>JARJIL010000004.1:25623873-28445009 GCA_038502395.1 Dittrichia graveolens | reverse complement strand
ATTCCACGTTTCATGAGTTAACAACCTATTTGAGTATTTATTTTCTAGTTCTGGTCTCATGAACATGTCATACCCTATAATTTTGAAATCTATATATAAAAGTTCAAATCTGAATACTCTCCGAGTACTCCCCGCCTAGGCTGATTACTCGCTACACCCCAATCGGCCACTCGAGTACCGCCTAGCGAGTTTTACAACATTGTAAAATATTATATACAACTCCATCTCCATTGGATTGATACCTTCACTCTTAAGCTTAATGATATAGCATAGCAAAATGAGATCGCCAATAGAGAAACTTTGCAATATTTTCTAAAAATATTTTACCAAAATCCTATATAAACTATAATAAATATATTAACGAGTAACGTTATTAACCTCTATAATACCAATTTATTTATTTTTTTGATTTCTTTTATTTTTTTGTTGGAGTTCTTTTTGGAAGCGGTCTCTCTACCATAGGTAGATGTATGATTGTCTACATCTTACTTCCCCCAACTAGGAGGGATTGGGTATAGTTGTTGGTGCTAAATAAAATATCATACAAAGCATTCATAAGGGTTTAGTTAACTTCGAACATGGTTAACATATGGCTACTGCTAAATGCCTCTTACATGTTTAAGGTGTGAATTCCAGACTGCTTTAAACCTTTTTGCTGTATTAAGTTTGGCTATATACCTACTGTAGATAGTTTAGTCATTCAGATATAATGGCCTTTGAAAACATATCATTAGTTAAGAGTTTTACGATAATGCAGAATGGTTCAGAAAGAACAAAAGAGTGTGTATGACCAAAGAGAGTGTTTTGATGAGCTTTTAAACCGATTATTATGACTCAGTAGTTCAGTTTATAGGGTTTGGCAAAAACTGATTATCAATATGATTTTCTGATTATTTAGAGTTCAAAGAATCAGTTTTGCAAGGTCAAAAGGTTATGCTTAGAAGTGTGAGTTGAAAGTAATTATGTGACGGTAAATAATCAGAATCTGATAATCAGCTTAAACAAAACAGGTTACGTAATAGAACATCAATACTTAGTTGTTCGATTGCTTGAAAAACTCTAATATGAACACAAAAAGACATTCTTATAGAAAATGGATCTCAGATTAGGCTAAAGAAGTTTATCCTATATAGTTAGTGATTATCCAAAACTGATTATTAGACCCAAATCGTTAATTCTAAGAGGTAGAATCTGTTTATCGAAATGTTAAACTCTGATTATTCAGATAAATCTATACAAAATGCACATCCAAATACCCTGAAATTATTAAGATTAATAGCCAACCTCAGGGGAATTCAAGAGGTGCCTATGAACAGGCTCAAGCTGTATTAGGGGCCCAAAATTTTATCCATAAGCAATACTACATATACTCACTTATGGTTGAGAATTGCTTTTAATAGTTGTTTGATGCTTACAAGTGTTTTTTTTTTTTTTGCTGAAAATTGCTGTTCAGAGCTGAAAAATGTTGTTTCAAGGCCTATTTTTACTAAATTGCAAAGGGTCTCTAAAATCTCAGGATCGGCCCGACTAAAACATACTTTTATGCAGGATAATCCAATTCTAGTTCAATAACTTGCAGTAACCACTTCATATATGCACAAATAAACATAACAAAATAGAACACGAACGAATATCTCAATCCAGAAACCCTAATTCCAATGGCACACCCATATTAGAGAAATTATCAAGGTATTGACAAATAAGGCATAAGAGTAAGAAATGGTACCTGATGAGGAGGATGAACAATGATTCCGATTGGAAGGCTGCTGTCCCGATTGAAATTTAGAGATGGGTATTGACCAGGATGGTTTCGTGACGGAAGAAAAGGAATACGAGTACGAATATGGGATTGTTGCTGGATTCGAAGAGGAAGCTGACACAATTTCACCAATGGAGGAGTAGAGAGAGCCGCAGTAAACCCCATTGCGTAACATACGACGAGCAGCCAAGATTCCCCTCATTTTTCTATCTTACAATCCGATTTTGAAATGGAAGTAATTTTATAGGTAAACCAATGACTTTTTGGGGTTTATAAAGCTCAAGAAATATTCATATTATGCCCTTAAACTTTGTCTAAAGTTCATTTCATTCCTTACAGTTTACAAAGTATGAGGTGGGAAAAAAATTTAAAATTTTTAAAAAATACCCAATATTTAAAATAGATTGAGATAAACACTTAGGTTCGTATGAAAAGTCTTATTTGGAGGAGAGAATCCCCTTTTAGAGGCTAAAGAGATCTTAAATTAAATCTCTAAGAAGAAGTGAAAATAAGAGAGAGTTCTTTAACAGGGGAGAAGGTTAAAACAAGATGATGTCTTTAGATCGGGTCTTATAAGATTTTTGAAGAGTGGGTGTGTTATCAATTTGATGATACAAGAGTAGAACTTGAAGGATTTGTGTTTGTGATGATTCCACAAGCTCAAATCTTCAAGGCTCTTGTGTAGTAAAAGTTATTCTTTTTTTATGTTGGAGGTCTTTCCTTCGGTCAACGAATCATAGGCTCAAAAAACGTATCCGATTCAGTCAAAAGTTTAGTAATCATAGAAGTTGCAAATTATTTTTTTACTCAAAGGCCATGTTTGGTATCTTGAAAACAACTTACTAAGCAACTCATCAAATTCGTTGGCGTCATCATTGTTCGAATCATCTTCTGAATTTAGGCGTAATGTAACAGTCCTCCAATGTGGACGAACGAGATCCAATGAAAGCATCATTCCTTGCAAATTTTTTGTCTTGTGAGCACAAAGAAGACCCATAGTTGTCAAAAAATGACCGGTGCAAAGAGCCATTGAATCTAAAAAAACTAGTCATTAAAGGTTAATGCAAAAGTAATACTGTGCAACAATCCAAAACTATAATCTCTGTAAATATTACCATTTTTTATTTTCTCATACCTTGTATGTATCTCCTTTAATGTAAAGTGAGATACATGATATAAAATCTCTCTAAAAACAAGCACATTACACTTATGAAGAAGTTAAATTCTCTCACTTGTGAGTTTAACTTTAATCTCATTGAATTCATGTTTAATTGCAAGACAAATCTTTTTTTAACTTCTTGAAAGCCACACATAGAAACTTGTTGATACAATTTGAGTTTGGCATGAACACCTTTAGCCCTTGAAGATGAACGATTACCAAAATGCAAGTAATCTTCTATCCAAACGCTAACAAATTTTTCTTTCCAAAGCAACCATGTCTTTTTTATATACTCAATTGCAATCTTCTTCATCTGATAAAACACTCAAATCTAGCCCAATTAAACTCAAAAGGAGTTGTTGAATATGCTACATTTTTCCAATTTGACATGAACATATCAAACTATTCTGCATGTGCAAAATGTTTCTTGCAATTTATCAACATATTCTTTTCAATATGACATGAATAAGGCCCTAACCATTGATTGATTTTTCAAGTTTTTCTTGTAGATTTTTGCCTTTAGGTTGTATATAGTTCGAGAGACTACCGGAAGGTTTTGGTTTCTTTGATGCAAAGAAGAAAGGATTTGTCTTGGGGTATGCCAAAAGGTGTCATGTTTTTTACACTTTGCACATCATCCCATGCTAATAGAGGAAATGAGAATGGCCAAAATATCAGTAGATGGCTCATGATTGTGAGTCAAGAACTTTGCCTCAAGTACCCAAACACAATCTATCTCAATATGAACCTCCTTGATCACATTGCAAAGTGACATATTTGTCTTTTCTTGAATATTTAATAGACACCCCATATCCTTTAGTGTAATAAAAATCTTGTACACTCTTTAATAATTCATTGTATGATTCAAACTTGGAGTTAGCTAGATGGAGTTCTTCATTTTGCATCATATAACTTGATGTATCCATTGTGCCTATCTTCTTAAATTAATTTAACATGAAACAAAACATGATAGGAATAAATTAAAATTAAAAAGACAAACTAATAACAAGGTACCGATCAAGATGGTTCATTTGCTTTTATGCTTGTTTACATGATTTAGTTGGTTTCCATGAAATAAACACTATAACACCTTGTTTCCATTATTTACTTGATGTTCTAGTGACTTTTTGAGCAATATAACCAAACCATCCTAAAGGCTATCGCATGTGATTTATATAGTAAATGTTTTTTCCAACCAAGAATGGACAAATCGATCAAGAGTAGTAAAGCTTTTAAAGAACTGGCCAAGTAATGAAACTAAGCATCAATTATATGATTTACAATATAAAAAATGTCACCAAATAATCAAACTAACTATCGACTATAGCATCGGCGTTATGATTCTTACCATTTGATGTGTGGGAGGTGGAACCAGTCACCGGTGACTGTAGCTGTAACACTCTCAAACCTGGGCTAGGAGATTAGCGGGTTTATGGTACGTGTTTAATTGTTTTAATTGAGATTAAGTGTTTAAATTGATTAGTTAATTAATTAAATAAGTGTGTTTATATGCATGTCTAGTATGTATGTATGAACCGTATGTATGCATGTATGTACTTTGCTTGTACACGTGTGAAGAGGTGGGTTTTGCCACCTCTTGCCTAAGATTTTGTGTATTGCACTACATGCAACTTCTCTAATCACTTATCATCAAAACAAAGAAAGAATTGTGTGTGTGTGTGCTGTGTGTTTCTCTCGGTTGAAGAACAAGAACAAGGAAACAATCGGATTTTCAGAATTGTGGATTTGTGATTCAAGATTAAAGGTTTGATATTAATATGATGTATTGCATGTTAGTTTGATTAAGTTTGATGATTAAATAACATGATTATATGAAATATTATAGAATCGGTTTTTGAAGAACTAGGAGTTTGATGGGTTTTGTGTTCATATGAAATACATGTTAAAATGGTGTTTTGATTCATGAAATATGTGTTTTAGGATGTTAGAATATGTTGTTGATATGGTTTTATGAACATTGTGCAACCTGGATTTGAGTTATGAAGTTTTGAAGATGATGGATTAATGAAAATAAGAATTGTCGGTTTTGGTAAGGAAGAAGGTGAAATCCGATTGATTAGAAAACCGAGTGTTGGAAACCGATACTTAAAAACCGGAAGTCCAGAATCCTAGTTATTGTAATCCGGAACTCTAAAACCGACAAGTTAGAATCCTATAATTTTAGAATCCGAGACTGGAATCCTAAATCCTACACTTGTATAACCAAGAATCCGATTGTTGCAAACCGAGACCCCAAATCCGATTCATTTAGAAATCCGATTGATGTAATTCGGGTATTTGAAATCCGACATGGTTGATAGAATCCGATTGAAGTGAATCCGAGTATTTGGAATTTAGTAAAGGAAAATCTAACAGTATGGGATTCATCGGATTCCCAAATCCGATATTAGTAGAATCCGAGACATGAGTTGCGGATTCTTGAAATCCGAGAGTTTTGGAGAAATCCGATACTTTGTGTTTTGAACTTGTATTTGTTTATTGTTTGATGTTTGTTTGATAAATGATTTATAAATATATGGATAAGATATATTTATGAAATTGGGACTGATTTGATTATTGCTGTGTTTACAGGCAATCCTAAGACTCAGTAATATTAGACTTCTGAGCTCGTGCTGAAATTGAGGTGAGTGGACGTTGAACACGGATGGTAAAGATTGCAGTTAATTTTATTGATGTGAAGCATGATTGTGGTTTGAGATTGAACTGTTGATTATGATAATGAAATGTTGATAACTGCTGCATGAATATTTGGTCGATACGCACTCTTAGGATGATTTTGAGTTGCGTTGAGAAGTCAGCTATACGTGGACTTGGGCTGGGTTTGTCTAACTGGTTGGTTGAACAATAGTAGCCTTTCTGTTGCATTTGTTGCTTAGAGGGGAGTTTACTGTGCCAATCTAGTGAAAAGCTATCGGTAAACCTTTGCTTTGGCCAGCATTGGTTGTAGGTTCTGTGCCGAACCGCCGGTCTTCTCTGGATATGTGATTACATGATTGATGATTGATTGTGAATGTTTGCATTTGTTGCTTTAGCCTCTACTCACTTAGCTTTGTGCTAATTCCCCTCAGTTGATGTTTGCAGGTTCGTGTTGGATTTGAAGAAGGAAGAGTTGACCACACTCTGATATTTGTTTTGAAAATGAGACGAGCCAGTATTTTGTAACACCAAACATTGGATAATGTTGTTGTTATCTTTTGAACAAATGATTGTATTTGTAAATATTGGTTATATGTAATCAAGTTGTTTTAATTAGCTTCCACAGTGCGTGTTAAAAAAATGGCTTGTGAATTTCCGGTGTTACAGTAGCACCTGTCATTACGGAAGAGGCAAGGGCGGTCATTGGAGGAGATGAATCAGAAAGGTTAGGGGCTATCCGTAGATAATGTACGTATTTATGGTTAGGGGTGTAAAAAAAGCCGAACCCGAATAAACCGACTGACCCGAATCATATTCGGGTTAATTGGTTTTCGGGTGTCTAATTCGGGTAACCCGATTAACAAAGGCCTTATTCAGGTCGGGTGGCGGTTAGAAAAAAAATTCGGGTGATCCGATTAAGAATTTTAAGATTTTTAATTATTATATATATTAACTAACTATACATTTATACTTGACTTTAGATTACAAATGGGCTAACCACACCACAAGCCCACAACTTACAGTATATCTTAGACAATTTGCAGCTCCAATTCAATTAAACGAAATTACTCCACATTTTATGATTCTATAATTTTAGTAATTAATAACAAATAATCTTAAAGTTTTTACTTAAATGAAATAACTCAACTTGATGAAGGTGTTTCTTTAATTATATGTTTTTACTTTTATAATTTACTTAAAGTTGCATTATCTAATGAACATTATGTATTTATTGTAGAGCTATGAAAAATTAACTTGTGATTTGATCGTGTGATTATCGGATGAAGGTGCAATGCAAGAAGGTAACAAAACATCTTTTACATAAACTTCTTTCAAGTGTTATTAATTCCAGAACTCCACAATGATTGAAATAAAATAACCTTATTTGTCTAATTTCACAATGATTGGAACATAAAATACCAAATAATAAATTTTTATTCGGTTGTACCCGATTAACCCACCCGAACCAACCCGATCAATATTCGGATTGGTTATTAGGTAACATTTTATTACTTCAAACCCGAATAACCCGACCGAAGAACACCCCTAAACAAAATGAAGTGTACTCTTTTCATTACATGCATTTTACTTAGAAGGAAAAAAAAAGGCAATCTATCTTGACTATACAAAAACAATGTTAAACTAAATGAAATTAAACAAACCAAGTCTTAAAAAGGATAAGGACCATAAATGCAACTTAGAATAATGCAGGGGCTTAAAATGAACAATAAAATCCGAAAAATTGCCCGCATTGTTGCTTTTTCTGAATATCAACCTCTTCTTCCCCTTTCTTTCTCCCTCTAGATTTTCTCTTTCTTCCATCATATATTTGTAATTGTGTGTATATATACATAGGTTTCCTCTTCTGGTCGATACATACAGGGCATTTACATACCATTTGTTGTGATCGCCTGTTGTTCTGCAATGACGCCGACCTTCCAAGACCTCCAGCTGGCGGTTGTTGGGGGCCGTGAGAGCGGCGATGGTCGTGATTCGTCGGCGATCGACATAGGCGGTAACCTCGAGGACGTTAGGCTTTTAGATTCTTATGAGGAGGATTATGATGATCATAATGCCGGTAAAAGTAAGGATGGTCTGGGGAAAGGAGGCGTTACGAGAATTCAGGTGAGAATCACGGGGATGACATGTGCAGCGTGTTCCAATTCCGTCGAAGGAGCACTTAGGAGCGTTAATGGCGTCCTTAGCGCCTCCGTTGCTTTGTTACAGAACAAAGCTGACGTCGTTTTTTATCCCGAATTGGTCAATGTAAGTCTGATTTTTGCTTTTTTTTTCTTCATCTAATTACTTTGAATCCTTTATCAGTTTTCAAATTGCCATTCATGATTCATAATGTAATAACGAACGATCGCTGCTTCTGGATTCTAACTTTATGATTACATTATACCCAAAGTTATTCTGATTGTAAGCTCTATGAAACTCGGAGATGGTATTTGTGTTATTTTTATAAGAGAAAAATAGATTATTGTCCCGAATTTACATCGTTCAGAAACCAATCTTAAATATTTTCTTTATTACCTTTTCTTTCAATGATCTCTCTTTGTTCCCTTTTGCAAAGTGATATCAACAATTTCATTTTAATGACACCATAGTTTACAGACTTGTTTAATAAATAATATCCTGTTTATAGCAGCTACGAGATTAACTATTTTCTTAAAAATCAATTTATATAATTAGATTGTTATTTTGGAGTAAAAATGGTCCATTCACCCTCAAAGATCAACAATTTCTGTTTTTGATTCTGGTAATATAAACTGTCTAAAAGTTAAATATGGTATGTAACAAGATCAACCACGAAATGGTGCTGACAATGCTGTACGTGATCTTTCGAACTAAGTTTGAAGTTAACGATGTCTAAAGATAGACAAAGTTCATAGACCCCAAGGCTTGCATACATATGTATTTACAGGTTAATAGTACGTTTTTTAGTTATGTTTTTATATCATGTAGACATGTACTGCCATCAGTTTTGATTGATGCTCTCAGCTCTGTAATCTGTGTATATGTTCCAATTATAAGTTGGTGGTGGTTTGTAAAAGTATTTTCACTCATTTCCAAACAAACTATATTTTTTTATTCTTATGCTTTTCGACCTTTGGTATACTTCATCAGAATGAACTTAATGTTCTTGTTCAGGGCGACGATATTAAGAACGCAATAGAAGATGCAGGATTTGAGGCCGAGATTCTACAAGAACAGGGTACTAAAAGGGCAAAATCAGATGGAACTCTAGTTGGGCAGTTCATTATTGGAGGTATGACATGTGCAGCTTGTGTTAATTCTGTTGAAGGCATCTTAAGGAAGCTTCCTGGTGTTAAACGAGCTATCGTTGCTCTCGCTACTTCACTAGGGGAAGTAGAATACGATCCTTCTATTATCAGCAAAGATGAAATCATCAATGCAATTGAAGATGCTGGTTTCGAGGCTTCTCTTGCACAAAGCAATGGACAGGATAGAATCATGTTTGGAGTAACAGGAATATCGAATGATTTGGATGTGCATACATTAAATAATATACTATGTAACATGAAAGGAGTTCAGCAGTTTAGTTTTAATAAGATATCAAGTGACTTAGAAGTTCTTTTTGATACTGAAATCCTTGGTCCTAGAGCCTTAGTTGACGCTATTAATGAAGAAAGTTCTGGGAATTTCGTATTACATGTTAAAAACCCTTATATGAGAATGGTTTCTCAAAATCTTGAAGAATCCTCACACATGTTGCACCACTTTCTTTTCAGTTTGTCTCTCGGTGTAAGTATATTAACTTCATTTCTATATAAGTTAATCATTTGTACTTTCTTGATCCTTTTTAATTTATCATTCCGTATCTTAATGACAGATTCCTATCTTTGCAATGCGGTTCATATGCCCACATATACCTTTACTTAACTCCATATTGCTCTCGAGAATTGGACCGTTTCAGATCGGTGATTGGTTGCGGTGGGCATTGGTTAGCCTTGTTCAGTTTGTCATTGGGAAGCGTTTTTATCTTGCGGCTTTTAGAGCAGTACGTAATGGTGCAACAAATATGGATGTTTTGGTGGCGTTGGGAACTTCAGCTGCATATTTCTATTCTGTTTATGCACTTTTATACGGTGCAATCACAGGGTTCTGGTCTCGAACGTATTTCGAAACAAGTCCCATGTTAATAACTTTTGTACTGTTTGGGAAGTATTTAGAAACTCTTGCAAAAGGGAAAACATCTGATGCTATTAAGAAGTTGGTGGAACTTACACCTTCAACAGCTTTGCTGCTTATTCAAGATAAAGGTACACCGATTATCATAATTCGAGTCAACTAATTAAATTCTGATTGTTTTTACTTTGTGGCAGGTGGAGATGTTATTGGAGAAAGGGAAATTGATGCATTACTTATACAACCCGGTGATGTACTAAAAATCGTTCCTGGTTCAAAAGTTCCAGTTGATGGTTTTGTTGTCTCGGGTTCAAGTTATGTAAATGAAAGTATGGTTACCGGTGAATCAGCACCCGTTTTAAAGGAAACTGATTCATTAGTGATTGGTGGGACAATAAACTTGCATGGTTCCCTCCATGTTCAAGCTACCAAAATTGGTTCTGACACAGTTTTGAGCCAGATAATTTCTCTCGTCGAGACAGCACAAATGTCAAAAGCTCCAATACAGAAATTTGCCGACTTTGTAAGAACATGTTCAAACATAATTACACTCGATGCCCTAGTCTACGGTGTTCATTGATGCTTTATTCTTTTTTTTACTGCAGGTTGCAAGCATTTTTGTCCCTACAGTTGTTGCATTGTCAATGATAACATTTATGGTGTGGTATGTAACCAATGATCAGTAAATTGAAACAGTCTGAAAATATACTTACAGTAATAATATGTTGTTTTATATGTAGGTTCTTTAGTGGAGTCCTTGGAGGTTACCCAGAAGATTGGCTACCTCAAAATGGCAACTACTTTGATTTTGCACTTATGTTTTCGATTTCAGTTGTTGTGGTTGCTTGCCCTTGTGCACTTGGTCTAGCTACCCCAACTGCTGTTATGGTTGCTACTGGAGTTGGAGCTAATAATGGTGTTTTGATCAAAGGAGGAGATGCGTTAGAGAGGGCTCAAAAGATTCGTTATGTGATATTCGATAAAACCGGGACTTTAACTCAGAATAGAGCTGCAGTTACAACTGTCAGAGTATTCACAGAAATGGATCGTGGAGAGTTCTTAACATTGGTTGCTTCTGCTGAGGTATAACGTAAATCATTATATGATTGGGAACACTCTGATGTTATTCCAGGCTCTTGAAATTACTTCCTGTAATTTATTCTTTTATTACGCGTAAGAATTATGTTATTTATCTCAGGCTAACAGTGAGCATCCTATATCAAAAGCAATACTGGAACATGCACGCCATTTTCATTTCTTTGAGGATCCCACTGTAACAAAAGATTCTCAAAACGAGAGCAATGACTCAACAATGACTGGATGGCTTCTTGATACGGTGGATTTCTGTGCGATTCCTGGAAGAGGGATTCATTGTTACATTAATGAGAAGCAGATTTTGGTGAGACTTGGAAACTAAACTGTTAGAGGTGACAGGTGACAGTGTTGACTTGTTACTTAAGAATGGATCCACTTGGGTTATGTTTTATCCCTACGGTCATGTCAAGATTTAGCTGAAACTGAAATGGATCAAATGCGCGGATGGTTAAAAATATTGAAAGCCACCAAAACTGTATTTTAAACCATACAACTTTAAAAAGTATCTTTTAATTTATTTATTAATAGAAGTGGACAATAAACTATTTACGGGTCAAACCAACCTGTTTTCACTTGCTACTTCTACTAAACCATATGGTCGAATGGAACTTATATGAGATTATTTATAAACAGATTGGAAACAGAAGTTTGCTGGCTGAGAAAGGGGTTACAATTCCAACAACCGTTGAAGATTTTGTGGTAGATTTAGAAGAAAACGCAAAAACTGGCATATTGGTCGCATATGATTCTGAACTCATTGGTGTTGTGGGAGTTGCTGATCCTTTAAAGAGAGAAGCAGCCATCGTTGTTGAAGGTCTTTTCAAAATGGGTGTTCGGTCCATCATGGTTACTGGAGATAATTGGCGTACTGCCAAAGCTGTTGCAAAGGAGGTTTGTATACTTATGATATTCAGGATTTAAAGAGTTTTTCATTGCAAACTAACGATTATGTTATGGGAAAATGCTAAAAGAACAAGCTTTGCAAGAATGAACAATTGATCAAATAGTGAAAATGAGATGTAGAAATTGACAATCGTACTAGACATTTTTGGCACAAACTTTTTAGTTCTTGCAGTTTAACATTTTCAAATGCTTAAAGAACAAGCTTTGCAAGAATGAACAATTTGATCAAATAGTGAAATTGAGATGTAGAAATTGACAATCGTACTAGACATTTTTTGCACACATTTTTTCGCTCTTGCAGTTTTAATGTCTTCATTTTCATTTCTTTTTGATGCATTTTCACAAAAAAAGTATGTTGGTTTTCAACAAATAAATAGCATATTGTAACCATGCTTCACATACAGAGAGAACTTAGCTGTTTCCATTTAAATCATTTGCTTTCTTTGGATCATTGGACTTGGCATACAGCTTATTGTGTTGCATATGAACTATAATTCTTGTGAAAGTGCAAAAAGTATTGTGCATTGTATAATTGACGGTTTTGGATTAGAAGAGGCAAGTATGAATGTATATCACACTTCTGTTTCCGAACAATTTGTGCAAAAATATTTCCCATTCTTGCGAAGTAATGTTTCTTTTGGTATTTTTACTAGATTTATGGTTAGCTGTTAAAAAAAGAGCACAATGAATTGAAAAGTAGATTGGTTGGAAAAGTAGGGCAATTTGATGGTTTCTTATGTATTACCATCCCAACAATTTGTCGAAAACCAGTTGTTTTTACGAACTTTTGTGTTCTTTTTGTAATTCTTGAATGCTGGTTAGTTTTAAAGGATAAAGTATGTTCAATATTTAAAAACGCATAGAGGTGCAAAATTTGCGGCCGAGAAGGTTAGATGGAGTAAAAACGAGCAACTTTTGTGCACATCAGATCGGGTTTACCTGAAACATTTCTGTCCAAAGTTTTTAAATTTCATATGAATAAATAGTATCCATTATGATTACAAAGTTTTATGTTTAATATAAAATAGTGTACAATTTCTGAGAAAATGGTCTAGGGAATTTTATGCATTGGAAATACACTCTATGGCCTATGCAACTATCCATTCAACCCGTTTGATCTGTTCCAGATAAAACGTAACTCAAATCAATCCGTTTTGGAAAGTGAACACGTTTTTTCCTTTCATTTTGATTGGCAGGCTGGCATTCAAGACGTAAGGGCAGAGGTGCTGCCAGCTGGAAAAGCCGACGTCATCCGATTATTTCAAAAAGATGGAAGCACTGTGGCGATGGTGGGTGATGGAATAAACGACTCCCCAGCCTTGGCAGCAGCAGACGTCGGCATGGCAATTGGTGCAGGAACTGATATTGCAATAGAAGCCGCAGATTACGTCCTAATGAAAAACAACTTAGAAGATGTAATCACAGCCATTGATCTTTCAAGAAAAACATTTGCTCGTATCCGTTTAAACTACATGTTTGCTATGGCTTACAATATCTTCGCGATTCCTATCTCAGCCGGAGTATTATTCCCATGGTTAAAAGTCACATTGCCACCATGGGTCGCTGGCGCATGTATGGCACTCTCATCTGTAAGTGTTGTTTGCTCTTCTTTGCTTCTAAGATGGTATAAAAAACCCAGGCTTACTACAATACTGGAAATAACTCTAGAGTGAATTAAGGATGAAAAGAAGGCCAAGATATTTTTTGTTTAAGCACTGGTTGGAATCACTTCATTTACCTCCTCACTGTAAATACAACTATACAAGCTTCTTGTATAGGTTTAGGGATAAAAGATGTAACTTATATAGTGTTAACTGTTAAGGGTAATGTGTCTTGTGTGTGTTTTTGGGTTACTTGTATTAAAAACATTTAATATATAAGATATACAATGCTATATCCATCTGCTAAACCTTATACCAATCTTCCAACTCATTAGATGTAGACAAGTGTCAAAAAGATGACAGAATACCGAGTAAAACGAATAAATAGATTTCACATTTCATCATTTAGTGAACAGGAATACGAAGTAGAGGATTTTAACGGTATTATATAGAATCTTTCGTATAAGATTAGCTCGACATCGATACACCTTGATCAACAATAACCGATGCACTTCCTTCAACAATCGTATCCGACTCAATCGACACATGATTATTTGAGATATTTCGCAAAACAGTTTTGGGAAACAAATTACTTGCATCAGTCATTAACGCATGCTGCACAAATTTAATCCGTCTAGGAAAAAGAAGAATCTTGTTAAAGTCAATAGTCCAAGAAGTACCATTAACTTGTGTTACACCTTTAGCAACAGTTGCCTTTAAGTTCATCCCTTGCACATTATTCATATCTACAACAACTTGACCAATTTCTTTAAACTCTTCATTTGTTTGATCCAGTTGAACGATATCGATCCCTTTATCCGACCCTGAAAACATATTATTTACGATGTTTATTCCATTTACGACTCCACGAATAGATTTTAGGATGATAAATGCGTCGCCAAGAAAGAAACAGTTGGAAATATGAAGTTGAACCGGATCTTCAGCTACGATTCCTGTGAAATCGAAGTAAGAATTAACGATTCGGGTTTGTGTTATTCCGGGCACCTTTAAATACACTCCAACCCCACCAAAACCATAAGCCTTATTGTAGCAATGGACTCCGGTGATCATATTAGCTTGGCCCGAAATCATGATCCCGACTGCAGCCGAAAAGATGACGACATCCGTGATGGCGTTATCGTTTCCTTGTAAATCTATGGCTGTGCCCGTGAAGTTACGTTCACCTGGGTCACCACCTGCAGTGATATGTTGGCCTAGGAACGAGTTGCGAATGTAGGTCTCGTGACCTCGTTGTACAAGGATGCCAGTGGTCATGAAATGGGCGATGTAGCAATTATCGACGGTTGTTCTGAGGGCGTCGGTTATTCGAATACCACCGCCCCTAAAATTGCAATCGAGCATTAGATCTCGAAGTGTTACGAACTCGTAAGTGTAATCTTGATTTGAAGAAGATGATGATAAGTCTATCATATAGTCATCAGTTGTAAAATTATCAGATGCTTTTAGTGTTCCTCCAAATATCTGTTTGTAAATGAAAAAGAATTTGTTACTACACTCATCAGATGTTGAAATATATGACAGAATTAAGTTAATATCAAAATTCTTGTAGTTTGATCATCCTTCTATATATGATCTTAATAACAGGATGATAAGATGTTACATAAGATAAAAATGAAAGAGTAAAAGGTGTGCAACATAATTTTTTCTAGATACTGACATATTATTATCAAAATATAGAAAAATGAGTCATTTTTCAGTATTTTAGATAGGTCTAATTGCACGAAAATATAACAAACTATGCTAATATTGCCATTGTATGCAACCAACTTTTTTTTGTACCTAAAAATACACACAACTTACAAATTTAGTTCATTGTGTGCAAGTTAACTATTATAACAGGTAACTTACCGGTAACCTAACAAAAATTAAAAGAACTTTGATACCTAAAAATATAAAAAACTTTCGAATTTTGTTCATTGTATACAATGGATAATCGGTAACCTGGTAATCAGGTTACCAATTGTATACAATGAACAAAATTTATAAGTTGTTTGTATTTTTAGGTACAAAATAAAGTTAATTGCATACAATGGTAATAATGGTAAAGTTTTTTGTATTTTCACACATTTTACCCATTTTAGATATTATGATTATAAAGTATGTGCTGTATTAAACTAATACTAAAAGGGTGATGATTTATACATAACAAAAATTATAAATACATAACAATTTATACATTATCATCTTGTATCATATATTGTTAAATATACCTAACAAGGATTTGTTTCAATGTCAGCTAATTCTCATCAATAGGTTCATTCATGAACTTTGGAAAAGGCAACGTTTGGTCTAGTTTAGCAAGTTACTAAAGTGTACTGAAAATTGGTTAATACTTAGTCAAATCAGATGCTAAACTGTCTCTGTCAAATTAGGCACCGACACTATTATAGCGAGACATTAGAGATGGAGTGGGCTTAGCATCTGAGAGACTCACTCAACGTCATAAATCAACAATGTAGCACTATTGAGGTAGCACAAATCCAAATTCTTGTGGAATAGTTTCAATCTCTACACAAAAAAATGGAGCCGACCAAGATCCTTAACAACGAGGAACGCCCTATGAGAACGAACCACCGTATCAACGTTTGACTACCTATTGTAAGTGGTAATCATATATGATAACTTCTCCTTTAGTTAACTTTCAAGGTAAGAACAAATCTAAGCTTGGTACTTTTGAAAAGGAGGCCAAGTGTCTTATCCTAACCAATAAGTTGACATTAATGAACACCTTTAGTTATTAGAATTGCTTTATGTTGATTGATAACACAATACCTGTCCAGTTTTAACATGTAGACCAACCTCCTACCTAACAATGCTCATATCTTTTGAGTAAGGATCAAGTAACATATTCTTAGTAAAGCACAATACTTAGTAGTATAGCTTAACAAATAAACACCACTCTTGTTGGAAATGGTAAAGGAGGTAATCTTATCATAAAATAAGTCTAAAGTATAGGAAAATTCTTAGAAAATAAGATAGAGTTAGGCTTTAGGTTAGGATGGAGATGAATAGGAAGGATTTGAGTAGGAGGAGATAAAAGGGAACAGAAAAGAGAAGAGTATGTGTTTATTGATGCATCAGGAGTAGGGATGGCAACAAAAAAAAAACCGAAAACCGATATAAACGGGGCGGGGACGGGAAAATCCGATTATTTAAACGTGGATGGGGACGGGTTTGATGATCCCTGTCCTGATTACCCGACATACCCGATTATAATTTGATATTAATTATATATATATATATATATATATATATATATACATACATACATAAAATTAATTTCAAATATAAAATATATAGATCTTTATACACTTTTACATAACCTAATTTTAATCCTTGTCTTTATTTGAATTATTTGGTTTTGATATTTTGGATGCATTTTAAGACTGTAATTTCGGTTCAGATATGTTTCTATTCGATAATGTTGTGTAATTTAGTATAATCGTTTTCTAAAACTCGTGGTAAAATCTTAACGGTGACAATCCCCATAGTGAAAATCATAGTTTTAGTTTAACGGGTACTTTTGCGGTGAAAATTACCTATTTAATCACATGTTTATATTAAACGGAGATTCCCGTTTCCTCACGGTTTTCCTTGATTACCCGACGGGGATCCCCATTTAATTCTCTGCCCCGAACTCGCCCCGTTGCTATTCCTAATCAGGAGATGAAAAGCCTGGTGACAAGGAAATACGGGCCGGTGAAAGAATCCATGGAAGATGACCAATCTAGTGTTTCTAAAAATTTTGGTGGAAGGGCAATAGAGCATAGAGACAAAGGTCGATAACAATGACAGAAATATTTGAAAAGGAAAAATATGTAGGTTCATCAAACCAAGCATGTTGTGTGATTTACATGTGAAATCTATTCTAATATTTGTCGAGAAATGTGCGCAAGTGGATGCAGGACGAGTGAAATGCGTAGGATGATTGCTTCCATCGTTGATAATACTATAGTGCAAAGTCACCTTAGAGGTTGCATATTTGACATCTTACACGACCTCAAGTGTTGAAGCTTTGATTACCTCATGATTCATCATTCCGATATCGATTTACACAATTAGCACTACAATGAATGCACTCTCCTCCTCGATTTATGGTCTAGTTTCCTTCGGAATGGCCGTTAGTGCCGCTAATGGAGTTGATCGGGGTAAGCTAAATCCAAAAGCCAATAGATTCCATGATATCTTGGTGAAATATAGAGTATGAGAAGCATGTAACACTAAGAATTGAAAGGGAGAAGGCTTTTTGCTTTTGGTCAAGATATATAGCTTTATAAGCACAAAGAGCAAAAAGGTCATCAATTTGATCGGTTTTACCTGTTGATGACAATAGTTGTGGTGGAGGTGAGGTTTGACGCCAGGGAGAGAGCAGACGTAACAAGAGAAACGTGCTATCATAATATGAAGGAACATGATTATATTTTGCGTACAGGCTATCGAGTATTATTGTTACAATTAAGAGTAATAAGGTCAAGTATTTATTTATTATAATTAAAAAGATTTTAAAAAGTTTAGAAAATATTTTAAAACGATTAAACTAAAAATATGGTTAAATATGACATTTTGAAATCTTAAAAACGGTAAATATGATATTTGTAAATTATAATGATCAAATACGATATTTTAAGATTTAAGATGAGTATATATAAAAATTTCTTTAAAAAATATGATTCAAATTAAAGTCAAAATTGAATCCAAATTTGACAAAAAAAAAATAAAAATTAAATTTTAATTTTTTCACCCAAATAAATGATTAAGATTGTATAATTAAAATTGATTTATAAAATAAAATATTAAAATCGTACAATAAATTTGATTCAAACCAATCTTTTACTTATATTAGAAGATACCGTGCATATTACTAATTGCTAAACCTTTCAAACTATTTTCTTAAACAAATAAACCAATACAAATTAAAATCTAACCGATAAAAAATTAAATACAAATTAAAAATTAAAGAAAAGTAAGAAAACAATATTTATACATATTAAAATAATACATATATAATTAAAATTAAAATAACAGAATATGAGTCACTGTTATATCATAACCAAGTCCTAAAGCGCTGTAAACCCACTCTATCTATGCATTTTTAATTATTTGCACATAATACTTTTATCTTTCTTTATGGAGTGGTTATTAGACATACCAACCAAATACCAAATCTATGCCATGCCAATCAACCTAAAGAAAAGGTCTTCTAGATGTACGTGGTTATGAAAACGCGTCATCATTTGTATACGATAAGAATTTGTCATACACAGTAAAAGTATCTGACTAAACAATAATACGTTTAAAACCGAAATTCAAAATTTGATTAAATGGATGGTCATGATCTACCAATGAAATTTATTTTATTAAACGAAAGATTATGATCGTCCAATAAATTTGACAGATATTAATATAATGCATTTTTAACGGATGAAATGTCAAAATTAATTTTGGAAACAAATTATCAATACAACTTGGATAATTCAAGAACAATAAATCTGGATTTCAGGCAAAATTCCAGATTACAAAACACAAAATACATTGCCCGTTTATGTTCTTTAGTCCTGGATTTGACAAGAAATCAACCATCGGATCCATTTCTTACGACATGGATTTATTTTATGGACAGCTGTAAGGGGTGCTGCTCTTTGAAACCCCACCAGGGACATTGCCCCTGGATCCTATATTTTCGAGATCAACCTAGCTTATCTAAGCGTGTATTCTGTACTTCCAGACTCGCATATATTATAGCTAAATCTAATATTTCGACTGCATGTATGTCATACTAGATGACTTGATAACCCTACGGTCACCGACATAGAAACTCTAGTACTTAATTTATTAACATTATCTGATTAATTCACCAACATAGGAACCCGTTTTAACCCGAAACCGTTTGATACTTTTTTTTCAAAATTACCCGTTTGGACCCGAGCCCGTTCGGACCCGTTACCCGAACTGACCTGACCCGCCCGTTTTACCACCTCTAATTATATATATATACTAACACACTATCGAAACAATTTTCGATGAGGATGTAGCTTAATTAGGCCAATGTGGTTTGATTCTAGGTAACCTAATTATGAGCACCCATAAAAGCTATTAGCAAAACTAAGTAAGTGAGCCTTTCATTTGTTCAATATTTACTTAGATAATTATCAACCTACGCACTCAAATTGGTACTAAAATATTAAAAAAGAATGAATAATAATAATAATAATTTTGATGATATTAAAGAAAGATATATATACCATGATATTGCCTCGGCCGGCGACCGGCAGTTTTATTGGACGGCTAATCTTGTAAATCCCACCTTCCAGATTTATCTCTACTCCGCCGAGATTGGTAATCCCTTGCATCAAAAACCCATCACCGTCGACGGCCACTGCATCGTTTATTGCTGCAAGGATTGCATCTGTGCTGTCGGTTTTTCCGGTAGGATCCGCACCGTAAGTGATCACCGGAAACACTCCTGAACTGCTTGTTGCCTGCATCAATGGTTAATTTTTAACATATTTCAATTCCGGTGAGTTTGTCTCCTTTCTAGTACGTGCAGGCCTAAACCTCCGTAAGAAATAGAATTAATTATCGTAAATCTTAAAATTATAGGTGCTTAATTGACGACTAAATGGTTGTGTATTCAAGTGCAGATATCGACAAAGATTTGTCTTTAAAAATATAAAAAAATATGTGCCAGCTAGCAGTGTCATACTCACAAACATTTATACAACTAAGTGTTAAAATGACTAACATATCTGTTACTTAAAGCTATCGGCATATATTATATCCTAAAAGTAGCCCATTTACCCATAGATAAAGATATTAATGTCTACATCTTAACTTCTTCGTACCTTAATAAAACAAGATTTGTTATTGTTGTGTTTTGTTAAAATAAGATAAGAATTTACTTATGTAATACTAGCTAGTATTTAATGGTTTTTAATTAAGTTTCTAAAACTTTTGTCAATCAATGTGTCATATAACACATGCAATATTATTTAACCAGCATAAAGAAAGTCAATATTTACAGGTGAGGATGGAGATGGAGATGGCGAGGAAGACGAAGACGAAGGTGAAGCAAGGGAGACCCTGCGTTCTCGCTGAAAGAAATACGACTTAAATTCTTGCAATTTCCGTGCTTGAAAGTGTTGATCACGAGCTTCGCCATTGACTAACCATTCGGCCGGAGACGAATATGCAATAGATATATGATTGATCATGATGAAACAAGATAATATTCCTAGTACTACCATCATCGTATCACACAAAAACACACCCATTAATAATCTTCTTGTTTTTGGTCTCTCTCTGTATCTCTCTCTCTATATATATATGATCTTAGTTATATATATACGTAGTACATGATGTATATGTTATGTATATAAATATAGTTGAGAGAGAGGACACGGGAAGTAGAAGGGCTAACTAAGATGCTGAAGAAAAATAGGGTTTTGAATTGAGAATTTATAATAAAATGAGTTCATACAAAATGACATTCAAACATAATTTGTGACGAAATTAGGGTCCGTCGTATTCTTAGTCGTCCAACAAAAAGAAAGATTTGACTTTATAATAGGAGAATTCTCCAATATCTAAAATATAGTTTTTATATTAACGTATTATTTAATGGGTTTAGTTTAACAAAATATATCTAACTTGTCATGTTTTGCTATTGTTTGTGTTAAATTTTAGAAGTTTCTATTATGTGTGTTAAACTTTTAATTTGTTACTATTGTACATATTTTGGTTACTTTAAAAAGAAAAAAAAGTATGAGTTTAAAACATACAATAGAAAATTTAATATATAAATTAAATAGCGCCAAATTAACTGTTTGATATATACAAGAAAAAATTTTAAAGTCTTATTATACACACCATACCAAAACGTGACAAGTTAAATACATTTTTGTGAACTATACCCTTATTTAAATTGTTAATATATTAAAATAATGTAAATATCTTTAATTTAAATTGTATGTGATATAAAAACACTTAAGTTAGATGGTGGTAACATCATATATCATTGGATTAAAGTTACGTAATGACATGAAAGTTGTCCTAATGTTTTAATATAGTACTTAAAGTATTTTTTACATATATGATCATTTAACTTGTTAAAACGTGTTAATATATCCCTTACATCAAATGTTACCTGGTAAACAAGTAAAAACCCTAATTTGATGTTTTTCCTACCATTTTTTATCAGTGATGCATAAAAAACTAGGGGAATTGCTCATTCGGAGCTCTTGAAGGTGCTGAAAATATCTTCATTATCGTCCTACAACTCCAACCCAAATTCAAAGCTTCCAAGTGAATGCTATCATGAGAATCCAGTAAAATGTCTAATATCATGGACAAGAAACAACCCTAGTAGAAGATTTCTAACATACTAAAATTCTTTACTATGATTTTGTATGAAATTAGTTACTGAAATTTGTGAAAATTTCCTAATTAGTCGATGAGAATTACAACCAAGATTACACAGACTACAAACAACTTTTGGATGACAAAAAAGCATAACTTGACATGTACAAGACCAAGATGGAGTTATTAAAGTAAAAATGAAGTTTTTGAAAAAATTTGAGATGTGTACAAAAAAAAACTTTAAGTACCATATTTGAAAATTAGGACAAGAATCCTACATGCCCTAACACTTGAAATGAGTTTAAAAATCATGAAATTACCGGCTAAGCCGGTTGCAGGTTAAAAAAGAGATATATTAACACGTTTTTGACAAGTTAAAAAGTTATATATATATATATAAAAAATACTTTAAATATCATATTGGAATATTATGATAACTTTCATGTCATTAACCAACTTTAACCCTATATCATTTATAAGACATGTGTTCATAAAAGCGTTTCATATGATTAAACAAATGAAGAAAGAAAATTTTTTTTTTTAGGAAAACACATCGTTAAATTAAGGACAAAATGCATGAAATTACAATTAACTTTTTCTTAATTGTCATTGTATACAACTAACTTTAAATTCTTAAAAATAATACAACTAACTTTCAAAAAAATTTCATTGTATGCAAGCAACTTTTTTTTGTGTCTAGTCTTTAGCTACCATTGTATACAATAAACTTTTTCATAATTTCCATAGTATACAACAACTTGCATACAATGAGAGGATTATAAAAGTTGATTGTATTATTTAAAAAAAAATAAAGTTGATTGTATACAATAATAATTAAGACAAAGTTCATTGTATTTTCATACAATTTACCCTTAAATTAACTACTATTAATAAAATCCTGCATGATTTTTAATCGTTCACCATATAAACTAGCTAATTTTTACTTCATATCGTAGTTGTTAAGATCTTCACGACTTTATTTAGTTAAAATCCGATACTTTATAGGATCTTAGGATCGTGATCCGATTCATTCTTAATTTACTAGAGTTAGACATATAACAGTTTATAAAGAAGTTAATTTTGTTAATATAACATATAAAAGGAATGTGTAACCCTGTAAATGATAAAAAAAGTTGTTTCGTAAAGTTTTGAGTTTATGATTCTAAAATTTAAATTTGCAATATTATACATACTAATATAAAATCTTTAAGAGTTGTATTCTTCTATTAATAAAATGTTTAAACTTTGATTTTATATTAATTTATCTTAAGATTACCATTTGATCGATATAAAAGAAACCAAGAAATCTTACGATCTTAATTTGATCTTGTGCCAACTAAAACGATCCATAATAAGATATTGATCTTGACTTGGCTCATAATTTAAATGATCAAACTCAATTGATTGGTGATCATGATTAACTACCTCATATCGTGTTTTATGAATAATAATCTATTTATTAGTTAATTTAAGAAATAACGATAAATGCACGTATATATATACACACATAGGCAAAAGTTCAAACGAGAACTGTCTTTCGTACGAGAACCGCACGAATCAATCTTAGCCGTCTAATTCCCCCTCTTTCAATTGGATTGTCAACCCATGAATTCCTTACATGCACCATGTTACACTCAATCCGCCACGCTCTTCATCCATGAATTCCATTATCAAAAATGAATGGCCAAGATTAGTTCTCACAATTCTGGTATGAAAAACAGTTCTCGTTTGAATCCTCACCTAGACACATAAATTGGGTTGATAAGTTTGCTAGTTTAAAACAGTTAACTATCATGAACAAATAAAGCAATAGCCATCCCCTCCCAATCATGTTTACACCTTCGTCCCACCTGCAATTCCACAAACAAGCTAGTAAAAGTAAAGTCTTTAATTTGACCTTAATTACTTATAGTTTCCTGTGATACGTACAAGCATGAACATGCTATTGATTACAAGCAGAAGCGTGTAAAGACAGTTTAGCCCCTCGCTAATGGTGAACTGTCCTGAAACCAAATTAAGCGTAGTTCATGTTATATATCAGTCAATCGTCGGTTCGATCAAATCATAGCTAGTACCATATTTCGGTCTGACCGATCGGTTCAAGTGAATTAGTACACTTTTTATGAATATTATATATGGGTATATGGATGATTTCTGTTTGTTCAAATGGTTTAAGTAACCCCACAAATGAACTAATTAAACCATGGTGAAATGAAAATTATAACCAACTTACTTCCATTAGCTTATAAGAGCATGTGTGTAGTTATGTTTGGGCATTCCATGCTTCAAGCTATGTCAGTATAACCTACTTCATGCTTTAACCTTGCTTAAAACTCAGTACTACCCACGCTTCAAACTTTTTTTATTTAAAAAGATACTCTCTTTCTCCTATTTTCTCTCTTTCTCTCCCCTCTCTCTCTTCTCTCTCCTTCAGCATTTGGATACCGAGTATTTAGGGATGGCAAAAAAAACTGAAACCGACGGGGAAAACCGAAACCCGATATAAACGGGACGGAGGCGGGGACGATAAACCGTAAACGGGGATGGGGAAAACCCAATTATTTAAACTGGGACGGGGACGGGTTTGATGATCCCCGCCCCAATTACCCGATTATAATTTAATATTATATATGTATATATATATATATATATATGCATAAAATTAATTTTAAATAGAAAATATACAATTCTTTATATATTTTCATACAACTTAATTTTAATCGTTGTCTTTAGTTGAATTTTTTGGTTTTGATATTTGGATACATTTAGATTTTTTAAGACTATAATTTTAGTTCATATATGTTTGTATTCGATAATGTTATATAATTTAGTATAATCTTTTTTTTTAAAATCATGGTAAAATATTATCAGTGAAGATTCCCGTAATGAAAAATCATAGTTTTACTTTAACAAGTATCTCCACGGTGAAAATTACTCATTTAATTACATGTTTTATATTAAATGGAGATACCCGTTTTCCCGTAGTTTTCCCCAGTTACTCAACGGGATCCTGTTTGAATCCCCGCGGTTTTTGAACACGGGGATGATTTTCTTAAATGAGGACGGGGACGGGGACGGTTAATCTCCTATCATTTTTTGTGTCGTAGTTTTCCAATGAGTAACATTTCAGTAACCTTTTTTCACTCGAATTTTAATTTCCTTTAGGGTGATTTTATTGTTTTTTAGGCCAACTTTTTGAGAGAATATATTATTTTCACTTGTGAAAAATAGTATTTTTGAACTTAAAACGAACCACCAGACATCCTTCTGACCACCTATATATTTAGCGTAAGCGCCATTTTCTGATGACAGAATCCGATGAGATTCTACCGATTTCAACGAGTTTGCCGACAAGAATGTCTTCGGGTATCATATTGACACTTACACTAAAAAACGTCATACATGTAGAAATAACTCTATGTACTACATTGGTATATGAAGAACACATTATCGTATTTCCATGGCTTTAACCCTTAGAAGTAGTACCTACCATATAATCACATAAGGTGTAACAGTCTTAAATCTATGTTACAGCTTAATTGAAATAAATTAATTTCTTTCATGACAATTTCATCTATAATAACCTATATATTATAAATATATACAATTCGCACCACCTTATCATGCGCTATGAATAATGCCTTGCTAACATACGCCATAATTTTTATATTAAATATTTAGTGTCATAAATGAGGAACAATATTAACCGCAGACGAACTGGCCGCAACCGTTTTCCAATATCTAGCCGGTCCTAGATTCAAGCCTTCTAGGTTTTACTTTTTGTTGTGCTTTCTTCCTTTTGGTTTCTACCTATTTCAGGTGTATTTCCTTTTTTTTCTTAAATTCTTTCTTTTATGGACAACACAATTACTTTTTTTTGCATTTTTTCCTTTTCTTTTGACTTTTTAACCTCAGTAATTAAACGAAAAAAATTAGACATACTTAATCCTCAGCGATGCGTGTTTTTATATACACTAGCAGAGTACCCGCGCAATGCGGCGACGGTGAATAAAAATGGTTTGTAAAGAGTTGTTTTGGTAGATATTAATCAAGAGGACACACAAGACTTAGTTTCGTAATTTTTATTTAGCAGGTGAAAAGGGAATGAAATTTAAATGCAATTTTGTAATTTTTATTTAGCAGGTGAAAAGCGAATATTATATATTTTCCTTTTCCGGAATTTATGGAATGTTATTAAGTTTATGGAATATTCTGTTTCGTAAATTTTGCTATGGAATTTATGGAAAGGAAATATTCTGGAATTTATGAAAAAGGAATGTTATTAAGTTTATATTAAGTTTATTTTACGGAATCATTTTTTTTATAGATGAAGGTAGAATAGTAATCTTAAGTGACTTAAAATTTAAGAATTTTAAGGAAAAAGCTTAAATGTTTTATATAATAGTATAGATGTGACCGATAAATAAATAAATTTCTACCGTAGAAAACATTGTGTAACACCGTGATTTTGAGAACCAAAATTTTCTTTTTAAAATACAATTTAAAATTTCAAATTGCGTGGGTTTGACTGTAAATAGAACAATCAAACCTGTCTTATAATTTAAAAATTCAGCGGAAGTAAAAACACGTGGTAAACTATATAAACATTCAAAATGATGCCACAAACGACAGTTGGTGTTACGGAATACACAATCGGCTGACCATTATCTTAAACAGACATAAACATAGTTCAACAGAGTTTAAACATAAAAGCAGTGTTCCTCCTAAAGCAATTAACTACCCGCAGGCTCCCGAGCTCACTCAGGATTACCTACACATGTGGAGTGTAGCATCTGTTAGCTATAATAGCTAGTGAGTACCAAATAGCATGCAATCAATATAAGTACATAACATATCATCAATCATGCTCAGATAGTTCTATCCTAGCATCTCACGATGAGCTGGCGTAGTCAGGAGGTAGCATATCTTGCAGGGGAGCTAACCCGGCTCAATGCACCAAACTGAGGTACCAGACACATCAACCGCGCCGGTGGGGGAGCTGTTAAGCGTCCACCGTTGCGTTTTGGAATCAACAGATTCCTCTGTTGTACAACCGCAGCTATACCCGAAGAGGACAAACCTTGCCCAATAAGTAGGACAACTTGGTCCGGGGCAAACCTTGCCCAATAGATCCGTACCGATCACAAACAGATAGTATGATTCAACCGAATCATCAATCAATCAATCATCAATGCGCACATATATTCATTTATCATCATAGCATACACCTAAACAAGTGCATACTACATTGTGTCAACATGGTAAGTTCTAGCATTATCATGCAATCCTACACTTAAACAAGTGCGTGTACAAATCATGATATACAATTCTGTGATCATTGTTAATATATGTTATAGGTATATTAATTGTTATGTCATTCGTCACTCACCTGATAGGCTAGAATAAGCAAAGACCTTGCTTTGGCACACACGGATTGTCAATTCAACCTATAATACCAAGACTTACGCATCAATCATTTGAATACACGAGGAACGTCTAGGATACTTGAAACAATACCCTAATGATGTTATTTTACTATTTATTAACTAACTATAGCAGCCCAAGCAACAACACGCGAATACGTGGCACAAAACAGCACATTAGGTTGTGTGCAGGGGTGTCGCGCCGCGACCAGTCTGCAGAACTGCAGCCGATGCTTGTTTTGTGCATAGCAGGCTCATTTTAGCTCATTTCAATTCCAAATCAATTTTGGTAAAATTCTAGTCTTTCATAGGACCATTTGACACTTGTGGAAGCTTTCTAACATCAAAAACTCCTATCCAATTAATTTATACGAAAATCACAATTAAATGGACAAAGACGTGCGCATAATGGCCAAAACTTGGTGTAGACCAATTCCAACACTTGCAACACACCATATACACCTAATATGATGTATTGAAGGTGTTGCAACCAACCAAAACCTTTAAACTCTTTGTTTGGTATCATTTTCCAATTTCTTGCCTATTTTTCACTATTTTAACCAATTCAAGCAAAACAACCATTCTAATTCAAAACCAATGTTCTAATCAATTCATACAAGTCATGTGAATCTATTAGAACCTTAAAAACCAGTTCTTGATGTGTAAAAACAGATTTAGGCCATCTTGACTCATTTAGGCTAAATATTGGATTTGTGCATAAACACCACTTCTAATGCACCAATTGAGTTCTAATCAATCCTAACAAGTTATAAGATCAATTAGAACACTAAATTTCAGTTCTTGAAGGTCAAAATCAGTTTGACCTGTATTTGACCAATTTTGACCCATTTGAGCCAAAATTCAAAACTCATCAAGAACACTACTTTAATTCATGGAATTGGTTCCTATACACTTATAAATGATATTAGAACCTATTTCAATCATAAATTTCAGTTCTTGATTGCTAAATCAAAGAACCCACTTGTAAACCTAGAATTTCAAGTCTTGAAAGGCATAATCAAGAACAAGGATTAATTGGCACTTACAATGATCAAAGAATGATTAAAAACAACTTGTGGGATGATTTTGATCCTTATTTATCTGCTGGAACAAGAGTTTTATGAGTTTTCTTCAAAAACCCAAAATTCAAGAATGAAGAAAAAGCTATGGAGATGAAGCTTACTATGGTAGAGATGAATAAGATGATGTTCTATGATGGGTTTAGCCTTCAGTTTGCTGCTGGAACTTGTCTCAATCGATTCCTTCTTGATCTCCTTCTTCAAATTTGCAAGAACTGAAGATAAGTTTGAGGTGTATGTGTGTATACGTATGAGAGTAAGAGTATGTGTTTGTAAAAAAGGGTTCCCACGTGAAGAAGCTGCCATATGCCCACTTGTGGGTTATTATTATCCACAAGTGGGTATTTTGTTCCCCTTTCCAACTTACAACTCATCTCTCGTTTAACCGTTTTAACTAACGAGGATATTTTTGGAATCCTCGTTTGAAACCGTTCGATATTTTATAATCTTTATCAATATTTATTAATATTTTTAATAACCCTTTTATTTATTATTTTTTATATTTTATATCATTTCTAGAATATATATTTATATTATTTAATTAAATTAAATAATTGACGTACCATATTCGAACACGTCTAGGCCCGTTTTAAGGATGTTACACATTGTCTTTTTAACCTCAGTAAATAGTTAAACGAATAATTAGATGTACCTAATACGCAGCGAAGCGCGGTTTTATTACACTCGTATATAACATTTGTGGCAAGACCATCCCTCCCTATCCAAATCGTTGCGAGTTCGATTCCGCTTCTTTATATTTTATCCTTTTTTATGCTTTTATTGGGCTGCGTTCGCTTCTTCTATATTTTTAATAACTTTTTTTTCGCTTTCACGTAGCCGTGCCTTTTACCTTATTTATTTTTTGCTTCTACATTTGCCAACAATAGCATGCATGTTAATGTCTACATCCCATATTATAGTTATTGCACAAATTGCATTAAAATACAATAAACTTTGTCTTAGTTACCATTATATACAATCAACTTTATTTTTTTAAAAATAAATCGACAAACTTTCATAATCCTTACATTGTATGCAACTTGTGGTATATTATGAAAGTTATGACAAAGTTCGTTGTATACAATGGTAACTAAACAACAAACACATAAAAAAGTTTGCATACAATGAGATAATTATGAAAGTTAATTGTATTATTTTTAAAAATTTAAAGTTGGTTGTACACAATGGTAACTAATTAAGACAAAGTTCATTGTATTTTAATACAATTTACCCTATAGCTATTCATGATTTTTAAGATTATATTTCAGCTATAAGCCAACATTCATTACATTCTATGAATGCATAAATAAGTAAATAACATTTAATATATTTTGCTGATCTTCATAAAGAGGAAAAATAAAATTTATTATAAATACAATAATTAATCTAATCTCTTTATAATTATCACTAGATATCTAACTATTAGAATTGTTATGTAAGTTTTGTAATATAATAAAGGGTTAATAACGATTTAAACTTCAAAGTTTATAACTTATTTTAGTTTAAACATTAAAGTTTTTTTTTTCTAAATAATTTAATCTATAAAATTTTATTTAAAATGATTTAAACCTCAAAATTTGTACTTGATTTTAGTTTAAACCTTAAAAGTTTTTTTTTCTAATAGTTAAAACTTACATTTTTTATTGACAAACTTTGAGGTTAACACAATTATTAAACCAAACAAAGTTTAAGTTTATTAGGCTTTAAATTCAAATGTTGTTGCTAAAGTAGTTGGATGCTTGAAAAATGACTAAACACTACGTAACTTAAATTGCTATAATTAAATAATTACTAAAAATATAATCAAACATTGAGATGGAGCTAGGGTTGGGGCTGAGACTAATTAACTGATATTTTAAGTCAAATTCATAAGTTACTAGAAAACTTTTATTTTGAGCATTATGTTTTTAATAATCTCATTAAGATTTTAACATCCGAACGAAACAAGAGGACTAGAGATTATAAAAACTAGAATCCTAAACTCTTATAATCCCTCGTAAACCTTTTGCAGAAAACATCCTTTATAAATTAAACATTAACGATTATATATTATTATTATTATTAAATAAAAGATTAGCAAACCCGCAGCATAGCGCGGGCTTATTATGCTCGTTAATTACAATATTCTGTTAATTAGTTATAAACTATCACTGTCGTTGACCATTCTGTATTTTTATTGCATATTAAAATCGTACCATGCAAATAATTTTTTGTGTAAAATAAGATTTAATTTCTACACTTTATATTTTAAAACAGTTTAATCATTAAATTTTTTTAATGAAAGTTTTAACCTTCAAACATGTTGCAAACAAGTGTTTTATCCACTTGACTTTATATAACATGTTTTAAACCTCAAACTTGTTACATAAAAAATGGTTTAATTATCAAACTTTTTACTTAAAAATGGTTTAACACTTTAGCTTTTTTAATTAATGTTTAATTAATTCCCACAAGTTTGTGGATTAAACCGTTTTTAAGTGCAAAACTTGAAAAATTAAAGCGTATAAGGTTAAATAGTTTAAACCGTTTAATAAAACTTTAGAGATTAAACAGTTTTAAAATATAAATTCTAAAATCAAACCATATTTACTCTAAATTCTTTCTTCCTTGGTGTAAGTAGTCTCGTGATATATATTCAAACAATCAACATATCATGCCAAAAATAACCATGAAATATGAAGAAATAAACATTGGGGCAAATTATATTCAAGAAGGGAAAATTTACTGTCATATTAATTAAATTTTAGCATTTTTTAGTATGTATATATATATATATATATATAGGCAAAAGTTTAAACGAGAACTGTTTTTCTTACGAGAACCAATCTTAGCCGTCCAATTCCCACTCCTTCAATTGGATTGCCCACACATGAATTCCTTACATGCCACACTCAATCCCCCCACGCTCTTCATCCATGAATTTCATTATCCAAAATGAACGGCCAAGATTGTTTCTCACAGTTCTCGTACAAAAAATAGTTCTCGTTTAAACTCTCATATATATATATATATATATATATATATATATATATATATATATATATATATATAATGAATTAAAAACAATATCTATGAGTATTAAATAATTAATTTATGGAGGGGGGTGAGGCTTTGATTTATTTGAAGAATGTGTTCTATAAGGGATGACTAGTCACCAACTTCCTACTTCAAATCCTAACATGTTTGACTCTTGCAATATCATAATATCATTTCAAGATAACTTTTATTGGGGTTGGTTGGTTCAACATGATATATGTTGGCAAGAACTTCTTCTTTCTAAGGTTAATTAGCTAGCTAGCTGTTCCTCTTGTCTTTTTATTTGGTAGAATATCTTACTCCTATATAATATATTTACAACCTTAAAAACTCTTAATTTTAAGTAACTTGAATTTACTAAAATATCCTTCTTTACTATTTTATTTTCTCTCCTAATTTACTTCAACTTTTAAAATACCTTTTTTTAATCATTTCATTCTCTCTCCTAATTTACTTTAACCTTTTATCTATTTAAAATACATCTCTAACACTAAAACACCCTCTCACACAAACACAATTATCCATCCACATCAACATAATTTTCAAAATCTTATTAACTTCTCCCTCCTTATTTCATAAATATAAATCTTTTTCTTATTTTATTGTCTTTTAGAATTTATTTTTAAAAATAATAAAATAGTTGATAGAAATAAAAAAATAAAAAACTAACATTGTACGATACTTTTTCGTGATATTGAATTACGCGAATAACATATTATTACATTTTTAAAAGCAACATGATGTAAAATAGAAATTATTTGTCGTCGCAGCATTGCGCGGGTACCTTGCTAGTATATATATATATATATATATATATATATATATATATATATATATATATATGTAGAAAAAGAATAATATGAATTTGTGAATATTTGCTAAAATAAATAGGTAACCAAATTCCTAAGTTGAGAGTGTGGAGATGAGTAGTTTTCTCTACAACCAAACACAATATACGAAAGTTCATTTTTTATAAATTCAAGAGCTAAAAGTTTAAATTATGAAATATTTAGATACTCCAGAAACTATAAATTTTGAGAAAACTTGCTTAATTTTTACTTATATTTAAATCATTACTTTTAATAAGATATAAGATTTTTCAAATTTCGTGTATATAACAAACTAATAAGTTTCTGTATTTATGATTTATTGACCAAGTTTGCATTTGTTAGAATACCGTTAAAGTTATGGTTTTTCTCTTTAATACTGAGCTCCATCTCTTTATTCCTCCCTAAGGTTGTGTTCTCAAGGCTTTTTAAGGAGGAAAATGGAGAAGGAGAGACTATTTGGTTAAAAAATTATCATCCATGGAATGATTTGCAAGGAAAAGAGTCTCCCTTCATTTCATTCCAACTCAAGAACACAACTTAATCATTTTCTTTCTTTTCCTTTCTTTTCTTTCATTTTCTTTATCTCCCATTTCCTTCCTTAAAAGACTCAACTGAGCATAAAGCTCCATTATATGCATTACAAGTTGAATACATCTTGATGAAAAAAAACCCTTACAACCCCTTAAAACTTTTGTCACCAAATTAGTACCTTCTTTTCACGTGGGCTTTTTTAAGGTTTTACAGTCTAAAATAATTTCCTATGTTCGTTTTCTCTCTTTTGTTAATGTAGCAACCAACCAAAAGTATTAACTGCCAATCATTTTTTTGTTTCTCTAAGGCCACGAGTAGGTATACCCGAAGGGCTTCGGGTGACAATCAGGTGTCTAGGCTTCGGTCGGGAACACCGATACCCCCCCTTCTGGTTAGCCTTCGGTTTGTCCAACCTGACCTCACCTGTCCTTTTTCCTCCTTTTTTTTGGTTGAGTAAGAGAGAGTAAAGAGAGGATTGTTTGAATTAGGCTATACTTAGATAAGAAGATGAGAAAGATAGATGCTACTCGCGATCTAAATTGCCACCACGAACTTGCAAATCCCTTTTTTTCTAGTTCATTGGGCTTTGCAAAGTCCAGACCCAAGAAGAATTATTTTGAAAATCGTATGGTCAATTGTGCAATCCTCTCTGGCCCACACATGCACTCCTGAATATAATTACTTTTCCTTTTTCATGGCTCCACAATCCAGCCTACTTAAATTGTTTTCTCGGCCCATATTTCGATTCCAGCCCATGCATATAATTGTTATTTTCCGAGTCTAGTTTTTGTGACCATTTAAATCACCTTAATTCGAGTTCATATAAGTGAGATATGATTAAAATAGTGACACTATGTGTCGAAGTTGCCAGTTTTCTCTTTTCCTTCAATTTCTTCAATGGTATCTCAATTTCTTTTCTCCAAAAGCCTTAAAACACATATTATAACAATAAGTCATAATTAACCTAATCTAACATAAAAATGTATTTTAGTAATGGGCTATCACTTTATGGTTTAAAGGAGTCCACAACGCGTTGGTATAAGAAGTTTGATTCTTAAGGCTGACAATTTTTTATCCGACACAAAACATGACTAGACAATGACACGAACCCGAAATGGGTGAAAAGCAGGTCGACACGAAGTTGACATGAAAATAAACGGGTTGAATTAGGGTCAACCCGATAACCTGAAAATGACGAGTATGGCCCGTTTAATAAAAATAAAATCAAAATAGAATCAAACTAAAACAAACACCGAATTTGAATCCATAATCACATCCGAAATTCGTATCGAAACAAACAAGGATTAGAATAATTGAAAATACAAACTGTATACGAAAATCGAAAAAGTATTCCCCGAATACATTGGGCCGAAATGGATCAACACAAAACATGACCTGAAGCTGACACGATAATAAATGGGTCGACACAAAACTAACACAAACATAAACGCAATAACCGGGTCCCAAACCCGACCCTGACTTGAATTGTCAGTCTTACCGATTCTTTTATACTCTCAAAATATGAAGAGATCTAATTATCACAGTTGTGTCTACTTCAAGTCAGTCAATGGTTATCTATATATTTGCTTCTTTATGTTGATTATGTGTTGATAGTTGTAATTTGTAAAAGATAAAACAGAAGTAGCAAATCTGAAGGCAAACTGAGCCTTGAGATTGAGATGAAATTAACCTAAGAAGATTTTTGCTATGTAAATTATTATAAAAAGGCAGCTTGGAATATATATATATATATATATATATATATATATATATATATTATACATAAGTCAAACAAGGTATGTTGAAAAAGTTATTCAATGATTCAACATGCATAAAGCGTAAGTACTCTTTTAGTTGGTCATTTTAAACTTTCTTCAACTTCATGTCCTCAGTCAAACAATGAAATTAATTTACAAGGTAATGTAATGTGCTTGGTTTTATCATCAGTAGGCCTGTAAGTAGGTCAGATCTTATCTCAAATCCGATCCGATCTACCCTATTTATTGGATTCAATTGGTCTAAATATTGGATTCAATGTCCCAATAAGAGATCCAATAGGTCGACCTATTTAATTGGATCACTAAGTGGGTCGATTCAAGATCTGTCTGGGCCGATCCATTTAATATTAAACTACAATTTAATTTTAACCATCAACTATCATCAATTTATCAGTCACCACCCGCCACCGCCATGGCTACCACCACCAACACCACCACCGCCGGCCACCACCGTTACCACCAGCCGCCGCCACCATCACCACCCGCCGCCGCCAACACCGTCACCACCACCACCAGCCGCCGCCATTGTCACCGTCGGCCACCACCCGCCGCCATCGTCACCGCCGGCCACCACCCGCCGCCGCCGTCAACCCCGGCCACCACCCGCCACCACCGCCGACACCGTCACCAACACCACCGCCTGCCACCACCGTCACCACCGACCACCAGCCTCCACCACCGTCACTGCCGGCCACCTCCCGTCGTTGCCAACACCGTCACCACCACCACTTATGCTTTGTTCTTGTTCATTTCTGCCTATCACTTTCATCCCTATCAGACCAACTAAGCCTTGCGCTAATCATCTTCACCGTTGTTCATCTTATCACCATTTAGGTTTCGTCGATTTGTGGTTCACAGTCAACTCATAGATCATTGTCATCAACATCGATTCATCGTCAAGGTTTTCCTTATTCTTGTTCATGGTCGATTGTTATTTGTTAGTTCAACCGATTGTTAAGAGTTTTAAATTAGTATATATAGTTCGATCGACCGATTAAAGATATTTTCTAAATTTTTTTTTCATTGAACTGTAATTTCTTTTCAGAACTTAATTACTTTAAAAAAATTTTACAAAGAAATTAACTGGACCTAAATAAAATTATTATAAAACAACGTGTTTTTCATTCCTTTCTACATTACCAATAAACACAAAATAATTTTTTTTCTCTTAACAAGTTATTTAAAATAACTATTTTTGTTTCATTGTTTTTCTTCTATTTACAGCGAATTTAATTTAATTTAATTTTAGGGTGGTGGTGGTGACGGTGGTGGCCGGTGGTGGTGGTGGTGACGATGTCGGCGGCGGCGGCAGGTGGTGGCTGGCGGTGACGGTGGCGGCGACTGGTGGTTGGCGGTGGTGGTGGTGACGGTGTCGGCGGTGGCGGTGGGGGGTTGTGGCCGGGGTTAACGGCGGCGGCGACCAATGGTCGGCGGTGGTGGTGGTAACGGTGGTGGCCGGCAGTGGTGGTCACGGTGTCGGCGGTGGCGGGTGGTGGCCGGCGGTGACGGTAGCGGCGGCGGGTGGTCGGCGGTGACGGTGGTGGCCGGCAGTGGTGGTGGTGAGAGTGTCGGCGGCTGGTGGTCGGTGGTGGTGACGCCGTGGGGGTAGGGGTGGGTGGGTTGGGTAAGGGTAGGGGTGGCGGTGTGGTGGGCTGAGTTGGGTAGCGTAGGGGTGGAGTAGGGACGTAAGGTGGAGGGTAGTGGTTGAAAAAATATTTGATAAATTATACTATAAATAATAAAATATTAAATGGGTCGCTCTGGGTTAAGATCTATTAGTAATGGATCCGAGCCAAATCTAAGTAAATAGATCTTAATGCTAATGGGTCAGATCCAAATCCAATTAAATGGGTCTACGGGTCAGGTCAGATCTTTAAAAGATTCGATCTGATCTGCCTCATTGACAGCCTTACTATGATATATGTCATGGTATGTTCTCTTCATGATTTATCACATGTTTGGATAAGAGAAGATTTTTAATACATTATAAAACTCAATCTCCATGATCTTCTTAGTTCATGTTTGTTTCGTATAAATCTTATAGAATTCAAAAAATAATAATGATATTTCATTCGTATATCATGTTTGGTAAACAAATATTATTAGAATGTCATTCTATAGAATTTAAATATTCTTTAAATAAATAAAAAAACCCATGTCTTCACATAGAGTGATTGAATAAGATTTCATTTCTCAAGGAAAATTAATAAAAGATCATTTTATCCTTATATTACTCGACTAGCAATCCACACTGCAAGTCACCAACCTCGACGCCGCCCACCACCTCCTCTACCAACTGCCGCCAGCTACCTTCCCACCGACCGCCACTTTTGACCACCACCACCACCGACCGGCTCGTCGCCCGCTGCCATACACCACCACGACCCACCATTGCCGCCGCCCACCACCGCTACCACGGCCCGCCCCGACCGCTGCCACCACCACCGCCGACAACCTTCACCCACAGCCGCTACCACCATCGACTAATGTCGCCAACCACCGTCACCCACCACTGTTGACGACCACCGCCGCCACGGACCGCTAATGCAGACTGCCACCACCTCCGACCACCACTACCATCGACCATTGCCACCACCGACCGGCACCTCCGACCACCACAGCTACATAATTCTTATGTTTATGTGTTGATGTACATATATACGTATGTGTGTACATATTTGTGTGTGTTGGTGTGTTGGTAATAATGAACATAAAATAGGCAAATACAGAAACCAAACAAAATATAGGATTAAAATGGAATTAAATTTTATTTCCTTTTTGGACAAACAAACATGATACAAAATCTCGTTACTTAGAAATTCAATTTCTTAAGAATTAAATTACATTCATTTAAATTCTACAAAACAAACGAGACCTTATATTTAAGCGAAAGAGTAAGTTAGGGAGGCTATTCTTACAGAGCCTGTTCCTCGAGTCCATCAATCGTCTAGCATATCGGGATTGATTCTACTAAAAAACCAGAGTTCAAAATAATGTTGCTTCCACAAACAAATTTTAGGTTTTGTGTGAAATAAAGCAAACGATGATGATGGTATGAAGAGCATAATGATCATTGGGTTAGAGCTATGCATAATGTTAGACTATTAAAAACCAGAAAGTACTTGAATGTTATTGTTACCCCAAAGGTGTAAAAAATGGTAGAATCTTACTATGTTAGAGAGGCTGGTTGCAGAAGTTGTGCTATAAGCCGGAACACAAGTCTGTTAAGCACGAAAAGTAACTTTGTAATTTGTTTAATAAGAATGTTAGACTGCTTTACTAATAATTAATTGGTTTTGAGTTGGAACTCTGTTATGCTATCTATTACTGAAACTAAATATATGGTAATTTATGAAGTTTGCAAAGATGGGCCTTAGGCCCATAACCCATTGAACTTGAGTACATGAGTTTGAAAGCCTTATTAAGATTAGGTTTTCTTGTAATAGGGAACAAAGAAAAGAGTAGAAACCAAGTTTATAATTTGCAAGGTGAGAATTAAACATGTTTTTTTAACCTCCTCATATTTTTTATAAAATAATATTATTAGTTGTGTCTTTGGTTTTTGTTGTAGGGTTTTCCCATATTAAATTTTGGTGCCCTCGTAATTATTATTTTATTCGTATTTCTTTTAGATCTCTTTATAACATCAATAACAACTCATTAGTCAAATTATACAAGGAAAATCCATGGGAAACTAGTCTGTAGTGATATTTAAAGATATATATATCTATACTACTATATAAAATATTTATTATTTTTTGTCCTTATTAACTTTAAAGGTTCTTAAAATTCAATCAAAACAATATCTTGAACTTTCATTCTATTCAAATTAATTTCATCCACTCAATCTTTAACCATTTCATAAACACAAATCTCTTTTCTATTTTAATGTCTTTCCGAATTTATTTTTAAAATTAATAAAAATAGTTGATGCAAATAGAAAAAAATTGAACAAAACGGATATGTTGTTGGAAAAAACTTTTTGTGACATTGAATCGCTCGAATGACATAGCATTACATCCTTGAAAACGACATGTTGTAAAACTAAAACTATTCTCGGTTGCATTGCGCAGGTACGATACTAGTAAAGTAAATAACTACAGAGACCTTGAGAGATTATGTTAATAGGATAAGTAATCTTTCTATGACCTGTCACTTCTTAGAAATTAGTTGTATTCAACCCTTTTCTACAAACATTTGTTGTTATGTACTTCATTTGTTACTAACAATAACAATAAAAAAATTACAATAAAATCCTAGAGTGAATAACATGTTCCCAAAATCCACTCGTGTTGCTTAGGTTCAGTGGCTCGTTAGCTCATTAAAGAAGTTTGGAGACAAAGTAATCAATGGACCAATAACTGTTACCAGACTTGTCATTAGATATTTGTGCAACATGTTTAATCCTTAAAAGGTACAAGAGGATCTCGATAGAGGCATACAGCCCAACTGTCAATTCATCACGAGAAACACATTAATATTATACTAAACAATTTTAGACTTGTAATATAATTTTATATTTTTTAAAAAGAGTATGTATAAAAAGTATTAAATATAAAAGTTTTATTCAAGCAATGGGGTATCCCAAAAGAATACTTTTTGAAGCTTACTCAAGTTTAGGATTCACAAAATCAAATTGTAGGGGATAATCACAACGTTACAACGATAGACAACTACATAAAGCATAAAACATGTTAAAATCAAAAGAAAAAATGTTTTTTCTTCTATTTCTCCGGTGATTGGATTATAATAATGACTGTGAAATCATATGAACCAAATTATATGACACCTGAACCTTTTCTAAGAAAGAAATCATATGCTTCAACGAGGTAAATTCTTCTTTTCCCAAGAAATTATACTTGCAACTCCTGTCCCTCCTTAATTTATACTTAACCTATTTGCTTCTATGGATTCATATACAAACTTAAGCATAGGAGTATTCACACGGCTCTTCTATGCTATTCTAACGTGTTTTTGTGTCTTGTAGATGATAATTTCATTCATTAATTCATTCTCAGCAAATCCCGATTCATAATTTATAAGCTAGATTGAAGATTTGAGCATGAAAGAGAGGACATCTATTCAAACACTTTAAGTTCTAAAACTAATTCCTGAAGTGTAAATTGAATTTCAGATATAACAGACTCAGCCCTCAGGTAGCCCTCGAAACCTAACACGAGTCATGTCTTAGTAGTGTTAGAGATAGTTTATTATATTCACTTAGAAGTAATAACAATATATGAAAAACAAAGTCTCTCTCTACATTATTCTCTCTAATTCTTCTCTTATTGTTTCATGGTATCAGAGCACCATTGATTCATCGGTGCCTGAAATTCAATATCAAGGATCAGAAGATTGTAAATATCGAAAATCAAGAATCAATAGCGAAATTTTATTACTAAATTTATTAACATAAGCCAATTTAACATTATTATTTAGTAGCCTGCAAAGCCTAACATAATTCATATTAGGTTATCATTTTAAAATATCAAATTAGTTGAAATGAGTTCTAGAGTTTTACTATATCTTAAGTGACTATGTATCTTAACAAACAAACAAACATTAATTTAGTGTAGCTACTATCATTTGTTTTCTTGAAGTTTTATTTTTATATATTAAGATAATGTTAGGCATGGGATTTAATATAATTCATGCTATTGCGCTTCTAATGAGTGGAAATTAAAATGTCCCACGACAATTAGTTTGTTTGGTTCTACTCAATGAATGAATAGGTTGCTTACTTTTTAATAATTATTATTAATTATTAATATTAATTAAGGTGTAATTAATAAAGAATTAAAATGTAAATGGTGGTGTTTGGCATGTCTTGTCCTTTTGTTTATTTTTTTAATTTTTGTTGAACATTGCGTTTGGACATATATTCCAGACAAGATTAAAGTAGACGATGCATCCGGATAAAGCTAACGATGCCACTTTTTTTTAATATTAATTACCAAACATCACAAATTCAATATTAATTGGATTAAAAAAAAACTTAAAATGAAAATAAGTTGGTTAATTTAAAAATGGCTTCACATGAAAGTTTCTTGGTTATCAACCCAACCCACTATCTCGGATTTAATCATTTTACTTAATGTTAGAGCCTTAGATAAAGGGGCTGAAGGATGCTTGGTTATTAACCCTTTCAATTAGCCTAATTTCTATGCAGCTCAAGTCAACTAATTTGTAAACCACCCCAATCAAAGTACACGTTATGTATAATAAATGATGAAGACTAAAGAGGTGCTAAACAACATACTTGTGAGGCCTAATCAGTTGTGTTGTGCAATTTGCGAGACATAATTTGGCGGTTTCTTGATTTTATGCTTATTAACTATAATCGATTTCAAATAATCAAATCTTCAAATCCGCCAAATTAGTCAACTGTTTAAGATTAAGTTTTAATGTTTCTAGTTTTTCGGTTTTGTTCTTGGCTAGTCTCTTGTCGATTTTATGCTCCCTTCTTTTATTGAGTGCTTCTGGACAAATACTCTATATTTTATTACTTTTAGGTTTGTGTTATGATACGTAGGACCTCTGCTATATAATAATCCTAGCTCCGTCTCTGTATTAATCTAACAACATTAATTAACTACTTTGTTTTTAGAATAAGATCTTATGTTTTTATAAAAAAGGTAGACATTTTTTAGAAAAGACTGTTTATTTATAATAAACTAGCTTAATATCCTGTATATTGTCATGCTATCAACCAAGAGCCTTTCCATTTTACACATACTGCTATGAAGTCATATCTCCAATACTTTGCAAGCACTAGTACGGATCTGTCACCGATCTTTCACCTCAAAAAAATGGTACATGTCAAATAGCATCAATAACGACTTTTGTGTCACTATTAATAGCTCCTCAAAGAGAACGGTTCATGTCAATACCATCTCAAAGAGAACGACTCGTGTCAATATATGTGGCACCTAGCCAAATTAGTTAACATAAACATACACAACTACATAGTAAACAAGTCAATGTAACTCACCACTCAGCAACTGAAAAGACTGACGATATACTGCTAGCTAGAATGCAAGTAGCTAGGTCGTAAATGATTAATCAACTAAAAGTCAACTCACACACCGAACACTTTATGAAACCTTAAATTCACGATACCGCAACTTTGCGCAAATTACGCTTGGCGCAGAACAGCATGAGTTGCACAACCTTGTGCTTAATAATTAATCCCTTTATAGACTAGATATATAGTCTTATTACCGATAACTACCCCATTAATTCTCATTATTTTTTTCCTTAAAACCCATTTTGTACTAATAATGAATTTTTTAGAAGAAGGTGAGTATTTAACAAGTTACATTAAAGATAATAATAATATCATATCTTTGGATTAAAGATAACCAATTAAGCTATCATAATTCATACGTCATTAATTAATAGTTAATAAACTACATATGTAACCATATGACTAAATATATAAATTATAAAGGAATTACTTTCTTATAATCACCATATTCATATTAATTCGAACACTACCCAACTCCTTTAGAGTTGTGGGAGTGGTTACCTTTCACTACACCAGTTATACTGTCACGTCATCTTTTTTCTCTCACCACTTAACCTTGTAGTGGTCACTCTTTATCACACCAAATTCTGTGACTCGTATAATACCCCACTAAATAATTAAATATTCTGGCATCCTTTATAATTTCATCTTCCTCTGTATTTTCTTTGTCGGAGAACAGAAACGGAAACGGCTTCGAGAACCAACCATTCGTCTACTTACCTTTGAAGTATTTTTGCTGCTGGACGGAAATGATACGTGCGGCGGCGACGTACTTTTGCTTCGAGAACCAACCGTCGACGTATTTTTGCTTCGAGAACCATCGGTATGTGCGGCAGCAAGAGACGGAAGTGGTGGAGGGAAGGAAGAGAGAGACGGATACATAGGGCCTCATCTTTTTCACCACACATTCTTCCCCTGCGTGATGGCCACCACCCAACGCGATGGTGTGGCTCCGGCGATGACCACAGCGCAAACCTCCCACCCCCTTCTCACACTCTTTCCCACTCCGTTCACTCTGAAGACATTAATTAAGGGTTGAAAAATAGTTTTTGAACCTATTGTGTTGTGTTGTGTTATGTTTAGTGCTACCCCAACATAAATAATGCACCCTTAATATATCTTTTTAACTCCAAAATGTTTACTAAACTTAGATAATGTCAAGTACCTTTTCATATATATTCATTACTTATTTGGTCTCTAATGGAACCCTTCATAACAAGATGAGGAGATGGAACTTCATCCACAAGCTTTAGGAGCTCAAAATAGTCTAAAGATTGAAGTCTAAACTAATTACTTATTTGGTCTCTAATGTCGTATTTTTATAAAGAGAATTTTACCTAGAAAGAGAACCTAAATATATATTAACTTTGCAAATAAAAGGTATATATATAAAATAAGAATTTACAATCTTTTTTATATAAAAAATTGAAATTTACAGTATTTTTTAACAAAAATCAAAATTCACATTTTTTACACACAAGAAATTATATACAATATCTTTATTTACAAATTTAGAATATTCATATTTACCTTTTACGACAATTTTCCGAATTTATAAATACGAATGTGTCGTTTTCTCATCGCTTTTAGTTAAATAAATAATTTGAAGATATTATTAAGATTTGCAACCATATTATTAAAATTGAAATCAATATTTTGAAGATTCTTATGTTGGTAGGTGAGGTGCCCCTCCGACCCCAAACATAACCCGTCGGTGATAATTTTAAGGAACACCATTCCTACCTACTTTAACTACCAACTTACACACAAAACTATAAAACTACCATTCCTCCTAAACTATATATACCTTTGTGGACAAAAGATCTAGTTTAAAGTATGTTTGTATTCTCTTATTTAAAATAATAATTTATAAAACAATTAGTTTAATATCTCGTGTATAAATACAAGTATAGTTAATATAAAGTTTAAATGTTTCTGGTTTTAAATAGTATAAACATGTATGGTAAAAACATACGTAGAAATAAAAAATCTCTTAGAAGAGGGGTAAATTTATTATAAATGGGAAATTAATACGTAACATTATCATCATATTTTCTATAGAACTGTTATTCATCGCGAATTGGGATTTTTAAACCATTCTTACTCTTTACTCGATGAATCATCACATATAACTGGTCGTTAGAGAAAACAAGACGTCTAAAAAACGATTCAATATTAGATAACAATCCACCTTGGCTTTTGTTTATGTTCATTGCAAAACAAACCAACACGGGGAATTGTCTTTTTTGAAACAACTTGAATGATATTTTAGGATCCAGTAGAATTAATTTTATTCTTGGAATATAAGTAATGTCACCAACATTCTTACCTGAAATAACTTTTGCTTCAACCATATATATGCACCAAGTCGGATAACTTGTAATATTCTTTTGTTACATATGCCATTAGACTCGTCAATATTACGAAGCAACATTAGAGGCCCCTCGACCTTTAAAGTTAATTTGTGGAGTGAAAAAATGAAAATAAAATGTGATTGGTGGAAAAATTTCAAAAATAGGATGATGGCATAACTTTTTTTAATATATAAAAGAAAATTAATATATCTTTCTACTATTTGATCCTCCTATTCGCCACAAGATGACACGTGAAATCCACTAATTCTCTTTTATCACTCCTCCTATAATTTGACACTTGTAACAATATCTTGTGAGTAGAAGGATATATCACCTCTCCATAAGTAAATAGTCATAGATGCCTAAAAAAGAATAAAAGTAAGTTATTTGATATAAAAGTAAATAATATGATCGTTATGAAAAAAATTCTAGGTAAACAAAATTTATGTTAGAACAACAATGGAAAGTTCAATTTTTTAATGGTGCCGCACATAAATAAAACCAAAGTTGAAGTCATGTGAAAAAAAATTACGGTATAAAAACTTTACAGCATAAACCATGTTGACTACATAACGACCGAGTGACTTGTTTTAGGGGATGTTTGTTAAAACAGAATGATTAAACACTGAATGATCCAGAGGTCTAAATAATTCAAAGGCTCTGAATGAATCTGCCTCTGAATATGACATGTTGTTTGATAAAGGTTCTGAATGAACAATCTTAATGATACAAATTATTATTTTAACCTTAATAGTGATATATTATATTATAAGAAATGATTGTTTAACAAGACAGCGTGTGAAAGAATGAGACTTAGGGTAAAATAGTTGGTGCTTAATGATTCAGAATGCACTTTTAAGGTAGAATGATTCAGCAGCATTATGCTGAATCATTCAGCACAGTCTTCATTCAGAGACTGCAATCAAACACGCTGAATGCTGAATAATTCAGCATGAAGTGCTGAATGGTTCCATTAAGCAGCAAACAAACAGCCCCTTAAAAAAGTTCTTTGTCATTTTACAATATCTTTCTATTCATCTTCCTACTTACTATGATAATAATTCTGGATCTAAAGAAAATTAGTTGATAACTACGAGGTTGCTATACGGTTTTTATCGAGTTATTAGTATAATTTTAGGGTTTACTTTTTATCATATTTTGCTAATTTGTGTATGAAATTTTTAAACTTATCTTTTAATGTACTAAACTTTTAAAACTAGTCTTTTAAAATATCAAACTTGATATAATAGATCACATGGTGATATTACAGCGGTTTAGGTGCATGGCTTTTTCTTGTTTAATACTAATATTAATAATGATAATAATAATAATAATCATAATAACAACAATAACATCACACGTGTATAGGGTATAGTTTAATATATTTTGAAAAAGTAAACCCTAAATGGGATAATTGATACCAAGATAAAATATAATGAAAAAGTTAAAGTATCATTTGATTAGTATTATGAACAATTGACTTGAGCAAGTATTGTAAGTGTTATATATCATTCCAATTAATTGAAAAATGAAGGATTATCCGTTTAAATTAATAAATGATACTACATAAGATGTATCTCATAAGAATATTATTACGAGTAACAAATAAACGCATGAATATGATTAAGCAAAAATGTATTAACAGGAATCCTTTCCAACCCTTAAAAACTATTCAGGGTTCCAATGAGAATATGTAAATCCTTTATGGAATCCAAAACAGTCACTAAGATATAAATGTAAAAGTATGAAGAATGAATGAAATAGAAAAGAGTACCGTCAGATAAATAAAAGAAACTATCAAATAAGTATACGTTGTATTGATGACCGAACGATAAACCGACATATTTGTGATAAATGAGATGAGTATTTAAGTGAGATGATCAGATGAAACTTTTGTTGAAATTATAAAAATTATAACATGATTATAATTTTTACTTTCATACTTTACAAGTTACAAATTTTAAAATGTTATGGGCTCTTCAGATGCTTTTACTCTTCAAGTGTTTAAAAAATATGAATTACAAACCAGGACTTTAACCTGTAATCTTGCTCTTCTCTCTCACACTTAAACACACATATTTTCAATTTTTTTTAAAAAAGTGAAGGTAAAACATAAGTATTTTAAATGGTAATTAAGAAAATGAGAAAAACAAATTTGAAAATTTTGAAAAAGTGATGAAATACTATTATAACAATGATGAATATAGTTATATACAAATGAAAGAAAAGAAGAAATGTCAAATTGATCGTTTTGATCGGTTATAGGTCACATGCTACACTTATTTAACAATATTACGTGGGTAGTTCATATAATTATTTAAAAACATTTAAAACTTTACAATAAAAATGAAATTAAATAGAAATTTTATATTTATTCTTAATAATATCATACTACTTCGTCCTCCTATTCAGTTAAAAATAATATATATGATTCATTAATTATTTTTCACACATTCTTTATTAATTTCAACATTTATATATAAAAATAAATAAAAAGATTTTATAAAAATAATTAATTACATGTAATAAAAGAATATAAAAGCTATAGTACTTAGACATGTAATTGATTGTTCATTAAAAAATTTAAACAACAATAATTACAAAGCATACACACGACATGCCAAACCTTCCCTCTGAATTCTGTTTTTATAGCTCCCTAAACACATTCTTTCTCTTCATCCTTCCCTCCTTCCATCTCATCAATGGCGGCACTCTCCATGCTTCATTCCAACTCTCAGATGGAGAAGCTCACTTCTGAAATCTTCTCCATTCTCGAAAACAATTTCTTATTCGGCTACGACAATCCTTCACCGGTTCTCTCTCAAGAAATCAAATCCACCACACCGAGAGTCAGGATTCTCTCCATTGATGGCGGTGGCGCCACTGACGGAATCTTAGCTGCTAAGTCAATTTTACATCTCGAATCCTCTCTACGACGCAAATCCGGAAATCCAAACGCTCACATTGCTGATTTCTTCGATGTTGTTGCCGGATCTGGAATCGGCGGTGTCCTCGCCACGTTACTCTTCACGAAAGGGAAAAATGACCGTCCGTTGTTCACCGCCGGTGAGGCGCTTAATTTTGTGCAGGAGAACGGGAAGAGACTTTGTCGGTGTTCTAAACAAGGAGTTCTCCGTCGAATTTTCGGATCTCCAGCGAAGGTGTTTGATCGGACGTTTGGCGATTTGACGCTCAAGGATACGCTTAGGACGGTTTTAATTCCGTGTTACGATCTTACCATAGGTGCGCCTTTTGTTTTTTCTCGTGCTGATGCGGTGGAAATGGACGGTTGTGATTTCAAGCTGAGTGACGTATGTACCGCTACGACAGCTGTTGGTGGACCGATCAAAACGTTTTCGGTTGACCGGAGAACGAAGATCGCAGCTGTCGGTGGTGATGTTGCTATGAACAATCCGACCGCGGCGGCGATCACTCACGTACTATACAACAAACAGGAGTTTCCGTTTTGTAACAGCGTCGATGACTTGCTTGTAGTGTCATTAGGTAACGGAGAGCCATTATCTGTGACCGCCGGCAACCGCACTCCTTCGAGAACGGCGTTGGTTAGGATCGTCGGTGAAGCAGTTTCCGACACGGTAAGCATTTTCGCATCAAATACTCTGTGTGAAACGCGAGTTATAAAAGTCGTTTTCATCTTCGTACAAATCCTTAAGCACGAAGTACAAATGATACATACAAAGTACAAATGGTTAATGCATGTAAAAGAGTATAAGTGTACAAGTATTAACCTATATTTGTCATTTAAAACTCACTGCATGCAGTAGTTGACTTGTACCTTGCAGTAATTAAAACCGTACAATACAATAATAAATTAAATCGGCGGGGACTAGGCATTGTTAATGGTCCACAGTGTATAGTATCAATCCGATTTGGTAGGTGTTATGAGTGTGGGTGCACTATTAATATTAATAATAATAAAATAATAATAATAATAATTATTATTCTTATTATTATAATCATGGGCCAACAGACATTTCAATAAATTAATAAAAAAAACAAAAAGCTAATTCGAATAATTTTTTGGTATAAGTAACTTAAAGTTAGGTTAAAATATTCGAACAATCTTAACTTGTGTTTAAGTTAACGGTACTTATATTAGATGTTATGTTAATAAGAGATGAGATCAAATAAAAAGAAAATTAAAGTAAAAAATATAAGAGGGATGATTAATGATAATTTTTTAGTAAATACATCAACTAATAATTGTTAGTTTATCATTTTTATTGATTAAAACTAGTTATTCATCGATTTATTTTTGATGAATCCAACATATTCATCACTTTTTAGATGAAAGTATTTTGTTCATCAACGAATTATTCCAAAATTTTGGTTTCAAAATCTGTATTTGTAAATCTCTTTTGCTCTGCAAATAGTGATGAATATGTTGGATTCATCAAAATAAATCGATAAAAAACTAGTTTTAATCAATAAAAAGGATTTTTATTGTTGCCTCTTACCCTTTTTATTATAAAATCCTTTTTACTTGATCTCTACCCATGTTAATAATACATATCATTTTTATAAATAAAATAATTTTTATAGTTTTATATTATACTTGTAGGTTGATCAAGCAGTATCTATGGCATTCGGGCAATCTCGAAAAAACGGTTACGTGCGTATACAAGCAAACAAAGGTTTATTAGGCGTCGAAAAACAGAAGAAAGACGTGAACGTTTTAGAACTAGTAGAAGAAATGTTGAAACAACCGAACGTGGAATCGGTATTGTTTCGAGGAAAGAGATGTAACAACACGAATTTGGGGAAGTTGGAGTATTTTGCTAACGAAATTTTCAAGGAAAACGAAAGGCGAAAAACCGATTTGTTACCCGTAGTTTTACTAAACCAAACAACAACTTCATCTTCCGCAAGAACATCCTCAGCCACAACACTGTCCACCATTTCATCAAGTTAATCGAAACTGGGTTTATTATGTTTTCACGTTGCCGCCGACACTACTAACAAAATGGTGCCCGTGCTGGGATACGAATCGGAGTTATAGAGATCGGTTTCGTATTTATTTTCGGTGTTTGAATTTGCTTGTATAGTTAATATATAATATAAGTACTAAGAAAGAGTTAGAAGAGGGCTTGTCCTAAGGGTTGATTTTGGCCCTTCTAGCATAATGCTAGAGTGAAGTTTGTGAAGCCTTTGTTTTATGTTGGGAAGACATGATCTTCCTTTACTTAGAGAAAAGGAAATTAAAATCTTTATCGAAAATCATGGTTTTGTGTAAGAATGATGTGATTGTAACTTTTTATTCATGATATATACGGGAAGTAATGGAGATTTTTTATTTTTTTGAGGTGTTACGAGTCAAATTTTTAGGTGCTAACGGTAATTTTTTAAATGTCAGCGTAACCTAATAAAAATTGAACTTTTTATAAACTTAATAAATTATAGTTTATTATTTGATTTATATATTAAAAATATTGTGTTTTACCATAAACTAACAATTGCACTTAACTAGGTTGGGCTTAGTGAAATTTATTAAAAAAAATGGGCTTCCCTCTGTTAAATTGTTTGGGTTTTACTTTGGTTATTGAGTAGTATGTTGATGCATGTAGCTTTGTTATAGAGAGATTAATTGGTCTTGTTCATTGACAGATACATCATTATTGACTCTTAAACCTTCAATTGATAAGTTTTTTTACTAACATTGATAGAGCTCGACAGGTACATCATCCTTGTAAAAAGAAAAGACATGATTCGTAAAGGTTATAAAACGAATTGGAAGAAGCAATTGAAAAGGGAGAAATTGAAACTAGTCAAGGTTTAAACCAAGAGTAATCTTAGATACAAGCCGGAGATACTCAATGGGATTCTCATAACAAGAGTAGGATGAGTTTGGTTTCTTTGTTTCCAGAAGTTATTGCGATTCTTGAGCATGTCTAAAAGGGAGTCAATAATACTTTGAGTCAACGACAAGATTCGGTATTCTTGACTACTTTTACAGATTTGATGTTTCTACTTGCATTTGATGTTGCATATCTTAGGACTCACAAATGTTCCGTCAACAGCTTTTCAGAAAAAATATCAAGATGTATTAGAAGTAGTAAAATTAATCAATAGAAAAAAATCATTGCAAAAATTTAGAGAAAATGGATTTGTTCCACTTTTGGAGTATATATTTAGATTTTGTCAAACAACATAATCTTGATACGTTGAATATGGAGAACCATAAAGAAAGAAAGCGGAATACTGACATCACCAATCGACATTACTATGAGGTTGATATTTTAACGCAGTTTTTGATATGCTAATCCAAGAGTTCGTCAATCACTTTAACGAGGAATCCACCGGATTACTTGATTACATTTTTGTTGTGAGTATATCAGCTTCTTTTATATTGTTTAATGCATAAAAGATACTGAACTTGAGTAAAATGTATCCATATAATTTTGATTTTATGGAAATGATCATTCATCTTAAGCGGGAACTAGACATTTATGAAGTTATAACTCAAGATGAACCGTTTGCTAAGTTGAAAAACATTTCCGAGCTTGCAAGATTGGTGGTGAAAACCGATAAACGACATACTTTTCCTTATGTTTATCGGTTACTATGCTTCTCCAAAATAAAGATTATAAAGCCGGAGTTGCGTAACAAGATTGAGCGATTGTCTTATATGTGAGGTTGAAAAAGAAGCTATTGACAAAGTTACAGATGAAAGCGTAATAGAACGATTTCAAAGCTTGAAAGATCAAAAGGAATATTTGTAAAAGGTAACTTTTATTATACTGATTAAGATGGTTGGTTGTTACTAGATATGAATTGATGTACTTATAGTTAAGTGATTATGTTTAATAGCTTCACTACAAGTGATCAACATAACACATGTTTAATGAATGTGGTTAAAACAATGGCTATTCAAGAGAAGCATTAGTCGAGTGTCATTTTGATTGAAAGATCTAAGGTGGAAGTACTAGAGTGGGCTATTTTTTGTAGTAATAGTGTTGGGTCCTTACGTTGGTTATCCATTAAGCAATACGAGATTTGAGCGGTTGTAATCGTTACTTTCTTTTTCAGGTTGAGATTTATGTCTTGTTATGAATGTTTAGAGTTGTGTTCAATAAAATCTATGTAAAAAAACATAGTTTTAAAATTTTAACAATATACAATCACATGTGATTTGTAAAAATATCACATCTGAATTATGAAAATGTCACTCCGTGCAAAATTTTAAAATGCAATCAAGATCATTGATCACATTGATTCAAAGGCGAAAATTAGTCCCTTACAAGTTACAACTACGAATTAAATGTGGACTATATTAAACATTCTTATATATGTTTAAATTAGGATGTGTGTGAGTTTTTTGTATAAAGAGAAATGATATATATCTTCTTACTTTTTGTTCCTACTTATTCTCCTACTCACTTAATCAAGACAAATGTCAAAATCAAGGGAGGAGGTGAGGAAAGAAAATTAGTGGAGTACACATGTCATCTTGTGGTGAGTAGGAAGAAATAGTAGGAGGATATATCAATTTTCTTATATAAAAGATGATAAATTAAATATCCTCCTACTTTTTGTTCCTAATTCATACTCCTACTCATCACAAGATGACATGTATACTTCACTAATTCGGTTTCCTAATCTATTCCTTTGATTTTGACACTTGTATCAATTAAATAGGAGGATAAATAGTAACAAAAATTATAAGGATATATCATTTCTCATAAAAGATTTGTAATGGTTACTTGGGATTTGTGATGTCACGAAGTAAAAGCGTGGCTGTTCAAAAGACACTCGGCTTTTTTTATTTTTTATGAACACATTTAATTTAGCATTTACAGTTTCTTTTTAATGATCGTTCCTAGGCAAAAAGAACTAGTTTAATAATATTTATCGGGTGCTATTATTTGGTCTTCGTCCGCTTAGATACCCATATGTCAAATCACTCATATGCAATTTCTAATATAGTTTTTTCACTTATAAATATTATATCAAGGGGGCTTTTAGATAATGTGAGTGATATCAATAAAATCACTCATATTTATCAAGAAACAATAAACAATGACACTTTTGTTCTGTAGTGAAAAGTTTGTAATATATGAATGATAAGGAAATTATAACACCAAAATTATGATAGGTCAAGTGGTAAGGCTATTTGTTTTTTAGAATATCTAACTAATTGTGCGTTTGATACAGAGAATTAAAGACAGAGAAAGAGAAATGAAAAGAATTAGAGAATTAAAGACAGAGAAAGAGAAATGAAAAGAATTCTCTTGTTTGTTTAGACGAATCATAAAATAAGAAAAGACTCAATTCTAATTCTCTACTTTTGATTCTTTATCATATGAAGGGAAAATGAGAGAACTGAAATTACATTGAAAACAACCAATCTCATCTTCTCCGTCAAATTATTCACCCGCCACCACTTGGTGCCACCCATCGCCTTCATCATCGCCACCACTCCACCGCCTGTCGCCACCACACTGCCACCAACACATGTCGCCACCCACCATAACCACCCCTACTACTGCCTCCGCAACCACGCCTGCCGCCACCAAGCACAACCATTCCCACCACCCCATTGTTACCACCGCCCGCCTACAACCACCCCCACCACCAACCACCCTCACCACCCTCATATTAAAAAGATACTGGAAAACATACTTTAATTAGAAAACAAACTACTATCAAAATATATTACAAGTAAAAGTTATGATATTTTAGAGATGATTATTTATTATATTTTTGTACGAAAATCTCTATACTATAAAACTAAAGAATCAATTCCTATTCTTCAAACTATTTCTTTTTCTCTGTAATTTTATTATCTGCTATGATTTAGTTCCATTTTTTATATCAAACTCACACTAATTCTAAACCTGTTCGCAGCATGGGCCTCCTTTTACCCCCTCTCTTTTGTTTCTTCACAAATGCCACTGCATTTTGAAGCCTTTTTTTTCTTTATTATTTTTGTATCTCTTTATTTACCTTTTTAGCATTTTTTTTTCTTCTTTGTTATTTTTTTTCTTCTCTTCATTTGTTAGGGTGTGTTTTTTCTTTCTATTTTTATATTATTGCGATTTTTTATCTATGAATGGTTAATGAACCCATCTCATTCGTCGACCGTATGTGATCTAATATTTCTCTTATGCATCATTTATAGAAAATGTTATCGAATCTATGAATCTATTTACTCATTTTTATTTATTTGTGATTTCGTGGTTAGGCCTTGAATCTAGAAAAATACGGAAATAGACAAAAAAAATATTGTTTCTCTATAGTCAAACTCGAAGCACATATCTCTTTTCGATAAATGGCCGGAGAAACGACTTTAAATAAAGAATATGCTTAAAATAATGAATACGAATATTTATTCATATTTTGAGATGAAAGATCATATTCACTTTACACATAAAATATGATTTCTTGCAAAATGGTAGTGAACTAGGATTTTATAGCCCGCGCGTTGCTCCGGGTTTTATAAATCTAAAATTCTATTATTTCAATAAATCATAGGATTAGGTGATCTACATGATAATATATTAATAATTTTATAAAAACGTTATCGAAAATAATAAAACGCTTGATAAAAAATAATCAAATGATTAGGGCTCTAATATGGTGTAAGAATAAAAAACAAAAAAGAGTCAAAAGAGATCTCAAATCTCATAAATAAAATATTGACTTTTTCAAGTTAAATTTTTTTATATTTACCTGTCAAGTTTTATTTTGTTTGAAAAAAAAACCTTCTTAAGTATTATAATACACTAAGACCATATTAACTTAATAATAATAGTAAATAATTAATATAAAGTTTGTGGAAAGAGTAAAACATAACTAAGCTTTACTAAATTAAACCTTCAATTTCTTTCAAATGGTTTTACCTTAAATAAATGTACATATTACTAATGCACAAAATTCATGTGATGTTTTGTTTGATTAAGAAAATATATTATTACTGAGTTAGTGCAAAGTTCTTATTGAAATATATTTGTAAGTGACGTTTTATTTTTAAAAACTTTTATGCTAGTATGTAAATTATAAATTATAACACATCTTTAAGAATATTTTTTTACCCAAAAAGGTAGAAGTTGTTGTGTCAAAAATTCCGGTTGTTATATAACGACATATTTACATCTTGACTAAACGATCAAACTATAATATAATATATACCTACATAAAACCATTCTAAAAATAAAGTTTAATGGTTAAATTAAAAAAAAAACTTTTACTTTAATGCTTAAACAATTCGAGAATGAAGGTTAATAGTTATACCAAAACAAACGTACATAAGCTTTGAATTTCAAATATTAGAAAAAGTTTAAGAGTTTAATGAAAATAGAGTTTAAATTATTTTTTAACCTTAATCAAAACTCTAAATTAAATAAATGTATTAAATACTGTTTACATAAAATTATAAAAACGTATATGTGAAATTTACTTTAAGTAAGAGAACATTTAAAAAAAGATAGACACGATATTTAAGAAATATAGAAGTTAAAAAATAGTTAAAAAGAATACAAAGATTAAAAGAAGCTAAAAAAGGGTTAGAATTTTGAAATCCATATTTTAAAAAATTAGAAGTTAAAAAAGACCAAAAGAGTTTAAAAGTATACAAAGGTTTAATACAGAGGAAGTGGGAAACTGAAATTTTAAAAATTGATAGTGCCAGGATTCAAACCACCACCATCCGTGTAAACTAACAGACTACTTACCACTCCGTCAAATCCACATGTTGTTAACATAGCTGATATCTAATATATATTCTAGAAGGCTTTTTTTTGTTTCAAAATGTATGGTATTATAATGTGTTTTACAAGTCAAAGGTCGGGTGTTCGAATCCTATCCATAACTCCTCCAATCTCATTTTTGATTTCTTGGCTACCATAAGCTTTGCCATTTACTTTCCTCAACGCCACACTCGGTGATTTAAATCTATATTTCCCTTTTGTTAGTTTATACTAAAACAATTATTTTTTATAACATTTAATTATAAATATTTGGTATAAATATAATACATACCTTTCACACTCATATTTTTTTCTATATACATTTTTTAATTTTATCGTAAGATGTATGTTCAATCCATTACGATAAAATGTAATACCTATTTTCTACTGTAATATTCTCACGTTATAAGTATAAGAATTTGTTATATGTTGAGTGGTGAGCAATTGTTCTATTTTCATCATTAAGGGATTGGATTTGTCAAACAAGTAAACTAAGTAAAGAGTATATTCAAGTTTATTAGGGCACACAACCGTAGGTACTTGTTACTGTAGCCGTAAGCTTGAATCCCGATTGGCGATTGTGAGTGTGTGGACTGTGTGTTGAGGTTGAAGGTTAGCAAGGGTAAATCAAATCAAAATTTGCATCAATTGTAGAGTTTTTGGAAGGAAAACATCATATATGATTCTTTATAACCTTGTGGTAACGTAGATACTAATTTTATGTTAATTGATTGTTTATTGTTTTTCAATAATTACTTAAAAACTAATAAAAGAGTTGATTAGAAAAAAGAGACATAAAGATAACAGAAAAAAAAAAAATATTTTGTGAAGTAGATTATATTTCCTGACATCGGTTTTACACATACAATAATCTACATTCTTGAAATCAAAAATATTTTCGAGCACGAACTATTATCATCATTGTCGTATTGCGTGAATACAATACTAGTTATTTAATAAAGTAACCAAACATCTAATTTAGAAAATTCAATGAAAATAAAAAATCTTAATTCTTAATTCCAGAAATTATCATATTTCTGGAAACAATGAAATAAATGTGGAAAAATAAATATATTATTTCACACAAACTACAATTTTTTTTTTTTACGATGAACATTGAAAAGTAGATAGGGAAGCAGCTAAGGAAGAGCAAATTTCTTTCAATAAAAATATTTTTAAATATAAAAACGAGAGAATACAACAGTTCATCGATCTTTCCATGTCTTCCATAAGATCAAAATTAACGATTTTGATCAAATCTGACATCGTTCATTGACGGTGGTTGACCAACATCGTTCAAGATTGAAACTTCGAAAGAAAACACAAACCATTCAATTCGATCTTGATTGAAATTCAAGAATCATTGATGATCTTTAATTATCTTTAAGATTTGTATTCGGGTAAAACTTTCTGAAACTGCTTCCGGTCAAACTCATCCCAGCTACATCTTCTGAATCAAAAGTCTGATTTCCAGTAAACGATGGGCCAGTTTGAGATGTTTCTCGTCTACCAACATCGTTCAGCGACGGTGGCTGACCATCGGTATAAAGATCGCTGCGGACGGAAGGTTGAGAAACCACGATTGGCCTCACAGCTCCGACGGACGGTGGTTGACCGTCAACGAACCCATGATTGTAGGTATGATCACCGGCTATTTCTTTTTCGTTAGGATTCATTTTGCAGTTTGGTGTTGAATCTTGATTCTGATTGTGGATTATTTATGTGCAGAGAAGTCCCAAGTGAAACACGGTAGGAAAGAAGAAGAAATGTAAGACCAAGTCAACGTCAACTCAAGAGTTTACTTTTCCCCGCAAGTTTGAAACTTTAACATTTATAGTCCCTAAAATAAATGTTTCCTTCAAAAGGGTCTTACACACATAATTTTTTTATTTTTTGTTATTTCTTTTTCTACTTATTTATTGATTTAGTTGGTTTTTGTTTCTAGTGTACACACCAAACAACAAACATCATCAAGAATGAGCAGTAAACAAGCTTCTAATAACCAATTCTGGTGACTTTTAAACCACTCTAAATTAGCTTCTTTGACTCAAATTGAGAGTGATTTTCAAACAACAGTTGTGTGGCAATCCATTGATATGCTTTATGTTAACCATTCAAAGTCAACTTTATGACAATATGATCCATAATTGCATGTGATCTAGCTTCTCCCATCATCACAAGCACTCATTTGCATGGGATGAAGTGCTTTTACTGATATCTCTAGATTATATTGGATCAGATCAACAATTTCATAAGAGAGGAAGTCAGATGGATGAATATGCCTATAGTGCGTTAATGATTTTAGTGTTATCAAGTCATTTAGTATAATCGGAATTGACTTGAGACTAGCCGATTCTAGACTTAGAGGGTGTTTAGGATTGCGTTTAAAAAATGATTATTTGATTATTGTGATTTGAAATCGCAGATAATTAGTTTAAAGTGTTTGGGGTTGTGTTTTCAAAAATCAATTATTTGCGTTTTGGAGACTACAAAACGCAGTTTTGAGAATCTACTTTTGAGTTGCTTTTTCAAACTGATTATTTGATTATTGTGATTTTACCCTTTGAAAATCAATTAATAAGCACTTAAAAAACTGATTATATGATTATTGTGATATGAAGCAACATAATCAAATCCAAACACTATTATTCAGTAGCATGTTCTTTTACAGCTGATTATCTGAATTGATTATTAAAAATGCATAATCTATTTTCAAATCGCAATCCCAAACACCCCCTTAGTTATAATTCGGGTTTGGAGGTGCGGAGTGCACACTCAAATAAATTAAGTTGGTATCGGGAATACGGTACGAGGGTTTGAGGGGCTGGCCCTTGGAGGGGTTCCAAGGGGCATTGCCCATTGGCGGGGTCCAAGGGGCCGCTGCCCCATAACCGCCTTGTAACCGCCATTTTCGTGGCTTATATAAAGGCCATTCGGCCTTGGTGTTTTGGACAGAAAGACGGAACACGAACGATATACGAGAAAACGAAAAATACGATTTCAAGTTATTATTCTGTCAAAATAGTCTCTGATAAACGAAAAACAAAGCAAAGATATTTTATGTTTGGATTTGAACAAAGTCTGTAATTCAAATCAAGTTTCTTGATTATCCTATATCTGAATTCGTGATACCCCAGGCAAAAGGGTCGAATTACAGATTCGGAAAGTGTATTTAACACGATCCACGAAACTATCCAAGTTATTATTGTTATTCTTTACCTTGTACAAACCTTTTCCTCCAACGTAATGTTCTTGTTACCATGCAAATACCTACTTCCTAATGATAAGTGAAAACCTTTCCATGATGTAACCAAATAGAAAACATATATGGGTACCCTTTTTAAATATCAATGTCCAAGTTAAAGGAATAAGATAGGAGAGCAATGCAATATAATGTAGCTAAAAACTATAAAATTTTACTACATATTTTATCACAATTGTATTCTTCTTCATTACACATAGTTGAAGGTTAGTAAACTCACCTAGCAAGCAGAAAGTCAAAATCTACAAATCTAAACACAACAAACATGTTGGTCCCAAAGAGGCAAGGTACCTTCACTGAAAAGCCAAACTTCACTAGTGGTCGAAAACTCCATGCATATATGAACCACAATTATGAATTAGATTAGGGTTTTTAGAGATGGTGTTGTAGATTAAGAAGATACGCAGGGGAAGAAATGGTCCAAGGAAAGTTAGTAAACGTTTGATTGATAAAATATGGATGAAACATATTTTATATTAGAAACATGATGTAAATAACGGGTAAATATTATCCATCCCTTCATGGCGGGATGAAAATACTATCTCGTCTATTCTAAAATTATATTATTATTTTATTTTTTGTTTAAATGTGTATACATGATCCTAAAAAATAATCTAAAAGACTTTAGTAAATTAACCTTAACTCTTATAGTTAATGTTAATTTATACAAACAAAATATATAAACTAATATTGTTTACGAACACGTAAGATGATTGCATGATAAATTTATTTAATGTTGAGGTTACAATTTATTTCTACTTAAAATTATTATTCTAAAAAAAAGTAAAACTCAAATAGGTAATAAATAAAAAGAAAACAAAGAAAGGTAATTTACAAATTTAGTATTATAAGAAAATGTGAAAATCGATTTTACATAAACTTAGGGATGACAATTGTCACCGATCTGTTGGGAAAAATAGGCTTATAAATATATCCTCTTTTGTTGACATAAAAATATACAACTTGTTTATATAATTGTATTTATTAACATTAACATATGTGCACATATACATATATATATATATATTCAATCAAATATATTCTTATCTATAATCTACAAAACAAGCTTTATCAAATGTCCAAGCTCAAATCGTCAAGATCCGAGTTCAAGTAGAAGCTGATGTCAAATATTCCTACAAACAAACGTTTGAAGTTTATGAGCTTACAAAATAAATAATCAAATGAGTTTAAATTTTTATAAAATAATTTTTATAAAAATTGAGACAATTTTTTATAAAATCACAAGCTTGGTAGTCAAAGCAAATTAAATTCCTATTTTGGCAAATACTAAACACAATCTTCTATTGAAATAAGCCAAAACCATATTTAGCAAAAGGAATCTCCCAAAGAGGTAAACTTCCAACATGCTTTGTGCATTTGGTTTCCAAACTACCATTTTCATGATTAAATTCAAACTTAAAAAGTATGACACTTACCCAACTTTTCTAAAGCTTCTTTTCAGTGCATTTTTATGGTAAAAATGAGTTGTGTGTGGTTTTGGTAAAAGGACAACGTCTATATTCACAAGGCTCAAAAAGTTCCAGCAGACTGACGGTTGATGCCACGGTCGACCGTGGATCGACCGTGGACAGTCTGGACACTTTTTGAGCTTGCACCTTTTTCCTTATTTAAGGCAACTTAAGTCTTGTTTTTTACCAAGCTATTGCAATCTGAAAAACACAGAATACATACAAAATCTTGTGAGCTCATATTCTTTGATAATATATTCAATCTTTCAAGATCAAGAATGAAACAAGAGTGAAAGCCTTCAAAGTTCAAACACTACATTACCTTCTTACATATTTGTAATAGTGTGAGGATCATCTCTAGCCTTAGAATTAGAGAGAAGTGAGGATCAACTCTAGCATTTCCAATTAGAGTGAAGTGGGGTTTATCTTAACCTTGTTTGCAAGAGTGAAGTGTAATTCTTGTAAGCTAAAGAGAGAAGTTGTAAAAGGTTTATCTCTACCTTTAAAGAGAGAAGTTAGTGGAGCAACTCTTGGTGGGTGAGGCCAAAGAGTGGATGTAGAGCAAGGTTGTTAACCCTTGCTTGAACCACTATAAATCATTGTGTCCTAGCTACTTCATTGGTGACATCTTTCTTCCTTAAACTCTTTAATTACTTGCAAATATTGTTAAAAACTTCAAAAAGTGGGCATATAACCTATTCACCCCCCTCTAGGTTCTAACAATTGGTATCCGAGCTAGTTGCTCTAGATAATTTTTGAAAAGTTGTTTAAATCTTCTAAAAATATTTTTTAAAAATTTTTGAGTTGATAAAATGGGACAAAATTATATAGAGGGGAATTCTATGGTTAGACCTCCACTTCTTGAAGAAGAAGACTTTTGCTATTGGAAGCAAAGATTCATGACTTATGTAAAAGCCAAAGATATTGACCTTTGGGAGATTATTGAAGAAGGAGATCATGTTCCAAAAACCTTTGATTCTAAGCAAAATGCTTATGTTCCAACTCCTAAAGAAAAATGGAATCAAGAGGATAAGAAAATGATTTCACAAAATTTTCAAGTAAAACTTTTTCTATACAATGCTTTACCTAGAAAAGAGTTTGAAAGAGTTTTCATGTGTGAAAGTGCAAATGCTATTTGAAAATCTCTTGTCATCACACATCAAGGAAATGCCAAAGTTCTAGATAAGAAAATTGAATTACTTGTGCAACAATATGAACAATTTCAAATACTAGATGATATAAAAATTGATGATGCTTTTACAAGGTTTAATACTATTGTTACTAGCCTCAAGGCACTTGGGACTACTTACACTAACAAAAAGATTGTAAGAAAGTTTCTTAGGGCTCTTTCACTAAAATGGAGAGCAAAGGTGACGGCTATTGAGAAGTCAAAGGACTTGAACATATTACAAATGGATGAGCTAATAGGAAATCTCAAGGTGTATGAAGTAATCATGCAAAAAGATGATGAAAGTGCCAAGCCAAAGAAAGAAAAGAGCAAATGCATTGCACTCAAAGCTAAACATGTCAAAGAATCCTCAAGTGATGAAGAAGAGGAAAGAAAAGAAGAAAAATGTCTCATGGCTTTTGAGACAAGTGAAGTACATTCCGATTCTAGCTACTATAGTGATAATGATAACAATCAATATGATCAATTATGTGATTTTAGCTCTAAAATACTTGCTAAAAATGAGGAGTTAAAAAATGCGAACAAGATCTTGAAAAAGGAAAATGTCAAGTTAAGAAATGAAAATGATGACTTGAACTTGAAAATAAAAGATCTAGAAAGTAAAATTGCTTCTCATATATCTCCAAGCGTGAAAGATTTGGAAAGTAAGCTAAAGACTAATTTTGACACAACCACCTTGTCAAAATTTGAAGATAGTTCAACCAAGTTAGATGAGATGTTAAATATTCAAAAATCATCAAAAGATAAGGGTGGTCTTGGGTTCTCAAGTTACTCAAACAACATGCCAACTAGTCACTTAACACCTATCAAATTTGTGAAAGAAAAAGGGGAAGAAAAAATCCAGGAGCCTCACGGTCGACCCACAGTATCGACCGTGCATCGACCGTCAGCTCACTGAAATTTTCCAAAAGTTCAAAATTGCAACATTGTTTCTAGTTCTTCCACTTGTATGCCAAAGGTTGCAAGTAATGAATTAATAAGAAAGTTTATACTCCAACTACAAGGCATGGACTTGGATTCAAGAAACCTAAATCAAATACAACTCAAAAATCAAGACATTCTCATAAACCTATTAAGTCTATGAACACATGGTATCATAAAGGGTTCAAGATTACACAAAGGTGGATTAGAGTAGGAGTTTTTATACTAACCATCCTGGACCCATGAAACATTGGGTACCAAAAGCTTGAATGAAAATTACAGAAGTGTAGGGGTGCAACAAAAATGAGATTATGTCTCATTAATGGATTCTTGATAGTGGTTGCTCAAAACACATGATCGGTAATAGAGAACTCTTCACTTCATACAAGGAGTATGATGGAGGACATGTGGTGTTTGGAAGCAACCTAAGAAGAAAGGTAGTTGGTAAAGGTAACACTCTTCATGACAATATCAAGTTCTTGAATGTTGAGCATGTTAATGGTTTAACTTACAACTTAATAAGTATTGGTCAACTATGTGATAAATTCTCTAAACATGAAAGCTTGATATGCAAAGATGATAAAGTTTTAGTAAAAGATGTTTGGAGAAATGGTCTCTATACATGTAGACTTGGTGATAATCCTAACACACAAGTATGTCTTGCATCTATAATCGATAGAAGACTAGGACATGCTAACATGAGATTAGTACAAACATTGACTATAAATGAGCTTGTTAGAGTCTTACCAAATGTTAAATTCGATAATCATTTTTGTGATGCATGTAAGATAGAAAAACAAGTGCACTTATCTCATAAATCTAAAATGCTATAAAAACTAAGAGATGTCTTTGGGCATTCATCAATTCAAAGTTATGGGTGAAACTTTTACACACTAGTTGTTGTAGATGACTTTTCTAGATATACATAGACATTATTTTTGAAAACAAAAATTGAAGCTTTTGACAAACTCAAAAATCTTGGCAAAAAAAAATTCAAAACCAATTGGGTTGAATGATTATCCCAATTCATACCAACCATGAAAAAGAAATTGTCAATAAAGCGTAATTTGGAGCATTTTGTGATAAACATGGTGTTCCTCATAACTTTTCGGCTCCTTACACTCCCCAATCTAATGAGGTTGTTGAAAGGAAAAATAGGTCTTTACAAGCTTTGATTAGACCAATGTTAAGTAAAACACAATATGAAATCATCAAAGGTAGAAAACGATCCAATAACTCAAGTTATAGGAAACCTAAATCAAAGACTCACTAGATCCCAAACCCAAAACCTTAATACCTTCTTTGCCTTTGTGTCACACATAAAACCCAAGAATATTAAAGAGGCAATTAAGGATAAAAATTGGGCAATGGCAATGCAAGAAGAGTTTAATCAATTCACTAGAAGCCAAGTTTGGGACTTAGTACCTTTACCTAGTGGTCGCACAATAATTGGAACTAAATGAGTATTTAGAAACAAAGCTAGACTAGTAGCCCGATGATATAATCAACAAAAAGTGATAGACTTTGATGAATCCTTTGCTCCGGTTACTAGATTTGAATCCATTTGGAGTCTACTTGCTTATGGTTGTGCTCAAAATTTTAAATTATATCAAATGGATGTCAAAAGTGCTTTTCTAAATGACTTTATAAATGAGGAAGTTTATGTATGTCAACCTCCCGGTTTTGATTTTTGAAGACCCCATCATATGTATATAATCTTAGAAAAGCATTGTATGACCTTAAATAAGCACCTAGAGCATGGTATGATAAATTAAAATCATTCTTGTTGAAAAATGAATATAGTATAGGTCAAGTTGATAATACATTATTCACAAAGAAAAAGAAAAATGGCATTTTGTTTGTTCAAATTTATGTGGATGATATCATATTTGGGTCAACATGTCAAGATTTGTGTGATGAGTTTTCAAATCTTATACATAATGAAATTGAAATGAGAACGATGGATGAGTTGAATTACTTTCTTGGACTTCAAATAAAACAATATGAAGATGGTACATTCAAATTAGGCATCATTTCCTACGTTACAATATGCAAAAAGGAAATATAAATTTAGAAAAGGTTGCTTCATGTGAAATATTGTCAACATATTCGCTAAACCGCTAAAAATTGAAATGTTACGACTTGGTTTAGGAATGATGGAACATGATCCTTGAAAATAACACCTAAATGCATGAAAATGGTCAAAATATACATTCCAGAAGTACCATGGTCGACTGACGGTTGATGCCGTGGATCGACCGTCGGATCACTGCCTAAATTCAAAAACTAAGCAAAAGGCGAGGTCGATGACCCTATTTTGCCTTTTCTCTCTCTTTCCTCTCCACTTCATCTCATCTTATCTTCCCCCACAAACCCTAGCCGCCATTTTCAACATTTATCTTTCAAAAAGCTTGAAAATCATCACAAGAAAAAAAAATACTTTACCTTACGGTTGAAGTTGCGTTCAAAGGCTCGGTTGGATTCACGATTGAAGATTCTTCGTCTCGTGATTTATTATCTTCACAAGTTTTGTGATAAAGGTATACTTTTATCTCTTCCTCCTTTTCTTAGAACTCTCTTCGTGCACCAAAGAAACATGTGATCTATAGAATTTGGGAGATTTCTAAGAAAAAAGTATATTTGCTTTGAAAATGATTTTTTCGTTGTGTAAAGAAAAATAAATAGATGATATTGGTGTTGGTTAAGTATGATAAGTATATAAATATCATATCACAAAGGACAAAAAGTCAAATTTCAAACAACTCACCTACGGTCGATACACGGTCGACCGTAGCATCGACCATCATGCACATGAAAATTCCAGGCGAACCACGGTCGATACCGTACATCGACCGTCAGCCCACTGAAATTTTTGAGATTTTCAATTTTTATATTTTGACTTTTAATTCCCAAACTCAATCTATTCATGCTTAATATATCTTAACTAACATTAGCTATCACATGATTAATAAAAGTTTCAAATCATTCTCCACTTTAGGACACATACACATTATGAACATATTGTCAAGGAGTTTGCTATATTCTTTGAACACACTCGCAATTATGTTGAAGTATATTACCTCTTGTCATGCTTTTACAAAGCAAAGGTCTTTTACAAATCTAGTGTCATGACAAGATAAATTGTGGTGATTCAAGGGGAAGTAGTTATGGTGATTGTTTGTTGATATGATATTTGCTACTATTTGCTATGATTCTTATGCCATGAATTATGTTACTTGAACCTTGGCTTGTAATAAATGCATATTTAGAATATTGTTTATACTCACATCTCTTTTGCAAGTTCTTGGTAGTATTTCCATATATTATAGATCAAACATCTCAAGAAGTAGAACTCTACGTTCAAGGGAGAGCTTATGTCAAGGGGGAGTCTCCTTTTTGTTAAGACAAAAAAGGGGGAGAAGATAGAAGAGTATATAGAAGATAGAAGAATATATACATATATATATGTATATATGCACATGTTAACATGTTAAAGTTATATATACAATTCTTATACAAGTTATAAATTTTTGTTTTCAACAAAAAGGGGGAGATTGTTAGGAAAAATAGGCTTATAAATATATCATCTTTTGTTGACATAAAAATATACAAATTGTTTATATAATTGTATGTATTAACATTAACATATGTGCACATATACATATATATATATATATATATATATATTCAATCAAATATATTCTTATCTATAATTTACAAAACAAGCTTTATCAAATGTCCAAGCTCAAATCGTCAAGATCCGAGTTCAAGTAGAAGCTGATGTCGAAGATTCCTACAAACAAACGTTTGAAGTTTATGAGCTTACAAAATAAATAATCAAATGATTTTAAGTTTTTATAAAATAATTTTTATAAAAACTTTTATAAAAATTGAGACAATTTTTTATAAAATCACAAGCTTGGTAGTTAAAGCAAATGAAATTCCTATTTTGACAAATACTAAACACAATCTTCTATTGAAATAATCCAAAACCATATTTAGCAAAAGGAATCTCCCAAAGAGGTAAACTTCCAACATGATTTGTGCATTTGGTTTCCAAACTACCATTTTCATGATTAAATTCAAACTTAAGAAGTATGTCACTTACCCAACTTTTCTAAAGCTTCTTTTCAGTGCATTTTTATGGTAAAAATGGGTTGTGTGTGGTTTTGGTAAAAGGCCAACGTCTATATTCACAAGGCTAAAAAAGTTCCAGCAGGCTGACGGTCACCGTGGCATCGACCGTGGACAGTCTGGACACTTTTTGAGCTTGCACCTTTTTCCTTATTTAAGGCAACTTAAGTCTTGTTTTTTACCAAGCTCTTGCAATCTGAAAAACACAGAATACATACAAAATCTTGTGAGCTCATATTCTTTGATAATATATTCAATCTTTCAAGATCAAGAATGAAGCAAAAGTGAAAGCCTTCAAAGTTCAAACACTACATTACCTTCTTACATATTTGTAATAGTATGAGGATCATCTCTAGTTTTAGAATTAGAGAGAAGTGAGGATCATCTCTAGCCTTAGAATTAGAGAGAAGTGAGGATCAACTCTAGCCTTTCCAATTAGAGTGAAGTGGGGTTTATCTTAACCTTGTTTGCAAGAGTGAAGTGTAATTCTTGTAAGCTAAAGAGAGAAGTTGTAAAAGGTTTATCTCTACCTTTAAAGAGAGAAGTTAGTGGAGCAACTCTTGGTGGGTGAGGCCAAGGAGTGGATGTAGAGCAAGGTTGTTAACCCTTGCTTGAACCACTATAAATCATTGTGTCCTAGCTACTTCATTGGTGATATCTTTCTTCTTTAAACTCTTTAATTACTTGTAAATATTGTTAAAAACTTCAAAAAGTGGGCATATAACATATTCACCCCCCTCTAGGTTCTAACACGATCTAATGATCATTCATTCGATCTGATTCATCTGTGATGGATATGAACAAAGTTAAATGGGTGAATATCGAATATGGAGTGAACATACATGTTTAGTGAAACGTATATGGATAACGGTTTTTCATCCATAGATGAATCCACAAACCCGAATTAAATTTAATACAATTAAGTATAATTTCATATATATATATATATATATATATATATATCTTAATTTTAGAACTTATATATGAATATATCATTAGAGAAATGTAAGTTAAATTCACACTCCCTTCTATAATATTTTGTACTGTTGTATCGATTACATACATGTAAGTATCAAAGTAAAAAAGAATATGCTTTATGCTCCTAGTTGTAGTTATATAAGTTATGTTTTGATTCATATTTTCTTCTGAAAGAGAATATGTATTTATATCAATAAAAATTATAGATTAAAAATACGGTATTTTCTTTAAAGGAAAAGTTATTTTGACATTCCATAAATATCCATTACCCGTTGAATCTGATAAAGCTAGATATGAACGGATGGAATTATTTTAAATTGATATGAATATGGATAATGAAAACTTAATGTAACACCGTGATTTTTAGAACCAAATTTTTCTTTTTAAAATACAATTTAAGATTTCAAACTGCGTGGGTTTGACTGTAAATAGAACAATCAAACCTGTCTTATAATTTAAAAATGCAGCGGAATTAAAAACACGTGGCAAACTATATAAACATTCAAAATGATGCCACAAACGACAGTTGGTGTTACGGAATACATAACCGGCTAACCATTATCTTAAACATACATAAACATAGTTTAAACATAAAAACAGTGTTCCTCCCAAAGCAATTAACTACCCGCAGGCTCCCGAGCTCACTGAGGATTACCTGCACATGTGGAGTGTAGCAACTGTTAGCTATAATAGCTAGTGAGTACCAAATAGCATGCAATCAATATAAGTACATCACATATCATCAATCATGCTCGGATAGTTCTATCCTAGCATCTCGTGATGAGTTGGCGTAGTCAGGAGGTAACATATCTTGCAGGGGAGCTAACCCGGCTCAATGCACCAGACTGGGGTACCAAACACATCAACCGCCCCGGTGGGGGAGCTATACAGCGTCCACCGTTGCGTTTTGGAATCCGCAGATTCCTCTGTTGTACAGCCGCAGCTATACCCAAAGAGGACAGCTTTGTCCAGGACAGCTTTGTCCATAGGATCCGGATCAACCACAAACAAACAATTGATTCAATCGAATCATCAGTTAATGCGCGCATGTATATTCAATACTCATCATAGCATACACCTAATCAAGTGCATACTATACTGTGTCAACATGGTATATTCTAGCATCATCATGCAATCCTACACTTGAACAAGTGCGTGTACAAATCATGGTTTACAATTCTGTAATCATTGTTAATATGTGTTATAGGTATATTAATTGTTATGTCATTCGACACTCACCTGATAGGCTAGAATAAGCAAAGACCTTGCTTTGGCACACGCGGATTGGCAATTCAACCTATAATACCAAGACTTACGCATCAATCATTTGAACACACGAGAAACGTCTAGGATACTTGAAACAATACCCTAATGGTGTTTTTAAACCATTTATTAACTAACTAAAGCGGTCCAAGCAACAACACGCGAACACGTAGCACAAAACAACAAAGAAAGCTGTGTGCAGGGGTGTCGCGCCGCGACCAGTGTGCAGCAGCTGCAGCTGGTGTTGTTTTGTGCACAGAAGGCTCATTTTTGCTCATTTCAATTCCAAATCAATTTTGGTAAAATTCTAGTGTTTCATAGGACCATTTGACACTTGTGGAAGCTTTCTAACATCAAAAACTCCTATCCAATTAATTCATACGAAAATCACAATTAAATGGACAAAGACGTGCGCATAATGGCCAAAACTTGGTGTAGACCAATTCCAACACTCGAAACACACCATATACACTTAATATGATGTATTGAAGGTGTTGCAACTGACCAAAACCTTTAAACTCTTTGTTTGGTATCATTTTCCAATTTCTTGCCTATTTATGGCCTATTTTTCACTATTTTAGCCAATTCAAGCAAAACAACCATTCCAATTCAAAACCAATGTTCTAATCAATTCATACAAGTCATATGAACCTATTAGAACCTTAAAAATCAGTTCTTGATGTATAAAAACAGATTTAGGCCATTTTGGCCATTTTGACCCATTTAGGCTAAATATTGGATTTGTGCATAAACACCACTTCTAATGCACCAATTGAGTTCTAATCAATCCTAAAAAGTTATAAGATCAATTAGAACACTAAATTTCAGTTCTTGAAGGTCAAATTCACTTTGACCTGTATTTGACCAATTTTGACCCATTTGAGCCAAAATTAAAACTCATCAAGAACACAACTTTAATTCATGGAATTGGTTCATATACACTTATAAATGATATTAGAACCTATTTCAATCATAAATTTCAGTTCTTGATTGAAAAATCACCATAACCCATCAAAACCTAAAATTTCAAGAACATGAAGAACTATATCATGAACAAAGATGAATTGGCACTTATAATGATCAAAGGATGTTTAGGAACTGATCTTGGAGTGATTATAAGCCTTAATTCATTGCTGGAACAAAGTTTAGTAAGTTTTCTTTCAAAACCCAAAAATCAAGAATATGGTGTTTTCATGGAAGGAAGCTTACAATGAAGGTTGAAGATGATGAAGATGGATTGTTACAGCAGATCTCAATTGAATTCCAGCAAGAAATCAGATCAGTACATGGATTTCTCTTTAATCTCCTTCAAAGCCAAGAACAAGATGAGATAGAACCAAAGTCACTAAGTTGTCTGTGTTTGAGAAATGGGGTACACGTATGTTAGCTGCCATGTGCCTACTTGTGGGTTATAATTATCCACAAGTGGGTATTTTGTTCCCCTTTCCAACTTACAACTCATCTCTCGTTTAACCGTTTCAACTAATGAGGATATTTTTGGAATCCTCGTTTGAAACCGTTCGATATTTTATAATCTTTATCTATATTTATTAATATTTTTAATAACCCTTTTATTTATTATTTTCCATATTTTATATCATTTTCTAGAATATATATTTATATTATTTAATTAAATTAAATAATTGACGTACCATAATCGGACACGTCTAGGCCCGTTTTGAGGATGTTACACTTAATGTACCTAGACGTAGATATGACATTACCTGATCGATATCGGATCGAGTATCATCCCTAGTTGAACTCAAGACTTAAAGATATGGAAATCATGTTTCATTTTTTTAAAAACCTGCTATATAAATATAAGGGTTAATTTCATATATACCCTTATTAAATATCAAAATATCTTATTTGCCTAGCTTAATTTATAAATATCCTATATACCCTTTCTAAGCTTTTAAAATATCTTATTTGCCCAGCTTAACTTATAAATATCCTATATACCCTTCTTAAGCTTTCAAAATATCATATTTGCCCAAATCACCTTTTTTATCAATTTTTAATCATTTTAAATGAATAATAATTATAAAATATAATTCGTTGACTGTTATACCCCTCATTTAAATCTATTTATAAAACATCATTTATACCCTTACTACTCATATTTATCCAAGTTTTATATATATATATACACGATTCTATTAATTAATTTAGATGATATTCATGGTGTGTGTGTGTATCATGTAATTAACGCACCAATCAAGGTACCTACACAATTAAGAAAAACTTATTATTTTAATCAATTCTAATTTCTTAAAACAAAAGAATTACGCATGATATTATATATATATATATATTTATATATATATACACACACGATTCTATTAGTTAATTTGGATGATCGAGTACGGTTAATATATATATATATATATATATGTGTGTGTGTGTGTATAACTTGGATAAATACGAGTAGTAAGGGTGTAGGTGATGTTTTATAAATATATTTAAAAGAGGGGTATAATAGTCATTGAATCATATTTTATAATTATAGTTCATTTAAAATGATTAAAAATTGATAAAAAAAGGTGATTTGGACAAATATGATATTTTGAAAGCTTAATAAGGGTATATATGATATTTATAAGTTAAGCTGGACAAATAAAATATTTTGAAAGCTTAAAAAGGGTATATAGGATATGTATAAGTTAAGTTGAACAAATAAGATATTTTAATGTTTAATAAGGGTATATATGAAATTAACCCTAAATATAACACGATATATTTTATAAAACCTAACATAAACAATGAAATGGCGCATGTTAAGAACTTGAAAATTGTTATATATTTAATTATTTATAATAAAACTCTTGAATAAAAAAATGAAATTAGTAATTAACACGTTACCCAAAGTTTGTGTTATATACTGTTATTTTTTTTTATTTTATAATAAATAAATGAAACCATTGGAGTTGACGTTGACTTGCAGGAATTTACAGGCAATATCATGGCTTCTTCTTTCTTCCTTCCTTCCTTTTTAGTCTCTTCTATATACACTTACGAATATACGATCTGAATCCCAAGATCAATCAACACGCACAGCAATAACATGTTTCCCGGCGACGCACCTCTGTCTTTCCCCTCCGCCGGGATGACTGGCCCCGGTCAGCAACAGCACAAATGGCCGGCCAACAGTCAGATCCAGGCCGCCGGCGATGTCTACAACCAACCTCCGTCGTACGATTCCATGGACCACGGCGAACATGACTCACAAAAACAATTTCAGGACGGAATCGTCTACCGTGGGTTAGATCGAACCGCCGGGATTGATGATAATACCAAAGCTCCGTCTTTCACAGGTCTGGGCTACGGCCAAGGGAATTCGTACAACAGCGGTGGCAGTTTCAGTCGAGAGGTCGGTGGTAATTCCTACGGCTATGGTTCGGGTAGTCAACCGCTGTCGATTGGTGCTATGGCGAAAGGATCTGTTTCTCAAACTTCAGGGAACGCGATTTCTTATAGCGAAGAGAAAGCGCCGAATCTGAGTGATGTAAATAGACGAGCAACATCTCAAACTGGAGAAGAAGAATCGTTGATTGTGATTGATGATCCAGACGCGGAAGAATACGTGGGGATGAGTCTTGTTGGGAAGAATTTCAGGAAGTTTTACCCAAATGCATACTACAGGGAGAAAGATGATGAGAATTGATTTCTTGAAATTTGGATTCTTTGTGTTTGTTGTAAACTTTGAAAATCCATTAATGGTGAATGGAAAAGTTTTAATTTTAGTATTATGTTCTTGTTGATTGTTGATGGTGATGAATGTGTTGTTTCTGCTACTAAACTATGAAATGGAAACCAGAAGATTAAACTGACCAAAAATAATAATAATAGTAATAATAATAATAATAATAATAATAATAATAATAATAATAATAATAATAATAATAATATCCTAAGTAATTACTATCTTCCTTTTTTTTTGTTTCATATGGACATGATTGAGTGATCACACGTGACTAATAACTACTATTCACCAGTCCCCATACCCTATTTTTAGGTTGAACGGCAAATAAAAAGGAGTAGATCTAAGTTCAAGGGTAAAAATGTGTAAATTATAAGTATATTAGAGTGTAAGTGTGTTTTATTGTTAAAAAAAATATAACGACTAAATATATCTTTACATCTATTTTATTATTTATAATAAGACTTAAATTTATAACATTTTAAAAGGGGATACGACTTCATAACATCATATACTGCTATGCTTCAAGCCTTATGGCAGTTGGTACTCACAATAACTCACCACACCTTTGTATCTAGGATAGTTGGTCGAATCAATCTTTAAGTTTCTCAAATAGTTGAATTGTTTGAGTTTGATAATTTTATCTCGATTAGGAAACCAACTAGAATTTGTATTAATGTTAGTATTGTTATATGACGCTTTCAAAAATGTCATGACATGTTATTCGTGTGATTCAATGTCATAAAAAGTTTTCTACAACATGTCCGTTTTTTCTAATTTTCTTTTATTTGCATCAAATATTTTATTAGTTTTAATAATAAATTTTAAAAGACATTAAAATAAGAAAAAGAATTATATTTATTAAATAAAGAGAGAGAGGTTAACAAGATTTTAAAAATTATATTGATATGGATGAATAGTTGTGTTTGTGCTGGAGTATATTTTAAATGAATAAGTAAATTAGGAGAGATAGTATAATGGTTAAATATTGAGTGGATGAGATTAATTTAAATAAAATGAAAGGTCAAGATATTGTATTGATTGAATTTTAAAAACTCTTAAAATTAAAAAGAAGAAAGAATGTTAAATTTTTTATATAGCAGTTAAATTTAATATTTGAATATTAAATTGAAATTTGAACTTTTAATGAAGAGTTAAGAAAAAATTTATAGGATTTAATAGATTTATACTTATTGATAAGAGAAAACTTTAAAATAAAGAACCAAGAGAACACTTGCAATGAATCTATTCCTTCTTCTTCTGCAACTACATCTATCTCTCTTCTATTTTTCTTTTTATACAATTTCTTTTTCTACTCAGTTTTTTATGCTTTAGATTCATCAGTACCAACCTTGTAATCAACTTGATGAATCAAACTTAACACTTATGAAAAAAAAAACAATTGTTGTGTCAAATTAAAGAAGATAAGAAATTAAATTTATTAATATAATTTTCTTGATTAAAAATTTAAGATTTCTAAGATATGTTTGATTAAAAAATTCTAGTTTTCTAAGATAACGGTATATACCAAAAGGCTTGTAGTCTAGCGGTATGAAGGTGTTGGAAGGTGTTTTTCGTGACCTATGGTTATGGGTTCAAGTCCTGCTGTTGAACAAAAGGTGTAGATTTAAGACTATAATAGTGTGTGCGCGTGTTCTGTTAAAAAAGAAAAAATGAGAACGGTATATATGGTTCATTTAGAAACTTCTGAGATTGGAGGCTTTCAATATTTCTGTTTACCAATTCTACCATTTTTAATTGAAATAGAGAGAATCACAATCATTAGTTGAAAATGGCATCGTATGATCTGGAGGTGTTCATCATGTTTTCTATAAAAGGGAGTTCCCTATAGTACTTCCGGAAAAGTTCAAACAATAATTGATTTTAAAATTATGAGAATTGTTTCTAACATCATTACTGACTCTCTAATAGGGGTATTTTAATCATTTATATATTTACCCAACCGTAATTTACATCCGAGTAGATGAGTCATTATTAGATTAGTTTAATTTTTCCAAACTAACCCTCATTAATGAGCCCATTTATGACTCATTAATGAGCCATTAGAATTCTTAGCCATTGCTTTAGTTAGTAAGAGCCAATATTAGTTCTCGCAGTTTTCGTACAAAAAACAGTTGTTGTTTTGAACCCTCCCATATATATATACACACACATGGGATATTCGAGCCACAATTATTTTTTGTGAGTAAACAACGAGAAACAATCTTACCCCTTGATCAAAATAAATCAGTGGCTATTAATGATAATGACTCATTAATAACGGGTATTTTAGGAAGATCAAGCCTTACTCATTAGTGACAGCCCACCCAAGCGCAAATCACAGTTAGATAAATATATATGACTAAATACCACTATTAATGATGTTACAAGTAGTTCTTGTACGAAAAACAGTTTTCGTTTGAACTTTTCTCTCTCTCTCTCTCTCTATATATATATATGTGTTTATATATACACACATACATACATATATTTATATACATGCAGGATCAATGGAGAACACTTTTTTTACGGAGAACATGAAAAGCATATCTGGGCCCTTGAATTTTTGATCCGAAGATTTAAAAAATATGATGCATCTGCTAGATGCATCTAAAAAACTAGATAATCTACAAAAATTAGACGCGTCTACCATATTTATCAATTTATGTATACGTCTTTAATACAATTTAAAAGTTTGTTGTTTTGATGTTATTGTGAATTAAAAATGAAAGTAATTTTATCAATTTTCTTGATTTTGCAACCGTACTTCGTGTACTCCGTAAAAAGGGAGTTCTCAGGAACTCTACGTTATTTATATATGTGTGTATTCAAATTTCGAGTCAAATGATGAACTTTTTATAGATTCAAGTATACTTTCTAATCGAGTCCAAAACCGATATGTACACTAATCAAAACCAATTTAAATTGGATTATTCGATTTGATTCGTTTCAAAGTTTGGTTTTTACAATCAAATCCAAGTACAGAACACCGCTACATGTATCATGTTTTCATTTCCATCAATCGCTTATTCTATAATCACTTCATACTACATCAAATTTAAGTCTCATATAATTTAGTAGAAGAATGTTCGATATAGTCCATAACTAATTTATAGTTCTAAAAGACTAGTTTTAGACTTTGAATCAATGACATTAATAGTTCAGATTAAAGTTTAAAAATGTGGGCAGAGTGACATTTTCGTAATTTTTCATAATTCTCATGTGATGCTTTTACAAATCACATATGATTGTATACTAAATCACCCGTGATTGAATATTAAAATTTTAGGATTATGTTTTAAATGGACTTTATTGAACACAACTCTAATTTAGTAATGTTATATTTAGTATTTAGTAATTAATACATAATAAATAAATAAAAATAAATTTTGTATTTAGTAATGTTATATTTAGTATTTAGTAATACATAATAATCATATTAGGGTTCAAATTGTGTAAATGGAAAGGAAAACCCTGATTTGTTAGAAACAAATATATAGAAAAAATAAAGTTTATAAATCATTATAGACGGATATGATGATACAAAATATAAACCCAAGTTCATCTTGTAGACGTTGTAGCCTCCCCTCTTTAATATTGATACATAGACGGCTCCCCTAGCCTTATTAAGTTATTAGGCAATCTGTATGTCCTTCTGGTTACACCCCTAGGTCCATAAGGTGAGATGGGAACACCGATACTACCTCTAATCCAACTTACCCAAGATTTTCAGGTCTTGCAATTTGAGACTCACCCGCCACCTCACCCACTTTCTCTATCTCTTTCTTCTTTCTCTCTCCTCTCTCTTATGTCTTTCTTCTCCCCTTCTCTCTTCTCTCATTCTATCTCTTTAATATATAATATAAAATAAAATAGTGAGTGAGTATAAGATTGGGAAAGATTATACTAATTAAGGGGGTGTTTGTTTAAGCTTATTTTTCATAAACCCATTTTTTCTGACTTATTTTTTTATTTCAAGTTATAATAAGTCCGTAAATTACAAAATTAACCGAAAAAATAAGCTTCTTAAAAATAACACCCACTAAGTCATAGAGAAAGAAAAGAAAGATGATGTGAGTCATTATGACAAGAGGGTCTTACGGCATGAAAAAGACTATAAACAATAGCCTCCTTTTTGTTTTTGTCGTATCACTCACTATCTAAGTAAGGATATCCTCAGAATAAGAGTTGAACCAAAAACAAAACCCTTTTAAGAACTGTCGGGGGCCTTTCCTGTTTTTCTTTACTCAGCCCAAAGTAATCATGGCAGCCCACTTCTTTCTTAATTCTTTTCTCTTTTTTTTTTGCGTGGTGGTGCTGGTCAATGTTTTAAGATCCGGGTCGACTTGGCCGGTTGAACCGGTTGACTCGGGACCCGGTAACGAGAGCGGGTCAACGTAAAACGGGTTTTTGGAGATTTTTGGAAAAATATATAAGTAATTTAAAAGTTTGAAAAGATATAGAAGTAATTTATAAAAGTTTGGAAGGATATATAAGTAATTTAAAAGTTTGAAATGATATAGAAGTAATTTATAAAAGTTTGAAAGGATATATAAGTAATTTAAAAGTTTGAAAAGATATAGAAGTAATTTATAAGTTTTGTAAGGATATAAAAGAAATTCTTCCTAATTTTTTAGTAAGTCCTACTTAACCCACTATACTAATTCTATTCGTTTAGAGTCAATGTAACAATAAATGGTTATTTTTGTGAGTTAAAAATAAGTAAATAAGAAAATAGCCGTTGTAAATAAGCTACTTTTATCACTTAATTGTTTCTAGTCACCAATCACATTTCAGCATAATGAATAAATTAAAAGTTAAAACGGTAACTTTCCTCTCTACTCAGAAGGGTATAAATACTAGCTATAACTAGCAATAAACTCCTTGGCTAGGCTTCAAGAGAACACCAAATACATACCATGGCCAATTTTAAAATACCTTTGAGACTTCCAAAATGTATATATAAGCTTCACTACTAGGTATTACTTCACCCCAACACTTCAAAATCACATCTCATCTTGTAACACCGTATTTTCAACCCAAAAATTTTCATTTTAAACAACACTGCGAAAGCGATTAAATACCAAAAGTATTTACAATTGTACATAAATCATTGTTTACAAAACCATTTAGTTTAAATATCAGTATTACAAAAACACGGCTCGTCACAAATAACACATCAGAGGCCTAGGTGATTACTCCCCAAGCTAACCACTCTCAGCCGAGCCGCTGACTTACCAAAACCTGTAAAAGAGTGAGAGGTGAGGGATTAGCACAAAGCTAAGTGAATGGAGTAAAGCCACAACAGATATATTAGCCAGAACCGCATGATATCAACAATATCAGATAACAGTTAATCTTATCCCGAGAAGATCGGCGGTTCTGCAGGAACCTACAACCAATGCCGGCCAAAGCAAAGGTTTACCGATAGTTCGTTTGCTATTCTCACACAGTATTACCTTAAGTTGCAACAAATGCATCAAAAGATCCCAATACTGATTAGCCGATAGCAAACACACCCAGCCCATGGCCAAGCCGAGACTGACTTCACAAATCATGTATACATATCACTGACGCAACAATTAATTAACAATCAATGGTTAATTAATTAACAGATACACAATCTATCCCTACGCCAAACCAATAACAGTTGCAACCAAACCAGCTACAACTAATACTATCCGTGAGTAAACATCCACTCACCTCAAGCTCTCAGTTTCTCCACTCAGTGGTCTTATGTTACTGAGCCTTGTCTGTTCCTGAGAACACAACAAACTGAAATCAGTAACTGATTCATAAATATATATCAAACACATATATTTATATCCCTTTGATCAAACATAAACATTTAAGATTCACATATGTATAAACATATAACACATAGCATTAAACAATGCAAACAAACAAGAAATTCCACAAAAGTCGCGGACGCGTCGCGTCCAAGCAACCGATGCGTCCAAGCAACCGAAGCGTCGCGTCGAATCATAGTGTCGGATTTCACAAATCCGATACCTAAGTTTTTTTATCAATGAAAATCCTATGTTTAAGGCAATTAATTAGCAGTAATTTGGACATTTGACATTTACCCTTATTTTTTTAAAACTAAAATATCTCATAGAGGCAAAAGGTTTTAGAATACAAAAATTATATAAAAACAAGAATTTTATTCTCTGTAATATGACATCAATATTGCAATCCTTTTTTGAAGAAATTTTTTCGTTTTTACTGGGGTTTTATTCCCAACACGTACACTAGTCACATTTACACGGGGCACATGTGCAACACTTGTTTATCGTACTGGGTTTTGTTCCAACACATGTGCGTCTAAGTGCATATGTGTACATAAAGTGATAAAACTATGTTTTGTTCAAGCACAGATAGAGTTAAGTGAATGTAAGCATATGCATATGTAAATAAACCAAAATCAAACACCAATGACAGTCTAAAAACAAAGGTTGCTAAATTTTGACTCCATAAAAAATCTTTCAAGTATTAATATAAAATTTGGACTTACTAATTAGTAAGTTTTGAAAATAAAGAAACTAAAATAAAGCCTACAAATTAAACATGTATACCATAATAGATTAAGTAGTTTCCGTTTCTATTTTTTGCTTTTAATAACACCATTTAGGCCTTAAAAGCAAGCAAATAACATAAGAATAATTATATTATATAAACAATTATCATTTTCATTAATTTGTGCATGTACAACAGTTCACATATAATATAAAATCATAATAACTTGTAAATTGATTCTCAAATTGTAAATAGTTCACATCTAAATATTCATCCACTTTTAGAAAAAGCAATCAAATACACACAAAAACTAATCACTTTAGATAATTTTATCATGTATCGTGTTAAGTTGATATCTGTATGTACATGTACATATACTGCTTGCATTTGACAGAAACTGTTCTAATATTAAACTACATGTATGCTACAAACTAATTTAATCTTCTTTACGAATAACTCATTATTTACTAATTGACCGAAATATGTGTTAGGAGATCACACAGAAACCTTGAAACAGATTCAGTTTAATGTAGAGGGTAAACAACTGATACAAGGATGGAAAAACTCGAGTGTTCTTTGCACTGCCGCTCGAAGAGAGATGCGGGCTTTGCACCGCTTTACAATATAATATGAAGAAAGAAATAAGGGTCGTAGGCGTAGGGCTAATAGCACAATCGCGGTGCGGCTAGTAAAGGAGATTAAATAAGGGTCTTAGCAGAGATATAGTGTAAAACCCTGAAAGTAACATCTGGTTGTTGAGCTACAAGTAATAACCCCTAAAGAGGCTAGAGCAAGGCCTAGCCTATAGCTTGACAGATTGATTACAAAAACTAATTACGATCTCAGATGAAATAATTTGAGACATTATTTTCTCAATAATAACACAAAATGGATTAATCAAAATCACTTGCAAGAACGAGTAGTTAAAAGCATTAGTAGATAAAGAATATTTGATATTAACCATGAGAGAAGCTTCTAGCATGTGATAAACGAGGTTAATTTCATTAATTAATATACATCAAACCTACAAGAATGAATAAATAATATTATCTGTCTGAACTTGATAAATCAACCCTAATTTCATCGACATTAAACCAAAAAACAAAATTAAGCGAGTGAAGTTTCTTGAGATATGATTACTAACTCCAAAGTTGAGTGACGTCTACAAAAGTAGAAAGAAAACAAAATCTAGTGAAGTCGATACATGGGGTACAAGTGGGTAGATGACAAGATGGGAAAATGTGTAGAAAACAGACAATATCTTTTAGATATATTTATCCTTCGTAATTAAGAACAAAGATTTAAGGAAGGAACCATATTTATTTAAACAAGTCAAAGAACCAATCTCAATCATTGGATTATATTAATCACAAGTTGTGATTTAAAGCAAAATTTCTCATAATTCTATGGATTAATTTATATACAGAAGGGCACTTTTGGAAATTAGAATAATGACAAAAGCATCCTACATTTCCATTGCCCTAATATAAAATGGGTGATGAGTTATGCAACCTAGTCTACTTTGTATATGCATCTTAATTAATCGAATGACTTATAGTAGAATATTAGTAAATTAAGATGTAGAGAATAACACACATATCAAATATGTCATTGTGAATTTTTTGTCACCTTTCAAATCTCCGATACCCTTAAAATCTCTCTCTTCAGCCGATTAAATCCATCCCAATGCCCAAGAACGTGCTATGCCCATCATCGCTAGACTCTTTCTCCTTCACCACCGCTGCCCCCCACATCTTTGTCGCCACTCGCGACCACTGCCCCAACACCGCCACCGTCGAAGTCACTGTCGCCACCGTCGGGACGAATGAAGCCCCAATTGCCGGTGAGCGGGACGAAGAAAATGAAGCCACCATCGAAGTTTGAAGCCCTAATCGAAGACACCGGTCGCCACTCGTCACTCGTTGTCGAAGCCATTAGTCGAATAAGATGAAGCCACCGTCGAAGCCATCGGTCAACACTCGTCACTCGTCATCGAAGCCACCAGTCAAAGAAGATGAAGCCACCATCGAAGCCACCGTCGCCACTCGTCACTTGCCGGTTGCCGTCGCCGAGGGGGAGATCAAGTGACAAGAATGAGAGATGAAAAATGGTGAAATCTGTGGTCAGAGGTGATGGTAATTGAAGGAATTTGAATTCCATCCAATCTTGAAAGGAATATGAAGAAGGAATCTGAATTACATTTAGAAATCCAATTCCCTTGACTATTTGAACCAAACATGGGATTTCCTAGGAATTGGATTCCAATTTCCACAAAATCACATGAATTCCCTTCAACCAAACACCCCCAAGTCTTAAATAAATTTTATCAATGGCTAAGAATGTTAATGGATCATTAATGAGCCCTAAATGACTCATTCACTCAAACAAAATTTATGGTTGGGTAAATATATAAATGACCAAAATAGTCATATTAATGATTCATCAGTGACGAATCTAGGATAGAAAATTCTTACTAAGTCAATCCCATTAAATATTTAAAAATAGTTAAAAGTATTTGTGTGTGGGGTTTTTTGGTAGCATAAAATTTAATATACATGCAATTGTTATATTAAAGTTCCTACAATTGTAAAAGTCTTATACCTTGGAAAACTTGCATAATTATATTATTACTAATACTTTCTTCTATCTTTATTATTTCTGAAATCATTGACAATCAAATATAAATATATAATCACTTACAATCAAAATTATAGTAAAAAACCACACAAACTTAACACTAAAAACCAATTAACCAAATATAAACCAAAAATAAATAATAATAGAATATATTTACAAACTCAAGTTGTCAATTGAGACTTGAGAGTTGTCAAAGGTCAGTACCAAAGTCAAAGGCTCAAGGCTGTAAATTGTCTACAAGTTTTGTCTTTACAACTTATTTAATTATTACTTTATTTATAAATCTCATCAAGTACAATACATACCTATTTACACACTCATTTCACACTTTCATCATAAAATTTTAGCTTCACTACACCTAGACAATGGCAACGAAAAGGTGAAAAACAAACATGCAAATATAGATCAATGAGAAGGCTAGATGCAACTCCGCAAAGTTTGCAAAAGGTTGTTTACGTCGGGCCAACCCTACGATCGGAATTCTGTGGATCCGAACCGACCTTTCCCAAGGACCGATCCGCAAGCAATAATCACCTGTTTTGGCAACCCGAGCAAAGGGTCGGAATTATATCCGAGACTATTTCAGCAAAGTCTTCTCTTACCGGACCTACCAAACATTTGTGGTGAGGGAATATACCACCCAAGGTGTTTACCTAGGGAAGAATCAAACCCATAACCTCTTGGGAAACATTTGCAAGGCCGTCGTGAAACTGGAACGAGGCCACTAGATTAATTAACGTAAGTTTTTTCCTTTCTCCTTGCCTATTAGGTTAGATTTAAGTTGAGTTGGGGTATTAGGATTATTTTTTAAGTTGGGTTTTTTTCCTAATAGATAAACTCACAAAGATTTTGAACTTGATATTACCTTCTCAATAACATAAGGTAGGTCCTCTTAATTTTTTTAAATTATCCTAACTTTTTTCTATATAACTCTAAAAAGATTTATAAAGCAGTATAACCTAAATTCACTCCCGTGAGTCCATTAATGAGTATATGGTTTTACGGTTATTACATTAAAAATATCATTAAATAAACTTTTATAAATATATAATTAAAAAAATAATAAACACAGAGAAAAAGTAATTAAATAAACACATTTAATAATGTAAAAATATCGAAAAATTAAAGCCACAAAATGTAAAGGGGGCATAGTAGACCCTTAAATTGACTGAAACGGATTGGTCAAAGATAGTCAAAATCACAAACCCAACTTCGACGAAAATTATGACATGCCGCAATTTCAATAGAACAATTGGCCCTTAGTGATCTCACAAAATTTAAAGATATTTTAAAATATAATAATATTTTTAATTCTGATATTTCTAGCTGGTGGGTAGGCCATTCACATCCTCAAAATATATATACCTTACATACCAACGCGGTGACGGTTTATACCCCGGTATCTCCTTTAAGGTACCTTAGTGGTGGAGATGCACCACCGTCATCGTCGCCGTCAGCGTCACTGTCAATGTCAGCGTCACCGTCATCTCCACTCGAGGGGATAAAATGTGTGATATCCGTGTAAGTATCTATTTTCGTTCTCGGTACACAATTTTCAGAGAACCGTGAGGCGAGATATGAACCTAGGTTCAGCGAGTGAGATGAATCACACAAATCATCAGCAGATAAACATTCGGATTGCTGCAACTGATGAGCAGCCGCAACGACTAGCATCATTGAATCTACCTCGTCCAGATCTACTTATTGGTAGGTTTTTTCTTCTTTCCGATTCAATAAAAGTGCCATTGTTAATCAGTAGCCGGTATTATATTAATTTATCGTTATTAAGGCCTGATTAAGCTCTGATTTCAACTTTCATAGAGTATAATAATGATTTGATTTTGTGATTACTTTCAAGGAAGAGTAGACTTCAATGAGATTTTAGTTCCTTCATATAAAGCAACAATAACCGGCGATTGGAAAGCTGCTAAAATCATCCTTGACAGGCGCCCGGAGCTGGTACGATTTAGTATCACTGAAAGTTGCGAAACAGTGCTTCACATTGCAGTACTGGGGAAATCATACTGGTTTGTGCAATATCTGGTGAGTTTGATGGAAAAAGAGGACCTGGAGCTTCAAAATAGAAATGGTCAAACTGCTCTATGTTTAGCAGCTATAGCTGGACATGTAAAAATAGCTAAGATTTTGGTTGAAAAGAACATTACCCTGCTTGATATCCCTGATAGTCAAGGAATGATGCCTCTCTACGTGGCTGCTTTGTATGGAAAACATGATATGGTGAAATATCTGTATGATAATTCACACAAAATGACTGGTGATTTCTGGACACATCAAAATCGGGGTTATGTTCTTGTGAAATGTGTTGAGTCCAATCTATTCGGTAAGCATAACTGTTGCATTTACATTTTTATTTTTGTTATGTCGAAAGTTGTTAAATTAAGTTGAGATTAAGTGCGTAGATCATATATCTTTTTTTTTATTCAGAGAGCAATTGTTCTTCGCAGTAGACAAACTATCAAATGAAAACGTGTCAGATTTATCCCATGATTTCTATGCATATGCAAATCTAGGAAGATGTAGGTTCTGTCTTTTAACTTGTATATTTTAAGTTGTGAAAGTACTTTTGAGTTGAAGACAATAAGAAACTTTTATTTTTTGCGTAATGTTCTGGAACTTACTGATACTGGTTTCTTGACTGTTAGATTATGTTGAAGAAGACAAATTTTCACATTTGCATCATTATTGAAATAATGTTTTTGTTAATATCTTTGGTTTCTTTCTAATTAATAGTTGAAACACATGCTGTAGTGTAGCCAACCCAATCCACTTTGGAATCTCATCTTAGTCCATAACTCCAAGCTTCCTGAATATATAAAGTTAGTTTACCGCGGTCTGATAGGAAATAGATAGTTTATATCTAGAGGGCGTAAAATTGTTACATGGTTTAGAAATAGTAAATAAATAGAGGGAAGGGATTCATTCATGTTAGGCAGATTTTATGTTAGTCATTATTAGGCTCGTAGCCTTTTGGCTCGAGAGAGGGATTTCCCTGGACCAATCTTCCGATTGTGGTTGATTGGGGCTTATCTCCTTGTTCAATTTCAGTTTTCTGTTCCTATTTCTATCTGTACATTTCTCGATCTCTATCATTAGTCCGACTAACATAAAATCTGTCTAACATGAACGAATCCCTTCCCTCTATTTATTTACTATTTCTAAACCATGTTACAATTTTACCCCCTCTAGAAATAAACTATCTATTTCCTATCACGGTCCAAACATGCCCATGAGCACAAGTGGAAGTACAAGCTCCTAAGGATAGGGTACAAGCCTTTTAAGCATTTTCCCTTTCTTTTAGCTAAGTAGAGGTCCATGTTTTCTTTTCCACTGGCATCTATGTTTCCTTTTTGGCCCATGTTTAGTTACTGCATGCTTCCATGTTCCTCTTTTGAATCTTAATGGTAGAAGTAGTGGGAGCTAGTTTGTTATTTTCCTATAAATTGTATTTCTTGCATGAGTAATGATATGAAAGAAAATGGTCTCAGGTATTCTCTCTTGCATCTTAATTCTTTTTGAGTCTAACCTGCTCGGAAAGTTTTGTATTATCGATCTTCCATTTTGTGTTTTTCCTACAATAGTTTTCACATAAGATCATAATCCTATATGACCTAAATTTTGGTTGCTTCGTTTTGTTTCCTTTGTAAAAAAGTTCATTTCACCAAGTAACTTTTTATCTAATATTTCATAGATGTTGCATTCCAAATTGTGACTGACTGCCCAGAACTCGCTATTAATGGGACTGTACTCGGACTATTGGCTCGAAAACCCTATGCTTTTGATGCTGTAACCCGTAATATTATCTGGAAGATTGTACGTTCATGTAAGAATCTCATTTCCTTGATTTCTGTTATATTTTCTTCATCGTACTTCTAGGATTAGGATATTAGCATTATCCTGTAAATTAGTTTACACCCTGCTTTAAACTATTAAAATTTTGAAATTAGTAACTCTGTAAAATTTCCAAGTTCACCCATAAGTCCATTACACCCTACTCACATGTACATAATAGCACCTACTTTTCTTTCTTAGTTTTTGTAGTTTGTCATCTGAAGGTTCAAATTCCAGATGAAGAGACTCATGCCCTGCAATTACTAAGAATCATTTGGGCAGAGATCGTGAAATTACCCAAAGCCCAAATTGATGAGATAATGAGAGGGCCTCCTGATCAAACTAAGGGTGATGAAAAACAAACACGTATTGAAAAAGAACAACAAGAAACACTTTTACTGCTAAGAACCATTTCAGATAATGTTGTGAAAATGCCTGCTAAAATTTTTAACCTATTTAGAGGACAATCTGATGAAAATGCGACAAATAGAAAAGATGCAAGGCCAAAGTACTCGTCCCGAGTGCTATTTCTTGCTGCTGAAATGGGGAATACTGCATTTGTAGTTGAGGTTATCCGACAATATCCACATTTAGTACGCGAGGTAAATGATTACAATCATAGTATATTTCATGTTGCTGTCTCACATCGTCATGAGGGAATCTACAACCTCTTATATGACATAGGAGCACTCAGAAATTTGATAATAACTCTTGAAGACAAGAATGGAAACAATTTGTTGCATTTAGCTGGCCAGAGTGCAAAGATAAATAGGCTACAGAACATCCCAGGAGTGGGCCTGCAATTGCATCTAGAAACATTATGGTTCAAGGTATGTTTTCATAGTTTCAGTCTTTCAGATGTTAACGTGCTATACAAAACTACCAAATGAGTTTACTTTATTTATATTTTTAGTTCTAGAGGTGGAAACTTGGAATGTCAGGTGGGTTAAACGGGTAACGGGTCAAAAAGGTTTGGATCAAAAAGTTTGATTTTTTTACTTGTAATGAAATGGGCCGGCTTTCGGCTGGCTGGAATAATGTTTTCTCCATTTCGTGTTGATTATCAATATGATTACAAAATTTATAATACATTATAGTAAAATCCTTTCCCCTGTTGAAATACAGCAATCTAGGAAGTTATAATTTTCAACCCATTTAACCCTGTTATTTTTCAGTTAATTTTTCTTGGGATTATGTATAAGAACCACATTTTTGGTTAAGGCCACCCAACTAAGAAACTACTTTATGCCATCCAAATATGTATTTAGTTTAGTTTATTACCAAATCAACCAGAACAACAGTCTGGATGATGGTTATGACCTTCAAATATCTAGAAACACAAATAATTCTCTTGCTTATTTTTTCTAATTCAGTAATTTGTAAAGCAAAAGATTAATGAACAGTCAAAACATTGAAATAGATTTTCATCATTCAGCATGTTTTTCCTTGTCATGTTTGGTATGAGAGAAACTGGATACTTTCTTGGTTGGTTGGCTTTCAAAGTAGTTTTAAATACGTTATCCCATTTTACTTTCTTTTACCGATTTCACTAATTGTGATAACACGATACACAATAACCCAAGTAAACTTATTGATTAGATTAGTTCCAGCTTCCCCATTTTCTTGTGCTATGAATGTTGAAAATACTGATATGTGATGTTAGGAAGTAGAAGCCATGCTCCCTCCAACTTTTAGAGAAAAGAAGAACGCAGCTGGTCTAACACCACACGAAGTGTTTACTAAAAACCACAAAGAATTATTTTCCAAAGGTGAAGAGTGGATAAAAGAAACAGCTGCCTATTTAATGGTGGTTGCATCACTGATAGCCACCATCTCATTTGCAGCAGCATTTACATTTCCAGGCGGATATGACCAAACAACGGGTATGCCTATTTTCCTCCGAAAAAATCTTTCAAAGATTTTTATAATATTTGACGGGTTGTCATTTATATCTGCTACAACTGCCATCCTCATGGTCTTGTGTATCCTGGGATCTGATTATACTGAACATGATTTCATGATTTCCTTACCCCAGCAGCTCATGATATGTCTAGCATCACTTTTCATATCTATTGGGACCATGATTCTCACTTTTATTATCAACTTTTTACTCCTTTATCAAAACAATTCAAAATGGATACCCATTTTTATCAGCTGTTTTGCTATTGTCACCTATATTATCTTTGGTAGCCCGAAATTTCCTCTTGTAGGTAGGTTTCTGTATGGTTCTAGATTTCTTTTTCAAAGGGAGAGGAGAATGCTTAAGAAACCAATATTTTAGGCATTGTTTCATTTGATTTCTTGTACATTTGTAACCTGAGGTAAATGTGAAAAACAATTAGTTAATATTTCGGAAACAGAATTCGATGGTTACATTCTAGAAGTTCGCCTCATTTGTTGGTTGTTTAATAAACGAATGCCATCGTGGAAAAAGTGCATAGAACGAGAAAATTCCAGTTTTATACATGCAAGAAAACATTAGTAAACCGTTTAGCGACTCAAGGTGCTGCACGGTAAAAAACATCTTTTAGCAGTGGACATCGAGTCACTGGGTAAATTACCAAAGCAAAGTAACCACCAGAGGGGAAAAAAAATTCCAATGCTAAACAAGCAGAAAACCATAGGTAAACTGTGTTGCAACAAATAGGGGTGTTCACAGGGCGGGGCGGGACGGATAGTGGAATTTTTGTAAACCGTTACTACAGGACGGGTATCTAGTTTTAGAAACCAAAACCGAACCACACACAGCGGGTACCCGAAGAGAGGCGGGTATCCACAGTTCGGGTCACGAGTACCCTAAAATTGAGTTGTTTTTCATTTTTGTTGTTTTCGACAAGTTTAGATTCATAATATAGCAATAAACAATGGTAGAAACAACTCAACAATAATGAATAAATCACTAACAGAACAAATAGATCTTCGATTAGAGTATCGTAGAAACGAAAAACCGATAGAATTGAAGTTGGCACTGATGATCGATTTCAGTGTCTCTATCTTGAATTCTCGATCGTTGCAAGCTTGCAAACTCTCAATGTCGAAGCTAAAAAAAAGAATTCGGGAAGACGGTGTGGGCTACAAGAATAAGTTAGATAGTTTTGAGGAATTTAAGTTTCTAATAGCTCTTGTTATTTCATATTAACAAATATATATATATATATATATATATATATATATATAGTGAAAGGTTCATTCGAGAATCATTCTTATTGCGAGAACCGCGAGAACCAATCTTAACCGTCCAATTCCCCCTCTTTCAATTGGATTGCCCACCCATAAATTCCTTACATGCATCCTGCCACACCCAATCCTCCCTCACTCTTCATCCATGAATTCCATTATCCAAAATGAACGACTAAGATTGGTTCTCGCGGTTCTCGTAATAAAAACGGTTCTCAAATAAACCTTCCCCTATATATATATATAAAAAAGTTAAAAGCATGCGGGGCGGGGGGGGGGGGGGTACCCGCGAATATCAAATTTTAAAAATCGAACCCGCCCCGTGTTCAACGGGTACCCTAGTTTTCGGGTTACGGGTTTTACGGGAATCGGTTTTTTCGGTTTTGATTCACGCGGGACAGTTCGGTTTGTCGGTTTTTCGGTTTTTTTGAACACCCCTAGCAACAAAAAGTACATTTTGAGAAAAGAAGAATTGGTAACTTTATTCACATGGTAAATTACTAAGAAAAGAGGAAACCTAGACACCTAGTCAAGATGCAGTAGCTATTTACATGATGGGTTCTGAGAATGACCCATGCTTGTTTAAGGGAGGGCAAAAAAAAAAAAAAAAAAGAAAAAAAAAACTCAATACCAAAGGGTAAACAATTTACAGAAAGAAGGGTGTAGTGGCTTGGGACAAAATTTCTTTTTATAGGGGGCCCACTTCTTTATATATTTATTGAGAAAAGCACTACATCTTTAAGAACATAAAAGAAGCAGCACCAGCAGCCCAGATTTCCTTTTATAACATTGTAGTATTTGCAGTCAACATCCTCCTAGTTAGGGCTGAGCATGGGTTAGTTTGGGTCGGTTAGGACCTAAAACCGAACCATAACCGATAATTTCGGTTATGTTTAATTTAAACCCATCGGCTTCGGTTTCTTAACGGGGCGGTTAATCGGTTAATGGGGCGGTTATCGGTTAAATGGGGCGGTTAACTAATAAGAAATTCGGACATTAAAATTAAACTTGGATAAAATAAACTAGAATTTGTATAAGAAATGAACAAAACTTGGCATAAAAATAAATAAGAAAACTTCATGTGAAATGAAAAAACATAAATACGAGACATCATATAGAAGATATATAATAGAAAACGATTATAAAGCTTAAAAATAATAACAAAATCTCTAAAACACGACACACTAAAAGTATTTTTTCATGAATTTTTCATACAACGGTTCTTAATAAGCTTTCATATCATAATGCAAAAATTACAAAATATTTTATTGGGGCGGTTCGGTTAATAATAGGGCGGTTTTTCTAATTAACCGTAACCGAATCGCCCTTATCGGTTAACCAAAATTTAGAAACTGAACCGTCGGTTTTTGAAATGGTTCAGTTAATTTGGGTCAGTTTTGTCAATTAAATCGGTTATGGTTCGGTTAATCGGTTTTTGTGTTTACCCCTACTCCTAGTCCTACTCATTAGCTTCACAACAGAAGCATCTTCCCCACTTCAAGAACTGAACCTTTGCTTATTAGACCACCTATAGTTACTTACACAACGCACAATCATAGTAATAATTATAAATTTCACATTTACGTTGATATTTTAACAATTACCTTTTGTTTACTTTTCTCTTTCCTAAAATCCGTGGTTGTGTTGACTTGTCTTTCTTTTGGTTGAGGTGGGCATGCAGTGAATATGCAAGGAAAGCTTTGGCCGTTAAACCGCTTGGCCAACTAGGGGTGTTCATTAATTGGCTTCATCCGATCCATATAAGTTTAGATTAATTGGTTATAGTTTAATTGGATTTGGATCGGTTATCTGGATACATCCGAATATTTAATCGGATTATAGTTCAGATTTGGATTTTAAGTTTTTCTTTTGGGCCCGACCGAATACCTTAATAAATAAAGGGATTGCATTTTAATTTTTATTATATATATATATATATATATATATATATATATATATATATATATATATATATATATATATATAGGCAAAAGTTCAAACGAGAACTGTTTTTCGTACGAGAACCACGAGAACCAATCCTAGTCGTTCAATTCTCCCTCCTTCAATTGGATTGCCTACCCATGAATTCCTTACATGCACCATACCACACTCAATTCCTCCACGCTCTTCATCTATGAATTCCGTTATCCAAAATGAACAGATTGGTTCTCGCAGTTCTCGTATGAAACACAGTGCTCGTTTGAACCGTACCCTATATATATAATCATATAATTGCCTTAAAATAATTTATTTCATTTGAGTTTCTTTATGAATTATTTAATATGAAAGTAATCCCTTATAAAAGCATTTGTGGGTAAACAAAAATTAAGCATCTATGTTTTTGAAAATTATAGTGATATAATGGTTTCGATAGATTGCTTGATTATTTTGTACCTAATGTATTATTTATTAATATGGGTTATCTAAATTTGGTGATCTTGTAGTTAAGTGCTAAGTGTATGTGACTAATGGTAAGTCTTATATGTGTTTTTTTGGCAAATCTCTTACTTAGTTTTACGGGGCCCGAACCAATTAACGCGATGGTTATTTGGTTGGATTGGTTTGGTTTATAATACTTCTGGTTTGAATTATGGCCGTTTAATGTTTTTCCTAAATTCTAGTTAAACCGAACCGATTAAATCCATAAAACGATAACCGACCGATCGAACACCCTTATGGCCAACAAACAGTCGCTGGTGAATATTACTCTCGCCATTTCAATATTAGAAAAATATTCAATAGAGTTCTAATTTAATTCATAGTCCTTAGTGATAATTTATAGTCATTAGATTTCAAGATTCAATGGTCCAAATTTAATCTTAGATAATAATCAAAATTGATATATTTGTATGTAAGAGTATAAATGAGGGCATTTCTGACTTTTTGACTATTAATCCCCACTTTCTCTCTCCTCTAATTTATTTAAAATTAATTATCTCACAAACCGTTAATCGTTAGACGAAACGAATTATACCGTCGTGATCCTCTCTTTTATTAGAGAGGTCATTTGATATACTTTCAACAATTTTTTTTCATTTTGTTAGGTTGGATTTAAATTTTATTAAACTATAATCACATGTGATTCATAGATGTGTGCTCAATATAGTCTTTATAAAAATTATAGTTTGGTGTTTGATAATCCGGCAAAGTTATATGGTTTAGTAACAAAAAATCAACAATTGAAAGTGATTCTAAGTTATTAGTTGTCTCGTAACACATGTATCTATCTCTTATACATGTACATAATTACGTGTGATTTGATTAAATGTAGCATTTTTATGTCACAGATTTGACAGAATCAATCACACGTGATTGCGTATTCAATCACATGCGATTTTGTATAGAATCATATGAGAATTTGTACATAATCACATGTGATTGAATACCAAGAACATAAGATTTGGTATTCAATCACATATGATTGCATATTTAATCACCTGTGATTTTGTACAGAATCACACGAAAGTTTGTACAGATTCACATTTGATTGAATAAAAAATATGAGATTTGGTATTCAATCATATGTGATTGCATAGGGGATGATTCAAACGAGAACCATTCTTATTACGAGAACCAATATAAACGACATCGAATTCGAAGGAGAACACATCTGGACTTTTGATAGAGGGGATAGGGTATTGCTAGTACACAATATATGTATTCGTAAGTAGACAATACAATTGAATTAGGTGAAATTGAATATGTACATACATGTATAAACGGTTTTAAGCAAACGTTGATTTTTTAATCAAACATTCAAAATTAATAAACGTTAAATGATATACAATTCAAGAAGAAGAAAAAAATTAATAAAACAACACATGTAATATTGTTATGAATCACATGTGATTATACATTAATAAAATTTAAGTCTAATCTAACAAAATGAAGAATTTTTTTTATCGAAAGTATATCAAGTGACCTCTCTAATAAAAGAGGGGAACACGAGGATCACAACGGTATAATTCGTTTCGTCTAATTATTAACGGTTTGTGAGATAATTAATTTTAAATAAATTAGAGGAGAGAGAAAGTAGGGAATAATAGGCAAAAAGTTAGAATTATCCTCCCTCATATCAATTTTGATTATTATTTAAGATTAAATATGAACCATTAAATCTTGAAATCTAATAGCTAAAAATTGTCACTTGAAACTATAATTTAAATTAGGATTATATTGAACAAAACCCTTCAATATTGTTGTGCAATATACTATTTTAATATGCCATAAAATAATTGTCCACTTCTATAAAAATTGTCATTAATTCATTAATTGGTACTTTTGTTTTATTACCCGTAATTAGTTATCAATAATACATCTTTTACAAGTCAATCATGTATTAAATATAAGGTTAAAAATGATTTTTCACTAATTAACTCTTGCATTAATTGCACTATTTTAAACTGTGTATTTTTTTTATCCGTGGACGATAATTTTGGGACCGATGAAGTAGTTTTAATTGCCATCATTCTCGGCTTCCGACCGATCATAGACGTTTTCCGACTGCACTTGAACCAATGACCTTAGGTTATCAGCAACACCAAACCTAAACTACTCTAATTACTAGGCTAGAAGCCTTGGGTATATATACTTGAAGATCTAGTTAATCGAGTTTAGCTAGTCATCAATTCGATGGTTAAATTGACCTATGAGCTTTGCTTGTAATCTTAATCTCCATTGGAGTTTCTGATGTAAATAATCCTGTTTTCATTAATTTAAAAATAATATTTGCCTTAAAAATATACAAAAGGAATGGCTCTCAATAAATTTTAGAAACATTTTAATATTAATGATTAAAATAATCCCGTTTTTAAATTATGTCTGGCATTTGTTATTTTATATTATCTTTGATTTTCTTAGCCATTTTAATATTAATGATTAAAATAATTATTCAACTTTGTTAATATTAAAAATGAGTTATTGAGAAAGGAAAAATAACACTACCTACATATTATAGTTTAAAGATGTCTAGTGGTGTTTTCTTTACATTATCTTTAATTGTATTGATTTTCTTGTAGAATTCTATTATTAGACAAAATTTACTTTGGGCGGTGAGCATATTGTCAGATGTCATATTAAACAAAAATTAACTAATGTTTGATTGATTTTTAAAAGGTTTAGTTTTAAAAAATGTATTGAAATTATTATTAAATTTTAAAAACAATTATTTAATATATCCAACTTACTTGTTGTTTGACATATTAAATATGGTATAGGAGGGATACACTGATGTGGCATCGGTTTTTGTGATATCACATCTGATGTGGCGTGACATGACTATTGACATGGTTTTTCTTCATAAAATTTAATTTAGAATAAATATAGTTTTAAAAACAATGTAATAATAAATAATAATAAAAACCCATATCTCCATTTGTGTAACATCCTCAGAAAGGACCTAGACGCATGCTGACGTGGTACGTATAATAAATTAGATAAATTAAATAAAATATGTATATTTAAAGATATTAAAAGAAAATAATGAAATTAGTTATTAAATGAGTAAATATAAAATATTAGTAAAAATATAAAAGAATATTAAATGGTTTAGAACGAGGTTTCCAAAAATATCCCCGTTAGTTAAAACGGGTACTCGTGCGTTAAGTTGTAAGTTGAAAAGGGGAGCAAAATACCCGCTTGTGGATAATATTGATCCACAAGTAGGCTGCCTTTTTGCTTAGTCACGTATACACACACAGATAACTCACTTGTTGCCTTTTTTGTGTGTGTGTGTTCTTGTGTGCTAGAGAGTTCAAGAAGCCATTCAAGGAGAAATCAAAGAAGGAATCATTCAAGTTCAATAATCTGCTGAATTCAAGTGTTATTCAAGGTTTCAATCTGCTGTTGTATTCCTCCTAATCCAAATCATTGTTGTAAGTCCTTGTTCTTCAAGTTTTCTAAGTTTTGGGTTTTTGGGTAAAAATCACCAAATGATGCCAATAAGTGAAATTAATGTTACCAATTGATTTCTATGTTGATATTAGGATCACTGAAGTTAGTTTTAATAATTAAAGGTTCCATTTTGATTGATTTTGTGAATTAAAGACCAAATGGGTCAAGATGGAGAAATTGGTCTTAAGGACTGAATTTGTTGTTATATGATGTAAAAATGGTGTCTTTAGTCTTGTTTTCATGTGTTTGTTCATATGTGAAAGATAGAAAATGACTGAAAAGTAAATTGGTAATTTTTGGCGATGTTTTGGCTGGGAAACAGTAGGTTCTGGTCGAACCTACTGCTGCAAATGGAAAGGCACGGGCGTGCCTCTCAAGAACAGACCGTGACCTTGGGCGTACCCGGGGAGGCACGGGCGTACCTCCAAAATGTACAGGCGTACCTCCAAAAGGTATGGGCGTGCCTAACCCTAGAAGGTCCGGGGGAGTGTTTCTAGCCACGGGGCGTACCTAAGTATCAGGTACGGGGCGTGCTTGCCCAAGTCCGGGGCGTGCCTTGGCAAGGTACGGCCTTACCCTGCTTCTGGAAAATCCTGTTTTAAGTGTTAAATTGTATGTATTGAATTGTTTAGGTGTACCAGTTGATCAAGGATCACCTGTGACGTAGTGCTTACCTGTTATAGCTCAACAGGTGAGTAACAATTAACTCGAGCATGATATTAATAGTATTACAAGATGTTTTTTTGTATGTTACGATCCATGAAATTGTAAATATGCATGTTTAGAGGTTTATGAACCAATTGTGATAACCAAATGATAGTATGCTTGTAGAAGACCTTTGTAGGTCATTATTGATATATGAAAGGCCTGTATAGGTCACTCTTGATATGTAAGGGCCGGAGTAGGCCATTGTGTTTGTGATAAGGCCGGAGTAGGCCATTGTTTGAGTGCCGATACTACCTTATAGAGATTGTGGTGCGGAGATTCGATGATCACGAATCTTGGTTCTAGCTAAACCGCCGCCCTCAATACTAACTCGGGGCTCTCAGTTTCCCACTGATCCCAAATGGGATATGATCCTGATAACGCAATGGTGGACCGCTACCCGCTTCTCCACCGGCGCGGAGGAAGTAACGGTTTCTCTAGTGAGGATCATTGAGCCGGGCTTATAACCCTGCAAGACGTGATGCCTGCTGACAACCGGTACTTCACCATGTGGTAGGATAGACTTGAATGAAGTTATGTGATTCATGATATGTGTTTTGATACTGTTAATATACTGCTTCCGCTTTGATTGTTATTCACTAGCTATTTATAGCTAACCCTCTCATGTACATTCCTAATGCAGGTAAATAGACTAAAGGTGAGCACGAGTACTTACAGGGGCTGTCATGATAGGTTTTGGGGAACACTGTGTAAAGACGATATTATGTAATAGTTAGTGTAATGGTCGAACTAGTTGGTAACGTTTGGAATGGTTGTTAAACAATACTTTTGTATTACAACTTATATTAATATAAGTTGTATAATGCGAATTAAATATTTAGCTTCCGCACTTGTTTTAAAAAAAATACTCTGATATTTGTAAAGACCGGCGTTACAATTTGTGCACCAAATCTGATTCCAAGCACCATAGATGAAATATTATCCTCTAATTTGTAACGTCCCAATTTTTTTTTCAATTAAACAAAGAGTACGCTTGATAATTCATCATAGCCAGCATATCATAATTTCAACATATCCGTTAATCACGGTCTATCGTAAACTCATACCTTGTACTCGCGTGTGACCACTCGGACTAGCTCCAGCTGATAGCTCATTGTAACATATTACACTTGGAAAAAGTTTCAAAAACTTTGTTTAAATCTTTCACGAACCAAGGTTTAAGTTCAAACACGCAGAAACGTATTTGAATCTCTTAAACCAAGGCTCTGATACCAAGTTGTAACGTCCCAATTTTTTTTTCAATTAAACAAAGAGTACGCTTGATAATTCATCCCAATTAAGACATTGTATAAGTTAATTACAACCCCGGGGATTAACCCTTAAATTCAAATGTAATTGTTTTGAATACATCACAAAACCCAAAGTGGTTTGATCGTTGCGGAAGCTTGTGGAAAGATGAGCTATCAACTACGTGCTGGAGCCCCGCCGTGGCCGTCACCTAAAAAGAAGGTTAAACAACAACCGTAAGCACGAAGCTTAGCGAGTACACTTACTTACAATCAACCATATGACATCCCATCAATTGCTTTACATTCACGTTACATCTTTCATTCCCGTTACCGTAGTAGTCGGTCCCACATTCCCGCTACCGTAGTAGACGGTCCCACATTCCCGTCACCGAAGTGAACGGTCCCACCTTCCCGTCACCGAAGTGAACGGTCCCACCTTCCCGTCACCGAAGTGAACGGTCCCATCATACCCGTCACCGTAGTGAACGGTCTAGTCATTCCCGTCACCGAAGTGAACGGTCCAATCATTCCCGCCACCGAAGTGCACGGTCTCATCATTCCCGTCACCGAAGTGAACGGTCCAATCATTCCCGTCACCGAAGTGTACGGTCCCATCATTCCCGTCACCGGAGTGAACGGTCTAAACAATAGCATAGTATGACACAATATCAATTCATCACTCATTATTACATCATTTTAATCAATTCATCATTTATTAATTCATCATTCATCAATCATATAGCACATAGCACATTTAACACATACATCATAAGGTTTAGATAGTAAGTAAGAATACTTACCTGTCTTGCAGTCTCAGTGTCTCAATCTTATCTCACTAACTCACTTGCGATTAGTTGCTAGCCAACCGTCACCTACAATAGGTCTAACAATCAATACCGTGTACGAATCTCTCGTTCGTTTATCCCCGTAATACGTTCGGGTTTCACAAGTTAAGTAACAATAATAAATTTACTAAAGTCCATTAAGTCGGGGACGCGTCGCGTCCAACAAACCGACGCGTCGCGTCGAGTGTAAAAGTGTCGGATTCCACAATCCGAACCTAACTGTCGGATTTCATACCCAGATTTCAGACTTATCGGATTTCAACTCATTCGGATTCTCAACTCTCGGATTTTGACCTTATCGGATTTCAATCTCATCAAACGTATAAGTCGCATGAATCATATGGTATTGGGTGCATGAAAGTTGCATGGCATATCATGAGTCGCATAGGGTATATGCGAAAGTCGCACGAGGGTTCAAAAGGTCGCATGGGTATCAGGTGTTCAAGGCAAAAGTCGAATGGTTATAAGTTGCAAATGAAAAGTCGTATGAAGGGTTCAAACATGAAAGTCGCATGAACACTCCATGTGACAGTCACATCATGCGAAGGTTGCATGGGTGGTTTTGAAGGAAAAGTCGCATGGCACAAGTTTGGGGAAGTCGCATGGGTTTAAACATGGATTCAACTAGAAGTCACATGGAGTAAAACAATAGGTCGCACGACTTATTTTCAAAAGTCGCATGGGATCATTCATCCTTGTCAGTTCATCTTTTTCAACTTTCAGGCTCCATGGCCAAAATCATGTTCTTTCAAAACTCAACCAAATCATGTCATTTTTGTTTCAAAACATTTCTTCATTCATTTAAGTGCTTCTTTCAAGATTTAAACACATTTCATCAAGTTTTCAAACTCATATCTACATTTCTCTTTCTCTGGTTCTTCTTAAACCCAGAACCCAAAAACCCAGATTCTAAAAGCATGCTATCATCATCTAAACAAGATAAAATTGATACCTATAGTATCATAATGAGGTAAGAAACATTACCTGATGATTCTTGCAACAATTCGTCAAGTTTCCTGATGATTCTTGACTCTTTTTCCTTGCTTTCTCGTGGGTTTAAGCACACTCACAAACACACACTACTCTCTCTCCCAATGTAACAGTGTTTGAAAGAATGTTGGGGGCTGTGCCCTACTTTTCTTTATATACACCTTTTAAAAGGCTTAGCCCAAATTCTCAAATGGAAGAAGCCCAATAACCTTATCCAGTTCCTTAATTTTCTTAAACCCATTAAACAACTATTTATATTTATATATAGGTATATATACTCATGTATCCAAGCCCAATTAAGTGTACAATTTCAACACAATGTTATTTATCAGTAATATATCCTTTCATTTATTTATTTATTTTCCAAAGTTTGGGTATTACATAATCTTCCATGGATTCCAATCTATAATCCTTAATTGATTCCAATTTGTGCAGGTTTCATCTTCATTGCATAATCTATAAGCCATAATTTGGCTTTGCGATTTTAAGTTTCATCTTCAATGATCATCGATGTGGTTCTTGACATCCTACGAGTTGACAATGTGGTTCCAGGCACTTGACGAGTTGATTAGGGATCATACTTAATTGATTTTTGTTTGTGGACTCACCAGAGTTCATGATGAAACTGAGGGTAGAGATGAAACATACGGTTAACAAATTTGTTCATATTGAGATGTAAGTTTGATTAGGGTTTTTGATTTTAGTTTTAATGGTTAGGGTTTCTTTGATTTGAATGTTTGAAGTTAGGGTTTTGATTTCTTCATTTGCGGTTTTTCTTTTTCCAGAACATGTCAGGCTTCAATTTAGGGTTTAAGGTTTTTGTGATCTTCATATATGGTGTCGTTCATGGTTCATCATAATTGTAACGACTAGAATTCTGAATGCATTAAATGCAATTATGAATAAATAAAAGACTTGTTGGTTATTTTCCTTAAGAATTAATGCTTGGTATATTTATTTTAAGTTTATTTGGTGTTGGAATTATTGGTGTTTGTTAAAGAAAAGAAATAGTGCAAGGGCTTAAGGGGACAAAATGAAAGTTTCAAGGATTAAGTGTGTTACTAAAGGACTAAGTAAGTATTAGGGTTAAATTCAAGTTGGGGTAGCCTCATTAGAAATCAACCGACAGTTGTGTGTGTGGGTTGCTCTCGGTCGAAGAACAAAAGAGGAGCAATAATCGATTTTGGTGAAGGAATCAAACATGGAAGTTTTCCTCATCATTTGTATTGATTTGAGGTTTGTTTGTGTGTGTGTTTACGACATTATCGATTGAACGGTAACATCTTGGGGTTTGACGGTTTTGATTTAGAAACCATAAATTGATCTAGTTTTTATTGATCAATCTTAAAATTGACACCTAAGGTTTGATCCTTGTTGGATTCTAGGAATAATGGTAAAAGAATTATAAACTTTAGTTGAGGATTTGGATTATTGGTTTGAATCTATAAATGACATCGAGTTCTTGGATCACCAAGTCAAGTGGAGTGATCACCAACATATGGTAATCCTTCCTTGGCCATTTCATGATTCCACCGTAACTTTGCTTGACTTTACGATTACCTTCCCTTGTATGCATACCACTTCATGACCCTCGTCACTTAGAATTGGCCACTACGCAATCTGTGAGTTGGCGTGGCCTAAGGCCAATCACCAACTCTTCTCCCTTCGCGATCCTAGAGGATGGCGTGGCCATCAATGGTGCAACCAAACTTGGCAAATGCCATCTGGTTATTGTTTGACTTTTTGTTCGTCATTTCCTTATATGTATTCGTTTATCCGTTTAGGTTTTTCGGTAGATCTTCGATGGTTAACCTCATTTCTACTCTTGGACTTTTGGTGAGTTCAGTAGTTTACAAAGCCGAGTACAATGACAAAATATGTATTTTTAAAAGGATTTATATGATTACAAACTTAATGGTTTATTGTGCTAAGTGTTATACTTGCAATTATATGATTCACGTATGCTTACATGATTATTTATGCATGCTACGGTTACTTACGGTTGCATAATTAATTATTGGACTATAAGCATATACATGACTTGACGGGCGGGGGAAGTGACCTTTCATGCTCATTGACGGATATACGGGCCTAGTAGGTATTTCGTTGCCTCCTAAGTATAAGTGTCAGCCACACAAAGTTGCAGAGTTTCTAGATAACCTTTGGGACACATGATATATGGATTCATATGTGTTCTTGTACTAGAGTGATATCGGTCAAACATGGGCTTGATCATCTATACTACTATATAAACCATTTAACATTCTCTCTCCTCTTAAATTTTAAAACTTCTTAAAATTCAATCAATATAAAATCTTGACCCTTCATTTAATCTAAATTAATCTCATCCACTCAATCTTTAACTATTTTATTCTCTCCTAATTTACTTTAACTTTTTATTCAAAATATATTCTCTCATAATAACATAACTACCCACCCACATCAACATAATTTTTAAAATCTTATTAACTCTTTTCTTTATTTCATCAATATAAATCTTTTTTCTTATTTTATTGTCTTTTATAATTTATTTTGAAAATTAATAAAATAGTTAAATGTAAATAAAAGAAAATTTGAAAAAAACGGACATGTTGTTGTAGAAAACTTTTTCGTGACATTGAATCGCGCGAATAACGTATCATTACATCCTTGAAAGCGTATTGTAAACCAAAAACTATTTGCTGCCGCAGCATTGCGCGGGTATGATGCTAGTATTGATTAAAACAGTTAAACTGTTTTAACCACACGTCTAAACAAAACCACCGTTATGTCAAAATCACATTATTGTCTAAAACCAAGTTCATTACACAACCACAAGTCGGTCTTCATATAAGAGTAAGTTGAAACTTGTTTCTTTGAAATGTGTCTTGTGCTCGTGCAGGTCTTCATATATAGCACAAATATAAATAAACTACCCATCAACACCAAATCTCACAAAGTCACGTACCTAATCGACCTGCACAAGCACAAGACACATTTCAAAGAAACAAGTTTCAACTTACTCTTCGTGAGATAGCTTAGTTATCACCACAAAATCATCACATTAAAACATTTATAAAACATAGTTTAGGGTAATAAACCGAACTCATAACTTGACCCACCCGCATAACATAATAAATTCTCGCATGGTCAAGTATCATCGCAAGCATCGATAAGTACATCATAAAACATCATTTTCATCTTTTACTTCATTATCATCTCATGCATCGCTAGTCCTCACTAAGCATTATTTTATACATCCATCTTATTGGGGTTTATACATCTCTATCTGATGTATGTTTTGCGTACCAGTTTTATATTTATAAAATCCGTGTTATTTTAAGCACGACTACAACACAATAGGTAAGTGCGTCTAATTGTATTCTAGTATAGAAAAATAAGTACGGATGTCGAACTCACGGGGAACGAGTATGATTTTAGTTAGAATTAAATTAATTAACCACTAAACTACCTAAAAAGCAATAAAAAGGGAAATTTTATGATTTTCAACCTAAAAGCAATCTAGCTCCTACCTTTAATCCTAAAAGCTAAGAAACAATGATTTAGAAGTTAGGGAAAACAATAAAGCAAACAAATTTGAGATTTAAACAATCAAGAAGTGAGGAAACTCCAATTAGACTCTAGAATTCTCTTTTCAAATTAGTAGATTTCAATGAAAGTGCAATGGATAATATGTAATCATATAGCGATTCCTACATTGGGTAGATCTCATGATCAAACTCACTAGCTCTATAGTTACAAAAACATTAACCCAATGATCATGACTTTAACTACTCCTTTAACTAGTTAGTTTATTCGTGTTACGCTAGACCTAATCTATTGATTTGTTAATTGACAAAATCAATCAATTAGCATTGAATGGTCATCACATGCAACTTCAAACACATCAAAGTCTAATTTTTATAACCTAACCCTAGGACATGGTCGATCACCAGTCATGAACCTAATGGTCATAGAAACTTATGATTCAAGCAAACATAAATAGAATGATCATCTAACCTATGAAAACTTAACAATAGTTCATAAATCTAGAAACTTTAATACATTTGGTTCTTTGAAAAAGCTAAATATAACAAAATATATCATTCCATGTTATCCAATCATTAAAATCAAACTAAAAATCAAGGTTCATCATGTCTAAATAGAGATTACAGAGTTTTAGCCCATAATTAGATCACATCAATTGAAATACATAAAAAGTACGCTAAACATGTTTGTAATTGCCGGCCATAATGAAAGTTCCCCCTTTTTTGGATCAGATCAAGTCTTTAAATAGATTTTGATTTCGGCCGAAGACGTGAAGCGTTGTACCCTTGGACGCGTCGCGTCGCTCGATATTCGCCCGACTTTTTAGCCATTATCTGTATAGGCGTGACTCGTTTTTCATTTAAATGCGTCTCGTTCTTCATTTTTCTGACTTTTTGATTTTTTCCGCTTAAACTTCTCGCCATCGAACTTTCGCGACTTGGCATTCACAAACACATAAATTAAGTACCATATATCATATTTTCGTGATATCAACCTTTAAATTACCAAATTATCGCATATAATATATATAAATAACACGATATCACTATCACCGTCACCCCAAATACCACATGCTGTTAGATATTAATTAGTTTGTTTGCCTTGTGTTATTTTGTTTGTAATATATATATCTAGACTAGTTTATTATATGGGCTTGGCCCACTTTCCTTATGTATTGTTTAGTCTAGTTAATTGTTAGGATTGGGCCCATAAGGCTTGAAGGCCCATGTGCCTACTTGTATTTAAACCCTTGCAAACCTAGTTTGCAAGGTAACTCTTTGTAATAGAACTTCTCTGCACTTTATATTCAAATATACTCTAGAGAGAATCTTCAAGTTCATGCAAAGTGTTCATACTTGCTTATACTAACTTCATCATTCTTACTTCAAGTATTGATTGTTTGCTCATCTTTTACACAACAAAGGACTTTCAATTGGTATCAGAGTCAACTCCCTACTTGATTGGTTCAACATTACCTGAAAGAAACATCTGTGTGTGAGAAACAAAACCCAGAAGCTGCTTCTGTTCTTGTTTGCGTGAAGCTTAGAAAGAAGAAAACCCATTTAGCCAAAATCTCTTGCTTTTCAAGTTATTTGTTGTATCTAAGAAGTATTTAAGAAGGATAAAACCTTTTTAAGTGTTTTTAGGACAAACAAACAACATCTGGGTAGTGTTCTTGAAAATTTAGTATTCTTCAAGTTCCTAAAGTTTTTCTACTGTTTCATCAAATTTTCAAAAATTTGTTGTTGTTTTGGGTTGAAACCAGGAAAGGAAAGTGTTTCTAGTAAAAGGAAAGGTCAAAACAAAAGTTTAGTGAGTTTTTAGTGTGTTTTGGGCAAAATTAGCAGTCTGTTATCGAACAGAGTACAGACCTGCAAGTTTTGGATTATTACCCATCCGACAGTCGTGCGACTCTTAGCTCATCCGACTTTGGCTCATCCGACTGTCGTTCGACTTTCCCAAAAGTCATGCGACTTTTGCTCTAGGTTCATCCGAACTTGTTTTTGAAAAGCATACAACTTCAGTCTCATCCGACTTTTAGGTTCAATACTTCATCCGAGAAGTTCCGACTGTCGGACCAACAGTCTCATCCGACTTTTGGTTTGAAAACTCATCCAACCTTTAATTCAAGACTTGGTTTGAAAACTCATCCAACCTTCATCCGACCTTCGGATCACCAAAGTTCATCCGACCTTCGGATTGAAAAACTCATCCGACTCTCGGATCACAATAGTTTCATCCGACTTTCGGATCACCAATAGTTCATCCGACTTTCGGACTGAAAATCTCAACCGACTTTCGGATCACACTCAATTTCATCCGAATTTCGGATCATCAAAGTTTTTCCAACTTTCGCATCCAGAATCCTAAGGTTACCAAAATCCGATAGTCACAATCCGACAGTCTTTAGAAACAATTCGACAGTCACAGAAACACAAATCCAAGAACCTTTAGTCCATCCGACTTTCGGACCATCCGACAGTTGCGTCAAATCACAGTTGGATAATCTCACTCAATCCTCAAACACTTCAACTGACTTCACAAGTTTTCTCACACACACACTAACCATTCTATTTCAGGAAGAAAGATCCAAAGAAAAGATGAGTTCAAGCAACGAAATTCTTGCCATAGGAACAGACACCAAACCTCCAGTACTTTTCAGAAATGAGTACAATGTATGGAAAGGAAGGTTTATGGACTTCATAGAACATAATGAAAAATATGGTGAAATGATGAGAGATAGCATCCTAAACGGTGATGCCATTTTTGAGAAATTTGTCGAGGCTGTTCCAGATAACAACCCACCAATTGTTGCTGAAAGGAGTCGGAAGCTCCCATCAGAATTAACTGCAAAAGAGAAAGACCGTGCACAAGCCGACAAAGATGCAAAATATTACTTGAAACAAGGGCTATGCGCGGAAATCTACTCAAAGATAGACAGTTTGACTTCTGCCAAAGAAATTTGAGACGAAGTAAAACAACAGATGCAGGGTACTGAGCAAGGGTCATTTATCAGGGAAACACAGCTTGTTAACACCTTGAGGGAATTCAAGGCCAGGGAGGGTGAACTGTTGCAGGACACTTACAGTCGCTTCTGCAGACTGTTGAACGAAATGAGAAATCATGGCATGACGAGATCCGATCTAGACATAAATGTCAACTGTATCAATGCACTTGGTCCTGAATGGAGTGAACATGTTCGCTTGTATAAACATGTTAATCGGAATCTCAAGGCGGTATCTCACCACTCGATTTATGAGGACTTGAATTAGTTTCAAGATGAGGTTCTCACCAAACTTTCAATGAAGCAACCATCTGACCCGGTTGCACTAGTGGCTGAAAGGAGACCGCGGGAATCATCAAGGGGGAACAAGGGGAAGCAGGTTGTGATTGACTCCGACTCCTCGGAAGGAGAGATAGAGATGTTAGAAAAGGATGTAGTACTGAAGGCTATGTCATTGATTACGAGAGCTTTCCAGAACAAGTACGGAAAGACCAACAAAAGACAGCGGTACACATCCTGACCTAGAAAAAGTGAAGGGATGGTAGCTGATGAGAAGAGGAAGACGGACAAACCCGCAGAACCTCAGGAAGAGGAAAAGAAATGCTACAACTACGGTAGAACAGGGCATTTTATCAAAGACTGTCGAAAACCTAAGACCAAAGATGCCGAATACTACCGTAACAAACTGCGGTTGACAAAGAAAAAGGAGAGTGTGAGAGCGATGCTTGTTGAAGAAGACCAATTTCTGACCGATACAGATGATTCAGACGAAGATGGTACTGATCAAGCTCATTTTTGCTTGATGGCTCATGATGTAGTCTCCTCATATGATGAGGCTGAGATTGAAGCTGATGGGGCTGATGAATTTGAAGAAACACACAATGATGATGCAGGTGTTTCTAGGAAGGTAAAGATTGAGTATGCTCAAAGCCTCAAACACTGGTTAAACACATCGAACGACAAAACCGTAAAATCTCTAAGTTGGAACACCGAGTAAAGAATCAATCAACTTCTAATTTAGACAATCTTCAAACAGAATTAACCGCGAAAGAAAATGAACTAAATACCTTAAGAAGTGAAAATGAGGTAATAATTCATAACTTAAAAAGCGGCCAAAGTCTCAGCTGTAGAAGATTTTAAGTTTTTACAAAAAGAACGATGTCAACTATACTCAAAAATAAAAGATCTCGAATACCTGTTAATAAGAGATCAAACGGCACAAACCATTTTTCTGAACAAACCTAAGGATGTTAAATTTTCTAAATGGACATAAGAAGGTTTAGGTTACGTTAATCCTCACATAAGTGACAAGATTAGTGCTAAACAGCTATACGACTTTGAATGCATGAATATGGGGTTAACCAAGCAAATGGTGTTCGTTGGACAAGTCGATGAACTCGCCGAGGAGGAACACAAGAGACGCATCACGAACAGAGCTTCAACCTCATACGACTACGAAAGCCTAAATCAGTCATACATAACTGAAGTCTTCAAACCCACAATCTCTGATTACTACTTCCAAAGCTACTCCCAAACAGAGATGGAGTCATTACCATCAATCTCAGATTCTCCACCCGAGCCTCGCCTCTATATCCCTTATATGGATCTACAACGACACCTTGAGTTAGTTGAACTTGAGCTTGTCCATAGATCCATTATCTTTGACTTTGAAAAGGCAATTCTTCATAACCTGATTGATCACCTTGCCACTGAGAATACCAAATCACAAAACTCCGCTGCCATAAGCACGTCTAAAATCCCGATTCCACACGTGCAAGAAGGTGAATGTTCAACATCTGGAAACTCAAGTTCCGACATACATGCAAGTGATGTATTCCCAATGAATCTTGGTAAAAATTGCGAACAATGCGGAAGATCAGAAAAATCATTATTCACTCTTCATGAGAAACTTAATACACTTGAGAATGATTTTTTCAAAATGCAAACAATTGAATCCAAATACTTTAAGGGAAAAGCCAAGATAATTGATACACCGTTATCACGAAAGAATAGTACCTCAAAACCATCCAAATCCAAAACAAAGCTAATCAAGAAACAAACAACACGCTCTCGTCCCAAGAATGATAGTTTGGAAATGTCCACTTCTAACCCAAATGTCCTTCTAGGTGGCAATGTGAAGAGCAAGAGAAAACATATTTTTGGATAGCGGAAGAAGCCAGAAGAGAAAGATGGAGGAAGACAAGACGAAGAGTGTTTGATTTACCCAGCTACTTTCAATAAACAAATAACTTTGTTACTTTGTAATGATTCGTCAATCTTAAATGTTAAACATGTTCGAACTCCACTTGATTCTGTTCAAACTGAAATATTTTGTATGAGTGATGGTTGCATGGAAGGTAATTGTACTTTCAAATGTGTGTATGATGATGATAGAAAGAAACGAGGGATCAAACCGAATTCAAACTATAAATCCTTTGAATCCACTCATGAACAAGCTTCCTTCATAAACAAAAGAGGTAACAAAATTACCTATTGGTGAAAGAAATGCTCAACAAGATCAAAATTCCAAATAAGTAATAAAAGTGTGCTCTTTAAACAAAATCCAGAATCAAAATCTACCAATCGGCACACTTCATGGACTCCAAATCGCAGATATCACAACAATTGGAATCACGCCAATCCAAATGCTACCAAACCAACTGTCACAAATCAATTGAGTAAGCAAACTCAATTCAAAGAGCATAAACAACCTACAGTTCAATACAAACCCATCAAAGTGATAAAATAAACAACCAAGGCAAGACTCCCAAAGAAATCAAGTGAATACATCGACGATGATGTCTCACTACCAAAAGGTTGTAATCACGTGGTAATTGAACAATCCGTCACCACATCCAGAACAACCAATTTCCCCGAAATATCCAAAGAAAACATAACAGCACCACCGTCTTAACTACAAACAGTGTCACAAGTTTGTACTCCCAACATTCTAACAACGAACTCATTAACTGAAGCTACATGTGATACTGTTGTTTTTGCTAACAGTCAAGGACCTAATACACAATGGGTACCTCAACAAATTTTGTCTTCAATGTGCAGATATCTAGCCGGTGGTACCTGGACTCTGGCTGATCGAAGCATATGACGGGCGAAAAGAGTCTCCTTACGAACTATGTCCCAAAATACTCGGGAAATGTTCGTTTTGAAAACGACCACGTGGCTCCAATAATGGGAACTGGAGACATTATCAAAGAAAATATAAAAATAAGCAAAGTATCGTATGTAGAAGGGTTGGGACACAACTTATTCAGTATTGGGCAATTTTGTGACAAGGGGTTAGAAGTTAACTTTAAGGCCAAAACTTGCTCAGTTAAGACTGAAAATGGTGATGTGGTACTAACTAGGTCCAGAAGGTCAAATCTATACACCATTGATCTCGCAGATCTGGAAGGCAAACAGTCAGTATGTCTTTTATCCAAGGCCTCATCGGAACTGACATGGATGTGGCATCGCAAACTATCTCACCTCAACTTCAAGAATATCAACAAATTGGTCAACGGTGACTTGGTTCACGGATTGCCCAAACTGAAGTTTGAAAAAGAGCACCTCTGTGAGCATTGTGAGAGGGGCAAAATGAAACGGGCATCTCACAAAATCAAACAGGTGTCCAGCACAAACGCTCCTCTCCAACTGTTGCACATGGACTTGTGCGGGCCGATGAGGGTTCAATCTCGTAATGGAAAGAAGTACATTCTCGTAATAGTTGATGACTATTCGAGATACACTTGGGTCAAGTTCTTGAGGGCAAAGGATGAAGCTCCATCTACAATCATCTCGTTCCTGAAACAGGTGCAGAATCAATCACAAGGAAAGGTTGGAACCATTCGAACCGACAATGGCACCAAATTCAAGAATAAAGTCTTGGATTCTTTTCTTGAATCCGTGGGAATCATGCATCAGCTCTCCGCAGCATATACTCAAGAACAAAATGGGGTAGTGGAACGAAGAAATTGAACGCTTGTAGAAGCAGCTCGAACCATGCTGTCCTATGCCGATTTGCCACCTTCCTATTGGGCAGAAGCTGTCAACACAACATGCTACACGCAAAACCGCACAATTTTGCACCGTCGCTTTAACAAAACTCCTTATGAACTTGCAAATGGCAGAGTGCCCAATATTAAACACTTTCACGTGTTTGGTAATCGGTGCTTTGTTCTTAATGAGAAGGCTAACCTAGGAAAGTTTGACCCCAAAGCTGATGAGGGAATTTTCCTTGGTTATTCTTCAGAGTCTAAAGCGTTTCGTGTGTTAAATAAACGAACAAATGCTGTGATTGAAAGTATTAATGTGACTTTTGATGACACTTTAACCACTACATCTTTATCACCCGAGTCACCTAGAATCGATTCTGGACATATCAGTTCAGGACCGGGACCTAATCGACAAGAAACAAATATAACACACGCCAATGAATCTTCTGATTTAAAGTATATATTTGATTTCTTAGATACTAATGATTCTGGAACTAATAGTGTACCTATTGGCAGGCCTACATATGTCGTTCAGGAATCCCTTGAACTCACACAACAATCTGCCACTACATCCACATCAGGGGCTGTGAATTCATTTGCCGACCCATTCCTTATTCTGAGTGACGGGTACACTGCATCCAACTCCACAGTGAACACTATTAGCGATGCTACCACTGAGGATCACGAAAATAGAACACCTCAGTCCCTCCCAGAGTCATCTACTCTTGAGGGTGAACCATCCATTCAACAACGCATGGATGAATTCTTCCCCCAGGATGATACTGATGAAGTCACTGATAACTCTCTTCCCCATAACACTAGATGGACGGCTGCACATCCTGAGACACAAATTATTGGAAACAAAGATGTCGGCGTTCAGACCAGATCTGCCACAACAAATGAGTGTCAGTTCTCCAGCTTTCTTAGTCTGTTAGAACCCACACGAACTGCTGACGCCCTACAAGACCCAGACTGGATTCTTGCCATGCAAGAAGAGCTAGATCAGTTTACCCGTTTAAAGGTTTGGAGACTGGTGCCCCGACCCAATGACAAGACCATTGTTGGCACCAAATGGGTCTTCTAGAACAAGAAAGATTCCGACGATGTGGTAATTCAGAACAAAGCCAGACTAGTAGCAAAAGGATACAACCAGCAGGAGGGTATTGACTATGATGAAACCTTTGCTCCTGTTGCTCGTATTGAAGCCATTCGAGTTTTTCTCGCGTATGCTGCTTACAGGGACTTCAAGGTATACCAGATGGATGTCAAAACGGCATTTCTGAATGGAATCCTTAAGGAGGAAGTCTATGTATCTCAACCAGAAGGCTTTGTTGATCCCAAACGACCGACTGGCGTTTACATCCTTGATAAGGCCCTATATGGACTCAAACAGGCTCCACGGGCTTGGTATGATGTTCTCTCGGCCTACTTGGTTCGTGAAGGATATTCAAAGGGACGAATTGATACCACACTCTTCACCAAGAAAATTGGGGATGACTATATCTTAGTACAGATATATGTAGACGATATTATATTTGGCTCTACGAACCCACAGTACAGTTTAGAGTTTTCCAAACTAATGGCGAGCAACTTTGAGATGAGTATGATGTGAGAAATGAATTTCTTCCTCGGCCTACAAGTCAAACAAATTTCCAATGGCATTTTCATAAACTAGTCTAAATATATTAACGATTTATTAAGTAAGTATGAAATGTCGGACTGCTCATCCAAATCAACCCCCATGTCTTCTAAAACCAAATTGTCTGCTGATCCTGATGGAAAGGTAGTCGATTTGAAAACCTATCGGGGTATGATCGGCTCTCTACTATATCTCACGGCTAGTAGACCGGATATAATGTTTTCTACCTGTCTCTTTGCTCGTTTTCAGGCAAATCCTAAAGAATCACATTTACTTGCTGTGAAACGTATCCTCAAATACCTGAAAGGAACCCCTGACCTTGGTCTGTGGTATCCCCGTGACTCATCATTTGAACTGGTTGCGTACTCCGACTCGGATTATGCAGGGTGTATGTTGGACAGGAAAAGCACGTCAGGGAGTGCACACTTCTTGGGGGATCGTTTGGTCTGCTGGAGTTCAAAGAAACAGAACTGTGTTTCTACATCAACTGCTGAAGCTGAATTTGTGGCTGCTGCCAGTTGCTGCTCTCAGAGTCTGTAGATGCGAACTTAGCTACGGGACTTTGGTCTTACCTACTCTAAGATTCCCCTGTTGTGTGATTCTCAGAGTGCAATTGCCATTTCCTACAATCCTGTCCATCACTCTAAAACCAAACATATTGACATCAGGTATCACTTCTTGAAAGACAACGTCGAAAAGGGTCTGATTGAGCTCCAGTACGTTCCCACTGATCATCAGCTGGCTGATCTGTTCACTAAACCACTGGACGAAGCCCGATTATCATTTCTGGTATCCAAGATTGGCATGCCGAATCTCAAACCTTAATTCATTACTGTTTTCATGACTTGAACAGATTTACACGCTCTTTTATTCTCTGTGCAGCTATACAGGTTCTCCTGTCTAGGGGGAGCGTTGCGGATTCACTGGTTCAAACGAATGTTTTCCGTGCATTCGTGTAGGGGGAGAAATGTGCCGAATTCATCTTCACAGATGATTCTTCGTCAGATGTGTATTTTATTGTTTGTTTTATGTCACCAAAATGAAGTAGAAAACCACAAAAAGAATGAAAAAAAAAACTTTTGCCAAAATGAAGTAGAAAACCACAAAAAGAATGAAAAATAACTTTTGGGCTTAAATAATGCTAAAATTTAAGTCATGGGCCTAAACAAAATAGATTGGACCAAGCATCAAGTTTGGGCCAAACTGGGTCAATCCGACAGTTGGATCAAAGCCCCGATCCATCCATCCGACCGTCATATAGTCTATAAATAGAACTATCCGACACTTCCTTTCCTCTCACGCTTTCAAGATTTCAAAAAGCAAAACCAACTATTCATCTTCTTCCCTCTCAACTACTCTCGATCGAACTCACTTGTAGTGAAATCTGTTGTGTTTAAACAACACAAAACTGAACAGTAAGATGATTGAAACGAGGAATGGTGACTTTTCTGTGGTTTACATTTCCAAAATCGTTTCTTTTGGTTTTTCAACCCCTGTTTATCGAACAGTTGGGCTTTCTAGGTTTCTTGAATCAAAAACACCATTAATGGTGTTGTTTGAATGATATAGAGTGATTCTTGAATGTATGCGAACACAATGGCACAAATTTCGCGTTAAAGATCACACACAATCACGTCATTTGGTAGTTTTTTGTTTGGGTTTTGGGTACTGTTCTTCGCTTTGAAGAACAGAGATTTTCGGGTCCAAATGTGCACAAAAATGTTTAGGTTTGGTTGAGAGTACAAACTTGTTTGAGGTTAAAATCCGAGTCTATTGGTACCAACTTTGAGTCCATAAACTTAGTTTATGTCAAAAATCGTTCTGGACTTAATATGAACTAACTGGGTGTTCATAACAGTCGGATGAAGGGAAATGTAATTTCATCCGACAGTCGGATGAAATTGGTCTATCCGACTTTCGAATGAACTTTGGTCTATGCGACTTTCGTATGGATAACTTTACACCATGCGACTTTTGAAACAAAATTACACTGAAAAGACTAAGTCTTATGCCATCCGACTTTCGGATAAAACAAGTCCATCCGACTTTCGGATGAAACTAGTCCATCCGACTTTCGGATGAAACAAGTCCATCCGACTTTCGCGTGAAACAAGTTCATCCGACCTTCGCTTGTAACAAGTCCATCCGACTTTCACTTGAAACAAATTCATCCGACTTTCGCATGAAACCAAAACCATCCGGCTTTCACATGACTGTCAGACTCATGCGACTTTCATGCGACTTTCAAATTAACTTTCATGCGACTTTCAAGTTAGCTTTCATGCGACTTTAAAGTTAACACTCATGCGACTTTTAAGTTAACACTCATGCGACTTTCAAGATCTATTGTTTCATGCAACTTACACCTCATGCGACTTTCACCTCATCCGACTGTCGCACTACTTAGGCTCATCCGACTTTCAACACTTAGAAATTTTTGATTTGCCTCAAATTTCATAAGTCACAAAATCAAAACCAAACACTCACATGTGCATTGAACTATGATACACCTATTCATTCATGAGTTCACACGTGCATCAACAAATATCTGTTTTTCTCTTATGCTAATATGATCTATCTTATCTGTGACAGATGGCTGCTAACCAACCCCTTCCCGAGGAAAGCCTAGTCCCGGCTGCTGACAGGCTTGAAACTCTGAGCAACAATGTGTACTTTGACCTAGCCACAGATACAAAAATCCCTATCATCACTAAGATAATCCGTGCCCATCCTATCCGCCAGGCAATCACTGAAAACCCAAACACATCACCCACCCACGTACCTAAAATCTATCTGCAGCAACTATGGTATACCTTTACTGAGGGTGTCACCCGCGTGGGACATAAGTGCCTCCGGGGCAGAATTGAGAATATTCGCCCAACTCTTTCTGCTGTAAGACTGCGGAATCTACTGGACCTACCTGCTGCTGATCACTATCCAGGCAACGCTGATTTTGATGAAAGTCCAGGAGTTGACGCAGTACTAGACCTAATCAGAGGTCTTGGATATCAGGGAGAACTGAACCAAATTCATCAGTTCAGATGAACAAATCTTGCACCTCTCTGGCAGACGCTTGCCACTATCATCTCCCGCACCCTGACTGGTATTCACCGAGGCACAGATGGCGGCTCCTACTACTCCCTACTCCTGTTGGCTGGTGTTGCTTACCACCGCCACTTAGACTATGCCACCATCATATTCGAGAAGATCGTCCGCATGGTCAAGGAAAAGGAAACCTCTCACCAGAAAACCTTTATACCCTTTCAACGATTCCTGACCATCTTCATCGCCACCGACCTGGAAACCTACCACACCATCCCTCGATGACTCAATAGCTCGCAGGTCCAAGTACAACGCATCGACAGATTTCTACGAATCAGAGACGTTCCCGATGTCGTAGCCATGACCGTGCCTGTTGCCCTTCTTCGAACGCTGAATCAGGAAAGTGAGGTAGTACATGAGAGTTAATAGGATTGCTCCTCCGGCACAACCAGAGCCGGTTGTGCCTGCCCCGGGAGCAGTAGCACCTGGTGAGGGTCCTAGCGGTATTAGGGCTCGGGTGCGCAGGGGTGCCCTGAGCAGGGCTGTGATTGAGAGAGAAGAATCCGTAGAGAGCGGTGGTGGAAGTGGTGAGGGAGGAGAGATACAAGAGAGAGAGGGTGTTGTAATCAGTGACTCGGAGGCCTCCACCCATGCTGAATCAGAAAACAAGTCCTCCACAGAAAGGACTCAAACAGAATCATCCTCTTCAGGACAATCTATCTCATTTGGCTCACGACCTTCTCCAGTCCGTGTCGAATCCACTGGCACACGACAGGTATCTGATCATCGTGAGGACATCCATCACGATCTATATGACATATCTGCCACCTTTGGTGATGTACCGGTAATGGAAAGAGAAGATGAAGAAGTAAAGGCCGTGGTGAGTGATAGTGCAAGTGAGAAAGAAAATGATGAGGGTGAGAGTACCCCAGACCAAGAAAGTCGGGAAGCCTCATCCACTACCGGTCGAGACACTGTTCCGGCTGGTATTGAAACAGACACTGGCATCCACCAGTGCATGCACCTCACCCCACAAGCCACTCTGCTTCCACAAAAATGGAAGTAGTGTCATTGCACGGGGATCTATCACATACACAGTCGACGACTCGTTCGGAGTTTGCTGGCTTAGAAATCAGTGGACCGCCTCCCCCGTCCACATCTTCTTTCAGAGCACCATCGAGTCTAGCGCCAACCTTGACTGGTTTCCAATCATTTGCTAGGACACAATCAACACTAGCACGTCTTCGTGACGTTTCCGGAACGCCCGTAGCGGCCTCTACTGCAGAGGTAACGCGAGGATCGAGCAGAAGTCCCTACAGTGCTACAATTTTGCCAACACTGCGTGAGGGCCACGGGTCTGAAAGACCTGTGCCAACTGAGCCTCTTAGTGAGGTCGGGGTTACACCAGAACTTAGATCTTTCCTGAATTCTAAGTTCTCTTCTCTTGACTCTGGCCTGAGGGAGTATGTCAACACATAACTCCATTCTGAAATCGACTCCCTCAGAGCCCAAATACGAGCCCTGGAAAACCGCCCACCTACTGTCATTGAGCGAGATTATTCAATCGATGAACTCAAGGACCTCCTCCATGCCAAACTGAATAGTGTTGCCAATCCTACACCCGAACAATCAACCATACTTGCAGCACTGCAACACCAACCCTAGCCCTCCTCCTCCAGCTCCACCACCTTCCAAGATACAATCCTACAAGCCTTGAATGCCTTAACCTCCACCGTCTCAAATATAAGCAAAAGGCTGGAAGTAGTGGAGGAGTCCTGTAAAGCTCAATCTGAAACATGCAAACGTAGGCATGATGATCCTGAGGATCCAGGACATCGTGAGGGGGAGAAGCGGCAGCGGCGTTACATTGGGGCTCAAAGCACCGTACTACGAATTGAAGCCGCCCCAGTGTCAAAGCCGTTAGAGGGTCAAAACGGGAGTGGGAGTGGGGGTAAACAACAACAAACTGAGCCTGCTACTGAGCCTACAATGGCAGATTTTGAATTTGAAGTAGGTTAGGGGGCAAAGTCAGAGACAGAAAGACAAGAAACCCCAACAATCCTCCCAACAATCCAAACTCCATCAATCCAAATCCCACAAATCTAAACACATTCAAAAGAACCAGAATCCTCTCTTCCTGAATCCTCAACTGAAAAATCCAAAGGCAAAGGCCAATTACTGAGGAAGTAGAAGAGACTCCACTGATCAACATCCGCAAAGTCTTCACAACGGTAAACAGGAAGCTGCTTGACATCTTTCCACCTGAACAGCGGCAATTCAACATCGCGCCCATCGATCTTATAAGTCAGCAACAACCTCAAGAATCTGAGCAGAAAGAGGGTGAGTGGCCGGTACCTACAACTTATCATGGAGGACCTATGCCCTTGGCCACTCACGAGAGAGTAATAGCAGAAAGGCCAAACATTAGAAATATCAGGCCTAGAGAAGCTCTGGCAAAAGACCAACCTCGCTGGCCCACTCAATGGCTAAATACTCCGTATCTTGAAGAAAGAATTCCGGGTATCTTCTCAGAGACTGTCAGAGAGGTTGATGATCTGTATGTGCTAAACTCAGAAGAGCATGAAAAGGCCGTCAGATTCGCCGCCACCTTCCATACAAGCGAGAAACAACAAGTAGCTTCCAAATATCCAATCGAGAAGATCGAATTCGTGTACTTGCGTAACTTCCTCAACTACCAAATGGTTCACTTCCATGTAACCAGAGCAGATGGGAAAAGGTATACATTTCACGAGGTCGAGCTTAGATTTTTGAATTTGGGAGACATAACACATATGGAAGATGAGCTGGCCTGCAAGCTTGAAAAGACTCGAGATGAACAAAGGGCTCTCCAAGTCGTCAGAGACTTCATGAGAAAGAAGATCATTCTGTGTAGAACCCACGATCTACAGCTTGGTGCTGAGGCTGATCTTGCAAAGATAAATCTTCAAAGGCCTAACCAACAACATTTCAAGCTAGACAAACACAGAAAATACACTATTATAGAAAAAATTGATGAAGACTACGAAGGAGCTGATGGATTCGTCATGCCAAATCTTAACGGAGACAAAACATTCCTTCAACTTTCGGAGCTCAGTGCATATTCTGACGGAACGCTTCAAAGATGCAGATCTGAATTCCGCAGAACATGCTTCAGAAACCGTCACTTGCCTGATCAATCAGAATTGGTAAAAATGACCAGAATAGCAGATCAGCTGGAGGAAAAGATTCAAGAAAGAAAGGCCATCCGGAGTTGGGAAAGACTCCTAGGTCAGAGAAGCAGATGAAAAATTACCTGCTTCAGCACAAGGCAACAAAAGGGGGAGATTGTTAGATATTAATTAGTTTGTTTGCCTTGTGTTCTTTTGTTTGTAATATATATATATATATATATATATATATATATATATATATATATATATATATCTAGACTAGTTTATTAGATGGGTTTGGCCCACTTTCCTTATCTATTGTTTAGTCTAGTTAATTGTTAGGATTTGGCCCATAAGGCTTTAAGGCCCATGTGCCTACTTGTATTTAAACCCTTGCAAACCTACTTTGCAAGGTAACTCTTTGTAATAGAACTTCTCTGCACTTTACGTTCAAATATACTCTAGAGAGAATCTTCAAGTTCATGCAAAGTGTTCATACTTGCTTATACTAACTTCATCATTCTTACTTCAAGTATTGATTGTTTGCTCATCTTTTACACAACAAAGGACTTTCACATGCGTACCTGGCAACCACAAGGGTTCCAAGGTCTGTCCGCACCGGCATCACATGCGTGCCTGGAAACTGCTAAGTTCCAAGGTCCATCCGCACTGGCACAAGTTCACTAAGCATGCTCAACAAGTATGGTACAAAGCAAGGTCTGACTCCTACTTGTACACACACTCCCGTAATCCGTCCGTTGTAGCTACTACGACATAAGTCGTTCAGGTGAAAGTACAATTGGTGCCCCCATCGTTAGGCCCTCTTTTCACACTCATGGTGTCATGCATTTTGAACTCCATCACTAGTCAAACACCACTCTAGTATACCCGCACATGAAACACAAGTACAGCATGTGTAGTCATAGTTATCTAGAAACTCGACAACTAATCATCACTTTGCTAGCATATCCTACAAGACACACTTTTCCTACTAGGCATCATCTTTATCTAGGAGTGTGTCTACCCCCTCCCAAATCATTATATCAATCCATCATGATCATCAATTTATATATCTATACATATACATGCATGCACCGCAAACATCATGTAAATCAATCGCATGTCATCAATAAACAGCATGCATTACAAACAATCGTTAGTCAATCATAAACATTCATATATAGATATATCATCTGAAAAACCGTTAATACTTTCGAAATAGATTCTGTCTTCATGCTCGGTTTTGTAAAATAACTGAACTCACCTCTAACCGGACAAATTGATCACCTCGGAATTGATTTGACGAGCTTCACACACGGATCGTCGAAACCCGATCTTACATGATCCAAAACACTTCACGAGATCTTAATCCATGTCAAAACGTAGCCCGAAATGGTATCACCGCACCTTTCCGAACCTTTCAAACACGCAACAACCAAGCCCCGACACTAACACACACTTTCTAGCCTTAGAATCGCTCTCAACATGGGTAGAGTAATGGTACTAGTATGAAGAAACTCGTGAGAAATGACTGAATGGCAAACATATATATAGCCCAACCTGGACGCGTCGCGTTACGACGGTGGAGGCGTTGCGTCGCGATATCTGCCACACGCCATCTCTACAACATGCAATCCTCCTGACACACACTTGGCGGCTGAATGCGTCGCGAACCCTGACGCTTCGCATCGCGACCCTTTTTCTGATTTTCTTTGTTTTTCAACTTTTAATTACTTTCTTTAATACAATAGTATTCCATAATTATACTTCTTGATAAATAAACTCCATAAATATCATCCTTTTATTTATTTAAATAATTCACAATAATAACATCCACAAAATTGGGTTGTTATATGCTATGTTAGCTTATTCGGTTATTTGACCCATTTACATCATCTATGTTATACCGGATTCACAGGTTGGAGTCATATATACAAATTGGTTGGGTACGGTTATTTGATAATTGTTTTCTGATTTATCTCTTATACTTTTACGGATTTTGTTTACTAACTCCTATTGACTTACAAGTCGTAAGCTGATACAATTTAGATGAGTGATACCAATGAGACTATTTAATGTTTTAGTAACGGTTAAATTTTGTAATGAATTTTGTGAATTACGATAATGGTGTGACATTATGATTTTTGGTGATCTTTAATTGTCACTCAACAGTTAGCATTTATTATGAATTTAGTTTGACGTCTTCCGTTGCTAAAGATTAAATGCATTTTAAAAGCTTTTTGTTAAACAGTAAATTTTAGAAATTACAGTGTTACAATAATCTTAATCTATTTATGGTTCCAGTTTTGTGGGTTTTGATTTTGGATTCGTGAGCACCATCAGGCAGAATATTCCACCCTAATTGAAAGGTAAGCGATTTGTTCTCTAGATCAATTGTAATTTAGGGTTATTTATAGATTTCAATTTATGTTATTTAGGATTTATTAATTTCCATCTATTGGTAATTTCGTTTCTGGATTTTAATTTCCTATTGAGGGTTCATCGTCTTATCACTTAGTTCTCCATTTCTGGGTTTAATGTTCTAGTTCTTCAAAGCTTGGAAGAACACATTGAATGTTTTTCAAGAGTATACGAAGTGGCATTGCTTATCCATGTGGAAATAGATTGGTATTTAAAATAATAAAAAATAATAGAATTACCGGTTACCTACTGAGTAGATAACCGGGTACATCAATTGGTAGCTTTTGTAAGTTGGATATATCAAATGATAGTTTTTAAAGTAGTGTATATACATTAGGAAAAAGTGACAACTTCGATAAATTTTCATATACTAAACCCTTTTTAAAAATTAACTAAGGGGTTCATCAATCATCATTACACCCGTTCTTTATAATAGTTGATCCATGAATATAAAATCATGGTAAGAATATAGGGTATTTGGAAGTACTTTTTAAGAAAATTATTTCATTAATATGTTTTTAAAGCTTCAGATTTTCAAGGCTTGTCAAGTTATCATCGTGAATTGCTACCATGATAGTGATGTTGAATATTACTCGTTCCTTCATGACTTAGGTGGCGAGATGCCTTTAGATGTACAAACTTACAATTCTTGATGTTAGTGGCTGAATTATTTTGGAACTTTTCGATTTCATGCATCAGAGGTTCCACACATGTGCAAATTTGTATTATTGCTTCCCTTTTGACTTTGCTGGAAAGGGAATCCTGCTATTTGACGAGAATTTCGAATCAATGATTAGCCTTGCGGTTAGACAAGAAAGGTCGGTATATATTTTCCTACTTAGAAAGATATAATTATCTGTTCCTGTTCACATTATCATCTACTTACTATAGAGACACCAAGTCTATTTCTTTTTTGTATTGTTATAATGTAAATTTAGTTTATTTTCTTGAAATAATTAATTATTGTATTGTAGTATTTTAATGACAATGTAATGTTATTTTATTGTGTTTTTATAGAAAAAATTGATAATGACGTGGCGGTTTGTAACACAGTTACACCAAAAATATATATGGTAACACAACATATTTCCGTCCGACACTGATTGCAACTGTCATTGCCTCATGCAATATAAGTATATATAAGTATATTGTAACACAATCTATCAAAATGACAACGATAATTCACCATCATCCCTCTTTATTCGCCACCGCATTGCAGGAGTACCCCACAACTATAATACATACATACATACAGGGTAGTTCATGCGAGAAACATCTTTTTTATGAGAAGTGTGGGAACCGTTTCGGTTTATTAGATCATTAAATCAATGGTTACCATGCTTGTGACAATTTTATAGTTTAAATAAACTTAAATATTTTTTCTTTAAATAAAAGGAGGTAAATGGGTCTTTTTGAAAACAAATCTTTATCCTCTCTCCTATTTCTTATCCGTCTATATTAATCCATATCACTACCATCTCTATTCTCTAACACTAACCTCCTCCTTCCTAGATCTCTCTCTACCACCACCCTATCCCTGCCCTAGCAACTCTCTTCGGCACCCTAGCCGCCACCCTTAAGCACCCTATCACACCAGCCATCGATCACCCATTCTCCCTTTTTGTCATCGATCACCAAGCACCTCACCACCACTGTATGATTAATTGGTAACAGTAGCACCCCATCACATCTTACCACCACCACACGATAACTTAGTCATAGTAGCACCCCCATCACATCGCACCACCACCATCATCATCTTCAAGATCCTGTCGAATATGAAGAAAATGAGGCCTCTCGTTCACCTTCTTTGATCCATGCTCATCACCTCCTATGCTTACGAAAATCGTCGATCGACTTTCATAACCAACGAAGGTGATGGGCTTTCATAACCAAGGAAAGTGATGGACTTTCATAACCAACGAAGCCATCATCATCTCATTTTCCTTTTTTTGTGATTTTTTGATCCTCTTGATTTTATTGATATGGGGTGTATACCGGTGGCTATCAAGGTGAGCCATATGATTTTTGGTTTATCACATGGTTATCAATCTTACTATATGTGGGTTTTTTAGTTTTTACTCATTTGTGAACCGATGTAAATTATGACATTTCCGAGGTTGTAAAAGCATTCGGTAAGTTTTTAATTTTGGATATATGCTTTGTTCATCTGTGAAAATATTTAATTTTGGGCTTTTATGTGTTAGTTCATTAGTAAACTTATGTATAAAGTTTGTTTAAATTTGCCTAAATAATTTCTTATTTTGTTGTTTGAGTTGTTCATCAATGAACATCTTAACTCTAATTTAGTTTTGTTTTTTTGTTTGACTGTTCATCAACGAACATATGGATGAAAGAATTTTACTATCATATAAAAGAGTTATATTTTCTTGATGGTTCATTGATGGAATTCTAGAAAAAAAGAAAGAAAAATTAGTATGACGTTAAAAAGTTTCTTACAAGAATCATTTGATTTTAGGGCAAATTGTATGAAAATAGAATGAACTTTGTCTTAGTTACCATTGTATACAACCAACTTTAAAATTTTAAAAATAATAGAATTAACTTTCATAATTCTCTCATTGCATGCAAATAACTTTTTTATGTGTCTGTTGTTTTGTTACTATTGTATACAATAAACTTTGTCATAACTTTCATAGTATACAATAAGTTGCATAGAATGTGAGGATTAATGAAAGTTGGTTGTATTATTTTTAAAATTTAAAGTTTGTTGTATACAATGGTAACTAAGATAAAGTTTATTGTATTTTTATGCAATTTGCCCTTGATTTTATTAGGGAATTTAAAAGGTTACTAGATTAACTAAAAATTAAAATCTTGTGTTTCTTAATAATCACATATAATTGTTCACTAGATATAAAACATTGTTAATAAACTGAAGAAATTTATAAAATGTTCACTAACAAATTGGAATTTAAAAGCTTTCTAGATTAACCAAAAATTAAAATATTGTTTTTTTAATAATCACATATAATTTTCACTAGATATAAAAAATTGTTAATAAACCAAAGAACTTTAAAAATTGTTCACTAATGAATTGTTTAGATTAGAGACTAATCTGGAAATTTAAATTAATAGGATGGAGAAATTTTTGTTTACTAATTTACCCTTTTGAATTTAAAAAATTAGTATTTTGTGATTATTATGAATCATTAGATAAAAAATTAATCAATAAATCAGGTTACTTCTCGCATGAACCTCCCATATATATATATATATATAGATACATACATACATACATATAAGATGGTTCATGCGAAAAGTGCAAGAAGCATTTTCACCCCATAAAATCATTCAAATAATTGCGGAGATTGCTTGTGGCATTTAACAACTAACTTGAAAAAGAAGGATGTTAAATTAAAACATAAAAGGATAATAGAGACATTTTACCTAATAAAAATCCTTACCCTAATTATCTCCAACTACTAAATCGCCATTCCCTTATTATCTCGGTGGTTATCTCTTTCCCTTTCTCTCTAGTATGTGTTTAAGACCAAATCCACAGCCCCCTTTCATTCTTTACGCTGCCGAGAGTAATGGAAAGCACCACCTGACGACCAGTCACCACTCACCAGCACAACGCATCACCACCACCACCAAGCACACCCATTTTCTTCCGTCAATCACCAATGGTTGCACCACCACACGTTTTTCCCCACAGTCACACCTAAATGCATCGGCAGTTCCTCTCCCTTCTCCTTTATTGCTACAAATTAATCGACACCACCTTGAAGTCAAAGACGCCGGAGATCCCATCCGATCCTTGAGATCTATTGGTTCTGGTAGTTATATAAGGTTGAAATCCATTTGTTCTAAGGACTTTTGTTGTAACACCGCTTCCGAAAACAGTGAATTTACTAAAAATTCAAACTTTTAACCCGCGTGGGTTCCTTTCAAAATCATATTCAGATTAAGCAGCGGAATTTTCTTTTAAAAGTTACTATAGATAATTACATCATTATCATTCCAAAAACAACTATTAGTGTTACCTAACACATGAACCGACCATAATCAACCATAATTACATCATACGAAATAGTGTTCCATCCCAAAAAGTTCATATACAATCAAAAGCAACCCGCCTCACCAGGACTTCGAGTCTTTACAAGAAAAGGGGCAACGTAGCACCATTAGCTAAACAACATAGCTAGTGAGTACAAACTTATCATAAGCATCAATAAAGCAAGTCATACAACACATAGGCAATCAATCATTTTTATCTTATCACATTGCGGTGTACTGACAAGATCAGTAAAAGTCATGTCTTGCGGGGTAATCAGTCCTGCTCAATAACTCATACTGTGGAATCATTCACAACCAACCGCGCTGGTGGAGGAGCATAAATCAGTCCACCAAGCATCGTTTCAAAGCCATTGGCTTCTCGGAAATCCAGCTACAACCGGATGATTTCCCTCAGGTGTTAAGGAACGGCGGTCCTGCAGAACCTAGACCCGGTAGGCCCCCGAGTCTCCGTTGATCCCAATCCGACCAAAAGGTCTTCTTGAACCCAGCTACAACCGGCTAACCTTAATTTACTTAGTGGGGTTCAGCTACAACCGGCTGACCTTGATCCACTAGCAGTCCGCGGACCATGCACATACACACATACATATGATCCCTTAAGGATCAATCATCTTGCATGCAATAATAGTTAGTCGTTCGTTTATGCATCAAACATTCCATTCATCATACATAACATCATTATTAATTAGGTGGTTCCAATCTGGATCCGCTGGCATGCACCTATTACAAATATCACACATTTATCTCATAACAAGACTTACCCTTCCATATCTGAGCATACCTGCAATAAAACTCATGCATACGTTGTAATATCATACAGAACAATCAAGTAGTCATTTCGCAATCAAACCTTACTCTATTGAGACTTATAAAAGCAGATACTCACCTTAGGAGTTTACAACAAATAGATTACTTTGCTTCGGTTCAGCTAATTCGACAAGTACACCTAAAACATTATTACTTACGTTAAGCGTCTACACACGCGAAGCACTTAACACTAGAACAAGAGTAGGAACCCCTGAAGGAACCTTAGATCAGCTTACAAGATCATACTGAACACTTATATGTAACAACACAAAGTGTAAACATTCTGTGAACTATTACTGAAAGACACCCCTTTGCGGCCGCAAGCACTTATGCTTGCGCCCGTATGCAACATTGCTTGCGCCTGTAAGCAACTGTCAGATTTGGCATTCCGATGCCCACTTGCGGCTGCAAGGACAGAGCCTTGCGCCTGCAAGCGACTGTCGGATTTTGGATATTCAAGCAGCCTTGCGGCTGCAAGGAAGGGCCTTGCACCCGCAAGCATCTATCGGATTTGGTCATTCAAAGCTTTCTTGCGGCCGCAAGGATAGGGCCTTCCGCCCGCAAGCATACCTGTTACAGAACAGGTCGGCTACAACCCCTTGTTTCGACTGCTTTTCTTCCAAACTTCTTCAAACGAGTTTCTAACAGATTTCCAGTATTTGTAAATCATAGGGGATGTTCATATGATTACAAAAACATCCTTTTCATTAATTTTAACAACTTATACAAGATTTGGGATCAAATTTAACCGTTTGACCCATTTGAATAAACTTTTATGAACTTCATCAAAAACACCATTTTAATTCACCAATTGAGTTCTAGGTAACTTGTAATTGATGTAGGAATAATTGATGTAGGAATCAATTAACATTAGTTCTTAAACTCAATTTTGAGTTTAACTCACTAGACTCAAAAACCCACTTGAACAAGAAGTGAGTACTTACAAGGAAGAAGAAGAGGATGAAGGTGATGATGATGGTAGAAATAACAGCTCTTTCTTGCTTAGATTCAATCTGATATTAACAATCTTCAAAGCTTCTTCAAGAATTCAAGAGAACATGTAGAGAGAGTTCTTTGAGTTGTCTGTGTTTGTGTTTGTGTTTGTGTTTGTGCTTGTGTTTGTACACACACAGACGTGGATATACAAGGCCTAAACCGCCTTTGGGTTTAAACCCATCCACAAGAGGTATTTTGTTTCCCTTTTTAACTTACAACTTGACCCTCGTTTACCCGTTTCAACTAACGGAGATATTTTTGGAATCCTTACTTAAAATCATTCATAAATTATTTGTCTTGCTTATATTACTACTACTATTTTTATAATTTACATATAACTACTAAAACACATAACAACTAAACATATAATAATAAACGCACATACTTTATTATTATTTTACTCAATTTACATACACGCGTTTATCACATATAACTAGGCCTAATTCAAGGATGTTACATTTGTGGTGGGAATAAATCCATTTATCCACCACCGCCAAGCAATCTTTTCAACTATTTTTTTCATCTCTATCCAAACAATGCTTGGTTTCTTCTAAAGTTTTAGTGTTATTTATGTTAATTGGTCAAGAATTTTAAGAAAGATTGATTTTTTTGCTTTATATATGTTGAACAATATATGGTACATTACTACATTTCAAATTTAACTTTGTTTGCAAAAATACTAGTGAGTTTACCTTTTCTTCATGATGAAAATTTATTTTGTATCCATGGACCATAATTAGGTGCTTTTGTTGTGTTCGTCAATCTACCGGTGAACACATACGACTCTTTAATATCTTTTTATGTATATTCATTAAAAACTACTAGTTTGTTATTCACTTGTAAAGACTATAGACAATATTTATATTGTTCATTTAACGTATTGTAAATGTGTAATGTTTGTTATTGAACATGTTATAAATTTTGTGTTTCTTAAACGGTTTAATAATGAACTCTTGAGAAAAAAGTCCAAAGTGGTAGAATCAAACATATTATAGATGTCTAATGTTCGGTAGCAAGATTTTGTGTTACTTAATTAAATGGTTGAATAATGAATTCATCGAAAGAAGTAAAGTAGTTGAATCAAATGTATTTTTAATGTCAAATATTCTTTTTTTTAATATTATTAATTAATGAACAATTAGAATATTTAATTAAAAAAGAAAAATTAAAATAATTGTTTTGAATATTTACACGTTGTGAATATTGAAAAATTACTAAATAAAGATTCAAATAAATAAAACAAAAAATAATTGATTATAGTCATGCAAAGTCAAGTGGTAATAATTAATTTAAGAAGGGTTATAATAAACAAAGATCACTCACATGGTCAAGTTGTAATAGATTAATAATAACGTTCACTTTGATATCATCCATCAATGTCAATCTCGTAACCCAGTACAAGTTTAAGCTTTTCAAAGGAGGTATCAAAGATCAGTGACACTCCTAATATATAATTGCTAGTATTAACTTTTGATTGTGCAGCCTGCAAATAGTATACTACTGCAGAAATGAATCCATCAGCAAGAAAGGATACATAAATAGCTGGAGATCGAGAGCATTGCAAGTTCGAAAATATCGACACAAACAAATTCAACAAATATAGAGAATATTTGCAGATCGATGGCAAGCACTGAACCAGTTGAAGGGACAAATCGAGGAACCTCTAACGAAGAAATGCCTAGCTCTCCAAGTACTTCTGGCTTCCATCCAAAACAATTTGGTAATATCTTCTTCTATAATTCATTGTTACCTACAAATTAAATGACTCATAGCCTAACGCCATTAGATCGAAAAAACCGATGAACCGGACTGAACCAGACCGAGACCGGTCCGGACCGGGACTGGTCGGTCCGGTCTTCGGTCCTTTTTTTTATAGATTTTGGGTTTCGGTCCCGTCCGATCCGGTCTTCGGTCCTAGTTTTTTATAGGTTTCAGGTTTCGGCCGGATCCGGTTTTTGAACCGATCTCACCACTATGTATTAGTTGTTCTGTGTGGTTGTGGGTTCAAGTCCTGTAATTGATATAATATATAGATTTATTTTTAAAAAAATCATTGTTGTTGCTACAAGCAAAATAAGCACTATTTATGTTTAATCTTGTTATTACATTGAAGGAAGTAGAGAAGACTACTTTAAATTTGGCGTTCCATTGTATGAAGCATCAATTACCGGTGATTGGGAAACTGCTAAGTCCATCCTTGACAATCGCTCAGAATTTGTACGCATTGCTTTCAATGATTCTTTAAACACACCACTTCATGTTGCAGCAACCGCCGTAGAGACCAAGCTGACTTTAAATTTTGTGAAGAATCTCATAAGTAAGATGACAACGAAGGATTTGGAACTACAGAATAGTTATTCCAACACTGCCTTTGCGATAGCATCTTTAATGGGAAATTTGAAAATGGTTAAGATTATGTTGGAAAAGAACCCTGAACTGCAGTACATCCGTGGCGCTGGCAAATCGCAGAAGATGCCATTGTCCAATAGTGCTTCATCAGGGAAATACGACTTACTGAAGTATCTATATGATAAGTCTCTAGAGATGACCGGTCATCATTGGACAGATAGAGATAGGAAGTATACACTTTATCATTGTGTAGATCGTAATTACTTTGGTAAGTAATCTGGTATGTAGTCATGATTATTATTGTGTTTTTTTATTTGACCTTATAACTTCATCGATTTATTTAGATATGTAGTTTACTAACTATTCTATATTTTGTTTATATCTGAATCTCATGTATTCTATAGATGTTGCGCTTCAAATGGTAAATAAACATGAAGAGCTCGCTGCGGATGAAGGTATACTCCGACTTTTGGCTCACAAGCCATATGCACTTAATACAGCAGAAAAGAAATTACTCGTGAGAATCATAGATCCAGGTAATTAAGCATTATAATTCATTAGTTTATAGATAGACAATATTCCTAATAATAGTAGTCAGGATTTTATTTACCGTAGTGTATTTGGTTACTCTTACTTACTTGCTACTTGATTCTAGTTACAAGATGCTTTGGTATTAAAGCACAAAATGTGGATGAGGAGGACAATAACGCAGTGAAGTTGCTAAAAATCATTTGGGGAGGCACTAGTAGAACGATGTTCACAAACAAAACTAATGATATAAGACCTATTGAATTATTTGCTGCTGCAGAAATGGGTAACACCAGATTTATAGCAGAGTTGCTTCGAACCTATCCCCATTTTGGGGATTACAAAAATGACGATGGGCACACTATATTTCATATAGCTATTATGCACCGTCATCAAGGTATCTACAATCTACTATACGAGAAGCGGTCAGTGAGGAGGGATGTGTTCGTTAGAAAGGACAAGAAAGAGAATACCATGCTTCATTTACTTGGGATGACTACAAAGAAGATGAGATCTTGCGCGTATGGAGCATCTCTGCTAATGCAACGAGAATTATTGTGGTACAAGGTATAGTCTATCTTTAGTTTTGCCCCAAACTACTTAAATGAGTGTGCTCTATTACTTACCTTTATATATAACTTATGTGTTGTAGGAACTTGAAGATAATACACCACCTAATTTGCGGGCAGCAAAAAACAAACTTGGGCAAACACCGTATGAGTTATTCAGTAATGAAAACGAAGATCTTGTTTCTACAAGTTTAGATTGGATGAAAGATTGTATGGTCGTTGCCACACTTATTGTAACCGTTGCTTTTGCAGTAGCCTTTACGGTTCCCGGTGGCTACAACCAAGAAACCGGGATTCCTATTCGGATTCATGGAACTAGTTTCTTAGTTTTTGTTATGGCCGACGCCATTTCCTTGTTCTCTTCCTCAACTTCACTCCTAGTGTTCTTGTCTGTCCTCACATCCCGTCATGCTCATCGTGATTTCTTATACTCACTACCCAAAAAGCTGATGATAGGTCTAATAGCACTATTCATCTCAGTAGTAGCTTTGATGGTCACTTTTAGTGCTAGCTTTTTTGTGTTATACCACAAAGGGTTGAAATGGGTACCTATCATTATATCAACATTTTCTGGCATCCCAATCATTGTATTTGCTATATTGCAATTTCCATTGTTGGTGGATATGTTCCGCTCTATGTACGATTCTCAATATCTCTTTAAACCCACACAACATGTACTTTACACCACAAACCCAAGGTTAGCTTCTAAACACTCCCCTTGCTGGTGGTTTCCATTTAAAGGCTTGTTCAGAAGGATTTTCTTGGGGATATATTGATGCAAACTTCGATTATGCGTTTCGTTTCACAACTTATTGTGTGTTGTCGATCATTTTGTCATCTACGATTGATAGACAATGAAATTTGCCTTTTCTTGCAACTTCATTTATGTTACCAATTAATTTTACCATGGTATCTTGAATATTACTTATTTCGTAAATTATAGTGTGCGTATATTTTCTAATCCTTTAGCTGATATACATCGCCAAATTTTTTGAATAGTTCATCACAAGATCCGCTTAAGTTGTTGGGAAAATCAGTTATAAAACTTAGTGATGCACGGAAGCAAGATACTATATCAAATCGAACCATCTAAAGCCATAGCAACCATAGCAAAGCAAACTCAATGGTGTGGAATGGTTTAGATGGTAAAAGGGGCATTATAAACGTTTATGGCATGAGAGATCGAAGCTTAGGGGGAAGGAAGAAAGATTGAAATGTTGAGATATGGTTGGTCCAAACATATATGAGGCCCCGAGTAAAAATAAATAAAAGGTTCTCCCTAAAATTATTAAAATATAATAAAAATATATAAGTAAACTTTACAAAATCACTCCCCTAGTCATAAAATGAATGTGATGAAAGAAGAAAGATTGAAATGTTCAAATCATTGATTCCGTTTAAAGTGTTTGACAGTTGTGTACAAGAAAGATATCTTCACAATGTTGTGAAGAAAGCTTAGGTAGTGTAAACAAAAGTAAGGACCTCGGTCGGATTTTTTTCGAAAACAGCATACACATAATTTAATTCCTCATTACCATTTGATAATTCACATTTGCTTCATCAGTACACTGGTTTGATCATTAACATTTGGTTCCTCACAAATAGTGATTTGATCATTAACATTTGGTTCCTCACAATAGTGGTTTGATCATCATTAATCAATTCAAGCATTAATATCTTCCCACGTTTTACATTACTCTCATCTCGTATTTCTTCTATTGTCACTTCGGAAGAATTTAGGGAGGTAAAATGGATATCTAAATTTGTTTCCCCATCTTCAATATAGACAGAGATAAACTTAGACTTAGAAATATGCTTAAATAAGTTTCTTACATCATCATCATTACCAAAGGGTTTTAATCCATAATCTAAAGATAATTCAGGAATTAAAAAATAGTAATACCCGGTTCATTACCCGTGTAACCTAGCTCTTGCATCATATAGCCAAGCTTAATGCTTGAGAATGCATCAATATCTACCAAATCCACATAATCTTTCTTCTCCTTCACATACTTCCTACATGGTTATTTCGTAAACTTGCCTCCATTATGAATAACAAACGAAAATAAATTATCATAATGACCTGCATTAGTCACAGAAATAGAAAATCATCAAGCTTGAAATCAATAAATAGCATAAAGAACTTGAAATCAGAAAATATAAATCATTTCGGAACATACGGTATAAGCCATCATAATCATAATCATGCTCAACCGCCTTTTGTATCTGTCACATCTTTACCACCATCGCTCACTCCTTAATTTAGGTTTTCAAGAGTATAAAAGCATTACAAAAAGAGTGTGAGTTAGAGTGTGAGAGTGTGTGTGGGGAAGATCAAATGTTAGTCAAATTTTGGAGGCAAATCAACCTGAATCGTAGGTGTAAATGTGAAATGACTTCTCAATTAAAAGTTAATAGTTGATAGAGTAGGTAAAAGGAAAGCAAACGAACGTTTGCCTAAAAGAGTAAACCTGTTACAATTGGCAAACCATAATGACTTTTAATGTACTTTTTAAAACTAAAGGACGAAAAATAAGATTTGTGCAAACCACAATGACGGAATTTGTAATTTACTCTATTTAAATATATCAATTCAAGTTTTCAAATCTATTTATAGTGGTATAAAAATAAATGAAAAAGTAAAAAGTAATTATCTAAATTAAAAAATAGAAAACGAATGGAAGTTAAACGAAACGAGTATACCGGAAGTCATACACACAAAAGAAAGTTTAAAGAAGAAAAAAATGGGTATGGAGACGGAGGAAAGAGGTTCAAACTAAGGACCAACCTCAATAAAAGATTGTGTTAAATGCACCGAAATGTAATGAACTATTTCTAATTTAATATTGTATGTAACAAACTAAACTTTCTTCAATTAAAGGTTTCCCGGTCACCGTAATTCTTCTCTATTTATTATTATTATTATTATTATTATTATTATTATTATTATTATTATTATTATTATTATTATTATTATTATTATTAATCTAGAAGTGAATGCTTAACAAGAAGACGGAGGAGGCTTCACATGAGGAACAAAACCACCACCTCCTCACAGCCTCCTTTGCCGCCTCACAACCTCATACGATGTCTGCAACCACCGCTGCCGCCATCGCCTCCAACTTCAACCACCGCCGCCATCGCTTCCGACTTCAAGCACCGCAGCTATTTAGGGTTTTCGTGGTTCATCTTCGACCACCACCGCCACCGCCTCCAACTTCAACCACCGGCGCCATCGCTTCCGACTTCAAGCACCGCAGCTATTTAGGGTTTTCGTGGTTCGTCTTCGACCACCACCGCCACCTCCGTCTTCAAGCACTTCGATGCGTAGGTTTTGTTTAGGATTTTCGATTTCTGTTCCATTCATTCAAAAATCGTTTGTATGATCATTTCCATTTATAATTTAAATTTTTATTTATTTGTTTACTTATGGTTTCGATTTGTTCAACTTGCTTAGGTTTTGTTTTGTATGAACACCCACGCAAATAAATGTTTTTGAAGACAAAAGAGGGAGATGGTGGTTGCGGTGGTTGAGGAGGCGGTGCGAGTTGCTGAAGATACTCTCTTTCCCAAGGGGTTTTGTCAACATATCTTTGATTTAGGGTTTCCTTCGGTTTACTACCGACCACCACCACCATCTGCAGCCCTAATACAAAGCTGACTTATGATATGAATTGTTCAACAAAATTAGGGTTTGTGGTTTCTAAATTACGATGTTTGAAGTTAGATTTGGCAGAGTTACTAATTTCAATTTGAACATTAAAATAGTTTGGGGGTGTTACCGACGATGGTAGTTGAAGGTCAAGAAGGGTGATGGAGGTCACTTCTCCGGCGACGACAGTGGCAATCTTCTACTCCAGCGATGGCAGCGGTGGCTGAGGTGGTGGAGTGAGGGTGGTGGTATGATGGTTGTCTGCAGAGTGAGCCGACTTGTATACAGTTTCAGGTACGAATTTTGTGAAGATGTTGTAATAATAATAATAATAATAATAATAATAATAATAATAAATGACAATAAAATAATAAAAAATAGGAAAAAAATTATGTTGACAAGGAAACCTTCAATTAAAGGTCATATTGAATTAAACATAAATTTCGGGTAGTTTAACGCATTATTAAATCTTAACCTGTTGTGAATATAGAGAGAACAAGAGAAATAATAGAGAGGAATAAGTTAATTATGCATTAGGTAATCATTTATTTATAGGAGTACAATAGATAAGTATATCCAAGATTCAAATCTCCTAATTAAGGTAATACATATCTCTAATAATATTAGGGGATAAGGACATTTATTCTATAATTATTCATAACACTCTTCCTTAGATGTCCATTAAAGTATTATGCCTCGTTAAAACCTTACCAAGTAAAACCCTATAGGAAAAAAACTAGTGAAGGAAAAAGAGTACATAAACACTTCAATACGTTTGAGGATGTTGCCTCATTAAAAACCTTGTCAGGAAAACCCACTGGGACAAAACCATGACGAAGGAATAAAGAGTGCAAAGTCTATTTTCTCCCCTACCAATATCATGAACTATCTTCTCGAAGGTTGAGGTTGGAAATGTCTTAAAAATTAAACCCGCTATCTTCTTACTTAAACGAACTTTTAAATGTATTGTATTGCAATCTTCAATGAAACTCATACTTTACATGTGTTATTGATTACTAAGATCTTCGCGATACTAGATGAAGTGGTTGTAATTATTTTCCATGACATTAACTTGTGGTGTCACCAATTATGAAGATACATATAGTTTGACATCAATCATCACGGGGATCTGACATACATCCTGCATTTCAAAAACTAAAAAACTTGTTTTGATGGTTTAGTGAAATATAAACTCGTATCCTTCATATCTTAAAGGTATCAGAATATTTATTTTATTCTATTATAATATCTCTTTTAGGACATAAACTACATCTTGCTATTAAATTTAATAAAAAGTAACATGTAATGTGTAACAACCGTGGTTTTCGAAAATTGAGATTTACAAAAACTTTTTCTACTCAATCAGATTCATCGCAACGGAAGACTTTTTAAACATCATACCGATTAAAACAGATAAACCATTTTAAACATTCATCAAACAAAAACCACTGTTACGTCACGGACACATCATTGTTTTAAGCTTTGTTCATTACACAACCACGAGTTGATACTGAATATCGTCATAATAAAAGTAAACTACCCATTAGCCCCCATCTCACAAGGCCACGCACCTAAGCAACCTACACGAGCACAGGACATATTTCAAAGAAATAAGTGTCAGCTTTCGCCTCATGATTCAGCTTAGTTAACATCACAAAATCATCATTTAAAAACATTCGCAAACATATTTAGGTTAAGACATTAAATCCCAAACCGTAACTTGACCCACCCGCATAGCATCGTAAATCCCCACCTGGTCAACTATCATTATAAAACATCATATAACATCTTTAAATCATCATAATCATCTTTTAACTTCATTAACATCTTAAGCATCACAAATCATCCTATTGGGGTCTATCAAGACTATCATTAACATCGCTACTCAAACATTGCATGCGTGCCTTGCAACCGCTAAGGTTCCAAGATTCGTCCACAAAGATACCTTATGTGTGCCTAGAAACTACTAAGTCCAAGGTCCGTCCGCAATGGCACAAGTTTACTAAGCGTCTCTGGCAAGTATGGTACAAGGCAGGGCGCGACTCCCACTTGTACACACACCCCTATAATCCGTCCGCTATAGTTACTCCGACATAAGTCGTTCATGTAAAAGTATAAACGGCACGTGATGTTTTGCACATGACCCGATCTCTGTGGTCAATACATCACTCCAGTGTATGAATACACCATGTGTTGCCAAAGTTATCTAGAAACCCAACAACCAAACATCTCATTGCTAGCAAATCCTAGAAGGCACACTTTTCCTACTAGGCATCAATATTTCTTCTCTGAGTATAACTACCCTTTCTCAAATCATCATGTCCATCATAAACATCAGATCATATATCTATAAGTATATATGCATGCGTCATGTACATCGTATAAATCAATCACACTTCGTCAATAATTAAGAGCATGCATCGCACAATCGTTAGTCTATCATAAACATATATATATATATATATCATCTTAAAAACCGTTACTACTACCAAAAACAGATTTTGTCTATATGCTCGGTTTTGTAAAACAACTGAACTGACCTTAGTCTGGACAACGAAACGCACGATCTCAAAACGACAAACAACACTCACGAATCAACCAGACCGCGAACCGAAACACTGCGAACAACCTACGAAGGTCACTACATCAGAAACACGATCTCATAATCTTAAACAAGTCTGATCTTGCTCAAAACACTAAAACACGCCAAGGGATAAATCCCGACTAAATATTTACGCGTCACGAGCTCAGAAACTTCATAGAAACGCCTATAAACGACATGTGTGCGGTCCAAAACGCTAAATAACCGAAATGGAAGTATAAGATTAGTGAAATATACCTCTCGGGTTCACCCATGCGAAACTATGGTCAAAACAACGCCCGAAATCGAACCTCCGATCTTCCCGAACCTTATATACGAGCCCCAAACGAAACCCGACACTCCTACACGACCACACACTCGGGTTTCCACGTAAAAATGGGCAGAGTAACGACTTGGTCGAGAGTTTGTGAGAAAAATCGGCTGAAAACAACTCATATATATAGACTGCCGAGAACGCGTCGCGTCGCGACACCGCTGTTCCGGCCAATCATAGTACATGCAAATCCTGACACCCGGCAGACAACACTGAAACAAGCAACCTCACTGACACACGCTACCAACAACGCGTCGCGTCGCGACTTATGAACGCGTCGCGCCGCGATGATGAAAAATCCGAATTTTTATTTTCTTTTCCAACTTTTAATATTTTAATTACTTAACAATAATTATTCCTTAATTATCATTATAAATAAATAAACTCCATAAAATATTATTTATTTCTCCACTAAAAAATATTAGAATATTTCTTAAAATTCCGGTTGTTACATAATGTCCTCTATGACTAGCGAAAAATATTAATGACCTAAGTGACATTTAAATATGGTACTTCTGGACCAATAATCTTTCAGCCACCTTTTAGAAGTCGTAAAAGGGTCATCCAATACCAAGTGACCTCGTAATTATTTGAGTGCTTAGTGATGTGATTTATCAATATAAATCTTAAACACCATTTATATATTATTTTTGGTGGTGCACAAGGATTTCATCCTTAAGGCGTTCGATTTATAATAAAAACAAGACTTTATCTTTCTAAGATCACTCATTTCAAATAGTTTTCCAAGTATTTAAGTCCATTGGAATATAACTAGGAATTCCTATTGTATTTCAAATATCAACATGCATTGCATTTATATCATATTCAGATCCGGACCTCTTCACAAAACCCACGAGTTAATAGCATCATAACATTCTTTCAATAAATATTTACTAAGGCAATTATACAATATACGCGCATTTCGTTTAAGCCCATATAACAACTTTAATTTGATCTAATAGTATTCTCGAGAACTTTTCTTATATGCTTCATGCATTCTCAAATAATAATATAAGATTAAATATTTTATACCTTTTGAGGCATTTCATAATCCATTGAGCTCTAATAATATCTGATAGACGCAAATCAAGCATTTTTTCATATTACCATACTAAAATATATATATTATATAGTTATCTCCATCACACGAGAATATAAGTATTTGTGGAACCTTGTGCTATCATTCATCCTTCATAACTTTATTTCTCATTTCACTTTCCACCAAAGACCGGTTTGTTACACATTCAAGTGTATTGATACAATGTCCTAAACATCTCGCACCCACGAGGGACTATAAGTTTCATTAATTCCTTGCGTCTTTCTATTTTGGCTAATAATTTCTATCTCCGCACTTTTGGGCATGTATACTTTCAAGATCCTCATTTCAATCATAATATTTAGCGCTATATTATACACAGAAGTATTATCAACGTCGATTTTATTTCGATTCTATTCTTTTCTAAACATGATATATTTGTTGAGATCTCATTATTTTCAGGTACCTGATGTTCTTCTAAAACCTTCATGTCTAGTATATCTTCGGAAGATACATTGGGTCTTTATATCCTCGATTGACCATCTTAATTTATTGCTCCTTTTTCTTTTGAGGAATATATATATTTTTTGGAATCGCTTTGTCTACCACGCTTCATGCATGCCATAGACTTTTATTAACTATCATTCTAGGATACATATTTTACCCAGAGCATTAGTAGCTGAATATGTGATCTAATCACACTCTTAAGGTCAGTAAACATGTCTGCCTTTTTCTAAATTTAGTAAATGAATTATTTTCAGAACTTCTAGTTCATATTATTCAGTATGAGGATCAATAATTCACTTTATATATATATATATATATATATATATATATATATATATATATATATATTCAATTATAGTTGCTTATCCTCTCCTCCGAATGTTAGGATGTTTGATTCAAAATAATCAAAACCGAGTCATTTTAAAAATTCGATTGATGGCTTTAAATATGTATGATGGGGATTTATAATCTATGCAATATTCCTAACATTCTTTGAAGTCCCATCTTTGTATATTATGATGGAGTAAAACAAAACTCATTTAAAATATTTTGTTTCTGACCAAAAACCAATTATAATTGGGAGGTATTATCATTGGCTTGATGTGATTTATTATCTGTATGTAAAATAACATGACCCCAAATAGAAACTTTGCTCTTTATGATTATTTGATTTGCAATAAACCAAATGCGCTTGCTAAGTGTTTCCACAAAAGCAATTTATGTGTGAACATAAGACATAGAGTGTTCAACACTACAATAATCACCGAACATGTGGAAGTGATTTATAATATTCTAGAGCAACGATTTCACAATATTATTACTCGAGCAAATCTCGCAAATTTTAGGTTGCGACTTCTATAACCATTTAGACGATACATCGATTTAAAACTCTAAATGATTCATAATGTGGATATACATGTCATCAAATATCTCATTGCATCCTTTCCAGAAAACTAATGAGTTTAATCCCTATATCATAAATTAACTTTCATAAGAGCAAACAAAATATACAAAATCAATACTTTGAAGAAACTTCGGGTTCTTCTTTAAGCTTTTCACATCATCCTTGACTTAGGATGGTGTATCCGGTCATACCAATCAATCAAAATAACCATGGTCAATAAACTTCTTGTTAAGACCACTTATGATTTAGTTCGCTAATCTTTGTGTAATATAAGTGGACGCGAAAGGAAAGTGACACATCATGACCTCTTAAAGTTTTTCCCGAAAACAATTTATTGCAGCTCTTCCCAAGCATTTGATTGATTTTGCACTAATATTAGCATTTACTTTCTGTAACAATCGCATTTCCAAGTAGGAAAACTAGCTTAAAGTAATAACATTTTTACTATTTATATAACAAATATAATAAGGGTTTAGTTCATCAAAATGTATCAAACGTGTCACCTTTTTCTATTGTGTGTATCGGACTTTAAAATTTTTTATTATGTTTATCAAACATTTAATTTGTCAGTATTATATGTATTAAACTTTCTATTGTATGTACTAAACTTATACATTTTTTCCTTTTTGTGTATTCAAAATACATACAATAGCAACAAATTAAAATTTTGATACACATAATAGAAACTTTTAAAATTGGATACACACAATAGCAAAACGTGACAAGATGAATACATTTTGGTGAACTAAACCCATATAATAACCATCAATAGTTCACCAAATAATATTATATGTGCGTAAGTCATGAATAACCATCATACATAAATAAACCATAAACTAAACAAATCATATGAATATAACAATCATTTTTCTTTAATAAGAGCTTTTGGATAATACTATACTAGTTGTTTAACTTTTCAAAGTACATCAAATGATTTCTCGCACCCACTACTAGCATATATTTTATGAGACATTTTTGTACTTTCCACCTCATTTTTTTTCTTACGTACTCATCAATTATCTTGATGCTACTTATGGCAAATCATATTCTTAACATGTGTACTAAGATAATTATCTCAACTAAGTCGATAACCATCATCTTTATATATATTATTATGTTATCACATTCACTTCTGGGATGTAATTACGCCAACAAGACGGGTTTTATATTAAAAGTTCATTGTTTACTCGGTCAAAAGTAAACTTCAATTTAAACTGTATTTAACATATTATCATATATAATATTCTCTCTATACTATCAACGGAAAAGTAATTATAAATATGACCGAGTTATTCACGGTTACAAAATATATCTTTCAACCTCAGATTGATTCATTTAGAGTGAGTTATAGGGAATGTCACAACTTTCGGTGTCATTTATGTGTCTTGAAAATTTCAAAATAAATAAGTTCATATTTAGCATAAGACATAATTTATTTATGGTATTTAATCCATAAAGACATATCATTGTAACAAATATATAATCTTGAATCCATATATTCAAATAAAATATCATGATATCTCAACCTTTTCAAAACATGTGTACCATAATACCATTAAAGTATGGGTATAGTGCACCGAAATGTAATGAACTGTACACAACTTAATATTGTGTGTAACAAACTAAACTTTCTTCGCTAAAATGCATCAAACTACCCGAAATTTACGTTTAATGCAATATGACCTACTATACAAGGTTTCCAGGTCACCCTACTTTTTTTCTTATTTTTTTCTATTTTTATTATTTTGTTGTCATATTATTATTATTATTATTATTATTATTATTATTATTATTATTATTATTATTATTATTATTATTATTATTATTAAGATTGAAGATTTGAAAGAATGTAGAAATAACCACCACCATGTTCTCCGTCCCCTTCAATCACCATCACCGCTTCAAACACTTCCACCACCGTCTTTATCTTCAACCATCACCGCCACCACCACCACTCTTACAAAGAATCACCATCGTCACCCACTACAGCGCTACCACCACAACCACCGCCACCCATTCATTTTCATCTTCATCTCATTTCATCTTCATTAACTTAGGGTTCATAGTCTATTGGGTTTGTCCCATTCAAGAATAAAAGATCGATTAGGAACTCATTATAAATCAAAAATCGTCAAGGTTTTTATATACGAATAAGGTGATTCGTCTTGATCGAGGGTTTCATCTTCATCGGTCAATGGTTGAAGATTCGAATAAGCCTCCTCCGTCTTCAACCACCACCAAAGATTTAGGTTCGTCTTCAACCACCACCACCACAGATCTGGTTTCATCTGCCATCACCACCATAGATCTGGATTCGTCTTTAACAATCGGTCACTAATATTTCGTCTTCGATAATCAATTGAACAAATTAGGGTTTTTCATCGATTGTGAAAATCGATTAGGGTTTTCATCATCGGTCACTCCTATTTTAAGGATTTCGTTTTAGGGTTTAGGGTTTTCATCAAACTGTGTTTAGGATTTTCATTTCAGATTTGTTTTTAGGGTTTTGTTTTTGTTTCAAATCAGTTTTGTGGTGGTTGAAGGAAGGAGGCGGCGCTGGTGTTGAAGAAGAAGGAGGTGGTGGTTGTGGTGTTGAATATTGAGCTGCATTGGTACTTGATAATTAAGGAAGAAGGTTGTGATAGTGATGATGGTGGTTGTAGATGAAGGATGTGGCAGCGGCATCGGTGATGGTGGTGGCGGTGGCGTCAGTGGTTGAAAAAGTAAGTGGTGGTGGTGGCGGTGATGAGGAGGTGTTGCTGGAAAACTTGCATCTTCAAAAAAACATTAAAGAAGTCAAACTACACAAAATAATAATAATAATAATAATAATAATAATAAAAAAATATGACAACAAAATAATAAAAATAGAAAAAAAATAGGGTGACCGGGAAACCTTCTATAGCAGGTCATATTGTATTAAACGTAAATTTCGGGTAGTTTGATACATTTTAGCGAAGAAAGTTTAGTTTGTTACACACAATATTAAATTGGGTATAGTTCATTACATTTCGGTGCATTTAACCCTTAAAGTATTCATATAAAGTTTTTAGTTCTTCAGACTTTTATCACACTATTATTATGTCAATGTTAAAAAAGATAAAGAAAATCACAATCGTATAAAAAGCAAGAAAACAATGTCATAGAGCATTTCCGATTAATATATATATATATATATATATATATATATATATATATATATATATATATATATATATATAAATTTACGTAACCGAGAAAAGTAGCTAAATTGCATAACGTAATTGTAATGATTTAAACATTATTCAAAATGCATAAAACAAATAGCATATATCTGTATCTCAACATTTAACACCTAAAACAAGTACTTATCCAAATTCAAAAGTTCAAGTTTTATAAGATTTGGTATGATAAACTATATATAGTATTATTATAAGAGTTAGTAACATGATATATATTATGATTTGTAATGACATATTTCAAGACTTTTCGGAAAAAAAAACTTTTACTTTTATTAATCTAAAGTTTCAATTGTAGATGATTTTAGAATTCGAAAAACTACTATACGTTAAACTTTCTGGTAAATTAATAAGACTCACATACTTTTGTCAGCATCGATGAAACAATTTTACATACATACATAAGTACTAATAAACAAAATATCAATTCTGTGAGTTTAAATTTTCAAAAAGTTTTATTTACTCCATTTGTTTTATTAACTAATTTATAAAACACATACTGTTTACGCTCTACACAACTATCACCGACATATATTGAGGCTACTTACTGTATTAATTTTTACGATAAATGTTTAATATAGTTTATATTTAATTTATAGTCTTAAAAAATTAAATTTAGCTTTTAGGGTAAAAGTTCAAACGAGAACTGTTTTTTGTACGAGAACCGCGAGAACCAATCTTAGTCGTTCAATTCCGCCTCCTTCAATTGGATTGCCCACCCATGAATTCCTTACATGTACCCTACCACACTCAATCCCCCCACGCTCTTCATCCATGAATTCCATTATCCAAAATGAACGGTCAAGATTGGTTCTCGCAGTTTTTGTACACAAAACACTTCTCGTTTGAACCCTCCCTAGCTTTTAGATCAATGACATCAATGGTCCAGAACGTATTTTAAAATTTTGGACAGAGTGACATTTTCGTAATTTACATGTGATGTTTTTACAAATCATATATGATTGTATACCAAATCACCTGTGATTGAATATTAAAATTTTGTGATTAAATATTAAAATTTTAGTACTATGTTTTTTGTAAGGACTTTATTGAACACAACTCTAATCTTTACTCAAACAAATTCACGTCCTCTTCTTTTAAATATAAATCTTGGATTGATTTTCAAAATTAGTTTTCAATTACTCGTGTAAAGTTCTACGAATCTTCAATTTATTAAATACTAGTTTATATACTCGTGTACACACCGGTATTACAGAAATAAACTTGAGATACATCAAAATCAAATAAAAAATGTTGGAAGTATAAATACACAAAAACTTTCAAATACGTACCTAAGAAACCAAAGGGTTTAGTATCTAAAAGTGTATCGAAGTTGTCACTTTTTGCTATTGTATATACCCAACTTTGAAAACTACCATTTAGCGTATTCAACTTTCTAAAACTAACATTTAGTGTATCGAAGTTGTCACTTTTACCTATTCAACAGGTAATGCTGATGTGGCATCGGTTTTGTTGATGTGGCATCAGTTTTGTTGACATGGAATCTGATTTGGACGCTGACATGTATAATCTTTGTTTAAATATAATTGAAAATAATATAAATATAATAAAAACAATAAAACAAATTCAGTGTTTTAAATCTCACTATTCCTCATTCCAGATCTACGTTCGATTTATGTATATGGGTTATCGAATACGGGTTCTTCAACAACGGTTCTTGAACAACAAGTTCCCAGATGGTTCTTCCACATGGTTCTTCAACTGAGATTTATCGAATCTGGGTTCTTCAACAGAGAGTTTAGGTTTATCGAGTTCTTCAACGGCGATTTCTTGAACAACAAGTTCATCAATGGCGAGTTCTTCGGCGGCAAAGTAAGGTTCTATCGAGTTCTTCACGAATCTGGGGTTTAGGTCTATCGAGTTCTTCAACAACGATTCATCAATGGCGAGGTAAGTTTAGGGTTTTCATCCGATTTGGTTTTATCGAACACCATCGATTCGGTTTCTGATTCAGATGTAGTTTAGGGTTTTTGATTTTAGGTTTTTCTCAATTTTAGATCTGCAAATCTGAGTTCATCTTTTAGGGTTCCATTTTTGACCCCAAATCTGAGTTCTTTTAGGGTTCTTTATCGATGATTCTTGTTCCCAGATGTGTTTTTGATGAGTTCTGATTCTTTAAGAATTTGAGATTTAAGATTTGTCTAGTTAGATTTCGATGAGTTTTTATCGATGGTTATGATTTGTGTAATCAGATTTAATATTTTGTTCATGCTGCTGGTAGTTCTTGAATATTTAGAAGATCTTTAAGATGATGAAGTTGTTCAATTCATGTTCATCAACCATGTGTGTTTGTTGCTTTGTTTCCAGATTCATCTTCATCCAACTTTGATTTTTTTGATTTTCTAAATTTCAAAAAGATGCAACCTGATGTGGCAATCAATTGTTGAAATAGAATTACAAAAAAAATAAAAAATAATTTTTTTTACCGGTTACCTGCTGAAAAGGTAACCGGATACACTAAATGTTAACTTTAGAAAGTTGGATATACTAAATGGTAGTTTTTAAAGTTGGGTATATACAATAGCAAAAAGTGACAACTTCGATACACTTTTAGATACTAAACCCGAAACCAAACTGTAACACCCTAAAATATGGTCTAGTTGTACCCCTTGTATTTAGGGTTGTACCCTTGTGAAATAAATAAGAATTCTAAGTTTATAGGAGGACAATATATATATATATATATATATATATATATATATATATATATATATATTGTTATTACTAAATGAGGTGTTGATAAAAGTTGACGAAAATGAAAAATAGTTATTAATTATTGAATGGTTTGAAATAAGGATTTCAAATATATCCTCGTTAGAATTTACGGATAGCATTTTGATGAGTTGTAAGTTAAAAAGGGGAGCGGGATACCCGCCAAATGGGGCCAACCAAGCACACACACACATAGCTCAAATAAATTGGAGAATTAATCAAGTTTGAAGCTAGATATTTGGGGAGAAGATTGCAACTATCAATTGGAACAAGTAAGTATTATTATTTTTGAAGTTTAAAGTGTTATTGGGTTAAATAAATTATTGGTTTAATCTATAGATTTTGGAGTTATAAGTTGAATATTTGATGTTTAAAGGTATCTAAAAGGTCCCAAACAAGCTTTGTAAGTGTTAGGAGATGTTTGGGATTGATTTAGTTTGGTATTTTGTCAAGTTTCAATCTGCAAAAATAATGGCGGTTTGCTTGCTGTTCATGCGTCGCGCCGCTACAGTAAAGGTCGCGCCGCGACGAGCTACTTTAGACGCGACTGAAACCTTTGTGTCGCGCCGCGACACATTAAGGGATCGCGCCGCGACAGGCACAACGCAACGCGTCGGGTACTAGTTTTGCTAATTTTCGCGTATTGATGCTTGGATTATTATTATAGGTTTACATATGGACTAAAAGGCATCGTTAGAAGAATAATATAAGCATTATGGACTCAGGTGAGTACCGACTTAACTTGTAACCATTATGCAGTATATACGGATTTATTGTTTACCATTAGGTATATACGAAATGCGATAGTTACGAGTATGATTAGTAAGTTTGTAAAGTAAGTTTAAACTGGTGTTTATAGAAACACGAAGTATAGATGCATGCACAGTATATGTTTATAATGATAATGAACGAATACGTGATATATGATATGTATGTTTGTTGATTGATCCGGATTGGATCCATCTCTTAAAAGTTGTTAGTTATTGCAGAGTGCATGCCAGCGGATCCAAATTGGAGCCGCCTAGTTAAACTTGTTATTCTGTATGCTACATTATATAACTATGAAAGCTATATGTATGCAAGTAAGATTAAGAATTAAGATGCCTTGATAATTGATGTGCAAGACATGTATTTAAGTACATGTGCATATATTGATGATAATATGTTATCTGTAAAAGCATGCATGCAATTGTTCCTGAAAAGGATTTCTGATGAGCTATATGTATGTCCGGACAGTTCTTGATTGAGGTCAGCTTTGGCTGGGTCCTGGGCCTTCGGGCATAATGTTCTGGACTAACGGTACTCAAGTGCCGTTCCTTAGACTATCTGGGAGGTGAGTGCCTTAAGTGGCTAAGCCTATGAGCCTTTGGCTCTTTAACGAGCAGGTAGATTCACTTATGTGATGAAACCAGCACGGATGGTAGTGGTCTGATTCCTCGGTAGAAAATTGTTGAGCTGGATTAGCTACCCGGCAAGATATGATGCCTGCTGGTAGGATCAGCACTACGCTATGTGATAGGATAGCATTGTTTGCTAAATCCTGTGTTATATGACTCACATGTATCTATGTTGCCATGTTGCTATGCTTATGATGTGAAGTATATGATGCCCTATGTGCTGCATGATGCTTAGGGTTAAGTTTGTATTCACTAGCTTTTAAAGCTAACCCCCTCCCAGTATATATTGCAGATGAACGCTTAACATGTGCCTGGGATTGCTAATTCGTGTTGGGACATTTGTTGCTTATTACAGGTATGATGGTCGGTCGGTATTAATGTTGGTAACACCAGTTTGTAAATAAAGATAATGTTTTTAAAGACTTCCGCTGTTTTGATAATTACTAAAATATGTTTGATTATAGGTTTTTAAAAGTCAAAATTTTTACTCTGAAATTGCGGTGTTACACAAACGCTTCCTTATTGTTTTCAAATAAAGGAAAGAGACCAGGTCTTAAAATATTTTAATTCAATAATCAAATGATGACCTTAAAGTTGGAATAGAATAAAGAGATATAATTGTTTTTATTTTCCTTTTCATTCGTTCATCTTCATCTCTAATTTTTAAATTATCATGTATAATGAAAAGAGCATTTTCCATAACTTTAAAATGTCTTTGGTGAAACTTAACTAAAATTTTTGAATCATTTTCATTTTAGAAATATACATTATAGCACAAACATTATTACCAGACATGATCTTTGTCTCGATAACATGTGTATCAAATTGGAATAATTGAAGAAATTTTTGATAATTAAATGATTATAATCTATTCATATTTATAGAAAATAATAAAAAATGGACATAAATAAATTATTTAAACTACATACATAACAAAACTTGTATTTTGTAGTACTTCCTTATATACTCCAGCAAGAACATGATGTTTAAAACTACTAAAGTCATGTATAAACAAATTTCAAGTCATGCCCTTTTCCAGTTTTCATATTTTATATCATAGCTTCAAAAATCCCTTATACAAATATATTTACATCTCTGAATTTAGATTTTTAAATATATAATATATCATCTTTTAATGATACATTTTATTTTAATTCATATTTTAGAAAATGGTTCATATATCTTTCTAATAAGATTGAAAAAACTTTAAAATCAATAACTAAATACCTTAAATAATATACTCAAGTTGATCACTCAACTTATCACCATAATCCCAAAAAAACACACCTAATTAAAAAAATTACATACCCACAACTATTAATGGATAACAAAAAATTAAGAATATACTAATTTTTAAAAAGTGTCATATTACAATAAAATTTATAACAAAACATAGATAAAAATGAGACGGTCACAAATATATAATTATTCTAAACAGAATATATCACAAGTTACTAAATATAATTTATAAACCACTTATAATTAATTACATTAATATACAATTTTTATAAAAACCCCCCTCACATTTTCTTAAAAACCTCTCATATGTTTCATAAACTCTCTCGTAATTTTCATCCAGCTCTCTAATTTAAAATTGAACTCACATCCGTGTTAATCTTTTTAAAATTATTTTATAAAATTGAAAGATTTTGAAATTAAATGTTTTAATTGATTGATAGATGTTGATTTAATAGGTAAAAATAGAAATAAGTAAGCCTTGTAAATAAGCAATAAATTTTAAAAGCAATTTTGTAGTCTTTGAAGGATGAAAGTAACCTTCTCTTTATCAACAAAGAAAATCGTAGACATTTAATCAAGTAGGCTACGGCATAAAACCTACTAGTGCATATCGACAACTAATCAAAATTGCCCTATATTTTATAAGTCTCGGTTAAAACTATAGGCAGAAAGTAAAGATTTAAACATGAAGTGTTTTGTTTAAAATCATAGTTTTAATGGTTAATTTTTAGCCATTAAATTTTAACATCAATTTTCTAAATTTAATCTTAAATAATAATTAAAATTGATATAAAGGTGGACAATTCTAACTTTTTACATATTAGTCCTTACTTTCTCTTTCATCTAATTTATTTAAAATTAATTATCTCACAAACAGTTAATCGTTAGACGAAATCAATTATACCGTTACGATCCTCGTGTTCCTCTATTTTATTAGAGAGGTCACTTAATATATAATCACATGTGATTCATAACAATATTACATGTTTGTTTTTATTAATTTTTTTATCTTCTTAAATTGTATATCATTTAACGTTTATTAATTTTGAATGTTTCCTTAAAAAAATTAACGTTTGCTTAAAACCATTTATACATGTATGTATACATTCAATTTCACCCAATCCAATTAATTGTGTACTAGCAACACCCTATCCCCTCTGTCAAAGGTCCAGATGTGTTCTCCTTCGAATTCAATGTCTTTTATATTGGTTCTCGTAATAAAAATGGTTCTCGTTTGAACAATCCCCTATGCAATCACATATGATTGAATACCAAATCTCATGTTTTTTGGTATTCAATCACATGTGAATCTGTACAAGCTCTCGTGTGATTATGTACAAAATCACAGGTGATTAAATATGCAATCATATGTGATTGAATACCAAATCTTATGTTTTTGGTATTCAATCACATGTGTTTATGTACAAAATCATATGTAATTGAATACGCAATCACATGTGATTAAATACACAATCACATGTGATTGATTCTGTCAAATATGTGACATAAAAATGCTACATTTAATCAAATCACCTGTAATTATGTGCATTTATAAGAGATAGATAATCACATGTGTTATGAAACAACTAATAACTTAGAATCACTTTCAAATTTTTGATTTTTTGTTACTAAACCATAGAACTTTGCCGGATTATCAAACACCAAACTATAATTTTATAAAGACTATATTGATCATATCTCTATGAATCACATGTGATTATCTTTTAATAAAATTTAAGTCCAATAATAAAATGAGAAAAAAAAATTTGTCGAAAGTATATCAAGTGACCTCTCTAATAAAAGAGGGGAACATGAGGATCGCAACAGTATAATTCGTTTCGTCTAACGATTAACGGTTTGTGAGATAATTAATTTTAAATAAATTAGAGGAGAGAGAAAGTGGGGACCAATAATTAAAAAGTCATTAATGTCCACCTTCATACAAATATATCAATTTTGATTATAATTTAATATTGAATCTGAACCATTGAATCTTAAAATCTAATGGCTATAAATTGTCCATCGGGACTATAAATTAAATTAGGACTGTATTGAACATTTCTCTAAACATGAAATCGTACCTTAAAAACGGGTGTTGATAAATTTGAATTTTTCCTTAGATATATTTTTCTTGAGAACTTCGTGCTGATAACGTGTTGTGAATATAGAGAGAACAAGAGAAAGAATAGAGAGAAAGAAGTTAATTATGCATTAGGTAATTCTCTATTTATATGAGTACAATAAATAAATGGCAAACTGCATCAAAATACAACCAACTTTAGCTAAGTTGTCATTGTATACAACGAACTTTAAAATTTTAAAATAAATACAACAAACGTTTATAACCTTACCATTGTATGCAAGTGACCTGCTATAACAGGTCACTTTACATACTTTAACCGGTTACCTTTTTTAATTTTATTTTTTATCTATTTAATTAATTTAATTAATATATTTAATTGAAAGAATCATTTTTTGAAGGAACATTCAACCACCGGCCACATTAAAGCAACATCGCCCCATTAAAGCAAACTCGCCGCCATCACCACCGTTCAAGATCCCGCCGCTGTCACCACCGTTCAAGATCCCTCTGTCGTCGCCACCTTTCAAGACACCACCATCATCACCAACATTAAGGAACCCCACCATCAGCACCATCTAAAAAGGATGAAGATCTGAAAAATATGAAGGCTTTGATTAGGGTTTCGGAATGATGAAGGCTACGATTAGGGTTTCGAAATGATGAAGACGTGTGAAAACCTAAGAATGTGGTTTTGCGTGGTGGTCGGTAGTCACTAACTTCAAATTTGGGTTTGATTTTGACCTGAAATCACATGGTCGGCGGTATTCGGTGGTTGTCACCTTCAGATCTCACCTGAAATCACCGCCATGCCTTCAAATCTGGCGTGAACCCACCGCTGCCAGCGCCAAACCACCATAGCCACCACCTTCAAACCGCCTTCAAACCTTCAGCGCCGTCAAAATTAGTCACAAGGTTAGAGATTTAGGTTAATATATGCGATTTTTGTTTAATTTCAGATTTAGATTTTAGTCACTTTCCTTCAGATCTACAATCGATTAGAGCATATTTTTGTTTAGTTTTTTTATTTGAACAAGATGATTTGGTTTACAGATTACGATCTTTAGATTTGGTTTACAGATTTTTATGGGTTTTGTTCTTGTTTTCAGATAGTTTCTACTCGATAATTTGTTCGTTTTCAGAATTGACGTAATACGGTGATAACGAATAATTTTACGTTGATAACATATATATTTTCTTTATTTTTCTGTTCTCAATCAACTCTTTTATAAAATTTTGAGAACAATTAAATAAGAAAAAAAAGTCTTTAGTTATAAAATAAGGTAAATTGCATGAAAATACATAGTGTAAATTAGTAACTTGAAACTATTTAAAATTAAGAGATTAAGAAAATAGAGTAAACTAATTTGAAACTATTAATTATATGAGTTTTTTTTAATATATGTTTATAAATTCTGATTATAGATTATTCATATTTATAAGTTCTACTTGTACAAATTTTCTGATAATTATGTTAAAATATTTATTACATGATAGCATATTTAATATAAAAGGTTTGGTTGTGAAAGTATTTTTTTTAATAATTAAGTTAATTTTTTTGAATTTTTTAAATATGAAAGGTTTAGTTATTAAAATGTAATATAAGATTCTTATTAACTCTATTTAATAGTTATTTTATATAATAATTTCCATTTAGTTTATATGAGGGGTAATTTAGTATTTTCAAAACACTTAAAATTTAAGAGATTAAATGCTTTATGATATAGTATATATATATATATATGAGGGTTATTGTGGGAATGAATATTTAGGTAAGAATGAGAGAACAAATCTTTGTTATCAATTAGATGTTGATCTATTAAATTTAACAGTTGCAATTCATAGCCATTGAAATTCATGGTTAAATAATGAATAAAATGAAAGCCCAAATGTAAACCATACTGTGACAACCGTCACCAAAAGCAAATGTATATATAATTATATATATAAAATAATAATAATAAATAATAATAAAATATATAATAATAATAAAATATATAATAATAATAATAATAATAAATAAATAAAATTATATACATTTATATATAAAAACATGTATATAATTATATATATATATATTGTATATAATAAACAAAAAAAGAAAAAGAAAATAGAAATTAACTAAACACAACACAATCATTAATCTTACTTACACATCAACCATCATTACCACCTCACCACCCCCCCCCCCTCACTCTCTTTTTCTTTCTTTTTTTCTATAAATACCAACCAATTTCTTTTATTTTTCACACTAGCTTCAACCAACTTACTCTCTCTCATTTTCTTACACTCTCATACTCTCTTTAAAATCCATCTTCAAGAGAGTTCAAGGAGGAACCATCTCTTTTTCATACTTATTGGTGTCTTTTGAAGGTATAATCACCAATCTCTAACACTAGTCTTTAAAATCTTGTTGTTCTTAACAAAACCCACCACATTCATCCTTTTTTTCTTTCTTTAACAATGTAAACCTAAGAACCTTAGTAATCTAAGGGTAAATCACATACTAAAAAGTGGTGATCAATGGAAAATGCAACAATATAAGTAGATGAACACATGCATGTTATGATCCTACCATTATTGAAGTAAGAACTTTATCCTATCATTTGATGTATGGATTTATCCTACCAAATGTTGTATGGCAAAAAAAAACATGCATGTGCTTATCTCTATATTATAACTAATATTATGGTGAAAAAGAATGATGAAAGTCATTGGTGACAAAGAACTCCAAGAACAACAAAAACTAAAAGTACATATTATATATTTATATATATATATTATATACAAGATCATGATGGTGAAACAAAATAATCTTCTACTTTTTATTATTTTCCAAAAGTAAATATATATGATCATGAATGCATGCAAATATGTATCCTTATTTATAGATATATACTACATGCATGTAAACTTACCTATTTTTAATATATAAATATATATATATACACACACACATGTGGGTTCATGATCACTTGAAAAACTCTATTTAAAAATCTCATATTATATATGTGTGCAAAAATTATTTAAAAAATTATAAATTACACACGAGCGTGTATGTTTACTTGAATACCATATATACATACAAAACTTATTTTCTCACATAATATATATATATATATATATATATATATATTTGTGTTGAGCAAATGTATAATTTTCTTAAAAATGAATATATAAGTATAATATATTGCATATATGCCCACTTATTTTTAAACAATCATATACACGCATTATTTACTTATTTATTTAAATATAACAACATATACGTATATATATATATATTTTTTAAATACTATACTTATACACATAAAAGAGTGTCTACTTTTCATGACATAAAAATAAAATACATAAGTGCGAGTTCACATTTATAGTAAAGCATAATATAACATAATATTATTTTTATTAAAAACTATGTATAAAAATACAATCACCATCATGACAACTTCAAAGAAAACAATAAAGGAACCTTATGGTAGACGTGAACTTAATAGGTTAAGAGCGTGTCAAGGAACTAGAGGATCACTAAGACTTTCTCACTCTTCGTGCTACTAATCAAAGTGAATATTCACAGCCCCATTTTTAAATATGTTTACTCAAATATTTGGGGTGAAAGCATGAATACAAATTTGTTTACAAATATTGATTGTTATGACAAATGTTATACAAAATATTGTACCATATGGTAGTATGCTTGATGTACTCGAGTTTCCAAGAAAGTCCCGCAAAAACTAGACATTAATCCATTAACTCCACCAAGGGAGCCTGTGGTAATTGTAGGTAGCGCTATTTGGGGTAGACACCCCCCACTTATGGTTGACGAACTATAGGTGTACTTTACCATCCGCTAACGTCTAACGAGGCGTTAGGTCTAAATTGGGCACAGGTGTCATAGGATTGGTAATGGCTCAAGCAAAGAAAAACATCATAGTATATTTAAATACCTTGCGCACACAATAAATTTTACAAAAATGTAGGTTGGACAAAAGTTTCCTCCTTCATAAATTTCGATGGGCAAAAGTCCCCATCACAAATATTATTGCATTAAAACTTTATTTTGTGCATATAAAACTTGTGTCCTCACCAACTCTCGTAGTTGACCTTTTCTTTACTCATGCCTTTCAGGAAATCGTCGGTAGGTCTTATAGCACATAGAAAGCATGCCACGTGTGGATATTTACAAAATTTCCAATCGAAATGTTTTATTTCAAAAACAATTTATATTTCTGTAATATGTAATGGATTCTCGTACCTCCTTTTAAATTTCAAGTTTATGAGTTATGATTGAAAATTACCTATTACCTTGTGCTATGAGACCTCTTGCTGTGACACCTCGTGTTTCCGCTTTAGCGGGGTGTGACACATACGATCAAATCAAATGAGGGGCCGAGATTAAGTCTCTCATTCTTACCTAAATATATATTCTCATATAAACATACCACTATATATATATGTATGTATGTATGTACCCTTTAATACTATAAACATTACAATTTTTTTAACCATCTCCGTATTTATACATGGTATATCTATACTACTATATAAATCAATTAATATTCTCTCTCCTCCTTAATTTTAAGAGTTCTTAAAATTCAATCAATACAAAATCTTGACCTTTCATTTTATCTAAATTATTCTCATTCACTCAATCTTTAACCATTTCACACTCTTTCCTAATGTACTTTAACTTTTTATTCTTTTAAATATACTCTCTCACTAATACACTCTCTCACACAAACACAACTAGTGTTATACTCGTGCGGTGCTCGGGTACGTAATAAAATTTTTATATTACTTTTTATACATACTCTTTAAAAATATAAATTTATATTTCACATCCAAATGATTTTAGTGTAATATTAATGTGTTTATCATGTTCACTATTGTGAATCAAAGTAACATTTTTGTAATGGAAAAATGAAAAACTACTCTTATCACGTTAGAATGCGTAAATGAAAAATATCATGGTAGTGAATTTTTGTTATTTAAAAAACGTTCTTTTATGTATATAAATGGACACCAATTATCAATTACATTCATACACACACACACACACACACACATATATATATATATATATATGAAAAGATTCATTTGAGAATTGTTTTTACCACGAGTACCAAGCTTGACCCTTGATTTAATTAGATCAATGGTGAATAAAAATGATAGCTCATTAATGATTCGTTAATGACTTATTTATGACCCATTAATGACGGGTATTTTGAGAAAATCAAGATTCGTTCTTTAATGACGGTCCACCCAGACGTAATTCACAGTTGACAAAATATATAAAATACCAAAATGCCTTATTAATGAGCATTAATGGTAGTTACAAATGGTACTCGTGAAACTTCTAATAACAACGGTTCTCAATAAGCCCTTGATGGATACATTGATGGTTCATAATGGTTTCTTAAGTTCTTTATTAAGAGAGGTTTTTTTTATCCTTATACACACACACACACACTCACATATATATATATATATATATATATATATATATGTGTGTGTGTGTGATTCTTTAATTTTTATATTGATTTGTGTTATTATTCGGATTGAGTTCTATTATGATTATAATTTTTAATTTTAAGTTGGTACATGTACGTTTATCAATTACGCTTAAATATACATTCTTAAATATTTTACAACATCAAGTCACTAAACGATTACAGATCAATATAATATATTCTTAATAATATTTTAAGTGCATAAACTATTTAAAATACACTTTAGTTTATTATAAATCTTATCCATATTTTATATAAAGTTTATACTAATAAAACTAAATTTTAAAAATTTACATATTTTTAAGTTTTTTATTGAAAGACCAAGATATCAGTTATTATATCGACTATGGTACAAGAGGGAATGAATATAAAAAACATATAAATTTTTCCAAAATTTACTTACCCACTACTTATTTAAAAAGGTAAATAAATATAAACAAGTGTGAAAATTTTTTCCAAAATTTACTTACCCACTACTTATTTTTCCAAAATTTTTCCAAAATTTAAAATGTAAATAATTATAAACAAGTGTGAAAAAATATGGTGTGACAAATTTTTTTGTAAAGTTCATATGTGATAATGTGATAAATATAGTTAAAGTATCACATTTATTAATGTCAACAAATAACTAAAGTTTTCGCATTTTTTTATTGTAAAAATAATAAAACATTTCTACGTTATAAAAGTTCATACTTTTAAACGTGAACTTTTCTCAATTTATATTAACTACTACTTTTGCATATTTAAAAGTGTTAACTTTTTAAAATCAATATTATACATCTAAAAGTGTGAGTTTTTGTTGTTTTTACGTTTATTTTGTTTAAACTATTCTACGCACTTTTAAGTGTGTATTTTTTTTAAAATTCTACACGCTTTTGATAAAGTGTAAGAAAATCCCATATTTGATGTAGCGCTTTTTTCTTAATTTAATTTTTATATACTACTATATAAACCATTTACATTCTCCTTCCTTCTTAATTTTAAGAGTTTTTAAAATTCAATCAACACAAAATCTTGACATTTCATTCTATAGAAATTAATCTCACCCACTAAATTTTTAATCATTTCACTATCTTTTTCTAATTTACTTTAACTTTTTATTCATTTAAAATATACTCTCCTACTAACAAACTCTCTCATACAAACACAATTATCCACCTACATCAACATAATTTTCAAAATCTTATGAATTTCTATCTTTTTATTTAATAAACATAAAACTTTTTTCTTGTTTAATATCTTTTAGAATTAATTGTAAAATTAATAAAATAGTTGATGCAAATAAAAGAAAATTTAAAAAAAAGGACATATTGTTTTAGAACACTTTTTTGTGACATTGAATCGCGCGAATAACATATCATTACATTCTTAAAAGCGACATGTTGTAAAACACAATTTATTTGCCGCCATAGCATTACGCGGGTATGATGCTATTATATATATTCATCCTTTTTATTGATTAAAACTAGTTTTTTATCGATTTATTTTGATAAATCCAACATATTCATCACTATTTATAGAGCAAAAGAGATTTTCAAATACAGATTTTGAAAACAAAATTTTGGAATAATTTGTTGATGAACAAAATACTTTAATATAAAAAGTGATGAATATGTTGGATTCATCAAAAAGAAATCGATGAATAACTAGTTTTAATCAATAAAGTTGATAAACTAACAATTATCAGTTGATGTATATACTAAAAAAGTTATCATTAATCATCCCTCTTACACTTCTTACTTTAATTTCCTTTTTATTTAAACTCATCCATATATATATATATATATATATATATATATTGAAAAGTTCATTTGAGAACCAATTCCCTCTCCTTCAATTGGATTGCTCACCCATGAATTTCTTATATGTACCTTGTCACACTCAATCTCCTCACGCTCTCCATCTATGAATTTCACTTACCAAATGAATGGCTAAGATTGATGCTCACAGCTCTCGCAATAAAGATGGTTCTCAAATGAAGACTCCTCTCTCTCTCTCTCTCTCTATATATATATATATATATATATGGAAAAGTTCAAACGAGAACTATTTTTCGTAAAAGAACTGCGAAAACTGTTTTTAAAGTCATTAATGACTCATTAATAGGGGTATTTTGGTAATTTATATATTTACCCAACCATGAATTGCGTCCGGGTGAGCCGTCATTAATTTGCGAGTTTTGATTTTTTTCGAAATAACCCTCATTAATGCGTCATTAATGAGCCATTATTGAAGCATTAATGAGCCGTCAAAAAATCTTAGCCATTGATTAATTTTAATCAAGGCCTAAGATTGATTCTCGCAGTTCTCGTTTGAACCTTCCCTTATATATATATATATATATATATATATATATATACATACATATACATACATGTTAGTACCCATTAATACTATAAATTTTACAATTTTTTCCTTAACCATCTTCGTATTTATACACGAGGTGTTTAATAATCACGATTTAAACTTATTCTTGACGAGCGGCGGGTGCATGTGAACGTATGTTTAATACTCATGCACCATGGCCTCATTGATGCGTAATCTGGTGACACATTCGATACGTGATACCTTCCAGATGATCCATCTCTTGTTTAATTTTCTACAATTTTTTTCAAAAGATACTGACAATTATAAATAATTGATTGGATATTATTCTAGAAACATATATTATCCGAAAACTATATAGAAAAAGAACAAAATTAAAATTGTATTTCATATGAATTAGGATCGGAGCCAGAATTTTAGTATAGGGCGCTTCGGTATTACTTTATCATAACACACACATATATATATATATATATTGAAAAGATTATTTGAAAACCGTTTATTGCGAGTACCATTTGTAACCACCATTAATGATCATTAATTGGGGTATTTTGTCTTTTATATAATTTCCAACTATGAATTACGTCCGGGTGAGTTGTCATTAAAGATCGAACCTTGATTTTTTTGAAATACCCTTCATTAATGCATCATTAATGTGTCACTAATGCATCATTAATGAGCCATTAATGCATCATTAATTAATGTGTCATTAATGAGCCTTTAATGCATCGTTAATGAACCGTCATTTTTATTGGTTATTGATTTATTTTAATTAAGAGCCAAAATTGGTACTCATAGTACTCGCTATAAAAACGGTTCTTAAATGAACCATCCCCTTTATATATTATATAATATATGTGTAGGGAAAAGTTCGAACGATAATTGTTTTTCGTACGAGAACTGCGAGAACTGTTTGTAATATCATTAATGACTCATTAACAGGAGTATTTTGGTCATTTATATATTTTTTCCAACCGTGAATTTCGTCCGAGTGAGCCGTCATAAATGTCTGAGGCTTGATTTGTCCAAAATACCTCTCGGTAATGCGTCATTAATGAGCAATTAATGAGCTAATCATTAATAATTAACGAGACAATCATTAGCCGTCAAAATTATTAGCCATTGATTTATTTTAATCAAGGATCAAAATTGGTTTTCACAATTCTCGTATAAAAAACAATTCTCATTTTAACCCTCTTTTATATATATAGTGAAAGGATCGGATAGGAACGTAACGTAATTTGCGAACGATGCGAACCTTTCTTCTAATCCTTTTCTTCTTCTTTTTCATACCAAAGTCAACATATGTTGGCTGAATTAATACATATATATGTATTATTATTATTATTATTATTATTATTATTATTATTATTATTATTATTATTATTATTATTATTATTATTATTATGTGTGTAAATATAAGATGCAGTTTTTTAGACTAGATGCAGTGATTTTATACTAGATTCAATGATTTTTAAACAAGAAATATTGGTTCTTAAATGAGAATCACCGATTAATTCGCGTATAATATACTTGTTTTAAGAGAACTCCATGTTTAGATATTATGCAATGATTTTAAGTTGGATGTAGTGATTTTATAGACTAGATGCAGTGATTTTATAGACTAGATGTAGTGTTCCTAAAGTTCTCATTTTAAGGGTTGTTCTCATTGGATCCTCAATATATATATATATACACATATACATGAAAGACATATAAAGTTTTATTATTTGTTTAGATAAATAAATAATGAAAGTTTATTTAAATACAAGGAACTTACGAGTTAGAATCATGTTTAAGCTTTGTTAAAATCAATCATCAAAATTTTTTCATGATCGCAAGTTTGTTTGTCATGAATTAACGTGCTAGAAACATAATATTAACAATAACTCGAATGCTTTATCTTGATAAAACTTCGATGAAACCAAAAAATAATGATAAGAAAATCACACTTCACGTGTTTGTAGTTAAAAGCATCTTTGATTCTTTGAATAGAACTCATCTATTATATTATCGGTAGAGAAAATATCAGCAATCTTTCTCTTAATTAAAAAAACAATCTGTTTTAAAGATATTCATCACTCATGCTATTACGAAACCTTATATTCTATTTTTCATTGCTGAGAAAGCTTTTTTCAAAATTAGAATCGACATTTTGAGCCTTCACAATACCATTTCTGTTTTAAGCTATATTTGGGCTACTAATTTATAACTCTAAAAAGTGGTGTTTAACAAATATGAGTTGGACTTACGATTCTAAAGTACTAAGGATTTTATACTTATTGGAGAGGGCTTGACACCATTCAACTCTCCTTGTCTCCACCCCTGATTATGAATTTAAAATCAAATATTACCAACATGTTATTACAAATGTTCCGATGTTATTTCATTATGAGGTTAAGTTTTCAATCCATAATGAATGATTCGTACACAACAAATTTACTTATAAATAATAATCTTATGTTTTATCAATTTGTGGCAATCATACGTTGTTTACTATTTGTACATGTTATGTATGAATAAATTTGTTACATACAACCCAGCTTCCTTTGGTAGTTAGTCAAATAGAGTTGCTCAAAATATTTAATTAAAGAAAGATGATTTGTGTATAATAATTCTTTATCATATATACAAAAAAAGATTATTATACGATTCAATATGTGAATAAAAATAATAGATAATGAAATTAAGGAGCATTAAAGTCATAATGTTGTGTATATATAAATCTCATCTTTTAATTTAAATTTAAATTTGTTTTATAACGTTAGAAAATGTTATTATTAAGTGTTTACCAAAGTTAATTAATTACATTAAATTAATAGTGTTAAATAAACAAGTTTGAACAAGCTAAAAAATGCATTTCCATAAAGAGGTATCATCAATCTGTATACACGTTCTTGATATAATATTCTATTTTTTTATATATATTTTAAATGGGGCTAATGATGAGGTAACCAAACCCTCTAGTAAGGTAACCTAACCTTCCCAAATTAGTCTGTTCCGGTGTTTGAACTCTTAAGTTAGTAAAGTTTGGGTATTCATTTGGACCGGTCAAAAGGACCAAAGCCCAGTAAACTATGTTATATCTAGGACCGAACCGGCAATTATAAACCCTATATGCTTTTGTAAACATTATTCCTTGTTGGCTGTTGCTACAGTGATGTTTTAGAATGGTCCCACTAAATAGTGTCAAATGTTGTTACAATGCTGTTATCGTTGAATCCGGATGACAATCTAGATTTAGACATGGTATCTTGTCCCGATATTCCGGATGACGGTTAAGCTTCGACCTAGGTATCAGGTCCGACTTATCTGAATGACGATTAAGCTTCGGACTAGGTACCTAGTCTGACTATACATGACCAATTCATAGTTGTTGATGTCAATCGAGTTACGTATATAGGCTATTTCTTGTAGCAGAATGATCACAACAAGATTTAGCGCAGATGGTTTAGCATTTTTCTTTTCTTTTGTTATATGTTTTATGTAAAATTACAATCACATATGCAATAGATGATTCTTGAATGTTATGGAAATTGTTTGTGGCTGTTTGAATAGAGATCGAAAAGCAAAGCTAATAACAAAGGGAGGTGATAGGAAAAAATCGGTCCATTCACAAAAAAATGGATGATTCGTCAACTTGTATGATAGCTTCAAGAGTGTATCAAATTCTTCCGTACAATAATCGGCTCCCAATAGCAAATGATAGTTAATAAGGTATATCATACATGCAAGTTGTGCTGGGTTAAAATTTAAATAATCATATTCATACTAATTTAATTTGTATATATATGATGTTATGATAAGATGGCTGTTCGAAGGAGGTATACATTAATATTATTTAGTTTGATAATTGTCCTTAAAAAGATAAAAAAATAGAGTTGTTTTTAAGCAAATTGTTGTTTATAAGTAGTTAACTAAACTAAAATTAATTGCTGTAACTTGTTACACGTACGGCTATTTCCTTAAAAAATACCAGGACTTGTAATAAAATATACGTAAGAAGTGTATACTTTTGAAATTGCATATCTAATTTCATTTATCAAATTTGTAATCTTGAATTATTACTCTCTTTTGTTTGTTTTAAAATTCGAAGACCACTTCTTTTAACATATCAACATGACATTTTTCGAAGACTTACTTGTCTATTATGTCAACAATTGTGATAATATGAAGTTATTAATATTGTAAAGAACTAATACTTAATTCATTTTAGAACCATGTAAGAGTTTGATTATAAGTACAATGCATCTCATTATTTATCTACAGTTTGATTATAAATGCTAGAGTTAATTACATTTTTGGTCCTTGTGGTTTACATGAAATTTCACATTTTGTCCTTAGGCTTCATTAATTACGACATTGATCCTTATGGTCTAGGTTTTGTTTCAATGTTAGTCCTTTGCGTAGATAAAAAGACGGAAATACCCTTACATCTTTTTTAATCTATTTTATAAATACTATTATAATAATTATGTATTAAAACAAAAAGATGAAAATAAAAAAACATAATATAAACACTTAAACACCAAACTTCCCACCCCCATCCCTCTTTTATCTTCCCCAGCCGTCTCTCTCTTCCTCCGCCATGCTCCACCGCATCTCCGCCGTGCTCTGCCAGTCCACCGCTCATCTGCCATCAATTTACCATACCAACGTACCACCACACCATTGCACCACCGAACACACTCTCTTCCCTTTCCCTCCCAGATCCGCGAGACTGCGACGACGACCACCACCACCACCGAAGTCGACCTGCCACCACCACCGACATAGTCAGCCTTGCCATCACCACCTGCGCTCACTTCTTCTTCTTCCCTGGACCTCTTTTTAGTCGAGTTACAAATTCGGGTGTGGGATTTAGGGCTTTTTAAATGTGTCAAGATTTGTTGTGATTCTTGATTGTGTTTGTTTCAAAATTTAGATATGCAGGGCTACGATTTATGTTTCATTTGTGCGTATTCTTGCTAGAGTCCAGGTCCAAGATATTTGCTCATAGATACAATGCATAGGGTTTCTTGATTAATGTTCATCGATGATGTTTAATTGATTTGGAGCTCTTCAGTTTGTTGTGGGTTAAAGTTTTGAATAAAAACCCAAAACACATGGATTCTGAGTTCTTTGTTAGGGAAAAAGACGACTGTGGTTTCAATTGAAGAAGACGTTGAAGGTCAGTGGATCGATTTGAAGCTCATGTCTGCATACAAGATATGTTTTTTTGATTAAAAATGTTCAATGGAGTTTATGTCTACGAATCAAATCTGTGTTCGATTTAAGTTTATGTTTGGATTCAGATCAAATATGTTCTTTATCGGGTTTAGATTCTTGATGTTTGATTCTATTATTTCGAAGAACAATATGGTGGGTGGTGGTTTGTGGTGGTGGGTAGTGGTAGATGGTGGTTTGTGATGGTGGTAGTTGATGGTGGTGGTAGTTGATGGTGATGAATAACAGTTAACTAATGATTAATTTTTTTAATATTAATTTAATTATTTATTAACAGAATTAAAATTTTATTTAATGTTTTAAAATGAATAAAAGAAAAAAAATAAAAGGACAGATTAAGAAAGAAAGGGCACTTATGTCTTTTTAAGTGTTTTTGGATTAACATTAAAACAAAAGTTAAACCATAAGGATCAATGTCGTAATTAATGAAGCCTAAGGACCAAATGTGAAATTTCATGTAAACCACAAGGACCAAAAATGTAAGTAACTCTAAATGCTAAATTCAAAATATAAATAAGAATTTTATTGAATTATAATTAGATAATGGTTACCTTATTATCGAAAAAGAATCATTTTGAATGAGTTGGAAAAATTCGGTATCACTTGTATAAACGAAGAAGTCAGTCATAACACTTTATATTAAAATAATCCCAGACTCCAAAAGGATGTAAATAAAAGCATTAAATATCTTTAATAGCAATATGGATATATTATCTTAATAGATGCTATAATTCAAATAGAGATATTTACATATGATTGCGTGTATTATACGAAAAATCTTATCTTTTTTGTACTAATCTTTTAGATGTTATATTTAAGTGTTCTTGTTAGAAATTTGGTACATAAATCTTAATAAAATATGATATTTAAGAGTTTGTAACATTAAAAAATATCTTCAAGTAATATACATACAAAGTAAAACAAGTATGAGAAATGATAGATGATGCTAGAACCATGTAACTTAAATATCGTATCTTCACATAAATTATAGATTCTAAGTTATAGATTGATAAGTAAAATATAAGATTACATGATTAATTTACCTTTCAATCAAGTTAGGTTCCACTAACATTACTTATTTTTCCAACATATGTGTTTATATACTTAGATAATTTATGGTGTCATTTGTAATATTGTTTTATTTATATCTTGTACAAAACTAAATGAATTATTTTAGTATCCGTGTCACTTTATTAATATTACTCTATCAGTTTTCAATTGTTAATTTACCATCTTATAACATTTTGAATTTCTCACTTATATAATTTTACGTGCTTAACACATTTACTTAGGGGTTGCTTGTTTGCTGCTTAATGGAACCATTCAACGCTAAATGCTGAATCATTCAGCATTCAGCTTGTTTGATTACTGTCTCTGAATGAAGACCGTATTGAATAAAACAGAAGAACGCTGTTGAATCATTCTACCTTAAAGTACATTCTAAATAATTAAGCACCAGATATTTTACCCTAATACTCCGTTCACATGTTGCCTTGTTAAACAATCATATCTTATAATATAATATATCACTATTAAGGTTAAAATATTAATTTGCATCATTCAGATTGTTCATTCAGAACCTTTATCAAATAACATGTCACATTTAGATGTAGATTCATCCAGAGCTTTTGAATTATTCAGACCACAAAATCATTTGGTACTTAATCATTAATTATGTTTTAACAAATAGCTCCTTATACTATTAGCTTTAGAGTTTTATGCAATCTAGTTCGGCCCATAAACATATTTAATAGTTGTAGTAATAACAAAAAAGAATAATAATTATAAAGAAGTGATATATCCTCCTACTATTTCTACATACTTACAAAATCAACACAAATATTAAAATAATAAATGAAGTAAAGAAAGAGAATTAATTGATTCCATATATCATCTTGTGATAAATAAAAGAATGAAATATGAGGATATATCATTTTTTATAATAATAATGTGAAACTATAAACTATGTTATGAGGTAAAATGTCATCTTATATAAATTGAAAGAGAAAAATTAAAATCTATTTGTAAATAAAAATTAAAAATTGATGATAAAATGCAATTTATATAAAGTAACAGGTGAAAAATAAAATGTGTTAAGGGTTAAAATAAAAATTGAAATGAATAGTGGTTTTTTAATTGATTATAAAGGGTTTTATATAAATTAAAAGATGAAATATAAAAATGTATTAATAAGGATAAAATGAAAACTGAAATGAATAGTAGTTCTTTTATGAATTGATTATACAAGGTGATAAAATGCAATTTATATAAAGTAACACGTGAAAAAATAAAATGTGTTAAGGGTTAAAATAAAATTTGAAATTAATAGTTGTTTTTTTAATTGATAATAAAGTGTTTTATATAAATTAAAAGGTGAAATATAAAAATGTGTTAATGAGAATAAAATGAAAATTGAAATGAATAGTAATTCTTTTGTGAATTGATTATAAAGGGTGATAAAATGCAATTTATATAAAGTAACAGGTGAAAAAATAAAATGTGTTAAGGGTTAAAATAAAAATTAAAATGAATAGCGGTTTTTTTAATTGATTATAAAAGGGTTTTATATAAATTAAAGGGTTTAGTTCTTGAAAATGTATCCAACTTGTCACCTTTTGCTATTGTATGTACTGAACTTTCAAACGTACCATTTAATGTACTGGACTTCTCAAACTTACCATTTTGTGTATCGAACCTGCTATAGTAGGTTATAAGCTGATGTGGCACAGGTTTCGCTGACGTGGCGGGTGACATGGCATATGATTTGGATTTTTCATGGTTTAAAAAATAAAAAATAAAATCATTGTTTAGGCTTGAGATATCTGGGTTTCGATCCATAGCTTCATGGAATGAAATTGAGAGCTTTAGAGTTTCAATCGGCCATAAGTTCTTGATTTCATGGACTCGTTATTTAGGAAATATGCTGTTGGGTTTCGATTGACCATATGCTCCGGGGTTTTGGTCGATGGCTTCATGGTGTAACGTCCCAATTTTTTTTTTACAATTATACTAATAGTACAATTGATATTTCGTCACAAGTAAACATTGTATGAGTTAGTTACAGGCCCGGGTGATAACCCGTCGAATGCAAATGTAATTGTTTAAAATACATCATGAAACACAAATTAGTTTGATATACGCGGAAGCTTGTGGAGTATGAGCTATCAACCGCGTGTTAGAGCCTCGTCGTGGCCATCACCTGAAAAGAAGGTTAGACAACAACCGTAAGCACGAAGCTTAGCGAATACACTTACTTACAATCAACCATAAGGCATCAAATCATCTGTTTGACAATCATGTTACATCTTTCATTCCCGCTACTATAGTAGACGGTCCCAACATTCCCGTCACCGGAGTGAACGGTCTAATCATTCCTGCCACCGAAGTGAACGGTCTATTCATTCCCGTCACCGAAGTGAACGGTCTAATCATTCCCACCACCGAAGTGAACGGTCTAGTCATTCTCGTCACCGAAGTGAACGGTCTATTCATAGAATAACACATTATTCGTTTATCAATTCATCAATTTATCACTCATAAATCATATAGCATGTAGCACGTTAAACGCGTATGCCATAAGGTTTAGATGGTAAGTAAGGATACTCACCTGTCGGCAGTCTTAGTTTTTCAATCTTAGCTTACTAGTGCACTTGTGGTTATTTGCAAATCGTCCGTCACCTACAATAGGTCTAATAAATCAATAACGTGTACGAATCCCTCGTTCGTTTATCCCCATAATACATTCGGGTTTCACATGGCATGTACAATAAGAAAAGCATTAAAGTCCATTTAGTCGGGGACGCGTCGCGTCCATCAAACCGACGCGTCGCGTCAAGTGTAAAAGTATCGGATTTCACAAATCCGGGTTGACTGTCGGATTTCAACCTAACTATCGGATTTCAGTTCATATATGCAAACCATCGGATTTCCAACTCATGGAAACTATCGGATTCCACTTAAAACTGTTGGATTCTCGAACCAATGCATAAGTCACATGAGTGTTCCGTGAGTTGCCCCATGCGACAGTCGCACCATGCGAAAGTCGCATGGGATGTTTCTGCGTAGGTGAAAGTCGCATGGGTATACTTATAAGTCGCATGAAATTACAAAGAGTCGCATAGAACACTTCTTAAAGTCGCATGAATTACAAAGAGTCGCATGAGCATGCACTAGCACATCAGAGAGTCAAATGAAAACGCATAAGTTAACTGGACACCCCATGCGACAGTCGCATGGTGCCCCCATGCGAAAGTCGCATGGCATCTGCATGTTCATAATTGGAAGTCGTATGAATCACATAAGTCGCATGAACATCTTTTCGTGCCAACTGAAAGTCGCATGAGACAATACTAAGAGTCGCATGACTCAAAACAGAGAGTCGCATGACTCAGTTCCAAAAGTCGCATGGAACTTTAGACATGCTGACATGAAAGTCGCATGGAGCATCTGAAGGTCGCATGATGCTTATCTTCTTCATCAGTTCATTATTTTTCAAAACCCAGACTCTATAGTCAAAAATCAAACTCCTTCAAAAGTTAACCAAATCGTTTTATTTTTGTTTCAAAACATTTCTCCATTCATTTAACCACTTCCTTTAAGATTTAACTACATTTTATCAAGTATTGGAGCTTATGTCTCAAATTTCTTTCTCTTGTTCTTCATAAACCCAAAACCCCAAGAAACCCAGATTATAACTCATGCTAGCATCATCCAAACAAGATAATACTGATACCTACAGTATCCTAGTGAGGTAAGAAACATTACCTGATAATTCTTTCACCAATTATTCAAGTTTTCAGATGGTTCTTGACTCTTCTTCTTCTTCTTTTTCGTGGGTTTCAAGCACATACACAAAACACACCAAACTCTCTCTCTCTCTAAATGAAACAGTAACAATTCTTTTGAAAGAGTATTAGGGGCTGTGCCCTAATCTTAATATATATATATATATATTTCAAAAATGCCTAAGCCCACATTTCCCATAATTGGGCCCAAGAAACATAAACCCAATGACACACCCATATCTAGTCCAACAACATATACATACACATATATATACATATAAGTAGTCCAATACTCATTATCCAATATAATTCAAAACTTTCCTCAATAGATATTCTTTTGTTTATTTTTCAAAGTTCGGGTATTACACATGGAATCATTATTTAGGTTTGAGATCTCTAGGGTTTCGATTTCAGATGTGGTTTAGCCATATGTTCTTCGATTTGATTTCAGATGGGGGCGATTTAGAAATGCATTTGTTCATGATTCGGTTGCTATGTCTTCTTCATACAAACCGATGAGTATCTAGATAGGCGATTTTGGGTTCTTGGTTCTTAATCGAATGGGTTTTTGATCGGCGATTTACTGTTCTTGCTACTTAATCGATTACTATTCTTGGTACTTAATCGACTTGTTCATAATCGATTCATGAGTTTACAGATCGATAGGCGATTTAGGTTTCTTAGTTCAACTAAACCGACTTGTTCATAATCGGTTCAAGGTTCTTGATTCTTGCAATCACGATTCATGAAATACATCATCGATTTAATCTGAAGACTGTCATCAGTTTCATCTTCAAAGGCTAAAGGTTAAAGGTTTGTTCTTCATCTACCTTCTAGGGTTCATCCTTCCAAACAAAACCCTTTGAATCTGATTTTGAATAGGGTTATATCTGTTTGATTTCATAGAACAGAGTTGCAATATTTTGATTTGTTCAAACATGGGTTGTAGATTTAAAGATGTTTTGATTTCATATTTGTTCTAGTTTCGTTCAAGATTTTCCAATAAATTTGGATTTGATTTGGTATCCATTGGTTAGATTAATGTTTACAGAGCCTACTTCCTTAATCGATTTCTTCTTGATTTGTTTTTGTTTGGTATTGAATCTGGGTAACATCTTCATCTTCATTTTAAATTTAAACAAAAATAATAATAAGAATAATTATTGGTATAAAAAATAAATCAAAAATCAAAAAATAACCTGCAACTTGCTATTCAGGTTACATGATACACAAAATGGTAAGTTTGAGAACTCCAGTATATTAAATGGTAAGTTTGAAAGTTCAGTACATACAATAGCAAAAGGTGACAAGTTGGATACATTTTCAGGAACTAAACCCTAAATTAAAAGGTGAAATATAAAAATGTGTTAATGAGGATAAAATGAAAATTGAAATGAATAGTAGTTGTTTTGTGAATTGATTATAAAGGGTGATAAAATACAATTTATATAAAGTAATAGGTGACAAAATAAAATGTGTTAAGGGTAAAAATAAAAATTGAAATGAATAGTGGTTTTTTTAATTGATTATAAAGGGTTTTATATAAATTAAAAACTGAAATATAAAAATATGTTAATGAGGATAAAATGAAAATTGAAATGAATAGTAATTCTTTTGTGAATTGATTATAAAGGGTAATAAGAGTAAATCACATAATTGATAGATCATGATTGCCATTTTTAATTGGACAAATTGCATGAAATATAATAAACTTTGTCTTAGTTACTATTGTATACAATCAACTTTAAAAATTTAAAAATAATATAATTAACTTTCATAATCTTCTCATTGTATGCAAACAACTTTTTCATGTGTTTGTTGTTTAGTTACCATTATATAAAATGAATTTTGTTATAACTTTCATAGTATACAACAAATTGCATACAATGTGGGGATTATGAAAGTTGTTGTATTGGTTTGAAGAAAATAAAGTTGATTGTATATAATGGTTACTAAGACAAAATTCGTTGTATTTTAATATAATTTCCTCTTTTTAATTTGAACTTTCATATTTTATGTTTTTTTATCATGATTTTAGTTGTTAAAAAAAGGTACTCTATTAAATTTCTATTATGCATTCCATTTTTATTACCATCAATGTCATACTTAAAAATTAAAAATGTTCTCATATTCTATTTACTCTTATCCACAACTCATAGAGTTATGATTATCATTCTCTTGTATTATATACTTCAATATATACATATGTTTTAAGTATGTGTGTGTAAGAATCCATAATGAGCCACATTTAAACATAGCACCTAAAAAATTATTGTTAACCGGCCGGATGCCACCAAAAAATCTCCCAAACTCTCCTGATTAATAACAAAAAAATACCATAATAATTGGGTTGATCATGTCTTAAAACGATAATTACTATCTTTAATTAATTCAAAAATAAAAAATATAAACTTTTCAACCCAATATATATATATATATAGAGAGAGAGTTGTGTTTAATAAAGTCTATTTAAAAAACATAGTCCTGAAATTTTAATATTCAATCATATGTGATTCAGTATACAATCACATGTGATTTGTAAAAGCATCACATGTGAATTACAAAAAATTACGAAAATGCCACTCCGCCCAAATTTTTAAAATTTAATCTGGACCATTGATGACATTGATCCAAAGGCTAAAATTAGTCTCTTAGTACTATGAATTAATTATGAACTATAGTCATGTATGAAACATCATATCACACATGATCATCACCAACGCATCGCTCTTTGATCATGCTTAACCATCGCACATGACCAAGAACTGAACCTACCCAAGGGCTACCAAACCTATTCTCATGTTATGACTAGTGCTACATAACCATGCGTACGTACAATTCATCGATCTCATTTGAGCATTTCCAATTTCTCAAGCATATTCATCACATAGCTGGACAGGCTCTTCAATCAATCAATGGGCATCTCATTTATATTCACCGGCCACAACCACACAAAATGCATCACAAAAAATATCTGAAAACCAATCAAAACCTAATTAATATATGTTTAAAACTTAACCAAAACTCAAATTTTTTCAAGCTTTTGCAAGTTTTTTTTGGGTTGTTGATTCTTGCTTTAATTTCTCATCTCAACTTGCCTCATATTTACTTTTTGATTGTTGATTGTTTAAGTATGATTAACTTGCACTTAATAGTTATAAACAACATACAGTGTTGATGTAGGATTAATAATTTTTTAGGCTGGTTGATGTATCACATCGATCTTCTGATGGTGTTCGTTTTTACAGCTGACCAGAAATTAATTTTGCTCTTACAAATCCTATAGAACTTGTTGGCTTTAGTGGTGGCTTGTGTTGGGTTTTCGTGATTCAAATAAACTCAACGGAAACAAAAAGGATATAAAATAATGTAGTTTGTGAACCACGCAACACCCACCAAGCGGACCAAAACTCTAGACAAAAGCAATGCAACAAAAGAAAGGAACAAGTAGAAGAAATATACCACACAAGTTCTTCGACTTTCTTTGATGTTGGTGAAGGTTTCGGGCGTATGAACACAACAAAGTGTTCCTCTATCGGTATCCACACCAAGTGTGAATTGATCCTCACTTGCTAGAGTGCTTGTTTGCCAACAAGAACATCACCACTATAGAACTAATACCACTTGAAGATTGATATGCCAATCTATCTTCCAAGTGTGTACAATGAGAGAGATATGAACCAACTTGAAGTTACAAGTTCATGTGTTTTTCACCAAGAATTAAGAAGAAGCAAAATGTATATTTTTCTTCATGTTTTTCTCACTAGTTCCTCAAAAAACAACCTTCAAAAGGCTCTTCATATCTCCAAAAACGTTTCAAGAGTTACTAGTGTAAATAGCCATAAAGCCACATTCAATCTAGACTTAAAAGCCCAATTGAATTGGCTGTTACAGCATGAGGCACAGCCGTGCCTCATAAGGCACGCCTGTGCCAGCCCACGGGCACACCCAAGTCACGCCCGACTTGGACTCGTGCTTTCGCACTAGGCACGGCCGTACCTCCACAAGGCACGCCCGTACCGGCCCCAATAGGTACGCCCTAGGCACGCTGGCCTTGGGCCCGTACCTGACATAGGGCACGCCCGTACCTACATAAGGCACAGCCGTGCCCGGCCCCACCAAAACCCAGCTTGGCGTTTTTCTCTCTCTCGTTCAAAGGTGTTGCCGGAATCAATACTTGGCGTGTGACCCAATAGGCCTATGCCTTATCGGCAATGATACCAATTCGTGTGTGTCAGTGGGCATATTCCAACAGCTTGGATGTCGCACATGTTTCCTAATGTGTAAGTGGGAAAATGCTTCTACATGTGGCTACCTGATTCGATGATATGATGATGGAGGCTCGATAATTCACACAGGTGATCACCTTAATCTTGACGTAAAATGACACTTTTATGTGTCTTCTTCACATTTATTCTCATTCAAATTCCGTCTTCGGAAGTGAGATTGGATCAATATGTGCTCATTTTCTCTTTAAAAGAAAGGTGATGAGAGTTACAAGATAAGATTAATGTCTCTTCAACCTTTGGCTGAGTGATGGTGGCGGTGCAAGAATTTTGATTTCGGTGGTGACAGGAGTTTGAGTGTGTTAGAGAGAGAAGAGACAAATGAAGAGAGAGTTTGAGTGTGTATGTGTGTGTGTGAGAGAGAGAGAGAGAGCTTGAAAGACGAGTGACACATGTGACATATCTTTAATTATTATTGTATATTTTTAAAACATTGACCATTAAATATTATTATTATATAGGTAAGACACTAAAGGAAATGTATAAACTAATATGACAAGGGAATTAGATGAGAAACTCAAGTAAAAGAAATTGAGGGGGTGAGATCGAATACGAGAAATGTACGACAAGAGTGATCGGATCCATAATTATAGTTAAACAACAAATTGTAACTTTTCAATATAATAATATTTAAACATTAATAACAATAGAATAATAATTATTGTTTTTAATCTTTTATCAGTAAATATATTTATGAGTAGCAAAAAATATAAAACCAAAATCAAGTTAATGAATTAAAACACTTATTAAGGAAAATTCAAAGTAAACTATTTAAGAAAATTAAAGGTTTAAACTCAAATAAGATGTAAAATTTATAAATTTAAATAATTATTTATCTTACATCTTAGTGAAAAAAATATCTAGCTTTAAATTTTAAATAAAAATTACAAAATTACAAAATTACAAATATCATTATTTAGTAAGTATGATAATAAATAAATAAGTTTTAGTAAGGGTGGAGGGAATACCAAATTTTCTACCCCTTCATCCCCCTCGTCAAATTAGCATTATTTCAGCTTTTTTCATTATAACTCTTATCTTTTCATCTCACTAAACTTCTGTAGCGGTCACTTTTCTTACTACCGTACTAACCATTTTTCTAAAAACAAAATAAAAGAAGATGAGAAAGAGAGACATTGGATGAGAGAGATTTTTCACTGGATCGAAGATCCCATCAGGCTAAATTTTGTAGACTTCATTGGGATGTGAAGGTGATTTGTACACAATAGTATTTTGTCATACACAACAAAAACAGTTTGAGTGGACAATTATACCTTTGAACATATGGATAAAAATAATTAACAATGAGATTCTAAAAATATAAATGTCATCACATATCAGGCATCAATATCTTCGGTATCTCAGGTATTACAATACCAATCATAACAATATACACAGTTAGCACAATCTCCACATAATACACAATATACCCGTCAAGCGGCAAGCCTCCAGTTTGACAAAAATCCTCAGAACCATGGTTTAAGTGTGCATAACATACATCCAGATCCCTCAAACCTTAGCTTTGCTACCAGGTTGTAATGTCCCAAATTTTAAAATACGATTGAAGACTAAAATAAAAGTCATTTGAACCAAAACAAATATTTAATAAGCAAGCGGAAGCAGAAAGGATGTTTGAACCCTCAGATTCGTACAAAAAGTAATATCAACGTATTTACAACAAAAGAAAACGGATTTTAGTACTCAAACGGGCGTTATTGCTACAAAAGAGTGTTTTAAACAGCCAACAAACTACCGTCAAACTGGGGCCTTGCCCTTGGTGCTAACACGCCCTGCAAAAAGCAACAAGTAGCATTTGATAAGCTACAAGAGCTTAGTGAGAAAGTTAAACTGTAAATCATATAAACATACGTATAATCATATATGAATGTCACAACAGTTCTTATGGATACAGGACTGCACCATCTTAGCACCGCCTATAAGGCTAAATGTTGCTTATAGCTCCTACTGCACGAAGCAACATGCTACCCTCACAATGATCCTCAGATTGATAATACACATTACAATGCTTCACACACATATCATATATAAACCAGAGTTTAGTAAACTCACCTCAGCAATTAGTATCACACAGTGATATGTCAGATATAATCAGATTCCATGTCAAAGAGTAAGTCCTACAAGTATAATACAGTTATAGTATTAAACACATAACTAAATCTGGCAAATAATAAATTGCATTGGGTTAAAGCACGTATGTGCTACCTAGAGGCACGCCTGTGCCCCACAGTCCAGGCCAAAGCATGGCCTAACCAATCATGGGCGTACTGAGCCAAACGCGCATGTACCTTACATAGGTACGCCTGTGCCCCACCACGCCCGGACCTCAAGAACAGAGGCGGTCACGGTCTCTAGGCACGACCGTACCCCCAAAAACATGCCCCTGCCTTTCTAGTTTCAGCAATAGTTTGCTGACTGTCTACTGTTTTTTCAAACAAAAACACCAAAATACTCACTTTTAATCCATTTAAACACTACAGGGGTGTTTTCCTACACCCCAAACAACCTCTAACTAAAATAATAACAACAAAAACATGCTAACCCATGATTCAATCCTTGAATCATCTAAAAACCCATTAAAACTTGAAAACTATATGCAAGAATCATACCTTAAGCTTGCAAAGTTACAAAGATCAGTTGTACTACTTGAATCTACTGTTCTTAGATCAGAAATGAAGGAGGAATTGGACGGCCCTTGATGTACGTATCTATGAAAGTGTTGTATTTGATTGGTTTGACTAAAAACAAGTCAAAGATAGTGTTATATATATATATATACACACACACACACAACTATGGATTAATGACACAATGACCCCTCAGCCTTTTATCTTTTGTTTTGACAACTTTAACCCCTCAAGTTTCTAAACACCTCTGAATCTTAATTAGGCAACCCACGAAAACATATCACTTGATTAAATTATGAATTTAGAAAATTAAACCTTGGGTGTTACAAATTTAGGGTTCATATCATGAATATGAGTTTAGATCTTCATCATTGATTGTAGTGGACACTCGTACGCGATTTGCGCTTTCAGTTTTGTCGAAGATTTAGGGTTCATAACATGAATACGAGTTTATATCTTCATCATTGAGTATTGCTGTAAACACTCCTATGCGATTTGCGAGTTCAGTTTTCATCATCGATTATTGTTGTGAATACTCATATACGATTTAGGGTTCATGCGATTTGCGATTTCATCATCGATTATAGTTGGGAACACTCGTAAGTTTTTGAGGTTCTTCATCTTGGTTCATTGATTCGATTTCACCATCTCTGTATTTGAATCTATTCGATTTAGATTTGTGGTTCTATTTAGGTTTTTGTTTTGTTCATCTTGGGATTCATCTTCATCGTAGGTTTCAAGGATGATTTATTTGGTTTGATTTAGGGTTTGAATCGGTGATTGCAGATTTGTTGTTTTATTCGATTTGGTTGATTTGTTTGGTATTGCATATCTGTTGTTCTTCATTTATGTACTTCATCTGGGTTTGATCTGTTATATCGATTTATCTATTTGAATTGGATTGGGTTTTGACTTGTGATTCAACTTCATTTTTGACTTGGTATTGCATATCTGTTGTTCTTCATTTTTGGATGAAGGTGATGAAGATTCATTTGGTTCATGTACATGTGATCTTCATCTTAAATTTGGTATAAAAAATAATTCAAAAATCTAAAAGTTACCTGTAACTTGGTGTGTAGGTTTTAAGATACATTAAATGGTAGTCTTTAAAACTTTGGTATATTAAATGGTAGTTTTTAAAGTTTGATCTAAATAATAATAAAAAATGACAACTTCGATACATTTTCAAAAACTAAACCCTAGTTTTGAATATATTCTTTACATAAAATTAAGGCAAAAAAAAAGTGAGGGTATTTGTCGTAAGCAATTAAATGCTGTTTTAATTAATCAAGATAAATGGCATCCCACTCACCCGATGGATTTAAAAAAAAATTGTTACACTAAAATACAAATTGTGAAAACTATATTAACAAACTTTAAATGTTATTATTTTAAAGGTACAATTTAATACCAAAATATATATTGTTTTGCATGTATTGAAGTTAACTTTTTGCTTACCGAGCTTCCTACATATACACCATCTCATTTCTGGATCAACTCCATCGTCGGATAACATTCTTTCACCGGCGAAAGATGAATTCTGATGACTATTCAGCACCTCCATCCTTCTCGTCAAGAGATTCGAGGAGCATCGACCGACAATTCTCGGCAAAAAAACTGACTACTGTGGCCGGTGAATACGCAACGCAAGCTCCGTCCTTTTCATCCACCGGGAACGGAAGGGTTGAACCGCAATTCGCGGTAGACGGTCAACGCACGTTGCCCGGAGAATATTACGTTCAAGCGCCGTCATACACAGCTTTCCAACACGGCACAGGGAACTCGGCAACACAGTTTACAGATGGCTATGGCTACCGTGGGTCAGTTCAGACCGATGACGGTAGCCATGCTGATGCACCCGGTTTTGATGCGACGGTGCACGAGAACAACTCTGCAGCTAATGGTTTTAATAGTTATTATGGTTACGAGCAACCGCCGTCATATTCCGCGGCTGATCCAAGATATGGATCAAATCTTGAAGTATCGGCGGCGGTGAGTACTCCCATGGTTAATATAGAAGAAAACCTTGGAATCAGTTTGACCGGAAGGAAATTCCGGGGAGCGAAACTCAAGGCGTTCTACACGGATAAAGATATCTATTGATTCGATTATTAACTGGGAATTCAGATCGATGTTTGATGTCACATTTGTGTTTGTTTGTTTATTAAAGATGTTTGTATGTTGCAATTAAACCTTCAAATTAAAATAATAAAACTTATCAAGTTCGTTTAGTTAATTTTAGATAGATGAATTGGTTGAGTATTGAATGGCTGTGGAGTGGGTTTAAGCATGGTTTTGGCATGCTTAGTTGGTATGCCGTATCCATGCCAAACACAAACCTTGAAAGTGTGTGAAGTGTGAGTATTTTTTGGGTTTAATAAGCATGATTCGGGTATAAAATGAGTTATGTTGATGTGATACTGATATAGTTTGAAACATCACGTGCTTAAGCATATGTACTCTCCTGGTCTGATAAACGAATTAAAGTGAATCTTGTTGAAAACATGATAATTTCTGGTAAGTAAGATGAACCAATGAGTAAAAAGTCTAAACACACTAGCAATTTTTAATAACATAATGTTGGAAATTTAAATGAAATGTATATAATTCCCTAGAAAAATTGAAATAAAGGTTATTTTAATTTACATATATACTAAATAATATATATATACATGTGAACGCATTCTTATTAAACAATTTTATACATTAACCAATTTTATATCAAAAGTTATAATAATTCTTGGAGTTGGATGATAATAAGACTAATAATAATTGAGGTTGGACTTACTCAACTCCTTGATAAAAGAGGTAAGACAAGTAAGCAAGTGGTCCTATATCACCGATGACGTTGAACTATCATATTAAAATGTCGTCACAGTCACTATTTATAGGTGTATAATAATAGATAAATTTTTTTAAGATTTAAATTTCTTATGTAAGGTAATACATATATCTAATAAATTTTATCTGATATTTAAATTCCTTAATGTATGTAATATGTATTATTTTCTAGTTGGTCTAAAGGTTGAAAATTTTTAGTTGACAATGTTTTAAATTTAAATGTTATCTAATACTCGATAGGAAAGTAGAATATATAGTGCTATTTCATGCTCATAAAATAAAACTAACTTTATTAGAATTGTGTAAATTATTTGATGATACAAATTCAAAAAGTGAAGGGAAAGTTTAATTATTGTTTTAGAGAACTTTGAATTTATATCTAGTATTGTTATTTGATACGATATTTTATTTGTTATTAACATGATGAGTAAAAAGTTACAATCTAAATCTATATATATGCATTGATGATAGTATAAATCAAATAGAAAGTTTAATAGCATTTTTGAAAATTATATAAATGAATTATTTGTTTCAAGTATAATATTGTAGTACAGATATAGAGCCTACATTCTCAATACGATGTCAAGTTATTAAGAAAAAACAATTTGATAAGACTAATAATGTAGATAAATACAATCATTAGAAGAGTTTTTTTAAAGTTGAGTGTTTTTTGTTGTTGTTAATATGACAATTATATCATTACATACTATATTTGAGCAATTAAAAATATTTGATAATACATTTGGTTTTTTATACGAAAAAATTGTATTAATTTTATAACTACGTTTTCTAATAATGATGTGTCGGATGTGGATTTAAATGTTTTTTCTTCAAAATAAAAGTATTACAAATCACTTTGTCAAACACTTTAATGTTTGTAATTGAAATTTTAAAGTTTATTAAAGATGCATATTGTTATCCAAATGTTTGTATTGCATACCGAATATTCCTAATAGTACTTGTCACTTTAGCTTCGGCTGAAATAAGTTTCTTAAAATTGAAATTATTAAAATATTAATTAAGATCAACAACGTCATAAGAAAGATTAAATGGTTTAGTTGTGTTATGTGTGAAAAAAGATATATTAGATAATATTGATCTTGATAGTGTTATTAATGATTTTGCATCTAGAAAAGCTCAAAGAAGCAATTTTTAAACTTTTTTTTAGTTACAAGGAGTTTCAAGAAAGTTTTAAAGACTTGAGAGTCGAGTTTAATAACAATGTCGATGTCATCTAATTGTAAGTTCTTTATTCTTCAAAATCTCTATTTAGTGACACATATGTTTTACGCAAATTTTACCTATTTGAAAATTTTACTTTAGGTAAACCCTTTTTAAAAGTCTACTCAGAACTAAAAGTTGATTGGAACGTCCCTATCGTGTATATTGAATGTAAACCTTCACGGTACAAGTTCCAGAGAAAAAGATATTTCAAGCCATTCTTTAAAAAAAATTGCAAACCCGGGATAAGTTTCTTGATCCAAATAGTCTCTATTGCCATGAAAAAAAAAATATTATATCAACATTAAAACGCCTTGACTTAGAAATCAGTGAACAGTTATTCTATATTGGAGTATAACAAGTGGAAATTTAATAGACCTTTAATTTAAGTTATTTCTACATCGGCCATTACTTTTATAGGAACATTCAAACTTGTTTTTTAATTAAAATTAACAACTAACCTTCTAATAATACTCGTGTATATCTAAAATAATATACAATTTGGAAATTTTCAGTTTTGTAGGATGGAATGTAGACCGGTTAAAAGATGTCAACTATCAAGTGTGAAAAGTAGGAAGCTTTTGAGTTTTGAAGAAATTTTAGCCGATGAAAATTTTCTAGTTTTACAGGTTGGAATGTAGGCTGTTTAAAAGACGTCAACTGTCAAGTCTAGAAAGCAAGGGGCTGTTTAAAAGACGTCAACTGTCAAGTCTAGTTTTACAGATGGGTGCTTACTTCCAGTAAGGCTCAACTATGGTACAGTACTGTGACCCATGTTGCTGTCCTGAGTCTAGAACCAGAGGTTAGCATTGTTTGCCAGACATACGTGTATTATCTTCATATGATTTTATACGTGTGTTTATATGATGTTTAGTCCGGTTTACTCACTAAGCTCTCGTAGCTTATCAGATACTATTTTTAAAATGTTTTGTAGGTTTTATCAAAGGCAAGGGCAAAGCTCCGGTTTGACTTCCAATTGTTAAACTCTTTGAAATTAACGCCGGGTTTGTAAATATCAAGTTTTTGGTACCAAACTTATGACAGTATTTATGTGAGTATCTATTGATACGTCAGGTTTTCAAATAAGTATTGCTTCCGCTTTTATGTTAAACTTTGAGATACGAACACTTATAGGTGTTTGATCTTATTATTTCAAATTTTGTTTTTAGGGCGTTACATGGTGACCCTTCTAAGGAAACATGTTTGTACTCCAAGAATAATGAGGATACAAACTGGTTGTGGCACAAGAGGCTTTCCCACCTTAATTTCAAAAACATCAACAAGTTGAGCAAGGGTGAACTAGTGTCAGGACTACCTTCACTGACTTATCATAAGCCTAAACCTTGCACTGCTTGTGAGAAGGGAAAGCAGCATAAGACATCATTTCCATCCAAGCAAGCCTTCTCAATTACAGAACCTTTCTATATGTTGCACATGGATCTCTTTGGTCCTGTTGCCACTGCTAGTATTGGTGGAAGTAAGTATGCTCTTGTATTGGTTGATGAATTCTCAAGATATACTTGGGTTTTCTTTCTTAAAGCAAGGAGTGAGGCTGCTGAAGAGATTATCTGTTTTATCAAAAAGATGGAAGTGTTGAATGGCAATCTGGTGAGAAGTCTTAGAAGTGATCAAGGAACTGAATTCAGAAATCAAACTCTGGAATCTTTCTGTGATGAGAAAGGGATATCTCAAAACTTTTCTACTCCAAGAACCCCACAACAAAATGGTGTAGCTAAAAGAAGAAATAGAACATTGATTGAAGCTGCTAGAACCATGTTGTGTGAAACTGGGTTAACCTTTAATTTCTGGGCTGAGGCTGTAAGTTGTGCATGTTTCACACAGAACAGGTCCCTTATTATCAAGAGGCACAACAAGACTCCATATGAAGTGCTCAAGGGAAGGAAGCCAAGCATCAGCTTTCTGCATATCTTTGGTTGTCAATGTTTTATACTCAATCAAAAAGATCAATTGCAGAAGTTTGCTCCTAAAGCTGATGAAGGAGTGTTTGTAGGTTACTCTGTGATTTCTAAAGCATACAGAGTATACAACCTCAGAACCAAAGTCATAGAAGAATCTATCAATGTAAGTTTTAATGAAAATGACTTTGTTGCTTCCTGTTCTTCTAATCATGTTTCAGGTGAAAATTTTAATGATCTTATGCAAACTGGAGAAGTTCCTTCAGAGCAAGCAGATCCCTCTCCACCAGCTGCTCATGATTTAGATGAACCTGTCACTATCCAAATTTTTCACCATGTATAACCATCCTCATCCAATCCTATACCTTTACTGAATCATGTGGAAAATGACTCAACATCATTGGATTCCAATTCCATATCACTCATTCCCTCTTCAGTAGAGATACCCTCAGATTGCAATAATGAAGTTATATCAGCCACTCAAAATGAACTCATTTCTACTGCTGATAGCCAACATATAACTTCTTCTCCCCAAATCCAAATGAATCCCAATTCCCAAGAAATCCAAAACGCCTTCAAAGACCTCAAGCACCATCCTCATGATTTGGTGATAGGCAACATAGATGATCCAGTTAGAACAAGATCAAAAGCTTGCAACATCTGTTTGTATTCTGGATTTTTCTCGATGATTGAACCAAAGAAGGTTGATGAAGCTCTCAATGATCCCCACCGGGTGTCTGCCATGCAAGAGGAACTGGCAGAATTCAAAAGAAATAATGTATGGACTTTGGTACCCAAACCAAAGGATAAATCCATTATTGGAACAAAGTGGGTGTTTAGAAATAAGCTAGATGAAAATGGGCAAATCATCAGAAACAAAGCAAGGCTAGTGGCACAGGGTACTGTCAAGAAGAAGGTATTGATTTTGATGAAACCTTTGCCCCTGTTGCAAGATTGGAAGCTATCAGATTATTCCAAGCCTATGTTGCCTTCAAAAGCTTCAAAGTGTTCCAAATGGATGTGAAGAGTGCATTTCTGAATGGAGACTTGAAAAAAGAGGTGTATGTCAAACAACCTCCTGGTTTTTAGGAGTCAAGCTTACCTGATCATGTTTATTTTCTAAACAAAGCTTTATATGGTGTTAAGCAAGCTCCAAGAGCCAGGTATGATACCCTCTCTTCTTTTCTCATTAATAAAGGTTTTACAAGAGGATGCATTGATAACACTTTATTTATTAGGAAGTACAAAGGTGATGTGATATTTGTGTAGATATATGTAGATGATATAATATTTGGGTCTACTAATTTGGAACTATGCAAAAAGTTTTCTAAACTCATGTCTGATAATTATCAAATGAGCATGATGGGTGAGTTAAACTATTTTCTTGGTTTGCAAATTAAACAAGAGGTTGATGGTATTTTCATTCATCAAACAAAGTATGTCAAAGATTTACTCAAGAAGTTTGATTTTGAAAACTGTTCTTCAATGAAAACACCTATGTCTACTTCTATTAAGTTAGGAAAGGACACTTATGGCAAATCAGTGAACATTACTACTTATAGAGTAATGATTGGGTCACTTTTATACCTCACTGCAAGTAGACTAGATATAATGTTTTCAACATGTCTCTGTGCAAGATATCAAGCAGATCCTAAGGAATCACATCTTGCTGCTGTTAAGAGAATATTCAGATATCTCAAAGGAACTCCTAATCTTGGTCTTTGGTACCCCAAAGACTCAGCTTTTGAGTTAGTTGGATATTCTGATTCTGATTTTGCAGGATGCACATTAGACAGAAAAAGTACTTCAGGTGGTTGTCAACTTCTAGGAGGAAGATTGATTAGTTGGTCTAGTAAGAAACAGAATTCAGTGTCAACATCTACTACAGAAGCAGAATACATTGCTACAGGAAGCCGTTGTGCTCAAATTTTGTGGTTACAAAATCAACTGCTTGATTATGATATGAAGTTTGAAGACACCCCAATTCTTTGTGACAATACAAGTGCGATCTCCATCTCAAATAATCCAGTCATGCATTCAAAAACAAACCATATTGAAATCAGACATCATTTTCTCAGAGATAATGTGCAAAAGAAGAAGGTAACTTTGCACTACATCAACACTGATTTACAACTTGCAGATTTATTCACAAAGACATTAGATGAAGCAAGGTTCAATTTCCTAATATCCAAACTAGGTATGCTTAATTTTTAGTTTAGAATAGTGGTAATTTAGATTGTGTTAACTTATAAGTGTTGAAAATTATAAGATACTTATCTAAGCATATCTAAGTCTTACTTGATTTGTGTAAACTGAGTAACTATGCTCAGCTGATGCCTATCAGCTGATCAAATTTACTCAGCTGATCACTTTAAGATAAGGAAGACATGCTCAGCTAAGTACTTTACTCAGCTGATACCCAAATTCTCACTATCAACTGATAGTTTTCCATCAGCTGATACCCCTCAACTAATAGTTTTTCATCAGCTGATACTCTCCTTGATCAGCTGATGATTCTACACTTAGTAAATTTTCACTTTTTACTCTCATTTAATGCTTTTTAACCCTAGTTATTTACTCCGTTTGTCAGTTTTCATTTAATAGCTAATTAATTTGTTTTCCGTTAGATCTTTTGTCAGTATCTAACAATCTCTGTTAACTAAACTTCATAAATATCCCAATTTCTCTCTCATTCACCTTTACCTGTTCAAACTTTCCAAATTCCCTCTCTCTCTCTGCAAAGAACTACCCTACCTTCTCTCTCAATACTCACTGTTCATCATCCCTACCAAATGGCCACCTATATTCCAGACCCGGCTGTTAACCCTGGTGAGAATGTTGCAGACCCGGCTGTTAACCCTGGTGAGAATGTTGCACCCAATCAACCGATGAATATAACTCCCAACAACATTCTACTTTGCATCACCATCCCTGCCTTACGAGAAAACCAAGGATATGAACCAATGGTTCAGTTTCTTCAAGCTCATCCACTGTTTGATAGTCTCACCGCTGATCCTCACTACATATTCCCTACCATTATTGGTGAACTATGGTACTCCGCAACCTATAACCTAAACAACAACACCATTAACCGCACCCTAGCCCAAGGAAACTATAATCTCCGAATCACCGCTGAAACACTTCGTGAAGCCACTGGTATTCCTCACTTCCCACCTTACACAACTTTTCCATCCAGAGAAGAAGTTCAAACAGTTTTAGACACCATCGGCTACAATGAACCTGTAGTGCATGGTCAAGTCAAAGTCTCTGCTCTCGCTCATCCATGGAAGTATTTGGCCAACGTGGTCATACGTTGCTTCGGTCCTAAATCTGGAAGCCATCATCTCATCAACCAAACCAAGCTTCTGGTACTCTATGCCCTAGCCTTTGGGGTCAACATCGACTTTTCTCAAGTCATACTCTCTGATCTCATTGATAAAATCACTCAGAGCACAACCAAGAAATCATCAAGTTCGTAGGTGCCCTACATTTGATTTTTGAGCCTGATAGCCATGAGGGAGATTGGAGAGGATGATTATGTAGGCTTAACTGAACATCTTGAGCATATTCCTGTCCCTGCCATGGGTGAGAAGATATTCCATTTCTTGAAGGCAAACAGAGGTCCTCCTATCACTGCCCAAATGCAGGAGCTCATAGATGCTGCCAATGACAATGCAAATGCTAGTGATGATGAGAATGATGATAATGATAATGGTGATGATGATGCTAATGAAAGCCACACTGGTTCTAAGCATGATGATGATGATGCTGGTGATGGTGATGCTGGTGATTTTGCTCCTATCAGTCCAATGGAGTTAAGTCCTCTTGGTGATGATGGTGATGCCCAAGAACAAGAGATCTCTGAGCAACTTCTGGAGCTCATTGACAGAAGTAGGCACATCATGTCCCAAGGTATGGACAGTACTGATTCCACCTCTGAGGATATTCAAATGGTCGTCCCAACCTTTGATAGCCCATCCTCCTCTCCAGTCCAAACACCACTCCAACAGCCAAGCTCTAGTGAACCTCCTGTGGTCACTAGTTCTACTCCCATCCGCAGCCCCATATATACAAGGTCACCACAAGTGACTCATCATGAGCACTTTGAGGGAGTGCAATCCACAACTCTGACCTCAACTCCAATTACCCTTCCTCATGTTGAGGGGGAGCAATTGGATGTTGCAACCTTTGAACCAGTGGATGTATCCTCACAACAGGATACATCTGTAAATAAGGGACTTAAACCGTTAGCTGAGACAACCTCCCAAAAGGTTGATCTCATTGAAAGACAGACCTCAACCCAAGGTCACACTGTGTCTATCCCTCAATTGAGTCAGCCTATACCATCTACATTCTCCCAACAGAATGTGGATCCAATACGGGATTCCCTGTTATTGAGTGCATCCCATACTCAGTCCACTTACCTTGCACCTATTATTAATTCAATTCTTACACTTGCACAGCCTGCCAATGCTAGTGGTACAAACCAACCACTTGCACAAGGCTCAACTCTCTTTCCCAATGAATTTGAGCTTATACACCAAGGCTCAAATGAGGGAACACAAACCTTACCCAACTTCTTTGAACCTTTATCCACCCCTTCCACCTCTACCCCATCCATATCTACCCAAACCCCAAACGTTACCCTTATCCAGACAATTAACCAAAACCTTGATCAACTAACCCAAACCTTCCAAACCCAAACCTCTGCTCAATTGTCTAGACTTACGAAAGACATTGAGTCTCTCAAAACCCCATCCCAATCCTCCCCTGCACCCATTAACCTTACCCCAATCCTTACCAAAATCGACCATCTTTCTACCCTTCTTCCTTCTCAACCACAAATTCCCAGCCTACCTCAATCTACCATATCCACCCTAAACCAAACCATATCCAACCTCCTATCCCAACTCCAAACCCTACACCCAATAAACCCCAACATTTCTGTACCCATTCCTGAACAACTACTCCCTATGCCTTCTTTTCTCAAAGGCATCCTTGATGACATAGAGACCTTAACAGAACAATCCAGAATGAGTCATCTCTCATTGTGGAAAGCTATCAAAGATCTCAAGGATGACCTCTCCCTTCAGCTCTCTAAAATATCCTCTACCCCTTCCTCAACCCATACCCATACCCCTGCCCCTACCCCAACCCATAAGCCTGCAGCAGGTGACTCCCCTCCTCCTTTTGATGATGCCAAAATGGGGGGGGGGAATTCTCAAGTTCTTCAAGGGAGGATGATCCTGACTCAGAGGATATTGATGCTGCCTATGCTGAAACAACCACCAAAATCATGCAGCAGGAAGCACCCAAAGCAACAGCTCCCTCACCCATTAAAAGAAAATCATCTTCTGGTGGGAGCAAAGGTTTCCAAAAAGGTTGAAAAGGATGGAAAACAGGCCAAAACCTAAAAGAAAAGTTGCTGAGGGTTGCTCTCCACCAATCACCATAGAGTTTGATTCTAATGATGAGGATGATACTCCACTTTCTGACATCCTCAGAAGAAGAAGACAGAGCCCTAAGCCATCTGTTCCACCAGTCCAATCTACCCCATCAGTCCAAAAGGCTTCAACCTCTGCTCCTAAGGATAAAGGCAAACAAAAGATGACAGATGAGCAAGTTGAAGCAGATGATTAAATGAAAAGGGAGCTTGCTCTTAAAGAAAAGGAAGAAAGGGAGAATGCTCAAATGGCTCAAGCATTGGGTGTTTCAGTTGAAGAAATCTACCAAGCCAAACAGCTAGCATATCAGCAAGAGCAAGAACAAAGTCAAAATCAAGCTGCTGCTCAACACAAATTGGCAAGGGAAAAATCTCAGGCTGAACTACTCAAAGCTAGATCCCATGCCGATGCCATCAAAACCCTCTTCAACCTTTATTTATCTGCTCCCATCAACCTAAGTCAACAAAGACTTCAAAGCTTCAGAGAAAGAATTAATATTCTAAGAAACAGAACAGAACCAACTCCAATAACCAGAGCCACTGTCCATAAAGGTGATGGTGAACCCTACCTCAAAGCAATAAGACAGAACAACTTCAACAGTTGTGAAGTTGTATCCTATGATAGGTGTCACATATATGGGTTCACAGAGTTAGTTGAGATCCTGTACCTTCTCTTCAAATCCAAGTCAAAGCTCAAAGTTCAATTCATTCAGAAAATTCAGAATTGGATAGCTCTAGCTGTGTCACAAAGGGCCTTCACTCCAGATGACTATTACAGGCATGTGCACACAGTTGATAATCTTCATAAGAAAGGCTCCAAGACCTTCAAACCATTTGAGCTAAGAGAGGTACTACCCCAGCATGAATTCTTATCAGATTTTGAGGGTCTCAACACTTCTCTTCCACTGAACATCACTCCTGAGCTGTACAAGTTTATAATTATGCCTGTTGAAGGTATATTCTTTTTGGACAGAGCTGGCACATGGAGATTCTTTAGACAGTCTGAAATCCTTAAGGCTAGCAAGAAGTTTCTATTTGGGCTAAGGATATCTACAAGAGGCAGAACTGGAAATGAAAACTTTGAAGCCCTTGTTCAAGCCCAATGTGAAGTCTTAGCTGAAGCTGATCCCCATGCCAAAGATTTTGAAGTTAAAGAAGAACCTTGGTGGGATGATTGAAGACTGATTCTAACTCTGAAGATTTTGTTGTTATTTAGTTGATTGTACATTATAGAATAGTTAGTTAGTAGTTAATCTATGTAAACACTTATGTACATTTCTTTATTCTGTTATTTCAAGTGATGTTTACGTATTTCAGAAAATCAAAAAACATATAAAAATGGAAAAATGAAAAGATACCACAAAAACAGAACAAAATGGTACAACACAGAAAAAGATTCCACAAAAACAGAACAAAATGGAACACTAGAAAAGAAACCAAAAACAGAACAAGGTTCAAATAAAAAGAGCTACCAAAAACAGATAGCTAGGTAGCCAAATGTACTTAAAAGTTTAAATCTTTTGTTATTCGAAGTCAAACTGATTCTTCAAAAAGAAAAAGGTTTTGTCATCATCAAATAGGGGGAGATTGTTGGGGAGATAATCACTTCACCCAAATAATCAACTCTGCCTATCCTAAAACATAGAATTTGATGATAACCAAACCCTACATTCAGTATGACTTAGAAAGAATTCAAACATGTGTTGTTTGAATCAGTTTATGTGAAAATATGCTAAGTATGGAACCATCAGCTGAGGAAAATAAGCCATCAGCTGATCATCAGATCCTACTCAATGTATCAGCCAAAGGATATCAGCCAAGGAGCATCAGATGAAGAAAACAAGTAAAGAAGACCATCGGCAGAGGAAAACAGTCTATCAACTGAATAAAATTGTTGATCAGATGATGAAAATATTCCATCAGCTGAGTAAAGAGATTGATCAGCTGAGTGTAGAAAGTGATCAGCTGAGTGAACAGATTGATCAGCTGAGTGCCTATTCTATCAGCTGAGTGAACAAATGGATCAGCTGAAGCCTAGAAGCATTAGCTAAGTAAGTCTTCCTTTACACAAGTCATCTCTCCTTATAAACTAATGTATTTGATTGATCATCTGAGCACTCTTGATCAACTAATCATCCAAATACATGAGCTTATGTTCTCCTAAGCTTACTATTGAACAGCCGAGCATCTATATGATCAGTTGAGCAATATGTATCAACTGAGTCCTAGCTAAAAGTGATCCACTGATATATTTTGTCAACTGAGTAGTGAATATGAGAGTTCCTTGTACAATCTGTTAGCTGAGTCGTGAAAAATGTCAAATCTACTCTATCTTTTCAGATTGTAAGTCATATGTAAAAGGCAAAACATGTGTTGTTCTATTATGCCTTAGATCTTTGTTTGTAAAAGTAAAATGCACTTTTTGGATCAAGTATGAGACAAAAATGTTTGATCTTATCCTCTGGAAAAGGATAATGATACCTCAAACAGACGAAGATCTTGAAGATTTGTTCAAACAACTAAGTATGGCTGGCAATCCCATACTTGGTAAAGTCAAATCAATTAGAAGCATGGTGTTGATTAAAGTACAATCATGGAAAGGGAAAGATACTTCTACACGACAGTAGATGTGGACTTTAATATTTTATATTGTGAATGGGTTGCACTTTTGCAGAAAAGTACGATTACTTTTATCATACATTTGATTAAAGTAACTTTACTTTTCACCCACTACCTTTACAATTAAAATATTATATTTCCACATCCTCTTGGTCTCTTACCTTCATGCAACCGGATCTACCAAGACTTCTATATATATTCATGCATGATGGACATGCAAAAAAAAGATACTACACAACACAACAAAGTGAAGTCTCTACTACACTAAAAGAAAATCTCATCAGTTAAGAAATTTCGTAGAGTATAAGCATTGTGTAGAATCAAACTTGTTCATGTGTTGAACACTCTAAATACATTAGTTGTTTTAGAGTTAGCTTGTCTATGTGTTAGACAAATTGATTGCCACATTTTATTGTACTTAGAATTTCCGCTTCTAGTACATGTAATTCTTGATTCATATCAATAAGAATTATATAAAAGTATATAAGTGTGTATTTAATTTTTAAAAGGTAAAGTTTGTATTCAACCCCCCCTTCTACAAACATTTGTTGTTGCGTACTCAATCTGGGACTAACAACTGGTATCAGAGCAAGTTAGATAATCAATATCTAGATCTGTTTTGCTTACTCTACAACTGCTTCTACCCCTCTCAATATGGCCTCATCCGCAAACAATATGAATATCTCAAACACTGGGTCCTTAACAAGATGTCCCATGTTTGATGCTGAAAATTTCTCCATGTGGAAAAGTAGAGCACATCTTTTCCTATCCACCCTTGATATCTAAATGCTTGAAATAGTCACTGATGACCCTTATTTTCCAACATCAGTTTTATCTATCCCATCAGAATCTGAAGGTCAAACCTCTACAACTGAAAGAATCATAACCACACCCATGCATCTGTGGACAGATGAGGATAAGAGGTTGGTTAGCCTAGATGTTAAGGCTAGATCAGCTCTTGTCTCTTCACTACCCAATGAAATCTATCATCAAGTGCTTAACTATTCTTCTGCAAAAGAGATGTTAGATACACTCACGGTTGCATATGAAGGGACTGAAGAGGTGAAGGAGAACAAGAAGCTCCTCCTCAACAGAGAGTATGAATTCTTCTTTGCTCGGAAAGGTGAGAGTCTTACACAGATATACACCAGGTTCAACTGCCTTGTTAAATGACTTGAAAAGGGCAGACATAACCAAGAGCAACTTTGTCTTGGTGAACAAGTTTCTAGACTCCCTTCCTGAAACATGGGATCACTTTGTCACTATTCTAAGACATAGTGAAAAGATTAAGGGAATGTCTCTGGTTGCTCTTTATGGTAACTTACTCAACCATGAGCAATCAGTCAAACAAAGGAAGTTGTCATCCAAGGAGATGAAGGAGGTTGTGAAAGCTGCACAACCTGCCCTTGTATCAAGAGATACAAAGATGAGAAGCTTTGCAGCTATTGATTCTGGTTCTGATGAAGAAGGAGATGGAGAGGAGAGTGCTGGAGAAAGTGATGAGGAGAAGGATTGTGAGGAAAGTAATCTGGAGGAGTTGGTTAAAGGTGTAGCTATGCTGGTTAAGAAGTTCAGACCTTTCAAGAAGGGAAAGGGTGTTAAGAGGTTCAGCAAGAGGTCATCAAAGTTTGTCAAGCCCAAATCCACTTTTGATGCCTCCACAGCAGAGTGTTATAAGTGTAGCAAGATTGGCCACATAGCCAGTGACTGTAAGTCCAAATATAACACTGGTTCTTCATCTGTGCAAAAACAGGAGGGAAAGATTGATTATGAAGCCAAGTATAAGAAACTCCTTGCTGCTGTCCTTGACAAGAAGAAGAAGAAGAAGAAAGCCCATGGCCAAGTTCTTGTTGCTGAAGAAGAAGATTGGGCAGAAGAAGATCTCTCCTCAGATGAAGATGAGGTGATCTCTGCTAAGTTCTGCATAATGGCCAACAACAATGATGGTAGTTCCTTTGATGAAGACATGAAAAAGGCTGCTAAAGCTTGTTCAACTACCAACTAGGATCCTTCTTCTATGTATCAGGTTGGAAAATTTATTAACTATGATGATAATGAGAAGAATGCTATGTTTGATTACTTGTGTATTGATTTCCAGTCTGCTATTCAAAGAGAGAAGAAGCTAAAACTAGAAGTAGAATCACTAAAGGAAAAGTTAATTCTTAAGAATGAGGAACTTAAGAAGATAACAATCTTAAACGATGAACTAGCTAATCAAAAGATACTTAATGAGATCTTAGTAAAAGAAACTAGTGAAGCAACCAAAAAGTTTAATGACCTCCAAAAAGTAGTAAAGTCTTGGTGTGTATCTGCAGAAAAGACCACTCAGTGTGTCATGGAGCAGATACCCAAACAAGTTCAAGCAATTATTGGTGGAAATTACTCTAAGGTTGCTAACTATGTTGATTCTAGTAAGAACCTTAATATCTTAGACAAAGCTGACATTTTGCCACAGACCTTTCACAAGACTGTTAAAGGCAAAAGTGTATTCACAAATAAGTTTGTTAGAAGCAAAAGTTCCCACTCAAAAGAATCAATTATTCCTTCTGTTGAATCATCCTCTAGTAAGATTTCAGAATGTAAAAATACTAATAACACAAAGTCAAAGGATGTGATTAAAGGAAAGGAATCATTAGTTGAGACCTCAGAGACATTATGTTGTCAAACCTTGAAAACAGATGACTTAATTCTTAGCATTTCACAAACTGAAGAATCATTAGCTAATACTACTCCATCAACTGATAGGTTAGTAGATGATAAATGCTCAGCTGATAACCTGTCAGCTGATCATAGCTCATATTCTAAACAATCAGTTGATCTAGAAGTAATCAACTCTCTTTTAATAGAAGAAACTATGAGTAAAAAGAATAATGTTCACATTGTTCCCATTTCTGCCACTCCAAAGATTGGTCAAAAGCTTTCCAAAAACAAAGATCAATCTAAGGTGCCTGTGAATAAAGACCTAAGAAATTTACAGGATAAGCTTCATAAGCTGAATGGTCAAGTTAGTCAAATGATGACTGATAAGAAAGCTCATAGGAATTCAAACCATGTTGCTCAATGCCCCAAGACCACAAAATCTCAAAAATGTTATAAATGTGGAAGCAAAGAGCATAAGGCATTTGAATGTTCTTTAGAAAGGAATTCAAGACAGCGGACTTGTAATGATGACATAGTCACTCCTCCCATTCATAAGAAACCTGAGATGAAGTGGAAAGCTAGGTGCATTCCACAGGGATCCACTGAGTAGTGGATTCCTACTTGTGTCACTAACTCTTCTTTCATTCAAATCTGTGCAGGGTGTTGGTTCTTAGTTTCTTGACAGTGGATGTTCAAGAACCATGACAGGTAACAAGGCTTTGCTCAATAACTACAAGAAAGAGAAAGGTCCAAGGGTGACCTTTGGTGACAACAACCATGGGCAAACTAAAGGCTATGGTGAGCTTCATAATGGGAACCTCAAGCTGTCAAAAGTTTCATATGTCAAAGGGCTGAAATATAATCTCATAAGCATAAGTCAATTGTGTGATGGAGATAATGAAGTCCCTTTCACAAAGACAGGAGGATCCATTATAAATAAAGAAGGTAATACAGTATTCAGCGCAAAGAGAACCAAGGATGTGTATACACTTGACATGTCCTCTGGTGTGTAACACCCAGAAATTTATTATTAAATTTATGCAAGGAAAGTACAAGGTGTTACCCGAGTTATAAACGGATATACGTGATAAGATGGGGTTTTAATCTAGAGGGGCTAAAACCGTCAAATTATAACTTGATTAAGTCCAGGGGCTGTTGTGTCAATAGTTGAAACTATATATATATATATATATATATATATATTGCACCAACTTTGACTATTTTGTCAAAGTTATCATCTTATCTCCTGCCATCCACGAGTTCAAGAGCTAGCATAGGAGACATTCACTTTTCTTTGAAGAACACAGCAGAACTAGTAGCTATAGCAAGAATCTATCAAGTATACAACTTGAGGTAAGCTTTCAAACCATTGTTCTTGATGTTTTGTAAGATTAAACACATGATTCAATGGTGAAATCATGTTAGAGATGTTTTGTATTGATTAGATCAGGTATATCAATTGTAGGAGGTGTAGGAAAACACCTCTAGTTGCTTTATGGTGAAACTATAGGATTTCTTGGTGATATCCGACTGTTCTTGCCAATAACAGTCCGCTGGACTGTTATGTACACGGCCCGTGTAGCGGTACACGGCCGTGTAGTAGTTATGGCGGTCACAGGGCCATGTAAGGATACATGGTCGTGTAGTATAAGAGGTACACGGCCCGTGTAGCGGTACACGGCCGTGTAGTGTGCAAGGCGGTCATAGGGCCATGTAGGGTTACATGGTAGTGTAGCATGAGTGGTACACGGCCCGTGTAGAGGTACACGGCCCGTGTAGGGTGACTAGACCACACTGGCCATGTTGCCAGCTTAGGTCGTGTAGCATTAATGGGACACGGCCCGTGTAGGGATACACGGCCCGTGTAGGCCCTATTTCAGATCAGAATGCCTTATGTGATTTTATGAATTGTTTATATAGGAGGTGATTGGCATATTACCTGTATCATTGACGACTGTGGATCAATTCATGATAGTATGATCACAAGGTGAGTCTTCTAGACTTCACTTCATATGTGCAGCATGTATGCTATTATATCAGATTATTGACATGTCATGTTATTCATATGTGTGTATAAACTTGCTGCTTTGTGCAGTAAGTCTCAGAGGTGGAGTGCTTACTGCTAAGTCCAGTAAGGCTCAACTATGGTACAATACTGTGACCCATGTTGCTGCCCTGGGTCTAGAACCAGAGGCTAGCATTGTTTGCCAGACATACGTGTATTATCTTCATATGATTTTATACGTGGGTTTATATGATGTTTAGTCCGGTTTACTCACTAAGCTCTCGTAGCTTATCAGATACTATTTTTAAAATGTTTTGCAGGTTTTATCAAAGGCAAGGGCAAAGCTCCGGTTTGACTTCCAATTGTTAAACTCTTTGAAATTAACACCGGGTTTGTAAATATCAAGTTTTTGGTACCAAACTTATGACAGTATTTATGTGAGTATCTATTGATACGTCAGGTTTTCAAATAAGTATTGCTTCCGCTTTTATGTTAAACTTTGAGATGCGAACACTTATAGGTGTTTGATCTTATTATTTCAAATTTGGTTTTTGGGGCGTTACAACTTGGTGTCAGAGCCACTGTTTGAGGGATCTGGATGTGTACAAGACACATTCTGGACTTAAACCATGGTTCTGCGGATTTTGAAAATTGTCAAACTGGAGGCTTGCAGCTTTGTGAGTATACTAACAGTTATATTGATTATGTATTATGTGAGCATTGTATGCGAGTACAGGATATGCTTAAGACAGATATGTTATATATATATTTACAACTGTTAAGAGTTGGTTTTATGTGAGCATGTATGATAAATTAAAATTGTTATATGAATATATGAGAGCATGATATATAAACTTTGGCCTAAGCCTGTGAATCGGGAATTTTTGTGTTAAAGTTAAGATCAAACGTGTGTAATGTGTTTAGAGTAATATAAGGGCCCATATTATTACAAACACATGATACATGTTAGAACTTAATGGAATCATGAGGAATCTTGTGAATCGGGTGAGGGGTACTTGTAAGGTAGTACACCTGAGAACATATGTAGAATGCCTTAGTATGTATAGAAATACTTTGGATATGATGATAGGTGTACTGATATGTGGATATACAAGTAACTGTTTGTTATATAGGATAGTGTGATAAAGCCACCTTTTGCTTTAGTGTTTTATCTATACTACCAGAATGATTTATACAAGAGGTTCAAGAGTAGTGTATAACCCTAAGGGTGATTTTAGTCACAGACACGAAGGGATAAATATCAGTATTACAAGTGAACGTATCCTTATAAGGATATAGTATGACAGGGTATATGGAGCCTAGATTTAAATCGTCAAGTAACAGAATCTATATATGAATAATTCAGTGCCGAAAACTTAGTTAAGTGATGAGGTAGAGTTTATGCCAGATATTATCGTATGAGTTGCAGCACAGATGAAAGGACAAGGAAGTGATCAGATAAGAGTCAGTATCAAGATTAGCTATACAAAGTGAAAGGGTTCATTATTAACCCTAAGTTATTATTCGTGAAGTATCAGAAGGTTGTACGTTCAAGGATTTTCCGCGTGTCAACCAACGATGTATTAAAAGTTAGCAAATCGACTGTTAATCATAAGTAATTTCAGAGATCGAGGGTGCATTTCATATATGTATGTATGCACCTGGAGATGAAGTGGAATATGTAATAGATTAGATAAGGAGTGCAGACGAATTGACAGCATGACGTGAAAAGAGTTTAAAGACATTATAATCAGCCCCTAACCCTTCATCTCCCTCACTTTTTCATCTCCCTATCTCTATTTAAACAAACCAACACTTCCTCTCCCAACCCTTTCATTCCCTCTCTTCTTCTCCCTTCATCTTCGCTTTATTCCTCCTTCAAAGTCACGAAAATCCAGCCTCAAAATCATCCAAGAAAGCTGCAAATTGAATATCAAGTGAAGAATTAAGCAAGAAATCAAGCATTGGTAAGAGGTACCTTCGATTTCTCTTCATTTCTTGGCATTTCTTTGAGTCTTCTTCTTCTTTTCTCCAAGATCTTGAATCTACATGAACACATGAGTGTATCATGTTAGCTTTCTTCTTAAAATCACGAAAATATTGAAAACAAGGTTACAAATATCATTTTTTAAACCAAAAACACAAGATTTTGACTTTTTATGAACATGCATGTAAATTCTAGTGGAATCCATGTTGGATCTCTACATGCATGTAAGTTTTGCTTCAACTGAATCATTGTTAAGGTTGGAGTAATCTTTAAAATGTATAAAACATGGTTAAAATGAAGAATCTAAGTTTGTAACAACAAGAAATCGAGTTAAAACACACCAATACTCAAGAACAAACAAACTAAAATCCGGACAGAAAGTTAATCGACTTAATCTGGTCATAACTTGAGTTTTACTCATCCAAATCACTTGATTCTTCTTGGGTATGTCTATGTCTTATCTTTCTAATCTATGTAAAATCACCCAAAAATAATGTCGTATGACCCCTCAAATCGTCAGTAGAACACAAGAGGGTCAAACAGTGAACCCTTAACAAGATTTGACCAAATAAAATACCTATTAATCTTTAAAAATAATAATATTTTTATGGTATACACTAAAGGTACAAATTAATAACATATAAAAATATGAAACCCTAAATAATTTATTAAGGTACTAAAACATAGCTCCAAAGTGTAACTCTACAGGCTGGATATTAAGGGAACTACAAAGAAGAGATAAATATATATATATATATATACATAATAAAAATAATGAAATATTTAAAAATAAAACATAATAAGTAATATTAAGGAGTAAGAATCATAAAAACACCTAAAAAGTAAACCTAATAAATAAATATATTAGTAACTTATATAAAAGAAAACTTGAGTAAGATACATAGTTAAAGATAATATAAAGTTATAACTATATTATTACGATTCGTGAAGATTATAAAAATATATAAACATATATACGATGATATACTCATATTTTAAAAGTATTATATAGTACCAACACTTAACCTAAAAGTTAAGTTGATAAAATGTCTTGTTTATAAGGAAAAATTAATTAAATAAATTTTACACAAACGACCCACGAAATACTATAATATACAAATAATATATAAATGGTGCAATACTAATTACTTATCTTAATAAAACTTTATCGTGCACCATTAAATAAAATAAAAACTAGAACTAATAATGAAATATTATTGTAATAGGTGTAAGCACATCGGTCGATCGAGGAATACTAGGCTCAGCTCTATCTGCTTTGAGATTACCCTGTGAGTATCATAGCCCCTTTTTACCGTACTTCTTATTATTTTTGGAGTGAAAAACATAATATAAGTTTTTATATGGTTTTTCTATGAAAACATATGATCTAAATAACTTAGCACTTGTTTGTACTTGTATATGCAATGCCTGAGTTTAAAAGTGTAAATCCCGGATTGTGATAGTTAATTGTTACACTACCATTAACCCGACTTAGGGTTGACGAACCTTAGGTGTACATTACTGAAGAAAATACTTGGAATGAATTCGTAAATTTTTTGGCATCGTTGTCTGAATGGTTTGGTAGGGCTCATGGCGAATGTTGCTAAAGTACTTAACTTTTGTGCTTAAAGTGGAGAACAACTTGAAATATCTTGTATCTTTGATGACAATGTTTCACCTTAGAAGAAATTTTTCTGCATTAAAATTTATTTTCTTGCATACGAAAACCTATGATCTCACCAACTATTTTTTAGTTGACACTCGTTCTTAAATTATGCTTTTCAGGTAATAACAAGTAAGAGTTTGGCATGGGTGCATCTTGTGTGGCGTCAACCTCACAAACATTATTTTATTCACGTCTTATGTTGGTTAAACTCATTTGGTTTTGGGAATATTGTTGTAAACAATATTACTTATGTTTTGATTAATCTTTCATACATTATTATGGTTGGTAATTGTCTACTACCTTGTGCGATGAAACCTTGTGCTGTGACACCTCGTGTTTCCGCTTTAGCGGGGTGTGACACATCGTATCCGCGTAATACTGCAACAGCAAATAGTTTTTGTTCTACAATATATCGTTTTCAAGAATGTAATAATACGTTATTCGCGCGATTTAATATGATAGAAAAAGTTTATACATTTAAATGGAATACCACTCACCCGCTGGATTTTAAAAAAATGTTAAAACTAAAACACAAAATGTGAAAATTATATTAACAAACTTTAAATATGATTATTTTAATGGTAGAATTTAATACCAAAATATATATTGTTTTGCATGTATTGAAGTTGACTTTTTGCTTACCGAGCTTCCTACATAAACACCATCTCATTTCTGGATCAACTCCATCGTCGGATAACATTCTTTCACCGGCGAAAGATGAATTCTGATGACTATTCAGCACCTCCGTCCTTCTCATCAAGAGATTCGAGGAGCATCGACCGACAATTCTCGGCAAAAAATCAGAGTACTACTGTGGCCGGTGAACACGCAACGCAAGCTCCATCCTTTTCGTCCACCGGGAACGGAAGGGTTGAACCGAAATTCGCGGTAGACGGTCAACGCACGTTGCCCGGAGAATATTACGTTCAAGCGCCGTCATACACAGCTTTCCACCACGGCACAGGGAACTCGGCCACACAGTTTACAGATGGCTATGGCTACCGTGGGTCAGTTCAGACCGATGACGGTAGCCATGCTGATGCACCCGGTTTTGATGTGACGGTGCACGAGAACAACTCTGCAGCTAATGGTTTTAATAGTTATTATGGTTACGAGCAACCGCCGTCGTATTCCGCGGCTGATCCAAGATATGGATCAAATCTTGAAGTATCGGCGGCGGTGAGTACTCCCATGGTTAATATAGAAGAAAACCTTGGAATCAGTTTGACGGGAAGGAAATTCCGGGGAGCGAAACTCAAGGCGTTCTACACGGATAAAGATATCTATTGATTCGATTATTAACTGGGAATTCAGATCGATGTTTGATGTCACATTTGTGTTTGTTTGTTTATTAAAGATGTTTGTACGTTGCAATTAAATCTTCAAATTAAAATAATAAAACTTATCAAGTTCTACTTTAGTTGATTGTTGATCCTCTCCATTTTAGGGCACGTGCAACCTGTTAGAGCATCGATGAATTGGTAATTTGATAGCCTAGTTGGCATGGTTGGCGTACGTTACCAATGTCAAACACTACCCCTCACTTATATGGTACCGAAGCAAACATTGTTTTTTGCATTTGACTACCGAAGGAGAGAGAGGAGAGAAAATGAGAGAAAAAGGAGAGAGGAGAAATTATTTTTTTATAAACCTTGGAAGTACTTGAAGTATGAGTATTTCTTGAGTTTATGTTGCTTCAAACATGTAGTGAATTATACTGATGTGACGCTGATATAGCTTAAAATATTCGGTGTTGCTAAATTGACACCCTTAGATAGATAGACACCCTAGATTTAAAATCAAAGTCCTAGATTATGTTCCTATATATGCTCCTAAATTTTAGTTAGAGTTCGTTAGGTGATTATTAATACAAGTTAATTAGCCTAAATAATTTTGTCCTTATTTTTATTTTATGACACATTCATTCACTTTCTAAACAATCTTATTTTTGTTTTTTTAAATGATTTGAATTCAAATTTACAAACATTTTCAGACATCTACATCTTTCGACAAAAATTTTTTTATCTATAATATCGTAAATAAAATGTTAACAAAAAAACGACGTTATTGATACTAATTCACTATTATTAACCAAACGTAATACTAGTATATTTTTCATAAGGATGTTATATAGACATCACAACTTTGAAATTGAAGTCATTTATATTTTTCCTATATATATTTCTTTTTAAATTTTAGTTAGATGATTATAAATGTAAGTTAACCAGTCCCTAAATGATATTGTAATTATATATTTGTTTTAAGACATCTTTAATCATTTTTTATTACTTAGTCAGTCATTTTTATTTTTGACAAAAAAAGAAGAAGATGACTTTGTGTGTTCTGTGATGGTTGGAGAATCATGAGAGTAAATATAACGAATCCGGATAAACCCAGAACAATAGTATGATAAAACAAAAATTATCACTAGAGGGGCTTAAAACATAATTTATGTTATAATAGAATCGATAAATTACGTAATTTGTTATCTTTTTCACAAGATATTTAAAATATATGCCATAATTTTTTGATCTCTGACATTTTAAATATTAAAACAAATCATACAAAAAAAAGACAAAACTAAAATAATAAAATAAGTCATATTTAAAAAAATTAAAATCGTAAAACAAATAATTACAATAATTAAAAAAATAATATTTAAAAGAAAAAGAAAAGATGATTAGAAAGTGGTTAAATGTGTCTTAAAACAATAATTAAGATAAGATATCTTTTTAGTAAATTTAGAGTGTCTATTTAATCATTCATTAAAATATTACATGTTTAAACATGTGTAATACCCATACTCTTAAAAAACAATATAATTTTAGACAATGTAAGATGAACCAAAGAGTAAAAGGTCTGAACACACGCTAGCAATTTTAGTTGCAAAATGTTGGAAAGTTAAGTCAAATGTATGTATTTCCATAGAAAAATTGAAATAAAGGTTATTATAATCTTACATATTTAGCTCACCAAATAAAAGGACTAAATAATATACATGTGAATGCGTCCTTATTAAACAATTTTATACATTAACCAATTTTATATCAAAAATTATAATAATACTTGGAGTTGGATGATAATACTAATAATTGAGGTTAGACTTACTTGTTAGACCAATAGCACTCAACCTGGGTAGCTGGTTGGAGGCTGAGGGTTATGAACGACTCCCACCTTTTTAAAGTGAGAGTGGGGTTTCCGGCAGGTTCTCATTCACGCTGAAAACTTTCTTTTTTAAAATTTTTTTGTTTATTCCCTTCGACGGTCATATAAGGTTTAAACGAGAATATTTTTTAATACGAGAACCTGAGAACCATTTTTAGCCGTTAAATCAAAAGGGCGTATATGTCTTTTCCATTAAACACTCACATACTCCCGCCATTAGAAGATTTACAGCACATTGTTCTGGAAGTATTAAAAAAACCTCAAAAGCAAAACCCTCCGAATCGGAACCACCTAACCAGCACCTTCGTCTCCATCCACCGGCTACACCAATCTGCACTATCTTCCCACCGTCTCCATCCCGTTTCCAGCGACACCAATCGGCACTATCTTCCCACCCGTCTCCACCCCATTTCCATCTCTGGTCGAACTACCGTCGTTGCCCACTTTGACTAGCTTGCTGTCGTAGCCACTCCGGCGAACACCACTTGCGCCCTCGCCACCACCATCATCCTTGCAACAAATAAAATTGTTTTCTCTCCGATGGAATTGCCGTTGCGTCCTACCATCTCCCTTTCCGGTCAATCACAAAATAGGTTATTATAGTGTTGATTTCTTACAAAGTCACTGTACAAGATACAAGATTTCAGGCGGCAGTTGTGGGTTACTTTACTTCACTTTTAAATAAAAAGTAGGGAAAGTCATAGAAAGTGGGGAAAGTCAAGTAAGTGATAGTGACTCCCATCTTGGTGTTTTGTGGTAAATTTAGACATATAATTACATCTATTACTTTATTTTGTTTTTATAGAGACGTGTAGCTTGTTTTTTTTTATTTGGAAGTAGAGTACCTAGTCTTCGAATAGTTTGTTTAAGTAGTTACTATAATTTTTTGTATTGACGAGGGGTTGTTTGAATGTATATTAAGTTGTGTATATATGCATATCTACATATGTGCTGGAAAAAGCTAGGTGAAAAACATGTGTATATATTTGCATATGTGCATATACACACCTGTCAGACCTGTATTGAAAAAAAAAACTTAATAATATGCACATGTTCAATCTCGAGACCTGTGTTGAAAAAAACCAGCAAACTCGAATTTTTTTCTTCGAAAAAATATAACAAGATCAGTCTCAAATTAAAGAGCATATTTTTCTCGTTAATTTGGTATAATTTTAATATAACACATTTCCGTTTGATGGATATATTAGTTTAAAAAAAGTGGAGGTAATGTGAAAATGTCGAAAATACCCTTAATTAATTAAGGATAAGTCTGATTAGTTTAAGGTTATCTATTAACAACCATTTAATCTGGACCCTCCGTCTTTTTGATCAATGACTATAATTGGTTCTCGTACGAAAAATAGTTTTCGTTTGAACCCTGCACTATATATATAATTGTTTTTTGGGCAAATTGCACGAAAATACAACAAACTATGTCAATATTGTCATTGTATGCAACCAACTTTATTTTTACCTAAAAATACACACAACTTTTAAATTTGGTTCATTGTATGCAAGTCACCTATAACAACATGTAACTTACAATAAAATAGAAAAAATAAAAGAACTTTGGTACCTAAAAATACAAGAAACTTTCAAATTTTGTTAATTGTATACAATTGATAACCAGTAACCTAGTAATCAGGTTACCAATTGTATACAATGAACAAAATATGTAAGTTATATGTATTTTTAGGTACAAAATAAAGTTAATTGCATACAATGACAATATTGACAAAGTTTTTTGTATTTTCGCGCATTTTGCCCTTGTTTTTTTTATTTTTCTCCCTCTCAACAGTCACACACACACACACACACATATATATATATATAGAGACACACACACACACACATACTAATTAGCAACTATAAATACTTCTCCCCTCCTTCTCATTTTTTCACACAATCATCCATTCTCACACATTCTCTTTTTAAAAAATTTATATATTTTAAATAATTTATTTATTTTATATTCAAAAGTTAATGTTGTCTTCATTGTCGGATGAGTTGTCTTCATGGTTGGAATCATCATCAAGGGCAATAAATCTCGCCGCGTATCGGCAAACAAGGATTGAATTATTTCGTGAAATACTAAACACAACTATATAAATCGAGGTTTCTCGATGATGGCGAAGAGAATGTTCGGAACCAAGACAGATAGGAACTAATCAAGTTAGAGACTGTGAAGGTGCACACGGCCGACTTTTTGAAGATTATTTTGGAGAAATCAGGAATTACAATAATGAGATGTTTAGACGGCTCGGCATGAGCCGATGGCTATTCCTACGAATATTGGAGGATTTGGAGTAGGAGTATACTTTTTTTTAACAGGGATGGGATGCTAAAGGCAAAAAAGAGTTATCTCCTTTGCAAAAGTATACCTTGGTAATTCGGGAAATGGCATATGGGGTATCCGCTGATCTTTTCAATGAGTACTTGAAGATGGTGGCATCAACTGCACGAGAATGCATACCGAATTTCGCCAAAAGTATCATCAAACTTTACGGTAAGCGATACTTACGTAAACCTTCATACAATGATATTCAATAATTATACGCCGCACATGAATCTAGACACGGGTTTCCAGGCATGTTAGGTAGCCTAGATTGTATGCATTGGGATTTCCAGGTTCCAACAACGACCTTAATGTGTTGAACTGGTCCTGTTATTTGACGATGTATGCAATGGGAAAGCACCAAAGTGTCCGTTTTAAGCAAAAGGAGTAGACTACAAACACAACTACTATCTTACAAATTGAATATACCTGGAATGGGCTGCATTTGTCAAATTATTCACAAGCCCTATTGTTCAAAGACGTCTAAAGTTTAAAGCCGCACAAGAAGCGGCAAGGAAGGAGGTAGAACGTTGTTTTGGTGTGCTAAAACAACATTGACACATAGTACAAAACCCGGCAAGATCGTGGCACCCAGATAAAATACGAAGAGTAATTTACGCTTGTATAATATTACACAATATGATATTGGAAGACGAAAGTCACGCAATTTGTTGTTTCAATGAAAACGCTAATCAAGTTGATGAGGATGATGAGGTTGATATTAGCAAGTAACAATGCAACGCTAACCTTCAAGAAATCCGAAACCGAGAAGTCCATCATAACCTTCGGGCGGATTCAATCGAACACATTTCAAGGCTTTCACGGAATAACGACAACAACTAGTAGATCTTTTTTTATTTGATGAAATGTATTTTTTTATTTCAATTATGTATTTTTTTTATTAGAATTTAATGTTAAAATATTAGTTTACTTTTATGAATATTAATATTTTATATTATTTCTTGTAAATTATTTATATAAATAAATTGTTTAAATTAAATAATTATAATAAAAAAATTAAAAATTAAAAATTAAAATATAAGATGGTTGGAAGGGGATGGAGGTAAGGGAACCTCGTCCAGAAGCATTAACCCCCCCCCCCCCCCCACCCACCCACCCACCCCCTCTCAACGGTTTGTTTTTTAAAATCCACCGTTTTTCTTATTTCTTTTTTAATTAATCATAGTTTTCACATATATATACATAACCTTTTTCATATCCAATTTTCACATCTTTATTAAAATCCTCTATATATTCTCTCTACCATTTACTCTCCATTTTTAGATTTTATTAGTATTCTTGTTTTTACATAATTTTTAAATTTTTAGAATTTATGTAATTTAATTATTATTATTAAAATTTTAAATTTCTAGAATTTTATTTGTAATTATTTATTTATATTTTTGTTATTAATAAAAAAGATAATTAGGTTTAATAATTTATTTATATAAAAAGAATAAAAAAAGTGGAGAAAGTTTGAGGAAGAAAATGGAAGGTATAATACTTGATTTTGATAGGGAGAAGGAAATGAAAGAGTGATGATACGACGCTGATATGATATTAGGTAAGGAAAAGAAAAAAGAAATGTATAACTCATAGCCTAATCATATAACTTTGAAGAATATAAAAGAAAGAGAGTGGATGATAAGACTAATAAGTAATAACTTATGTAATTCTTTATTGTGTTAAATTTATTTTGTAAGGTAATACATATTAGGGGATAAGGATATCCAACCATAATTATTCATAACACTTTTTCTTATATGTCTATTAGAAGTATCGTGTTTCGTTAAAATCTTACTAGATAAAATCCAATTTGACAGAAACATAGTGAAGAAAAAAGAGTATATAAATACTTCAATACGCCTGAGGATGTCGCCTCAATAAAAACTTTGTTGGTAAAACTCAATTGGAACAAAATCATGACAAATAAAAAAAGAGTGCAACGCATATCTTCTTACTCTGACGATCACATCACTTGAGTTTTTTAGTTGACAGAACCCAATAATCAACATCATAAACTATCTTTTATATGGATAAATCACACCACTTAAATAGTTGTGAGTTCCTTGAATGAACTTATAATGTATTGTATTGTGTTTCTTAGTGAAAGCATGTACTTTGCTTGCTTCATAAATTACCAAGATCTTCGCAATACTAAATGAAGCTATTGCAATTATTTGCTTTGTGGAACGCCGCCATTAACTTGTAGTGTCACAAATTCTTTGCTTTAACGAAGGGTAAAATCCGACAAGGGGTTGGCTAGTGGAGGAACGGAACCATAGGAGGCAACGGCAAGAATTATGGGAAACGGGGGAATGAAAACAGATACGGAGACTGAGATTATGGAAATTGTGGTTGGCAAAGAAGAGCCGAAGGAGATAAAGGCATCTATAGAAAACTAGAGTAGGTGAGAGATTAAAGCTTAAAATAGACAGTAGGAATGTAGTTTTGATTGAAAATTAAAAACTTTTAAATTAAATGAGAAAAAGAGTATTGTAAGATTTATAAAGAATAAAATTAGGCTCGAAAATTAAATAATAACTTTTAAATTAAATGAGAAAAAAAGTATTGTAAGATTTATGTCGGTATCTTTTTTTTATTAGGCTCGAAAATTAAAGAATAAAATTGAGTGGATGTGTTATTTATTAGACCATGTGGAATAGGAATAAAAATCTTGTAATTTTTTAAGAAGATGATAAATGGCTTTTAGTTTTTAAAAAATGGGCTCGAGAGTGTGTTTGGACTGGAGACATGTTTGTAAACCAGACCAAAAGGCGATAAATGGGTCTTTTGTTTTCTATTTTAGACCACGTTTCAAGGGACAGTTTTAGGCCTATGCGGGCTGCTCATCTTTCCACAAGAAAAACATTTAAATAAAGATATAAAAAATTCCAAGGAAGAAAAAACTTTTACTCATGCATCATCCACGCCTCAAAAGAAATGTAGTAAAATAGTTTATCATATATAGTTATATGAATCGTAAAGTTTTTCTAGCATTAGTAGAAACAAAGTTATGAATCAATTATTCATAAACAATACTCTCTAAGATATTGTTCTCAATAGCTATCATTGTCAATCCATTAAGCCTTACTTGTGACATTTTGGACCGTAACTAGAATTTCAACAACTTAAGTTTTGAGAAAATTTTATCTGCAGATGCACAAATTACTAGAATAGTCAACAATACTCTATATGCAATAATTGCATTGGGAAAACAATCAACTTCTTACAAGTATTTTAAAACATTGTTAGGTCGGATAGTTTTTCCATGTAAAAACTTGTCAAGTAGCTTCAACTCTATATAAAATCCATTTTTATCAAAATTTGATCGTCCATCATACTTAAGTGCGGATTCAAAATGACTACAACATGAGTTAAGATCTTTTTAATCAAATTCTTTCAAATTATTAGGAAACAAAAAGCCAAATACTTTTTCGTACTTTTTGTACCTTTCAAATATGCTTTTAAGAGAAGCACTAGCTTGATCTACAAACATGCCGCCTTTGAGGGAATACCGGATCAATATTCATTTAAATAATGACAAATTCCTTAGCATTACAATAGCCTTAGATAACTCTACTTTTCTGAACTCCTTGAAGTATTCGATCAACATGTTCACTTCTTTAATATATTAATCAAAACATAGGTTTTCTAAAATTTTATTTTTTTAATTGTGAGCGTTGAAAAACTGTAATACACACACACACACACACATATATATATATATATATATAAGTGGCGCCCCTTTAAATTGTAGACCATGTGTGACCACACCTCCTGCACTCCCTCAAAGACACCCATGAGTGTCAAGTAGGTCTTAGAAATTAGTGTGGTAAGAAATGATCACTAAGAGACTAAATGATAAGTTGAGTGTGGTGAGGAAAAAAGTTAACATGACATTGTGATTGATATAATAAAATGTGATCATTGCAAACACTCTAATAAGGTAGACCGAATGGAAATGTCAAAAACAGAAATATTCGAGGCTCGGCATATGCATGATGCATAAAAATCTATCTCAAAATTATTCAATGAACCAAGTATACCATCAATGGGAACTTTGCCTTCTAGTTGGAAGCGCTGTAGATCAAAATCCACAATTACCCAACCATAATAATCCTAGAAACTTGCTTATAGTAAGATAGTAAAATTTCTGAATTAGTCATAGGACTCTATAATAACAGCAATAAAACACACAAGCACAAACATTAACAAAAATGAGTCTTAGGTTACATAAATCACACACTCACAAAACCAACAAAGATGTAGCCTTTCAAACAAAGATGAACATAATAGTAGAAATAAATGTAACTGATGGTCAGATGAACAAAATACAAGTTTTTAGTTCTATATATGGTATTATGAATGCAATTGCTTACACTATATTTGAGGTTACAGTATTGGAAATTGGAACAGGCCGGAATAGAACACCTAGGCCTAGAGGCAAAAGTGAACATGATAAATGTTGAGCAATCTTTGAATCGGATAAAAAGTGACTTTATAACGTGCTTAATTAATAAGGGTCATGTGTTACTCCACTTGTAGCCAATAGGTTTTGAGTTGGAACCGCAAGAGCAAGATTAACCAGTGATTAATGCTGGATTACTTTAGTTATAGGCAATTGGTTTTGAGTTTGAACTTTCCGATCTTAAAAAAATAAGAGAAGGGAAAGCAAAATAAAAAAAGATCAAAACAGAGATTCGACATTGATGTTAAAACATAGGCGAAATATATATATTTTTGGTTATAAATATATGTTTATGAAGCACCATCGACATTGAGCCCTCTCCACCACCCCCTCACCTCCACTCATCTCCACGGCCGGTCGCCCTCTCCTCGGCCGGCACCGAAGACCGATACCCTTTGATTAGGGTTCTAGTTTCTGTAACGACACCCTACGATTAGGGTTTTAATTTCTGCAACCAAAGTAACGACACCCTTTGATTACGGTTCTGGTTTCTGTAACGACACCCTTTGATTACGGTTCTTGTTTCTGTAACGACACCCTTTGATTAGGGTTCCGACCACCACACCGCAGCTTACAGAGGTACTATCGTTTATTTTTATGACTTTTTTAAAAATTCAAAATTTTATTTTACCTATTGTAGCCCGTTTCTCACGTCTCACGCTCTCGGCTCTCTCAACTCTCTTCACTGCTATGGCCATCCACATCGTCGTCATCTTCGCCGTCGCCGAATCAAGCCCAAATCCAAATCAGAATGGGACAACCGGATGAGATTCTTTTGATGGTGGAAGCAAAGTCGCGCCCATCTTTTAGCACTCGAATTCCCAGAGCTCCAAAGTTCTTGAAACGGCATGGCCCTCATTACTTTATGCCAAGGATGATGTCTGTCGACCCATACCACCACTGGCTCTTCATGTTATACGATGATATAAATTGTGACCTTAGAGACATCCTTGTGGACAAGAAGACACTAGAAAATTTGTATGACAACCTTGCTGGAATGGTTAAAGAATTAAGAGGGTATTATGAGGAGGATGGCACACGCGAGTTTTCAGACGAGGAATTCACAAATATGATGGCTGTTTTATTTTGTCCTTCATTAAACATACCTTACGTGACTATGGGACTTGTTGGTGATTTTGTATCACCGACATGATTTAATTGTAATGGGATTAACTTATTAACCACTATGATCATAATAAATATCGAACAAGTTTGGTGAGTGCGGAGTGTACACTTGTTTGTAACGGGCTAGTTATTGTAACACGCAAAAAAATACCTTTAAAAACATAGAAAGTCAAACTAGAAAATATTCACAATAACAAAAGCAATTGTAAACTAGCCCGTGTTTACACGGGCTTAAAATCTAGTGTTAATTATAATCTCACAACATAAATTAATTCTGCAACATCAATCAATTAATTTAATGTTAATTATCATACAACCTGCAATATCAATTAATTCTGTAACAATTGGGTCAGTACATGTATGAACCGGGATTTCAATTCCCGGACACTGATTCGGAGCTCATGCAGGACTTAACCGGGATTTTAAATCTCGGTAACTCCTTTGATAACCGGGATCTTAAATGCCGAATGCCATACTTATCAAACCATTTAAAAAAACAACATTCGTTTTGCAAAATTTTTTAATAAATATATTAATAATGAAAAAAATTCTAGAATTTACAACAGAGCGTTTGTTTTATAACTTAGCAGCGCAAGAGACGTACGTTCTGCTCCAGGATGACCATGTACTTATATCTTCTTGGTTCTGAATGAAAAAGCTGTTTGATAATGATTCTGAATGAAAAAAATGACTATATTACCCTTCTTTATGATCAAGTACGGAATGAAATATAGTTGTAACGTCCCAATTTTTTTTTTGCAAGACACTCATGGATATAACATCATTTCATATCAGAGTAAATGCGGAAGTATCACAAGACATTACGAGTTAATTACAAAATCCCAAATTTAAATCTACATCAGTTCAACTGGAATAAGTTTTGAAACAAGTTGGAATTCTTTTGACTGCAAGCTGTCGTCACGGTCCTGGAGCTCTACCATGGTCCCGACCTGAAAGATAGGAATTTAACAACGGTAAGCGCGAAGCTTAGTGAATAAGTTACTGCAACCTACGACAATTCGTAATAATTACAATCATGCATTTTCTACCCGCCACCAATGTGATCGGTCATATCTACCCGATGCCAAAGCATACGGTCATGCTACCCGCCGCTGCAGCGGACGGTCATAACTACCCGCTGCCGAAGCAGACGGTCATACTACCCGCCGCTGCAGCGGACGGTCATAACTACCCGCTGCCGAAGCAGACGGTCATACTACCCGCCGCTGCAGCGGACGGTCATAACTACCCGCTGCCGAAGCAGACGGTCATACTACCCGCGGCCGAAGTAGACGGTCATAACTACCTGCTGCCGAAGCAGACGGTCGTAATTACCCGCTGCCGAAGCAGACGGTCATGCTACCCGCTGCCGAAGCGAACGGTCATCAAACGTTCACATTCTCTACCGGTCTGGTGTGCAAGTAAGAATACTCACCTGGCAATTGTCCTTGTTACTTGGTTCTTACTGAACTTTACTTGGTTACTCTACACGTTAACTGTCACCTGATGCAAGTCTGACAAATCAATACCAAGCAATAACCCAGACTTACTAACACAACTTCTACAAGTCTGATAGGCATAACACAAGTTCACATAGACACGTAGTAATACGGAATGCAATCATCAAAGTCCACAAAACCGGGGACGCGTCGCGTCGAGGTATAGTGTCGGATTTCACAATCCAGCTCAACTGTCGGTTTTCAAGAATCCGGGTCCCAACTGTCGGATTTCAAGAATCCGGGTCCCAACTGTCGGATTTCAAGAATCCGACTTCAAACTATCGGATTTTGGGACCTAGTGTCGCATGAAAGGCAAAAGTCGCATGGAACCAAACTATAAGTCGCATGGAAGTTATAAAAGTCGCATGGATCAACTGTGAGTCGCATGGCATACCATCCAAAAGTCGCATGAGCAATTATAAGTCGCATGACACTATGCAAAAGTCGCATGGCACAAAATTTAACAGTCGCATGGCACAAATCTAAAAGTCGCATGGCATGTGAAAGTCGCATGGCATAATGAAAGTCGCATGAAACACATGAAAGTCGCATGAAACACATTATAAGTCGCATGGCAATTACAAAAGTCGCATGAAACATTATACAAAAGTCGCATGGACATCAAGAAGGTCGCATGGGGCATAAGGAAGTTGCATGAAGCATTATCTTCTCCATCAGCTCATTATTTCTAAAACCCAGACTCCATAGCCACAATCCTAACTCTTTCAAAACTTAACCAAATCACTATATTTTTGTTTCAAAACATTTCTTCATTCATATAAACACTTCTTTCAAGATTTAACTATATTTCATCAAGCATTAAAGATCATATCTCAAATTCTCTCTAGTTCTTCATAAACCTATAACTTCAAAACCCAGCTTAAAACTCATGCTAACATCATTCAAACAAGATAATATTGATAGCTACACTACCACAATGAGATAGGAATCATCACCTGATGATTTTCTTGTAACTCTTAGCTACAAAATGAGCCTAGCTTCTTCTTTCTTTGTTCCTTCGAATGCAGCTTTAGAGACACACTCTCTCTCTTCTCAATGAAACAGTAATTTGATTGTAAATATGGAAGGTTGTGCCCTAGTTCTCTATTTATACCCATGAGAGACTCCCCCTTGTGGGCCTAAGCCCAATCCAATTAAAATTCTTATTGGATTGATACATATATACATAAGCCCACTACACAACTAGTGATTCCTTTTTGAATCCATATGTATAAAAGCCCATTGACTTAATAATTTCCAACCAAAATATATATATACAAGTCACCATAAAATCCATAAAATATACTTATACATTTTAAAAATTACGGGTATTACAATAGTTTGTTATGTTTAGAATGAATTACAAAATTATTTTACTTTTTGATATTAAAAACACATAGTTTTGTCAAAACATCAACACGTGTAACAAAATATAAAACCTTGTAACATGAAAACACTTTTTGTTGGTAAAATATCAACACACATAACAAAACAAATATAGTAATATGAAATGTCATAACAAAGTGGTTTATGCTTTTATGAAACGAAACACATTACATGAATAGCGTAACAAGCATTCTTCGGTTCTAGACAAATCAACCTAAAAAATGATATTAATATGAAGCATTTAAAAACAACTGATTAGCAATATGATCACGTAGATTAGACATATACTCATTGTCTGACGACCTCATTCAACTCTATTTATCTTGTCTAGGCAACCAAGTAAATAAAAACAAGAGTTAATTACAAAAATGGTCCCTGTAGTTGTCATGAAATTTCAGTTTTAGTGACGTTAACAATTTCCGTTAGATGCCCTCATGCGCCTTGCACATGAGGGTATTTTTGTCATTTTAACCCCTTATACTTGTTACCAAACATGGTAAAATGTATCTTCAATATTTAAATAAATAAAAAAAGAAACAATTAATCTTACAACCTATCTCCCACTCAAATACCATCTCTCTCTCTGTAACCATTTTCTCACCAACTCTCTCTCTCTCTTTTTAACCATTTTCAGTTTTTCACAGAGATAAAATATCACTCACTCACACACACGGCACACCATTCTCTCAACCACCAAAATCCACCACCACAACTGTCATCCAACCACCGGCACCGGCGAAAACCACCATCACCGCCATCTAAACCACCATCATCATCACAAGAAAACCACCATCTCCGCCATCTAACCACCCCTTTCATCATCTATTTCAGATCTAACCACTACCTAAGAAAACCTTAAATCTAATATCTCTATCTTCCCCATTAAAGACCACCGTCGCCGACATCAGATCTAAACAACCACCACCCCAACAGATCTGAACCACGACATCAAATCTGAACAACCACCGGCGCCGACATCAGAGCTGAACAATCTCAGCGAGTTACAACTTCTCTGAACCACCACCAACATCGTTCACCGGATCTGAACAACCACCACGCCATCTCGTCAGAACTCGATGATTTACAACTGATTTGAACACCAGTTCATGAGATCGGAACTCTTGTAGTCGGTGACACCTCCACACCTGCTACCATGAAGCCCTTTGTTCATCCAAACCCCTTTTTTGTGAGATTGAAGATTGAAGATTAGGTTTTTCATTTTAATTTAATTTGGGTGTTCATTGGTATAGATTTATCAATATGATTTTTAGGGTTTTCAGATATGCCAATCAATTTGGGTTTTAATCAATATGTTTTTCACTTTAAATCTGGTGTTATTTATGCATTATTTTTTTTGGTTTCAATAAAGAAACATCTTGTGATTATGAAACTTTGGCAAAGTGTCAATTGATATGTGTTTAAATTGGTGCTTGATTTAACAATCTGATTTAGGGATCTAATTTGTTCTTGGTTGCTATGTTATTCTAATTCATTATATAATTTAGATTTAGATTATCTTATATAATTTTGTATATAAATGATTAGATTTAGAGGTAATTTAAAACCCATGTTTGGTAACAAGTATAAGGGGTTAAAATGACAAAAATACCCTCATGTGCAAGGCACATGAGGGCATCTAACGGAAATTGTTAACGTCAGTTAGTGTAAAGGACCGAAAGTGAAACAAAGTGACAACCACAGTGACTATTTTTGTAATTTTTGAAGTTAAAGGACTAAAAGTGAAAATCAGTGACAACCACAGGGATCATTTTTGTAATTAACTCTAAAAACAATATAACAATGCAACCTTCATCTTGCTTTCCCATTCTTCGTCGCGGTTAAATTGAATGACTTTGTGACCGGATTGTACAAATTGTTAAATTGAATGACTTTGTGACCGGATTGTACAAATTGAATGACTTTGTGACCGGATTGTACAAATTCCATGTCTTGTTATATAACTTTGACCAAACATTATATTTTCCTTTAAGATAATCATAACGATTCTTCATTTGACGTTGTCCAACATTAAATCCGTATTATTTTTTAAGTATTTCTCCAACGTTTTCCCAAGACGTCAATTTCAAGATATTTCTTCTCATCCATAAGTGTTAACCTCATGTATACACGCTTCTTGAAATGTTTTTTTCTAGTGCTTTATCTAAGTCTAGGTCTTTTTTGTTTTGTTGATTCTTCAACATGAGCCGTGTCTAAATGGGTTAAGAATCACAAAACATACATGTTGAAAATGGATTGTTAAACACTATCCATATATAAAATAGTTGAATTATCAAACTAATAAGTATACTTGAGATGATCAACCCTAACCTCTTAGTCAAACTAGTGCAAGACCCACTTCATGATTATGGAATGTGATAAAAAAATTACAGAAACAAACACATTAGAGAAAAAAGTTCATAGATAATGGCAGCTTACATAAACAAAAATAATGGCAGCCTACATATTTAACAAAGATGGTGGCATTCATGTAAAAAACCATGATAGCAAATTAGCAATACAACCAAGAACATCACTTCAATTTCAAGAAATCAAGATGAAACCAGGAACGTTCACTACTACAAAAAAAGAGATTTAGGCCCGGTTTTTAATTAAGGCCTTTAGACCCGGTTTTGATGGGGGTCTGAAAGGGGGAGCCTGGAAGTTTAGGATTCAAGCCCGGTTTTAATGGGGTCTGAAAGGTACTTGGCAGCCTATATATGTTCGATAATGGCAGTCAAAGATAAAACATATGTTTACGGTAATGGAAATAGGGTTTGCCGACGGTGTTCGGTCGATATTACTACCATTTCAGTTTCGAGATTTCAGCTCTAGCTAAAGCTCCCTCTAAATCAAACTAGTGCATGACCCCCTACAATCTTTGAATGTAAGAAACATGCATAATGTATTATCTAAACTTTTATCAAGTTTATACATGAATACAATAATAAAATGGTTAAGAAAATAATAACCCACCAATTGATCATGAAACTTCTGTAGCAAAACTATCTTAACTTTTGTGAAACAAATACATGCATATAGAAAGAAAAGCCATAATAGAATATTTAAAAAAATACAATATTGGAGAACATGCATAGCATAATATCTACACTTTTATCAAGTGTATTAATAATCCACCAATAGATTTAGGAGAACATGGTAGCAACCATCTATGATCAATAGAAAAACATACTGTGTGTTTTGAAGAATGGAACATGAAAAAAGAAAACAAAGTATAAATAAACATATATCGCCGATCAAAAATGAAAAAACAACAAATCAAACAATGATCGATTTTTTTAACATACATATTCGGTTCATACGATTTATTAATCATAAAGAACGAACAAAAACTAATACGATGAAGTTAATTACTAATATAGTTTTTGTAGAATCATCTATAAAAGTATTATAAATGTCTTTCATTGATATATATGTAAGAGAAATCATCTATTTGTTTGATAATGTAATGTGTATTATATAACAATTTAGTTATATATTATGTCTTTTATCACAAATATTATCTATCTTATAAAACTATTAAAATATTTGATTTATCACATTTTGATTTGGACCGGTTAGAAGGTTAAGTTAGATTTGTAATTCTACGTTTGTATGAAAATTCTCAAGAAAATCTTTAATTCCCTGCGGGGATCCCCACTACCCGACGGAGATGGGAATGCAAATCAATTTCCCGATGAGGATATGAACCAGTGGGGAACGAGGATTAGGATGGAGAGAACGATCCCCGATACTCCCAACCCCGTTACAATCCCAAATTGATGACTCCTTGCACTTTCAGGTGTATTCTACCACTTGGTTAAAATACCTAACAAAGTCGATATATCTTCTTCTTTTTTTTAAATTGTATATTTTGTAAAAATATGAAAATTACTTTAGATCCTGTGTGATCGTCTTTAGAATTAGTTTGGTTGAAGCTTATTTTATTATTTTCTTTCCTTTTATTTTTTTCCTTTCTTAACATTTTGCTATTTTTTTTAATAATATTTGATTTGATGTTGTTACCTTTAATCTAGAAAAGCAACCGTGTATTATACACAACTTTCTTTATTATCTTTGGAATATTATTTTCTAAAGAGTAAATTACTGAAATGGTCCATGTGGTTTGTCAAAAATTTCTGGTTTAGTCCTTTAAGATCAAAAATTACTCCACATGTTCGTATGATTGCATATCTCTTACTTAAATGGTCCTTATGATGGACGGATGTCAAATGAGTGCCGTTTGTTGTCTTTTACCAAGGTTATTTTGGTAAAAGCAACACTATATCCCTTCCTTTATATTCCTCAGGTTACCTACTTCTTCTTCTTCCCCATTTTTGTTCATGCTCCCGCCACTTCTCAAATTGTCCTTCAATAATGGCGATTTGTGGTGATGATAAATAAAAAATATCACAAGTATTAGCATGTAAATAGAGAAGGTTGATGTGGTTATTGCTAACATTAGCAATTGATCTCTGGTTACCGCAAGTATTAAAGAAGGTTTTAACACAACATGATTACTCTGGTTATTGCTAAACCCAAACTAGAATTGAAGGGTACTTCAGGTTATCGTAATCTCAAATCAGAACCTAAGAGTGCTTTTGGTTATCACAAATGTAAAAGCTACATTCCAACACTTATAACCTGTTTATCACAATAAAATTGTCTGTGGGAACTAGGGATCACATATGGTGTCAAAACACAACATGATTATCACAGTGGTAAACACAAGAAATCTAGTTCTAGTACAACTACAACAAATTACTCCTAAGCACGAAAACATCATGCAATTCAGAGTTATGAGGCAAGAACAGATGGTGATTTCTACAAATCCAACTCATATATCATATAAAGCCTTAGAAATGGCGATGAACAATAGACTCAAGGACCAGAAGTATATACTCATGAAGTAATTCAGAATTAAGCCTAGAGAACACAACAACGAAAGTTAAAAAAGGTCTTTAAACATAGATTAAGCATCAATTTTACCAAAAAACAACAAATTACGTGTACAAGAACTCAAATCCCCTCGATTCAACGAAGGTGTCAAAATCCTAGAAATACAGAGGAAAAATTCCTGAGATGGGTAGGTTTGGTGTCGAAAATCATCAAGTAATTCAAACCAACAAGTAATTTCAACAAACAATTGCACATTGTGGTTGATTGTATACGAAACTCATCAGGTCTTCATGACTGAGAAAACCCTAAGAAAGTTGAACCAATGGGTATGGTTTTGGTATCCTATTGATGCTAAAAGGGTTAGGGAACACATACCTATGATGATGAGGCCGAACACACGTCAAATATCTCAAGAAAATGCGATGAACACACTCGAGGGGGGAAATGATGGGCGCAGAAATAGGGAAACGAAGAAAATACAGGGAAAAGCAATACTTTTGGTTTTATATTATCCCATCTTACCATTGTTTTTTAACAACATCCTATCTTACCATTGTTGGAGGACAATCTAAGAAGTGGCGGGAGCATTAATAGAAATGAGGAAGAAGAAGAAGTAGGTAATCTAAGGAATATAAAGAAGGAGATATAGTGTTTCAATTACCAAAATAACCTTGGTAAAAGACAACAAACAGAACTCATTTAACATCCGTCCATCAAAAGGATCATTTAAGTAGGAAATATGCAACCATAGGGACATGTAGAGTAATTTTTTATCTTAAAGGACCAAACCAGTAATTTTTGACAAACCACAGGGACCATTTCAGTAATTTACTCTTTTCTAAATTGCGATTACTTATCTTATTGTTAAATCAAACTGTATAATACGCAGGTTTTTATCTTAATTATTTTAATATTTAATGAATCTTATAAAAGGGTTAAATATACCGAAATGTAATAAAGTATACCTATTTTAATATTTCGTGTAACGAACTAAACTTTTTTTATATTAGTACATTAAACTATCCGAAATTAACGTTTAATGTAATATATTTAACTTTGATTTTGCAATCACAAGTTAGCAAGTCACCTTTAATTGATTTTTGTTATTTTATTCTATTATTTTATTAATTATTATTGTTTATTAATTAATTATCCTTTGAAAATGATGCTCGAACGATCAGCAAGTGAAGGACAGATCCTTTTGTTTTGCGCCACCAATACTGTTGAAGATTGAACATTTGGAAATGACTAAGATGATGTATATTCATCAATTATGAAGATGATGACCTAATATTCAAACTCAAATATGAGTTTTGATAAGTAAATAACCAATGTGAAACAAGAAAGTCAAGTTTGATTAATTAACATATACATCAAACAGAACTAACAACATATAGATTTGAACAAAGAATTAACAACACACATTTGTGAACTTTATGAATAGATTTCATCAAAACTACGAACAACATACAAATTGGAGCTTCAAAACTATAAACAACATACAAATCTTGAAAAAGAACTAATAGATCTAGAACCTTTAATAACGAAATCGGAACTTCAAAACAAACCTTCTTGTTCGCTTCCATCTTGGTCTGAGAGCTTCAAGAACGAATTTGAGCTTCAAGAGACGAAAAAGAAGTCAAAACTCGAATCCATGAAACAAAAACAAATCAGATCTCAAATCCATAAAACAAAATTGAAATGTAACGCCCGTTTTTTTAAACATGCAACAAAGAAATAACAATAATACGTTATTAAAATAAGGCAACAACCAGCACATGTAAAATAAAAACAGTTTTCTTCGATGTTGCACAAATACTGAAATCTAGAAATTATTGCAAACAACAACAATAATAATAAATGGTAATAAAAAACAAAGAAAAATGATATATCCTCCTACTTTTTCCTCCTAATTCATCCTCTTACTCACCACAAGATGACATGTGGAGTCCACTAATTCTTTTTCTTCACCTCCTTCATTGATTTTGACACTTATGTTGATTTTGTATGTAGAAGAATAAATAGGAGAAAAAAGAAAGAAGATATATCACCTCTCAAAAATAAAAATATAAAAAAATCATTAAAAAAATCAGAGGTGACCTATTTAACCTATAACACCGTAAAATCTAAAGCCATTTTTTTAAAACACGTTGCGGAAGCAATAACAAATACAATTTACATAAATCCCACAACCGGGAATATTAATTACAAAAATACACCATCTTGTTCATGTTATAGAGTTAAACAAAATATGGTTCGTTTCAAACAAACTAATATCAGAGCGGTAGGTCAACTTTTCCTTTAACAAACATCAGAAAAACTTGCGAACCTGCAAAAACAGTTCAACTGTGGAAAATTAGCACAAAGCTAAGCGATAGGAAACTAAAACACAACAGCCAACGGTTACAATCAATACAAGAGCATGTAATCACACAATCAAGAAGACCGGCGGTTCGGCGCATAACCTACAACTAATGCCGGCCAAAGCAAAGGTTTACCGATAGCCCACCGCTCATTGGTACAATCAGATCCCCTCCGATACAACGCATGCACAAGAGGGTCTACAACTGCTCAACCAATAACAATCAATCCCTGCCCAATTCCACGTATAGCTGACTTCTCAAGCGCAACTCAATATCATCCAAAGAGTGTGTATCAAACAAACATTCACACAACAGATATAATCAATCAACAATCAACAATCATCAGACTCAACAGTCTATCAATCACAAACGCATGTATCACATCAATCATATTAATCATAACATTTACCATCCGTGAGTCAACATCCACTCACTTCTTCTTTCTCGAATGTCACACTCAGAAGTCTAATATTACTGAGTCTTGGTATTGCATGAAAATACAGCAACACCAAAATTAGTTTCTGATTTATAAATATATATATACCCATATATATATTTATATCTCTTATACTCATGGATAACATAATAACTTCACACTTAATAATAAACACATAGGACATATCATAAAAGTACAACAAACAACACTTTATGCTGAAATACCCTGGTTGCGTCGCGACCAACATCACGTCGCGCCGCGACGCACCTTTGAGCGCACCCTCCTTCGAACTATAGTACACTTCGAGCGGTCTTTTCGAATGGGGACTTCGAATTCGGAACCAACTACGTCGCGCCGCGACCTTAAAAGCCGTCGCGCCGCGATGTGGCTTCGAGCGGGATCTTTCGAATTTGAAACCAACAAGATTGCACTGTGAATATTAACTCTGTCGCGCCGCGAAGTCGACGAACCCAGTTTTCAACTTCTTCTTCTTCAACTTCTTCTTCTTCAACTTCTTTTTCTTCAACTTTCTTTCAACAAAACTCCATGATAACAAATAACCAAATATTGAAATTTACCAAAATTTAACCAATACATGTATAAACATTATATAACATGTTAATAATCTTCAAGAACACATTAATTCCAATTAAAACACTAAAACAAGCAAAACCCATTTAACAAGTTTTCATGTAACTTCATGCATGATGTTTCTTCATACAATCAAGTATGAAACCCAGAAAGAACACTTTATAAAACAATTATATAACATACTAACCTTTAGTTTGAATTAATCAATACAAGTTCTTCAAATTCCACTTTCAAGTTACTAGCTTTTTTGAGGTTTCTTCAAAATGAAGCAAGTATACACACACAAACACCTTCAAGTTACTTTCAAAGTGAGAAGGTGATTCCTAATGCATGACTATCCATAATCTTAGCTATGTACACGTGCCCACATAAAAATTAACCAAATATAAAAACTAAGCATGAAGTGGGTTTTTAACATCTTAATTATATATACATACATACTTACATGCTTTCATGCATACATACATATTTACTTAATTAATTAACTTGATTACCATGAAATAACAATTAACTTAATATAATCACATAATTAAGATATTGAAATACATACATAAACATACACCGTCAAACCGCTAACAACTAGACTGTGTTTATGGATGTTACATAATCTGTGATTTTAAGTCAATTATATTAAACGTAATTTTAATAACTTTAATATATTAATAACAACAAAGTTTACCTCATGACACATAATAATAAAATTATGATACTTTATAATATTTGGGTACACTTTAACCCGTAAAATATACAAATTGTTTTTTATTTTTGAAAAATTTAAACGTAGTTTACGAGGTTTGAATTCTAGGGCTCACTCAGCAGGCGAAATATGTGTGTAATTGCGTGACAAATGACAAGACAATTTCAGGTTTAAATATGTAAAGCATCCAATAGTTTAAGACTTCACGAAACTTATATGTAACTTCACTCCCACTTTATTCTTTCAAATAACGATTAGCGTTGACGCTTACTTTACTAACAATTAACACACACTCGTCTTTGTAAATCCATTGTCAGGAAATCAAATCTGAAGCTGTTCATTAATTCATACTTTAATTAATCGTTGAGGTATCTTCAGATTCTTCTCTTATGGTGTCAAACAATTAGGTTTCTAATCGTGATTGTTGTTTCTGTGTAGATGAAGCAACAAGGTGTGCAGTTAGCCTCAATCGATGAGCAAAAACCCGTAAGCCAGACGCAGCAGGATGAAATCATCGTTCCGATGGCTGCACTTGCTCATTCAAGACCACATCAACCGACTCTACCTCGTGCAGATCTACTAGAAGGTAATTTGTTTTTATCGATTTTGCTCAGTTGTTACTGTACAGCTACTTTACAGTCGAATTTGGGGTTTTTGGATGTGTTTAGAGATTGATGAGTTTTGTGGTTGAGGATTGGCAAGAAGTTCACTGTAATTCGAATTTGAAGAAAACTTATCCGGATATATGTGAAGTTATGGGAATATTCATAGCTTTGATGCATTTTTTTGAAAGGAATTTTGGTACCTTAATTCACTTATTCTTTCTGTTTTGTAAGAATTTGAATTGAAGAAAATATACAAAAATACACGTAAAGAACTGGAAAGTTTTTACTGAGACAGGCTTGATGCTTGCTAATGCCACATACATAAGAGCATAGCTCGAGGGAAACCTGCTAAGATGGAAATTTCCTTAAAAATGGGGTCTGATGTGGTGAAACTCCCTATAAGCTTGAAGATGCTAAGTGACACCGACTAACCAAAAATTGTTGAGAAAATGTTGAAGCTCAATCTGACTCTTGTAAACTGATAAATGCTAGAGAGGTGAATAAAAACCTTTTTAAAAAAATTATTCAACTCTCTGCTGTTTTTAACCATAAGAGAACCCAATTTTCCAAGTTTGCTAAATCCTTGATGGTATGGCTTGTTTGTGGCTCTTATGAACACTAAATCAGTCCCGAATGTGCATATTAGCACTAAAAGTTGATATTATTTACCACAATATATTGGTTTGGATTTCAAGAGTCCATTTTGTATTTTCGTTCTCAAAAAGGAGTTTTCCCGGTTACTACTCCTCTCCGGGGTCTAGCATTTGCTCAAATGTACGTGACATAATTGTTACTGTGGCCGTTCCCTTACCATCCCTAATTAAATTTTCACATGGGACTAGAACCCCGGTGATGGTTTTTGATTTCAAAAGACCAATAAAACCTAATTTGGCAGCATGTGGCAAGATTGATGTTTAATCCCGGTGAGAAAAATATTGCAATTTATCACTGGATGAATAGATTACTAATGTTGCTTTGGAACTGCATTAAAGGCAGTAGAGAAAATTACATCAAGATCGGTGTCCCCCTCTATGAAGCATCAATTAAAGGAGATTGGAAAGCTGCTAAAGCTATTCTTGATGACAACCCCGATTTGGTACGATGTAGTATCACTGAGAATTGCGAAACAGCACTTCACATTGCAGCATCGGCTAATAGAACAAAACAGATGCAAGAGTTTGTGAAAAATCTAGTGAACAGGATGGAAATAAAAGACTTAGAACTTCAAAACAGCAGTTCAAACACTGCCCTTTGTTTAGCAGCTGCAGCTGGAAACGTTGAAATGGTTGATATTATGTTGAAAAAGAACAATGCATTGATGCAAATCCCGGGTAGTCAGCAAATGATGCCACTTTATATGGCTGCATTATTTGGAGACCATGCCATGGTGGAATATCTTTATAAGAATTCCAAGGGGTTGCGTGATGATGGCTGGAATCCTCAAAATCGTTCTTGGCTTCTTCTGAAATGTGTTGAGGCCGATCTGTTTGGTAAAAAATCTGTGTTTTCATTGTTGATTTTTTTGCTTTATAGTAACATTTCCATCAGAATCTGATTGTAAATTTTCATTCAGATATCGCACTACAGATATTGAAAGACCGCCCAGAACTTTCTAGTAATGGGAGTGTACTTGGAGTTTTGGCTCGGAAACCTGATGCATTTTCTAGAAAATCATCAAATATTTTTAAGAGAACCATTAATTGGGGTAAGCATCTCGATTCCTTAATATTTATTATACATTGTCCATGTAAAAAGAAAAAGAAAGGAAAAAAAGATCAATTTTTGATTTATTCATCCAACCCTACTACTCCTTGAACCCAGGTTTAATGTAGATATTTTAGTTTTATCTCCAAATCTTTCAAGTCTAATAACCTTTATATAATAGAATCTGATATGTCAAATATTCTTCATGAAGAGCATGGTTCTTATCAATATTTAAATCAAATTACTCCCTCAAATGTCTTTTATACTAGTATTCCTTCAACCATAATGTATTATCTTTTCATTAGTTCTCTTCTCTTTCTTGTCGCTTACAGTTCTTGCACGTGGTTCAAAGGCGGGAACCGCTAAAAAGGATACTGACGCATTGCAATTACTAAGAATCATTTGGGAAAATATTGCAAAAAAGCCCAAAAAGGAAATTGATGACATACTCAGAGGCCAGCCTGATCCAGTTAAGAAAGACGAGAGGCTACCTTACGGAAAGGAAGATCAACAAGTGCACCTACTAAGACTCATATATGAAAATGTTGTCAAAATGCCTGTTGAAATCCAGAAGATGAGTGCAGGGCCTTCAAAAATAACAAGGGCCCAATCAATGGGAAATGCAAAGAAAACATATTCTTCGCGTATATTATTTGTTGCTGCAGAAATGGGAAATACTAAATTTATTGTTGAGCTTATTCGTCGCTATCCTGATTTGATATGGAAGGTGAATGATAATAATCAAAGTATATTTCACATTGCTGTCAAACATCGTCACGAGGGTATTTATAACCTATTGTATGAGATTGGCTCAATGAAGGATTTAATAACTCCTCTCAGAGATGAAAATGACAACAATATGTTGCATTTAGTTGGGAAAAGTGCCAAGAGAAAGCGGCTACAGGATGTATCGGGGGTTGCCTTACAAATGCAACGAGAATTATTATGGTTCAAGGTACATCTTTGTATTTATTTTGTTTTACCCTTAATGCTACTACAAGGCAAATGTCATAAATTGCAAGTACTTTTTCTCAATGTTCTGCTTTGGTCATATGTAATTATACTTATATTTGATTTGCTAATATGTTATTTCAAGCACAAATTGACTGGTGCGTGTGGTTAAAATGAATAACAGGCATCACTAAAGACCTGCCACGTGTCATGTGCAAGCGATCATTCTGTGCTTACATTACGACATTAGCAGATTAACATGAACTGTAATTATCAAAACATGACGAGAAAAAGTATAATTAGCAAAACTGATTGTTGCTATATTGTGACATTTGCCCTTATTATGACTTAAGTAGTTTGTAACTACACAATTCTTTCTTGCTATGTAATTTATGGCAACTTGTATTCTATTTGGGTTACAGGAAGTAGAGTCTATGATCCCACCATCTTATAGAGAACGGAAGAACAAAGATGGTCTAACACCACATGAGTTATTCACCAAAGAACACAAAGATTTAGTTGCACAAGGTGAGAAGTGGATGAAAGGAACCTCTAGTCAATGTATGGTGGTTGCCGCCCTTATTGCCACCATAGTATTTGCTGCAGCATTTACAGTTCCGGGTGGATACAATCAATCAACCGGTATCCCTATCTTCCATTCTGAAGTAACTTTTATGGTTTTTGTGGTGGCAGATGCCATTTCCCTTTTTTCATCTGCCGCTTCAATTCTCATGTTCTTATCTATCCTCACGTCTCGTTATGCCGAGCGAGATTTCTTGCAATCACTACCCAAAAAGCTAATGTTAGGTCTAGCATCTCTTTTTCTCTCTATAACAACCATGACTGTTGCTTTTAGCGTCAGTTTTTTTGTACTTTACAAAAACGGTCTCATATGGATGCCAATACTCATCAGCATGTTTGCTGTGATGCCTGTTTTCCTATTCGCTTGGCTTCAATATCCTCTTTTAGCCGATGTTCGTCGATCAACATATGGTTCTAGGTACCTTTTTAGGCCCAGAAAACATGTGCTTTACTATGAAAATCACAAGCTCAAACCATTCCTAAGGCGATTCTTTTCAAGATGTACTTAATTGTTATCATTTGGAACAATTTAAGTCTAGTAATATAGTGGCATTTAGATCCAAAATTGGACAATATACATGCTTGTATATGGATAATATCTATAAGCCCAGATATATTTTGGCACTGTCTAGGTAGACTAGTGTATTGTAATGTTATATGATTTCACTATCATATGCACTGATTTCTTCTTATATGAGTTCTACATCATCTGCACATGTAACATTAGAGCATAGAGATGCACAAAATCGGTCCCGGACCACAGCCGCTCCGGTCCGGACCTAGTCGGTCCCGGGCCGGTCCGGTCTTCGGCGGACCGGTCTTCGCGTAAAACCATTTCGATAAATTCGGTCTTCGGGCGGTCCTAGACCACTTCCGGACCGGTCCAAATCCGGACCAATCCGACTTCGGTCCTGGACCGGTCCGTTTTTCGTTCGGGTATTTTTTTTGTTCGGTTTAGACATTTTCGGGTTTTTTTTAGTTTCGGTTTAAAATTTTGTAGTTTTCGGTTTGTTTTTTGTTTGAAAAAAAAGTGACTTGTTAATTTTAAAAAATTGCAAGTTATAAAGCATAAACATATATAATTGCAAGTTAATAAAAACATATAAAATTACATATTGTTGAAACTTGAATTATTTTTTTAACAAGAAAAGGGAACTCTAGCAATGGAGCTTTCAAAGGGGTATTTATAGAATTGGAAGAAAATTTCAAAATTTTGAAAAACTAGCCATTGGACCGGTTCGGACCGGTTGGAATTCAAAAAAAAAACGTTGGAGACTTGGACCGGTTTGGACCGAGCTTGGACCGACTCGGTTTGGACCGATTCACGGACCGTTTTGGACCGGTCTTGGTCGGACAACGGTCTGGACCGGTTCGGACCGTTTCTGCCCATGGTGGTCTTGGACCGGCTCGACTCATTCGGTCTTCGAAGGACCGGTCGGACTGGTCCTTTTTGCCCATGTCTATTAGAGCATATGGATTTTTTCATCATGTTGACACATCACTTCCTTGTCTTTCTATTATCTTTTGAACAATTATCTTTCAAGTCCTTTTCTCTCATTCTTGTAAAAAGTTAAAAAAAACTACTAACTTTAACTAATTAAAGAAATACAAAAGTAAATATAAGACTAACAATTATTATAATTGTTGGAAAGTTTAGTAAAATAATGCGTTTGTACTAAATTGGACACATTTAAATGCTTATATAAGAGTTTGTTTGGTTCGCGGAATGAATATGAAGGAATTGGAATTTGATCAAGGAATTGGAATGTATGGGAATTGAATTCATAGGAATTGGAATTTGTGAAAAACTATATCTTGTTTGGTTGGTAAAGACCAAAATTGGAATCTAGCAAAAAATAAATTAATTCAATATGTATAAACCAAAATAAATTATAAAATCAACCATCCACCACCTCCTACCCTCACCCCACCCCCACCCTACAATCTACCTAGGGTGGCAGTGGCGACAACGGCGGGTGTGGGTGGTGGTGGAGGGTGGCAGTGAGCGATGGGCGGCGGCGGCGGTGGCGGTGGCGGTGGTGGCGGTGGCGGTGGTGGCGGCAGTGGTGGTGTTGGTGGTGGCGGAGGCAATGGTGGTGGTGGGAGGATGTAGAGTATGGGAGGGTAGGGTACGGGTACGGGTAGGGTAGAGTAGGGTGGGATGACGTAGAGTAAGGGGTAGGGTAGGGGTGGGTAGGGTAGAGTAGGGTGGGATGAGGTAGGGTAGGGGTAGAGTGGTGTGGGGTTGGGGTGGTGACGTGGGGTGGGGTGGGATAGAAGACAACAATTATGTTTTGAAAATTCTTATGAATTTGAAGAATTCCTTAGAATTCCATCCATTTAGGGAAGGAATTCCCAATTCCTTGATTTAAGGAATTCATTAGAATGGTCAAATTTCATTCTATAAATTCCGCGAACCAAACACAAACAAGATTTAGGAATGCTCAATTCCAATTCCGTCCAATTCCATCCAATTCCAGCGAACCAAACGCCCCTAAGTGTTCTATATGTTAAACTTTAGTGGGTTTGTGTTTTTCGTTATAAGAGCTTCGAAATGATATATAAAGTTTCAAAACGGAGTATGTGTGAATCAGTGAATGCTATATCAATACTTAAAGGTGAGTACTTGGAATAGTTTTAACAAAACCAAGTGGGTGTGGGAATGTTTCCCACGCTGGATAGATGAGTAAGAGTAATCACTTACTAGGTTTATAACCATGGAAATATAAGGGCTTACAAGCTTCTTTGTATGATTTTACTCCAATTCTTACCTGATCGCAGGTGCTGCCGACGGTGGATTTTGTAGGCTAAATTCGCCAAACTTGTGTGTGGGCGTGACTTGCAGACATGAATACAGTTCTGAAATCTCAAGTTTACCTAGCTTAGTTTTGCTACTTTTATTTTCAAGCCTTGGTCGTTCTTTAGGAATGTGTTTCTTGAATCAGAATCAGTTTTAAACCAAAACGATTTGAAAGCAACAATAATATACTAGTCTTTCTTGACATGATATAGAACGCAACACGAACTAAATACGTATTGAGTTAATACAGACCACACACAAAACTAAGTGGAGTTAAAAAATGTGTTGGCTTGAAGTGAAAAAATACATCATAGGTGAAGTGAAATCATACAATACATAATGTCTTTTGTATAAACACATAGTAAATGAGTAAATGGTGAGAACTATTCTTTTAAGAAAAATAAGTCAGGTTTAATTACATTTAAGTAAATGCTTTCTAAATGGTAAAAATAATGTGTGCAATTAAAATTATATATCAGGTGTTTTTATATTTATAAACACTAGCATGTTACCCGCGCAATGCGACAACGATAATTAATTCATTCTCAATAACATGTCCGTTTTCGGTAACGTAGGGTATGGTATACACACACTATGATGACGTCGAATAATTTCCATTTGCAGCATGTCCATTTTACTTATTTCTTTATTATCTATCAATTTTTTCGTTAATTTCTAAAGTAACATTTGAAAAACAATAAAATAAGAAAAAAAAAATCTCTACTTATAAAATAAGATGATAAAAACATATCAATGACTTGATGAATTGTGTTGATTTGAATGAGAAATTGTGTAGGTATGAGATAATATATTAGTAGTTGGGTTGGTGTATTTTAAAAAATGTAAATATATTTAAGACTATATTGGTAATTTTCTATTACTTAAAATTTAAGAGTTCAAGTAAAATAATACTAATTATACTATAAATTAAACTTTTTATTTTACTTATATTAGTGTTTATAAATTCGGTTACATGTTAGTAAGTTTGTGAATTTTAGTTATACGGATTTTCTAATACTTCAATTAAATTATTTGGTATATGATATAATATTTAAAATAATATTTCTATGAAGGTTTTTTTATTCAATTTTTAATTTATGTAATATCTTATAGGTTGAAATTTAATTTGTATTGAGTTGACATTTTTAAACATTATTTTTATATAAAGTTTAGTTATTAATATGGTATTCAGTGGTTTTCTTTTAAGATTTAAATAAGGGGTAAGTTAGTAATATCAAATGACTTAAAATTTAAAAGATTAAGATATTTAGTAGAGAGAGTGTTAAATGCTTTATATATTAATATAGATTTGAATGAGTAAATAATAAAATAATTAACGTACATCTCATTTAAATTGTTTGTAAGTATGAAACATTTAAATAAGTGTTACTATAAACATATATCGTATCCCCTTCTAATAACGCGCTATGCTCGTGCTTTTTCAATACTTGTAAGCTGTGACTATTTACCATTTTGCATTTCAGCCGACAGACTTTCAACATAACTTAAAATATATTTTTTTCTTAACAAATTTCTACAAAAAGATAAAATGGAAGATAAAATGGAGGCGGAGGGAATCAGAAATATTGATCAAGAATAGCATGAAAATAAATTTTTTTAAGTATAGGTCGCACCTATATACAAAAAAGAAATTTTTATTCAAAATTAATACTACACATACAAAGTTGAGAGAGCACGGGGCCGTGCTAATACTAGGTGTGCCTTAACATCAACCATCTTATATGTTTTTATACTTACATATTACTTAAGTTTTTTATATAGTAGAATTAACACACTCCTTAAATTAGGTATGAGGAAAAACCTTATGGAACTAACCGGACTAATTTACCTAAAATGGTCGGTTTTCGCTTCTTGCTGTTTGGGTTTGTAATGACCCGAATTTCGTACCGTTTGCTTGGTTAGTGATATTAATTTACTTATTTTTTATTATGAGCATGTGTTACGCATTCTTCATTGAGGTTTGGGGGATAAATTGATAGTTTAAGGACCTTACAATATTTGGCATCTCATAACCCTCATTTACATTGTGTGGCAGCCCCAAAACCTAAGAAAAATATAGAGTGAGAGTTAATTCAAGAAAGCTTGGATCTTTGAAGAACTATTGAAAGATTAGAGTATAAGATGTGTGGGATTGAAGCCTTCATTAATAGCTTGGTGTTAATCACGGTTCAAAAAGGTAAGACTTCTGTTTTTTGTAACCATGGTTTGGATTCTAGATTGGCTTTATGTGTGGAATCCTTGTTTATGTATTTAGATTAACGTTTGATGGTGTTTTGGTTGTTCGTATGAGGTTTTATGTTTAATAATTCTCGAAATCATTACTTAGATGCACAAATCGACACTAAGGAAGGTTGGATTAAGGTTTGGATTGATTGGGGGTAGGCTATTTAGGTTTTGTTGTTCACATAGAACGCGACGCGTTTATGTAGATAATGCGAGGCGTCAATTAGAAAAATCGAGATTGCTAAGACGGTTAATAAAGATTTATCAAAGATCATACAAAAGAATAATTAAAGAATGTTCTAAAGACGGAATAAAGGTATATAGAAGATTGATTATAGATGATATTAAAGATTAATAAAAATTGTAAATAAGATTTATATCAAAGATCTTATCAAAGATTAATAATGGATTGTATCAAAGATTAGTAAAGATTATATTAAAGATTAGTCTAAGAACGAAGTAAAGATGAGATTAAAGATCAATTAAGAGATTAAAGATGGAGTAGGAAAAGTACTAGCCATTAGAGGGTTGCCTCGTTTTCTAGAGTCATGATGACACATGGTATGTGAGTACTTTGTGTGCTCATGTTGTAACGCCCCAAAAACTAAATTTGAAATTGTAGAGATCAAACACCTATAAGTGTTCGCATCTCAATATTTAACATAAAAGCGGAAGCAATACTTGTTTGAAAACCTGACGTATCAATAGATACTCACATAAATACTGTCATAAGTTTGGTACCAAAAACTTGATGTTTACAAACCAGGCGTTAAATTCAAAGAGTTTAACAATAGGGAGTCAAACCGGAGCTTTGCCCTTGCCTTTGATAAAACCTGCAAAACATTTTAAAAATAGTATCTGATAAGCTACGAGAGCTTAGTGAATAAACCGGACTAAACATCATATAAACCCACGTATAAAATCATATGTAGATAATAAACGTATGTCTGGAAAACAATGCTAGCCTCTGGTTCTAGACCCAGGGCAGCAACATGGGTCACAGTACTGTACCATAGTTGAGCCTTACTGAACTTAGCAGTAAGCACCCCACCTCTGAGACTTACTGCACAAAGCAGCAAGCTTATACACACATATGATTAACATGACATGTCAATAATCTGATATAATAGCATACATGCTGCACATATGAAGTGAAGTCTAGAAGACTCACCTTCTGCTGCCTGCAACTAAGGCACGGCTGGGCTTGACCCAAGCATGGGCGTACCTATCCTGCAGTCACGCCCGTGCCTATCTAAGGTACGCCCGTGACTATGCTTAAAAGCACGGGGGTACTTGAAGAACTAGGGTTTGCCACGGGGCGAAAGGCACGCCCGTACCCTCCTTGGGTACGCCCGTGCCCTCCCCTGGTCTGCACAGTTCTGACCGACAGAAGCTGTAATTCCGGCCAAAACTCACATAATTCAATACCAATCGATCTAAAAACGTGTATAGGGTGTTTTCCTACACCCATAACACCTAAACAACATAACAAACAACAAATTAACATACTTTGATCCTTGTGATCAATTCTTGACCCATATGAACATGAAGAACACAATAACTAAACAAGATACACATACCTCTTCTATGCTTGGCTGATATGGTGCTATCAAACTGATGAAATTGTTGTTTTCTAATGTTCAAAATCGCCAAATGTGAAGTGTAGTAGCTGTGTTCTTTGCTAGAAGTGTGTATGCCATGAAAATGAAGACTATACATGTCTTACATGTATATCTATAAGTTTGGCCATATTACACAAATGGTCCCTGGACTTAATTTAACATATAATCTGACATTTTAAGTCCCTCTAGTTTTAAAAACACATCTAATCTCATATATCCATTTGTAACTCATTTACCACTTTGTACATTTCTCGAATTGACTTAATAATAAAATTCTGGGTGTTACACATGTGTTGGACTGTTGGAGTGATGTATGGCCCTAGCTTGTATGTTATTGCGCATAACATCACGTGGGTGTGGCAGGTGCAAAGATTGTGGCACCGATAATCCGTCACCTGAACAACCTTGTGATGCACTTTGTACCTTATGTGGTCGAAGTAGAGAAATCAGTAATTAATGTATACTAATGTAGGGGTTAGAAGTAGCTACTCAGTTTGTGCATGAGTTGCTTGGCTTGTGAGTAGTGAATTGTTAGAGGAGTTTAGGACAATAATTGGTGTATCCATAGACTCTAGCTAATGGAAATAGGTGGTGACTGGTGTGCCAATAGACTTGAAGATTTAAGATGAAGATAAAGATAAGGACTTGAAGATAAAGATTAAAAATTTAAGACAGAGACAAAGATATAAGAACAAGAAGTAAAGACTTAAAAAATGCTAAGGTCTGATTGTGCATGTTAAAACTAAGACCATGCCATCTCTCTTACCCAAATACTACATTAGCGTCACATCACTTTTTCCTTCCTTTTCTCTATTACCCCAAACCCAAGTAAAGCCCAAACCAATATCTTTTCTCCCCTTACTCTCTCTTACACCGAAAAAAAGATTCAGGTGAGGTTAGTCTAGGGAAACCGAACCACCTACTCAAAGATGGGGGCGTCCGGTGTTTCCTAAGCACCCAATGACGCCCAATGGTACCCGAAGGTAATCAGGTCATCCCATACAGGTGGCCTAAGTAATCCGTTGCGATTTTTTGATATAAAGGAAAGAAAGTTTTTGTTAAAACTGAATTTTGAAATTCACGGTGTTACGTTGTTCCACCGGGTCGTCCTCGGTTTTAACTCTAAGCCTTTTCTGGTTTCGTTTTTTTTCACGTTCAGTCTGCTTCAGATCAATTATAAAACTAATCTCATCCATATTCTAAACTTACTCCTGAATTTAAACTTTGTCCACTACAAAACGTGATTTTAAGATCACGGGGATCACTTAAATCAAGTTGAACACTAAAAAAACATAATCGGTCCTCTTTTAATCAATCATTTAATCCAAAAGCACCAAACTTAAATGATGTTAATAGTACATATCATATAAAATAATAAATAACACATACAAAATAAGAAACGTCTCACACATAGATTGATTCATTTGTATCTTTATCAATAATAAACAAACCGCCTCCTTGTTTTGATTATTAGAGCCCCTTAATTAATTCCTCGTGCACATCGTGTAAGCCGTTTATTTTCATTTTCACAAAAAAGAAACATATAAACCTTTTGCACATGAAAGATCACAAATTCACATTCCTCACCATTCCTTTTTTTCACTCTATACAACAATGGCGGAATTGTTGTTATCAAAATGTTCCATTCGTCCATCTCAAATCTTCAAAGTTTCTTCTTCACTCTCGTCATCTCCATTTCCATCTTCTCCGCAATTTCTTTCATTCAAATCTCGCTTACCGCTCTCCTCTTTCACCGCCGCCGTGCGTTCTTATTCACCGGTGACGTCGCCGCCACTCATGGCTGATGCTGATTCGATTATGGATGCTGTCCAGAGGCGTCTCATGTTCGAAGACGAGTTAGTTTCTTCTATTTCATCTCTTATTTTCGTTTTTGTTATTTTACTAAAATTAGCATTCAATTTGAGGACATTTGATTCGAATTGCTTTATGTTGCTCCAAAATTCAGAATCAAATTGTTTTTGTTAGTTAATTTGAATCATGAAGATTACTCCCGTAGCTGGTAATTTTGATAGCACTGGATTAGGTTATCGTGCAAGTCAGGATATTTTATCATAATTTCTTATATTATGTTGGTATATATTGTTTGTTGTGATGCAAATGTCTCCAGTTTAATAGATGATAATGACAGTTTCATACTCTTGGATTTGTGCAGGTGCATTCTAGTTGATGCTAATGATGGTGTGGTTGGACATGACACAAAATACAACTGTAAGTTGCATTTTTGCTTGATCAATTGTCTTTGTAGTTTGTATGCTGGTTGCTGGCCAAGAGCCAATAGCAATTTTATATGGCAGTGTCTTTTCTTTCTTATATGTGTTAATGAAGAAGTGAACTCTAATACAGTTAAGTTAGATACAAAATTTCATCCTTTCATTAAGGAGCCTATGGGAGTATTCTCTTCATAATTTTGCTTATTAGATAAAGTTTTGGCAACATTTAAGTCATCTAATGGTTTAAGTCTCTTCATAATTCTGTTCAGGGGGCCAGGGGCATAGTACTTCTGTTATAGCTGTTAAAGTACGAAGTGTGATGTAACAACTTATATGGTTTTCCAAACTAATATGAACGGTACACATGTATTTAATATACAATAAAATGTTGTATAGTTATCAATGTAATAATGTGCTCAGTACTTTGTTTTGGATGGAATAAACTTTCGTTACTTGTGAAAAAAAAAAAGATTCTTGGCGTCTGCCCTCACAACAAATGGTGGCTGGAATGTAAATTAGGCTTAAAAATATTTATAAAATTTAATTGACAAGTTGGTAATTAATCACCTTACCTTGCTGCAGTCGACCCATAAACACACATTTCAACCGAAAACTTTAGTTACTTATCTTATGAAGATCAAGTAACTAAATTGTTAGGAAATGTTTAATGAAACCATATATTATAAATTTATAATATTTCTGAGATATCATGTGTATCTTTTACTCTGGAAAGAGCTTCATCAACATGCTTATATCAAAGATTTGTCTAGAAATTTTGTCAATTTCAGTTTCGACCATAAAATGTTTCTCCACATTCTATTCATATTTGCAGGCCACTTGATGGAAAAGATTGAATCCCAAAATTTGCTTCACAGGGCTTTCAGTGTCTTCTTGTTCAACTCAAAATTTGAGTTACTCCTTCAGGTATGTGTGTGCAACTTTCATTGAAATATTTCTTACATTTAAGTTATCTCTATGATTTTCATATAGAAATTGGCTTGATATGTAATATTTGCAGCAAAGGTCGGCCACAAAGGTGACATTCCCTTTGGTGTGGACAAACACATGCTGCAGCCATCCACTGTACCGAGAATCTGAGCTTATTGAGGAGAATTCTCTTGGTATCACGCATTTTAGTCATATAACCAACCATCTTATATAGTTATATCCAACGTCTAAGTCTGCAGTTTATTTATTAGTTTTTTTTTTCTTACAGGGGTTAGAAATGCTGCACAGAGGAAGCTCTTAGATGAACTTGGTATTCCATCAGAAGAACTTCCAGTTGATGAGTTCATCCCATTAGGTCGCATTCTGTACAAAGCTCCATCCGACGGGAAGTGGGGTGAACATGAACGTAAGATATTCCCCACAAAACTTCTATATTTTTTCGATTTCTGCAATATCATCGTTTTGATATGGGTGAACTGGTAATTCTTACTATTTTGTTTGGCACCCAATGGATCTAGGAGGTTATATATACTAAAATAGATTTTGGGCTACTTTCATCCGTTTGACCCGTTTCCCTTTATTCTCTGTTTTTTTTTCTGAACTTTTTACACCTTCAAGATTAACTTTGTTGTAAGCTACATATGTTGGGTTTGAAGTCTGAAAGTGTGTTGATTTTGTAGTTGATTACCTGCTGTTCATTATACGAGACATTAGCATGAACCCCAACCCAGATGAGGTAGCAGATGTTAAGTATGTGAACCGAGATGAATTAAGAGAACTGGTGACGAAAGCAGACGCTGGTGAAGATGGTCTGAAGTTGTCTCCATGGTTCAGGTTAGTCGTAGATAATTTCTTGTTCAAGTGGTGGGATCATGTTGAAAAGGGAAGTCTTCTTGAAGCTGCTGATATGAAGACTATTCATAAATTATAATTTCAACATTAATTAATTCCCAAAAGAGACTTTGATTTGAGAGAAGTATCATATTATATGTAATTTCCGTAAGGTTCTTTTTTATCAATGGTTGAGATTAATCATGTATTAAGACCATAGCTTAATATTCGCTGATGCAATAGTTTATTTATAAAATATATATACATATAGAGTTGATTTAGTTTGGTGTCAGAATCAAAACCGAAGTATATTTGTTTAGGTGGTAATTTCAACTCATTTGCTTGTGAATAAACTGTTTTGGCTTGTGTTTTATTTCAAACGGGTCAACCCGGTAAAATAAACGCTAATTAAAAACAGAAACAGTTAACACGGGTCAAACGATTTACATAGCATCTCTTAACCTATAATATATGCTTACAAGAGGTTCCTTATCTTAGATTTGTAATAGACAACATCAACTAAGACCATTCGTAGTCATGACATGAATGATTGACTGCCATATTAGTTTTCTAGCCTGTGACATAGTCATGACTAAACAGTCCACATCACCATCACAACAATTACCGGACCCACAAAATATTAGTTTAGATTAATACGATTGGTTGAAAAAAATTAAAAAAAAAAGAAAATAGAAACGAGCTCCGTAGCTCGTCACCATGACGACGAGGCGCTAAATGACGAGCGGCTGAGGAAACAGCCATAGTCATTGACGAGAGTGTGATGGGGCTGTTTCAGCTAGTCATCGTTGATGACGAACTCCCAGTAGGAGTGGTCTAATTGCGGGGTATGAGGAGGTAAAGTCGTGCCTCTACTCTAAAGAGATTGCTTCATGAATGACTTGACTTACATTTGTAATGTTTGACTTTATTCTTTATCGAAACAAATTGTTGATTAATTAATTAGGCTAGTCCCTGTGACAGTGCCATGTAATCTGTTAGGATTCAATAACGAGAGAGATGAAATAGAGATTTGAATACCCAAATGATACTAATCTTCATTTTATGAAAACCTTACCGAAGAATCAAAAACAAAAGTGTATATAACAAGAGAAATTGTAAAGAACATAAAGTTATAAAAAGAAGGAAAGAATGATAATATTAGACGGTTGATCAGAGATGAAAATTGAACGATTTTATCAATCACATGTTGCCGAACAAAGTGACGGTCAATCTTAATATGTTTTGTGCGTTTATGAAAAACATTGTTGTGAGCAATTTGAAATGCACTCCTATTTCACGGAAGACTGAAAGAGGGGTGGGAGTTGGTTGAGGGGCTCCTAGATCAGTTAGGAGCCATCCATTCCAAATTAGTTTTGTGTGGTGTCCACAAGAGCCCGGTATTCCACTATAGTGCTAGATCTAGAAGTCATTGACTGTTTCTTACTCCGTCAAGAAATAAGAAAATCACCAAGAAAGAAACAGTAGCCAATGACGATCAGTTAATCACCACCTCAAGAAATAAGAAAATCACCAAGAAAGAAACATTGTGTCTTGCAGATATGAAAGAATGCGAAGAACGGGTGCATAGTGATTTGAGCATGAAGTTGCCATGAACTGGTTGACAATGTGAACGGAGTAAGATGTGGATGAGTGACCCTAAAATAGACTAAAGAGCATACTAACTGGTGATAGAGAGTTGGCTCAGGAAGAGGAGTCCCAGCACTAGGAATGAGATGCATATTGTATTCTAGGGGTGTGAAACTAACGATACCTACTCTAGATAGAAGATCAAAGATATATTTTACTTGATTAGGTCCAACAAAATAATGCAACCTTCCAAGATCCTTAATTTAGAAAGAAGCATATACTCGCATCTTTTAAATTATATGTTACATATCATAGATTTCTAAATTTATTAAAAAATTGTATTAAAACAAAATATAAAAATAAAACTTTCATAACAAATAAAAAAACTAAATATTGATAAACCATATAAAAATTATCACCTTTTTCACATACAGAAATACACTTGTAATTAACTAACCAAAGGGACTTGCCCTGGTGGTAAGGGAGTTTTTCCAGTGAAGGAGAGGTCTTGGGTTCGAGTCTCTCTGTAGGGTTTCTTCCTAAGAATAGCTGAGGGTCACTCCCTCGTTGGTGAAAGCAGCCCTACCGAATTAATTAGGTGGGTGTAGTTGGAGTGGTTCGAAACCAGGGCCCGATCAACCGGTTTCGATCCTGTACCACTACAGCCGAGGTGAAGCTGTTCAAAAAAAACTTGTAATTAACTTTTTAATTTTGTATATTTATTGCTCACGATGAGTGAAGGTTGAATGTGAAGACCGTTCGATTAAAGTGAAAACTAATCACAACCGTATTAATTAACATCAGTTGGTCAAGAATGGGTGTTAGAAGATTAAACACGTTTCTTATTTCATAACAAACTCTATGCTTTGTTCCAAGCCTGACCGGAATTTGGGGTGAGTTCAATTCATCAAATTCAATTGGATATTAATTTGCTTCTTTAATTAATTCTTGAAAACAATGTTTTAAAACCTGGGTTGACCCGGGACCCGGTGAAGAGACCGGGTCAATGTACACCGGGTTTTTGGTCATTTCTGGCCCGCATTGACCCGCCCGGGTTTATTGTTGAACCGGTCGACCCGGTTTGACCCGGACCGGTTTGACCCGTTTTTATTTTTTTTTATTTTAATATTTTTTTAAAACATAAAAGTTTAGCGATTTAGTCATCTCGACAATCGATACTTTGAAACTCTCACTTGACAGAAACCCCAAAAATGAGTTGTGAACCCTTCTTAACAGTTGACGGCAACTCCCGTCCTCTGTTATCTCCGACATTCGACTGTCCTTCAAGCATAAACTTCCATTGAGTTAATATAACTCTCTCAATAGAATTTCATTTTATGCTTAATAGATTATTTAGTTTCTTATCATATTAGTAATTGTTTCCAAGTTTATATACATACATATATATACACACATATTGAAAACCGGGTTGACCCGCCGGTCGAACCGGTTGAACCGGTTGACCCGTGACCCGGTGAGGAGCCCGGGTCAACTAAAAAACCGGGTTTTAAAACATTGCTTGAAAACACTTCTTCACAGATATGCTACGACTATACGACACCCCTCAATGTTTTTTTAAGTGCCAGATGTTTATCTTTATATATATACTAGCAAGGTAATCGCGTAATGCTACGATGGCAAATAATTTTTATTTTATATCATGTTGCTTTTAAAAATGTAATAATATGTTACTTTTAAATAGATAAATAGTGAAAGTAAATTAGGTGAGATAATGAAATGGTTAAAAATGGTATTTTAAAGGTTAAAGTTAATTAGGAGAGGGAATGAAATGGTTAAAAAGGGTATTTTAGTACATTCAAGTTACTTAAAATTAAGAATTTTTAAGGTTGTAAATGTATTATAAAGAAGTAAGATATATGAGTTGTGTTCAATAAAGTCCATGTAAAAGCATCACATGTGAATTACGAAAAATTACGAAAATATCACTCTGCCCAAATTTTTAAAATTTAATTTAGACCATTGATGACATCGATCAAAAGGCTAATATTAGTCCCTTAGGACTATGAATTAATTATGGACTATATTGAACATTCTTCACATATATATAGGGAAAAGTTCAAACAAGAACTGTTTTTCGTAAGAGAACTGCGAGAACCAATCTTAGCCGTTCAATTCCCCCTCCTTCAATTGGATTGCTCACCCATGAATTCCTTACATGCACCCTGCCACACGCAGTCCCTCACGCTCTTCATCCATGAATTCCATTATCCAAAATGAATGGTTAAGATTGGTTCTCGCAATAAAAACGGTTCTCAAATGAACCTTCCCCTATATATATATATATATATATATATATATATATATATATATATAGGGGAAGGTTCATTTGAGAACCGTTTTTATTGCGAGAACCAATCTTAGCCATTCATATTGGATAATGAAATTCATGGATGAAGAGCGTGGGTGGATTGAGTGTGGCAGGGTGCATGTAAGGAATTCATGGGTGGACAATCCAATTGAAGGAGGGGTAATTGGATGGCCGGCTAAGATTGGTTCTCGCAATATAAACGGTTCTTAAATGAACTTTCCACTATATATATAGGGGAGGGTTCAAACGAGAACTATTTTTCGTACGAGAACTGCGAGAACTAATTTTGGTCATTCAAGTGATAAGTGGAATTCATGGACAAAGAGCATGGGAGGATTGAGTGTGGCAAGGTGCATGTAATGAATTCATGGGTTTGAAATCGAATTGAAGGAGGGGGAATTAGATGTCTAAGATTGGTTCTCGCAGTTCTTGTACGAAAAACAGTTCTCGTTTGAACTTTTTCTTATACACACACACACACACACTAGTATTTGTACCTACACAGTGCATCGACGATGACAATAGTTTGTGTTCGACAACATGTTCGATTTCAATAATGTAAAGTATGATATTTGTGGAAGCAGTGTTTGGAAATATAATCTGTTCCACAACATATCCATTTTCTTTCTTTATTTTTCTGTTTTCTTTATTTCTCTTTTTTTCAATAATCTATTTTTATTTAGTTTTTTTAAAAATAATAAAATAAGGAAAAATATATATTATTAATAAATAATTACAGAGAAAGATGATCTAGCTTTAAAATTTATATTTATGTAAGTGATTTAACCAATATTAGATTAATTAAATAGTTGTCATGTTTAATAAGTTATTAAAGCAACAATTGTCATAAATTTGTTGAGTTAATTAAGAAGATGGTTGATTGAGTTATTGTTGTGAGTGTTTGTGATTCACTTTTGGTCCTTTGAGAAACAAAAAAAAAATGTGAGAACTGCGAGATCTATTCTTAACCATTCATCTCTACTTATTTTATTTTATTTACCTTTTATATTTTTTAGAATAATTAGGGCAATTAAGTTTTTTTTTACTTTGATCAGTTACAGGAAGTTTTCAAAGTACCAAAATCAATTACCTTAAATCACCTATCATTGATTCTTTTTGAGATCTTGTGATTTGAACATTGTTTATCAAAATCAACAATTCTGTGAAGATAACCGACGATGAAGGAAGATTAATTTACATTTTTATTCGATCATCCATGTAAGTTTCTTCTGTAATTGATTAGTTTTCAAGTAACTATTCATCTGTTCGATTATTTCATAAGACGTAAATCTTCTAAAAAATCGTCTTCATCTTTGCATCATAATATTATATCTGATTATCGTCTCTTAAGCATCGAATAGAACTTAATGTTCCTTCAACAATCTGGTCAAGCATCGAGAAGCTTCAACCGGGATAAGCATAATTTGGCTATGCGTGTTTGATTAATGTGAAGTATAATGCGTCAATATAAGGAACGATTGTATAGAATGCTTATTTTTCTTATGAAGGATTGGTATAAGCTATTTTTTAATCTCTGAAGTGATTTTTGAACTACAATGTATGTTTTACTCACCAAGTGTTTGTAAAATTGCTTGTCCTTGAGTCGTTATTTTTTATGAGTTAAAAAGGAGGATACTCATTCATATTTGAACCTACAAGTTAAGTCATTTGGTATTATTTATTCATACAAACCACAGGTTAAGTCATTTTATGTTGATACTTTCTTTCACATATGTAACTATGCATTTAGAAGTTAACTTCAGTCAAACCTGTAGTTTATTTTTCATATTTTTTGTTTTTGCCTCAAAATTAACTTATATTTCTCCAAAGTTTCTCATGTGCGTCTTTTTTGTTAATTTATTGTTTGATTGATTCATAATAGGTAAGTATTATGGGATAAAACACTTTTAAGTATGTTGTAATGGACCTTTTAAATTGCATTATCATTTCATAGCTTCACTAAAAATTTATGTTTGTACTATGTTGCATGTATGCAATTACCCAGAAGCTAACTGTAATCGTATTTTCTTAATTCAGACCATTTGTTTTAACTCAAAATTAGGTTATATTTCTTTGAAGTTGAACATGTGCATCTTTTTTTATTTTTAAGCATCCATTCATTTAATAGCAATCATTTTAGAATGACAATTATTTAAACATGAATTATGGATACTTTATTTACATCTTGATGTTATAATGCACGATCATATAACACATCATCCATGATAAGAAAAATGTTTCTAACTTTATATTAAGTTGCATATATGTAACTTTTTGTTTTTATGAATTGGTACAGAATTTTGTGTTCATGTTAACCATATGCAAATATTTATTTTTTTATTTAATTTTGACTAAATAGTGGTTTTATTTCATGATGTTATACCACATTATTACGAGCTCAATATGTTATGTATTTCTCCTACTTAGGAGTTTTTAAAATGCAGTGTCATTTAATTTTACATGGTTAATAATATTGTGGTTCATATCAAATTGTTATATGTAGTGCATATGCAATTTGCATGTGGAAGTTTGGGTCTGTTCAATTTCCATATTTTAACCATGTATACATGTTAATAATTGAGCATGATAAGGTTGACTCAATTTTATCTTTTAACAATATGCAGGATTTGTATCTTGATGAGCAAACATGATCAGCGTTGAGATATCAAACTTAGTTGCCAACAAAATCAATGTTGTATTTGTGCAACCCTTAATATCGTTTCTCGTTTTTTTTTGTTTCATTGTCAAAACTCAGTTGAGTAATTTCATATCTATATACATTATTGTAATTATTTGTATAGAAGTTGTTTACAGTTTTTATCAATAATAGTTTGTGTTAAGCCATATTCATAGTGTTAGTTTATTGTACAAAAGGTGTTTCCAACGTTAATGGTTATAAGCACAAATGCTTCTAATGAGTGTTATATAAACCGATATCAATACAACAACGACTAAAACTAAACAAAGTATACCAATAACAATTCAAATTGTTTCAAAACCAACAAAAGTAGTAGTTTGACATTTAACAGTGTCCAAAGTTGCACATGTGAAATCTTTTTTCTATCACTTATGTGTATCCACATCAAACGTGAAAATTAGCGGCTATGAACATGGGTGGTTCTAATGATTGTAATACAAATATCAAAGCTTATGTTTCAACAACAATTCAAAATTTTCCTAAATCAAATATCATTTTAGTATAAATAATTTTAAATTGTTTCAAACCCGTCAAAAGTATTCGCTGCCAATGTCATTTCCATGATTCCTATTGGCTTCTCCATTACAACCGGTGGTTGTTAATAGCCGCTTGCCACTTCATTTGCATGTCATTTGAAAGATTTTTATATCATTATATTCTATTTACTTATCAACTTCTTTATGCCAACTCAAGTTTTTATGTTGGAACAACGTTCGTCCTTGTTTTTGGTCCTACAAAATGAATACATACCGTATGAGTTAATGATATTATGTATCGAATCATGCAATTGAAATAAACGCACACTCAATTTCAGCAAAAAAATTGCGTCTCCGATCTGTCCACAATATTGCACCTGTGTAGAACATTTCATAAAAATCATCAACCATAATAATATTAGTAAACATCAATAACCTCAAATATAGTAAAGAAAAAGCCTAACAATATTAAAAAAATATTAAACAATAACACACTTACACAGTTTAAAAATGGATAACCTCTTATGTAAGTTACACATGAGCAAACCACATAAATTTTGAATGATATATATTTTAATGATGTGTAAGTTACACATCATTAACCATATCACCCCTAATCATCAACAATCTTAGCAGTAGTAAAACAATAATACATTTCCAAAAATAAAAATGGCTATCATCTTGTGTAAGTTGCACATATGCAAAGCAATTAATTTTATAATAATATATAACAAGACTAATACATCAACTACCATAAAAAGAATAAGATGTGCGCAACACATAATCGTACCACTACAACTTGCAAAATGATCTACAACAAGAGTAAACCCATCTAAAAAATTCATTTATATATAAATTTTACTCTTTGTTAACTAACTTTTGTGCATATTCTTGTATGAATTTGTTTCTTCTCATTAAAATTAAGGTCCATAGACTGTGAAATCTTCAAATATATAAAAGGAAAACTAAATAAGTTTGGTCAAAATATACAACAATTAGTTAATGGGGGTTAAATTAAACCAATAATCGTGTATGTTTATTGCATACCTTATGCTCAAATAAATTATAGTTCTCTTCACGAGTGTCGTAGAAATGAACCTAACAACATTATATGATTTTTCTATCAACCAATTGTTTTTATGCAAAGATGAACAATAATTTGAGTATGATTCATGTTTCCTTGATTAGCTCCTATACCTTAGGCAACATGAGTGTTTGAAATTGAGTCTTGTAACTGACATAAAGCCTATGACAAAATGTATTGATAATATTACCCTTATATGTTTAATTCCAAAACCATAATGTTTAACTTATTTACACATATACCATTGATCAATTTCAACCTTTGATCTCTAAAATCAATGATTAAAAATGGTTCTCATATTTTTTCTAGTTCTCAATGGAACAGCCCCACATATATATATATATATATATATATATATATAGAGAGAGAGAGAGAGAGAGAGGGAGGGGGATAGAGAGAGAGAGTGAGACAAAAGTTCAAATGAGAACTGTTTTTTAACGCTATTAATGACTCATTAATAGGGGTATTTTGGTAATTTTTATATTTACTCAACCGTGAATTGCGTTCGGGTGAGCTGTCATTAATTTGCGAGACTTGATTTTCCTGAAATAACACTAATTAATGCGTCATTAATGAGCCATTAATAAGTCATTAAAGAAGCATTAATGAGCCGTCAAAAAATCTTAGCCATTGATTAATTTTAATCAAAAACTAAGATTGGTTCTCGGACGAAAAACAGTTCTCGTTTGAACCCTCCCCTATATAATATATATATATATATATATATATATATATATATGAAGAATGTTCAATATAGTCAATAATTAATTCATAGTCATAAGGGACTAATTTTAGCCTTTGAAATAATGTCATCAATGGTCCAGATTAAATTTTAAAAATTTGGGCGGTATGACATTTTCGTAATTTTTTGTATATTGGTCCAGATTAAATTTTAAAAATTTGGGCGGTATGACATTTTCGTAATTTTTTGTAATTCACATATGATGCTTTTACAAATGGGTAAATTGCATGAAAATACAATAAACTTTGCCTTAATTATCATTGAATACAATCAACTTTATTTTTTTTAAAATAATACAATGAACTTTTATAAACCTCCCATTGTATGCAAGTTGTTGTATACAATGTAAATTATAGAAAAGTTCATTGTATATAATGGTAGCTAAATACTAGACACAGAAAAAAGTTATTTGCATACAATGAGTGAATTATGAAAGTTGGTTGTATTATTTTTAAGAATTTAAAGTTGATTGTATACAATGATAATATTTAAGACAAAGTTAATTGTATTTTCATGAATTTTGCCCTTTACAAATTACATGTGATTGTATACTGAATCACCGATGATTGAATATTAAAATTTCAGAACTATGTTTTTTAAATGGACTTTATTGAACACAACTCATATATCTTTCTTATAAACTATTTAAAAGAAAAGGATGATTTCAAAAAAATCATCTTTTTAAAGGTGATGACGTCATGCTTTAAAAAAAGGCTACACGCTAAGAAATAAATTTTAAACCTATTGGGAGGGGGCTGGATGAAAATTATGAGGGGTTTTATAAAATATGTGAGGGGCTTTTAAGAAATTGTGAGGGAGTTTTATAAAAATTGGATATTAATGTAATTAATTATAGGTTATTTATAAATTATGTTTAGTAACTTGTGATGTATTTGTTTAGAGAAAAAAATAATTATATATTTGCGACCATCTCATTTTTATCACGTTTGGTGTAAATTATATTGTAATACGACGCTTTTTTAAAATTAGTATATTCTTAATTTTTTGTTAACCATTAAGAGTAGTGGGTAGGTAATTTTTTGTTTAAATGAGGGTTTTTTTTTTTTATTATGGTGATAAGCTGAGTGATCAACTTAAATATGCTATTCAAAGTGTTTAATTATTGATTTTAAAACATCTTATCTTATAATCTTATTAAAAGAAAATGATAACAAAACTAAATTTTCACCAATCACAACATCCCATTTAAAAAAATTAAAAAAAATCGTGTTTAAGAATACAGTGACGTTATCCCAAAAAACCAATTTTTGAATTTTAGATTAGTTACAACTAATCTATTAAAAATTATTTTCAAGAAAATGATTCACATATGCTAATGTAATATATTGTTCTTTTTATTATAGGCATTAATTATGAAGAATAAACAAACTCTTTCATCTGCTTCAAAGCGACCTTCATTGGAAGAGCATTCAAAAGAATGAAAAAAAATCAAGTGTGATTCATTCTACACATGACAACTATGTTCATAACAGTTCAATAATGATTGAAAATGATAGAACAAGTTCACGAATTCTTTTAAATGATATATCTAACGGTGCGTTTAATTTCAAATTAGAAATTAGTTCAAAATTTACATAAAGTCCAGTAGATTTATATTCATTTTATATGCTTTATGATGAGAGTATATATATATATGTATGTATATATATATACTTGTGTAAATATATACACATATGATTGAGTAAATGATTCCATCGTCATTTTATAGTCACTAATCGTTTAAATCTTCGGATGATTTTCAATAGGTATATATTAAAGTTGATGTCATTTATTATAAAGATAAAATTAATCACTTATAAATATGAATTAAATATAGACTATATTAAACATGTGATTTCCAATACTCTTATTTTTTCTTGTTCTGTTGTGATCGTGGGTGTCGGTTTCTTAGGTGGTTATTTGCTACAGTTTCCATTTCATGACATCATTCATGCTAATGTTGTTGAAGAAAGAGTGGCATGCATGAGAATATAATATATTAACAAATAGTGGTGAGGTAGACCTAAGATTACGGATAGTTTCTACTACTTAAAATTAATTTTGGTTTAGTGAAGTAGTTTGTTATTTTTCAAGCTAGCTAAAATTTATAAACACATAATATTTTGTCATGTGATTTATTATAATACCGGGGAAAACTTTTTGTCGTATTTTATATTCAACGTAAACGACTTATATAAACAATCGTCTATAAAATTTACACAAGCTCATTTGGAAGAAGTGGTAAGGATGTTGCGTCTAACGCTGGAGCGGTGGAGCCCTGTTGTGTTTTTTTTTTACTTTTCTAACGCGTGTTTTTTTAATGAGTAAAACTTTTTAATTTGTTTTTTATTTTGTTCTATTATTACTAATAGTATAGAATATTACTTTTTGTTACGTATCGCCTTAACTGTATATTGTCAACTAAATTATTTACTTAATATTATTTTTATAATACTATTGGTTTAGTATTTTATTACACTCTTTATACTCCACCTCGTATCATTTTATTTGTTTTGTTTTTTAGTTTTTTATAACAAGATTAAAATTGTTTATAAATAACTCTTTTTACATGACTTTTGTGTATTATTTGTAGTTCTTTAGACTATAATATTTCTATTGTAAATTTTAAGTCAATGATTTTTAATATAGATGTGTTTATGAAAATTGAAAAAGATAAAATTTAAACGACTTTATAATGTAATCTTTTTAAATTGATTTTTAATATAGAAACATATAATTGTATATATAAAATCAAATGACAAAAGCTTATATAATTACACAAACAACTACATTACGTATGTCTTACGTTTTTATTTTCTTAACAATTAAATTGATACGCAAAAAAAAATCATAGATAATTAGATTTTTTTCATTTTATTAGTTTACCTGTTAAAAAAACACACTTTTAAATATATGTTTTTAAACCCTACCGCGAAACGTAGGCTAAAATACCTCGTCAAGCACCACTCGTGCGCCAAGTTACTTTTTATAAAGAGGTTTTTCTAAATTGTGCATTTAACAAATTTAAGTCAATGTAAATGATGCATAGATGAGTTGGTTGGCAACTTGCTTTACAACTATGAGCTCAAGGGTTCTAACCCCCGTCCCTTCTTCTTACCTTTATCCACCAATTTCTTTTTCTTTTTTATTTCCTTCAAGTGCTTCATTCTTTTTAGAGTTAATTACAAAAATAGTCCCCGTGGTTGTCACTGATTTTTATTTTTAGTCATTTAACTTTAAAAATTACAAAAATAGTCACAGTGATTGTCACTTTGTTTCACTTTTAGTCCTTTAGGCTAACCCCAGTTAAGGTTGACCGTTAGTCAAAGGGTATTTTGATCTTTTCATTTATTAGTCTTGTTTCCAAACATCCTCTGCCTCTTTCCTTACCCTTTATGAATTATTTAGTAAAATAAATTATAAAATTAAATTTGTAATTATTCTTTAACCCATATTAAGATTTTGATTATATTTAAACAGTATTACGGATGTCAACAATCATAACAAACAAAAATTAGACAATCAATTCAAACAAATATTTTGAATGAGCTTCTGGGTTTGAAACCCTAAAAATCCTTCAACAACCTGATTAACCCTAAAAAACTTGACTTCAAATCGTGGAACAACCACAAAACAAGAACACCTTTATGCCTTTAAACAAAACTAATCTTCTGTAAAAAAACTAATAGATCACTATTAATAGATTTAATTTTTATTTTTAATTATCTTCTTAGCATTTTTCTTTATGTTCTTATAACAATCATTATCTGATCTTGTATCTTCTTATGATATTTATCATATTCGAAATTTAACAACTACAAAACTCATAACACATACGAGACAAATCAAATAATACATAAACCAAAAAAGATGTAACTTTCAAATAATTGAAATGATTTGGGGATGAACCCAATAAGTTTTTTATGTAGTAAAAGAATAAATCTGAAACTAAAAATTGTCCAAGAAGATGATGAACAGATCTAAACAAAATGTGAAACCGTATGAAACCAACAAATCTGAAATCAATTGAAGAACACATAACAACAAATCTGAACAAAGTGTGAAACCACATGAAACCAAAATCATCTGAATCTGAAATCAAAATCATTGAAACACAAAAACTAAAACCAAGATCTAAACCATATGAACAAGATGACGAAATCACGAGAATCTCAAACCCTTTATTTGGGAATGAACACAATAGATCGAACCTGGAGTTGGGGATGAAAACATAACAAATGAACCGCTTTATTTGTGATCTCCAAAACCCTCAAGTCATTAATAGCGATTAGCATAAAGGAACCTCGAAGAAGGTGCAGATCTTGATAATAAAAACCCTTCGGATCTTGATCTCAAAAAACACTCAAGATTGCTAGAATCGCTGGAAACCCTTGGATAAGAACAAAGTAGTTGTAGTGCGATGGTGGCGGTGGTGCAATAGTTGTCCGAACATCATAAGAAAACATCATAGTCGTGAGACTATGGTCCAACGGTAGTGGTGGTAGCGTGCGACTGTGGTCCGACAGGAGTGATGGTAGCGTGCAACTGTGGTCCGACGGTGGTAGGCATCGTGCGATGGTGCTCCGGTAAAAGTGGTGGTTGACAGCAACAATGTTGATGGAGAATGGAGTGTCGGTGGTGTGTAGATGGAAGAGAGAGATGGAGATTAATTGGGTGTTTGTTTGGTAGGAGATTAGAATCTTTAAATTAATACTTCTGAAAAAAACAATGTAGTATGTCTGGTAACAAGAATAGACTATAAAATGACTATAATGCCCCTCCCTTAACAGTCAAATTTAACGTCAAGTGGTCCAAAGGACCAAATGTGAAACAAACGACAACCACAATGACCATTTTCGTAATTTTTAAAGTTAAAGGACTAAAACTGAAAATCAGTGACAACCACATGGACCATTTTTGTAATTAACTCTTTTTTTATTAATAAGAAGTTTCTTTTTTAATGCTGTTTGTATTTTTTAAACACATCTTATAATTTATTACATATATACAATTCATACAAAGTTATCTTGCATCATTTACTAATATGGGCACGTCGCTTAAATAATATATACACTACAAACTAAATGTCATTTAGTGGCAAAAATAAAGTGCCACCAAAAACCAAAAAAGTGCCACTAAAGGTCTTTCTAGGAATCTGCGGCACAGAAAAAAAGTGCCACTAAAAAACGCTACGACTAAAGCCTTTTAGTGACACTTTTTCAATGTGTCGCTATAGACTTTGACGCTTTTAATGGCACTTTTTAATGCCATAATATACAAATAGGCTTTTGTGGCACAAGTTTTGTGTCGGGAAAATCATTATTATTTAAGAATTCATGCTACTTTTAGTGGCACATAATTTTTGCCGCAAAATGTATTATCTTGTTAATTTTAAATTAATTAATTTTTAAATACAATACCGAAAATAAAGTACAAACAACAAAAGGTAAAAGTCATAATGTCATAGCTTCAATTAAAATTTCATGGTCTTCCAAAAATATTCCTAAATGTACCGGAACACATGTCTAATAAGTCTAAATATCAAGCAAAAAACAAAATACAAACAAATGTTTGAATAGAAACTCAATTGCTCATTAGCATCTCACGGTCTTCATACGAGCTAGAAGTACGATCTTCGTCTTAACTCTATGTCAGCAATGATACTAGCGGTTACCTATTAAAAACTAAAAATGGTCGATAGTGAGGACACTATTGACACTTAAATAATAAAATATAGACAACTAATCAATTTTCTCAATAACTACATACGTAAAAAGAATGTAAATAAAAGTAATTACCATTGTTATTATTACTTCCCGAAGGTGATCTTTGGTTAACGGATAGAGAGTTGTTAGGGAGTGAAGAGGAGACACAAGGGATCTAGAACATATTAATAAAAACAAATTTTGTTAATTAATACATTGAGTCATAAATACGTATTAGTGAGCGGTGATTCATAAGTACCTCTATGTTCATGTTACTAAGAACCGCAGGCAAGTTGGCATTCGGGATATGTTCTTGGATGATATTCAACATAACATTGACAACACTCTTTAGTTGGTGAATAGTTTGGGAATCCGTTGACGAACTAGCATTCATTTTTACGGCCGGCATCCTTCCAACTAATCGAACATAACCGTGTTTCTCTGGGCCTTTAACTTTTGAGTAGTCATCATTTGTAAAATCCACATCTCTAGGTGCACTTGTAGAGTCACTTGCAATAGCTTTTAATGAAGCCTATACACACATATTTATATATTAAAAAAAGTATATCTTAAAAAAGTAACGTATACTTGATAAGAGCATTTAAATTAGATAAAAATATATACCACAACTTCAGCAGCTTTGTCATCAACAATACTTCCATCTTTACGAGTGCGAGTTGTTACATAAATTTCTCCTCATGTTGGGTAGACACCATTATTATTCATTGCCTATAGGAATAATCAATCATAAATAATGATTAGTAAGAGGAAAAAAATAATAGTTTATCTTTAAGCAAGTCTAGCAAATGATACCAATGCATGTGCAAGTCTAGCAAATGATTTTGTCCCGGTTACATGAGGCCCGTTCATCTTTGAACGGCTTGATCTTCTTATAGCACATGTATCCTATGGTAAACAATAAATTAATACCCGATATGAATTCTTTGACGTGGTTCAATAATTATACATATTGTACATGGAATCAACAATAACCGAGCTTACATGGTCGGGCAAAGTTCCGCGTAATGCAATCGGCAAAGACTCTTGCATCAACATGTGACAATCATAACTTTTCATCCCAATTAGGTTACGCTCATTTAGTTGCACACATCGAGAGATATTGGATGAAAATTCATCGGGAGGCTTCATTGACTTAAGGGTTTTTAGAAATTTTGCCTTTTCGGCCCGAGTCATTTGATAACATGCTTTTGGCATGAAAGTAATATTGCTTCTAGGCCGTTTTTTTTTTATGCAATTCCCTTCTTATACTCATCTTTTGTAGATCAAGTCTTGTTTTATAGTTGTCTTTTGACTTACCATCTTGTCCTAATAAAGTCCCCATTATGTTGGCACAAATGTTCTTTTCAATATGCATCACGTCAAGGTTGTGACGCAACAATAAATGCTCCCAATATGGCAACATGAAAAAAATGCTTTTCTTTTTCCATGGACCACTATCAACGTTGTCGATCAGAAAACCTGTCTCATTTATTTGTTGTAGAACCTCCTCTCCAGAAGGAGGTGTAGGAGCAACCCTTAATTCCTCGTGTCCAACAAATGATCTACGATCTGTACGCCAATGGTGGTCAAGTGGAAGCCATCTCCTATGACACATGTAACACCACTTTCTCCCATGAGTTAGCCATTTGGAATCGGTACTAAAACCGCATACAGGACATGCAAGTTCACCTTTGGTGCTCCACCCAGACAGGTTGGCATAACCTGGAAAGTCTGATATGGTAGAAATAACAGAAGCCTTTAATTGGAAGTATTGTTTTGTTGAAGAATCAAATGTATTGACTCCATCCTCCCATAATTCTTTCAATTCTTTTATCAAAGGTTGCATATACACGTCTATCTTGTTTCCTGGACCTTTAGGTCCAGGGATGATTAAAGAAAGAATGAAATTTGGTTGCTTCATAACCAACCATGGTGGTAAGTTGTATGGAATAAGAAAAACCGGCCAAATACTATGTGCCACATTCATTGTCCTAAACGGGTTAAAGCCATCACTAGCCAAAGCTAAACGAATATTACGGGGATCACTAGAAAATTCAGGAAACTTTTCATCAAAATCTTTCCAAACTAATGCATCTGTTGGATGCCGTAATTTACCATCTTTCACACGCTCCATATGATGCCACTTCATAAGGTTAGCTTTCTTTGATGACATAAACAATCTTTGAAGTCTAGGCTTTAATAGAAACCACCGTAATATTTTTGATGCCTTCTTCTTAGGACTCACTTCATGTTCTGGATTAGCTTCATGAACTTTCCATCTAGAAGATCTACAAAAAGAACAAACTTCATCTTTCTCCTTGTCATCCCAAAACATCATGCAACCATTAGGACATGAATGGATTTTTTCATATCCTAATCCCAAGTTACCCATGATTTTTTTAACTTGTTGTGTTGTTTTAGGTAACAAATTTCCTTCGGGTAACAAATCCTATAAAAACTCTAACAACATAGAGAAAGATTTATTACTCCATCCATTGAGACACTTTAAATGGTACAAATGCACTACACATGATAATTTATTGTATTTGCAATTTGGGTACACCTTTTCTTCAAATTCCTTAACAAGATCATCAAATTTGCTTCTTCCATTGTCCGCCTCTTGACTATCATTTGAAGAATTCTCATGTATATCCACTCCACTTCCACCTTCTGTTTCAAAAATATCATTTAACATTTCATGCATTTCACGATGAAATATTCCTTCTTCCTCGTTATTGTTTGTGCTTGTAGATGCAGCCATTGTGTCTTCCCCGTGGTATACCCATTGCAAGTAGTTTGGTCAGAACCCCGAACATATGAGGTGATCCACAACAATTTGTCTACTCTGATATTTCTTGTTTAGACAATTTGTACATGGACACTTTATCATCCCTCCATAAACACATGCTCTTTTAAATGCAAAATTCAAGAATGTTTGCACCCCATTAACAAAAGTTTGACTTGATCTTGGTGCAAAATACATCCAAGATCTGTCCATGACTAGTCACAACAAAAAATGACAAATTTAGTAAATTCTAAAAGAATTCATTTACTATGCAAGAACTAAAATGAATAGCACAAAGGTGTTTGACTCGGTAGCAAAAAAAAAACACAGCTTAATCAAGCAAAAACTACAACAAAAATTTAGCAAAGCCCTAATAAGAAGACAACTGAAAAACTTATATTGAATAAAGATATAATCTCAAGTTATCAACCAATATCAAGTTCTTAACTAAATAATCAATATAAAATATTTAATATATCAACTAACAACTAATAACCATACACTCTTTATAATGTCAACCAATCTCTAGGTCTTAACTATATAATTGTTCTTGTTGATTGTATTATGGGGTTGCTACTATTCTTGTTTAGAACTTCAATAAAAAGGATGTGTTTGATGGGTGTACCAAATACATAAAGTTATATGTTGGATTGCTAGAAATTCATGTGCAGGACCTGTTAACAAAATGGTGTGGGGACTTTCACTTTTTCAATTTATTATTCCTTGGGCAAAAAAATCACAAGGCTAGTGACCCTATTAAAAGTGTGAATCTGTTCTAACTTGGATAGTTCCTAAGCAAAGGCAAATAAACAACACCTTGACACCTAAGCATAAGCTAAATAATAAAATAAAACCCTTAAGCACTTGGTACCTAAGTAGAGGCAAATAACTTACCAAAAAGAAAGACTAGTTAGGTACCTTAGGTAGAGCATATTCCTACTAGTCTGAGTAAAGGAAGAGTCGTGCCACTCTAACAAAAGATGAAGAGAGATTTAAATATACATATATGATATGATATATTATACAAACTAGAGTTATGCCTACGATCTTCAAGTGAACAAGGAGGGCTAACCAATAACTAGACTAAAATAAGATGAAAAATAAAAGAACCCAAATTTCTTGGATAAAAAGTGAAAAAGTTGCTTGCTTTCTGGCTGCACTGTTATATAAAATCTGTTCTAATTCATATTTTGGCTTGCTGTAACTGGCTGATTATACAAGGCTTGCTACATATCAAGAAAATTTGGATACTTTGATTAAAAAATATCAAATAGCACTTAATATTAAGTTAATACGTGTAATAATATTATGTAGTATTACCACGATCCAGATAACACTTAATATTAAGTTAATACGTGTAATAATATTATGCACTTAAAAAAATATCAGATAGCACTGAATATCTGAAGGTATAATTAAAAAAATATCAGAATAAACATTCGTTTACAAAGTTTTTTCAACTTGACTATTAGCTAGTTTCTAAGGGTTTATTGCAAGATAGGCCTGGTGGATTGTATCCGTCATGCACATTCATGTTATGAGAGGTTGATACAAAAAGTTTTCTTTATGCATGTGAAAAAGAGTAGAGTAATGATTACCAAATTTATGTTGTTTAGAGATTTAAATCTAGTTTCTAAGCACATGAATTTCAACTATCTCTCTGTTTTGATTTTGGCTTTCCCCTTTGAATTTTCTACTTTTTTACATACCAGGTCTATTTAAAGTAATTCATTCATGCTTATTTTGATTATTATTATATATATGTCATATTATTGAGAGTGGATCAGTTTTGATTCCATATTACCTTCTTTTTCATAAACAAGGTTCAAAGTCTTCATAAAATTATGAATTATCATCACACTAAACATGAAACAGAGTTCCTTGCGGCCACAAGCAGAATTGCTTGCGCCCGCAAAGACTGAAAAGTCCTTGAGCCCGCAAGGGCTGGCCGTAAGCAAGGTTCCTTTACGGCCGCAAGGGGTCTTCCTTGCGCCCGCAAGGACTGCTGTGCAGACCTGCGATTTCCAGCCTCTGTTCTTGCTGTTTTTATACCCAAAACTCAACCAAACGATTCCAAATCAAATTCCAGTGTTCACATATGAAATGGTCAATACAACTAAGCTAGAAACAACACTTATTTCACACTTTAACATACAATTCAATGATTTGGACCAATATCACCATTTCTTGACCCATTTAAGCTTTCTAACTAAATTCCTTCAAAAACACCTCTTTAATTCATAATTCAGATTGCAATACACTTAGAATTGATCTAGAAACATGTAGGAATCATTGATTTCAGTTGAGGATATCAATTTGGGTTTTTGACCCATTTGACCTAAATGGTCAAACTACCAAGAACAAGAAGAACATGGTGGAATCACTTACAAGAAAGAGTGGAGAAGATGAAGTTGAAGCTTTATATCAGATTAGAACACAATTCCAGCAGCAAGATTCAAGCTTGAGTGATCCTTTCTTGCTTTCTTCTTTAAGGCTTTTGTCAAGAACACACACACACAAGAGGATAATGAGTTCTCTGTGTGTTTACACGTGAATAAGGCATAAAACCGACTTGTGGGTTTCATTTATCCACAAGTGGGTATTTTGTTCCCCTTTTCAACTTACAAGTTAACGCACGAGTACCCGTTTTAACTAACGGGGATATTTTTGAAAACCTCGTTCTAAATAATTTAAAATTCTTTTATATTTTTATCAATATTTTATTTACTCATTTAAATAACTATTTTAGTTATTTTTCTTTAATATTTTCAAATATATATTTTATTCAATTTATTAATTTAATACACGTACCACGTTAGCGTGCGTCTAGGCTCTTTGTGAGGATGTTACAAATCTACCCCCTTAAGAAGATTCCGTCCTCGGAATATGCTCAGCAATGAACAAGTGTGGGTAGCATGCTTTCATCTCATCCTCGGCCTCCCACGTCAAGTTAGGACCCATATTATGCTTCCATTTGACGAGCACTAACTTGATCATCTTTTTATGCAGCTTCTTGACTTTAGAAGCCAGATTATGCTCCCATCTCAAGTTAGGACCCAGATTATGCTCCCATCTCAACAAGTTCCTCCACAACGCGTTTAGCTGAATCAACTTTCAACTCTTGCAGAGGTAAGATCTGATCATCATCAACCTTGCACTTCCTTAAGTAGCACACATTGAATGTGTTATGAATACCAGATAACTCTGGAGGAAGTTCAAGTGATACCGTCTGTTCATTGACCCGTTGCAGAATTTTAAACGGACCAATATATCTCGGGCTTAACTTACCCTTTCGACCAAATCGAATCACCCCTTTCCAAGGTGAAACCTTCAAGAATACCAGGTCACCCACTCAAAAGTAATGGGCCTCTGTTTTGGATCCACGTACATCTTTTGCTTATTTCGTGCAGCTTTCAGCTTTTCACGTGCCATCTTGACTTTATCAGCTGTCATCTGCACAATGGCAGGACCTGCGTATTGCTTTTCGCCAGGTTCTAACCAACATGTAGGTGTACGGCATCGTCTACCGTACAACATCTCATATGGTGGCATGCCTATACTCGAATGATAGGAGTTGTTATAGGAAAATTCAATCAAGGGAAGATGTGAATCCCAAGAACCACCAAATTCTAGAATACAAGCTCTTAGCATATCTTCAAGAGTCTGAATAGTCCTTTCGAACTGTCCGTCTGTCTGGGGATGGTATGCTGTGCTAAGATTCACGCGCGTACCAAGTTCACGTTGAAGACTATGCCAAAAGTTTGATGTGAACCGCGAATCTCAATCAAAAACAATAGATAGTGGTATGCCATGTCGTGACACCACCTCATTGATATACAATTGTGCCAAACGATTCATAGGTGCAGACTCATTGGTTGCAAGAAAATGTGCACTCTTCGTGAGGCGATCAACTACAACCCAAATCATATCATGCCCCTTTGCAGTTCGGGGTAGCTTAGTGACAAAGTCCATGGTAATGTGATCCCATTTCCACTCCGGGATATCTAGTTGTTGTAGATTACCATAGGGCTTTTGGTGTTCGGTTTTGACTTGTGCGCAGACTTGGCATTTTTCTACATATGAAGCTATGTCACACTTCAATGTTTGCCACCAATACAAAGACTTCAAGTCTTGATACATTTTCGTGCTTCCGAGATGAATAGACAATCTAGATTTGTGTGCCTCGTGTAAGATTTTCTCCCGATTGCCACCAAGACTCGGTACCCATATTCGGGATTGAAATGTCTTCAGACCCCGACTGTCTTCTCCTAATTGCTTAGATATCTTGATCATTGTCTCAGCTTTCAAGTTGTTTTCTTGCAAAGCTTCTTGTTGTGCTACTTTCAACTGAGCAATGATATCAGATTCAACAGTCATCTTCATGAATTTAGCCGTTGTAGGAGAGTTCTTTCGACTCAGTGCATCATCTACTACATTCGCCTTTCTGACTCGACTACTGCTCAAACTTCCTCTTACTTGCCCCAGATTGTTGTTGTTGCTGTTGAGATCTAGCCCTCCGTGTATAATCGTCATCAGTAGTTCTAGCATTATCAAATGCTTCATCCAGGGCTGCTCTAGATCTCACAGCGGATCGATATTCCAACGGCAGAGTATTGGCAAAGTGTGCGATCTTTGCCTTTTCATTTGGCAATAAATGAGTAACAAACCTCATCTTATCAGTGAATTTGGAGATTAGATCCTCCAAAGGCTTGTCACCCTTTTCAAGTGCCCTAAATTCATTGTCGATCCTTAGCATATCGTAGTCAGAGCAATACTTCCCTCAAATCTTCTCCTTAAACCCATCCCAGGTCATAGCCTCCAGTGTGGCTGATGGTGTGACAGTAATCACCGTATCCCACCAAGCCAATGCACGACCTCTAAACATTCATTTGGCAAAATTTACCTTCTTATCTTTGTCGCATTCGCTAGACTCAAAGGTGTTTTGCATATCCCTAATCCAGGTCTCAACTGCTGACGGATCATTGGTTGGACCATTGAAAATAGGAGGCTGGCAATTTAGGAACATCTTGAATTTCGTGGGCTTATGAGTCTCTTTGCCCGTTCTGGTAGACTCGCGCTCGTTGGCTTGTTTAAGCTGAGCCTCTAACTTAAGGATATACGCATCCTTATCTCCAGAAATCCTTCAATAATGAGTTATACTTCTATACACATTCAGAATAAAACCTTCAGTATACTTCATATATATAACTCTTATCTTATCTTAAATTTTACTTATCACATAGCATGAAACATATAAATCACTCTTCACACCCAATACCACCCTTTGGGAACACACAATAATGGTCGAGTATGAACCCGAGTTTAAGACTGAATACTATATATAGTACTCAATTCACTCAAACTAAGGCTCTGATACCAACTTGTAACGCCGGTCTTTACAAATATCAAAGTATATTTTTTTTATTTAAAACACGTGCGGAAGCTAAGATTTAATTCACATTATACAACTTATATAAATATAAGTTGTAATATAAAAGTATTGTTTTACAAACTTTCCAAACGTTACCAACTCGTTCGACCATTACACTAATTATTACATAACATTCTCTTTACATTGTGTTTCCCAAAACCTATCATGTCATCCCTGCAGGTACCCGTGCTCACATTCAATCTATTTACCTGCATATGGAATGAACATGAGAGAGTTAGCTATAAATAGCTAGTGAATAACAATCAAAGAAGAAGCAGTATATTAACAGTATCAAAACACATTTCACGAATCACATAACTTCATTCAAGTCTATCCTACACATGGTGAAGCACCGGTTGTCAGTAGGCATCACGTCTTGTAGGGTTATAGGCCCGGCTCAATGATCCTCACTGGGGAAACCGTTACTTCCTCCGCACCGGTGGAGAAGCGGGTAGCGGTCGACCATTGCGTTATCGGGAACATATCCCATTTGGGATTAGTGGGAAACTGAGAGCCCCGAGTTAGTATTGAGGGCGGCGGTTTAGCTAGAACCAAGATTTGTGATCATCGAATCTACGCACCCCAATCTCTACAAGGTAGTACCGGCACTCAAACAATGGCCTACTCTGGCCTTATCACAAACACAATGGCCTACTCCGGCCCTTTACATATCAAGATTGACCTATACAGGCCCTTCATATATCAATAATGACCTATAAAGGTCTTTTACTTGCATACATATCATTTGGTTATCACAACTGGTTCATAAACCTTTAAACATGCATATCTACAATTTCATGGTTTATAACATACAAAACATCTTGTAATACTATTAATATCAAGCTCGAGTTAATTGTTACTCACCTGTTGAGCTATAACAGGCAAGCACTAAGTCACACGTGATTCTTGATCAACTGGTACACCTAAACAAACATCCCAAATATCAAAACAATGTGAGATAGCAAACTGTTTGCTGAAACAGAGTTCCTTGCGGCCACAAGCAGAATTGCTTGCGCCCACAAAGACTAACAAGTCCTTGCGCCTTCAAGGGCTGGCCTTACGACCGTAAGCAAGGTTCCTTTACGGCCGCAAGGGGTATTCCTTGCGCCTGCAAGGACTGCTGTGCAGACCTGCGATTTCCAGCCTCTGTTCTTGCTGTTTTTATACCCAAAACTCAACCAAACGATTCTAAATCAAATTCCAGTGTTCACATATGAAATGGTCAACACAACTAAGCTAGAAACAACACTTATTTCACACTTTAACATACAATTCAATGATTTGTACCAAAATCACCATTTCTTGACCCATTTGAGCTTTCTAACTAAATTCCTTCAAAAACACCTCTTTAATTCATAATTCAGATTGCAATACACTTAGAATTGATCTAGAAACATATAGGAATCATTGATTTCAGTTGAGGATATCAATTTGGGTTTTTGACCAATTTGACCTAAATGGTCAAACTACCAAGAACAAGAAGAACATGGTGGAATCACTTACAAGAAAGAGTGGAGATGATGAAGTTGAAGCTTTATATCAGATTAGAACACAATTCCAGCAGCAAGATTCAAGCTTGAGTGATCCTTTCTTGCTTTCTTCTTCAAGGCTTTTGTCAAGAACACACACACACAAGAGGATAATGAGTTCTCTATGTGTTTACACGTGAATAAGGCACAAAACCGACTTGTGGGTTTCATTTATCCACAAGTGGGTATTTTGTTCCCCTTTTCAACTTACAACTTAACGCACGAGTACCCGTTTTAACTAACGGGGATATTTTTGGAAAGTTCGTTCTAAATCATTTAATATTCTTTTATTCTTTTGTATTTTAGTTATTTGGATCCATGCAATTTCCATAGGTTTCAAGTCATTAATTAACAATCTCCGCTTTGACTTGAACTCTCTTCGACCGGTCAACGGAGATTGCCAAAGAACCGTCTCCATTCCTGCCAACCTCCCCGAAGGGACTACCTCCTTTTTTGAGCCGCGAAGCCCGACACCACGTCACGCGATTTCACCGGAGACCATCTCCAACCGTGTCGTCTCGAACTTTGCCAGATCCTTTTTTAGCTCCAAGGACGGTACCACAGAACTGCCTTCAAGAACGTAAATACCACGTTGCAGCCTGCCCTGCATTATCACTCGAGCATCCTTAGAAACATTCAGTCCATTCCCCTTGCCAGAATATTCATACCCATTCTTCGCCAAGGTGCCAAGAGAGATCAGGTTTCTCCGAAGATCCGGGACATACCAACAGTGCAAACGTCTGACCATTCCATCATGCATCTTCACCTGTACTATACCACTGCCTTTGACACTCCGAATCCCATTATCCCTCAGCTTCACTTTTCCATTCCACTTTTTGAAAGTAACAAACAGATCTCGAGAATACGCCATGTGATGAGATGCTCCTGTGTCTAATATCTAGTTATTACCAGGACTGTCAGTGCATATGGTCAATACCTCACCTGTGTCACCATCTCCATGAACCAAGCTCGCATCTCTCTTCCGTTGTGGACAGTTTCTCTTGATGTGACCAGCTTCCTTATAGTGATAACACTTTACCTTTCCCGTGGATTTTGATTTAGAACGCGATCTACTCACACCACCTTCTCTGTCATATGTCATTCCTCTGCCTGCATACAGATTAGAACCAGACTCCCCTTCATTAACAGAAACCTTTCACTTGAGTTCCTTCGATAATAAGGCATCCTTCACCTCTGCAACAGAAATTGTTGACCTACCATACTACATGGTATCAACAAAATTCTTGTATGAACTCGGCAGTGAACACACCAGAATCAAGGAAAGATCTTCATCTTCAATCTTCACATCTACCGCCTTCAGATCAAGGATGATGCGATTGAAGTTATCCAGATTATTTTGTACCTGGGCGCCTTCTGACATCCGGAGGGTATACAACCTTTGCTTCTGATAAAGTCTGTTCGTGAGAGTATTTTTCTGATACTTCTCATACAGCTTTTCCCACAGACCAGCAGCCGTTGTTTGATCCACCACCTCCCTCAACACCTCATCCGTTAAACACAACAAAATCGTAGAATGTGCTTTTGCTAGAACATCTCGCTTCACATCCTCCTTCATATCTTTTGGAAACTTGTCTTCACCTTCTAACGCCGCCGCGCAACCCTGCTGAACCAGAAGAGCCCTCATCTTTACTTTCCACAGTGTGAAGTCGTTTGAGCCATTGAACTTCTCCAAATCAAACTTCAAAGATGACATCTTCAATCGGCAGATACGCGAGCCAAGTGAGAACCTGGCTCTGATACCACTTGTTAGGAGTTCGGGATACCCCAAACATGTGTTAGAATATGCGGATAACAATAAAGACAAGAAAGCACGACATAAAGATATAACGTGGTTCGGTCATTGGGGTCATAACCTACGTCCACGGGCAGGAACGGAGACTTCTTTATTAACTGAGAGTGTATGTCAGACGTGTACATATGACTGAACCTAAGCCCATATTTATAATTACAGTAAAACACCAAATGTTGCCCTAATCTAATTAAAGAAATAATATTTTCCTTAATAACCAGATTAGCCGCCAAGCAACCAAAGTCCTTTTGTTGGCCAATAAACACCCCACGACGTGGACTACCTCCTCACGCCGTGAAGCCTCGAGGAGCACACGCCGTGGGCCTTGGTTCCACGCCATGCAACACATAATTTGGATCCATGCAATTTCCATAGATTTAAAGTCATTAACTAACATATATATATATATATTTATTTATTTAATATAAATCAAATGTATATATGTAATACTAAATATTAGCGCAATATATTGTATAAAACAATTTTTTCTTATAAAATATGTCGATGGCATGCATTTTGATGTAGAGTGACGACAGACATATATAGGTGACAAGAAGCAAGTTTAACGGTAAGTAAGTCAAAAGGTGGTTAACCAAAGTTAATTAACATTAATATATGATGATAAAAATATGATTATATTATTTAAAAAATATCAAATATGTCATATACATATAATTGAAATGTAACCAAATGTATTTCATTTACCAAATACAGATTATTATACTAATTTTATTAGTAGATAAAAATTTAAATACTTGATTTAAAAAATATATCCTTACACCGTATGATATTATACTAGTAACCAAATGTAATTCTAATATATACTCTTGAAACATAGATGTGAAAAATGAGGCTATATAAAATGATAATAAGAAAATGAGAGAGAGAATTAAAAGATTTAAGATGATTTCTTCAAACGGAAAATACTCTCGTCTAGGCAGTAGGCATGCAAGTAGCCATTATTTATTTTCAACTAATTTAATTTAGAAAAATGATATATACTCTTACGATTTTTTCTGACTTCATTTCTCTTACTCCTCATTTCTTCTGACTTATCTTCTTACTCATCACAAGATGATATGTGGAATTCACTAATTCTCTTTTTTCACATTCTTTATTAATTTTGACACTTGTATTGATCTTGTAAGAGGATAAGTATTAGAAAATAGTAGAAACATATATCACATCTCTTTTTTATTTTCCAACCAAAATTGGGCCTTAAGATTCAAGTGGACATCCGGAAAATGCTTTCCAAAAACAGCGAAAAAAACCCAAACGCCCATTAGTTTTTCTGAATCTAATGGATCAACCGGAGAAGATCTTTGGAAACCATGAAAGGATATAATGACAGAACGCCATAAAGCATTACTATCTACCTTCACACGCCACCACCATTTTGCCTGAATTAACACATACCTCAATAATTTAACTTGTTATCCAGATTTGAAAAGTCAAAAAACAAGATTCTAAGTTTTTTAGTAACAAAACACATGCATACACTAACTTACTACTAAATTTATATCTTTTTGTCCATAACGGAACTTGAACCCATGATCATATATGAGCCACATTCCATGACAAACTCATTGATTAATATGACTGATTTTAAGATATTAACATCATCGAAGCAATAATCCACAATTCAACATTCACGTAACTGAGAGAATGTTTATTTTCCAATGATCTAATTAATCATTAAACTGAGAATATAAAGAATACAAGTTGGGCCATGGGCCAAAATACACAACACCTAATGGGATAAACAATAATACATAAAATACAAATAACACTTTAAGTTGGCACAAAACTCATCAAACACTTTGTAAAATTATCCACATTAGAGGTCGATGGAACAAGAACATGAACAACACCTGTAGCAACTTTATCACGAACAAAATGAAGATCTATTTTAATATGCTTGGTACGCTGATGTTGTAATGGATTAGAGGATAGATAGACAACACTGACGTTGTCACAATATACTAAGGTAGCTTTGGAGAGCGGTGACTGCTGTTCAGTCTATAGGTTTCATAACCAAACAGTTTTAGCAACAACATTTGTGACAACTCTTTATTTAGCTTTGGCACTGGAACGAGATATAATGGGTTGTCACTTAGAAGACCATGAAATGATATTATCTCCAAGAAAGACACGGTACCCAGATGTAGATCGACTAGCGGAAGGACATCCACCCAATTAGTGTCAAAGTATGCAATAAGTCAATCCATGGAAGGAAAAGTGCAAAAGTTGTCAACTATGTTATGCCAAAGCTTCGTATATTTTAACAAATGTTTAAAATAAAATTTTACCAAAATTTTAAGATATTATCGTTTTATTTACAGTTTTTATAATTAATTTTTCCTGCAGCATCTCTCGGGTTAATACACCTCGTTATCACTGATACTTTTGGACATCCTTTGGTAGAAACTTAAATATATACACATAAATATTGTCTTTGCTTCCGCTTAACTTTGAACTTGATAATTTACTCAAACTTTTATTTATGCAATATATATAATTATAGGGGAGGGTTAATTTGAAAACCATTCTTATTGTGAGTATCGCGAAAATCAGTGTTGGCCCTTGATTAAAATAAATCAATGACCATTAAAAATAACGGCTTATTAATGAGTCATTAATGTCTCATTAATAACATTATTGACTCATCAATAAGAAGTATTTTGGGAAAATCAAACATTGCTCTTTAATAACGGTCTAACTAGACTCAGTTCAGGGTTGGAAAAATATATAAAAGACCCAAAATACCTTATTAATGAGTCATTATTAATGGTTAAAAATAATACTTTCAATAAGAATGGGTAATCTTTCATCTTTAATAGATAAGTAAATATAAAACCACGTGGCATGTTTCTAGATCGGAATTTTCTTATTTTCCCGCTCAACAACTGAACATGAGCTCCTGCCGCGTGTCTTTTTTCTCTTTTATCTAACCCCACTCCTTTGCTTTCAATATATCGCCTTTATTCTTTATCCTCCGCTCATCGGATCACGAGTCTTCCTATCTCCCTATGCCGACAAACTATCAACGAAAGCAAACTAAATGATAGCAAAACAAGAAGTAAGAATAGAAAAGAGATTGATTTATAATCGGATGGATGGAGAGAATGACTTAAAATGCTTCTAATTGTTGTGTCTTTCTATCTCCCATGTCGACGCTTATGTTGGACAGGATGATTTCAAATGTTGGACCAGTGACTTATGTTTACTTAATTATGTTCAAGGATTTGATCAATTTCACATGTTCTTCATAATTCCCATTTTTCTTGGTTATTATTTGGTAATAATTCTCCTTTTTCTTGGTTACTATATGTATTGACTATTCATATAAACAAAAGCATGAGATGTGCACACACTAGATGTTTGACAAAATGCCTGAACCAAATACTAAACTTATTTAGCTTTTCAAGTATTGCATATATGCTTTCTATGTGTTTTTAGAGTGTGCATTTTCATAAGAAACATAAACAAACTATTACTTATAGAACCATTCTTTGATTTTTCATTAAATTTTAAGTCATAGGTTTTAGGTATGTTTGTTTTTGGGATTTTGAATGAACCACAAAGATTTAATATGTTTTGGATTAAAAATTTTTTTTTGAACAGCCAAAAGGGAAGACTAGAAAGGAGCTACGGCTCGGCCATCACCCCCAACTAGAAAACCCAAGATAAATAAATATAAGATACTAGCAAGATGCTAGAAGGTACAAATTACAAGATTAAAAGAAAGAAATTGGACTTACACACCACATAGACCAAATTAAAGACTTATGTTTAGCCCTATACTTTATCTATGAATACAATGAAGTTTGAAACTCATCCTTGACTAATGAAGCTGAGAATCTCATATTGAGTTATTTCTTGCTTTCCAAATGAACCATACCAAACCTCCAACTACAGCTTCTAGGAATTTTGTTCTCCCTTTTGTTTTCCCAGATGCAAAAATGATTTGTATCATTTGTTCCAATGAAGCATGTTGCCCGATATCTGTTTCACACCAACCCAAAAACCAATTCCACAAATCTTTAATCTTCAAGCAAGAATAAAAGATATGATCCTCTGATTCTTCTTCTCTCTCACAGAATGGGCACAACACCGAAGGGGTATAAACACCTCTTAAGCTTAAATTTTTTCTAGTTGGTAATCTTCTTAATAACAGCTTCCACACAAAACAATTTACCCGAGGCGGCATCCATTTGTTCCAGAAGCATTTGTTATCATCTGACCCAAATGATAAGCCCGCGATTAATCCTCTTAAAGATCTAGTAGAGTATACCCCACTTGGATCCCCTTCCCAATTCCATTTATCATCACCATCATGTAATACCACATGTTTAAGTAAATCCTCCATTTCTTTAACTCTATTTGAAAGCCTTTCCCCCTTAGATGAATTTGACCATGACCAATTCCAAACGGCTACACCATTATTAGATTGAACAAATCTCATAGTGATTGAACAAGATTTATCAGTTTCTAATTGGAATAAATCTGGAAATATGCCTTTGAGAGAGGTGTTACCCAACCAGCGGTCAACCCAGAATTTAACAACGGTTCCATTCCCTACAATACGAGTAAAAAATTCATCCAAAATCACATTTAAAGAGGAAAGAGCAGAACCTGATTTAATGATATTCGACCATGCACCGGTATATCTTGGCTTTGCCATTGGACTAGAATCTCCTCTTGCCACACCATGAATTGCCCTAATTACATCTGTCCATAATGATTTATCTTCATTTTTGAATCTCCACCACCATTTAACTAATAAAGAAATGTTGGCAGCCTTTAAAGACCCAATACCGAGACCACCTAAGTGTTTATGGGCCGTGATTCTATTCCAATTCACCCAGCAAATTTTCGATTTACCCGTGTTTGTAACCCCTCATATGAACCTTCTTCTCAGTTTATCAATCTCATCTATCACTTTTTGCGGTGCCTTGTATAGTGACATATAGTACAATGATAAACTTCCTAACACTGATTTACACAAAGTTACCCTACCTCCAAAAGATATATTTTTATCCTTCCAAAGAGAAAGTTATATTTTATACTATCTCAATAATAATATAATAGAGGTGAAATAAATACATATTATTGTACAAAAGGCACAAAAACATAATAATGAATTGCTAATGGTAAGTAGTTACTCTGGATACGTTATTTTGTAACTAACTGGATGAGAATTACTAGGAAGGTCGATTAGAGATGCGCAAGGATAACATAGAAGAGAAAGAATTGAGGGTGAAAGAGAGAATACATGGAGGGCTTGAGGGAATAAATCATTTCAAAAGAATGAAATTTGCATCTTATAAGGTAGTATCTTAGCAAATTTAATAGAGGTTTTTCCAATAAATAAACATGTGAAGACATAAGATCATGATGTTTTTATCAATAAATAAACAGGTATTAGGTACTACAAGCAACTTATTATTGAGATTAGAATTGTTACAAATGTGTATCACTCTTTTGCATATGAATGATGGTAGACATAAGACCATAATGTTCTTACTTTCTTTATTGCTTATAGTTTCAAATGTGCGGTTGTTCAAAGTTAGGATTCGAGTTGACTGCAGGCATGACTAATTTCGTGTTTTTTGTTGCAAATTTTATTCTTTCATATATAACTATATTGAATTTCACCATCCAACCTTAATTTTTTACATGTTTCCAGCCTTTGGAAAATTTAAGGACAACTTTAATTTTTGTTCGAGGGTTTGAAGTGTTCCTAAGTCTATCTCAAGTGCCGTGATGGTTGTGTTGATATCTAATATCAAAGTCAATAACAACTATTTGAGGCTTGATTTTATTATACTTATCAATTGTGTGTGATTTATAAATATCATTTTTATTTTTATTTTCTATTGAAATTAACCCGCGTAATACACGTGTCTCTAACCTAGTATTTTTTTTATATATATATATATATATATATATATATATATATATATAGGGATGAGATCAAATAAAAAAAAATTAAAGTAAAAAGTGTAAAAAGGATGATTATTTTATCATTTTTCGGTATATATATCAACTGATAATCGTTAGTTCATCATCTTTATTGATTAAAACTAGTTATTCATCAATTTCTTTTTGATTTCAAATACAGATTTTGAAAAGAAAATTTTGGAATAATTTGTTGATGAACAAAATGCTTTCATCTAAAAAGTGATGAATATGTTGGATTCATCAAAAAGAAATCGATGAAGAACTAATTTTAATCAATAAAGATGATGAACTAACGATTATCAGTTGATATATATACCGAAAAATTGTCAAATAATCATCCCTTTTACCCTTTTTACTTTAATTTTCTTTTTACTTGATCTCTACCCTATATATATATATATATATATATATATATATATATATATATATATATATGAAATTGTTACATTTTTTATTTAAGGAAATCAATATTTATTCGACAATCAGGGTTGTAAAAAATCTTGACTGGTTATTAAATAACTGAAAAGATTTTTATAATAATGTTAATTTTAGAAATTAAAATGATTCAATAAAATTCATTATTCTTATTAATATTTCAGTATGTTTTAACGATATTTTTCAATTAAAAAAAATTACAAACTTCAAATTTGAAATCAAAAGAACGTAAATACGAGTAATTTGTTTGCAGACTGAAACTCATTATGTCGTCATTCCTCAACAAATTCCCATTTGCCTCGTCTTCATCTTCTTCATCAACACCTGCATATATATCTCCGTCTTCTTAATTCGGCAATTAAAATTCAAAACCCACGAATTAAACCATGAATCTTAACTGGGTTTTCCTTCTTTTCCTCTTACCAATCTACATTTCTGCAGAATGTAGTTACCAAATTGATTCCGGCAGCGAAGAAGTCAACAACAGCAAGGCTCAAGCTCTCAAATTCAAATTGATCGCCGTCGCTTCGATTCTCTTTGCATCTGCCACTGGCGTTTGCGTTCCTCTGCTCGGTAAAGTGTTTAAATCCTTTCGCCCGGAAAGCAACGTGTTCTTGGGGATCAAGTTTTTCGCTGCGGGTGTGATTTTAGCCACGGGTTTTGTTCATGTATTTCCGGATGCTAACAAGAGTTTGGATAGCCCCTGTCTTGGCGAAAAGAGTTGGGGCGATTTTCCGTTGGCGAATTTCGTGGCTATGGTCGCTACCGTGGCGGTGATGATGGTGGAAACGGCGGTTACAAGTCTGCTTAACAGATCGGGTTATAGTAATAAGGGGGCGGAGGGTGGAGACGACGATGAGAAGCATAACGGTCATATGCATCTTCATACGCATAAGTCTCGTGGCCATGCACATGTTACCGATGAGGATTCCGCCACCACCCTCCGCCACCGGATTATTTCACAGGTTCCACCCACCATCCAAATGCATTTTGTACTTAATTGCCACTTAAATCATTATAAAATAACTCAAAATATTTACATGTTTTAATAATTTAAGTTTCATTACATATTATTACTATTAGTATTTCTTTATATATTTTAGTATTTTAAAAGATTGTTTGTAAATTACTAATTGATTTTTCTTAATTAAAATAAAAAAAAATTGTCTTGCAGGTGTTAGAGGTGGGGATCATAATACATTCAGTAATAATTGGAATATCATTGGGGGTTTCAGTGAATCCCAAAACAATCAAACCACTTATTATTGCATTGAGTTTTCACCAAATGTTTGAAGGCCTGGGTCTTGGAAGTTGCATCACTGAAGTACCTAATCTTTAACTCTTTTCTTCTTTAATTTACTTCAAAATCCCATGAAAAGGTTTATTTCTAAAGAAGTAATGTAATTTGCAGGCCAAATTCAATGTTAGGACCATAGCAACAATGTCGATCTTCTTTTCGGTTACAACTCCGATAGGGATCGTTGTCGGGTTTGTGATCTCAAACACGTATGACGAAAATAGCCATACGGCTCTTACTGCACAAGGCACACTCAACGCGGCTTCTGCTGGGATACTTATCTATATGGCACTAGTGGACATTCTTGCAGTAGATTTCATGAATTCAAAAGTGCAAACAAGCTCCAAGCTTCAAACCCTAGCATTTGTTTGTCTTCTTTTAGGGTTAGGTTGCATGTCACTTTTGGCCAAATGGGCTTGATTCTCGTCTTGAAGGTTTATTTTCAATTGGTTAGCGTCACTAGCAAAGGGTTCTACGATCTTTGTTGAAATTTGGGTATTTGGTTTAGTTTATTATTTGAATGCAAGTGTATTAGAATTTAAGACTGTTAAATCGCGTCGGGTTTGAGTTCAGGTTAATAGGTCATGTCATTTTCGGGTCAACCAATTTTGACCCACTTTAATTTCGTGTCGGGTTCGGTTTGTGTTGCTTTATTTCATGTTACGTTTTGGTTGTGATTTGGGTTCATTCACTTTCCCGTAAAATTAACGAATCTTTGAATTTGGTAAGATGGTTAAAAAATGTATGTACCCGAATAACCTAATCGAAATAAGTTTCGACCAATTGGTATTTTCTATTTGATTATATGTTATTTGGTTTAATGGTTTTAGTCGGATAAGCTAATATTTGATTTGTTCGGGTTTCGATTCGAAATTTGTATATTCAAGTATTCTCATAACTATAGTAAAAAAAATTATATAAATTGTATTGTTTTGAAAAGATAAATCATACAAAACTGTATTATTTTTGACAATAATATTTTTTATAAAAAATGTATCATTTTGACAATAATATATAAAAATCGTGCGTATGAGTCTAGGAGTATGAAGATTCTTTTTTCACTAAAAGATGAAAGACGCTTATGAACAAAATAGACAAACCATAAGGCCAAAATCTCTAGTACGTAGTGGCGTTTGTTGACAGAGGCAGCGGTGTTCGTTGATTAGTTAAGACGATCAAGATGGCATGCAAGGAACAACGGGTTAGACTAATCCAAAACGGGAATCTTGAAGGCATAAAAGATGAAGGAGAGAGATTTTAGAGGTCGTTAAAGTGGTAAGTAGAGATGAACATGAAATCCTAAAAACCGACCGAATAATCCAAACAAGGTCAAGTGACTAGTTTGTGAAGTGTAATGTTTACATGGTAGTTTTCAATATGTAAAATTGAATTTAATGGTTTAGTTAACGGTTTTTTATAGGAAATAATTCACATAAATCAAACTGAATTAAGTATGTGTTTGTGTTTAACTTTTAATTATGCTATAGTTTCTTTATATTTTAAATTAGTATTCATATACAAAGCTTTTCAAAATTTAATCTATTGAGATATTATCACCAAAATGTTGGTTGTATTTATCTAGGTTATTATCATAACTTGTACCTTAATAATATATTACCATTTGATTTTTTAAAAAAGACTTCCTTGCACTTGAAGGGTGAAGCCAAATTAAAAATACAAGAAAAAAGTAAAAAAAAAGAAAACGTAAAACAATCGTAAACCAAACAGGATTAAAGTAGATTTGGTATGATTTTGAAACCTAGGAAGTATTTATGAAAATAGATTTGGTATTTATACTTTTGAAACCTACTTATATTTTGAAACCTAGGAAGGATTAAAGTAAATTATAGGAATGTTCATAGTATTTATACTTTTGAAACCTAGGAAGGATTAAAGTAATTAATTATATGAATGTTCATAGTTTACCAAGATAAAAAATACGATTTCTAGGGTCCTAAGAACATCGTTCCTTATATTTAAGTATTTATAAACATAGATTTAGTATTTATACTTTTGAAACCTACTTTAGAAAATTTCAATTCGAGTACTTCCAAGGTTGTGGTTAGTGGAACTAGACCACTCCTTATGAATTGTTTAAATGTCAATCATTTAAATAGTTTATATAAGATATAGAGTAGATTATTGAAATGGCCATGTGGTTTGGTCGAAATTGTATTTTAGTCCTTTAAGATGAAAAACACATAGTCCCTATTGTTCTTAATTTGTTACTTTTTTGGTTCTTTAAACTTACGTCTGTCAGGTTTCAACGTTAGTTGTCTTTTAGCGTGAGAACAAATTTTGATATACTTATAATTTATCCTAATTATTTATTCAAGAGATTTCTTTTCAAAAAGAAAGGAAAATATCTTAAGATTATCCACCGTGTTTCTCACTTCGTTCTCTCTCCACATTTCAATCTACATCTCTCAAAAAAGGTTTGATCGACTTCCAAACATCAACCATAATTGACTGGTTACCCACCAACCATCACCAGTGACTCATACCACCCTTAGGAGCCTCAAGGCATCCGCCATCAACTATCACCACCAATAAGTGATTTAGAGTTCTGATCTCTATCGCTCCGTTCTCGAGTTTTTTAAGGAAGGAAAGGGGAGGAAAAGAAAGTGAAGGGAGTGAAAGGAAAGGGAAAGAAATGATTAAAGCGTGTTCTTGAGTTAGAAGGAAAAGAAAGAAAAGGAAGGGGAAACCCTTTCCTTCCAAATCATCCCACATTTGGGAGGATAAGATTTTAAACAAATAGTCCCTCATTCCCCCTCCTTTTCCCTTCCTTCCCTCCTTAAAAAAACTCAAAAACACACACCCTTGATGGTTTCCTTTCCTTTCCTTTCCTTTATTTCCAAAAAACAACTCGAGAACATAGCGTATGTCTTGTATGACTACAGGTGACATCAAATGATCCAACACCTTCAGGATCCAGCCATCATCAACAATCCGATTAGATTTCCGACCTTTGGGGTTTTAAACAAAAAGTGAGAAGAAATGATCAATTGAAGTAACAAACAAGTGAATTATCGATTTGTTATGATTGTAAACAAGGTAAATAGTTGCATATTAGGCAAGAGTATTATAGCATATCTTGTTGGGGTTTGTTCGGTTTTTCAAAATATATTTTAGCAACGGAAGCATGAACAACAATTTTAAACTTTTTAAAAATCCCCACCAATGATCCATATGCAAGCCTCAAGAAAACAAAACAACCATAGGGTATTTAGAACTACAACTTTTGTAGTGTGAGTAAACCGTTGGTGAAGTGGATGATCAATGAGAAGCCAAGAGAAGACTTCCTCCAATGTATCCACTAGCCAATGAGTCCAACACCTTCAAGATACTAGTCTCTCCAACCCTTGATATTCAAGAAAGCAAGCAACAACCTTTGTTCTTCTTCTTGAACTTGATGTATGTAATTTGAGTATGTGTTTATATATCACCCTTGCTAACTTGAAGAACACCAATACTAGCGAGTAAGGATGCTTTCAAAAGTTCAAGAACACTTAGAACTAGTAAGGCAAAGGTGGTAACATGCAAGTAGTATACAAAAGGGACAATGCATGAACTATAAAGCCAAGAAGCAAAGCAAGAGAGGAAGGCCCCCTCCCTTGTAAATTTCGGCCAAAAATGAAGAGGGGGAGGGTCCCCTCTTGCTTTTTGTTTCTCTATTTGTTCCATACATGCATGTCTTGGTTAGTTCATTTTTCAAGTAATCTCAAATGGACCCCCTTTGTGATACTTGTAAGCATTTCTAGTTTTATTCTTTTAAATATATAAAAGAATACACTAGGTTATGTCATACCATGTATAAAATACATCTACATGTATTTTATATAAACATACTTGATTGTTACTAGCAACTCTTTACTTTTAACAAAGATATACATACATACATATATATATATAATTGTTACTAGTAACAATTTACTTGTAACAAATATATATGTATACATATATATAGATATGCATAAAATCATGTGTTTATATTTATGTATTTGATATGCATTATCTTATATTCAGTAATATCGTATTAGTTTGTGTCTTGTGCACATAGAACCAACATATCTTTATTCAAGGAATGTTTGTATGTATAGATGGTAGGAGCCTTTTTTGTATGGGATTTGTTATATCCCTTTTCTTTTTTACAAATTGTCTATATTAATTGAATAAAACCCTAGTGTGCCATTTTTCTTCACTTTGACTGGGATTTTGGTTTCGACAAACACAAGTGGGCAATCGATCGGTGCTCCCCCAGGTGAGACACCATGTTGCTTTTCATTAGTTCTACCTATGGTGTTTTTGGTTTTTGTATGCTACGTGTGTTGTTAATTTCTGTATAATCAAGTATGATCAGCTAAGTGGTAGAACCAATTGTGAAGTGGAATCTTGTGTGACAAAATTGAGGTAGTGGAATTTAGCGAAATTTAGTTTGGTCAAGCCAAGAGATAGAAGGATGGCATGTTAAAATTGAGTTCTTTTGCTGAAAAATTAAAGTAGATGCAACATATGTGTTGACAAAGGAAGTTATTTAGAGGATCAGCAAGATTAAGGATTATCACTTCATTTCCCTTAAATCAAGGAGGCAATATACGGTTTCCATTACTCAAAAAGACAGCCATGCAAATTAGCTAGTTTCCCTCGATAGGTCTCTGTGCATATTGTATAAATAGTGGGTATTAATTATTTGTAAACACACAAGTTAATTTGCAATAAAAATTTCAGTTTCTTATCATGGTATCAGAGTAAGATTGCTCATCACATACCGTGTAACCTGCTCAAATACTTAATCCTAGCAAAGCCACCATGACCGAATACAGCAAATTGGAAAACAACATATCCTTATAGCTAGCCAATCTATTAAAGAATGGCATCAATTCCCAACCTCAAAACCTAAAACTTTCTGACAACCTTCAGATCAATCTCAAACTTAATAGCCAAAGCTACGCTTTATGGACTTGAATGATTCGAGTCGCCATAGGCAGAAAATCCATGGCCTTGTTAGTTCACCTTACCTCAAATCCTCCAGACCAAACAAGTGAATCTTACGAGCAATGGGAACAAGAAGATTTGATAGTGTTGTCATAGCTTATTCAAAACATTGAACCTACACTTATCGGAAACCTAACCGAGTATCCCACTGCAAAAACGCTATGGGATGCCTTGGTGGTTACTTACAGCAGTGGTAGCGATAAACTCCAGACCTTCAACCTCCATGTAAAGCAAATGATATTAAACAGAATGAAAGCCCTCTCGAAGAATTCTAGATTACACTTCAAAGTGTATGGGGAGAAATCAACAGGATTGACCCCAATCCTACAAAATGCCCAGATGACATAAAGACTTATGCAAGGATCGGGTTAGAACAAAAACTCTTTCATTTTAAATGCTCTTGATAAAAAATAAGAACTGATTAAAAGAGAAATTCTACGATTGGATCCCCTTCTCTCTGCGGAGGCGGCATACGCCATCGTACGCAAGGAAGCCGCTCACCAGATCATTCTGGGAGCAACAAACCACGAGTCACAAGGCATAGCAGCAGGGCCTGCTACCACCGACATCGAAGCTATAGATCTTACCACCAGAGGGTATTGCAGACTAGAGGGAAGAAAGAGTATACCAATAATCTGAGAAGATAAAACTCACCTAAAGTGTGAGCATCGCGGTATGACGAAGCACACCAAAGAACAATGTTACCGGCTAGTCGGTTACCCCGATTGGTGGACCGATGGTCACAAGAAGGGTAGCAAAGATCTTGGATCCGAAAAACGGAAAGCATCCAGCGGGGATTAGGGCATTAATCGGAAAAAAACCAACTGGATTTAGGGGCATGGCGGCAGCGACGGAAACTCACGAAGTGGGAGAAGGAGGTTCCTTCTTTATCGACGCAAGTACAGGGGGTGAGGGATTAAAGATCTTGGAACCCCCCCACCCCTTTATTCTTCTTTTAGTTGCACAAAGACCCCTAAAAAATTAGAAACTTCACATACCTTTATTCAATTTATAAGTGAAAGTTTCAAATATTTGCAAAAGAGGTCCCAATGTAAATGGTTTAGCAAAAATGATAATATAACACGGGAACAATCATGGATATTTGATTGTGTTATTTTTTTGCAACTGGAGTTCTCTGTGTAGGAATGCATTCTTCACATCAAATTGTTATAAAGGTCATCCCTTATTCGCAGCTATGGAGCATAGTACTCTCATTGCGTTAATTTTTGCAACTAGAGAAAAAGTTTCGGAATAATCAATTCCGTATGTCGGTGTATAGCCTCTAGCTACTAGTCTAGCCTTGTACCTTTCAATTGTACCATCGGATTTGTACTTGATTGTAAACACCCACCGGTGTCCAACGGTTTTCTTCCGTGGTGGCAGAACACATTTTTCCCACGTGTTGTTTTTTGAGACTATGTGGTTACAAACATCAATACTTATGACTTCTCGGACTTTGCCACAACAACCAAACCGACAAAAGCATATATAAATACATCAAATGGAGAGAAATTGCATGTAAAAACTGGAGGGACAATTGAAATTTCTCCGACACTTTTGTCGGTTAGTCATGTTACAAAAGAGTTGAATTGCTCCATTCTTATGTAACCTACCTTTTATATCTTACAGGATATCAGGACGAGAGCGACCATGGGGCGTGGCACTGAAAAACAAGGGTTATATTACGTGGATGAGGTGGCTCAGAATGGAAAAATAAGTCTGAAGTCCGTGATAAATGCATTATCTTATACAACATGGTACATACCCAATTCCAGAAAAACATTCAGATGGTTAGAATCGACAATGGCGGGGAATTCGTTAACTCTGATACACAACGTTTCTTTCAAGCCAAAGGTATAATTCACCAAACCCCCTGCCAACATACCTATGAACTAAATGGTATCGCCGAACGTAAAATTCGGACTTATTAGAAATAACATGGGACTTGTAATAGAATCACGAGTTCCTAAGTCTTTTTGGCCAGAAGCCCTGTTGGGGTTTGTTCGGTTTTTCAAAATATATTTTAGCAACGGAAGCATGAACAACAATTTTAAACTTTTTAAATTTCCCCACCAGTGATCCTTATACAAGCCTTAAGAAAACAAAACAACCATAGAGTGTTTAGAACTACAACCTTTGTAGCGTGAGTAAACCGTTGGTGAAGTGGTTGATCTATGTGAAACCAAGAGAAGACTTCCTCCAAGGTATCCACTAGCCAATATGAGGGAATACCTTCAAGATTCTAGTCTCTTCAACTCTTGAAGCTCACAAGCAAGCAAGAGAACAACTTTGTCTTCTTCTTTGAACTAGATGTATATTTTAAGTATGTATTATAATACCACACTTGGCTTAAAAAGAAGAACACAAATACTAGGAAGTAAGGATGTTTTTCAAGGTTCAAAACACTTAGAATTTTTCTAAAGAAGAACCAAAGGTGGTAGCATGTAAGTTGTATACAAAAGGGACATGCATGTAAGTTATAAGAAGCCAAGAATCAAGAAGCAAGAGGGAGGCCCCTCTTGCCTCATTTTCGGCCGAAAAACACCAAGGGGGGTCCCCTCTTTGTTTTCCTCCTTACTTATGCATGTATGTCCATGTTTGATCTTGTTATAAGAAAACTCAAAATGGATCCCTTTTGGGAATTTTGTGAGCATTTCTAGTTTTTATATTTAATTATAAAATATAATACTAGACTTGCCATACATTGTACAAAATGCATCTACATGTATTTTATATACATATTTGATTGTTACTAGTAACTCTTTACTTGTAACAAAGATATATATACATATATATAATTGTTACAATTTACTTGTAACAAATATATATATATTTACATATATATAAAATCATGTGTTTATATTTATGTATTTGATATGCATTATCTTATATCCATATATAAGTGTAGTATTACTATTTCACATAAATAATAATATACAACAATGCATATAAACTTATATATATTGAGTTGGAAACACATTTAAATCATATTCAAATATGTAATTGGTGTCCATTGACTGTAAATGTGTGACCCTATGGGTTTATTTATTATTAGTAATATCGTATTAATTTGTGTCTTGTGCATATAGAACCAACAATCTCCCTCCCACTTGCACAAGTTACAATTTAAGCCGATATAGACAATGATAAGAACTTCTAGCAACATCCCATTGCCCCTAATAATAAATAAAGTGTGTTGATCAACACTTTCACCAACAAAATTAACTTACTAGCTACAAATCGTTGTTATAGGCTAGTCATCAATTATCCTTTTGTTTTAACATCTCGTTGAACATGAGACATGGATCGTTATCAATTCTCATATGGTGTTCAATTTGTTTTAGGGCCCACAGATATTATACTCCTAATCAAATGAGAGAAACAAATTCCATCTTGACCACATACGTCTCTTATAAGACTCATATCATACCTAATAATGGTCTTTATAACTACCCGGTTAAATATAGCGTTTAACCACATTAAAGCATGATACTCCTCATACTCGAGTCCCAATATGTGTCTTAGGTCTAAGGATACAAAGATACCACCTTTTTCTCAAGATTCTCTTATGACACTGATCCATGAAGTGATCCTAAGAGCGGGTTATGTCCGATGTTTGTTCCCTAACAAACATTAGTGAATTTGGCTGCAAACCCTTCTGTCCACTTTTGTAACACCGCTTCGGAAAACATCTACTTTTTATGATAATCAGATTTAGCCGCGGAAATTTTTTCTTTTTAAAACAATAACAATTGTTATTTACATTAACGTCTTCTCAAAACAACATTGGTGTTACCTATAACAGGAACCGACCATAAAGTATCTTATTACATTACATCAAAATTCAAGTGTTCCACCCACAAGGGGCATTTACAACAAAAGTTACCCGCCTCACCAGGCTTTCTAGTCGTTACCTGAAAAGGGAAATCATAGCACCATTAGCTAACACTTAGCTAGTCAGTACATATTTATCATAAGCATCAATACAGTAAATCATGCATCGTACACATCGTACATAAGCAATCATTGCTAGCTTAACACATAGCGGTGTGCTGACAAGATCAGTAAGAGTCATGTCTTGCAGGGGAGTCTGTCATGCTCAATAACTCAGACCGGGGAATCAGACACAAACATCCGCGCTAGTAGGGGAGCATAAAGCAGTCCACTGAGCATCGTTTACAGAACCAAAGGTTCCCTAGTAATTCCGGCCAGATACTGGCTGATTACAATCTCACGTTAAGGCATGGAGGTTCTGCAGAACCTCGACCCGGGATGCACCCCGAATCACCGTTAAATCCCGAATTATGACCGAAGTCCCCTTGGGATCCAGCTAACCGGCTGACCTTGACCATGGGTCAGATAGTCTGCAGACAGTGCACATACACATATACGTACATTTGATCCCACAGGGATCCATCATCATCATCATATAACATACATATGATCCCATAGGGATCCATCATTCAATCATTCATTCATACTGTACATCATTAATAACTAAGCGGTTCCAATCTGGACCCGCTGGTATGCACCTATTATACATTTTACAGGTAATCATAACATTATTCAAAACTTATAATCACCTTCTTGAGCATACCTGCAAAAGCAAGTTAGGCATACATAATACATTCTCATAGTCACCTAGCATGCAAGCCTTACTCTACTTAGTCTCATGAAAGCAGGTACTCACCTGAGCAGTCTACTATGCACAGGTATCTGAAGCTGACTTCTCTACAACAAGTTCACCTAGAATATCATACTTACATCAATCATTCATACATGCATAATACTTACAAAACAAACGCTTAAACTTGGACTTAGCACAAATCCGCCAAAACTGTCGGATTTGGGGAAATCCGATGGTTCTTGCGGATTTTGGGAAAATCCGACACTTTCTTTCGAAATCTAACACTATCGGAAATCCGACAATCATACGGATTCCGATACTTAGGGATTTTTGACTTCACAATGGAATCTGACATTCATCTATCGGATTTTGAGAATCCGATAACTTGCGGATTCCAACACTTAGGAACCCAATATACATATGGAATCCGACACTTGCGGATTCCGACACATAGAAGAAAATCCGGGACAAGGAAATCCGACACTTAAAATCTGAGACATGTAGAAATCCGATACTTCTATCGGATTCCGACACTTTGCGGATTTTATCAGACTTAGCTGATTTCTTCACAACAGCAGATTCCGACACCTTCAAGGTCTCGGAATCCGAAAACTTCATGATCTGAAATTCCGACAACTTCATTTAATCATCTAAACAATTTTAAGCCCAGAACATCTTAGAACCTTATATTCTGCTTGTATAAACATTTTAAACACCCCAAAGCCAAACAAGAACACCAAATATGCAAGACCCATTTAGAAAGTGGGTTTTCATGTTCTTCAAGGTATTCTTGCTTGAATTTGTGGTTCTAATCATAATAAAACATACATATATCCTTCTAACATGTTTTAAATCAAACTACTAACCTTTTAAAACAACAACAAAGGTTGCGTTCTTCTTCTTCTTTGAAATCCAAGAAAGCAGAGAGAAAAGAGCATGTTTGTAGTTTATGTTTATCACCTTTGACTTTTGACTCAACAAAACACACACACATCTACTTATACACACACACATATTCCAGAGGCGGTTTGCCTCTGGATTTCTTATTTCTTTTTCTTCTTTTCTTTACTTAATCTAATTCACACACACATACACATACTAATATGCACGTACACATATATACATCAACTTAACAAATACATATGACTAAAACACTCTCCTATTACATTAATTACGTACACGTACATGGTATTTACAACTAGGCCCAAGTTGAGGATGTTACAACTTTCATCAAGAATGAAAGCCAATCAACTGATTCACATTAGTCTTAATTCATAAATATTCCCATAGTTATAATCGACTATGGACGTTTTAGAATAAATAATTATTCATGGATTTAAACATGCTAATAAAAAACACAATAAATAATGAAGTGATCATATCCAATATATCATTCAGATAAAATAAATAATGTCATAATGTTTAAAATATCCAAATACTAAATTACAATTCAAATTCAATCCTTGCAAAGCGAAGACCTATTACCCTAGTATGAGACTCATGCTTAGTCAAGGCAAGAGGTTTCGTAAAAGGATCTGCGAGATTCTGATCTGTATGAACTTTGTGAATACACACATCTCCTCTATCCACTATATCCCGTATGTAGTGGAAACGTCTAAGGATGTGTTTGGTGCTATGATGTGATCTAGGTTCTTTTGCTTGGGCAATAGCACCTTCATTATCACAAAATATCTCAATGGGATCTTGAATGCTTGTTACTACCCCAAGGTCAGCAATGAACTTCTTCATCTAAACAGCTTCTTGTCCAACCTCAGAAGCAGCAATGTATTCGGATTCTGTAGTGGATTGTGCAACTACACTTTGCTTAGAACTTTTCCAAGCAACCGCGCCTCCATTCATAACGAAGACATAGCCCGATTGTGATCGAAAATCATCTCGATCTATTTGGAAACTAGCATCTGTGTAACACTTTACACAAAGATCTTATTCCAAACCCATGTCTTTGGTTCTTCTCAAGTATTTTAAAATGTGCTTAACTACCATCCAATGGCTATCTCCTGGGTTTTGCTGGAATCTGCTTGTCCTGCTCAAGGCATACGAGACATCTGGCCTAGTGCATAGCATGGCATACATGATGGATACAGTTGCTGAAGCATATGGGATCTCACTCATTCTATCTAGCTCTTCCTTTGTGCAAGGGCTTTGAGCTTTACTCAAAACTGTGCCTTGTGCCATTGGCAAGAATCCTCTCTTAATATTCTCCATCTTGAACCGTTTCAAGATTTTGTCGATATATGTACTTTGACCTAAGCCAATAAGACGTCTAGATATATCCCTATAGATCTTTATTCCAAGAATATAGGGGGCTTCTCCCAAGTCGTTCATTGAGAAACACTTCCAAAGCCAAGACTTAATGTCTTGCACGGTCGGAATGTTGTTTCCAATGAGTAGTATATCATTAACATACAAGACAAGGAATGCTACTGCGCTCCCACTAGTTTTCTTGTAAACACACAGTTCATCTTCTGATTCGATAAAACCAAACTCTTTGATTTTCTCATCAAATCGAAGATTCCAACTTCGAGATGCTTGCTTTAGTCCATAAATGGATCTTTTAAGCTTGCGCACCTTGTTAGGATACTTAGGATCTACAAAACCTTCGGGCTAAACCATATAGACATCTTTAATTAAATGTCCATTTAGAAAAAACGTTTTGATATCTATTTGCCATATTTCATAGTCATAATATGCGGCTATGGCAATAAGTATTCTAATAGATTTAATCATGGCCACTAGAGAGAAAGTCTCATCATAGTCAATACGATGAGTTTGAGTGAAACCTTTCTCCACTAGCCTTGCCTTAAATGTGCGTACATTTCCATCCATGTCGGTTGATATGCACTGAATTATACATATTTATTATAATGGATTTCCCGCATTTTGGCACTTTTATTGGCAGATTTACGCGATTTGATGCCTAATATCATATAAATCTGTGTTGTAGGCTCAGAATGATGACTTGATGATAAAAGAAGCTAAAATAGAAGAAAACTGTGAAAGATATCAAGTCTCACGAGAAACTGTGCAGGGCACACCCTAAGGCATGCCCCCCAAAAGCACGCCCAAGGCATGACCATGCTCTAGGCCGTGCCTCTCAAAACTTGGGCCCAGAAGTTGGGCCGTCACCCCCTAGGCACGGCGGTACCTCACTTAAGAGACACGACCGTGCTTCCAAAAGGCACGGTCGTGCCTTATCCTTTGAAGCAGATTTAAGCGGTGGCTCGGCAGCAGAACAGAGGAGCTAGTTTTTTGTTCTTTTTTTCTCGCCTCCAGGAGCTCTGAAGCTCCTCCTTTCATCTCAAATGATTGGAGGGTGATTCCTTGATGCATTGGAGGTGATTCAAGCTTAGAAGGGAGTGTGTAGCTCATTGTACATCCCATTTTGTCTCTATTTTGGGTTTGGTATAATCTCTCCTTTTTGATTATGTTGAATCCGGCTGTTTGTATGATTTGGGTTTGTTTTTAGGAACTATGAGTTGTATACTTTGATTAATTTGGATTAGACATGTTCTAGTTATTTGGATTAGACATGTTCTAGTTATTTGTATTATGTATTTATGATGGTTTGACTTTTGTTAACTTGGATGATATTGTGTTTTGATTCAGTGACAACTATATTTGGTGGTATTGACGTTTTTCCAGCCCATGTGAGTGTTTTATGCATCTATGTTAGGTTGACTTTATGTGTGAAATGCTTATCTTCAAGTGTATGTATATTTAAACAAGTTTAAGTCATGTTAAGATTGACACTAGGTTGGTGGATCTTGGTGTAGTTAGACTTGGTATGTGCATTTGTGGCATTACATGAGGTTCGTGGATGATGGTTTGGGATTTCGGATATTAAACCAAGTATGTGTCCTTATGCTATGAGAAGTTATGCTCATTTGTGTTTGGTGTGTTGTTTGAAATATCAAGAAGTTATGCTTATGATTTGGCTAATCACGGATTGAGTCATGATATCTTATGTCCATATATGATCGGGTATTTAGTATTATTTTCCAGTTTAAAAGCCTTATACATCAATAAGTTATGCTTATGTGTTTGGTGTAATTCGTTGTGTCTATAGATGAATTACTAATTGGAACGTGTATACTTCATAGCCTATGTGCTTAATAAGTCAATATAGTCGTATCACATGATTATATATTTTAATACACTTGACTAGAGTGTATCTAATCCGAATGAGTACCTTCCTGCTTTGAATTCCCTCCTATTGCATTGCTCCTGTGTTGTCTTTGTTTCCTTGTTTTTAGTCGTTTAGTTGTAGTCTTTCGTTTGTTTCGCTTCTTGCCCTGTTGTCGACTAGATAATAGTGAAGGTTGTTTATTAGGAGCCTCCGTTCCCTGAGTTCGATACTCGGTCTTACCAAAAGAGCTATACTATATACGGATAGGTGATACTTGCCTATCACGCGTGTAGTCTACTTTTAAGGTGAAACCACTTTTGAAACACCGTGTATACTCTATAATATTTACACTTAAAATATACAGAAGGTACGCGCGTGTCAAGTTGTACGGTTTTGGTAATTATATTTGTACGAACCATGTTATTATATTATTATATTTCGGGTATCTATGTGTTTCTGTTTGTTTGTTGTGTTGCTTCTTTTTTGTGCTAATCCGTTCTTTTTGTCCCTTGCTTGAGGAACCTTTGGCGTTGGATTGTATTGCATTGGATTGTATTATGGTACGCCGTTTTGTTGAGAAATTTTGGACGAAATATGGACCGCCTGTTCTGTCAACTTCATAAACCAGGGGAGTTTCTCGATTCCCCTTCTCCTGCACTATTATGGTTATTGCTTATCTTTTTGTACATTGAGGACAATGTACAACTTAAGTGTGGGGAGGAATTTATATTTTGCCATTTTCTTGCTGCGTTTGCCCTGTTGTATACTTTTGCGTGCATAACAGCTCAGAAATGGATTTTAACCAAAAAATTTCGCAAAATTGTATCCTTTTGGACAATTTTAGATCCTCTCGCATGACAGATTGTTAAGTAAAGTGTCACTAGGAGGATTGCACCACAAATAACTTTCATGAAGCTTCCTTTTCACAAATCACTTTAGTTTTGTTGATTATCTGACTTCAATTGCACATCCGCACCTACACTTGCATTCCTGAGCATTTGAGCCACAACACTTCATTTCTTGATTCAGTTAGCTCAGGGAATTGCCTACATACATGCTGATTGTTGCTTTGATGATAGAACTTGCTTATAACATGCACTTCAAGACCATGAGCTGAATTTGTTGCATTTACATGATAGAGGCACTAGGAACCCCAATGTCGCATTATTTAGATATATATTCGTTGCGATAAATGGAACTTAAATGTTAAAAATATCTTTAAATGATGGCTAATGGTACTTAAAGTATGTAATTATCATTCACAGGTCATAATATACTCAATGGCGAGAGTTTAAGCGGAAAAGTCGGAAAAAGAGTCGAGAAACATGGAAAAATCATAAAGTCTGAAAATACCAGAACGCGACGCGTCGGAGTAACAAACGCGACGCGTTCTGATGAAGTCAAGCGATCTTGTCGGGAAAGTCTTGTAAGACGCGACGCGTCCAAGGCACGAACGCTACGCGTTCCCGGCTGGAATCCAACTCTATAAATAGACAACTTTCATTCAAAAAAAGGGATTCCAGCCGGCCCTAGACGTGTCCTAGCAGAGATTTTGGAGCTTTGAAGCAGAGATCTTGAAGAAGCTTGAAGATTTAGCCTTTTGGGAATGAAGATTTGAGGTTTTCATCATAGTTTCACACATTAGTTTGCTTTTCATCATGCACAGTATACTGTATTTGTGTTTCTTTTGCTGTATTCCTTCGATTATGGGCTAAACACCCTGTTATCTCTACTTAGACATGATAACCCTTGATAATTAGTTGGATTTCAATGTTTGGATGACATGTAATGATATATTTGTTATGTTCTAGCTTATTCAAAGATCCAGGTGTGTTAAAGTTTTGATCTTGATTCCTACTGCTGAGTTTTCATTGGTTGTATGACCATTTCCTTTGATTGCTTGAATTATGAATTTCTATGACAATTAGGATTCGTAACTAGTGATTGACCATATCCTAGGGTTAGGTTTAAAGATTGGAACTTTAATGTGCTTGCAATTGCCTTTGATGACCATTCTTGGGTAGTTGATTGATTTTGTCTAGCAAAATTCGAATTTATTGCCTAGTTGCTGAGTTAATTAATTCCATGACCATTGGGTTGATTGCTTTGAAACTGTAGGGCTAGTGAGTCTGACCATGAGATCTAGCCACTTTAGGAATCGGTATATTGCTATATGTTGTCCATTGCACTTAGTTGAGATTTGCTGATTTGATAGGAGAGTCTATTGTCCAAGCAGAGATGATTTACTTCTTGATTGTTTGAATCTTATAGTTATTTGATTTCTTGATTCTAGCTCTTTAATCCTTGTTGGCGGATCTTGGGATTAAGGTTTGGAATTAGCTCGCTTTAGTGCTGATATCATAATTTCCCCCCGTTTATTGCATATTCTGCCTTTCAATTATCTTTATTAGTTTAATAATTAATTAGCCTAGTTATACTAAAATCATACTCGTTCTCCGAGAGTTCGACACCCGTACTTATTTTCTATACTGCTACACGATTAGGTACACTTGCCTATTGTGTCGTATTTAAAACATATACGGTTTTTACAAATTTAAAACTGGTACGTAAATCGCACATCAAGTTTTTGGCGCCGCTGCCGGGGAACAGTTTTATTTTGGTATAACTTAACTAATTCTTCATTAAACGATCCTTCCCGCGAGTTTCGGCTCAAAAGGAAGTTATTTTCGTGTTTTAATATTTAGTTCCTAGTTTGTGTTTCGTGGACCCTTCCGGGTTCATTGCCCCAACTGTGAATATGATCTGGCCTGAAGATCCACCGATCTATTGGGACTCCTTACTTAAAGATCTGCTGAATGAATTTTATGACGATGGCGTCGAACGGTATGATTTCGATTTTATCTTAAAAGATGATGAGAATGACCACCCGCCTAGCTCGCCGGATGAACCACATGTTAGTCTTGAACCATACTACTTGGACGATTCCGATACTAACACAAATATCAGTTTTGAGCCTTGTAAGGAGATGGAGTCGAGAGAAGATGCTCAGTCTGATGGAGAGGTTCTGGAGTGTCTCGCTAACTTGCTTGAGGAACCAGAAGACCATTCAAAGGATGAACCGTCAACCCTCATTCAACCAGCACCCACATTAGGCCTAGAACCAAAATCCATATAGGGACCCTCCCTTCTAGAGAGAGAGGACGTGGATAATTGTGCAGATGAAATTTTGGACTATCTGGAATCTCTGCTCTTTGAGGAGGACGCTTCAGAACCAGAAGTGGAGGTAACCACGGAAGTAAGTGAAGTATTGGAGTCAAAATATGGAATTCCTCCGACATCGAGAAGCCTATGGCGTCCTTTGCGCCCAGAGACGAATCAGGCTAATAGTAACTCAAACAAGATCGGGAGCCGGTGGGAGTCTTTGCTTAAGTCGCAATCGAGTTTGCAATCGTGGGGAAGATCTAAGATTCAGAATGCTGGAAAGACGTGTGTGGAAGCTTGGAAGATGCAGTGGAACACGACAATCGTAGCGGCACTACAAATGGGTAACAAATTTACATCGCTCGGCAAGTATAAATATTACCACCCGCACATGATTGCAAGTGTGGGGTCTTTCGTTCGAACTCGCAATAAATGAATCCGGAGTCAAGCTAGAGACTCAGACAAAAACAAGCGCTTCTCGGGAGGCAACCCGTGTTTAGTTTAGGTTTTTCTTCTTCTTTATTTTTGTATTTTATTTTCCTTTTTGTTTAACTTTGTGGGTGTGTTGCCTAGAAACCCTCACGAGTGTGTAACTCGTCCACTCGGGTTACCGAGAGGTTTAAAAGTTCGTTTGTCTTTGTTTGTTTTCTTTGTTTTTCGTTGTTTTTGCGTGTTTGTGTGCAGGTACAATCATAGGAATTTCATTTTAATGCTTTTGGAACAAGCTGAAGTACCTAACATGGCTTGGAAGTTAACAAGGTACGCAAAATTTTAATTTTGAAAAATTGAAAAACGCGACGCGTTAACTGCAAAAACGGGACGCGTTTAATAATTCAAGCGCGCTTCAAAGAATGGTAAAAAAGAAAAACGCGACACGTTTTGGTCTTGGACCCGACGCATTCGTGCGAACAGATATAATTTCAAATCCCTCTTCTTTTTTCCCCACTTTTACCAAAATACACACATACGACTCTCTCGAACCCGACGCGTTTCTGCAAATACTCCACACCTCGCTCGAACCCGACGTGTGCTCTGTAAATCCGTCGACGGGAGCTTCATTTTCACCTCAATTTACATCACATTCGTGCTTTGTTGTTCTCCGTTTTCGCTACAGGTACATTTTATGCCCTAATTTCTCGTTTGAGCTTCGAATCCGTGCTTAACTCGGATGGCTATGGCCGATTGTGTTGGGATTTTTCATTTGTTATAGATGATTCATGTTGTTCTACTTAAATGGGGTCATGTAGTGTCGCATTGAGCTCAAATATCTCCTCCTTGTCAAGTTTTGTCGCACATTCTGCGATTTTTAGGGTTTTAGGGTTTTTGCTCGAATAATGCTGGTTTCTCTGTGGGGATTTGATGTGGTTTTATTACATTACGCTGGCCTATGTACACACCATGTTCTATTTTCATCTTGAACACTGATTTTGAGTTGGGGGTTTTTGTTAAACCCTAAAATCGAACAAATTAAGGGTATTATGAAGTTTCGTTCGCGTTTTAGGTGCTTTTGGTGCTTGTTTAATGCTAAATATAGTTTATAGTACATCTGAGTGGTCGATTTGGTGGGAAACATGCGCTCGACAGACACACCCCTGTTTGGGTCGTCGTCTACCTCGCGAACGCGACGCGTCCGGGGCTTGGACCCGACACGTTTTCTTCTTTTGAGCAAATCACTAAGTTTCTGTTTTAGGGCCACTCTGTGATCTTGTTTCATGTTTTACATCTACTTTTCTTCCAATTTCATGTTTCTGTTTTACCTTTGAGGTCTTATGCTTTTATCTGATAAACTACCTGCTTATGCGTGTTTGTTTGATTAATTCTGGTTCTGTTATGCTATGTTGGGGCATTGTTGCTTATCCTTGCGTTACCTTCGAATGTGTACTCATCTGGTAGTTAGACTGTGTGTCGCTATAACTTTCATGGATGAGGTTCATTTTGCAATTCTGATTCGTTTCTGTCCATTTGCTATCATCTGACTATTGATATTGAATCATTATGTCTACAGTATGGCAGAGCATGGTCGTGGTAGAGGTCGAGCCCGCCGTGTAGCGCAGCCTGAGCCCGCGGCTCCAGTTCCCCCCACACCGCCCGTTCATCACGAGTGGTTGGTCTTCCAAGAGACCATTCCAGCCCAATACTGGAATGAGTATATTTCTAGACTTACTCAGCTGCTCCGCAAGGAGATGGAGGTGGCCCACACTTTGGACTGGGAGGTCGCCACATCAGCCGGCATCACGGCTCTTCTCACTCCTCTGCTGATTCTGGAGTATCGAGGCTCCGATCAGTCAGTTCTATTCACCTGCCGGGCGTGGGAGCGCCTATTCCGCATCAGGGAGCCTATCTACCGGGAGTTGATGCTGGAGTTCTAATCCACCCTCAACTTTAACCACATCTCCTCCGTTTACACCGACCGCAGAGTCATATCCTTCCATTTGGGGGACCGGAGAAGGGAGTGCTCCCTTCTCGAGTTCAGTTGGAGGTTGGGCCTCTATACGAGAGAGGAGACCGCCAGTCAGCACTTCCAGGCCTTCCTCCTCGCGTGCCTGCACAGCCCGCCAGCCGACTTTAGCCCGGCCGAGTTTTGGCAGACGATTGCCAACGGCCCATATATTGCTGCTCGCGCTGTTGAGAGTAGCATCCGCGCCCCGATCCACCGCCTCGTCCACCGCCTGATATCCACATCGGTTACTCACCGCAAAGGCGGTGAGAAGGTCACCGTCATAGATTTGTTCTTCATGTACTGCTTACTCACCCCTGGCACGCTCTGCAACGTGCCATACTCCATTGCCTTCTACTTGGCTCGCAAGGGCACTGGACCTAAGCAGGCGAGCCCCCTCTGCGGTGGTCAGTTCATCACCCGCCTGGCCAGATCATATGGGATTCTTACTGCCGCTTCTGAGGCCAGGCAGCTGCGGATGGAGCCGCGTCTGATGGGGGAGTACTATCTCGAGGTGATGCGGGTGCTCGAGCGGACAGCGTTCGGCGGGATGCTGCGGGTTGAGGACGCCGACGAGGAGGAGGTGCTAGAAGCCGGTGAGGGCCAGGAGCCAGAGCATCCACCGCGGAGGAGACGTAGGAGATGTTCTCCGGGTGCTGCTGCTGAAGAGGAGGAGGAGCAGACTCTGACCGCCGCACCAGAGACTCTCGCCTTAGGTGCTTATATGGACGACATGCGGCGGTTCCTGTACAGGTTGCAGCGTTAGGTCCAGTGGCTGGGAGAGGCCTTGACTGTGGTGGCCCAGTGCACAGATGCTGCCGACGCCGTTTCCTGCTGCGCCCACCCTTTTCCCTGACTGGCAAACGCGTTTCCTTGCCGGCAGGCCTGTAGATGAGGCTGGACCCTCGGGTTATGGGGGTCGCGAGTCTTCGGAGGATGAGTCTGAGGAGTGATGCTTGTAGATTTAGTTTAGTTTATGTATTTCTTTATTTTTAGTTGTTGTATTTTGATACATTGTCACTAACTCGCTTCATGATTGTATATATTTATTTTTAGTTGGTTGTGCTGTGTTGATGGTTTGGTTGAGTGATGTAGTTCCGATTCCGATTAAACTGTATGGAGTGCGTGCTTATGCTGGCAGTCAGTTCAGCGCCATATCTTATCACTCTACTCGCTGTATGAGAGACATACCTCAGGGGAGTTCGTTCCTGATCTTTTTCTACCCTTTATTTTTATTTTGCTTTGTTCTTATATTCAATGAGGGCAGTGTATGATTTAAGTGTGGGGTGGGAGGTTAGAAATCAAGTGCCAGTTAAAAATGTCAAGATAAATGATTGGTAAACAAATTGTAAGGTTGAGTTTAGCTTTTATATCATAGTATTTGTGGCTTCTCGTCATTTTCAAAGAAAATTTGATTTATAAATAGCAAAAAGTTAATTTGTGAATTATTGTTAAAATCAGCAAGGTTAAGTCTTTTTGAATTTAAGCTTGACAAATATAGGCTGAGTGGAAATTTTCAGTTTTATATTCATATGCTATGCAAAAAGAAAAGAGAAAATGCCAACAATGAAAAAAAAGAAAGAAATGAAATATCTGTTGGAACAATAAGTCAAATATATGGCCTTTGGGACTCGAATTGGTAGGCTCTAAGGGGTGTTCTACACCTAACCACCTAAAGCCAACTGGTTTGGGATCGGTTGAGTCGAATGTTCGCTACATGGGTTCCATAGAAAGTCACGGACTTATATGAAAAGATGAAAGAAAAATGCATATGTTTATTAAATCCTGGAAATCTGCAATAAGCTTTGAGGTTGGGGGATTGCTTAAAGGTAATTCGACTAGGTGCTGATTTTATAAATAAGTCATGAATTGAAGTTTGGTTATTTGTGAGGAAAATGATTATTTGAGTGGTGAGAAGTTAAAAAGGATCTATACACAAATATATATATAATTCTAGATACAATCGGTATAATTCTGTTTTTAATCATTTGTACTGACATTGCTAAGTAGCGCTTGATTTCTTTTTAGATTGGTGTTGAAAGATTGATTTCCTATGCCTGATTGAGTTTCAATTTGATTGAGGACAAGCAAAGCTCAAGTGTGGGGTATTTTGATGTCGCATTATTTAGATATATATTCGTTGCGATAAATGGAACTTAAATGTTAAAAATCTCTTTAAATGATGGCTAATGGTACTTCAAGTATGTAATTATCATTCACAGGTCATAATATACTCAATGGCGAGAGTTTAAGCGGAAAAGTCGGAAAAAGAGTCGAGAAACATGGAAAAATCATAAAGTCTGAAAATACGAGAACGCGACGCGTCGGAGTAACAAACGCGACGCGTTCTGCTGAAGTCAAGCGATCTTGTCGGGAAAGTCTTGTAAGACGCGACGCGTCCAAGGCACGAACGCTACGCGTTCCCGGCTGGAATCCAACTCTATAAATAGACAACTTTCATTCGAAAAAAGGGATTCCAGCCGGCCCTAGACGTGTCCTAGCAGAGATTTTGGAGCTTTGAAGCAGAGATATTGAAGAAGCTTGAAGATTTAGCCTTTTGGGAGTGAAGATTTGAGGTTTTCATCATAGTTTCACACATTAGTTTGCTTTTCATCATGCACAGTATACTGTATTTGTGTTTCTTTTGCTGTATTCCTTCGATTATGGGCTAAACACCGTGTTATCTCTGCTTAGACATGATAACCCTTGATAATTAGTTGGATTTCAATGTTTGGATGACATGTAATGATATATTTGTTATGTTCTAGCTTATTCAAAGATCCAGGTGTGTTAAAGTTTTGATCTTGATTCCTACTGCTGAGTTTTCATTGGTTGTATGACCATTTCCTTTGATTGCTTGAATTATGAATTTCTATGACAATTAGGATTCGTAACTAGTGATTGACCATATCCTAGGGTTAGGTTTAAAGATTAGAACTTTAATGTGCTTGCAATTGCCTTTGATGACCATTCTTGGGTAGTTGATTGATTTTGTCTAGCATAATTCGAATTTATTGCCTAGTTGCTGAGTTAATTAATTCCATGACCATTGGGTTGATTGCTTTGAAACTATAGGGCTAGTGAGTCTGACCATGAGATCTAGCCACTTTAGGAATTGGTATATTGCTATATGTTGTCCATTGCACTTAGTTGAGATTTGCTGATTTGATAGGAGAGTCTATTGTCCAAGCAGAGATGATTTACTTCTTGATTGTTTGAATCTTATAGTTATTTGATTTCTTGATTCTAGCTCTTTAATCCTTGTTGGCGGGTCTTGGGATTAAGGTTTGGAATTAGCTCGCTTTAGTGCTGATATCATAATTTCCCCCCGTTTATTGCATATTCTACCTTTCAATTATCTTTATTAGTTTAATAATTAATTAGCCTAGTTATACTAAAATCATACTCGTTCTCCGAGAGTTCGACACCCGTACTTATTTTCTATACTGCTACACGATTAGGTACACTTGCCTATTGTGTCGTATTTAAAACATATACGGTTTTTACAAATTTAAAACTGGTACGTAAATCGCACATCAACACCCCAATCAAAGACCTCTTGATATTTGCATATGTTGATGTTATTTGGTGGAGATTTGATGTATGATCATGCTTATGTTTATCTCTGCTTCAATTAGGCATCACTGCACTTATATACATGCTATGATATACATACAGATTGAGTGCTTGAGAGACCACCTGGTGAGGTATGAAGTCAGGTACTTGTCAGAATTCTTGTGTGCGTGTTAGGCTTGCTTAGATATGAAAGTGTGTCCTTAGTCCTTTGCTCAGATATCTGTTATGCCTTTAGATCTTTAATTTGTCGGAAGGATACCTCTTTGAACTAATTGAGGTTACTTGATGTTTTCTGAGTTGATTGTTACGTTAGAGTTTGCTTGATGACAAGCAAAGCTTAAGTGTGGGGATTTTGATATGCACTGAATTATACATATTTATTATAATGGATTTCCTGCATTTTGGCACTTTTATTGACATATTTACGCGATTTGATGCCTAATATCATATAAATCTGTGTTATAGGCTCAGAATGATGACTTGATGATAAAAGAAGTTAAAATAGAAGAAAACTACGAAAGATATCAAGTCTCGCGAGAAACTGCAGGGCACACCCTAAGGCATGCCCCCCAAAAGCACGCCCAAGGCACGGCCATGCCCAAGCCTGTGCCTCTCAAAACTTGGGCCCAGAAGTTGGGCCGTCACCCCCTAGGCACGGGGGTACCTCACTTAAGAGGCACAACCGTGCTTCCAAAAGGCACGGCTGTGCCTTATCCTTTGAAGCAGATTTAAGCGGTGGCTCGACATGAGCTAGGTTTTTGTTCGTTTTTTCTCGCCTCCAGGAGCTCTGAAGCTCCTCCTTTCATCTCAAATGATTGGAGGGTGATTCCTTGATGCATTGGAGGTTATTCAAGCTTAGAAGGGAGTGTGTAGCTCATTGTACATCCCATTTTGTCTCTATTTCGGGTTTGGTATAATCTCTCCTTTTTGAGTATGTTGAATCCGATTGTTTGTATGATTTGGGATTGTTTTTAGGAACTATGAGTTGTATACTTTGATTCATTTGGATTAGACATGTTCTAGTTATTTGTATTATGTATTTATGATGGTTTGAATTTTGTTGACTTGGATGATATTGTGTTTTGATTCAATGACAACTATATTTGGTGGTATTGACGTTATTTCCAGCCCATGTGAGTGTTTTATGCATCTATGTTAGGTTGACTTTATGTGTGAAATGCTTATCTTCAAGTGTATGTATATTTAAACAAGTTTAAGTTATGTGAAGATTGACACTAGGTTGGTGGATCTTGGTGTAGTTAGACTTGGTATGTGCATTTGTGGCATTACATGAGGTTCGTGGATGATGGTTTGGGATTTCGGATATTAAACCAAGTATGTGTCCTTATGCTATGAGAAGTTATGATCATTTGTGTTTGGTGTGTTGTTTGAATTATGAAGAAGTTATGCTTATGATTTGGCTAATCACGGATTGAGTCATGATATCTTATCTCCATATATGATCGGGTATTTAGTATTATTTTCCAGTTTAAAAGCCTTATACATCAAGAAGTTATGCTTATGTGTTTGGTGTAATTCGTTGTGTCTATAGATGAATTACTAATTGGAACGTGTATACTTCATAGCCTCTGTGCTTAATAAGTCAATATAGTCATATCACATGATTATATATTTTAATACACTTGACTAGAGTGTATCTAATCCGAATGAGTACCTTCCTGCTTTGAATTCCCTCCTATTGCATTGCTCCTGTGTTGTCTTTGTTTCCTTGTTTTTAGTCGTTTAGTTGTAGTCTTTCGTTTGTTTCGCTTCTTGCCCTGTTGTCGACTAGATAATAGTGAAGGTTGATTATTAGGAGCCTCCGTTCCCTGAGTTCGATACTCGGTCTTACCAAAAGAGCTATACTATATACGGATAGGTGATACTTGCCTATCACGCGTGTAGTCTACTGTTAAGGTGAAACCACTTTTAAAACACCGTGTGTACTCTATAATATTTACACTTAAAATATACAGATGGTACGCACGTGTCATCGGTCTTTTTCTTGAAGACACACTTGCTCCCTACAGTCTTACTATTGGAAAGAAGATCAATCAAGTCCCATACTTGATTTTCATACATGGTCTGCATCTCAGTGTTCATGGCATCAAGCCAGTTATCGGATTTCGGATCCGATATAGCATCTTGGTAGTTAGTAGGCTCGGAAGAGTCTACCAAGAAAATCTCATCATTGGACACGAGAAATCCGTATCTCTCGGGTTCTTGACGAGGTCTACCAGATCTACGAAGACCTTGTGTTTTTGCAAGTACTTGAACAACCAATTGTTGAGGTTCAACAACCGTTTGTTGAGTGCTATTGCCAACCTGACTTGTATTTTGTGGTTCTTGAATTTCTTCAAAATCTACATTGCTCCCACTTGCCTCTTTCAAAAGAAACTCCTTTTCTAAGAAAGTAGCATGCCTAGAAATAAACACTTTGTTCTCAGCTGGGTTGTAGAAATAATATCCTAATGAATCTTTAGGATATCTTACAAAATTACATTTGATAGATCTAGGATTGAGTTTGCTTGAAGCCTCTTGTCGTACATGAGATTCACAACCCCAAAATTTCAAGTAAGATAAGTTTGGAACCTTTCCATACCACATCTCATATGGTGTCTTATCTACCTTCTTGGGTGGATCCATATTCAATATGCGTGCAGCAGTTAATAAAGCATAACTCCAAAAGGACGAGGGTAGAGTACTTTGGCTCATCATAGATCGAACCATATCTAGTAAGGTTCGGTTCCTCCTTTCAGACACACCATTATGTTGTGGTGTTCTAGGAGGAGTAAGTTGTGAGATAATCCCACAATTACTAACATGATCCATAAATTCTTGGCGTAAGTACTCGCCACCTCGATCGGAACGAAGGGCCTTGATGGTTTTGTTGAGTTGATTTTGTACTTCGTTTTGAAACAACTTCAACATTTCAAATGTTTCATGTTTATGTTTCATTAAATAAACATAACCAAATCTACTATAATCATAGGTGAATGTAACGAAGTATCTATCACCATCCCTAGACATTGATCTAAAAGGACCGCATACATCCGTATGTATGATTCCTAATTGATCTTTGGCTCTTTCACTTGAACCGGAGAAAGGAGCCTTAGTCATCTTCCCATATAAACATAATTCGCAAACTTCAAATGAGCTAGAATCATTTGATTTTAAAATTCCATCCTTTTGAAGTTTTGCAATGTGTTTCTTGTTTATATGACCAAGTCGACAATGCCATAGGTATGTTTGACTTAAGTCATGCTTAGGTCGTTTGGTGCTAGTGGTATATATGGAACTATCATCAAGAGATCTTTTAAGATTAATTTCATAGATTCCATTATGAGGACAAGCTTCAAAATACAAAATGTTGTTTTTGAAGGCACGAATGCCATCATCAACGAAACCAAAAGTGAATCCCGATTCTCTTAACCGGGCTACTGAAATAATATTCCTAGTTAGACTAGGTACATAACAACAATTATTTAATATTAAGTACATGTCATTTAGTAATAATAATTCAAAAGTTCCAAGGGCTTCAACAACAACATTTGCTCCATTTCCCACGTGGAGGTTCAAATCGTCTAGCTTCAGCAACTTAGTTTTTCTCAACCCTACACATTATTACAAATGTGAGTTTTTCACAACTGGTATCAAATACCCAGGAATTAATGGAAAAAGTATAAAATCGATTCATATATATACCTGAAGTGCTGGCCTCGCCAGCCTTCTTCTTTTTCAACTCCGCAAGGTAGGTTGGACAATTGTGTCTCTAATGTCCTACCACCCCGCATTCAAAGTACGGGTCACTCTTGGGAACCTTTCCCGCGATCTTGGGTGTAGGAGCTTTGGCAACCTGTTTGCCTTTATCCTTTCCTTTTGCATTCCCTTTGCCTTTCCCCTTTGAGTTGTTTTTCCTTTTCTTCTTGATTTTCCCTTCCTAAATCATCAAGACCTGAGGTCTCTTGATTGGAATCTTGCTCTCAGCAGTCTTAAGCATCCTATGCAACTCTGAGACAGATTTCTCCTAATTGTTCATGTTATAATTCATGACAAATTGATCATAAGCTTTGGTCAACGAGTTAAGGATCATATCCTGTGCAAACTAACTCGTTGGTTATGGGATATCCAAACCTAGCAAGCTGGTCAATGTAGCCTTTCATCTTTAGCACATAGTCGCTAACGGATTGACCTTCCTCCATTTTACATTCATGGAAGGCTTGAGTGGCCTCGAAGCGTTCTTGCTTTGCTTGTTTTTGGAACATTTCCTTAGGATGGCGAAGCATTTCATATCCTCCATGCTCCTCAAGGTTCTTTTGAAGATCCGGAGACATGGTAGCAAGCATGAGGCATGCAACTTCGTCCGAGTCGTCAGAATGCTTCACCCAAGCATCCCTAACAGCTTTGGCCGTAGTCAATGGAGGTTCCTCAGGGACGGGATCATCAAGTACGTAAAATTTCTTTTCGTGCTTCAGAACGATTCTCAAGTTACGATACCAGTCTAAGAAATTGGTAACATTGATTTTTCTTTCTCTAAGATGGAACAAAGAGATAATTTGTTAACGGACGCAGTTGAGTTAGGGCCCATCTACAAAATTTAAAAAGTTCAACTTAGTATTTTCGATATTTAACCCTTTAATAATTAATCCCTTTAGAATTATATAAAATTCTTTAATTTTTAAAGGCTAGGATCCAAGTTTAACTTAACCTTGAATGTTTGGCTAACGCTCTCTCCATCAAGTTAAAACTACAAGGTAGGTAACGCTTACCAATTACATCTCGTATGTAATTCCTAGATCTTTATAGGATCCTAGACAACGATTGTCAATTTTGGCATGTTTGATCCCATCTATGCCTCGGGCTTCCTTACGTTTGGCTAATGCTCTCTCCGTAATAAGATTCCGATTAAGTCGTCCTATTTTAAGACAGTAAACTTCCGGACAAGACGCTCATGGAATTCGCAGAAAAACACCTCGGTTGTTACAAAAACAATCCACGCGTTTGGCAAGTGCTCTCTCCACGTGAGTGTCCTTGCAACAAGCGAGTGTCACAAAATGAGATGACATAGATTTACGTTTTTAAAAAGGGCTTTAACCGTTATATATATATATATATATATATATATATATATTAAATAAAACAAAACAAATCGTGTGACAAATGTTGTATGCATACAATCATAAGTCCACGTTTTTGATAAAATCATATTATATATATATATATATTGGTCTTGAGTATTCTTAAAATCCATATTTTACGAACTCTTGACGCGATCAATTTTAAACTAATATTAATATCCTATATTAACATGTGTAGTTTCGAGTGCGCGAATACGACCAATTTTAACTTGTAATAAAATTATTTTATTGTTAAGCTTGAATGGAGTTTGGTTGAGTTTTAAAATCTCTGTTTTATAAAACTCATATATATATATATATATATATATATATATATTTGACATAATGAACTTTAATCTTTAAAAGAAAACCCTTTTATATAAAATTCATTTTACATCTATGTTATGTCAACTTAAAATACCAAACGTCCATATGTGTGATTTATATTATGTCAAAAATATTATCAAGCATGTAAAAATCCTATTTTCAATAATGCATAATAATATAAACATAAACACACACATAAAACATGTATAAGTGCATAACCAAGCCATTTATTCTAAGTGGTATTTTTGTGAGCCATATAAAAAATATCAAGTCATAACTAAGGACCATAAATATCCTCTTGTGATGAACTTAAAGCTTCCACTTGTCAAAACAACTCCCTATAGTGCAAATGACTCCAAGTCTCCATGGTTGACTCCACCATACTTGAAAACTTTAACTTGGTCATGTCTCCATCTTGTTACATTTTTATAAAAGTAAACTAGTCTAAACTATTCTACTACTTACAAAATACAACAAGATGAAACAAAACTAAATATTATTACATGCCAAATGAAAGAATAATTTTACACCAAATCGAATTTCTAACACATCACAAGAGGTCTATGGCTTGCTATGCACAATATACACTCAAACAAACATATATATCAACACTTTGATATTTAAGCAACTTTTACAACCAAACATGCATGTGGTTTGGTTGTATCCAAAAATAAATATATAAACATATACAAGTTGTCAATAAGAAAATCCACAACTTTTCTAACAAAAGAAAAATTGTCCGTTTTCTTAAACAATACATACTCAAAATTTAAAGTTTCTTAAAACTATGCATAAGTGGCTCTAATACCACTGTTGGGGTTTGTTCGTTTTTTTATAATATATTTTAGCAACGGAAGCATGAACAAAAAATTTTAAGTTTTTAAAGTTCTCTACCAATGATCCATATGCAAGCCTTAAGAAAACAAAATTACCATAGAGTGTTTAGAACTACAACCTTTGTAGCGTGAGTAAACCGTTGATGAAGTGGTTGATCTATGAGAAGCCAAGAGAAGACTTCCTCCAAGGTATCTACTAGCCAATAAGTCCAACACCTTCAAGATGCTAATCTCTCCAACTCTTGAAGCTCATAAGCAAGCAAGACAACAACCTTGTCTTCTTCTTTGAACTAGATGTATATTTTGAGTATGTATTATAGTACCACACTTGGCTTAAAAATAAGAATACCAATACATGGAAGTAAGGATGTTTTTCAAGGTTCAAAACACTTAGAACTTTTCTAAAGAAGAACCAAAGGTGGTAGCATGTAAGTTGTATACAAAAGGGACATGCATGTAAGTTATAAGAAGCCAAGAATCAAGAAGCAAGAAGGAGGCCCCTCTTACCTCATTTTTGGCTGAAAAACACCAGGGGGGCGGTCCCCTCTTTGTTTTCCTCCTTTACTTATGCATGTATGTCCATGTTTGATCTTGTTGCAAGAAAACTTAAAATGGACCCCTTTTGTGAATTTTGTGAGCATTTCTAGTTTTTATATTTTAAGTATATAAAATATAATACTAGACTTGCCATACATTGTATAAAATACATCTACATGTATTTATATACATACTTGATTGTTACTAGTAACTCTTTACTTGTAACAAAGATATATGTACATATATATAATTGTTACTAGTAACAATTTACTTGTAACAAATATATATATTTAAACACATATATATACATACATATATATATATATAAAATCATGTGTTTATATTTATGTATTTGATATGCATTATCTTATATCCATATATAAGAGTAGTATTACTATTTCACATAAATAATATTATACAACAATGCATATAAACTTATATATATTGAGTTGGAAACACATTTAAATCATATTCAAATATGTAATTGGTATCCATTGACTGTAAATGTGTGACCCTATGGATTTATTTATTATCAGTAATATCGTATTAATTTGTGTCTTGTGCACATAGAACCAACAAGCCCTTGTTACAGCTGCCTATCTCATCAACGGGCTCCCAACTCAAATTCTAAAATTCAAAATCCCATTACAAGTCCTCACCGAATACACCAAACCCCCATCCATTCTCACTTTAGAACCACGAATTTCTGGGTGCACTGTATTTGTCCACTTACCAAGGTCTAACAGATCTAAAACTAACCCATGTGCTGAGAAGTGTGTCTTTCTTGGGTACGAAATAACTCAGAAAGGCTACCGGTGCTATAATCCAAAAACCCAACACATGTTCACCACTATGAACTATGACTTCCTCGAAACTGAGTACTATTATTCCTCCCACCACAACAGTCACGGGGAGAGAGAATTTGACACACTGAGGTGGTTGAGAACTGTTTCACATGAAGAAGAAAGAAGCTACAGTCCACAGTCTAAAGACCCATAAGTCAGTGCCCCCTAAGTGACTGCTCCTGATCCGATACCCGAGGTAAGCAATACTCACTTTTCTCCTATTGAAACTACTACTAACCTATTAGGGTAAGATGGAAATGTACAGGAACAAGAAGAGTGTACTAATGAACATGAGGAAGAACAAGAGCATCTTGAGGAACCCATCACGCAAGAAGACACTTCAGGAAAATATGTTCTTCCTCTAAGAACGAACAGGGGTGTTCCCCCAAGAAGATATTCTCTGGAAAAAAAGGGCCGAAAGAGCAGATATCCTTCAACTAACATAGCTGAAGGAGATCTATCCAATCAAGCCAAAGCCTTTGTCTCATCCTTGTATTCTGAGGAAATCCCGACGAATACAGAACAAGCATTGAAATCAAGACAATGGAAAGCTGCAATGAAGGAAGAGATGAAAGCTCTCTCAAAAAATAACACGTGGGAAAAATGTGTTCTGCCACCCGGGAAGAAAAGCGTTGGATGCCGGTGGGTGTTTAGAATCAAATACAAACCCAACGGTACAATTGAAAGGTATAAGGCAAGACTGGTAGCTAAAGGCTATACATAGACATATTGAATTGATTATTCCGAAACTTTTTCTCTAGTTGCAAAAATTAACAAAATGAGAGTACTTAGCTCCATATCTACGAATAAGAGATGACCTTTACATCAATTTGATGTGAAGAATGCATTCCTACACGGAGAACTACAGGAGGAAGTTTACATGGAAGCCTCACACGGATTCACAGATAGGTTCGGAGAAAGAGAAGTTTGTCGTCTCAAAAAATCACTCTATGGACTTAAACAGTCCCCTAGAGCATAGTTTGGGAGGTTCACACTAGCCATAAGAAATTATGGGTTCAGACAAAGCAACTCATACCACACATTGTTTCTTAAACAGAGAGGCAATCTTGTAACCCGTCTAATAATTTACGTTGATGATATTATTATTACAGGTGACGACAAAGAAGAAATAGCCAAACCGAAGGAGACCATGTTTACAGAATTTGAAATGAAAGACCTGGAAAATATCAAATATTTCCTTGGGGTTGAAGTTCTAAGATCAAAACAAGGAATTTTCATGCACCAGAAAAAGTATGGTTGATTGTAAACTAGCAGAAACACCAATGGTTGTGAATCAAAAGCTCTTTAACGAAGAAAAAACAGACCTGGCTAACAACGAGAGATACCAACGAATGGTGGGGAAGCTAATATATCTCTCACATACCCTGTCCGATATAGCATATGCAGTGGGAGTAGTAAGCCAGTTCATGCATCAACCTCAAAAAACTAACATGGAATCCGTCTTAAAAATTGTAAGATATCTTAAAGGAACGATGGGCATGGAATCTTATTCAAACCGAATAAGCATCCAGAAACCCAGTTGTATACCAATTTAGATTGGGTAGGAGACAAAGATAACTGAAGATCTACCGCAGGGTATTTTATCCTAGTCGGTGGAAATCTTGTTACATGGCGTAGCAAGAAACAGAAAGTGGTGGCACTATCAAGCGTAGAAGCCGAATTTCGAGGAATTGCAAGAGGAATAACTGAAGCGTTATGGGTACGAAAACTCCTAACCGAGATAGGGTACCTTCCACAGGAACCTAGAAAGGTGATAAGTGACAATATAGTAGCTATTCAAATCTCAAAAAATCCAGTACAACATGACCGAACAAAGCACATTGAAGTAGATCGTCACTTTATTAAAGAAAAGCTGGAAGCTAAGACTATCACCCTTCTGTTTGTCAAGTCAGAAGAACAACTTGCTAATATCCTAATAAAAGTTGTCAACGAAAGATCACCGCACAAATGTATGGGCAAGTTGAATTTTAAAAATACCACTATTTAACTTAAGGGAGAGTGTTGACAAAGGAAGTTATTTAGAGGATCAGCAAGATTAAGGTTTATCACATCATTTCCCTTAAATCAAGAAGACAATATACAGTTTCCTTTACTCAAAAAGACAGCCATGCAAATTAGCTAGTTTCCCTCAATAGGTCTATGTGAATATTGTATAAATAGTGGGTCTTCATTCTTTGTAAACACACAAGTTAATTTGCAATACAAATTTCAATTTCTTATCAATATGTACCCATAGGTGTAGAAAGAAATTAGTGGGTCTGTGGGAGCAAAGGTCAAGGCTCGAGGATCTTGATGTTCTCGCCGATACTATTTTCTTTAAAGTACGTCTCTTCATTGCTTTTGTCTAATATATTCAATTTGAGTGCAAATAGATAAGTGTGGAAAATGTACTTCATCTTTGTGAGTTCTTCAATCTTGTTCTTTCAAGAAGCCATTTGTTATTGTCGATGTCATCTCTGGTAATTTTTAAGTTATTGTTTCAAAAAGGAGAGATGTGGCGAAGAGCACGGCTAATGAGTAAAAAGACCAAAATAACCTCAAATAAAGACAAATTATTAGAATTAAAGCGTTTACCACTGGACTAAAATGAATTCCTTTTGACAAGAATAGCACCTCCAAAAATATTGGCGTGAAATCGGTGACGTGGGATTTTATCGACCATGTAAATCGATCCTATGAATTTGATACCCAACCAAATATCAATTTTTTAGTCCCAATCTTTACAAAAACACCAAATTGACTTATCCCAATGATGATTTTTGCGCTATGGCTATCGACAGCAGTACTGGCTTTGTTGTCCTGGAAAACTCAAGAACAAGTCAAATAATTCACCTTTTGATATAGTACCACACTCAGATACCAATTGTAGGATCTCTAGTATCGACTATCAATCAAACAATTAAGAAATTCATATTTAATGATTCGTTAGTGTTCTCGTTTTCTCTCACATTCATACGTATATACGAGTTCACATATTATTGTGTTGATAGTTTCATTTATTAATTGATACTTATAACACATAGCAAATATTTTATTATAATTAAAGTATTTTAGATTTGGATATTAAATCGAAATTTTCGTATGTTATAATTAAACATAATCGGTTATATATTCTTATTATAAATCAATAAATCACAATTTCACGTACGTTGTAACAAAATATAAGATATCGTATAATATTTGATCATAATATAAAAGAAATTCAATCCGGCCTATTTAATTAACGTGCATATATATAGTTATAACTTCTAACAAAGAAAAAAGGTTTAAATATTATAATTTTCTATTAATCGACTCTCACGTGGACAGATTATTACAAATAGTAGTATATGTACATACTTGACATTATTGTCAAAATAGAAATTTTAACCCATATCCATTACAATTTAAATAAAAACCCTACTTAAAACACCAACAAAGAATTCTTGATATCATATCCCATCTTTTCTAAATTAGGGTTTATGGCAAACTGAATCATGGGTGGTGGTCCACATGCTAAAGCCAATGTATCCCCAGAAACCTCAGGAATATGTGCTCTCATAATCTCCTCAGTAATAAACCCTTCACTGTATTTCCACCCTTCTCTTATAGACTTTGCAACAACATACCACACTTTAACTCTATCTGGATACTTTTCAGCCCATGCATCAAGTTCATCTCTTAACAGTATATCATCTTCTGTGCGATTTGCATACACCACATACATCTTTGTATCATCTTCTTCATCCTTCAGGATGGCTTGCATCACTTGATAAATCGGTGTAATCCCGGTTCCACCCGCAAACATGGCTAGCTTCGTGGCAAATTTTTGCTTCCCGTGAACCGAAAACGTCCCCTTACCCATGTATTCAATGTGACCCAAAGGACCTTTGATGTCGAGTAATGAACCAAGTGGCAGCGACTCGAGATACTGTGACATGAGCCCGCCGTTAGGGAATTTCGGTTCGACCCCTTTGAAGTAGATTTTGACAAGTAACTCAAAATACCCAACTTCATCAATTGTGCTTGTGGGTGTGTAAGCTCTCATGCAAAGCTTGTCATCAATACTGGCACATAAGAATATATGTTTACCAACTGGTAACCCTAAAACCTGATCTTGTGAAGGTAGAGCAAACCGGAAGAGCCTTACATCATGAGAAACTGATGTTTTTGAAATGAGTTTGCATGGAATCTTTTCCCGTGGAACTAGGGCTACACTTCTTGTGGGTACGATTTCATTAATTGGGGCTAAGTGTGACGTCATGTAGTTGGTGGCACCATGGACCGAGTTATTTGGAGACGATGCAGCTGAGTCTGAACTGTATCCCATGGTTATGAGTTCACCGATTCTATACTCTTCTAAAAGCTTCTTAGCTTTATCGGAATGGATTGCATCGAACTCTTCGGTGCAATCCGTTCCAGCATTGATGAGAATGCTGTCACTGCCACCAGGATGGTCTTTAAGAAAGGAGGTGCAGTCGTAGATGTGACCATGGACCACGATCCAAGCCGAGTCGGCTGAGTTGTGTTTCTTGACTTCGGACATTGTGTAAGTTAAAGAAGCAGTGTTCATGAAAGGGGAGGAAACACTCTTCTTTAGGGTTGGATGTGCTAATTCTGATGAAATTTCGAGGTGTTTTTCGCGAGCCATCCATCCACCCGACTGGTTTCCAGGTTGAGTCGGGTGCTCGAACACGATCCCGATCTCACCTTTGTGTGGTTTGCACATGTTGGTTTTCACTCGGAACCAACAGTTGTTCATCATACCCTGTATGTATCATATTGTATATTATTATTAGCTTATTTTACATAATCAAATAATGTTTGGTACTTTATATATCATAAACTTAACTATATGCTAATAATTGATTATACCTATTGCATGTATGGTTAAATTTTATTGTTTACATACCAACTTTCTAAAAATATAACAAAACAGAAGAAGAAGAACATAAAAAGTAAGCGAAAAGAAAAGATGTTAAGATTCACTAATGTTGTGATCAAATATTACTTATCATGTTCTCTCATATGCATAAAAGTGAATCCATTATTGTAAGTCAAAAATAGCTCCTTTTATATAATTCACTCTTATATATATAAAAAAACATAATAAATCGTATTTTATCACGATAAAAATAGCTCCTTTTATATAATTCACTCTTATATATATAAGAAAACATAATAAATCGTATTTTATCACGATACGAAAGAATCTTAACAAAAATGAAAAGGTTATCCTATTTTCCTAAGAACTACAAATGAGAATCATGCATGATGTCAACAAGCAAATGTCACTATTTCAATTATTATATTCAACTGTAGTTGTGTGACGCAAGATGTAACGAATTCTAGATAAATCAAGAACGATGTGTTTTTTTTCCTTTTTTTCTAATTTTCGTGTAATTTATGCATTTTTTTACCGCTAAAAAGATATATGAGGATATTATATTTTCATATCATAATAAAAACATATAGATTTATCGGTAGTCAGTCGATAATATCTACATTAGATGTTTTTACACTTTAGCATATTAAAAAAAGTAGTATTTTTATCATTTAAGATAGGTGCTATCAATATTATGATCGATTTCTGAAGATGAGAAATTACGAAAGGGTTGATTAATTACCATGAGATTCCAAATGAGTTTTTCGGGTTGGGTATTGAGGGTCTCATCCCAGGCTCGAACCGCGATCTCTTTGGCACCAAGAAGGTCCAACACTTCAACCTCTAGAGACCAAAAACACCAACACCAATACTTGCCATACTTGTTTGGTTTTTCCTTGTGGTCCAGGTTACACACGTTCCACGTGTCACCTCCATCCATTGTTACCTCAACACGTGTCACTTTCTTCCCACCTCCTACACACCATTTAATATTAATTAATATAATAAATAATAAATAATAAATAATAAATAATTATATGGCTTTGTCTAAGAAAAACTCAGTCTCAATATTAGCTTTCATTGACCCTGAACCCTTGGATACTAAATTATTGTGGTCTTCCCTTTATATATTTAATTAACAGCTTAATTATTTCTGTATTTAATAATTAATTAAGATAGTATATATTATTTTAATATTTATTAAAGAAGAATAATTTGATTTGTATAAAAAAACTTATTTAAAAACAGACAAAACGTCTGAATACAATGTTGGATGCCTGTTAGTCTCTGACATTTCTTCTTTTTTAGGTACGAGTTACTTGTATCTATCTTTCTTGTTGTTGATGCCTTGATGGTCATTGTCATTGGTCAATAAATTCTATAATCTTATGAGAACACCCACCCCACAAAAAAACATTTACAAAAATGTTATTTTTTTTATTAAATTATCTAAATTTATCTTTTTTTTTATTTTTCATATCCATTATACTATGAGTATGTACTCTATTAAAAAAAATTCTTTCTCTTGTATTGATTTTAATATTTATTTAACTTGATAGAAGAATAAGTAAAAACATTTAATAGAAAGATATAAAACATCTTAAACAAAGAATAAAGACATGTTGTATATATATAGTTACTCATACTAAATTTTCCAAATTTTAAACTTTTACTTACAAAATGATGATTTGTAGAGTTTATTAATTCTTTCTCCTTATCTTCGTTTTTGATTTTGATACATATCTTGATTTCGGAAGTATAAAGATATAAAACATTTTTTTAAATCTTTTTATTTATCCTTTTATTTAATAAATCAAGTTAAATGTTAAAATTAAAGAGGAGATTAAGAAAAACAATAACTAGGTTTTATATGTTATCATTTAATTTTAATCTTTAATATATATTAAAATAATAGGGTTATAATATCATCGACATTTACTTTTTAGAATTTTTTTTTTACTAATTATGTCCCTTTATTTCCTCAAATGCTTTTAGAGTTAGTTGTTATCTTTAATCTTTAATATGTATAAAAAGAATAGGGGCATCACATCATCATCCTTTTTCTTTAACTTAAGAGGTTATAAAGAAAATCTGATATGATGCTAGGTATAAAATTTTGATTTCTAATACATTTACATATTTTTAAGAGATTTTATATTCAATGTGATTTACATTGTTTTACTATACATGTTAATACTCTAACACTAGTAACAAAAAATTTACTTTAACTATCCTCATATATATTTGTACACTGTTGTTAAGCTAGTAAATAATAAAAAGAAATAAAAGAATAAAGTAGAAGAAAATATAATTGTTTTTAGAAAAAACAACTAGTAAATTTTTATTTAATATTTACCACTTTAATCCGATAATATTACAAATTAATTAACGAATATTATAATAACTTAATTAATCGTCTGTCTCTAACTATCACTACGATCATTAATGCTTATTATATTGACTTTTATCAACTAGTTCTATATTAACCTCTCATTAATTAAGTCAATATATTCGTTTGTTTCACTTAAAGTAGCTTTTTTGCAAGTTGTCATCCATGTGCTTTGACTGGAACTTTTTAATCAAAAAGAAAAAAAAAAGCTACCAATCATAGTAATTACATGTTACCAATTAAAAAAAGTCCACCATTTCTTAAAAAAGAAAAAAATTACATTTAATTATATAAAAAATATATATCCTTCTATTTTTTCCTTCTACTTCATCTTTCTACTCACCACAAGATGACATGTGGAGTTCACTAATCCTCACATCATCCATTGATTTTGACACTTGTGTTGATCTTGTAAGTAGGAGGATGAAGTAGGAGAATATATCATCTCTCTAATTATATATATAAGAGAACATAGATCGAGTTTTACTAAGATGTCAGGTGAGTCTCGTAATTTACTGTTGATGTGTTATTTCGATTCGATGTCTTAAAGATTACAGTTTGTAAAAAATACAAAAGTAGAAGGGTATTGTTTGATAACGATACCCTTCTACTCTTTTACTTTTTTTACAGACCGTAATATTAAAGACATATTCGTTGTAGATTCCCGGTTATTAACATAAAAAGGTAAGATATAGGCAAATACCGGAATAAGCATAACCCCTCATGGTGTAAGGCCTTTGGGTGGTCCAGGAATTAATAGGCAATATCTCCTCGTGGCATGGCGTTGTGATCACAGAGTTTATGTTCAGCTCGTTTATTATGTACTCTGGCTTATACCACCAACCTGCACCGTATGCGTACGTTAGCATTTTCATTCTCAATACTTTTTATTTTAATTAAATATTATACGGATCTAAAATAAGATATATGCTTATGTAGTTACGCTTTTGTAACTTTTTTATTACTAGTAATAGTTTACCTTCGGAGTTGGCTAGCTCTGAGTCTACGTGCGACGGCAACACACGGTTGTCTTTGAAGTGGTAGTAATTCTCCGACTGAGGCGTTGTTACTATAATACGCTTCAACCACTTAACCATCCGTCCACCGATGAATCCTGGAATAATCATCCTCACCGGAAATCCGTGATCAGGCAGTAGCTTTTCACCGTTTTGCATGTATGCCAATATAATATCTCTCGCCGGATCCATTGCCATCTCGATGCTTATGCTTGTTCCGTATTTTGAACCACCGCCGCCGGGGAGATCCTCTGCGCCTTCAAAGCACACATTCAACGCTCCTTTTTTCCGGCTGTAAATCCCACATCTTTTCAAGATTTGGACCAATGGCACACCTTTCCAGACTGAAGTTGATATTCCGGCGGCACCCCAGTTGAACCCGATTGTCTGCTTTGTTAGATTTTGTTCTTTCCGGCGATTCCCGGCGCAGACCAAGGACGCCGGAAATTCCCGGGTGGGAAACTCTTTCACTAGCTGGTTCATAGTGAAACGAGCAGGTCGTTTGACCAGACCGCATATCTCTACGGTCCAGTCGTCCCAGGTTGCGTTAGGGACTGGACCGTGGTTACGGACGTAGTGAAGCGGCGCTGGGGTGATGAACCCATGTTGCATGAGTTTTGTCAAAGGTGGTTCGGAGTTGAACGGGTGTTTACCGGTGAGCCGAACCATTGACGGGTTCCGCTCGATCCATTGGTCGGCGCAACCTGCATCTCGTGGGTCAAAAACGGAGGCTTCCAATTCAGAGTTGGACTTTTTAATGGCGTCACGATAGTCATCCTCGTCTTCCTCTTCTTCACTGGAATCATACATATCAGTCGTCATCTTCTTAGCCGTCGTAAAATCTCGATTATTAATAGGATAATTGCAGCCGCGAATTGGTGAATCGGAGCGCTGGTGGTTAGGACTGTAGGATCGAACAACAGCGGCGGCGGCTGATAGACCATGTTCATGACGGAACTGGCGGTTTTCGACGGAGGCCGCCATATGTTTTGTTACGAAAAACCTAAGATTTGGTTACTCAGATTCCTCGATGGTTTGTATCCTATGTGCTGAGAAAAGTGAGACACGATTTTGCCTTAATAAACACACTTATATATATAGAGGTAGGAGAAATTTAAGAAATCCAGTGACTAGTAAAAGATCTGGCTGTTTGTTTATGTTAAACAAATAGTGACGTATGAAAGAACCATTTATTTACTCATCCACATAATATTATATATATATATATATATATAGAGAGAGAGAGAGAGAGAGAGAGAGAAAGAAGACGTGTGGATGTAGGGAGTTTAATTAAGCAGCTCTTGGGAGAAATTGGAGGTAAAGAAGGGGGGTGGGTGTGGAGAAAATGAAAAAGAGTGATCGAGCCACAGAGAGGATTTGGGATGAGCGACCTTTTGCTAAAAGTAAAAAAAAAAATGAAAGAAAAGGGATGTGGCAGCCAGGGGAGGGGAGGGGAGGAAAAGCAAAGATTGACAAAAGAACAAGGTACCTTGCAACTGGACAAGACTAATACCACTCCAACTCTTGTGGCACATAAAATCTACGGGATGAGTACGGTTCGGTTTAATTCTGTTTTGGCATAAACCAAAATTAAATCGAACATTTCGGTTTTTGGAAAACATAAATTAAAACCGTTAAGTTTTCGGTTTTGAAGTTGGTTTTCGGTTCGTTTTTTAACCATCAAGATTTGAAACCATACGATTATTATTGTGAAGCTATGAAAAACAGAATTGAAGCTATATTAAAAACATTAAGATGCACTTCGCCTAATTCAAGCTATATATATTGCAATTGATACAAGAAAAATGTCTGTCAAATATTTAAACTTTAAAGCCAAAATCAAAACTCAAAGCAAATCGATAAATAAGAAAGTAACAAAACTAAAAATCGAAATGAACAACCAATACCAGATGAACTACATACAACTTAGAAAACTAGAACTTGAAAATCGAGATAAACAACTACAAATGGATTTTTATATTAAGCTGAAAATTGATAAAATCCAAAAAAAAGTAAACTCGTCAACTCGAAATGAAGTGATGTAGGTGAACTCAATCGAGTAGTCCAACGACCAAACAAAGCTGCAACAACAAATGAGATCTGAATCAGTGTGAGACCTTTTTGGTAAAACCTTAGTGTAAATAGGGGGTGGTTGTGTAAATGGGAAAAAAATCATAGGATATATGATCTTTAGGACATATATATTTCCAATATTGCCCCTTGAAACGGTTCAGTTCAGTTTTTTCGGTTTTTTTAATTTTAAAAACCGAACTGGAAAAAATCGATTTTTAAAATTTTGAAAATCATAACCGTCGGTTGTTATATTTGTTCAATTTTTCGATTTTCTCTACTCGCCATCTGCAAATTCCTTTTTCTAATTTGTTTTTTTTATCTTTGCGGGAGGTGAATGATATAGTAAAAATATATATAATATATCTTGTTTTATACATATGTACGGTGTAACTATTTCAAAATGTATCTAGTTTTATCCTTTTACTATTGGGGCAAATTGCGCAAAAATAGAAACTTTATCAATATTGTCATTGTATACAACTAACTTTATTTTGTATATAAAAATACAACCAAGTTACATTTTTGATTCATTGTATATAATACTGGCAATTTGGGTCGTGTTCGTGTTAAATGGTTCGTGTCGTGTTCGGGTCAACCATTTTTGTGTCGACCCAATTTAGTTTCGTGTCGTGTTCGGTTCGTATCACTTAATTCGTGCTCGGTTCAGGTCGTGTTTTCATGTTGACCCATTCCTGGAGAAAAATCAAATTATTCTTTTCGGTCAAATAACTTGATTTTCATGTCAGGTTTCATATCGAAAATCAAAATTATAAAACCAATATAATAGTTCTAAAACACAAATACAAATAAAATTCACTACATAAGTTTAGGAATTCAAACATACAACTAAAAATCCTCAAAAACACGAAAGTTAAATGGGGTTGCAGCCTTGTAGGCAATTACCTTTTAGAAAGGTTGAACCGAGAGGCAACTAAGTTTCTGGAGGCGCGGCGATGGAGGCGTGAAGTGACGGACGAGGGACGATGACGATGGAGGTGGGCTGTCGGCATCGCTAGGGAGGCTAGGGCTTCATTTCAATTTCACGACTCACGAGTTCCTCTTTTCTTCTCTAAAATTTTCTTATTTCTATTCTTGTAATTTTGTTATATATTAATTTATCAAAATCAAAATGAAAATTTAAATGAAAATGAAAGTCTTTGCAGGTAAAAATTAAAAATTGTAAAATATGAAAACTTAAAAGTGCCGCCATGTAACACCGGTCTTTCAATTATCAGAGTATATTTTTTTATCAAAACGCGTGCGGAAGCTGATTATTATATTCACATTATACAACTTATAAAAATATAAGTTGTAATTACAAAAGTATTATTTTACAAACTTTCCAACTTACCAACTAGTTCGACCTTTACATAAACTATTACATAACATTGTCTTATTACAGTGTTCCCCAAGAACCTAACATGTCACCCTGCAGGTACCCGTGCTCACCTTTAGTCTGTTTACCTGCATTAGGAATGAACATGAGAGGGTTAGCTATAAATAGCTAGTGAATAACAATTAAAGCAGGAGCAGTACATTAACAGTATCATAACATATTTCATGCATCACATAACTTCATTCAAGTCTATCCTAACACACGTTGAAGTTCCGGTTGTCAGCAGGCATCACGTCTTGCAGGGCTATAAACCCGGCTCAATGATCCTCACTGGGGAAACCGTTACTTCCTCCGCGCCAGTGGAGAAGCGGGGTAGCGGTCCACCATTGCGTTCTTCGGGATCATATCCCATTTGGGATCAGTGCGAAAACTGAGAGCCCCGAGTTAGTATTGAGGGCGGTGGTTTAGCTAGAACCAAGATTCGTGATCATCGAATCCCGCGCCACAATCTCTACAATGTAGTACCGGCACTCAAACAATGGCCTACTCTGGCCTCATCACAAACACAATGGCCTACTCCGGCCCTTACATATCAAGAGTGACCTAAACAGGCCTTTTTACATTTCAATTATGACCTACAAGGTAATATTTACTACCTTACCATCAACTACTTCAACTTTAACAGAATCAGATAATAGAGAAACATTAATTGAAGCTTTTCACGATAAGATTTAGAGATAAAGGAGTATGTAGCTCCCGAATCAAACAAAATACATGCAGGAATATTATTAATAAGATAAGTGCCTGTAATCACATCACCTGCATCCTTGGCTTCCTCAGTCGTCATCTGAAAGGCTCTCCCTGGTGCACGAGGAGCGCCTCCCTGGTTCGGAGCCGTAGCTCCTGAAGAACCTCCAGCACCCGTGGCTGGCCATGTACGGCATAATGCAATTTGGTGCCCAGGTTTATGACACCTGTAACACACACTCTCCTTGTACCTGCACTCCTTATATTGATGCCCCTTCTTCCCACATTTAGTACACTTCACTTCCCAGTCTCCAGACTTCTGGGATGTATTACCACGTGACTTACCACCAGAACCACTCTCTCCTCCTTTCTGACTTGATTGTTGTTCAAACTTTCTCTTACCTACCCCAGATTGTTGTTGTTGCTGTTGAGATCTAGCCCTCCGTGTATAATCATCATCTGTGGTTATAGCATTATCAAACGCTTCATCCAGAGTTGCTGCAGATCTCACAGCTGATCGATATTCCAGTGGCAGTGTATTGGCAAAATGGGCAATTTTTGCCTTTTCATTTGGCAAAAGATGAGTAACAAACCTCATTTTATCAGTGAATTTGGAGATTATATCCTCCAAAGGTTTGTCACCCTTTTCAAGTGCTCTAAATTCATTGTTGATCCTCATCATATCATAATCAGAACAGTACTTCCCCCGAATCTTCTCTTTAAATCCATCCCAAGTCATGGCCTCCGGTGTGGCTGATGGTGTGACAGCAATCACCGTATCTCACCACGCCAATGCACGACCTCTGAACATTCTTTTGGCAAAATGTACCTTCTTGTCTTCGTCACACTCACTAGACTCAAAGGTGTTTTGCATATCTCTAATCCAGGTCTCAACTGCTGACGGATCATTGGTTGGACCATGGAAGACAGGAGGTTGACAATTCAGAAATGTCTTAAACTTCGTGGGCTTATGTGTTTCCTTGCCCGTTCTAATAGATTCACGCTCGTTGGCTTTTTTGAGTTGAGCCTCCAACTTAAGGATATACGCATCCTTATCTCCAGAAGATCCCTCCATAAGGAATCAGAATTCTATACACAGTCAAATAAAACCTTCAGTATACTTCATATATATATATATATATATATATATATATATATATAACTCTTACCTTATCTTAACTCTTACTTAACACATAGCATGAAAAAATTAATCACTCTTCACACCCCAATACCACCCTTTGGGAACACTTAGTAATGGTCGAATATGAACCCGAGTTTGAGACTGAATACTATATATAGTACTCAATTCACTCAAACTAAGGCTCTGATACCAACTTGTAACGCCGGTCTTTCAATTATCATAGTATATTTTTTTTATCAAAACGCGTGCGGAAGCTGATTATTATATTCACATTATACAACTTATAGAAATATAAGTTGTAATTACAAAAGTATTGTTTTACAAACTTTCCAACGTTACCAACTAGTTCGACCTTTACATAAACTATTACATAACATTGTCTTATTATAGTGTTCCCCAAGAACCTAACATGTCACCCTGCAGGTACCCGTGCTCACCTTTAGTCTATTTACCTGCATTAGGAATGAACATGAGAGGGTTAGCTATAAATAGCTAGTGAATAACAATTAAAGCAGGAGCAGTACATTAACAGTATCATAACATATTTCATGCATCACATAACTTCATTCAAGTCTATCCTAACACACGTTGAAGTTCCGGTTGTCAGCAGGCATCACGTCTTGCAGGGCGAAAACCCGGCTCAATGATCCTCACTGGGGAAACCGTTACTTCCTCCGCGCCAGTGGAGAAGCGGGGTAGCGGTCCACCATTGCGTTCTTCGGGATCATATCCCATTTGGGATCAATGGGAAAACTGAGAGCCCCGAGTTAGTATTGTGGGCGGCGGTTTAGCTAAAACCAAGATTCGTGATCATCGAATCCCGCACCACAATCTCTACAATGTAGTACCGGCACTCAAACAATGGCCTACTCTGGCCCCATCACAAACACAATGGCCTACTCCGGCCCTTACATATCAAGAGTGACCTAAACAGGCCTTTTTACATTTCAATTATGACCTACAAGGTCTTTCACATGCATACATATCACTTAGTACTCATAATAGGTTCATAAACCTCTAAACATGCATATCTACAAATTCATGGATTGTAACATACAAAACATCTTCTAATACTATTAATATCATACTCGAGTTAATTGTTACTCACCTGTTGAGCTTAACAGGTAATTACACGACTCCGGCTTGCTTTAGTTGCCTTTAGCACCTATATCAAATCATTCACGTTTAGACACTTAAACATGCAAGGAAATCATCAAGACATTAAGAGTAATGTCCCAACAATGTTCTTAACTTGTTTGCTAACTTATATCCATGAGCAAAACACTTCTACGCGAAAGAACAACACAAAACAGCAATGTGTGCAGAAACTGCTTGGACGCGTCGCGTCCAAGCCTCCGACGCGTCGCGTCGCGTGCAGCAGTGCACAAATGCTGTTTCTGCACAGCAGTACCATTTTGGTCCATTTCGATACCAATTCAACTCTAACTAATTTTCAGTGTTCCATAACATCATTTGGCACTTGTAGGTGCTTTCTAACATTCCTAACACTTATCCAATCAATCCATACAAAATTCAAGCTTTAATTAGCAAGAATGTGTTCAATATGGACAAAACTTAAAACACATCAATTCCAACACTTCCAATGCATCATTCCCACTCCAAATGACTTATTGAAACTATTGGAATTGACCATTTCATTTAAAACCTCTGTTTGGTAGCATTTTCTAATTTTTAGCTATTTAAAGCCTATTTTAGCACTATTTTTATCAATTCAAGCAAAACCACCAATTTAATTCAAAACCATTGTTCTAATCAATTCATACAAGTCATATGAACTTATTAGAACCTTAAAAATCAGTCCTTGATGTGTAAAAACAGATTCAACTCATTTTGGTCATTTTGACCCGTTTAGGCCAAATTCGAACATATGCATAAACACTACCTCTAATCAAACACATGAGTTCTAATCAATCCTAACACTTCATAAGAACAATTAGAATGCTAAATTTCAGGTCTTGAGGGTCAATTTCAGTTTGACCCGTTTTTGACTATTTTGACCAATTTGGTCAAATCTTGATTTTGATCAAATCAAGCAATTCTAATCCATGTTATGTGTTCTTTAGCATCTATATGAGTTGTAGGAAGCATTATAAGCTTCAAAATCATACCACAATGGTCAAATTCGGGTTTGACTTAAAAACCCAACAAAACCTAAATTCTTGAAGAACATGGAGAAGAACACTTACAAGGATCAAATGGATGGAGAAGATGATTAAAAACAGGTTGTAGCTTGGATTGAATCTCGAATTTCAGCAACAAACTCCAAGCTTGATGATCTTCTCTTTGATTTCTCCTTGAAAGCTTGAACAAGAACACACACACACAATAGAAATGAATTGTCTGTGTATGTACGTGGGTTACAAAAGTATATCTGACTTGTGGGTAATATTTATCCACAAGTGGGTATTTTGTTCCCCTTTTCAACTTACAACTTAACGCACGAGTACCCGTTTAAACTAACGGGTATATTTCTGGAAAACTCGTTCTAAATAATTAAATATTCTCTTATTCTTTTATATTTTTATCAATATTTTATTTATTCATTTAAATAACTATTTTAGTTATTTTTCTTGATATCTACAAATATATATATATTTTATTCAATTTATTAATTTAATACACGTACCACGTAAGCGTGCGTCTAGGCCCTTTGTGAGGATGTTACACGCCATTTAGTTATTAATTTATTATATATAATTTCAAATTAATAATATATTTAAGTTAAATGTTTTTCGGGTTTTTTTATTATTATTACAAAAAAATCGTGTTAAAAAGGTTATCTTCGGGTTATCGTGTTCGTGTCGTGTTCGTGTCGACTAGTTTCGTGTCATTTTCGGATCGACTCATTTCTGACCCAATTCAGTTTCGAGTCGTGTTCGTGTCGACGTAGATCGTGTTCGGTTCGGGTTGGGTTTCGGGTCGTGTTAGTATTTGTCAGCCCTAATACAATGGTTTACCTACTAAACCAGTTCCAAATAACCTCTACAATTTTTTTTTATTTTCATATTCATGTGTTCTTCATATATTCATCATGATCTTCATATTTTCTCTAAACAAAAGCAACCAAACTCCCAATCGATTAATACCACATATAAAAATCATTAGGTTTGGAAATCAAACAAAAAATCATCCAAACAAACAATCAACCAAACAAAAATCACACAATGGCAGTTTTGGAGTAGACAAAACCCAAATCAACAAGTAGAACACCAATCGAAGAAAAATGGAAATTGACGAACCTAGATAAAAAAGCAGTGGATGAAGATCAACAAGCAGCGGATGAAAAATGCAAATTGACGAACCCAATTTTGGATTTGACGAAACCCAAATCAACAAGCAACGGATGAAGATCTAAAAGCCCTAGTCATTGAATCATGAACCCTCTGTTCCTTTCTGTCGCATCTGATGGATGAACCTTGATCGATTGAACCCTAATTGACCAAGAGCAATACCGTAGTTCCTTTGAAGTGGCAATCGAAAAACCTAATCGCTTCATATGAGGGAATCCATGGGGGTTCCTTTGCTGCGTCGATCGCTCTCATCACTAGATTGTCGATTTTGTGAAACTTGTGGTGAACCAAATTTGGCTTCTTTGAACATCTTGTATGTGTATTACGAATCTGGAGATTTTAGGTTTTTTTAAACTGGTTTCTTTGAAGATGAACAAATTGGTTCTTTGTGAAACCTACAATGAACCAATATATGTACCCTAGCTAATTCAATGTTTCAAAAAGTAAAAAAAAAGAGTAAAAATGAAGATAACCGGAAAATGTCGCCTGAATCTTGAAAAGCTTAACCGGAAACCGGTTGGTAGAGAGTTGACCTGAAGTAGTAGGTCATCTGTATACAATGAATCAAAAATGGAACTTGGTTGTATTTTTATGTACAAAATGAAGTTGGTTGTATACAATGACAATTTTAATAAAGTTTGTTGTATTTTCGCACACTTTGTCCTTTACTATTGTGTGTATTTATTTTCGAACTTTACACTTAAATAAATCTAAGCTTCAAAACATTACTATTTAATGTATCCAACCCGCTGAAATAGAGCCTATGATGCTGAATATGACATTTAATGTAGAGCGTGACATGGTATAACTTAATATTTAAAAACATTTATTATTATTGAAAAGAAAAGAATTTATTGATATAATGATATCAAGGGTTGAGACAACATACATAGGTTTCAAAAAACCAAACAAAATACAAATTTATAACGTTATTGTTATTATTATTATTAGAATTTTAATTAATTACATTTTTGCTCCATCTAGTTTACATAAGGATCAATGGATGTGAGAATTCATGTAAACTACATGGTCTAAAAATACAATTAACTCTTACTACTACTACTATTACTATTGTTATTGTTGTTACTATTACTATTGTTATTGTTGTTTTAAATTAGGCTTACTATTCAACAATGTACACCAATAGACTTTTGCTCAACTTCATCTTCTTCATGACTAAATTTGTAGGGGGTTTTGTTCATGATCATGTTTAAATCGAATAGAACACACACAAGCAAGGTTTAAATCGATTGAGTTTAAGTTTAGGGCTGTCAACAAAATCCAAAAGCATCAATGTAGTTCATATATAAAATTTCTAAGAATATATCGGTCGATTTTAGGGTTTTTGACATATAGGTTTGTTCAACAAAATGCAAATTTGTTAGAAAATCCAAATCGAACACCGTTGTTCAACAAAATCCAATATTGTTCAAAAATCAAACAAATTTCCATAATACATGTATGTTTTGATTTTCGAAATCTGAATCAAAGATTTTAATTGGTTTAGGTCACAAAGATAAACAGATGAACATAAATCTACAAACACTCAAGGGCTGTTTGTTTGCTGTTTAATAGAACCATTCAGCGCTGAATGTTGAATCTTTCAGCATTCAGTGTGTTTGATTACTGCCTCTGAATGAAGACTGTGCTAAATGAAATAGAAGAACGCTATTAAATCATTTTATCTTAAAGTACATTCTGAATAATTAAGCAAAAATTATTTTACCTTAATACTTCTTCTTTCACACATTATCTTGTTAAACAATCATATCTTATAATATAATATATTACTATTAAGGTTAAAATTGTAATTTGCATCATTCAGATTATTTATTCAGAACCTTTATTTAACAGCATGTGATCATATTCAGAGGCAGATTCATTCATAGCATTTGAATTATTCCGACCACGGAATCATTCAGTACTTAATCATTCTATTTTAACAAATAGCTCCTTTGTGTAACACTGAAATTTTCAACTATATTTTTTTAAAATTAACTGCGGAAGCGCTTAATATAAATAAAAACCTGTTTGCATAAGTATTTTAAGTAAACAAAATACATACTGTTATCAAGTGTCATTATATCAAAACCGAATGTAACTTAAATTTACAAACACGCTCATCATTAAAAATAGGGAGAATTTCATTAATATCCTTAGAAACTTTAATAATTACATGTATATCTTTACAAACTTCTATATTACATATATATCCTTCTAAAACCTAAAAACTCTCATATATATCCAATAACTTATTGTGAATATATTTAAACAATTTAAAAATCAAAAAGTTATCTTTATATTTGATTTATCTTTATTTAAAAATATTTAAAATATAATATTACAAAATTATCCTTCCCATTTAATATTAATCACAGATCTGCTTTTCAAAAAAAAAGGAAAGGAAAGATCTTTCATCCTAGACATCCCATCGTCTTCATCACCTGCCCTCTCCCTTTGAATTCCCCACCATCCAAAAGTCATACCAACACCATTACATGTACAGACCTTGAATTCTTCCTTGATTGCATCCAGTCATCCACATCTTATAACAACTTGTCGAGATTCGTACCAACACCGTCACCTCCGCCAGCGTTCCCCACCGGTAGTCGCCACCGCCGACCCCGCTTACCTGCGTAGCCGACTGTTGCAGCCAACGACCTTCGCCTCTGAAACCAACCACTGCCATAAATCCCACCGCCATCTATAAACTGTCGCTGTCTCCAATCAACGTCGCCGCCGGTGACCCCCGCCACCCATCTCTGTTGCCGATGACCGACGTCTGACCACCACCATCGACCACCCTGCCGTTAGCATGGTTGCCATCACCGTGCGCTGCTGCCAACTCCAAGGTGTCGTACGTCGTCCCGTCTGTTTTCTTATGTTTGTCCGTCAACACACATATATACGTATGTTTGTATATATACGTAATATAGGTGTGTGTAAATATTCAAAATGGGAAGGGCAGATTTGTAATACAATATTTTAGATGTTTTTAAATAAAAATAGATTAAATATAAAGATAACTTTTTAATTTTTAAATGGTTTAAATATATTCAAAGTAAGTTATTGGGTATATATGTGAGTTTTTAGGTTTTAAAATGATATATATGTAATATAGAAGTTTGTAAGGATATACATGTAATTATTAAAGTTTCTAAAGATATGAATGAAATTCCCCCTTAAAAATATATCAGTGTGAGGGTCAAACATCCCAAAAGAAATACCAACTCCCCTAAAAGAAACACCAACTCTCAGCTCAACGGTTGTACTTACCAAAACACGCAAAATGGATTTTAATGTGGGGGATTAGCTTAAAGCTAAGTAAATGGAAGCTTAACCACCAAATAGCACCAGTCGAAACAATAAGGATACAACAACAAGAAGTAAACAAGCAACACAGAGGACCGGTGGTTCACAGAACTTGTAACCCGTGTCATCCAAGCAAAGGTTTACCCATAGCACATTTGCTATTCTAACACAATAATACCCTTATAATGCAATGAATGCTTTAAAAGATATAATATTGATTAGCCGATAGCAAACAAGCAAGCCCAACAAACCTCCCTCAACCATGTGCACATAACAAGTACTCCACGATTAATTAGCACATAATTGGTTAATCAATCATAAGAATAAACAGTCTATTAATACATCAATCATAACAAACACTTGCAACCATAACTGTTACAACCAATTACTAATTGTGAGTTAAAAGTTCATTCACATGTATTCTCTATACTCCAATCTCCGTAGTCTAATGTAACTAAATCTTTTCCTTACCTGAGAACACACCACAACACAAATTACTAATCAAGTCCCAAATAACTCCAAAACCATGATAGACTGTTTAGTCTTATGCATCAACTCACCCTAATTTACAAAATTAGTACAGAAATTTCATATACGTCCTTAAACTTTAAAATATCATATCTACTCACCCTAATTTACAAATATCATATTAACCCTTTATAATATTTCAACGAAACATATTAAACTAAATTTCAATTTTATCATTTTCAAATATTTTATAATTATTTTAATTTTTTTAATAATAACCAATACTATTTAACATTATTGTCCTAATTGTAACAATGATAATCGACATCTATACAAGAAATACAACAATGTTTCTTATTATTATGATATCATGTTTCTTCTGTCATGTCTACCCTCAACCTCGAGTAGACACTTTCACCCATTATAGGTTTGTCACCGTCTGTCCCATTTATTACCCTTTTATTAATGTTTAATATTTATTATTTTTCTTAAAACAACTCGTGTATCACACGAGCATCTAATATAATACCAAGATAAAGTTGTCATTAGCTATAAGTTTTGTTGTTTCTTTTTATATAACAACTTATATTACAAGCCAACACCTAATCATACTTTGAAATAATAATAATAATAATAATAATAATAATAATAATAATAATAGTAGTAGTAGTATATAATTCAAAGAATAAGTAAAATAAATTCCTTATTTCTTTTTGATATATTACGTGTAACACGCATGAATGGCATGCGCACGCATTTAGAAAGTTATATTTTACGTTCATTTGTTATATGACAATTGTTTTTAATGATAGTGAAACATAGATATTGCTCAGAATATTATATATAATATGGCAATAAGGTGTATTTCTCTTTCTTCTATATATCCTTTTTGTTCCATTTGTGTCACGTTATTATATTCGTATTTCTTTTAAATCTTTTAACTAATCTTAAAAATATCTCATTTTCTACCCTTTTAATTTACAGTTATTTTAATTTTTTATATAAATACTTGATGTATATACGTGAAAACGTGTGTAAAAGAAAGATCAAGAGAATTGAAGTGGCAGGGTGAAGGTTACCATCTTGCCTTTTAGATCATGAGTATCCAACCCGTTGATGGGGTAGCTAGTTAGAGGATGAGGGTCATGAACATAATCGCCCTCACCTTCTTAAAGTGAGAGTGATGGTTCCGGCTGGTTTTCACTCACGCTGAAAATTTTCCTTTTTAATTCTTTTTTTGTTTATTCTCTCCAACGGTCATATATATATATTTAATTGTTTTTTTTATTTTACTCCCTCTCAACGGTCATATATATATATATATATATATATATATATACACACACACACACACACACACACTAATTAACAACTATAAATACTTTTCCCCTCCTCATTTTTCACACAATCATCCATTCTCACCCATTCTATCTTCAATAAATTTAAAATTTTAAAAGATTTTGTTTCTTTTACGTAACCCTTCATACAATGATATTCGACAATTATACGCCGCACATGAATCTAGACATGGGTTTCAAGACATATTAGGTAGCTTAGATTGTATGAATTGGGATTAGGCGAAGTGCCCAACTACATGGCCCATGTAGTATATGAGAGGTGACCATGATTAGCCGACTATTATGCTAGAGGCAGTGGCATCACAGGATCTTTAGATTGACATGCATACTTAAGGGTTGTGGGGTCCAACAACGACCTTAATATGCTGAACAAGTCCCCATTATTTGACGATGTATACAACGGGAAAGCACCCGAGTGTCCGTTTCAAGTAAATGGAGTAGTCTATAAACATGGCTACTATCTTACAAATGGGACATTCCCGGAATGAGCTACATTTGTCAAATCATTCACATGCCTATTGATCAAAGACGTTTATAGTTTAAAGCCGCGCAAGAAGCAGCAAAGAAGGACGTAGAACATTGTTTTGGTGTGCGAAAATAATGTTGGCACATAATACAAAACCCAGCAAGATCGTGACACCCGGATAAAATATGAAGAGTAATGTACGCTTGTATCATATTACACAATATGATATTGGAAGACGAAGGTCACGCGATTTGTTGTTTCGATGAAAACGCTAATCAAGTTGACGGGGAGAATGAGATTGATATTAGTGAGCAACAATACAACGCTAACCTTAAAAAATCCGAAACCGAGAAATGCATAATAATTAATCTTCATGTGGATTTAATCGAACACATTTCAAGGCTTTTACAAAATAACGAAAACAACTAGATCTTTTTTTTATTTGAAAAAATGTATTTTTTTTATTAGAATATAATGTTAAAATATTAGTTTACTTTTATGAATAATAAAATTTTATATTATTTCTTGTAAATTGTTGATAAAAATTTAATTGTTTAAATTAAATAATTATAATAGAAAATAAAAAATAAAATATGTAAAAAAGGAGATGGTTGGAGAGGGTAAACACCATCGCCCCCACTCCCTTAAAGTGAGAGTGAGGGTCTCGGCTTGGACTTACTCACGCTAAGATTTTTTGCTTTTTCTATTTTTCTTTTTTCCTTCCTCCCAATTGGACCATTAATATATATATATATATATATATATATATATATATATATATATAAAATAAAAAGACCATATGCCTTCATTAGTTACCATTTGTCCCTTAAATAATAACAAACTATTCCCTTATTTTCTCCTTTTTTTTTACTTCTTTTCCATAACACATTAGCACATTATTTTCTTTTTTTAACTTAAATTTTTGGACATATATAATGTGTTATACAAGATTCTTCATTGCCTATTAAAGAAACGAGGTGGGATTTTTGTGTTTTTAAAATTTGGTTAAAGAGAAATGGGGGTTAAGTTGGGATTTTAGATTTAAGGTTTAGAAAAGTGAAGCCCAGCTGTCTTCTTTGTAAACAATTCAATAAGATTTGAAAGATTTAATGGGTGTGTTTAATTTGGGTTTTCCAATTTTACGTCATCCTAGGTAGTATTGTAGGGTTCTTAGATGATAAATTTTATTAAATCATTAATATAATTGATGGCCATATAATAATTTAAAAACTTACAAAAATTATGTTGTAACCATGCTTTTTTTAACCGTAAAAAACTTATAGTTTTGAAATCAAGAGACGGGGTCTTGAGAAAGGTACTAGTCTTATTGCGTAAGGTGCAACATATGGTAGGAAGAGGTTAGAGATTTCTTATACAGGGAAAAAGGTTTCTTTTTCTTGTAAAGATAAATTTGGAGATTATATTTTATAAATAACTATGTCATGTATGTGTGTGAATGTCTATCAAGCTTATGTGGAAATGATAAACTTGCTCACATGAGCATTTTCCTCGCGTCAAAACTAGACTTTATCTAATAATACTTCGGCTTAACATATATTCATTATATATAAGATGTTAGATTGATTGTAGTTGTTTCGGTTTTTTGATTATATCATAACACTTGAATTCGCTTTGTTATGTGGACCGGAGGACACTTTGTTTGATATTCATAGTGTGATTGATGCATTTTTATTTTGTATCATTATATATCCTTAGGCCAAATATACCGGACACCCGAAGGGCTTCGGGTGAGTTTCGGGTGCCTTGGCTTCTGTCGAGAACGCCGATACGCCCTCCTTCGGGTTAGCCTTCGGTTTCCCCAAAGACCCAACGGACCTTACCTGTCGCTTTCCCTTTTTTTTGGTTGTGTAAGAGAAAGTAAGGTAAGGAAAAATATTTGAGTTGTTTGAGTTAGGCTATACTTGTGTTTCAAATAAGGTGGGAAAAAAAGAGAAAACAAATGTTGTGACATTTGGATGAGAGAGAGATGAAAAATTGGTGCTACTCATGGTCTTATAATTAGTACAACATTGACATGAAATTTAATAGGAATACGAGGGTAGTTTATAGAAACATTTTCTTTTTTCTTAATTTTGCTAAGTTTCATTATTTTTATGTTTTGTTTGAGGAATAGTATTTGATAGAAACAACATATCTCATAAGTTTATAGAAACCTATTGCTATTTTTGCTAGGTTTGTTTATTTCTGTAATAGTTTCATTTGTTGATATTACATTTCACTACAGCTAATTTATTGTTTCAGTTTTATTATAAATATATTGACTTATTTAAAATCTAAGTTCCTACAGGTTTACAACAAAAGAAAAGGCTGATGGTATATCACATGAAGAATTTATTTATATATTTACATAAAAGCTAAAAAAGTTATGGTATAGACCGTTAGCTATATGAAGTGTTGCATCATTTTCAATTTGGTTATCACATTCATTAGTTAATACTTATAGCGAATATTGGATTGGTAATTTTATAAAGTTAGTGTCAAACCTTTATCATTGTTTTTACATAATTATACATCCATGAAAAAGAAATCACATTAAGCATCTTGGGTTGTGCATAGCACAACCTAAAGGCTTACCTAGTATATATATAAATTCTCTTTGTTTTTTGTGGGTGGTTGGAAAAGGGTGGATGTGGGGGTTAGAGTGATAGGAGTGGGATGAAAGAAAAAAATGATATGACGCTGATGTGACAATGGAAAGATGTGAGAACTTGTGGGTTGGATACACATAGCCTTAGAGTAATAGAAGTGGGATGAAGGGGAATGAAAGAGAAAAATGATGTGACACTTATTTGACAATAAAAAGATATGACGCTGACGTGACAATGGAAAAATGATGTGACATTGACGAGATATAATTTGACGGTTTCTTGATTTTATGCTTATGTATTATGATCAATTTCAAATAATCTAGCATCCAAATCCGCTAAATTAGTCAACTCTTTGAGATTACGTTTTAATGATTTTAGTTTTTCGGTTTTGTTTTTAGCTAATTGCTTGTAGATTCTATGCTTCCATCTTTTATTGAGTGATTCCAAACAAATACTCTTTAGTTTTTTACTTTTGATTCTATATTATGATAAGTATGACCGTCTCTATATAATAATCCTAGCTCCAACTCTGATGTAATTGGAATTGGAAGGTGATTATTTCACTAAGAATATTAATTTATAAGAATGTAATATTTTATATGAAACAATTAATTAATTGCATTAAATAATCACTTGTAACTGAAATCATGAAACTATGTCATAAAAAATAAAGAAAAAAAAACGATAAAAGATAATATGAACATGGAAGCTTCGTTTGGTCGTGAAATAAAGCCGAAGTGCATCGATAAACGTTATAAAAGTATCAGGTAAAGCCTCTCCCGAATCAACCTATATTATTATCACTTGCCAACTTTAATTTGATTGTTGTGTAGTGGTGTTGCATTGCTTATTTGCTTTGCGGTTCTCCACAACAAATGTTTAATATTTTTTTAAACAACAAAATAAACAATTAATTAGTAATTAAACATTATTAAATTAAAGGGATAAATTTACCGTAGATAGCATGACGTTGTCTCAATGTTTTAATATGGTACATGAATTATTTTTACACATATATAAAAAGTATGTGTTTTGCATGTGTAAAAAACAAAAGCAATAATAAAACCTTTTCGTAAATATTAATCGATATAATAATACGTTTTATGAATATTAAGGGGCATAATAAAATTTTTGTAAACTTGATATGTATTTTTAGCCAAAAAAATAAACAAATAAGTGAATATATTTGTTAGTTTTTAAGTTTCCTTCACTTTATTATTATTATCATTATCATTATTATTTAATTTTTATATTAATATACTATTTATATTTATGACTAATATATATTTTTATTATTATAATTTACTATTTATAGTTATTTAATACTATTTTTGTTGTTTATTATTATTATTTTATCTTTATTATTATACTTTGTTTTTATTGTTATTATTATTATAATTATTATTATTATTATGATTTGTTATTATTATTATTACTATTATTGATTTCTATTATTTATTATTTATCATTTGCAATTAATTATTATTGGTTAAATTTGATTTAATATTTTATTATTAATAATTGAGATTTATTTATTTACTCATTATTATTATTATTTGTTCGAAAAAGTGGAAAAGTTGTTTGGAACGGTTTGAAAAAACTGTGGATAAGTAGGATAATTTTATGTTTTCTTAAAACAGTGTATAAATGAAAATATTTTCTTTGGAAAAAAATTTGAGAAATTAGAGGTTTTTCTTGGAATAAAGCAGCTTTGAATTAAATTACTCATACAAGAAATACACAAACACATAAGCATAAATCCCTTGAGTAAAACAAAATTCAATAGCATAAACTGTAACACCGTAAAATCAAGCCATTTTTTTAACACGTTGCGGAAGCTTTAAATATAGGATTTACATACATACAAATATTTACAACTGTTTACAAATACATCCATCAAAACATCTATTGTTACAAAACATAATATGGCTCGTTTCAAAACATATATCATAGTGCTGGTCAATCTTTCCTTTAACAAACAACTCAGCAACAAACACTGAACCTGCAAAACAGTTCAACGGTGGGAAATTAGCACAAAGCTAAGTGAGAGGAAGCTAAAGCACAACAGCCAACAGCTACAATCAACACAAGAGCATGCAATCACACAAACAAGAAGACCGACGGTTTGGCGCAAAACCTACAACCAATGCCGACCAAAGCAAAGATTTACCGATACCCACCGCTCATTGGTATAGTTAGATCCCCTCCGATACAACGCATGCACAAGAAGGTCTACAACTGCTCAATCAATAGCGATCAGGCCCAGCCCAATTTTACGTATAGTTGACTTCTCAAACACAACTCAATATCATCCAAAGAGTGTGTATCGATCAAACAATCATACAATCAGATAATCAATCAACAATCATCAGACTAAACAGTCTATCAATCACAACCGCATGAATCACATCAATCATATCAATCATAACTTTTACCATCCGTGAGTTAACATCCACTCACCTCTTGTTCTCAAACGCGGCACTCAGATATCTAATATTACTGAGCCTTTGTGTTTCCTGAAAACACAACAACACCGAAATCAATCTTTGATTCATAAATATATACATCCACATATATTTATATCTCTATTGTTCATAAACAACTTGTCATAGTCATATATATGAAATACATTACATATACAACTAAATCACATAACAAAACAAAGTTCCTTTTGAATTTTCACTGGTCGTGCTACGACAATCTCCCGCGTCGCACCGCGACGCAACATAGTCGGATCAAGACAAAAGTCGTTTCACCATCCGAAAGTCGGACCCAAGAGTCGGATTGCCTAAAAGTCGCATGACTTCAACAAAAGTTGCATGGAAAAGTTGTATCTCATCGGGGTTGCGCCGCGACCAATAAACTTGTCGCACCGCGAACTAGAATTTCCCAGTTCATCTTCTTCTCTAAAATTCCAGCCGACTTAAACTTCAAATATCTCATATCTAACATCTGATTTTTAATGCAAACTTCATATAACACATATACAAACATCATAGGCTCATCAAATCCAATTAATACATCAAAACTAACAAAACTCACTAATCAAGTAAGCTTCCAAAAGCTTCATATTATCAAGAATAGTGTTCTTAAACTTTCTATCATGAAAACCAGCAACATGTACAACAAATCATCAAGAATCATGTTTTGAATCTATGAGAAATAAGTACCAACCTTTGTCTTGAATTAACAAGCACGCAATCAAGGATTTCAAGATCTCAAGATTCTAAGTTTTGCAAGCTTTTTCTTCAAGGTAATTACACACACAAACACTTTCAATATTTCAAGAAATGAGGAGGTGACTTTCAATATACACATACACACGTACACCGCCTCATTTGATTTCATCAAAGCATGTGGTGTCACAATTTCTAACATGCTTACATACATACATATCTACACATACTTACATACATACATACATTATTCATTTAGTTAATTACTTCCAAAGTAATTAATTAACTTTATTAACATAAGACATCACTAATTTCATTAAAATAACATAATCATATACTTAAATATTAAATGCAAACATAACACGCACCGTCAACCCGCTAAACTACTAGCCCGGGTTTACGGCTGTTAGAAATCTCCACTTCTTAAAAGGATTCCGTCTTCGAAATCCCATCCTGTTCAAACAACTGAGGGTATCGATCTTTCATGTCTGCCTCTGTCTCCCACGTTAAATCAGAACCCAAACTGTGCTTCCACTAGACGTACACAATAGGAATCTGCTTCTTATGAAGTTTAGGTACTTTATGATCTAAAAGTTCTACAGGTTCTTCTACAAGTCTTTTCTTCAATCCACTTTCAAGTCATGCACTAGGAGAACCTAACCCTCATCTTCTACTTTACACTTTCGCAGATAACACACATTGAACGTGTCGTGAATACCTGCCAACTCTGAAGGAAGATCCAACGTAACTGTCTGATCGTTCACTATATGTCGTATGCAAAAAGGGCCAATAAAGCGAGGATATAGCTTTCCGTGCTTGCCAAAACGAATAACACCTTTCCACAGCGAGACTTTTAAATACACCAGTTCACCCACCATGAACGATACATGCCAACAACGCGGATCAGCATACATTTTCTAGCCTATCTCTAGCGACTTTCAACTTTTCTCAAGCTCCTTATCTGCAGTTAACTAAACAATCTTATTGTTAATGTTACTGATGTGATGCATGATTGTATTTGATGGTTTGATATTGGAACTTTTGATTGTGAATATTGTTTATTGTTGACTGTTGCATAACTATTTGATCGATACGCACTCTTAGTATGATTTTGAGTTGCGTTTGAGAAGTCAGCTATACGTGGAATTGGGCTAGGCTCGTTTACTGGTTGGTTGAACAGTGGTAGCCTTACTGTTGTATACGTTGCTTCAGAGTGGATTTCACTGTGCCAACTCAGTAGAGGGCTATCGGTAAACCTTTGCTTTGGCCGGCATTAGTTGTAGGTTCTGCGCCGAACCGCCGGTCTTCTTGGAATTGTGATTATATAATTAGCTTTGGCTTGATGTTTGGTTTTGGGTTTAGCCTCTACTCACTTAGCTTTGTGCTAATTCCCCACAGTTGTTGCTTTTTGCAGGTTTGTGCTTGTGAGTGTTCGTTGAAGGAGAAGTTGACCTAGCTCTGATGTCTAAATTTAAAAATGAAATGAGCGAGTCTATTTTTGTAACACGGAGTTATGTTTGTTGGATTTTATGAACAGATACTTTGTTATGTAAATGTTTGTGAATGAAATGTATGTTTAATAAATTAAAGCTTCCGCAGCGCAATTAAAAAAATGGCTTAGATTTTATGGTGTTACAGTTTGGTATCAGAGCCTAGGTTTGGTGATGCATGCACGGCTAGAGTGTTGCATTCCCAAATCTTGGCTCATTTCAGGTCAAGCTTTCCTTCAGGGGGAATTAGAGTGAGTTAGAGTTGTTTGTAGTAGTTAGTATTTCGAGTACTAACGGTTTATGCTAATGAGTTGTGAGATGATGTGATTGTAACAGATATGGCTGATAGAGAGTCCCTATCCTCCCTCCTGTGACCCAGTCATCAGTAGAGGCACCTGTAATAGAAGATTTGGATGCTACTAACCGAGCAGGAACGACATCTGGTCAGGAACAAGAAGAAGAACAAAGCGAATACATATTCAAGTTGGAAAATGAATTACTGGATCTTAGAACTAAGATTCATAACTTGGAACAAAGATTAACCTAACCTGAACAAACTCAAGTGCCTATTGCGATCTCTACTCAGGCAACACTACCACCAATATCAATACCCTTACCACCTATGACACAGATGATGCAGCAACCGTTTTACTATCCGTATCCACAACTGGGAGCTTACCCCTTTGCGTTCCCTGGGTACAAGCAACCATGCACGTATAAACAATTCCTTGACTGTAAGCCTTCTGAGTACAGTGGAAGTCCTGACCCTAACATAACCCTGAATTGGCTGAGGGAAATGGTGAAGGCACTTGATGCCTGTAACTGTGAAAATGAATTAAAGGTGAAATACGCATCAAGAATGCTGAAGGGTGATGCTATGGTTTGGTGGGATTCTATCACTGGCCATTTTACTGAACAACAACAAGAGAGCATTACTTGGAGCCAGTTCCAAGAAAAACTTTGTGAACAGTATTGCGGTACATTTGAGGTTGCTAAGATCAAGAAAGAATTCATGGATCTGCAAATGACCGGGCACATGACAGTGGATGATTTGATCAGACAATTTAATCAAAAGATGAGGTTTGTTAAGCACTGGGTACCTGACGAAGAGTCTAAGATCGCTCACTTTGTTGGAGCATTGCACCCTGATCTTCGTAGCACCACTAGGTGGGCTACCACCTTATCACAGGCTTTTACATTAGCCAAGTCAGCAGAAGGGGATTTGATTGCCAAGAACAGACTGAGTGGGGAGAAGATTGCCCAACAAAAATCGAGGATTGATCATTATAATTCTCAACAGAGACAAGGTGGGTAAGGAAGTGGGAATAGACAGGGAGACCAGAATAGGAGGTCAAATGTAAGTGAGTCAACATAGAGGGCACCGTGGTGTGGTCGGTGCAAGTCATACCATAATGGGCAGTGTACGCCCCAAACAAGGAGATGTGTTAAGTGTGGCCAGTTTGGCCATGATTTGAAGGATTGCAGGTTCCCACGCAGTGTTTGTTGGAACTGCCAGAAGGAAGGGCACAGAGTGGGAGAGGGCCCGGTGGGAAAAAAAGTAGGGTCTGGAACAGGGGCGGGGACAGCTAGGGGATCATCTTCAGAAGAATCCACCTACTACTGAGGGTAGGGCTTTTAAAATGACGGTGGAGGATGCCACCACTACTGACGATGTTATAACTAGTATGTTCTTGATTAACTCTATCCCTGCAAGAGTACTATTTGATTCTGGAGCTAATCGCTCATTTGTGTCTGTGGAGTTTTGTGGTAGATTAAATGTACCTATTATTAAACTTGCTAGTACCCTAGAGATAGAAGTAGCTGATGGCATGATGATTCCAGTCACGACTGCTGTGGCTGGAGCTAAAATTGATATAGACGGCGTGTGTTTTCCTATTTATTTTCTTGTCATGCCCTAATCTGGTTTTGATGTGGTTCTGGGTATGGATTGGTTAAGTTTGAATCAAGCAAGTATAAAATGCCACAAGAAATTAATCTCATTTCCATTAGCGGATGGTACAAGGGTGATAGCAAGGGGTGAGAAAGCTGGGTCTGCAATCTCAATAATTTCGTGTTTAAAGGCTAAGAAAGCATTGAATAAATGTTGTGAATCGTACATAGCATATGTGATTGATGGAAAGAAAGAGAAGCAAACTATGACCGACATCCGTGTGGTAGCGGAATACCCGGAGGTGTTTCCCGAAAAATTACCAGGGCTGCCTCCAGTTAGAGAGGTAAAATTCAAGATAGATTTAATTCCTGGTTCCCGACCAGTGGCTAAAGCACCGTACAGACTAGCGCCTTTAGAAATTCGAGAGATGATGACGCAGATTCAAGACCTGTTAGACAAAGGTTTTATTCGTCCAATTTCATCACCGTGGGGTGCACCAGTATTATTTGTAAAGAAGAAAGACGGCACATTGCGTATGTGCATCGATTACCGAGAATTAAACAAGAGAACGATAAAGAATAAGTATCCGTTGCCCAGAATTGATGATTTGTTCGATTAACTGCAGGGAGCTTCTTTCTTCTCAAAGATTGACTTAAGATCGGGTTACCATCAGGTACGGGTGTCAAAGGAGGATGCGTCAAAGACAGATTTCTCTACGCGATATGGTCATTACGAGTTCTTGGTTATGCCATTCGGCTTAACCAATGCACCTGCGATATTTATGGATCTCATGAACAGGGTCTGTCGACCATTTCTTGATAAGTTTGTTATAGTCTTCATTGATGACATTTTGGTTTATTCAAAAACTGAGTTAGAGCATGAACAGTATTTGAGACAGATCTTGGAAACCCTGAAGAAAGCATAGTTGTATGTGAAGTTCTCAAAATGTGAATTCTGGTTAAGAGAAGTACAATTTTTGGGGCACATAATTTGTAGTGAAGGGGTAAAAGTAGATCCCTCGAAGGTAGAGGCAGTTATGAGTTGGAATGCTCCAAGAACACCATCACAGATAAAGAGTTTTCTGGGATTGGCAGGATATTACCGCAGATTTATCAAAAACTTCTCCAAAATTGCGGGTACGTTAACCAAGTTAACTCAGAAATATGTGAAGTTTGTGTGGGTTAATGATCAAGATAGAGCTTTTCAGATGTTAAAGGAATTGTTGTGTCAGGCTCCAATCCTTGCTTTGCCAAATGGATCGGAAGATTTTACAGTATATTGTGATGTGTCATTGGCTGGTTTAGGGTGTGTATTAATGCAGAGGGATCGGGTGATTGCGTATGCTTCCAGACAATTAAAACCTCATGAAAAGAATTACCTGACTCACGACTTGGAGATAGCAGCTGTGGTATTTGCGCTCAAACTGTGGAGACATTACTTGTATGGCACCAAATGCGTAATTTGTACAGATCATAAGAGCCTACATTATGTATTTACTCAGAAAGAATTGAATATGAGACAGAGACGTTGGGTGGAGTTGATAAAATATTATGATTGTGAAACTAGATATCACCCTGGAAAGGCAAACGTGGTGGCGGATGCCCTGAGCCAAAAAGAAACTGGAAGTCCTATTCAGTTTATGTGAATTGAGATAGTATCTGACCTAGTAGATAGACTGAAATCTGCTCAATTGGAAGAACTAAGGGAAGAAAATCTAAAGACTGAGCTAATGAGTAAGCGAAAAGATGAACTGAATGACTATTCTCGTGGATTGAAAACGTTTAAAACTCGTGTGTGGGTGCCTAAGCTTGGAGAATTGAGACAATTAATTTTGACAGAAGCACACAAGTCGAGATTGTCTATACACCCAGGAAGCATTAAAATGTATAATGATTTGAAAGTGCTTTACTGGTAGCCTACGATGAAGGCAGACGTGGCACACTTTATGGAATCATGTCATATTTGTGCGCAAGTGAAGGCAAAACATCAGAAGCCTTACGAGTCTTTGAAACAGTTAGAGATCCCTGAGTGGAAGTGGGAACATATCATGATGGATTTTGTAACAAAACTACCGCGAACTCAAAGGAATCATGATATGATATGGGTGATAGTGGACCGACTGACAAAAAGTGCTCACTTTTTGGCTACTTGTGAGACGGCTTCATTGGGTAAATTGGCACAACTATACATAGACGAGATCGTTGCGAGGCATGGTATACCGTTGTCAATTGTGTCTGACAGAGATTCAAGGTTTGTATCCAATTTCTGGAGGAGTTTGCAAAGAGAATTGGGAACAAGGATTAACTTGAGTACAGCCTATCATCCTCAGACAGATGGTCAGACTGAACGAACCATACAAACACTCGAGGATATGTTGCGAGCTTGTGTATTAGAGTATGGTGGATCTTGGGATTCACACCTGCCTTTGATAGAATTTGCATATAACAACTCTCATCACTCCAGTATTGGAATGCCTCCGTATGAAATGTTGTACGGTCGTCGCTACTGTACTTCGACTTGTTGGTTAGAGGCTGGTGAGAAACAGTTTGCAGGTCCCGAGATTGTACAGTTGACTGCTGACAAGGTTGCTATAGCCAAAGATAAGTTGAAAGCAGCCAGAGATAGACAGAGAATGTATGTTGATCCGAAACGACGTCCAGTAAAGTTTGATGTGGGGGAGTTAGTGTACTTGAAGGTTTCCCCGTGGAAAGGTGTGATTCGCTTCGGCAAACGTGGGAAGTTGACTCCCCCTTTTATTGGCCCTTTCCGCATTCGACAAATAGTAAATGATCAGGCAGTTACACTAGATCTTCCCATGGAGCTCGCAGGAATTCATGATACATTCAATGTATGTTATCTGAGGAAGTTTAAAATTGATGATGAAAGTCAGATTCTCCCAGTGCATGAATTGAAAGTTGATTCAAAGAAGAGACTGATAGAGGAACCGATTGAACTGTTAGATCGAAAAGTGACCAAACTTTGAAAGAAGCAGATACCAATGGTGTTGGTCAAATGGAAACACAGTTTAGGTTCTGACTTAATCTGGGAGACTGAGGTAGAAATGAAAGAAAGATATCCCTGATTGTTTGAGCAGGAAAGAATTCCGAGGATGGAATCCTCTTAAGGAGGGGAGATTTGTAACATCCGCAAACCTGGGCTAGTAGATTAGCGGGTTTACGGTATGTGTTTATTTGTGTTTTAAATTGATTATTAGATTTTATGAGTTATATAAATTGATTAATTGGTTAATTAATTAATTTAGAAATAATAATAGTATGTATGTATGTATGTATGAATGAATGTCCGTGACTATGTATGTATGTATTTTGTGAGTGGGTTTATACACGTGGGGTGTGTGTTGGGAGTTGGTGTCACCTACTTTGCATGTTAATTGTGTGTGTACCTAAAACATCTTATTATTTACAAACAAAGAAAAGTGTGTGTGTGTGTGTGTGTGTGTGTGCTAAGTGCTCTGCAAGAAAACCGAAAGAAGAAGAAGACAAAGAATTGGAATTTTAGAAGTGTTCTTAAAGAAATCAAGAATTAAGGTTGGTATGTTTTTATTAACATGTTATTATTCTTCTAGACGTGTTATCTGATTTAAAAGAAATGATTTCTGTTTAGTTTGAAGATTGCATGTTAATATGAGGAACTATAGAATCGGTTTTTAGAACTTGTTCTTATGGGTTCTATGTGTTCTTATGGTTTATGTGTTTAAAGAATGTTTAAAAGCATGAATATGCGTTTAGAAGTATTTTAGTATGTTTCTAGTATGATTTAATGATTGTTATGAAATCTGGGTTTTATGAGTTTTTGATAAATCTATGATGTTTTCGGATTGTAGGGAAAGAAGGTAGGAAATCCGATTGCTTGTAGAAAAACCGACACTGTTGAAATCCGGAACCTTAAATCCGATGGAAGCAAAAACCGATACTCACAATCCTATACTGGGAATCCGATACTTGGAATATGAAAACACCAAATCCGATTGTTATATATATATATATATGAAATCATATAATTGGAAAGTCACAAGTCAAAATCCGATATCCGAATCCGGAACTTGAAATCCGGGAATAATGAAATCCGACATTTCTAAAAACAAGACTTAGAATCCGATATAGGTGTTGCGGATTTCTAGGAATCCGATACTCTAGTTGCGGATTTTCAAGAATCCGAGAAGTGAGAAATCCGATAGTCAGAATCCGACAGTTTGAAATCCGGCGGATTTCCTAGAATCCGATAATTTGGGAAATCCGACATTCTGTGTTTTGATTTATATTTGTTTATTGATTGTTTGATGTCATGAATGAATTATAAATATATGATCAAATATATTTATGGGATTTGGACTGATTGGTTGTTATTGTGTTTTCAGGCAATCCAAAGACTCAGTAACATTAGATTTCTGAGTACTTCATCTGAGATAGAAAGGTGAGTGGATGTTGAATGCGATTTGTAGAGATTATGGTTAACGTTACTGATGTGATGCATGATTGTATTTGATGGTTTGATATTGGAACTGTTGATTGTGAATATTGTTTATTGTTGACTGTTGCATGACTATTTGATCGATACGCACTCTTAGTATGATTTTGAGTTGCGTTTGAGAAGTCAGCTATACATGGAATTGGGCTGGGCTCGTTTACTTGTTGGTTGAACAGTGGTAGCCTTACTGTTGTATATGTTGCTTCAGAGTGGGATTTCACTATGCCAACTCAGTAGAGGGCTATCGGTAAACCTTTGCTTTGGCCGGCATTGATTGTAGGTTCTGCGCCGAACCGCCGGTCTTCTTGGAATTGTGATTACATAATTATGCTTTGGCTTGATGTTTGGTTTTGGGTTTAGCCTCTACTCACTTAGCTTTGTGCTAATTCCCCACAGTTGTTGCTTTTTGCAGGTTTGTGCTTGTGAGTGTTCGTTGAAGGAGAAGTTGACCTAGCTCTGATGTCTAAATTTAAAAATGAAACGAGTAACACAAAGTTATGTTTGTTGGATTTTATGAACAGATACTTTGTTATGTAAATGTTTGTGAATGAAATGTATGTTTAATTAATTAAAGCTTCCGTGGCGCAATTAAAAAAATGGCTTAGATTTTATGGTATTACACCTTTGATCATTTCATTTCATGATATTGATTCTAGCAAGTTTGAAAATTGTTTAGACAAAATGTCTTTGTGGCATAATCGTCTTGATCACATAAACAAAACCTCCATCGCCAAACTCCAAGTGGATGAGATTTTAAAAACACTTGACCACAGATCTAATATAGAATTTGAGTTTTGTATATTAGGCATTATGACTAAAACACCTTTCACTAGTTCTGGTGAGTGGTACAAAGATCTACTAGATATTGTATCCACTTATGTGTATGATTTGTTTAGATCATGCATAATAAACAATGATAGATACTTTGTAATTTTTACTAATGATATAAGTATATATGGTTATGTTTACTTGGTTAGACATAAACTTGAAATATTTAATTTTTCAAGAAGTATCGGAACAAAGTAGAAAATCAACAGGCAGAAAGATTAAAATACTCATATCCAACCAGGGTGGTGAGTATCTTAATCTTGAGTTTCAAGAACATCTAAGAAGTTGTGGGATTATCTCACAATTCACTCCTCTAAGGACACCATGACATAATGGTGATGCCAAAAGAAGAAACTCGACCTTGTTAGAAATGGTACGGTCCATGATGAGTCGAACTACATTACCAATAAGTTTTTGTGGTTACACATTTGAGACTGCTGTAAGGATCCTTAACCTTGTATCAACTAAAAAGGTTTGGAAGACACCATATGAGATGTGGTTTGGTAAAACTCATACTTCATTACCTATGAATCTATGGTTATGAGACTTATGTTAGACGTGAAACTTAAGACAAACTAGAATCTAGATCTGTAAGGTGTTTCTTCATTCGATACCTAACTACCCATATGGGTACATATTCCATAAACCCTCGGAGAACAAAGTCTTTGCGTAACTAGGGGTGTCTTTCTAGAAGGGAATATGTTATCCAAAGAGAATAGTAGGAGCGGAGTTGATTTGGAAAAAATCAAGAACCGGTTGTCTAGGTACTAGAAGTTAGCACTAGTGAGCCTCATGGAACTAGACATGAGGATTCTAACACTTTTCCACATCTTCTATGCAAATATGGTAGAGCTTGTCAAGAACCAAAGAGATAAAAGGTATATGTCTTTGTAAATGATAAGTAATTGGTAGATCATGCATGCTAACCAAGTAAGGAGGAGATAGACAGCGAGAAGCAAATGATGGGCCCGAAGTTTGCCAAATGGAAGGAGGTGATAGACAACGATATGCATAGAATTGTGCACACTTTCAAAACCAGACAAGTGGCTAAAGTTTTCACACAAACTCATGGCGTAGACTGTGAGGAAACCTTTGTTGGTTCTATGTGCACAAGACACAAATTAATACGATATTACTGATAACAAATAAACCCATAGGGTCACACATTTACAGTCAATGGATACCAATTACATATTCGAATATGATTTATATATGTTTCCAACTCAATATATATAAGTTTATATGCATTGTTGTATATTAGTATTTATGTGAAATAGTAATACTACTCTTATATATAGATATAAGATTATGCATATCAAATACATAAATATACACATATGATTTTATATATATGTATATATATATGTATACATATATATTTGTTACAAGTAAATTATTACTAGTAACAATTATATAAATGTATGTATATCTTTGTTACAAGTAAAGAATTACTAGTTACAATCAAGTATGTATATAAAATACATGTAGATGTATTTTATACATGGTATGGCACATCTAATATACCTTTTATATAATTAAAGGAAGAAACTAGAAAATCCCACATTAATCTAAATGGGGACCATATTGTGTTTGCTTGAAAGCTACTAACCAAAGCACGGTCTTCATGATCAAGTGAAGAAGAGAAGCAAGGGAGGGGCCTCCCCTCTTGTATTGGTTGCTTAATTTATTAAAGTGAATGCATGGTTCATTTTATACTTGAACACACCACCACCTTTCCTTGTATCTTTCAAGTGTTCTTGAAATCTTGCATGCATCTTACATCTTTGTATTGGTGTATCAAGCTGGCTAAGTGTGGTGATAAATACATACTCATAAATATACATAATTAGTTCAAGAAGAAGAACAAAGATTGTTGCTTGCTTTCTTGAATTTCAAGGGTTGGAGAAACTAGCATTTCAAGGTGTTGGAGTTATTGGCTTGTGGATACCTTGGAGGAAGTCTCTATTTGGCTTCTCTTTGATCAACCACTTCACCAACGGTTTTCTTACGCTACAAAGGCTGTAGTTCTAAACACCCTATGGTTGTTTTGTTTCTTAAGGCTTGCATATGGATCATTGATGGGGAGTATTAAAAAGTTTAAAATTGTTGTTCATGCTTCCGTTGCTAAAATATATTTTGAAAAACCGAACAAATCCCAACAACCTTCTCCCCAGTCGCTATGATAAATCTATCAACATTCTCTTAGGTATGGAGACATTATATGACTAAAACGTGTGTAAGATGGATGTTAAAACCGTTTTCCTATACGGAAAGTTAATAGAAGACATGTATATGACAAAACCTAAAGGTTTTGAGAATCCATAATATCCTGATAAAGTGTTCAAACTGTAAAAGTCTATATATGGGCTAAACAAGGTATCTCGTAGATGGAATATTTGCTTTGATGAGAAAGTTAAGACTTTTGGTTTTAATAAAAGCAAAGATGAGTTGTTGATGTATGTCAGAACTAGTTGGAGTAATAGGGTCTGTCTACTCTTGTATGTCAATGATATACTACTCATAGGAAAAGATGTCCTAACACTGAAAAGTGTTAAGACTTAGCTGGGGACACGTTTTTCTGTGAAATACCTAGGAGAGGCATTGTATGTATTAAACATTAAAATCTAAAGACATAGATCTAGATGCCTAATGGTGCTCGGCCAAAGAATGTACATAAATAAAGTCTTGAAAAGGTTCGGGATGAAGGAATCTAGGAAATGGTTCATTCACATGCAACATGGTTGGACATTGAACATGGCTGAATGTCCTAGTTCTCTTGGAGAGCTAAAATAAGTGTGTCATGTCCCCTATGCCCTGGCTATGAGATCAATTATGTTTAACATGCTATGTATGGGACCTAATGTATGTCACGTCCCCTATGCCCTTGCTAGCTGCATTCATGGATCTGATGAACAGAGTTTGCCGACCAATGTTGGATAAGTCGGTAATTGTGTTTATAGACGATATCTTGATCTACTCCAAGAGGGAAAAAAAGACGAAGGTCACCTATGGGAAATACTTCAGACATTGAAGCAGGAAAAGTTATACATGAAGTTCTCAAAGTGTGAAGGTCGCCCACCGGTTAGAGCTACCAGAGGAGATATCAAAGATTCACAACACGTTCCATGTTTCGTATCTACGAAAGTGTTTAGCGGACAAATCTGCGTTCGTACCTTTGGAATACACGACGGTGGACGAGAAATTGAGTTATGTTGAGAGACCGGTAGCTATACTGGAGCGGAAAGTCAAGTAAATACGCAACAAGCAAGTAGCAACGGTCAAAGTTCAGTGGGAACACCGAAAAGGATCCGAATAGACATGGGAGCCGGAGGACGAGATGAGAAAGAACTACCCTACGTTATTCGAGTAAAGATTTCAAGGACGAAATCGTGTCTAAGTGGGGAGAGTTGTAATATCCAAATTTCTAAAAATAAATAAAAGAGTATTTATTATTGATGTTACTATTGTTTTTGATATATTTATACAAGTTATAAATTATAAGGTTTGAGTTTGGGCTTAGTTTAATTGATATGATGGGCTTGAAACCTTAATCCCTTATTGGGGGCTTAAATGGTGTGTTGCTTTGGGCTTAGGCCTTTTGAGATGTATGCGTGTGTGTGTATATATATATATATAAGATTAGCGCTCAGCCTCTCAAAGGATCAGTTACATTTGAATAGAACGGTTGGGGTGTTCTGTGTGTTGGTGTGTGCGAAGAACAAGAACAGAGATAGTGGGAATCTTCATCCTTGGTTAGCAAACTTCAAGGAATTCGGACAAAAATCATTAGGTAATGTTCCAATCCTCGTCGTGAATACATAGATGTAATTCTTGATGAGTTTAAGTGTGTTTTTAGGGTATATTGGAAGTCTGGAAGTGGTTTTCGAGAAGGTGTAAACCGAGAGGAAAAAGAGGGTGATTTTGGGTTCATATCTTGATTAAACACAATGAAATTGGTAAGGGTTTGTCTAATTGAATGGAGAAGTACATTGCAAGTGATTTGAATCAAAATGATTAAGTTTTAGAAAGGTTTGATTTTTGGTTATGGGGTCTGTTTGTTTGAAGGCGTGGTCTAACCAAGATGAGTCAAGTCGCACCTAAATGAGTTGTATGTCGTGTGACTTTGATTATGTACGGTTGGTCCGACTTGGGCCTCATGTTTCCCATTCGACTTGTAATTGGTCCGACCTAGTGTGTGGTCTGACTTAGTTTGTAGTGTGACCTAGTTTGTGGTCCGACCTAGTGTATGGTCTGACTTGGTGTGTGCGGTCCGACTTGGAGCTAGGTCCGACTTGGAGTCAGGACACTTAAGATATATTGTAGTTCCTCGCGATTGGACTCGTTAGCTATTCAAACATATGAAATCTGCTGCCATTACCGTGTTGCAGATCATGTGAGTTACACTAACTTATACATGATATTAGTGTGAAATGTATATGTATATATATGTGTGTGAAAGTGTAATTGTTATGTTTATTTGTGAAGTGAAGGGTTACATTAGATTGGGATGAAAACATAACTCGGGCACAGTCAGACATAGTGTGAAATCCTTGGTACGGCTTGGGTAGTCGGTTGTGACCCAAAGTGTGAAATCTTCGTCAGTGCACTACGTCGGTATTATGTGAATTGATATGTGATCCTGGATTTTCTATATGACTTGTGGCATGCACATACCTAGTGTGGTGTGTAAGTTAGAGTGTTCGCTAAGCTTTATGCTTACTGTGTTGATTTACTCTTTTCAGGACCTGACCGTGGAAAAGCTCCAGCAGTGTGAAGATGACTTATCTCCAATACAACTTTTCCGATGTTTTAGCTAAACAAAGATTTTACTGAATTCTATATTGTAATTACTTATCTAAAGAGATTACTTTGTACGACGTGTAGTTCTGGGTGCGAATTCTCGTTTGGAATTTTGTTTAAGAACGACAGTTTTGTGTTGACATGATTATTTATAGATTTACCTTTACTTAAAATTGCAAAAAAAATAAAATTGGGACGTTATAAAGAAATTCATTAAAGATCTAGTTATTGTCCCAATAATTAACTAACCTATTGAGATATTTTGTAACAATGAAGATGTTAACATTTTGCGAAAGAACCCTAGTCACACATATGAAGAAGATATATAGTCAGAAGATGTCACTACATCCAAGATCTAAGCCACTAAAATAGACTAAGCATGATTCTTATACTAGGCCTTAGACTAGACATGGACATGGCTTGATGTAAAAGTTTTAGTATATTCTGGTAAATGTGAATTTTTATTATTGTCGAATTTATTGCAGTGATTATTAAATGGTGATATTAGTATATGTTTGGAGCCATTGCATTAAATAATAATATAGCAAAATCGTTTTGAATGTTTAAAACATTTCCATGAGGTATAGAACTCTAGACTCTCCACAACCGGTCATTCTTCAGTCGGGAAGGAAGAAATGAACGAAGTTTGTAGTGATGGTATTAGCTGATTAGATTGTAACTAAACTCACTTGTACTTGATATAATCAAGTATTTGAGGTGACCACACTTGGAATTGTTTCATAGATTAGGTTAATAGCTAATACATGGTAGTAACATTGGTTTTTCTATGGTTTTATCATACTTTGATATCTCTCAAACGTTGTCCTATAAAGAGAATGTTTGGTGTGATATGATTAAATAGATAAGTACTATATAGTCAAGGAAATGTGTTCCTATTTTCGTTGGATAAGAGTGATATCCTTGTACCCCTCAACTAGCTTTGGAAGTACTTTATTGAATAGTTGGTTACCACGATCTTTACCGAGAAACACAAAACGATTAGGGGATGACTAATTCCATATCTCGTGTTTAAAAGGATATTGAAAACAAAAGAACAAATATGATCACTTACTTAGGATTAATTCACATTGACGTGAGTTAAGCTATCATCTAAAAAAGAGATACCCTATGATGACTTGGGGGCAAAACTACTAGGTACTGCTCATTCTCAATGCCACTAGGTTGCACCATGTTTAAGTAGGAGTTTGTCAACAAATGCCTACTAACATACTTGAACTACTAACACAGCTGATGATGCAAATGTCTTCCCATTACACAGTAAGAATATTTATAGTCTACTCCCAAGACACAAAAGGAATTTGGCCAAGCGGATGAGATATGACCATGTCAATTGGACATGCATTGTGTCACATTTAAGCGACACAAGTGTGTCGGTTTCTGACACTGATATGTCTAGCAATGGATAAGCCTTATTTGAACTTAAAAAGTGTTTATCCAATACCGTCTCTTCACTAGGTATAAATAGGACCTTAGGTGTCGGGCATTGCGTGATTTTAGTTTTTCACGCACCAAAACATACCTAAAGTGAGAGGGAGGGATATAGTGTTCTTGGAGGGCATTTAGCTAGCACCAAGGAATGCACAAGGTTCTTGTTATACTAAAGAAAGATTAAAGCTCAAGTCTTATGTTTGCAAGTCTCCTATATCACAAGGTAACCTTCTTGGGTCGTTTTAGTTGCTAGTTTGTGTGCAAAAGAATCCATTGATGGGTTAAATGGCGATAATTGTAATTCTGCTGCATAAAAACTTTTTGAAAAGATAGCCATGTTTTCCAACAAAGACATGCATGAAATCTATACATAGGTAGTTGTTTGAGGAATTAGAGATTAAAGACTTAGGGGGTGTTTGGTAGAGAGATAAAAAATTGAGAAAAATGGAAATAGAAATAGGGGAGAACTGGAAATGGAGAGAAATAGAAATGTGTGGAGAATTGAAATTGATTCCCCTTTTTGGTATCATGAAAGAAATGAAAATAGAGAAATGGTGGCTCAAGTCACCGGATGACGGTTGCGGCGTTGGCCGCCTCGCCGGATGTCGACGATGATGAGTAGAATGCCGGAAACACATTGCAACCGGACATCGAAGATGATAAATAGACATCGACTGCCGTTTCTCTCTATTTCTCCACAATTTGAAGAGAAATGAAAATACTAAGGAATGAGAGAAATGGAAATGGGTGGAGAAACCATTTCTCCTCCCAAAACTATAAGCATTTCTCCCAAACAAGAGAAACTAATTCTCCCCATTTCTTTTCCCTCTACCAAACACACCCTTACGGGTAGCAAAGTAGATTGTTGGTATGAACCTCATGAAAGATATAGCTCAAGGTACTTTAAGGTTTTCTTAAGAAAATACATTGGAAATTTATTTAAGAACTTCAACTCAAGAATGGTAAGACTAAGAGTACACCTTTTAGAAGGACTTTAAACTTACAAAGAAGCAATCACTACACACGGATGAAGACAAGGTGGAGATGACTAAATTTTCTTATGCATTAGTAGTTGGCATTTTGATGTATGCATTGTTTTCCACCGGGCCAAATATTGCTTATTCACTAGGAGCGATTTGTAGCTATATGTCTAATCCGGCCATAAAGCATCGGGAAGAGATCATGTGGTTGTTATCATACTTGAAAGTAACCTCTAAGGTATCATTATGTTTCAGAATAAAGGATGTTATATTTTAAGGTTATGCAGATGTAGATTTGGGTGGTTGTTAGATTTAGCTAAAAGCACCAAGGGTTATATCTTCATAGTTAGAGAAATGATTATTAGTTGGTTAGATTATAAAAGAGTGTTGGAGAGATAACCATTTCAACCCAATAACCAAATTTGTCTATTGAAATACATAGGATTTGATGATAATAAAACCAAACTTTCAGTAACACTTAAAATGATTTTAAACATGTGTTGTTTAAATTTTGACATGAAAATTACTAAGTATAGAGTATCAGTTAAAAGACTTGCTTAGTACTGAGTATCAGCCAATGACAACATCTAAGATCAGCTGAAGACAAGACAAGTGTAGAAGACTATTAGCTGATGCAAGTTTGCCTATCGGCTAAGTGATTCCAAGTATCAATTGAGAAGTTAGTTTGATCAGTCGAGCAACTAATTAGCTGAGCATTTGAAACCCATTAGCTAAGTATACTTTTTCAATACTTAGTCTTATTTTAATAAACTCATCACTCTGAATGATCAGTTGAACATCTTTGATCAACTGAACATCTAGGTTGATAAGCTTATACCTTTTCTAGCTTAATAGTTTGATCAGCTGAGCACTGTGTTATCAGATAAGTCCTTAGTTATCTGTTGAGCAATCAGCACTTAAGCTAAGACACCTTATCATGTTAGTTTAGTACTTTTTGATTAACTGAGTCATGGATTTTGTCCTAACTGTTCATCGGTGTACTCTGTTGTTTAATGTGATTGTTCTTAAGTCAAAGACAAAATATGTGTTATTCTATTATGCATTAGATCTTTTATTGTAAAAATTTTTGCACTTTTTGTACCACCAATAGACAAAAATGATAGAATTTATCCTCTGGAAAAGGATAAAGTTTTTTCGAAAAAAAGATCTTGAAGATTTGCTCAACTGCTAAAGTAGGACTGGCAACTACATCTTTGATAAAGTCAAATCTGAAGAAGCATGGATGTTGATTAAAGTACAATCATGAAGAGAGAAGTTTAAAGTTACAAGGCATAAAGTATGGTAACAATATTATTATATAGTTAGTGGGTTGCACTTTTTTAAAAAAGTGCTATTTACTTTATTCAAACTTGATTAAAATAATATTATTTTTCAGTTACTTTATGATTAAAATATTATTTTTCTTATACCATCTTGTCTTCCAACAACTCATCCAACATCTGCTGAGCTTCTATATATATATATATATATATATATATATATATATCATTGCATCCTCAAAATGCAATAGACATGAAGATACACTCACTGTATTATCTATCTCGAAAAATAAGCTTCAAGCTTTTAAGCAAGAGCAAGTTTTAGAGTTATTTAGTATAGAAAATGTGTCCGGTGTTGGACCTCTTAAACATTAGTTGTTTTAAAAGCATGTCTATGTGTTAGACATTTTAGTTGCCACCTTTTATTATATTTGGAATTTCCACTTCCTTGTACATGTAATTTTGATTCATATCAATTAGAATTATATTAAAAGTATTAGTATGTGCATTTAAATTTAAAACGCTTAAGTTTGTATTCAACCCCCCTCCCATTTACAAACATTTATTGTTATGTACTTAATCTGGGACTAATAAAGAGTGTTGCTCTTTTAACCAAAGAAGTAGAGTACATGGTAATTGTAGATGCAAGGAATGAGCTTGTATGGTTGAAGAAATCCATTTCAAATTTGCAATTGAAACTTGAATATAGTGTTCATATATTGTGATAACTAGAGTCTGGTTCACTTGAACCCGGTGTTTCATAGTGTGACAAAATACATTCAAGTTAGATATCACTCTCACCACAAGTTAATAAGGAGTAATATGTTGTCATTGCATAATGATACTTCAATTGTCTTCTAAATGAGTGATGGAGAAGGCATCAAGCTTGAAAGTTGAGAATACAAGGTTTGGGCTTAATGACTTGATCTCGATGAAAGTTCAGCTGAACAACCTCCAAGTGAAGATTCTTGAGTTTTGGAGTCTAATTTGGTGGTGGAGCCTAATCATGCTTTGATAACTCTTCCGCATATCATCACCATGGAGATGTAGAGTTCGGCTATCGTTTAATCTTTGAATGAATAAAGATATACTCTAGATTTCGCGTCACGATTAGGAAGCCAGATCACGTTGCGGTTCCCAACTTCATCTCCTTTTAATACTTGTGTTTGCAAACCAATTTCGGTTGTTGTTTTCTTGTATATTATGTTAGTGAAATTCTCTCTAGTTTGACCATAGACGTCTTTGGGCAGATCAATCAAGTGAACCATATAAATTGTTATGTTTTTGCTATGTCTTTATTGGTTTGTATCCGTTATTCTATTAGTTTTACTTCCTATTTATGGAAACTTTCTAAATAATAATAAAGATTTCAAAAATAACATGTAAATGCCAATGTTTTCGATTGAAATAAACGTTATCCTGTAATTTGTCATAAAAATGATTACAATATGATTGTGGTAAAAGAAGAATGTAATAGTTGACTTTTGCTTTCACAAAACACGTCTAACAATTTCTGAAAAATATTTGTTTAGACCATAATATTCTTAAACTTATAGATGAAAAAAATAAATAATAAATTTATAAAAATTTAAAAGTAATAATTATTATGTATTATAAATTTGAGCTCCATGTGAATCTCTGCTCATTATAAAATAATGTATTAATCAACTATGATAATAGTTTAAAACCCAACAAATTAACAATAACTCCAATAATTAGTTGAAGAGGATAACCTAAACATTGTATATATTCACCTACATACTAGACCATTATTTAAAAAAAACTATTACTTTTCTAGGGATTCATTATAAACTATTTATATGCATTACTTAAAAAAATGTTAAATTTAAACATCAATGACAAACTTGTACTTTATTATTGCTAACCTTAATTTATACATCATTCAGATCTTAGCATTTAGTATATATATATATATATATATATATATATATATATATTTATAACAAAAGCACAAATATCTATCAAATATCTAAAACTAAAGACAAATCAACAAAAGTTTATTAATTCAACCGTCAATGATAATAAAAACTGATTTATTTCGTTTAAGAGGAAAAAATGTAGTATAATAAAAATCCGGTTGGTATTGTGTGTTACATTGATCTTTCTCTATATAGAGTTATATAGAGTATGATATTAGACAGAATGTATATATTAGGTTATCCAATAATATACTCCATAAATAGAGATCGATGTAAAATACAATACATGTCAGGTTTTTCGTTATTCTACATTCAATTGATACAATCAGACTAGATTATCATATACAGATTTTTAATATTACATTCTATCTAATAAGAATCCGAATCCCAACCAGCTATAATTTTAAAACGACAACGATAATATAAATATTACGTCTAGACCGTGTAGTACGGTATTAAATAATAATATTATTAATATAAAATAATAAGAATAAGATACGAATACGTAAAATAGATTTTAAAGAAAATAAATAAATAACTAAAATATATAATAAGAGAGTTTTGTTTTGAGGGGGTAAATATTGGTATGAAAGGGGTAGTGAGATTGAGAAGTGGCGCATGGAGTTTCGAACAGCCGGCCAATGGTAGTAAACATGGGGCGTAGTAACCCAACCCAACGGCTGGTTGGCTGTGTTCCTCGCTCACATACATTACTTTTGTCGTCTTCTATGTGATTAGGTTTCCGTGGGTTAGTTTTTACAAAGGGTCACGAAACCCAAAGAAAATAAAAAAGGCGGCTAACAGAAATAGAATTTGGGGGTGGGGGTGGGGGTGGGGGGGGGGGGGGGGGGGGGAAGTAGGGTGGTGGGGGATGAGGGTGTGGTTGAGGGTTATATGGCATGAAAGGTGTAGTTGGCCCTTTGGTGAATCAGGAGTCAACACTTCTTTCCATGGCTCACATTTTGCCCCTTCCCTTCTAATGTAACTTCATATCCCTCCCCTCCCCCACATAATTACACTACAAATTTGTGAAAATTATTATTTTGATTTTTAGGAACATTTTTAGCTAGGATGTTGTTACCGCTATCCAATATCCATTACTTTTCTTACGGAATACAATTTTTAAGATGCGTGATATCATAGTCATACATAAACTTAACGTTATAGAACCCACTCATTTGGGTTTGAACTAGGGTGAGCATGCGGCCCGATAGACCGAAAAACCGACGAACCGGACCGGTCTTCGGTCCTTGTTTTTTTATATATTTCGGGTTTCGATCTGGTCCGGTCCGGTTTTGTTTAATAGACCGAAAAAACTGACTAACCGGATCTGACCGGACCGAGACCAATTCGGACCGGGACTGGTCGGTCCGGTCTTCGGTACTAGTTTTTTATAGATTTAGGGTTTCGGTCCGGTTTTTGAACCGGTCTCACCCCTAATTTGAACACATTGCTTTCTTAACATTTCACCACTTATACCACATATTGATACGTTAATTTTATTTTTACCTTTTAATCCATCTTGTAGTAGTCATTTTTCATCACACCAACTTTTAAAACTCACTGCCATTCTAAATATATTATCACGTCATTTACACACTCAATTCCGAGCACTCTTACAATGTAGATAAATTATTACCTAAAATAATGTTTACATTGTATTTATGAGTTTATTCAGAGGTTAAAAAACAAAAAAAAAAAGAAAAGGGAGTGAGAAATGGAAAAAAAGATATTTTTTTGTAGTTTTGATTTAAAAAATAAAAGTATGTAATTTGAATTTATATTTAGAAAATAATGAAAGAAAGCTTGACATAATAAATTTTTGGATGCACTTATTGTGAAAATGTTAAAAGTGTATTTTTACATGTTGGTAAAAATTATAATTTTCCTTTTAGTTATCTAACATATTTTTAGTTTGGTTATATCTACCATCTCTTCTTTTACTTGTTAAAAAGTCATCATAACACGTTAAACACACAAAATATGTTTAATTTTTTTACTCGTTAAGTACTACTCACTCTATCTCAATATACATATCCTTTAGAATAGTGCAACTAATGCAAGTTTAAATTAGTGAAAATATCATTTTTATTCTTACTATTTTAATCATTTGAAGTCAAAACTAAATTTTAAATTTTAAGCAAATTAAATAAATGGTTATGAAGTAATTTATATTAAATGAAGTGTTGAGATTTTATAACTAACTTGACAAATATTAGTATATTATTCATAACAATATTATTATTATTATTATTATTATTATTATTATTATTATTATTATTATTGTTGTTGTTGTTAAAAGATTTTTATAAAGGTATTAAATAACATAAGATTACCAACTTACCACTCATATATGGTTTTCAAATGACATAATTACATAAATAATAAATTCAATTAGAATGAGTACAACATATCCACCATACAATAATAAATAATAAATATCAAGGTCAATATAATTCAATATAATTAACAAAAACTGTAATCCAAAGTTTATTAATGAAAACCAAAACTTAAATTAAATTATATTTTTTATTAGAAAAGTTGTTATATTAGAAATCAATTATTTAATTAATTGAGACTCCCTGAAAAAAACATATTTGAAATTAGGGTAAAGTATGAATTAATCACTTGAAATTTTACTTAAAACGAGTTAACTTCTAAATTTTTTTAATAGATATTCTTAATTCCAAACTTATTACAACTAGGGGTTTTTCTAAAGATTTTACATGTTATAATAGCTTATTGTCTTAATTAAATTTTATAATCATAATAAATGAACTGTAATAACTATTAAATAACTAAACAATATTTAGATTGATTAGGAAATGTCACCGCACAACGAGTCAATGACTCTACCAATGCTGTATGAATCTATCGAGTCATACTTGTAATCCGAATAAACGGTAGTTACCGGATTGATTATGTGAAATTGCATGGTTATCTAACCATTGATATTCAAAATCAAAGTTATGGATAAAATGTAACTCCCAAAAAAATTAATATCAGTAAAGGATGATATTAATAATCATCAGAGTAACGCAATCATTCATTATTACAAAAGCAAAGATGTGATCCACACCTGGACTACACGTCGTAAATACAACTTCAAATATTCAAGTTCTGTAAACGAATATTCAAAACTGGTTAAAATAAAAATTGTGGAAAAACGTTCTTTGGATTTGAGCTGCCTTCGCTATCCCTGATTGAGCTTTGTCATGGTCCTGTCTTGAAAAGATAATAACAACAACGGTAAACATAAAGCTTAGCGAGCACACTCACTTACACACCACACTAGATATGTACAAGTCACCACATAATACATGATTAACAACAATAAATTCACAAAACACTGAAGCAGTGCACCGGCAATGAATTCACTTATCGATTGACTACCCAAGGCATCCCAAGGGTTTTACGTCTATTTGGGATCACAGTTGACTACTCAAGGCACCCCAAAGGTTTTACGTCTTCTTTATACCCGAGTTGTGTTTTCACTCCGTTTACACAACCCTTCACTTCACTTCACATCAGCAACGCACGTAAGTTACACATTCATATAATATAAAACGTACATTTACACTAGAATAATGAGTAAGTTAGTGTAACTCATTTGTTCGCAGCAAAACAGAATTGACAACACACTTGTATTTGAAAGATTCTCGTTTACCGTTTGTCATCGACAAGTGAGGGTTTCCACAAGATCAAATATTACCCTAAGCCATAATCCCTGTATTTGATTTTACATTATGAGAGTCCTTGATAACCCCTCACTCGATTAATTTGCAATTCTCAAATATTATTTACGATTGTCTACAAACTATGATTTACGATCCCATTGATGAATTATGAATATCTCATTTACTTAATTACGATCCATAACTTAAGGTTTTCGATTAATATAAGTCTCGTTACCTTTTCGATCCACTACAAATTTCAATTCACAGTTCATGTTTTTCCCTTCATGGTTTTCGATACCAAGTCTGATTTACTATCACACACTGTTACGATTTTCAATTTGAGGTCTAGTACATGCAATTTGCGATTTCAACTCCTACAATTTATGATTTTAATGGTTTACATGGTTTTTGATTTTGTATTCTATCACTAAAATACGATTTTTAACTTTTCGATTATAGACCCTAGTCCAATTTGCAATCCTCACAGTTGTCCATTAAGGATTTCCGATTCATCTTTGATTCATGATTAATTTGGAGAATCTCACTAAGAGACTCAACCTCAACCGATTTGTGATTCCCCACCTTACCCTTGTTTTCGATTCACATCTCCAACCAATTTACGATTTGAAGAACTTTAAGAACATTTACTATAGGTTAAGCATAGTTGATAAATTTTAAGTCAATCTAAATTGTTTCTTAACCAAAACAGTTAAGAAACGGTTGAACAATCTAAATTTTATGGTGCAAAAATGACAATGATCTGCCTCCTTTTCTTCTCGGTCCTCTCAAACAACATGCACACACAAACACCAAGAACTAACACACACTAAAAGAAGCAGTTGAACAATCATCTTGGGCTTAATTTGTGCCCTAATTTGGGTTTAAATACCCTTACCCACTTTCTAATTATCACATTTAGTCCTACTTCTAGGGTATAAGTTGGTTTCCTGCCTACGATTTCCTTAATGATCCTCCCCTATCACCATATTTCATTCACCATTCCTCCACACCACCATCCGCTCCTACACCACCTCCCTCTACTCCGCCATCCCCACCTACACATGCAACCTCCTCCTCGACACCCTCTGTGCCCGATTCCCCTACCCAACCAGCTTCTATCGCCCAACCCGATACCACCACCCAAACCAATAACCCCACCCAAACCAATAACCCCACCCAAAACGACCCATCACCACCCTCTTCTCCACATTCACAACATCCCATGCAAACCCGTTCAAAAAGCGGCATTTTCAAACCCAATATTCCTTTTTCTCTCCACACTCAATCTATCTCTCCTTTACCCTCTAATCCCAAACTCGCTCTTCTAGACCCCAACTGGAATTCTGCCATGACTACTAAATTTAATGCTTTACTTAAACAAAATACTTGGGATCTATTTCCTCGTCCGCTGGATGCTAACATAGTAAGATGTCACTGGATTTTTCGTAATAAATTTAATGCAGATGGGTCATTGGAACGTTACAAGGCCAGACTTGTTGTCAATGGAAACTCACAGGCGGTTGGTGTTGATTGTGACGAGACATTTATTCCGGTTGTCAAACCGGCTACTATCCGCACTGTTCTCTCCCTCGCTCTAGGGAGAAATTGGCCTATACATCAGCTAGATGTTAAGAATGCCTTCTTGCATGGGGATCTAAACGAAACAGTATATATGCATCAACCCCCTGGTTTTTCTCACCCCCCTTTTCCAGGTCATGTTTGCAGGTTACGCAAATCTCTCTACGGGCTTAAGCAGGCTCCGCGGGCCTGGTACCAATGGTTTGCCAACCATCTTCTAACCATTGGGTTCATCTGCAGTAAAAGTGATAATTCTCTCTTCATCTATCGCCGGAATAATGAGCTAGCTTATCTGCTTCTCTATGTGGATGACTTTGTCCTTACTTATTCCTAGGACTCTCTACAGTCTTCTATTATTTCGGCTCTCAAAAACGAGTTTGACATGACTGATCTTGGCACTCTTACTTACATCTTGGGGATTTCAGTCACCCGCAACTCCACCAGCATGTTTCTATCTCAACAAAAATATGCGGAATCTATTCTGCGTCGTGCAAATATGGAAAGTTGTAAGCCAGTCTCAACCCCGGTGGACACCAACTCCAAACTAAGTGCTACAGCTGGCACTCTGTTAACTGATTCCACTACTTATCATAGTCTCGCCGGTGCCTTGCAATACTTGACATTCACACGCCCGGATATAGCCTACGTTATTCAGCAAGTTTGTCTTTTTATGCATGCCCCACGGGAGCCTCACTTCAATGCATTAAAACGCATTCCGCGTTATATTAAAGGCACTATTCAGTTGGGCTTACACCTATATCCATCATCACCCGGTCAACTTGTTGCTTACACGGATACCGACTGGGGTGGTTGCCCGGATACACGGCGTTCGACATCCGGCTATTGCATCTTCTTAGGTGATAACCTAATTTCTTGGTTTGCCAAACGTCAACCAACTCTGTCTCGGTCCAGCGTTGAGGCAGAATACCGCGGGGTGGCTAATGCTGTCGCCGAATCCTGTTGGCTCCGTAACCTTTTGCTCGAGCTTCACACCCCCTTGCGGAAGTCTACTCTTGTTTACTGCGACAACGTGTCTGCTGTTTACCTCTCTGGCAACCCGGTTCAGCACCAAAGCACCAAACACATTGAAATGGACATCCATTTTGTTCGTGAGAAAGTTGCTCTAGGACATATCCGCGTTTTACACATCCCTTCGGCTTATCAGTATGCGGACATCTTCACCAAGGGCCTACCTCGACAGTTATTTCTGGATTTCAGATACAGTTTGAGCATCCGGCCTCCTCCAGCTCCAACTGTGGGGGGCTGTTAGTCGAATATATTGTTATATATTGTAATTATCTTGATTGATTCTTGTTATCCTTTCCTTATTTGTTGGAGAGGTAGTTTTATCCTTGTATATATTGTAATCCTTTGGAAGGGAATAGATGAGGATTCAATACCATCAAACAATTATTATCAAGGTAATATTTCAACCCGAATCACGGGTATTACATAAAAATAGGTTTCATACAAAATGCCCAAAATTTCATTAATTAGGATGAAGATTTCTTAAGCATGGTCTTGCCTTTATAATTAAGGCGCATGACCTTGTGTGTGTTGCCTTAAGCAGTGGCGGTGCATGCACAAGTCACGTTGACAATTGACCACATGGCCACATGGTTGTGTATATACGGGACACTTGGCAGACATGAATTTTAGCTTGGTGACGCTCTATGGGTTATTAATCTCACTCCTAGGTTGATTAATAACCCACTAATCTCATTAAAGCATGCAATTAGTCTCCAGAACATTTTAATCACTTCTGCAACTAGCTTAAGTGTGTGTCCATGGTGAGTTTAGTATGTGAAAGCGTGTTTAGTGAGAGAAATGTCGAATTCTAAGTGCAATCAACACTGGTTTGGATCTAGCAATCAATTTGGGTAATTGTTGTGGTGAATTCCTGAGCGAGGCGAACTTATTTGCAACCCCATCCATTTTACAAATTTGTTAGTGCATCAAGCCTGAACTTTATAAGAATTATTTAATGTTTTAGCCGATAATAATTTTAATATATATTTAATTTTATAAATCCTAGTCAATATTATTTGAATATAGAAATAATATGTTTGTTGAAATACTTAGCATTGGATTATATTGATAACATCACATCACAATAAAGCTAATATGATAACAAATAACTTAGAATTAAAGAATGGTATTGGAAGACTTGATTTTTTTTATAAGAAATCTTATTTAGATTATATTTTAATAAAATGAGGATCAAGTTTATAAAAGTCTAGTAACTAACAAAGTTTGTATCTTAATGTCTTATATAAGCAGAAGTTATCCAACACAAACCTCCTTTTCTAGACACAAATCAACTTATTTGGTAAGGGGAAACCATTGAATTAATAAGTTTCCAACTATTCAAATTATATCAATTAGTTTGACTTTTGGATGGTTTTGTGCGATGCCAGAAGATTCTGGACATACATGCTGCACACTCTTCACGACCTCTGTACGGTCGTATAGTGCCTGTGTAGAGCTTTGTGCACGGCCGTGAAGGAAGCATGAAAGATGAATAGGCTGTGAGGTTCGAATGAGGCCGTGAAGCCCAATACCGTCGTATGGAAGCCTTATCGGTTTAAATGTCCAGTTTAATTTATGTGTGTGACCGATCAAGTTTTTTAATACTAATTTGAATAGTATTAAGTCACCCGAATTCAGATAAATCCTTATTCATCCGTTATTAGCTAATAGGTATTAATCAATAAAGATTGTAGCAAATAATTTTTATCGTATGTACGATGTACTAAAAACTGACCGTTGTACAATGTATGATAGAACACTAGAAATGACCATAATCGCATGATGTATATGTACTGCTAGTTACATGACCAAATACAAGCCAGATGATAACTACATATTACTATGCACATGGATGACTACCCAGAAGATAACGGTAAAATGTACTCAACTACGCAGAATCGGACACAGTATATGGATCGGTTAATTAGTAAAGAAAACGTATTCGAAAAGTAAAGTTAAGTTTTACATGAGTAGCAGTAATTAATGTACTAAATTGCTTGAGAATTACTATGAAAGAAAGTGTTTAGAGTAGCTTAAATGACCAGATGAAAGTAAGAATACAAAGGCTTAGAACATATATGTATAATATGTACAATTAATCAGAAGTAGTATGAAACATGATACAAGCTAGCACAAAGAGAACAAAGTGTAAGATAAGTTACTGGTTATAGTTATCCACCATGTGCTAGTGATCAGATTGGCATGCATGCTTTATGCAAGGACGAGATGTACAGACTGCATGGTATCAAGTAATGTTATAGGAGTCGATATTTATCCTAGGACCTTAGAAAGTTTCGGTTCCTAGTGTACGGATATGCACACATTACTAGTATTATGGATGAGATGCGTTGGATACAGTCATCTTACTCAAAATATGATGATAATAGCTTTATGTAACTATATGTATATGTGAAAATGTTATGGCTAAACTTATAAACATTTTTAAGTTATTTACTATTGAAATGGCTAAAATATTTATCATAGATGCTGCTAGCTGTACACATACTATTTCCTTTTTTTGTATTAAACGAGTTTTTGATACCCTAAGTTTTAAAACATACATAGTTAAATCAGGAATAATCCAAGTGAGTATAACTTAGTGGGTGCTAGATGTCTTTTTTTAAAAGTTTTGTTAAAGCATAGTAGCTCGATCTCCTCTTTTCTATAGGTTAGAGAAAAAGATTATAGAGCTTTAATTGCGGATGTAGGTATCGGTTAATTTTTATACAAAATTTCTTACCATTAAAAAAAATACAAAAACTAATACATGTTTCATTTAAGTCCGAATTTTTATATAAAATTTCATAGCCCTTAAGATGTAAATTTGTATATAATTAACAATTATTATATATCACAAACCCAATTATTATATTATAGTAAAAACGGGAATAATGTTAAAATATTCTAAGTTAAGCTAAAGCCAATTTTTTACCCTAACAACTTATTTGGCTTCAAGTTAGATTATTTTTCTCAAGTTTTGTGTCACGAATTATTTTCAGCTTTTGCTATTATGTATATTTAACTTTGAAAACTATCATTTAATATATGAAGTTTTAAATCTACCATTTAATGTATCATGAAATTAACCTGGACAGCAGGTTTTAGGTTACCTTTTGATTTTTAATTTACTTTTCATATCAGATGATTATTATTAAAGATCAATATGTAGATGTTCATGAACAGGATTCAACTTTAACGTGAAACAAGGACATCAAGAAAAATCAAAACACAAATTTGGAATCATTAGGCAAGATGAAGAAATTTGTGCGAAACCTATCGATTGAACTAGCTCACAAGAAGAAGATCTAGAACACGGTAAAACCTACAAAATTAATAAGAAGTAGAACAATCAAAACACAAATCAAATAAAAATATGGTTAGTAGTTGAACAATCAAATAAGATTTATTTGAGAACCATTTTTATTGCGAAAACCGCGAGAACCAATCTTAACCGTTTATTTTGGATAATGGAATTCATGGATGAAAAGCGTGGGGGATTGGGTGTGGCAGGGTGCATGTAAGGAATTCATGGGTAGGCAATCCAATTGAAGGAGGAGGAATTGGACGGCTAAGATTGGTTCTCGCAATAAAAATGATTCTCAAATGAACTTTTCACTATATATATATAGTGCAACACTAATCATCGAAACAAAGTGCAACATTAAAAACCAAAATTGAAAGCTAGCTCAAAGTAACACTACAAGGAAACATGGCATTATGGGCAACATTTGTTGCACAATTACATAAATAGAAAGTTGGCTCAAAGTAGTATAGAACAATCAAAATCAACTTACCAAATTTGGATCGATAGTTGCACAATTACATAAATAGAAAACAATTGATGAAGATGAACCCTAAATCGATGAAGAATATGATGAAAAAGAATTTACAGATCGAAACAGAAAGTCGAAATCGTGATGGAAATGAACTTACAGATTGTAAATCCCAAGTCATGATACTCAAGCACATTTTAGATACATGATTTGTTAACCCTAAATTGCAGATACCATGTCACATATTACATATACCAAAATCAAAATCATACATAATTGAAATCATATAGTCACATGTTGCAAATCCCCTTTAAAATCGAAATAGTAGATTGCAGGGGTTGTTATTTGTTATAATAATAATAATAATAATAATAATAATAATAATAATTATTATTATTATTATTATTATTATTATTATTATTATAACTACTACAAATAAAATAATTTTTTAAAACATGGTCACCTCGCTAGTAATATATTATCAAAGGTCATACATTAAATGATAGATTTTAAAACTTTAATACATTAAATAATAGTTTTAAAAGTTAGATACATATAATAGCAAAATATAAAAACTTCGATACATTTTTTAAAACTAAATCCATAATATTACTATATTAGTACCTAAAACATTAACAGGTTAAAAGAATTGCTTAAGCAAAATTTATAATCATACTAATTAATAACAGTAATAAGAAAGTAGAAAGGAAATAAAACTATGAATGGGAAAATCAAACCATACTTATAATAAAAAAAAGTAATTAAACAGCAAGAAAAAAACGAAATGCTAGATGAATGAACCAAGTATTGATCATTGTAAGTAAAACTCCAGTAAGTAAGGGCACTAAACCATAAGGCAATCCACATCTCCAGGACCCCAACCAGCTGGTGGGGTAGCTAGATGGTGCGTGAACCCCAACCAGCTGGTGAGGTAGCTGGATGGTGCGTGACACATTGCAATACCATCGCCCCCACCCATCACCTCCTATCCCACTAGTTTCAACCCACGCTCAACCTTATTTTCTTTCTTTTGCCTTTCTCCCATTCGACCGTCACACACACACACACATATATTTATTTCAATTTACAGCTATAAAACTCATCTGTCATTCACATTGTTTACACGTCTCTTTTCTACCATCTTTATTTTCTCTATTCTACCATCTATATTTCTCTATATATTCTACCAACTCCAAGTTTTTTAAAAAGTATGGATCCAAACCAACCAAGTAATTTCGAGTTTTACATCTCCTCACATGCGTATCTTTTGGGAAATGCGCTAAGTGCGGTTTTAGCTCGTAAAGATTTTCTATGATAAAAATACAATTGAAACTAGGACTATCATTTAGCTTTTGGATTTTTTTAATTTTTTTATGTATTTTTAGTTCTATTATGCATTTTTAATATTTTAGTTTTAACTTATGAAATATAATATTTATTATTTTATCTTATATTAAATTTTAAGTTATTTATAAAAATTAAATTGTTTGAATTAAATAAATGTAATAGAAATATAAAAAATAAAATATGTAAAAGATGAGATGCTTGGAGGGGGATGGATGTAAGGGTTAGAGTGATAGGAGTGGGATGGATGCACATGGTCTAACATACCAAGAGGAAGCGGAGTGGGCAAAGTGGTAGGCAAGGGGTGGAGGAAGCAACACCATGGTTAGCAAGCAGGCCACACCAGCGCGTGGTGGTGGTCACTGTAGGGGGGTAGTAACCACGTTAGGGGCGGGGGAATAGTGGGTCCAAAGGTTCTTTGTTTTTTTCTTTTTTAAGACAACTATCATCTCTCTTCTTTGTTTCTTTTTTTATTTGTAATTAATTAATAGGGTGGGTCTTAGAATTTGGTTTGGTGTAATGTGATCACTAGAAGCTAAGTGGTGAGAGATAAAACTGACGTCATAATGTGATGTGTGTGGTGAAAGAGTGTTGCAAATACTCTAAATTCGAACCAAACGACATCTAAATGCTTAAATGAACGTCCCATGCATGTACAAAAGCTAGCCATAATAATTTACAATGTTTAAAAGGTTTAAAATTTTAACCATTACAATAAGAAAAAAAAACACGATAAGGGTATCCAGAGTAAAGATCAAAGGATTTCTTACACGACGAAAAAGACCATGCTATGGTCAAATAGAGCTGCCACACTACCACACAATGGTGACGGCTAGGTGTGGAAAGTGTCGCGTCATACAAGAAAGGGACATGGTAAATGAGGCTAGTCTTGCCGTTATTTTTGTTTTAATTTTGGGAGGTGATTTGTACACAACAATATTTTTTCATACATAATAAAAAGAGTTTGATTAAACAATTATACCCCTTGAACATATGGATAGAAATAATTAACAATTAGATTCTAAAGTGGCGTTTGGTTTGCATATTGTTTAAAGTAATTCCTTCGTTTTGTGTTTGGCAAGAGAATCGGATTCAAAAGGGACAAAGACCAAAAAAGCAAGGGGAAAAGCAACACCACCACCTCCGTTCACCGCTACCACCTGCCACCACCACCGCTGCCACTCACCAACATCCATGGCGCCACTCGCCACCACTGCCCCAACACCACCACCACCCTACCGAAGTGAAAACCACCGATGTTGGTGGTCGTCGGGACACCACCTGAAGCCTTAACACTGTGTTCTCGAGTTGATTTTTGGAAGGAAAGGGAGGGGAAGGAAAAGAAACCATCAAGGTTGTGTGTTCTCAAGTTTTTTTAAGGAGGAAAAAGGAGTGGCTATTTGGTTAAAACCTTATCCTCCCAAATATGGGATGATTTGAAAGGAAAGGGTTCCCTCTCCATTTCCTTCATTTTCCTTCCAACTCAAGAACATAACTTGATCATTTCTTTCACGCCCCTTTCATTCCCCTCACTTTCTTTCCTTTTCCTTTCCTTCCTTAAAACACTTGAGAACGGAGCATAATCGTCGGGACATCTCCGTCGCTGGTCGGTACGAACAAAAGACGAAGCTCCCTACCACCGAAGCCCTAGTTGTTGGTGAAGACATCTCTGTCGCCGTCGCTACCACCTTAGTCGTCGTTGCTGGTCACCACCTCAGTCGCCATCGCCGGTCACCACTTCCATTCACCGGTCACCATATGTGGGTTGAGAGGCTTGATGAGCAGATGAAATCTCAATTCATTTGATTGAGAAGGAATCTCAATTCCTTCATTTGAGAGAAAATTTTCCCATCCTAAATTCCAATTCCTTTCATTAAAAGTGAACCAAAGATGGGATTGTATAGGAATTGGATTTCAATTTCTTAGAATTCCTAAGGAGCCATTCAAACAAAACAACCCATAAGTGTATATACGTCATAATTATTGTATATGATAAAACATTGTCGTTTACAAATCAACTCCTTTTAATTTTTTATTAACAGCTAGTTAGATAGTGGGGTGGTTGGTAAATCTTAGAATTTAAAGTGGTCATAAGTGATCACATCATGGTTAAATGGTAATCGACATTACGTTATGATGAAAGTGATAGATAATGACAATTACGAATATTCTAATAAATTAAATATTTAAAATATTCAAGTTGATTTGCATTTTGAGAATCTTCTTTTATATCAATATATTTTGGAAAACTCACAAATAGAATAATTAAGATATATAATGATAATAATTGAATTTTTAATAACCCGAATTTGTTACACAAAGGCAAGCGATGATAGATGACGTTAATTGTGTGCATGCAGTACAGTGTAGTGCAGTATGCATGCCTTGTAAATTAAACAACAAAGAAATTCAAATTCTCCATGACTAATAAAACTCAAAAATAGTAAAATCCAAGTTTGAAAAAAATGTGCGGATATGATATTCAAACACGTCTCTTTTATTTTGTTTTTTATTTTCAAGCATTACAAGCCACACAAACTTCATGCAGCAAATTCACATTTCTTTCATTCTATTGGTTATTATTATTATTATTATTATTATTATTATTATTATTATTATTATTATTATTATTATTATTATTATTATTTAGTTTTATTCGGTTTCAATTAATTTTGCCTTTTATTATAATGATTGACTAATTTGTACTACATGCCACCATGTAATATAATACGAAATAAAAATTAATAAAAACCCAGTAGTCCACGGTATTTGTACGGAGGTAACTTAAGAGCAAGGGTGTCATTAAATCTAATAAATATTAGGGAAAATAATACATGTTGAAGTCTTATATATATTAGGGGAAATGATACATGTTATTTGCAGTATCTAACATATGTGTTTGCTATATTTATAACTCATTTAAATCCTTAAAATGTGAAATTACTTAAGTATATTTCATTTAATAGTTTTGTAAGTGTAATAACACATATGTTAAATGCTGTTAACAGCACGTATCATTTCCCTAATATATTAATCGAAGATTAAAGGTGTGTTTTCTCACTTAGATACTTCGTTCGTTTAATAGGAGAAGAAAGTGCTAGCATTCAAACTAGCTTCCTTAAAGTACAATTACTAAAACAATAGGGCAGATGTGTAAAATGCAAATTTACAAATATTAATGGCTAACTTGGTCCTTTTTTCCCTCTAGACATCACAACCTGAAGTTTGAGTTACATGTTTTTCATATTTGGAAATTGGATATCAAAGTTTTCATATTTAATTTACAAGTGACATGATTATTAACTGTTATGCTGGAGTTTTCTATTTCTATTTTCAAGTACCTATTATTCTGTGTTCAATTTGTTTTGATTATTATTTGTGTTTGTTTCGTGTTTAGGGGTGTATGTTTGGATTGGTTTAATATGATCCAATAACGTAAATTCGTTTTTTCATTCTTACCTAAATATATACTTAAGCAGTCGAGATATTCTAAGAAATAAATTTGACACATAATATTAAGATAAAAATAGAGGCATCCAAGTTTATATTTACAAGCTACTGAATCCATCAGATCATTGATTTAATCAACTTTGCTTTGCAATAAAAAACTGAAATAGTTTGTTGACATCATCTTCCACATTTTCTTCATCAAAAACTCAAAATATGTTCATCCATTGTCAACTAAAATAAATACTAATGAAGAAAAGTAAACATATGCATAGGGTTTATGATAACTATATATTACTTTTTTGTACATATATAATTATAAACAATAAATTATATATAAATATATACATGAGACGTACATGATTACCTTTTGTTCTAGTATTATTATTATTATTATTATTATTATTATTATATATATCAGTTTTTTAGATTATTCATTTTATGTTATACTAACCAAAACCAAATTGTTATTCAGTTTTAGACCAATTGAATCCAAAAATTTGAAATATATGAACAAAATAGTCCAATTCGAAGCTTTCAGTGTGATAATTCGATTTTTATCCGATTAGTGGACACTCTTAATTATTTTCTTTACAGGGAATAATAGGGCTAGAAACAAGTCGAACTTTTATCAAATTACTAGAGCTTGGCTTGAGCTCAAACTTGTATGAGTTGAGCTTTTATCGAATTTGATTTCAATCTCGAGCCTAAAAACAAGGGCGAAATATATAACGAGCCGAGTTCGAGTTTATAAAGGGTTGATTTAAAGTTTTATCGAGCTTATCGACTTACAGCGAAGTTTTTTTTATAATTTTTACACATTAACATTTTTTGGTTACATAATATGGTTTTTACATATGTATTTGGAATGTGGTTGGTTATTAAAAGTTATTTTTATATAAATATTCGAATTTTTTTAGCCGAACTCAAATCAATCTTGAATCATCCTTTAGCCGAGTTCGAACCTACATTATGAAGGCTCGTCAACCTATCAAGCAGAGCTCGAGATTATCTTAAAGTAGTCGAGCTGAGGTCCAAGCGTTGACCTTTTGCAATCCTACAGGGCCGTTAAGCTAGACAAGAACTATCACCTAATTAACTAACCTAAGCAAATTGAATTGAAAGTAGGGTTTTAATTTTGTGTATAAAGCTACTAACTATGAAAAGAAAACAAACTAAGTGATTATAAAGCAACAAACTTTAACTAAGAAAAGCAAATTTGAACGAGAACTCAATTAGAAAAGAAGAAGAAGTTATTCACTATAATTTTACTCCACCTAAATATAGATTTGATTATTAAACTTGTTGAAGTTGATTTTTGTAGAAGTTATTCTATTAACTCTAATCTCAAATAATATTAAGGCACGGTTTCTAACAACTCTCTTTACTAATCCTATGACATAATACACCTCAATTTATTACTCAATTGGTAAAATCAACTCCTATGTCACCTCTAATTGCTAATTCAAGAAATCAGTGTTGAAGTTATCAACTAGGTTATTGGTGATTTCACTCAGTATCTCTAATAACCGCCTACTACATTACTGAAGTAAAAAAGGCAGAGAAAGTTATATACTTATATAACCTTCACGCTCTCGGTGCAAGAGATACATGTAATTACAGAACCAAACATGCAAGGGTAAAAGCTTTAAACTTTAAGGATCTTTAATTGCAAACTAATAAATCATTTAGAAAACAGTCAATAATCCGAAAGATAATCAAATCTAGCATAAGGTTTGTTACCTCATAGTGAATTAGAAGAAATCCAGCACATAGACATGGTAGAAGAAACCAAAACCAAATTCAAACTAGATATGATCATAATCAAATCGGGATGAATCTGATGTTGGAATTCCTTATAATCTTCTTCTACAGTGTATGATGGGTGAATCTTCTGTAAAATCTGGGTCTTCTCCTACCAAAGTACTCTCCAATTCATAAAAAAACATGCAAAAAGCTCGTTTGAAAATGTCAAACTTTCAATTTATACTCAACGAGATAGTTGGTACCCGCACACTGCGGCGGAAAAAGAAAATAAGGATGAATAATATAAAAACTTTAAGTTTAAAGAATTTGTAGTTCTTATTACACGCAACATAAAATTGACATTACTAACTTCACTGTAAAAAATAAAAAACAAACAAAATATAATATTTGTCACCGAAAAGCATAAATATTTTAAAAAGATCTCTATAAAAATGAAATAGATGGTTAAGAGAGAACTATAATAGAACTATTCTACTTTTTTCTTAACTAAACATATATTTATTTATTTCTGTTTCTATATAAAGTTTAATATAATATAATATAATGTTAATTCAAGGAGTATTTAGTATTACAATTAAAATTATTATTTTTATTTATATTATGATAAAATTTATATTAAAATATAGATTAAAATTAAGACATTTAGCTGTTAAACAAAAATAAAATATTTATAAATACCTATTTATATTTACATATATTATTATGTGTTAAAAGTATAAAAGGAAAACAAATAGCATATAAAATTATTTTATAATAATATGGGTTGGAAAACAATAAATTGATGTCTTGCAAAAGCGTGACTGGTAATTAATTGCTTTACCTATTCCATTGTAACTCCATCAGAATAACTAATAAATTCCAATGCTAAATATAAAACATTTAGTTTGGAAGTTACTGTTCATTCTTCTTAAGAAATATTATTATATTTAATTTGCCGACCTATATATAGAAAGATAAGGCATCACAACGTGATGTTGGTCAAGGAAAAGTCGGAATTTTGTTCTTTGACAAATCACGGCAAGATAGGGTAAGCATTGCGATGTGATTCTCACCTTTGACCCAGGAACATACCTTGTTTGAGTTTTATGTGATTGCAAGGAGAAGAGCTTGAGATTGCGATTTCTACACCTCAACCAACCTACAAGCACACGAATGCACTAAATATCCATGTTTCAACCATTTTAAGCCTGTTTTTAACATAAAAGCCACATATATGGCCAAGAATAATATTAAAAAACATGTATATATTTGGCAATATCAACAGTTCTGATAATTAAAATCATGTATTAAACACAATTATCGGTCATTGTCATAGAAACGAGGTTACGTAGAGGGTGTGTGCAAGGGCGGACCCAAAATTTGAAATGGATGGTGACACCATTGAAATGGGTGGTGGCACCGCCTTGAAAAAAATCGAAATTTACACTACGCGGACAAAATTAGCTGGTGTCTCATACCACCACCGGCACCAGCATAGATCTGCCCCTGGGTGTGTGTCTGCATGTGTTGATGTAATTTCTACATGCACTTAATCTGATCATGAACTTTTTGTTTGAATATAAAGTTCTTACTCTTAATTTGGATTTCATCTTTTTCTTACTTAAAAATGTTCTATTATATAAACTATATATGAACGATGGTTAAAAAAGAGTATGAGTTAAGTTGGGTGAGTATTTAATAACAATAATAAATATATTAAATGTATGGTTCTAAATAATGTAAGGTGTGAATTAAGGCTGCAATTATGTATATATTTATACTTATATATATATATATCTAATTTATCATAATTAATATACAAATTATACAAAGTTGCACAAATGAGCAGCAACATAACATATATAAATGACAAATTTCTAGAAGTTCAATTCACACGATTACAAAATGTATATATATATAAAGTGCAATTAAAAAATTGATTTTCTTCACGCGTCATGCCTTAAAAAAACTCATCATTTGGCGCATAAAGGCGCGCCTTGACATGCGCCACATCTAACACTCATGCCTAGGGCAATTTCTTAATGGTGGAGCCAGCCTCATGCCTTGGCGACGCCATGACACGTCTTTTAGAACAACTATTTAAATGTTTGTGTAATATATGAGTTAGTTTTAAAAAATGACACATGTTAAAAATTATTAAAAATATATTTAATAACTAAAACGTCAAAGAAATAAGAATCTAGAAAAACAATGATAGACGGTGTCAACACCTAAACTAGCGGTGCAAGCGTTGATGCGAGGGTGACGGCAGACATGCATAACAGCAGAAACGTGGTATCATGATATGAAGAAGCGTAGTATTATTATACAAAGAAACGTGTTTGTATTTCTTGTACAACACATAGATTATTATTATCATAATTAAGAACAATAAGGTCAAGTCTATTGGTTATAATTAAAAAAAATTAAAATGGTTATAAATATTTTAAAATAATAAAACTAATAATTTAGTTAAGTGTGATATTTTAAAATGTTATAAAGGATAAGTATGATATTTGTAAACTAGGTTGAGCAAATACCATATTTTAAAAATTAAGAAAGATGTATATGAATTTCTCTATAATAACTTTGATTTAAATTAAAGTGAAAATTCAATCCAACTTTGACTAAAAAGAGTAAAAAAAAAATAGATTTTAATTCTTATCAAAATCTATAGTTCAGATTTGATAATTATTATTTTTATCTAAATCAACGGTTAAAATTCTATGATGATTTTATTCATTTTAGTCTTTTATTAATATTAGAAGATGGTATCTTATTGTATTACACTAAACTAAATGGCAGTGTAATACAAAGGTTCGTTTAAAAATGATAAATATTAAAAAAATAATAAAAAATATTATACAATTATAAAATTGCGAAAGAAATGAGTATTAAAAAATGACGGCAAATGGCTCAATTGGTTATCATGTTGTTACTAGTAGGGGCAATAAGGTTAAGTCCTTACTAGTTATAATTAAAATTAATTTAAATTTGTAGAAAAATTTTAAATTCATAAAAACTAATCATTTATTAAATATAATATTTTAAATATGTTATAAAGCGTAAATATGATATTTCTAAAATAGGTTAACTAAATATGATATTTTAAGGTTTAAAAAAACATATAAAATTATTTCTATGATAGTTTTTTATTTAAGTTAAAGTTAAAATTAAATATAATTTTGATCAAAGTCAAATTTTAATATTTATTTTATTAAAATTGTTAATTAAAATAGGATCGTATAATTATAATAAGGGTGGATTATGGTTTAACCGTTAAAGTTTTCGTTCAATTTCGGTTTAACCATCAAAGTTTTTTTCTAAACGAAATTACCATAAAGTTTGAATTTTTTTATGATTTAACACTCAAACTTTTTTTCAAATGATTTAAACCTTGAAGTTTTGTTAAAAAAACTGATTAATCACTTAAGTTTTGTATGGTTTTTGATTTTACCCTCTCTACTTATTATGCATTTTACTTTTTATTGAAAAGTTAACAAAACTTAGAGGGTTAAATCATTTTTTAACAAAAATTTAAGGGTTAAATCGTTTAGGAAAAAAACTTTAAGGTTTAAACAAAAAAGAAGCTGTAACTTTGAGGATTAAATAATTATAAATTCAAATTTTATAGTAAAACTGTTTGAAAAAAAACTTTGATGATTAAATTAAAACTAAAGTAAAACTTTGATAGTTAAACAATTATTGACGGTTATAATAAATTAATTTTCGGCCGAATTCCTTTTCATCGTTCAGTCCATCGGCCCAAAATCTAAGTTTGCTACACAAGCCACAAGGTCAACTTCGGCCTTTCTCATTAATTTTACATATTTTTCCCTCAAACTTTAACTTTACCCTCTTTTGGTCCTTACATTGTGGCATCCGAAACAATATACTCTAGGGGGAAGTTTTGCGATTTACAAAGGAAAAACAGCTGCAGCAGAAACCCTAGAACGTTTGTTCTCCCTCGCTTGCGAGTCAAATCGAATATACATACAGAGCGAGTGGGCAATCTGGTGAGCGGGTTTGTCTTTTTGCTTGTTTGCGTTTAAAGTTTGGTGAGATGGGGAAGAAGAAGAAGAGAGTATCGTCAGATGTATGGTGTTATTATTGTGACAGAGAATTCGACGATGAGAAGATCTTGGTTCAGCACCAGAAGGCGAAGCATTTCAAGTGCCATGTTTGCCATAAGAAGCTTTCAACCGCCGGCGGTATGGCCATCCATGTCCTGCAGGTCCATAAAGAAACCGTCTCGAAGTAAGCCCTACTCCCTACTTTTGTCAATGGGTGAACAATTCCTGTTAATGTTTGCGAATTAACTTTTGTGGTAAAATCGTTAGACTTAAGATTTTTCCCCTTTAACAACTATTGTTAATACATCATTTGCAAGCAATGTTCCTTTTAGAATAGCAGATTACATGATCACAATGCATTTTGAAATCAGAGTGAATATGATGCTTTCATGACTTAATTAGCACCCACAAACTGGCAACTATCTCTTGTTGAACTCCCCTTTGAACGATTTTATCAATAGAGATTAGACTATGAGGTTAGTTATGTCAATCCATACCTTGCTATCAGCCTATCAATGTATTGGTGTATTAATACATTAACAAATGTATACATGAGTAACTTCCATGCGTGTCTTAAGATTATTTGGGTAGGACCATTGGGCTAAAACTCTTTCTTCATCAAAATGATTGCTGGCGATTAAACTATATGAGATGTCAAGCTATTACGCTCTCAATACACATAAATCCTCACATGAAACTGGGTTAATAGGGTAAAGATAGGCAAAAAACACTAAAAGGACTAGATGTGGATTAGTGCTTTTGGGTAACAATTTTTGTATTTGAGCTTCTTCACTATTCTTTTTACATCTAACTATCTAAGGATCAGCATCTCACCTTCAATTTTAAAGGTAGCAACCTACCATTTTGAATAATACATATAACTAATTTGCATTTGTGTAAACTATATCTTTATCTATATCTATATCCTCTGATAAAGCAAGATTTCTACTTTGAAATTCGATAATCAAGTTCCATTTTCTCACATGTCGTTAAATTAGCCTCCAAATTGAATCATGACACCCCTGCTTTATTCCCCCTTCCTCAAGGCCATTTCCTTTCTCCATTCAATGTAATGAAACTTTGATAAATCTTGATGGAATAACATAGTGAATGAGAGTATGAGACTTTAGAGATGCTAAATTGTTGAATGGAGACTTTTGAGAATTGAGATACTAAAGTTTTGACGTAAGACTTCTGAGAGACTCTTGACCTTTTAATGTATCTGGATAGTTGTGTACTTAACCACTCCATCATCATTGGGACTTGGGAGTTGGGAGATGATTAAATAGAAGATTCAATATCCGAATGGCAGTCTTAGTCCAAGACATTGTCATAAGTCAAACATACTAATGAATTTTCATGTCGACATGAAATAATCTTCATATTATGGTCTACATGAAGTCTTGGGACAAGTGTTCAATATGTGGTGTTATAGTATGGTTTAATAATAATGTAGGTTTGATGTTTTTTTGGCTTTCTTTAATTGACAATACCTTCATTTTGTTTGATGATGGTTTTCTTGATGATTTTGACATTAGTTGTTGGAATGTGATATCAAAAAACATGTATTACTATAATTTAATAGTTTTAACGTAAACTAGTCTTATTATTTGTTTAGGCTTCGTGTGCTAGTCTTATTGTTGTATCTAAATTTCGATAATCATATAAAATCTTTTCTAATTACTATGTTATTTTGAATACTAGGATATTATTTTAGTGTCCTATGTAAATACCATTCTTAAACTTTTGGCAACCTCTTTGCATCAGTAGTTTAATGATGGCATCCACACATAATTTAATTATCTTTGCATTAGTTTTAATGTTTTATTATCATACCAAACATCAGTGGTAAAAATGTAATGATCATTATTTATAAATTCTGTACTTGAATGTTGATATTGAAAACTTGTCCTTTTAGCTTGGAGAAATGAGAAAGTACTTCAAACTTCAAAAGTGTTTTCTTACCATTTAATTAAACATGTAATGTAGAATGACTACTTAAATTGGCTTAATAGAAGGTAAGTAATCATAATAATTAAGTGAACAAAAGTTGTAGTAATTTATATTTGATAGTTTGTAGTTATGATACCGTCGAATGATAGATCAAGTTAGCAATCTTTTAAATGGAAATTTACATAAAAATTAATAATATACTTATATTTCTACTCAAATTAATTTATTGGTGAACTAAATCTGCATAATGTGATGAGAAAGTTGTAAGTGTGTTGGTGATTAAACTAATCAGATATCGGTAACTAAAGCCGAGCTACTATTTGAATGTAACTTTTTGTTGGTGTTGTTGTTGTTAGATTTAAATAACTTACTTATACCTATGGTTTGTTACATATATTACTCTTTAATCGAGTAAATAAAAATTAGAGTAAATTCAATGTTGTAAAAGTTGCTAGCACTACTCGAGCGGTCGGATGGGATGTAGTGAGTAATCAGCCTAAGCGGGTCGTACTTGGATTTGGTTATTTTGATGGAATTCCTGAATTATATGCATGACAAATAGCCAAATAATATAAGTTCATAACTAAATAGAAATAAAAAAAATAAACATGTTTAAATATTCAAGTACTTCAAACATAAATACTCATTTTTCTATATTAGACCCAATGTCGAGTCTCACTTGCATCATTCACTAATAGTACTTCCATATGCTTCTATTTTTTTATGTTTTTTTCCCATCAAATTGCACTAAATTGAACAGAAACAAGATTTTTCCATCAAATATGCACTAAACTGAAGGCTTCATGCTTCCTGCCTAGGCCGAGTTGGACCGAGTTTGACCCTGACTGATTTTCCAAGGCGAGTACTCTGCCGAGTAGACTGGTTGTACAACACCGAGTAGATTTCACTTTTCACCCCTGTGGTTTACTAGGAATTCCACGTTTGTTAGTTTTATCAATTAGACTTTAATTAATAATATTAGTGTGTAAGTGTGTAACCATATTGATGGTCTTACTACACCGAGTAGATTTCACTTTTGAGTGACCCTTGTGGTTAACTAGGAATTCCACAACGTTTGTTAGTTTTTATGAATTCGACTTTAATTACTAATCAGTGTGTAACCATATTGAACAAAAGTTATTTTAAAAAGTTGGAACAAAAAGATTTTGGGTCAGCACGGCATGATTGATGGAGCATTGAGATGAAGTTGGACTCACGTATTGTGATAGCACTGTTACTAAAGGATGAAATATTTACCAAATCCCATCCATTAGCAATGAGTATATCCTCTTAAACTGCATTTGTTCTCTATTATAGATGAAATGTAGCTATTAATATATTCAGGTTAAATGTAAAACATGTGTTAGTTGTATAATTCATATATTATACATTCATTTTGTCAATTTGGTTTAACGTGGGTGTATTAACTAGTATATACCTAAGTTAAATAGGCTGGTGACATTGTATGTTGAGAAGTAAAGTAGTAGTACAATCTCAAGACTTTGATACTTCAACTTTGTCACATACCTAGAATGGTACTCATGACAGTCCCCTAAAAGAACAAATAATCACGTTTCGCTGCAAACTATCAAACATTAAAACTTACTGTGAACTTGAGATGTTTGACACCAAACTAACTCTAGGATGTTGCTTATGATCTTAATGAACTCTAAAGGAGATGCAACTTTGTATATTCTTTAACTGATTGTCAAGTTGAGACAATTCCCAAAATCTGAGTTAATTTTTGTCTTTTAGCATCTTTGCTTTTAGTTTCCGATGTGATATACTACGAATTCTAGTACCTCTCATTGACTAAATTCTAACTCGATAATTCTTAAGTCTGTTTTAGATAATCTTTTGCTTGTTAATGAGTTCTTTTTTAATGTAAATGGGATCTTGCTTTGATTGTTGGTAACTTAGCGGTCTTTGATTTCATCTCACATATTTTTCCTAAATTTTATATCAAACATGGATATCATATTTACAAAGTGACATCTCTTACAGGGTTCCAAATGCTAAAGATGGTAGAGAATCAACAGATATTGAAATTTATGGCATGCAGGGGATCCCACCTGATGTCTTGGCAGCTCATTATGGAGATGAAGGTATGTAACATGTTTTTTATTCTCATATTTAATATCATATTAATCTTCCTATATTATTCATGGCACATAAGTCACATTCTAAATCCAACGATCTCATGATTTTTTTTTGAAGAGCGAACACATATGCCATTATCACCACAGAAAAGGAAACAAAGTCTACAAAGTCAGCACCATTTTGCGAGAGCAAAAACAGAGCTCTGAGCACTAAACAAAACTAAACAGACAACACTAAAACAGTCCAAATCAAGATTGATACAAATTTATTGAGCATTTGTTGATTCGTGACCTAAGGCTAAACTCCAATATTTTTAGCTTGTGACTCAAAATGTAACTTCACTCCAAGAGTCAAGATTTCAATAAATAAATTAAAATATATGTTTCTATATGTTCTATATGTTTACTATATGTATTGAGGGTTTAGTTTTTATAATGTTATATAGGCATCTAATTAACTCTCATTTAATTTGTCAATGACTTCCACTTAGTTTGATATGAAGGGTAAAATTGTAGCTTCAAATATCTTAAAATTAATAGATTAAGATATTGAACTAGGGGTGTTGTTTGTGTTTGTTTTCAGGTAGATCGGTTTTTTAGTTGTCGAGAATATACCGATAGCCGAGCTGAATTTTATATCGGTTAGTTGGGTTTTGGGTAGTCGGTTGTCGGGTCAGGTATTTTTTGAGTTACCCAAAAATACTCTTTTCACTTCTCCATTTTCTTACTCATGGATTTTGTTTTCTTTCTTCTGCGTATGAACTTAATCAATTTTAGCAAACACCAAAAAATGTGTGGGGTTGGGTATGATTGTTTTTTGTTGTTGTTGCGTATCTTTTGTGTGTATGTGTGTGTGTGTAATACGCTTATAAAAATATAAAAACTACCCATTAATGCTTCTCTAATTCCCAGCTTATTATAATTGAAGACTTCCCGTAAAAATAAAAATAAAAGAATTTGACAAAGGCTCTCTTTTATTACCGTCTTCAATACTTAGCGCATAGCCGCATATAGGCTACTGATAGAAAAACAAAGAACTTAAGAAACTCTAATCACATAATTAAAAGTAACATGACATTTTTACCTCTAATATGCATTTGTCATCATAAAATGGATGATGATGATGATCGCTTAGCCTACATTTATTTGCTTAGACAAAGAAGTGATAAATATGAATTTGTTTGTTGTTATCTTTCTTTTTTGGCATTGATAACTGCAGTGAATGTTTTCTTTCACTTATCATTTGCAGACAATGATAATCCCACAAAAGTTGGAAAAGTAGAAATTTCATCTTCCCAAGTTGGCATGTTACCAGGATCATTAGTATATCCTCCATCCACAATGCAATCTATGTAAGTAAAATGAATATTTGGATGTCATTAATGTTTTTAAAGATAAAGATATTATTTTATTTTCTGTCATGTGGTGTTTTATGATCTAAATATTATTCTTTTATTTGAAACAGCTACAATCCTGGATTAGCTGTTCCTCGTGGTGGTTGGCCAGTTCCACCTCGCCCACAGCCATGGTTTGCACAGAATCCAGTTCCACCTGCACCTATAGGAATGATGATGCAGCAGCCCCAGTCCCAGCCCCTGTTCCCGGTCCGGCCTATTACTGCACCACCAGGGTTACAAACGTCATTTCCAGTACCAGTTGCTTCCACTGGGCCCAGCTTGGCAGCATCATCACCTTCTGTTGTTGTATCTCAGCCATTATTTCCTGTTGTTTCTAGCAATAATGGCATTCCTTCTCAAAGCTCACCGTATTCTGCTTCTAATCTTTCAACATTAAGCTCCCCTTCAATTGGAGTTACAGCTAGTTTGCATTCGTATGCATCTGGGCCGAATACTGGTGGTCCTTCAATTGGACCACCACCCGTAATTGCAAATAAAGCTCCTGCTATTCATCCAGCAACGAATGAAGTCTACTTAGTGTGGGATGATGAGGCCATGTCCATGGTATCTTTTTTGTTCTTATTGTTTCTAGTTCTCTGTTCATTAATTTTCTTGATGCTGTTGATTTGATATTTTGCTGTATTCATTTGTTGACAGGAGGAAAGAAGAATGTCATTACCAAAGTATCAGGTGCATGATGAAACAAGCCAGGTAAGTCGTACCTTGTACCATTTTCAGATTTCAGCTTTCCTTAAATGTAAGGTATCAGTAATTCTCCATTTTCTTTAATTTTTATTTTGATTGCTTATTTCAAAATAATAATGTGTGGAGAAGAGTTTACTGTATGAGCCTTTTGCTCATGTTTTTGGCCATTCTCCGGTTGGAAAGCAAACTGAGCATCAAAAGTTCAAGTAGGTATTTATGTTTTTGTTGTTTCTAGTTAGTAATTATATATGTAATATATACTTCTGCTGAGGTTGCTGCATTGCATGTGATCTACTTGAGGACTCTCCAACCAAAGTATGAAGTGTATGTATTTGCTTTTCTAGAATTACTGTATGTTTAATTCTAAATATTTTTGAAGTGTTGTTGGATATATGGGCGAGACAACTCACATAACAGAGTTTTTGCCCATTTGTAGCATCGTTACAAAATAATTTTATGACCCAACAATCAATCGATACAAACTTGGCCCAGGTCAGCTTCTTCTGGAAAATTCGGATTTTTGCGTAGTAGATGCAAAGCCGTAGTTACTCAAATATTCTATAGCGTTAAGCATTAATGATGATGTTTATTGGTGAGTTTATGATTTGGAAGATTCTAATGACATGAATTGTGGGTCCATTCCTTTTCAGATGAGCTCAATAGATGCAGCCATTGATAGGAGGATATCAGAAGGCAGGCTTGCGGGTCGAATGGCCTTCTAGAGTGACATTTGTTTTCATCTAAGAGCTGGTTGAAGAAGAAAAAGAGGCAAGCATTCTTTGAATCATTCTAGGTAGAAGCAGACTGTTGGAATTTGCAGATTTGTGTTTTTTGTTCATTAATGATGGTATTAAAGTTAAAATATAATATTTCGTTCTTTGTCTTGTGGAATTGAAGTTGTTTGTATAAGTTAGATGAAGAAAAAACTAGAGCACAATTTTTTTAAGTTTTTAGTTAGATGGTTAACGTTACTTGGTTGAAAGCAATCGTTTGATCAAAAATCGATGTTAGTCATTGCTTCGCACCCAATACTGCTAGGGCTTGAAGCTTGAATTCAATTGAAATTTGATGTGAATTTAAACATTTAATTGGTTTGTTGTGGTGAAAATTGAAGTGGTGACCTTTATGAATGGACCAACGCAATTTGAAAACTTGCAAGAACAGTTTTATTATGAAAAATTCAATTTGTTTTTACAACGTTATCTGCTTTATCCTTCTAGCCACTAGATGATTGCACACAGTATCCACTAACTCTCTTCTCTCTATTGTTTTTAACATATTTCTTGATCTAATAAGTAGAAAGACGAGTAAGAAGTGATTTAAGCCCTTGATTTCATTTCGAGTGGAAAATAGAAAGAGGAAACTTCATTTTCAAAACTCAAAACTCCTGCATTATGCAGCAATACTATAAATACACCATCACCACCATAGTTACCTTCAAAATGCTAGCTCCGCCACCTTAAACAACCAATAACCCCACCTTCCTCTCTTGTCGTGATACGCATCTTCTTGGGGAGAATAGATTTAGGGTTTTGCTTTGGTTGGTTTTAACTTTTTGCCTCTGGCATGCCCAATGAATCCAACAATCATCTTAAGGGGCTGTTTGTTAAAACATAATGATTAAGTTCTGAATAATTCAAATGCTGTGTTTGATAAGGATTCTAAATGAACAATCTAAATGATGTAAATATCATTTTAACGTTATTATTGATTTATTACATTATAAGATATGATTACTGAAATTTTCAGGCTATAGAAATATCATCCTTTTCATAACCCTTTCTTTCTTTGATGGTAATGGTTAATTACTGAAATTCTCAAGCTATAGAAATATCATCCTTTTATTTACTTGTAGCTAAAATTTATTGTGTTTAATGGCAAAATTATAGTGATAACCTTATAATTATTTATAGCACAATAAATTACAATTTCTGAAATTACCATTTAATCTCCATGTTTGTTTTCTTGGTGAACCGGTAACAAAGTGAATGCCACTCTCTTGCCATGGAACTCAGACTTCTGAGCCTAAGGCATTGGTATAATTTTTGTTGTTTGGACTTTGGAATAACATGCTACTTCTTAATTATTATAAATTTCATTTTATGAATTTATGTTTGCAAATGAATGGTCATTATTTATAAATTTATTTTATTAACTAAAGGGTGAGTGAGTATCATGTGGATGGATTCTTCTTCAATGAACAGATGCCTCTCCACTTATCAAAGTAAATTTATTTATTCTAATTTATATTATATTTTTATTATTATTATTGTTGATGTTGCTGTTATTATTAGGCCAGCCGAGTTAGGCCCTCTATGAAATTCAATGAATTTAACTTTTCTATGTAAGAGCAGTGTCCTCTTTGTGCTACTAATCTTTGAAGGTGTATGATTTCCCACTTAATCATTCAACATGAAATTTTGTTAAAAGTATCCATTTCATCTATTTGATTATGTGCACAAGAGGCATATAATACAAATAGATGTAAATGATATTTTTAACAAACTTTCATGTTGAATGATTAAGTGGAGAATCATATTCCTCCAAAGATCAGTAGCACAAAGAGGACATTACTACAACATACAAAAGCTAAATTCATTGAATGACATAGAGGACCTAACTAAGCCTAATAATAATAGCAACACTAACCATAACAATAATAAAAATATTAATAAAACTAACATAAATTAGAATAAATAAATTAGCTTGATAAGTGAAGAAGCATCTATTCATCAAAGCAAATTCCATCCACATGATACTCACTCACCCTTTAGTTAATAAGACAAACTCATAACTAAAGACCATTCATTTGCAAACATAAATTCATACAAGGAAATTTATAATAAATAAGAAGTAGCAAATTATTCCAAACAACAAAAATCTTATTAGTGACTTAGGTTCTCAAGTATGATGAGTTCATGACAAGAGGGTAGTTCCAATTCAGGGTGTTCCCTTACCTCTCATCACCAAGAAAACAAAACATGGAGATTAAATGTTAGTTTTAGAAATTGTAATTTGAGAAAATTGTTCTCTGAAAAATTGTAAAGTAATCACTTTAGTTATGCCACTAAACACTTAGCTACAAGTAAATTCAAGGATGATATTTCTATAGCCTGAAATTGACCATTACCATAGAATAAAGAAGGGTTAGAAAAGGAAGTATCACCTTCAAAGAAAACCTTGTTTTTGGTCATCTATTCAGGTTGTGCTTGATCCTTTCCTTCTTTAATATAACGCTTGTGAGAAAGAGTTAAACATTTTTTTCAAGCTAATGGTTCTGAAGTGAAACCTCTCAAAAGAGACAAAAGAGAGAGAGAGAGAGAGAGAGAGAGAGAGTATACAAGAGCCTATACATGGTTTCTCTATAAAAAGGTGAGCTAGTTAACAGCAAAACCAATTAACTCTAGAAGCACCAAATCTATGAGATCTAACTTCTAATTACAAGATTGATCTAAAAAAATAAGCAATCTAACATTCTACGACAGAACCCCGCATATAGAAAAAAAGCTAAAAAATAATTCAACTCACTAGAGCATTTCAACGATATCTAGAACTTCAGAATTATAAAGTGATTTTTCTAGACCTAAATGATTGTTGGATTCATTGGCATGCTAGAGGCAAACGGTTAAAACCAACCAAACCAAAACCATAAATCTATTCTCCGTGGGAAGAGTAAGATGGCGGAGCTGGCGTTTTGAAGGTAGCTATCACGGTGATGGTGTGTTCATGGTATTGTGGAATGATACTAGAGAAAGGGCATGGGTTTTGAGTTTGGAAATCAAGTTCCCTCTTTCTTTCTTGTTCCCACCTTTCTTTAGGGCTTAAATCACTTGTTATTAATAGTAAGGTCCATATATCTCCAACTTAATCTTAAAGTAAACGTCTTAAAAATTATGGTCAACATTTATCCACACATTATAATATAGTAAGATATAGAACAAGGTTTCATTGAGAACCAAATTAATTGCGAGAGCTACGAGTACTAAGCAATTATATTATATGCATCAACAAAATCATTATATTCATGATTATGCATCTCAATTAATGTGTTTCGTGGGTTTTGGAGAATTTGGGTCGAATAATATGAAGAAAATGACACACACACACACACACACACACACATATATATATATAAATATATAAATGCATCTAATGTGCGTCAAATTTGATCCATTTTTATGTTTTCTTAAATTTGTTATCAAAATTCTACCCAAATATTCTGAAAATTCATGAAACAGTCTAATTAAGATGTATAATCGTGAATATAATGAATTTGTATTTAAATTTGACTCAATTGCTTAGTTCTTGCAATAAAAGTGATGCTCGATGGAACATTTCCATATTCACTAAGAATAAGTTTTATTGAGAGAACTAAGCAATCGGATTATATGCATTTATAAAATCATTATATTAGTGATTATTCATCTTAATTAAGGTGTTTCATGGGATTTCACATAACTTGGATTGAAAAATGTGAAGAAAATCGCGGATATATAAAGATGCATCTAATGTGTGTTGCATTTGATGCATTTTTACGTTTTTATGAGTTTCTCATTATTCTTCCACCCAAGTATTCTGAAGTATTAAGAAACACTCTAAATAAGATGTATAAAATCTAATTTGTAGATGAATTTGACTTGATTGCTTAGTTTTCGTCATAGAAATGGATATCAATAGAACATTCCAACATATACGACAAGGTTTCATGGTGAACCAGAAAATCATTATATTCATGATTATGCATCTTAATTAAGGTGTTTTATGATTAGAGAATTTGATCAAAAAAAGTGAAGAAATTGTGGATATATAAAATGTATCTAATGCGCATCCCATTTTATGCAATTTTTTATGTTTTCGTAATCTCATTGTTTCTTCCCACCAAATGTTTTGAAAAGTCACAAAACACTTTAAGTAAGATGCATAATCATGAAGCTAATGAATATAAAGATAAATTTGACTCGGTTTGTCAGTTCTCGTAATAAAAGTGATTCTCAATGGAACATTTTCATGTAAAAACTGAATGCAAAATAGATAAGGAAATGATTATTTTACAATTGATTCATGAAACATTGAAACACATTCACAAATAACTGATTCATAGCTCTTTACATTAAAGAAAGTCATAACAACAACAACAACAACAATACCTAATCCAACTATAACGAGGTATGGGAGAGGTAAAACAGGGAAATATAATTCATATATATTAAATTAAGAAAGTGATTCACAGATATAACGAATTAATCCACATCGTTTATCCATATATATATATATATATATATATAGGAATGAGATCAAATAAAAAGAAAATTAAAGTAAAAAGTGTAAAAGAGATGATTATTTGATCATTTTTCGGTATATATATCAACTGATAACCGTTAGTTCATCATCTTTATTGATTAAAACTAGTTCTTCATCAATTTCTTTTTGATTTCAAATACAGATTTTGAAAACAAAATTTTGGAATAATTTGTTGATGAACAAAATACTTTTATCTAAAAAGTGATGAATATGTCGGATTCATCAAAAAGAAATTGATGAAGAACTAGTTTTAATCAATAAAGATGATTAACTAACGATTATCAGTTGATATATATATATATATATATATATATATATATCGAAAAATGATCAAATAATCATCCCTTTTACCCTTTTTACTTTAATTTTTTTACTTGATCTCTACCCATATATATATATACACATATATCTCCAGTATGTTTGATATTGTGATCAAGGCATAACAGGGAAATATAATTCATAGATATGAATGGGTTGCTACACGTGATAATATCTCTCTCTAATGAAGCATGTATAAAAAATGGTACACAAAGAAACCTAATCCATATTTATCCCCACCGGAACCCTAATCCATTTTTGTCCTCCACCATTGGCCAATACAAAAGGTGCAGATGGGTTGATCTTGGACGACGGAGAACATAAGAATAAAAAACATCAATAGAGGCCACTGTCGGTAACTAAGATAAAATTCACAGTATTTTAAAGTAATTAGTATACTCGAATGGTATTTGCTTACTTCAAGTCAATTACCTGAATAGTACACAAAATTTTAAATATTACAACCTCAGAGTATGCTGATAATTGTATTAATTAATATAACCCACAAATATACTTGGCAAAACTTCCATGACTAAATGTTTCTTTTAATAATTTATAGCATAACAATATTCTTAAGAGTAAAAAGTCGAGGGGCTAAACTATAAATTTGGAAACTAATTAAGTAATTAAATAGTCAAACTTTATGTAGTAGAACTGAGGTGGACACTAGCAGGTCAGCTTTCACAGCCCACCACGTAGAACAACCAAAACTACTATGGCCCAACACTCAGCCAGCCCACCGTGTTCATGTTTTATTTTGGCGAAAATAACTCATTTTGACCTTTTATACTCTTACTTTTTTAAAAAAATTTATCTGTCGTTTAATACTAAAATCATTAATTTTGGATGAGCAAAAAGCTTAAACGTCAAACTCCTTTAGTCCAATAATCTTATTTGTATAGATTTGACGAGACAAGTAAAATACAGTATAGTGTTACTCAGTAAAATAGTTGCTTGAATGTATACAAGATAGCTATATTAAAGAAGGGTTAGAATAGTATAACTTATATATAACAATATAGATACTTTTGTGTCTACAGCGGAGTAGTTGTTGGTAATTTTAATGTCACCGGTTCATTTAGTGTAATGGATTTTGTACGTGTGGTTCAAAGTGACTAAAACTTTGTTCTAAAACAATTTTGGAGAGTATGAAGTGCATGATTGTATTAATCTAGGTTGATCCTTGTAAGATAAAGGGGGCAACGGCCCCTCAACAAAAAAAAGGGGTAATTAGAGGTGCATGCTTGGAGGTGGTGTCATTTCTTGGGCATTTAAGAAGCAAACTTGCATTACAAACTCAACAGGAATCAGAATTTGTTGCGTTAGGCGCGGCCGGTAAGAAAGCATAATGGCTAAGAGATTTGATTTATGAGATTCATTGTGGAAAAAGCCGATTGCACCGCTTTCTATCCGTTGTGATAGTGCAGCTACTTTGGCTAAGGCTTATAGCCAAGTGTATAATTGGAAAATCCAGACCACTTAGGTGTAAGACATATCATGATTAGAGAATTAATCATGAATGGTATTATTTCGGTGGAGTTTGTAAAATTGTAACAAAATTTGGCGGACCATCTTACTAAAAGTTTGGCGTGGGACTTAGTGTACAAGTTAGTGATAGGATGGGATTAAAGTCCATTTAATTCAATAATGGTGAAATACCCAATTCCTTTCTAATACAACTTTAGAAGTTGAATTCAATGCGGAAAGCTCACACTTATAGATTGAAACACATTATGAGTCATCCCAGGTACATGATGTACTATGTGATTGTGAAATGTAGCCGCGCTTCAAAAGGTTGTGGACTTGTCCTTTATACAATCATGAAAGAATTAGGACACATAGCTTAATAATTGTGTCGGGTTAATTTGACTAGATGAGAATTGTGAACTTTTATGTATTTTATCTTCATGTATTCAAATGGGTTGATGGGTTCAATCCTTAGGACACCCGATTCTTGAATATTTAGAATGTGTAAAATACTAATATGAAAATTCAATCGATTCGACATTTTCATTTATGTGTAAGTTTTGGTGTGTTTAAATTACTTTTGTATAACTTCATGGTTACACTAGAATCGGGGAGGATTGTTAGTGATTTTAGTGTTACTGATTCATTTAGTGTAATGAATTTTATACGTGTGTTTTAAAGGGACTAAAACTTTGTTCTAAAACAAGTTTGGAGACTGTAGAGTGCATACTTATATTAGTCTAGGTTGGTCCCGGTAAGATAAAGAGGGCAACGCCCCCTTAAGGGGTGTTAGGCAGCGCCGTGGCCCGAAATTTAATATAGTAGAGGGATTGTAATGAAAATTCTTGATTTTAAGGGGTTTTCATTATAAATCTGAAAATTTTGTAACTCCGGTTTTTCTGGTTTTTTCAAAAGGAAAATAAATATTCTCTAGTTCTGAACTCTTTCTGTGCCAAAAACTTGATCATATACTTCTATTATTATCCCAGTTTGGATTTCGTGTAACCCAGACACTTAGGGTCGAAATATCAAATTTGGAAAATGATAAACACGATTGTAGAAGTAATCCGAATACTCTGTTTTAACAGTAGTCAGCTCGAGACAGTCAGTCCAAAGATCACTCAACTTAAGCATTAGAGTTTGTCTCTATCTAGATTCATTAGCTGAATGCCAAAATAGAAACTCAAACAACAAAGATTGTAGCAATGAAGCTCCCTCGTCAAAGGAGGAAGCTGCTACTACCACTGTTGCATAAGCTGAGGCTAAAAAGGCTCCCTCATCATATCAACTCAAGGGAACTTCATTCGTCCAACCGTTTTAATTTGCTCAACTTCAAAAAAAGTATCTCGATAATCACAACTAGTTAACATCATTAGTGATGCAAAGGAATAAAGATAAAGGGAAGAGAAATGTTGTTGAGTCCGATTCTCTAAAAAATGATCCTCAGTCAACCAAAATTCAAAGGAGAAGAATAAGGTTAGTGGTATGATCAGATTCATCTTAATCTGATAAGGAATAAGCAATAAAGGCTGCTACCTGCAGGAGTTATATACATATGATTCAAGTTGAATAGCTACGCAGAGCAGGTAGGGATGACTTTAGATAAAATGGGGAGCAGAAGGTGACTAAGCTGAGAAAGTTACACAAAAGTCTATGGTTAGTACATCACATAGCCAAAACCATCGAAAGCAGGATGAAAAAACTTCAAGAGAAACTAGAGCTATATAAGATCAAGAAAGCAGTTCTCAAGAAAAGTTCATTTAGACAGCATTTTGTATCTTTCTAAGAAATTTGTGTAAGTCTAAACTAATATGCATGTGTGATCATGTGTATGTTATCTTGGAAATTTTTTTAAAATATGAAAGTTCAAAAAATGCCAAAAGAAATTTGCTAAATGGAACAAGAGAATTGAAAGTTAAAATACTATGCATAATAGTTTTTTTCATCATCAAATATGATGAGATTGTTAGTCAAGTCCCTTATTTGTATAGAATTGATGAAATAAATTTGTAAAATAGTTTATGTGTTAGCATCATTGTACAACCTTAAAACGTATATGCATTGTAATTGTCTAAATGGAAGAAAATGGAGGGGGGACCATTTTCTTTCAAATCATACTAATTTAGGAAGATACGTTTTTAACCAAATAGTCATTCCTTCCATCTCCCATTCCCTCCTTAAAAATTTTTTGAGAACACACACCCTTTGATGATTTCCTTTCATTCCTTTTCCTTTCAAAAAACAACTCGAGAACACAACATTAGTGTTTAGAGCGTGAGTTAGTTAAGTTGGGTAGTCAGCTCACAGACACAAAATTAGGTGTTGTTTGTTTTCGAAGATATAAATGTTTGTTGTCTTATTTCATGTATTCGAGAGAAGATATGGTTTAAAAGGTTTTTGAAAAAAATATACTGTTTAGCTTCTCAAAATAAGCAAAAATAAGACAAAATAAAGTTTTATGTCTACGAAAAAACAAACAAGCTTATTAGAAACGTCTGCGGGCGCGTAGACGTTTCTTTGAAAAAACAAACAAGCTTTTTAGAAATGTATGCGTGTCTGTAGACGTTTTTTTAAAATAATACCTTATTTTAAAAATAAACAAAGCCTTGTGTTTGTTTAATCCATGACTTCCTAACCTTATGGATGTTTCGGAAGACTTTCAAACGTTTACAATTTGTGTATTTGAAGGATTAAAGACTGAAGACTTGCTGAAAAAATCAATCGTAGTATACTAACAATTTATTCTAACATTGATCTAATTTCTAACATTATTAGTAAACTAACAATAATTAAAGATTAACACTAACTAACAATAATCTAACATTATTAACACTAAATAATAATCTAACATCATCAATATATTAAATAAAAAGACTACATTGAAGATCAACACTAATTAAAGATTAACACTAACTAACAATAATTTAACATTATTTACACTAAATAATAATCTAAAATCATCAAATAAACTATTTAACACATAATTATATATATAGAAACAAGTATTCTATCATTGATCTAACTTCCAACATTATTAGTGTACTAACAATAATTAAAGATTAACACAAATCAACAATAAGCTAACATTATTAACACTAAATAATAATCTAAAATTATCAATAAAACAAATTAATACCAAAACTAATAAAAAATAATATAATCTAACTTTAATATAACTAAAATTATAATCTAACATAATTAAATAAAAATTTTAATATTAAAGCTAATAAAAACTAAAATAATCTAACATTAAATTAACTAAAGTCATGATCTAACATAATCAAATTAAAAAAATCAATATTAACACTAGTATATTCTAACATTAAATTAACTAAAGTTATTAAAACAGATTAATTATAATCTAACAAAAATATTAAAATTAAAAATATACCTTGAATATGCTAACGGAGGGAGGCAGGGAGGCGCAGACCGCCGGCAGGGAGCAGGCAACAGTGGCAGCGGCGGTAGGGAGGTGACGGAAGGAGAGGAGGAAAACAAACAACCTCCAAATCAACAAAAAACCAGATATTAACAACAAATACTAACAAAAAAAGATAAAAATAAATCAAATAAAACCTTACCTTGACCGGCGGCGGCGCGACGGAGGAGGAGGTCGGAACACGAAAGAGGGATTGATTCAAAGAGTAGAGGAGAGAGAACCGAGTGAGAGAGCGCAAGAGAACAGCGGTGGTCGCCTGAGGTGATTAAGAGAGAGCGGCGGTGGTCGCCGGAGGTGATTACTAGAGAGCGGCGAGAGAGCGACAGGAGTGGGAGAACCAAAATGACAAAAAAAGATTAAACCGGGACCTAATATCTCATAAATTTTTTTGCGGCGACTCGTTTTGCAGCGACAAACAATACCCTAATATTAAGAAAATGAAAAATCCATTTGCGGCGACATAACACCTTTTGTGGCAATGGTGAAATTTTTAGGTGGGAAAAAGATCCTGCCATTGTTTTCGTGGGAAAAAATAAAAATTATATCCTTAGACTTTTAGCGGCGACATGTGTCGGTGGGCTTCGTTGAAAGTCACATCTCTTGACTGGAAATTTGTCTTTTAGTGGGCTTTTTGAGGCGACATATATCACCGTAAAAAGATGTTGCCGCAAAAGTCCAAATTCTTGTAGTGCCTTGGTCAACTTAGCTCAGAGGAGGTTAGCTAGGCGCAAGAAAGGAAGGGTTCGCGTGTCCGATTTACATTCTTAAGGGACTAAATCGTACATTTATATGAAGAATACGGTACAAATGAAGAATAAGGTATTGTTTAAATTGGTGAAAATTTGATGATAAATGATGGTGAAATTTCTTACTAAAAATAAACCCTAATGAGTAAAGAGTCTTCTAAAAGAAGTAAAGAGTATAAAGAGTCTCCATAAAGAGTAAAATAACACGTATACAATTTTATGGCCTGATCGACTATCATTTATATATATCCTTTTCCCTAAATTTAAAAGGTGATATTAATGGTATGTAATCTTTTTCACATAATACAATCTTAGAAATATCACATTATGGTTATACACATAAACATCAAAGGGTCCACTATGGTAGGTGAGCAATAAGACCACCGTTGAAAGAGGAGTTGAGTTCGTCATGGTGATGACGAGTTGGGGGACGATGAGCGAGATGACAAGGGGCCTTAGTGGATGACGAGCTCCCACTACTATAACCGGTCTAAGAGTGAATTATTCGACCCCAATTTAAAAATTATTGCATATCGTTTCTCTTGGTACTCTAATTCATATATCTTTGATAAGAAAGAAATGATATATCTTCTTACTGTTTCTTTCTACTTATTCTTCTACTCACAAGATAACGCACTGTCAAAATTGATAAATTAGTGAAAAACAGAATTAGTGAATGAATGAAGTATGAAGAAATATCGGGAAGATATATTATTTCTTCTGATAAAATGCATAAAATCAAAAGGCTAGGTAATTTCTATAAGATATTTGATATATTCTCCTATTATTTCCTCATACTCACGAGATTAATACAAGTATTAAAATCAATAAAATAATAAGAAAAAAGAATAAATGAAGTAAAAAAATAAAATAGCAAGAAATAATAGGAGCTTATGTCGTTTTTCTTTCATTTATATATCACGTTTGATATATATGCATGATTCGCATTGGATTGTTTTTCGTTATCTTTTGGTTTTTTTAAAGCAGTTCATCATATCGTTAATTCAAAATTATCAGTAGAATCATTTCACATAATTAAGTCTAGAAAAAAGAAGTAGCTACAACCGTACGTACACTTTGATAACATAACCTAAAAGGAATTAAGGCTAGTCAGCTGATCAAGTAGTCCAGTCACAGGCGTAGCAAGTCTAGGCTCATAAGCAAACCCATTCAGCTCACCACCACCACCACCACCGGCAAGATACGGGCACGGCGGAATCCAAACCCACCTCTTCTTCCCAAAATCAAACAACAACGCCTTCTCCGCCGCCGTACCAACAATCATCACCACTACAAACTCCCCATTTCCGACACAAGTAAACCCTCTTCCGCCTTCTAACTCCGCAAACTGTGCATACAACTGCTGTGGCATCCTCTCGATCTCCACCCACGTGGTCCCGCAGTTCTGTAACCCCCACATCCTTAAACTCTTCGGAACATTCAACTTACTTTTCTCCACAGCCGCTATCAACACTAGCTTCCCACCACTCTCCACTAGACTCGGAGACCGTAAAAACCTCCTCATTGGCGCTTGAATCTTAGACCACTCGTTTCGCGCCATATCATACCCCAACACACTAAAAGGACTATAATTCATGCAGTAAAATTTACCAGTTTGACCTGTTACACAAAGATAGTTTAGAGTTAGGCCTTACGTTTTATCTTTATTTTCCGGCTTATTTTTAATAGGGTCTGTTTTTTGGGTTTATTATGATTTTAAAAAAGAAATTAAAATGAGCTGACGAAAGATAAGCCTATGAAAAATAAACCAAAAAATAAGTTTATTAAAAAATAAGTTTTAACAAATACACCTTAAATGTATACTTATTTATAGCTAGAACTTAGGTTATATCTGTATTTTATACTGAAGTACAGTAACAAAACTAATTAACAGGACCTCGGTTCTGCTGCACGTATACCATTCTGCCAGATTCCAAACTGCATAATCTTGGAAGAGAAGAAGTTGTGCCCCAAATGGAATAAAACCCACCGACGTCAATGTGAAAGCTTTCCGTGGTTAAGTTTTTGACGGCGTACGGCGATATCAAATCGTCGCCTGCTACCATAACGTCTATGGAAGAGTTTGTTACGGTTAACCCAACAGAAGGGAATAATCTTGGCCTTAGAGTGGTCGGAAGTGGTGTCACTAAAGATGCGAAAAGTGGGTTTGAAAGAAGAAGGCCTTTAGAACCCGGTTCGTCAGAAACCCAACAAACAAGGCCGCCGGAGGAAGAAACCGGTGAAAATCCAGGTGGGATTAACGGAAAAACAAGACGGTGCCATGAAAGAGTTGCCGGATCAAGAACATAACCTTCCTCCGGCACGGCGGTGGCGGAGGTAGTGGTGGTTTTGAAGATGGTGGTGGTGGTGGTGTTGGGTTTATAAGGGTTATTTGTTTTTTGTTTAAAGAAAATGAAAAAGTGGGGTTTAGGGTTGATTTGAAGGTACATTTGTAAGAAGGTGTGAGAGAATAAGAGAGAGTACCATCTTTTACAAACGGATCGAGCTCGAAAGAAGGCTGGTGGCGGGAGAAAGACAATGATTCGATCAATAAGTTTTTGAGGGAGTTTACTCCAAATTCTAGTGTCCATCCATGGAGGATTGTTATTAATATTGGAAGTATTAGCGTTTGTGGGGGTTGCAAAAGGATAAGGAAATGGAAATGTAGTGGTAGTGACATATCTAGTATGATCAAAAGCTTCCATAATGTATTGGGAAAGTTAAGGTTATTCTAAAGGGAGTGTTTGTTTGTTTGTTTGTTTTAAGTGTTGGGGTAGGTCTCAAATTCAGTGGAGATTGATTATATAAAGAGAAGTGGAAGTAGTAGTAGTGGTGATAGTGAAGGGTTGAAGAAAGAAATGAAAGAAGAAAAGGTTATTAGGGTTAGGGTTTGGTCTATTTTCCATTGGCTTATTTGATGTAATAGTATTTGTGTTGATAGATGGATGGATATAGGGCCACCTGAACAGAAGTAAAGAGAAGTGAGGGGAAAGGAGGGGAGGGTGTTGTCAGGTGGGTGAGTGTGATGGATGCATCTATCAATTCGGTGTTTTCATTTCATGTCAATGGCCGAGGAGAGGAAGAAAGGACAAGCTTTAGTTGTACTGCAGGGGGGAAGAACAAGATTGACAGTAAATACTAAGCTCACATGACATGATCGCCTCTAGACAATATATATGGTTAAACTTGTTCCTTACACATTTAATGTCAGGAGAGTTGGCCTAGATTTGATTTTGTACCTTGTTAATCATGCTTCCTCTCCTAAAATCGCATTTTACATGAGTGTTACTATTTGCAATCTGTTTTTATATATTAGATATATCATATCAATTAATTATAGTTTTTAATACCGGTTATACACTCAGAAACATCATATATAGGAGGGTTAAATTAGACAATCAATGAGGTCTAGATAATTTTACCCATTTTATATTCATATATTTACAAGGTATATATCACTCGGGTATGATTTTGTTAAAAGGTACGGACTATTATACTTTTCGTCTTTTGATATATGTGAGAGAGTTAACATATTAATATAAAAAATGTATGTTAGAGAAAGGAAACTATAGCCAACAACACCATTTCCTTAAACTAATGTTTTTTATCTTTTCTTTTATACTATTTTATTAATAGAAAGGTTTTTTACGAATTGTATAAAACCATACCAATAATAAAAATTATTATGTGTATCTAAATTTTAAAAGTTACTCTTTAATATATCAAAGATTTATATATATTTCTAATTTTTTGTTGTACATTAATGTATCTGCTTAACCATTAAGTGTGACTCATTGTATGAGATGGTTGTACTTTTTATTTATTAATATGACAATATTCTTCAAAATGAATTGAAAAGTATGTATATATCTATCTTTAAAAATTACTTTTTAATGTATCAAAGTTTTGTTTTTGTTTTTTTTAAGTTTACTTGCCTAGCCATTAGTAGATCACCCATTGAGTAAGGTGTCATTTAAATTAATGATAGGGCGCTTTATTTAATAATGTGGCAAACAATCCCTTAAACTATGTTTATCCATCCAGCTAGTGAGATGTTGGATGGTGTGTGACCCTTGTGAATACCATCATTGCCCTCCTCATCTTGGGTTTGGCTGGTTCTCACTCACTCTAACTTTTTTTTCTTTTTTAACTTTTAGCCAACGGCTATTTTTTTTTCTTCTCTTCCATAAAATATCAACATTTTACTCTCATCTTTTTGCACACCATCACCCATCCCCACTCATTCTATATGCAAATATTTTATATTTTCTTAAACTAAACTTTATCCTATGTACAAAAATAAATGTTGTCTTTATCGTTGGATTATTTGTATTTATGGTTGTAATTGTCTTCAAACGGGGGAATACATCTCTCCACGTATCGGAAAACGAGCATTAATTTATTTCATGGAATACTAAACACAACTATAGAGACGTTGTTCGATGATGGTGAAGCAAAAATCTCGGAACCAAGACGGAGAGGAGCTGGTCAAATTAGAGATCGTGAAAGTGCACAAGACCGACTTTTTGAAGATTATTTTGCAAATAACAAAAATTACAATGACGAAATGTTTAGGAGACGGTTCCGCATGAGCATATGACTATTTCTACGAATATTGGAGGATCTGGAGCGGGAATTTACATTTTTTCAACAGGGCTTGATGCTAAAGGCAAAAAAGGGTTATCTCTTTTGCAAAAGTATACCTCGGTAGTTCAGAAAATGACATATAAGGTATATGTTGACCTTTCGATGAGTACTTGAAGATAGCGGCATGAACTGCACGAGAATGCATATAGAACTTCTCCAAATGTATCATAAAACTTTACGGTAAGCGATACTTACGTAAACCTTCTTATAATGATATTCAACAATTATACGATGCACATGAATTTAGGCACAGGTTTCCTGGCATGTTAGGAAGGCTAGATTGTATGTATTGAGATTCGCAAACTACCCAACTTCATGGTGCGGGCAGTACATGAGAGGTTACCATTATCGGCCGACTATTATGTTAGAGGCAGTGGCATCACGGGATCTTTGTTTTTCACATGAATACTTCAGGGTTGTCGGGTCCAACAACAACCTTAATGTGTTGAACCACTCGTCGTTATTTGACAATGTATACAACGAAAAATGTAATATTCCGAAATTTAATACGACCTCTATGTTGGTTAATTAGATGTTTATAATGTTCAAAAGAGACTGTAATCCATATTTATAAAATAGGTCATGGTATATCATGATAAAAATTGGAAATTATTGTTTTAAAAGTGATTTTGGTTATTTAATGATATTTGGCTATAGGTACAAACGGCAATGTATAAACTACAATGGATTAAAGCTTCAAATAATTGGAATTTTAGATGTTATGTGTAACACACTGATTTTAATTCAGTCTAAATTTAAATTTTTCAAAAATCAATTTAAAACCATATTTATATCAAACCCTTAAAATTTATTGCGGAAGCATCATGTCATTCTGGGCGTATTTCAACAAATACAGTGTAATTTACCAATAAACTTTTCTACATGTAAATCCCAAAACCTCTGGGTGTTACAGCAGTCAATCTCACGACCATATACATAGAGTAGGAAATCCAAGATTACCGGAACTGCAAGCAAAACTATGCCCAAGGCATCTACCCGCCTCACCAAGGCCTCTTTACAACCTGCGAATACAAAACATTTTTATACACAAAGTTAGCTATATACATAGCTAGTGAGTACATCCAAAACATTAGTTTTATCAAAACCAAGTCATCCTTTTACTTCTTTTGAAAACATAAGTTTGGCAACCAATTTCCTTTTGAAATCACACATAATAGCACATAAGGATGCGAGTCTGTCCATTGGGCCACAATGTATCCTCGTGGTAGCTAGCCACGGTCAATACGTGCCCACATGGGGGATAACCACATCACCCCATCAAGGTGGGGGATGCAAAAGCAGTCCACCATACAACGGTTATCTGGAGTGTAAGCCCTGTTCACCAAATACACTCGTGTTGCCACGGGTTTGGTGCTCGTCAGGCCAGTGAACCCACACGGTCATGATGGCTACTGACATACCCCTCCACTCTCTACACCAATCCCTCAGCCACCCGTACCTCGGGGTCCCCCCAATTGCCGAAGCCACAGGAACCGCTGTGTACGTCTCAATGACTAGGAACCCTATGGTACAGAGTTATATCACACAGTGGTCCGGACCGAAGCACATATACCCCGAAGGGTCACATAAGCACATACCCCGAAGGGTCACATAATCACATACCCCGAAGGATCATAAAACCACTTACCCCGAAGGGTCATAAATCCATTTACCCCGAAGGGTCATATAAAACCACTTGCCATAAGGCCACAAATATATTGCCATAAAGGCCAATTAGTCCAAACATATTAACTTATCGATAAAACGAGCAAGTTTCACAATTTATAACACTTAAGCATAAATGCTCAACAATCAAAACCTTATTTGGCATCTCAATGCCTAAAAACATCTTTGGTGAAAACATGAGTTTCAGGAAGTCAAAACCATACCTTTTGTTTCAAAATCAAAGTCCACTCCAACATGGAGTAGTATGTTTCAAAACCGTTAAGTAAATCACAATTTAAACCTAGACCATCTCCAAAATGGAGCAATGACCCTATTTGAAAACCATTTCTCAAAATACATCATTTAATCACATCTTGAATCAATTTCACAATTCCACATTCATAAACCCAAAGGTTTCATAGAGCATTTATACTTCACAAAAACCATAGTATAAAACAATACATGGTTTGCTTATTCTGTAAGTTCAAAACTCTTAAACAGTTTCAAATCATATAACCCGCATTTATAAAAACAGTTTCATAATCCACATCATTTGAATCATCAAGATTCATTAAACAATTGCCAAACAATCAAAACACAGCATGATGACTTGTAATCTTATCAAACAGTTGGGTATCCGCATGGTGTACTCACCTGAGGGTGGGATGAGGATCACAACCCCAGCCAAACCAAAGCTCAAACACATGATCATAACCCTATGATCACCAAAACACAAGGTTAACTTTCATGAGTTAACCAAAAACAAAGTTTCTAGACTCAATTCTAGCCTTTGACACCTTTTCGGGTCTAAAAAGACTCTATTTATCCCTTATGAAACCTTATAATCAATCCCCAATCATGTACATAGTTAAATGGGATCAAAAACATGAATTTTAGAGGTTTCAGGGTGCCTCGCGCCGCGAGGAATGAAGCTCGTGCCGCGAGAAAATCTTTGGAAATCAACTTCTACCCTACGCGACGCGTCGCGCCGCGACGACCCCTGCACAGCCCAGATTTCCTTCTTTTCTTTGCTGCAGCCCACATCTTTCTCAAATCTTTCTTATTCCAAACACATAACAGTCATCAAAAGTTCTAATACTCAACTATAACCACTTCATAACTTCCATATCAACACTTTAACACATGGATCATGTTAGAACCTAGAAGGGGGTGAATAGGTTATATGCCCACTTTTTGAAGTTTTTAACAATGTTTGCAAGTAATTAAAGAGTTTAAGGAAGAAAGATATCACCAATGGAGCAGTTTGGACACAATGATTTATAATGGTTCAAGCAAGGGTTAACAACCTTGCTCTACATCCACTCCTTGGCCTCACCCACCAAGAGTTGCTCCACTAACTTCTCTCTTTGAAGGTAGAGATAAACCTTTTACAACTTCTCTCTAATTCTAAGGCTAGAGATGATCCTCACTTCTCTCTAATTCTAAGGCTAGAGATGATCCTCACTTCTCTCTAATTCTAAGCCTTCGATCACGGCTTCAACCGTAGTAAAAACCTTGAATTTTGAGGTAATTTTTAAGCTCTTAGTTGTTAATGGCGGCTAGGGTTTGAGTGGGGAAGAGAAAGTGTAAGAGAGATAAAGTAAAATAGGGTTAAAAATCGTCAGGTACCCTACGGTCGATACACGGTCGACCGTGATATCGACCGTGCCCTTTTTAAGTCTGTTTTGGTGTTTTTGCAGTACCCCGACGGTCGATCCACGGTATCGACCGTGAGTCGACCGTGGTGCATCTGGAATCCATATTTTTATGATTTTCATGCTGTTTAGGTGTTGTTTTTAGGGTAAATGTTCCATCATTCTTAAACCAAGTCGTAATGTATTTCAATTTTTAGTGGTTTAGTGAATATGTCGGCAATATTTTCACATGAAACAACCTTTTCTAAATTTATATTTGCTTTTTGCATATTGTCACGTAGGAAATGATGCCTAATTTGAATGTACCATCTTCATATTGGAAGACCAAGAAAGTAATTCAACTCATCCATCATTCTCATTTCAATTTCATCATGTATAAGATTTCAAAACTCATCACACAAAGATGATTATCAAATTTTACATTTGGGAAGTCTTTAACAAGCTCATTACTAGTCATTTTTGTATCAATCTCATGTTAACATGTCCTAGTCTTTTATGTCACAATGTTGAATTATCAATTATAGATGCAAGACATACTTGTGTTAGGATTATCACCAAGTCTACATGTATCATGTCCATTTCTCCTAACATCCTTTGCATATCAAACTTTCATGTTTAGAGAATCTAACATTCAAATCTTATAAGCTACTATCATGCTCAAAATTTGAGAATTTGATATGAAGAATAATACCTTTACCAACTACCTTTCTTCTTAGGTTGCTTTCAAACATATCCTCCATCATACTCCTTGTATTAAGTGAAGAGTTCTCTATTACCGGTCATGTGTTTTGAGCAACCACTATCAAGAATCCAATACACGAGACAGAATCTTGTTGCACCCCTACACTTGTGTAATTTTCATTCAAGATTTTGGTACCCAATGTTTCATGGGTCCAGGATGGTTAGCATCAAAAACTCCTACTCTAATCCACCTTTGTGTAATCTTGAATCCTTTATGATACCATGTGTTCATAGAGTTAATAGGTTTATGAGAATGTCTTGATTTTTGAATTGTATTTGATTTAGGCTTCTTGAATCCAAGTCCATGCCTTGTAGTTGGAGTATAAAACTTTCTTATTAATTCATTACTTGCAACCTTTGGCATACAAGTGGAAGAACTAGAAACAATGTTGCAATTTTGAACTTTTGGAAAATTCCAGTGAGACGACGGTCGATTCACGGTCCATACCGTGGGTCGACCGTGAGGCTCCTGGATTTTTTCTTCCTCTTTTTCTTTCACAAATTTGATAGGTGTTAAGTGACTAGTTGGCATGTTGTTTGAGTAACTTGAGAACCCAAGACCACCTTTATCTTTTGATGATTTTTGAATCTTTAACATCTCATCTAACTTGGTTGAACTATCTTCAAATTTTGACAAGGTGGTTGTGTCAAAATTTGTCTTTAGCTTACTTTCCAAATCTTTCAAGCTTGGAGATATATGAGAAGGAATTTTACTTTCTAGATCTTTTATTTTCAAGTTCAAGTTATCATTTTCATTTCTTAACTTGACATTTTCCTTTTTCAAGCTCTTGTTATCATTTTTTAACTCCTCATTTTTAGCAAGTATTTTAGAGCTAAAGTCACATAATTGATCATATTGATGGTCATCATTATCACTATAGTAGCTAGAATCGGAATGTACCTCACTTGTCTCAAAAGCCATGAGACATTTTTCTTCTTTTATTTCCTCTTCTTCATCACTTGAGAACTCTTTGACATGTTTAGCTTTAAGTGCAATGGATTTGCTCTTTTCTTTCTTTGGCTTGGCAATCTCATCATCTTTTTGCATGATTACTTCATACACCTTGAGATTTCCTATTAGTTCATCCATTTGTAGTATGTTCAAGTCCTTTGACTCCTCAATAGCCGTCACCGTTGCTCTCCATTTTGATGAAAGAGCCCTAAGAAACTTTCTTACAATATTTTTGTTAGAGTAAATAGTCCCAAGTGCCTTGAGACTAGTAACAATAGTATTAAACATTGCAAAAGCATCATCAATTTTCATATCATCAAATATTTGAAATTGTTCATATTGTTGCACAAGTAATTCAATTTTGTTATCTAGAACTTGAGCATTTCCTTGATGTGTGGTGACAAGAGATTTCCAAATTTCATTTGCACATTCACACATGAAAACTCTTTCAAACTCTTTTCTAGGTAAGGCATTGTATAGAAAAAGTTTTGCTTGAAAATTTTTTGAAATCATTTTCTTATCCTCTTGATCCCATTTTTCTTTAGGGGTTGGAACATAAGCATTTTGCTTAGAATCAAAGGTTTTTGGAACATGATCTCCTTCTTCAATAATCTCCCAAAGGTCAATATCTTTGGCCTTTACATAGGTAATGAATCTTTGCTTCCAATAACAAAAGTCTTCTTCTTCAAGAAATGGAGGTCTAACCATAGAATTCCCCTCTACATAATTTTGTCCCATTTTATCAACTCAAAAATTTTTGAAAAGTATTTTTAGAAGATTTAAACAACTTTTCAAAAATTATCTAGAGCAGCTTGCTTTGATACCAATTGTTAGAACCTAGAGGGGGGTGAATAGGTTATATGCCCACTTTTTGAAGTTTTTAACAATGTTTGCAAGTATTTAAAGAGTTTACGGAAGAAAGATATCACCAATGGAGTAGTTTGGACACAATGATTTATAATGGTTCAAGCAAGGGTTAACAACCTTGCTCTACATCCACTCCTTGGCCTCACCCACCAAGAGTTGCTCCACTAACTTCTCTCTTTGAAGGTAGAGATAAACCTTTTACAACTTCTCTCTAATTCTAAGGCTAGAGATGATCCTCACTTCTCTCTAATTCTAAGGCTAGAGATGATCCTCACTTCTCTCTAATTCTAAGGCTTGAGATGATCCTCACACAATTACAAATATACAAGAAGGTAATGTAGTGTTTGAACTTTGAAGGCTTTCACTCTTGCTTCATTCTTGATCTTGAGATGTTGAATTTGTATAAGAATATGAGCTCACAAGTTTTTGTATATGTTCTGTGTTTTTCAGATTGCAAGAGGTTGGTAAAAAACAAGACTTGAGTTGCCTTAAATAAGCAAAAAGGTGCAAGCTCAAAAAGTGTCCAGACTGTCCACGGTCGATCCACGGTCGACCGTGGCATCAACCGTCGGCCTGCTGGAACTTTTTGAGACTTGTGAATATAGACGTTGGCCTTTTACCAAAATCACACACAACCCATTTTTACCATAAAAATGCACTGAAAAGAAGCTTAAGAAAAGTTGGGTTAGTGTCATACTTCTTAAGTTTGAATTTAATCATAAAAATGGTAGTTTAGAAACCAAATGCACAAAGCATGTTGGAAGTTTACCTCTTTGAGAGATTCCTTTTGTTAAATATGGTTTTGGCTTATTTCAATAGAAGATTATGTTTAGTATTTGCCAAAATAGGAATTCATTTGCTTTGACTACCAAGCTTGTGATTTTATAAAAAATTTCTCAATTTTTATAAAAGTTTTTATAAAAACTTAAACTCATTTAATTATTTATTTTGTAAGCTCATAAACTTTGAACGTTTATTTGTAGGAATCTTCGACATCGGCTTCTACTTGAACTCGGATCTTGACGATTGAAGCTTGGCCATTTGATGAAGCTTGTTTTGTAGATTATAGATGAGAATATATTTGATTGGATATATATATATATATGTATATGTACACATATGTTAATGTTAATACATACAATTATATAAACAAGCTGTAAATTTTTGTGTCAACAAAAGAGGATATATTTGTAAGCATATTTTTCCCAACAGATCATAATCAAAATTCAAACTTTATAAATTTCCAATGGTTTCTGACCCATTTGCTAGAAATTCAACATAAAATACCAAAATCACTACAATCCACCACCAATACTTGAATTTAAACACAAAAGAGTTAAGAGCTTACTTGATTCATAAAACCCACTTGATTGCTATTTCCTCGCTCCAAAATCCAAGCCTTGATGATGATTCAAGTGTTGAAACACTCATCTTTCAACTAAAAACAACATAACCTTCAAGGTTTTACCTTGATTCTCCTTTCTTCCTACAAAAACCCACTTGAGCTCTCCTCTCCCTCTCTCTTCGTGAGTTTCCAGATTTTTCTTGAAGCTTTTGACTTCAATTGATGTAGTCCACATATATATATATACATATATATATATATATATACATATTATCAAGTTTGGTCCTTGGACTTTCCTTCCTCTTTCATTTCTTACCCATATTCATTCATATATATATACCACATGTTACATATATCTATATCTAACTTATGAATAACACCTAATTTTTTTACAAATTTTACTCAACTTGCATTTTATATAAATAATCATAATTTACAAAAATACGGGTATTACATTATTAGTTAAGTGTTATGTGTGTAAATTGGATAAAATATTAAGGTTTAAAAGTGGTAAGTTGGAATTTTCACAGCCTTGAAGGCTGGAAGTTGAGAGAGAGAGGAGCAAGAGAGGGTTTCAAGTATATAGAAGAAATCAAGGAGTAATCTTGAAGATTATGGTGTTTCTAGTTGAAATTGTGTCTTTTAACACCTAATCAACCATCGAAGCTTAGAGTTCTTGAGTAAGGAAAGGCAAGATCAAGTTGGGTTTTGATCAAGTAAGTGTAACTTTGTTTGAGTTTGATTTTAGCTTTATTTGATGTATTTGATGGTTTAATGTTGAAATTTGTGATTACTTTTAGTTAATGGGTCAAATCTTTGAATTAGGGTTTAATTACCCAAGTCATGATGGATTGAAGTCATATGGTGATATTGAGGTTGTTTTGTGGTATCTTGAACTCCATTTTATGTTGAATATAAGTTTTTAATGAAAGATTTTGACTTGGGTCGGAATTGCAGCAAAGAAAACAGCCATTGGTTGCTGTATACGGGGCTTCGCGGCGCAACGAGGCTCTTTCTGCGTAGTGAGTTTTCCAGTGAATTCTTTGCGGCGTGAGCAATAGTGCTTCGCGGCGTGAGGGCCCTGATCATGCCAAAGTCATTTTTTTGACCCCATTTGACCTTGTATTTGATTGAGGATTGATTCTAGTGGTTATAGGAAGTCAATATGGAGTCTTAAAGACCCGAAATATGTGTTTAAGTTGAGTTTTGAGCTTATGCATGTTAGGAATGTCAAGTTTGGTTAATTTATGTAAGTTGACCTTGTGTTTTGTGATCATAGGCATATGATCAAGTGTTTGAGCTTTGGTTTGGTTAGGGTTGTGATCCTCATCACACCCTCAGGTGAGTACACCCTGTGGATACTCAACTTCTTGTTAAAGTTTACAAGTCATCATGATTGTGTTTGTTGGCAAATGTTTGATGAAAAATGTTGAATCAAAGGATGTGGAAATTATGGATTTATTTTATAATGTGTTTTATATGTTTAGCAAATGTTTTATGAAGCTTATTGAATTTGAAGTATGTGGAATTTGTGAACTCATTATATGATGTGTTTTAAAATTAGTTTTCAAAATAAGACCATTGCTCCACTTAGGAGGTGGTCTATGTTAATGTTGTGTTTTTACATGATGGTTTCTTGAAACATGATACTCTATGTAGGAGTAAGTTTTGATATTGTAACAACGCATATGCTTTTAAGTTAATGAAATTATGTTTACACCTAGGGTATATTGTGGGCATTGAGATGTCATATGTGATATTGTTTGTTGAGCATTTATGTTCAAGAGCTATGAGATATGTGACACTTATGTGTTTATTGTTAAGCTAAAATGCTTGGATTATTTGGCCTTTATGGCATGTGATATATGTGACCCTCGTGGTATGTGCTTTGGTCTGGACCAGTCTTGAGATGTAGTACTTTGTACCATGATGGTTCCTAACCACTGAGACATGTACTAGTTCATGTGGCTTCGGCAATTGAGGAACCTCGATACACGGGTGGTTGAGGAATTGGTGCAAAGAGTGGAGGGGGATGATAGTACCCATTACGTCCGTATGGGTTCAATGGGCTGACGACCCACCGAACTTAAGCAACATGAGTGGACTTGGGGAACAGGTCATTCACTCCAAATAACTGTTGTATAGTGGATTGCTTCGTGCTTCCCCCACCTTGACGGGGAGATGTGGCTATCCCCCATGTGGGCACGTGTTGACAGTGGCTAGATACCACGTGAAGACATTGTGGCTCAATGAATAGACCCGAATCCTTATGTGCTTATGTGAAAGTATGATTATTGTCAAACTTGTATTTTCAAAGATGATGATTTGGTTTTGAAAAAACTAAAGTTTTTGGTTGTGCTCACTAGCTATGTTTATAGCTAACTTAGTGTATAAAATGTTTTTGTATCCGCAAGATGTCTAGAGGCCTATGTGAAGCGGGTAAATGCCTTGGGCATAGCTTTGGATTGAGTTAGTTTCCAGTAATTCTATATTTCCTATTCGTTCTTTATTGGTCGTGAGATTGACTGTGCTAACACCAAAGGTTTTGGATCGTATTAGACGATACAATTTATGGTTAAAATAATATTGCATTTTGTTGAAATACTTTAAGATATCATAATGCTTCCGCTAATATTTAAGGGGTTTTATATAAACTATGTTTTAAATTGAGTTTTGAAAAGTTTAAATTTGTACTAAAAATCTGGGTGTTACAGAAAAGCACCTGAGTATCCGTTTCAAGTAAACAGGGTAGTCCACAAACACGGCTACTATCTTACAGATGTGATATACCTGGAATGGGCTACATTCTTCAAATCATTCACATGCCATATTGATCAAAGACGTGTAAGGTTTAAAGCCACGTAAGAAGCGGCACGGAAGGACATGGAACGTTGTTTTTGTGTGCTAAAACAACATTGGCACATAATACAAAACCCGACAAGATCGTGGCACTCGAATAAAATACGAAGAGTAATGTATGCTTGTATCATATTACACAATATGATATTAGAAGACGAATGTAACACGATTTGTCGTTTCAATGAAAATGCTAATCAAGTTGATGCGGAGGATGAGGTTGAGATTAGCGAGAAACAATTCAACGCTAATCTTCAAGAAGTCCGAAACTGAGAAATGCATCATAACCTTCACGCGGGGGGGGGGGGGGGGGGGCTTAATTGAACACATTTCAAGGCTTATACGGAACGAAGACAACAACTAGTTCTCTTTTTGTATTTGAAATTATGCATTTTTATTATTAAGTTTTAAAGTTAATTATTAGTTTAATTTTATGAATGATAACATTTTCTATTATTCTTGTAATTATTTATAAAAATTAAATAGTTGTAATAAATAATAAAAAATAAAATATGTGAAAGATGAGATGGTTGATGGGGATGAATGTGGGGTTAGAGTGAGAGGAGTGAGATGAGAGGGATGAAAGGAAAAAATGATGTGACGCTGATGCGGCAAGGGGAAAGAGGGGGATAGACTTGCTATCAGATGCTCTTGGATGGTCCTGGAATATCTATATATGGCTGGATGGCCCCGTCATATCGGTATGTGACTGCAAGAAGCGCATGCGCCAATTCGGACACGGCTATGGTTCTGGCGGGAATGATGGACTTACTATCAGATGGGCTAACTCCCTAAAAATGAAAAACAAAACAAATGCACGAAAAGAACCGAAAAACCTAACTTACTTTTGTAGGAATCTCGGTTGTATTTAGTATATGCAATAAGTCTTTAAACCTCTTGATAGCCCGAGTGGACGAGTTGTAGTCTCGTGAGGGTTTCTAGGAAATACACCCACAAAATTGAACACGGGTTGCCTCTTGAGAAGCGCTTGTTTTTGTCCGAGTCTTTAGCTTGACTCCGAATTTATTTATTGTGAATCCGAACGCATGACCTCACACTTGCAATTAAATGTGGGTGGTACTTAAATGAGGATCCAATAAAAATAGTTAAAATTGGAACGCTAGGAATACATCATATTGTTTATAAAATCACTTCATCCAACATAAGGTACCATTAAAATTACTGCATCTTTATTGAAGAATTTAATAATTTCTGGTTTAAAAAACAACTGCATCTTATTTAAAAACAGTACATCCGGTTTAAAGTCATTGCATCTAAAACCTAAGAAATTTGAAGAATTTTATCAATCATAAATTCAAAAAATAAATCCAATTTTGCTACAAATTACATAAATTTTATCAATCATAAATTACATATATATTCAAATATATATATATCTACACATCACTCCCTACAAAAATTGACTTTTGGTCATACAAGCGTTCGCACATTGCCAATAAAATACACCGCTCGCATCTGATCTTGACACTAGGATGATAATTCAATAGGAAAAATCCTTAAAATAGGAATGGTAAGAACATTGCATCTAGTCTAAAAAATCACCGAATACAACTTGAAATCATTACATCTCGGCTAATAAACACTACATCTTGTCTATAAAATCACTGCATCCAACTTAAAATCATTGCATCTCGGCTAATATACATTACATCTTGTCTATAAAATCACTGCATCTACTTAAAATTGAAGCCTCACGTCGTGGGACTAGTCCACGGCATGGAGTCCAGCCGTAATTTTTCAAGATCACACGTCGTGGGGTGTTGGTCCACGACGTGGACCCGTTCCTACCGTGCGAACATTCACATTTGATCCTAGTTATATATATATATATATATGGTAGAGATCAAGTACAAAGAAAATTAAAGTAAAAAGGATAAAATATATGATTATTTGATCATTTTTCGGTATATATATCAACTTATAATCGTTAGTTCATCATCTTTATTGATTAAAACTAGTTCTTCATCAATTTCTTTTTGATGAATCCAACATATTCATCACTTTTTAGATGAAAGCGTTTTGTTCATCAACAAATTATTCCAAAATTTTGTTTTCAAAATCTGTATTTGAAATCAAAAGAAATTGATGAAGAACTAGTTTTAATCAATAAAGATGATGAACTAACGATTATCGGTTGATATATATACCGAAAAATGATCAAATAATCATCCCTTTTACACGTTTTACTTTAATTTTCTTTTTATTTGATCTCATCCCTTATATATACATATATATATATGCAAAAGATCATTTGAGAACCATTTTTATTGTGAGAACCGCGAGAACCAATTCTAGCCATCCAATTCTCCATCATTTAATTCAATTGTCCACCCATGAATTTATTACATGCACCTTGCCATACTCTATCCTCCCACTCTCTTCATCTGTGAATTCCACTTACCAACTAGACGTCCAGGATTGGTTCTAACAATATATATATATATATATATATATATATATATAAAGACTAGTTAGGTACCGTGGTAGAGCGTATTCCAACACTTCGGATAACCACTTGACATAGGCACCTTGGCGGGGAAGCTTAAGCGGAAAAGGTAGGGTGAGGGAAAAGAAAGGGAGGGAACAAATTAGGGTGAATGGAAGCGTGCAGCAGAAATTTTTTTAAGAGCAAAGAACAAATTAGGGTTTGTAACTGGAAATTGTGCAAAACAAGATGCAAACTCACCACAACTTTGTCAATGGGAGAGATGTAATAATCTAGTTCTATCATGGATTCTACATTATGTTCAACCAGAAATTAGAAGGAGCATGTTGTATTTTCAAACAGCTGCAGACGTTTGGGCAGATTTACAAGAGCGATACGCACAATCAAATATTCCAAGGAAATTTCAAGTTCAGAAACAAATTGGCTCTCTTACACAAGGCAATTCATCTGTAACCAATTATTATACTCAATTGAAAACTGGTTTCATTCTATTGATCTGGAAAGGAGACATTACCACTATATATATCTGACCACTAATCCAAACTAACCCCTAACGACTTAACAACCTGATTAACAACTTAATTACAAGTATTTACAATTAACCCCCTTATTCTACCAGCATATTACATATTATATCCTCAACAGAAGCAACGAAAACTCTAACATCCCGAGTTAGCCCTAGTTTCCTGCTGCTAAACTCTTCCCCGCTTCCTTTCCTTTTTCCTTGCTAAACAAGGAATGATCTATTACGACTAGGATTGCGATTCACACATCTCGCAATGAACCAACCCCTTGGGTTTAGTCCAACGCCCATTGACCTGCTTTCCTTTTGGTTTAATATGGTATCGATAGCAATAGCAATGGGATTTTTCATGTGGACACACGAGCAATCCATATATATATATATATAGAGAGAGAGAGAGGAAGGATGAGAACACGCTTTAAGTAGAGAATTGTGAGAACACTTGTAGATTAATCATTTAATTCCATAAATAAGGTTATAAACTTAACATACCTTAATTAAACAAAGTTTAATATCAATCATTAAATAAAAATCGTCCAAAGGCTATAAACTATTCTCCAAGTTCTTGTAACGTCCCAAATTTTTTTTTAAACGATTAAACTAGGGTACGATGGATAACGCATCACAAATTAAAACCTTGTATTAGTTGATTACAACACCAGGTGATAACCCGTAGAATTCAAATGTAATAGTTTGGAGTACATCATTAAAACAAATAGTGTAAACACTGCGGAAGCTTGTGGAAAGATGAGCTATCAACTGCGTGCTGGAGCCCCGCCGTGGCCATCACCTAAAAAGAAGGTTAAACAACAACCGTAAGCACGAAGCTTAGCGAGTACACTTACTTACAATCAACCATATGACATCACATCAATTGCTTTACATCCATGTTACATCTTTCATTCCCGCTACCGTAGTAGTCGGTCCCACATTCCCGCTACCGTAGTAGTCGGTCCCATCATACCCGTCACCGTAGTGAACGGTCTAGTCATTCCCGCCACCGAAGTACACGGTCCCATCATGCCCGTCACCGAAGTGAACGGTCTAATCATTCCCGTCACCGAAGTGCACGGTCCGATCATTCCCGTCACCGAAGTGAAAGGTCCCATCATTCCCGTCACCGAAGTGAACGGTCCAACATTCCCGTCACTGGAGTGAACGGTCCGACATTCCCGTCACCGAAGTGAACGGTCCAAACAATAGCATAACATGATACATATATCAGTTCATCAATTCATCATTTCATTAATTCATGTAGCACATAGCACATTCAACACATACATCATAAGGCTTAATCAGTAAGTAAGAATACTCACCTGTCTTGCAGTCTCAGTTTTCTCAATCTTAGCTTACTAGTACACTCGTGGTTACTTGCTATTCAACCGTCACCTACAATAGGTCTAATAAATCAATACCGCACACGAATCCCTTGTTCGTTTATTCATATAATACATTCGAGCCTCACAAGGCAGTAACAATAAGAAATTCACTAAAGTCCATAAAGTCGGGGACGCGTCGCGTCCAACAAACCGACGCGTCGCGTCAATGCAAAGTGTCGGATTCCCCAATCCGGGTTCGACTGTCGGATTTCAACTCATTTTGGAACTATCAGATTGTTAGACTCGGATTTCAACTCATCCGGATTTCATATGTCGCATGCAATAGAAAGTGAAAGTCGCATAGGGTAAACACATGAAAGTCGCATGGTGTGTTTCATAAGTAACGAAAGTCGCATGAGGTAAGTTTAGGGTACAAGCGAAAGTCGAATGAAAGGTTCCAAGTGTAAAAGTCGCATGAAGGCTCCATGCGACAGTCGCATGAGGGTTTCAAAGGAAAGTCACATGGATTGTGTTTGTAAGGTGAAAGTCGCATGGGGTATCATGTGAAGGTTGCATGGCACAAAACAGAAGGTCGCATGGGGTAAAATATGAAAGTCGGATGAAACAAAGTGTGAAAGTCGCATGAGGCATGCGAAAGTCGCATGGGGTTAACTGGGGTTCAACTGAAAGTCGCATGGAACAAAACAATAGGTCGCACGACATATTTTCAAAAGTCGCATGGGGTCATTCATCCCTGTCAGTTCATCTTTTTTTCAACTTTCAGGCTCCATGGCCAAAATCATGTTCTTTCAAAACTCAACCAAATCATTTCATTTTGGTTTCAAAATATTTCTCCATTCATTTAAACACTTCGTTCAAGATTTAAGCACATTTCATCAAGTTTTAAAGTTCATATCTACATTTTTTTTTCTCTGGTTCTTCTTAAACCCAGAACCCAAAAACCCAGAAGCTAACTCATGCTATCATCATCTAAACAAGATAAAATTGATACCCACAGTATCCTAGTGAGGTAAGAAATATTACCTGATGATTCTTGTAGCAATTCTTTGAGTTTCCCAACTGATTCTTGCCTCTTCTTCCTTGCTTCCTCGTGGGGTTTTAGCACACACTCAAGAACACACTCAAACTTTCTCTCTCAATGAAACAGTGACAATTCCTTTGTGGGTTGTGCCCTATTTTACCTTATATACATCCTTTAAAAGGTTTAAGCCCAAATTCACATTGATTTGGGCCCAACAACAATAAATCGAATAATATATACAACTAGTCCATTAACCCTTATATATTCAAGCCCAACATCATTATCTAATATATTTTACAATTAAATTCACAATATTATTTCTCAACACAATATTTCCTTTATTTATTTTCGAAGTTCGGGTATTACAGTTTTCACCTTAAAAGGTGTTCTCATTTGATCCTATATATATATATAGCAAAAAATTCATTTGAGAACCGTTTTTATTACGAGAATCAATCTTAGCCGTCCAATTCCTCCTCCTTCAATTGGATTGCCCACCCATGAATTCCTTACATACACCTTGACACACTCAGTCCCCCCCACGCTCTTCATTCATGAATTCCATTATAAAAAATGAACGGCTAAGATTGGGCGGTTCTCACACTAATATTGGTTCTCAACGAAACCTTCCCCAATATATATATATATATATATATATATATATATATTCATTTCAGAACTGTTTTTATTGCGAGAACCGTGAGAACCAATCTTAGCCGTTCATTTTGGATAATGGAATTCATGGATGAAGAGCGCGGGGGGATTGAGTGTGGCATGGTGCATGTAAGGAATTCATGGGTGGGCAATCCAATTGAAGAAGGGGAATTGGACGGCTAAGATTGGTTCTCGCGATTCTCGCAATAAAAACGGTTCTCAAATAAACTTTTCAATATATATATATATATATAGAGCGAGAGAGAGAGAGAGAGGAAGGATCCGGTGAGAACACATGTTAAATGGAGAACGGTGAGAACACTTGTAGGCCAATCATTTAACTAAATAAATAAAAAATCTAAAATCAACCTTCCTTAATTAAATCAAATCATTAAAATTCAATATACCTTAATTAACCAAGATCAATCTTAGCCATTAAATAAAGATCATTCAAGGGCTATAAACTGTTCTCCACATTCTCACATTATGAGATGTTCTTATTTGATCCTACCTCTATATATATATATATATATATATATATATATATATATATAAATAGGATCAACTTAGTCCCCCTCCTTAAACATAGTCCCTGGAGTCCTATTTCTGTCCATTGATCTCGTCAGCCTTGAAAAGGGTAGGATCGACTTTTTCATTATTTGTTTCATATGGCAGTTACCATTCACGTATCAGTTTCCTAATTTCACGTTCGTTTTCCAGTTTCTAATATGTCAACATTCCTAGTATGTTTTCTAATCACCCACGTTCGTTTGATAATTTATCTCGTTTTTTCAATTACATTTAATCAGTCGTTCGATTTTTCTGGTATTATTGATGGCATTTGGATGTATTTTTTTGTATATTGGTGTTGTTTATTCACATTGAAATCATTTGCAGTTGACCTGCAATATCATCGATTCATTGTGATGTTATGTATATAATGTATCTTAGTTTTAAGTTAGTATTCATTTATGCAGATGATCGAAAATGATGAAATTGCTCGTTTTTGTTATAATATGAAGTTGATATCACATTATTTTGATATTTTTTTATTGTTTGGCGTCTATTTATAACTCATCATTTTCATACATCAATATTTTTTAGTTAGTATTTATTTATGCAGATGATCGAATTGAAAATGATGAAATTGGTTATTATATGATGTTGATATCACATCATTTTGATTTTTATATTGGTTTGGTGTCTATTTATAAATCATAATTTTCCTTCATTTGCTTTATTTGCATTTTCGCTCAAATAATCATTCATTGCCTCATTCATTTCATCATCTTCATAATTCATCATTTTCGTACATTTCATGTGAATGTACAGATACATACATCAATATTCAATTATTTAGTATAAATGATTTTTTCTCATTTAAATTATCATCTTCATGTGGTTGCTTTATTTGCATTTTCATTCAATTCTTCATGTTCATAAATCATCATTTCGTCCATTCCAAATTTGGGTGGATATCTTTCCGTATAATTTGGAAGTATATGTGGAAAGTGAATTTTTGTTTGTTTTGTTGTTAACATTTATACCCTTTTGATTACATTAATATTAGTTATTTAAGGTTTGATCTTTTATTTTTCTTCAATTAATCATGTTCATCTATTCCCAAATCTAATGGTTAATATTGAGCCTTTAGGGTCTTTATTTAAGTGGGTGTCTATGTTGATCCTAACCTTATATATATATAGAGAGAGAGAGGGGGAGAGAGACACACACTTTAGCCTCGGATAAAACTCTAGTAACTATCACTTTAATTAACCCAATTAAGTTATATATCTACTCGACATCTTTGGGTTTCAGTTAACCGTCTGTCCAATTTGAGACCAAATAATAATTTATTATCTTGAGACCAAATATATTCGGTAAAATTAATTGAAGCTAGGGCTGAAATTAAAAAATTCTATAATCTATAAATTACTTTAAAGTAGGAGATTAGGGATTCTATTTCTTATAATCCATTTATGATTTTGACAAACAAATGGAGGCTTATAGCTTGAGAAGTTGAGATTATAAAAATCAGGATATCAAGCCCATATGATACTTATAATCCTGTTATCGAACACACGACCCCAACTTGTAACACCCCAAATTTAGCGTAAGTTTAAAAATTATCAAAACCATTTTACCACTTGGTTTACAAAAACAACTTATAATATAAATAAAAGGTAATTTCTATCAAATTTTGTTAAATGATCTTCACCATATATTCATTTAATAAAATAAATCCAATTATTTAATCTTGACCGTCCATTTAATTAAAATTAGAATTCTAATTTGACTTTACTTTGAATCATAATTATTAGATATAAAGATATGCGTGATGTCCATATGACTTTACTTTGTCCATCCTAATTTACAATATTATATTTACCTTTTTTAACATTTTAAAATATCATATTTAACCAAATTTTTAATTTTATCATTTTAAATATTTGATCATCATTTTAATTATAAAAAAAATGACATGACATTATTGCGCGCCCTAAATATAACAATAATAAGCAATAACTTATACATGAAATATAATAATGTCTATTCTTATCATAATATTATGTTTCTGTTGTCACATCTACCATCAACCTCGTGTCGATATCTCCATCGTTAGTCAGGATGTTAATGTAATCTATAGTCATTTTTTTAAAAAATTTATTTTTGAATATTTTATTATTATTTACAATCCATGGATACCGACAAACCAAGAACGAACAAATGCAACAATGATATATATTAAACATTGCATCTAAAACTTAAGAAATTTGAAGAATTTTATCAATCATAAATTCAAAAAATAAATCCAATTTTGCTACAAATTACATATATTTTATCAATCATAAATTACATATATATTCAAATATATATATATATATATACACACATCACTCCCTACAAAAATTGACTTTTGGTCATACAAGCGTTCGCACATTGCCAATGAAATACACCGTTCGTGTCTGATCTTGACACTAGGATGATGATCCAATAGAAACAATCCTTAAAATAGGAATGGTAAAAACACTGCATCTAGTCTAAAAAATCACCGAATACAACTTAAAATCATTACATCTCGGCTAATAAACACTGCATCTTGTCTATAAAATCATTGCATCCAACTTAAAATCATTGCATCTCGGCTAATATACACTACATCTTGTCTATAAAATCACCGCATCTACTTAAAATTGAATGCCTCACATCGTGGGACTAGTCCACAGCATGGAATCCAGCCGTAATTTTTCAAGGCCGCACGTCGTGGGGTGTTGGTCCACGATGTGGATCCGTTCCTACCGTGCGGACATTCACATTTGATCCTCGTTATATATATATATATATATATATATATATATATATATATATATATAGGCAAAAGATCATTTGAAAACCATTTTTATTGCGAAAACCGCGAGAACCAATTCTAGCCATCCAATTCTCCATCGTTTAATTCAATTGTCCACCCATGAATTTATTACATGTACCTTGCCACACTCTATCCTTCCACTTTCTTCATCCGTGAATCCCACTTACCAATTGGACGGCTAGGATTGGTTCTAAAAATAATAATGGTTCTCAAATAACCCTCCTCTATATATATATATATAAAGACTAGTTAGGTACCGTAGGTAAAGCGTATTCCAACACTTCGGATAACCACATGACATAGGCACCTTGGCGGGAAAGCTTAAGCGGAAATGAAAGGGTAGGGTGAAGGAAAAGAAAGGGGGGAGGGGAAGCAACGAAACTCTAACATCCCGAGTTAGCCCTAGTTTCCTGCTGCTAAACTCTTCCCAGCTTCCTTTCCTCTTTCCTTGCTAAACAAGAAATGATCTCTTACAACTAGCATTGTGATTCACGCATCTCACAATGAACCAACCCCTTGGGTTCAGTCCAACACCAATTGACCGGCTTTCCTTTTGGTTTAATATGGTATTGATAGCAATAGCAATGGGATTTGTCCTGTGGACACACAAGCAATCCATATATATATATAGAGAGAGAGAGAGAGAGAGAGGAGGGATGAGAACACGCTTTAAGTAGAGAATTGTGAGAACACTTGTAGGTCAATCATTTAATTCCATAAATAAGACTATAAACTTAACATACCTTAATTAAACCAAGTTTAATATCAATCATTAAATAAAGATCGTCCAAGGGCTATAAACTGTTTTTCAAGTTCTCACCTTAAAAGGTGTTCTCATTTGATCCTATATATTTATATCAAAAAGTTCATTTGAGAACCGTTTTTATTGCGAGAACCAATCTTAGCTGTCCAAACAAATGGAGGCTTATTGCTTGAGAAGTTGAGATTAAAAAAATTAGGATATCAAGCCCATATGATACTTATAATATTGTTATCGAACACATGACCCCAACTTGTAACATCCCAAATTTAGCGTAAGTTTAAAATTATCAAAACCACTTTACCACTTGGTTTACAAAAACAACTTATAATATAAATAAAAGGCTAATTTCTATCAAATTTATTAAATGATCTTCACCATATATTCATTTAATAAAATAAATCCAATTGTTTAATCTTGATCATCTGTTTAATCAAAATTAGAATTCTAATTTGACTTTACTTTGAATCATAATTATTAGATATAAAGATATGCATGATGTCCATATGACTTTACTTTGTCCATCCTAATTTATAATATTATATTTATCTTTTTTAACATTTTAAAATATCATATTTAACCAAATTTTTAATTTTATCATTTTAAATATTTGATCATCATTTTAATTATAAAAAAATGACATGATATTATTGTGCGCCCTAAATATAACAATAATAAGCAATAACTTATACATGAAATATAATAATGTCTATTCTTATCATAATACTATGTTTCTGTTGTCACATCTACCATCAACCTCGTGTCGATATCTCCATTGTTAGTCAGGATGCTAATGTCGTCTATAGTCATTTTTTAAAAAAAATATTTTTTGATATTTTATTATTAATTAATATGTTTTTATTAATATTACTTTTGACAATCCATGGATACGACAAACCAAGAAAGACAAATGCAACAATGATATATATTAAACATTTCTTCTAAACATCTAAAAGCAAAGTGCCAAAAACGTCTATCCAGCCATCTTACGCACTCCATTCAACTGCCTCCAGATACAAACAATTTAACAAAATATTATTGCTTTACAACAACTAATGATTACACCAAAACAAACTCTAGGTTAACCAAACAACAGAACTTAAAAACCGACAAACAGTACTAAAATCTAGGTTAATCAAACTAAATATTTTAATTTTTTCGGTTTGGTTAACAGAACCTAAAAAAAATCGGTTATTAGGTTTGGTTACAATTCATGATCTTAGAGATGGTCAATTAACCGAAAACTTGAAAAATTCAAATTTTATTTTTTATGTTTATCGATACTAACAAATTAATCAATATTTACATACGATAATTATCTACTCATAACAAATTGTTACCCAAAGTCAATATCTATATTTCACTTTTCAATATAGATATTAGTAGATATATGTTTTATTTAAGTTTACAAGTCAAATGGATTTATAAATCTTATTATTTACTATTTATTTACTTAATTTTACTTTAACTTAGTCACATTTTTGTTCAAAATATTTTTTATGCCATAATTAGCTGATCTATAAATAATACAGTTCGTAATGTTTTATAAATTTCTCATTTAAGCCTTGTTCGAGTAGAGATATGAATATTAAATTTTGAAACCTTTTGTTTTAGAAATATATTTAGTAGTTAAAAATGGTTAACTGGTTAACCGGAAAAATTGAACTGAAAAACCAGTTAACCGGTTATTGGTTAACTAGTATTTTCAGTTCGGGTCTAGGTTCATGAAAGTTACGCACCGATACTTCAATTAACTGGTTTTCATATAACCATTCATGAACACCCCTACACATAACTTAAAAGACAAATTACAAGTAATCATATCTTCAAACATATGAATAAAATAAAGATAAGTAATTTTACACCTAGTGATCGGTGGTCAGAATAGTTTCAAGGGAGACCGGCAGGCTAAATCTTCTCCGGGTTTAGATGGGTTATAAGAAGTATAGGTAAAGATAGCGAAAACAACTTACCCGTGTATATTAAAATACGATGGTAATCGTGAAATACTACCAATAAGGTGGCCTATTGTCCTCTAAAAGGTCATGTGTTTGATCCTTCCATAGGTAAATACCTTGGGGTGGTATATTCCTCTACCGTAAATGTTTGGTGAATCCGATAAAAGGAGACTACGCTAAAATGGTGGCGGGTTTAATTCTAGCCCCTTGCTTGAGTATCCAAGACATATAATTTTTGCTTGCGAGTTGATCGTTGAAAAAGGGTTAATTCAATTATTTAAATACATAGAATCCGGAACTTAAAATTGATCGGACGTAAATAACCTTTTGTCGAAATAAATATATATGTATGGTAATTAGTTATATCTTTGGTGTGGTAACGTATGTATGGCCAAGAGGTAGAGTAAACACAAGTCAAATGAGAGAGAGAGAGAGAGAGATTAAAAGTAAATAGAAGGAAAGAAAGTACAAGTGAGAATCTAATGAGTATTTTGCAAAATCTGAAGTCTGAATCTATAATCCAAAAATGGAGATTTCTTCAAGAAATGGATTTATTTGTTTCTATTTTTGAACTTCCATAAAAAGCACTTCATTATTACTCACTGTAAAGGGAAACCATGTACTACCACCCTAAAATAAAACCTAAAACTACTTTCTTTCTTTTTTAAGTTTCCCAAAAAGATCATGCACTCAATATAATAGATTTCTTCTACACCTTTAATTAATTCATGAGATAACTAGTAGTCATATGTGATAATTATGTAACATATCTTTTTTAATAGTTAGTTATCTACAACAAACTTTACCCATATGGCTATATATAACATGTACAAGTTATAAATAACATATGTATAAGTTGATAAAATACAGAGTTGTTATATATGAATAATTTTATTATATACGAATTATTATTTTTTTTAAACAAGGAATTTTATAAAAAGAACAAAACTAACATTGATGATAGACATACATGAAAAAAATACAATGAATTAAAAATAATAGACGGTGAGCTTAACCTTTCTAATTCAAGCATATACGCACTAATTAATATTACAGGTTAATAATTTAAATATTTACATTTTATTACACATACTACAAACAGTTTTTTATTACCAATATGTGTTTGTTAATTTGGGATTGCTTGTTGAAGCTGTTTATACTACTGTAGCATAGATTGCTTATACACATATCGAGCTAGTTAAACACTTGTGTGTGTTTAGTATAGAAAATAAAATTGCAGATAATGAAATTGTAAAGAAAGAGAATTAGTTTGGTCTGGACATCTGTGTGAAACATGCACAACTTACAGCCTTAGTCCAGAAATTAAAGGGTGACCCACTTTCACACAACATGGTTCTGGCAGCTTGAATCAATGTTCTATTTCTTCTTTCAGCTACACCATTTTGTTGTGGGGACGAAGCTAGGATTTCTGAATAGGGGGCTTCGTACAAATGGTACCGTAATATACGAATGATGTAAAAAAGTTTGATTAATTTATAAGATAAATAAAAAATGAAAGTTCATTTAAAGAAAAGAACTTACGTGTTAAATAACACTTCAAATAAATTGTTTTGTCATTAATTAACCTGTTTGTCACAAACTATTAACTAAAACAATATTTCGGATCATAAAAATAAAATAATAACAGTTTAATTCAATGACGTTAATTCTTGATGGGTGATTCAATAATTCAATAACAAAAAAATTGTTCACTATAAAGTACAAACTCTTGATTCACGGTTCTAATAACAAAAGGTTATTTATTATAGAGTAAATTACAAATTTCGTCCACGTGGTTTGCTCATAATTTCACTTTTCGTCCTTTAATTTTCAAAATTACACTGATGGTCACGGTGGTTTGCACTTCGTTACGGATTTGGTCCTTTATGCTAAACGCCGTTAGTTACTCTGTTAAACACTCCTCATGTGCCTTGCAATAAGGCGGGTGCTGAAGTATCTTAAGAAAACCATGGACTATGGTTTGACTTATGTAGAGTTTCCTTCTTTCATAGAAGGATATACCGATGCTAGTTGGATTACCAATATTGAAGACCACTCGTCTACAAGTGGCTGGGTATTCCTACTTAGAGGTGGTGCAATTTCATGAGCCTCTAGGAAGCAAACTTGCATCACCAATTCAACTATGGAATCTGAATTTGTAGCCCTTACTTCTGTCGGTAAAGAAGTAGAATGGCTAGGGGATTTAATTTACGAGATTTCATTGTGGCCTAAACGTATATCACCCATTTCTATACACTGTGATAGTGCTGCCATTTTGAGAAGAGCTTATAATCAAGTGTATAATGAAAAGTCGCGACATTTGGGTGTTAGACATAGTATGGTACGTGAGCTTATAACTCAAGAGATTATTGTTGTTGAGTTTGTTAGATCTCAACAAAATCTGGCTGATCACTTGACGAAGGGGTTGGCTAGGGACTTGGTTACAAAGTCAGCAATAGGGATAGGTTTAAGGCCCACTTGATATCTCTAAAGGTGAGATACCCAATTTCCTTCTAATGGAACATTAGAAGTTGAATTCAATATCGAAAGCTTACTTTTAGAGATTGAAGCACTTTTGTTACATCATCTTAAGGTATGTGCTTAGACCTGCAGATTAAAGTTAGGTTGAAATCTAAATTTCTTAATGGTTTTTTTTTTTGAAAAAGTGCATTTGCATGAATGAAAATGACTACCTATATAAGTGTGAAGTACTGCCGCTTCAGGGAGCTTGGGCTTGGCTTCTATACACTTATAAATGGATAGGGACACATGGCTATGTAATAGTGTCAAGTGTAAATATTCGAATTTTGTGTTAGAACTTATGTGTATAATATCTTCAGTTACTCAAATGAGTTGATGAGTTCAATCCTTAGGACACCCATATTCTCGAGTATTTTGAATGTGTATTATACTAATGTAAAAATTCAATCTTCTAGATATTTTCATTTATGCATAAGTTTGGATTTTTCGTTTGACTTTGGTTAATCATGGATTACACTAAAATGGGGGAGGAATGTTAGTGATTTTAGTGTCATCAAGCCAATTTAATCAGGATTAATATGAGACTAGCTGATTCTAAAATTAGTTATAATTCGGGTTTGGAGGTACGGAGTGCACACTCGGATAAGCTAAGTTGGTATCGGAAATACATGGTCCGGAGGCATCGCCCCTAGTAGGGATCCAAGGACCTCGCCCCTGGTGGGCGGGGTCCGGGGGGCAGCCAATAACCGCCGCCACCGCCAAAACGGTTTCCGACCAACCGTCATTTTTATCGCCTATAAATAGGTGTTTTCAGTTGGTGCAAAATATAGAAAAGATAAGGAAGAAAAACGATTTCACTAATCGATATTCTGTTACTGAAAAACAAAAATCAAAGCAAACGTATTCTATGTTTGGATTTAAATTAAGCATGTAATTCAAATCGGGTTTCTTGGATTATCCTTTATCTGAATTCGTTATACCCCAGGCATAGGGTCGCATTACAGATTTCGGAAAGTGAATTACACACGATCCACAAAATTATCTAAGTATTTATTGTTATTCTAATCCATGTTTCAACATTTTCCTAACAGAAATCTGAAATGCCTTTTTAAAAAAAACTTTGGACGTTTTAATAATTAGGATGTTTCAATGCTTAATTCCAACATTAGAAAATATGTTTAAAAAAGATGGTTAAGTGCAGATAGTCAAAGATGATTCTTTTAGAGAGTGTATGCAAAAATTAAAAAAAAAACATATATAAAAAATATCAATAGCATTATTAGTATAGACAATATTAACAACTTACATACCACATTGCTACAATCATCATTATATCATTAATATCGCTTCAAATAGAACAAGAATATGAGAATAAACTGCATCACACTACTGGAAAATCATAATTTGCTCTCCATTTTTGTATTTCAAGCGTTATTATCATTTATAATACTTTGGAGTATTACTTACATAGATTGCATTGTTGATAGAGTATCCCCTACTGATCCTGATAACATGCCAACTTGGGAAGCCGACATCTCTGTTTCTCCTGGCTCGGCTCATGATAAGGCAATGCCGAAGACATCTCTGTCTCTCCTGGCTTGGCTCATGATAAGGCAATGCCGAAAATATATATCCATTGAGAATATTCATCTTGACAAGAAATTATCGACATAATTTTCATCTTTTCTAGGAGTATCATCGTCTGCAAATGATAGGTGAAAGCTAATGTTTACTGCTGCTTCAAAGTCCCCAATTACTTCATCGTCTAAGCATATAAAAGTAGACAAACTAAACAAGCGCTGTTAATCAGCTCAACCCAATCCGGTTTCGGATTAATCGGACCGGGTGAGTTAAAATTGACCATAAACCCAACCCTAACAATATTCAGGTTAGTCGGGTTCGAGTCAATCAGGTTTGGGGTTAATCATAAAAATAAATAAGTTTTTTAAATTTATAGTTTTTGTATTATTGATCTCATGTTTGTTGCTGAATTATAATTTTATAAAATAAATATAATGCAATTTGAAATTATGTGTTGCACTCTGCTGTGCATGGACCATGACTTGATTATACCACTGGAAAAAAAAATTCTTTTATTTTTTAAATGTAAACTATGTGATGTGGTCATGAAAAAACGCATAGAAGTTTACCAAATGAAATTTCATATATACAAATGTAGAAATATGAAATGGTGTATAGCTAGCACCGTCTACATAACTTTACGTTTAATTTTTATCTTTTTTAAGGATAAACACACATTCCCTAAACCTAATTCTACATCATTTTGTTCACTACGGTATTTGAACCCATAACCTTTTGGGACACCTAAAACACCATATACCGCTGAGCTATAAACCCTTTGGTTCTACGTAAGTTTAAGTGCGTGAGTGCTAAGTTAAGAACCAATTATGATGAGATAAAGTTCGTGGGCTCTTTTTAATAGCTGTTGGGCTTCTTTTTGTTACCTGTTGGGTTTTAGCAAGTGTGGGCTACTTACTACAATTTCTGGGCATTAAATATTTAATTGGTTATTGGGTCAATCCAAACCTGAATAAAACTTAACATGCTACCCGAAACTTGACACTAATAAAAATTCGGGTTTGTCGGGTTAACCCCAATAACACGTTTAAGACTTAGAGACCCGATTAACCCGAACTTGTTTAGCTTGTTTCAGGTTAGTCGGGTACGGGCATTTTTGACACCCCTAATCACTAAACTATCATCATCATCCATTATAAGTTGACAAATGTCTATTAGGATCTCAATCCCTAAGGAAGATGATAACGTTACGTGGACGAGGAAAAAAGGAAAAAAATGGCTATCAACCATTCCTACTACAGTCCACAGGAAGAACACAAAAAAGGCTTGTAAGGATATAAACCATAGAAGTTATGAAAAATTGTAACACATAAAGAAGAAGTGTAGGGAATTAATAGAAATAATTACTGCACTCACTACAGATAGCGCGATGTAACCATGGTTATTTGGATAAAACGAAGAATGGAATACCATGTTACAGTTAAACCTTCGGCTAGATTTATATATGTAATGATAAATACCGGATGAAGACTAATCAATTCAACTGACTATAACTTTGTCTAAATGAATTTTTTTTCCCCATATTTTCCTATGAAGATGATAAGATAACAACTTAACAAGTAACCCCAACTGCCCAACCAAACATGATCACTTTCCTCGTGGATGCAGAGTAAAAACAGATTATGAAATAGTATAACAGTCCTGATTTCTTGCAGACAGGTTTACATTTAGGTAGGTCAACAAACTACAGATCTAGCTCTAAATAAAAAGAAAACTGAGTTTTACAGGGGATACTACTCCCACCAAGTAAAATACACTACACACTTAACTAGATGTCGAAGCAGCCACGGCAAGTATATTTGACGTGGCTACCAGCATATACTAATACCACATTATTACTCTTGAATGTGCATAAATTTGCATTAATCTTAGATAGTTGGATTTAAATTCTGGCTTTTGTGCATCTCTGTATCAGATAAGGAGCCATTAACAATACAGGAAGATTAAAATGATATTAAAGATGAAAACTAAAAAGGAACATATTACATACCTTCCTCTCCATAAAAACTGCCAAGATATCAGGCAGGACCCCATGCATGTCATAAATTTCAATATCTGTTGATTCTCTGCCATCGTTTGCATTTGGAACCCTATACAGATGTCATTTCATAAATAAGATATCATGTTTAAACCAGCAAACTCAAGATATATATAATTAAGGGTAAATAAGGGATTTGAGATCAAAGACCGCCAAGTTACCAACAATGAAAGCAAGATCCGATTTACATTAGAAATGAACTGATTAACAATCGAAAGAGTTTCTAAAACAGATTTAAGCATGAGTGAGTTATAATTTAGTCAATGACTCGACATATAATCAGACCTTGCAGTATGCTGTCCCCGTGTTGCTTAATGCATTGCATTATCACGATCCACCGCTACAGATAAAACTAGCTCCTCTTGCTTTCCTAACATTGTGGCTTACCATTAACCTTCTTATTCTTTCTGCATCATCCCATTTCTCACCCATAATAAACAAATCAGCAATAAGAATATAAACACCTCCATCTTCCTCTGGCCGTAACATCTCTATCACTCTATTAATCACCCGTTCTGCCATCTTAAAGTTATGTTGTACCTTACAAGAATAAAGATAAGATCCCCATATATTCATATTAGCCTCGGGCTGCATTTTTATTATAACCTCATATGCATCTTCTAGCTCTCCTGCCTTGCCAAACAAATCAACCATACAACAGTAATGGTGAATATTTGGTTTCAACCCATATTCCTCTATCATATTAAAGTACCTGCGTCCCTCCTCAACCAATCCTCCTTTCACACACGCACTTAAGATGCCCGTGAAAGTGAATTCGTTAGGTTTAATACCCACTTTCTGCATCCTCTCAAACACAGTTCTTGCTTCGTTAATATATCCATGTTGTGCTGCCCCACAAATCAAAGCAGTCCAGGAAATGACATTTGATTCTCGCATTATGTCAAAGACCCTAGTAGCAACCTCTAAGAATCCACATTTTGCATACATATCGACTAAGGCGGTCCCAAGTTCCACATTGAGCTCCCATTCGTTCCTTATAATAAACCCATGAAGGGACTTCCCAAAAACAAACCCAATTGCACCAATGTGTCCACACCCTCCCAAAACAGCACACAAGGTGAATTGATCAGGTTGTAGCTTTTCATCTCTCAACATCTTGTAGAAGAGCTCAAGTCCTTTATTCCGATGACTAGCATTACAGTAGGCTCCAATCATAGCAGACCAAGAAGCGATATTTCTCTGCGGCATTTCATTAAACAAGTACCTTGCATTCTCCACATCCCCAGATCTCGCAAAGGCAGTGATCATGGTATTCCAAGTGACAGTGGTTCTCTCAGGCATTTCATCGAACAACGCACATGCATCACTGAAAAAGACATTCGAGTAAGCATGAAGGAGAGAAGACATGATGTAAACATTCGACGTGAATCCGAACTTCGAGATATGGGCATGTAGGTGACGAAGAAGAGGGAGATTGTGCAAATGGGTAGAGGCTTTAATCGTGTAGAGGATGGTAAAGCTGTCGACATGGATGGATTCGCGATGCATTTGCGTGTAAAGTTGCAACGACTTGTGTGGAGATGATGCATTTTTGATGGCTGAAATCCATTTTGATGATGATGCTGACATTGATGTTGTAAATTTTAGGAGAACAGGATGATAGAATAGCGGTATCCTCCATTGACGACACTAAAGTAGTGGCATGATGTTTGAGCTTTGACACGAGTAGAGTCTCGAGTTTCGAGTTTTCTAATTGAGTCAAGCTCGAGCTTAGCACTGGGTTGACTCGACTCGCTTGCTCACATCCCTAACTGTGAATCCTAGGTAAAAGCAAATATCATATTCTTAGCTGCACAAAACAACACTTTTTTATGTAGCTTTCAAAAGCTAAACTTATCCATTTCTACAAATGTACTAATTCTAAATCCTCTATAAAGCAAGGTATTCTATTATTATCTGCACAAAAGACATGCTTAGATTTTAAATGTTAGAAGGGTAACTCTGAATTTTATCAAAGTATATTCATTATGTAACACCCCGTCTCGGCATGAAACAAATGCTACTCATACGATACATAAACAGAGCAAAACTAAGAAAAATACCTCTCAAAACCAACCCACAGGTACTACCTCAAAAGCTCTTCCTAGGTTAGCTCTCGATCCCTTTCCCTTAAAGCACCCTTGAACACCTTGCTAGAGAGGAAGAAAGAAAACTGTGGTTGAGACAAATGCCTAGTGCACGGATATATAACATACTAATAATCGAAACAAACACAAAGGTTTCAAAATCAGAATTCCCAAATCAAAACAACCCTTAGAATCAAAATTCATTTGAAAAGGGCTTTCAAAAAGGTTTTCAGTGTCAAATGCAAACATACCATATCAAACCACATATCATATCACATCGAGCTCCTACCAGAAACGCATACACTTGCACACCGTCACCAGACAGATATGACAAATGCCAGACATTTGTATACTAGACCTTCAGATCCAAATGTAGCCTACAAATGGGAGATGGGTGTTGGGCACCACACTACCATCCACCATAACATAACATAACCTACAAGTCTAGGGTCGACCCATACGCCTCTTTACCAAAATATCTCTCGAAGCCAAACCCCTAGGAGACGTCGTGGACTGATCACACCGCCACAAAAGGTGTCACACCACCGATGCCCCCATGATGTGCCTATGGTACCGCTATAGGTGGATAAATAGCTCGATGCATCAAAACCAAAAAATATCCAAAATAATATATATTCCAAATATAGTTCTGAGTTCCACAAGTTTTATGGAAACATTTATAGTTAAAATCATACAAAAATATTTTTAAGAAGCGTCATGTGGAACATATCTAATAAAAGAAAATATAACTTTTCGGATATCATAATCTCTTCATAAATCCAACATAAGCACATCGAAAGAAACAAGATTTCAAATATCAAACTTTCAAACAACAAGGAGCAACGCTGAAAGAATAATAAGAATTTAAAACTGATAATTCATATTTTGAGGACAAGTAATACTAGCGAACATCGAAACAAATTAATTAAAAAGCCTTATTTAAAAGAGAAATCTGTACAAACGACTACAATAATTGTAAGATAACTAGACTCCGTACGACAATAGGAGTTGTAAAGGGAACTAGAATCCTTACCTTATTTGCAATATCCAAACACTGCTAATGACTTCAAGTTTAGTTCCTTTCACCTCCGTCTAAAAGTATATAAATTACCGTTAGCATTTATCATATTCCCGTTATTTTCTTTTATTACTAATTTAGATTGTTCTATGATTTAATATTTATTACTATCATTAACCTACCTGATAGATTTCTTTTCTTTCAAATGACCCGTTTGGATAAATTAGAATATTCATGCTTAAGTGTTGATTCTATTTATAAAACATATAATTTAAGCTCTTGTTGCCTAGCATGAAATTAAGGGTGCGTTTGGTACAAAGAATGGAATTGCAGAGAAAGAGAATTAGTCTAGAGAATGAGAATTAAATCTTCGGTTTGGTAGAACAGAGATTTGTAACAGAGAATCATTTCTATTGTTTGGTAGCACGGAGATTTCATCATATAATTTTACCAAATTTATCATTTGCAATTTTTATTGTTTCCATAATGCATCGTCTATAATGTTAGATGATCCAAAAAAAACTCTTCATCCATGGTCACATCCAAAAACATCATTACGAACCGGTAGTCATACAAAAGTAGTAATTCAACCATGGCCGCAAAAAGTATCTTCAGCCTAAGTCTAACAAAAAACAATAATCACAAACATTCATCCAATGGAACCATCGGTATAGGATTCCACCGTGCATATTTTCTCCTCTGTGTCGACCCAAGAAATGATCGTCCAAGAAGCACATCCTTACCAATCAAATGAGCAGCTTTAAAACGCTTGCTCATAGTAATACCCGGACTTTTAGCCCGTCACTAACCTTGTCAAAGATTTCACGAGCTTCTAAGGTTTCTTTATTGAGATTTTCTCCTATAATCTCTCCAAATTTAACCAATACTTCCTTTATCTCTTTGCAAGACTCCTGATATATTTCATCACCTTCCACGCTTTTGCCTCTTTTACGTTTGCAGGTTACACTACTTGTTGGTCCTTGAGATCGATAAGCATCTTGAATGACATCATCTTTTTCTCCAAGATCAATCCGGGAACTTCTTTGCGTCTCTGGAATGACATCATCTTCTTCCCTAAGATCAGTTGCTTTACTACCCGCTAATTAACCATAAACTCTATGTTAATTATCCATCACATACCTTGAGTTATTTTAAGACAATTTGGTCTACTAAATGCATCTCGTAGAACTCTACTATCAGCTGCAGAACCCTCCCATCCCGCTAATACGTACGTAAATAAAAGGTCTCTCGTACATACTCCGAGTACGTTGGTACAAATCTCCCCCTTTCGTGTCCGATATGGTTTTCGATCGATGGCAGGAACTTTAACATATGTGTCTTCTAATGCTCCTAGGAAACCCTTCATAAAAAGAAAACATTACTTAATGGATTCCATTAGCAAAAAAGTTTCTTTAATAAAAATTATGTGTTTGACTAACCTTAAACCATTTCCATCTCTCATCAATTTCATTATCTGGCACCGACTTGTACAATTCTTTGTGTAATCGACATATAGCATTTAAGACTAACTTGAAATACCGACTTATAGTTTCCCCAGATCGATAAAATCTATTGACTAATATCCTATTCGTTGCATTATGAGTAAGGGTATGTAAAAACATAGCAACTTGCTCGTCGACTAGCATGTTTTTACTATTCTTTACCCAACCAAATTATTTGGACAAAATATCAAATAAATCATCAACTCCATTAACACATGGACTAAGAAATGGCAGCTACCCATTTATATATACTTTTGGCTGTTTAGAATGTATATATTTACCATTACATGTGGTTTGAATAGCAGACGCAGTTGTAGTGACTGAAACATGTAATGTAGCTACATCTTTAATGTTATTTGAAACCTACGGTATCGATCCAAAACAAACTTCTTATCTCAAATAAGTGTTACATAATTAAATGGCTTATTCTTCGTGATGATACCATATTGAAAGCCGATGGAAATTTAACAATATGTGTGCTTTTTAGTGACATAATTTCCAAAACAGAGAAATACATTATCAAAGAAAGCAAACAAACCTAATCGATCAAGATAGAGATTTACCTTGCTGTGAGTTAGAGATCGCCCCCGCTGGGGGTCGCCCCTGGAGGAAGTGTGAAGAAGTCAAAGGCGTGAAGAAAGGCGATGGAGAGGCTGATGCGTCTGGAGGTCTCGATAGAAAGGAAGGTCGAAGGGATCGAGAAAGGAGGCGTCGATTGAAAAAGGAGGAATTCTCCATGTTTTTGTTTTTTTCTCCAAGAGAATTAGAAGCTGAATTCTCTCAACTTCTCCAATTTTGAATGGGAAAAAAATAGAGAATTGGAATTAAACCATTTCTCATTTTCTAATTTCCAATTGTAACCAAACAAGAGATTTAATTTCCAATTCCATTTCTCTACTCTCAATTCCCTTTACCAAGGGTGTGTTTGGGAGAGGGAATTGGGAGTATAGAAATGGAATTGGAAATTAAATCTCTTGTTTGGTTACAATTGGGAATTAGAAAATGAGAAATAGTTTAATTCCAATTCTCTATTTCTTTCCCTATCAAAAGCGGAGAAATTGAGAGGATTCGGTTTCTAATTCTCTTAGAGAAAAAAAACAAAAACACGGAGAATTCCTCCTTTTTTCAATCGACGCCTCTTTTCTCAATCCCTTCGACCGTCGACCTTCCTTTTTATCGAGACCTCTAGAAGCATCGTCCTTTCCATCGCCTTCCTTCACGCCTCCTTCAGCGGCAACCCCTAACGGCGGCGGCAACATCCATCGGCGGCGATCTCCCACTCACAGCAAGATAAATCTCTATCTTAATCGATTAGGTTTCTCTGCTTTGTTTGCTTTCTTTGATAATGTATTTCTTTGTTTTAGAAAATATGTCACTAAAAAGCACATATTGCTAAATTTCCATTAGCTTTCAATATGGTATCATCACGAAGAATAAGTCATTCAATTATGTAACACTTATTTGAGATAAGAAGTTTGTTCTTGACCGATACTATAGGTTTCAAATTAGATTAAAGATGTAGCTACATTGCATGTTTCAGTCACTACAACTGCGTCTGCGATTCAAACCATATGTAATGGTAAATATATACATTCTGAACACCCAAAAGTATATAAAAATGGGTAACTACCATTCCCTAATCCATGTGTTAATGGAGTTGATGATTTATTTGATACTTTGACCAAATAATTATGTTAGCTTGTGTTCAAGCGCAAGTTAGTGCAAGTGTATGTACGGTGGCTATGAGATCTTACTTGTTATGAATTTATTATATTTGTATGTGTAGATGACAGGATCGCCTTTGAGACGAAGAATATTTGCCATAGGTGCATTTTATGCCATGTATTTTATTATTCGTTGGTGGATGATGTGTAGTTATCGTTTGCGTCTTTCGATTGAATCAAGAACATTACATACAAAATATTTAATGAGTTATCATAATAGGCACGAAAACATGATGAGGATGGTTTATGAATCTGATGTTACGAGTGTTGTTAATATAAGAATGAATATACATACTTTTTCAACACTTTGCGATATGCTAGAAAGTAGAAGGGGACAGAATAATAGTAAAAACATGCTAGTCAACGAGCAAGTTGCTATGTTTTTACATACCCTTGCTCATAATGCAAAGAATAGGATATTAGTTAATAGATTTATCGATCTGAGGAAATTTATAAGTCGGTATTTCAAGTTAGTCTTAAATGCTATATGTCGATTACACAAAGAATTGTACAAGTCACCCGTGCCGGTGCCAAATAATGAAACCAACGAGAGATGGAAATGGTTTAAGGTTAGTCAAACACATAACTTTTTATTAAAGAAACTTTTTGCTAATGGAATTTATTAAGTAATGTTTTCTTTTATGAAGGGTTGCCTAGGAGCATTAGATGGAAGATATGTTTAACTCGTTAAAGTTTCTGCCATTGATCGAAAACCATATCGGACACGAAAGGGGGAGATCTGTACCAACGTACTCGGAGTATGTACGAGAGACCTTTTATTTACGTACTCGGAGTATGTACGAGAGACTTTTTATTTACGTACGTATTAGCGAGATGAGAGGGTTCCGCGGCTGATAGTAGAGTTTTACGAGATGCAATTAGTAATAACTCAAGGTATGTGATGGATAATTAACATAGAGTTTATGGTTAATTAACGGGTAGTAAAGCAACTGATCTTGGGGAAGATGATATCATTCCAGAGACACAAAGAAGTTCCCCGATTGATCTTGGAGAAGAAGATGATGTCATTCAAGATGCTCGTCGATCTCAAGGACCAACAAGTAGTGTAACCCGCAAACGTAAAAGAGGCAAAAGCATGGAACGTGATGAAATATATCAGGAGTCTGGCAAAGAGATAAAGGAAGTATTGGTTAAATTTGGAGAGATTGTAGGAGAATATCTCAATAAAGAAACCTTAGAAGCTCATGAAATCATTGACAAGGTTAGTGACGAGCTAAAAGTTTTACCGGGTATTACTATGAGCAAGCGTTTTAAAGCTGCTCATTTGATTGGTAAGGATGTGTTTCTTGGACGATCATTTCTTGGGTCGACACAAGAGGAGAAAATATGCATGGTGGAATCGTATACCGATGGTTCCATTGGATGAATGTTTGTGATTATTGTTTTTTTGTTAGACTTAGGTTAAAGATACTTTTTATGGCCATGGTTGAATTACTACTTTTGTATGACTACCGATCCGTAATGATGTTTATGGATGTGACCATGGTTGAAAGGATTTTTTTGGATCATCTAACATTATAGACAATGCATTTTAATGATTAATATATGTTATTTTTTTAGCTTAAAATAGATTATTTTATGTGCTGATTATGTGTTGGTGTTTGTAAATTGGCCATCAATAGAACTTGAAATACATGAAATTGGATTGTTAGTTATGAAAACAATAAAAATGCAAATGATAAATTTGGTACAATTCTCTATTGAAATCTCTGTGCTACCAAACAAGAGAAATTATTCTCTGTTACAGATTTCTACTAAAATCTCTGTGCTACCAAACAGAAGATTCAATTCTCATTCTCCAGACTAATTCTCTTTCTCTGCAATTCCATTCTTTGTACCAAACGCACCCTAATAAGCTTTAAGGAAAACAACTCTTGATATTTAATTGATATATATGAGTCGTCTTTATCGGCAGTCCCATGATATATATATATATATATAGAGAGAGAGAGAGAGGGAGGGAGGGAGAGAGAGAGAGTTTGTATCTTTTTAAGTTTATCCATACACTAACTTAACACTACCACTTAACTCATATTCTCATAAAGGATTTCTATAAGTAAGTAAAATTAACAGTTACTTATTCATTTTAAATATGGTTTATTGAAAGGTGTTTCTGAAAATTCAATGTAATAAAACACTCCTACACTTGAGTTCCTAATATGTTACTTTTAGTGTTTACCATGCTGATTTAACATACCCCTTCTTTTGAGCATTATATGATTCATACAGTTCACTAACACAAGATTAAAAAGAAATATAACCACCTTAAGCTTTTACACAAGAGTTAAATGCTATCATAGTTCAACGCTTGACAAAAAACAATTTGCTACAATGTATTTAGACTAGACAGCATCAAAGCATTCTGAAATATGAACACTACAGTTATTGTTGATTAATTCTAATAACCTAATTTCATGAAGACCTATATTCTGGTACTTCAGTCCTATAGAAACCATCAGTACACTTATCTAATTTCTGATTTTTAATCCACTATAGTTTAGCAGTCAAAATAAATTCACTGATTGTGTTAAAGTAGTTCATATTCGATTCGATTAAGGGGTTAACAAACTGGAATCATTACAATCGAACAGAAGGATGAAGTCAGAAGCATCAGATGACAGAATCAACAAACCGATTGTCTCAAGTTGAGAAGGAAAGGACAAACCTTAATTGCCGACGACTGGTGCTCGACGAAACCAACTCCACTCTAATCGTCGCTTGGTGTTTCACGGTCAGCCCTCGATGGCCTCGCCTGCTGCCGTCGATCGCCGCTTACAAACTCTCTCTCACGCACTCTCGATTTACAGTATACAGATGGTGAATTTGTAAATGGCAGGGTGCGAATTAACGACTGTCGAACTCGAATCTCCTGTTGGTTTGTTTGCGCCGCCTCCCTCACAGGTAAGTTCTTAAGACTTATGGGTTTGGGCTCCCTCATAGGGTTTATAATTTGATCTTTTGGCCCAAGTTCTACTTTGTATGATTAATGGATTTATTTATTTATTATTTATATTTTTTTTACTTGTCTGCATAATTGTATAAATATACATATACGGTTATTATAATTCTATCCTTCTTAAAAGAAAGTCCGTCCTCGAAATTTAAAGTCAGAACAGAACATACAAATAGAATTGATATATGGATTGACGAAGAATGTTCAATATAGTTCTTACTTAATTCATAGTCTCAATTACTAATTTTAGTCTTTGGATCAATAACATCAATGGTCCAGATTGTATTTTAAAATTTTGGGCGTGGTGGTATTTTCGTAATTCACATGTGATGCTTTTACAAGTCACATGTGATCGTATACTGAATCACCTGCGATTAAATATTAAAATTTTAGGACTACGTTTTTTACATAAATTTTATTGAACACAACTCGTGAATTAATATATTTTTATCAATTAATTGATCAGCAAACATGCCTACATAGCTTTTGAATTGCATTTAGCCATTTACATATTGTTATAATTATGTATGTGAGAGATTTATACGTGATGGGTTCGTGATAGGATTTACACATAATTAGATATGAACAATTAGCATTCAAATATTTTGTGATCTATTGACATATAAAAGAATGATTTTTTTACCATTATGTTATATTGTTGTATGTGCGTGTGAATCAGAAATTATATGGCGTTGGCTAGATGTTTATGTTATTAACATTTTAACTGATTTCACGTGTTGTGCCTATATTAAGTACATAACAAAAGCAAATCTAGAAACAGTAAATTATCTAAAAAAGTCTTGACGTTCTGCCACTTTCTTTTCATTAAAGTCGTAATATCAATGTCTGCAATTTTGAATAGCACACAATCATGTAAAAAATATGTTTTAAGAATCTTCTAGTATAAATAAAATACTAATTTGATAAAATTTATTAGACGATCTGAACCATTTATTTAAAAAAATATTTAATCTTGACCATTCATTTACTTGAAATCAAAAAATCAATTTTGACTTTTTATAGTCAAAATTATTTGAGATAATTTCATATATGCCCTTATTAAATCATATAAAATAGTATTTGTTCACCTTAATTTACAAATATCATATTTACCCTTTATAATATTTTAAAATATCATAATTAACCAAATTCTTAGTTTTATTATTCTAAAATATTTTATAATCATTTTAAATCTTTTTTAATTATAACCAATAACGTTTAACTTTGTTACCCTTAATTGTAACAATAATAATTGATGACTTATATAAGAAATAAAATCTCATCTCTTCATATCATGATTTCATGTTTCTGCCGTCAAGTCTGCACTCCCACTCGCCTCGATGTTTCCACTTCTGGTTAGAGTGTTGATGATGTACGTCCTAATTTGTTAAATTCTCATTTAATTCGCGTTTTATTATTATTTAATATGTTTTTATTAATGTTTAATATTTATTATCGTTTAAACCAACCCGTGTATCACACGGGCATTGAGTCTACTTATATAATAAAACACAAACAACATAAAAATAAGCTTGGATCAAACATGAACTAATTGTAATAGGAGCTGATCCGTACACAACAGTTTTTAGCCATACACAACAAGGTACAAACATCTATCGCACATAGTACAAGTTGATGATGTATAAAGTTGTTGTGTATGACCAATTTTGTTATGTACGAATCACATACCAATTATAATCTATAATTTAAACGAAGTAAAGTATGAGATTAGACTTTTTTTCTACCCTTTCAACACACATGTATGATTATAGGTAATTATGTAATCACTATCAATTAACCAAGTTAGCACTATCATAAACCTAATTCACATGCTTCCCACATTGTCAAAACATTCAAATATAACATGTTTTCCTCTTTACTTCTATTATAAGATTTAAGATTACACCAAACAACCTAAGGTCGACTTACAACTCGTTCTTCGTATGATAATACCTTAAATTCAGACATATAAAACTAGTATCGTTTTATTAAAAGAAAAAAAAATAAAGCTTATAATTGATTAAGATCCAAAATAAAAGTTCAGGAAAAGAATATATATGGTTTTAGGATCAAGTGCATTACTAAAGACACTGTTTTCATGGGAAACTATTTACATTCAGTTTTGAAAAATATCCTTACCATTTTCATGGAAAAATGTCAAGAACCTGATCCTGGATGCAGCTGATTCACAGCCTAGATGCAATAAGGGTCAGAAAAGCAAATAATTAAATGAATAAAATAGCTAATTAAATGACTAAATTACTAATTGACAACAAATGACATATCCTATAATAACCGTATATATGTATATATAAAATGTATGTGCAGTCAAATAGAATAATAATAATAATAATAATAATAATAATAATAATAATAATAGTTAGTGAACTAATAAAACAAAATAGAACTTGGGCAACAAGATTTACCCAATTGGAGACTAGAGAGTGGTGTAGCGACGTCGGGTTTCATACTCTTTTTTTTAACAGCAAAAGAAAGGACCCCTAGAAGGAAGCTTTGGCTCGGCCATCACCCCCTCCCAGAGGCCTAAAATTATATTAAAATAATCTAGCAAGGTGCCAGAGAATCCAATACATCAAAATATAATTAGATATTAGAGGGATTACAACACCAAGAAACCTAATCAAACAAAACTCTTTTTTGTTTCCTATGCTTGATCCAAAAGTAAGTTAAAGATTGAATCTGTAACACCTACAAAACTGCATAAACCGTTACAATTCTAGGACCTATCTACACCTCGCGTGTAGCCTATCTCCAGCTACTCTTGGTATACAGCTCGTTGTATACCCTGATATTGTACTCGATACGAAGCTACACCTCACGCGTAGCTAGGTACCCATTGTTCTCGGTATAAAGTTACACCTCGTGCGTAACGTTGTACCCTGCTGCTTTTCTCTGTGCATAGCTATACCTTGGTATAACCACACGTCTCTACTACACATTGTATACATATAACAAGTATATCACTTAACATAGATATCATGCTATTCATTCTTCGCATATTCATAAACTAATTATACTAAAGGAATAGTATAATCACCTTAGTATTTGGTTACTGCTAAAGGTGCTAAATCAAAGTATCTCAGTGTAGATGTCAACAATTATTGCCTACAAGCAATATTCAAGTAATGTATCAAACTACAACTCTGTTGAGTAACTTAAAAACTGAACAGAGCCCAAGCACGCCCGTGCCTCCTTCAAGATACCCCCGTGTCTCCTTCAAGGCACGCCCGTGCCTTTCAACTTTGGGCCTAGACAGGGCCTGCTCCAACATGGGCGTACTGGGCCAAGCACGCCTGTGCCTTACATAGACACGCCCGGACCTGAAGAGCAATGACGGTCACGCCCATCTGGCACGGTCGTACCTCCATAGGCATGCCCGTGCCTACGTCCATCCTGCACCAGTAAGTCGTCCGACTTACATAAATTTCACCATTTTTGACTCTAAACTCAAACCAAACGTTTTTCCAGCACTTACAAACCATACAATGACCACTATAGCTGGTAAACAACAACAATTAACACCACAAACATACTAAGATCAATGATTCCACCTTTAAATCACTTTCTTGACCAAAAACACCAAAAACTCATTCAATAAGTCATACCTTGCTACTAATGATCACTTGGATGTGTTGCTACACTCTAGATTTATTGTTCTTGATCAAAGGATTGCAAGAATTGGGCTGCTATAAGTGGCTGTGCAATTTGAGAGATTTTTGACTATCTCAAGTCAAACAAATTAACACATGTGTATATATATATATATATATATATATATATATATATATATATATGCATATATATTTTCAAAGAATTACTAAACAGTCCCTGAACTTATTATCTTTCAAACTGATAACTTTAGCCTCTTTAGTTTTATAAACACCTCCAATTTTAATTAGAAAATCCCTAATTAACACAATACTCAATAATTAAATAATTTATGTATTTACGAACCTTGGGGAGTTACAGAATCAAACTTGAAGAGGACTCCCTGGAAGCATTGTTGCTCGAATAGAAGACTTTGTCATTCCTGTATTTCCAAATGGGCCATAGAACCGTGTAAATAACACTCTGAAAACGAAGCAAGTTTTTACCTTTCATCTTAAGGTTACATCCCCATTTAAACAAATCATCGAGGTTGCGGATGCTTGCAGAATTAACGCGCCACCATTTAGTAATTTCTTTAAGAAGCTATCGAGCAAAACAACAATCTGTAAATAGATGACTTTCAGTTTTCAATATGTTGTTACAAAGAGGGTATAAGTCTGATATAACGAGCACCCCTTTTTTTGTCAGGTTAACAAATGTTGAAAGTCTTTTCCACATTACACTCCATGCCAGTAGATTGACTTTGCTAGGAACCAAGTTCACCCAAATAAAAGGCGACGGATACACCATATTATCCGTAAGTTCTTCAAAAAGCACGTCTTATTGAAGCTGTCATGAAATGTATTACCGAAGTAGAAGTAGTGGGTTTTTGTATAAAACAAAAACAAAAATGGTTAACTTATGTAAATGTTTCAAATTACAGGGACCAATTCTGTAAGTAATCCAATTACCCTTTTGCCGCCTTGGGACTGCTGTCACCACCACCGTCTGCAGTTTCTTCCGGCTCTCTTCTTACGGACACTAACCGAACCTTTTCGTCTCTCCATTCGTTACCTTGTGCTACATCCCACAAGCAATTTAAAAGATGCCACAAGGTTTTCCTCTGAATTTTCATACGTCTGTGTTTGTGTTTGGAATAGTAGCATTTGGTAATTTCATCAATCGATTTAGGGCAAATTAATCACTGATTTGGGTGTTTGTTTTTCATAGATCTTCCGGGGTTTTATTATGATGCTGTGAAGAACAGGTATTTTCCGATAAAGTCACCGATTCCGGGTTCTTCTTCCAGAAGCACTTCTTCTGCTTCCACCAGTGTTCAAATCGCACCCCCAATATCCAATAAAGTAATTATACCCACCTCGTAACAGTTATACAGTTTAAATATGATATCAATTACGAAGCCAACATGTTATAAAGCTCGATTCTGTGATGGGAAATAAGAACCTAATTCGCTTCAGATGTCAAATATTGTATTTGTGTGTGTTCATGCATGAAGCTATTGATTAGTTATTAATCATTCACACAGGACAAGTATGGGGAGCGACAAATGGCAGCCAAAGTTGTTAAGATGCTTCATGTGCGGGAATTATGTGGTAATTCAATAATCTCTAACAAAAAGAAGGTGAACTTTCAAGAGCAATACCAGAAGATTCGGATATCAAAACCGATGGTAAGTTAAAATTTGATTCTATAAAGAATGAGAACATTTGATTTGATCCATCATTTAACTAGCCCTACTTGGAGTGACAATTATAACTCCTGATCAAGCTAACCGACCACCAAGAAACTCTTTCAATCGATGTGATTTTTATTTTGGTTTTTGACTATCATAAACATATTATGATCAATTGCCTCTCATCCTTTATGGGTGGAGGGTAGAACATTTTATTATCTTTTATTCTGATGTAGTGGAGTTGTATGTTATTCACCAGATTTGGAAATACCAAGGGACGCAGAGGATAGCTGATGCTGCATTGGAACACGTATATGTTAATATCCAGACTCGCGATGGCATTACTGAATCAGAATTATTACTCACCGGTGGTCTTAATAACACCTTTTGGTATCGTTGCCTCTGCCATGTATATGAATGTTCTGAGACTTTATTTTTGAACTTCAATTATTTTCATTCATCTTGGACCAAAAGTATGTTTCTAGTCTATATGAAGTGTCCATTAAAAAAATGTTCAAAGAAAATCTTTGTATTTGTCAAACACTGGATCATCTAACTTTAAGAAAACAATAACTTGTAGATCTTACCTCAGAAGGTTGATTTAACAAACTCTAGATGGTAGTTATACATGTTATTTATATAGAAAGAAAAAAAAATGAAGTGTAGCATTGCTAGAAGCCTAGAACTTATTTTTTTGTATTGAGACTTGCACAACAAGTGTGCCTAGTATCAGTTTATATTTTTTTTTTCTTACGACCTGCAGTTCCTATGAAGTTGGATGCATTGAAGAACGAGCAAATTATGGAATGCAATGCATGCCAGATCTTGTGCAGCCCCTGAACATTGAAAAACAAACAGCGTCACAGAAATCACCAGGATTTCTTTGCCGGGCCTCAGGAGCTTCAGTTGCAATGCCTTCAAATGTATCCTGTATAAAGATATCAAGAAATTATTACCCTCAAGCAACCGATGTTAATTCATCAGTTTCTTATGCTTTGTATCCTTATAATAATATTGTTTTGTAGTTGTGATTAACACATTTTAGTTATCTATAATTATTTTGTCGAAAACTGTTGTACCTGCTCAAAAAATTCTGGTTCAGAAATGCAACTAATCCTGATACTCATAATTTATCGACTTTAACTGAAAGCAAACAGAATAACTACTCTGGGATCTGAAACATCCGGTGGATCTGTTTATTTGATAAACCTTAGTGAACCATTGGAGTATGTTGCGGGCATTGATGCGTTGGGTCAAAGAATTGACAGGATATCTTCTATGTCCAAATCCACAATTTGGACAGCAGATATCAATTCAGATGGGAATCGAGCAGTGATCGGTAGGCTTATTACTGTCCTCTTTTCTATATTAGTTTCTTTTTTAAGCCATTTGTTGGTTGATATCAACACATTACAATTTGTTTACATCCTGTTCTAATTTGGATTTAATAGGTACTGATAGTGGAGTTGGTTTGGTACATATAGAATCTGAAAGGAGTTCTTGGATATGCCGTTCCAAGAGTGATGTTTTGTCTCTGAAATACGATTGTTTGGTACAAACATGATATAACTTGAATAATATATGTTTACTTTCGGGTTACAATGTTTGAAGTTAATTTATCACTATCGCGTACCACCTAGATATCTTCTTACAAACCCTTGCCCTCTGTTTTTACAGGGAAATGTTGTTGTATGTGGACTTCGAAATGGAGCTATTTTAACTGTTGATACACGTGAGAAACCCGAAGATTTACATAACAGACTTCCTAAACATCAAATTGCTTTTCCATCCATTAAAACAATCAAATCTTCAAGTGGAAGAGGTCAAAAACGCGAGAAATTATGGTTTGAGGTACCTTTTATTATTAAGAAGTTGAATTACTTATTTGCCCTTCCTTGCCATCTTGATGTCAAAACCAATGTAATTTTAGTGTGAAGTCGATACATGCAGGTTAGGGGGAAAGTTCATCACTCTCGAATGACATTTATGCCTTCATCAGTTTCCTGGTTAGTGGAAACTATTTAAAGCATATTCGTTATTTTTTTAATTTATTTTTGAGCATGACTATGATTCTGTTGGTTAAAATTTTCAGTTTGGCAGCCCTTAAGCTGTATGATCAGTATTTCTTGGCCAGCTCCATGGATGGAACGGTACTTTCTTCATACTTTATTTTACTTAAATCTTCGTGGTCGTCTTTATTGGCATCTGTGAAATCTTAGAAAATATTTGTGCTCTTGCTATCTGAGCTGGTATAGCTTTACGCTCCATGTTGACTTTAATAGATGAGGCTTTATGATCATCGTTTGACTCAAAGAGGGGCTGTACAGCTGTATGAGGGAAATATTAATTCCCATACTCGTCTACAGATTGGTGTCGACCCATCAGAGAGATTTTTTATGTCAGGTATCATGAGTTTAATGATGTAGTAGAGATGCCAATTTTAACCCATTTATATGAAAACAGGTCAATTTGGGTCGTATACTCGTATTTGTATGATAATTGGTCAAACAGACTAAATGGATCAAAATTCATCGAACATGTTTTCAAATACACCTTTTATGTGAAAGTAATTATAGTACTACTTTTAATATAGTTTCTTACTCATACTCGATACATTAATAATTTACAATACTCATTTATAGAAAGCGGACTTAAAGTTTTAACGGGTTGGCCAACTCGACACTTATTGACCCACAACTATAGATTACCCTATATTTTCGTGAACCTTTTTTGCACCCCATTTTTTTGTAATGCTTCCACATTAGTTTTATTTTTAATTGTAACTAATGGTGCATGTATTAGGCGGAGAGGATTTTTGTTTGCGTGCCTGGAGTATAAAGTCGGGTAAAATGTTATACGAAGATAAATTCATGAATTCAGTGGCCTCAGTTGTGTGCTGGCCAAAAGGTGCTGCCTTGTGCATTTCTTAACATTTTATTTAGTTCATGTTCAATATATATACTTTTGCTCAAAAAAAAAAATGTTCAATGTTTTTTGGGTTTCTCTTTCTTTTTCTAAATTTATAACTAGGAGGGCAGAACTGCAACCAAAGAGATCATAATCCAGGGGCTTGGTTAGGATCACAGGAAGGGCTCTTCTATGTGAATACTTGGTAAGTCTCGACTAATAACCTGAAGTTGAAGAACAAAACAGTAGTGAATTTCAATTTTTTCCGGATGACAGACCTAAGCGGCATACAATGATAAAGAAGTCATTTTTTTGCACTTCAAATTGAAATTGCTAATAGCTCCTAAAATGTCAGGCGAAACTTAAAATGAGTTCTGCTATACATGTGTTTATTTACAGACAGAAAATGGGACAGTTCAGCCACCTGTAGTGTTTTGGTCATGTTTGACTCATCCAGACTCCGGTAAGGCGATTCAAATTTCAAAAGGCCACAGAAATTAGAGATAGAGAGCTACGACACCATGAAGAGTTCATGAGCGCGTCGTGCTTCCCTAAAACCACTCGTAACGTTGTCCAAAGTGTGTAGAACGCTATAAATTTAATCTCATTGAGCATGCTGCGCTGACCCTAAAGTTTGTAAAAACACTTTCTTCCGTTTTTAAAATATATCATGATGGAGCGTTTAACCTAAGTTCATTCCAGCTGCCTTAGGTCGGTTTAAACAATGAAGTGAAAATCTTTCATCCTTGATTTAATCGGGATATACCCTCATAATGATGTACATTCATATTAACAATCTGAGCAAGAGGAAGAGTTGAAGAGAAGATCAACAACCGGAGTTGAAGTTGCATTCCGGTGGTCAATCCAGTCTTCAACTGATTAACCGTTTTTGTTTGTTTTCTGTTCTCGTAAACTCGAGATATGGCGACAGCTATGTTTAACTTTTTGTTTATGGTTAATCCTTCAATTCATTTAGAGGAGGTTTCTTTGCTTTAGCAATGGATAAGAGTACCTTTTGATTTCATGTGATGATTATTATAGACTGGGTTTGATGATCATATATTCTGGCACCACGAGGTCTTTGGTTAACTTGCAAATACCTTTATTAATATGTATTAATTCTCAATTGTTATTTGATGACCAAGTCTTGATATAATGATTACCTGATTGTGTATATAGAGTTACAGCGAATGATATATGTTGCTAGTAGCACTTAAGTTGGTGATGTCAAGCTCATGTATCTCGTTAATAAGCAAATACTGAAATGACAATATATTACGCTTCTTTAAAGAGGTATGTGAGTGTGATAGCATCTAAGTCTGGTCTAGAACGATCGAAAGGGAACATGATAACTACAGTGAAATACTCCATGTCACGGTAAGTGCTATCTTACTCATTCATCACTTCTACTTTTTCACACTTCAACTTAAAATGGGTGATAATTCTTGTATAATAAAATTGGTCATACGCAACTTTACGAATCATCAACTGCTCCCATACCTATGCTCTAAGATTCACGGGGCTTTGACACAATCTATTAAATTCATCTTCCTTTCTATGTGTTTTCAGTTTGGGAGATGATTTGTAAGCAACATAAAATTTTCACACACATTAATTTTGACTTTATTTCACTACAAGAAATTCGGTCAATAGTGGTGACACCATTTGTGGCGACAAAGGGCAATAGCGGCGACATGTAGTTTTCCGGACTACATGTTGCCGCTATTGCCCTATGTCGCCACAAATGGTGTCGTCGCTATTGAAACTAAAAAAAACGGGAATAATTCCCTCCCAAAAAATTCACGTGTCGCCGCTATTGGTTAAAGTTGCCGCTATTGGTGTCGCCGCTATTGGTCGGCGAAATAAATTCCCCCTTTGGCAGATCTTTCTCACTTTACCTTCTCCATTTTCACTCCTCTTCCTTCGGCCCTGCTTCGCCGCTCACCGTCGCGTGCCACCATCTAACGCATCTCCAACGTACATTTAACAAGGTACTCGATCTTGCTTTATTTTTGGTGCGTGTGTGTGTTTTCTGTACGTGTGTGTGTATTTGGTGCGTGTGTGTGTTTTGTGTGTGTGTGTGTATTTGGTGCGCGTGTGTGTATTTGGTGCGTGTGTATGTTTTCTGTGTGTGTGTACGTGTTTAGTGTGTGTGTGTTTAGTGTGTGTGTGTATTTAGTGTGTGTTTTCTGTGTGTGTTTAGTGTGTGTGGGTGTGAATCTTTGTGTGTGTGTGTTTAGTGTGTGTGGGTGTGAATCTGTGTGTGTGTGTGTTAATTAGTGTTAGATTTAGTTAATTAGTGTTAGATGTAGTTATTTAGTGTAAATTATTGTTAATTAGTATTAATTATTGTTAATTAATTGAAATAATGTTTAAAATTTAGTTAATTAGTGTAAATTTAGTTAAATAGTGTTAATTGGTGTTAATTTAGTTTAAAATAGTGTTAATTAGTTGTAGTTAATTAGTGTTAATCGGTAGTTAATTAGTGTAAATTTAGTTATTAATTTGATTATTTATAAATTGTGATGTTTATAACAATTGAAATAGTGTTTAAAATTAATGTTTAATTAGTTGTTAAATTAGTAATAAATCAAACATTTATATTATTTGAAAATTTTTAAATGGTAACATTTAAGAGTATATATAAACATGTACACAATCAAACACATTCTATTAAATATATATATATATATATATGTAATATATATATATATGTGTGTATATATATAAATGTGTATATATATGTAATATATATATTACACCATATATATATATATGTATGTATGTATGTATACACACAAACACACACATTGGGTGTACACACACTAAACACATTCGTTATATCCTTACCTTATATATGAACGCATTTAAGTGTGTTATATAATTTTATGTGTATAGACACACAAACACATTCTATTAATATATATATAGGGATGAGATCAAATAAAAAGAAATTAAAGTAAAAAGTGTAAAAGGGATGATTATTTGATCATTTTTTGGTATATATATCAACTGATAATCGTTAGTTCATCATCTTTATTGATTAAAACTAGTTCTCATCAATTTCTTTTTGATTTCAAATACAGATTTTGAAAACAAAATTTTGGAATAATTTGTTGATGAACAAAATGCTTTCATCTAAAAAGTGATGAATATGTTGGATTCATCAAAAAGAAATCGATGAAGTACTAGTTTTAATTAATAAAGATGATGAACTAACGATTATCAGTTGATATATATACCGAAAAATGGTCAAATAATCATCCCTTTTACCCTTTTTACTTTAATTTTCTTTTTACTTGATGACTACCCTATATATATATATATAGACACACACACACACACACACATTTGTATATAAATATATAGACACTAAACACATTCGTTTATATATATATATATATTAAATACACAGGTTAAATTAAAAAAAATTTAAAAAACTAAATATTATTAGCGGCGACGCCTTTAGTGACGACAAAGGGCTTTAGCGGCGACATATATTAAGGAAAATAAATAAATAAAAATTAATTAAAAAATCAATAGTGACGACACTTTTAGTGGCTACTTCTAGCAATAGTGGCGACATGTAGGCAATTGCGGCGAGGTATTAGCGGTGACACATTAATGGCGACATGTCGCCACTAAAGGCAATTGTGGCGACATTTTGAGGCATTTGCGGCGACATCTGTCGCCGCTAATACTCTCTTTTCTTGTAGTGTAATTTCTCTATAAACACAATCTCAATTTATCTCATTCACATATTTAAGGATATTATGGTCTCATCATACTTCTTGTTATGTATGACAAATTTGTTATACATAAATCATCTTTCTTTTGGTTTCTTCACATAACCATACAATAAACACACTCTTGTTTCCTTGTATCTGGTGTTTGTGCTTTTATATCCTTTTAGTTTTATTCTAACAATTAACGTTTGATTTTCCAAATAGTAATAAATATTGATCACGCATTTGAATGTGATTAGAATAAAGAATTTGTTGAGGAAAATAATCTATGAAGTTAATATCACTTAACTCGGACGATGATATTCTATTAAATCATTTAAATGTATAAATAATGAAAAGACTATATTATCGTTCATTTAAATGGTTTTGGAAGTAGCCAAACAACATCACTTAACTAGTTAAGTGATCTTAACATTATGATCATTTTTATATTGTTTTATATTCAGTTTAATTATATTTTGGTACTCGTGTCCACACTTTTACGGGTTTGATCTCTCCTAACCCGATTTTCTTGCATGTTTGGTCCCTCCTCATGTTCTCTTAACTACCTCTGTTTCTCTCCTGCTCCCTCACTCTCAGTGACTTCCACCATTGCCATCTACACCAACACCATCCACCACCACCAACTCCATCACCCACCACCTTCCTCGCCTGTGCTAGAAATCGTCAACAAACACCCCGAATTTATAACTTGAAATTAAACCGTAGACATAAATTGGAATCGCACAAGACCCAATCCATAAAAATCTAGTGGCGAGGTGGTTTTCTTGTGTCCGTTAGCTCATAATCAAACTGTAGACGCAAACCTAATCGAACCCTAGTAGTCTAATCAAACTCAAGCCGAATCAAACCCTAGACCCAAATCGGAAATTGTGGCAACAAAGGTGGTTTCTTGTGCATTTGTGGTGGTGGTGGTATGCTTCTGTAACAATGAAGGCGGTTTCTTGCACAACCAAACATGCAGATCTAAAGACGGTGATAGGAGAAGAGAAGACAAGAGAGGGAGAGAAAGAGGGGAGATGAAGTGGAGATGGTGACCGGAGAAGACAGTGAGCAGAACAAAAATTTAATAAATTAAAGTGGGGTTGTATGGGTCTAAATTAAACATTTTAAATATTATTTAACATTAAAAATAGTTAAAATAAGAAGAAAAATGAATAATTTATTAGAATATGGAAATCATGGACTTTTTATGTGAAGCAAGGACCAAACATGTAAGAAAGTCAAGTTGAGAGGGATCAAACCTTGAACCAATTAATCAAATCCATATTTGTAATAAACATAATTAAGTACTGAAAATATAATTAACTATTTTATATTTTTTGAAAAAGAGACGTACTAAAAGGTTGCTCTATGTCCCTACGTTCCTAACTGTAATTCTGTCTTCTCCAAAAATTCAATTCATCATCTCCTTTCCTCACCCGGCGGCCTTCTCCCGGATCTCAAAATTGTGATTATTTAATATCTCATCCCCATAAATCAACTCCCATTATTTCCATAACACACAATATGATAGACTTTTAGGAAATTCATAGATTTGGATGTCTGAGTTTATGCGTTAATTATTGATCTTGAATTGGGTTTTGGGTTGTTTTTTCACCTTATTTGATGACCGGCTTTGTGTTTTGATTTCAATGTGTATGTAGTTGTGGTTTTCGAATCGATCGGTGGTGCGTGTATGGCATCTTCATCTGTCGAGTTCATCAATCGTCGATCGACACCCACAACTTCAAGTTCGTGTAAGAAAAACGTCAACCATCAAAATTCAAAATCTCAGGACGAGGTCGATTTGTCATGGCTTCCTGATTACTGCGATAACAATTTCGCCAATGGTTCAGATAATCCCAATCATCAGAATGGAAAAAATGAATTTGATGATTCATGGCTTCCTAATTACAATGATGCCAAGAAGAACACTTCAAAAACAATCCCTAAATCCACTAATCCAAATCCTTCTCGGAGAAAAGTGAACGATTTAGGGCTTCCCTCTGCCCCAATTGTGAAAAACGGAAGTAAAAACAGGGGACAAAATGGTTTTCATTGTTCAACGGTTACCTCAAAATCTAATTCTCGGAAAACAGAGTATGTATCAGATACTGATGATTCATGGCTCCCTGACACCAAAAAGAACAGTTCAACACCAGTCTCCAAATCCAATATTTCGAATAATTCTCGGGAAAAAGAAAACAAGTTAGATGATTCATGGTTGCCCTCCACCTCCAATTTAAAAAATCAAAATAAAAACAAAGTGCATAATCATTCTCACAATTCACGGCTTCCTAACAACAATTCCACCCAGAACAATGGTTTGGCGAAACCCAATAATTCCAATTCTTCTCGAAAAACCACTTCCAATGATTCATGGTTGCCCTCCACTCCAATTGTGAGAAATAGTGACCCTAATCAATTTAGGAATCATAATCACCATGGGGCAGAGCATGAAAAGGTTTTATATAAGAAACCAGAATCTTCTAGATCTAAAGGGAAAGCTTCTCCTTGTATATCAGAATGCTCAATCGAAACTGATAGTTTAGGTGGGGTTTCAACCCTCCTTAGAAAATGGAAAGGTATAGCTGAAACGAGCAACTCCAAACATTCCTCTGTTAGCAAAACAGAGTCCATTATTTCTACAGAGAGCAATAATAATAATCATACCAAAGTTCTTGATTCTTCAGAGAGTTGTGCATCACCATCAACAACAATTAATGATTCTGAATCTTGCAAAACAAGCCCCTCTAATCCACTTACATCTTGGGATTCCAGAGCTACAAATCAAGTAGAGAAGGAGAAAATTCGGGTGGTTGATATTGTCAGGAAGTTATCAAACGAGGAGGAGTTAACTGCAATAAACAACACTTTGGATTGTGTAACAGAGAACATATGTATTTCTCCTGTTATATGCAAAACTAGATTGATTCGAGGCCGCCAAGCTTTCAAAGATTTCCTTCAACTAATGGAACAAGATAAAAGGCGCGAACTTGAAAGCCTAACTCAAAGAAAACCAGTCTCAAAATTCCCAAATCGAGGCCGGATTCAAGTAATTTATCTGTTCTTTTGGTATACAAAATCTCTTGTTTTAATTTGTTTATAACTTATAAGCATGCTTGCTTCATGCTTTCTTTTTACAGGCTGTTCTTCGTGTTAGATTCATAAGACTTGGGACTGAACCACAAAAAGAAAGCAAAAGCTATAAGCGTAGTGTTTCGAAAACAATGAAAACAATTTGGTAAGTCCCTTTATTTAATCTATGAATGGAAATAGATAGACTTTATCTTATCAAATCAAAGTCTGTAATATAAATGTGTGATTTTTATTGAAATATCATATGATGTGTAGGGACAAATTTAGCACAGGAGTTAAACATGGCTCATCTGTATCAAGAAAAGTAAATAACAATGGAGAAACAACAATAGGAGAGGCAAAAGTGGTTGCTACCACCAGCCAAGAACTAGAATCTACAACCATCTTTAATCAGTCAGCAGAAAACATTGATACTTCATCTCACTCAATCCAAAATAAACAAGATATGAATTCCAAAATTGAAGAAACTAATGGAGCATATTACCATGAGAAAGACCAGCCAGAAAATATGTTTTCAAGTGGGATTGAGGAAAAGAGGTTAGATGATTCTATTCAAGGGGGGCTAGAAGACTATGGTCATTGGATAAGTGAATACCCTCAATCACAAAGTGATTGGGATGAATATGAGGAAGAAGATGAATTTTATTATAACTACAATTGGATTAGGGATGTTGCTCGGCCACGAAGTGATTGGGAATGTATGAGACAGAAAAGGTACCAAGAGATGCTTCATGTTTACTCCTACAATCCAGATATTCAACAGCTTTTACAAAGGTAATAACTTTCCACTTCAATTTCAGCATCATTGTTATTTGCGGTTTCACAATACGTCTTTTGGTGTTGCAGAAAAAGTGTTTCGGGTTTTCTTTCAAGTAATCTTCGGGATAAGATAGACAAGTTAATGGTGAGTCGGGCACAAATGTGCAACAACATAGGGAAACAAGAAACAAAATACAAAGAAGAAGAAGACGGCGGGAGACAAGAATGTAGTGAGTACAAAGAGTTTATTGATCAAACCACATGTTCCTCTACATCAACACAATCACCAACTCCAGAAGAGAGATCATGGAGTCATCCTTATACCATTTATGACCCTGATCAATCTCAATCTCAATCTCCATATCCTTCTCTTGTGGTTAACCCTTACTCGCAGTTGCAAAACAACACTCGACAATCTTGTTCGTTCAATCAGACTTCCATTGTGAGTTTTTGTTAGTATTATGTTCTTTAAATAATAAAAAGCATCAATGATGGGTGCTGTTAGCTGCACAAATCCTATCCTCTTAAATCTAATGAGTGATATTTGTAATAGGAGATGGAACTCATATATGAGTTAAAAAGACAATTGGAGCAACTCCAGCAAGAAATCATGGAACTAAGGAATCGTGTGGATATGCAACAGTCAGGTCAACTACTTTACCGATACATAGAAAAACTGAAGGGCGGGTAAAAACAATTTTAAGTCGAAACAGATTTCTTTCTTAGTATCGCTCAGAACGCGTTTGGTTGACGCACAAACATATTTTCATCATTTTAAACAAGTTATAGACAAGTAATGTGTATATATTATTACTTTCAACCCTTTTAACTCATACCTCTATTAACTTTAAGTTGTAGTTTCTAAGAAAAACCGTTATTTAACATATGGGGTGACCCAAAATGGTGTTTATTAGTTAATTGTTAATTATTGTTTGAATGAGTACAGTTGAGAAGAAGAGAGGTGAACAAATAAGCGCGAAACAAAACTGCTGTGTATGCTGTGAAATCCAAGCAGATTCGTTTCTATACAGGTTCTTAATTCATTTAACACAAAATCTTATCGTTTTCTCAAATATAAGTTGCTTGATGTCGATGTTTGGGCTGTAGATGTGGACACATGTGCACATGCTATGATTGCGGTTTGAAGTTGCAATTTTCGAGCAAGAAATGCCCGATTTGCGAGGATCTAATCGTGGATGTTGTTAGGGCACATGGTTATGATTAATAAGTTGTTTGTCAATAACTTCTAGTAAAATGGGTTGACTTACAATTATCTTAATAGTCTTTCTTAGTTTTCAACTTTTGGTGTATTTTAAACCTTGTTTTTCTTCATACAAAATCATAGGCACAAACACAAATACTAAAAAAAAAGAAAAGAAAAAAAAGAAATGGAAGTCATGCACAACATGAAAAATGTTATGCCTTTTAGTATGTTCTTCCTTCTATTAGCATTTGAAATTAAGGGTGTGATCATTGGTTGAAATGGAAGTAGAACAAAAACTTGACTGTTAAAAAACAATTAGATAATTGGTTTTCGTAGTTCTCGTACGAAAAACAGTTCTCATTTGAACCCTGTCACACTCAATCCCCCCACGCTCTTCATCCATGAATTCCACTTACCACTTGAATGGTCAAGATCAGTTCTCGTACGAAAAACAATTCTCGTTTGAACCCTATATATATATATATATATATATATATATATATATATATATATATATATATATATATATATCTTACTCCTTTATAATGTATTTATAACCTTAAAAACTCTTAATTTTAAGTAACTTGAATGTACTAAAATACCCCTTTTTAACCATTTCATTCTCTCTCAAAATTTACTTTAATTTTTTATCTATTTAAAATACTCATTTTTAACCATTTCATCCTCTCGCCTAGTTTACTTTAACTTTTTATCTATTTAAAATATTTCTCTAACACTAAAACACCCTCACACAAACACAATTTTCCACGCACATCAACGTAATTTTCAAAATCTTATTAACCTCTCCCTCATTATTTCATAAATATAAATCTTTTTCTTATTTTAATGTCTTTTAGAATTTGTTTTTAAAATTAGTAAAATAGTTGACGCAAATAAAAAAAACTAACATTATACGATACTTTTTTGTGACATTGAATTAAGCGAATAACATACTATTACATTTTTAAAAGCAAAATGATGTAAATAGAAACTATTTGCTGCCGCACCATTGCGCGGGTACCTTGGTAGTATATATATATAGGGGAAGGTTCATTTAAGAACCATTTTTATTACAAGAACCGCGAGAACCGATTATAACGTTTGATCAAAAAAACGGGGGGTCAAGATTTAATAGTTGTTAATTGATAACCTTATTTTTTTAAAATTAAATCCTATGTTTAAGGTAGTTAATAAGGGCAATATGGACATTTGTCATTTACCCACACATTCTTAAAGCCAAAATATTTACCAAACGTAAAAGTATTAAAATACGAAAGTTATACCAAATTAACAAGAAAAATATGCTCTTTAATATAACATCCATATTGCTATACTTTTTCAATGAAATTTTTTTCGTTTTTGCCGGTTTTTTTTCTAGCACGGCATGAGATGTGTGCACATGTGCACGTAACACTTGATTTTTTTCAATATACTGCATAGTGATTCTGGGTGCATATATGCACCGTGCACGTGTACATCTCGTATAGTATGCATATGCATATGCATATGTAAATGTACCACTCACTTTTTTTCAAAGAAAAAAAATTCGTTCTTGTTAGGTTTTTTCCCAACACAACATCAAATATGTGCACATGTGCATGTACCACTCGCTATTTTTCCAGCACAGATGCAGATAGGTGCACATGTGCATATTAGAGTAAATTTTTTCAGCATATATAGTAAAGTTACATATGCACGGTGCATATTAGGTTTTGTTTTAGGAAAGGTGCGTCTGGTTTTGTTTTAGGAAAGGTGCGTCTGGGTGCAAATATGCACCATGCACGTATGTATCTCGTACATATATGCAAATGCACATGTACACCTAGATGTATATGTGCACGTGTGCAAGACACATGTGCATATGTGGAAATGAAAATCAACCAAAATAGAGAGTTTTAAAATTTTCTAAGAATTTTTTCATTGATTACTATTCCACATGCATATATGATTCATAAAGACATGTAGTATAAAGAAAGAAAGTTAATTAAGCATTTAAAAGTGGGAGAAAAATAAACAAATTTGGACTTGAAAAATCAAAGTAGATACTATGTGACTTTAATTATCGTAAGTGTTATTATTTTCCTATAAAAATTTCACTTAAATGTGAAAATTGACATTACGAATTATATTATAATTGACTGATAAACCACTAAACAAAAGTTTGAGGATAACAATGAACAAGGGATAATAACAAATCGCTCAAGTTATTATTCTCAAACAAAAGTTATTATTCTTATTAAAATAATCACCAAGAATCATACATCCATTTCTATAAGTGTTTATGTAGTTTAACTATGATTTTCAAACAAATAGCTCAAGTTTCCTCATCGATGGTATAAGCTTATAAACACAATCAAGCCAAATCAGAAAATTAATTAAACTGCTGGTTAAAGAAATGGATGAGAGAGCAACGGGTAAACTTGTAACATGTTTTCCAATCAAATACCTAAATCAAAAATATATATAAACAAATCGTCAATGAATCTCGAATTGAATACCTTTTAACATGTTTATTGATTTGATGGTAGTCACCGACGAGAGAGCAACGGGTAAACTTGTAATCTCAGGCGGTAGGAGGAGTGGCAAAAATCGGAATTACGAGGCGATAGATCTGAGCATCGGAATCACGAGGTTCTCGTCAAATGCAAGTAAGAAGATGGTAGCCGGTCGTCGGTGGTTCAGGATGATAGATCGGAGCTCCTTTAGGTTGAAATAGCGATAACGAGCTTAGATCGAAGCTCAAATTAGTCAATTGTTCATCGGTATTGACAAGATGGTTTTGTCAGTGGTTTCAAGGGTCTAGAGAATGAACGGATTGAGACACGATCGTAGTCGAGATAACGAACGGAGTTGAGTGAGACCGGAGAGGAAGAGCGTTGCCGGAAAATTGACGCCTTAGTTTTGTCGGCGGCTTCAAATAATAAAAAGTGAATGGTAGGTAGGTTGAATATATCATAGTGAAAGGAACAGTAATTAAATTTTAATATACTATTTATACCCTCTTGTATTAAATAAGATTGTCTAAAATCTAAATTAAAATGATTGGCTTAATGGTTATCGTATTAAAATTGGTTTTTAAATGAACTTTTCCATATATATATATATATATAGAAAAAAGTTTATTTAATAACTATTTTTATTATAAAAATCGCGAGAACAATTATGGACCAATCAAAAATTTTCTTATCTTAATTAATTATATTAAATCAAGAAAGACAAATTTGGAATATAAAATTGATTAGTGCACTGACGCTTTTTATTTGTGGGTTGGCTTTTGTGATTTTAGTTGAATTGTTTTTGTTTTGTGATTTTTATTTGTGCGTTGCCATATTTTTTGCGATTCTTTTAATTTTTTTCTTAGTTTTTTTTATAGATAGTATGTATCATTTTTTGTATTTTTTTTACTTCTTTCTCTATTTATTAATCATAATTATTTATATTTTTGTTAGAATTTTTTGAGTTATATATTGAGTACTTATACCACACACGTCTTTTTTGTTAGAATTTTTCGAGTTGGCAATAGGTTTGACTAAATCAATTTTTGAGTTGTCCGTACACTAGAGTTGTAAATGAACCAAACAAACACGAACAGGGGCTTGTTCGTTTAACTTTAACCAAACAAAAAAACAAACAAAATGTAACGCCCCAAATTCAAAAAGTAACATAAAAGTAAATAAAGATTCATTTATTAAATACAAATTTAGTTTAAAACGTACGCGGAAGCATTTTACTATAAAACCAAGTTTCTGCCAAAAGATATATACAAGAGTACATACTTAGTGTACTTTGAAAGTCAATATTTACAGAACTGGGCGTTAAAATTGTTTCAAAAGAGTAACCCAAAAAGTAGTCAAACAGGAGCCTTGCCCTTATCCTTGCCGCGTCCTGCAAAAGATTAAAAAGCAGTATCTGATAAGCTACGAGAGCTTAGTGAGTATTCCAAACTAATATCATATAAACACATGTATAGAATCATATAAAGATAATACACGTATGTTAGATAATCATTGCTAACCACTGGTTCTAGACCCAGGGTAGCCACCTTTGTAACAGTACTGTATCACCTTTGAACCTTAATGCACATAGCAGTTTGGTATATATACACATATGAATAACATTACACGTTATAATCTGTTATGATAGCATACATGCTGCAGATATGATTAATAGTCTAGAAGACTCACATTATGATATTTATGATGTGTAATGATCCACAGGTAACGATAACTCAGATAAGTAATTCCATCACCGTCTATATGAATAATATGATAAAGTGTTACAACACTTGAATACTGATCTGAAATAGGGCCTACACGGTGTAACACCCAAGGTTCGATATTCCTAAAATTATTATTTAACATGAAGGGTTATACGTTTTTACAAGTTGCCTTTATGTGTTTAGATGTAAATATAAACTAGAGGGGCTAAAACCGTCATATTGCAACTTAATTAAGTCCAAGGGCTGTTGTGTCAATAGTTGGAACTTAATATATATATATATATATATATATATATATATAATTAAGTCCAAGGGTTGTTGAGCCATCAGATAAAAAGGTGGTGCAAAAGACTTATCCATTATGTCGGAACTGTAAGAAGCATCATCTGGGAGAATGTCGGCTCGGGTCTTCCGCATGTTATAAGTGTGGCAAGACAGGTCATGTAGGGAAGGATTGCAAGAATCCGTTACGTGTATGCTTTAACTGTTATCAGCTGGGCCATCAGAGGTCTGAATGCCCAAAACTGTCAGCAAATGCACCGTCTACCGGATCGAGACCTGCTCTAGCTCTACCCCCGCCCCGAAGCTCTGGGGTGAAAGAAGTGAAAAAGGAAGAAACTTCCAGGCCTAAAGGAAGGGCTTTCCAGCTTACGGCTGAGGATGCTAAAATCGAACCGGATGTAGTAACAGGTACATATCTTGTCAACAATTTGCCTGCTCTTGTGCTATTTGATTCTGGTGCAAGTAAATCATTTGTATCTGTTTCTTTCTACAAAAATTTCAACCAAATGTGTGAAAAGCTAGATTCTCCTCTTGAAGTTGAAATTGCTGATGATAAAACTGTAATTGTATCTGATGTGTATAAGTGTAATGTGTAAGAAATAGATACGGTTAGATTCCGTATTGAACTTATAGTGGTTGGAATGGATTGGTTAGGTTATAACCAGGCTACCATCATGTGTGGGCAGAAAGTTATACAAGTTCATACCCCAAGTGGGGAAGAACTATCTATATGTGGTGATGTCAGAAAGGGAAAATCATGTGTATGTTCAGTGTCTAGAGCTCGAAAGTATTTGCAGCATGGGTATATAGCTTTCTTAGCCTATATGATAGATACGAAACTAGAAAAGAGACAGACGAGCCTAGATAATGTAAGGGTAGTATGTGAATACCCTGATGTCTTCCCTGAAGACTTACCAGGCATGCCACCAGACAGACAAGTTGAGTTCTGATGTGCGTGAATCAGATCAGGTTTTATATTTATAAATTGGAATCACCAAAATTCTGACTACAACACAAATAGGCAAGTGTACCTAATCGTATCGCAGTATAGTTCTGGTAAGACCGAGTGTCGAACACTTGGGGAACGAGTATGATTTCAGATTTAAAAGATTTAATTATTAATTAGCCTAAAGAAAGCAATTAAATGGGAAATATGGGAATGAATCAAAGAATGCGATAAAATATAAATTAGACAAAAGAAAACAACCCAAAAGTTAGATAAAGCTGAGAGCTTGGAATGGAAACAATCAATACGAAGTATTCTCTCCTAGACTCGATTACCCCCTCGTCTACCGTCAATCTCATGGAAGTGCAATTGATATTATTCATTGTATACCGATTTCTAAATTAGCTAGATCTCTTGGTCAGACTCACTAGCCCTATAATTATAGAAACATTAACCCAATGGTCATGGCATTAACTATCCCTATAATTAGTCAATAAATTCGTATCAAGCTAGACTTAATCTATTGATTTGTATTGGTCACAAAATCAATCAATTAACACCGAATGGTCATCGCATGCAATTGTCAAACACATTAAAGTTAATTACTTTATAACCTAACCCTAGGATTTGGTCAATCACTAGTCATGAATCCTAATGGTCATAGAAACTCATGATTAAAGCAAATATAGATGGAATGGTCATCTCAGCTATGAAATACTTAGCAATAGGCATAAAGATCAAAACTTTAACATGAATGGATCTTTGAAAAAGCTAAACATGATAGATGATACGATTAATAAACATCCGGGTCCATAGAAATCAAACAAATAAACAAGGGTTCATCTAATCAAGGTGAAAAACAGAAAACCTAGCCCATAGACAGGCTAGAACACATCAAAAACGAAAAAGTACAGAACTTGCAAACCATTATAGTGGCAAACCCGAGTCAATCCCGTCAAAGTTGTGGTCTTCATCTTCGTTATTGAGCTCCAAACCTTCTCTCGGGCATTGAAATCACTCCTGGACGTCCTCAGCCGCCATATTGGAACCCTAGAATCGCATGTATGTTCCTTGGGTCAAAAATAGGGTTCTATTTATAGATTTCACGTTTCGGTGCGGACGCGTCGCCTTCCCCTTTAAGACGCGTTGCGTCGGACAATCAATTTGCGACATTTCCGAACTTCTGCGCGGATGCGTCGCGTTGGACCTTATAAGGCGTCGTGTTCTAGACTAATGCAGTATTCTCTTCGGCATGATTGTAGCCCTCCGAGTCTAGTTTCCGTGGCCTTTTGAATCACCTCAATCCGAGCTCGTATGAGTGAGATATGATCAAAACAGTGGAGGTGTGTCGGAGTGACAACTTTTCTTATTTTCTTTAATTTATTCAGTTTTTGCTCAAAACCTTTCATCATCCACCTTTTTAACCTAAAAACCAACAATTTAAGATATTTAAGTATCTTTTGACTCATTTATGAACAATATTTGGTTAAATATAAATACGATATCGCATAAAATATATATTTAAATACGGCAATATCAAAATACCACACACTTGAATTTTGCTTGTCCCCAAGCAAATCATAATTTTTTCCGGGATATAGAACTTAAATAAATAACATCATTATTTGAAAAATAAAATATCACTTACGAGTGTCAGAACGGTTGATTAAAAACAAGACACCAATTACACCTAGAGTTATGCACATACTCGTGTTTTGATCCGCCTTAACTTCTCACCTTTCCAAATACTTTCTCTATTTATAAATAACCACGCCTTAATTTCTGAATTATATGTATTCTTAATATGGTTAATTTACCCTTTAGGAATCCCCCGACCTCAAAACTTATTGCAAATTTTCCAACTTAATTTCACATATGCTTTTGATCTTTTCAGCTCTTTTTTTATAAGTCCATGACTTTCGATGGAACCCATGTAGTGAATATTCAACTCAACCGATCCCAAACCAGTTGGCTTTAGGTGATTAGGTGTAGAACACCCATCAGAGTTTACTAATTCGAGTTCCAAAGGCCATTTATTGACTTTTATATATTTTCAGCTTTTTATATTTTTTTCATTTTTGCACATTGGCTTTTTTCTCTCTCTTTTTTTAAGCATATGTTTAGAAAAATTGAAAAATCATACTCAGCCTATTTTTGTCAAGCTTAGATTCAAAAAGGGCTTAACCTTTTTATTTATGCAATAATTCAAAAATTAAAAATTGGTTACTATAAATTGAAATTTCTAAGGAATGACGAAAAGCCACAAATACTATGCATAAAAGCTAAATATGACCTCTGAACTTGTTTACCAATCAAACATCATGACACTTTTAACTAATACTTAATCTATACTAGAATGATATTAAAATTTTAAAAATTATAGCCCAAATAAAATAACAATTTAATCAAGGACTAAAGCTCAAATGCAATAGAGGAAATCTTTTTCTAACCTCCCACCCCACACTTAAATCGTACAATGCCCTCATTGTACACAAAGACAGAGTATAATAAAAATAAAAAGGGTAGAAAAAGATCAGAAACGAACTCCCCTGGGTTATCTCTTGAATGGCGGTCGGAGTGAATAATACATCGCTAAACTGAACGCCAGCATAAGCGCGCACTCCAAGAAATCAATGTATATTCTAGAAAAATCGCGACTCTCCTTGTGATGTAAAATGCTCCGACATGCAACCACAGAAATAAAAGACTCGAGCAACCATCATCAGTCTATAATAATAAAATAAAAATAAAATAAAAAAACCTAACTCACTTTCGTAGGAATCACGGTTGCATTTAGCGTATGCAACAAGCCTTTAAACCCCTCGGTAGCCCGAGTGGACGAGTTGCAGTTTTGTGAGGGTTTCTAGTAAACACACCCACAAAGTTTCGAACATAAAGGAAATAAAAAAATTAAAAGAAAATAGAAAAGAAAACCTAAATTAACCACGGGTTGCCTCCCGAGAAGCGCTTGTTTTTGTCCGAGTCTCTAGCTTGACTCCGTACTTATTTACTATGAATTAGGGCACCCCACCCCACACTTGCAATGAAGTGCGGGTGGTAATATTGATACGTACCTGATATAAGTAAGTTACCTATGTATGTCGCAGCAGGTTGTACCACTTTACCTTCTGACCTCTTTGTTTCCCTTGCATCATGAACCTTGCCTCCTTCGTTTAATTTTAAATTTGGCTCATCCTCAAGCATAGACGCCCAAAGTAGTTGTTTTATTATGGATATTTTATGACTCCGATCTACCTCCCCCAACGGAGATTCTGTTTGGCTGCTTTTTAACGGCTCGACAGGTGAAGTTTCCTCCACCTGTTTCACCTCTTCATGAAACTCTTTGTTATTGCCCTGCAACTCCTCCACAGGTTTTGCAATGATGAGATTAGTTAGATTCTCAACTTGCCTCTCCAATTTTTCGATTGACTCTTGTTGATTTTTCTGAATTTGCTCGTTGAGGGCTTGTTGTTGAGCCAATTGAATTTTCAACAACTCATTACTCGCGGCTTGAGTTTGTATGAATTTTCATAACAATTTCTCGGTTTCTGATTTCGGCTCTACTTCCCCTTGAATTGATTGAGGATCCATATATCTGCAAAGGAAACACAAAAAGAAACACAGAAAGCTACCGCACAAAACGCGTCGCGTTCAAAAATAAAACGCACCGTGTTCTATGCGAACAGAAATAATAATAATCGCAAAACAGGAAAAGTAACCTTCTTTGAGAAATTTCTCGCAGAAAGGATCGACTAACTAACAATATAATCAAATAAACTGAAATAAAACCGTTCCCCGGCAACGGCGCCAAAAACTCGATGTGTGTGAATCAGATTAGGTTTTATATTTATAAATTGGAATCACCAAAATTCTGACTACAACACAAATAGACAAGTGTACCTAATCGTATCGTAGTATAGTTCTGGTAAGACCGAGTGTCGAACACTTGGGGAACGAGTATGATTTCAGATTTAAAAGATTTAATTATTAATTAGCCTAAAGAAAGCAATTAAATGGGAAATATGGGAATGAATCAAAGAATACGATAAAATATTAAATAGACAAAAGAAAACAACCCAAAAGTCAGATAAAGCTGAGAGCTTGGAATGGAAACAATCAATATGAAGTATTCTCACCTAGACTCGATTACCCCCTCGTTTACCGTCAATCTCCTGGTCTGTAGTGTACACGGCCCGTGTAGCGGTACACGACCGTGTAGTAGTAAAGGCGGTCACAGGGCCATGTAAGGTTACATGGTCATGTAGCATAAGAGGTACACGGCCTGTGTAGCGGTACACGACCATGTAGTAGTAAAGGCGGTTATAGGGCCATGTAAGGTTACATGGTCGTGTAGTATAAAAGGTACACGGCCCGTGTAGAGGTACACGGCCCGTGTAGAGGTACACAGCCCGTGTAGAGTGACTAGACCACACTGGCCATGTTGCCAGGTTAGGTCGTGTAGCATTAATGGGACACGGCCCGTGTAGGCCCTATTTCAGATCAGAATGTCTTATGTATTATTTATGTATTGTTTATATATAAGGTGAGTCTTCTAGACTTCACTTCATATCAGCAACATGTGTAGTTTCATATCAGATTACTAACATGCTATGTTATACATGTGTATATGTAAGCATACTACTATGTGTGGTAAGGCTCAGATGCGGTACAGTACTGTGACCTATGTTGCTGCCCTGGGTCTAGAACCAGAGGCTAGCTTTGATTGCCTGACATGCGTGTATTATCTTCATGTAATTGTATACGTGTGTTCATATGATGTTTTGTTTAGATTACTCACTAAGCTCTAATAGCTTATCAGATATTGTTTTTAAATGTTTTTGCAGGATGCAGCAAGGGCAAAGGCAAAGCTCCTGTTTGACCACTTTTCAGTTTTAAACAATAAACTCTTAACGCCCGGTTGTGTAAATATTTCACTTTGACAGTACACTACGTTTGTACTTAAGGGTGTATCTTTTGCTGCTAGCACAGTTTTATTATGAAAACGTTTCCGCTTATGTCTTTTAAACCATATATGTGCTTTTATGAAAAATATTCTACTTTTACATTGTTTATTGAAATTGGGGCGTTACACACGGGTCGTGTACCTCATGTTCTACACGAGCATGTAACCCTACATAGCCTTGTGACCGCCTTTGACAATCCGACAGTTCAAAATCCACAAGTTCATACTACACGGGCCGTGTATCTAACAGACATTCCGACAGTTCATACATTTAGTGTCGGATTTTCGCTATAAATTCGTAAAAACTCAAGAAAACCATGCTAGGAGTGTTTCCCTACTTCCCTTATGATAAAGGAACATAACCCAATCATAAATACATAATTCTAACATGATTCACCATAGAATCAAGCTTCTAAACTCATAAAACTTCAGGGACTAAAGGTTTAATCATACCTTAACAAGCAAGGTTGAATAGATGTTATAGAACTGAAGTTGTAGCTGTATTTTGGCTCCTAGAATCACTAGAGATCAAAGAAAGCTGCTGTGTTTGTGTTCTTGAACTTGTGTAAGTGTTTACTAATTTGAAAAGAACAACCATATATATATATAAGTATGGCTTAATATCACAATTAGTCCCTAGACTTGTAATACTTATATTTAGGCGGTTTTAACCCCTCTAGTTTTATAAGCACATCTAATCTCATAACGGTAGCTTATAACACGTATATATCACTTCCTATTTAATTATTAAATATAAGGATTTTCGAACCTTGGGTGTTACAACTCTTCCCCACTTTAAATGATTTCGTCCTCGAAATCAACTGTTGAAGAGTTCCGGATAGTTATGCATCATCTCCTGTTCTGGCTCCCATGTAAAGTCTGAGCCCTTTCTGTGTTTCCATTGAACCTTAACCAGTCCAATTTGTTTATTATGTAGAGTCTTGATCTTTTTCTCCAATATAGCTATAGGTTGCTCCACATAGTTCAGATTATCATCAATAGTAATATCTTCCAACAGTACAATTGCAGACTCGTCTGCTAGACATTTTCTGAGGTGTGAAACATGGAAGGTGTTATGAATCTGAGACAATTCATATGGCAATTCCAATCTGTATGCAACCTTTCCCACACATGCAATAATTTTAAATGGTCCAATAAACCTTGGACCGAGTTTCCCTCTTTTTCTAAATCTGATCACGCCTTTCCATGGCGACACTTTTAAGAACACATAATCTCCCACTTGAAACTCAAGTGGTGATCTTCATTTATCCGCATAACTCTTTTGTCTACTTTGGGCAGTAAGCAATCTATCTCTAATGAGCTGTATCAGTTCAGTGGTTCGCTGTACCACTTCTGTGCTACCCAATTCTTTCTGACCCACTTCACCCCAGCATACCGGAGTTCTGCACTTCCTACCATATAGCATTTCATACGGTGGCATCCCAATACTGGAATGATATCTGTTGTTGTATGAAAACTCTGCTAAAGGTAATTAAGAATCCCAGCTCCCTCCAAAATCTATAACATATGCTCGCAGCATGTCTTCCAGGGTTTGAATAGTTCTTTCACTCTGAGCATCAGTCTGAGGATGATATGATGTGCTGAGATGTAGTTTAGTTCCGAGATCTTCGTGAAATTTGCTCCAGAACCTAGAAGTAAATCTTGTGTCTCTATCTGATACAATAGAAACTGGCACGCCATGACGAGTCACAATCTCTTTCACATATATATATCTGCCAACCTTTCTGAAGGATAAGTCTCCTTGATGGGAATAAAATAAGCACTTTTAGTTAACCTGTCTACAGTTACCCATATTGCATCATAACCACGTGGGGTTTTGGGTAATTTGGTAATCAGGTCCATTGTAATGTTTTCCCATTTCCAAACTGGAATTTCTAAGGGATGTAACTTCCCGTGAGGTTTCTGGTGTTCAGCTTTCACTTGTAAGCATGTAAGGCACTTTTCCACATACTTTGCTACATCGCGTTTCATGCCTGGCCACCAATAATCAACTTTTAGATCCTTATACATTTTAGTAGCTCCTGGATGAATAGAAAATCTGGATTTATGAGCTTCACTAAGAAGTATCTGACGTGTGTCACTATAAACCGGTACCCAAATACGACCATAACGGGTCCAAATATCACGACTGTCTTTAGTAAAATAGGCCACCTGCTCTTTTATTCGCTCAGAGTTATGATTCTTATCTTTGATTTCTTCAAGCTGAGCCGTTCGTATCACATCAATAATAGGTATAGTAACAGTCATTTTTAAAGTTTGATTCTTCACTAGAACTGTTCCTGACTTTCTGCTTAAAGCGTCAGCTACCACATTTGCTTTTCCAAGATGATAGAGAATATCACAATCATAATCTTTTAACAATTCCAACCAACGCCTTTGCCTCATGTTGAGACTCTTCTTGTCCTTGAAATATATCAAACTTTCATGATCAGTGTAAATATCGAATCTCACACCATATAGATAGTGTCTCCAAATCTTAAGTGCAAACACCACCGCTGCCAACTCCAAGTCATGTGTTGGGTAGTTACTTTCATGTGGCTTCAACTGCCATGAAGCATAAGCAATAACTCTACCTTTTGGCATCAATACACAACCCAATCCACGATATGAAGCATCACAAAATACCACCATATCATCAACCCCTTCAGGTAATGCAAGAACTGGTGCCTCACATAATTTCTTCTTGAGAGTTGAGAAGGCAGACTGTTGCTCACTTCCCCACACAAATTCAACATTCTTTTTCGTTAGTTGAGTCAAAGGAACGGCAGTTTTTGAAAAGTTCTGAATAAACCTCCTGTAATAACCTGCCAATCCTAGAAAACTTCGAATTTCAGTAGGGTTCTTTGGTGGTTCCCATTTCATCACAACCTCTACCTTCGCAGGATCCACTTTGATTCCGCTTTGATTTATTAGATGGCCCAAAAATTGCACTTCCTGAATCCAAAATTCACATTTAGAGAATTTGGCATATAACCATTCTCTCCTCAAAGTTTCCAAAACCTCCTTGAGATGTTTCTCATGATCCACCGGATTCTTTGAATAAATAAGGATGTCATCAATAAACACAATCACCGATTTGTCTAGCATTGGTCTACAAACTCTATTCATCAGATCCATAAATGCCGTTGGTGCATTCGTAAGACCAAACGGAATCACCACAAATTCAAAATGCCCATATCAAGTTCTGAACGCGGTTTTAGGAATATCTTCCTTCTTGATCTTTAACTGATGATACCCTGATCTTAAGTCAATTTTTGAGAACCACGATGCTCCTTGTAACTGATCGAACAAGTCGTCTATTCTGGGTAAAGGATATTTGTTCTTGATGGTCACTTTATTAAGTTCACGGTAATCAATGCACATACGAAAAGTACCATCTTTCTTTTTGACAAATAGAATTGGAGCACCCCAGGGTGAACTACTGGGTCTAATAAACCCTTTTTCTAGCAGTTCCTGAAGTTGCTTCATTAATTTCTGCATCTCTGGTGGAGCAAGTCTGTGCGGAGCCCTTGCAACTGGCGAAGCTCCCGGTACTAGATCGATTCTGAATTCAATTTGTCTATCTGGTGGTACCCCAGGTAAGTCTTCAGGAAAGACATCAGGATACTCACATACTGTTTTCACATCTTCAAGACTCGCTTGCCTCTTTTCTAATTTTGTATCTATCACATGAGCTAAGAAAGCTGTATACCCATGCTGTAAATATTTTCGAGCTTTGGACACCGAACACACATGTGAATTTCCCTTATTATTATCACCACATATAGATAGTTCTTCCCCACTTGGGGTATGAACTCGTATCACCTTTTGCCCACACATAATGGTAGCCTGATTATAGCCTAACCAATCCATTCTAACTACTACTTGGAATTCTCTCATAGTCATGGGTATAAGTTCTATAGGAAATCTAACTGTATCTATTTCTAGCACATTATACTTATACACATCTGATACAATTACAGATTTATCATCAGCTATTTCAACTTCAAGAGGAGAATCTAGATTTTCACATAAATGATTGAAATTCTTGCAGAAAGAAACAGATATGAAGGATTTACTTGCACCAGAATCAAATAGCACAAGAGCAGGCAAATTGTTGACAAGATATGTACCTGTAACTATGTCAGGTTCAGTTTAAGCTTCCTCAGCTGTAAGCTGAAAAGTTCTCCCTCTGGGTTTCTGAGCATCCTCTCTCTTTACTTCTTTTGGGCACTCTGACTTCTGAAGGCCCGGCTGGTAGCGGTTAAAACATACATGTAGTGGTGTTTTACAATCTTTCCTTGCGTGACCCGATTTCCCACATTTATAACACGTGGGAGGACCATATCGGCATTCCCCCAGGTGATGTTTCTTGCAAGTCGGGCAAACTGGGTAGGTTTTCTGCACCCCTTTCTTCTCAAACAGTTCAACCTTTTGTTTCTTATAAACGGGTGCAGCTTTCTCCACAGACTTCTTCTCTTTATCTTGCCTCTCCAACTCTAACTCCCTCGCTCTGGCTACGTCCATCATGGACTTTACTGTCTGGTGTTTACTTGCATCAGTGAATTCTCTGATGATGGGTTTGAGTACCATCATGTATCGGTACATCTTCATTTTCTCATTTGCCACATAATCTGGACAAAAACGTGCTTGTTCCAAGAATCTCGCATTGATATCAGGAACCGTCTCTGTCGTCTGTTTCAACCTATGAAATTCAGACACAATCCTATCAACCTCAGATTAAGGAACAAACTGTTCGATAACCAACTCCTTGAATTACTCCCAGGTCATAGCTTCAATCCAGGCATAACCCCTCTGTTTGATCTCCATATCCCACCAATCCTTTGCCACACCGCGCATCTGATTGGTTGCGTATCTTACTTTAAACTTAGGTGCACAAGAACATGTATGAAATGCACCTTCAATTTCAGAGATCCACCTGTGACTTATAACTGGATCCGTAGACCCATGGAACAACGGGGGTTGACATGCTAAAAAATCTCTGAACGAACACACCTTTGGAGCATCACGAATAATGACTTGTGGTTGAGGATTAAATCCTTCACCACCCGCAGCAAACCTTGTTGCGAATTCCTGCCTGATCATATCTCGATTCTGATCTTTTATCTGTTCTACCACTTGTGTGACGATAAAAGGAATACTTTGCTCTAAAGCCTTACCAATCTCCCTGGCAACAGTCTCTTGTACTGTAGGTTCTACCACCTCCTCATTGAGATTAGGGGCTCCTTCATTCACATTTGGTTGGGCTTTAACAGGAATATGTTTAACAGTAACACTGGTTGTTACGCCATCTGGTCGATGACTAGGACCACCCTCGAGCCTATTTGCTGTGCGAGATCCTCTTGTATTAACCATCCTGATAGTATAGATAAAGCGTTAAGGTAAATAGGTAGCTCTATCACACCATCCTCTAACAATAATGTACTCATGTATCTATCAATTCAGTATACCTTATCTCTTATCCAAAGTATTTCTGAGCATACTAAGGCATTCTAATTATACTTATATTCTCAGGTATACTATCTTCTTACAAGTACCCATCACCCGATTCACAAGAATCTTCATGATTCCATTAAGTTCCAACATGTATCATGTGTCTGTAATAATATGGGCCCTATATTATTCTAAACACACTACACACGTTCGATCTTAATTTTATCACAAAAAATCTCGATTCACAGGCTTAGGCCAAGTATCATCTATGCAATGTAACATAATCATATAGTTCATAAGGATTCTGCATATAACATATCAATCTTTAACTACTCAAGTATTCATGTATAATCCTCATGTAATACACATAATAAGTAACAATTGTCAGTATACTCATTAAGCTGCAAGTAGCAAGCCTCCAGTTTGACAAAATTTTTCAAAACCATGGTTCAAGTCCAGACTGTGCTTCACACAATCCAGATCTCTCAAACCGTGGCTCTCATACCAAGTTGTAATGCCCCAAATTCAAAAAGTAACATAAAAGTAAATAAAGATTCATTTATTACATACACATTTAGTTTAAAATGTATGCGGAAGCATTTTACTATAAAACCAAGTTTCTGCCAAAAGATATATACAAGAGTACATACTTAGTGTACTTTGAAAGTCAATATTTACTGAACTGGGCGTTAAAATTGTTTCAAAAGAGTAACCCAAAAAGTAGTCAAACAGGAGTCTTGCCCTTATCCTTGCCGCGTCCTGCAAAAGATTAAAAAGCAGTATCTGATAAGCTACGAGAGTTTAGTGAGTATTTCAAACTGATATCATATAAACACATGTATAGAATCATATAAAGATAATACACGTATGTGAGATAATCATTGCTAATCACTGGTTCTAGACCTAGGGTAGCCACCTTTGTAACAATACTGTATCACCTTTGAACCTTACTACACATAGCAGTTCGGTATATATACACATGAATAACATTACACGTTATAATCTGCTATGATAGCATACATGCTGCAGATATGATTAATAGTCTAGAAGACTCACCTTATGATATTTATGATATGTAATGATCCATAGGTAACGATAACTCAGATAATTAATTCAATCACCGTTCTATATGAATAATATGATAAAGTGTTACAACACTTGAATACTGATCTGAAATAGGGCCTACACGGGCCGTGTATCTGTACACGGGCCGTGTACCTCATGTTCTACACGACCATGTAACCTTACATGGCCTTGTGACCGCCTTTGACAATCCGACAGTTCAAAATCCGCAAGTTCATACTACACGGGTCGTGTACCTCTACACGGACCGTGTATCTAACAGACATTCCGACAGTTCATACATTTAGTGTCGGATTTTCGCTATAAATTCGTAAAAACTCAAGAAAACCATGCTAGGAGTGTTTCCCTACTCCCCTTATGATAAAGGAACATAACCCAATAATAAATACATAATTCTAACATGATTCACCATAGAATCAAGCTTCTAAACTCATAAAACTTCAAGGACTAAAGGTTTAATCATACCTTAACAAGCAAGGTTGAACTAGATGTTATAGAACTGAAGTTGTAGGTGTGTTTTGGCTCCTAGAATCACCAAAGATCAAAGAAAGCTGCTGTGTTTGTGTTCTTGAACTTGTGTAAGTGTTTACTAATTTGAAAAGAACAACCATATATATATATATAAGTATGGCTTAATAGCACAATTAGTCCCTAGACTTGTAAAACTTATATTTAGGCGGTTTTAACCCCTCTAGTTTTATAAGCACATCTAATCTCATAACGGTAACTTATAACACACATATATCACTTCCTATTTAATTATTAAATATAAGGATTTTCGAACCTTGGGTGTTACACAAAAACGGATAAACGAACGAATATTTGTGTTCATATTCGGTTATTTAACTTTAGCCGAACATAAACAAACGAACACATATATAAATATAATACAAAAATAACATTATAAAATATAAATAGACACTAACTACGTATGTGTGTGTGTATATATATATAAATATAAATGAACATAAACAAACGGTTAAATGAAAGTTCATGAATGTAAATGAACGAGTTCGTTGTTTGTGTTCGTTCAATTAACTAAACGAATAAAAAAAATTTCGTGTTCGTTTGTTTATTAAATAAACAAACATAAATGAAATTTTCGCCAAACATTTCACGAATGGTTCACCAAACGTTCGGTTCCTTTACAACCATAACATGCACACATGCATCTACGTGTACATGTGCATATATGCATGAGATGCACGTGTGCACGGTGCATATATGCACCCAGACGCACCTATGCCGTATAAATAGGTGGTGCACATATGCACATGTGCTTGAAAAAACCGAATGTTATGTGCACATGTGCATATATTTAATTCTGTGCTACGAAAAAAACCTTGGTAAAAACGAATTTTTTTTTCTTTGAAAATGTATAGCAATATAGATGTCATATTAAAGAGCATATTTTTCTCGTTAATTGGTATAATTTTCGTATTTTAATACCTTTGCGTTTAGGAGATATTTTAGTTTTAAAAAAGTGGGGGTAAGTGGTCCCCTTTTACTTTAGGCACTTTGCCTAAAATACCCCTCTAATATATTTGGAAAGTGAAAATGACGGCTGTGCTTTTAATTAATTACATGTTTGTCATAATTAATATTAATCTTTGATTAATTATGATCAATGACCACAAACGGTTCTTGCGGTTTTCGTAATAAAATTGGTTCTCAAATAAAACCTCATATATATATATATATATATATATATATATATATATATATATATATGGTGTTATTATAAATTTGTGTAGGATAACTATTCTTTAGGAATATTGGTTTGGTTCGGTACCGAAGAAAACCAAGAACTAGTTTTAAAGAATAAGTAATTAGATTAATCATCTTTTATAGATATAGCTTTTTATTTTTATTTTTTGTTTTGTTATTATAGATAATAACAACTAGCTGAATGATTTGTACATGCATGGGAAGCTTTAAAAACCCTTGAACATCTAACCTGTAATAAAACATAAATACTATTATAAAACAATTTCAAACAAAAAGAATCATATCCATAGAAACAATATGAAACCCGTATTATTTCAATTTTCGAACGTTCAATAAATATGTTGTTTTATTTGCTCTTTACTGTAGTATTTTTTTGTATACTATATTGATAATTTTATTTGTTGGGTACGTTACTCTCATTTTCACAAAGAATTATTTTTAAACCATTTGTGCTTGTGACATGAGAACCCGCTACATAATGTACATCTGAAAAAATGGACATCTATAAACAATCCAATTTGTGATAGTGATTGACTTGACTTGACTTTATTACTGTCGATTCTCGAAAATCTTTTAGCTTTTTAGGCTCAAGTCTGATGTAAGTCATGAACAAAACTCACACCTAACTATATAGTTTATAGAATATGTTTCACATCACAAACTAAAACTGACATTTTTGTATCAAGCAATTCAAAATCAATGTGCAGATGTCATTGATATATAAAGTAAGAAAATTATAATTGGGGTAAAATACACGTTTGGTCCATGTGATTTGCTACTAGTTACATTGACAACCCCTAAACTGCAAACTCTAGCTTAGACGTAAAGACGGATAAGTTGTTAAATAAAAGACAAGTCAAAAAAGCAATATGGTTGGAGAAAAGAAAAGGTTTTCTTGAAGTTAGGAAGTAGTTTCTCCAAGTGAACACACAATTTTCTAACTCTAGCCACAAAAACAATATTTGTGATAATTTTGTTTCTCCGGTTCTCCTGGTTTGAAAGATAATCTTAATTCTAATGCTAGGACTAAATTTGTAATGTTCATGTTCATGCTAGTACTCTTTTTGATTATTCTAGTTATGATAATTCTTATCATAAAAACTTGCATGTTCATGGGAAATCTAAATTTCGTTTTATAGTTAACTTCAAGGTTATCAAGATCGTGATCTTACCTAAGATCGTTTTTGTCTTCGCAAGATCGGATCGTAAGATCGGGATCGGGATCGTAAGATCCTACTAAAATTCATTAAATTTTTTTATATTTTTTATGTGCTATAATTTTTTTATCATAAATAAATTATATAGCATTTCATGAAAGATTAAAACTTCAAATTTCAAAATATCATACATCCGACGATCAAAGTCTCAAATGTTAAACATACAATAACAATTCACTACCATATATTTGCTTTCACATCATAATAAAGTTTAATACGTGATACTCCTAAACATCTTTAATAAATCTAGACAACATATTTTGCATCATCGTGTTGGTTCTATGTGCACAAGACACAAATTAATACGATATTACTAATAATAAATAAATCCATAGGGTCACACATTTACAATCAATGGACACCAATTACATATTTGAATATGATTTAAATATGTTTCCAACTCATTATATATATAAGTATATATATGCATTGTTGCATATTATTATTTATGTGAAATAATAATATCACTCTTATATATTAATATAAGATAATGCATATGAAATACATAAATATAAACATATGATTTTATATATGTCTATATATATATATATGTATAAATGTATATTTGTTACAAGTAAAGAGTTACTAGTAACAATTATATAAATGTATGTATATCCTTGTTACAAGTAAAGAGTTACTAGTAACAATCAAGTATGTATATAAAATACATGTAGATGTATTTTATACATTGTATGGCATGGTCTAGTATATCTTTATATATTTTAAAGATATAAAACTAGAAATCATCACAATAAACCAAAGGGGGGCCATGTTGACTTCTTGTATGCAACAATTAGACAAGTATGGTACCAAGAAATCAAGAAAGGAAGACAAGCAAAGAGGGGGCCTCCCTCTCCCTCCTTTTTACGGCCAAACTAAGCCAAAGAGGGGGCCTCCCTCTTGTTGTGGTGTTTTCTTGGTTTTTATATGCATGTATGTCCCTTTGGTGTTTACTACTACATGCTACCACCTTTGCTATTCTTCAAGAAAACATCTAAGTGTTCTTAGATATTCAAAACATCCTTACTTTATAGTATTGGTGTTTCAAGTGAGCAAAGTGTGGTACTAGAATACATACTCATATACATACATAGTAAGTTCAAGAAGAAGAACAAGAGGTTGTTGCTTGCTTGGTTGAATTTCAAGGGTTGGAGAGACTAGCATCTTGGAGGTGTTGGACTCATTGATTTGTGGATACCTTGGAGGAAGTCTTCTCTTGGCTTCTCATAGATCAACCACTTCATCAACAGTTTACTCACGCTACAAAGGTTGTAGTTCTAAACACCCTATGCTTGTTTTGTTTCTTAAGGCTTGCATATGGATCATTGGTGGGGAGTTTTAAAAGTTTAAAATTGTTGTTCATGCTTCCGTTGCCAAAATATATTTTGAAAAAACGAACAAACCCCAACAGCATCGTCGCTTTCTTCTACCACCACAACATCTTCTGCACGTAAATCTCCGTCTCCTATATAGAAATAAAAAAAAAGTGATATAAGAGTAAAGTAAAAAACTATCAAAGACAGTATGTAAAAAATAATAGAGTGGAATAATAGTAATATGCGAAAATAAATACCAAACAACTCGTCATCTCCACCACCACCACCATTAGGGCCGTGAGACGAACTTGCACCATCATGGACATTAATCCATTCCTCATTTGCGTTATGAAATGTACTTTCCTCCTCCGTAATCCACTCATCATCCGAACAAACCTCATCAAAATTCAACGTCTCAAGGTCTAAACATTGAGCTTCAATACGTTTTTCATAGTTTTCGTCTCTTTTACTAAGTTTTAGGTTGTACATCACATACACAAGATCATTCATTTTTTGTTGATGTAATCGATTCCTTCTCTTAGAATGTACCTAAATAACAAAACAATAGATGCATTAAGAAGCTTAACATATAAAATAACAACTACGCTTAAATTATAATGAAAAAGAATGTATTGTAATTTACCATCTCAAAAGAACTCCAGTTTCTTTCACACCCAGATGATGAGCATGTCAAGCTCAAAATTCGCATGGCGAATCTCTTCAACTCCGGGGTTTCATCTCCGTATGAATCCCACCAATCGACCGGGGATTTCGCATTCCTTGTTAGCCTTGCTACTTCAAGCCCAAAAAGTCCTCTTGCATTTCTAAACTCGTCAAATTGACAATCAATTGTCATTGCTAGTTTGCTATCATCACACATTCTTTGCAGGCAAGTATATAGTCCAGCTTTGATGAAACCAGAATGACAATCATAATTAGGACTATACTGAGTCCTTGGATTCAAAAAATAACCGGCTAGATGAAGGGGCCTACGTAGTTGATTCTCCCATCGTTCATCAATTATATCCCATATTGGTTGATACCTAAAAGTATAAACAAAAGAAAACGTGATTCCTATAATCGCATAAAAATAGTAATTAATATTAAAATAAAAATACCTCGCTTGAACATCTTTAAAGTTGCTTTTAATTTGCATCTACGCACTCATTATTTCTGCATAAAGCTTTCCCATAGCCGGTGTCCTATCCGAATCAACTGTTCGTAGAACCCTTACCATAGGAGTTGCACCCCTGAGACATGATAAAACAGATTTCCAAAATAATTTGTCAAGAATTATATTCTCGACATTTATCCCTTCTTTAGATCTTGCAAAACCACAATTGACCCACTTCTCGGATGCAAACATCAAGATCAATGGATTTTTTAGTTCGTGCAGTCGACTAAGTGTTAGGTAGGATGTAGCAAATCTAGTTGCTCCAGGTCTAATAAGTTCTTTCCCTTTTGTGAATTCCTTCAACATACATATCAATCTTGACCTGTTATAAATAAAACTTGTTATCTTTCGGGCCTTTGCTATGGTCTCTTTATGTTCTTCGACCTTTTTTTCAAAGTCCTCTAACATTAAATCAATACAATGAGCTGCACAAGGTGTCCAAAATAGCCTCTTCCTCTTTTCCATCAACATCTCACCCGCGGCTTTATAATTCGCTGCATTATCCGTCACTACTTGAACCACATGTTCTTCACCTATTTTCTCAATGAAGTCATCTAACATTGAAAACACTTTGTCCTTCGTCTTGATAATATCAGATGCATCAATCGAGGCTAATAAAATAGTGCCTTTAGGGCTATTGACAAGAAAGTTACAAATTGATCGATGCTTCCTATCCGTCCACCCATCACTCATCAACGTGCAACCGGTCTTCTTCCACTCTTTTTTGTATTCTTCAAGTAAGGCCTTAGTGTAATCAACTTCTTTTTTTAAGTAAGTAACTCTTATTTCATGGTAAGATGGTGGATCAAGACCTCTTCCAAAGTCACCAATCATTTGAATCATCTTCTTAAACTCGGGATTGTTTATACAATTAAACGAGATAGCACTTGTATAAAAAAACCTAGCGATTTGTTGGCAAACTCTTTCTCGGTCGTCTTTTTTAAACATCGCATTCATTGTGCTTTGACCCTCCCCTTTCTTGGAAACATAGCTATCCATAACTTTCCCTTTGTTGGTTCTATCGTACACCTCTTCATCTTCATTAATCATCGACATGCCTCTCTTTTTCTTGGTCGAAATCTCATTATCTTCTAGTAACCTAAGAAACTTGACTTTAACATCTTCAGGAACTTTTGGACAAGGCCCAACATTGTTACTTATCCGAGCTAAATGATGCTTAAATCGATAAATTCCATCGGTATACACCGCATCACAATACTTACACTTGACTTTTCTATCGCCTAGGTCCATACCATGCTCCCACCCAACATCAGTTATAGCCCCAGATGTATTTTTTTCATTCTTTTGCTTGTAGATGATGGGATAGAAGTAGATGAAGGTGCCGATACTGAACTACTAGCCATGACGATAATAATACAAATGTTGGGCTGCCTACAATAAACAAAAAATAAATACTTCCATGGCTTTACAAGGTGGAGTTGAAATGATGCAATGAAGAGATTGAGATAATGGGCTGCCTACAACATATGAAATATACTAATGGGCTGCTTACACCATACTTGATCAGAAATAAAAGTTCCACGATGAGCAGGAGCAATTGTGTATCAAATATTATGAACAACATAGTAAAGTCAATTAATTCATATTGTTAACAACAAAGAAAGATTAGGAACCAAAAAAATGGGCAAAATATGTTAAAAACAGAGAAAGATCAGGAACCAAAAAATTGGGCAGCACATATTCATTAACAGTCTCTAATACTCAAACAATGCAACAATAAAAGTCTGTAATCCTAAAAAACGAGTACCTTCGAACTGATTAACAATGCAACAAGTTCTATTTATACAATGCAAAAATTAACAGTCTGTATTCTCTATGAATTGAGCTACGATTATTAAGAACGAGTACCTTAGAATCTTGGCAGTGAGCAGCGCGGATACGAGCAGCCAAGAGAGGTTTAGCAGCGCCGATTGGAGCAGCGAGGAGAGATTTAGCGCCGATTTAGCAGTGAGCAAAGAATCATCGCTGATTTAGCGCCGATTGGAGTCAACGAACGGGAATTTGGTGTGCTTTAGTGGTTTGGAGGGCGCATGCGTGAATTTGGGGCTAGTAGAAACAAACGGTAAGCCTAGCAGGAATATGGGCCAATTAAATTGGATAAGAGATTTGGGCCGTATGAGACTAAGGGGTGTGGGCTAATTTTGACAAATTAAAGGGCAAGGTAGGACCGGATAGCTAGTCGATCCTACGATCCTAGTTACGATCCTACGATCTTGTCCCGATACTATATGAATAACGATCATGCTACGATCCGGATCGATTTTTAAAAGTAGGATCGTAAGATCGTACGATCTTACGATCAGGATCGCGATCCTGATAACACTGGTTAACTTATATATGAATGTGTTAGATATACTCGATGTGAAATATCTCTTTGATGTGTATTGTAACACCGCTTCTGAATTCAGGTACTTTAATGGCAAATCAGGTTTTAGCAACGGAAAATTTTCTTTTAAAACAACCAAACGGTTATTTACATTAATAACTTCTATTATTTACAATGTCTTTCTTTCAAAACATCCGGGTGTTACCTAGTTCAGGAACCGACCATAGTATCATATTACATTACAATCATACAACAACAAGTGTTCCACCCACAAGGGGCAATACATTTCCCAAAAGCAACCCGCCTCGCAGGCCATCTAATCTTTACCTGAAAAGGGAAACATAGTATCATTAGTTACACTAGCTAGTGAGTACATACAATCATAAGCATCAATACAGTAAGTCATGCATCGTAACATAAACAGTCATCGCTAGCTTAGCACATAGCGGTGTGCTGACAAGATCGGTAAGAGTCGTGTCTTGCAGGGTAATCAATCCCGCTCAACAACTCAGACCGGGGAATCAGACACGACCAATCCGCGCTGGCGGGGGAGCATAAAGCAGTCCACCAAGCATCGTTCACAGAGTCAAAGACTCCACAAGTAATCCAGCTACAACCGGCTGATCACCACTCACGTTAAGGCACAGCGGTTCTGCAGAACCTATGATCAAGGATGCCTCCTGAATCACCGTGAAATCCCTAAGGATCCAGTTACAACCGACTGACCTTAACCATGCATCAAATAGTCGGCAGACAGCTCACATACACATATACGTACATTTGATCCCACAGGGATCCATCATCTTACATATAACATCATACAGTTATTCATACGTTCATATCATCATAATAACTAAGTGGTTCCAATCTAGACCCACTGGCATGCACCTGATACATATTCTAACATCGTACAAGTCATACACTTACCTCCTCGAGCGTACCTACAAAAGCAATTTAGTCATACATAATATATTCACATAGTCACTTAGCAGGCAAGCCTTACTCTACTGAGTCTCATGAAAGCAGGCACTCATCTGAGCTGTTTCTTAGGCACAGGTACTTGACCTTGACTTCACAGATACAATAAGTTCACCTAACATAGCACATTGACTTCAATCATTCACATGTGCATTCAAGACTCATAAAACAACCAACACAAATCCGCTAGAACTGTCGGATTTGGGAAATCCGATGGTCCTGTCGGATTCATGAAATCCGACACACAACTTCAAATTCCGATACTTACTCAATCAATCGGATTCCAACACTTATGAATTCCAACCTGCATGTGAAATCCGACACTTGTGGATTCCAACACATGAAGGGAAATCCGATACATACGAATCCGATACTTACAATGAAATCCGATACTTATCGGATTCCGACACTTAGAATCCGAAACTATGGAAATCTGATAACTTGCGGATTCCATACTTAAAAAGGACTGCAAAATATGAAACCCGACAGAGTTGCGGAATCCGACACTTCTATCGGATTCCGACACTTCCTTCGGTTTTCATCATATGCGGATTCCGACAACTCCATACTTTCGGAATCCGATAACTTCATAGCCTGGTATTCCGATGCATTCATTTGGTCATCAAAGCAACCTTATTTTGGCTTACTTTAAGCCCAGAATATCATGGAACATCACTCTCTATCCATCTAGCCATCATAAACACATCAAATCATATAAGAACACCAAATATACCAAAACCCACTTTAAAGTAAGATTTTGCATGTTCTTCATGGTGTTCTTGCATGATTTTGTGATTCTAACCCATATGAAATCTTCCAACAAGCTTGAATCTATGCTGCTAACCTTTTAAGAGATTAAAAACAACAGCTACTTTCTTCTTCCTTCTTTTCCAGAAATCCGAGAGAGCGAGAGAGTAGAGAGACGAGAGAAAGTGAGCTTGCGGTTTTGTGTGTGTTTGTCTTTGCTATGTTTGACTTTAGTCAACAAACCACACACATATACTTTCTAATATTACATAGGCGGTTGCCACCTTTCTTCATTAAAGGTTTTCCTTCCTTTAATTAATTACATATATTCATACATGCATACGTACATACATATAAACACACATACAATACATACAAACATATACTTATATTCACTTGGTTGATCAAATACATACAATAAATACTTCCTATTACAATAACTATGTACTTACGTACAAATCACAACTAGGCCCAAGTTGAGGATGTTACAAAGCTACCCCCTTAAGAGGATTCCGTCATCGGAATCCGCTCAGTGATAAACAGGTGAGGGTACCTTGTCTTCATCTCTTAACTTCCCACGTCAGGTTTGGACCTAGGTTGTGCTTCCACTTCACAAGGACTAGTTTGATCATCTTCTTACGTAGCTTCTTGACCTTAGTGTCAAGAATCTCAACAGGTTCTTCAACTAGTCGCTTGGAAGAGTCAACTTTTAATTCCTGCAAAGGAATAATCTGTTCTTCCTCAACGTGGCACTTGCGTAAGTAGCACACGTTAAAGGTGTCGTGTATTCCAGATAGTTCAGGCGGCAGCTCTAGAGTTACTGTCTGATCATTCACTTTACGTACAATCTTGAATGGGCCAATGAAACGTGGACTTAGCTTCCCCTTGTGCCCGAAACGAATGACGCCCTTCCAAGGAGAAACCTTTAAGAACACACGGTCACCGACTTTAAATGCCGCGGGACGACGCTTCAGATCCGCGTACATCTTATGTCGATCCCGAGCTGCTTTTAGCTTTTCAAGAGCCACATTCACTTTGTTAGAAGTAATCTGGACAATTTCAGGTCCAGCGAACTGCTTCTCACCAGGCTCCAACCAACAGGTCGGAGTGCGAGATCGTCTTCCGTAAAGCATCTCGTATGGTGGCATTCCAATGCTGGAATGATATGAATTGTTGTAAGCAAATTCAATCAATGGGAGATGAGAATCCCACTATCCACCAAATTCGAGTACACAGGCACGAAGCATATCTTCCAACGTCTGAATCGTACGTTTAGATTGGCCATCAGTATGCGGATGATAGGCAGTGCTCAAATGAGCACGAGTGCCAAGTTCGCGTTGCAGACTCTGCCAGAAATTCGAGACAAACTGAGAGTCACGATCAGATACAATAGAACATGGAAGACCGTGACGTGACACAATCTCATCGATATACAACTGGGCTAAACGGGTCAGCGAAGCAGACTCGTTTGTTGCCAAGAAATGAGCACTTTTCGTTAGTCGATCAACGATAATCTAATCATGTCGTGCCCTCTGGACGTTCTCGGTAGCTTCGTCACGAAATCCATCGTGATATTATCACCAAATCGGTAGTTTTGTTAGTTAATTCTATATTAATTTAATAAATTCAGTATTAGCTCCCGTTCCCCGAGAGTTCGACACCCGACTTACTAACTATATTACTAAACGATTAGGTACACTTGCCTATTCGTACAGTTTTTGGTAAATAATTCGGTAAAATATTAATTTAAAACTAGTACGTAAAACGCACATCAACTAACTTCAGCTGACGTTCACTTCAGAACAAATCTTCAGATGAACTGCTTCTTTCTTCAGATGGCGCGTCAGAACAGTTTACAAAAGAATAAAATATTACACCTTCAGTTGCTTTCTTCGAAAGCTAATTCAGGAATGAAATATATACAAATACAAGAATAACAATATGATACACCTCAATTAGCTATACAATAAAGAATTTAATGAGAAATTTTGAATCTAAAATTAATAAATAAAAATTGTATTATACAACTTGTATAACACAAATAAAAAATAAGAAAAAACAAAGGTGCTATCCCATCCCCTACTCTTTTGGCTTATGCACTTGCTCACCTTGACCATCATGCCATCCTCTAGATAGTCTATACTACATCATCCTTCATTCCTACCTTTTTCTTTCCTTTTTCTCTTTATTTTTTTCTGTATTATTCTATTATTAATATTAACTTTGACCACTACAACTTTGCCCTTTATCTTTCACATCTCTTTTTTGTTATTGTATCATTTTAGATTAATTGGCATCAACTTAAAACTTAAGTGGCTTTTTTCGATATAATAGATGAGCTTTTTGTGATTTTTATATGGGTTAATATCATTTTATATTGCGGTCAAATATGACCGGTAATGTTTTTTTCATATAAATAAGAGTGTGTCTCTTATTTTAAGTTAATAATTATTCTCTTTGTAGATCTTATTCTTATATTTATAAGAAAACATGATGAATCGTATTTCTTCAAACATAAAAAAATATTAACCCTTTTTATATATATATTCTAAAAGGGATAAAATTAAGGTTACATACTATACTATACAAAATATAGAGTTGTGTTCAATAAAGTCCATGTAAAAAACATAGTGTTAAAATTTTAATATTCATTCACAGGTGATTCAGTATACAATATTTACAATCACATGTGATTTGTAAAAACATCAAATGTGAATTATGAAAATGTCACTCCGCCCAAAATTTTAAAATGCAATATAGAGCATTGATGTCATTGATCTAAAGGCTAAAATTAGTCCCTTAGAACTATGAATTAAGTAAGGACTATATTGAACATTCTACACAAAATATATATAATAATATAAACATGACGTTGTCTCTTTACCAAAATATACAAGCACGTGTCGTATTTATATTATAATATATATAGAGTGGTTCAAATGAAAACTGTTTTTCGTACGAGAATTGTTTGTGACCAATCATTTTTTATCTATTTCAAAACATCCTTATTAAAATCATAAAGGTATTTTTGTATATTAAAAAATTTACTCAGCGCATTTCCATTACTTCCGTATGATATTGGACTATCTGGTCATTGGGCTAAGTATGGGTTATTAGCCCATACTTATGGTGGCTACTAGGCACTCCTAAGAACTTCATCATTTAACTCGGAGTTTGTGAAGTTTTAAACGGTTACATTAGCATTTATATTATCTTTTACTTTCAACCTTCTTTAACCCACAAACCTTACATCAACCCTCTATCTTTCCATTTTTATTTTTTATTTTTTGTTTCAACTATTATTAATTAACATAATTTAATTTTTATAAATAAATTGCAAGACAAATATAATTATAAAATATTATAATTTATAAATCAAACTAATATTTCACCTTACATAAATAAAATAAAAACGTAGAATTACATAAATTGCAACTTGTTTGACGATACACGGCGATATGAGATCCATCGGAATATGATGAAGACGAATCAAAATACTCCGACATATTAAATGACGAAGAAGATGACATTTTTTTGTGTATGTAAAAAATAAATATATGAAGTTGGTATGATAAGTTTGAGAGAAGAAGAAGAGAGGTGTGAAAAAATGATAAGTGGGGATTGGTATTTATAGGAGAAAGAAAGAGAAAAAAAATAAAAAAATAGCTTAAAGGTAGAAAAAGGGGAAGGTGAACCAGCGGCTGGTTGGGGGTCGGACCCGCACCAACCAGCAGCACCGTGATAGTGTGCAGTGCTGGTTGGGGGGTCAAGCAGCTCGGGTAAGATGGCCGATACGGATGGTCTAAGACACTATGTATTATTATTATTACTTAAACTTTCTCAATATTTTAATTTACATGACATTTATTTTTATTTTTCTGTATTTTATTTACGAAATATCTAAAATACTAGGTTTTATATTTAAATAATTTTACACTTACAAGGATCTCGTCAATATGTTTAAAAAGGATGTAAAGTTTTAGTATGACAATAATTATATAAAATATATACATATATAAAAACATTATAAAATAAGGGCTTATTGCATCAAAATATAATAAACTTTACATATGTTATCATTGTATGCAATTAATTTTATTTTTTGTCAATATATACAATAAAATTTTATAATCCATCATTATATGCATACAACTTTTTACCATATCTTATTCTAAGTTATCATTGTATACAATAAACTAATGAAATTTGCATAAGTTATCATTATATACAAGAACTTGCATACAACAAGAGAATTATAAAATTTGACTATATTCATTGTATACATGAATTTGCGTACAACGAGAGAATTATAAAACACTCAAGCTACCCGACCCGAACTACCCGAAACCCGAAAAATTACCCGTAGAACACCCCTACCGGTCATGATTCTTAAACACTAGAAAAATAAGTAGGTCGATGTTTGAATAAGTTAGGACCATTTGTAGCATTCACTAGTTATGATAACTAGGAAATATGACCGGTCATAAATACGAACAATTTTAAAGTTCAAACATAAGCAAACAATTTTCTTGTTTGAATGCAATTTCTATTTCAAATGAGTACAAAAAAACACTAATTTTAGTAGTTTATAAACTAAATAATTTACTACAGTTATTTAGGTTATATATTTGTAGTTATTATTAATTTGACACTGAGTTGATCTAACTAAATCTGAGTTGCACATGTGCACCTATCTACATCTGTGCTAGAAAAAACTAGGTGCATCTAGGCATATATGCATACGTGCATATTTACATCTATACTGAAAAAACTAGCTGAATCCTTTTGCACATGTGCATACATGCACACGTTCATATATTTGCACATATGCACATATCGAGACCTGTATTGAAAAACAAACTTAGTAATGTGCACATTTCAAGATCTGTGCTGGAAAAAACCTAGCAAACACAAAAAAATCGAAAAAATATAGCAAGACCAGTCTCAAAATAAAGAGCATAATTTTCTCATTAATTTGTAATAATTTTCGTAAATTTACACCTTTCCATGTGATGGATATATTAGTTTAAAAAAATAGGGTAATGTGAAAATGTCCAAATTGCCCTTAATTAATTAAGAATAAGTTTGATTAGTTTAAGGTTATCAATTAACAACTCTTTAATCTAGACCATACATCATTTTGATCAACGGTTATAATTAGTTCTTGCGGTTCTCGTACGAAAAATAGTTCTCGTTTGAACCGTCACCTACATATAATCATTGAAGGTTGCAGTCCAATTAAATTACTTTAAAAAAATATAATACAGATTAATTGGGGTCGCATTAAACATTTTTGGTAACTAGTGATATCATATAATAACAATAAAAATAAAATTAATTGAAATATATGATGTTGTTCATGATTTTTGGGTTTTCGGTTATTCGGGACAGGTTAATCGGGTTGTTGATAGTTAAATAGATAATCGAACAACATCAACAAGCCATGAAAGTGAGTCAAATTCATTTTTAAGCCTATAGTATGAATAGCCTAATCCATGTTATAAACACAAATGAAGGTATTTTATAAAGAAACGGATTTGACTATGATTTATTATATTGAAGAATGTTTAATATAGTCTATATTTAATTCATAGTTGTAAGGAATTAAATTTAGTCTTTAGATCATTAGCATAAATGGTTCAGATTACATTTTAAAATTTTGGACGGAGTATCATTTTCGTATTTCATATGTGATGCTTTTATAAATTCACATGTGATTGTATACTGAATCACCTGTAATTGAATATTAAAAATTTAATACTATATTTTTACATCAACTCTATTGAATATAACTCTTATTATATTTATAAAACTTTTTTAGAAATTTAATGTTAACAAAAAATAATCACTAGTGAGTAGTGATGACCATGTTATTTATTGAAAAAGTTAAGAGCGTTTAATTTTACGTACACCCTTTAAGTGATGACCATGTTATTTATTGCAACTTTTATTAATTTGAAGGGTGAATGTGATAATCCTTATAAATAGAAGGGTTGAAGTGAATATATTTTGCTATATGTGTCGGTGTCGGTTTGGCCAAAGAAAAGCCACGCGTTTCTCCTCCAGAGTGTGACAACGCATGTCCATACCCCGACAAAACACACACAATAGTGTTCATAGGAAAATTTATATATATTTTTTAAAAAAAAATACATATATTTTAATTAGTTTTTTTACTTTATCCTCTTACTCGATTTAAACACTTGTTTTAATCTTATGAGTAAAATGATATATCATATATCTTTTTTTATTAAATCTTCCTACTTTATCCTTTAAAGTGTAACTTCACATGAATTCTCGATCTTTCTTCACATTTTTTATTGGTTGTGACACCTATCTTAATTTTATAAGTAAAAGAATACGTAAGAGTAGAAAATAGGAGGATATAAAACCTCCATTTTTTAATATTAGCCACGTATCGTAGATTTCTATAGGCTTTGTACGAAAAGGAAAAATAGATCTTATAAATATAGTTATTTTTACAAACAGAAGTGAAATTTATTATTTATGATAATTATATATCAATAACCAAAATAAAAATAGACGCTATTAATACATATTTTTATGGCTTAATGGGTTATAGGTTAACTTTCTGTAGACGATGATATGTCACAAACCAAAATAAAAGATAAGTAATAAAATAGTTTATATATGTAATATTTGTAGTTCTAATAGGTTATAAAGAATTGCATTTAACACGAGTTTTTAAATAGTTTGTTACTAGAATAGGTTAAAGGCCGACAATTCAGGTTGTTTTCGAGTTAAATGCGTTGCGGGCCTTCGTGTTTACCATTTGTTGATCCAAGTTAATTTCATAGCGGCTTGGATTCGTGTCGGGGTTGACCCATTTTTTCTATGAAATAAGCAGGTTGTGCTTTAGAATAAATAAATGCTTTAAATAGATACAATTTAGAATACGTCAAATATCACCAATACATAAAAAATATAAAATACAAGCTTTCTTCGTCACTTCAATCTTCAAAAATAATCTTCGGTCCATAACTTTGAATAACAATTCGATAAGAAAAAATGTAAAATGTAACAACGGAAAGTTTAAAACAAAAAGGAGTAACTGTAAATTTTCTAAATTATTAGAACACAAGGCCAAAACATTCTTCTTTCATTTCATCCAATTTCGCTTCCGACGCAGCTCTAAATAGCAAAAAGAACATGTTAACAAAAACATTATCACTTTACGGTTCCTCTAAACAACCAATCTTTAGTACATATCAATACTTCGACAACTGGTGGTGACATTGAACTAGGTACCGATAAAAAAAGTCTACCAAAGACTAAAACTCAATACATATGAAATCATCGAGATAGGGACACAAAGAACATCCCTCACTAGCCTAAGTCCATGCGTAAAGCCCTTCCCCTTCTCAAATCAACCAAAATGCCACATCACTGTCATATCAACTTTTTTTACTTTTTCCTTCCCAATCCAAAACCCAAGTAGCACCCTTCCCAATCAAACCAAACATTTTCTCTCTCCTACTCTCTCTACCAAATCAAAAAAAAAAGAATGGCCGGGTTGCTCAGGTTTACCAAACCGAAATGGAAAAAGAAGGCGGAACCCGAAATCCACCGTAGCGGTGCTCCCGAAGGAGACCGCCAAACCTCCATCTACCCGAAGGCCATACGCATGGCCTAACAATATCTGAATACTAAAATTGTTGATATTTCCAAAACTCAAGCACGTTAGTTTGATTAAGTGTTAGATTATTTTAGATTTATTACCAAAATAAATAAATAGATTCATTTATACAATAATTTGTAACATCCAAATTCGTGGTCTAGTTGTATAAACTAAATATTCTTAAGTTAAATGTATAATTTTGTGAATTATATGGTTTTGGTGATTTATTTGTATTTAAATATTTGTTGGTTAATAGTAAGACTTTATGGGATGTTAGCTCATGGTACAAGTATTTTTCAACATACTTTGAATTTATGAAATTAAGCAAATAATGTTGATTTAGAAGTATTATTTTCATTGTTTAAAGTTTGAATGATAAGAGTTGTACTAAAGTTATAGTGGTCAAAATGATAAATTATAAACCTTGGGGGTTTAACTGTTAGTTTAAGGATTTAAATACCCTTTATGTTGACTTGTTGACTCAAATGTGAGTCGGTAAAATGTAGTGTATTTCAGTAGTATTTGATGATTATTGGGGGCCAAATGTTAAGTTGTCTGAACTAATAAAACACAACTATGTTTGCTTAGCTAACTGAAAAACTTCACTTAGGTGATCACACCAGTTAAAGATACTCGATTAGCCGAGCATACAAAATGCTTAATTGATGCATTTTGAACACTTAACTCACTTGCAAAGTTGAAGACTATCTTACATAATACAAGTATAATCTTAAAAACACATGTTAAGATAATTTCAAGTTTAATCAAAGATGGTTTTCTGATGCTCAAATCTTATGTATTTTAGTAAGATCATTTGATTATTGGGTTGAAATGATTATCTTATCACACGAGCAAAATGAGATTGTAGTACTAAGTGAGAAATAGTGAAGATAATAGCGATGTTTGCTTCATAGAGAAACAAATACTACGTACCAAAAGATTGCCAACTTGCCGAGAAGTTAGAGACTGTTGACTACAGTGTAATCAAGATTAAACCTTAACCAGATGAAATCATGAAATTCTAATCGAGCTTTGTAGCTACAACTTAGCTCACCAAAAAAGTGAAAACATTTAAAACCTAATCGGATCACTAGATTGTGAGAGGAGAGGAGAGGAAACCGAAAAAAACTCACAAAAGGAACTGAGGTTTTCAATTTCTTTTTGTTAACTTTTGGTTTTCGTCTTTTTGATGACCACTGATTTTAATTTTGACCAACTTTTTACTGGCATGGTACGAAACGAAGGTGAATTATCACATAGCTTGGTACGAAAGATAAAAATAAAGATTGTGCGAAAGCTCTTACTAAAAATACCGACCACATGAAGAAACAACCCGAGTGAGTAATTTTTCAAACATCACAAGTTATAAAGAAAACAGCAAAATACAATAATAAACTTCCTACTTTATTTAATCAACTCGATCATTTCCTACTTCATATGATATATACCACTAATAAAAATATTCAATTTTGTAATACATAGATTTATGCATTATTTATTTTTATCATCTTTTATTAAATATTTGTACCGTTATAAGTTGACAAATGTTATTAGGTACGAATCACATATATTATTTTTAACATTTTATAATCAAATATATTAATTTTAATTCTTATTTTATATTTTTATACTTTTAGTAAACATTTCTAAATACATCATAAATAAAAAAACCACACATTTCTTTTTTCATTTTGGTAGAAAAGGGATAATGATTTATTTTCAAAAGCTACTTTAAATATTACTCATTTTTTTAGTGAAGTAGAGAAAGAAAAGCTATAGGCCCATAATAATGTTTTGCTAGCCATTTTCATTGTTTCTTTTGAGGTGTGTCTGTTGTGTAGTGTAACAACCCCTTTCTTCTTCTCTTTCACCACGGCGGCCGCCGGTCGTCGGAAAATAAAATGGTGAAGAAGGATAAAGAAGCAATTGAGAACCCTAATCTCAAAGACAAAAAAATGTTCATCGGAATCGTATGGAATTGTGCTCCTGAACTCAAACTTCTACTCTCTGCCCTCCTATTCCTCTGCTCTCTCATCACCCTTTTCCAGTTCTTCCCCTCTTATCTCTCCTTTTCAGTTCAAGATCTACGCCACTGCGCCGCCCTCCCACCGCCGTCTTCCATCGTCCCACCGCCACCGGTTGAAATCCAACACGCGCATATTAAGCTCCAAGATGATGTTCTTCAGGGAGGTATAATTAAGAGAAACTTCAACACTTACGGCGCCGCCGCTTACAATTTTGTACTTATGTCGGCTTACAGAGGCGGCATGAACACCTTCGCCGTCATCGGTCTTTCTTCAAAACCCCTTCATGTATTCTCAAACCCCACTTACGTTTGCCAGTGGGTTCCCGATAACGCTACCGGAAACGTCACCGTTCCCGGTCACAAAATCCTCCCTGACTGGGGTTACGGCCGTGTGTACACCGTCGTCGTCGTTAACTGCACATTTCCGTCTCCGGTAGGTCACGACGGCGTCGGTGGACGGTTACTCCTCCACGCCTCCACTTCCGGTGGCGGCGACGCGAATTTCAACCTCACCGACACCATTGAAGCTTTAACGGAAAACCCAGGAAGCTTAAATCCTTTGCAATTTACGGCGCCCCCTAAGTATGATTACTTATACTGTGGTTCATCGCTTTACGGTAATCTAAGCCCACAACGGATCCGTGAATGGATTGCTTACCATGTGAAAATGTTCGGGGAGAAATCACATTTCGTGATTCATGACGCCGGTGGTGTCCACCCGGAAGTAATGGAGGTTTTACGGCCATGGATTGAAAAGGGTTACGTGACGGTGCAGGATATACGGGAAGAAGAGAGATTTGATGGGTATTATCATAACCAGTTCTTGATTGTGAATGATTGTCTACATAGATACAGATTCATGGCGAAATGGATGTTTTTCTTCGATGTTGATGAGTTCATATTCGTTCCTAAAAAAAGCACCATTAAAACTGTTATGGATTCCTTATCAGAGTATACACAGTTCACCATTGAACAAAGAACCATGTCTAACAAGCTCTGTTACCTCGATGATCATGCCGGTAAAATCTACAGGTACGATACCAATTTTACATCAGAGACATTGAAATTAAAGTAGTAATTGATTCAAGAACTTGTTGACCTTTGTCAAAATCGAATAATTGTTGGTCATATGACATGTGAGATCGAATAATTGGCTACCCACTTGCAGAAATTGCGCTGTTGGGTTTGTAGATCTGAAACTGGAAATAGTTAATTGTTTAGTCAAGCTTTTTATGTGACTAAATTTAGGAGATGAAGTTGAAGAAGCCTATAGGCTATTAGCTGTAAATTTGTCTTTTCTTCATTTAGACCTTCTCTTAGTTATGGCATTATGATTCTATGTTAAAAGGTGTTGGAGGTTCTTAATTTGCATAATTTGTGAAAATGGTATCTACAGCTAGGTGAATGTATGATTAATAATGGATGCAATTAGTGCAGCTAGCACGAATAGCTAGCACGAATTTAGAGGGCAAGGTCCACCGTGACATCCATATAGGATAGTGTGTGAACCCCAAGCCACACACCATGAGGGAATTTAGTGGGCTGGGTTCGCAGTGACATCCATATAGGACTATGCAAACCTCAAGTCACGCACCATGACGGAGTAATACACTCTATTTTTTAAGAAGAACCCCACTGCCCAGACTCGAACCCAAGACCTGAGCTATATACCACTGGGCTGTACCTCAGTTGTTGTAGTTAGCAATATAATATGACTTATAATAGATGTAATTAACAGCATAGATCTGATCTATATAGCTAGCAGCATTCATAGCGTAGCATATTGTGAATGCTGCTGGTTGTACAGACTCTAATCATGTATACTTAACACGTCGAATCTGCGCATTGTTTTTTTATTTCTTGTTAAAAAAATATTTTGAAAAGTTAAAAAAAGAAAACAAATGTGTGCAAACCCATACTACCGACTTGATGATTATAGACCCATAGTGACAAGATCACCGATTTCATGTGTATTGGATCCCATTTGTTTGGGTTGGGGGTGGGGGTGGGGGAATGTGACCGTTAGGTAGGTTGTTGTACGTTTCTGACTTGTTTTATTGAACCTTTTGCTTTCAATTCTTTATGTTTTGACCCCTCATTTTGTTTTTTATTACAAAATTAATGCCTTTTATGTCGTGTATTAAATCCCTACCAAATAATTTTGGACAGGAAATGGGGGATCGAGAAGTTGGTGTACCGCGACATGGTGACTGGAATAAGGAGGGACCGGAAATACGCGGTGCAGCCACGTAATGTGTTTGCAACGGGGGTACACATGTCGGAAAATATAGTAGGGAAGACGACTCACAAGACTGAAGGGAAGATAATGTATTACCATTACCATGGAACGATATCCGAGAGGAGGGAGCCGTGCAGACAGCTTGTGAACACGACACAGATGAAGGTTGGTGGAACACCGTTTATGGTTGACAAGACGATGAGGGAGGCGGCGGGGGCGGTTAAGCGATTTGAGATGCGAATGATCGGATCTGCTCTACTTAGAACCCGTCAATGACGATGATGACGATGACTACGAGCATCTTTCATATTCTCTATTTCTTATTTTTATGTATAGAAAGATAGATGAACATTTTATTTTTGGTATTTAACTATATTATATATAAGTAAAATTTGTTTGTAATCTTTGGAGTAGATTACACGATTGTCCCCATTGCACAAAAGTTTACCTTTTGTTTAAATTTTTATGATTCTGTATATTAGTTATACTAGTTTACATATCCGTGTATTATATTTATCTTTTTTCTCCTATAAATTAGATTGTTACATTTTTTTAAAGAACAATGTGCCCTTTAGATAAAATATAACTTTGGTCCTAAAATCATTTTAATATTATTAATTAAACATATCGGTAGGGATGTAAACGAGTGGAGCCGAGCCAGACACTTATCGAGACGAGCTCGTTTAAGCTTTTTTAAGCTCAAGCTCGACTCGTTTAAAGCTTATGATGTTGAGCACGAGCTCGGCTCGTTTAATACTTATGAAGCTTGGGCTCGGCTCGTTTAATACTTATGAAGCTCGTGCTCGGCCCGTTTAATACTTATGAAGCTTGGGCTCGGCTCGTTTAAGCTAGGTTCGTATAGGCTCGGGTATTATTTTGATATTTTTATTAAAATGTTATATATAATTATTAAAAATTAAACATATAAAATATAAATTATATTATATATGGAGCTCGTTTAGGCTCGTTTAAGCTCGTGAGCCCACTCTTTGGAGCTCGAGCTCTGCTCGTTTATTAAATGAGCTTTAATCTAGTCTCGATTCGAGCTCGAGCTCGTTAAGGCTTGGCTCGTTTAGAGCTTTTAACGATCCGAGCTCGAATAGTTCGCGAGTAGCTCGGCTTGTTTACATCCCTACATATCGGCCAAACATCATCCCATAAACAAATCCGCTTATCAGTCTCATACTCGCAAAAGACAAGTGAAAAGTCTCTCGAGGGTTCTCCCTTGCAGCTTATATGTATCAATTTCGTCAACAAAAATCCCTGCTCTTCTTTTACATACTTTTCTCATGTTTGCCGAATCTAAAAACCATCACCTTTGCATCTAAACAATTCACTTTTTCAGTTCCTATTGTTAGCATTAGCTCACCACCGAGACCCTTTCTTTCTCCACTCTTTCTGTTTCGGACTCAAAACTCAAATTTTGAACTCTTTATGTTTTAAATCAGTCAAACCTAAATCACAAACCTTTTAAGCGTGGTTGTTAGTGATCGATTTAGTGATTTGAGAGTTTGATCTCATATCTCGTTCTCCATCTCAAACCCTTAATTTAGTGATTTGGATTCTGATTGAGTTATTTTGAAAATGCAATGAGAACAATGGGCAATGATGAGAGGACAATGGGGTGTTTGGTGGTGGTGATTTAGTTGGAGATGCATTGGTGTGGCAGTAATGGTAGCGACAGAGGTGGGAGAAATTTTGGCGATGATGGTTGCCATATGAAAATGTGTTAGTAAAATCGTTGAGAGATTTTGAAGTGGCATCGATTTGCTAATGGAGGTTACAATCGAGTTCTTGGCAACAGGTGGTCAATGATAGCGGCTATGGCTCGTCTAATCGACAGAGTTGTGAAGAAAAATAAAATACTTTGGTTATACAAGCTTCATTAACATGGTAGTCATAGAATTGGATGGTGGTCAATCGTCATTAGCAAATACATTAATTTTCTTTCTACCAAAGGGCTTGTAACCTAACGCTATCAAGCCTCTCAAGAGGTTGAGAGTTTAAGTCCTATAGTAGATTTAGAAGTAGATTGAGTGCATGTGTGTTTGCCGATAAAAAAACAAATAAAATTGTTTTAAAAGACCCGTATAATATAAAATCGTCTCATCACAAATGATTTCCTATTTATGTACTCAACATATTAGTTTAACCAAAAAACTCATTTATAACAAGTACAATATGGTCGAAGTTACTACCAAAGAAAGTCCTCATATTCTCTTGGAAAGTTGATAAGAAGAGTTTGCTGGTAAAGAAAAATTTGGTTGAGAGAGGTGTAGATGTGTCTTTTATTCTATGTCCGTGTTGTGAAATAGAACAAGAAACTGCTACCCACATTCTCTTTTCATGCCCTAAGATATCTACAATATGGTCACGCATTTGCAACTGGTGTGGTTTATCTTATTGTAACATCCTCAAAAAGGGCCTAGATGCACGCAAACGTGGTACGTTAGATATTTTAAATAATTTAAAATAAATATATATGTTAGTTATTGGTATAAGTCATTAAAATAGTTATTAAATGAGGTGATAATAATAATAATAATAATAATAATAATAATAATAATAATAATAATAATAATAATAATAGATAAAAATGATCAAATAATAAACGATTTAAGATAAGGATTATAAAAATATCCCTGTTAGTTGAAACGGGTAATCGGGTGTCGTGTTGTAAGTTGAAAAGAAGAATAACATACTCACTTGTAGATAATTATAATCCACCTGTTGGTCTAAGCTTTTCTAACTCTCAGACTCACAAACACACACACATAATACGTATACACACACACATACTAACACACGCTCCTCTTGTTCTTGAAGAATTGAAGTAGAAATCAAAGAGGAATCATCCAAGCTTCAAATTCCAGCAACTAATCCAAGTTGTAATATGTTCTTCATCATCTATTCTTCATTGTAAGTTCAAGATTACTCCATATTCTTCATTCTTGAGTTTTGTTGGGTTTTTAGGTCAAGTTTGGGTCAAATCCGAATTTGACCAACATGAACTGATTTTGATATTCTAATTGCTTCCTACAACTCATATAGATAATTAAGAACACAATTGTGGATTGAAAATGGTAGAATTGCTCAAATTCAAGAAATAACTAAATTGGTCAAAATCGTCAAAAAACGGTTACATAAAATTTAGATTGAAATGGTGATTTTGATTGAATTGGCTAAAATAGTGCTAAAATAGGCTTTAAATGGTCAAAATTTAGAAAAATGCTATCAAACAATGGTTTTAATTGATTTGGTTAGTTTCAATGGCTTCAATAAGTCATTCTAAGTAGGAATGGTGTATTGAAAGTGTTGGGATTGATGTATTTCAAGTTTTGGCCAAAATGGACATTTCTTTGTCAATTTAAATGTGATTTTTATATGAATTAATTAAGTGTTAAGGATGTTAGGAAGCACCTACAAGTGCCAAATGATGTTAGGAAACACTGAAAATTGGTTAAAGTTGAATTGGTGTTGATTTGGATCAAAATGGCACTGCTGTGCAAAACTGCAAAGCAACCCTTGCTGCACGCGACGTGACGCGTCAGAAGCCTGGACGCGACGCGTCCAGTGCTTTTCTGCCCAGAATGTTGTTTTGTGTTGTTCTTTCACGTGTCGATGTTTGGGCTATGGTTATAAGTTAGTAAACAAGTTAGAAACACTATTAGGACATTGTTTTACGTGTCTTGATTATTCCTTTGTGTGTTTGAATGTCTAAATGTGAATAATGTGTTATAGGTGCTAATGACGATAAGAAGAGCCGGAACACTATATTTTCCTGTTATAGCTCAACAGGTGAATACCGGTTAACCTAAGCATGATATCAAGAATGTTATATAGTTGCTTGAATGCTAGAAACCAAAGATTTGATATTTATGCATGTTAAAGGCTTTTGAAAGCCAATTGAGTTGTAATTTGATATGTATGCATGTTAATGACTTTTGTAGGCCAACCATGATATGTTGACTTTTGTAGGCCAATTTGATATGCTATGGCTTTTGTAGGCCAACTATGTTATGTTGTGGCTTAAGTAGGCCAATGTGTGTTAGTACCAGTACTTTGTTGGATGTTTGAGACCAGCTTGTCTGTACCTAGTTGGGTCCTTGTGCCGTCAACTATGATGTGCGGTGATTCGATGATCACGAATCTTGGTTCCCGTAGAACCTCTGTCCCTCAACACTATGATGGGCTCTCAGTTCCCGCTGATGCCGATAGGGGTGAGTTCCCCGTTAACGCAATGGTGGACCGCTACCCGCATCTCCACCGGCACAGAGGAGGTATCTGTTTCCCTAGTTAGGTTCACTGAGCCGGGCTAATTACCCTGCAAGACGTGGTTCCGGCTGACTAACCGGTGCTTCGCAATGTGCTAGGATAAACTTACTTGTTGATATGATATGATATGTATATGATATTTTTGTTATGATGCTTCCGCTTAACTGTTATTCACTAGCTATTTATAGCCAACCATCTCATGTACATTCCATGCGCAGGTAAATAGTTTGGCTAGTGAAGACGGGTACCTGCTAGGCTGCTATGGAGTTCATGTTTGTTTTGGGAATACATGTGTTTATTTAGTTGATGTTTTATTTAAGTTATATAATGGTTGAACGATATTCGGTAACGCCTTGGTTTGTCTTTTGTTGCAACTTATGATATGAGTTGTAAATATTAAAGTAGTTATTAAATACTTCCAGTGTGTCAGCTGTAAATATTCTGTTAAAAATAGGTTTTGAAAATATTGTATTTACAGCTGTATTCACGCAGTTTCAAAACTCGAAATGGAGTTTATTAAAAAAAAATTCTCAATTTTAACGGCGTTACACTTACATTGGAGGAGAATCATTCAAAGAGTTGGCTACGAATAATTCAAGCACATTGTCTTCAACTCACTTCAAGGTTTGGGATGCATTAACTAGAATTGCTGGATATTTGATTTGGAAAAAGCGAAATCACAAGGTATTTGTTCGAGATAAAACCGAAATGCTAGAGGTTATCGAAGATATTAAACTGGTTTCATTTCAATAGTTCGAGTCAAGAACAAAAAATAAAAATATTTCTACTGATCGGACCGGTTATTAATGGGGTGTTTGTTTTAAGTTATGAAGGACTTTTTTACCGGGCTTATTTTTTATAAGCTCGTTTTTTTTTGCTTATTTTTTATGAGTCTCGCTTATTTTCTTATTCTAACTCGTAATAAGCTCAAAAGTCAGAAAATAAGGCAAAAAAACTAGCTTATAAAAAATAAGCCATAAATAAGCTAAAACAAACACCACTAAATCCAGCCGAAATGAATGCATTTCAATATAGTAGTATTGTAGATTGATAAAAAAATTCGACAGGTGTTATATTTGTCTTTCTGCTACAACTTGTAGTATGAAGATCTAATATAAGAGTTAGTATTCATAAAATATTTGTCTTTCAAAAAAAAAAAAAAAATTCAATAATATATGCACTTACTCCCCTACCAAAAAGCATGGGGCAATTGATCATTCTTGACTGGGCCCCACTACATTCAGCCATCACCACATGAATACTCTCTAGTTTCCTGGCCATGGCCACCCTACTCTTTTATTACTATTATTATTAAGAGTATTGGTTTTCATTTTCAATATTGTTATTATCATTACTTTCCTTTTCCTTTTAACATAGGAAAAATAGTTATTTCAAAGGACTAGAAACCTTATTTTAATTATTATAGACTTCATAAGATTGTGTTGTAATTGTACTTTCTGGTTTCATACATTATATTATAGAAGTTAATTGGAATTGTGTTTGATCAAACATGATAGTATCTTAACTCGTGATTAAAATGTTCTTCTATCTATAAGGTTGAGTGTTTAAGTCTGGTTGTGAATAATAGATAAGATGGATGGATATGTTTGTCATTCAAAAAAAATCTTTTATATATTTATAGTTTTATAATTAAGTACAAGGATAATTTTAACTTTTTCTTTCTTATTTTATTTCTTTTTTATGTTTTATTCTATCTTTTTCCTCATCAATATAAGATAGTAGGGACAGATAGAACCTTTTAAAAATGAATGGAGTCATGTCATGTATAAAAGATGTATATGATTATGAATTTTATTAAAAATAAATAAAAGTTCAATAAAATCATATTGTTCACATAAGAGAGTGGGTAAAACTTTGTGATGTAATTTGGAAAAACTACTAAAATGAAATAAAAGTGATGTACAAAGAAGATTATGATTGAAAAGGACATTAGTGATGATAATTTTCCATTAATAACAATCTATAAATTCGTGAACATTTAATTGTTATTTTTACTAGGATAAAAATTTTCTTAGTCACGATTGGCCGGCACTTGTAGTTTGTGACGTTCGAATAATGTACCATCAATTTTAGTAGTGCATATCATTCCCAAACTGATGGTGGAAAGTGAAAGCAAAAGAGTATAAGTTTAATACGCTCCACTTCCGACCACCTTTGGCCACAAGGCTCTATACACTTCTCTCCATCATTGGAACCTCGCCTCTCTCAAAATTCACCCACACAACTATGCACATCCGGTAAGTATGTGTTCGTGTGTAGATCTAGATTTTGAAGTTCCTTTTTCTAGTTTTGGTGTGTTCTAGGTTACTATGTCGGGTCATGTTCGTTGTTTGTGTGTGTAGATCTAGTGTCTCTCTCCATCTCCAAACACCTTATGTCTCTCTCTTTGCAAGTACCAGAGGGTTTATGTATTTTAAATATGTGTGTAAATGTAGGGTTTGTGAGTGAAGATCTAGGCTTGTTTGTGTTTTGAGTTTTGGTGTGTGTAATCTAGGTGGATTTTAGGTATGTTTTGGGTTTTGGTGGATTAAAGGGTTCAATGGTTTGAAGTTTTTGTTTCTAGTTTTGGTGTGCTTCGGGTATGTGTCTGTTTCGAGTATTGGTGGGCGGAGGTTAAAGGGTGTTTGGGTGTAGATTTTGAAATGTGTATGTTTCGTGTTTAGCCAGAAGTTGTGAGGATAATTCGAATTTTCTATTTCGTGTTTGGTGTTAGGAAGTTGGCTAGATTTTTAATTGGTGGCCGGGTTTTGAAGTTATTACACAATCAAGTAGAGATATTAATTTGTTAAGAATTTATCTACAACCAATCTCTCACTTTTTCTATGTAGATGATGCAACTTTGTTGGTGGATCAAGATCTTGAAATGCTTTTTAATCCATTAAGAATTTAGAGGTGCTTCTGTATATTTTTTGGTCTTAAAATTATTTTATCCAAAACTAATTTGTTGGTATTGGAGTTGATGCATATATATATGAGGTAATGTGATTTGTAGAAGCTTTAAATTAATGTGGATTGCTTGGAAGAATACTATTGCTTCAAAAAGAAAAGCTAGGAGCGCTTGGTGTTAGTAGTTTGAAGGCTAATAACATTTCTTTCTTAGCAAAATGGTGGTGAAGAGTGAAAGTAGAAAAGCAATTCACAGTTTCCGTAGATCGAATTTGATTGATTGGTCCACTACTAGTCGAAAAAAGCGGGAGTATAGGAGACTATTGCTTTTGTCTAGAAACATTTTCTAGAGGCGAACATTGATCTTAACTCTCTTGTTTGATATGAAGCACTAGGAAGTCTTGGAGAGATACAAGAATGGAGGTCTTGGAGCCTGGATAACAAACACCGGATGTTTCTTGGTAGCCTCTCTTCAAATTGCTTTTGATAATTCATCCTTTGCCGATCATGATGGTCTCGAAACATTTTGTTTCAAGACTATGCTCGGCAAAGTGAATATCTTCGTCTGGAAGCTTCAACATAAACGGCTAGCTACTTTTGACAACTTGGCAAGAAAAGTTATCATTAAGGAGGAACAATCTTGTCCACTGCTCATTAGCTTCTAAATCAGGAAAACCATTTATTCTTTGAATGCTATGTAGCCAATAACTTGATTAGGGAGATAATGATATGCAAATGGTGGGGAGTCAATTGGCTGCTACAAATCTCAATCTAACCCTTACTAAAATGAGGATTTGAATTAGGCTTTAAAGGGCGACTCTAGAGGCTTTTACATCATTGGTCTATACTCTATGTTGGTCGATTTGACAAATGATCGAGTTTTTGGTTCAAAGAGGGAGTCTACGGCTCGATTGCCGGCTACGATTCAACATTGATTCAACATTCTTTGTTTTCTGGATCAATACTAGGGGAAATCGGAAGAGGGCACCAGATTAGAAGAATTGGTGTTGTAATCCTACCATCGTATCCTTGGTGTAAGATGATTTGATCTTGTTATGTTTCTAGCATCTTGATAGTCTTTTGGTAATAATAAAACTCATTTGATGTTGCTCAAGAAAAAGTAGAGAAAATAAAAGATTTCATACCTTACATTTCTAGGTTTTCTAAGTTGGACAGTGTATTTGAGCTTGATTCATAAAAAAATGCATAATTTTCATATAGGTTTAATTCAACTATAAAATCTACTTTTCTCAATCTTAACATATCCATTATAATATTATTAGATCTGAAAAACTGATACCTAAATGTTCATATTATTAGACCATGAGTAGCGGTAATTTTTCTCATCTCTCTTACCCAAATGTCATATTAGCGCCACGTCAGTTTTTTCTTCTTTTCTCTCTCTTAACTGAAACACAAGTATAGTCTTTTTCATCCCCTTTCTCTTACACATTAAAAAAAGGAAAGGAAATGTGTGAGTGAGGTCAGGTTGGGAGAACCGCGAGCTAACTTAAAAAGAGAGGTGTAATGGTGTTCCCGAGTCATCCGAGAGCAACCCGAAGAATTCCGAAACGTTTCGGGTTATGCGCTACGCATGGCCTTACACCTTATATCTGATATATGAGAATTCTAAAAAACTCAAATTTTATAATCAAACTGTTAAATCGTTCTACTTACTAAATTTAATGACATGTTTGATCTTTAGAAAAGCTGTTAACAATCAACCAATATTAAAAAAGGAAAATTATATATATTTTTTACTAAATCTTTCTACTTTATGCTTTTATCCACTAAACGATGATATATGAAATCTATTAATTATCTTTTTTTAACTTCTTTCTTAATTTTGACATATGTGTTCGTTGAGCAGAGTATATATATAAATAAAATGTATAAAAATATATATAAAATCTGACGATAAAAAAACATCGTCATAAAAGGGGTTATTGTAAACAGTTGAATTCGGACAAAGATAATGTATAAAAAGGAAAGGAATACCATAACCATATGATGTTTTGTTGGGAATATCTAAAATAGAAAGCACTTTAACCCCACCCTCTAAAAGCTAAATGATTATAAAATATACATACACACGCATATATATATATATATATATATATATATATATATATATATATATATATATATATATATATATATATATATTAATATATGCATTGTACCCGCGCAATGTAGCGGTGACGAATTTTTTTTTGATAATTTATTCGTTTTTAAAACAGGAATGGTGCATTTCTTGTCTAAATTAGTAAAAATCCAACAACAGTTTTGACATTATAACTCTATGCTATTTTTATTACATTACCTATTTAAAAAATCCAGTAATTTTTATAAATGTAGGTTATATGTTATTTATATTTAACACTTCTAATTATACGTAATTTTTAATAGTTTTCATTTAGTTTAATATTAAGGGTAAATTAGTAATTTTAAATTATTTAAAATTAAGTGATTATAAATGACTTAAATGCTTTATAATATATATATATATATATATATATATATATATATATATATATATATATATATATATATATATATATATATATATATATAGGGTGAGGTTCAAGGGAGATCCCTTTTAAAATGCACGACAGTGAGAACCTCGGTAAACTTGTAATTTAGCATTTCTTCTTTACGTTCATGTTCACCCATAACTACCCAAAAGTCAAGTTTACATCCTAAATCATAAAATCAAAATTATTTCTATAATATTAACAATTAAAAGTGTATGCATTGATGCATCAGATCACAAACTTTGTATGCATTGATGCATCAGATCACAAACTTTGTATGCATTGATGCATCAGGTATATAGTCAAACAAATGATCAAAAAACGTGAAAATTTTTAAACATCCGATCAATGAAATTAAAGGCCCAAAAGAGTTCTCATTGTCATGCATTTTAAAGGTGTTCTCATTTGATCCTAACTTTCTCTCTCTCTATATATATATATATATATATGTGTGTGTGTGTGTGTGGATCTCCAATATGATTGTATTTTGATCGTTTATTCTGGACGAAAGCATCTTTCATTTTAACTACCGATCTCCTCCCTTTAAAAAGGTTGGTAGTAGGGAACAACTATTTTCTGGTCACTAAAAACGTCTTATATATTTATAAATATATTTTGAGCTAATTGCTTTTTTGATCTCTAAGGTTTGATAAAAATGCATATTTGGTCCTTTAATAATTGTAAATACATAAATCGTCATTTATTTGAGAATTTTAGAGCAATAGTAATCCTTTAACAAACTTCCGTTAGTCTTGATCTGTTAAGTGCCATAAAAAAGACTATTCTACCCTCCCTCTGTCAGGCACTCCCACCCCTACCCCCATTTCTTTCTCTCTTCTCCCTCTTTACACAAACCACCGCCTCACCTCCCTCTCACTGCCGCCACAGTTCACCGGAAAGGATTTTGACAAAACCCTTGCTCAAAACTTTAACGAATTGCACTAGAATAGCTAATATAGATCCCGGAGAAGCCATAAAACCGATGATTCTCCTCTGCGATTCGATGCTCGCTGGCCACAGAGATGCCACCGAGAGAGTCATGTTCTACTTGCTGAAGCTCTCCACAACCGTGTCACCGGAAAACTGTAACACCATAAAATCTAAGCCATTTTTTTTAATTTGCGCTGCGGAAGCTTTAATTAATTAAACATACGTTTCATTCACAAACTTTTACAACAAAGTATCTGTTCATAAAATCCAACAACATGACTATGTGTTACAAAATAGACTGGCTCGTTTTATTTTTAAATTTAGACATCAGAGCTAGTCAACTTCTACTTCCATGATCACTCATAAGCACAAACCTGCAAAAAGCAACGACTGTGGGGAATTAGCACAAAGCTAAGTGAGTAGAAGCCAAACTCAAAAGCAAACATCAAGTCAATACTAAACATGTAATCACAACTCTAAGAATACCGGTGGTTCGGCGTAGAACCTACAACCAATGCCGGCCAAAGCAAAGGTTTACCGATAGCTCTCTACTGAATTGGCACAGTGAAATCCCACTCGGAAGCAACATATGCAACAGTAAGGCTACCACTGTTCAACCAACCAGTAAACGAGCCCAACCCAATTCCACGTATAGCTGACTTCTCAAACGCAACTCAAAATCATACTAAGAGTGCGCATCGATCAAATAATCATGCAATAGTCCTCAAAATAATATCCACAATCAACAGTTCCAATATCAAACCATCACATACAATCATGCCTCACATCAGTAATATTAAACATAATCTTTACCATTCGCATCAAACATCCACTCGTCTTTCAATCTCAGTTGAAGCACTCAGAATTCTAATGTTACTGAGTCTTTGAATTGCTTGAAAACAAAATAACAATTAATCAGTCCCAATCCATAAATATATATTTAATCATATATTTATATTTCATTCATGACATCAAACAATCGAATAAATAAATATAAATCAAAACACAAAATGTCGAATTTTGACTATCGGATTCTCACTTCTCGGATTCTTGAAAATCAGCAACTAGGGTATCGGATTCTTAGAAATCCGCAACACATATATCGGATTCTAAGTCTTGGTTTTAGAAATGTCGGATTTCAATATTCCCGGATTTCATGTATCGGATTTTGACTTATCACTTTCCAAGTTTAGGATTTCATTTTATACAAACATATCAATCGGATTTAGTCAAGGATTTCAAGGTCTCGGATTTAAATATCAATTCATAACACAATCGGATTCTTAATTCACATATACTAAGTATCGGATTTATAGTCATTAGGATTGTGAGTGTCGGTTTTCCATAACTTCCGGTTTTTCATCAACCATCGGATTTGTCAATAATCGGTTTTCCTATTTTCTTTCTCAACAATCCGAGAACATCATAGTTTCATCAAAACTCATAAAACCCAGATTTCATAACTTTCATTAAATCATATCAGAAACATATTAAAATACTTCTAAACACATTTTCATGCATTCAAACATTCTTTAAGCACATAAATCATAAAAATACATAAAACCCACAAGATAAAGTTCTAAAACCCATTCGATAGTTATTCATATTTAACATGTAATCTTCAACAAAACTTATTTATTTAAATATCAGATTACTAATCCAGAAGGATAATTACATGGTAATTTATAAACACCAACCTTTAAATCTTGATTTAAGAACACAAAGTGAAATCCTGATGTTTTCTTCTTCTTCTTCGGTTTTTCTTTGGCAGAGAAACAAAGCACACACAAACACACACACTTTGCAAATAATGAGTAATGTTTTGGTACACTCACAAGTTAACACGCAAGATTAGGTGTCACCATTTCCTAACTCAAACCCCACGTGTACTACCCATACATATACATGCATACATTCCTACGGTCAAACATACACACATACAATTTAATTTCTAATTCAATTAATTAGTTACCCATTTTTGTTTGAATTGCAGGTGCCGACGATGAATCTTTGAAATCAATTTTTCAATCTTGTTCAAGAAACCCAATTCACACACATTTGATTTGAAATCTATTGTCGATCCTTCTCGATCCTTTATTCTGATAGTATTAAATAAAGCTTCTTTCTTGAATTTTTCGATCATCTCCTCCGATTACCAATCCACTTCCTTCTGCTGCTCAATTGGGTCATCAAGAATTTGTTGTTATTGTTATTTAATGACTGAGGTGAGGCGGTGGTTTGTGTAATGAGGGAGTAGAAAGAAAGAAATGGGGGTAGGGGTGGGAGTGTCTGACAGAGGAAGGGTAGAATAGTCTTTTTTTTGACACTTAACGGATCATGACTAACGGAAGTTTGTTAAAAGATTACTATTGCTCCACAATTCTCAAATAAAGGACGATTTATGTATTTACGATTATTAAAGGATCAAACATGCATTTTTATAAAACCTTAAGGACCAAAAAAGCAATTAACTTTATATTTTTACGTGATGACAAACTATAATTAAGCAGTATTAGAAGCTGCTGAACAACCTGAAGGGATGGCTGATGAGCACAAGCTCGCCGGAACTACAGGCGACAATCATTTCAAAACTTAGTAGTATCGATTGCAAGTGATAATACGTTTCATATTAATTCATAAACTTATTCCATAGTCATGTATTTATTTGTTTCATAATTTATTATTTGTTTCTTAAACCTAATTAACTTTTTTGTCATTTATTCATATCCACTGTATAAAAAATAGTATTGTTGGAGAACACAAATAATGCTCGTAACCTTTGTTATTCAAATAATTTTTGTATGCTTTATTATTGTTTTACTATATTGCATTTTTTGAGAAAAAGTTAAGTTAGTTAGATGCGATAAGAATTTAGACAAAGTTTGCTCTAAAATCTGTCTGTACAATATAATATGTAACCTATACCTGACCCGACCCACCCCAACCCTTCCATAGGTGGTGACCACCGGTAGTAGGGGGAGCGGCAGCGGGCGGTATCAAGAGGTGTTGGGTGGTGGTCAGAGGAGGCGATGACGGCGACAGGTGGTGGGAGCGGTAACGGGTGGCAATGGTGCTGGCGGTGACGACGGCTGTGATGGTGGTAGCGGCGATCTGTGGTGAGGGCGGTAACGCGCAGTGGCAACAGGTGTTGGGCCCGATGGTATGCGGCGGCGGTGGGGGCGATGGCAGGTGGTACTTGGTAGGTGGTGGGAGGGCAGTAGGTGGTAGCATGCGATGGGCAGTAAGTGGTGACGACCGGTAGCAGGGGGAGCGGCAGTGGGCGGCATCGGGCGGTGCTGGGTGGTGGTGTAATATCCATTTTTCGGAAATCCTGTTTTATCATGATGTAATTCGTAATTTACGATTATTGGTGTAATATATATATATATATATAAATATATGAATTTCACGAGTCATTATTATTAGTATTATTATGTGCTTCAATATCAAGAGAATAGAGTGGGGAAGTTCATTTATGTATAAGTATACTTGGGTTAATGGATTAGCCCCATTTCTTGATGAACTAAGAGTGGCCCAAGAAAGAGTAAAGAAATGGGCTTGGCCCAACATGGAGCATGTGTGTATATATATATATTATATATATATATATATATATATATATATATATGATTAGGGCACAGCCTCCAAGAGGCTACCACTGTCCCATTCATTCTTCTTCTTCATTCAAACCTAGAGAGAGAGAAAGTGTGAGTGTGTGTACGTGAGTTTCACCAAGAAGAAGGAGGAAGAGAGCAAGGCAAGGATTTGAAGCCAAACTACCAAGGAATCATCAGGTAATGGTTCTAAAACTTGTACCCAATCGTTTGTGTGTAGTTTAGCAAATCCAAGTTGTTTAAATAAAGGTTTTAGTGAGATTCATTCCCTGTTGTTGGTTTTTGGTGAAACACCATTTGAGAAACTAAAAATGAGATTCTAGGCCTGGTAATCGAGATAGAAACCAGTTATCTTCAAAACGAATTGTTTATTTGCTATTAGGAAGCTTTTGGAACAAAAATGACATGAATTGGTTAAGTTTTAAAGGATTTCAGGAATTTAAAATAAGAACTGTAACTGGGTTTTTGGCCAGGTAGTTTCATGCGACACTTGTATTAGTTTCATGTGACTTATTGATTCATGCGATACTTGCTCATGCGACTTATTGATTTGTGCGACACTTGCTCATGCGACTTATTGATTCATGCGACACTTGTATTAGTTTCATGCGACACTTGCTCATGCGACCTATTGATTCATGCGACACTTGTATTATTTTCATGCGACTTATTGATTCATGCGACACTTGCTCATGCGACTTATTGATTCATGCGACACTTGTATTAGTTTCATGCGACACTTGCACCATGCGACTTTTAGAGTCCATGCGACAGTCGGTCCATGCGACTTTTAGAGTCCATGCGACCTTCATCGTTCATGCGACATTCAGCAATGCATAAACACTCATGCGACCTACTTGTTAGTCCATGCAACTTGTACATATTTCATGACACTAGGCCTGAAATCCGATAGTTGAAATCCGGAAGTGGTGAAATCCGATGGTGAAATCCGGAAGTGGTGAAATCCGATAGTGAAACCCGGAAGTTTTGAAATCCGACAGTTGAAATCCGGAAGTTTCAAAATCCGCCATTTTTACCTCGACGCGACGCGTCCGCGGTTTTTGGTAGATTTTGATGTTTGCATTCTTTATTGTTACATGCGGATGTGAACCTATGTTTATGACCATCCGACTTGTAGAGGTTGTGTTAGTAGGCCAAGGTTAATGTCGGTATTGACTCATGGGACTTGAAGAATTGTACTTGACCCGACTTAGCAATTGTGTTGTAGGTAGGAGTGAGCATGGGTCGGTTTTGACCCCAAACCGAACCGAAACCGATAATATCAGTTATATGGTTTTTCAAACCGATGGGTATCGGTTTGTAATGGGTCGGTTAACGGTTAATGATAGCGGATCGGTTTCTGTTATCGGTTTTATTGGTTAACCATTATATTTAATTGGGCCAGCTTATTGGGCTTCATTATTTCAGAGTTGGGCCAAATGATTGATTAATTTCATTCTCTTGCTAAACCCATTATTTTTTATGACAATATTACAAAATTGGCCCAATAATACACATCTCTTGTCTATAATCAATTCACAACTTGTATTGATTTTTAATATTTAATAGCCCCACCTGAAACAAAATAAGAAATTACAAAATGGGCCTATTCCTACACACCTCTTCAACCTTTACAAAATGTGCCATAAATTAGCAAAGTTCAAGCTTATACAAAAACCATAACATGCATGATGCACTAAAATTATCAAAAATAACAATTTAGTGTTTGTGCATTCATAAGTAGCAAAAGTTCAAGTATTCAACCTTCAATCCTTCACAATTTTGTAAGCTTTGTCATAATTGAAACTTGAAAGTTCAATCTTCATCATCCATCAATGAGTCATCATGTGACTTTTGTTCCTTTGAAAAATAATCTATAAGAAAAAATTAATCAAATTAGTGACGATGAAACAAGTTATTAATTAGTACATAGATGAATGGGAGAATGGTTACCAATTTCTAAATTCTCCAAATTGTCCGTTAAATCTTGTAGTGATAGGCCATGTATAGGCATCTCTTGCAAGTCCACTTTTGTGGTCCGTATCCAATCTTGAGTGCATATTAAAGCTTCCGCGGTCTTTGGTGTAAGAGAGCTTCTAAACTTGTCAATAACCCGACCACCGGTGCTAAAAGCCGATTCACTTGCGACGGTTGAGATTGGCATTCCCAAGACATCCTTTGCTATTTGAGAAAGTATTAGGTATTTACCCGAATTGATCTTCCACCAACTCAACACGTCAAATTCATCACCCTTTAATTTCTTTTCTGTTGCATCAGCCAAATAGATATCTAACTCGGAAATATTATTACCTCTTCCCCGGGTTTCCAAATATTTTGCATAACCTTCATGCAAATCAAGATCTACACCACTACTAAATGATGTAGAAGTAGAAGATGAAGAAAGAGTTGTGCTTTTTTCATTTTCTTTGTCTATCATCTTCTTGTAGTGGTTAAATAAATCCTTCAAAGTTGCATTCACTCGGTTATTTATTTCATTGATTTTCTCAATATTGGTGCCATAAATCAACTCTAAGCAATAACCAAGAAAGAACATTTTGTTTCGTGGATCCAAGACTAATGCACATACAACAAGAAATTCATGTTATCCAAGTTGTCCCAATACTTATCATATTTAACTTTCATTGACAATGCCATGCTCTTCTTTTTATCATCTTTATCCAAACACATTTGATATGGTCACATGCATTGTGACGAGCTCCCCAACAAACAAATTTGACGTCACATACTTACTTCCGGAAACTTTTTTTGTTACATTAAAGAAAATCCTTAAATAATCCATGAAGTGCCTATCGGGATTAAAAGGAAAATGTATTAAATAAAACAACATATTAGGATTAAGAATTATAAATGAAGTCATACCTAGCTTTCACCCAATCCTCTTCTTCGGGTGCCCCCAAAGCTCTTGTTCGATCAAACTTCTTTCTTTTTTTGGCAACCCTTTGACAATCACCATCATTGATTTCGCTATAGAAGTAAGAACCATAATTGAAGTCGATCTCATGAAGTCTATCACAAAAGGAAAAAATAAACTTTAACAAAATTAAACATGATCATATACCAATATAAAATGTAAAATATAAAATAGTAAAATACATACCTAGTAAATGCTTTTGAATACTTTTCCACCATTTGCAACATTAAGAATGTGGAATTCCATCGGGTTTCTACATCAAGACATGGTTTACTTTTACACTCGATTTTTTCAAACTTAACACACTCTAAGAAGCTATCATACCTAGAAGGTGATGATCTTAAATACCTAACCGCATTTCTAATCTTGTTGATTGAATCAAATTGCTCATCTAAACCATCTCTCACTACAAGGTTGATGATATGGGCACAACATCTTAAATGCATATATTTGCAATCTAAGATAGAACGAGGTCCTTTAAGCATAGATTTTAAGTATTTAATTGCCCCATCATTAGATGAAGCATTGTCCACGGTTACCGTAAAAACCCGCTCTATACCCCATTCTTGTAAGCACCGATATACTAGCTTCCCAATTGTCACCCCCTTATGGTTTGATATTTGACAAAAATTTAGAATTTTTTTCTCAAAGTCCAAGTTTCATCAACCCAATGGGCGGTAAGACACATATAATTATGATTTTGGACCGACGTCCAAGTATCGGTGGTGAGAGACACGGTTTGATTTTTTAGAAGATGTTTAAGCTTCTTTTTCTCTTCTTGATATAATGACAAACAATCTCTAGCAACGGTCCATCTAGATGGAAGCTTGAACATGGGGCAAATCTCCCTTACGAATTCCCTAAATCCCTCGTCATCAACAATACTAAAAGGCCTATTGTCTTTTATGCACATTCTAGCTAAATATTTTCTACCATTTTCTTGATTGAAAGAATGGGAAGTCAAATTACTCTTGGACTCCCCCGAAGTTGTGGGCTTGAAGACCAATTTAGATTGTTTTTTTGCATCTTGTTGATTGTAAAGTGGTGAGCGTTTGCAAACATTCCTCAAATGATATGCCATAGCACTTGTACCATTCTGTTTTGTACCCGCAGCCATTGTAATTGAACAATAAGGGCATTTTACTTTAGTATTACTACCCTCTATAAAAGTGAAATGCTCCCACACAAATGATCTCTTTACGCGGGTTCCCTTCTTTTTATCCTCATTTTCGTTATCAAGATCAATAACAGGTTCCTTTTGCTCCTTATTACCCGGTTCATCATGCAATTTTGGACTTTGATCCTCACTATTTGTTGCTTCCATATACAAATCAAATGAGCAAATAAAACATTTTATTATTAAACGTTAAAACACATGCATTTATTATCACATAGACATATAATCAAGACTAAAAAAATCAAAAACAGATGAAAATTGAAAAGAACTAAAGAAGCCATCAAGTGAATGCTTATTTATACACATACTTCCAAATAGCATTAATGATTTTAAACATAAATGACCTCTAACACATGTACAATCCTAATTAACAAGATGTACAACCCAAATATGCACACTTTTCTTGCATTTATGTTGAGTCAGTGAGTGTTGACACTTGAAGGAATACTAAAGTACCAACACAAATAGTCAAACACATATAAACTAAAACACATCACATTATTTACTGCAGTAGTGCAGTTCTACAACAAGGAATCTCGTTAAAACTCTAACACATTAACTGATTAACATATTATTTACTTGCATAATAGCTTAGTTTTGAGTTTTGACAGCTTCCTCTTGAAATCTCACAGCAATACATGGCCTATCACTACAAGATTTAACGAATAGCATACTTTTGACAACTTACCTCGAAGCAAGAAGGGTGGGGTCTCGATTCTTGAAGCCTAGAAGTAGCCGACGCAAGCTACTAGGGTTTTTTTGCGACAGCGACGTGAACCTCGGGAGAACTGAGAAGCAATAGCGACTAGCGAGAGGGCGAGAGTGCGAGAGGCAGAGAGAACTAAGAATGATAGCGACAAGGTGTGCGTCTCAGCGTCTCTGCGAGAGGGAGGGAGACGATAGGGGTGAATCACGATTGACGCCTTGAGCCCTTGACGGATTGAAGAATGACGATGGATAGGTTTTTCATTTTTGAATTAAGAGAAATCTGAGATGGTGAAAACGAGAATGGCCCACAATTTTGAAATCCATATTTTATTTGGGCTTTGGCTAAAATCCAAATGAGAACTTTTCTATTTTTTTAATTTTTAATTTTTGTCTTTTTAATAATTAAATATATAAAATAATAATTAATAAATCCTTATCGGTTCGGTTTGATATCGGTTCGGTTATAGGCACAAAACCGACCCAATAACTATCGGTTCGGTTTAATTAAATAACTATCGGTTTTCATTTGGTTCGGTTTTAATGATTCGGTTTTCTCGGTTTCGGTTCGGTTTTTCGGTTAAGACGCTCACCCCTAGTTGTAGGTTTACAGTCAGGATCTGTTAGTCAAAGCAGTGTCGAGAAGTATTTTTGACCTTACTGTGTCGTCACTCAGGTGAGTTACCCTAACTTACTTTATTTCCCGTAATGTGTAAGCGATACGTATGATGTGTATCGTTGCCAAGTATGTGATTAAATGTGATAAGATATTATGTGTTATCATTGTAAGATGTAAGTAACCAACCGTGTCTTCGTGGTCGGTCGGGGTAGATGACTTCATCTAAAGGTGGGACCTGTGATGAGTCATAGCGGGCGGGGCCCGGTTTAGACATCAAATGGGTGGGACCCAAGATGCGGTAGAGGGCGAGTCCCTAGTTATGTGTTATTAGATGGCAGGATGTGATTTTCCTACGAAGAGTAAGGGTAGTGGTGATTCACTAAGCTTTGTGCTTACTCATTATTATTCTGTCTCAGGATCCTCGAGGTTGGACAAGGGCAAGGCTCCAACATGTTGATGGCGACCACAGCGTTTTATGTTTTAATTCAACTATCAGTCAAACAATTTTATATTATATTCGCTTCCGTTGTAACAAACAATTAACATTGATGATGCTACATTTCTAACTGTTGATTTTGGTGATGGTTGGAATATATTTACTTGTTATGTAAAAAAATAATTTTGGACGTTCCAGGTGGTCAGAGGAGGCGGTGACGACGACGGGTGGTGGGAGCGGTAATGGGTGGCAATGGTGCTGGCGGCGACGACAGCCATGACGGTGGTAGCGGCGATTGGTGGTGAGGGTGGTAATAGGCAGTGGCAACAGGTGTTGGGGCCGATATTGTGCGGCGACGGGCGATGGCAGGTGATACTTGGTAGGTGGTGACGGGCGGGAGGGCAGTGGGTGGTAGCATGCGATGGGTAGTGAGTGGTGACGTTGGTGAATGATAAATTGATGATGGTTGGTGGTTGTTAAAATAAAATTGTAGTTTAATATTAAATGGATCGACTCAAACAGATCTTGAATCGACTCACGTAGTGATCCAATTAAATAGGTTGACCTGTTGAATCACTTATTTGGTCAATGGATTTAGTTTTTTACCCACTGAATCATATAAATGGAGTAGATCGGATTAGATCTAAATCAAAATCCGACCCATTAACACCTCTAGTTGACGGTACCTTGTTTGTGAGAAGTGTTTGTTTCAATGGTATTTTATGTTTGTTTTATGATGGTTATGAACAGGGGTGGATCCAAATGGTCCCGAACGGATATGATATGGAAAATTTTGAGTTTTTTAACAAGTTGTTACTCGTCAAATTTTAAGGTGTCACAAGTGACTTTTCATGCTACATTAACTTGATTAAAATTCTAAAAATATTTTATAAACATGAGAAATCATAGTCAAATATACTTTTTTTTTGTTTGTAATATTTTCTCTTGTGTTTAAAATACGAATTAGACTATTAATAATAATATAAATTTTATTATACTACTAAGTTTTATTATCTTTCTATGTTTTATGTAAATCTTAGTTAAAATATAGATACATGTACGTATAATTATTTGTAAAGTAACAGAAAAGAAATAAAAAAAGAATAGGAATTAATTTTATTCTGTGTGCGTAATGTACATATTTCTAATCTAGTTTAAATAAATACGTAACAACAGTATTTGTATAAAAAATTAAAAATACATACAACTATACAAGACACCTTATAAACTACGAAATTCTTATATTTATATTTTTATGAAAAAAAAATCCAGGAGCTAAACGTGATATATATATATATATATATATATATATATATATATATATATATATATATAAAATCCATTCTACATTGTGAAGGCATAATGAGATCTACTTTTGCAATAAGATAAAAGGTAAAAACAAATAAAGCTCATTTGCTAATTATTTATTAAAAAAAAAGAAAAAAAAACCGTTGATGAGGCAATCTTCATTTTGAAGCAACCTTCACTGGTTTTTAGGATAATTGTTCTTTATTACATTTACGAAAATGAGACCACATATAATTATATTCTTACCCTTTTTTATTTATTTCCTTCTTATTCTCTGCTTTTGGGTTCAAATTCCTCTCTTATAAAAAATATATACAAAATTCTATATATTACTTCATCATACTTCTGCTTCATCTTTCTATCCACTAAATTATGACATGTATATTTTACTAATTCTTTTTTCTTATTACTACACTTGGTTTTAATACATATCTTAATCATTTGGTTCTCGCAATAAATACGATTCTCAAATAATTTTTTTCTTTTATATATATATATATATATATGGGTTTTGTTCAATACAGTCCTTATTAAAATTATAGTCCTGATTGACAATTTTTAGCCATTGAATTTTAAGATCAATGGTCTATATTTAATCTTAGATAATAATTAAAATTGATATAAAGGGGGACAATTCTGACTTTTTGCATATTGGTCCCCACTTTCTCTTTTCTCTAATTTATTTAAAATTAATTATCTCACAAACTGTTAATTGTTAGACGAAACCAATTATACCGTTGCGATCCTCGTGTTCCCCTCTTTTATTAGAGAGGTCACCTGATATACTTTTGACAAACTTTTTTTTCATTTTGTTAGGTCGGACTTAAATTTTATTAATGTATAACCACATGTGATTCATAACAATATTACATGTGTTGTTTTATTAATTTTTTTATTTTCTTAAATTGTATATCATTTAATGTTTATTAATTTTGAATGTTTGCTTAAAAAAATCAACGTTTGCGTAAAACCGTTTATACATGTATGTGCATATTCAATTTCACCTAATCCAATTGCATTGTCTACCCATGAATGCATATATTGTGTACTAGCAACAACCTATCCCCTCGATCAAAGGTCCAGATGTGTTCTCCTTCGAATTCGATGTCTTTTATATTGGTTCTCGTAATAATAATGATTCTCGTTTGAACAATCCCCTATCCAATCACATATGATTGAATACCAAATCTCATATTTTTTGGTATTCAATCACATGTGAATCTGTACAAACTCTTGTGTTATTCTATACAAAATCACGTATGATTAAATATGCAATCATATGTAATTGAATACCAAATCTTATGTTTTTGGTATTCAATCACATGTGATTCTGTACAAAATTACATGTGATTGAATACACAATCACATGTGATTGAATACACAATCACATGTGTCTGATTCCGTCAAATATGTAACAAAAAAATGCTACATTTAATCAAATCACTTGTAAATTATGTGCATGTATAAGAGATTTATAATCACATGTGTTATGAAACAACTAATAACTTAGAATCACTTTCAATTGTTGACTTTTTGTTACTAAACCATAGAACTTCGCCGGATTATCAAACACCAAACTATAATTTTATAAATACTATATTGATCACACCTTTATGAATCACATGTGATTATACTTTAATAAAGTTTAAGTCTAATCTAACAAAATGAGAAAAAAAAATTTGTCGAAAGTATATCAAGTGACCTCTCTAATAAAAGAGGGGAACACGAGGATCGCAACGGTATAATTCGTTTCGTCTAACGATTAACGGTTTGTGAGATAATTAATTTTAAATAAATTAGAGGAAAGAGAAAGTGGAGAGCAATATTTAAAAAGTCATAAATGTCTTTTTTATACAAATATATCAATTTTGATTATAATCTAAGATTTAATCTGGACCATTGAATCTTAAAATCTAATGACTATAAATTGTCCCTCAGGACTATAAATTAAATTAGGACTATATTGAACATTTATCATATATATATATATATATATATATATATATAGTGAAAGGTTCATTTGAGAACCATTTTTATTAGGAGAACCGCGAGAACAAATCTTAGCCGTCCGATTCCCCCACCTTCAATTGGATTGCCCACCCATGAATTCCTTACATGCACTTTGCCACACTCAATCCCCCTACACTCTTCATCCATAAATTCCATTATCCAAAATGAACGGTCAAGATTAGTTCTCGCAATAAAAACGAATCTCAAATGAACCTTCCCATATATATATATATATATATATATATATATATATATATATATATACTAGCATGGTACCCGCGCAAGCGGCGACATCAAATAGTTTCTACACGATAACTTGTTCGTTTTGGGAATTTACGTAATACGGTGACAACGAATAATTTTACATTGGTAACATGTCTATTTTCTTTATTTTCCTATTCTTAATCAATTCTTTTATTATTTTTAAATAAACTTTGAGAATAATTAAATAAGAGAAAAAGTCTTTACTTATAAAATAAGTTAAATTGCATGTAAATACTGAGGGTAAATTAGTAATTTGAAACTATTTAAAATTAAGAGATTAAGAAAATAGTAAATTAATTTGAAACTATTAATTATGTGAGCTACTTAAAAAAATTTATAATATATTTACAAATTCTTATTATAGATTATTCAGATTTATGAGTTCTACTTATACACATTTTCTGATAATTATCTTAAAATATTTATTACATGATATAATATTTACTATAAAAGGTTTTATTATGAAAGTATTTTTTAATAATTAAGTTAATTTATTTGAATTTTTTAAATATGAAAGGTTTAGTTATTAAAATAGAATATAAGATTATTATTAACTCTATTTAATAGTTACTTTATATAATAGTTTCCATTTAGTTTATATGATGGGTAATTTAGTAATTTCAAAAGACTTAAAATTTAAGAGATTAAGCAAAATGCTTAAATGTTTTATAATATAGTATAGATATGAGAAAAAATTTAAACGAGAACTGTTTTTCGTACGAGAACTGCGAGAACCAATCTTAGTCGTCAAATTCTCCCTCCTTCAATTGGATTGCCCCCACCCATGAATTCCTTACATGCAATCTGCCACACTTATCTCCCACGCTCTTCATCCATGAATTCCACTTACCACTTGAATGGCCAAGATTGCTTCTCGCAGTTCTGGTACGAAAAACAGTTCTCGTTTAAACCCTCCCTTATATATATAAAGAATGTTCAATATAGTTCATATTTAATTCATAGTTAAGGGACTAATTTTAGGCTTTGGATCAATGACATCACTAGTTCAGATTGCATTTTAAAAATTTGAGCAGGGTGTCATTTTCGTAATTCACATAATCATATATGATTGTGTACTGAATCACCTGTGATTGAATATTAATATTTAGGACTATCAATCCTTCCACGCTCTTCATCCATGAATTTCATTATCCAAAATGAAGGCTAAGATTGGTTCTTGCGGTTCTCACTCTAATATTGGTTCTTAACGGAACCTTCCCCTATATATATATATATATATATAGGATCAATATAGAACCTAGTTTAATCATAGAACCTAAAGAATATATCTGGACCATTTGATCATCTAAATTAATGGTTGAGATTTGATGGTGGCAATTTTGTAAATTATATGAAAACTATATAAGGTAACTGCATAATTGAGGGTAAATATGGAATTCTGTTTTGGTAACCACAAATTTCCTTTCTAGTTCCATTTCTTGAAAATGCAAACTGATAACCAAAATGCAAATCATTAGGTTATTTGCATGTTAATGACTTAATATTTTTGCATTTTCGGTTATTTATATTTTTGTTATCTTCTTTTATGTCAGTTGCATTTTGCCTTTTACATTTTCGTTAAACAATTTGCATTTTTGTTATTTGTTTTTTTCATTTTTGGGAGCATTTTGCATTATCGTCAAAAATTTTGCATTTTCATAAATAAAAAAAATTAGAAAATATTTCAATTCCGGTCTTGAATTAAAGAGGATAAAAAACTGAATCTAATGGTATATTTTTTTTTCTAAAATTCTTAAACATGAATTTATTATGACTATTTGGATGTTTAGTAGATTTTTTTTAAAAAAAATGAAAGTTTTGAGGTTGAATGAGGAAGAGAGGAGTGAGTATTAATTTGTAATTCTTTTTCTAGTTTTACCCTTACTCTTAATGCCACGTGTCATCACCAGGTTTGTTCTTTAGGTTCTATGAATACGAAAGGTTCTATATATATAACCTCACCCTATATATATATATATATATATATATATATATATATATATATGGGAAAATATTGTAAGATGGGTAAGAGTTAATATGGTAATGACATGTGGCAATTATAATTAAGGGGTATTATTGGCATTCTAGTTGTTTATTTCTCTCTCTTCTTTAATAATTGACTCCACTCATCATTTTACCTTTAAAATTTTTGAGACGTGAGTTGTAAACCTAAATCACCACCGCTAAACTAATTCAACAAGCACCGCCTCCTTTGATCAAGGCGACGATCAGTGACTCCATCCACCACCGCCACCAACCTGCTGTATCTATATTTCTCCATCTCTTCAGCCAGACATCAATGCCTCACATTTGTTCTACACCGCCGCATGCCTCACTGTTGTTCGTAGTCGTCACTCTGGGTTTTGCTCCGTCACACGCATCCCTTCGATTTTCATCGTTGTTGATCTAGGGTTTTTTGCAGCCACACCCATCCTCCAGAAGCCACCACCGATGGCCACCATGCTATGAACAAATATCACCCCACCATGTAACTTCCAATTGCTCACGAAAGATGCCCACCAATGAATTAATGTTTTTGATGAAGCGCTCACGAGCCTGACCTTCCTTACTTACCCGTTGAAGCGATGGCCACCAACGAGTTGATGAAGCAGATCCTTCCTTACCCCCGATAGACATCTCATATGTGTTTTTCATTTTTCCTCTTCTTTGCAAAAAATGGAGAATCAAAACAATTTCAAGATTACATTGACGTTTTGATTTACATTGGTGAAGGTGTATGTGGTGGTTGATTTTGGATTTCTTGCTCATCAATTTTATATCTATTTTGCATTCCCAATGTATCAAGATTAATTTTATGCAAGTTATGTTGTTTTTCTTTTAGCAATTGGTTTGAAGTTTATTATAATTATTATGATCGATCTTGTAACATCGCTTCTGAATTCAGTTACTTTAATGGCAAATCAGGTTTTAGCAGCGGAAATTTTTCTTTTTAAAACGACAACTGTTATTTACATTAACAACTTCTCAAAACAACGTTGGTGTTACCAAGTACAGGAACCGACAATTGTATCAAATTACATTACAAAATATAAGTTCAAGTGTTCCACCCACAAGGGGCAATGTACATCCCAAAAGCTACCCGCCTCGCAGGACATCTAATCTTTACCTAAAAAGGGAAAAATAACATCATTAGCTAACACTTAGCTAGTGAGTACGTACAATCATAAGTATCAATACAGTAAGTCATGCATCAAATCATAAACAATCATTGCTAGCTTAGCACATAGCGGTGTGCTGACAAGATTAGTAAGAGTCGTGTCTTGCAGGGTAATCAATCCCGCTCAACAACTCAGACCGGGGGATCAGACACGACCAATCCGCGCTGGTGGGGGAGCATAAAGCAGTCCACCAAACATCTCCACAGGTAATCCAGCTACAACCGGCTGATCACCACTCACGTTAAGGCACGTCGGTTCTGCAGAACCTATGATCCAGGATGCCTCCTGAATCACCGTGAAATCCCGAAGGATCCCGTTACAACCGACTGACCTAACCATGCGTCAGATAGTCTGCAGACAGTGCACATACACATATACGTTCATTTGATCCCACAAGGATCCATCATTTTACATGTAGCATCTTCCAGGTAATTATTCATGCATAGCATCATATATTAACTAAGTGGTTCCAGTCTGGACCCACTAACATGCACCTAATATACCTCGTAACATCATACAATTAACTTACCTCCTTGAGTATACCTGCAAAAGCAAGTTAGATACATACAAAAATAATCACATAGTCATTTAGCATGCAAACCTTACTCTACTAAGTCTCATGAACGCAGGCACTCACCTGAGCAGTTTATTACGCACAGGTACTTGGTTTGAGTCCTTTAACACAACAAGTTCACCTAGCATATCATACTTGCATTAATCATTCACATGTGCATAAAATGCTTACATAATGAATACTTAACTTTGGACAGCACAAATCCGCCAGAACTGTCGGATTCATGAAATCTGACACTTCTTTACATATATAAATCTGATACTTAACAATCGGATTCCAACACTTGGAAATCCCACCATGTACACAGAATCTGACACTTGCGGATTCCGACACATAGAAGGAAATCCGAGACATGGAAATCTGATGCTTTTAATGAAATCCGATACCAAGGAAATCCGACAACTTGCGTATTTAGGAGATCTAACAACTTGCAGATTCCACACATAAAAGGACTTCAAAACATGAAATCCGACAGACTTGCGGAATCCGACACTTCTATCGGATTTCGACAATTCCTTCGGTTTTCAATACATGCGGATTCCGACATCTTCATAGTATCGGAATCCGACAACTTCATAGCCTGAAATTACGATAGCTTCATTTAGTCACCTAAACAACTTCATTCTTGTTAGTTTCAAGCCCGGATCATGTTACGACATCATATTCTACTCGTGGAAACATTTTAAACATGCCAAATCCTCACAAGAACACCAAACATGCAAAACCCATCAAAAGATGAGTTTTCCATGTTCTTCAAGATGTTCATGCATGGATTTGTGTTTCTAACATCACAATACTTGATTCTAATCATAATACTCACCTTTGGAAAATCAACAACTGGGCTCTTCTTGTTCTTCTTCAAAATCCGAGAGAGAGCAACGAGAGAAAAAAGACGAAAGAATGTGTGTTTTACTTGCTTTGACTTTTCTTGTAAAGTCAACAAATCACACCTTCTCACATATATATTTAATCAATCCAGAGGCGGTGACCTCTGGATTTGGTTTTCCTTAAATATCTAGTTTACTACATACATACTTAACATACATATATACTTAACATGCATGCATACGCACATACATACATCTAATCACATAAACACACATAACTTGCATTTTTTTACTTAACTTAATCATGTAGATACAAATAAACATTCCTATTACATTGTCTACGTACACTCACGTACAAATTACAACCAGACCCAAGTTGAGGATGTTAAAGATCTTTATCACATTCATAGTAATATGAATCAAAAGTATTTCGTACTTCATTTTTTTTATTCATCAATTTAGTTTAATTTGTTCATCATGTATAACACCATAAATTTCAACCTATTTTTTTGAATGCGTCGGAAGCGATAAAATAGATATACAAACATGTATACAAAAGTAATTAAGTAAACAAGGACCATACTGTTTTCAAAACATCAGTATATCAAAAACTAGTATTACATAGTTGCAAATGGCTCATCAAAAGTTATATCAGTGGCAGTCAATTATTCCCAAGCAACGTCAACTCCCAGCTAAATTGCTGACTTACCAAAACCTGTAAAATGGAGTGGAAGGTGGGTGCTTAGCACAAAGCTAAGTAAATGAAAGTTAAACCACAAAACAACATCAGTCACAAACTCACAACCGAAAGATACAACAACAACAACAAATAAACAAGCAACCGAGAAGACCGGTGGTTCTGTAGAACCTACAACCAATGCCGGCCTAGCAAAGGTTTATCGATAGCAAATGTGCTATTCTCACACAGTAATGCCCTTAAGTTACAACAAATGCATCAAAAGATCTAACTTATTAGCCGATAGCAAATAAGCCCAGTCCATAACCCAGCCAAGTTGACTTCCCATTATCCATGTGCACATATCATTGACGCAACGATTAATCAACACATAACCAGTTAATCAATCACCAAACTAACAGCCTATCAATGCATCAACAGTTGCAACCATAACCGTTACAACTAACAACCATTGGTGAGTTAAACGTCCACTCACCCATGATCACCAATCTCCAACTTAATAGTCTTATTTCACCGAGTCTTCTCCGTTTGTTCCTAAGAACACAGTATAATACGAATTAGTAATCAATTCCCAAATAACTCCAAAATGTCAATTTATTTCACAAGCGGGTCAAAACTAACTCAATATGATTAACACATGTACACCATCATATAACACATGCTCAACTAGCATATAGCCTATTTACATGATACATAACATGTAGAAACCATCAAAACATGTGCAAGTTTCATCAAATGCCAATTCATAATTTAAAGTATGCAATTAATTCATATAATATTCCATATGTGATATTCATCATCAAACTAACTCAATTATATCATTTAATTAATGTTAGAACTAAGTATAAACAATTAGAACATAACACAACTGAATTAAAGCTAAAAAACAAAACATAATGTTTCTGCCTAGCAGGGAACGCGACTTGAAGGACACGTTGTGTCCGGCGACGCACAACAGACCGCAAGTCTGTTTCTGCCCTATTCCAGCCTTACTCAAACCATTTCAAATACTAACTCAATGCTTGGAAATCAATTTGTAGCAGTTGTATGATAGTATTAAACTAAAATATCATGTAAAACAACAACTAGAACATATCAAAATCATAGTATCCATTCTTTTCAATTTCAAAACCCAACTTCATCTTCCTCATCCTCCATCAATGGAGTTTAAGCTTCAATCAATTAAAAACACAGAATATGAACATGAAATCTATGCCATATTAACATAAACTTACTACCAAATACAAAGACAACTTCACCTTAGCATAATACCCAATATCCTTCAAGAACCCTAACATAAGAAATGCATAGAAATGGCAAGAACAACACCAAGAACAATTACTCACCTTAAAATTAGGAGCAATCCAACACAAAATAGCAAGAAATCAAGGGTTTATGGGGCTGCCTCTTAAGGTTTCTTCAAATCAAGGTAAGAACACACATAGACAAGTGATAAACACATATGAAGGAGGTGTCAAAGCCTGCTCATAAAACTCGACCCACACACACAGTGCATTTATCTACTGTCTAACTCACAGTTGATTAATTAAACGGCCCTACTCAATTAATTATTAACCAATGAGGTATTATTTGTAACACTAAAAACGAATCAATATGATCAACATTCATAAATATATAAAATATATATTTTCTCTTTTTTAACCTTGTGGCTCTATTTTAATTTAAATAATCCTATAAAATAGCAAATAAATAATTAAACAAATAAATAAACAGTTATCTTACCAAAGCACGTATAAAACTACTAGGCCCATAACTAGGATGTTACATCATGTTTGTTTACTATAGTGTGATCAAGTTTTTATTAAACCATAATCATTTGTATATAAATGATTCAATCGGTCTGTGTATTGAATGAGTATATTGAATTAAAATTATGTATTTCATTTTTTTTATGTGTTCATCAAATTTTCTAGAAGAATTATAGTTCATCAAATCTAGAGAACGAGATTTTTGAAGCTATTATTTTCAAGTTTTCTGAATTATGTGTGATTGGATGTCTAAAAAGGTAAACTAATTTTTCTTCAAAAACTGTAATCGATACAAGATTTCATCAAAAAAATTTCTTCCTAATTTGCCCTTAAAACTACTATATTTATAGTTTCCATGTTATTAGTTTTGACCATCTTTGTTTTACTTTTCATCAAAATCGAATGGTTATGATTCCCACTTACCCTTCTTACTTAGATTTAACTCTTACAATATATATCGGCATGACACTCACGCAATGCGACGATAACGAATAATTTCTACTCGTTAACATGTCCGTTTTCAAGACATATGAAGTATGGTATTCATGTAATACGGTGACAACTTTCATTTGGTGACATGTCTATTTTCTTTATCTTTTTTACATTTCCTTTACTTTTCTGTTCTCCGTAATTGAAAAAAAGGTTATGAAAATATTTTTTTAATAATTAAGTTAATTTGTATTGGCTTTGACTTTCAAAACAATTGTATTGACTTTAACTTTCTTAAATATGTAAAGTTTAGTTATTAAAATGGAATATAAGAATCTTATTAACTATATTTAATAGTTACTCAAAAATAGTTTATATGAGGGGTAAGTTAATAATTTTAAAACGCTTATAATTTAAGAATTTAAACAAAAGGTCTAAATGTTTTATAATATAGTCATACTTGCGAATATAATGAATGGTACTACATATCTTATATTTTGCTCTCATCTTCTAAACCTCTAACAATCACGAAATATATATTTTGACCTCAAAATTCTTTATGAATACTTGATGAAAAGTAATGATTCTTGATTATATGTAAATGTAATCAAGTTATGTATAATAACGCAAAAGGAACAACTAAAAACGAGTTAAATATGAGTCGAATCACCAAAGAATAGTAAGGATGCTGAATGGGTTCAGTTTATGACATAATAGACTTTAATTAGTGATTTATTAGCTTACACTTGACGAATATTCTTGAACTTTGTGTCTTTTGAAAGGTAAAAAGATCACCTACAATAGTCTACATAAAATAATTAGGTAAAATGATTAAAAATTGAGCAAAAAAGTTGTTTTTATTGCTCTGTTTTCAAAATACTAGTAGTATTTTTTGTAACACTATGAATTTAAAATTCTACATGAATACTTTATAAAAGTTATGATTCTTGAACCCTGTAGAATGGTAATCAAGTTATCAATAAATTAATACAAATAAAACGCCAAAAACAAGTTTGAGTCAAATCATCAAAAAAACTGTAAGAAATCTTAGGTATGACTTTGAATTGGCTTGATGAATTTATGAACTAGATTCTGGATCAAGGAAGCGCTCGATGTGGGGAATTAATCTTGGTCGAAGGTTACACATCGTGGGGTGTTAGTCCACGGCGTGGTGCAACAAGTTTGATCTGGTTTGTGTTTTCTTGTGGTTATCTTGTACGTGACCCGTAGCTATCTTGATTTAGGGTTTTCTAGTTTAGCTATAAATATCATAGTTCATTACTATGCACATTAGGTGACATCTATAAACACTTTCAGTTAATAAAGAAGTATCTAGTTTCTGTCACGGACATAAGTCATTTGTCGGCCGAACCACATAAAATCTTGGTATCGTGTTTATCTTATTGTTATCTGCATCTTCTAACGTATTCTTACTAATATTTCAAGTTCGAGATCTCCGACAAGAGGGTATCAATCCTTTACAAGAAGGTGCCTAATACACCCAACATTAGTTAGTTATTTTTTAACCTACAATCGATGAAAAATTTTAAACTTGGTGTCTTTTAAAAGATAAAAAATTTATCCACAAAGATCTGACTATGACTTCTTATGCCACACATTAATTTTTAAGTATTCAAGTAAAGATACTTTAGCAAAGTATGACTTGTTATGCCACACCTTAATTTTTATTCATAGAAGCATACAAAAATGTCAATAACCATACTCAACTTCATTTAAACAGGATAAGAACATAAACAACTATGAAACTGCCATTAATTACCATCTCCCAACTCTCCAACTTTTACATCCATCATGTCACAGACAACAAAATCCCTGTAAATTTAATATACAAATTTTAACATCTTTGATGACTGAGCTTCCTTCAACTACCCTAAAATAAATCTGTCATCTTCTCACTGAAGAGAATTATAGAAAAGAATCAACACGACTGATATACCGATTATTACCGGAAATGCTGTCACCAAGTACAGCGCTCCGTATCCCTGCAATAAACGAACAAACAAACAATTCTACTGTTAATATTGTATATTTTTCATCGGCATTTCAGTGATGTAAGAGATGGGACACCAATGGAAATCAGTAGAATTGGCAATTTCAACTCAGTTAGTAATATGCTGGTTGATATGGGTTGTGTTTTATCTCACACGGGTCGAATAAAGGGAAAAGGTCAAATGGGTCAAACAAATGAAATATCGCCCAAAGTCTATAAACATCCTAAATCGTTTTATTTAAAGATTTTGATTGTTGTTTAACTTTAACGCGATAATATATAACGAGACCATCCAACTGTTCAACCTTATCATTAAAGTTACCAACTTATAGAAACTGTTTTACATGCCACCCAAATATATATCTTGTTTTGTTCATAAATCAACCTAACTAGTTTACAGTCATACCTAATGACAAGTTTCAACTTATACCAATTTTGATCTCCCTGTCTTGCAACCTCTAGAAATGCTATCAACACGAACAAGAAACGTAAAAGAAAAGTGGGATCAAATGGTACCACAGCAGATGGGACTTCGTTCTCATCTTTGTCATCAGTTTCCTCAATCTCTGCTGCTGAATCCCAGTCAACGTTAAGCCTCTTTGCAGCCACTTCAGGATCAATTCCAGTGTCTGTTGCCTTTGCGTATAACGATTTTCGTGGTCCCTTTTTCGTTGCTTCAACCTTTTCCACAATAAACAACCCATCATAAAACATAAGTTTCACCCAATCGATTCGATATTTGCACTAATGATTGCAAGTTTTCTGTAAATGTATTAATAGCTATCTACATGTACCTCTAAATTAGGCCATTGAACCATTTCTTCAGCCAGCATCTGAAGCGCAACACGATCCCGTGGAATTTTCCCTTCATTCACCTACACAAGAAAGATTACTCTTTGTTATGCATAATTTAATACCAATGATAATAGTTTGAGATTAATGCTAATAGAATACGAGAATAGATACAACGAAATATCAAAATAACCGCATAAAAATACAGATTAAGCAACTAAACTAGTCCTTAAGTGATTAACATTTGGTTGTACTTGTATATACACCGTTAGACTTTTCGATTCAAACCTATTATGATATGAGTGTAACAACATCTAAGTTATGTGATCATTTTCCCAAATAAACGTCTTACAAAAACAATACGACCCATTTAACACGAACTGAATGGCAATGCGTTAACCCACAACATCTAACTTAGGTGCTTTAAGTTTACTTTTTTTAAGGGGTTCGTGAGTTTAACAACACCTAGGTTATGCGGGCTTAGTTGTACCTATCGTTTTCCGAATAAATGTCTTACAAAACAAAATGTGATTTTTTTTTCTTGAAAGATTATCAAGATACATATGGGTTTGAGACAGGGGACTGACTGACTTCTTCAAGAACAGCAGCCAAGTCATCTCTTGTGGGAGTATCAGCATCATCTATCCCAAGAAGCCGCTTCCTCTCAACTTCTCTTGGATCCTCAATCATCACTGTCAATTTAACCTACAAATTCCCATCATATAAATACAACTAATTGCCATTTCTTTTAAACAATCAAGTTCACAAGTATTGGAATCTATAAACACTGCAAATCTTGAAAAATGTTTTCGAATTGGGCAATTCAAAATCAAAAAGCCAGCAAACAGAGGTTACCTCACTAAAAAGCATGTCTCTGTTCTTCTTCAAAAGCTCCAAAACCTACACAAACCCCAAGCATTATCCATAAAACCACAACAAAAACCAAAACCTAACATGGGTTTGGTTAAAATTAAGCAAACAAATCTTACCCTTTTGATTTGGGAAACATATTCGAGGTCTTGGGGATCTGGGTCTTCGTCGTAATCATCATCATCATTATCACTTGCGGCACTTGATTCTGCAGCAACACTCAATCCAGTCTCTGTATCTTCACTACTAGCACCAACAATCACACGAATTCTGCTTCTAATTGAAGACCTGTAGCGCAAGTGAAGTTTATCGTGGCGGGAAAAGGGGATGATACAGGTATTGTTGATGGATTCAGAGGAGAATGAGAAAGCAGTGTAAAGGGGCAATGGCAATTGGGATGAAAGTTTTAACGAAGCCATTTCCAGTTCTGCTATTTGGGATTGAAACTATGTTAATTTGGTTTTCTGAAATTGTAATCTTTGAGATTGATTGAATATTGATTGGTTGTTGTTCTTCATCTTCAAGAATTGGAAACTTTACTCTGACTCACATCATCTACAACGATTATGATGTTAGAATCTGCAACTGGAGGCCCAACCCATTATCATCCAACAAACAAGCCACAAGGCTCTCTCATTGTAACAGGCTTTGGTGGGCACTTTTATCATCACACAGTTTCAAGTCTAGCCCAATCAAATCAAGTAGAGCCTAAGAATTTTTATAAGAACAAGTATTTTCTTATCAATTTTTTATTATAATAATTAAATAATATGAGTAATTATGGGGGTCTACACTGACTAAAGTTGCAACAAAAGGTGAATATAGTTCACCATTGTCATAAAATTTTTGCAGAGTTGGTACGACTTTAGGATAATTCGTTCATAAATCCTTAAATGCTTTATCATAGATTCATTGGCGTATCGACAGATTATTTGGTTTACATGTTTTAATTTCTGTTTGGGTATCAGATACATAATTTAAATTCATATATACCCAATGCCCGATTATTTTATTTCATTCTAATTGCGGCTACTATTTTAGACGAAAAATATTATAAACGTAAAGAACATTATGATCTGTCCTAGATTGGTGAGCAACATGTAGTTTTTGAACCAAAGTTGAAGTCCGGCTCCAATTCTAGTGGTGTGGAATGGTTTAGACGGTAAAAGGGTCATTATAAACGTTTATGGCCCGAGAGATCGAAGCCTTAGGGTTGCACTCTAGAGATCTTGAAAATGGATGTGATGAAGGAAGAAAGATTGGAATGTTCAAATCATTGTCTAATAATGCTCCAACGTTTAAAGATAAATTTTGGTCCGAAACCGTTTAAAGTGTTTGACAGTTGTGTACAAGAAAGATATATTCACAATGTTGTGAAGGAAGCTTAGGTAGTGTAAACAAAAGTAACGACCTCAGTTGGATTTTTTTCGAAAACAACACATAATTTGATTCCTCGTTAACATTTGATAATTCACATTTGCTTCCTCAGTACAGTTGAAAATGATAACATTTTCTAAATGAAAATGATAAGATTTTCTAAATGAAAATGATAATAATATACAACTTTCAAAATGATAACATTATTCAGATGAACATGATAAAAATAGACCCATTTACAGCCGAAAATGATATATATACACATGTTTCTAGCCGAAAATGATATAAATACACATGTTTTTAGCAAAAAATGATATAAATACACTCATTGTAGCCGAAAATGATATAAATACACATGTTCCCAGCTGAATTCATATGATTTAAAATGATAATATTTTGGTATCATTTTCATATGGTTTGCATTTTCAAACTAAAATTTTTCAGAAACATGGGAAGAGTGATCTTGTTTAAAAGATGATTAAAAAATAAGTAGATTGGTATAATTTCTTTTGCTCAACTTCTCAAAATTGAAATAGTTATGATATTTTAAAGATTTAAGATGTAAAATAAAAAAAAAGTTAGGGTAGTTTCTTGATAAGACGTGTGAGTTCCAATTTTTTATTTCAATTCCTATTTTGCTTGTTTAAATGAATGACTGAGATTTGGACTTTGGGATCTATGTTTAAGGGTGAGACTATATAGAACCTTATCCTATATACATATATTTGTATGTATGTGTGTATGTATGTATGTATGTATATATATATATATATGTATATATGGGATGGTTCAAACGAGAACTGCGAGAACCAATCTTGGCCGTTCATTTTGGATAATGAAATTCATGGATGAAGAGCGTAGGGGGATTGAGTGTGGTAGGGTGCATGTAAGAAATTCATGGGTGAGCAATCCAATTGAATGATGGGGAATTTGACGGCTAAGATTGGTTCTCGCGATTCTCGTACGAAAAACAGTTCTCGTTTGAACTTTTGCCTATATATATATATATATATATATATATATATATATATATATATAGTGAAAAGTTCATTTGAGAACCATGTTTATTGCGAGAACCAATCTTAGCCGTCCAATTCCCCCTCCTTCAATTGGACTGCCCACCCATGAATTCCTTACATGCACCCTGCCACACTCAATCCCCCCACGCTCTTCATCCATAAATTCCATTATCCAAAATCAACGGCTAAGATTGGTTCTCGCGGTTCTCACAATAAAAACGATTCTCAGATGAACCTTCCTCTCTCTCTATATATATATATATATAGTTGACATATTAGAAAGAAAATTTGCCTTTTTCGCACAAAAATAATGATTTCAATAATGACGTGAAAGTTTTGTAACCGTTTGTAAACTACATGTTAGTGGGTTATTTTTAATATGTTTGGTAACTACTTATGAGTCTTTTAAACGTTGGTTAATGGTATAAAGTTATTACAAAACTACCATTACCACTTCAAGGCTTTTTAAAATTGATGGATAGTTGGTGAGTAAATAACCTATTGCAAATTATAACTCAACATAGTGAAACAACTATCATGTTAATTAGATTAGTTCCTATAATACCAATGTCTCATTAATAATCTCTTATTAATGACTCATTAATAATAGGTATTTTGTAAAAATCAAGTCAATTTAATACCGACTTATCCACCGGACGCAATTCACAGTTTGATAATATATATAAATGACCAAAATACCTCTATGAATTAGCATTAATAGTGGTTACAATTGGTAGTCTCAATAAGAATTGTTTTCAAATAAACTTCTCCCTCCCTCCCTCTCTCTCTCTCTCTCTCTATATATATATATATATATATGTATGTATGCGTGTGTGTAATTGATAATTAACGTGTATTCGTATACATAAAAATACATTTTTGAAATAATAAAAATTCACCACCCTGATATTTCTCCTTCACGGGCTCTACCGTGATAAAGGTGGTTTTTCATTGATTCACGGGCTCTACCGTGATAAACAACATTACGCTAAAAACTTTTAAACGTGAAAAATAATTTTATATTTTTAAAAAGAGTATATATAAACATAATATTAATATAAGTATTTTATTTATGTACCCAAACACAACACATATATAACACAAAGTTACATTTATCTTACATGTTCTTCTTAATGTTCATATATGATCTTATCTTCTTAACATGATGGATAATATAGAAAAATAATAATATCTAAAAAAATCCATCTAGTAAAAAAAATGGTATGTCGTCGTTGTATGTTTCACTTGCTTGTAAGTAATTAGATTATAACATAACAAACAAGAGCATAATAAATTATATACCTCGTTTCAAAATTAAGATATATGTATTTTTTACAAAGTTTAATTACTATAAATGTCATTTTGAGCTTGTATATAAATCATTATTAACTTGTAAAAACTACAATAATAATAACTATTTAATGGTAAAAATAGAAAAACTGATATTTAAAAAATCTAAAATAATATAGTAGATAATAATCTTGAGACGGATATTATAACGTAACAACAAAAGTGTTTTAAATAAAAGATGATATATGCATAAAGCAACATTACATGTCACATCTTAGACAAATTTATTATTTATCGCAAATCCTGTTGTTTTTATTTTTTTATCAGTTGTTAGGGTAAACTTATATAACGAAATATATGTACAATCTTAATTTAGGGAAAACAAAGTTACCCAATTTTGACTAGATTATCTAAAATCGAAACTTTTGATACAAGTAAATGGTTATATAACCGGGTATGAGAATTCTTTTAAAAAATTTCATGGGTTTTTTACGGTTATGGTTTTAGTCAATATCCGTCCAATTTCTGGATCTTATACCCGGTCTCATTTAATCGGCCCCGTACCAGTTTTTTATAATATTTGAAGTATTACTACTTATATATTATGAATATAAATTTTATTTTAATATTATATAGAATTATTAGACGTTGACTACGTATACGTTGTTCGTAACGAGGTGTGTGTATACACACACACGACATTAAAAACTATAGAATTAATCACATATATCTTTTTATTGTTAATTTTGATTTTATTTGTTTGTTTATTTTTATTTGCGTAAAAAATCAACTTATAAAATTACTATTGTGAGAGAATAAAGAAATGAAGAATAATAATATTATTTTTATTATTTATATAACCGTTTGAATTAGTGTATTATAAAATTCAAACATTTTAAACTTATATATTGATAATCATGTTTATGTAACATTAACTAAATTTTGAGCTTGTTAATATTGTTAGAGATTACTAATATTAAAAAAATCTAACTCGGTTTGTATTTGACTGGGGTTAAGTTTAATTTAAGAAACAAAAATCGTTTTTGGTCAATTTTAATTGACTAATATTATAAATTGGGATTGGGATTGGGATGCCTAATATCTGCGGGTATGCCGGGGAACCTGATAATTATTAGAAATTGAGTATCCGACAGAATGAGACCGGGTGTATGACACACTTTTATAGAGTTGTAAACGAACCGAACGTTCATGAATCGTTCGACGAGAAGTTTGTTTATGATCATTTGTTTAATAAACAAACGAATATGAACAAGATTTTTCGTTAATTTAATTAAACGAACAAACACAAACAGAGCTCTTGTCCGTTTACTTATGTTCGTGAACGTTTAGTTATCCGTTCGTTTATGTATGTGTGTATGTGTTCATATATATAATATTTATTTGGGTTTAATAATGTTGGATTTACATTATAATGTATTTTTCTTTGTTCACGTTCATTTATCATTTAAATGAACAAACAAAAAATGTACACAAACTAATCTATCTTTCAAACAATCGAACACAAAAGCTCGTTCATTAATCGTTCATATTAGTTGTTCTTCTAAAGTTAATCAAACGAAAACGTACAGACAAATCCGTTCGTTTATCCATTCGTTTTTATTTATTTATTCGAATAAAGTTAAACGAATAAACACGATCAAACTCCGTTCTTGTTCATTGTTTATACTCATTGGGTTCATTAACAAACTTACATTTTTATAATCAAATATGATATTAGAGATATCAATACCCGTCCTATTATCATCCCTGTTATAATTTTTCATGAGCTAACCACTATGGTTTTAAACAAGTAGTCGTCTAAAAAATGATTGACAACATGTGGTTGAGGTGGTGATTGATTGTGTGTGAAATTAACGGCGTGATTGCTGTTAGTTAACACACCAGCTAAGCCACGTGGGAAGATAATCTCTTCAAGGACAGGTCAGAAAATGTTGGTTTCACAGGTCACCATTGGGCCCCACACTCGGGTCCCGCTGAGGTGAGCGGCCAGCTTTCAAATTCCCACTGTTCTTCCTATTTTACCCCTCCATTCTCAATCATTAATCCCCTCAAAGCCAACCAACTATTCCTTTAGAAACCCCTAATCATTTTTTATTCTTTTTTTTAAATTAATTTCAAATAGAATATTCATACGGTTAACTGCTTACTTCAATAAAACTTAATTTATATTAAAAAAATAATTAATATATTTTTTTATATTTTGTTCATACTTTTCCTCCTAGTTATATGAGAACAATTGTCACCTTCTTACCACTTCTCGTTTAATTCTTATTATATTTTATTTGATAAGTGTTTTTCTTATATAAGTAGGAGGATAAGTAGATAAAAATATAGAATAATATATTATTTCTCGTTAAAGAATAGATGTTTATACATTTATAATTCAATATATAAGGATTTTATGTCTTGCTTTATAATGTAATATTGTGAATTTATCAAAAATTACAGTTGGTAAGAAAAATGATGGAATTACATAATATCATCAATAACAACCTTTAATTATATTTATAATTATAATCATTGGTTGATATTCATAATTATTGTTGCTTTGGTGTACCAACACTTGGAATCTTAGCACAACTCAAATGATAGCTAAACATAGTGAATTTCTAAGCAAATTAAATTGCAATAAATAAACTACAATTTCTTGTCTAAGAAGACTTGATTGATACAAGTTAAATTCATTTATATTAAAATGGTTATATATATATATATATATGGGGAAAGATTCATTTGAAAACCTTCTTTATTGCAAGAACCAATCTTTGCCGTTTATTTTGGATAAAGGAATTCATAGATAAAGAGCGTAGGGGGATTGAATATGACATGGTGCATGTAAGGTATTCATGGGTGGACAATCCAATTGAAGGAGGGGAATTGGACGGCTAAGATTGATTCTCGCGATTTTCGTAATAAAAACACTTCTTAAATGAACTTTTCAATACATATATATATATATATATATATATATATATATATATATATATATATATATATATAATTTGGAAATATCAAGTTCCGTATCATATTCTTTAAACTAATTTTGTTTGTCTTCATGTTGATGTGACCATGATTGCAACATATTTTTGTAAACTATTTGTTTTATGTAGATTTATATATGTGAGGTTTGAAGAAACACGCATCTATTTTATTTTTTTAAACTTGTGCATTCAATAAATTCGATCAATTTGCTACTTAATTTTCATATGAAGTTTTCTAGAGTCAACCTTTAAATTGATGATGTAACATATCTTGTGATAAAAGCTATAGATCAAACTTACAAATTCATAGTGTTAATTGAATATTAATGATGATAGTTCGTATATAAAAACCGCAAATTGATGATAAAAGTGCATGTAAATTTGTGGGGTTTCAATTAAAAGTCAATTGACTATAAGTAAAGTAGTCCAGAAACTTTATTAAGCACCTTACAAAATCACTTTTCGTCCAGTGTAAAACATTACTCAACAAAAAACAAGAATTCGTATTGTTAGGTCCTGAAACTTTTATTTCGGTTAGGATTTGTATCTATTAGCTATACTTAATTACGTTTTAAGGGTATCTGCCATATAAACTGACCCGAAAATATGATAGATCATAAAATTGTGTTAGTTTTGTAAGGTTAATTAGGTCTTAAGAACTCTCACACTCAGACAAGTGGTCTGAGTAAACACAATATCTAGTTAGAATCGTTAGGTTATATATCCTTCTAAAACATAATATTTCAATTTAAGCGCACATTTGGCATCGAGCGAGTCAACCATAATACCTGTATTATGTTTCTCAACTCAATGATCTCTTCTAAGAAATAACAAACACAAACGATCTCTTCTAAGAAGTAACCTTTGACCATATTTACTAAGAAGCTAGTAGTGGTCCCTATGTCTAACTAAATACATCAGCAGGTGGTGAAGACAATCTAAATGAAGGGATAGATCATGAAGTAAGTATATATAAACTTAATTTGGGCATTTCGATATTCATTTGTAATCAACTCTTATGAATCTGGTTTGGAACAACTATGTCATACTTATCAAACGAATATTAATTTCTGAGAGGTTATATATCCTTCTATTTTATATTCTTAATTATCTTTCTACTCATAATAACAAGATAAGTGTTAAAATCAAGACCTAAGAGGGGAGATAAAAAAGAGCATTAGCAAATTCTACATATCAAATATGTAAGAGGATAAAGTAAAAAGATTTAGTTGGAGAACAGATAATTTTCCATAACTAAACTATTCACTACGACTAATTGACCATAAGACCTTATTGTCGTAATTCCATGACAATAAGTAGGTACCAAGAGGGTTTATAGCCAAGTGGTAAATGGTGTTGTGGAGTGGTGTCACTCTCAAAAGGTTGTGAGTTCAAGTGATGTAATAAATAATGTTTGATGAGTATTTGTTTGTTGTTCAACAAAAAAGGTAGATACGTACATAGAGTGCATACCTATCTTCATCACATCATGACTAAGACCATGAGTAGTGGTTAACCCAAACCATTCTCAATTCAAATGCCACATGAGCTGCTATGTCACCTTTTCTTCCTTTACTCTCTCTTACCCAAAACCCAAGTACATAGCACCTAACCCAAACAATACAAACATTTTCTCTCTCCTTACTCTCTTGTTGGAGGAAAGGGTTTGTACAAGGTAAAGAATAATAATAATAACTTGGATAATTTCGTGGATCGTGTTAAATACACTTTCCGTAATCTGTAATTCGACTCTTTTGCCTGGAGTATCACGAATTCAGATATAGGATAATCCAAGAAACTCGATTTGAATTACATGTTTTATTCAAATGCAAACACAGAATATCTTTGCTTTATCTTTCGTATATCAGAGACTATTCGTCAGAATATCGACTTGTATTCGTATATTCTATCGTATATCGTTCGTATACTTTTGTGTTTTCCGTATGCTTCCGTATTTCGACCAAATGCCGATCACCCCTATATATAGGGACCGAACTGGCGGTTATCTCCGATGGTTACACAGCGGTTGAGGGGCGGCGGCCAGGCGGTGGTTACCGATACTAACTTAGTTTATTCGAGTTTGTGCTCCGCACCTCCAAACCTGAATTATAACCAAGTCTAGAATCGGCTAGTCTCAAAGTCAATCCGATTATACTATATGGCTTGGTGACACTAAAATCACCAACATCTCTCTTATACACTCAAAAAAAAAACACGGGCGAGCTTGGGTGGGGAAAGACGAGCCTCAACCTAAAAGGTGAGGGGTAGTGGTGTTCCCGAGCCAACCCAATGGACCTAAAGGAGAACCCGAAGCCTTCGGGCTTACCACTACGGGTGGCCTACGAGTCAAAATCTACAAAATTTGAACATAAAGTTTTACCAAAATATTTGCAACAACTTTTACATAACCTATTAACCTAGCTAGCTATGAAAGGAAACACAATTATTGTCTACAAAGTGTGTACGCATATCTTTCCAAATTAAAATAAACTTTGAAACCGAGTCTACCTACACTCTTGTATAAAATACCAATTAATATACAGATTTAATAATTAATAATAAAATATAAAAAGGAAAATTAAGGATGACGACATATGATATTGAAGGGCAAATTAGTAATTACAGAAGTGGGGTCAGGGAAGGTTTCTTAATATAATAATGAAGGAAGAATAAAATAAGTAGATGGGCAAAGGTTTGGAAAGCGGATATAACTTGTGATCACATCGCTTACCACCAAATTACAAAATTCATTCATCAACAATCAATCATACACTTTCTCTCAAAGGTATCCAAATTTCTCTCCTTTTTTCATCATCTTTTTATTAATTATGAATTATATGTTTTGATTAATTAATATATATGCTTATGGTTAGTTTTACTACGTTTAAACCGAGTTATCTGTTAAAAAAACACGACGATTATTACTCAAAAGTACAAGGTGTTGAAAGATGTTCATGTGTTCTAGGTTTTAAAAAATATTATATATATTAGTAGGTTTGGATCTTCTTTTTGTGTTGTTTTATGTCTTTGATATGGTTAATTATGGGGTTAAACCATGCATGGTTGATGTATGGTTAGTGGTTAACTATAGTTAATAATATATATATATATATATATATATATGTGTGTGTGTGTGTGTGTGTGTGGTTGGTAACTTGGTATTGGGTTGTATTCAGGTACGTAAAAAAGGTTAAGGAAAAAGATGGGTTACTGGAAATCAACAGTGGTACCAAAGTTCAAGAAGTTGTTCGAGAAGAACAACGTTAAAAAGACTGCTGCTGCTGAAGCTTGTAAGACCTTCGATGATTCTAAGGTAATTAATCAAAAATATATATTATTAAAAACTATAATTTAGAAATTAAGGTTTTAAAGATTAATTAAGAAGCTAGTTTATGAATTTAATTAATTATTTTTTTAACAAATAAAATCTCATATGTATGAATGGATTCATATGCAGGAGGACTACACCAAGGAGTTTGAGGAGAAAAAGACTGAATTACAAGCTAAAGTTCTTGAAATCTATGAGGCTGCTGCAGCTGAAATCAAGGTAATTAATTAAATTACTCATCTTTATTTAACAATTAATTAAACAAAGATATGTGTTTTATATGCATATTTATTCTAAACGGAATTAGCAAATTCCACATGTCATCGTTTATTGATCGGTAGGATGATAAAGTACGATAACTTAATAAAATTTATCTTAAAGAAAACCATTTAATTACTAAGTTAGATATGTTAAAAAAAACTAATATCTTTTTTTAAACATAAAAGACAGCGACAGTCATAATTAATCACAATTATTGATCATTGAAGTCTCATATATATATATATATATATATATATATATATATATATTAATTTAGTTGAATATGTTAGTGTTGTTAACTAAGTAGTGGGCATCTTAACAGGCAGTAATAAAGGAACGCAAGGATGGCACCTTAAAAAAGATTTCTACTGGAGTAGAAAAGTTCCTTGAGGAACTCTCTAAAATAGGTAATTTTTATTTTATATATCTATATATGTATGTATAGGTTGATTAATAGAAGTTAATTCATTTTAGATAGTGAATAGATTTTTAATCTTATTTTGTTTTATTTTTAGAATTTCCGGGGTCAAAACCAGCTCATGAAGCATGTTGCAAGTACGGGCCAACATATGTCGAGGGACCTATTTTCTTTGTCTTTGAAAAGGTGTCGACTTTTATAGTAGTTGAAGAGAAAACAGAAGAGGCACCACCACCAGTAGCGGAACCAGAAGCCGCTGCGGCTCCTGTTGAAGAAACGAGCGGCAAAGAGAAGGAAATCGTGGTGGAGGAAGAGAAGAAAGAAGAGGTGGTGGTGACAACCGAAGCCGAGAAAACACCGGAACCCAAGGCGGAGGAAGTAGCCCCAACAGAGCCACCAAAGGCTTGTTGATTAGGGTTAAAGTGGTGTTGTGTGGTATGAATGATTTGTGAAAAGTTAAGTTAAGGTAAAGGTTGGATGGATGGATGGATGGATGTAAACAAATTTTACTTGGACAAATTTGTTATTCTTTATTTTGTATTTTAGTGGCCTGAGTGGAAGAGGTAACCAACCCTCTTTGTAATACATGAAAATGTTTTGTTGGGTGTATTGGTTCATTTCAAATTTGTTGTACATTAATAATGTAATGTGTATGATATTTAAACTTCATAATTTACAGTTTATATTTGTTTATTTCTTTGATAATACTTTATAATATTAATATATATATATATTATTCTTTTATTAGTTTATATTTAATCAAACTTCATTGACTGTGTGCTTAATTTATCTTAGTCGTCTTTCTACAATTAACATGAACCGGAATGATCACCTAGCCGTAAAGGTGGCGCCTAGCTATGAGCCTAAGAGCAAAGTGTGTACTCCCTTTGAAGCACCTTGCGCTTCGCGACACATCATCATAACCTACTACATGCTTCAGTCATGCTTAAATCCTTGTACTACCCATGCTTCGCACGCTTTAAAAAATTTATTAAAAAAATACCATCTCTTCTCTTTTATCTCTTTTCCTCTCACCTCTCTCTCTTTGGCATTCAAGTGCCGAGTCCATACAGTTTTTTGCGCTACCGCCCCATAAAGGGTGGTGTTGTCGGAAATACCCAAACATCTAGGACGGGCCGCATAAGTAGACTAAAGGAAGGACATATCATCACATCCCTTCTAAAAAAAGTATTATTTTCTACACCTATTAACCTAGTTTTTTCTATAACTTGCTCTATATTTTGATCACCCTACTCTATAAACACCCAATTTCTTTTATTTTTATTAACTATATATATATATATATATATATATATATATATATATATGTATGTATTCCAAATTCAGGTAGGTTTTATATAAAATGTAACGTAAATAAAAAAAAATAGTTGAGTTGTGTGACTTGTATTAGACGTAAGCAAGTGGAAGAAGAATGAAGAAAGCTAGGTGCAGAAGAAGATATATGTATGTATGTATATAGGAAAATGTTAGGAAATTAAATAATGAAGAAGCAATTAATTAATTAAAAAATGGAGTGGAAGATGGAGAAATTAAGGAGGTGGGTGGAGGTTGCCTACACGCTATTTCTATATCATACTATACTATACTTATTCAAATAATAATATATTTAGATAATGTATCGCCAGCAGAATACATATTTTTTATTATTTTTTATTTTTTAAATATAAGAAATATATTTTTAATTTCTATTATTATCATTATTAGTGACCGGTGGGCACAGGATGCTATTTTGGTCAAAACGATGTTTTCCCCCCTTTATATAATACTTTGTGGATTAGTTTCCAGTTTACTACATTCCCTTCTTAATCAATCCACAAAGTAATGGTACTATTTATTTTAATTTTTCAATTTTAATCCGTTACAATTTTTATTATATACCATTAAGTTTATATAAGTTATATTTGATCCAATAAAATTACTTACCATTATTTACAAATCAAATGGTCTTTGACCTATCAATATCAAGATGTACTTAGGTATCACATTCACTTTAAGCTTAAGGGTTCAATTCATGTTATACATCATTTCAACTTTTTAATTTAACTCTTAAACAAATTTTCACTTTTTACCCTTCAATCTGTATATGTTACATTTAATTTTATAACATTACTAGGTAATGTAGCCCCATATATATAATGTAATTAGCAAAAGTAGTAGATGCATGTTAACCTAAATTTTGTCTATGTATGTTAACTTTGAACAACCATCTTATATACTATATTATATGTAAATTAAATTACTAAGAATATGATTATTTGAATATCACCCAACGCAACGCACGGGCTTGATGTACCTTGTTCAACATCATTTTTTTTAGTTTAATATTTTCAAGATAACTAACTTTTTCTTTTTTGAAAGGTAGATATATTATATAAAGTAAGTCTAGCAAGATGTTAGAAAATATAACTAACAAACATGAAAATGTAAACACGATTATATAACTCAATAAACCTAATTATACCCAACACAAAAGGATAATCCGATCAACCTAACTAAAAACTCACAACCACATAAGGGCAATCACCCAGAGAATTTGAGAATAGACAACCTCGACCTTAACACCGAAATCAACTCCCCAAACAAACGAACTAACATAGGCTACACCATCAAACCATGTGGTGGCAATGTGAGATTTCAAAGCAGATTAGGTTGAATGCCCCAAATTGTTGGACGAATCCACGAACGTCTAAACTTCAAACCACATGCATTTGAACCATAGCCTTTAATTATAATAGCATGAAACCTCAAACCACAATCAGAATCTTTAAACTTGGAACGGCGGCCTCGACCACAATAACTAGAACCACAATCATACGAACCACTTGAACCACTAAACCTCAAACCACGTCTAGAAACCTCAAACCACACTACTTGAGCCGCAAAACCTACAACCACAACCTAGACCCACAACCACTCCAACCACACCCTACTCGGATTCACCAAACCTCGAGCCACAACCACTCGAACATCTAACATTGCCGGAAACCCCTCGATCCTATGATCAAATGGCCATGGACCGGAAAACGAATAGGAAGGAAATATATGAAGCTAAGAACGACTAGTGACAACCAGAAACTTGACCTAGAACCGCACACCCCAACTAATGAACGCTTGAAACATCGAACTGTAATCTCGAACTGAAAAGCGACCAACAATTGAACCCCGAACTTGAAAGTCAACCTAGAACTAGAAACCCCAACCCATTTAATCTTGAACCTCATGAAACGACCGGAATAGTTGAACAAAAACCACAACCGACTAACATCTAAACCCCAAATTGACCGAAAAACTCGATATGTAACCTCGACCTAGGAACTGAGATCTCGATATATCTGGAACCTCACGAACTCGTACTATTGTAGTATTTTAAATTTTTGTTTGTTTTAGGTTAATATAGATTTGTATTGGTATTGTTATCGTGAATAATTTTAGTGATTTTATGTAAAAGGGTATCATCCCCAAAAATAAACGAATAAATTTTTACGTCTGGGTCATTCGTTAGAGTTTTAGCATTTTAATTGTATAAATATCATTTATCATAAAATGAATATCAAAATGTACACAACTTTAGATCAATCGTTATGATATATTTAGATGTAGCTATATAGCTAATCTCTTTATCTTTTATTAGATTAAATCATTAAATGCTCGTGTAATATATATACAAATTGGTTTATAAAATGATAAATATTAAATGTAATATAAAAAGGATATCAAATAATTATAATACATGAAAGAAAATGAAAATTATAAAAATGGTGACAGACAACGTTAATACCTAGACCAGCGGTGGAAAAGTCTATTCGAGTGGAAGGACATACGTGATAACAGAAACGTGATATCATAATACGAACATACACGGTTGTATTTCTTGTAGAAGTCATAATCATTATTGTTACAATTAGGGATAATTAAGTTAAATATTTATTAGTTATAATTAAAAAGAAATTAAAATGATTATAAAATATTCTAAAATGATGAACTAAGAATTTGGTTAAATATGATATTTTAAAATGTTATAAACCGTAAATACAATATTTGTAGATTAGAGTTAGCAAAAACGATATTTTAAAGTTTAAGAAGATGATAACACCAAAAATTATGTATAGTCATTAATATATAAAATATTTTATATATTATAAAATATATTTTAAAATCTAATTACTTATATAAGATATTTTTAAAATTTTAATATATAATTTATTAAAATCCGTATTATAGATTAAATACTAAAAACACATAAAATAAGTTTAATATTAATAATTCTTAAAAAAAATGCAAGAACCGTATATAAAATTTTTATTTAATGTTTTATAATTTATTAAAGTGCTGCATTAAAATACAAAGAACTTTGTCTTAGTTATTATTATATACAATCAACTTTATTTTCTTAAAAATAATACAGCCAACTTTCATAATCTTCATATTGTATGCAATTTATTATATACTATAAAAGTTATTACAAAGTTTATTGTATACAATGGTAACTAAACAATAGATACATGAAAAGTTGTTTGCATACAATGAGGATTATGAAAGTTAATTGTATTATTTTTAAAATTTTTAAGTTGGTTGTATACAATGATAACTTAGACAAAGTTTATTTTATTTTTATGCAATTTGCCCTTTATTAAATATGTCGCACGACATTTTAATATAATAAGTCAAAAGATTAAAATAATTGACTTGTTATATTTAAATTCACAATATATTTGCATTTGTTTGACATGTGAAAATAAAAATTGATTCTTTAATTTTAAATAAATGGATGATTAACATTGTATAATTTAAATGTTTTGTTAAATTAAAGACTAGAATCGTACAATAAATTTTATCTAATTAGTCCTTTTATTTATATTAGATGATAATATTAATAAAAGACTAATATATATTAATTAATTTAATTTGATAATCCTAATCCTCATTTAGTAAAAAATAACAATATTTAGTAAAATTAATTTTGATTCAAAGCTATTCACTTGGTCAAAATTAAATTAGTTTTGACTTTAAAGTTTGGTAGATCTGATCGTATGTGTTTTAAATTTTAAAATATCAAAGTTTGATCTGTTTATCCTATAGATTGGCTAAAAAAACAACAATAATCAATTAATTCAAAAACTAACAAAGTTTATATAATATCCTCAATTCTAAAATTTGCTCATATATATTATTCAACTACCGATAAAAATGACAACAAAATCAACCATTTAAGCTAAGAAAGCATTATAATCATTTGATTTGTTGGTTTTTTTTAATGAGTGTCCCTAATTATTTGATTGATTTTTAATCTGTGTAGTATATAAACATATGTCTTACTGTTTGGACATAATTTTTTATTAAATTCTTATTATTTATCATTATTTTAAATTCTCATATATCTCTCATCTTATAACTATTTAATATATTTTTATTTATGTCTTATACTTATTATTTTTAAATAAAACGTATATTACACGGGTATCTAAGCTAGTATCTTATATTAAAGCAACAATCCAATCTATGTCGAAACAGATCAATGATAACACACACACACATACATATATGTATGTATATATACATATATATAGGGGAAGGTTTAAACAAGAACTGTTATTCGTACGAGAACAATCTTAGCCCTTGATAAACATAAAACAATGTCTAAGAATTCTAATAGCTTATTAACAACTCATTCATTAGCTCATGAATGACTCATTAATAAGGGGAATTTTGGGAAAATTAAACCAATCTAATGACTCATTTATCCGGACGTAATTCACGATTTGATAAATATACAAATAACCAAAATACCCATATTAATGAATCATTTATGGTGTTAAAACAATTATCGTTTGAACTTATATATATACACACGGAAGTTCCATTGAGAACCAGTTTTATTGCAAGAAGCAGGAGAACCTATGCAATATAGTCAAATTCATCTACGAAATCATTATATTCAGTAGTATGCAATATATTTAGAGCGTTTCATGAGTTTTCAGAGAACTTGGTCGAAAAATGTGATGAAAATCGTAGTTATATAAAAACGAATGCAAGTTGTATATTTGAAACATTTTTATGTTTCATGAATTTCTCATCATTCTTCGACTCGAACGTTCTGAAAACTAAGAAACACTCTAATAAAGTTACATTCATAATTATGCACATTAGTTAGAGTGTTTTGCGACTTTTCAGAAAATTTGGGTTGAAGAATGTGAAAAAATTGTGGATATATAAAAGGGTCAATAACGGTTTAACTATCAAAGTTTTCGTTCAGTTTAATCATTAAAGTGTTTTTCTAAACAATTTTACCATAAAGTTTTAACTTGTTATGATTTAAACCTCGAATTTTTTTCCTAAATTGTTTAAATCTTGAAGTTTTGGTAACAAAACTAATTAGCAAAATTAATTAATCCCTTAAGTTTAGAATGTTTCTTGATTTTGTAACACCGTATTTTCAACCCAAAATTTTTTATTTTAAATAACACTGCGAAAGCGATTAAATACCAAAAGTATTTACAACTGTACATAAACCACTGTTTACAAAACCATCTAGTTTAAATATCAGTATTACAAAACACGGCTCGTCACAAATAACACATCAGAGGCCTAGGTGATTACTCCCCAAGCTAACCACTCTCAGCCGAGTCGCTGACTTACCAAAACCTATAAAAAGAGTGAGAGGTGGGGGATTAGCACAAAGCTAAGTGAATGGGGGTAAAGCCACAACAGATATATCAGCCAGAACCGCATGATATCAACAACAACAGAAAACAGATAATCGTGTCCCGGAAAGACCGGCGGTTCTGCAGAAACCTACTACCAATGCCGGCCAAAGCAAAGGTTTACCGATAGTTCATTTGCTATTCTCACACAGTATTACCTTAAGTTGCAACGAATGCATCAAAAGATCCCAATACTGATTAGCTGATAGCAAACAAACCCAGCCCATTTGCCTAGTCGAAACTGACTTCCCAACCATCATGTATACATATCACTGACGCAACAATTAATTAACAATCAACCAGTTAATCAATTATCAGATATAACATCTATCCATGCGTCAACCATAAACAGTTGCAACCAAACCAGTTACAACTAATATCACCGTGAGTAAACATCCACTCACCTCAAGTTCTCAGCTTCTCCACTCAGTGATCTAATTTTACTGAGCATGTCCGTTCCCTAGAACACAACAACCAAACATCAGTATCCAATTCATAAATATATATCAAACATATATTTATACCATCTTTAAATCAAACATATCATGTTAGATTCCTATATGAACATTTAGCATATAGCATCAAACATATCCTGTTAGATTCCCATATGAATTTGACTCAATTACTTAGTTTTCATAGTTACTAACCGGTTCTCATGGAACCTATATCACAAACATATGTCCAACTTTACATTATGTTATAGTGAAAAAAAATAATATATACATAAAAAAATTCATATTAATATTTACTAAATTAGACATAAATCGCAAAAGTAAATCCCATAATCACATATGTACGGTTTTTAGTATAAAATCAAAATAAAACCGAATATTTTAGGTTTTTGAAAAAAAACAAACTAAAATTGTTTAATTTTGTAGTAGTTCGGTTTTCGGTTTATAGCTTTTTTAATTTTGAGTTTTTGGAGTGGGTTTAAAAGTCTGAATCACTCAAAAAATTAAAAAAAGTTTTACATCCCCTTAAATATACTGAAGTAGAAAGTGATCACTAATCGAGTTAATTGAATAAGTAAAATACACCGATATACCTTGAGGTGAAACAACAACAACAGTGGCTTGACAAGGAGAAACCCTTCAAAGATGAACATACGTCAACACCATTTTCTAAAGTTCTTTTAGGAAGGAAAGGGAAAGACTTGAAAGGAAACTAAAAAAATGTTGTTTTCCGGTTTCAGTTAAGAAAGAAATGTGGGGATTGGGAGAGGAACTTAGGTTATTTCATCTTAAAATATTTTCTTTCAAAAATAGAATGATTTGAAAAGAAAAGATTCATGTCTCCGTTCTTTCTTTCGTTTCCCTTCCTTTTTAAACTTGAGAGTGTGGTGCAAGTGTAGTTGTGTGGAGGGAATACTCTGGAAGGCAGCGCAAGTGTGGAATATTAAATAGGGGATTTGATTTTCTAGACAGAATATATATGGTTTAAACCTAGAAACCTTTATGTAAATGGTTTGGTTCGGTTTTTTTGTTTGGTTTACAACAAACCTAACCAAACTAAAAAACTCAGTTTATAAAAATTAGAAAACCAAAACGTAGGTTGCTATATCGGTTTTAGTTTTCCATGGTGACTCTAGTAGCAGCGCTCACCAATTGGACAACGGCTGGTTGGGTGATCTCAAATTTTGATGCCCTTTTCGTTTTTCTTTTACCTTTTTTTTACAAAATTCTAATGAAATTACTAATTTAAAAAAATTGACCAAATTAAGAAAACTCTAAAATTGATGATTTTCATGATTTCATTATGGAAAATTCTTACCCTCCTATAATATTTTTTATTTTATCCTCCTACCCACTAAGTTCTACTTAGGGATAGTAATGATCATCCGATCTGATGATCATTCACCTGATCCGATCCATCGGTGGTAGATATGGACGAAGTTAAATAGGTGAATATCGGATGTTTAGTGGAGCGAATATGGATGATAATCATCCATTCATGGATGAATCCATTAATTCGAATTAATTTTTCCTAAATTAAATTTTTATGTAATTAAGTTTATAAATCTATGTATTTACTATATTTTTAACATTTATATATAAATATAATATTGAATATATATATATATATATATATATATAAATATAGTAATAATATTACATTTTACAAATTATGTTTTTCACTTTGATCGTAGTTATATTAAGTTATATTTTAATTCATATCTTTTTTATAAGGAAACTATGTATTTAAATCATGAGTAGCACCCATCTTTCTCTCTTTCTTACCCGAATGTCAAATCAGCGTCACATCATTTTTCCTTCTTTTCTCTCTATTACCCGAAACTTAAGTATAACCTAACCCAAACAACCCAAATATTTTCTCTCTCATTACTCTCTTTATACACTCATTAAAAAAAGAAATCAACGGGTGAGCTCGGGTTCGAAAGCCGAGAGCTAACCCGAAGATGGGGGTGTACCGGTATTCCCGAGACACCCGCATGGAACCTAAAGTTACCCGAAGACTTTTGGGCCATGCGGTACACATGGCCTGTCAACAAAAATCTTAAATTATATGTAATCCATGATATTTCTTTTAGGAAAAATAGTTATTTCGACATTTAATGGATATCCATTTATTCGTTTAATCCGTTGGATATGGATATGGATGATGAAAAACTAAAAGGATATGAATATGATATCATCCAATCCAAATCTGATTCATTGTTATCTCTAGTTGTGACATGTGTGTTCTATTAATTCTCTTTCCTAATCTTCACACTTAATTTTGGCACGTCTTGATCTTGAAAGTAGAAGGATATTATAGAAGGATATAAAACCTGTCTTTTATTATTTGTGTTGAAGTCTATGTTCCAAAAACTCACATTCAAATACTTGTTATTATAGTTAATTCACTTATTCCAATATATAACATATAGTTGATCATTAAAGAAGACTATAAACCTTCTTTCTTCAATCCATTGTAGGAAAGAATTCTTTTTTTTTGGCCATTTGATCCCTCATTCATTTCATTACTTGTCATCAACTGTCACATACTCAACTTCAAATCTCCCAAAAACACACAACTAACATCAATGCATTTGGTATGTATTGGGTTGCTTTGCTTGTGCAAGCATCTGCACAACTTCTCTCATCGTCGGCCTCTCGACATTGTGTTCTTGTACGCACAACATTGCCACAAAGAATACCTGCTTCGCTTCATCGATAGGAACCTTCTTAAGCCGCTCATCCAAGATCTTCCCTACTTCTTCTTTCGTTCCATTTGTTTGCATTTTCGTCCATCGAACAATGTCCAATCCATCTTCCCCAAAGTCCCCAATGGGCCTTCGCCCTGTGACTAGCTCCAATAGTACCACTCCAAAACTATATACATCACTCTTTTCGTCGATCTTCAGCGTGTAGGCATATTCTGTCACCACCAAACCCATTATTAAATTAAGCAATCTTTCTTTAAACCATGTGAACTACAAGTTAAAGAGAAAAAGAGACTATGTCCATGTCCTATATGGCTATATACAATATATATATATATATATATATATATATATATATATATACACACACAACATCAACTTTATAGAATTAAGAGAAAGTAAAGCTTTGGATCCCAATCTTGATATTCACAAGCATAGTTAACTATATTTTCTTTTATAAAAATAGTTTTTGATACAATAAAAGTCAGTTTTTTTTTGACAAATTAGTGTTTTACGACAACCCAACACGAACCTGTCTAATTTCATCAGCCGAACAAAAAAATAACACGTTAGATCGTCATATTATCGAACCCAATCATCATCTCTTGTATATATAAACAGTAGTAAAATGACAAATCTAGTGAGATAAAACATAACAGTGATTAAATTAATAAAGTTACATACCTGGAGCAATATATCCATAGGAGCCTGCAATAGCAGACATACACTCTGATGCAGCCCCATCAGCTTGCAAGAACTTTGCAAGCCCAAAATCAGCTACATGTGCTTCAAAATCTGAACTAAGCAAGATATTATTTGACTTAACATCTCTATGAATAATAAGAGGTGAGCAATCATGATGCAAATAACAAAGACCCTTTGCAGCTTCTATAGCTATTTTAAGCCTTGTTTCCCACTTAAGAACACAACCACCTTTCTTCCCATGAAGCACTTCACCTAAGCTACCATTTGGCATATACTCATAAACAAGTAGATTTGTCTCCTTATTAGAACAAAGCGCGATTAGCCTTACGATATATCGATGTCGAATTCTTCCAAGTGTTTGTATCTCTGCAGATAAACCGCTGTCATGTGATCCTGCGTTGTTGTTTCCTTTACTCGTTCCAAGTTTCTTGATAGCTACTTGTTCTCCATTTGGCATTGTTCCGCCATAAACAACCCCTGCACCACCTTGGCCAATAATATTATTATCTTTTAAGCATTCCAAGATATCCTGACTTGAAAACTCGAGTTTTTGAAACGCGGTGAGCTTCCATTTTGGTTTCGAAGATGATCTCATCTTTCGACTCTTGATAACCGCTACTACAACGAATGCGAGTGAACAAACTAAAAGTCCTAAAGCGAAAACAAGTTTATATCTTGCAGGAACCTTTGTAGTTTTGTTATCAAGTTGATGGTTGATTTGTAAAGGTGATCTAGAAGATGAATCTTTGCATGGAAGTTTCAAGAATGTTCCACAAAGATTAGGGTTTCCCTCAAATGAATTGGGCTTAAAGAGTGAATATTGTCCTGTTTCAGGTATTGAACCTGAGAGATTATTATAGGAGAAATCTGCAGAAGTTAGGCTTTTCATGGAACCAAATTCAATTGGTAGTGTTTGGTTCAGGTGATTCCATGAAAGATTGAGGTAATTCAGTATATGAAGTTGTGAAATTTGAGAAGGGATTGATCCTGTGAATTGATTTCTGCTGAGATCCAAGTAAGTTAGTGAAGAACAATGAGAGATTTCCGGTGGGATTCTGCCGGAAAAGTTGTTCTTACTCAAATCCAACTTCAGTACACTCTTCAAACCACCCATCTCCGGTGGAATCTCACGAGAGATCTTGTTACCATTCAAGAGAAGAATCTTGAGCCCGGAAAAGTTCCCGAATGAAGGTGGAAGAAAACCTGTAAACCGATTGTTTGAAAGATTCAACTGAGCTAGAAACTTGGAAGGATTTGCATTTGATCCTTGTAACTGTCCAGATAAATAGTTATTCTGTAGCTCAACAAGTGACAACAATGGCAAGAACAAGAATCCTTTTGGCAGCGATCCGGTCAGATAATTCTGCCCGATTCGAACTCGGGTAAGTGTTTTACACTCGCCAAGATCATCTGGCAATGACCCGAAAAGAAAATTATCAAAAAGAATCAAGGTTTCTAGCTTCAAATTGAAGCAGAGAAACTTTGGAATGATGCCAGTAAGTTTGTTAGTAGAGAGATCAACATGTGTGAGTTTACTATTTCTTCCCAGCATTGAAGGAATTGTGCCTGTGAAGTTATTATCCCAAAGATTAAGCATTTCAAGATTTGGTAATTCTGCAACAAACATAGAGACATCTCCATGCAATCTGTTCATGAAAAGATTCAAGATTTTGAGTTCTTTAAGAGCAGAGAGCTCTGCTGGAACCTCACCAACAAGCTGATTATTCGAAAGATCGAGCGTCTGTAAGCTAACAAGATTGCTGAGTTCAGAAGGAATGAAGCCTGTTAACCTGTTAGTCTGCAAGAAAAGAGTGTCTAACTTTGTCAAGTTTCCTAATTCATTTGGAATTTGACCCTTTAATCCACAATTTGATAAATCAAGATGAACCAAGTTCACCAATTTACCAAACTCTACTGGAATCCCTCCATCAAACTGGTTGTAATAGCCCAAAAGAAGCTGTTTTAAACTTGTAAGGTTCCCAAGTTGACTAGGTAAGGAACCCTTTAAGTCATTACCACCCAAATGAAGGAATGTGAGCAGCTTCAGATCACCATAAGCTGCGGGAATTTCGCCAGAAAAGTAATTCCCACCAAGGTTTAAGTGATTCAAATTCGTTAACCGAGAGAAACCCGACGGAAGTGAACCCGAGAAGTTGTTGTTGTAAGCATCAAAAACTTGAATTTTCGTCGACAACATGAAATCAAACTCGAGACCTCCACTGAACACATTATTGGATATGTTAAGGAACCGAAGTCTTTTTAACTCATGGATCGTTTTAGGGAATGAACCCGAGAAACCATTTCCAGGCACAGAGATGTTTTCAAGCGAATGAAGTCGAGTGATAACGGGTGAAAGAGTACCCGAAAGGTTTAGATTCGATAAGTCAAGAGAGACTACCGAGAAAGCGGTGTCATCGCAAGTGATTCCGGCCCAATTCGAGCAAACCGAAGCGTAATTCGAGAGGTTCCAAGTGATCAAAGAAGGGTGGTTGGAGAATACAAATGATTGTTTCAAAGAAACAAGTAGTGAGGCTTGTTTTTTGAGGGAAATGGAATGACAAGAAATGAACAAGAGAAACAAGACAAAAGTGATGAGGAATGGTAGCTTCATTTTGGGAGAAATGAGCATAGTGATGGATCAAAGTGTTAGAGGAAGTATATGTGGTTTGCTGAAGCATCCAACACAGATTTTGGAAGTTGTCTGGTAATGATAGCAACATCTGATTTCATGGTTACCAAGTTTTGATTTTTTGTCAGAAAGATAACAGTAAACAAACTGATAAATGCAACTATTAATCATGTTTTCTTTAACCCACTTTAGTTGTTATAATAATAATATAAAACCATGGATAAAGAAACATAAGTAAAAAGTGGTTTCCTACCAACTAACTTTATGATCAATACAAAAGAGGTAAATTGTGTAAACCGCATAGGACATGAGACGAGGATTTTAAACCCTAGACCTTCGTTTTATGCTGAATGTACCCAACTGCTAAGCCAGAGTTATGGAGATTAATAATGTTATTTGTAGGGCTGTAAACGAACCGAATAAAGGACTTGTTCGTGTTCGTTTGTTTAACTTTAATCGAACAAATAATCGTACATAAAACGAATGGATTTTTTTTCATGTTCGTTCGCTTAACTTTGGCAGAACAAATAAACAAACGATCTTTTGTGATCGACTGTTTAAAAGATTCGTTAGTTCGTGTACACTTTTGTTCGTTCATTTAAATGATAAACGAACTTAAACGAATGAATACACACTATTATGCAAATCCAACATTATTAAACACACACACACACACATATATATATATATGTATATATAAATGGGCAAAATACGCGAAAATACAAAAAACTTTGCCAATATTGTCATTGCATGCAATTAACTTTATTTTGTACCTAAAAATCTATACAACTTATAAATTTTGTTCATTGTATACAATTGGTAACTTGATTACCAAGTTACCGGTTATCGATTGTATACAATGAACAAAATTGGAAAGTTTTTTGTATTTTTAGGTACCAAAGTTCTTTTATTTTTTGTCAGGTTACCGGTAAGTTACCTATTATAGGTCTTGCATACAATGAACCAAACTTGTAAGTTTTGTGTATTTTTAGGTACAAAATAAAGTTGGTTGCATACAATGACAATATTGACATAGTTTGTTGTATTTTAGTGCAATTTGCCCTATATAAATATAAGCACACACAGATATATATATATATATATATATATATATATATATATAAACAAACAAACGGATAACCGAACGTTTACGAACATAAATGAACAAACAAGAGATATGTTCGTCTTCGTTCGTTTAATTAAACAAACGGAAAATTTTGTTCATGTTAGTTCGTTTATTAAGCAAACGAACATAAATAAACCTCCAACGACGAAAGATTTCAAAAACACGTACTTCCTAAACGTTTGATTCGTTTACTACTCTAGTTATTTATAAAATAAAAGAAAACTTTAGATATGAGTGAGGTACGTATATTCCTACCCTCTAATAAATTTTTATTTATTTTTATTGGATTTTGGATCATCTTTAACTTTATGTGGTAAAGTAAAAGCAAAAGAAAATGCACTTCCGCTGCTAATATACCTTTTCATCCACCAAAATTCCCTCCCATGGAACACACTATGGAACCCACACCTACACACTAAAGATACTATGAGTGGCTTTCAAATTTTGACCCATGTCTAGGTAAAATTCATGTAAAAAAGGAAACTCGTTATTTATTTGGTCACGATAAATCGTATAACCCAGAGTTAAATACATATAAAAAGATTTGATTCTGGAACCTTCGGTATATACTACATGTCCCTATGACTAAACTAATATTACGAAGACCAGTGTGTATGGCCGGTTTTTAAAAAAAATTAACAATGTACTCAAAAGGGCCCCAAGACACCTTTTGTTTCAAGATTTATAAGAAGTTAATACTAATTTTTACAACACACTTAAATATTGAAGTAGGAGATTTTAATTGAGCTTTTTCATTCTCTTTGCTAATTTATATTTTTAAGGAGTTTTCCCAGGTTAGAGATCCTTCAGGAGGTGTTGAGCCTTTAACTCAGATATATGCAATCTAACCGATTTTATCTATGATCGTTTTCTAAGCATCCTTCTGGCTATCTTTAATTGAAACCCAGTAGGACTATAACCCTTGACCTCCCCTATTTGAGACAAGTGTTTTACCCACTAGGCCATGAGAAGATGGTTTGTTTGCTAATTATGTAAGCAGATTTTGTTTTTTTGGAAGGCATTTGGAAGAGTGTTGCTTGCTGTGCCTTTAGGCCGCTCCAACGAAAAGAAAAAGAAAAAGAAAAGGAAAAAAGCAAAAGCAAAAGTAATAGCAATGCTTTTATTCTCCTACACTTTGTTGGGATTCATTCTTGGCATGGGCCTGTGTCTGTGTGGATTTGGGAAACTAATATTATGATGTGGTCAAGGGTGAGTTTGTGAAGACACCAGTTTGCAGAGCATATTTTCAGATACAGATCAATTTGGTCCCCTTAGTCTTCTTCTCTCTTTCTTTTTTTAACTTTGGACAAAGATATAGGAATACCATTTATCTTAAATATAATCGGAATGTGTAACGATCGCACCCGTCATAGGTACCGCTAACCGTACCCTTATCAATTCTGCTTTATCTTTTGTATTAAAACTCCACTTGTTTGTTTGCATGCTGCAAAAAGACAAAATGTGATCAAGGCTCATGAGAGAATACAAGTACAACCAACTGAAGACATAATTTAAAGTCCCAAAAGAAAAACCATAATACATGTGCAACCATATTGTTGGGAAATGGTATGCATGGGGCATAAGTGAAATCAGTACTAGTATTTTCAGTGGCAACACACACTTTTGATCCTCATTTCTACTCATTATATATGATTAATATTGATGATGATGCTTACAGAAACACAGCCATTATCATCACATTTGGAAACTTCCATTTATCATCATGAGCCATCGCATGTGCAAATACAAATTCATCATTTTCCTAGTACTAGATAAGACAAGTAATTGCAAGCCCTAATACCAAAAACAATAAGAAAAAATAAGTTAGTTCAACGGTAGACGTAGCTTGATCATATCGGCAAGTTCACCACGTAAATTATATATTCTTTCTCCATTGTCTTACCATTGTTTATATGTGGTTTGTGTTTACTTAATAACTTTGTTTTACTCTTACCCATATCACTCATAATTGTAAAAATAAAATAAAAATTATAGGTATAACTATATAAGACTAGAAGATAAGGAAAAGAAAAGCAGCAGCATTACAAGGGTCAGCTAAAAGTATTAACATCATTTTCAACCTCGAACGAAGAATATACTCGAATGAAAAAAGAAAAAAAAAGTGTGTTTCATTAGGCACAAGTGCCTGCAGGAATGATTCTTGAATAAAGAGAACTGCATTTGCAAAGTGCTACACAAAAGATGGCAAAAGTTAGAATTTCACCCTAGTGGTCCTAATGTGAATTTCCTCATGACTCCTCGATGCTCTGTGTTTGACCAGATTAAAACGAGATTTAAATTAGACAGAATTTTTTTGCAAGAATAGAAGGAAAACAAGTATTATTAAGGAAACAAGATGACAAACCAGTCTTTTGAAGGATTTGCTTTGAGCTGCTATATTTGCATTCTCGTCTGGCTTCGCACGATCCAGGGCCTGGAGAACCATGAATAATATTTCAGCACAAAAATTTACACACAAATGATCATGCCATTTTTGACACTTTATCTATATAATCCATTATCCGGTTAGTTAGCAAATAAAATGAGTTTTAGATCATCGATTTAGGGAGTGTTTGGGATTGCCTTTTGATACTGATTATGTGACTATTGTGATTTGAAATCGTAATTAGTTAGTTTAGAGTGTTTGGGGTAGTGTTCTTTAATCAATTATCTGCGCTTTGGAGGTAACAAAACACAGTTTTGAGAATTTAGTTTGCGGTTGCTTTTTCAAACTTATTATCCAGTTATGTTCAAGAAAAAATAATTATCTAATTATTGCCATTTTACCCTTTAAAAATCATTCACTCTACTTTGCCAAACACTCAAAAAATATTATTACCTGATTATTGCGAGATAAAATAGCTAATCAAATCTAAACACTATTATTCTGCACCACTTTTGTTACAGCAAATTATCTGATTTTGATTATTAAAACGCATAATCTATTTTCAAAACGCAATACCAAACACCCCCTTGATACCAGTTGGAACTTGAAACAAAATTGATTATTCGGAGGGTAAAAGAAAATTTGTCATTTACCCCCCTTCTTTTAACCTAAATTTAGAGACTTCTACTTCAATTCCGTAGTCTCTCTTAGAATGTCCTTTTGACATTTCATCCATCCCGAATTCAAAATAATCAACCACTTAAGCATCTGATTATTATTCGATGTTTACATTTGAAATGTACATGGAGTGTTCTAAAGACGATGCTTTTGATGCTATTGTTATATTTTTCGGGCCTATTTGGACCAAAAAAGGTTTACCTGGATTAACGATTCCACACGACGTCTCATCCGAGTGTGCATGAAACCTTCGGAACACTGTAACCAAATGCAAAAGAATTGAAAATTATGAATATGTCAATCAAGCTCGGGTTATCTTTCATTTGCCAGCAGAGTATCAATTACACCCAGCAACTTGTTAAAGCATTACGGGATGAAATATGGTAGTGTTTACTAATAATTGTAAAACTACATATTTAGCCTCGTTATCCAAAACAGAAACGCATAATTTGATTTCATGCAAATGAAATGCAGATCCTTATCAGAGCAACAGCTAGCAGACTCATTCTCTTCACCCTCATGGATGAATGTTTAGACCTTAGAGAAGCAACTGTTTTTTACAACAAGAATCATATTACTTGTTAGCTTAGTGTTTTCTTTTTTTTTTCATGGATGAATGTTTAGAAAAGCAATTTTTTTTACAAGAAGAATCATATTACTAGTTAGCTTAGTGTTTTCTTTTTTTCAATCACACACGGAAACTATGTACTATCCTGGAATATAACATATCACTCTAATGTTTAATGACTCAATTCAGCTATTTTAAATACTTAACCTATCACTATCCTGTTTATAGGGCTAGAATATAACCCATCACTCTAATGTTTAATGACTCAATTCAACTATTTTAAATACTGGCAGAAAATCTGAGTTATGAAAAGGAGAGAACAAAATGCAGAAATCTCACTTTCACATGATAGTTCACATACGCATGAAATGTTGATAAGCTCCAAACAGTTTTGTCCAGTTTCATTCCTTCAACGTGGCGTGGGGAAATAACTGCATGAGTTAAAACAGCCAATAGAAAATGTTTTATACACAGCTGACAAACAAATAAACTGCTCAGAGTTATCACCATAATTACCAAATGAAACAAAACCAGCATTTGCAGATAATGCATGTTCAGGAGCACCCTTCAGTTCAGTAGGAGGGGAAGAAGACCACAAACAAGCAGGGGCATTATTAAGTCCAGCAGTACGTCTTGCTTCTACAAACTCCTGCAAAAACATATAGACGAAAATACTGTCAACTGCTTTTCTTGATGACATGGTTTTTTATTGCTGATGAAAAAGAAAACTTCCATCACAAAAAGAATTGTAAGTCATTTAAAAAACTATTAACCAATAAAATTTTCATTTTACACAAATTCTTAAATCTATATTTCTTTCTAAATTCTTATCATTTTACATCCTTTATACATTATACATTTTAATTCAATCTTTTAAATTCTCAATCTATTAAGAATCGTTAGTAACAAAATCCTTTTCAGACATTGTATAAAAATTCTTTAATTTGTTACTCGTTATACATTTTCTATCATTTTATAGCATCATACCATTTACTTCTATACTTCTAGATGTTTGATTCTTCTTGGTAGATGTTTTTGAGGACACACCTCCTGCCACCCCCATTGGCCACCATTCCCATCTAGGTTCATTGCCTTCCACCACTAACTCCTATTCAAACACACAAAATGTGTTGAGACTGATGTGTACATGGAAAATCATCAAAACATAAACCAGAACTAAAATTCAATGACTGAGGGTGTACTACAACATGTCGACCAAGTGCTCGAGAAAAGTTCTCACGGGTTCCACTTGAAAAGTTGTCCTCAACAAATCTTGTTTCTCAGTGATGCCATGCAGGATCCACTTGTTAGGGATCAAGACAACCTTCAAGCGTTAAAAGAAACAAGATAAACACGACACCAAGATATAATGTGGTTCGGTCGTCAGGGTCACGACCTACGTCCACGGGCAGAAACCAGAGACTTCTTTATTATAACTAAAGTGTTTACATAGATGTCACCCCAAAGGTGCATAGGTTGAATGAAACCTAGCTACGATATTTATAGACACTAACTAGAAACCCTAATTAATAACAAACATAAAGCCGCCACCATCCTTAAATCTCGTACACGAATAGACACAAAAATCAAATCTGGCTCCAATTTAAAAACACTCCACGACGTGGAGCAATAGCTCACGCCGTGGAGCCTTCGAAAACCACATATGTTCCACGATGAGCACCAAGTTCACACGCTAGAAACCTCTTGATTTTTGTCTATTCCACATGCACTTCCAAATTTTTCCATGCAACAATTTAATTCAGAAGGACTTAAATAAAACCCGGCGATTTACGTTAACGTCGAGCTTTCGTTATTTCACGCCGTGAACCGTCTTTCCCCATGCCTTGAACCATCTTGCTTAAACCAAGATCCGACATTGCAGACTTCATGTCAAGCTCTTCCTAAATTAGATTCTAGTTTCAATATAGTACCGCTAATTTCAAGTCACACCTAACAATCTCCCCCTTGACTTGAACTCTCTTCGACCAGTCAACCGAGATTATCAAAGAACCGTCTCTTTCCTGCCAACCTCACCGAAGGGACTACCTCCTTACACAAGTCACGAAGTCCAACACTGCGTCACGCGATTTCACTAGAAAACAACTCCACCTGTGTCGTCTTTACTTCGTTTGATCAATTTTCCAGCTCCAAGGACGGTACATGCAACCTTTTGACATCCGGAGGTATAGACGCTTCCGATAAAGCTTATCACCAAGCTTTTTCCACAAACCAGCAACCGTCGTTTGATACACCTCCACGTACAACACCTTATCAGTTAAACACCGCAAAACATGCTTTTGCCGGAACATCTCTTTCCATTCTCCCCCATATCATCTGGAAGTTTATCTTCTCCTTCTAACGCCGTCGCTTAATCCTGTTGTACTAGAAGAGCCCTTGTCCAGCAAAACTTCAAAACATGCTTTTACTTGAGATCTTCAATCAACAATACGCGAGCCAAGACAATCTGCTCTGATACCACTTGTTAGGGATCAAGACAACCTTCAAGCATTAAAAGAATGGGGATAACAAAAACAAGATAAACACGACACCAAGATATAATGTGGTTCGGTCGTCAGGGTCACGACCTACGTCCACAAAGACGTCTTTATTATGACTAACAGTGTTGTAAAACTCGGCCTAGGCGGCCGAGTACTCGGGGAGTACTCGGAAATCGGCCACCTACCGAGACGAGTTGGGGCTACTCGGCCAAATAACTCGGATTCGGTCAAAACTCGGTCCTACTCGGCATTACTCGGTCCTACTCGGCCAACCGAGGTCAAAAAACTTTTTTTGAATTTTTAAAAGGCATACGACACACAAGTAACTATATTTTTTTAACCTTATCTATTTCCTCTCTTCCGCTACTTATCACAAGTACGAAATCAATAGTATCTCTTCCACTTTTTCTCATGACCGTCGACTATACGACGCAATTTGAAGTTTTTAACAATTATGTTTATGCTTCTAACATATTTCTTGGGCCCTATGAACAATTATATATATATATGAGTATTTATGAACATACTACATGTGAATTTTTGAATTTATACATAAAAAAATCCCAATCCGAGTACTCCCCGCCTAGGCCGAGTACTCGCTACTCCCCGGTCGACCGCTCGAGTAGCGCCTAGCGATTTTTGCAACATTGATGACTAAAGTGTTTACATAGATGTCACCCCAAAAGTGCATAGGTTGAATGAAACCTAGCTACGATACTTATAGACACTAACTAGAAACCCTAATTAATAACAAACATAAAGCCGCAGCCATCCTTAAATCTCGTACACGAATAGACACAAAAATCAAATCCGGCTTCAATTTAAAAACACTCCACGACGTGGAGCAATAGCTCACGCCATGGAGCCTTCGAAAATCACATATGTTCCACGACGAGCACAAGTTCACATGCCATGCATACCTCTTGAATTTTGTCTATTCCACATGCACATCCAAATTGTTCCATGCAACAATTTAATTCACAAGGACTTAAATAAAACCCGGTGATTTACTTTAACGTCGAGCTTTCGTTATTTCACGCCGTGAATCGTCTTTCCCCATGCCGTGAACCATCTTGCTCAAACCAAGATCCGACATTGTAGACTTCACGTCAAGCTCTTCCTTAATTAGATTCTAGTTTCCATATCGTACCGCTAATTGCCTAATTTCAAGTCACACCTAACACCACCGCTGAAAGTGGATCCACTAGTGTCATCTGATCGGAATCGACATTGAAACAGCAATCGGAATCTATTCTTGCGTCTGTACCTCAAACCTCTCAACATTTCTTTTTCAAAACATTTTGAATCACCCTGGTTCCAAAACCCAAATCAATTTGAAACATAGAAACACTAGATCTAAGAAGAGGAGAGGGAAAGAACGTGGGGAGGAGGCTAAATGTCTGATGATGGTGGCCAGCTGAGAATGGCAATAGACAAAGAGAAAACTGAAAGGGCGAGGGATAATATTATTATTATTTGTCTTTTAATATTATTATTAAATAAAATGCCACCTAAGCAAGAATACATGACAATGAATGTCACATTATTGATTTTATGGTATGCCTAACCAGTTACCACAAGTACCACAAAGAAAATCCAATTTCACTGTTTATTAAATAAGGTTCTCAAGTACTCAGTTCTGGGATAATGGCAACCAAGAGAGGAGCATGGAGGCCAAGATAATCGAGAATTTGGAGGCCGATATGGCGCAATTCCAATCTAAGGTACATAGGCAGTTGTCCATGGTGGAGGTTGATGTACATCGATGCGGCAAGAAAGAGCACAAAAGTTCAAGAAGGTGTTAAAGGGCTGGCGATTTGCCGGGCCACGTGAACAATCGTACCTAGAACAAAATATCGGGTCTGATTTGAAAAGAGACGGAGAAGAAACTGAAGACACAAACTCATACCCTAAAGAAGTCAGCGCTGAACAAGAAGAAAAGGGGGTTGTTGGCTTGTTGCAGATTGCAACGAGGAATCAGATTGGTTTTTGGGCTCTTGGTGAGAGTTGACTTTCCTGGTGCTCTCGATGAACATGGGCTGCTTATTTGGTTTGCTTTAGAGCCTCACCTTGAGATGAAGCTACAAGGGAAAATATGAAATCCTGGAATTAAGATAAGAGGGGAAAAAGCAAAACACCCCGGTTGTTTTAATACTATAATGATTAGATAAGGATATTACCATTAGTAGATATGTTATATTATTTAGTAGATAAGTTTTATTATTTTCTACGATACAATTGTACTTTAGATAAAAATTAGGAATTAGACTTTTATAGGATCGGATTCTCATATTTTAGTTATATATAGGCCATTAGGGTTGTACTTTTCATATGCTTAATATTCTTAAAGTGACTTCAAATTATTGGGAGAACCAATGGACTTCTCGAAAGTATGGATGGCAATAAGACGGGTATTGGTGATCCCAATCCCATACCCGATTATAAAATTGTGTCCCATATCTGGTCCTATCCCGTCGGATACCCCGGTTACTAAATAACCATCGGGTTTGTGGGTATACCCGCGGGTATCGGGTATCCAATATGATCTTGGTCTATTAGAATTTACCAAAAATGATTTTCATTACTTAAAGCTTAATTTCAATCACATCAAAACAATGAGTTGGATTTTTTTAAAATTTTAATCTCTAGCAACATTAGCAGTTCAAAATTTAGTACTTGTTACATAAATAGAATTATCCACATACAAGTTCAAATATCTAAATTTATGATAAACTAATCCAAACCGTTACATAAATAGTGAAAACAATATTATTAATCTCCATTCATCTATTCTCTCACATTAGTAGTTTCACAAGTTGAAATAATTAAAAGATATATATGATTAATTCTAAAGTTTCTAATCTCGTATATATATTTACCTCGTCACCAACAACGCAAACATAGTCAACTTATAATAATTCTATATATATTAAAATCTTAATTTATTAGTAATAAAATTATAAATATCATAAAAAATACAAATGGTTCGGGGTCGGGTAATTGGGCGGCTTAACCGTCCCAAACCTGCGAAAGTTTTTAAAAGAAAACCCACACATGGTCCTATAACCATTTACCCATCCCAAATGTTTCGGGTTTGGGTTTTCCCATCAGGATCGGGTATTTTTGCCTTCCCTACTCGAAAGACAATTAATCTATCTTTTTCATTAGTTTGTTCTAATTTTGATTCATCTCCATTCTAGTAATTACCAATATTCCTGGTCATCTCTTGGGGATTTTAGTAATTACCATACTTCTTTATCGGAAATGAACAAATTTCTTCTTATTAATATAGCTCAAGAGCTTTTTGTGTTTCCTCATTTCATGTAACATTACTAAATTATTCCCCTCTAGATCGCACTGGGAAATCAGGAATATGATGCTATTACCTGTAGGAATGATGTTGCAAGAACAGTATCAATGGAATCACTGAATCTCATAGGAAACACCACAGTAGCCTTTTCTACCTGTCACAATAATTAATAAATGATCATTAAAATTTCAAGGAAACTACTGATAAAGGGTGCCATAAAACTAAATCATGAGATCATGGTTTTTCATGACACCACTACCAATCAAAAAGAGCATGTACGGCAATAATTGACATTTCTCTGCTGGGATAAAAGCTTAAGAGCTATAAAACTGGTAGTAGCACTAAGAATGCTATAGAAAAAGAAATGAGCATCAAAAACCATGGAAATCCAGTAACAACTGATGTATTAAAACGCTAACTACTAACTACAGCTAATGATTTGCATCTTATACTTGAATAAAGAAACAGGCCTCTCCAGAAAATACATTCAAACATGACTACATGTGTTATTTAGTTTTTGTTTGGCTTAATTTGATTGTATCTTTTATTTCCACTTGCTTTTAGCTTGGCAAGAGAGGCATAACTAATATCCATGCTCCATTTTGAGTATATTTTACCAAAATTTACTGGATTCATAATGCTTAAGGTTAATGTTTAATTCAAATCTTCTAGTCATGTGTTTCCTTAAGTAAGTTATGAAAACCTAAGAGATATCTCTTTCCCTTAGGATATACCACATGATTTTAAATATATTATACACCTTAACTAGTTAGTCAGGTTTGGATGATTATGCATGATTACCATGATAAATGAGTTACCTATTACTTCTAAAAGCACACATGTTTTAGGTTCTTGAGGAGTTCGAGGATCAAACCAGCATGCATACATTTTCGTTCCTGCATTTCTTACGTATAGGTTATTCATATCATTGTAACCATCACAATCAATCAAATAAATAAAAATAACCTTGTGGTTCAATCTCAACTAACATTCTGAAAACCTTGTTCTTTGGAAGTTGTCAATTTTCTCCCCCTTCTGCAACTACAAAGGTGTAATCAGAGGAGATACATAAAGGGCTGGAAGAAACTTATATATATATATATATTACTGATGTGTTTCTTACATGTAAAAGGACAAGGATATATATACACAAGGGAAAGGGAAACCCTAGCCCAGCAAGGCCCATCAGGAAAGCAATCTAATAAGCTAAATCCTATACAAAGAATATTAACTATATTAATTCTAACACTCCCCCTCAAGCTGGAGCATAGATATTAATCATGCCCAGCTTGTTACACATGTGAGTGATTCGGTTTCCAGGTAGGGCTTTAGTGAAAACATCGGCTAATTGATTGCCGGTTCTGATGTGGGAAGTTGAAATCGATCCATCCTCTAGCTTTTCCCGAGTGAAATAACAATCTACTTCAATATGTTTAGTTCTCTCATGGAATACCGGATTATTTGCAATGTGAATTGCTGCCTCGTTGTCACACCATAGATTCATTGGCTTTGACTGATTAAATCCGATCTCACCCAGAAGGTTACGTAACCATATCAATTCACAGGTGGTTTGGGCCATCGCACGATATTCAGATTCAGCACTTGATCTTGAGACAACATTTTGTTTCTTGCTTCTCCAGGACACCAGATTCCCTCCCACAAAGACACAATAGCCTGTTGTTGATCGTCTGCTGGTAGGGTCTCCACCATAGTCAGCGTCAGTAAATCCTTCCACGATGTGATGACCATAGTTTTGATATTTGATGCCATAACCAGGAGCTCCCTTTAGGTATTTCAAAATATGACAGACAGCATCCCAATGTGCGGTCTTTAGTGATGACATAAATTGACTTACCACACTAACTGGAGAGGCAATATCAGGGCGTGTGATTGTCAGATTATTTAGCCTTCCTACAATTCGTCTATACTTCTCTGGGTTCTCAAGAGGTTCCCCGTCATCGGCCTTCAGCTTCACATTTGGGACCATAGGAGCTTCACAGGGCTTCGTATCGATCATACCAGAATCATTCAAAATGTCTAGACAATATTTACGCCGAGACAGACAAATTCCTTTGTGAGTCCGAGACACTTCAATTCCCAAGAAATATTTCAGTGGACCAAGGTCCTTAGTCTGAAATTGAGACGCAAGAAAGTCTTTTAGTCTCTTGATTCCATCCTCATCACTGCCAGTGACCACAATATCATCAACATAAACCACTAACAGAATACATCCAGATTTAGACGAAGCAAAGAACACCGAGTGGTCATATGAGCTCCTTTGTAAGCCGAACTTAGTCACTACAAAACTAAATCGTCCAAACAAGGCACGAGGAGATTGCTTTAGGCCATATAGAGACTTCCGTAGTTTACAAACCTTCCCATACTCCCCCTGAGCAACGAACCCAGGGGGTTGCTCCATGTAAACTTCCTCTAGCAAATCTCCATGTAAGAAAGCATTTTTCACATCCAATTGATGAAGAGGCCGATCATAATTGGCCACTAGAGAGATAAAAAGCCGGATCGACGACAACTTTGCAACTGGAGAAAAGGTTTCAGAGTAATCAACTCCATAAGTCTGAGCATACCCCTTTGCCACCAAACGAGCTTTCAACCGAGCCACGGAGCCATCAGGATTAACTTTCACAGTAAATACCCACTTACAACCAATTGCTCTTTTACCGGCAGGTAGCTTTACCAAATCCCATGTATCGTTATGATCAAGAGCATTGAGCTCATCAACCATAGCATCCCGCCATCCAGGATGAGTCAAAGCTTCACCAACCGTAGTTGGAATAGGTATAGAGTCAAGAGTAGAAACCAAAGAGCGAGAGGACCTGGAGAGTTTATCATAGGAAACAAAAGAAGCAATGGGATACGTACAGGAACGTTTACCTTTGCGAACGGCAATGGGAATATCATGATCAGGATCTTCAGTTACAGAATCTTCGAGTGTGTCACTCTTAGGAGAAGGCGGATCTGCAGACTCAGATGGTAATGGTTCAGAAGGAGATCGTTGGCGTCTATGATATACATGAACAATGGGTGGTTTAGTTGCTTCTGGAGATGATGCAGATGGGGCAGAAGACTCAGAATTGGATGAGGAAGGTGGGAATGGAGCAGAAGACTCGGAAACAGGTATTGTATATAGTAACAACTCATCAACTTTGTCCCTTTGAGAATCCAAGAGGGATACAGGGTAGAATGGCACGTTTTCATGAAAGGTAACATCACGAGAGACAATATACCGGTTAAGTGTAGGAGAGAAGCACCTGTAACCTTTCTAGAAACGAGAGTAGCCAAGGAAAACACATTTCAAGTTCTTGGGATCATGTTTGGTTATACTTGGACGCGTATCACGAACAAAGCACGTACTACCGAAGATCTTTGGCTCGATGGGAAACAATGGCTTTGCAGGAAACAGAACAGAGAGCGGGGCTTCTCCATTCATGACAACAGAAGGCATTCTATTGATGAGGAAACAGGCTGTAGCTACAGCATCAGCCCAGAAGGGCTTAGGAACAGACATTTGAAACAGAATTGCTCAAGCCACTTCAAGGAGATGACGATTCTTTCTTTCAGCTACTCCATTTTGTGTTGGAGTATCAACACATGAGGATTCATGGAGAATACCATGTTGAAGCAGATATGACTGAATTGATTGGGACAAATATTCCTTGGCATTGTCACTACGTAAGATTTTAATAGATGTCTGGAACTGAGTTTTAATTTCAGAATGAAAGGAACACAAATGATCAAACACTTCTGAACGAGTTTTCATAAAATACAACCAAGTAGTTCAAGAGTAATCATCAACAAATGTAACAAAATATCGAAACCCAGTCTTAGCTGTAACAGGACATGGACCCCAAACATTAGAATGAACTAATTCAAATGGGGACGCAGCCCGCTTATTGACTCTAGGACTTAAATGAACACGCTGATGTTTGGCAAACTGACATGACTCACATTGTAAAGACAGTAGATGAGAAAACTCAGGACACAACTTCTTGAGGCTCTGTAGGGAAGGATGACCTAGTCGACAATGGACTTCAAAAGGAGATGATGAACTAGAACTCGCCAAGGAATATGGTGTACGTTGTTCAAATATATATAGGCCATCTGATTCCCGTCCTTTACCAATAATTTTCTTTGTCTGCAAATCCTGAAATACACAATGATTAGGAAAGAATGAGACACTACAGTTCAGAGTACGAGTGATCTTGAGTTAAATGAAAATTTTGGTAAGTTTAGGACCGAGGGTAATGAGACTGAGGGGGACAATTTCACTGTGCCAGAACCAATTACTTTGGAAACAGAGCCATCAGCTACTATGACTTGAGTTGACGAGGTATGTTTATTGAAATTAGAAAGGAGTTTAGAGTTACCAGTCATATAATCTGAAGCACCTGAATCAATGACCCATTTGGAGGAGGATGATACAAAGCATTTTTCAAAGTTACCTGTCTCAGCAAACATAGCAGTAGATGTAGTGGGATTCTCGGAGTCCTGTGTATGAGCATGCTCCTCTTTAGGTTTCACAGTTGTGTTATCTGATGTAGCTACAGCGTGTGCAGATGAGAGCCTCTGATTTCTAGCCAGCCGCTTCTTGCAATTGAACTTCGTATGACCCATCTCATGGCAATAGTAACATTCAACATTACTATAATCGGAGTTAAGCTCACGTGAGTCAGATGCTCGATCGTTATGACCGCCTCTAGAACTTCCCTTATAACCTCCACGAGATCCTCCACGAAAGCCACCACGGTATCCACCTTTACTCACCAAAGTTGTATTATGATCAGAAGGTTGGGTGGACTGAAAGTTCTCATTTCTAAGAACACGAGCAAATGTCTCTTGAAGAGAAGGTATTGCTGATTCATTCAAGAACTGAGATCTGATGGAATCGAATTCTGGTCGTAGACCAGACAGGAAGCTAATAACAGCTATTTGTTCCCTTTGAGCCTGCATAACTTTTACATCAGTACTCAATGGGAGAAGAGAGTTTAGTTCTTCATATATCTTCTTAAATTCCATAACATAAGCAGTAAGAGACCGGTCTTGTTGTTCCCCACAATGAAAATTCTTGCAAACAGTATAAATTCGTGAAATGTTGCTTTGTCCAGAATACAAAAAGTCAAGATAGTCTATTAACTCTTTCACGTACTCACAGTGACTGACAAGAGTTGAAACAGAGGGCTCAATTGAGTTAATAATTTGCAAGAATAAACGAGCATCTTGTTGTAACCAACGGTCACGATCATCCTGACTAGGAGGGTCAGATTCCAGATGAGAAGCCATTCCCATGCTACGAACATACAAGCGAACAGTTCTAATCCATTCAAAGTAGTTGGTACCATTAAGTTTGTTGTCAGTAACTCTACTATTTGTTGGAATAAAATCTAGTGTACGAACACTAGAATACTTTTCATCAGATTTCTCCTCAGATTTAGCCATTTGACACCAAGATTTAAGTAGCCAAGTAAATACCAACACCACAGATCAGATACAGAAACTAGATCTCAAAACTTTCTAGAGCACCCAACGGTGAAACTTACCGGAACAGATGAAACTTACCAGAAACGGAACGAGGGGACAAAACCGAGCAGACCCGTGAAAATACCGGCGTCAATGGTGGCCGGAGGGGTCCTCACGCGCCGGCGCGTGGAGCAACGGGCAGCGGACGACAACGGCGCGTGGCGGCGCGTGGAGCGGCGGATGGTGGTCGGGTCGGTTGGGTTTTGGTCGCCGGAAATCACTGACTACGATTGCAGGGGAGGTGAGATCGTACGAAGACAATCTGAGGTCCGATTGAAGCAACAAATCTAGATGTTGTTCAGACTTGTACCTTCAGCTGTTCAGACTTGTACCTTCAGCTCTGATACCATGTAATCAGAGGAGATACATAAAGGGCTTGAAGAAATTTATATATATATTACTGATGTGTTTCTTACATGTAAAAGGAAAAGGACAAGGATATATATACACAAGGGAAAGGGAAACCCTAGCCCAGCAAGGCCCATAAGGCCCATCAGGAAAGTAATCTAATAAGCTAAATCCTATACAAAGAATATTAACTATATTAATTCTAACAAAAGGTATTCAAAAGAACTAAACGACTAACTTAGTCGTTAAATATGTTTACATGTATAATGTTTTTTCGCATGTATGAAACTACAAAGGCTACATGGATTTACAGTTGGTTACAAACACTAATCACTCATGCCAAAATATGTAAGATTACCAATAACAAGGATAGGTAAATTACCGGCCTCAGCCACCTATAGGTAACCTCAATTAGGCATTGGAAGCATTTCCCAGTCTAAACTCTAAAATGGATGTCACCTTATCAAAACAAAACCTGTTGCATGCTTATTGAAGAACTACATTAAATCCGAGATTACCAAAAAATGGTAGCCAGTTTCCTTTTGTAACTTTGTGTAAGCACTAAAATCGTGGAATTTGTCAATAGTATTTGACAAACTTGCCTTTCAAAAAAGGGTATTTGACAAACTTGCACATTTACTAATTAGGTTTTTTTCCCTTTTCTAAGTTTGCTTGAAAAACATCCTAGAGAATCTCTCTTGAATCATTTTGATTAGCATGATCCAAGAAATTAATCAATGATATTTAATAATGATTGTTAATCCATCATCTACTACCAAAGTTTCCCTCTAATCTCGTGATTAGAAATGCTAACTAAGAAAAGATACATGAATTGACCCTACAGCCTCTTCATCAGAAAAACTATCTAGAATGTGAAGCTTCCGTTACCATATTAACAACAACAACACAATAACCAATCCGCAAGAAACAGGGTATGGGGGAGGTAAGATATAGCCAATCATACCCCTACCCACAGGTAGAGAGAATGATAAATGAAGCAAAAAAGTAATTACTAATTAAATAGATATATTTATTGACAAATAAGTCTGCACCTGCGGAATAAGGAAGAATGATTCATTGGGTCGGTGCACAAGGGGAACAAGCACCCCAGCACTGGAAGGCACAGACCTGGATGCAAGGCGCTTCAAGATTACTCGTAATGGGGCACCCATTACTACCTCCCTCACAGATGCAATCTTTACCAAGAGAGCATGTTTATTCTCTGCACAATCAAAAGGTAACAGTGTCATAACCACAAGTAGATCTAACCAAGGAAAAGCCCATGTTCATAGATTACAAAATGTGAACATTTTTATTCAAATACCAACACACGGTAGAATCATATAGAAAGAAAAATTGGAAATAATGTTTGGAGGTTGGACATGTACGAGATCAACATAACAGATATCATCATATTACAAACCATTAATGTACAAAAGTTTTACATAAACAACTTATATACAATGACAGTTGTCCACACGTGAACTGCTTAAGGATTTCCATTAAGGTCACACATGTGAGAATCCTACACATAAGAACAGAGAAGCATAAACCAAACAGGTGGATGAAGGAAAATGGATATAAATACGTGTTGGTCCCAATTGGTAGCAGAAGTGATACGGCCTCATAAAATGAAATTCATTATACCTTCATTTGGAGGAAGTTTGGACAGATTAAGTTTCACAGTGAGATTGAAGCCGTCTCTCGGAGGATCAAGTATATGAACAACTGTGCCATATGCAGCTTTTATAGCTTCAATGGCTCCAAGCGGAAGGCCACTTGAGAAAGCAGTCTCTGGCGGTGGAGTGGGGAGTGATACTGATAGATGTAGAATATTTGGATTCTTAATTGATGCCTGCAAGAATCATTTAAGCCAGATCACAGACATAAATTACTCATTAAGAGTCCGCGCATGAAGAAAGGAAAACAAGGAGGTTTCAGTAGTCAGATGATGAATTACATATCAACAGTGTTGCCCCTATTCTTAATTTTTACATCAACAAAGCGTATAAGCGATTTCAGATGGCTAACCTGAATATGGTAACGAACATCATCAAATTCTACCCAGTGGCAGTCCAACTCAACTCCTTTATCAATACTGTAAAACCAAGAAAGAGAAAAATGTTACTAGCTACTACAGTTAATAGATCATATCTAAAGGAACATTAATTCACAGGAAAATTATTACTACTGAAAGAAATTCAAGTATAAGCAACACCAAGAAATGTTAAAAATTTAAGAGTACACAAACTTGAATATTTTAATAATGCAAGACAGGATCCACTAACTATGAAGCCATAAATGGCATGGCTGTAGTACACCTTTTCGCAAGGACATTTTTGCAACTGATTGCAGAGCTAGCAAAAATTTAGTTTGATATGAAATAGAAATTAAAATGAGGCACCGATTGTTGTAACTTTAATTGTGAGTGTGAATATTAACATTAGATTTCAATTTCCTCTTTTCTCTTCTATTGACGCATGTAATGAAAGAATCTTCTCCCTGTCATTTTCTCTTTCCTGTTCAATCGTATCTATGAATGTTAACTTTAGATTTCAATTTACTTTTGCTGTTCACTTACAGTTAACTTCTTAACACATTCATGCCAATGTAAACCAAATTGTATGCATCAGTCAATTACTCAAACTAGGGTTTCAACAATAAGTCCATAGCGTACGATGATCTCAGATTATCGAAAGCAATTGCAAACTGAAACTACATACACAAACAAGTTGAAATTGGATACAAGAATGACGAAATGAAAAGAAAACAGAGAGATGATGAGATGAAAATTACTTTTGAAGGCGATTTGTCAAGATCTGTAGGAGGTATCTCGAGTGAGACTGGAGTAATATCATCGTCTATCTGATCTCTGTGGGTTTGTGCGCTTGCTCACGCATATCTCCGCAATCGCGTGTTTTCGTTTTGACTTAGCGGGGAGACGTAGTAATCGCTTCCGTCTCCTCCATCACGCCGAATAATATAGTTGAAATTTGAAAACTATCAATGGAACGATCCCAATCGTGGAGTAGTAAATTACGCAATTGAACCTTCTACTATTTTGTTATTTTTTTTACTTTATGCTTATTTATTGGCACGAGGACTTTACTAATCTTTTTTTCTCATTTCCTACGTTGATCTTAGCATTTAAGTCTTGATGGATTGATACTATTTGCTCCGGTATGTTGATTTTGTAATTAAAAGTATATATCATCTCTGTTGTTACTTATACCCCAAATCCTATAGTAAATTACACAATTGTTACTACTTTAGTCTCTTTTTTTTGAAAATTTTGCATTAGTGATCCCATTTTTTGAATTTCCTTACACCAATGATCCTTTTGTAAAAGGACCTTTTGTTGTTGACGTTAGATGCTCTCACATATCCCTGATGTGAGGGTATTCTTGTTATTTTATCTTATTAAACTTTCGCTAATAAACTAAGGTTGTAGATGTAAAGGACTACTTATGCTAGGAGCCCAAAAATTGCTAAGAGAGTATCTTTGATTGCTAGTTGTGATGGACAATTTATACCACATTAGACACAGGGATGATCAAGATTTTGACTTGGAAGCAAAGTAATATAAGTGTATCCTTACAGTCATAGTTAGTTTATAAAAAAATTGTACATGATATTGTTCCTTATTAATCGCCTGTTACCTTGAATGTAGCTGGGGTTCACATGTTTTGTTTTAAGTTTCATCATGAAGGTCGTTTACCAAGTCTCCATGTAAAAATCATGTCAACGAAGAGGTACATTGGGTTGATCTGTTAGACATTGACTTATTTTTTGCTCACGTATTGAATTACATTATGCAAGAGTTAGGTTACGATTATGAGGCAAAAATGTACTAGCACTGTCTAATTCCTAAAAGTGATTTAGATTTTAATAGAAGTTTATATCAAACATGATCATACATGTAATATTATGATTTTCAAAATTTAGCTTTAACAATAACTTTGTAAATTTTATATCAAAACGTCTCAACAGAAGACTTAGTTTAATGGACATGAATATAAAACCATAAAATATCACGTCCAACCGTAAATCACAATGTCATGTATCAAAGGGTCAGTCAAACAATAAAAAGAGATCACTCTATCTACCCAAAGGAAACACATTTCACTAAGCCAATCTGCTAGCTAACATGCAGGAGTACAATACATCAATCAAGAAACAATTATTCACTTGCGCCTAGTGAGTTAATAGCAGTAATCGATAACAAAACTCAAAAGCATCTTTAAACAATTAAAAGTAAACACTTACACATAATTATCCCCACCCAATCCAGTAGTTGGCCCTCCCGTGACCCATCAATTAACACATATATGGGTCATCTATTCTCATCATAGATTATGCATATCATTTTAATCATATGAATCATATAGCATGCATAATCAATCTTTAAGCTTTCTTTAACACTGTATTCCTGAGACACGGTAAGGAAAGAAAAGAAAAGAAAATTAATGGAAGAAAAGAAAGGATAATGATTTCGATTTTTCATGTTCCCGGGTTGGAAAGAAAAGAAATGAAATTGGAGAGAAAAGACATAAGTTTGTGTTCCTGAATTGGAAAGGAAAGAAAGAAAATGGGAAGAAAATGGGTCAGGAAAGAAAGAAAATAGGTCATTTTATAGTAATACCCTTACTTTTTAAAATTATTTATTGTGATTAAGGGTAATTTAGTCACTTACAAAAAATCATAGAGATTTTCTTTTCCTTTTCTTCCAAATCCTCCCACTTTTGAGAGCAAAGTTTAGGAGAAAAAGTTAACCAAACTTTCCTTCCAAATTTTTTCTCTTCTTTTCTTAAAATATTTCTAGAACACAATTTTTTTATTTCCTTCCTAATCTCTTCTTTTCTCTCCTAATTAAATCTCGGAAACATAGTGTAAGTCTTTACTCTCCATTCTCATGTCTCCATCTTTATCTTTAATCTTTAATCTTTAATCTTTATATTAAGTCAACATTCATATGTTTATCGTGATCTTTAATCTCTATCTTAAATGATTATCTTTATCTCTAATCTCTAATCTTGATTAATCTTTGATGTACAACTCTATGGGCACACCACCTATTGCCACTAACTAGAGTATGTGGATACACCAACTATTGTCCAGACTTCTCTAATAGTTCACTACTCACTTGTCAAGCAACCCATGCATAGCTGGGTAGCTACTCCTAACCCGCATATAAGTGTACATTAATCACTACCTTTGCTACTCCAACCATTTATTGTACAAAGTGCACCACGGGGTCATTTAGCTGATGGAATATCGATGCCACAATCTATACACCATACACAATCACATGATGTTATGAGCAATGACCTACAAGCTAAGGTCATACATCACTCCAGCACATGAGCGTACAAAATGTACACATACCATGTCACACCATGGCTATCTAGAAAATCAGACGTCTCTTTAATGGCAAGCACTTTTCCTATTCGATCTTTAATCTCTTAATATTTTTTTGGCTAATCATAAATACGATCTATAATTAATCTTTAATATAATTAATAATTAATCTTTTTCTATAATTAATGTATATATATATATAATTGATCTTTAACATGGTTTTAATAAATTTTACTACAATATCTAATCAATCTTTAATACAATCATTATAAGTCTTTTCCTACGCATGCACGAGTCATTTAGGTTTCATAAATAGTTGTAATGTTCATAAGCATGCATATCATAACATTTAATAATGTAACATGAATCTAATCATAAATATACAAACTATCAGTTCCACATTTCACACATAAAGTACAAGTAACTACACACCAATAACATTACCCATATCCCCTCATAAAATAAAAACTTGTTTTGTCTTTGTACTTTATTTTAAAAATTCTTTTAAACTCACCTCAGTCCAACAACACTAAGTCCACAACCTTTAGAATCTCCCTACTAAATATCCTAAAGGAAATCAAGTAGAATTGAACAAAATATATACGAAACTTAAAATAAACAATCTTACGCAAATAATATGCAATGAATCGTGTTAGAAGATATGGACGCGTCGCGTCTTAAAAAAAACCTTCTTAGCAATCGCGATCTTTCTAATTGTTGTTTCACGTTATCTACACGAACTCTTCGTGTTCTATGAAATTAACAAAACCTAAAAATCTTACCTCCCCAATTGATGCAACCCTTAATCCAACCTTTCTTAGGGTCAATTTATGCATGTAGGTATAATGATTTAGAGGATTCTTAAACATATATGAACAACCAAATCACCATCAAACCCTAATCTAAATACATAAACAACGATTCCACACATCTAACCAATCTGGAATCCTAACTAGGTTTACAAAAGCAGAAGTCTTACCTTCTTGAAATGTGATCAACACCAAGCTATTGATAAAGGTTTCGATTCCATACTTCTTAACAAGACTGTCAATTCGGGTCGGGTTCGTGTCGCTCGGGCCAGTTTCGTGTTAACCCAATTTCGACCAATTTAATTTTATGTCAAGTTCCGGTCGTGGCATTTATTTTCGTGTCGACCCATTTCGGCTAAATGTGATCGACGAGTTTTTTTATTTCGAAAATGGTTTTCAAGTAGGGTTTTCCATTTTGACTACGATTTTATTTATCAAATTTTCAAATTTCATGTTTATTTTCTACCTTTCGGTAAGAAATTCGAAAATCATTTTCATTTATATTTTAACTTCAATATTCAATGTTCGTTTCCATTGTATTCGAACTTAAATTCAGTATTTTTTTTGGTTTGGTTCGAATTTTGATTTTACTTTTTTATTCAACTTATATAAATAAATATTAATAAAAATGTGATACACTACTTTTCTACCAAATATCAATAAACAATGTTATTAAACAACCAAATAATTTAAAATAATTCATCATTAAATAGAATTATGAATCGAATTCAAAATACTAAAGTACCACCTATCAAGTAATCAAATGTTAAAGTACCAAAATCATATAGTTAAGATAACAAGGTTTAATTCACTAAAATGTATACAACTTATCATATTTTGCTATTGTGTGTATCAAACTTTAAAAGTTTCTATTGGGTGTATTAAACTTGTAATTTGTTTCTATTGTATGTATTTTGGTCACATAAAAAAGAAAAAATGTATAAGTTTAGTACATACAATAGAAAGTTTAAACACACAATGGCAACAAATTAGATGTTCCATACACACAATACAATTTTTTAAAGTTCGATACATACAATAACAAAAAGTGACAAATTGAATATATTTTGGTGAACTAAATCAAATAAAAACCAAAATAATGTACTGTTTTTTTAACTATAAGATTTTATTGTTTATTTTAAGTTTTTAATGTTTAACGGTTTTTTACTTTTGTTTATCGGGTTATATTGCCCTAAGATGTCACTCTCTTATTTGAATTCACAATATTTTTTTCAAAAATTTACCTTTAACCGGTCACTTTCGAGTTCAACCTAAGCTGACCCATTTATTTTCGTATTGACCCGCTTTTGACCCATTACGGGTCGAGGTTCATGCCAACCTAGAAATTGCCAACCTTACTTCTTATGCTTTAATCCTTCACTAGCTAGTTTTTCAAAGATCCAAGCTTTCTTAGGTTTTGGGGCTGCCACATAATGTAATTGAGATTCTTGAGATGCCAAATCCTGTATCTAAACCCTAATGCTGGGTTGAAATTTTGAATTTGGATTTTTTGAATAAAAAACTTCTATTTTAAAAATATTTGATTATTATTCTAAGTTTGCCCTCACAAATTAACTTTCTAGCTTTGCCCCTGCATTCACCCTCTCGATTTGATCTTTAAGGTTATTACATTATAATTTATGTATCACACATATATGAGCAAAAGACTTCTAGCCTATCAATACCTAGTATTATAAATGTGTTCCAGATGATTATGGAGTCTAGTTCCATTGTAGTCAAAAGATGTAGATTTAGAAGTATGTTTTTGGTATACGTGGGTCTTGCCATTAAAAAAAATGTACTACGCATATATAAAGCCTATTTATTGTTGAACCACAGATCCACGCCTACCACCGCCTTCACCATCGAAGATCATCAAATGTTTTTCATTTTGTATGATTGAAAGTTAAGATCACCACCGTTGAACACCATTTCGGGGTTTTATCACTGTTGAACACACCGTTGAACCACCGCCTCCCCTCAAATGGGTTTAACTTTTATATTTAAATTTATGTCTTTTTTATTTTATTTAATATGTAAATCATCTTTTATATTTTTGTTCTATTCATGATCAATGAATAGTAATATATTTATCTGAAAAATGGTTATTTTAGATTGTTTATTATTGAACTTGTGAAAATTAGATTTTTAGTAGGTTCATTGTGTAAATAGTTGGTTCATTAGTGATTAAATAAGATTTGTGTTTTTAAGAGCACAAAAGTCTTTTATTTTTCTGTTTTATATCGTTTGTTCATCAATGAATATTAAGATATTTTTGAAAAAATGGTTTTTTAGTTTATTCATTACTAAACTTCTAAAAAACAAACTTTTAGTATGTTCATTGGTTTGAGTTAATAGTTAATAAATCAGTGATTAAATGAGAGGTTTAGTTTTTTAGCTTGTTCATCGAAGAATATTTGAAAAAAGAATACACTTAATTATATTGGTTCATTAGCTAGTAAACGTTAATTATAGAAAAATCATTAATTAGAGAAAGATATAAATCTTGAAATATATTTGTAAAAGAAAAAAATTAATTAGAGAGTGGAGAGAAATATTTTTGTTCACTAATTTACCCTATTGATTTAAATAAAATTATTAATTATGATTAATGTAAACCACAAGATGAAAAATCAATCGGTAGCTGAAATTACTTCTCACACTTTTCGCATGAACTCTCTGATATATATATATATATATATATATATATATATATATATATATATATATATATATATATATAGGGGAGGGTTCAAACGAGAATTGTTTTTCGTACGAGAACTACGAGAACCAATCTTGGCCGTTTATTTTGTATAATGGAATTCATGGGGGAATTGAGTGTGGCAGGGTGTATGTAAGGAATTCATGGTGGGCAATCCAATTGAAGGAGAGGGAATTGAACGGCTAAGATTGGTTCTCGCGGTTCTCGTACGAAAAACAGTTCTCGTTTGAACTTTTGCCTGTATGTATATATATATATATATATACACACACACACACACATACTAGCAAGGTACCCGCGCAATGCTGCGATGGCAAATAATTTCTATTTTACATCATGTTGTTTTTAAAAATGTAATAACATGTTATTCACTCAATTCAATGGCGCGAAAAAGTATCGTACAATGTCAGTTTTTTATTTTTTTATTTGTATAAACTATTTTATTAATTTTAAAAATAAATTCTAAAAGACATTAAAATAAGAAAAAGATTTATATTTATGAAATAAGGAGGGGGAAGTTAATAAGATTTTGAAAATTATATTGATGTAAGTGGATAATTGTGTTTGTGTGAGAGAGTATTTTAGTGTTAGAGAGATATTTTAAATAGATAAAAAATTAAAGTAAATTAGGAGAAAGAATGAAATGGTTAAAAGGAGTATTTTAAAAGTTAAAGTAAATTATAAGAGAGAGTGAAATGGTTAAGAAGGAGTATTTTAGTACATTCAAGTTACTTATAATTAAAAGTTTTTAAGATTATAAATATATTATAAAGGAGTAAGATATATATTTGATCGACACAATTACTGAGTATGTAATTGTGAAGGTAAAACTTTGATATCCAAAGTAGATACTAGATTTAATTTACTTACCAGTTTTGATTAAAAAAACCTCCTAAATAGATAAATAAAACTTGATTAAAATCTTAATGTGATATGATAAACACAAAGAAATTTTATAGTAAATAGCCGGTAATTAACTAACCAAAACAAAACTTGTTGTTTCATCCAGGCTTAATTAAATCGTCATATATTGCAGCCTCGAACCATCCTTGATGTTTTCTTATTCACTGGTGGAGATATGGAGGGAGCAACGTAATCAATTGTGTTAGGATCGCAACCAGGGAACCGACCAACGATATTATCCGCTTTGGGTTGCCTCTTACGGCTTTAAAACGCATCAATTGGTAAGAGTAAGATTCTCCCTCCTTATAAGGAGGAAGAATCCCCCTTGATTGATTGTAAGCACGAAAGAGAAAGAATAAGACCCGATTGAAACAATATTTCAAACGATCATGCCTTCGTAATTTGACAACCATGTTTATAGTTTCTTGTACCACGACCAATATAGCATTAATAGGAAGAAGAAGAAGAAACACCGAGCACCTTGACAACCCTATTTAGGGCTACTCGAGTTCTTGTACGATGTTGCAGATCGAGCCACGTAGTGACAGTCTAGGGCTTTTAGCCTTCTTCCATTGTAAGTTCATCATTTATGTATATGATTTTTGCTTGTGTTCTTGAACTAACTTTAAGAAGCGTGAATACTCGATTATATAATAAGATCTCAAACAAGTTTAGGTCTCCCACACGTGTATAGGGCTTCTACACAAGTCAACAACTTTGGTTGAAAGATTATTTTCAGCAATTATTATTAAGAAGACAAGATTATGGAATGAGATCAAAGATAAGTAATTAATGATTGCTTGGTTACGAGAAAATGATACTTATAGGTGTTGACATTGAATTAATAGTGAAAACATTCCAAAAATTCCAAGTGTGATGGTATTTGGATAAACATGCAATGCGAAGATCCCCGATTAATGATGAATAGTTAATTTTTTGGTCTTAGAATTTGGAATTTTTGAATAAAAAACTTCTACTTTAAAAATATTTGATTATTGTTCCAAGTTTTTCCTCACAAGATTAAATTTCTTGTGCATTCACCCTCTCAATTTGATCTTTAAGGTTATTACATTATAACTTATGTATCGCACATATATGACGAAATGGCTTCTAACCTATCGATACCTGGTATTAGAAATGTATTTTCGATGATTATAGGTCTAGTTCTATTGTGGTCAAAAGATGTAGATTTAGAAGTACGTTTTTGGTATAAATGAGTCTTGCCATTCAAAAAAATGTATTAAACATATATAGAGCTTATTTATTGTAATGAAGAAGGATCGATACAAAACCATTTTTATATACAGAACCTAAATATAACGCCCGTTTTTTTAGCATGCAACAAGGAAATAACAATAATACTTTATTAAAATATGGCAACAACCGGCCCAAGTATAATATAAAAGTAATTTCCTTTGGTATTGCATAAAAACTCTCTAGTATGTCAACGTGGAAGTCTCGTCTGCCACATAACCTGAAAAGAATAAACAATGATAGGAATGAGCTAGAAAGCCCACGGAGTAACTCCACAAAGTACTCAAATGATAATAATTATCATGCAAGTGCTATTTCATGCAAATCACAAGGCATGCTACCGCCACACACTAATGATAGTCTTACCTTCACATATCTACCCGCTACCGAAGTAGACGGTCTGTAACATACCGATCATATGATCATATATCACAATTATAACAGTAAATTCAAAGCTGTAAGTTGTACCATTACAAGCAGTGCATTATAAACTCCATAACTGTATTTGGAGACCAATAGTGTGAGTATTAGATCTCCCTCTCATGATATATACATATACATATAGAGACCAATAGTGTAAGTATTACTATATTGGCCTCCCTCCTATAATTTACATATACATATAGAGACCAATAGTATGAGTATTGGCCTCCCTCCCTTTTTACTTGCAAAGATATACCACATGTATATCGATGCAACAATTTCCCCATAATTACATATAGTATAGAGACCCATAGTATGAGTATGAGTCTCTCTCCCTCTTTATACTTGGTACCACTGGCGAATGCAGTATAGAAGTATTGGGGTCCTATGCCCCCAACCAATTGTCAATCCAAAGTTTTAAAAAAATAGAATATATGCAAAACATATACATAAGCCATTAATAAGCCCTCATCACTTTCAAACAGTGCCCCCAAAGAAAACTAAGAATGCTTTGTTTTAAAGTTAATTTTTATTAATTTTAGTATTATTTTCTTCTTTTAATGATTTGTTTTTATAGAGAATTCCCCTATCTATTTTTAATCACAAATCAATATGGATATGGGATGATGGAAAAATAGTTTTTACCTTTCTGTCTTCCATGTCCTTTCCATCTTCCACCATGTTTCATTTTTTATAATTTATAATTATAATTATAAGATTAATAATCTCTTTGTAAATGATTGATGTGTAAACTTGTTTTTATATTTAGATAATTAATTACAAACTTGTTTAAGTTTAAATTAGTAATATAAAGTATAAAAGTATTTAAGTCTTTAAGGTTTGGCTAAAATTCTATGTTTAGTACTTTAATATATAGAATTTTAAATTATATATACTTTAATATATAGAATTTTAAATTCTATGTAAGTATATATAGCAGTTTGCTAATGGATGTTTTAATCTTTTTTCCTTTGCTTCTGTGCAAAAATCAACAAAAGTATATATAGTTATACCCAAATAGAACTTAGCAAATTTGCTATGATTTTTGAAAAGAAAATTTATCATTCTTAAACTAAAACCAAAACCAAAACCAAATTCATTGGATTTATTTTACTACCAAAAATTTTGATCTGACACGTTTTGATTCAATATGTATTTATTCGTTACGTAAGTAATCTTGTCATCGGTGCCCCCAATATGAAGAATTTCTAGATCCGCCACTGCTTGGTACCAAGTTAACTCGCATAATTTGTACATACAACCGCATAGCGATACACTATAACTAAAGAATTGTATATGCATTAAAATCACATTAAAGCAAGGATAACTTATACGTCGCATAACTAATTTCATTATACACGTATATCAAAAGAGAATGAGTAAACTTATATTATCTCTTATATACATCACATTCTCTGTCATTACACACATGGTCATATTGGTACTCTATCATTATCACAATTATAGTATCGCATACAATATTTATTACACTAGTTATCCTTTTACTCTTGATTATTACATATTTCACTTTCTCCACATTATTCTTTTATCTTTTAATTCACATTTCTCTTTTTAAACATAGATTAACATATTCTACCATACTTTCTCATATTTTTGTGTGTGTATATATATATCATTCATACATCTAGTATTGTCATATTAATTCCAATCTCAGCCATAAACATGTATCTCTGTCTCGTATCTCTTATATGCATTTTTACATATCTTTATTAACTTTATATTCCTCTTTATCCTTTTAAACCATTAATTAAAAGCAATTCTCTTTGATATTAATATATAATAACAACCATGGTAAATTTAACTCTAGTATCGAATACGTACAATTACCGATAATTAATATCTCTAAGTACTAGGTTGAGGTACTTACCTCAAGTCCAAGCTTAGTCAATGAGAAACTATGCATACTCTGTTAGGTCACGGCGAACCTGTAATAACAGTAGGTATCAATGTATTGCTTTAACTATGTTTAAATCACAGATAATTATGCAAGTCGTAACCCTTATGGATGTAAGCTACCTTATGGCTATAAGCTCTAACCCTTACGGCTGTAAGCTCTAACCCTTATGGTTGAAAGCCTTTGAGTACAACTCTAGTTCGCAAATTCAAAATCTGTCTTTGTAGAAATCATTCCAAAACACCCAACACTTATTTCCAGATGTTTCAAAATACCTAATTTGATCATAGGGGACTTTATAACATCAAATAACATCATTTTTATCAATCACAACTTCCAACTTCAAGGTTTGATTCCGAAAATCCATTTGACCCATTGACGCTTCAAACTCAAGAATAATACACTTGATTTCTAATTATAGGTGTAATCCTCCTCCTCTAATTCTAATCAAAGCTCCAAGATCTCTCCTCAAAATTAATAGAATTGTATGTGTGTTTTTAGATGTAAGAAAGAAGAAAGAAAGAAAGAAGAAGAAGGAAAGAAGTAAGAAGAAGAAAAGACAAAGAAAGGATAAACATAAGGGCCGCCGCCTCTTTGGCGGTGGCCCCTTTTTAGCGGGTATTTCGCTTCTCTTTCTGACTTACAACTTATTCATACGCTATCCAAAAATCTCAACAATGATATATTTGAAATTATTATTTTAAACCATTTAATAATTTATAGCTTCTATTCACTTTTGATCAACTTTTATTTAACATCTCACTTTAAATACCTTTTATGAACTTGGGGTGTTGCACTAAAAAACCAATCTCAGCCTTTAGATTTAGACCATCAATGGTTGAGATACAACTACATATTCGATTTAAATAATCTGTAATATATTCCGTCAGAAAATAAATATTCCATTTACGTAAAATGTATATTAGGTCATATTGATCATCTAAATCTAAAGACTGGGATTGGTTTTGTAAGTTTTGCATATAAGGCTGTAAATGTACTAAACCTTGCCCTTATTGTGATTATCTAATCCTAATTTTGAGTCTAACCAGCCATCAATGGTTTTTATACAATTGAATTCACACACCCACTAAATTATCCTTGAATCTACATTCTTTTAATACAAGACTTGAACTCAATACACTGGAAATCACCTTAAATACAGTATCCGATGGGTTCAACTCTAGATATAAATATAGATATAGATATAGATTATCTTTAAAAAAAACCAATTAAAGGGCCATCCAAAGTAAGAAATGTGTATAGTGGATTCTGTATCATAACAATCCATTGAGAAATGACATATCAACATTGTACATGTTTAACAAGAATTTTGAGTTTCTTTAATTTGACCAAATCCACACGTCTACATGCATCATTTACATAGTGATTTTAGATTAGTAAACAATGCGATACATAATTATTTAAATATCATCTTTAAACTTAGGAGTGGTGGGACTGCTAATTAATTAAATTATTAATTCCCTGCATTATTATGCTATAAAAAGGCAAACAAGACTTAGTTTAATTACCACATATTTCAACTTAAACCATCTAATTACAATTATGGCTTCACATTTTCTTTTTCTTGGGCTTATGATGATCACTTTTGCTATTTCATTTGCTTCTGACAAATGACAATAGCCCTCTTCAAGATTTTTGTGTTGCTAACTTTAACCACCCAGGTTCATTTGTTACATTTCAATATTACCTACATGCAGTTTCATATTTCATTTTAAAGTTAAAAAATTTATTTACTTATCTTTATTATTCTTTTTTGCTTTTGTAGTGGTAGTGAATGGTTTCACTTGCAAAGATGCAAAGCTAGTACAAGCTAGTGATTTCTTCTTTAGTGGACTATAGATGATGGGAAACACTTCGAATGCAGTTGGGTCTCGAGTGACTCCGGTAACTGTTGCACAAATACCCGGTCTCAACACTCTTGGAATCTCAATGGCTCGTATTGACTTTGCTGTTTATGGTATTAATCCACCTCACACGCATCCACGTGCTACTGAAATCCTGACTGTTATTGAAGGAAGTATTGAGGCTGGATTTGTCACCTCAAACCCTGAAAACCAACTCATTAGCAAAGTACTTCAGAAAGGTGATGTTTTTGTTTTCCCAGAAGGTCTTGTTCACTTTCAGAGAAATGTAGGATATGGTAACGCTATTGCCATTGTTGGTCTAAGCAGCCAAAACCCGGGTGTGATTACGGTTGCAAATGCAGTTTTTGGTGCAAAACCTGATATTCCAGATGATCTTCTTGCATAGGCTTTTCAGGTTGATGTGAAGGTGGTTGATCAAATTCAGTGGAAATTCTAAACTTGATTCTAACTTGACCGCCTTGTTATGAAGTAATTTGATCAAATATCGATAATTGATCATGATTTCATTTATTTTAAAATTAATCTAGTTTGTAATTTGTGATTTTTTAAAGTTGGTTTATTTTCTTCAAAGTTTATGAAAGTGATTTTAATTATTAGTTATTATTTTTCATGGTCATTGTCCAATTTCCTAGTGGAATATTAAACATGCTTCTCGATATACTTACATTTCCTATCAACAATCTATATTTTTATAAATTGTATTACATCGAGCTCCTACAGAAATACACATATTTGCGTGTTGTCAAGAGATGAATGTCAGACATTCGTAAATTGGCCTTGTAGATCTAAATTATCCTGTGAGATGGGTGTTGAAAGAACTAGTCAGAGCAACTAACTGTCTACGTACTACATGATAATACAACCTGCAAATCCTACTAACCTAGGGTCCATATACCTCTTAAATCAAAATTTCCATTGCTCTTCAAGCACATAATAAGGAGACATTGTGTACTGACTACGTCGTTACAATAATTGGTGAACCTATATGGTAGCCCGGTAGTAAATAGACCAAGCCCAAATTCAACTTGATTTCATAAGTATGTGCATGTTCGACAATTGACTAAATGCCGACCTTTCTAACGAACAAGAAAGTGGTTTGTCTAATAAATAGGTTAACTTATTGAAACTTGTTGATTTATTTATGTTCTAAGCTTTGGGATTATGGTTTAGTTAAATGTGATAAACTAATATGGTTTACTAAACCGGTTTCAATCTGTTATCTAACAACTTGACATGCCCGTTTTATTAGTCATACATGAATGAATAATTATCCGAGTCATGAAAAGTATCGAGCCCTTAATTTTTGTGCTAGCTACCTCTGACAAAACTCTCTGGGTGTGTCTGTTGTTAGTAAAAGACTATTATGAACATAATAATCATGCCATGTTCTCTAAGCTAAACACAACCATTTGCGTTAATTAAAATCCTAATATTAATTTAATAACACAAATTTTTTTAAAGTAAATAGCCAATGAGAACTAACCAATCAAAACAAAATCTGTTGTTTCAACCAAGTTTAATTGCCATATATATATTATCCAAAAGTTGATAACCGGCAACTTCGACCGGCCTTTTATGCAACCCGCTCATAAGGAGACTAATGCCCCATGGCATTTTAAGGCTCACCCAAAGGTTATGACTAGCAGAGTGTTTATGGATTCAAACCCACAACCTTTCATTATTGTCTAAAAGTTGCTCTGCTCCATTACCTTAATTGCCATGTATTGTAACCTTGAACCCTCCTTGATGTCCTCTCATTCAGCCTCTCGATTTATGATTATTATAATAAGAGTATTATTTATAAAGAGTTCATTCGTACACGACAATTTTTTACCATTCATAACAATTTCATATTAGAAAAACACTTTTACCCTCCTATCTTTTATCAAATATTACAATTAACCCCCTCTACTTTTTAATTCTTTTTTAAGACTTTACAAAGTTGTACAACATCCTCGTTTTTCACGTTCTATTTTCCTTTTTTTTCATTTCTCTATTTTTAAACTTTTTATATTTGTACACACACCTTTCATTTATTTTTCTCAACTTTTTATTCATTTTTTTCTACATCTTACCCGCCACACTTTACTTCAATGTTTTTGTTCCATTTTTCATTTGTCATTTTGTATTTTAAAATTTAAAAATAGTACACTACCCACTTTTCTTCATGTTGAGTTACTACTCTCAATGAAGTAAACACAACACATAATCAAACAATCACAAAAAATAAAAAATATCACTTAAAGGTAGCACATGAGATGGAAAACATAATCACAAAAATAAAAAACGATCACGTAAGAAGCACACCATCGGCAAATGAAAGCGCATCCCACGAATGTTGAAGCGAAGGAACATGACTGGGCTGGAGGCGAGGCAGATTGACGTTTTTGTTTGCTATATCAAATTTGCATTTGGGAAGGGTTTTAGAGGAGGGATTAATTGTAAATTTTGATAAAAGACACGAGGTGTAAGATTTTTCTTTGATATGAAATAGTAATGGATGGTAAAAAACTGTTGTGTACGGTTTAACTTTTTTATATATGTATGTATCACATATATTTAAAGCCTATTTATTGCGATTATCTAATCCTAATTTTGAGTCTAAACAGCCATTAATTTTTTATAAAGCAAAATTACACACTCATTAAAATTATTCTAAATCTACTCATTTACTACAGGTTCAATCTTTTAATATAAATAAAAGACTAATTAAAAAAAATTATTAAGCAATCAAGACCCTTAATTTAATAAAATATTAAATCTTACCATTACCCCAATTTTGACTTTTTTAAAATCAAATTAAAATTTACTAATAGTTACGTACATTCAATATTTACTAATATATCGATTCAATTGGATAAATATTAACTAATGTGTACCTATATTGGATAATTTATTATATATTATCATTTTTTTAACTATATTTTAATCAACACTATTCATAACAAATTACATGATTTTTCACTCTAATATAAACAATATTTTTAATTACGTTACTATTTTCTCTCGGTTATTTATACTTTTTACATCTGTTATTTTTATTCGTCCGTATAGTACACATGTTACGTATCTAGTTCCTATTATATACATATAAATAATTGATTATCTTTAAAAAAACCAATTAATGAGTCATTCAAAACAAGGAATCTCAGAAGTGAATCCTGCAACATAACAATCCATTAAGAAATAACATATTAACATTGTACATGTTAAACAAGAATTTTTGGTTTCTTTGACCAAATCCACACCGCTCTACATAGTGATATTAAATTAGTATACACATTATTAATAAATTTATTTATTTAATTTATTATCTTAAAACTTATGAGTAGTAGGACTGCCAATTAAATTATTCCCTACATTATGCTATAAAAAAGGCAAACCATACTTGTTTAATTACCACATATTTCACTTTCTTCTTAGCTTCCACAGCAAATCAAACCATCTAATTACAATTATGGCTTCTAATTTTCTTTTTCTTGGGCTTATTATTATGATAACTTTTTCTATTGCATTTGCTTCTGACAATAGCCCTCTTCAGGATTTTTGTGTTGCCCACTTCAACAACCCAGGTTAAATAATTTGTTACATTTGAATATTATAATTTTCATTTTATCTTTAATTTATTTAATTATTTACTTTATAAAGAATTTTTCATTTTGCTTTCATAGTGGTAGTGAATGGTTTCACTTGCAAAGATGCAAAACTAGTACAAGCTAGCGATTTCTTCTTTAGTGGACTACAGTTGATGGGAAACACTTCGAATGCAGTCGGGTCTCGAGTGACTCCGGTAACCGTTGCACAAATACCTGGTCTCAACACTCTTGGGATCTCAATGGCTCGTATCGACTTTGCTATTTATGGTATTAATCCACCTCACACGCATCCACGTGCTACTGAAATCCTGACTGTTATTGAAGGAAGTATTGAGGTTGGATTTGTCACCTCAAACCCTGACAACCGACTCATTAGCAAAGTACTTCAGAAAGGTGATGTTTTCGTTTTCCCTGAAGGTCTTGTTCACTTTCAGAGAAATGTAGGAAATTGTAACGCTATTGCCATTGTTGGTTTAAGCAGCCAAAACCCGGGTGTGATTACTGTTGCAAATACAGTTTTTGGTGCAAAACCTGATATTCCAGACGATCTTCTTGCCAAGGCTTTTCAGGTTGATGTGAAGGTGGTTGATCAAATTAAGTGGAAATTCTAAACTCTAAGTAATATGGTTCTAATTTAAGCGCATTGATATGAAGTAGCTTTATCTAATACATGATTAGATTGATCTCATGATTACATTTATTTTAAAGTGTAGTTTGTAATTTGTGATTTTGAAAAGTTAGTTTGTTAATTTTCTTTCAAACCTTATGAAAGGGATAAAGGATTCTGTATTGTTTTTCATGGTCATTGTCAAAGTTCTTTAGTGGAATACTAAGCATCCATGCATGCATCTTCAAATAGGATTTCAAGGGGATAGTCTTTCAGTGCCTTTCTCACACTTCTCACGGCGTGATGAATTTTTAGATTTTTAATGGTTAAAGCAAAGAGTCTGCGCTTTATGGACCTAAGGCTTTTATAACCACATCCAACGCTCACAAAGATTCTTATAAGCATATAAAATACTAGGTTAATATTTCGTGTATAAACATCGGGATATGCAGATCCAAATTCAAGCTACAAGGAGAAACAAATTAATAAGATAACTAGCAAAAGGATAATGAATTGCAGAAACATGTCAAAGGGAAAATAACAACCATAACATTGGAAAAGCTGTTTACATATTAATGGGTTCCTCTTCATAATCTTTGATTAATTGATTTTAATATAACATTCTCAGATTGGGCTTAGTCGTGTTCGAATCTGGTACGTCTACATCTAGAATTTAATATTGAATAAAAGAATTTTATTTAATTATTTAAGTTGGAATTAGAAGCAAATAATAAAGAGATGATAATATAAAAATATTATTAAAATAGATAAGAATAATAAATTATTAAATTGTTTAGAACGAGGATTCCAAAAATATCCCCGTTAGTTAAAACGGATACTTTAGCGTTGAGTTGTGAATTGAAAAGGGGATAAAATACCCACTTGTGGATAATATCAATCCACAAGTCGGTTCAGCCTTTATACTCTCACGTACACATACACAAACACAGTTAACTCATTTGTGTTCTTGGTAAACTTAGAGGAAGAAGAAGAAATCCATTGAAGAACCATTCAAGCTCCAATCTTTTGTTGAATTCAAGTTACAATCTGATCCTAGACTTCATCTTCTTCATCTACAATCTACTTGTAAGCTTTCTTCCATGAAATTCTCCAAGTTCTTGAGTTTTGACCATTTAGGTCAAATGGGTCAAAATTACAATTTGATCTCAACAATTCATTCTGCTTGTGGGCGCAAGCAATATTCTGCCCTTATGGGTGTAAGCAATATTCTGCCTTTGTGGGTGTAAGCAATATTCTGCCCTTGTGGGTGTAAGCAGTATTCTGCTTGTGGGTGTAAGCAATATTCTGCCCTTGTGGGTGCAAGCAGTTTGCTTGTGGCCACAAGGAGCGTTGTTTTTGCAGAAAATTTATTGATTTGCGTTGTTCTTATATTCGGGGTGTTTGTTTAGGTGAGCCTAACAACCGAAGACCCGGAACGTATAATTAGCAGTTTAAGCTCATCAGGTGAGTGCCTGATAACATAACAATTAATATATCTATAACATATATTAACAATGAATTGAATTGTATACCATGACTTGTACACACTTGATTAAGTGTAGCTTGTAATGCATGATGATGCTAGATTTAACATGTTGACACAGTATGAGACGCACTTGACTAAGTGTAGATTGTATAGCATGATGATGCTAGGCTTAACTTATTGATATACAATGATATGCACTTGATTAGGTGTATATTATGTTGATGATTATGTGCGCGCAATGAAGATCCGATTGGATCAGATATGTGTTCGAGAACGATCCGGACCCTAAGGACAAAGCTGTCCTACAACAAGGACAAAGCTGCCTTACAACAAGAACAAAGCTGTTCTACATTAAGGACTAGGCGGTCTCCTTGGTATAGCTTATGGCTGTACACAGAGGAATCGGTTGATTCCAGAACGCAATGGTGGACCGCTTTACAACTCACCCACCGGAGCGATTGATGTGTCTGGTATCCCAGTTTGGTGCATTGAGCCGGGTTCGCTACCCCACGAGATATGTCGCCTTCTGATTACGCTAGCTCATCGCGAGATGCTAGGATAGAACTGTTTGAGCATGATTGATGATATGTGATATGTTTATATTGATTGCATGCTATCTTGTACTCACTAGCTATTATAGCTAACAGATACTACCTCTCACATGTGCAGGTGATCCTTAGGCTGTGAGCTTGGGTGTCTGCGGGTAGTTGCATGTTTTAGGAGGAACACTGTGTTTTGTTTAACTCTAATATTATGTTTATGTTGTAGCAGATAATGGTCGACCGGTTAAGTAACAATAACACCAAATTGATTATGTGACAATTTTTGAATGTATAAATAGCCACTTGTTTTTATTTCCGCTGCGTGTTTTAAATGAAAAATATAAATTAGTATTTTAAAAAGAAAAATTTGGTTCTCGAAATGATGGTGTTACATTTAACAACGCCCTTATTACTTTGACCAATTCTTCCAAGTACATTTACACGCTTCTCTTAAAACCAAAGAAAAACCCGAAGAATAGTTGAGGTGCGTGTTTGACATGCTTCCCTTAAAGAAATTTGTTGTTTGTTCCCATGGGTACAAGCTACATTCGTATCCCCAGGTCGAGCGCATGCATGAGTCTGGCGAATTTAACCTACAAAATCCAAATTTTGCACCATCTATGTGCGCGAGTAGGACTAGAAGTAAAACCACAAAAAGAAGTTTGAAGGCCTTTACAAGTTTGTGGTTATAAACTTACTAAAAGTTTATTCCTCCTCTTATGTGGGACACATCCCCACGCCTACTTAACTGACAAATTCCTAAATGTCAGAGTTTGTAATAGAAAAAGAAAAAACAAATTACCTTCGATTAGATAGTCTTTGATTATACACACCAGATTACCTCCCTTAATCATGTAGTCCTTCGATCAAATAGGATCTATGATCGAGTGTTTAATGACATTTAGCAAAAGCCTCCTTCACTCTTTTGAGAATCGAGAGTTTGAGATCTTGAACTGTAAGCGGCGATTTGGGAGGTTAGATGAAAATCGAGATACTTAGCCATTGAGGTATATGACATAACCCTAAGAGCATGGGGTGTGGTTGAAGCATTGCATTGGTATGCCTATGTGGATATCAAATTCTATATCAAATTCTAGAGGTTTCCGCCGATTATCGGCGTAAGTCTTTTGACGATCCCTTGCTGATTTGTCTTTCCTTGATTTGAAAGATCTTGTCGGTAGTCTCTTGAACAATTTCTGTTCCTATCAACTGACTTTCTCCAACTTCAGCCCAAACAGTGGCGATTTGCCTCAAACGAGGCGCACTTAATATGCGTGCGATAACTGTTGTTATAGGAGAACTCAATTAGACGTAGATGAGTATCCCAACTTCCTCTGAAATCGATCACACACTCTCTAAGCATGTCTTCTAAAGTCTGGATTGTATACTCGCTTTGACCATCGGTTTGTGGACGGTAAGCCATACTCATGTCTAGTATTGTTCCCAACGCTTTCTACAGTGTTTGCCAAAATAGCAATGTAAATCAACTATCTCGATCAGATATAATAATTACAAGCACCACGACCTTGCCACTATCTCGTTATCTTAAATCCTTGCTATCTTACCCATCTTGTAATCCTCATTGATAGCTAGAAAATGAGTTGTCTTTGTCATTCTATCCACGATAACCCAAACCGGATCATGTCCACTACTAGTTCTGAGCAATTTGTAACGAAGTCCCTAGTTATGTTTTTCCCATATCCACTCTGGGATCCCCGGCTGCTGCAACAGTCCTGAGAGTCTTGAATGTTCCGCCTTTACTTTTAAGCAGGCAAGACACTTGCTAACATAAGTAGCCATGTCCTTCTTCATACCAGACCACAAATACATGTCTCTTAGGTCACGATACGTCTTGTCCGCTCCTGGGTGGATGGAATATCTTGACTTGTGAGCTTCATCCATTTTCAAGGTTCTCACACCTCCTGTTGTTGGAACCCAAATTCGTTCTATAAAATACAATCCACCATCTCCTCTTTTCCTCAATTGTTTGTCTAGACTCCGAAGTAGCTCTACTTGAGCACTTAGGTCCTTAGATGCTTCAATTTGTGCCTCGAGTATTTTGTCCTTTATTCCTGATTGTATTGTAATGCTCATTGCTCAAACTCGTCTACGTTTGACCCTTTCTTTTCTACTTAGTGTATCAGCTACTACATTAGCCTTACTTAGGTGATAGCGAATCTCATAATCGTAATCGCCGAAGAGTTCGACCCAACATTTATGTATTATGTTTAACTCCTTCTGATCGAAGATATGTTGTAAGCTCTTATAGTCGGTGTAAACGATGCTTCTCATCCCATATAGGTAGTGTCTCCAAATTTTTGAGCGCAAAAACTACCACACCCAACTCTAGGTCATCTGTGGTATAAATTTCCTCGTGAATCTTTAGTTGTCTAGAGGCATAAGCACCTACTTTTCCCCGCTGCATCAATACGCATCCTAAACCCTGGTTCGATGCGTCACAATACACTACAAAGTCATCTGGTCCTTCCGGTAGAGTCGGTATTGGAGCATTGTATAACTTGTCTTTTAGCGTCTGAAAAGCTTATTCTCGTCCTTTGTCCCAATAAAATCTCTTATCCTTTTGGGTTAGTAAGGTGAGAGGCTTGGCGGTCTTTGAAAAATTCTCGATGAATCGTCGGTAATAGCCTGCCAATCCTAAGAATGAGCAGATCTTTGAGGGTGTCGTAGGGTTTCCCCATTTCTTTATGGTCTCAATCTTACTGGGGTCCATATGAATTCCGTTGTCATTAATCACGTGACCGAGAAAATGTACTTCCTGCAACCAAAATTCGCATTTGGAGAAATTGGGCGTAAAGTTTCTACTTCCTAAGCAATTCTAAAATCAATCTCAAATACTCTTCGTGCTCCTCTTTGGACTTGGAATAGATCAAAGACAATGACAAACTTATCCAAACGTAGTTTGCATATGCGGTTCATCAAATCCATGAACTCCACGGGTGTGTTAGTTAACCCGAAAGGCATAACAGTGAACTCACAGTGTGCATAGCGAGTCATAGACGCAGTCCTTGGAATATCAACCTCACGTACTCTCAATTGATGGTAGCCGGAACAAGTTCTATATTGGAGAAATATCGCGAGCCTTGTAGTTGATCGAATGGGTCATCAATCCTTGGAAATACTTTCGGAAAGTCTCGGACCACTAGAATGTCTTCGAGTTTCTTCTCCTCCGTTTTCGTACTCATAAAGTGCTTCAACCCTCCTTTGGGTCGATCTTAGGCACTTTGCCGTAAGGTAGGGGAATTCGGACTATCTTCTCATAGCAAATGATTTCGACCTTGTATTTTGACAACCATTCCATCCCCACAATCACATTAAAACTTCCATGTCCAAAAGGTATCAAATCTATGCTAAATGAAACACCTTCCAATTCCAAGTTACACTCACGAATAACCTTACTGTTTTCAACCCTTTTTTTTACCATTAGCTATCTCTATCAAATAACTAGTGTCTGGGTTAATCAGGTTTCATATCCACTAAAGTCACGAATTTAGTGGAACTAAAGCTATAATCAGCACCAGAATCAAATAACTAGTAGCATAGTAGTTGTTTAAAGAGAATGTACCCATCACAATGTTTGGGTCTAGGCGGGCTTCGTTTGCACCCAAAACAAAAGCTCTCCCATGAGCTTGATTTCTATTGTTATCTTGATTGCGATTTCCTTTTATGGCCAATGGTTGATTTGGACGATTTCCTCCTTGAGCAGGTGCTCTATTTAGCTTGGGGTACGCGTTTATGTAATGGTGGGTACTTCCACATTCAAAACAATCTCCTTGATTACTTGTTGGGTTCACCGTATTCACTAGCGCTATCATTTTTCCCCGATCCTACAGTCCTTAGCATAGTGTCCTAAGCGGTTACGACATGGTAATTGCATTTTTGCACACTTCGGTGCCGGGTCCGCATACTCCTTCTTGGCAGGGTTAGCCGCCACAAATTCTCTGTTGCTACTCTGGCTTTCTTATTGTCATTTCGGACGTTCCCCGTTTTGTTAACTTCGTCACCACTAAGGTTCGTGTTATCATCATCACCACCGTTGTTATGTTGGTTACCTAGGTTGTTGCTGATCTGGGTGACGAGGTTAGGAATTAGGGCTTGCAGTTGCTAGGCTATAAGCTCAAAAATGTTTGGGGTTATCGTTGTTATCATTTGTAGCACCACCACTACTGGCACCACGACCTATGTTGCGGTTGGATCTTCTTGGAGGTATGTTATATACGAGGGTAAGTACATATTTTGAACGGAAGACAAATCATGGGTATCGTTACTCTTAGTATTTTGTATGTCATGTGTCATAACACTTGGCTAATTTCAACCATACAGTTATATATATCGGTCTCTCGCGCACTATCTTAAGCCGAAGCCGTAGTCTATTTCACAGGATGCTTCAAAATGCTTTAAGTGTCCTCGTGCTAGGTATGTGTGCATGGCGGTGATCAGGCGCAATGCATCCATACTTATCATAACTCTCCTTAAGGCACTACTAATCATCCCGATTCACTAACATAGGTTGATACTCTACTTCCTATAGGTCTAGGTAATTATGAACACTCGGCCATGTATGACACTAGATAACATAGGATTCGAATTATTGTCCCTACTCTAAGGCAACATCAAACGAGAACATGTAGTAAAGCTAGGTCAAAAATTCTAAGTCTATATGATTTTGAACCATACATTATTAGAAGTGCTCACACAACCCTTCCCTTTATTTCCTAACAACATATAATAATAAACAAATACTTGCACATAGTCATTCGAAGAGGCTTTGCATGTATGCTTGGGTTGCACGGAAATTTGTAACTAAACAATGCGTGTTAAACGTAACTAAATGATTAAATAACTCGCCTCTTTATTTATACTTAATCTTAGTGGTAGGATCCCCGGAATCCACTTCGGGGTCTTCCTCAGGGTCTTCTTCGGAATCTCCTTCCGCTCCCCTTAGTAATTCTATTAGTTCCATTTGTGCATTGAGCCTTTCTTCTAGCTCTAGACTCCTTTGTCCTTGTTGCATTTGTTCCCTTGATTGGCGATCCGCCCTCTCTTTTAGTATATTCACTTGATTTTGAAGTTGATGGCCGGTACGATTCTCTCCCACCACTCTCAATCTTTCGTATGGATCCTCGTACCTTGCCGGTACGGACTCCGGGTGACCGAGAGGGGCGTATCGAGGACGGCTCGTCGCCTCATGTTCGGGCTTGTGGTGCTGCCCGTCCATTGTTTGAATAATCCCGACTGATTGCATTACTATTTTGAGTCGACGTATTTCATTCTCTTGTTCCTGGATTTGTTCATCTCTTTCCTCGAGTTTCCTTTTTAAGAAAGCGATAGACAACTCAGAGCGGGTAGGGGTTCGAATTGTGCGTACCATCGTTTCCTAGGTAGAATACTTAATGGACGTTAAAATTTTGAAGGGTGTTGTCCGCGGTATAGCCGATTTGGCTGAAGCGTGAGAATTCGCGAAATGAAATAGCATGCACATGTAGTTCCTATTATGCAACTACATGAGGTACTTAGGTTATAGTCTAGGTCAAGCCACCTAATTCTCTATAACCAATGGCTCTGATACTAATCTGTCACACCCCGCCAAGGCGGAATCCCGAAGTGTGACGGAGAGGATCGTCATAACACATTGATATAAAATAGAGAAAATCACTAAATGCAATTAATCCAACGTGTCACGACGTTTCCCCGACACAAGAGGAGTCTTGTGCCGTGTTAAGTCGGTTCCACGGTAACATAGACAACCAACGGAAATAAATGATCGTGCGAAAGTAAACCCCACAACCCGGTCAGGTATACGGACAACAAGCCCAACACCAAATAGTAATTCGAAGTATTGACAAACACCCACATCACAAAATAATAAGAAGAGTTCGATTCTCGCTATGAGTCACGCTAAGGCCCGACTAGAGTCTTCTAGGCTCCTTAAGGTTTAGCATTAGTATTACCTAAAAATGAACACTCTAAAAATGTCAACACAATGGTTGGTGAGCTCGCAGGTTTAAACAAAATAATGAATTTGCCGTGTATACTATAGTTTGACAATGGATATAGTGTAACACATACTCGCAATAGGAATAATGATAACCGGACCACAATGTCCAATATGAATATTGATAACCGGACCACAATGTCCAATATGAATAATGATAACCGGACCACAATGTCCAATAGAAATTTGTCATCCAACAAGGCCTACCAGCTGGAGCACTATGTTGGCTAAATTTGAATTCAATTGGCTTAACCCATCATCGGGTTCATTTGATTGACTTAACCCATCACCGGGTTAGTTTAATTGTCACACCCCGCCTTGGCAGAAACATGAGATGCGACGGAGAGGCTCGTCATAACACATTGATATAGGAATAGAGAAATTTCTAAATGAATCACACCAACGCGTCATGACGTTCCTCGACACAAGAGGAGACTTGTGCCGTGGCAAGTCACTTAACGACAACCATAGTCAACAATTTAAAACAAGAACATACGAAATAGTTGTTCCCACAACCCGGGACAAGTATACGGGGCAACAAGCCCTAGACTTATAAAGTCTAAGTTCATAATAACATAGTTAAATAAAAGAATCCTTAGTCAACTGCTCATGTCACGCTAAGGCTATCTAGGGTCACCTAAGCTCCTTAGGCATTGTTATTAGCATTACCTGAAAATGAACACTCGAAAATGTCAACATAAAGTTGGTGAGCTCGCAGGTTTAAAGTAAAAGCATGTTTGCCATGTATAGTACATTTGTATGACAATATAACACGTAAGGCATGGCACGCAAATGAGAATATAGCGATACCCGGAACACAAGTTCACTAGGTACGCGTCATTAGTCATTAGTCTTCCACGATCGCCTACCAGCTGGAGCTACTAGTTGGCTATAAATAGTAATGTGGTAATCAATAGTGTTAACCCGAACACGGGTTCAATAGACATAATCCCGAACACGGGCTCAATAGACATAATCCCGAACACGGGCTCAATAGACATAATCCCAAACACGGGCAATAGACATAATCCCGAACACGGGCGCAATAGGTGCACACAAATGCCACGTAATTGTCATATAAAAAAAATATAGCAAAGTATCATTGACATGGCATAAAGAAATTTTGAAACATGTTTTGAGTGTCATTTTCCCCCAATAAAACATATAAAAAGGGGTCACGAGTACTCACCTTAGTTGTGGGTTGTCACTTGAATCTTAACGCGCTCGGAAATCTACAAACACGTATAAACTAAGTTATATTTTATTCACGTGTAGGAGTTCTCTTTTGTACTAATCTTGAATCATTATATTTAATTAGGTTTCGCGATTAAGCAGAGGCGAATGTATATTCAAGTGGGGTGTGTGGACCCCACTTAAAAGAAAAATTTTATTATACATGCATATAAATAATTTTTTGACCACCCTAAAATTTTAAAATGGACCCCAGATCTAAATTGATAAAAGGAAAAACATGAAAAAAAATACAATTTTATTATCTCAAATTCTCAATCCTAAAAGCTAAAGGTCAAATCCTATATTATCATGTCAATACATCAAGTAAAGAGGACAATTAGCCAAGTAAGTGTCATATTTTATTATATGTTTTGTATTGTATTTAAAATTTTATCTTCTTTAGTTTTTCTCGTTTGTGTTTTATTTATTCATTTGATCTACTTAAGTGCTAGTTAATTCTTTTTTTTTATTTTGAATTTTGGTTAGGTTATAAAGTTATAAGTTTCTATTAGATTATGATGAATAGTAATTTTTGTTATATTTGTATCGATACCGGTGTATTGGTATGTTGTGTTAATTTTGTATTAACTATGTTGAATGTTTATGTTAAATTAAGTCGGCTGAAAAAGAAAGAAAAAAGGCTTTCGTCGTCTTTTTCCCGCTTTCACCTTCGATTGCGAAGGGCTTTTTTTCCGGTTTTCCATTCCTCTCCGGCGAGGTTTGAACTTCGCGTGGTGGGAAGGCCTTCACGATTCGCATCTTCCCGTCCAACAAAGAAAGTGAAGGGGAGCGGACAGCGAGTTGGAGGACGCTGCAGAACCGCGTGATTGATCCATCTGCGCTATTCCCTATTTTAAGAAAGTTGTAAAGCCTTTAGAGCCTCAGTCCCTACCATTTTTTTTAAGAAAATGAAAGCTACTTTTGACAACCCCAGAGAAGAGAACTTCGAGGATACGCGGTAGACATGCTTTTCCCAATATTTATATATCGAAAGAATTGGTGAATCTACAATCTAGTTCAAGTGATATATTCGAGACAAAAATATTGACAAACAACTATTTAAGCCAATAAGCAGGAAACATTTTCAAAGTATATGAAAGTTGACCTATGCTCACTTTCTAGCTATATGGAGCAACGATCAGGTATGGAATATCGTTAGAGTAAATTACAAAAACATTATGCTATTTGTTTAAATATATGTTTACTTTTTGTGTCGGTATTTATAATTCTCTTCATTTATATCATACTATCAATGCTCCGAATATTAACTAAAAACCATTTGAACCGTTATTTAATCCGCCTGACTAACTTATCCCGTCCATAAACTATGTTGGACCCCTCTTTGTTTCAATCCTGGATTCGCCACTGCGATTAAGTATTACCGTAGGTTACATAAGTGCATCCCTTCCTTGGGCCTAACCCCAAAATATATTTTTGAGGTTTCAAACCTTAGTTATTTTCCTTTTTAAATGTGTAGGTTAAATTCTGAAATTTTGGATACTCTTCGTGTATTTTAAAAATAATTTAAACATCCTAATTATTTTCCTAAATTTTTATGGCAGAGGTCTTAATGTCTCTATTATTTTATATAAATTTTTCTAGAGTTGAATAATATGTTAATTATTTTTAAGAAATACTTTAATTTGTGTTGGTCAGAAAATGCCTTCAGCTTGCGCGATACAAAGTTTTTATTTATTTAAAATTCTAAACAACTTTAATAAAATCTCAAAAATTTTACAGTAACTTAAAAACACTTAAAACTTCATTCGTATAAATTTTTGTCCACCAATTCGGATATTTGAATGTTTTACAATATTTTAAACTCTAATTATAGAAATTCCCTAAACTTCCAGATTTGACAACAAAAATGTTTTTAACTAATTAAAATATAAAACCACCTTAATAAATTCTGAAACTTTTACAGTACCTTGAAAACTAATGGAATATGCCCCATATTTATTTTGAAGAATTTTCGTGATGTTTAGAATAGGTTTTTGAAATATCAAAGTTAGTAGATTAAAATGTCAGAAATCACAGATTTGTGCACGTGAATGATTTTGATTATTTGGGCAACCAAATCAACTTAGTTTTGTATTAAACCAGTTGGAGATGAAAGGAGACTCAAAGAACTTATTTTTAGTGTCAAGAATCGATTTTTTTCATTCTGTTTTGGCCGAGATATGGCTTCTTAAAATTAGTACATATTCTGCCCAGATTAAAGGTTCTTGCTCTTTAAGTTTTAAATTAAATAGACCAATCCTTTGGGTTTGATATTCAACCAAACACATCAAAATCATAACTTTATGTGTTATTAGGATGTTTTTAATCCATCAACCATGTTTTACATGCAAAGAAACAAGAAGAAGAAATTTAAAGTTTATAAAGGAACATGTACATACCAAAACTCCTCAAATGGAGATCAAAATCACAAGCTTTCCTTGAGGATTGAAGAGCAATGGTTATGGAGGTGTGAAAGTTTGAAGAAAATTGGGAGAGAGGGAGATAATGCTGGCCAAGAAAATCGTAGGGGTGGTGATGGGTTTAGAAGTTTGTTTTATGGATTAATTAGGTGATAGTTATCTTAATATTTGATTTCAATTTGAATTGAAATCTCATCTTTTTTTTTTTTTTAAACTTGGCCGTGGAGATATATATATATATATATATATATATATATTTTAATTGTATTATTTTCATTGTTATTATTATTATTATTAATTATTATTAATTTCTTGCAAATTTTATTGGTGTTTTACTTATTGAGGTATTGGTGTAATTGTAACAACTTTTAAGCTTTTGTATGTTTTAACATTTTCATTTAGTTACTAATAGTAATTATTACTATTGTGTATTTTTTTACATGTTTCATTTCTTTGTGGATTTAATTTATCCATACTTTGCATCGAATCACTCGTTCGATAAAATTGTGTACTAGGAATAGATTAAATGTTCTACCGTCATAAAGACTTAGGTTTCCCCCACTTGCTAGCTCTACTACCTTATTTGAAGGTTTTAGACATATATAACACCTAATTCTAGCATCTACTAGACCTTAGGTATCACACAAGCACATAGATTTAAGTTGTATAGCTGGCAACGGTGTACAAGTTAGACTCAACTAACCTGTTTTAGGTGACGGATGTCACAGTATTCCCCGGTTAGAAGAATTTCGTCCCGAAATTCAGCTGGTACTACTGTTAGAGTGTTGCTTGTCATATAGGTGTGGGTATTTGGTCTTAATATGGTCTTCCCGTTCCCAGGTAACTTCCGGTCCTCGCTTTGAGTCCAACGAACCTTGACAATCGGGATCTTGCTACGTTTCAATTCCTTTACTTTGTGGTCCATGATCTCCACGGGTGTGGGTATTTGGTCTTATTTGTGTTATTATTATTACTACTTAAATTTTGGTGTTATACGGTTGCTTGTTAGTGCATTATTCTTCCTTAAAATTATTTGAGTCTCAATAGAGTTTATGTACTTATAACAACTGTTCCAAGAATTGTACTTTTATTCTCATGAGCTTTATTTAGTACTTGAGTTTGTGTCACCCTTGATGTGCATTCAAGATGCATGTAACGAATTTGTTCCACACTTTAGGCATGTAACTATAGGATTATCTAAGTGTCATGGTCTGAATAGTGCGTAAAGAGGATATACCTTCTAATACTCATCACTCATTTGGATTTTTAGGGTTTCAAGGGAAATTAAACGCATGAAACCTAATAACAATTTAAGAGTCTAAACTGGTTAACCTGCTCTGGTGACGGATGTCACATTCTTCATGATCTTGATGTTTGCACAACTTCAACTAGGTGCATAATAATAATATATCTCGGCTAATCCGATTTTTCATGCTCGTGCATATAAAAGATGCTGACGTTAACTTTCACTTTGTTAGAGAAAAGGTTGTTCAAAATGATCTTCAAGTACAATATATATCCATAAATGACGAGATTGCTCATTGCTAATATCTTCACCAAGCCGTTGTCAACTTGTAGAGTTTTCTTCTTACTGTCCAAGTTACACCCATGTCTTACCTTAAAAACATTATTTTTATTAATTTTTTTATTTTGAAGAGCGAATTTTAACTACCATTTTTAAAGGTTTATCTCACTAAAATGTATCTAAGTTATCACATTTTACTATTATGTGTGTTGGACTTTAAAAGTTTCTATTGTGTGTATTAAACTTTCAATTTATTGTTATTGTATATATTTTGGTTACATAAAATAGGAAAAAAAACGTACAAGTTTAATACATACAATAGAAAGTTTAATACACACAATAGAGATAAATAAAAGTTCATCAATACACACAATAGAAGGTTTTTAAGTCGGATACATACAATAACAAAATATGATAACTTGGATACATTTTAATAAACTAAACCTAATTTTTAAATATTTAGATATTAAAGCAAACTACAATAATATGCAGGTTCATGTGAATATCTAGACAAATCTCGAGTTTGGATGGGAGAGATAAGCTTCAGCAGCTTTATAATATATATATATATATGCATGTGTCAACTTTTAAATTCAGAACGTACGTACATTAATTAAAGAAAAAATAAATAATTAAAAATATTAGTTCGCTTGAGGAATCTTATTATATAGTTGGTCTCATAATTCTTAGACCATATAATTGTAAGATTTGCATAGATACGGATTCCAAAGTTAAAGGGTTTATCAAACATAATTAATATTTTTTAATTATTCTCTAAATCTTTTTAGAAGATATTTGTCGACATATATTGTGTATATATGTTTAATTAATAAAAAAAATTTATTAAATGTTTTTTAGCTTTAATTAAACGTGTAATATAATGAGATTTTAAAGGTTCGACTTTGTACTTTAGCGACGAAAATTTCAACTGATTCTAATGAAAAAAAGTAGAGTAAGTCTTCACTGATAATAAGTTAAACAGGTGAAACAGGAAGAAATAGTTAGAAATTAAACGGGTTAAATAAGTCGAAGTGCGTACGTGATTGAATCTACGAATCAGCGAACACTTTTAATTTAACGTCTCTTCTACGTATCCAAACTTAGTATAAAAATTAAATAAATAATTTCTAACATAAGTTTAATTTTTATATAAATAAGAATATTGGATCATGTACGTAGATCGACTTCAAATTAATTATGTTTTAGTTGAGGCAAAGTTTTCACGTTCGTTTGTCTTCGTCCAGTTGTTCTTTGTCTATTTCCTACGAAGCCTCAATAATTAGTATCTGAGATTTTCATTCCTACCTAGAATCCTAACAAAGAAATCACATACTTATAGATTTCAGGTTAATAACTAAAACTTTATCTAAGTTATATAAAAATTGCACTGAAATCATATGAAAGATATTATTCAAGGGTTCCTAGCATAGTAACCAAGTTTGAAAACTGGTCTACCAAGGTCACTCACCCTTTTATTTTACATTGTGAAATTTCCCATGAGTGACCTTAATAGTACAGTTTTCAAACTTTGTTACTATTTTGTGAAATAAATCCCTTACAAAAACATAAACCCTTTTAATATATAGTGCATTGTTAGTTTATGTGTACAATAGTAGTTCTGAACATGAATTTCTGGAATAAAATCTATCTTTTTATACAAAACTAATTGCAAACCTTTTTGTAACTACATACATTTAGTTGCTAGAAACAATGTTCAAAAGATGTGCTCTTGTTCTAATCAAACTCCTAAAGATACACTCTAAACTATCTTCAAATCTTTGTATTTGATCTTCCATGGTTTCCCATCTACATGTAGTATATAACCAAGATGAAAATCCTTCTTTATCGATTCGATTTTGCAACACGATATCTAAACCTTCGAAATCGTTTGTTTGTCGGAAATTTTGTTCTTCACATGCCACTCTTTTCCTTTGGATCAACTTTGATGCCACCTTAGACCATTTATTTGTTTTTGGTGTGACAAAAAGCATCAAGAGAGACTCAAAGACAGAAACAGTCACTTCCATTACCATTTTGATCACCAAATCTTCCACCATTGATCGCTTTAAACTTACTATCAATCTTTTAACATCTTTCTTGATCTTTTTTCTAAACGATTTGTAGCGAGTGACACTGCTTTTGATGCTCGAATCTCCCTTTCTCCTGCGTAAAGCACACTCGAGGTCTCTTACATGATCTTTGATTTGTGACATGATATCTTTCAAGATGCCACAAATATCCAAGAACCCGACTAATCTGTCCATTAGCTCGTCGACCCATTTCTCATTATGGATCATAGATAACAAATTCATAACCTCGTGATCATAGAATCTTGATAACTTCAATAAACCATCACAAACTGCTTCTGTGGAGGGTGTAGATGATGATGACGTTACACGTGTTTTGATGTCTATAAGCTCGTTCTCGATTCTCTGGATCGTTGGATGTGATGTCGTGGGGAGACTGATGGATCGAACTCGATAATTAGTAGTATGTGATTTGTAAGAAATCGCCATGGCAAAGAAGAGCAATGAAAGAAGTGAGTTTGATGGTTGATGATATGGTAGAAGGTAAGGCTAAGCTTTGGTATTTATGCTTGCATGTAATGTATCATTAATTATTGGCTTCCAAGATTGTATTCCCTTTTTTAAGTCATTCGAAGCTCTTATAATTGGATGGTTATAATAGAAAATTATCATTAGATGAAAACATTTACATAAATAGTCCTGATACTTCCACATTTTTGCATATATCATCCCCCAAAAATAAGCATAATCACATATTCATCAATTGTAACTTAATCTTCTAGGTTTTTTTTGTCAAAGTAACATGAAAGTAGAACCTACATTGGTTTAACTCTCATTCATTTTTTTGAACAGCGAATTTAGTGGTTTGGGTTCGTCACGAGGGAATAATATCCTCCACCATTTTTATAGAAAAACCTCACTGTCCAGACTCGAACTCAAGACCTGAGGCAAAACCCCTATACTACTAGGTTACGCCGCAGTAGTTTTAACTCTCATTCATAGCAATTACTTTATTATAATATGTTTATATACCTATAATGTTGGGTTTATTATACATGTTGTATTCGTTGAAAACCTTCAAAATCAAACAAAATTAATGATCCTAGATTAAAGATTTAATTCTCCAAAGTTGTCTAGTGCTTTTGCTCATAAACCAATTTATGTCAAATCAAGTACTAAAGGGCATTAAGCCCATGATTAACACGTGTTAAAAAGGTGTTATGTAGACAAAATGTATAATTATGAGTAGGTTAGTGTAGATATAATATCGCGTAAATAAATAAATTTAAAAAAAATACAGGCATCATATTCTTATTCATGTGGGTATAATATCCGACTTCATACTACTTTATTGTGGAAGCATTTACTTATTAAAATAATATTTAAATTAATCTGAAATAGTACATGATCATATATACCTTATATATATATATATATATATATATATATGCATTTTCGAATAAATATCCACAAATATCTAACCTAATAGTGATAATAATCAAATGAAACCCAAAGTGGGGTTTTGTTTTCTAGTCTCAAATTCAAGACATAATTAACCATAAAAAATTACCAACACCATATTTCTCAATTCCATTTATTTTAGAAATCTTTGATTGAGTGTATGTGTAAATATGCACCCTTAATTATGCAATCCTTGCAACACTACAATTGATACTACATTCAAACTCTCTTTAACAAGATTCTTGGTATCTAACTCGATCTACTCGTGTATTGCAATCTTGTCGGCCGGCCTGGCTCTTATATACCAAATACTTACACGACCGTGTATTGCCTATGCTAGTTTGCAAGATCTCTATACGCATAATCCTCATAAATTCTACTTATAGTTTCTCATATCTCCAAGTACCACTTCATCAGAGTCTTCACATTCATCGTCGTTATATTGATAGATTGGTTTCCTATTGTGATACTAATTGGTTACATTCTCGTGGAACTCGTTGGTCTACCTTTCGTTATTGGGTCTTTTTTGGTGATGACCGACTTTGTTTCTTGGTTTTCCGATCGTAAGCATGTTGTCTTTGATTCTAGTATATATAGAGGTGAAACATAGGGTTGTCACCAATGTGTTTGCTATCTATTAAAAAGTTGATGAATAAGTGTAGCCTTCTTCAGGGGCGGACCCACGTGCAGTTGAACGGGGTCATAGGACATCATCCAATTTTGTACGCGTAGTGTAAATTTCGTTTTTTCAAGATGGTTCTACCATCCATTTCAAATCATGGGTCTGCCCCTGGCCTTCTTACACAGTTACACTAAAAATTGGATTTTTTTTTTGTATTAAAAAAGTTGATGAATAAGTATGATAGTATGATGAAGTAAGAGTTCAATACGAATAAGTAAGAGTTCAATATGATAACCAAATGATATATATATAAGCAAAAATTTAAACGACAACTGTTTTTCGTACGAAAACTGCGAAAACTTTTCCATATATATATATATCACCAAATTACGTACATATATAATAAGTGAGAAGATTATTAATTCCGGCATGTTGATCAAATTCTTCTTTCTATTCATACTCTTTTGTGGAAACATATATATAGAGTTCATGTGGTTTTTTCTAGAAGAAAAAAAACAAAAAATATATATAAAATTGGGTATAAAAAATTGATGATATTGTTTAATTAATTAATAATGGACGTGCAGATAAAGAATAATGACGGGGCCTTCACCAACTAAGCACACAATTGGCAGACTACTTTTATATATGCATAATATAGATATGAATCCTATAAAATATATTTATATATTTAACAAAGATATATATATACTTGAAATCAAATCAAATTAAAATATTCGTATTTTAAGGTATATATATATACATACATATATATATATATAGATATATAATTTCAGTTTCATGCACCTAATAATGCACCGTCACTTCATCCTTATCATCAATACATACATAGAATTAATATGACATTTTCATAAAGCATAAGGGATCATGATTTTTTTTCTAAAACCCCTAGTGACAACTAACAACACTATTTACTTGTCGCGTTTGAGTAATATTCTACATCAGATTAAAATGTTTAATAAGCCTTCTAGGCTGTTCAACTTATAGCCGATTGTTTTTTTAGTTAGAACCCCACAAATTAATTTACAGTTACATGTTACTGGTTATGTGATGGTTAACTTTTTATATTTTGGTTTTGAGTATTCGTTTAATGTCATCTTTGTTTAATTAGTTGTGGCTATAAAATGTTACTGATTTTTAATAATTTTCATGTACGTACAAGAGGAGCACGGGACCAAAAAAACCCGGTGAAGATCTTGTTATATATGCATCTAGTTAAGCATTAAGGCTTTAAATAATAATAATAATAATAATAATAATAATAATAATAATAATATAGTGTAAAATATTTAATATTAGAAAAATTGACCATTCATATAACTTATGATTGTTTTAATGTTGTCATCTTCATTGTCGTAACACATAGCACGTAAAAGTTAAGGGATGTGATACTTACACAACTAAAATGGTTATACACAATACCTTTATGGGTTATTAACTTGTACCATGTACATCAACTATTTGTACCTTGTTGTGTATGACTAAAAATGATTGTATACGGATCAGCTCTCAAAAATTAAATATTCTATTGAGATAAGTTAGGTTAGAGATTTATATATTTTTATGCTTCTAAGAATTCTTTTTGTGAGTTGTAGAAGCTGATTACTTGCATGGAGCATAAAAGCAATAAAAAGAAGGTGAAGGCTGAAGTGGGCTAAACTGATAAAGTCATGGGTGCAGTCTTGAAGAGTTGCGGGGCTATATATTTAGACTGATATGCAATTTAGGTTTAGAGATTCATTTTACAACCATCATCTTCAATAGAAGCTTTTTCTCCTTTGTTTTTGTTTTGAAGTATTCATCTTCTAGATGAGGTTGTCTAATTGCCATTGTTGTTAATTTGATGATAGTCTTCTGTTAATTTTTGTTGTAGAGTTGTAATAGCTTTGTGTTCTTGTATATTGTTAGTTCTTGAGTGTTAACAGTTTAGATTTGTAGTTGTTTGTGTTGATCTCTCGACTTTTTTTAACATATTCAACACCACAACTCTAACACATAACAGTTACCGACTAAAAATCGCATTAAGCACACCACGATACTTACTTAGGTCCTTTAGCAAGGACTCCTTTAGTTCACAAAGGGCAATCTATTTCAAAGCACACTTTGAAGCATTAAAAGGTTAAAATTACGTGTAGTTTCAAATTCAAAACATGAGAATTTTGGTTTTACTTTTTTATCATTACTACAATTAGGAGGTGTTTGGTTGGTGTCATTTGAGGGATTTCATGGGATTGATATTTCAAATCCCTCCAAATGTGGTGTTTGGTTTGACAAAATGGGATGGGATTTCAAATCCTAGGATTTATAAAATCCCATAGATGAGGGATTTCTAAATCCTTCCACCCCACTGGTATTTTGAAACTCAGGCTAATGTTCCGGTGAACCATCACCGATTTCGCCGTCAACTGACGCCGCCGTCAACCTTCCTCTTTGATGGTGGCAATAGGTGTGGTGGTTGGCTGTTGATGGAGTTTAGTGGTGGTGGAAATCCCACCTTAGAAATATGAACCAAACACAAGATGGGATTTTAAATCCCACCAAATGCAAATCCCACCAAATACCAATCTCATTATAAATACAAATCCCTTCAAAATCAATACTTGAACCAAACAAACCCTTATTGTTTTGGGTGGTGGCCTTTTTGGCATGACTAGTGACCAACCATGCAATGATCATGGTTGCTTCTCACTCTAGTATAGGTGAAGGTTGGGTGTGGTCTCTGAAACATAGATGTAAGACCACCCGTTATACGCTACTCGATTCCATCAAGTAGCTTCGGGTAGGTTGAAGGAACACCAAAACGAGTTTTGCGGGTAAGCCATCGAGTAGTAGCGTCGGGTATAGAAGCTCAATGAGATGCATGAAACCCCCCCCCCCACCCCTCAACGTATAAATTTTTTAAAATATGACCGTTTCTTTTTCTTTTTTTTTAATTAATCACAATTTTCACCTATATATACATAACTATTTTATACCCATTTTTCACATCTCTATCTTATATTCTCTCTACCATTTTTTACTCTCTACTTTTAAATAAAACATATCTACATAATTTTTTTATTGATTCACCAAATGGATCATCATCAACTACGAGTAGCGATTACTTCGAAAGAAATAACAGGATTATGTTTGCAATTGCTAAAGAAGCGGTGCAACTAATTTTTGATGACGATGAAGAAATATCGAGCTGACAAACGAGAAGGCCGGCGAGAAATAGAAATCGACTAGCTGAACCCGAGATGCTCGTTCACGACTACTTTAGCGAGAACCCGGTATATGATGATGATATGTTTAGACGACGGTTCCGGATGAGCAAAGGACTATATTGGCATATAGTTCATGATCTTGAGGAAGAGTATGAATTTTTCAAGTGGGCATGGGATGCTAGAGGTCGGAAGGGGTTTTTTCCGCTGCAAAAGTGTACTTCTGTTATCCGACAATTGAGTACTTGAGGATGTCGGACAAGACATCACGGGATTGCATACATAATTTCTGCAAAGGTATTATTCATCTTTATAAAAGAAAGTATTTACGCAAACCTACTAATGATGATGTTCAGACATCGTACGCCGTGCATGAATTGAAACACGGCTTTCCCGGCATGCTAGGTAGCATAGATTGTACTCATTGGGCTTGGGCAAGTTGCCCTGTAGCATTGAGAGGTCAATATATGAGAGGTGATCATGAGCGACCGACAATAATCCTAGAGACGGTGGCATCTCATGATCTATGGTTTTGGCATGCATTCTTCGGAGTTTCTGGTTCCAACAACGACATCAATGTTCTTAATCAGTCGCCTTTACTGAACCACGTGTACGAAGACAAAGCACCCGAGTGTCCATTTGAGGTTAATGGAGTGACCTACAAACACGGATATTATCTTGCCGATGGGATATATCCGGAGTGGGCAACTTTAGTCAAATCATTTACGTGCCCACAAGACAACAAAAGAAAAAAGTTCAAGTCCGCACAAGAATCTACAAGACGTTGAACGGGCTTTTGGTGTGCTTAAACAACGTTGGCACATTGTTCACTACCCGGCAAGATCATGGTCTGTGGCAAAATTGAGGAGCATTACATACGCTTGCATAATATTACATAATATGATCCTCGAAGACGAAGGCCATGCAATTTGTAGTTTCGACGAAAATGACGTTGTAGCGGATGATATAGAAGTAAATATAAGTGAGGAACAACGGGCAGCAAACGTTCGAGAAGTAAAAAATCGGGATACTCATAACAACCTTTGGTCTGATTTGGTCAAACACATTTGGAGTATTCAAGGTCCCGACAACGGAGACGACTAGTTTTTTAGATTTTATTATTATTATTGTTTTTACGTAATTTTTAAATTTTTTAAATTTATAAAATTTATGTAATTTAGTTATTACTATTAAAAATTTATAACTTCTAGAATTTTATTTGTATTTTTTATTTATATTTTAGTTATTAATTAAAAAGATAATTAAGTTAAATAATTTTATTTACATAAAAAAATAAAAACAAGGTGGGGAAGGTTTGGGTAAGAAACGGGAATGTATAACACTTGATTTGGGTAAGGTGAAGAAAATGAAAGAGTGAATGATGTGGCGCTAACGTGACATTGGGTAAGGGAAGGAAAAATGTAAGGTATAACTCTTGGCCTAAGGTTGCGTGGTGCAAGAAGTTGAACCGACTTTTTATTTACTTTGTTAATTTGTGATTGATTATTTGCGTAGTACGTGGTTCCATAATTTAGTATGATGAGGAGTGATCACACCATAATTGAGTGATGAGAATAAAAAATGACAGTATGACACACTAACAGCCCCCCCTCCCTCCCAAATCACGGAACACTTATTACATGTTTTAAATAAATAAACTGTCATAAGTCGTAGATCTTGTAAGAAATAGTCTCTTTACTATTATGTAAAGGTATGATTGTCTACATTTTATGTTTTCATACCTACTCGGGTATGATTAGATAGGAGTCTCAAACCATCAACTATGTCATGTTCGGGTTGACGGATCAAGAATATAAAACCCAAACACGACCTATTTATTTATAGGTTTCATGGTTCAAAAACTAACTCATATAAGAAACACTAACACTAACACGATGTGCCATATAAGAAACATTAACTTGTTTTTATAATAGGTTCCATCTGATTCATTATTATTATACTATCTCACATATTCCTAATTTATGTGACTTGAGAAAAGCTTTACATAACACTTTTTAATTATTTGATAAATTTCAAGTAATATGTTATGTATTCGTATATGTAAATTGATTCTAGAGTACCTAGCAAGTTTGATTGATTTGACAATCGAACTAATTCGATAACACATAACAACCAGTTTTGACTTGAATATATTTTGATTTGTTACCTAAGTTGTGTTGCCTTTACCGAATGGTGCCCCTCATGTAAAAAAGTTCCTGGATCCGCCGTTAATTGGCAGTCAATTTGCGGGTTGACATATCATGAACAGGTTGGCATGTCGTAAGCAGGTTGATAGGTCAATACATAAACTAAAACCTATATTTTAAACTACATGGGTTGCCAGGTTATAAACAAACCGATATGTCATAAACGGGTCCGTCGGTTGACCCATGATACTTATGTATAGCCCAAACACGAATCGTTTATGATATGGGTTACACTTACACGGGTCAACCTAAACACAACCTACTTATCGTAAGTGTCAACCCAACCCATTACCTTCGTGCCAGGTTTCATATCTTGTCGAGAATTACCACCCCTTATTTAGATAGGATTGTTGTTAGATGAGGCTCCCTCTTAACCCAAAATCTCCCTTTTAACAAATTAGCAAAACTAGTTGCTTTCTAATATCAAACAAACAGCCCATAAAATTTACTAAATACAGGACTTGCAATATTCCAATGATCCTTTTAAGTAATTCAAGGGTTTCAACATAGGTAACTCCAATGGCGAATTCACTTGGAACACCCATGATTCCTACATCTCTGCATCTTCATTCATCTTTATTGTATATAATAACTCTATCCTCTTCACTCAATACAATATCAAACACACTGGCTTAACATGATCTATCTCGACTCCATGGATCGGGTTGTAACCTTGGTCCACGACTCACCCACCCCATACTCCTCTGTAACCCACAAATCATTAGCCGACGGAGTACCAAAAAGAACAAGTTTCCCACCAAGAACCACTCTAGTAAAGAGCATCATTTTCTGTTATTATGGAGTCATTAAAGGGCGCATAAGCGATAGCAAGAAGCCCAGAAATCCCTAATGTACATACAAACCTATATTTGAGATGCTTATGTTCCTATTCATAACAGAAAGTTTATTGCAGCACCAATACTTCCAGTGAGATTGACTCAGCATGTTAAGCTTGTAGCCACATTCATTACTGAAAGTAATATTTCATTTTTCCCAACAAACTAAACCATATATATTTTCATAGCAGTCTTTCAGCTTATCCCTATCAGAGTAACAACTACAGTAGCACCAAATAATCAGCCACAAATACTTCAAACTTTTAAGTGACTTAATTTCCTATCTACCATGATTCAATATTTGACTTACAACACAGATTGCATTCATGAACATAATGATATTAAGACATGCTATCTTCTAATCTTAATATCACTATACCAGCACTGCTTATACAGATCGTGTAGTGAGTCAATTTGTGTCGTAGTCGTATGTAAACCCAGAGCAAGAGCATGATGAACCATAAAGCAATGGGATAGATGGTAGAGGGCAGCCTGCGCGCACCAACTAAAGGAGAGAGGAAAAGTCGAAAGGGGGCAACAAGACTTGAGCGTCAAGTTCGATACATGAGTGGGGTATGCCTAATTGGGAGCACTTAAAACAGATTCCAAGTATTCCAATCATAATGTTGCATAAACAGAAAGTTTGATTGATATATAGCAACTTTAAATTTCAAGTCAGCCTTATGAATGAAACTCCATATCATAATAAACTGAAGTTGTATCCCATCAAACCTTCCCAGCAGAACTTGAATTAAGGTCATAAAAGTCCATTCAATAAAAAAAGACATAATGTTGCATCTCAAATAACAAAAATGATCATTAGCAAACAATAACTAAATGGAATAACATTTAAATTTAGGTTATGTGCACTGAAATGTAATGAAGTATACCCACTTTAATATTATACATAACGAATTAAACTTTGTTAATATTAATACATTAAAGTCACATTTTAATAGATTAAATACAACAATGTTCCCAAATGGAAATATTATGTGTAACATGACCTACAAATGTAGGTTAGCAGGTCATCTTTTGATTTTTATTATTTTATTTTCATTTTTAATTATTTTATAACCCATTTGCTTATTATTGTTCCTTTTAAATGTTATCAATAAATAATTAAACAATAATAAGTCTATCACCAAAGCGCCCCTTTTCCCTCCGCCAACCACCCAACACAGTCTATCACCACTCTCCCACTGTCTTCAACCATCTTCTGTATACCATCTCACCACCGTCTATCACTACCACTTCCAGAAACCACCATCTCACCACTACCATCAAGCTCTAAAAAACACCACTTCCACAGTCGAGAAACCTTAACAATCAATAACCCTCAAGAATCGTTTGAACCCTCTTTAACAATTGACAACCGATGAAACCCACCCAATAACAAATGAATCTAAACACATTATATAAGCAAAGAATCGTAACCACATAACTCAATTTGTTCAAAGCATAACCATAATCTATTTGTATGAACTTGAACACATGATTTGGAAAAAACACTCAAGCAACTCTGCGAGTTAGAGTTCTTCAAGCCTAACTTTTCAAGTCTCAAGTTTTGCTATAGGGTCGGAGAGGGTGCCGATAGCTGCAGCGGCAATTGCTGTGGCGGTGGTGTGAGAGAGCTTCACCGGAAATCTAAGAGAGGGCAGTTTGGGGGGGAATTAAGGGGGAGTGGAGAGAGAGGGAGAGAGAGAAGAGATAGAGGGTGGCCGGAGATGGTGGTGGGGGCCGGCGGTGGGGTTGGGGGTCAGAGATGGTGGTGTCAGGCTGTAGGGTACATCTATGGGGATCATTTAGAAAAGGGGTTGGGTCTTTATAAGCCTTGTTTTATTATTTTTAATTTTTAATAGTAATAAAAATATAATTAACTCAAAAAAGAATAATAATAATAATGATAATAATAATAAAAATAATAATAATAATAATAATAATAGTAATAATAAACAAATGGGTTATAAAATAATTAAAAATGAAAATAAAATAATTAAAACCAAGAGGTGACCTGCTAACCTACAATTGCAAGTCACGTTACACACAATGTTTTCATTCGGTAACTTCGTTGTATCAGTGTTGTTAAAAGCGCGCTTCAGCTACGCTTAAAGCCCTGAAGCGCAGAAGCAAGGGCTTTTCAGTAAGCGAAGAGAACCATTTGCATGAGGATCACCGAGGCGCAAAAAAGCGCAAAGGCACAAAAAAGCACGCTTCAAATACATGTAGCGCTTTTGACCGGTTTTTAAACTTTAGACCTATATAACCCTCGACACACTTCATCAGACTCAAAACTTCTTCTGATTCCCTTCAACTATAGTGGAATTTTACATTCTTCACAACAAAATCATCGATTCTGATTTTTTTAGGAAAGCTTCAACTTTGTCTTGTTTATAGCAACCCATCCACAATTTGTCCTTTTGTGTTCTTGTAGTTGATTAGGTAACATTATTGTTAATTTCTGACTTTCTGATCCATGTTAATCGAGTTCTGTTCTTGTTGGTACTTTGGTTGAATTATGCTTGATGTTTAACACTTTAACTTTGTTGGATGTTTATATGTGAAGTTTAGAATTATGTTTGACGTTTATGCTATGAACTTTATAATCATTTTGATATTTAGATGATATTTTATTTATACTATATCACTACATATATTTTTTCTAGTTTTTTCTAATATTGTGCGCTTCGCCTTCATGAAGCCCGCGATACGCCTTGAGCTTTAAGCTCCAAGACCCTTTGCGCTTCGGTGCACTTTTCGCTTTTGACAACACTGCGTTGTATTTAATCTAAGAAAATGTGACTGTAATGTATTAATATCAACAAAATTTAGTTTATTATATAAAAAATATTAAAATGGGGATACTTCATTACATTTCGGTCCACATAACCCTTTAAATTTCAAGCAATGTATTCACTAATTCTATCAACTTCTCCCCTCCCATCCCATATAAAGGTTAACCACATTCTAAAAAACCCATTAAACATCTATTAAATGTCTACTATATAGGATTTCTATTATGTGAGTATCATAATAATGCTTTGTTATTATGAACAATTTGTAGATTTGGTTTATTACATTTAAGAGTTGTATAATTTGTGGTAGAGGTTTTGGTTTGAATGGAAGATAAAAAATTATTGTTAGATGACGGCTAACCGCAATTTTCACTCTTCTTGTGTCCAGCAACAATACTCACTCTCAAATTTATTCAAATGAAATTGATGGTTAAATCATCATTGATAATCATCTCATTCTATTATATCATAATTAAAAAAACAAAAAGATTCCTGACTTCTACTAATAGCTCCTGTGTATGTGGCAACACATCTAAAGTCTATAGACATTAAGGTTGGTGAGCCAAAATTGACATCTAAGATTAGTTTATTTTCATCAGATATTTTGTAGCTTTGACAATATTTATATATGATGGATTTGTTAGGTTTTAGTAATTTTCCATACTTGGGGCACCTACGATTCCTACATGGCGGAGTTAGGAACTTTCTTTAATGGGTTCAAAGTTATGATTGATAACTTTTGTAATTAAAATGTGACGAGGTGAGATGCTCGTTTCTTATTTTCTTTTTTTCAATCAATCATATTAATCTAAATTAATATTATGTGGGTCTTAGTCATGATAGTGATTGTGATGTGGAGGTTAGTCATGGCAGACATGACTAGGGCTGTTTAATCATGGGTTACTCATAGGCTGGAAAAGCCGATGTGACAGACAGTCATGGCAGTCATGCATGTTTGCATGACTACGAGCGGTCTAAGGCTCTTAATTCATAAACTTAACTTCCATGTTTTTTACTTCATTAACATAATTATATCTTTTTAATTCATAATCTTCTACAATTAATAACTCTTAGTATCTATAGCTATTGAGTATATAATATAAATATTATCCTACTTAAAATTAAATTACCTACTAATTCAAAACTTTTAGTATCTATCTCTATTGGGTATATAATATAAATATTATCCTACTTAAAAATTAAATTCCTTCCTAATTTAAAACTCTTTGTATCTCTATAGAAAGTATTTATACTTGACAATGATAGTATACCGACTTTAAAAACTATCAATGTACTATACAAAAAGTACTACAAAAAATATTTGATTTCTCCTTTAAGAGAAATACTATCTATATATATATTATTAAAAGGCTTACTTTCTTACTAATAATAGTAATAAAAAAATTCTATCAAAACCCTCCATTTCAAAATCTTGACTTTTGTTGACTGAACTTTGGAAAGATCTGGCTAAAAAAAACGCGGACCTTTTTTATCGGGAGGATCCAACTTCTCTCATTCTCACAACACAAACTCATAAAACCCTAATTTCTTCTTCATCCGATTGATAGGAAGATTGTCGACAAAAAAGGGTGAATCGATTAAGCCCTAAAAGTCTTTTGAATCTCCATCTTCGTCTCATCTCGGTTCGTTGATGTTGTGAACTTCCATCTTCGTCTCCTTCTGCAACCCTAATTCTTCTATCAGATAATGATGGTTTACAAATCCATCTTCATCTCCTTCTGCAACCCCAATTCTTCGATCGCAAAATGGTTTTGATACCTGTGTTTTGTTGTTGCTTAATCGATTCATCATGTAAGTCTTTAATCAATTCTTTTCATTTTCTGAATCAATAGAGAAACTGGTCGATTATTTTGATTATAATTTCATCTTTTTTAAAGGTATCGCAATGTGTATGTGGTAAGTGATTGTCTTCCACCTTTAGGCTATATTGCTATATTTCATGTTTTTCATTGTATATATGACAGCGAAATAGACTCAAACCAAGCTTCTATTGAAAATATTTGGATTTACGATCAATGAGTTGTTATTTAGATCACTTGATTCCCTGTTGTTGTAGTTATAAATTTTTTGGATCTGTTTTCTGTAAATTAAATGGCGACTTACCTGTGAAATGACAGTGAAATAGACTCAAACCAAGTTTCTATTGGAAATATTTGGATTTACATCAATTAGTTGTGATTTAGAGTCTGTTTTCAGATAATCTTCCATTTTACTATAGTTTTAATTTTTGGGGGCCATGCATCACTGTTATTCATAAGCTAGCTAGAAGTTCAAGAATGTAGGTGTAAGGTGTTGTAAGCCATGCACTGTTTCATCTGCCAAAACTCATTTCACCAGCAACTAACATGGTGTGGAGTATGTGATATGTGGTTAAGTGTAGATTAGGTGGATCATTAGTCTTCCCTGCATGATTGTATTTAGAAGGGATATACTTTGACTAAAAGTTCAGTTGGATTCTTTAGAAAGTTTAGATGGTAACATTACAAATCTAAAAAGATGCTACAAAAAGTCCAAAATAATTAATCTCAATGGTCAAACACGTCTCTTGCTTTAGTGTGTGAATACGATACCGTACATACCTAGGCTATACTACTACACGATCCAGTCATACTTACTGGTAGTGTGTGGTGAAACTTAGGTGATTTTGGACTTAAATTTAAAACCTGATTTTCAGGTATCAATGACTAATTGAGATAAAACTTAATGTACGATCCTAGCCTTTAGTTCAACAAATCAATTTTCATTATACAACCTTAACCATCCATTTATTAAAATTGAAGAATCAGTTTTGACTTTTAAAGTCGAACTAATGCAAATATATTTTGAATTTAGATATAGTAAGTCAAACTTTTTTAATAATTTGGCTTATTATATTAAAATGTTGTGTGATATATTTAATAAGTTATAAAACGTTAAAAAAAAATTATATTCTGGTTCTTACATTTTTTTGAGGATTATTAATATTAAATTTATTTTATATATTCTTTTCAGTATTAGATCTATACTACGAATTTTGATAAATTACGTATTATAGATTGTATTATAAAATTAATATTAAAATTTAAAAAATCTATTATATAAGTAATCAAATTTAAAATATATTTTATATATTCATTATTATAAATAATTTCTGGTGTTATTATCTTCTTAACCAATAAAAAATTAAATTAATTGCCACTAATTGTAATAAGAATGATCAATGACTTTTACAAGAAACACAATCACGTTTCTTCGAATCAAGATATCACGTTTCTGTTGTCACGTCTGTCCTCCTCCTCGTGTCAGCTCTTTCACTGCTCGTCTGGATGTTGACACCGTCTATTGTCATTTTTTCGTTTATTTTTTCGTGTTTTATAACTATTTGATATCTTTTTTTATATTAATGTTAAATATATATCATTTTTTAAGACCAAGATTTGTATCGTACAAGCATTCAATCTAGGGTTAGTTTAAACCAATTTTGATCATCTCCTAATTGGGAACCTTGAATTTCATCTTCCTAGTTCAGAATTACTTGCAAAAGCTAAAACTTTATGGAAATCAAATCTGAAAAATTGGAAAAAAATTAAAGGAAAAAGAAAAAAAGGGTACCTCAATGGCAGAAGAGCTTGAGGATGCAAAGGCAGACTGAGCAACATACCAGATGTCATGATTGTTAGCAACAGAACAAAGCTAGACAGCTAGAAATGAGAACGAAGAAGGAGAAGTCTGCTTCCCTCAAATCCGCAAACAATTGTCAGAATTGAATAAAAAAGAGAGGAGTACAACAATCAATGAGGAGAAGCACCTGTTCATCATACATGTCAACCCAACCCCGAAACCCATTTATCTCCTTGTCATATTTCATGACCAGTCGATAATTTTCTTCCCCATTTAGATATATGATTGTTGTTACGTTAAGATGAAGTGCCCTCTTGAATCCAAAATCTCCCTTTTAACAAATTACAAAACAAAGTTGATTTCTAAATATCAAACAAACAACCCATAAAAGTTACTAAATACAAATCCACTTACAATATTCAAGTATTCAACTGATCATTTCAAGTGATTCAAGGGTTTCAACATAGGTACCTTCAATGGCGAACTTTCTTGGAACACCTATGATTCCTACATCTCTGCATCTTCTTTCATCTTTATTGTATATAATAACTCTATCTTCTTTACCCAATACAATATCCCCATTGCTACCTTCAATCAAACACATTGGCTTAACACGATCTATGCTGACTCCATGGATGCTAATCTTGGTCCACGACTCACCCACCCCATACTCCTCCATAACCCACAAATCATTACACATCCAAGTACAAATAAGAACAAGCTTCCCACTAATAACACGCAGCTCGTTAAACACTACGTTACTGACATTAATTGAATCAGGCAATCCGATTTCTTTAAATTCTTCATTCGTTAAGCTAAACGCAACAATCGTCCATGAGTATCCAGGGCCTCTGCTTGTTAACCAGTGGAGATTCTCGTTGGCAAGAACTCCGCTGGTTACAACACCGACGGCGTGATCGTAAGGAGAATTTTGCACCATTCTCCAGGAATTGAAACGCAAACTGTAAATACTTACAAACATATCAGTGCAATCACGTTTATGCTTGCTGTCGGTGTCCCAAAATGAGATCAAGATTACTTTATAATCGTCGGTGGATGAATCATAACCAAATCCATACATAACATAACTCTGGCCGAGCGGAAGTGCAAAAGGCGAAATTGGAATTTCCCGGAGCTTTCGTGTTGTCGGATTTATCAAATAGATTTTATCATCTTCGTCTTTGGCTAAAAGGATGCCGTTACATGACCCCAAGATTTCTTCCCACCTGATCGAAGATGGCCGGAAACTTAATTCTTTTCCGGTAGCCGATATGTCGTCGGTGTCGAGATACGGGGGGAGTCCGTTAATGTCGAGAGAGTAGAGAGATTTCGTATCGGAAACAAGAATGAGTTTATTACGGCGGTGGTGGTAGTGATGGAGGTGGGTTTTGATGAATTGGGGATTGGAAATTTGCGAGTACCATGGCTTTGATACGCACTTGAAACGGCCAAGTGATTTCACCGGTAGGCGACAGAGTATCGCTTCGATGATCTCCGGTGGAAGGTTGTTGCAGGTAGACATCGCCGCCGGCGGAGTTGAGGGTTTTTGGGGGTGTTAATAGGAAAACTATGTTAATATACAGAGTCTGTCCTCAACCATCTCATGATATTTTAAAATCTTAGGGTCCGTTTGGTTCGCGGAATGAATATAAAGGAATTGAAATTCATAGGAATTGGAATTTGTGAAAACCTATATTTTGTTTGGTTGTAGAGACCGGAATTGAAATTTAGCAAAAAATAAATTAATTTAATACGTATAAACCAAAATAAATTATACAATCAACCGCCCACCACCCCCTACCCCCTTTGCCACCTACCTCACCCCACCCCACCGTACCTCACCCCACCCTACAGTCTACCTAGGGCGGCAGTGGCGACGGCGGCGGGTGTGGGTGGTGGTGGAGGGTGGCAGTGAGCGATGGTCGGCGGCGGAGATCAGTGGTGTTGATGACGGCGGCGGCGGTGGTGGTGACGGTGACGGTGGTGGCGGTGGCGGTGACAATGGTGGCAGAGGCGGTGACGGCGGTGGCGGTGGCGGTGATGGTGGTGGTGGTGGTGACGGTAGCGGCAACGGTGGTGATGGTGGCGGCAGCGGTGGCGGCGGCGGCAGTGGTGGTGGTGGGATGGTATAGAGTAGGGTACAGTAGGAGTGGGGGTGGGGATAAGGTAGGGTAGAGTAGGTGGGATGACGTAGGCCGTAGGGTAGGGTTGGGTGTGGGATGGGGTGGGGGTAGGGGTGGGTAGGGTAGAGTAGGGTGGGATGAGGTCGGATAGGGTTGGGGTGGTGACGGGGGGTGGAGTGGGATAGAAGACAACAATTATTTTTTGAGATTCCTTATAAATTTGAAGAATTCCTTAGAATTCCATCCATTTGGGGAAGGAATTCTCAATTCCTTGATTTAAGGAATTCATTGGAATGGTCAAATTCCATTCCATGAATTCCGCGAACCAAACACAGACAAGATTTAAGAATGCTCAATTCCAATTCCGTCCAATTCCATCCAATTCCAGCGAACCAAACGCCCCCTTACGTTTTTTAATCCAAATTACAAAACAACCCTTCAAAATCTCACGATAAGTTGTTTGGTTCTTTGTAAATTGATATTGATATATAAGTAATAAAATAAGGACAAATTGCGTAAAAATACAACAAACTTTATTAAAATTGTCATTATATACAATCAACTTTATTTTATATTCTTAAATACAACCAACTTTCTAAAATTGTTCATTGTATACAAGTTACCTGTAATTACAGGTAACCAACAAGTTTTTAATTTTTAATTGTATTTTTCTCTCTTTTTATTTTGTATTTCTGCGAATTTCGTTATGAACAGGAAACAATTTATGGGGTAACAAGGTTCCAATGTATTTGTAAATATGAAAGTTCTTAATCCAAAAGCAATTTTCCGTTGCCAGCTCGGCGATTGTTGGAATCAACCCAGCCCAACTCTAACCATTTTTTAAGACGACCCATTTAATTTACAGGTTAGTATTTCTTGGTTTCTACCATTTCCAGAATAAATCTTCCTAGTCATAGTTAGGGTTTCTTACTTCCTCAGATATCCTCAACTTAGAAGGTTCAAGATTACGATTGCGATTTCTACCCATTTCTGTCTGCGATTTCCAGCCGTTTCATTATTTCCTCAGACCTACTCGACTTGGAAGATTTCGATTACGATTTGTACTCATTTCTTGTTGTTATTTCAAGCTCAGTTAAAAAATTCAAGGTTTCATTGTTCATATAGGTTTTGTGATTAGGGTTTGCTTGATTTTGTTTAGGTCTGTATGATTTAGAGCTTTCTTGATTTTGCTATTAATTCCATTCAAACTACAGATTTAGGTTGTTTCTTCTTGTAGTTTCATCAAAACACGATTTTTGGTTTGCCTAATTTTGTTAACATCCGTGTTTAGTGTTCATAGGTTAGCTTGTTCTTCAATGGATGATGATGATGAATCTTAAGAACATATGAATATATTGATTAAAAAAATAAAATATTTAAGAAAAAACTAGTAACCTGCTAAACAAGTTACCAACCGTATACAATGACCCAAACATGATAGTTGTTTGTATTTTTAGGTACAAATTAAAGTTGATTGTATACAATAACAATTTAAACAAAGTTCGTTGTATTTCTGTGCATTAAGCCCATAAAATAATAACTAGGTTTTAACTTACCCGCGTTACACGTCGGGATTAAACTATACCTTATTTGCAACATAATTTACATACCTCGTAAATCTACTTCTAAACCTATATATTATCGAATATATAATGTGAACCAAAAATGTTAAAATACCACATACCGTTAGATAATAGTCTTTAATGGTGTACTAGCTGATAGACCTGTGTGGATCACGGGTATTATAAAAGTAAACCTAAAAAAATATAACATCATTTACAAAAAAAGAGGAGCCGATGGCGGTTATCAAATAACAAATCTTGAGATATATTAAATCAAATAAAAATATATAAAAAGTGTACAAATACAATAAGTTTCAAATATATAACTAAGAAAACAAATTATATTTCTTCAAGTACTTTATATATTATACATGAAAATTTTCAAAACTAAGTTCTAAAGCATCTTATATGGGCATTTTACACCAAATAAATACAAAATGTACAATAATTGGATCATCTTAAAGAAATCTAAAAAAATTTATTAAATCTTCTCGTTTCTCCAAACCTTAATCAATATAAAACTTTTCAAAAATAATTAGATTCATACTTGAACTAATTCTTCCCACAAAAAGAATTGTAATATTACACTACATATAATGCTAGCCTCTGAAAATAATACAATACTTCATAAGAGAAGAGGAGTAGGAGCCGGTGATGGTAGCAGATCCGATAAGGGAATGATAGTTGAATCTTCCACTGTCATTAAGTAGTTGATTCACTCCCGCTCAAAAATTTTATAAATGCTAAGCAGTAGCAACTCATCCAAGTAAAACTTAAGATGATTCAAGGTTAACTTCAAATTTGACACTTGTAATTAGGGTTTAGAACCCTTCAAAAGTTTTTTATGTTTTAGCGATACTCTATGAATGTAATAAGTTGCATGCATTTAACTCCGAAAGCAGTGCTCCTTTCTTTTTAAACAACAGTGTTAACACATGAAGAGTAAGTCCAGAAGAATAAAAAAGATTGTAGCAACCGTCATTATTAAGCCTATTGTGAGTTTTTCTTGAATATTTTATAATGCATAAGAATCATTTTAGTACAAAACAACCGGTACACTTCTTAAAGTTACAAACGTAATCACTTCATATGTTAATTTTTTCCTGCTCAATTGTTTGCATATGGGTCATGTTTTTGTAGAACACTTATGCAATGATTTAATAAATCTCGATGACTATCCAAACAAATGGTGCCTTTTTGCTATATATCGAGTTCCATGCACATATCCTTTCAATGATTTGCGTCTAAAGTTACTTTCTAATGGTTGCTCGTATAGTATTGTTTTCCTAGTAACTATTTTAAACAAATCATATTAAAATCTTCCTAGACATTCAGAAGTTGTTCCAAATAAATCTCAAAGGTATTCAACAACTAATTTTTGCCCAACTGATTTGACCTGTTGTGACCCAAACCCATTAGGATTGGGTTGGGGTTTGGTGAAATCCCATGTCAGCATGATCTATTAAACATTCTAAATGAACCGCTTTCTTTGCATACATGTATAATTTGCGCCTTAGGTAGATCGTATAAGTGAGCTAGAACTCATTAGACTTCATCTATACCTGTTTTATTAGCATCAAAGAATATTTTAACGAAAAACATGTATAATCTATGTTATATTAGTTATCAGAAGATTTGGAACTACCTATCTATGATCTTCACCTAAACTTTAATACAGATTATCAATCTTTCCATTGTAGCATCAACAATATATGCAAATCCATCTCCCAAAATCCATTTACCATGTTATCCATATTGAGTTTACACCCAAATCGTAGGTAACTTTTTCACTAAAAAAGACTTATATAACTCCCATTTTCCATGCATGCATATAATCCAAAAGGAATCTACTTGAATATTCACCGAGAACATCCTTGAACTCAACTCTAATTTCAGCCTTATTTCAATTCAATACCCTTCCAGACATCATTATAAAATTACAGATTGAAGAACACAAATTAAACCACACAGAGTAGGTTATATAAAATTCAATGATCTAAACCTCATACTTGCAAAACAAAATCATAACCGATAAAGGAAACACCAACAATTAATCGGACCACATGATATCAATACTAATCATAATCAACATCCCATTTATCACAATAAATCTAAGAATATAAAAGGTATAGCCTTGAAATTGATGGGATGAATAATTCTTGAGATATGGAAATAGAAAATCACTAACCTCTCGGATTCAAATGTGTCAATAGGAACACCCCATTGTAGGAGAAGATTGTGACCAGATCTGAAACTGTCAGCATAGCGTGTATCTACAGATTTAGAAATTACATAGACACCAACAAAAGTTTAATTACATGAATGTATGTGAAAAATGATCATAACTGGCACATTAGGCACAACATGGTCTATGAATGTGTTGGGTTGTAAACACTGTGAACGCTTTCAACAACTATTAAACCGTTTGACGTGTTTCCTTCTTGGTTGAATTACAGGTTTTAGCATTTTGACTCATTACACATAATATATAACCAAACTCAACCCATTTAACATAAGTGATATCAAATTGCTCCTTTACTAAAAAAATAAATGCTTATTAACCTGAGGAGTAATGTCTTCATGCCGGTAAATGCTTAATTGGCAAAAAAAAAAAAAAAAAAACAACAGCAACAATAATAATAATAATATTATGTGAATGATATCTAAGAATACGTGCCAATTAATCTTCCGCGACCATGATTTCTTCCATAATAAGTCTTGAATACCTTCGACTCTCTTCCTTCTTTCTCTAGAAATATGAAGCTCTCATAACATGCCTTTTATTTAAATTGTATCACTTGACCATTTGCCAATAACATTATCAATCAACAATCAATTAACATTTAACTACAAAATTTAATGACAATAGATTAACACAAACCAAAGAATCATCGGTGAACAAAAATATTAACAACCAACCACAGACATAGACCGAAAAATCATTGAATCCGTAAAAATATCAAACTAACCCACAAAAGAGAAAGACTTACCTAATACCGCCATTATAGGTTATGGTTGTAGAAGACGATTTAAGCCGACTGTTACAAAGAATTAGGGCAGGCTTTTGTATTTAGGATTAGTAACGAAAATGTACACAGATTGTTTTAAAAAAGGATATAGAATAAAATTTAATAGAAAATATTTCCCAACATGCTTTATTACTATTCCACATAATGCATAATCATAAAAGCCATGAGTGACAAGTATTACAACCAAACTCATAAAGTTATGAAATCAAAATTGCCATATTATGTAAGTTATCGTTGAGTTCCTACCTATATGAATTGACGATTTATTAATTGAAAAACATCATCCTCAACCATACTGTAAAAAGAGTTAAAGTATACAAATATCCTTCAAACTCATATATAATATCACTCATTATCTAGTTGTCAGGCTTGCCACTTGTTAATTGTGCCCATTTATGATGAGTTGTAATTTGTGTGTTAATTTTGTTTTGGATGTATGTACTTCTCAGTATATCACCATTCTTATATGCTTATTTTAGTTTTTGGCTCTTTTTTGTAGTTTGTATTAAAAGACTTGATGTAGCTTATTACTCAATTTGCTTAGTTTTGTTGCAATTGCACTAATAATATTTGTATGCAGACATACTTGATGTAAGGTTTAGTTTGTTATTAAGTTTCCTAAAATGTACATTTTTTAATTTTACATCTAAATACTTGTAATGTTTTTAAGCTACAGTCAATATTAGTGATTCTATAACAAAGCTTTGGAATATGTTTTGGTATTATAATTAAGAGTATATATGTACATGTTTTTAACCTATATTCATAAATACTATATCTTAATTATTTTCACTGTGGCATGTATCAAATATGTCTACGAATGTTTTTAGACCGATGGCGCATTTGAGTGATCAAAATCAATCAAGAGTTTCTTCTCTATTGAAGGTAAAAGACTTCTAATTTCAAACCCTTCAATTTCAGTTTATCATTTAGCAGAAGGTATAGAACACCATTATCAAGGGGGAATTATGATGGTTTTAGTTGCATATAGAGGTAACCGACTGTGCTCCATTGTTAATACATTTCACCATGCTGACTTTAATGAAGTGGCAGTTGCTAATGCCTTGGTCAATGAGATTTCATCTTCCAATACTTGGGTTAACTATGTAAATAATGTTTGTTCTTTTATCTGATGTATACCGTTGTCACCAACACACAAAACGGTTAATTTGTTGATATTTGGGTAATAAACATCGATTATCTGATGTATACCGTTGTCACCAACACACAAAACGGTTAATTTGTTGATATTTGGGTAATAAACATCGATTATAAACATCGATTATCTGATGTATACCGTTGTCACCAACACACAAGGAGATGATCCTGGGTTTGTATTTTCTTCATTTCATCTGATTCTTACTATTGAGATTGTTTGCACCATACAATAATTCCAAAGATATATATTTTAAAACCTAAATAGACCAATTCAACTTGCATACAAATATATAGACCGGTTATGACATGAAAGGAATTAATACGGAGTGTCTTTCATCCATTCATGTCTTCTTTCGTTCTACAATCATTCACTTCTAATAATAGACAAACCTATATATACCTTGTGAATTAGCTTCCCGTGTTTTGTAATGCTTTTAGTCTATTGATGTTATGGAGTTCTCCTTTTACAGATAACAGACAAGTATGTACATACCTGTAATGCCATCCGAATTAGTATCATATATATCTATTTTATAACTACAAAACCTTTTTAGCATTCAATAAGGATGATATGCATCTAGCAACATATATAATAATCGTAGACCAATCATGATTTGTATACAAATTAAGAAGGTTTTTCTCAAATTTATGATTTATATCTAATTTCTTAAGTTCATTTACTAATTATTATTGTTTCATATATTTTTATATATTTATAAGTCAATTATAATCAAACCCGTGTAATACACGGGTTTCTAAACTAGTATATATATATATATATACACACCTAAATATTGATGAGGGGTTGTCGGAAAATTTGTGAGAAGAAAAGATATGTTGAAAATAGGCTTTAGCTATTGAGGAAAGTAACCTCCATTATTGATTACTCTCATAGTCTCATCCATCTTTCCTTCTACCCTTCTACGTGTAACCATGAGACAACAAATGCACCATCACTCATCGCTCCATCTGGACCGTCTCTTTCTTTTCTTTCATTCAGGTCTCTCAGCCACCAATCTTGTCGTTAAGGTATCCGGCCACCAATGTTGAATCTCCACCGCTCCACTGTCGTCATACCACAACCATCGCTATCGCAAGACAACGGTCAATCTCTGTCTCACATAGATTATGTTGCCATTGTTGTCATATTCGACAGCTTATCTTTCTTTCGATTTTTTGGTCCATGTTCTTCGTATGTCACTGGTCCTCCCATCCCGCACTCACCATTTACCTCAACTCATCGTCGTCACCCGTCATTGTTCTTCATTACCGACTTCCTCTTCCTCGTTCACTCTCAAGCCCAGACAAAACCTCCGCCATTATGCCACAACCACCACCTCCTTCACCTACACCTAACCACAATAATTAGGATTCTTCTTTCTCTCTCTCTCCCTCTCTCGTGTTTCCAACGTCCCCTTAGTAGAAACACACACCTAACCAGTCTAGGGTGAAGAAGAAAACACAGCGGTGGTGGAGAGAGCTAGCGCCACCATTAAGCCGGTGGTCTAGAGTGAATGAAAGAGAGAGGAATTAAAAGAAAGGGGGAGAAAAGAATAAATATTACCGGTAGTACATGGTGTTAGAACGAGAAATCAAATTCTCATCTTCTTTCAGTTTCTCGTGATTTTTTACAAAATTACAAAAGAGCCCTTGAATATCTCATGAGAATTTGGCAGATTACTTTGCCAATTGATAGTATGTATAATTCTTCTATAGTTCTATGCACAACAACAAAGAGAAACTTAAATGAATTTCACTACAGACAAACAAAAAGAAAAGCTAAAAACAAAATGATAAGCAATAAGGGGTGTTAATTGGTTCCTATTATCGGTAGGGTTTTATTAAAAAAATATATTTGGTCTGAAGCCTGATCCTATTAAGTAGCAGATTAGTCAGGTTTTGAGTTAATGGGGTTGGGCTAATAATAAAATAATTTGACTTTTGATTTTTAGTATTTGACTGTAATATGTACTTTGTTGTCAGTTCTTTGAACTTTTTATATCTACACTAGGTAGCTAGTAAGCCATGCTAAGCATAGCCCAAAGTTCATGAAAGTTGATGTTTATTTGTTACAAGATTGTGTATATTTAGTATTTAACAAAATTGTTATAGTGTCATATAACACAAGCACCTTTCTTATGCTATTTAACAAGATTGTTATCCATTTCAAACTTATAAGAGGCAAGTAAGTTTATATCTTGATACACAACACAAGCACTTTTCTTTTTGTTTCTTAAAGTTTGTAATAATAACCCATTTAATAATGATAATCACAATGACTACCATCTTTGAACCACATGCCATCTCAAAACCAATTCTGTTAGCTTGTTTTGATCCAGCAAGGTTAAACTAAGTGTAGCTTTGCTCGCAGATATTCATCACCCACAAACCGATTTAAATCCTAATTTTCTTTGCATATTTGTTCAGTTGTGATGGTGAATAAGGCATTAGAGCAACTGAAGAATGCATAAGAAGGTGAAAAGTATATAAGAAAATATATGCAATAAATAAGATACGCTAAAAAGGCTTTAAAAATGAACCTTGATTATCCATATTTGTACTCCCATTGCCTTGCTCAAAGATCTAACTCCAAACAAACAGCCATACCATTTCTTTCTATGTTTAAACACTACCTTCATTAGTTTCTGCTAGTATTATGATAGCAAGATTTGTACATAATATGATAATATCCATTTCACATATACATAATATCTATTCTTCTAACCAAGTTCTTTTGCTTTAAAGGAACCTCAAATACTAAATAAGGAATAGTGATGATATGATATTAAGAATAAAATCAATTGGGAATAAGGTACAACCGATATTTATAGTATGAATAAGGAACAATGACCAAAGTAGCTAACCAAATACACCATCATATCATTGAAACAATTAGAGATAGCTACCAAATTAGCTAACCAAATATACGATCATTCAAACAAAACAATGCCCACATCAAGAGAAGCATAAGAATTCAGTAATTACATTTTGTAACACCGCGATTTCAAGGTCAACTTTAGAATTTTTAAAACTTATATTCAAACATATTTATGTTTGATAAACAAACAACAGAAGTTTTATCAAAGTATTTTCTTCATGTAAAATAACTGAACTGGATTTTCGATTTACAAACGGGTGTTACTAACATCAATACCGACCGACCATTATACTTGTTAACGAATGACAAGTGTCCCAGCACCACAAAAGCAACCCCCGGCACTTCCAAACATAAATATCTGCAAAAGCATACAAACTATAAGGGGGTTAGCTTTAAAAGCTAGTTAGCACAAACATAACCAAAAACATCACGTAGCACATAGGATAACACATGATAACAAAAACAGTGTTATCCTATCACATTGTGGTGTGTTGACATGATCAGTAGGCATCATATTTAGCAGGGTTGCAAATCCAGCTCAACGATCCTAACAGGGGAATCAAAACACCCAAACGTGCTGATGGGTGAGAGGGTAGCGGTCCACCAAGCATCGTTATGGAGCCAACAGCTCCTTCGGGTTCAACGGGTAGCTGATTGCTCCTTACGTCAAGGAACGGCGGTCCTGCAGAACCTACGACCCGGAATGGTCCCCCGAGTCACCGTTTATCCCGAACTATCACAGGTCCGCTGGGATCCAGCCTTAAGCTGACCTCAACCACACAGTCCACAAATGTCCGGACAAATCACATACACATAGGTGATCCAATCAGGATCCAATAGCATTCATGCATTCACAACATAACAACAAGTTCTACTCATGTGCAATGGGCATAACACACAAGTACAACATAGCCATGGCATATAATCATTGCATAAGTCATAAAACATGTATTTGTTCACTATCATTGTGAACCTAGTCAACATAGGTATCATATACATCATATCATCATAATCTTTGAACATAATAGACATCGAGTACACACAAGACTATAGTATTCCTGAGTCATTGTCCTACCTTTTGTTAGCATCTATGCTTTGTATTTCTTTAAGCACACATTCTTGGATTATTGATACTTGCGCATTCAATTGGAAATCATATCATTATAGGTAGCATTAGCTCCTTATGGTTGGGAGCATAATTTAATTATCTTTAATATTCATTTTTGTGGGTATTGGTCATTTGTTAACCAATATTCAACACTAATTCATGTTCATGCAATGGCCCAATAACAAATCAAATTAGCTTACACATGATCACACTCAAAATTACAACATTGGTCATAATCATATTCTTTAAATCATCATGTCTCGTACACATCTAATGGTAATCAACAAACCCACAACTACTACATAATGATTAAAGGTTAAATCGGTACTCACCTCGGTCCAAGATGCTTATATTAATATTCTAATGATGCCTTTAGTCCACATATGAACCTATAATAACAGCCCAAGCATCAACCCGCGAAAAAACAACAAAACTGCTACCTCACGCCCTGGACGCGTCGCGTCACGCTTAAAAATCCGATCACGGCGCGATCCTTACTATGTCGCGGCGTGACGCAAGAACAATTAGAAACTGCCATTAATTCTGCAGATTAAAACTCAACCAAAAACCACCTAAATCAATACCAAACATCTTCTAACACTTACAAAGCTTGTTTGGGACCTTTTAAACACTTTTAAACATCAAAACTTCAACTAAAACATCAAAATCTATAAACTTAATCAAGAACCCATTTGACCAATTAACACTTTAAACTTTAAAATAATAACACTTACTTGATCCTCCAATGGTAGATGTGATCTTTCTCCTCAAATCTCCAACTCAAAACTTAATTAAATCTCCAAATCATTGAGGTGCATGTGTGTGTGTTTGTTCATGGGAAAAGAAAGGAGAAACATGTTGAAGAAAAGAACAAGAAAAGAAATGAAACAACTAGAAAAAGGGTTGTGCCTCTTTTGGGGGTGGTCCCTTTTGGCGAGTATCATGCTTCCCTTTCCGACTTACAACTCATCCATACGCTATCCATAAATTTCAATGAGTATATATTTGGAATCATTATTTAAAACCATTTAATAATTTACAACTTTTAACTTGTATTCAATACCTCATTTAGTAGTAATAATATATATCGTCCTCTTTTAAACTTGAAATTCTTATTTATTTCACAAAAATACAACCCTACATGCAAAGGGTACAACTAGGTCCATTTTAGGGTGTTACACTTTTTTTCTTATATTTAGAGCCTAATATTTTTTAGTAATTTTTTAACCTATTTTTTTTAGATGTAAAGTTGACGTGAACTTCAAACATAAAATTGAGTCTGAAGCTTAGTTGCAATAATTTTGAACTTCGAGCTTGAAAAGTTGAAAGATTAGCATTAAACTTGAGCATGAAGACCTCCATGAAACCTAATATAATCCTAAATGTAAAGGTTACTATTCATTGGATTTGAAATCAGCAAAGACTAATATGGTTTTTCGTATTACTTCAAAATGAAAAAGTTTGTAAATGTAAAAAATAGTGAATGTTTACGTAGATACAGAGTTAACATAGAGTTGAATAGTATTTGAACACAAATTCTAGTTGTCCATTAGTTTTCACTAATCACTAATGTTGTAAGTATTTCCCAGCGTCCGTCAACATACTATGTTAACTTTAGCCTTAGTTGTATCAATTGTTAGTAAAGTAACTATTCCTAGCATTATTGAAATCTATCAAGAGCAAACTCAAAATACAAAATCACTCAATGACATGTTTTAGTGGTTAATAAGTGAAAATATTTACACTCGTGGTTAATACAAATTACTTTTTTGCTAATGCCTTCTATTATCTTTTGGTTCTGCAGTTGTGTTTTCTTGTAACATACTTATGATATGTTTTAACAATTTTTATGTGCCCAATAATGACCCGGAAAATAATTAAAGTACACCAAATAAAAATGTAACACCCCAAATCAATAAAAGGTATTTAATATAAGTTGTTGAATATAAGTTAAGGAAAATGAGTGGAAGTTATAAATTATTAAATGTTTTAAAATAAAGATTCTAAATATATTCCCGTTGAGATTCTTGAGTAGCGTATGAATAAGTTGTAAGTTAGAAAGGGGAGTGGGATACCCGCTAAAAATTACGCCAACCGGCTAACAGTCGACAGCCCCATCTCCCTTACCTCTTTTATTGTTTCTTTTCTTTCTTACTTCTTCTTTCACTCTTCATACACACATATACATAGCTTACTTCACATTTAGAAGAAGAAGATCAAGGAAATCATTAAAGCTTCTTCATACTCGAATTCAGACATCATCATCTTCATTACCACTTTTGAATTGTAAGTGTTTTTCTTGTTCTATTAGTGTTTTTGAAGGTTTTGAGCTAGTGGGTCACTAGATTGAGTTTAAATGATGAATTTTGATCAAAGGATGTTAATATGCGGTTTTATATAGTTAGTAAAAGGTTGTAGGATGATTAAAAGTGTTAGCATTGTTATGGAAGTGGATTAAATGAGTTTTGGCCGGAAACTACGAGTTTCCGGCGATCTATTGCTAAAAATTACAGAACAAGTGTTGTGTAGAGGAAGGTAGGCCATGTAGGTTGAACACAGCCATGTAGCGTAACAAAGGCCGTGTATGCCTGAACACGGGCCGTGTAGGTTGAGGGAGGCCGTGTAGGAGGCCATGTGGGACGAACACGGGCCGTGTAGGTCAACACTCGCCATGTCAGAGGCCATGTAGGCCTCTATCCGTGTATAAGTTTAGTTTTATGGTTTATATAAGATGCATGATTGCTATGTGTTTAATACCTTAATGGTATATTACTTGTAGGATTTTATCATTGGTGAATATTGTGAGGTATATCTGGCATAACACTGTGTTATTAACTGATTACTGAGGTGAGTTTCCTAAACTCTGATTCACATCTGTGATATGTGTGATGCATTGCAATGTGTATTATCGATATGCGGATCATTGTGAGGGTAGCATGCTACTTTGTGCAGTAGGAGCTACAAGCAACATTTTAGCCTTATGGGCGGATGCTAAGATGGTGCAATATTGTATCTATAAGAACCGTTGTGGCATTCGTATATGTGTATGTGTATGCTTATATGATTTACAATTTAGCTTTCTTACTAAGCTCTTGTAGCTTAGCAGATACTCTCTTCTGTTTTTGCACTGTTGGTTGTTTAAAACGTATTTTAAACAATAAGGCTCCCATTTGTGCAACTGAATTACTTTTACTATCAATGCGCGCTCACCTCTTTTATTCAAACCTGAGGGTTTTAATGATTTACTACTTCTGCTAATAGCAAGCTTCCTAGAAACTGTTTTTGTTGTAAATACGTCGGTATCACTTTTTACACGAACCCGATGGTTCAATTATATTTTATTTGCTTCCGCTAGCTTGTTAATTTCTGTTTTTTGGTCAAATGACTTCTGTTTAAAGTTTTCACTCAAATTTTGAAAATTGGGACGTTACATAAAAGTAAATATCAACTTTTAACCTAAAGGTCAACTAATAAAGTAAATGTGCATATACATTTTAGTTCTAGCATTTGATCAAACACTTGGTGAACCTAATAAAAAGCTCTAATCTGTCTACACATATGTAGTTATACACACACAAACCCAATTATTCCTTGTTCGAATTTCAATAAATTCTACGATATTGAAGAGGATGCGTTCCTGTTTAGGGTTGAAATGAAGGCTCATGAGAGGATAAACAAACATATTAAATCTTAACTCCAAACTTAGAGTCATGACAAACTGTAGAAATAGATGGAAGGTTGTAGGTGTTGTATTGTTGTTGTCGGTGAAGCTTACGTAATCGATTCACAATGATTTGTTCAAAGAAGAAGAAAAGAAAGTATGGCAGAGGTGTAATTGGCAGAATCGATTAAGGTTGGAAAAACACCCCATGAACGCTAATTAGTTGTGAGGCCATTTGAGGAGAAAAGGATGTGCTTAATGAAAAGGAAAGTGAACTACAATTGGACTTTCATATGGGCGATTCGATCAACAATGAAAGGAGGAGGTTGAATTCAATAAAGCAACCACATGACAGGCATTGATGCAATTGAACAGGTAGCAGTTAGTGAGAAGGAGAAAACGAATGGGAAAGAAGGGCAACCGTGAGAAGATATAAAGCAGAAGAATACAATCAGCAATGAAATAAGTAGCTGCGTGAGGACAAGGAGACATGTCTGAAGAAGAGGCAAATGGTGATTCTTGGGTTTGCAAAAAAAATTATGTCTCTTCTTATCATAATATTACGTTTCTACTATCACGTCTGCCCTTAATCTTGTGTTGACCACCGGTATCGATGTTGACACTGTTGTCATCGTTTTTTTAATTCTCATTTTTCATGTTTTATAAATATTTAATACCTTATTAGTAATATTTTATATTTTTTAAACTAATCCATATATCTAAGCTTCTAATCTAGTTGCATTATACTTCATTTAAACATCACCAACGACATACGACATGCAGGACTATAGCATATTTCCGTCAAGGTAAGAAGCAATTTTAGAAAAATAATTATTTATAATAGAATAAATTATAAACTATTTCAATATTTGTACAAATCAATAACTTTGTTACATAAAATTTATGAATTATCAAAAAAAATCTTAATCAGGTTTTTCGTATTATCCCGAATCCAGATTTTTTATAGACACGACCTGAAACTCAACCCCAGTTAGTATTCGGGTTAGTCGGCTCAACCAAAATACTCTATGACCTGGTTAAACCCGACTCCATTAGTCTAGGTTAATCGGGTTCGAACTTTTTAACATCCCTAGGTGCAAACACCACTGCTATGGTCAAAACAACTTGTCCTTCATTTCTACTATTAACATATAAGATGGAAAATAAGGATGGCAAAACAACCCGAACCCGACGGCGAAAACCGAACCCTACAAGTTTCGGGTCGGGCCGGGGATTATAATTTCGGGTTAGAGTCGGGTTCGGGGCCGGGGCACACTATCCCCGCCCCGCCCCGATATATGTTTATATATATATTTTTTATATATTTATATACATATATGTTTTATATATTTATGTATATAATAATGTGTATGAACATACAAAGAGAATGATTGTATATCTATTAATAGAGAACTTTCTAAAGTGATGAAGTTTTTTGTTAAATTTTGAATTTTGATCCCCTAACTTATTTTAAGTTCTACTTTAGGTAAGTTTTTTATTTAAGTTAATTGTAACACCGTGATTTTGAGAATCAAATTTTTTCTTTTTTAAAATACAATTTGAGATTTCAAACTATGTGGGTTTGACTGTAAATAGAGCAATCAAACCTGTCTTATAATTTAAAAATGCAGCGGAACTAAAAACACGTGGCAAACTGTATAAACAGTCAAAACGTTGCCACATACGACATTTGGTGTTACGGACACATAACCGGCCGACTATTATCTTTAAACAAACTTAAACATATTATAACAGAGTTAAAAAAAATCCAGTGTTCCTCCTAAAAACATGCAACTACCCGCAGGCACCCGAGCTCACAGCCTAAGGAACACCTGCACATGTGGAGAGTAGTATCTGTTAGCTATAATAGCTAGTGAGTACACGATAGCATGCAATCAATATAAACATACCACATATCATCAATCATGCCCAAATAGTTCTATCCTAGCATCTCGCGATGAGCTGGCGTAGTCAGGAGGTAGCATATCTCGCAGGGTAGCGAACCCGGCTCAATGCACCAAACTGGGGTATCAGACACATCAACCGCTCCGGTGGGGGAGCTGTTAAGCGTCCACCGTTGCGTTTTGGAATCCGCAGATTCCTCTGTTGTACAGCCGCAGCTATACCCAAAGAGGACAGCTTTGTCCTTAAATAGAACAGCTTTGTTCTCGTAGGACAGCTTTGTCCGGGGCAAACCTTTCCCAACAGGTAGGACAGCTTTGTCCGGGCAAACCTTGCCCAATCACAAACACATAATCTGATTCAACCGAATCATCAATCAATCCATAATCATGTCCACATAACATACACCTAAACAGATGCATATTATTTATACCAATCAAATATCTAGCATCATCATGTCGTTCATTCTTTACCTCATTGCGCGTACGCAATAATGTATATATATCCATCATCATAACATACACCTAATCAAGTGCATGCTATTATGTATATCAATAAGTTAAGCCTAGCATCATCATGCTATACAATCTACACTTAAACAAGTGCGTATCATACCGTGTCAACATGTTAAGTCTAGCATCGTCATGCTTTACAAACTACACTTAATCAAGTGCGTATAATATCCTGATAATCATTTATCATACATACTACAAGGTATACAACCTTTCAACAACATATTCAAATGCTTAATCAATTGCTTACAAGTCCGGGTATTCAATTCAATTCATTGTTAATATATGTTATAGATATATTAATCGTTATGTTATCAGGCACTCACCTGTTAGGCTCGAGTAAGCAAAGACCTTGCTTTGGCGCTCACGGATTGTCAATTCAACCTATAATACCAAGAATTACGCATCAATCATTTGAACACGCAAGGAACGTCTAGGATACTTGAAACAATACCCTAATGGTGTTTTTAAACCATTTATTAACTAACTATAGCAGCCCAAGCAACAACACGCGAACACGTGACACAATACAGCAAAGAAAGCTGTGTGCAGGGGTGTCGCGCCACGACACAGCCTTGTCGCGCCGCAACCAGCGTGCAGCAGCTGCAGCTGTTGCTTATTTTGTGCACAGCAGGCTCATTTTTGCTCATTTCAATTCCAAATCAATTTTGGTAAAAATCTAGTGTTTCATAGGACTATTTGACACTTGTGGAAGCTTTCTAACATCAAAAACTCCTATCCAATTAATTCATACGAAAATCACAATTAAATGGACAAAGACGTGCGCATAATGGCCAAAACTTGGTGTAAACCAAATCCAACACTTGCAACACACCATATACACCTAATATGATGTATTGAAGGTGTTGCAACTAACCAAAACCTTTAAACTCTTGGTTTGGTATCATTTTCCAATTTCTTGCCTATTTAAGGCCTATTTTTCATTATTTTAGCCAATTCAAGCAAAACAACCATTCCAATTCAAAACCAATGCTCTAATAAATTCATACAAGTCATATGAACCTATTAGAACCTTAAAAATCAGTTCTTGATGTGTAAAAACATATTTAGACCATTTTGGCCATTTTGACCCATTTAGGCTAAATATTGGATTTGTGCATAAACACCACTTCTAATGCACCAATTGAGTTCTAATCAATCCTAACAAGTTATAAGATCAATTAGAACACTAAATTTCAGTTCTTGAAGGTCAAAATCAGTTTGACCCGTATTTGACCAATTTGAGCCAAATTTCAAAACTCATCAAGAACACTACTTTAATTCATGGAATTGGTTCCTATACACTTATAAATGATATTAGAACCTATTTCAATCATAAATTTCAGTTCTTGATTGCTAAATCAAAGAACCCACTTGCAAACCTAGAATTTCAAGTCTTGAAAGGCATAATCAAGAACAAGGATGAATTGGCACTTACAATGATCAAAGGATGTTTAGGAACTGATCTTGGAGTGATTCTAAGCCTTAATTCACTGCTGGAACAAAGCTTAGTGAGTTTTCTTTCAAAAACCCAAAATCAAGAACATGAAGAACAAGCATGGAGATGAAGCTTACTAGGTTAGAGATGAAGAAGATGATGTTTGGGGACTGTTTTAACCCTTAATTTGTTGCTGGAAATTGTTGTTTGATGAGCTCCTTTGATCTTCTTCTTCAACCTTTGCAAGAACAGAAGAAATCTTGAGTGTGTATGTGTGTGTTACGTGTGTGTGTAGAGAATCTGTGTTTTCAAAAGGGTTAAACCGACTTGTGGGTATTATTATCCACAAGTGGGTATTTTGTTCCCCTTTTCAACTTACAACTCATCTCTCGTTTAACCGTTTCAACTAACGAGGATATTTCTGGAATCCTCGTTTGAAACCGTTCGATATTTTATAACCTTTATCTATTTTTATTAATATTTTTAATAACCCATTTATCTATTATTTTCATATTTTATATCATTTTCTAGAATATATATTTATATTATTTAATTCAATTGAATAATTGACGTACCATATTCGGACACGTCTAGGCCCGTTTTGAGGATGTTACATTAATGATAATACTTACGTTCTTATTTATAAAATGATCGTCTCACGTTCTTATTAAATTTTTTGTGTAGTTTCGTACTTCACTAACATGTTTTTTAGTCGGGTCGGGTTTTATGACCTGGTTTCGGGTTCGGGTCGGGGTTGGGTTTGGCAGACCCCCGACGGGGCGCCCCAAAATAATCTCCGACGGGGAACGAGGCGGGGACGGGTTTTCATTTCGGGTTCAGTGACGAGGCGACCAAAACCCGCCCCGTTGCCATTCCTAAATTGGAAAATAGAGTTATAATTCATTCTCATGCTAATATCTTACGGATGTTTTAGGTATAGTTTATACTTACAAGATATTTAAGTAAATTACATGTTTGATCTATGTGGTTTGTCAGTAGTTTTATTTTGTGTGCATTTAAGAAAATATGACTATCGTGGTTGTTTTAAGTTAGTGGTCCACAATATATATGTAAAAATTTTATACTATAAAGAGTTATATATAATGTTTTAGGATTTTCCAAGGACCTTTTACATATTTCTAAGAATATGGGGTGTACTCACCTTGAAGCATCACATGCCTCAAGCCACATCAGCATAATTCACCTCATACTTCAACCATGTATAAACACCAGTACTATTCACGCTTCGTACGTGAGCTTCAAACTTTATTTTAATTTATTTTTTTAATACTAAGTTTAAACCATTTAATAAACATTAATTAAATTACGAAATAAATAAAAATAATAAAATGTAAACAATCAAAATTTAAATAACCACTAACTTTTATTTAATTAAACCTTACATACAGAAATTTAAGATTACACTAAACTAATAAATATATAAAAAAAAGACTAAGAATTTATTCGTCTTCCTTATCGTCGGATACCAAAGTGCTTATATGCTCAACTAAATCGGAACGTAGATTATTATGCGTTTCACAACAATGTATTTTGCGAAGAGTTGTGTTTGAAATTTCGGACATATTTGGATAGTGCTCCGTGGACGGTGGTAGATCAGTTTCATCAAACGTACAAATCGCTTGAATCTCGTATTGTAATATCATGTTGTCTAATATTACACACACATACATGATACTACGTATCTTTTTCATAGACCATGGTCGTGCCAGATTTTGCAATATTTTTCAACGCGCTTTAAGAACACCGAATGCTCTTTCAACGTCCTTCCTTGCAGACTCTAAGCTTTTTTGATTTTTTTACGCTTTTCATCTTGTGGATATTGAAATGATTTGACAAATGTCACCCATTCCGGATATTTTCCATCCGCAATATAATAGCCATATTTGTATGTAATACCGTTCACTACGAAAGGACACACGGGAGCTTTGTCCTTAATACGTCGTTGAATATCGAAGATTGATTAAGAACGTTGATATTGTTGTTCGATCCCCCTAAAAAAACGCATGCCAAATCCATAAATCTTGAGATGCGACCGCTTCGAGCATAAGTGTTGGATGCTCGAGATCACCCCGCATGTATTATCCACGTCATGCTACCGAACAGTTTGGCCAAGCCCAATGAGTGTAGTCGATACTTCCTAACATCCCCGGGAATCCATGCTTAGATTCATGATGTGCGTATAATTGTTGGATGTCGAAAAAGGTAGGTCGTCGTAAATACTCCTTGCCATAAACTTTAATCACCCATTTACAAAAATTTTGTAACACTTCACGTGGGATCCGCTCTGACATCTGTAAGTACTCGTCAAGCCCGTTGGGCGAGGTTCCGTAAGCTGATTGACGTTTTGCGGAGGTACACTTCTGTAGCGGAGTAAAATCCTTCTGCCCCGCGCATCCCATTTGTGTGTAAAATACGGGTTTGCAATTTTTAAGTCATCCACGATACGCAAAAACAATTCTTCGTACAAGAGAAATCGTATCCTAAACGAACCTTCATTGAAAACACAATCCTCTTCAAAGTAGTCCTTCATGAGTCGGAAGAAGTGCCTTATTACGCTGCCTATTCACCAACTTTCTTGTTTTTCGTGGACCACTTGACGTTCCCGCTTCACCAATATGATTTTTTATATATAAAGCCACTTGCGCAAATGTATCATAGATCATTTTTAAACCTGAATTTTTGTAACGCCATTTATAAATTGAGAAGATTATTTTTTTTAACAATAAACTTCTTTCGAGTTTTAAAACTGCGTGGGTACAGCCGTAAATGCAATATTTCTAAAACCTGCTTTTACAAAATATTACAGTTGTCACATCGGAAGTATATTTAATAACTAATTCAGTATTTGCAACTCATATTATAAGTTGAAACAAAAGTTAAACCAAGGCGTTACCAATATCGTTCAACCATTACACAACTAAAATAAAAACATAAACTACACAACAAATGTGTTCCCAAAACAAACATGCAATTCACAGCAGGTACCAGTTCTCACGAGTCAATCTATTTACCTGCGCATGGAATGTACACGAGAGGGTTAGCTATAAATAGCTAGTGATAACAGCTATGCGGAAGCATCATAAAAACAATATCATATACATGTCACATACATAGCATATCAACAAACAAGTCTATCCTAGCATATTGTGAAGCACCGGTTAGTCAGCAGGCATCACGTCTTGCGAGGTAGCGAACCCGGCTCAATGATCCTGACTGGGGAAACCGATACTTCCTCCACGCCGGTGGAGATGTGGGGTAGCGGTCTACCATTGCGTTAACGGGGAACTCACCCCTCTCGGGATCAGTGGGAACTGAGAGCCCATAATAGTGTTGAGGGACGGAGGTTCTGCAGGAACCAAGATTCGTGATCATCGAATTGCCGCACATCATAGCTGACGACACAAGGCCCTAACTAGATCCAGACAAGCTGGTCCCAAACATCCAACAAAGTACCGGTACAAACACACATTGGCCTACTTAAGCCACAACATAACATAGTTGGCCTACACAAGCCATAACATATCATAATTGGCCTACAAAAGCCATAGCATAGCAAATTGGCCTACAAAAGCCATAACACATCATAGTTGGCCTACAAAAGTCTTTAACATATCAACACTAGCCTACAAAAGCCTTTAACATGCATACATATCAAGTCATAACTCAATTGGCCTACAAAAGCCATTAACATGCGTACATATCAAATTACTACTCAATTGGCCTACAAAAGCCTCTAACATGCATAATTATCAAGTCTTTGGTTTCTAGCATTCAAACAACTATATAAGATTCTTGATATCATGCTTAGGTTAACCGGTACTCACCTGACAAGCTATAAGAATAAGAATTAAGGTACTGATGCTTCTGGTTCACCTAAATAGAGTTTCTAAACATCAGCATCACTTAAACAGAAACCGCCAAAAGAGAGGGTACGGCCGTGCCTAGCCAAGGCACGCCCGTGCCTGGCTAAGGCATGCTCGTACTAGAGCAAAACATGCCCGTACCCTACTCTCAAGTACCCTAGTGACTGCAGGCACACCTCCGGACTATCTAGGGTTAGGCACGCCCTGAGGTACGGCCTGTTCTTGAGAGGCACACCCGTGCCTTTCCATTTACAGCAGCAGGTCCGACCAGATGCTGCTGTTTTCCAGCCAAATCCATACCAAAACGTTTCTAGTCATTTTATTTCATTCATATGTGAAACAACACTTCAAAACTAAGCTAGAAACAACACTTTTTATGTATCTTAACATCCAATTCACACTTTGGGATCAAAATCACCATTTTGACCCATTTGCACTTTATTTCCAAAAATCAATCTAAATCATCATTTTAATTCAAGATTCTGACTTCTATGAACTTAGAATCAAAGTAAAAACTAATTAGAAACATCAAACTCAATTATTGGTGTCAATTCAAGCTTTGACCCAATACACTTAAACTTCAAAACTTGAAGAACATGAAGAAGATGCTTACTTGAAGGATGGAGATGAGTAAGAGAAAGTTAACAAACAGATTTGACTTGGATTTCTGCAACAAGAACTCAAGCTTGAATGATCTTCAATAGTTTCTCCTTCAAAGTTCAAGAGGACAAGATAGTGAGAGGTATGTGTGTGTGAAACGTATGAGGATGTGTGTGTGTCTGCAAGAGATAGACACAATGCCTACTTGTGGGTTAATATTATCCACAAGTAGGTATATTGTTCCCCTTTTCAACATACAACTCAACGCACGAGTACCCGTTTTAACTAACGATGATATTTTTAGAATCCTTATCTTAAATCATTTAACATTTTATTATTTTTATCTATTTTTATTATTATTTTTATCATCTCAAATAATAACTATTTTAGTCATTTATACCAATAACTAACAAATATATATTTAATTCAATTTATTTAAATTATCTATCGTACCACGTTCGCGTGCGTCTAGACCCATTTTGAGGATGTTACAATTTTAGGGTTAAAATATATTTTCCCCTTTAAAATATACTCTTCCACTAACACACTCGCTCACACAAATACAATTATTCACACAAACACAATTATTCACTCACATCAACATTATTTTCAAAATTTTATTAACTTATCTCTTCTTATTTCATATATATAAATCTTTTTTGTATTTTAATGTCACTTATAATTTATTTTTAAAATTAATAAAATAGTTGATACAAATAAAATAAAATCTAAAAAAAACGGACATATTACAAAGAAAACTTTTTTGTGACATTGAATCGCGCGAATAACATATTATTACATTATTAAAAGCGATATGTTATAAAACAGAAACTATTTACCACTGTAACATTGTGCGGGTTCGATGCTACTATCTATACTATATTATAAAGCATTTAGGCTTTTTGCTTCAACTCTTAAATTTTAAATTTTTAAAAATTATTAAATTACCTCTCGTATAAATTAAATCGAGTAACTATTTAATATAGTTAATAAAATTCTTATATTCCATTTTAATAACTAAACTTTACATATTTAAGAAAATCAAAGTGAATACAATTTTTTTGGAAAGTCAAAGTCAATACAAATTAACTTAATTATTAAAAAATATTTTCATAACCTTTTTTACAATTATGAGGAACAAAAAACTAAAGGAAATGTAAAAAGATAAAAAAATAGACATGTCACAAACCGAAAATTATTCTCTAATACCCAAGGTTCGAAATTCCTTAATTAATAATTAAATAGAAAGTGTCATATCCGTATTACAAATTGCCTTTATGAAATTAGGTGTGTTTATAAAACTAGAGGGGCTAAAAATGTAAATATATAAGTTATTTAAGTCCAGGGACCATTTATGAATAACACCATACTTTTATATATATATATATATATATATATATATATGATGGTTTTATTTAGTGTAACATCCTCAAAACGGGCCTAAACGTGTGCGATCGTGATACGTCGAATATTTAATTGAATTAAATAAAATATATATATTTTATAAAATGATATAAAATATGAAAATAATAGATAAATGGGTTATTAAAAATATTAATAAAAATAGATAAAGGTTATAAAATATCGAATGGTTTCAAACGAGGATTCCAGAAATATCCTCGTTAGTTGAAACTAGAGCTGGCAAAATGGGCGGGTCGGGTCAATTTGGGTAACGGGACAGAACGGGTTTGGGTCCAAACAGGATCGGGTTCAAACGGGTAATTTTGAAAAAAGTATCAAACGGTTTCGGGTCAAAATGGGTTCGGGCCAAAACGGGTTCGGGTCATAATAGGTTCGGGTCAAAACGGGCCGTTTTAAAAAAATGCTATCAATAACTTGACTTTCACTACAATTAATAAGATATCATCATAAATCCCATAAATTGACAATTATAAATAATTAAATATACTAAAACTCAATCATAAATCCCAACATTTGCACATCAATCTCATACCCCAAAATACCAAAATACCCAAAACTATCAAATACCACAAAACTATCAAATACAAACCCATTCTTTCCTCTTCTTCCTCCATTTTGTCCTCACCTAAATATGTAAAAGGACAAACAAAAACCTATCGATTTATATTATAAACATAAAATGAATAAAAAATTTAAATTAATTTAAAAAACCTTAATAATTGCCGCTATTAAGTGTCGGAATCAACGCTTCAATGTCTTCTCCAATTTCTTCCTCCACTTCGTCCTCGTCTACAACATATTTAAAGAGTTGAAGACCATACATACATATATATATATATATATGAGTGTGTGTGTATTACAAAAAAGAATGAATATAATACCTTCTAAGTCAAACAACCAATCACGCGTACATAACAATGCCTCGGCGCTTGATGATGATAGTGAACTTCGATATTTGCTTATTATCCGACCTCCAACACTAAATGATGATTCAGAAGCAACGGTAGTGATTGGAATGCTCAATATGTCACGAGCCATTAGAGCCAACTGGGGGTATCTTCCTTGATTATCTCTCCAAAATTGCAAAATATCAAGATTTTGTCTTCTATCAACTTCAGGTTCCTCTAAATACATTTGTAGTTGGTTCCTACTTGGCTCAACACTTTCAAATTGGCTTTGGAAAGACTCAAATCCGTCAAAATCATCCAATGGATCACCGGCACCATCATTTGAACTCGCCCCTAATGAATCATTCATCATCTCAGAAATAATCTCGTAATCACTATATAACTTATTCAAGCTATCTCGAATATCTTCCAATTTCCTTTCACGTACCATATCCCCCATGGCAAGTTTTGAAAAGCAATACTCAACAAGTTTAAACTTATACCGTGGATCCAAAACAAGTCGTTTTAAGAAAAAATGTTACCAATAGCTTCAGTTTCACTACAAATTTTAACTAACAAATTTTAGTTAATTTATCATTATTAAAATCTATCTACTAGCTGAAATGATGAATGAATGTGTGTCCAACCAAATACATTTAACCTTCTTTAATAATGTCAGGATCATGGAGATTTATTATTTAATAATAATATGTTATTTTATCGTTAAAATGATCATTTATTAATTTACCGTTTCACACATTAGTTTATGAAATACTAATATATAAATACTACCCGTCCTTGTTTATTTTTTTGCCTAAATGGACCCGCACCTAATATTCTTCCTGCCCAATTGGACCCGTTTGGTTTAATTATAGTTTTTCTTTCAGCCCAAGTTAACCCATATTATAAAAATTCTCTATCCAAAAAGACCCGTACATTAAAAATTTGCTATCAAAATTGACCCAAACTTTAGTTTATGGGCCATATTTGCCAGCTCTAGTTGAAACGGTTAAACGGGAGATGAGTTGTAAGTTGAAAAGGGGAACAAAATACCCACTTGTGGATAATAATACCCACAAGTCAGTTTTGGGCTTTTGAATACACAGACTACACACACACATACGTATACACACACACAACCTCTTGTTCTTGAATCCTTTGAAGAAGCTATCAAGAATTCATCAAAAAAACAAATTTCCAGCTACAAATCAAGGCTAAAATCAGCCCTAGATCATCACCTTCTCCATGGTAAGCTTCATCTTCATCTTCTCCATACTTGTGTTCTTCAATCTTGAATTTGGGTTTTTGAAAGAAAACTCACAAACCTTTGTTCCAGCAGAGAATTAAGCTTCTAATTGGTCTTACAAGTTGTTTCTAATCATCCTTTGATCATTGTAAGTTCCAATTCATCCTTGTTCTTGATTTTGCTCTTTCAAGACTTGAAATTTTAGGTTTCAAATGGGTTCTTTGATTTAGAAATCAAGAACTGAAATTTATGATGTAGGTTCTAATATCATTTATAAGTGTATAGGAATCAATTCCATGAATTTAAGTAGTGTTCTTGATGAGTTTTGAATTTTGGCTCAAATGGGTCAAAATTGGTCAACTACGGGTCAAACTGATTTTGACCTTCAAGAACTGAAATTTAGTGTTCTAAATGATCCTATAACTTGTTAGAATTGATTAGAACTCAATTGGTGCATTAGTAGTGGTGTTTTTGCACAAATCCAATATTTAGCCTAAATGGGTCAAAATGGCCTAAATCTGTTTTTACACATCAATAACTGATTTTTAAGGTTCTAATAGGTTCATATGACTTGTATGAATTGATTAGAACATTGGTTTTGAATTGAAATGGTTGTTTTGCTTGAATTGGCTAAAATAGTGAAAAATAGGCCTTAAATAGGCAAGAAATTGGAAAATGATACCAAACAAGGAGTTTAAGGGTTTTGGTCAGTTGAAACACCTTCAATACATCATATTAGGTGTATATGGTGTGTTGCAAGTGTTGGAATTGGTCTACATCAAGTTTTGGCCATTATGCGCACGTCTTTGTCCATTTAAATGGGATTTTTGTATGAATTAATTGGATAGGAGTTTTTGATGTTAGAAAGCTTCCACAAGTGTCAAATGGTCCTATGAAACACTAGAATTTTACCAAAATTGATTTGGAATTGAAATGAGCCAAAATGGGGTTGCTGTGCACAAAACAAACAATTGCTGCAACTCTGCAGACTGGTCGCGGCGCGACACCCCTGCACACAGCTTTCTTTGCTGTTTTGTGCTACGTGTTCGCGTGTTGTTGCTTGGACTGCTATAGTTAGTTAATAAATGGTTTAAAAACACCATTAGGGTATTGTTTCAAGTATCCTAGACGTTCCTCGCGTGTTCAAATGATTGATGCGTAATTCTTGGTATTATAGGTTGAATTGACAATCCGTGAGCGCCAAAGCAAGGTCTTTGCTTATTCTAGCCTAACAGGTGAGTGCCTGATAACATAACGATTAATATATCTATAACATATATTAACAATGAATTGAATTGAATACCCGGACTTGTAAGCAATTGATTAAGCGTTTGAATATGTTGTTGAAAGGTTGTATACCTTGTAGTATGTATGATAAATGATTATCAGGATATTATACGCACTTGATTAAGTGTAGTTTGTAAAGCATGACGATGCTAGACTTAACATGTTGACACGGTATGATACGCACTTGTTTAAGTGTAGATTATATAGCATGATGATGCTAGGCTTAACTTATTGATATACATAATAGTATGCACTTGATTAGGTGTATGTTATGATGATAGATATATATACATTATTGCGTGCGCGCAATGAGGTAAAGAATGAATGGCATGATGATGCTAGATATTTGATTGGTAGAAATAATATGCATCTGTTTAGGTGTATGTTATATGGACATGATTATTGATTGATTGATGATTCGGTTGAATCAGATTATGTGTTTGTGATTGGTCAAGGTTTGCCCGGACAAAGCTGTCCTACCGATTGGGCAAGGTTTGCCCGGACAAAGCTGTCCTACCTGTTGGGCAAGGTTTGCCCCGGACAAAGTTGTCCTACCTGTTGGGCAAGGTTTGCCCCGGACAAAGTTGTCATTTTCGGGTATAGCTGCGGCTGTACAACAGAGGAATCGGTTGATTCCAAAACGCAACGGTGGACGCTTAACAGCTCCCCTACTGGAGCGGTTGATGTGTCTGGTACCCCAGTTTGGTGCATTGAGCCGGGTTCGCTACCCTGCGAGATATGCTACCTCCTGACTACGCCAGCTCATCGCGAGATGCTAGGATAGAACTATTTGGGCATGATTGATGATATGTGATATGTTTATATTGATTGCATGCTATCGTGTACTCACTAGCTATTATAGCTAACAGATACTACTCTCCACATGTGCAGGTGTTCCTTAGACTGTGAGCTCGGGTGCCTGCGGGTAGTTGCATGTTTTTAGGAGGAACACTGGATTTTGTTTAACTCTGTTATAATATGTTTAAGTTTGTTTAAAGATAATGGTCAGCCGGTTATGTGTCCGTAACACCAAATGTCGTATGTGGCAACGTTTTGACTGTTTATACAGTTTACCACGTGTTTTTAATTCCACTGTATTTTTAAATTATAAGACATGTTTAAATATTCTATTTACAGTCAAACCCACGCGGTTTGAAAACTTAAATAGTATTTTAAAAAGAAAAATTTGGTTCTCAAAAGCACGGTGTTACATTTAGAAACCTCCATACACACATACAAATTTGCAAACTAAACACAGCTGCATATCCTCTAGTTCTGGCGATTTTTGGGACTTAAACACAACATCAACTTCAGTTTTATAGCATCAAATCTTACCTTGCTTGTTAGAGGTATGAAATCTTGATTAGTTATATGTTCTTCATGTTCAAATGAGTCAAAGATTGATTACAAGGATCAAAGTATGTTAATTTGTTGTTTATTATGTTAGTTATCTGTTATGGGTGTAGGAAAACACCCCTTAGATGTTAAAAGTTGATTAGAAATGAAGTATAGTGTTTTGGCCGGAAATACAACTTCTGTCGGTCAGAACTGTGCAGACCAGGGGAGGGCACGGGCGTAGCAAGGAGGGTACGTGCGTGCCTTTCGCCCCGTGGCAAACCCTAGTTCATCAGGTACCCCCGTGCTTTGAGGCATAAGCACAGGCGTACCTTATCAAGGCACGGGCGTGATTGCATGACAGGTACGCCCATGTATGAGTGTAGTATAACCGTGCCATAAGTTGCAGGCACGGGCATACCTTTAAAAGGTACGGCCGTGCCTTAGCCCTGTTCAGTTCAGTTTTAGTCCTCAAGCACATGTATTGATATATACAATTGATACTATATTGTAGAAACTAGTTGTGGACCTATTCACTGAATCATACTCAATTGTGGATCTAATCATATCATAATAATCATAAGGTGAGTTTTCTAGACTACTATTCATATCTACAACATGTGTGCTATCATATCAGATTACTGACATGTAATGTTATTCATATGTGCATATACCGAAGTGCTTTGTGCAGTAAGGTTCAAAGGTGATACAGTACTGTTATAAAGGTGTCTGCCCTGGGTCTAGAACCAGTGGCTAGCATTCATTATCTGGCATACGTATATTATCTTTATATGATTCTATACGTGTGTTTATATGATATTCAGTTTGGAATACTCACTAAGCTCTCGTAGCTTATCAGATACTGTTTTTAAATCTTTTGCAGGACGCAGCAAGGATAAGAGCAAAGCTCCTGTTTGACTACTTTTCAGTTAATACTTTTGAAACAATTAACGCCCGGTTCTGTAAATATTTAGCTTTCACAGTACACTAAGTATGTATCTCCTGGCAACAACTTTGACTTGTAGTAAATGCTTCCGCGTATGTTTTCAAACTAAGTGTGTACTTTTATAAATGAATTTTATTTACGATTGTCGTTTTTATAAAATTTAGGGTGTTACATATTCGCTGTCACCATATTACATGAATCCCATAATACTCCATACGTTTTGAAAATGGACATGTTCACGAGTATAAATTATCTCTTGATGCCGCATTACGTAGGTATCATGCTAGTATATATATATACGGAAAAGTTCAAACGAGAACTGTTTTTCGTACGAGAACTGCGAGAATCAATCTTAGTTGTTCAATTCCCCCTCCTTCAATTGGATTGCCCACCCATGAATTCCTTACATGCACCTTGCCACAATCAATCCATCCACGCTGTTTATCCATGAATTCCACTTACCACTTGAATGGCGTTCTCGTATGAAGAACAATTCTTGTTTGATACCTCCTATATATATATATATATATATATATATATATATATATATATATATGGGAAGGTTCATTTGAGAACAGTTTTTATTGCGAGAACCACGAGAACTAATCTTAGCTGTTCATTTTGGATAATGGAATTCATGGATGAAGAGCGTGGGGGGATTGAGTGTGGCAGGGTGCATGTAAGGAATTCATGGGTGGGCAATTCAATTGAAGGAGGGGGAATTGGACGGCTAAGATTGGTTCTCACAATAAAAACGGTTCTTAAATAAACTTTTCACTATATATATATATATATATATATATATCTATACTATATTATAAAGCATTTAGGTCATTGAAATCTCTTAATTTTATGTAATTTGAAATTACTAAGTTACCCCTTATTTAACCCTATAAGGAAAATTTTATATAGAGTTAATTAGATGCTTAAATACCAATTTTATAACTAAACATTCTATAATAAATAATGTTTAAAAAAGTCAAGTCAAATGCAAGTTAAATTTCAACCTATATGATATTAAATACAAATTAAAAATTAAATAAAAAGGATCTTCATAAAAATAATAGTTTAAATATTTTATCATATGACACATATTTTAATTTAAGTATTAGAAAATATGTATAACTATAACTTATAAATCTAATAACATATAACCTAAATTTATAAACATTTTCAAATGTTTAAATGACTCATGTAATCAAAACAAAAGGTTTAATTTATAATATATTTAATATTTTTTTGTTTGTCAATTTATTGTCTTTTAAAATTAATAAAAGAGTAATAAAAAATAGAAATAAAATTAATAGAAACATGAGAAAGAAAATAGATACATTGCGAACGAAAATTGTTCGATGTCATTATAATGCGTGATCTAATAGTCTTACGTTATTAAAAACAGATATGTTATCGAGTAGGAATTATTTCTAGCCGTCGCATTGGTCGGATACTATGCTAGTGTGTGTGTGTGTATATATATATATATATATAGGGAAAAGTTTAAATGAAAACTGTTTTTCATATGAGACTGCGAGAACCAATCTTAGTTATCCAATTCTCTCTTATTCAATTGGATTGCCCACTCATGAATTCCTTACATGCATTTTGTCACACTCAATCCTTCCACACTCTTCATCCATGAATTTCACTTACCACTTGAATGACCAAGATTGATTTTTGCTTTTTTCGTACGAAAAATAGTTCTTATTTGAACCATCCCCATATATAAAAAATATATATTTTATATATACCGATGATGGTTTAAAATGTTATTGAATACGTAGGAAGCATATATGCTATATTGCTATCCATAGATAAACACTGCTATACCTCGAGTGACGCCTCATCCTTCTCGGCTCACGATTGAAGATTTGAAGACCGGCAGTCGGCTCTCCGTCCTCGTTTCCATCCTCCGTCCTGTTCGAACGCCTTCATCCTCCTTCCTCGTCACTTGTAAGTCTCAAGTCTCGAATCTCGGTATCCTTCTCTCTCTCTTTCTCCCTCTCCCTTTCTCAAATATAATTTGATTGTTTTTGTTCAAATCTCGACTCCCATCTAATTTGGCGCTCAACTTAGTACTCACCACATTAAGGAATTTGGAAGTGATTTAGGGCTTAATACTTCTGTGATTAGGGCTTAATACTTCTGTGAATTAAAAACCATTACTTCTATTTATAACTAATTGCAAAATGTTCATCAACTAAACGTACAAGTCAAAACTATCTTCTAATTGTTGGATTAAGTCACATCAACCACACATACATATGATATTCTTACCAAGAAATGACCAACTATAGGTGATATTCCGGTAGAGAAGTTCATCTTGTTGGTGTATGAGACTTTAAACTATAAAATGAACTTTTGAGTTTCTAGAATGTGTGTAATTGTCTTAGAGCTTGGAATTGGAGTGCATTTTCTAATTTCCATCCCCCAATATGCAAAACCTTCTAAAACTTGTTTGTTTTTTGCAAGTTCTGGTTAAAAGACCACAATGTGAAATTTTTCGAAAAGAAAGCCAATTTTGGCGGATTAGTTTTACTATCCAACAAGTTTGACCTGGCCCATTTTAACCGAATATGTTTGGACTTTTATCTAAGTCGTCGTCTTGCCAACTTTAATGGTGCCCCCAATGAAGAAAAATCCTGGATCCATTTGAAACTAATCGGATTCACCTCAACTCGGCAAGGTCAAACATCTTGTCATGAGTACTCACCATGTACTAGGCTTTGGGATAAGAGTTTTACAACACCGATAGTCCCCCAATATCATCTCATTCACCAACATCTCTTTCGACATAACGGATTAGCGATTGATCTTGTGTGCATGAACACATTTTATAATATTTTCTAGAAGTTCATTTAAGTACTATCAAGATTCTGAGATTTATTTTCAATTTACTTGGGACTAATCTATGTATCTTAAACTGTGATGTAGTTAGTTTGATTTCAGCAGATACATGGTCGAGGAAAGTTTCGGTGTAGTTGTATTATCAAGGGAGGTATGCAATCCTTATGTGAAACCTTCTGGACCTTCAGACCTGAAAATTTTCTTTCACCACATGTAATTAGTAAAAAGGGTAGGAAAATATTGTTGAGGAGATCTTGTAGCAGAACACCTTCTTCGAATTATTCTGGGTTGTGGATGGTGGACACATGGCTCCCTGGGCAACCATTGATTTCTGCTAGAGTTAGAGGTATCACTTTATACGGCAATTTTCCGATAAACTAAAACTTAATGATTAATATGTTTCTGAAAACTCAAATGCTTCCAGTGATTTGACAGATGAAGAGAAAAATTCGGAAAATACCGGAGGCGACTTTTTGGTCTCGAAACAATTGTTGGGTGATCTTGATTTTGAGGATGAATTGGGCTCTGAAGATATCTACGAGCCATTCAGCACACATTACCAGCCTGTTGAGGAACCATGGCTTCTAGAATCTTCAGAACATTCCCATTTTGATAAAGAAACAGATTCTTCAAGTGGTTTAACACAAGAACACAATAGCGTGAGTTTTTTAAATACTAGGAGCTCAAGAGAATATGTTTCCGAAAGAGAGTATCCTGTCGAGGAACCATGGTTATCTATTGATGTTACCAAGAATGATGAGCACCCGCAAAATGCAGAAATATTCTCTCTTGATAAAAGGGAAAACCCGAGACCTCTTAATGAGGTCAAGGAAATACCAAAAGCCTTTTTTTCTGATGATGAGAGTAAGGTAGGGGTAGGTAAGCAGGAGGTATCTGTGGATACAGTTATATTAATAAATTCTTCATTATGTACCATGCAACGAGTTGCTGTAATGGAAGACGAAAAATTGGTTGAAATATTACTTGAACCCATAAAAAATAACGTGCAATGTGATAGTGTATATATAGGTGTTGTCTCAAAACTAGTCCCACACATGGGTGGTGCATTTGTAAACATCGGGCACCCTCGAGCTTCTCTTTTGGAAATACGGCATCATTTAGAGCCATTTATATTTCCTCCATTTTCACATAACAGAGAACAACGATCAGTAGATGGTTCTTTACTTGTTGAACTTCTAGAGAGTCCCAACGTTAACGGGAACAAACACAAATCAGAAGAACTTGAAGTCATTGATATTATCAGCGACGGAGATCAAAATGTGGATGATGATTTTGGAGAGCATGATATGGATGACGAGTTTGATGTAGCAGATGATTTCCCAGGAAATCCTAGTGGCAATGTGCATGTTAATGGCAAGAGGAATATATTTCAACCGGTTGAAAGTTTTCATGAGTCACGGAGTCAAACAATGACAAGTATTACTGTCGGCATGAAAAGTTCAGACTGGGCCGAAGATACAGAAAGTAGCAAAAATGGAAGTAAGTGGACACAAGTTAAAAAAGGAACTAAAATAATTGTACAGGTTGTCAAAGAGGGATTGGGTACCAAAGGCCCAACATTGACAGCTTATCCGAAGTTAAGAAGCCGATTCTGGGTATGTTCTATTTTGAATATGCTTATGCAGTTAAAGGTGGCAAACTTAACCTATTTGGGTTATATTTACATCCAACAGGTGGCAAATTTTACCTATTTGGGTCAATTTGGTTGAAAGTGACCCTAAGTGTATTCTAATTTCTAAAAATTACCTATTAATTCAAAAGAATAGATTGATATCATAATAATACAACTTAAAGGGAAAAGGAAGAGAGAAAATGTTGGCTGGTCAACCCAACCCGTATCAGAAATTATACGCATTCTGAACCGCTTCCCGAACCTATGTATTTTGCCGCCTCTATTCATGCTCTTTGGATTTGCACTTATTTTCATTGATTAAAATTTGAAATTTTAAACTATGTGCAGGTTCTTATGACTCGTTGCAACAAAATAGGAATTTCAAAGAAAATATCAGGAGTAGAGAGGACTCGGCTGCGAGTCATAGCAAAGACGTTGCAGCCTCCTGGTTTTGGTCTTACAGTTAGAACCGTTGCTGCTGGTCATACTTTGGAAGAACTGCAAAAGGATCTGGATGGTTTGGTTTCAATGTGGAAAAGTATTACTGAGCAAGCTACATCTGCAGCCCTTGCAGCAGATGAAGGTGTTGAAGGTGCCATTCCTGCTATGTTACATAGAGCAATGGGCCAAACACTCTCAGTTGTCCAAGATTATTTTAATGATAAGGTAATGTTATTATTTTCTTTTTGTATATTGTACAATATTTACATATCCCTTTGAATATGTATTATTCTTTTGCCTTCAGGTGAAGAAAATGGTAGTTGATTCTCCAAGGATATATCATGAGGTGTGTCCTGGCAAACTATATCATGACATTCTTTGATTTTCTTTTCTATTATGTATCTTACTCGTTTATGGTTATGTATTTTCTCTCTTTCCTTCTTTTAACAGTCTCCAAATATTACGTCTGCATTCAGGTTACAAATTATCTTCAGGATATAGCTCCTGATCTTTGCAATCGAGTTGAGTTGTACAATAAAAAGAATCCACTTTTTGATGAGTACAGTATTGAGGAAGAACTGAATAACATGTTAAGTAAAAGGTGAGAAGCATAAAAATGCTCCAATTCTTGTCATATTTTTTAGAAATATTATTTTTTTGTTTAATTTGCGCATATTTTCTGCAATATATATTGGATTTTAATGCAACTTTGGTTATGTAGGGTGCCACTCTCTAATGGAGGTTATCTAGTAATTGAACAAACCGAAGCTTTGGTCTCGATTGATGTGAATGGTGGGCAGTGTATGCTTGGTCATGGGAATTCACAGGAGAAAGCCATTCTTGATGTCAATCTTGCAGCTGCTAAACAAGTATGTATGTGTATACTGTAGTTATTATCAATGCCAAAATGGATTTCTGAATTCTCGTTTTGTTTTATTTTAGTTCATAATAAACATGTGTTTTGATATTCTAATTCTGTTCTTGTAATTGAATTGTATATAGATAAGAAATCATGACAAAAGTTAGTCTATAGATTAAGATACATGAAGCAAATTTATGCGTTTTCTCTCTTTCATAAACAACTGAAAATGTTGATGATGGAAGAAGAATTCATCTTAGTTTTCAGAAACTATTTCTAAAGTGGTTTTTAATTGGAGAATTCTTTTTTCTTGCTATAAATGCTTAACGTTGATTTTCAATGGATTTCAGATTGCTAGGGAATTGCGATTAAGAGATATTGGTGGAATTATTGTAGTCGATTTCATTGATATGTTGGATGATTGTAAGTCTCTTTCTGTGTGTGCATGCGTGTGTGTGTCTGTGTGTGTTTTGTATCAAAATTACCTCACTGTTACCGTTCTTCCTTTTCTGCGTCAATATTTTTTTTCAGCAAATAAGAGATTGGTCTATGAAGAGGTTAAAAATGCAGTAGAGAGGGATCGCTCATTGGTCAAAGTCTCTGAACTCTCTAGGCATGGGCTAATGGAGATCACTAGAAAACGGGTATGGCCTTTTTATGCCTTAACTGTTACATGTAGCTTTTGATTTTACATGGTTAAAAACATTATTTAATAAGAAGAAATCTCCATTATTTTTATATCACAACTCTGTGGAATTCTTGACAGGTACGTCCTAGTGTGACATTTATGATCAGTGAACCATGTTCTTGCTGTCATGCTACTGGGAGAGTGGAAGCTTTGGAAACCTCATTTTCTAAAATCGAGCGTGAAATTTGTCGATTGCTTGTGAGTAATTCTTCCAAGTGCAGGAAACATATTGTCTTGTTTATCAATCTAGTTTTATATTAAAATCAAAACTCAAATTTAGATTAATAAAGGCGAATTGTTTACCCAGAGGGGTCATGGCTATTAACACTTCTGTCTAAAGTTTCAAGTTAGTTGCAAATGGTCAATAGAACATGCTAAATTTCCTTTCATATTTTTTACAAGATTCAGTAATAGATTTCCTCAATTCTTCCATATAATTTATCTATTCATGTCGACATATAACATATCTAATTTTGTTTTGGTTTCTGTTAGGCACGGATTGAAAGACCGGATCCTGGAAAGCCTGAAACATGGCCAAAATTTGTTCTAATGGTTGACCGATACATGGGTACTTACTTGACCTCCGGAAAAAGGACAAGACTAGCGATCCTAAGTAGTTCGCTTAGAGTGTGGCTTTTGTTAAAGGTATGTTCAACCCGAAACAGTTTTTTTTGTGCAAATTTCCTTGTAAAATTGATAGTGTGTTGTATATGATTACAAACGTTGTATTATTCCAATGATATTCTAATTTTCTGTAACAAAATGATTTGATGCCTTACATCCTTGGTTTTTTTAATGATTTTAATACATATCAGGTTGCAAGAAGTTTGACTCGAGGTGCATTCGAGCTGAAAGGGTTGGCAGATTTTAAGGATCATCGAGATGAAGATGTAACGAAGAGGCCACCGTTGCAGCCACCAAAGAAGACCAAGGCCACCGGAGATAAACCCCGTCGGAAAGTCACCATCTTTCCCATTAAGAAGTGGAAGACTGGTGGTAAATGAAGAAGCGTTTTGAAATTTGGCAATCTTGATTTTCAGTTAGGATGCACATATTCAAAGTTTCAAGTAAGAAATGTTTTTTTTTTCATTTTTTAAATTTGAGTAATAACAGTATAGCAGAATTTTGTATAACTTGATATTTATCACATGATTTATCTTGATTAAGAGAGCAGTTGAATGTAGAGTTTGATTGTTATTTGTTTCATTGAAATATGATGAGTTTAATTGCTGAGAAATTTGACCAAAGTTGTTTAAAGAGTTAATTACATAAACAGTTATTTAATTAACTACAAATTGCAAGTTTAGTCTTTTTTTTTTAATTTTTTTACAAAAGATTTCAAGTTTGGTGCTTTAATTACCATTTTTTAGGCATTTCTAACTTTTGTGTTAATTTAGTCCGTTAAGCCTCCTTATGTGCATTGAATATTTGAACATAGTATTTTTGTCTATTTACCCTATTTTAACTTTTTAAATGATTTTAAATATATTAAATAGTATTTAATCATTTTAAACAATTAAAAAAAATCTATCCTATTATCTCTCTCTGCTCTCTTTCTTGGCCTACGTCGTCTCTCTCCTCTTTCAAGTTCTTTGTACTGATGATGTTTACGGTGGTAGCATGTGGTGGTGTTAGTGGTGGTTAATCATCTTTGAGTTAGGGGGTGGAGAAGAGTGAGAGAGAGATGGTTTCTGTTTTAAGGGTTTCGATTTTTAGGGATAGGGAGAGCCTTGGCTGGAAATCGGGTGGGAGGTGGCTACAAGATGTATATATAGAAAAACGAGATCCCACCACCATTGTAGATCTTGAAAAATTTAAGAAAAATAGAAAGAAAAAAGAAGAGAGAGAGAGAGAATGCTCGTCAGGGATGACAGTGGTGATCGGAGGTGCTAAGACGGTGAAGAGAGAATGTGCAGAAAGATAAAAAAAAGTTTCTTTTCACTTCTTTAAATTCACTAAATAGACGTGAGACGACCAAATTAATAGATAATTAACCGACAACGTTAGAAAAAACTAGAACTGCAACAAAATAGTAGTTAAAGAACCAAACTTGAAACTTATTAAAAAAAAGATTAATTTTGAAATTTATAATTAGTCAAAGGAACATTATGAGATTAATTCTTATTTTCATTATTAATATGGTTTTTAAAAGAGTTAATTACAAATTTCGTCCTGGTGGAACGTAGATAATTTCATCGTTAGTCCTTATGGTCAACGTAATTATATTATTCACATTTACTATTTAAATTTATTAAATAGTGTTGTTATAGAAAGGACTATTATAATAACATAAGAATGTTCAATATAGTCCATATTTAATTCATAGTCATAAATTTTAGCATGTGGATCAATGGTCCAGATTGCATTTTAAAAATTTGAGCGGAGTGACATTTTCATAATTCACATGTGATGCTTTTACAAATCACATGTGATTATATACTGAATCACCTATGCTTAAATATTAAAATTTTAAGACTACGTTTTTACATGAACTTTTTTTAACACAACTTTATAATAACAATACAAATAAGTGAAAGTAGTACAAAAAACGGTAACAAATGAATCCCGAATTTGCCAAATCGAAATACGCTGAACTTTTTTCCTCAACGATACACAAATTGTCAAAACATAGTTACAAATGCAAACAATAATATTAGCACAACAAAGTCTTGTTTGAAAATCAGGTATATGCACATGAACAGCAATAAGTTTAGCAACAACATCTACACGAAACGACATCAAAACACGTATATGGTACCGACATCTGCTCTAGCTCGGCTGCACTTGGTAGTGGTTCCATTGCGTATATGCTTGTTCTTGCACAGCAAAAGTTGTACAAATTTCTGCATGCACCTTTACTAAATGGATATACTCTTTCTGGGATCGCTCTGCGAAAAGAAAAATAAAAACGTGAGTGTTAAGTCTACTTTTTATATTGGAATTTCACATTTCGTGCTTTTCGTGTTTGAATTTTGATATGAACATTTTAAATTCCAGAACTCCATAGTTTTGCTTGTAGATGTTACGTGTACAGAAATGTTCGTTGTATAGTTATTGGTCCCCCGCTTAACAAGTAAACTCATAACATGCTTATAGTTCAAATGTGATCATCTATCTTTTGGACCGAAATCACGTTTTACTTTTTTAGAATTGCATGTAAATACAACCCACTTCGACATGGACTACATTTTTGGGATGGAGGGACAAAAATAGTCGGGAACAATAATCAACTTTAATGTCTAATTTTATGTGGTTATTCAATATACCAAATATATACTTCCTATTGTGTGTTAAAGATGTAGATGGTTTTAAAAGATTAGCCATTTTTTCTACTGTTCTTGCATATAATATAAGGATAGCAGACATTGAAAGAAAAGCATATGTATGAATGTATGATTAATCAACTAACCTCATATATGATATACGCCGTCGTCTCACCAGCTCATAAGTGGTTTGATTCGTCATAATTAGATAACTGAAATGATACAAAGAGTGCAAATTCATGTGGATGCATTATGTATCTATAAATGTATGATAGTGGTGGACCCACTATATAGAAATTTAGCTTGACCAGTAGCACTCATATAAGAAATGCAATTTTGAAAAAGTAACATTGCGCACAAAATTTTGATGGTGGCACGGGCTACCCCTGGCTCCTAGGCCCTAGCCAGGCATGTCCCTGAATACACATGTGTGATTGTGTGTGCATCAAGCATTACACCTATAGGCTATAGACATCATGCTTCATAACAACAATAATCTGGAACTTTTATCTTCAACTATTTTATTTTAGCATAAACATATAATAGACCTATGAACTTCATGGTTAGAATTATAATTGCCTACTCAAAACAATTTGTAAACATGAAAGTTCTTATAGCAGTGTCAAGGATAAAACTCACCTATGGAACAGAAGAAGAAGGAGAAGGAATATCAATGCAATTGACAATACAGATAGCAGAATGATCATGATCACATCCACCAACCTGAAGAAATTTCGCAATAACTCTTTAAATATGATTGAAAAAACATATAGATCATGAGAAATTGAGTACACAACAATGGATCACCAAAAAATAGTAAATAAATAGATAAAGATCTACATTTACTAGAGGCTTTCCTTTTCTATAAGAAGGGTCAAGAAGAAAAACATACCATGCCTTTTCAATATTAGCTTGTAGGTATTTAATATACAATATCCCAGTCCAAATACTTAACGCTGTTTCTTCTAGAATGTACCACCTGTTAATCATATAACCAAAGAAAAATAAGTTGTTAAAGATGAAAATTATAATAAAAAACATGTGCAGATAACATGTTTAAAAAGATGTACACACCAAAATCGACAGTGGTTGCCCTGGCCTATGCATGTTCCCAGCCAAACACAATGGTGATCAAATTGAAGTACACATCTGTCACAATCATGGCAATGCTTTGTTCTTGGAGGCTGCAATCAAGTTTCACCAGGCATAATCATAAATTTTTATAGTTCAAAATCGCAAATATTTCGGTCTTATTTCCATAATTTTAAATATTTTAGCCTTTTAGGTCATACAAAAGAGAAATCAAGCAAAAGAGCTACCTGCACAACATTACAATACGTACAGGTGCACATCCTGAAACAAACAGAATGGTAAGTATTAATAATGAAAAAAAAGTATTGTTTCTTATACAGCTTCAGTGTCTTCGTGAAGGGATTGTCATTGTCATTGGTTAAACTATGGCCGAATGCATGCAAGGACTTCCCACAGTAGAACTTAAGTTCCCATACGGCCATACAACATTCTCGCTAGTCGACTCTTTCTTATACTCAATCCTCCTTTATGCAATGTTGTGTCACGCACTCACGCACAAGTTTAGAAATCAAATTATCAATCTTGCCACACTACACCAATAAGAATGTCACTTAAAGTGTTCATGTCATGAAGAGAAACCGTGAAATGTCATCATTAGGTCACAAGTAATGCAAATGGTCATTTCTCCCTATGATGAATTTACAACATTCCAAGAAGATATCTACTCTCATCTCAATGTCATTCGAAACATGCACTCCCAGATCCTTTCTTAATTGGGTGATAGCCGCAAACAAGTTATTGAAAGCTTTCTATCTTTCTTCTATTGTCTTTAATATGACATATCACTTGTGAGATTGTTATATTCTCGTAACTATTTCTATGTGACCCTTGTGCGAATTTAGTATTACTCCTTGCTTGCATTGTTGGTGCCTCAAGTAGCTTTTTGTCACTAGATGGTATGTCATTGTTACACGAGCACATTACACATATTGGGGGCGCTCCTATGTTGACGAGGAGGTTTGGTTAAGAAGACTACTAGGCGACTTGCATTAGGGGGGCTATCATTTTTATATGACAAGAGAAAAAGGGGCAACAAATCACAAGTATTATATTCAATTGTTTATACAATCGATGTCTATAATCGTAGCTTTATTTTGCATGTTCGTTATCATAAAACATACGGCTTTAAACTTTATATAATAATCCGTTAACAATAATGCCAAGGAACTTTGTTTCAAATGTAATACAATCAATGCATAAAGGAATACAAGGAAACAACTAAAACTTTGATTTCCGTTTGGCAAAGGTGCAAAAAAAAGTTTGGATTAAAATAATAGTTAGATCTCAAAAGTGAAAATTTATCGAGTTTAAGTTGTTGACAAAAGGGAAAATGTTACTATAATACTAGCTAGTAACCAAGTTTCACCATTATTCCACCTAGGTCACCTCAAACTATTTTAAGAGGTTTCACCACCCAACTTTCAGTTTTGTTTTGATGTTGTGGAACTTTTTATTTAACCTACAACCTATATAGCCAAATATATGTGTGTTAAACTTAGCATGCAATCGTGTAAATAGCCAATACAGTGTCCTTGTATTACAAGGATGATTTGGCATGTTGTCAACTGCACCCACATCATCAAGTTTATACAACTGGATGACGTGTCAACTATTCACACAATTGGTAAGCCATGTTAATTATCTCAAATAATTTTACAAGATTGTAACGGAATTAAAACTCGAGTGGTTAAGCCTCTAGAAAGAAGTTTGAGTGACCTACGCACTGAGAAACTTAGAATACTATTTAGTGAAATTTGCTCTTGATAAAACAACACAACTCTCTCTATATCTAATTTAGTTTTATAGCTCAATAATGTGTTTAGAAACATCACTATGGTTTTCAATAGGATTGAACTTGATTCAAAGTTGATCTTCTGTTGACGCTAGCATGCTAACCTACCATCCAATTTTTAAAGGCTACCACATGCAAGATAAGATAACTCTTGTTTTTAAACGTGTTCTTTTGTTTAAGGTCTAGATTAGATTATGATAGAGAATGGCCCAATACTACTAAGCCTAACATGGATACCCAACTAATTGCAAATGAGCCTAGGCCCTGGAAAGTGTATCATCATAAGAAAGGCAAAGGACACATGTAGGGCTAATATGAAAGTTTTTGTTACACAGGTAGAGGGGAGGATATAGAATAGCAAAGCTGAATGTAATAAGAGTCATGAGAGTAATTTGTTATTTTAGAGAGAGAAAGATTCCGGCTATGCTTTAGCTTGCGCAGGAAGGGTAACCATATAGGTTTCCTTCTCTGATTTTTTAATTTCCTTTCCGGTTTAAGTCTAATCAATCTTCCAATTTCCTTTATTGTTATCTTCAGCGTTATTGCTGTTTCATCGTATTTGATTTCTATCAGATTATGAAAAAAATTAAAATTATTTCTGAATCTAGATCATACAAAATGTGTATACAAAAATGAAACTGCTTTTATGCACCAGCTATTTACTTACAACCATTGTTCTTCCGCGTTGTATTACGGGTTTTAAAAAACTTTAAAGCTACAAAGTGAATATAAACCAAAGTTGATGGTCAATCATGAAAATATAGTCCTGAATAGTAAATTAAAAGACCAAATCTGATGATAAACTTTGCAAGATAATACATATACCCATGCTGAAAGTGTAGATCACAGAAGTTTAGATACAGTCTTTTAAAGCAATCACCTGTCCTAGACTTGTAGAAAATATTGTTTGAACTATTAAAACAGAAACACAAGGCTAAAATATAAATCTGGTTTGGACAGACCGAAGAATATATATCCGAATGGATAATTGTCCAGAGACATTGTCCCTAAAGTCGATCACAAAAACTTTAATTGAATATTTGAACTTGTGAAGGATGAACATCTGGCTGTACTTAGTTTGGGTAATTAACTGTTGTTCATTTATATCTTGTGTTATCAAATATGTTAATACAGATTTTCTCACATTACACCACAAACATTCATATTAAGCAAAAATGAAAAACCAGTGAAAATTGTGACACTTAACAAGCATTGCCTAACATTCTGTAGAGAAAAATCTGTTCAAAAGAAAATTTACAAGAAAACTTTAACGCCAAGTCCACTATTCACGTTGTAAGTTCAAAAGAAAATTTGTTTTAATCTTCGAAGACAAACATTTGAATATAACCAACAACTGAAGACAATAACTCTAACATTTTGAATATAACCAAATGCACAAAAGGAAATGCATGAGAACATAAATTATAAATGAAAAGTCACAAGTTTATTATACCTGACAGATGTTCCAGGCGGGTACATCTCCATCACCACCTTTGTCCAATTTGTTGAGTTATTCCCTAAAAGATTTTCTCCCAACTGGTTTCTGTCTAAAGTCACTACTACGCTACCATTTTTGCTTGAAGCAGGTTGTCTTTGCTTGATCATTCACATCAACAAACATAAAAATTCCACAATAAGATATTGTAATGTGTATCCTTACAACATACATACATACATGTAGGAACTAATTTGCGTCATTTTAAGGAAATTAATTCATTGTAGGAAATAGAGAATTTCGAACATAAAAGATGCCCAAGTTAAAGCTGGATAAGTCCTTACTTTGAGATTTCTGATTCCCTTAATGAGGCCTCACTCCTTGCATAATCTCTCATTGCATCAAGCACATACCTAAGCAGGTATCAAACTGTTATAGAGAACCCTAATCTAATCTACAAACTGAAAATTATATATTTTTAATACATAATATAAGCTCATAATCACATACCCTGGAGAAGAACCAGAGGTAAAGAAATACTGAACTAATGTAGCAACAACCAACAACATATAGATCGATGTGTACCTATAGAAAACAGGTTTGAATTCAGTCAATAAAAGGTGAGAATGCTCCAGTTAGAACCCTCTAAATCTAGCTCTTTTTTCAGTATCCAATGAAAGAAAGCGAATTAATTGGCCCCTGATTACCACAACTAATCTTCACAAAATCGGGACTAACAATTTCGGTTTCATAAGCTCCAAACAACAGAAACTTTGTGCAAATGCCAATTATCCTACTTAGTTGACACTAGTATTTTAAGTGTATCAGATAACGCGTCTCTACTTACCAAGGCTGTTCTTTCGATTTCTCAACGAATTCGTCATCAAAAATGAAAAGAAAACCAACGAAGATTAGATGCAGCATCACTAGAGCCAATCTCAAACACAACGTAGATCTTCTAACTGCAACAAAAATCAACACAAAAAAAATTCAGATACACACACAGAGAGACTTACAAACGACGATATAACACAAGTGTAAAACATTACCAGGATCGGAGAGACAGGGAAAGACGTTGAAGCATCGGTCGGAGAAACGATCCGATATGTCACGAGAGGGAACGCAACAACCCATCATCGTCATTAGAACTCAACGACCTAAAATCGAAGCCCTAAATAACTGTCGGTGAGCTTGTGATTATTGCATATCGGAATCACTCGGCAGCTGTTTTTAGCAGCTTAGATTCTGGAAACGAAAGGAGAAAAATGCCGCCGATGGGATGACACAGGTCAAGATTGGAGAAGGGAAGAGAAGTCTGGGAAGGGGATAATTGCATTCAAGTCCCTTGACTATCGTAGTTTGCTAAACAAACCCTACCCTGTTGCTAGGAACTTATAGTTATCTATTTATATTTAAATAAAATCTTATCCAAATTCAAATAAATGGGATTTTAATCTAAATAAAAGAAACGATTCTTATTGGTTTAAATAAAAAATATTAACTATTAAGTTTAATTATTTATTTTAATAAAAATTAAAAATTAAATTTGATTTTTTTATTATTAAAAGTTTATATTATTCAAATATAATTCTAATATAAAATAAGATAAGATTTAAATAAAATATTACTTAAATCAAAAAAATATTAAAACTCAGTTTTAAACATTATTATATTGGTAAGTCATTGGGTATGTTGGTTTTTAGGGTTATCATAATATGTTATTTTCTTTTAGTATTTAGATTTTCATTAAAATCACAAGAAAATGATAGTATATTTCTTCTCTAATAAATAAGTAAATATAAGAATACGTGTCATATTTCTAGAGTATTGTTTATTTGTTTTCCCCCTTGCTAGTTTTGCTTAAAGTACCGCCACATGTTATGTTCATGCACTCTCTTTGGTCTTTCTTTTTTGTTCAACTATTCCTCTTTCTTATATTTACACTTCCTATTTAACCATTTATCAATTCTCAATCTCTCTCATTATTTTCTAAAGCGATTTTAGAACATAAGCCCTAATTACACTAGAAGGTTGAAGATGGAATTTAGGTAAGAATGTTTGATTTTGTGCTCAAGGATGTGGGAAATAAAGAAAACTCGTAGGGTTTGCAAGAAGAGTGGATCAATTCAAGCTTCATAAAAGGTGAATCGAAGGACGTAGGAAAGGAATTTACGAAGAAATATGTACTCATGAAGGAGGCTTTTGCTTGATTCTGTTCGTTGTGTTCTCAGATCTGTCTGTTGTTGACTCTGTCTTCAAGATAGGTACGCCATTGATGGTCTCAATGTAAGAAATTAGCCACCCTTTTTACCTTTTCAATTGGTCCGGGCTGCGTTCTTAGCTTCCCCGTTACGATTGTTGCTATATTTGGTTGTATTAGGTTTTAGGTTTAAATTTTAATTCGTAAAGCCCTTGGGTTTTATACTTTTATGCCTCGGTTCTCATAGTTGTTTTTAGGTTTTCGAAAAATAAAAAAAAATCATATCACAGAGACTATGTTTTCTAACGGTTTCTTTGCAATTTGATTCTAATTTATTATTCCAAAAATTATGAAGATAATTTCCAAAATTTTTTGGATAATTTAATCATTATAAAGATTGCATATAAGGTGTTCGGTGAAATGCTCAAAACATAAATGACTCATAATCGGTGACTTGATTGCATATGTATAATGGGTATGTTAATCAATTTACTTTGATCCTTATAAAGATATGTTTTTTATGATTCCTACATAAAAATTTATAATCATTGATCTCAAATATAGTTCTTGATTATGTCAATAATAGTAATAAACACATTACGTACGGTGTCAAAAAGAGCAAATGTAATGAACATCTACTTAACAACATTCATGACCTAGCTACATTGATATAATAAACATACCCTACATATAGAATCAACATAGTTCATATGGTTCTCTAGAAAATATGTTAAGATTAAAGATTGATGTTTAGTGTTAATTATGCTATTATAGGATAATAGAAGTATAACTAATGTGTAAATGGAAGAAAGCAAAAGGTACCAACATTGGGAGGTGTCTAGCATATAAGTAACCTGCCACCCAAGGCTTCTAGCCTAGTGGTATCGGAATAGTTTAGGTTTGGTGTTATTTATGGGCTAAGGTTATGGGTTCGACTATTCGAGTCCCTTCATGAATAAATTTGGAATAGATTTAGGAACCGTTAAAAAAATATAAGTAAACTACCAAACTTTTTCATTACAAAATGAGGAGAGAGAGACAGAGATTTTTCAAATCCAGTCATAAGATACTTCGAATAGAGCAAGTTACACATATATGAAAATTAAATTTTGGTTAGATTAAAAGGAAGTTACCTGAGTTCATAGGATTATGAAGAATTCTTATATTTGGTTCCTAAACCATGATAAGTAGTATTACTCCAGTGCTTAGAATGAGAATAAAGTAGCCGAACCATTTCTTTTAAATATTCTTTCATTATGTTTCATTACTACTTTTAATATGTCTTGATTTCTTTTTTCTGACTATTTTTATGCATCTTTTTTAAAATAGTCCAACTTAATCTGATACATGTTTGCTAACTTGGTCTTCGTATTTGTTATATGTCTAATCTTTCATAGAATAAGCATGTCCCATTTCAAGTTGTAGATTCTTTGAACTAGCAATCTTTTTATTAGAAGTTTAGAGCTGTATTCAATAAAGTCCATTTAAAAAATATAGTTCTGAAATTTTAATATTCAATCACATGTGATTTATAAAAACATCACATGTGAATTACGAAAATGCCACTTCGCCCAAATTTTTAAAATTTAATCTGGACCATTAATGACATTGATCCAACGGCTAAAATTAGTCTATTAGGACTATAAATTAATTATGGACTATATTGAACATTCTTTCCTCAAAAAATAAAAAGTATAAAGCACATGATGCAAATTCATAATACCAAAATGAGACATTTTTCAATAAACACAGGAGAGTGTAGTGCTTTTCATTATACCAATTTTGTTTATATACTCTATAATTTATTAGCAAAATAGCAAGTTAGTCTTGTGAGTTAGTATAAATAGTAAATTATAAGGAATGATCTATGTTACTTTGTGGACTTGCTATTTATATATTTAGTTTAGGCTCTTTGAGTGCAAATATGATGCATCGTTTATTTCCATGAAGGTTTAGGTAGGGCACACTTATTGACCCGAAAGACCGTTTATTTTGGTCACTAAACACAGTTCAACCAGACTATCAAATAATATCATTGACCCACTCACATAATTACACAGCTCATTCTATAATATGGCTGTGTTTGACAACAGGCTTTTGGGGATTATAGGAACTTGAGATTCTAGTTTTCATAATCCCCAGCTCTTTAACCTCGTTCGGGTGTTAAATCTTAAGGAGATTATTAAAAACATAATCCCCCATAACTGCTATAAGTCCTCAAAATAAAAACCTTTTCAAGTAGTTTATGGTTTAAGCTTAGGATTATCAATTAATCAGCTTCAGCTAGTTTTACGAAACACAACCTATATATAAGAACTGAAGTAGTCACAAGTGTTGGATTGAGCTCCTTAAGGAAAATGCTTCCATAGTATGTAATATGTATTAGTGTCTATACTACAAGTTTGACAATGTTTTAATTCTTTTTTTGCTTTTATGATAGAAACCATATCAAACCACTGTTGGACGGATTTTCAAATAGAATTTGGTATAATGCTTGAGGAAATGGAAGCCAAATAATGGTAACTATATTTGTAGCTTGTGTAACACATGTTAGATAAATATTGAGTGTAACAAAACATGTAACGTTATATGAGTTGTGATTAACATGGTTCTAAAATTTTAATATTCAATCACAGGTGATTCAGTATACAATCACATGTGATTTGAAAAAGTATCACATGTGAATTACGAAAATGTCACTCCGTACAAATTTTTAAAATTTAATCAAGACTATTGATGCTATTGATCCAAAGGCTAAAATTAGTCCCTTAAGATTATGAATTAATTATGGACTATATTGAACATTCTTCAATGTTATATATAAAAAAGTTCATTAAATTTATGAATTATATTTGCCTATTATTTTATTTACTTATTATAATTTTTTATTTTTATTATAATTTTATTCTATTTATAAATAAATTACTTGTAATCAATAATAAACAAAATAATTTTTTGGTCATTACTTATTTGACGACCGTAATTATTAATATGATTAATTGATTGACGACATTGATTTAACTATTTAAGTATATTAGCTCTTCATATTGTGTCATCAATAAAATATATCAAAATATAGCATGGATATAGAATTCTATAAAACTTTCCTAAATCACGTAGTAAATTAGATTGAATTGAATGAAGCAATAATTAAAGATTTGACTTTTAAATAAATATTTCTTCCATCTACATAATACACAAATCCGCATTTGTAAACAAATCAATATATTAAAAAAAATGATATCCATAGGTTTTAGGATCGTAGATGTTATGGATTTATAAAAGTAAAAAATAATATAATTTTAATCTTTAAAAAGACAACATATTTTTCTATGATTTTTTTAGAAATGACTACATGATTATTTTTTACTATTCTCAAGGCCGTGGAGAAAAGTAAAAAAGATATAATTTTATTTTTTAAAAATAACACCATACTTTATTTTTAGCAAAGAAATAAACACAATATTAAAAAAAACAACAAGAAACATCGGAAAACATCCATCAATGTACCAAAAACAACATTATATCCAAATCAAAATTAATAATAAAAGTTTGTTCCAAAACCCAAAAAACAAATTAAACATCAAAATATCTAACAACAAAACAATAAAAAATAATAGTTTTATAAGTCGTTTATTTTAAAATAAACTTACAAAATGTTAGTCTCATACTAGGTACTACACAATAATGTGTTACTAGAAGAGGAGTTAAATACAAACTCAAGTTTTTTAAATTAATTAAAAAATCGTCCACTTTTAATGTATTTCTTTATTGATAAGAATCCAAGAAATACAAGTATAAAGAATCGAATAGGGTAAATTGCATGAAAATACAATCAACTTTGTCTTAATTATCATTGTATACAATCAACTTTATTTTTTAAAAATTAATACAATCAACTTTTATAATCCTCCCATTATATACAAGTTGTTGTATACAATGGAAATTATAGAAAAGTTGATTATATATAATGGTAGCTAAATACTAGACACAGAAAAAAGTTATTTGCATACAATGAGTGAATTATGAAAGTTGATTGTATTATTTTTAAGAATTTAAAGTTTATTGTATACAATGATAATTAAGACAAAGTTAATTGTATTTTTATACATTTTGCCCTTTATAATACTATAAGAGATTGACAACTAATTTAGCTTTACCAAAGACAACTAATATATAATGATATTTAACATATGAATGAGTTTGAAGATTATCTCTTAAAAGTTGTAACGCCCAAAATTTTAAAACATAAGTAATATCTAAATAAACATCATTTGTATGAAACACACTTTTAGAAAAGTTAGCGGAAACATAAGATTGTTAAACCCTCGAGTTTTTATAAAAGAGGGATTCGCATATTTATAACAAAAGTAATGTAATACCCGAACTCTTGAAATAAATGAAAAGAATATTTTGTTGAGAAAAAAAATAATATTAGGTTGAGTTGTGAAATTATATCGGACAAATTAAGTTCTATTGGGTTAAGTATATAAATGTGTACATGTTTGGGCTTGAATGAATGGATAGAAAATGGGCTAGACTATTGTGTGTTTAGGTTGCATGAATACACATACAGATTCATCGGGAAGTCGCATGGACTCCCATGAAAGTCGCATGGACCCTCTTGAAAGTCGCATGGACTAGTACATATCGCATGGAATAACATACAAAGTGCCAAAGTCACATGAACAAATATCTGGGCTATCTGAAAGTCGCATGAGGCATGTACACACCCATGCGACTGTCGCATGGGACAACCTCTTCCCTGTAAGTTCATCTTTTTGAAAAACCTAGACTCCATAGCCATAATCAAACTCTTTCAAAACTTAACCAAATCGTTTCATTTTTGTTTCAAAACGTTTCTCCATTCGTTTAAACACTTCCTTCAAGATTTAACTACATTTTATCAAGTATTGAAGCTTATATCTCAAATTTCTTTCTCTTGTTCTTCATAAACCCATAACTCAAAAACCCAGATTCGACCTTTAACTACCATGCGTACCTCATGTGACTTACGAATGAGATGTGTTATGCGACCTTGCATGTATGTAAGTACCTCATGCGACTTTGGAAATAAGTCATGCGACTTATACAGGCCCATGCGACCTTCGCATGGGGCACCATGATTGGCATTCATGTGACTTTCACCTACAAGACCACCCCATGCGACTTTCACACCATGCGACTGTCGCATGGAGCACCTATGCGACTTTTGGTTGAGACCTACCATGACCCTATGCGACTTATGAAATCCGGATAGGTTGAAATCCGGATGAGAATCCGCTATGAGCTGAAATCCGATAGTCTCCATATATAAATTGGAAATCCGATACTTTTCATCGACGCGACGTGTCGGTTTGAGGGACGCGACGCGTCGCTGACTTAATGGACTTTAATGCATTTTATTGTTACATGCCTTGTGGGGCTAGAGTGTATTATGTGAGTAAACGAACGAGGGATTCGTACACGGTATTGATTTGTTAGACCTATTGTAGGTGACGGTTGACTAGCAAGCAATCACAAGTGTTCTAGTAAGCTAAGACTGTGAGATTGAACCGTAGACAGGTGAGTATTCTTACTTACCATCTAAACCTTATGATGTATGTGTTTAAAGTGCTACCTGCTAGATGAAAGATGAATGAATGATGAATCCCATGAATGATGAATGATGATTGATGAATTGATACATTGGTAAAGTGTTATGCTATGTTATTGCTTAGACCGTTCACTTCGGTGACGGGAATGATTAGACCGTTCACTTCGGTGACGGGAATGATGAGACCGTTCACTCCGGTGACGGGAATGATTAGACCGTTCACTCCGGTGACGGGAATGATGAGACCGTTCACTCCGGTGACGGGAATGATGAGACCGTTCACTCCGGTGACGGGAATGATGAGACCGTTCACTTCGGTGACGGGAATGATTAGACTGTTCACTTCGGTGATGGGAATGATGAGACCGTTCACTACGGTGACGGGAATGATGAGACCGTTCACTTCGGTGACGGGAATGTTGGGACCATCTACTACGGTAGCGGGAATGAAAGATGTAACATGATCGTAAGGCAATGATGTGATGTCATATGGTCGATTGTAAGTAAGTGTACTCGCTAAGCTTTGTGCTTACAGTTGTTGTTTAACCTTCTTTTCAGGTGATGGCCACGGCGGGGCTCCAGCACGCGGTTGATAGCTCATACTCCACAAGCTTCCGCAAACATTGAACTATTTTGTGTTTCGTGATGTATTCTAAACAATTACATTTGAATTTGACGGGTTATCACCCGGGTCTGTAATTTAACTTGCACAATGTTTCATTCGTGATGAATTATCAATCGCACTCTTCGTTTAAAAAAAAAATTTGGGACGTTACAAGTAATTTCAGTTGCACAAATAGGAGCGTTATTGTTACAAAATATGTTTTAATCGGCTAACAGTCAAACCGGGGCCTTGCCCTTGGTGTAAACAAAACCTGCAAAACAGAAGAGAGTATCTGATAAGCTACAAGAGCTTAGTGAGAAAGCTAAACCATACATCATATAGGTACATGTATAAACATATACATATGTCACACAGGATACAATACTACACCATTTTAGCATCACCCATAAGGCTAAATGCTGCTTGTAGCCCCTATTGCATGAAGCAACATGCTACCCTCATTTTGATCCTCATATCAATAATACACATTGTAATGCATCACACATATTACACATATGAATCAGAGTTTAGTAAACTCACATCAACAATCAGTATAACACAGTGACATGCCAGATATAATTCAGAGTACACGTCCAAGAGTAAGTTCTAGAAGTATTACACAATCATGGTATTAAACACATAACCAATCTAGTAAATAATAAACTGCATAGGGCTGAAGCACACCCGTGCTTTCTAAGGGCACACCTGTGCCTCCCAATTTAGGCCTAGTCATGGTCTTCTTAAACATGGGCGTACTAGGCTGAACACGCCCGTACCTTACATAGGTACGCCCGTGCCCCTGGCACGTCCGAACATCAAGTACAGCGACGGTCATGGTCTCTAGGTACGACCGTACCCCCATAGGTATGCCCATGCCTTTCTGGTTTTAGCAATAGTTCGCCGACTATCTTGCTGTTATCCGGCCAAAACTCAACATAACTAAACTTTTAATCAATTTAAGCACTTCAGGGGTGTTTTCCTACACCCTAAATAACTATTAGCATAAGATTAACAACAAGACACATACCAAAATCTTAATTCAATCCTCAAATCACTTTTGCCCCACTAAAACTTAAAAACTGATCAAACAATCATACCTTTAGCTACCAAAGATTGCTAGGATCAACTTGTGCTACTTGGAACTTGCTATTCTTGATCAGAAAAGGAGAAGAAATGGGCAGCCTCAAGTGTACGTGAGTATGTATATGTTTGTTTGATGCTTGGTTTGACTAGATCATGGTCAAACATGTATATATACATAACTATGGCTTAATTACACAAGTGGTCCCTCAACCTTTTATCTTTTATCTTGTCAACTCTAATTCCTTAAGTTTCTAAACACCTCCTAATCTCAAATAGACAACCCACTAAAACATAACACTAATATACCTAATTATTTAATTAAGATTTTTCGAACTTTGGATGTTACAAAAATGCTAGCTTCAGGATATTGCCGAGATGAGCTAATCATTGCTTAAGAATGGGGGTTAAGTCTTGCATTTGTAGAAGAGAGGAAGATTGATTTTAGGAGACAAGTCGTATCAAAGTAAAAGAGGTTGAGATAACATGACTATTATTTGACTTCAACAAAAGCATGACCATAAAATACTTATACTCACAGTTGTTTATATTTTCTAATGGATATTCTTTACTTTTAGTGATACTTAATCAATTAAACCGTGACTATAAAACATTTATATAGTTATTGTTTTTTAACCACGTGGCTAATAAACACTACTAATTGGTTATGCAAAGAGATTAATGTCATCAATAAATTCTTCTTTTGCTACAGTTGATGTTTGCGACTAATTCCACCGTATAATGTAGTCACACAAAAATAATGTGTTACCTTATGTGTATTTGTCGTCTCGGTTTATAACTGTAACAAATCTAACCAATGAAAACGTCAAAATGATGATATTTGGTCACGTATTTTAACAGTTTCTTGTAACTGTCACTAATCTTATGTAAAATTAGCACTAAAGTTCTACAAATGGTCATCGTTAATGAGCTAAACTGTCGCTGAAACAATACTAGAACGGGGAATCATGACCTTTAGCGACTGTTTTGAATATTTGCGTGTCTTTTTTTAAAACTGTCACTATAGCCTATTTTCATACTAGTGGAAGTTGATTTTTATTTCAATGTGCCAATTAAGCAACGTGGTAACTCACAAGAGATTAAGGCATGAATTGTAACTTCTAATACATTAATAAGTAGCCCTGAATATATAAGAGGGTGTCATGTGTTCTTTCGTTTGAAAATATTAATATCCATGTATAAGTTTTAACACAAAACTCTATTCATTCTATAACTCTCGTCCATATAAGATTTACATATTATTTATTCTAATTCGGAAACACCTAAGAACAGCACGGACCGTGTAGGGCCGAAGGGATCTCAAATATGAATATTTGACCATAGAAGATCTACTTATTCTATGAAAATGTTTTAAAGAAATATCTGATAATCAAAATGAAGTTTTACTTTCTTTTGTAAGAGAAGAATGTAGATTGTTTTTGGGATTTTAAGAGAGTGTGCGATTATAGTTCAACGTTTAAAATATATCTTTACAACTAAAATTTTGTGGACAAAGTGTGACAAATGTGGATATGTTGAAGAAAACCTACACCATATTTCATACGTTAAACATTATTTTGCAACAGAATCCGTGATCACAAAGGTTTACCAAATGTTCTTAACTACATTTATATCTCCCGATAGTAGAGAAAAATAATGTTTTATTATTTTATAGAGTAGAGAGAACCTACAAACGAACACAAAATCTTGAATATGAACCTAGATCTAAGCATAGTACCATTTTTTGTTACAAATTGAAATTTATGTGCTTTATTAATGGTCTAAAAATTTAGAAATTAACTTTATTAACAAATTTCAACATTTATGTTACTTCTTTCGGCAATTGAATTGCCATAATATAAAACTTGACATGTTGTCAATTTTATAAGGTTAATTAACCGGTTACTTTTTCTTTGTTAAAATTGAAATTTAGAATATTTAATTTCTTAACTAAAAAAAATTAGACATTACCTTTATTGTTAAATCTCGACATTTATATTACTTTTCTTGACAATTTACCCCAAATAAAAACCCATCAATCTTCATCTCCGATTCTTCTTCTTGAGTTATTGGTCATTGCCTTTTCTTATGTTGTAATTATATGTCATAACTTACGAGCTACATGTAGGGATGTAAAGAAGCCGAGCCGAGCCGAGCCGAGCTAGACACTTATTGAGCTGGGCCCGTTTAGACACCAATTAACCATAGTACCACACTACTAGAAAAAGGGTTTTTTCTAACCGATATTTTCGATGAATTTACCAAGGGATTTCCAACGATAAAGTGGCTAAAAATATGACGATGGATTACCAATAGATTTCCGATAAATTTAGAAAATTTTGAAAGAAAATCTCCCTGTTCTCTCGTTTTTTTTAATGCATGATCATGGCTTCAACACAGAGAAATAAACAATGACTTTATCTTCTTTTACTGATCGATATGATGTTTTCGACACAAAGAGTGACTAATATTTTCAATATATATATATGCATGGACGACAACGAGTTTTTTTTTTTTTTTTGAAAGGTATGCATGGGTGACAACGAGCTTACATATTTATTCTTTTCATTCTATAACTCCCTGCAGCCATATAACATATTTACTTATTTAGATATTACATATTTATTCTAATTCTGAAACTCCTAAAATGTTAATAAATCAAGTTCTTTTTTTTGAACGGTAAACACATACACACACATTAAACCTACCTCTAAGTCTACTCGATCTATTGTCCACATCAGAATTTGAACCCACAATTTCTTAGGAGAGAGCACCACTCCATAACACTTAACCATTGGTTTTAACACTTGAAATGATTAATGCGTAGGAAGAGTTTGTAAATTGCTTGCTTTTACATATTGATCATCTATATATATATATATATAATATTTAAATCTTTTCTCGTCTAGTATAAGCTGATCTATATTGATGTACGTATAGTACGTCATGCATCGATCTCATGCTGGTAGAATATATAAATTAATTTGTTAATTTATAATTAATTAACCCATTATTAATTAATTGTCTTTATCTTCTTGCTTTCATCCAACCTGCCATATATAGTATATAATACTTAACGAGACAACTATTGGGCTAAACTAGCTTGTTACACATGAGATCCCAATTAAAAGTATCGTGTCTTGTTTTTACATATATTACCATGCATGGTAATCTACGTACATCTTTTTGATGACACTGATGAAAACAAGCAGGAAAATACAGTGAACATTACTATGGAGTCATTCAAAGTGAAGCAAAAATCCCATGTTTGCTTTTTTTCCTTTTGTCCATTTCCCACAAAACTTTCTTATAAAAACTTGGAACTTCAGTTATATATTGCAATAATATATCTTCCATTAACTTAATTCATATATGGCGCCGACTGCAACAGGAAAGCTTCTGCAGTTTGTGATCTTTGTGGTCGTTAATGGCGTGACTTTGATGACAGCAATGGCGGTGGATGCAGGTTATAAGACTGATGCACCCGTGTTTATATTTGGGGATTCGACTGCTGATGTTGGGACAAACAATCACCTCAAAACATGCACTGCTAGAGCTGATCATCCTTACAATGGGATCGATTTTCATTACTCTAGGCCGACCGGAAGGTTCAGTAATGGAAAAAATGCGGCTGATCAAATCGGTATTTTCTTATCTCTTACAATTTACAGGTCTGTGTAGATTCTTGCTATATCTAAAAAAACAACTATATTGTGTAATAAAATTAATATTGTTAATTAATTATTACGCACTACTACACGTATATATGTATTTTGTATTATTATATTGATGAGTGTTTATAAAGTATAAAGAAACCGAAAAGCTAGGTGTAGCAATTAATTACCTCTTTTTAGAGGATTATATATATATATATATATATATATATATATATATAATTACTGCAATATATAAAGATTTTAGAAGATTTATTTGATAAATATTGCATGGAATTCACATGTGCAGTAAGGCTGTTGGGGAATTACGAAGTAAGCCCACCACCTTTTCTCTCTCTTCTTGCGCATAAGCCAACATTCAAACGTAATCTACTTCGTGGAGCCAACTTTGCTTCTGGAGGGTCTGGTATTTTTTCCAAAACTGGCCAAATACAATTTGTAAGTTTTCAGATACGATCGATCAAATTAAAAGTAGTAAATTTATGTATTTAAAAAAATAAAAATATGCAAGATTAATTAACTAATTATCTGATTTTATGTTGATATGTGTTGATAAATTACGAACCACAAAAAAAAAAAGAATAAGGTGATCTGTCTGGAGGAGCAAATCCAACAATTTGCGTCAGCTCGTGCGAATATTACAGATTTACTAGTTTCAGAAAAGGCTGTTGATGATCTAATTCAAAATTCAATATTCATCATCAGCATTGGAAGCAATGATCTTGTTGAATATACAGTTTCTCAACGTGGTTTGCCTGGTAATCCCGAACAACTCATCGCCAATCTCACTGACGCCATGGCCACACATCTAACGGTAATTTGTATATATTTTATATTTTGTACTAATTTATTCGTATTTGGTCACGGAACTGATTTTTGATGGTCTACCAAGTAGATAACACGTACTTGCCTCCGTATAGGGGAGGCAAGTCAAGAGTTTGATCTAGTCCTATATTGATCAATCGGGGATCGATTCAAACATTTTCAAGTTAAAGAGAAAATGACCGGTTATGTTCTCCGGCGAAAAAGCAAATCAGTAGCTAGATCCTACAAAATAAGGTTTTGATTTACTTTTAAACAAGAGCCCATGTGTTTTGGTTGTGAGACAATGTTATATATGACCTAATCCTTTAATCTGGGATGGCCATATGATTCTTCGGAAACGGTCACCGGTATGCCGGTTTGACACCCCTCATGATAACGTGAACAGGGAACGCTCACTGTTTACGTATATTTGCATAGGGTCCGTTTATTTGATCTTATAGCTCGATGGATCACTAGGCTTTGATAATGAAATTTTGCAGTCGATTTTTTCATGAAATAAATTGTACGTGTGCAGAATCTATACGAGTTAGGGGCAAGAAAGTTTGGGATCATCGGAATTCCACCGATTGGGTGTTGTCCGGCGGCACGCATATTTAACGCTAGTGGTGGTTGTATACAAGTTTTGAATGATAACGCGAGATCGTTTTTCAAGTCAATGGAAACTCTGTTGACTGAGTTCAGTTTGTTGTTCAAAGGATTCAAGTATTCACTCGGGAACATCTACGCCATGACCATGAATGTTATTGACAACCCACGTGGAAACGGTATATATATATGTATTCTTGTTGATAGAATCGATTTTTGAGTTTCTTGAGTTGTTCTTATTATTACCGGTAAAACTGATTTGAATTCAATTATTCGAATTTGGTTTGAATTCGAATAAAACCAAATTTAGCTAACTGAGTAAATTCGTATCAATTTTAAAGTTTAAACCAAATTTAATCGGAAAACTTTGTGATTACTTAATATAATATTTTGAATACTTAATTATAGTTTGAACTTTTAAGGTTAGTAAAAGATTTATGGGGCTTTTATTAGTTTTAAATAACATTATTATTATTTATGCATCATATAAGAGAAATAAAAAATAGAGTAATAGCACACATATATTCGAATTTTGAGTCGGGTGACGGAATTTTTATATATTCAAAGATTTTGAAAACTAATTAATGTAAACTTTCAAATTGAGTTCTAAACCGATTTGAAAACCAAACAAACTAATTAAAATCGGATTATACGAATTTAGTTTAGACCGAATATTGGTTTTTACAAATCATATCCAAATATTGAACACCCATAGGTATATATATGTTCCCTAGAACCAAATATTTTCTTCGATCATACCCATTTTTTAGATGTATTAGAATATTTAAAATTTTTAGAAATTTAAAAAGAGTAACTAAGGCTACCTTATTAGAAAACATATTCAGTTACATATTTTTTCAAGAAAACAAAAAACTTCTTCACTTTTTCACATTTTTCCAAACTTCCATACTTTTTCAATTTTTTTAAGAAAACACTTCGACTAATCATGTTTTCCATTTTTCTCTGAAAAAGAAAAACTCCAATCTTCACCGAAACACGTTTTCTTTTTTTTTTCTTCAGAAAATAAAAACTCCACCATTTTTCACAGAAAACAGAAAAGGAAAAACAGAAAATTTTTCTTCTGCAAAACGCAGCCTAACAATCTTCGGCTAACATACTCTTTTGTTGTGGTCAAAACATAACACATCATGTTCTCTTACAAACACGAGAGTAAGGGGATGTTTGTTTGTTGTTTAATGGAATCATTCAATGCCGAATTGTTCAACATTGAGCGGGTTTGATTTGCCGCATCTGAATAAAGACTGCGTTGAATGAAACAGAAGAACACTGCTGAATCATTCCACCTTAAAGTACATTCTGAATCATTAAGTACAAAGTATTTTACCCTAATACTCATTCTTTCACACATTGCTTTGTCAAACAATCATATCTTATCTTATAATATAATATATCACTATTAAGGTTTAAATGGTAATTTGTATTATTCAGATTGTTTATTTAAAACTTTTATCAAACAGCATATCATATTCAGAGTCAGTTTCATACAGAGCCTTTGAATTATTCAGATCACAGAATCATTCAACGCTTAATCATTCTGTTTTAACAAACAACCCCTAAGTCCCTTATTTTAAGGCAAAAATGGGTCCTTTGTCCCAATCTTATGTTTATGAGATAACATGATAGATCATTTTTGATGAAACATAAGAGGATTTTAACCCTATAATCTTAATTAAGATGACATAGATGATGTTACTGTTTCATGATCAACATTAAGTAATCCAAATTACAAAGTGTGAGCTATATATATATAGGTATGTATGTATGTATGTATGGTAATGATATATGTATGTATTTAATTTGCACGTGCGCGCGCAGGGTTTAAGGATGTGAAAACAGCATGCTGTGGAAGCGGGGCAGATGATTGTAAAGTGGGAGCAAAGCTTTGCTCGAACAGGGGCGATATATTGTTTTGGGATAAGTTTCATCCAACCGAGAAAGCTTCGGAACTTGCGGCTTTAACTCTTGTTTATGGCGAAGGCTCCGAATACGTGATTCCCATGAATTTAAGTAGTTTGGCCGTGGCTTGATGATCGATCCATCATTCATGTCACGCCCCTCACTTTTTTAATTTCTTAATTTCTCATGTCAATTTGTATGTGTGTGATACCTCGTACGTCGATCGACCCATCTCTTCTAATGTTTAGAGATAAATAAAACAAGAATAATGTCTATACATGAATGCCAATGTACGTTCCTTGATTGATCTTTAAATAAGATTTATTCAACTGAACTATATATGTGTGTGTTTTTCTTTTTTGCTATTATATATATGCAGCTGGAATTTGCAAATAATAATCGGAACCCAAATTTGCAGATTAATGAGTAGAAGGATTGGAATAGAGTACGTGCCTTTGGTTGAAGTTTAATCGGTGGAATGTGTTTTATTAGATTTTGGGCTGGCTGCCGTAGTTTCCCTTTAGACCATTCATAGCGGTCATTGGGTTGCCATTGGCTCTACTATCGGGTTTTTTTGGGTTCGCCGAAAATATTGCTACGCATAACCCCCACCCGATCAGTTTATATTCCTTTGGCTTTGCCAACGTGATGTTATCATCTCCCCCACCCCTAACCTACCTTCTCTTTTATCTCTCCTCTATCTTTCCTCTTTTCTCTTTCTTTTGGGTTCGAAAGGGGAATAGAAGAGAAAGTGATATGACAGCGTGACGTTAATAAGAAAGTTGGGTTAATTAAGCAACCTATTTAGGTAGTGCTATGGATGACCTTAGGGCTGTCTTTTTTTTTATATATTATTTCTAGCCTGGCTGTATATTGTTGTTTTTGGCCCCTAGAATTTGGTTATGCTTTGATTATGAGATGTGTTATTCTATGTTGTATTGTATCTAAGCCTAGTATTAATTGACTTTATCTTGAAGAACTTTGTATGATTAATAATAATCTTTCCTCATTTAAAACAAGAATTTGTTTTTTATATTATTTTATTTTTGGTGAGGATGAAGATGATTTAGTTTATGATTTATATCAAAAGATTTCATTGTAAAATGGGAGGAACAACCCTTACCTAGCTAGTACCGGTCTTCGTGGCAAGTTAATTAGGGTGACATTAATATAACGGTTGGGTGCACGGATATGTAAAGAATTATCCGTAACAAAATATGGTGTACAACAAGGTAAAAACATTACGAGAAAAATATATTAATGTATCCGAAATTCACATTTAATGTAATGACGACTAGCAAAACCTGTTATATCCTCGTCATTACACACAATATTAACATGTGGTGTAGTTCATTACATGTGGATCTTTGAAGGTGTGGTGGTTTTAGGTGTTTCAAGGTGTTCTTCGCCAAATTAGCCCCCCCCGGTGAAGGCATGAACCATCAGCACAAATCGACTTTGGATCGAGGTTCCTAACGTCTTGGCGAGCGTTTTGAGCCCAACCCGTATACCTTGAATCATCGGAGGTTGGAGATCACAACCCATGAAATCTTAGGATTTGGGAAATTTGACACCATAAATTGTTACCCATGTCAAGGCACTACAAGGAAACAGGACATTAGGGGCAATAAATGTCGCGCCTAATACCCCCGAAAGTTGCCCCTATTGCCTCGCCCCTGTTGCCAAATACGTCACGCCTATTAGTGTTGCCCCTATTAATGTTGCCTCTATTGCCAATTGTCGCCCCTAAAAGCGTCGTCCCTATTAATTCTTCAACACGGCTCCATTTTTACATTAAAATACTGATATTTGTTGTTTATATACAATCAATGCTACATCCAGAAATATATAATAAGTTTGCATATATTATAAAATAACCCACTAAATTTTTCATACAAACCAAAAGATAGATCGATGCTTGTTTTAAGACGTATTACACAAAACAAAGTCTAATTTAATTGTCTAACATATATATAAGCTACAGTTCATCATCGGTTTCAGCATTCTCGTTTCCCGCATTCTCCTACCCATTATCACTATAAGGCGCCAACGATCGGAATATCTCCACAATTCTTGCTGTAAACGCCGGGTTGCTAATAATAGCTTCAATATTCTCTAGCTACAAAATAAATATAATTCATTAATTATATATTAAACAAAGTCTAATTTATCATATATGACAATTATGACCCGTTAGAAGTGAATATAAACCATAAATATCAATTATGACCCGTTAGAGGTGAATATAACTCATTTATACCAATTATGACCCGTTAGAAGTGAATATAACTCATTTATTGTAATTATGACCCGTTAGAAGTGAATATAACTAATTTATTGTAATTATGACCCGTTAGAAGTGAATATAACTCATTTATTGTAATTATGACCCGTTAGAAGTGAATATGACTCATTCATAGCAATTACGACCCGTTAAAAGTGAATATAACCCATAAATAGCAATTATGACCTGTTAGAAGTGAAAATAACTCATTTATAGCAATTATGACCTGTTAGAAGTGAATATAACTTATTTATACCAGTTATGACCCGTTAGAAGTGAATATAACCCATAAATAGCAATTATGACCCGTTAGAAGTGAATATAACCCATAAATAACAATTATGATCCATTAGAAATGAATATAATTGACAATAGAATCTTTCTTAAACAAACAATTATGTAATACACATTCATATCCTAAAAGAGATAAAGTATTCAAAAAGCAGTCTCAAAACGGGGATATCTCGAAACTAATTCCTAAATTAATTTTAGACGGATATTCTAAGTTCATGATTTAAATAAATATATAAACACGTTCATATATAAATATACAAATATATATATATATATATATATATATATATGAACACGTTTAAGTACGCTTATATAATTGTGTGTGTATACACACAAACGCACACTCAAACACATTCTATTTATACACACACAAACACATTTGTATACGCACACTATACGCGTTCATTTATATATATATTTAAACCAACGCCTTTAGTGTGTATATAAATGTGTGTGTGCATATATATAATAGAATGTGTTTGAGTGTGTGCGTGTGTCTTTACACATTTAAATGTAATTATTAAAAATATATATTTGATGTATTACCAAATAAACAACTAAACATCTTGTTTAAACACTACTTTAATTGTTTTAAACATCACAATTAATAACTAAACATCAAATTTCGTCAAGCTATGAAGTTTGACCTTCATAAACATCAAAACACCAACATTAATCAATAATCAAATTAAGTACTACTTTAATTTTTATAAACATTATAACAACTAAATTCATCAAAAATTAAATTAACAACTTTGATTTTTTAAACATCATAACTACTAAATTCATCAAGAATCAAATTAACAAGTACTATGATTTTATGGTTTAACATCTAAACTAACAAGTAATAAGTGTTTCAGTCAATCTAAAACAATTATCATAATAAAATTACCACAATTAACAGCTTAATTAGCAAAATCGAAACCCCTAATTGTATTAATTATCATTTAAGTAGTCTAATACAATTAACAAAATAAAATAATCACAATTAACACACATACTGGAACACACAAACACACACATTGTAACATACACTGAAACACGCACACACTCAAACACTGAAACACACCCACACACTCAAACACACATAGAAACACACAAATACAAGAAAAGAAACGCCTCTTTTGAATTGTGTGCAATGTTGGTTAGCGGGTTAATACAAATTAACACAAAAACACACTAACTTTGAGTTGGATCGAGCAAACCTCTAAGTGTGTAATGCGGGTTAACGGGTATCGCGAGCGGAGACAGGATGTCCGGCGGTGGCGGTGGCAGAATGTAGGTAACGATAGCGATGTTGTATCCGGCAACGCGACGGCGATCGGAGCGGTGGCAGCGGCGGAGTGGAGTGTTCAATCGGAGCAGAGAGAGACGGATGCAGTGTGAACTGAGAAGGCTGTGTGAAAAAAGGGTTTTAACTTTGAATCAATAGTGGCGACACCGAAAAAGAGGGGGGAAACTTTGCCGAGTTAATTCTTATGGGCTTTAGGGGCGACACCATTAGGCACGACACCATTAGGCGCGACATAACTGGATGTTGCCCCTATTGCCTTCTGTCGCGCCTAATGTTGTCATCCCTATTGCCCAGATTTCTTGTAGTGAGGTGAGTTGAATGGACCCTATCACCATCTCAGAACAGCCAGCAGCAGAAGAATTAATCCCATGCGGAAGCCGAGGCCGGGGCTTTCAAAAAAAATATAGAAATAAGGCACCCAAACCTTTGGACTCAAGGATTTCGATCCCAAAGACTTGTTACCCATGTCAACAAGAGTCGAGTGGACCCTACACCTACCCTCAAAACCGTTGTCGACCCTTGGAGAATTGCTCTCATGCTGTGGAGGCGGTGTTGTTACACATAAATGTAATGAACTATTCTAATTGTTAATATTATGTGTAAAGTCCGGAGATAGCAGGTTATGGTTGTTATCACCACATTAAATGTGAATTTCGGATAGATTAATACATTTTCTTGTAACATTTTTTTTCTTTGTTATACATAAATTCAATTACAGATACTCCCTGATATTTTCGTTCACTTCTTACCCTTGATATGAAGACCAATAGTCACAAGGAATAAGAAATTTACTGAAACTGTATTACAAAAGTGAAATAGCTTGCATTATGTTCTATCTGTATTCACTATTACTTTTGGATCGAGAGCCTAATAATTTGTTCACTCACAAAAACAAAAAAGAAAGATTTTAACTCATTGGAAAAGTCACACGACTGGACTATAGCTTGGGTTCGAAGTGAGAAGCTGAAGCTGGCGAGCTCGAACCATAACTTGAAGCCTCGCAAGAGCATGCATGCATTCTAAAGCTATACGAGACTGCCTCCTCACGTATGCACCTCGTACTACAGCTTGCAACTTCACCAAACTCCTCAACGCCTTATACGCTCTTCGTGCCTATATGATTCACAAGTTTGCGTTAATAAATCATAATTATAAAGGACTAAACTTGTAATTTTGATAAATTTACTTGCTAATAGATTGATTCAAAGTTATAAATTTCTTTTAAACACGTCAAACACGCAAAAACGAGGTTATTTTTTTACAAGATCTTAAGTCACTCAAATAGTATAATAATCAAGAAAACCTTTTAAATCATTTTCTTCGGTATCTTATATTAATCATAGTTAACACAATATATAAAGAAGTCGGATCGAGATCCTTTTAAATTGAAAAAAACATGACTGCCATATGTTCTTTCGTAACAAAAAGCAAGGGGAGGGTTCAAACAAGAATTGTTTTTCGTACGAGAACTGCGAGAACCAATCTTGGCTGTTCATTTTGGATAATAGAATTCATGGATGAAGAGCGTGAGGGGATTGAGTGTGACAGGGTGTATGTAATGAATTAATGGGTGGGCAATCCAATCGAAGGAGGGGGAATTGGACAGCTAAGATTTTTGTCCAAAAACAGTTCTCGTTTAAACTTTTGCCCAAAAAGCAATACCCCCTGGAAAGGGTCCCAATTTACTTTAAACAAGTACCCGTCATTGATTTTGATTGTAAGAAAACATACTTGAGAGGAAACCGATCCATAGAAGTCATTAAGTTTATAAACATACAAGGTGGCGCCGAAAGCAAGCTTGGATTTTGGTAGCCGCAACAATCTTGTTGACAGATGAAACATCATACACATGATCATTGACGATAGTAGAGGTGGTTGATGGCGATGGTGGTGGTGGTTGCTCTTGAGAGAATGTTGTATTGTGAGTGTGGAGGACAATAACAGTCTTGGAAGGATGTGGAGACGATCGAAGAAATTTTCTCCGGAGAACACCAAACCATCTTGAGGTTTTTGCCATTTGAAGTTCACAATTAAGCTCGATGGATCAAGTGTAAAATTAATTTAGGAAATGGATAGGTTTGTATGAATCGTTGGATGTTAAAGTTGTCGAAGAAGTAGACGTAAAGGGTGGAGATGGATGTGCGTAGCATATATATAAAGATTTTGGCCATACTTGTTAGCGTGTAGGAGAACGTGAAGGCATGAAGTATGAATTAGTCAACGAGGGCGATTTCAAGGTTTTCAAACCTTCAAGTAATTTAATTCCCGGCCTCCTTTAGGCCACCGGCCAGTTTATATCTTTACAAGCCAAATTCATTTTTAAGGGTTTGGTGTATCAAAATATACCCAATTGGTCACGTTTTGCTAATTTGTGTATCAAATTTTAAAAGAATCTATTATGTATATCAAAATTTTAATTTTTTTGCTATTGTATATATTTTGGATACATAAAAAAGAAAAAAAAAATATAAGAATAGTACATACAATAGAAAGTCTAATACACACAATAACGACAAATTAAAATTTTGATACACACAATAGAAAAGTTTAAAGTCCAATACATATAATAATAAAACGTGACAAATTGAATACATTTTGGTAAATTAAACCCTTGTTTTAATCATGCTTTACTCAAAAGAAACTTAGAGGTGTTTTGATTAGCTTATTATAAGTTTATTTTTAATAATTTTTTTGGTTTATTTTTTATTTACAAACTTATTATTTTTAATATAAATAAAAAACTAACTTTAATAAAATCTATTAAACAATCCTACCAATTAAATTTAAATTATCAATCCTTAACATTTTATATTTTAATCACCCACTTTCCGATTCTTCTCGATTTTATTTTTCACTTTTAACATTTTATTTTCTCTTATATGCATGTCCCACGTATATAAAAATGATGACTTGTAATTTTTAAAGGAAATGTAACAAATTTCTATTTATGGTATAATATGCATGTTTACGCGGTAGGAGTGTTTAAAATATCCGAATAATCGAACTGAAAAACAGACGAATAGTATCGCGTTATAGGTTAACCGAATCGGCTTTTTTGAATACCTAAACCGGGAACTTTTTGGGTTTTTTTGGTTAAGGTTCATGATTTTGTGAGGGAAGGTACAATAAAAAACCAAAATTTTTTTTTTAAAGAAATAGTAGTTTGTAATTGTTTATACAGATTGATTGGTTACTGAGCCCATAACTATAAGCCCAACTTTATCTTATATATGATGATGGACCATTAAATGTTTCACTCAAATATTTTTTTTTTAAATATTAAATGTTTCAAAAAGGTTTAAATTAATACGAATAAAGATATATTAATGAAAAACTGAGATGCGGTATTTGAAACAAGTTTGAACAAGATAAAAACACTTATAAATAATGAGAGTATTTCAATATACTAGTGGGGTATCCGCGCAATGCGGTGGCGACGGTTAAAGAATGTTGATGGTGAATACTTGTGGTGACGAGAACGGATATAAATTTGAAATAATTTAAGTAGTATTATTCATTAAATTTATGTTATATGAAAGTTTTTATTTAATAGTATGGTAATATTGTTTATATACTTTTAGTTAAAAGCAATATGAGACGGTACAAATAATACTAATATTATATGTTGAACTTGAAGATCATAAGTGCTATTTAAAAAAATTTGAATGATATGTTTTTGAGAAATAAATTATAATTCGTATAATCAAGATATTTATTTGTTAAAGGAGAAAAGGAGGTGAAAGATTTAATGAATTGATGGATGAGCTTAATGTAAATAAAGTTAAGAGTGAAGATTAGTATTGATTGAAAAGTTAAGAACTCTTAATTTTTTAAGAAGAGAGAGTGTTGTATGCGTAATATAGTAGTATGTATATAGATAATCAAGACATTTATTTGTTAAAGGAGAAAAAGAAGTGAAAATGTTTAATAAATTGATGGATGAGATTAATGTAAATAAAATTAAGAGTGAAGATTTAGTATTGATTGAAAAATTAAGAACTCTTAATTATTTAAGGAGAGAGGGTGTTGTATGCTTAATATAATAGTATATATAGATGGTGTTTTAGGAATACATATTAATGTTTGAAGTAGGTTATAATAGAGATTATAGTTAGTATTTCTATACTTAATTGTTTTAAGAGTTTAGATATATATTAAAAGATAATGTAAAGATAAATGATCACGTAGAAGCTAATGATGTTTTAAAAACGCTCGATCTATAAAGAAAAAACCATGAACTTGTTAGATTTACAAAAGATATATAATTTGATGGAATTTTAGAAAGAGATCAAAATAAAAATGTCTTGCTAGTTAAACCGATTTCGCAAGTCAAATAACATTCTTTTGAGTTGGTCGATCTCTGAGAATGTTTCACGTGTTCAAACAAATGTTTATATGAAGTAATTAACCGCCATGATCCGATTTGGGGCGGTTGTGGAACACAACATGGGACAAGTACATAAGCTAGAGCGAAACTCACCTACTCGGTCAAACCGATGAATAACACTTGAACCCTACTCATGTTATTCCACTCCTCCACTCATCTACATTCAACTTATTACCCGATTTTTGAACAAGACCGACCAGGTTTCCACATCTACAATCGTCGAAGGCAATTGATCTTTGGAATAATGTGGTAAAACGGTGGCATAATTAACTCGATCCCACTTATATATCTTCAACAATATGTATAGTCTAGGTCCGGAGGGCATTTAACTTCCAAGGGTAAATTAAAAGACCGAGGGAGATCAAACGATGTCTAGATGGCGTGGTGATATATATGATCGATCCAAACTTCTATTTGGGTCTTATGGTGGAATTGGATTGATCGATCGAGCTAGTCACATCATATCCTTCATTCAAATTAAGTGTCAGTAGTGGTTACCTTATATCACATCCACCATATCGTCATGTCAGCTTTTTTTTCCTACCACTTAGCCCCGTAGCAGTCACTTTCTACCACACCAAATTTTGGGATCCACTTAATACGCATTAACCAATCAAAAATTATAAAAAGAAACTTTGAACCAACAAAAGTCACCACTTAGCCACCCTTATATGGTATTCACTCCCCAAACTCCACTACCACTTAACCATGAAGTGACATCCATTCTCACCACTCAAGTGATAATACAACATAACCCTTTAATCCTTTCCAACTCCTACCACTCTTATAAAATTAAGAGTTAATTATTGATTTGGTCCCTGTGGTTTACACTTTTCTACTGATTCAGTCCTTTATGTTACAAAAGTACTTGGTTGGTCCCTACTGTAGCAAAGTTGTTTCACATTTGGTCCTTTAATCATTAAAAAGTAACGGACGTTTGTCAAAATTTTCAAAATGACTATTTTGCCCTTTTGTAACATTACAAGTTAAGTCCCTAAGGTTTTCAAATAATTTCGCATTCAGTCCTTTAACTTTTTCTTAAATAATTTACTATATAAACCTAAATATTTATTATTATGTTTTATGAGATTTTTCAATAATTTACTCTCTCTCTCTCTATATATATATATACTACTATATAAATCATTTAAATTTCCTTTGCTCTTTAATTTATGAGTTCTTAAAATTGAATTAAGACAAAATCTTAACCTTTCATTCTATCTAAATTAATCTCATCCACTTAATCTTTAACTATTTTACTCTCTTTAACTTTTTATTCATTTAAAATATACTCTCACACAATAACACACTCTCTCACACAAATATTACTATCCACTCTATATATATATGTATATATATATACTACTATATAAATTATTTAAATTTCCTTTGCTCTTTAATTTATGAGTTCTTAAAATTGAATTAAGACAAAATCTTAACCTTTTATTCTATCTAAATTAATCTCATCCACTTAATCTTTAACTATTTTACTCTCTTTAACTTTTTATTCATTTAAAATATACTCTCCCACAATAACACACTCTCTTACACAAATATTACTATCCACCCACATCAACATAATTTCTAAAATCTTATTAATTTATTTCTCATTATTGAAGGGTTTTTTAGTGACCTCCTCGTGTTAACCTGATTAAACTCAACTGGTTTAAACCAACACGAAAAACAAACTCTAATCCTCACAAAGGCGGAACTTGAGGACCAACACACCCCCTAAACCCGAGAAGGTTAGATCTTTTTACTCTCAATAATATAATGTCTGTGTGTGTATATATATATATATATATATATTGATACATGTATGTATAAAAACGAGAATCAAGAACAAACATATATTCATATAAGATAAAGGTAAGAACTTTTACCTATCTATACCTTAGGTTGCTCAAAATGTAGTTCACCCGTAATGAGACCAAACGAGACACGTTAGGAATGGCTGCAAGCCACCACATGAACAACGTGTGTCTTCAAGATTGAGTAAAAACCGAACTCGGTTATTGTGGGTATCTCGGCCGAACTCAAAGAGAAAAGAGGAGGAGTTTTCCTAATCTTTTAGAATTGTGTATCAATATCACTATCAAGTTTAATATTAAACCTTAATCCCCTATTTATACTAATAGGAATTAGGTTGATATTAGGAAACATATAAAATTTTCCTAATATGGATTAAACAATAACTTATTTACCAAGTTATTAATAATTAATAGAAAAATAAATATTTATATATATATATATATATATATATATATATATATATATATATATATATATATATATATATATATAAACACCGCCGGTCGGTATATATATATAAATATATATATTAATTTTTTATTTTCTAATTATTATTAATAATATATATAATTAACTTGGTAATTTCTCCCCTTCTTAAGTTAAAACTGTAACTTACGATTTCTGATTTATAACCTATCTAATCTCGGATATATCAAACTATTAAATAAGATAACTCATATCAACTAGTATTTCAGAAATTATATATTATTATGTAAAAGATAATATAAGATGGAGACAAAATTACAAGGTGTATTAATAAAGTTTGAAATTAAGAGGTAGTTATATCAATAAAAAATAAAATAATATTGATCGTTGAAAAATGGTAAACAAAAAAAATTAAGTGTAATATATAATAGTTTATTATAACACTAATTTATGAAATTAAAATAAGAAAAAGATATATATTTATGAAATAATGAGAAAAAAGTTAATAAGATTTTGAAAATTATGTTGATGTGGGTGGATAGTAATGTTTGTGTGAGAGAGTGTGTTACTGTGAGAAAGTATATTTTAAATGAATAAAAAGTTAAAGAGAGTGAAATAGTTAAAGATTAAATGGACGAGATTAATTCGGATAGAATGAAAGGTTAAGATTTTGTCTTGTTTGAATTTTATGAACTCTTAAATTAAATAGTAGAGAGAATGTTAAATGATTTATATAGTAGTATATATATATAGTAAATTATTGAAAAATCTCATAAAATATAATAATAAATATTTAGGTTTACATAGTAAATTATTTGAGAAAATAGTTAAAGGACTAAATGCGAAATTATTTGAAAACCATAGGGACTTAGCTTGTAATGTTACAAAAGGGCAAAATGGTCATTTTGAAATGTTTAACAAACGTTTGTTACTTTTTAATGATTAAAGGACCAGATGTGAAACAACTTTGCTACAGTAGGGACCAACCAAATACTTTTATAACATAAAGGACTGAATCGGTAGAAAAGTGTAAACCACATAGACAAAATCAGTAATTAACTCAAAAATTAAAGGAAACCACAACTTTCGTCCTTTTCTGAATTTCAGATTTAATACGTACATGATATTTATTTATGGGGTTGTACTAAAAAAACACTACTTAATTATATACACAACTGCCTGCTATCGTTTAAATTAATTATACAATTTCTAAATATATCGTTTAATTAGTGGCTAAAGTTGATAAACAAAAAAAAAAACGTTTTTCCGATTTTACATTATGGTGTACATGAATTTTTTAGTCATATAACTATTAAGTTTACAATAGTTTTATTATGCCTGTATATTAATGTTCGTAAAATATGTCATTATACCCGTTAACGTTTACAAATAGGTTTTATTACGCCCCTTCTCTGCACCAAATTTTTATACGTACGAAACTCCTTTGTAAACTTTAATTGGTATATGTGAACACAAAAAAACCTTCATGTATCTAAGGGGAAGGTTTATTTAAGAACAGTTTTTATTGCGAGAACTGCGAGAACCAATCTTAGCCGTTCATTTTGGATATTGAAATTCATAGATGAAGAGCGTGGGAGGATTGAGTGTAGCAAGGTTCATGTAAGAAATTCATGGGTGGGCAATCCAATTGAAGGAGGGGGAATTGGACGGCTAAGATCAGTTCTCGCGGTTCTCGTAATAAAAAATGTTCTCAAATGAACTTTTCACTGTATCATAATTAATATTTAAGATTAAAAGTACTTATTCTTTGTACATGTACAACAACGTTAGCCCTTTAATTAGCGCCGGTAGATACTATATATAATGTAAGCTTACATATATAATTACCGATTTTTAGTATTGAAAATGATTGTTGAAGTATAAAATCTTAAGCATGAAATATTATTTATGTATAATTAAGTTTGTGAATATGTTTAGTAAAATCCACATGTTGTATATATGTATATTTCTATATATTTCTTTTAACAATATTAAGTTTTTTAACAGTTACAAATTAATTAATTAGCACAACTATATTAATTAAAGAAAATAAGCAACTGAGATAAGCGATCGAATATTCAGAAAACGTTTATAAGAAGTTTTCAGATCTTAATCTAAATAATACAGACTAACAATTTCATATCTTAAAGTCGGACTCTTATCGGATCACATTAAGATATATGAAAAGCTTTTCAAGAAAAAACAAACCACCCTTTAAATTATAAAATAAATTAGTTAACTCATGAGGCTAGCTAGTTAGATTATAATTAAGACAAATAAATTATGTATATATATCAAATTAATGGTCAAAATAAACATAGATTAAGAAAACAACCATGCATCATTATAAAAGTTATTTTCTGATCGTTAATAAAATACCAGCAAAACCTTAATAAGTAAATATGACATAAATATAATAACAATTAACCGACTATATATATATATCATCTTAAATTTATGAAACTCTTAAAACAGTCTTCAGGCTTTTTGTATTCTTTTATTTTTAAAATTCAGTAATCTAATTAGAAGTTAGATAACAGATTTTTACTTCCTGTCTTTTGTATCAAACCCTAAAAAAATGCAAATTTATCTTTTTTAAGCATTGAAATCATAGTGAATGAATAACGAGACGTGTTTTCTTTGGGAGATCGATGATTTGTAGTGCACAACACTATAATAAAAAGTGTTTATTTGGACCCTAAATAATATACCCAGTTAACATATAAATGAGTAAATAGATAGTGGATTTATAAGAGCGTAAGAATTATTATATACAAATCAACCTTCTATTTACTTTTTAACAAAGCCACAAGTACACAAACCCTAAACTATATGGTAGCCTCCAGGCTAGTTGGTAAGGGATGAAGGCAATTACAGCCAGAACCAACCCTAAACTATAGGATTTTTCTCCCCAACTCCTTTAAACCACAAATAAATTACAAACAATTAAGTGTGCATCAAATTAATTAACCTCATATACACAAAAACAAAATAATACTTAGAAAGTGGGGATTTAAATAGAGATCAAACCTTGGTTAGTGGATTTATTGGAAACTTAAGAAACAAAGATGAAAGAGAACTAAGATATTGGCACGGCTCAATCAGATGATCAAAACCCGGCCGGAGTGGCCGAGTTTTTGGATGTCTGAGTGAACCAGGCCAATATCATAGCTACACTTTCATGCTGATATCTCCATGAAAATGAAAAAGAAGTGTAGAGAGAGGTGAATAAGGAGGGAGAAGATGAGAATGTCTTGGGTAGGTATTTAATAAGGAGAGAAGCTGATCAGCTCAGCTGCTAACAAGCATTAAACAACCAAGGCTACCGAGCCAGAAAACGGGGCCAGTGCATTTAACTCCCCATATTCGATCTTCTTAATTTCTCATCCTCTATTTTTCAATTTTTTCGTTATTAGTCTACAACCACAACCAGTATAAATATTTTAATTGGATATATATATATATATATATATATATATATATATAGTTTATACAAAAATATCTTTAACATTTTTCATTCTCCAAAGGGTTGGATTAACTAGTGTGTTTGCTAGCTAGTTAGGTTAGTTTAATATCTGACGATTTGAATACAACAGTACAGTTATATATATTTGCAGTTAATTGGTAGAAAATTATGTTTGGAAATTTATATAAAAGATCATAATTTGAATATTTTCGCATCCTGATGGTATACTCCTAAATTAAGTAAGAGCTATAGGCAAATAGGTTTGAATTCAAATTAACGTTCAAAGAAGTGCAAATACCGTTATATTGTATGTTAGGGTTTAATACGAGAGATCTTTAATTTATATATAGAAAAGAAAATAGAGAAATCTTTTTATATTGAGACATCCCTTTGTACATTTTATCTTATGGTTGTGTATAAAATGTTATAATATGACTCGAATTAGCGGTACGATAGCTTTATAGATTACAGTTTGATTTAAGGGGGAGGTCGGCGTGGAGCTATAGTGCACATTGTGTGACATGCAACTTCAGGGTTTTGAAGTGGTGGTTGTCGAGTGGTGCACGACGTGGAGTCTGCAATTTGAGTCCAAGTTGAATTGTTACGCAAGTTATGTGTACAACATCTCTCTTAGTTAAATATATTAGCGTCTGACTTTGATACCAACTTTTGTGAAAACTCCGTAGCGGAAACATTAATTATCATCATTAAATGCTAACAGACAAAACTGTTAACAAAAACATCATCATTAAACCCACTACGTTACCACGTAGTCAAACCATCTTTAAATAAGTTAAATAATCGTTTGAAATGTCAACCACAAGTTGGTAATAAGTAATGAATGAAACATCAACAAGCATCGCTACCCCGTAATGCCCACTCTCACAAGGTCACACGCTCCTATGCTACTTGCACGAGTACGAGACACATTTCAAGAAATAAGTGTTAGTTTATGCCTCATGAGTTAGCAATAGGTATAACAAAATCCCGCTTTGGAACTATAATAAAACAAGTTTAAAGGTAATAATTCCCAACCCGTAACGTACTTGATCCACCCGCATAGCATCATATACCCCGCATGGTCAAGTATCATCATGAAACATCTTTAAGTACATCAAAATACATCATAAAACATCATTATTATATTTTACATCTCTTAGTTCATCATAATACATCTTTATCATCATAAAGCATCGTTTTCACATTTTACATCGTTAACATCTTTTGCATCACTTCATTGCTAATCATCGTTAGTCGACATTGTATCCATCGTTCTTAGTTGGGTTCTATAATCATACATCGTTACCATCGCTACCCTAAACACCATATGCATGCCCGACAACCGCTAGGGTCCCAAGGTCCGTTCGCAATAGCATCATATGCATGCCCGACAACTACTAAGTTCCGAAGTTCATTCGCAATGGCTTAGGTTAACTACATGTGCCTGGAAAGTCTGGTACCAAGCGGGGCGCGATTCCCACTCGTACTCAAACTCCCGTGGTCCTCCCGCTATAGCTACTCCTACATAAGTTGTTCAGGTAAAAATATAACCGGTGCCCTCATCATTAGGCCCTTCTTTTACCATCGTGATGTTATACGCGTTGACCTCATCATCGTCGGTCAAATACCACTTCAGTGTACAAGAACTTAAAGCATGAGTACATCATGTGTTGTCAAGGTTGTCTAGAAAATTCAACAACAAATTATGCTAGCAAAACCTAAAAGACATACTTTTCCTACCAGCCATCATCGTTACATCTAAGGAGTATGTCTACCCCCACGTACAAATTATTATATCATAAATTAATCATTGTTGCATAATTACATCATAAGCATCATTAAAGGTAATCATATAGCATCCTAAGCAACTTATATAATACATAGTAAACAATCATTAAATTAAGTCAATCATAAACATCTTTAAAAATCATCTTAAATAGTTAAGTCTTTCAAAAATGTTTTTTTCTTCGTACTCGGTTTTAGAAAATACTGAGCTCACCTCAAGTACAGATATCGTGGTCGTCCAAACAGTTTTCGCAGAGTAAATTGAGCTCACAAAACTAGGTCTCACAAAACCAAGTCTCACTCATGAAACAGAGTCTCAATCGAAAACTTAAGGTTGGATTGCAAATTAGGAATCGTGATTCCCATGAATCGAAAACCAAGCCTCAATTGTAAATCCAATAAAAAAACCTTCAATAGTAAATTACTCTTGGGCACCGAATCAAAAATCAACCGATTAAGAACCTCCGAACGTGAATCATTAATCGGAAAGTTCCAATCGTGAATCATCAATCGGGAACCACACTAGGGGACTCAAATTTCTTGATGAATCAACCCTCAATCGAAAATTGTACACCACCAATTGTAAATCATATCATACGGAAAATCACACTGTTAATCGCAAATCACACTAAATTGAAAACCAATCATTCACGATTCAAGCTTTAGAATTGCAATTCACCACAACAGAGTCTTAACAATTTTGAATCATCAATTTTCACAAAAACCTAGTTTAAGTTCCAACTTCTTGCATCATAATCATCATAAACGTGTTTTTAAGACACCTTAATCGTTGATTTTACATTTGATCATCCAATTAGTCTAGTTTCTAATTGGTTTCACGAACACAACAATAATCATTAATTTTCGATCATAAATCCCTATAATTCGACATACAAACTATGAATTAACACTCAATAAGGGTTTAGATACTTACTTGGGAGTGATTTACCATGAAAATCTTGAGGATTTCTTCACAAGTTCTTGATCTCCTTCTCGGTTTCTCTTGGCAGAACACAAACAATCCCATACACTTTTCTTTGTCAAATGAGTAATTTTTGTAACTCCCGTCCAAGCTTAATTAGCCCTTTAATTACTTTGATTAATCTTTAATCTACATAATCACATTCATCAATCAATCCTCAAGTTCATAATAAATTCTTTACATCGTAATCTTCATAAAACAAATCCATATTGCATCGTTATATAATTCATTATTCACATCATAAATGAGTCTTTAGGTCTATCATGTGCATCGGTAATAAACATAGTGAAATTGTAAGTCTTTTTAGAAATGATTTTGTTTTTGTACTTGGTTTTAGAAAATATACCAAACTCACCTCAGGACTAGAAATAGCCATCGTCAAACTAGTCCCATGATAATAACCGAGCTCACAGAACACCTTACAATCAAATTTCTAATCATCAATCAACTAAATTGCAAGCCATATGATCGAAAACTACACAATCGAAAACCATGCAATTGCAAACACACAAAACACAAATTGGCTGGATCACAAACCTCCAATCGAAAACTACTACAGTCTCAAACTAAGGCCAATCACAAATCACATCAATCGAAAACCTTCACATTCGCAAATGGTTCAATCGCAAATCACCTAAATCATAAACCATCCAGGATTGCAAACTAGCAATGTATACTCCCAATCAAAAATCACAATGATCGAAAACCAAGACCTAATCGTAAACCCTTAGAATCACAAATCATGAAAAGGGGGCTCAATCCTTTCGGCGAATCAACCTTGTGCAATCACAAACTTCAGTTCACAATTCCTACACATGAAACGCAAACTGAAGAATAAAGTCATCTATTCTTGAATTAACAATCGAATAGAAAACATAGTTTTAATTCATGTTTCTTATACCAAAATCATCATAATCATGTAACTAACAAGCCCTAATCATCAATTTCATCTTTTAACAACATTAGATCGTTCAATTCAATCATCATCATCACGAACTCATCGTCTCTTCATAGCCAACGTTTTCTAACTCAAAACTCAACAATTCATCACTCAAAACTAGAAATTGACATACTGTAAGGAGTATAAACTTACTTGTGATCGATTTGCAACAAGAACCTTGAAGAATTCTTCACCAAAGCTTAATCTCTCTCTCTCTCTCTCTCTTTCTCTCACAGCAATTCAAACACAGAGCACATGCACGTTACTTGCAAATGACAAGTTGTAACTCCCTCTAAACCATAGTTAACCTTTAATTAAATTGATCGTTAGTACTAACACTTGTTCCTCTTTACAAAGCCACCATAAACTTTCCAATCCATTACAAAACAAAGATAACTTCTTGCTTAATTAAATAATTACTCCCGAACGACTCTTATTTACTATTCCATTAATACATCTCGTAAATATGATTTCTTTCAAAATAAATAATCGAGTTCTAGGGTCGTTACAAGAATGTCAAACTAAATGAATTCTTTTAGTACAAAAAGAAGATGAGCCTAGATATGGAAAATAATTAGTGAGATGAGTGCTTTGGATCTCAGATCGGCAAATCGGTTAGAATTTGAGGTCAGTGCTTTAGATCTTAGATCGGTGCTTTTGCTTTCGATCTCACATAGGGCTTAAGACCTTGGATTAGTGCTTCAATTCTCACGGTCTTCGTCAGGAGAGGATGTCGGCAGTAGATGGTTTCTGGAACTTCAATTGCAACTTTGACGGTGATTGTGGAAAACGAAATTGTAGGAAGCTGCGGTGATTGTGAATCACAAAGTGGCGGTGGTGGTGTCGTCATGGTAATAATCTAAATCTAAACAAGCCCACCTTGCGGCGATGGGAAAGAGAAATTGAAGGGGCTACGGTGGTGGTGGATTGTATATCATGAGGGGATTGTAGATGGGTGAGGGGCGGTGGCCTTCCACTATAGTTACAAGTGATGCTGGGTATTAAGAGTGAGAGGTGTGTGTGTGTGTGTGTGTGTGTGAAAGAGATTCTACAAAGGGGGAGATAGCACATGGGTGAGGGGCTACAGTGGTGGTTTAAAGGGTTAAAAGAAAAATGGTGATAAAAGTGAAATTGAAAGCAATGGTGTAATACTCATTTTCCAAATATGTTATATTAGTAATTATATTAATGAAAGATGTTAATTATTTATGAAATGGTGTATAGTATTGTATTTATAAAAAATAAGGGATCAAATGTGATATAAGGTGTGAACACAATAAGGTATATTAATTAAATTAGGGCACAAGGCCCAATACCACAAACACTGTAACTGTTTTTAGCAAGTTTGAGCAACTATGTGCACTATGTGTGTTCTTTGAGAGCCAAAAGGGAAGGAAGCAACAGAAGCCACAAGAATCAACATCAAATTGTTTGGCTTTTGTCGGAAAATCATTAGGTACGATTCACCTATCTTTTTCAATCAAATTCATATAAGTTTTACATTAAATGGTAAGGATTTAGTGAGTATATGATTTAGATTCGGATGGTTCGATCAAGTGTTTAGAACCAAGAACATTAATTCCATTTTAATCCACAAAAGCTTAATAAAAATGCAATTAATCGTTAAGGGTTTGCTTAAATGATGTTAGGAACCTATGGTAACAAGAATCACACAATTTAGTTAAGTAATGAGCGAGTTGATTTTAAATTGGTCAACTGTGAGTTCTAAGATCGCTAAAGTTCTTGACATTGTTCGAACGCAAAGTACTAATGCCCTAGGATCGTAAAGTAGAGATGATATCTAAATCGTGAAACTGACTTGTGTGGGTATTGTTAGATCACAAAGTAGGGTTAAGTCCTTAAGGAGATTCCCCGTCATTATGCAAGTCGCAAAGTGCCAAAAAGCACTAAATCCCATAGTGCCAAAAAGCACTAGATCCCAAAGTGGCAAGGGCCACTGAATCGCAAAATACAGTTCAAGCCCAAATAGCAAACCTAGCGTTTACTAAATCCCAAAGTGAACTACAAACTCGGATCATAAAGTGTGCTATGAGCTCGGATTGCAAAGTGTGTCATGATCTTGGATCGCAATGTGTTAAGAGCTCAGATTGCAAAGCTCTATACGAGATTAGATGGCAAAGGTGTTCCAAAAGTAGGATTTTTGGGATTTTCCTAGTGTGTGAGTGTGAATAGGTATGTAACTCTAGTTAATGATTAATAAACATGGAAATCTTATTTGTAGGTTTTTGCCGATAGACGTGAATCTTCCGGATACCTTGTAATCTACTATTACTTTTTCTTATGCTGCAATCACGTGAGTTACATTAATTTTCTCATTATATTAGTGTGAAATGTGCATGTTATTTATATGTCAAAGTGTAACTAATGTGTTTATGTATGAAGTGAAGGGTTCTGTTATATTTTGGTGAAAGCACAATTCAGGCACAGTTAGACATGTGAAACCCTTGGTACAGCTTGGATAGTCAACTATGACTCAAAAGAGTGAAATCGTTATCGGTGCACTGCTTTGATATTATGTGTAATTGATTTATGTGATTGATGTGTGGATACCTAGTGTTGTGTGTAAGTTGTGTGTGCTCGCTAAGCTTTATAATTATCATTGTTGTTTATAGGAAAGGACTGCCGAAATGCTCCAACATTGTGAAGGCAGGTCATAATTTAAAACGTTTTCCCCTGAGGCCCATATGTAACTGATTATATTACTTAGTGTTTGCAAAGACAGTGTTTGAAGTTATTTTATACTCTTTTTATGAAATGTTCTAGTCAAGTGGCATGTAGTTCTTCGTGGAGAACCTTGCTATATATTTTGAATGGAATGAAATTAATGTCTATTTTACTCAGGTTTATATTTAAAAAAAACTAGGGCGTTACAAATAATGTTTGGTTACAAGGTTAAAAAGAAAAGGTTGGTAATGTGTGTTTGGTTACAAGGATAAATATGAAATTGACCAAAATACTTTTTGACTAATGGTCAAATTTAACTAAATGTAGTGTAAAGGATCAAAAGTGAAATAAAGTGACAACTACAATGAATAGTTTCATAATTTTCAAAGGAAAACGACTAAAAATGAAGTTTTCTGACCACTGCAGTGACTATTTTATCTACTTAACTCTAAAAAAATAATAAAAGGTTAAAAAACAAAAAAACTAATAAAAAAATAAAATTTTAAAAAACTGTAATACCCTAAATTCAATTGAAGCTAAATATATCGTTTTTTAATATATTGGTTGTTTTCACTATTTAAATCAATGCAAATTAAACTCGTCTCTTTGAGTTTCTTGGTCTTCTGGAAATCTCTCTTTTTACCAAAGGTATGGATTATGACGTTTATATTTTATCATCTTTATACCTCATCCAAACAAGATTGGGTTGTTGTTGGTCTACCATATATCTACCACTTTTAAAAGAGTACGAATTCATAGTGAAAAATAGGTTTTAAAGGTAATAAAATTATACTCCAATCTCATGTACATGTGTGTGCTCCATTAAAACACATGCAAAAATGTTCAAACTATATTCACAAACACATGACTTGTCTTAATTTTTTTTCAAGACCCGGGTCAAAAATAAAATTAGCCTTTAAAAATACCAGAATATATAAAAAGATGCAAAATATAGAAAATATCAAGTAACAAATTAAACAATTAGTATGCAAATATCGATTAGTTACTAGATAACTAATTAACAAAAAAAAATCAGGTAAAAAGTAAAGGATTGAAATATTAACAATTAAAAGAATTCAACTAGAAATCGAGTAACAAAGATTAAAGAAAAATTTACACCTATCGAGAAGTTAGAAAGTTTTCATGTTTCAAATTTGTCTTCGATTTATGAACTCTGTCTTTCAAAGTTCATAAATTCATCTTAAGCACAATTAAGATGACAATTGATCGGATTTGATTCGGATAATGTCATATCCACATTTATATATAGTTAGTTTTTCATCATCCATATTCATATCCATACCCTCTTAAAATTATTTCATCCGACCATATCTATATCCATCAGATAAGACGGGTAAACTGATATCCATTGGATGTCGAAATAACTCTTTTTCTCAAAGAAAATATCATAGATTTACATATAATTTATGAGGTTTGTTAACATAAATAAATATTATATATAAAAAAGATACAAATCAAAATATAACTTAATATAACTACAACCAAAGCAAAAAACATACCTTATAATTGTATAATATTCTAATTTTAAATATAAATATATATATATATATACATATATATCTTCAATATTATATTTATATATAAATGTTAAAAATGTATATATAGGTTTATAAACTTAATTATATAAAATTTTAATTTCAGAAAATTTTAAATTTGGGTTAATGGATTTATCTATGGAGGATAATCATCATCCATATCTGCCCGCTAAAAATCCATATCCGCGTCACATCCAATATTTACATATTTAACTCTATCTATATCCACCACCGATGGATCATAGCAGGTGGATAATGATCATCCGATATTCCTTCGCAACCAACAGTCTTCGATTCGATCAAATCTTGTTGTCTTGGATCGTAGAACCTCTAACTTCGAAGCCTTCAATTTTTTCTCAAGTCCTACACTCTCGGTCTTCGACTACAATCGCCAATTTTGTTTCTTCTTTCCAAATAATTTTGTGTGATTTCTTTATAAAGTCGCAAACTCACATAAAATATTTGATTAATCGATGCCTTTTTCATTTTTTGCAAATGCCCAAAGATTTTGCCATATGATTTATGTTTTGCCTCTTCATGCACTTCCATTATTGAGTTGCCGCCTCCACTACTTCTTTCCTCATCGAAAGCAATTACTTTTTTTATTTAATCCTTGTGAAATCTTTGTGTCTACGGTGGCCCTCTTTATTTATTTTTTGTTTCCTTCATTTGAATTTTAGTATTGGACTTAACAAAAATGTGCTTAAATATACAAAAAATAATAGGCTTCTACTAGCCATGAGCTCATGATGGGTTCCCATGTTACAAGCCCCATAAGACGGCACTCAACATATATCATTTTTCTCCTTTAAGTTCATCATAAACTCTTAGTAAATAAAATTCAAAATTTTCTTTGATGTGTTATTAAATTTCATATTATATATATAAACACACACGTGTGAGTATGTATAGGTATATGCACATGGGGAGGGTTCAAACGAGAACTGTTTTTCGTACGAGAACTGCGAGAACCAATCTTGGCCGTTCATTTTGGATAATGTAATTCATGGATGAAGAGCGTGGGGGATTAAGTGTGGCATGGTGCATGTAAGGAATTCATGACTGGACAATCCAATTGAAGGAGGGGGAATCGGACGGCTAAGATTGGTTCTCGCGATTCTCGTACGAAATACAGTTTTCGTTTGAACTTTTACCTATGCACATGTATATGTATACTATATTATTATAATAGAGTTTTAACATTCTATCTTTGATAAATTAAGGCTGCTTAATTTTAAGTTAATACACAATGTCATGAGTATATTCATTTCTCCCATATTCCAATTCGATAGATTATCTAATGTCTCATGCATCTCCCTAAAAAGCCGAATAGAAACCGCATCTTCCAAAGGAAGCTAGCCAAGTCGCTATCTAGGATCGAAAACCGAGGACATAAATGTAATTCACCAAGAATAGGGTTAATGGGTTATATTATATAGGGTGGTATGGGTAGGAAGTCTGGCTCTCTCTCTCTCTCTCTCTCTCTCTCTCTAAGCACGGAATTAACGTATCGCCCATGATCGTGATACTCGCTGTCCGTCCTACCGAACTTGTAACGCTTTTTCATTAATGCTTCACCAATTTTTCTCTCTCTTCTTCATTGTATATTCACCCATCAAACCACCACATTTATTGTCCTTTTCTTCAAATAACACATACTGCGAGGTAAAAAAAGTGAGGGGTAGCGGATATTATGTTATAGAGAGATGATATATCTTCCTACTCATAAAATCAACTGATACGAACCCATTCCATACTAGACTCGTATCATGTCATAAGCCCAAGTGTAGAACTCACCCCCAAAAGCTAGCTTGTAGGGGGAGGGGACACCTACACTTATAAGCCACCGACTTAATTTATTTTTAGCCGATGTGGGATCATAACATCAACACAAGTGTTAAAATCAATGGATGAGGTGAGAAAAGATAATTAGTGGACTCCACGTACATGTCATCTTGTGGTGAGTATAGGAGGATGAAGTAGGAGGAACAAGTAGGAGGATATATCAATTTTCTATGTTATATTATCAAAGGCGTATAGTGTAGCGGTATCTATGGAGTGTCCGCTTTCAAGAAGTTGTGCGTTCAAACCATTATGAACAATGTATTAGATTTTGTAGTAGGTTTAGTGGGCGTGTTTCCCGTTTAAAAAAAAGTAGTACGTGTTATCTTTTAACTTTTTACCCGTAATGAAATTATAATTTCAACCGATATTTCTTTTACATATTATATAATGTACCTCTAATCAAAAAAATTATATTAATTTGTGCTACCTCTAAGAACTTATTCTGGGTCTGTGGTGTTTGTACATGTACTTGAGTTCTTGGCTTAGACGTACGCGGTAGCTAGGCGATCAAGAGATCAATGGTTATAATATATGTATATATATGTGATATATATATATATATATATATATATATATATATATATATACGTAAATGTAGTAGATACATACATGCATGTATTTATGTATGTATGTCTATTTTGGGATAGGGGGGGATGCAGGAGGGAGTAAATGCTGTAGCAGGGGAATCAAACAGTTAGAAGAAATAAGTGATCAGTGTGTGTGTGTGTGATGAGTACAGTAGTACATGTAATGTGGGCATTTGAAGAGGAAGAAGATGAAGAGCAAATGGGTTGCTCGTGAATAGGGTTCAGATTTCAGACACTTCCATAATTATTTAATTTATTATGGTCTTACTTTGTTTTTGCCTTATATTACAAGAAAAAAAAAATAATAATAATAATAATTAGGTTTCTAACTTTAATTGATTCACTGTATGTACATACTTTGAATAAATAATTGCTTCAAGAATTAAAGGTATACGTACGTACGTGATAGTCTTATATATGTTGTATACATACATAACAATAAAACGTTAATTTTTTCTTATGTATTTATGAACTATTTTAATTTTTCTAATCCAATGTTTAAGCGTATTACTGTTCAAACAAATATTTTTATTATGTATTTGTGTATTTAAATACCTATTATGTATAATCATCAAACTATTTTAAAAATTCTTTTAAATTTAAAAAAAATAAGAAATTGGATAACTACATCCCAATGACAATTTTACCTGTTTTATTTTATTATACTACTATACAACTAAATGTAATACGAGCAGTTAATTACATCTTGGTAATTAAATATCACTAATTAATCAATAAATCTGTTATTAAAATAAACCATACATTTAAATAACTTGCTTATATTTTTATCCATTTACGTAGAGCCATTACAACTACCAAATTATTATACAAAACAACTTATTAAAGTCCCTACGCAGAAGAAAAAAAACGACAAAGGTAGACTTTAAATATTCAAAATTCGTCTCTAAAACATTTGAACTGTTTGTACCTAGTGGTCCGTAGCTAAAACATTTTTAGGGATGACATTCCTACTTTTAGGGACAACAGTTAATAACAACGGTAATTCCTAGCTAAAAAGACGACACTAAAGGATTACCAGATCGATTATTTATTAACTTTTATTAAATACCCTAAAAGTCTTTTTCTTTTCTTTTTAATTACATTGAAGCGGTTCTATGGAAAAATTTTAAGGATGAAGCGTTGTCTCTAAAAATATTTTTTTTTGTTTTTTTATTTTAAATTATTTATTTTTGAACCTGTATAAAACATAATAAATAATAGATAATTAATAATATAAACATTACCTAAATGCATAATCACAAATAAAAAACAAACGTAGTAACTAAAATTAAAATATACATATACATTAATAAAAGTATAAGTCGAAGTACATCTTAAATTTCAAGTTCATCATCGTCGACATCTTCTTCATCATCGTCTTTCTCAACATCATTAGAAAATCCACTCGTTTTCCTGAACAATTTTGTAGGTTTTGAAGGACTACTATAATGGTACCCGAGCGGTATTCGGCGAGTTATTTTTACCCGGTAAAATGTCGTTTCATTTCATTCCGTTTTTTCCATCAACATTTTTTAAAATTTCTTTAAAAATAATAACAAAACAACTATTTTCTTTATTTTATATTATTATATGGGTAGGAAAGTGTATAGTTATGAAAGAGTGTATTGATTAGTGTGTATGTAAAGTAATGGGAGCATTAATTTGTGTTTTTGGATGTTCTATTCTTTCTTTTAACAAAATAACCCACCTTTTACGTTTTGTTAATTTATGCTTATACTGCTTAGATTTATTATACTAGGCTAGATATTCCCCTTTTTCTCTGTCCCTGTGAGTTAGAGTTATGTTCATCTATATATAATTTTGCTTAACTATTTGATTTAGGTTTATATATACCTTAATTAGATTTAACTATTTAGGTTTTTTGATTAATTAGGTTTATACGTTCAATGAAAGACCTTAGTGGCATGAAGAATAATATATAATGGTTTATAAAAGGGGGATTCCTATAGTTTCTAATGGTTTATTAGGTTTATACCTTAGATTTATGTCTGAAACCAATTTGACTTAATTGGTTTTTCTTTATTTGTGAGTAGTTGTATAATACAATTGTCATATTGTTTAATTGGGTTGAATATTGTTGGTCAACGAAAGCAGGAAACAACAAAAAAATAAAAATAATTTTTAAATTTTTATAGATTCAGACACGATTTTTTAACCGGTCTTACAAGCAAATAACAGAGCCTAAATGTGAACTATCAGACCTAAAAAGAAAACATACAGACCCAGTTTTTTATACAAAAACCGGGCTTAAAAGTAACTTTAGACACGATTTTTTAACCGGGCTTGAATCACCCGACTTTCAGACTCCCCTCTCTTCATACCCCCTTCAAAACCGGGCCTAAAAACACTAAAAAACCGAGTCTAAATATCTTTTTTGTAGTATTGTACTAGTGTGTGTTAATAACACAAAATCTACCAAAAATTGTTATGTACGAGTGTGTGTTAACATATATACTTCACTTATGTGGTAATATGTTGTAGACTTTTGTGTTAAAATCCAATGCATAAAGGGGATTTACTATCGTATCAATCTGATCTTTGTTCACTTGGTGGTAATGAAGTTGAGTCAGAAAACCATCTTTTCTTTAGTTTTCTTTTCTGCCAAGTCGTCCTTGCTAGTGATTTATACCTTCTTATGGATTGTACGTTTGGTGCTCAAGGAATGATAAACTATTCAAGCACTCCTCTCGTCATATCATTTGATTCCTAGTTATCTACACCGAACACCTTCTTTTGGATTAAGCATATAGTAAACTCGATGACCTTTCTTTTAATCAAAACTCTTGGCCGTCGTAACTAAGGTTATCAACATCCGGATCTTATTTAAGATTATTTTCATCTTTACATACAAGATCGCATCGTAAGATTGGGATCAAGATCCTAAGATCTTACCACAAGTCACTAAACTCTTTTGAGTTTTTTTACTTGCTACACACTACAAAAAAATTGTTATTTAGTAGCACACAGTTTTACTGTCAATCATTTTTAATGACACTTTCTATATGCCAGTAAAGAAAATAAATGTTTTAGTAGCATTTTTTGGTTTTTGCCACTAGTATACAATATAAATAGTGACATAAAATATATTAAGCCACAATAAATTTATAAAATTTATGGCACATCATTGTAATATACCATTAAATTATTTTTTTGTATCCGTTTAAATATTTTTATTTTTATCACAAATTCACAACTAAACTAATAACTAAAAAGTAAAAAATTAAACCCACCATGTACTTTTCATTTTCACTCCTTCACTAATTGTTTTCCTCCACTGACATGAAAATGAAAATATTGGATTTCCACCCATTTCTTCACCAAATATCCTCAAATGACTAAAACAAGGTGTTTATATCCTCACGTTATGTTAGGTTACAATTTTAAATAATCAAATTCATATTAATTTAAATTATATACAATATTATAGATAAGATTATTGTTAGAAGGTAATATACATACATATTATTTAATTTGATAATTGTTCTCTAAGAAAATAAAATAGAGTTATTTTGTTAGTAAATTGTAGTTTATCAAATAGTTAACTAAACTGTAAATTATCTTATTAGGTAAAATGTAATCTTTTACAAATTGAAGGTGAAAAATAAAAATTTATTTATGGGTGAAAATTAAAATTGAGGATCAAATTTAATTTATATAAATTAAAGGGTGAAAAATAGAAATTTATTAAGGGGATAAATGAAAATTAAAATGAATAGTGTTTTTTTTTGTAAATTAATTATAAGATGTAATAATATTTACCCTAATATAGATTATTTAATTGTTGTCCCGACTTTATTTGTGTTTGACTATAGTCATATAACTATTCGGGTTATTTCATGCATATAAACCCAACAGACTCTCACTTATACAATTGGTAAATGAAATAATGATATTAACAAGATATATCATGCTCACGCATTGCGTCAGGTTGATATTTAAATAATCACATTCATACCAATTTAATTTATATATAGTATTATAGATGGTTGTTCGAAGGTAGTATACCTACATGTTATTTTGTTTGACAATCGTCCTCTAAAAAGATTATAAAAAATAGAGTTATTTTTAGTAAACTATATTTTATCAAGTAGTTAACTAAACTAAATTGGTTGTTGTAATTTGCTGGAGGTGCGACTATTTATTAAAAAAGACCAGGACTTGTTATAAAATATACATAAGAAGTATGTTCTTTCGAGATTACATATCTAATATTATTTATCAATTTTTTAGCATTGGATTATTACTCTCTTTAGTTTGTTTCTAAAGTTCAAACCCACTTCTTTTAACATATCATGTCCATATTTTTTTGAACTATTTCTCTAACATGTCATCAATTGTGATAATACAGAGTTATTATTAATATTGTGAAGAACTAATATTTAATTCATTTTAAAACCAAGTAAGAGACATTTAAAAAGCTGTAAAAAAATCAGCAAATATCTTTAGTAGGAGTATAGATATATTATGATCATATATGCTATCATTTAAATAGACATGTTTACATATGGTTGTGTATATTATAAGAAAAAACTTAGTTTTTGTTGTACTTTAGAAGTTATATTTAAGTCTGCTTACACACGATACAAAAGTAAGATAAATTTGATACATAAACATCTTAATAAAAATATGATATTAAAGAGTTTGTTGCATAAAAAATATATCTTCAAGTAATATACATACAAAGTAAAACATGCATGAAAAAATGTTAAGTGATGCTAGCACCGTGTAACTTAAATGTCTTATCATTACGCTATGTATAAATCATAAATTATTGATTGATAAGTAAAATGTGAAATTACATGATTAATTTACCCTTCAATTAACTTAGGTTTCACTAACATTACTTAACATTTCTCCAACATATCTAATTGTATACTTGGATACTTTATGGTGTCATTTGTAATATTATTTTATTTATATATTGTACAAAACTAAATGTATTATTTTAGTATATATATCGCTTTATTAAATTACTCTAAACAATTTTCAGTTGTTAATTTACGGTCTCGTCCAATGTTGAATTCTCACTTACAGGCTTGTCTATGCGATTTAGTTCGGACCAAAAACATATTTAACAGTTTAGTAATTACAAAAAAGAATAATAATCATAATTGAATTATAAATTATGTTATGAGGTAAAATGTAATCTTGTATAAATTGAAGGTGAAAATAAAAACTTATTTGTGAGTAAAAGTTAAGAATTGAATATCAAAATGTAACTTTTATAAGTTAATGGGTGAAAAATAAAAATTTGGTAGGGGTGTAAAATAAAATTTGAAATGAATAATAGTTATTTTGTGAATTGATTATAAGGGATAATTACTTTCATATCCTATTGTGCCCTAATTTTTGCCGCCTGTAGACCTCTTCTCCGCCAATTGAGTTCATCTCTAGGAACATTTCCTTCCAATATTCTATCGATCATAAACAATCGAATCTTTAGATCATTGCAGAAAAAAAACAACTCGAACAGAGACTTCCGAGCAGAAGCAATCGGAACTTTTGAGAAGAAACTGTAACACCCTGATTATCAGTCCAAATTTAAACTTTTCAAAAACTCCATTTGAAGTGTAGTTTATACAAAACTCTTTAAACTAATCGCGGAAGCATTGTAATTCTCTTTAAATATTTCAACAAAAATATAGTAACATTTTAACAATAAACTTTATCAATAAATATAACTCAAAACCTTTTAGTGTTACCATAGCCAATCTCATGACCATAAACAAGAGAGTAGAAAATCCAAGTTTACCAGAAATGCAACCAAATCAAAACTATGCCCAAGTCATCTACCCGCCTCACCAAGGCTACTAGACATCCTACGGATACAAAACATTTAACACACAAGGTTAGCTATAAACATAGCTAGTGAGTACAACAAAAAACATTTACCTTTTCAAAACCAAGTCATCATCTCTTTGAAAACATGAGTTTGGCATTAAACATACTTTAAAATCATACACATAAGCATCTAAGAATGCGGGTCTGTCCATTGGGCCACAATGTCTCCACGTAGTAGCTAGCCACGGTCAACACGTGCCCACATGGGGGATAACCACATCTCCCCGTCAAGGTGGGGGAAGCACGAAGCAGTCCACCATACAACGGTTATCTGGAGTGTAAGCCCTGTTCCCCAAGTCCACTCGTGTTGCTTAGGTTCAGTGGCTCGTCAGCCCAATGAACCTACACGGTCATAATGGGTGCTGACATACCCCTCCACTCTCTACACTGATTCATCAACCACCCGTGTATCGAGGTTCCTCAATTGCCGAAGCCACATGAACCAGTACACGTCTCAATGGCTAGGAACCCTATGGTACAGAGTTCATATCACACAGTGGTCCGGACCAAATCACATACCCCAAAGGGTCACATAAATCACATGCCATAAAGGCCAAGTATCTCAAGCATATAAGCTCATCACAAAACATATAAGTGTCATAATTCATATCACCTGAGCATAAATGCCCAGTAAACAATAATCACATATGGCATCTCAATGCCCACAATACACCATAAGTGTAAACATGTTTTTCATTAACTCAAAACCATATTCATAATTACAAAATCAAAGCTTACTCCTACATGGAGTATCACATTTCGAAACCATCAAGTAAAGCACAATATTAACACAGACCATCTCCAAAATGGAGCAATGGTCTTATTTTGAAAACCATTTTAAAAACACATCATATACTTATTTCACAATTTCCACATTCTTTAAACTCAACAAGCTTCATAAATCATTTGCCAAACATATAAACACATCATAAAATAACTCCATAATTTTCCACATCCTTTGATTCAACAAGTTTCATAAAACATTTGCCAAACATTTCAAACACCTTTATGATGACTTATAAGTTTTAACAAAAGTTGGGTATCTGCAGGGTGTACTCACCTGAGGGTGTGATGAGAATCACAACCCCATCCAAACCAAAGCTCACACACTTGATCATAAACCTATGATCACAAAATACAAGGTCAACTAACATAAGTTAACCAGAGACAAGGTTTCTAAAATCTAATTCTAGCCTTAGACACTCTTTCGGGTCTAAAAGACTTCATATATCTCTTATAAAACCTTAGAATCAATCCCAAACAAGTACATGGTCAATTGGGGTCAAAAACATGAAATTTGGAGGTTTTAGGGTGTCTCGCACTGCGAGGAAGGGAGCTCGCGCCGCGAGATAATCTCTGGAAAAACATCAAGTTCTGGCCGACATGGCTCGTGCCGCGAGCCCGCGTGAACAATGTTCTGCAGCTTGTTTTTTTACATCAATACGACCAAAATCCAATTTTTACCAATTCCAACTTACATTCAACATACCAAAGACTCAATCAACCCTTTGTAACAACAAAACATCAACACTTAACAAAAAATTAATCATCAAAACCCTAACTTCAACAATTTCCCCAAATTTGACCCATTAACCAAGATAAATCACAAATTCAACCATAAACTACCATAAACAACCACCATAACTCAAATCAAACATAATTTAGGAGTAGAACTTACTTTATTTACAAATCCAACTTGTGTATTTTACTTTCTTGCTCAAACCAAGCTCAAGAGATGAAGGAGATGAAGTCCAAACACCCATTTTCTTGAATCTAAGCACATAAACTAGCAATCCCCCTTGATTTCCCTTCCTTCTTCATGCTAGAACTCTTCTAGACTCTTCCTCACTCTTTCTCTTACGTTTCATCTGCCCAAATGAGAGTCTTGACTCTCAATTTTGTCAATTATACACATACACACCCACATTTACACCTTTAACCCTTCAATTTTTAAATTGTTTAACACTATAACCCTTAGAGTTTCACTCAATATTTATTTATGACACTTATTCATAACATCTATAATACCAATTATTTAATGCTTCAATCAAGAATACTTTGTGCATTAATATATGCACCTCATGACCAAATATCATTAAATACCTTAATCACTCTTATAGATGATAATTTTTCCCAAATTATCCATAATTTCTTTTACCAACATATAAAACACATTTATTAAACAATATAGATGGTGTTCTAAAATTTGGAATATTACAATTCCTCACTCCTTAAAAGATTCCGTCCTCCAAATCAGTTCACGAGTTCACACAATAACACAACTTTTGCTAAGATTCCAGATAGAATCACATAACTCAGCTGTCGATATAAACCGTTTATACAGTTTTCTTAATCAAACCTCGAAATCAATTCTTTTAACTAGACCTTTTAAGAATAGCCTAGTAACCCACCATTAGAGTGTTCATACTTAATTGTCAAATGAACTTCCAACAGTTTCATACCAGTAACCCAAATTTGATGACTCTTTAACCATCCAACCCCATGACTAGACATTGTCCATTCTAATTAGTGAACTATCATTCACTTTTCAATTCTCAAATACCACAATAACTCATAAAGGTTCTTTGTAACATATCTCATTTCCAATTATTCCTTGTCAAATCTAAATCACCAAGTGGGTAATTGCATCACTTCTCCCATACCTCAGTTGGAAGGCAATTTCTCAAACACTAAGGCAACATCAAACAAACTTGAGCAAACAACCCACACATAAACATAAGTGTTCCTCATGAACATTTTCCTAATAATTGGAGTAGCACAAGGAATATTTATCCAAGGATGAATGTCATGGTTCCATGTCTTGACACCATCATAACTACAAAAAATCTTGCCCACAGGGCTGGGAAAGTAAACTCATAAGTATCACATAATGAAATCATTCTTTATCAAGGGTCAACAATCCTAAATTTTATCATTTCCTCTCAAGGTTCTTAACAACCTTGACACTTCACTTAACTAGATTGTTCCAAGGGTCATATCTTAACTCCATAGCAATACTTGCCATCAGCCATCAATAGCTAATGCATAAGTTCAAACCTATGCACAATACTATCACAATACCAACAAGGGTTCACCAGAACCAATATACATTAAACATGAATAACTCATAATTCATAACAAACTTTGATGCTCTCATCGACCTAGCAACAATAGATAGCACAGATATTGTCCTCTGGACACTCGCATTCGCAAGCACAAACTCTATCTAGAGATCTTTATCCCGCAAGGCCTTTCGTCGTGCACCCCGAAGTCACCTCATTCAATCTACAACAACTTTTGGTCTAAAAGACCCACAATAACACTTATAGGACTATAACTTTACGCTCTAACTTAGGTCACAACCTCTGCCATGCCCGGATAAAATGGATCTCAAGGTCAAAACTCTCGTCCAACTCAAGCTACCGGCATCGCCGCATGCTTCCTGATGGTCGAATAACCAGTCATCTCTTGGGGTCTAAAGACACCACGCTATGTCTAATAAAATAATAACTATCTTCTTGTCACAAGGATATCTATCATCAGGATAAAAGAGTCTTAACTCTATCTCAATGTCAGAGAACATGTCTCAAATCATACATAGAAGCTTCACTTTCAAAATCAACTCCTCTGACCTCTAAATCTACTTTAGGTATCCACCTCATAAACAGAGTGAATCACTCCATTCGTTATCAAACCACATGTTACACTATGGCAACACAACAAACTAATTGAACTCAAATAGTCACATTTGCTCTTGATGGCAATAACCATTAGGCTCTAAAGGTTCTTCATCTCAGAGGAAAATTTATAGACTTCCCATTACAATGTCACATGTATTCTTTATAATCTCACTATACTCCACCTTCATAAACCATCACGATCATTGAGTAGGCCATAACTAGATATAGTTATTAAGAAAATCTTCCAACTTTACCCAAAAATGGGCCACTTTCTCAACTTATCAAGTTCTTAATCATTAACACTTATCCCATCTTTATGAACTTAAAAGAAACTTACAATACAACAATTTCACCTTTTAAGCTTGACTGCTACATAAAACTTCATCAATTTGTACCTTGAAATTTTCATATCCAAAAGACTAACTTTATAATTTATCCATGCTCATAAGTGGTTCAACATTCCAACCATAATCTTTCTTTCACACAACTCTCTAAGTCATCAAATGAAATAGGCTTGATTACACAGATTCTTAAGTGAACACATCACTAATCAATAACACCATATTCTTAATTTCAAAAAGTCTCAAACACTAGAGAGTTTTAATCTCAAAGATTATTCAAAAACTTAATCACAAAGATTACTCAATATACAACCTTATTTAAACAATTCATTACCTGATCTCAATCACAAAATACAATTGGAATTTACCAATTGATTTTATACCTCTTATCTCTTCTAATCACTTAAATGGGTGCTAAGGGTAGTTTATAACTCATAACTAAAAAAACTTGAGAACTTGTATGGTTGAAAAACCTTAACTCAACTTAAGCCTTCTACTTCACATCTCAACACGAGATTCATTAGATCACATGATCCATAAATGATTTCAATAAGAATTCCAACTTATTTGAACTAAGCCGCACCATTTCTATGGTGACACGATTATTCTTCTATCTAAGAGGATACAATTCAAAAACATATTCATATTTCTTTCAAAGAAACACAGAAATGCTGTTTCACTTATACCATAACTCATCAAGTAAGTACGATATACCTGGAACAATAACTTTAGTTTCCATTACATCTTAACCAATAATCTCAATAAGGTTTATACTTGAATAGAAAATCAATTCTTAAGTCAAAACACATAGGAGGACACTAATAGATAACTCTATCAATAATCCATTAATGATCCAAACCCGCAACCGCAGTCGCATAAAGGGTTCATTCTAATAACTAAATTATCTTTTATATCACTTCACATAAGGTGCCTCCCTTCTTGAACCAAGGATAAATGGCACTTTTCTGATCCAACTCCATTCTATGAAGTTCATCACTTACTCACCTTATTAACTAAGATATACTAAACAAGGCTTTAATAACATAGTCTCATGTTTCTATTTACGAGACTTATCTTAATATGTCTTAGTTTCTCATAGTGTCTTATACATCACCAAGGAAATCTTTCCTTTTAAACTAATACATCTTTACAAAGGAGTCCATCTAGGACTTAACAATAATAAATGTCTCAATTTACAAGCTTAAACAGCTTTCTTTCACTATCCGCAGGTTCAATCTGAACCAATAACCTCTGTTCTCAGTACTCAACAGTACAATTTACTTCTAAACTGCTACCCAAGGTAGGCTTTTGCATAAGACTTAACTCATCTCTGAAGTCAAACTTAGTAACATAGGGCTAGCAACACACTTGAGTTACCTAACACTCTAGCAACTCTCATCCTAACCTAAGTTACCCTCCCAGCTCAAATGGATTTCCTTTAATGGTCGGCCTGATTTGAGACCAAACACTAACTCGAGTGCATAGTTCACTCAAACCCAGTCTCTGATACCAAATTGTAACACCCTGATTTTCAGTTCAAATTTAAACTTTTTCAAAACTCCATTTGAAGTGTAGTTTATACAAAACTCTTTAAACTAATCGCGGAAGCATTGTAATTCTCTTTAAGTATTTCAACAAAAATATAGTAACATTTTAACAATAAACTTTATCAATAAATATAACTCAAAACCTTTTGGTGTTACCATAGCCAATCTCACAACCATAAACAAAAGAGTAGGAAATCCAAGTTTTCCGGAAATGCAACCAAATCAAAACTATGCCTAAGTCATCTACCCGCCTCACCAAGGCTACTAGATATCCTACGGATACAAAACATTTATTGATTCAACAAGTTTCATAAAACATTTGCTAAACATTTCAAACACCTTTATGATGACTTATAAGTTTTAACAAAAGTTGGGTATCCGCAGGGTGTACTCACTTGAGGGTGTGATGAGGATCACAACCCCACCCGAACCAAAGCTCACACACTTGATCATAAACCTATGATCACAAAATAAAAGGTCAACTAACATAAGTTAACCAATGACAAGGTTTCTAAAACCCAATTCTAGCCTTAGACACTCTTTCGGGTCTAAAAGACTTCATATATCCCTTATAAAACCTTAGAATCAATCCCCAAACAAGTACATGGTCAATTGGGGTCAAAAACATGAATTTTGGAGGTTTCAGGGTGTCTCGCGCCCCGAGAAAATCTCTGAAAAAACATCAAGTTCTGGCCGGCATGGCTCGTGCCTTGACCCACATGGCCCGCGACGCGAGCCCGCATGAACAGTGTTCTGCAGCTTGTTTTTTAACATCAATCCGACCAAAATCCAATTTTTTCCAATTCCAACTTACATTCAACATACCAAAGACTCAATCAACCCTTTGTAACAACAAAACACCAACACTTAACAACAAATTAATCATCAAAACCCTAACTTCAACAATTTCCCCAAATTTGACCCATTAACCAAAATAAATCACAAATTCAACCATAAACAACCACCATAACTCAAATCAAACATAATTTAGGAGTAGTACTTACTTGATTTACAAACTCAACTTGTGTATTTACTTTCTTTCTCCAACCAAGCTCAAGAGATGAAGGAGATGAAGTCCAAACACCCATTTTCTTGAATCTAAGCACATAAACTAGCAATCCCCTTGATTTCCCTTCCTTCTTCATGCTAGAACTCTTCTAGACTCTTCCTCTCTCTCTTTCTCTTACGTTTCATCTGCCCAAATGAGAGTCTTGACTCTCAATTTTGTCAATTATACACATACACACCCACATTTACATCTTTAACCCTTCAATTTTTAAATTGTTTAACACTATAACCCTTAGAGTTTCACTCAATATTTATATATGACACTTATTCATAACATCTATAATACCAATTATTTAAAGCTTCAATCAATAATACTTTGTGCATTACTATATGCACCTCATGGCAAATATCATTAAATACCTTAATCACTCTTATAGATGATAATTTTTCCCAAATTATCCATAATTTCTTTTACCAACATATAAAAAACATTTATTAAACAATATACATGGTGTTCTAAAATTTGGAATATTACAGAAACAATCAAAACTTCAGACCAACAACAATCCGCACCTTTGAAATTTTATATTAAAGCAACAACGATGTGTACCCTAAATCGACTAGAAGATTCAAAATTAGAGGTACGCGTGTTGTTTCCTAGGGTTTTTACTTTGTTATTCAAAAATAGGGATTTTTACTAGTTATTCTTATTATTCTGATTCGTGGCATACAAAATCACAAGTTGTGTTGGTTGATTAGAATATTAATGTTGTATTGGTTCTTATTTCATATATCTAGATGTATTATAATGATTTTAATTAGCGTGTTATGTAGTCATTTATGCTTGTAACCTGCTTGGAAAAACCAGTGAATTTACTGAAAATTCAAGTCTTTAACATGCGTTGGTCCCTTTTAAAATCATATACTACTAATTAAAGCAGCGAAATTTAATTAAAAAGTTAACATTAGTTATATATACAACTCGTAATTCTAAACCATCTTGTTTGGTGTTACCATAGACAACAACCGACCATAAACATTACAGTATAACATACAAAAAGTGTTCCTTCCCAAAGTACATGCACCCATCAACAGGAAACTCATCTCACCAGCCCGCCTAATCTTTGTTTGTAAAAATATTCAACGAAGCAATATTAGCTATATAAAATAGCTAGTGAGTACTAACTTATCACAAACATCAATAAAGTGAGTCACATATCATAGGAATAAGCAATCAATGATATCCTATCATATTGCGGTGTGCTAACAAGATCAGTAAGAGTCATATCTTGCAGGATAGCTAGTCCCGCTCAACGACCCAAACCGGGGGATTAGACACAACCAACCGCGCTGGTGGGGGAGCGTAGAGTAGTCCACCAAAAATTGTTACAAAGTCATACGCAACGTTAGGCCCGAAAGCCCCATCTTTGTCAAGAAACAGTTGTCCTGCAGAACCTAGACTCGGTAGGCCCCCCGAGTCTCCGTTGATTCCAAATTATGACCCAAAGGCCCAACGGAATCCAGCTACAACCGGCTGATCTTAATCCACTAGCTAGTAGTCCGTGGACAATTCACACACACATACATATGATCCAATTAGGATCAATCAATTCGCATGCAGTTCTATACATTCAACGAGGAGGATCCAAACTGGATCTAATAACATACATATCATCAAGTTTAACTAGGCGGCTCCAATTTGGATCCGCTGACATGCACTCAACATATGATCAACAAGTATTAAGCATGGCATATTACATAAAAACAACATGGTAAGGCTTACACCTCATCCTTAAGCATTTCTGAATTAGAAGCTACAACATATATCTAATTACAGCACTTAATCAATCAGGTTAGTCAACTAACAAGAAAGTCTCCCTCTATTGAGACTTATGAAAGCCGGTACTCACCTGAGGAGTTTACAATAAACAGATATTCTGCTCCGGCTCTTTTAGTACGATAGGTTCACCTAAAACATCATTACTCGCGTTAAACATTTACACACGTGAGATTCTACTATTAGAACATGAATAGGGATATCCTAATGTTCATAAATCATTAGTTATATTCACAATTGATATAACATTACATATCCAACAAGAACATGTATCAAAACAAAGTTCCTGATGAAAATACCCAGTCGCGTCGCGACCAACAAGGCCGTCGTGTCGCGACGTGCTCAAGTCAGACCGGAGAAAGTCGCATGGATCATCCGTAAGTCGGACCACAAGGTCGTACTACTCGTAAGTCGGACCAAAAGGTCGGACCACTCATAAGTTGGACAAAAAGGTCAGATGAACGAAAGTCACACGACAAAATAAGTCGAATGGCCCAAAGTCGGACCAACCGGGGTCGCGCCGCGATCCTGTTTTTCCCAGTTTTTCATCTCCTTCAAGTTCATCTTCCAGCCGACTTACACTTTAAATATCTTAAAACCAGAATCTGAAACTCGTTAGGATCACTCCTAAAACACATAAAAACTTCATAAATCACTTAAACAAACATCATGAACTCATCAACTCCATTTAAAACTATCAAACATACAAAACTCACTAATCAAGTGAGCTTCATGTGTTCAACCATGGAGTTCTTCATATCAAGCATGAGTTTCCAGCAAGAATCAAACATACAACTTACATCAATCATGCTTATAATCCATAAGGATATCATACTAACCTTTCTTTTGAATTTACAACACCAAATCTTCAAGATCTTCTTTCAAGAATAGCAAGAACTCAAGAGAGTGTATGTTTGTGTGTGTTTTTCTTTATTTGACTTTTCTTTTCAACTTTTGTATACATATCCAAAGGCAGAACCGCCTTTGATTCTCAGATATCCACAAGTACACTTATTAAATTCATTTATTTTATTCACATTAGTTCTAATAATATTTTCTTAATTAAATTACTACTACTTTCCTAATATCACATCAAAATTAAAACATATACATATATATTTCATCAACTAACTCAATTACATATATGTATCCATTACATATAACTAGGCCCAATTCGAGGATGTTACAATGCTATTAGCTTAATACTTAATATTGTTCGGAAATCAGACCAAAGGAGGCATTTTAATTTGCAACATGGCAAGAAATGATTCGGAAACTCAAAAACTTTTTTTTTGTTCTAAACTTGGAAAGGATGAACATCAGCTCTTTGCATTTCAGAGCTAAATACTTGATATTATACTCTTTATAGGAGCTAGAACTCTTAAGTCTCTCTGATTTATTATCTTTTTGATCATATTAAGTTTCTTATGAAGTGATCATAAATTGGTATGGTTGAGGGCTTTAGTTTTTAATTCAACAAAATTTTCTTTTAGTTGCCTGGTGACTGTTTGGTAAATGTTTTTTTAATCAAGTTCATTAATTGTTTTTTTAAGTGGTCTAGGGTCACATAACGGGTAGAGATTGTAACTTCATTTGAAAATAATTTGTTATGGCATCCTGATTGCAACATAAAGAATATGTCCATCACATGTCAATTTAGTGGTTTATCAAAGTTGAGGCAGAAGGTGATCCTTAAAGGCTCAACATAGGTTAGTTACGGTAAATGTTTTTAATTGTTTTTGCACTAGCAAAATTGGATATATGTGAGCATTCAAGTTCTTATTTTCATATGTTAAAAAGGGGATACTTAAATTTCCGTATTCGATGTTGAATAGGCAATTGATTGGATTTATATGAATTTGCAATAGTTTTTGGAAGATGAACAACCTTTTATAACATCGTTTAGGTTTTAGGAAAAAATATAGCATTAAACTATCTGCTTGTTCATATTAGTTTAGATATATTAAGGGTAGTTTAACGTCTACTTATCTAGTTATCTGAGTTTAATTTTTCCATCTGAATGTATATATATATATATGCTTATATGATCTACTTTGTTTATGTCTTTTCTACATAGCTAATCATTCTGCTGCAAAATGAGTATTACTTGCAAATGCTTTTATCAACTATCTGCTTGTTATATTTTCATTTTGCTTTAGCAACGAGCTAACTCTTACTTTGTAAGTACCGATTGACAAAAATGCTAATAACACGATGACTTGAAAATGTAAATTTTAGTAAATTATTTTAAAATCAGTTATGTATCTCTTGCAGTTTTGATGTCTTTATGTATCGGCGTGGTGATCAATATGAAATAATAAGGTATTTTTTCTAACTCAATTTTTAAACTGTGAAACTTGCTTTTCTCCACTATAAATATTGTAAATGAGACTTCACGGTCATTGTTACCTTTTGATCTTCTTAATGTGATGGTTGTATCAAATTTATTATGTATATGTGTGTATGTATATATATATATATATATAATATGTGTAGGTGTATGTGTATGTATATATATATACTAGCGACAGGAATAGCCCGGCTCATTCATAGGTATGTGAGAATTTTTCATTCTCTTACATTTATTTAATTCTCTCAATCTATGTATGTTGGACTAAATATTGTCTTTGAACAATTGTCGTACGTATAATATTATAAGTAAATCAAATTGCTAATAAACTGATTGTTCGATTATCACCCGGTGCAATATGCAGGTTTGATACTTTGTTAAACATTATCCAAAAACATATCCCAAGTGCAAGAACGAGTAAAAAAGACGATCATTTACCTCGTATGAAGATTACAAAAAATGTTCATTAGTGTATCGAAATTTCAAGTTTTTTTCAAATATTTGTTAGTTTTATGTGTTTTAATAGTATAATATGTAAACTTATGACTCATTTGTTTATTAAGGTTTTATGACACATTTATTTATAAACGTTTGTAATATTGTTGGAAGACGAATGCACTTTTAGTTGAAATTGTGCTACTATGGTTTTACATCATGTATTTTTGTTTTTATTTTTTGTTGTAAATAAGTATGGACCATAAAATCACAAATAATTTGATGATTTCTATAGTGCCGTCTAATTTGATAATGTGATTTTGTGACAAAATATGTGCCACTAAAAGTAACATTGATTTTTAAATATGAATAGTTTTTAGCAGCACAAAATTTATGCCACAAATGCATTTATGTATATTGTGGCTAAAAAAGTGCCACTAAATATAAAAAAGTTTGCAGCAGCAAACTAAAAAACTGTCACTAGGGCTTTAGTGATAGGGCTTCTAGTGACACTTTTTTTGTGTGTCAGAGATTTCTAAAAGGACCTTTAATGGCATTTTTCTGGAATTTTGTGACACTTAATGTATGCTATTAAATGGTATTTTTTTGTAGTAACAAGTTTTATAAAAAATAAAATATATAACTTTTATGAGGGAATGGAACATTGAGCTTTGAAATATCATACATCAAACAATCTAAATTTTAAATATTAAAAACACAGAATAAAAATTCACCATAATTTGTTGATTTACATATCATGCTAAAATTTAATATGTGCGATTCTTAAACACAATAAATTCCTTATTTCATATTAAAATCTTCTTTTTATAAATCTCTATCTCTTAAAATAAAATATGTGATATATGTGTAAAGTAGAAAACTACGAATAAATGTTTTTAGCACAAGGTTGACCATTTAAAAATGTAAAAAATAATAAAGTAAAATAATAGTAATAATAAAATAGTAAAAAATAATAACTTAAAGTAATAGTGATAATCAAAAAATGTAAAAAGTAATAGCATGTGTGATCGTAGGATCGCTATACATTGCTACAATCTCACATACGATCTTACGATCCTACCTATTTGCAATCTTGAGTATCATCCTGCACATTTTTGGTTGGTAGGATCATAGGATCGTACAAGATCACGATTTTGATAACCATGGTTGCAACAATACGGGCTTTTAACTTTTTTTTCTATTGTTTTTTTTGCTATCAACTTACTAGTTTTCTAATAAAAAATTTCTCTATCGTTAAAAAAAATTATATATTTTCGGTAAACTTTTAAACTTACAAAATTGATTTTTTTGGGGCAAATTTCCGACAAAGGTAACATAAACATTTACAAAAGGATTCTAAATTTTAATTTCTAACAAAAAAGGGTATGGTGACCCGAATGACCTGCTGAACGCTTAGTCAGCAGGTTAAGATTGTCCAGATTTGTCAATAAAGGTAATGTCTATTTTTTTAAGTCAAAAAAAGGATGATAAATTTCAATTTGTAATAGGTATGCTAACTAATGTTGACAATTTACGACGACTTCTTGTTACTATGTTCGTGTCAATTACCTGTCAACCCATTTTGATCATTTATTTATCAGTCATGTTTTGGGTTGACCCATTTCGGCCAAATGTTTTTGACGAGTATTTTTTCGATTTTCCAATACCGGCATTCTATTTTTTATACGAACTTTGAATATGATATTTTTCTATTCAAACTTGAGAAATTAATACTCATTTTAATTTGATTCGAACTTCAAATTTGGTGTTCGTTTCAATTTGATTCGAATTCTGAACTTCAAATTTTGTTTACATTCATTTAATACAATTATAAAGCCATATAAGATGTTAAAGAACCAAAATACCAACTGCAAGTAGTCAAATGTCAAAGTATCAACATAATACATTCCAGATATTATATACGAAAATGATGTAATATTGTTTTAATTTTAAATATTTTATTATTATATAAAGGAAAGAGAAAACTTACACATGAACACGAACACGAACCTAGATCCAAACATAATGTTTTATTTCAAATTGGAACCTTCATCCTTTATTGGTCTAGAAAAAATAAACATTACCTTTATTAACAAATTTTGATATTTATGTTACATTTTTCGTCAATTTGCATTATATAAAACTTAGCCACGTCATCAATTTAACTTGTTATCTGCTATGACGATAATTGGTTACCTTTAATGTTAGAAATTGAACCTTTATTGACAAATATCAATATTTATGTTACATTTCTCGGCAATATACCTTTTTTTTCTCGTATGTTATCCATTAATAGTTATCCAAAAACCTTGAGAAAGAGTAAACCAAACTCTACCAATTTCATGTTTTAATTTTGCAACAAATCAAAACTAATTTGGGTTAAGTTGGGTTAAATAGGAAAGATAAAAAAAAATCTACGAAGAAATTCTGAAAAATAGCAATGTTCGTATTATATTAATATAGTATAATAATATTTTTGAAAAGAAAATTATTTATATAGAAGATATTTTATGTTTAAAACTTGAAGATGCTTATTTGGAGACTTAAAATTACGAAATAGTTAAAACGTTTCTCTAATATTTTATTATGGTACGTAATTTTTTACTCGTCTGCGCACTAAAATTTATAAAAATGTGTCATTATACCAATTTCTTAACCTACAACTTGTACAGTAGGTAAATGAAAACCGAACGAATTTTGAATAGACTTTTTTTGTCATTTTTGATCGTTTTCCTGATTCTTTTTAGATTCTTATAGATAATCTTTTTATCTTTCAAATGACAAGTAGATAAGCAAATTCCTACTTGTAAGAATTTCATTAAATTAATTTAGGCCAAGAAATCGCTAATTAAAGTCGGGTATAAGCCAAACTATTCAGCACTTTCTTACCGTTTTTGATGATTCGACACGTTTTGGACTTATTTTTAGTTGGTCTTTCTTTGTATTAGTTATAGATAACTTGATTAACCTTCCATAAACTCAAGAATCATTATTTTTCATTAAGTAGTCATGGAGAATTTCGAGTTTAAAGTGTCTATTATTAAATGTTAGAGGTGAAAAAGATTGAGGAAGAAGATGACATATTATACCAAGTAAAAATAAGAAAAAACGAGTATAATAACAAATTTTTTGCAAGTTTAAAAAACAATTTATGTACAATAATGAAACATTGGAAAATATTATACCTATTCGACAACTTTAACCCTTATTTTGAATAAGAAAATGTAAATTAAACATTAGATAGAGACTATGTGAGTTTCAATTGCTTATTTTTTTCATTTATACCCTCATCTTATTTCTCTCGCCCTTGACACTCCAAGTTCATTTATTAATAAAAAAAAATGTTGCTACCCATCTCAAAATTTAACATAATTTGATTGATTTACAATCCATATTTTTTTCGAACCTTTTTATGTTAGGTGGTTTTTTATAAGAAAATTAAATCATATAGAGTCACGTCAAAAAGGTACCAACAATTAATACAAAAAATTTGATATGTAACTGTAAAAATTTAATAAATACTAATTAACTATGATATTAATGAACAAAAAGTTTATATATATATATATATATATAATTAAAGAATAGTTCATTTGAGAACCATTATTAGTGTGAGAACCACGGGAATCAATCTTAGCCGTTCAATTGGTAAGTGGAATTCATGGACGAAAAACGTGGGAGTATTGGGTGTGACAAGATACATGTAAGGAATTTATGGGTGGGCAATCCATTGAAGGAGGAGGAATTGGACAGATAAGATTGGTTCTCGTACGAAAAACAGTTCTCGTTTGAACTTTTCCCTATATATATAGGGGAGGGTTCATGCGAAAAGTGTTTTATTTGCAAAAAGTGCAAGAAGCAATCTTAACCACTTATTTGTATTTGATCTAATAGTTTAGATTAATCATATTTTTTATTTTTTTTTAATTTAAAAGGATATAATGGTAAATTAAATCTTTTCTCTCTTCAATCTATTTCCCTCTCCTAAAATTTAATTAAAAAATAAATTAGAAATTTTACTAGTAAATAATTAATTTTACGTAGTTCACTGGTGAACACACCCAAAATAGTTGTGAATATTTCACCCATATTTATGTTCGATAATAAATGCACCCAAAACTATATTAATTTTAAAATGAATTTTACAATATTCAATATTAAACACAACCAAAATATGTATGTCTGTGTAAATATATAACCGAGATCTACTTTTTCATAAACTAAAATATAATTATTCACTATACTTGTTTCAATGATAGAACAAAATAAAAAAAATCAAAAATGATTTACATACAAAAAAATCAACACCGAACAAACCAATATAAGAAAACCTAAAAATGATTTACATAAAAATTCATCATCTTCTTTATCATCACTTTTTATAGTCTACTACTTAGATTTGTTTCAATAGTTTGGGGTGGCAATCCTTATTTTACGCCGGCCGCCAACACAGGTCTAGAAACAACGACGTGGTAGGGATGTAGGTGACTCGACGGTGGTATTGGTGTCGCTCGATGATAGGAGGTAGCAACCGGCAATGGTAACTGCCGATCTAAGACACGTATAGTTCAGAGAGAGAGGGAGAGAGAGAGAGAGAGAGAGAGAGGAAGCCACTGACGATGGTGGTGGCAGCATTCACTTGCAATGAATGGAGACGGTGGTTCGTTGATGGCACCTCCTGTGACACCCAACAGTGGTGGTTCGTCGGCGGCGGTGGTGATGAATGGTTGTGTCATTCAGTCGTTCTTCACAGTGAATGGAGGCGGTGGACAAATGACAGGGAGAAAGATATATAGAACGGCGAATAGCAAGGGGGAACGAGAGAAAGAGAAAGAGTTACGGCCGGCATGGATGGGAAGAGAGAGCGGCGGACTGCTTGGAATCGGAAAGAGATTTAAGGCGGCAGACTGGAGAGCTTTTAGATAATGAATAGGGTTTTTGGAGGATGAGATGATGTATGTTATAGAGAGAGGATATAGGAGAGAGAAATATTTAAATGTCTAATTTACCCTTATATTATTTAAGTTAATACCATTTTAGTTGATTTTAATTACAAAAAAGGCCATAAGTCATCTCAACCCTTGATTAAATGATCTAAAGGACATAATTACTTCTCGCACTTTTCGCAATATAATCACTTTTCGCATGAACCTTCCTCTATATATATAGGGAAAAGTTCAAACGAGAACTGTGAGAACCAATCTTAGCCGTCAAATTCTCCCTCCAATTGGGTTGTCCACCCATGAATTCCTTACATGTACATTGCCCCCATGCTCTTTATCCATGAATTCCACTTACCACTTGAATGACCAAGATCGGTTCTCGTAGTTGTCGTACGAAAAAATAGTTCTCGTTTGAACCTTCCGCTATATATATATATATATCAAAATGAAAATACATAATACAACACTTGTTTTCCTTTCGGTTGTAACGTCCCAAATTATAAAACTGACCATTTTGATAAAAACTCACATAATAATTTACATTCTGAAATTTTCACATAAGGCGGAAGCGTACTAGTTTCAAAACTATTTATCAAAAACTACACACATATGAAAGTACTACAAGTTTAACATCAAAAACTTGTTCTATACAACTAGGCGTTCGGTTTCTTTTAAAGTTTTAACAAATGCAGTCAAACCGGAGCTTTGCCCTTACCTTTACTGTGTCCTGCAAAACACATATAATAATATTTGGTAAGCTACGAGAGCTTAGTGAGTAAACTAGACTGCAATTCATATTAACACATGAATATAATCATATAATGAAACTTGCCAACCACTGGTTCTAGACCCAGGGTAGCAAACTGAGCCGCAGTACTGTGTTATTTCTGAATCCACTACTGTACAAAGCAGCATGCTATATAACACATGTGATGAATACATACAAGTACTCATTGTAATAATACACATAATGTACATATGAAAGATAGTCTAAAAGACTCACCTTCTGAGCTAAAGTATAATAATCTAATCCACAGATGAAAAAGGTTCGCGTATATGTCCCTAGCTAGTATTTACAGTTATAATATCGATATTGTATTAAACGTACACATGCTGAAACTGATGTTAGAAAATTGAACAGGATAGGGGCACGCCCGTGCCCTACACAGGTACGCCCGTGCCCTACACACGTACACCCGTGCCTAGCTATTGATCCAACTTTCTCATCCGACTTATTGATCCGACCTTCCTATCCGACTTATATCTTGAAATTCGTACGACAAAAGAGGCACGCCCATGGCACGCCCGGACCTTATGAACATAAGGCGGTCACGACCGCAAGGCACGCCCGTACCCTTTATAGGCACGCCCGTGCCTCCCCTACTCTAAACCAGTACAGTCCGTCGACTTACTGTTTTTCCAGCCAAATCTCATAAAAACTCATACTAATCAGTAATTTGACATCTTGGAGGTGTTTTCCAACATCCCTAACAATCTAAAACACTCAAATCTCATAAATAACATGATTTGATTCTTGTTTTAATCATTTGAATCATATAAACTCATTTGAACTTGAAAACCAATAAACCAATCTTACCTTGAATGTTTTAAGATGGAGATGATGATGATAATAACTCAAACTCTGATTTCTTTTGATCTAAAACTCTATAAAGATGCAAATATGAGTATAGTTGAAAGGAAACGGTGCTGTGAAATATTCTTGCAAAATGACTAGTATTTGACTTAGAAAGTCAATTATAAGCTTATATATCTTACTCCTTTATAATACATTTACAATATTAAAAACTTTTAATTTTAAGTAAATTGAATATACTAAAATAACCCTTCTTAACTATTTCATTTCTCTCTCCTAATTTACTTTAACTTTTAAAATACATTTTTTAACCATTTTATTCTCTCTCCTAATTTAATTTAACTTTTTATCTATTTAAAATATCTCTCTAACACTAAAACACTCTCTTACACAAACACAATTATCCATCCACATCAACATAATTTTCAAAATCTTATTAACTTCTCCCTCCTTATTTCATAAATATAAATCTTTTTCTTATTTTAATGTCTTTTAGAATTTATTTCTAAAATTAAAAAAAAATAGTTAATACAAATAAGAAAAATAAAAAACTGAAATTGTACGATACTTTTTCGTGACCTTGAATTACGCGAATAACATATTATTACATTTTTAAAAGCAACATGATATAAAATAGAAATTATTTGCCGTCGTAACATTGTACGGGTACCTTACTAGAATGTGTGTGTCTATATATATATATAAGTTTCCCACATAACATAAATAGTCCCTTGACTATTCTATTTTAAATTTAACAACTTTAGCCCCTCTAGTTAACATCTACACTTTAATACTTACAATCATTTATAACACATATAACACTTATATTTTACACAATTATTTTCGGGATGTTACATTAGTTGTGTTGGTTCATATATAGTTTCATACTATTAATAATAGATTTAGTACCAAGTTACACGGTTGAATTAATACAAAATATGTTAATGAACAATTTACGAACGAACATTAAGTACACAAACGAAACAAACTTGTAAATGATCGAACACTAAAACTTGTTCGTATGTCATTCGTATTTGTTTATTTGTTAAGGTAAATTTAAACGAACAAAGATAAACACATAAATCCGTTCGTTTATCTGCTTATGTTTCTTTATTTGTTCGGCTAAAAGTAAACGAACGAACATGAACAAGCTACGTGTTCAAGCAATTCGTTTACAACCCTCCAAGTAACTAATAAGTAATTTATAAGGTCATCATTTATCAATTACCATATAATTTGTGTTGCTATATATATATATATGACATATTTATGATGTAGTATATAATATGTTATATTCAAACAATAATGTATGTATGTTTCCCAAACATCATCAGTTTTACTGGCAGTTAAAACTAGAAATGTACTAACATATATAGTACATTAATTAAATTGTTTAAGACAATGTATAAACAAAATAAAAGTCTACAGAAGCTTATGATATATAGATAATAGTACATGATACAAATGGTACAATAATGTGCAGAGTGATATGAAACAATACTAAATGATGTGGTGGGACATGAAACTAGGAAAAGGCAGACATGGCATTAAAGAGTAAAAACTACACATTTTTAAATTTTTAGATTTTATTACATGTAAAAATACCTTCTGCATTATGGGTGTTAATAATCTGAACCGAGCCGAATAAAAGGAAAATTAAGGCTTTGCTCGACTTCGACTTCGACTTCGACTTCGACTCAACCTCGAATTAGTTTTCTTAATTGTGTCCGAAATCGAGCTTGAATTTTTTTTCCAGTGTTCGAGTTTAAGCTTGATGTTCATTTAGGTTTTAATAACTTTGTGATAAACTTTCTTTAATAGGTTCGAATCTTAGCCCGAGCTCGTATAAGCTTTTCTGATTATAAAACATTATAGATATTAAAGCTAATAAAAACAATCTTTTAAGGCTAAATTAACTCAAAATGCATGTGTAATTGATATGACTTGATTAAACCTATAAGAAAGTATGTATATAAATATTACACTTTCAATCATGGGTTTTATAGTGATCTCCCTCCATACTCTTTGTTAAACTATACAATGTTAGATGCATTACATTTATCATTTTAAAATTTTCATTCATTTACATAGACATTAAAGTGAAAAAAAAAATAAGATAGAAAAAAAACTTATTCAGTGAGAGCTTTTTAAGATGTAGGGGTGTATGTTTTTTTTTCACTAAGATCCCATTTGTTTCACGGAATGTAATGAAATGAAATGGAATTCAAATCAAATTCCGTTATATTTTGCGTTTGGTAAAATCATTTGAAATGGAATCAAATTCTTTAAAATTTTAATATTACTTTAGGTAATGGAAATCAGTTCCTTTAATAAGCTGGATGGAATTTACTTCATTTTCCTAAGAAATGTTGACAAAAACAAGATTACCCTTGATTTAACCCTAATCGGCTAATCCTTCAATCACAACAGATTCGCACCCCCTACCCCACCCCACCACCCACCCCAACCCTACCCTTACTCTACCCCACCCACCCCTACCCTTACCCTACCCTAGCCACCCCACCTCACCCTAATCCTACCCCACACCACCGCACCCCACCCCTACCCCTACCCCGACCCTACCGTAGGTGGTGGCGATCGGTAGTAGGGAGAGCGACGAGGGTGGTGGTCGGCGGCAATGGTGGCAGTAATGGTGGCGACAACAACGGTGATAGCAGCGGCGATGAGGGTAGTAGTGGCGGCATCAAGTAGTGGTCGGCGGTAGCGTTGACGGTGGTGGTGGCATATATTTTCTTTTAATGTGTTGCGTATATTTCCTTATTCTTGAAAAAAAAGATTATGTTGTGTGTGTATAGGGGTGGGGTGGGGGTGTTGAGTGTGAGTGTGGGTGTGTTTTACAAATACAATTATATAAAGTTTTAATACAAAATGAATAAAGGGTATTTTGGTCTTTTGACATGATTCCATCGTAATTCTTTCAATAAATTTACAAACAAACACAAGATATGATTGGAATTGAATTCAATTCAATTTACTTTTCTGCGAAACAAACATGAATAGGAATCTCATTACTTAAGAATTTAATTCCTATAGGAATTAAATTCTTTAAGAAATTCAATTTCATTCCTTTCAATTCCATGAAACAAACGCAGCCTAAGATCTATAAATTCTTCTAAGCTCTAAATATATAAGAGATAAATATACATAAAACTTGAAAGTTACAACATGTCAAACTTCAAGAAACTATTCGTAACAAACCTCAATTTTAGTCCTTAAACTATCGTGCCACAAGAAAATAAGGCAATAACGGCGAGGATATTAGCGGCGACATCTGGAAAACGTGGTTGATGTCGCCCCTAATAGTGTTGCTGCTATTTCCCCTAAAAGATGCCCAGGTAAAGTTCCTCCCTAAAAATTCACATGTCGCCGTTGTTTATCACGTCGCCGCAATTAGGGTCGCCGCTAATGCTTCCGAAATAAATAAAGGTTTCAGTTCCTATTTTGCTATACAGAATTATCAATCGAGGAGCTCACTACCACTAGACAAATCACCACCACCACCACCGTTACTTCTTTGCCACCACCATCGCCGTCCGTCAACCACCACCTCACCATTGCGCCACTGCTAACTCCTAGCCACCGCCGCTTCTCCATTGTGCGCCCGTTGCTCACTAGTACGCCGCCGCTACTCACCACTGCTGCCGCCATCCATCAACCACCACCTCAAGTATGTTTAATTTCATGATGTTTTCTTTTACATTAGAATTTAGATGATAACATTGTTAGATTAGGTGTTGTTTTTAGGGTTTTTGATTTTGCTAATTTAGTTGATAAATGTGGTTTTTAATCTTGCTAATTATGGTTTATATTGTTAATTTCATGATGTTGTCCCTTACATTAGATGATAACATTGCTAGATTAGGTATTGTTTTTAGAGTATTTGATTTTGCTAATTTAGTTGATAAATGTGGTTTCTAATCTTGCTAATTATGGTTTATATTGATACATATTAGGTATGAATGTGTCATTTTTACTTGTAAATGAGTTTATATGTGCAATATGAGTATGAATGGATCATTTCTACTTGTAAATGGGTTTATATGTGCCATATGGGTATGAAAGGGTCATATTGGGTATGAATGAATCATTTTTACTTGTAAATGAGTTTATATGTGCCATATGGGTATGAATGGATCAGTTTTACTTGTAAATAGGTTTATATGTGACATATGGGTATGAATGGATTATTTTTACTTGTAAATGGGTTTATATATGTCATATGGGTACGAATGGGTCATTTTTACTTGTAAATGGGTTTATATGTGTCATATGGGTATGAATGAGTCATTTTTATTTGTAAATGGGTTATACGTGCCATATGGGTATAAATGAGTTATATAGGGTATGAATGAGTCATTTTGGGTATGAATGGGTCATTTTTACTCGTAACAAGTGTATTGGTCACTTCATATATTGATTTATTTTAGTTTGATGTTTTACCTTATAAGTTTAATAATAAGTGTATATATATTTATTTTGTAGTTGGATCCCCTTTAAGCAATTTTTAATAACCCGGTGTTTAGAGAACAACTTCTTGAGATGGTTCAATCGGTAACGGCTCAAAAGGATAGCGCGGAGAACAATGATGACGAGAACAATATATAACGATGATGACGAGTAGTTCGTGTGTTTATTAGTTTCCGTGTTTGTACGTGTTAACAAACAACTTAATCAAAATGCTTGTACGTATTCAAATTTATAACTAATTAATTAGTAATAGTTTGCGGATTTATAAGAGATGCGATTTTTCTTTTTTATAGTTGCAATAATTTTATTATATATATATACAGGTTTTCTACAAATAAAATGATAGAAATTTAATAATAAAAAACTAATTGCAGTGACGCCTTTAGCTAAGATGTGGGAAAGAAAAAGTAAATAATTAAAAACTCAATAGTGACGACACTTTTTATAGCGACTTTAGATAGCGGTGACACTTTTAGGGGTGACTTAGAGGCAATTGAGTCAGAGCAATAACGGCGACATGTCGCTACAAAAGGCAATAGCGACGACTTTTATGGGTTTTAGTGGCGACATATGTCACCGCTATTGCCCTATTTTCTTGTGGTGTTGGTGTCCTCTAAATTTATTAATGCCACAATCGTCAATAACCACAAATTCCTTGAACATTGCCAACAAATTCACCGACCGTCGTTGCCCTACATAGAGTCTCCAACCATATCCACCTTCCTCACACTTTCGTACTATATTGCCTCCTTATTTACATTCCTCGGTACTCGCCTCACTACTCACACTCTCCAACCTTTGTTGTCACAACCATAGTCACCGATGGAACCCTCATTTAACACCTCACAGTCCAAAGTCATAGCCTAACCTAATATCTTCGAAATCAACTTAGCACCATGGTGGAAATTATTGCTAACTTGCAACTTTAAACTTACTAGTATTTTACCCGCGCGATGCGGCGGGGTAAAATAGTTTCATTTGTCGACTTGTCAATTCAACATGTTATTTATGATGTTCCCGGAGAATATGGTGGTTGTGATCTTCGTACAAATAAAACTTCACGAATTCATACCATCTTTTACGATCATATTACATGGTAGAATATAAAACTTTTTAAAAACAGTAAGTAAATGTGACAATTATTTAGATCATGCTAAATACATATGTACTTCACTCATCACGCAACACTTCTTTGTAGACAGTTATAAGTTATATACAGGCAAAGTATTTTGGTCTGATTTTTGTCATTAAATTCATGACAGTTTTTGTAATTAATTTTTTGACAGTTTTAAAGTGTTTAAGATCATTGCTGGAGCATATTGTAAATAATGCTATTTAAGTTGTACTATTTTAAAAGTGTTAAGATTGTTGCTGGAAGTTATTGTAAAGCATGCTATATTACTTGTACTATTTAACTTTAAAAATTGTCTTAAAAAAAGAGCTAAATATAATTAAATTCTGACAGTTTTAAATGTTGTAAGTTATTGTAAAGTATTAATTATATATTTAAATTGTATTAAATGCTCGAAGTTATTGTAAAGTACTAATTATGTATTTAATGCTATTTGAGTTGTACTATTTTAAAAGTGTTAAGATTGTTGCTGAAAGCTATTGTAAAACATGTTATATTACTTGTACTACTTAACTTAAAAAATTGTCTTAAAAAAAGAGCTAAATGCTTTATAGAGTAGTAAAGATAAGGTGCTTCAACTTTCATTATGTGAGTCAAGTTCTTAACCCCCTCCACTTAGATTCATTTTCATCATTTATCAATGTGGGACTACTTGTTACAAGCTCCCCAACTTAAACACCTGAGATCTCCATCAAGCTGACATACCCCGAATCTGAACCCCAAGAGATGCATGAGACTCGCACTTATTATAACCCAAAGAGTAATGGCTCCGGTACCATTTATAACACCTTATAGTCTAAAGTCACGGTCTAACCAATAATTATGAAATCAACTTAAAACAATAAAGAAAGTTATTGATAACATACCTCTAATATATGACACATAATAAGTACATCCAAGATGCGACACAAAGATATTAACACGCATTTTATACACATTGTAAATTTTTACGTTTTTATGTTTTTGAACCCTAAAGTACTATACAATTGTCTTCTATCTCGAAATATCTATGATATTCTATGAAATTAAAATAATTTTCAGAAATGACACTTAATATATTTTTTTTTCTTTAAACATTTATGAACGTCTTTTTCTAGATTCCTTTTATTTCATTAAGGAGTTGTTTGTTTTTCTGAAAAAGATTTTAATATATCTTAAGCTGAATCAATAAGAGGTATTAAGATGTAAGTGGTGTTAGTTTTTTCTTTTCGTTAAAATCTGAAAACCTCTATGAATCAGAAATAAAATTACCTCTTATAACATCTTAACAAAATTTATATTTCATTATCGTATAATAATCGGACTCCGTCCTTCACTAATTCACATGAACATGTACTCCTCCACTACTCTACATACATGGACACCTTTCACGGTTGTCGTCAGCCACCGCATGCCGGCACACATCTCTCTTCTATATATTTTGATTTTAGTTCCCCATTATTATTATGGTTTGATATTTGTTATTTTACTTTATAATTAGAAAAGTTTAAATTTGTTAAATATGTAACAGTTGAATATCAAATATTATAATACAGATAATTATAACCATTCAAATGTTAAAAAAAAAACAAACAGCAAAATATGAATTAATATTCAGACGTCAAAATCATCTCTTAATGTTCAAACATGGTATTCAGATCCAGACTCAAAACCTCTCAATAAACAAACGCCGCTTAAGTTAAGAAAGAAAACACACTTCATCCCACGATGTAACAAAAGGAATCAAGAAAGGACATCGTAAAACAAAGTCTAACAATGTAAAAGGAATTCAACTCAAAGTGTAATACATAATGGTGTGTTAGTAAAACTTTGTGTATGTCTTAACTATAACTTGAATTCAAAATCTTACTAACTTTTATTTCAACTTCTTAAAGCATAAAGTCTTTACAGGCTTGTTTAACTCGTAAGCCTTGAGTAGCCACTTGACTCGAGATAGTTAAACAAGCCGGGCCAAATAGTAGTATTTTAGAGCTTGACTTGTGAAACTAATGAAGTAGTCATTTTTGTTTGAGAACGACTCAAGCTTGAAAATTATCAACTCGAACTCAAGTTAAACGACCCCGAACTTGTGTAGGTCTTTAATTGCTGGTGTGGTGAACACCTTTATTCGGGATGATAAATAGTTCTTCGTATTAATACTCCTTTGGAGTTTAATAAATGGTGTTTATAGAGAATAAGAGTCTAAGTTGGTTGTTTGAAGCAAACCCTCAAGTGTGTGAATATAAGCTTTCTCGTATGATTATTAAGCACTCGCATTCATAGAATACAGGAAACCGATAACGAACTTGCATTATCAACAACAATATACACAAATACTTTCACCCAACAATAACAGTATCAAATCCCGCTTTTTTATACACTTTAGTAACTTTTCCAGCTAACGATCAGCTTATAGCCCACGCGAATCAGTTGACTGATGCAAAATCTAAATAACAAGTAGTAATTCAGAACACATTCTGAAAGATAAATTAGAGATCATTGATCTCATAATTCACCATCTGTTTCTAGGACTTACTGGTAATAATATACAAGAGAATACCATCAATTTCCACACAAATCATGTTTCTAATACACGTTAAACCTGTACATAGCGGAATAATTGCAGTTTTCTTTCTCTGTCGGACACTGAAAGTTGCATTCGGATAGAAAGAGCAAACGAAGAAATTCCATGGTGTTCCCTGGAATTTGCAGATAAGATTAAAACGTAATCGCATGAAAACCACAGTTGAATCAATGGAACAACGAAACTAGTTATCTAGAACTGTAATTTTACAAAAATAATATATTTTATTGTTCACAACAAAAAACGCTTCTTGTTAATAAAATGGGTCTGTTCTTCGATGGCTAAGCAAGGTCACCGATTGTCAGCCTGTTCAGCTGACCTCAGAGGACTTCACATATCCTAAAGCATATCTAAATTAACCATTTATGCCTCCATTTAACATCTGCTTAATCCTCAAGTAGATTATTAAGTTTTTAGTCAATTGATTACCTAGCTCTAGTTAATGCTTCTACAACACAAAATCGAGATTTTGGCAAAGAATAAAATGTTCAAATTTGCAGTTTTGCACAGTACTTCATGAAATGAATATTGTCGCAATTTTTGTAGCAAATGAAATATGAAAAAGGGAAAAAAAGTACAATCCAAAAATGCAAATGTACCTCGCTCATTTTTCTGGCGAGCGGAGTTCTAGAAGTTTGTCCCTCCACATGGCTGCAGAAAACAACATTAAATATCATAAGCCACGATAATTCACATCGACAAAATTTTATCTTACCAGAATAAGAACCCTATTTAATTTGTCCCCAATCCCAAAACAAGAGTTTTATTTGACTTTTGAGTGTAAAAAATGAATTGCTTTTCAACTATAAAATAATTATCTTTTTCTTCAAGCTATAGAACTCAAGTGTGCCACACAATTGCGTACACCTTTGAAATTTTGAAGTTTGAAAAACCAACTTTAGTTACGAAACAAATGGCTATAGAACACAAATAAATTTTCTGAAAACTCCATCGCTTATCGTCTTATACCATCTCCAACACTCTGGGCTGCACAATTTAAGAGAGAAAATAAAGGAAAAGAAAGTGTACCAGATTGTTTTGCATGTTCTAGATTTGAAAATAAAAGAAAGGGATGCTTTGCATTCTAATTATTTTATCTCAAGTTGGAGAGAAAGGGAAAGAAAGCTACCAACATCAAAAATATATCCAGAATTTGTTAATAACATTAATTTCAGACAAAAGTAATTTTGTTATTAGAACAGTTTATAACGACTCTCATGTTCTTCTCCTGTTCGAATCTTCTCGCATTTGGGAGCAACGTTTTGGACAGAAAATCAGGTTTCGGTGAATAGGAATATGACTTTAAATAATGGTAAATGAGACAGTTACCCTCCAATTTCTTTATTTTCTCATGTAAAAAAATAATCTGTAAAGTTTTTTATTTTCCATTCTCTCCATTAACTACACCCGAGAACACGTCTTAAATACCTGCATCACGGTATCTTTCTTCCTTGACAGCAAGATTAATCTTTGTAACTAAATCAAGCTCTTCAGCAAGTTCATCTGGACCATCTATGGCACTGTAAAATGTGCTGATTCCAGATTAGTAACATTCATATTTAAAAATAAAAAATAAATCATAAGTCCATAAAAACTCGAAAAAGATGGGAGGTGACACCTGTCCAAAAACACGTCATATGTAGGTTTTCTATCACGCAATTTTCCCGCATTGTAGACTATTTTAATAGCATCTGTTAAGACGATTTGTTTGCTTACATAAATTGGTGCCTGTATTAACAGTCATTGTCAGTTGCTACTAAAAGAATTATGTACTAATCAATTAATACAATTAAGCTTTTTCTACACAAACATCCAAATCACATTTATGGAATTATTAAAAGAACTGCTGGAATAATTATGACAATTAACTTATTGATTCTAAAGATTTATCCAAATATAAATCTACAAAAACTGCTGGAATTATTAACAGTAAAAGAAAGTAGAGATGCATTTTATTACCCTGCATCGTTTAGCAACATTTATGGCATCTGAAGGACGAACATCCACTCTAATATCTTCTGTGCCTGGCTGCAAGTTTTAAAAATCCCTTCAAGGTTTAAAAAGTTGTCCAATTTATTGCAATTCTTCATTTTAAATCTAGGCCATGGGATCAATGGGTATGTTCTTCATTTACCTTTTGAAAACATATATTTGCCACATATATATTATCTACTCTTTCAGTAATCTGTACCAGTTTTACCTGTAAAAAAAAATAAGAAGAAACAGATATGTTTGCAATTGCATATGGAGAAAAGCATGAAAATGATGCAGAGTTTGCAAAATCTAAGCTATAGCTTATATGAACCTAGCAAAGATGCCAAGAAAAGCTATTAGAAAATACAATAGAACAAGGGTCGAGAATAATATTTTACGATTTCCAAAAAGAGAAAGAACAGAATAACGGGTTTGTGTTTGTAGAAGCTTCTCAATACTAGTTCTCATGGAGAGGAGGATATTAATGAACTAATTTGAAAAAATAAAACTTGTGATCTAATTCGACACTAAGAAACTAATTTCCCAGGTTAAATAATGAAATCTGCACCAAAGAATTCGTGCCAATCTCATATTTCAACACAATCTCAGATACAATGTAGTAGTATTACCAATCTCCTAGTTTTCATGTCCAATTAAGAAAGGCTGAAAGGATAATACGCTTAATAAAAAAACTAAAAGAAGTATTATAAGTTATGCATGATAAGATGATCTCCTCACTTCATAGCCAAGTTTCCCTACAATATTTCTCACAAGCTGGAACTGATTTGGAAATCCCTGCAGCAACACAGCAAAAGAATTAATATAAAAGTTAGATTGAACTTGTCATCTTTAATAATAAACAACCTACACCTCGTCTTCCAGCGCAGAGCTTATTAGTTTTTCAACAGCATATTCCCCTGCAGAATATGAAAACTAAAATTAATTGTTACTGCAATCAACACATCAAAATGCCCTCAAATTAACTAAATAAAACTTTAAAAACAAAAAACATCGACAAACAAATTCTTGTACCTACAATAATTGGTAGCAAATAGTCTCCATCACAATCACAGGAAATTTTAAGAAATATGGTGGGACTTCGAAATTGGCTAAGAAGTTCTAGTCCAAGTACTGGGTTGTTACTTCTAAGACCTTTTCCTTGACCAGATAAGGGAAGAAAACTTCCAGTAGATTGCAATGTGACAGCCTGTTGATATCCTTGTATACGCATCTGATAGTGCAAGAGAGTTTCTGCATGAAAATAAGGCCATGAAGAACTCGACTTGAAAATAAATAAATACACATACATGTATGTATTCCTCATATTAATAGATATATGAACAAAACAGAAGCTTTGCATTTATAGAAGTGTTCCATCAAAGATTTGTTAATAGCGCATGCTTAGATCTCACTAGCAACTGCTGTCGTAAACCACCTTTACAATTACAAATCTGATAATTAAATAATATAACTTCATTGGAAATTTTAAAAATACTTATAACGACTACATTGCCATGCTCTTTTGTACGTAACATCAAATGTAGGTTAGGGAGAATAATCAATAACTATTTTCTCAAGGTATGTTATTTTTAAAATTCTTTGTTAGAGCTAATGGCGTTGAGTTATTTTTAAAATGAGAGGTGATATATCCTCCTACTTTTTCCTCATACTCACAAGATCAGTAAAGTGTCAAAATCAATGAAGGAGGTGAGGAAAGAAAATTAGTGGACTACACATGTAATCTTGTAATGAGTAGAAGGATGAAGTAGGAAAAAAAAGTAAAGAGTATATATTATTTTTATTTTAAAACTCCTGGAGTGGTAGATTCAGCTAATCTACTGCAGAACCATCCCTACACAAAATTTTCATTACCTACTAAAATTGCTAAGAATTCCTCTAAGGCTACAGAATAATATGAGCTATACACTGTTGCTAGGCTCTAAAATATAAGACTTCATAGACCCCAGCTACAAATCAATAGGCAAGAATGCAGAATCGGAGATCATCTGTATTCATTAAAAGAAGTCAAATTTTCCCAAAGTGAGGTCACATATATCATAGGATTGACGGTGTTTACATACAAGTTAACACTGAGATCATACAAGAATAAAATAACATTTCGAGATCATACACAACAGTATCCAATTTTGATATCACGACCTACAAAGTCAATTCCTAAAATTAGGCGAACTATCTTAAACAAATTAGGTTGAAACTTATGCATCTTACAACATCAAATACTGATAAATCTCAAGTATTGGAGACAGTCATCATATTGTAGCATAGGAAAACTGGTATACCTGTCATCATAACAGCAGCTTCCAAGTAATCATCGTCGTCCTGATATTCGTAGTCTTTGGATCCTCTACCAGTAGAAGAATTACAAGAGATGACAGCGGATTTGGAACCCCGGCGACGCAAATGCGTTAGAAGAGGTCGGAAATACGAAATTGAAGCCGTGGATGAGCGTCGAAGCTGATTAGAGAATAATGCTCGATGATCTACAAAGTCGCCGGCGCCGGAGCTGACGAAGGAATGAGCAGACAAATGGAGTCGGAGCATTATACAAGAGGGAGAGAGAGATTGGAGCGATGTTTAAGAGGAATATGATGGGGGCGTTGGTGGTGACCGGTGAGGTAGAAAGAAACAAGGTTCCTCCATGAGTACTTTAATAGGCGATGAAGCCAGATCTTTATTGAAGTCGTCATCAACATGTGCTTCATATCTCTATCCAATTCCTTTAATAAGTATTTGCGTATTTTGGTGAATATTAAAAACAAAAATGTAGTTTAGTTTAGTTTAGTTTAGTTTAGTTTAATTTAATATATCATGTGCTTTTTTATAGTTAATTAATGTGGAAGAACTTATTTGGCTTTCTAACTATCTTTACACTTTAGTAAATTACATATTTAAATTACAGATTTGATTTGAACGTATTTGGTTTCTATAGTTTGTGATTAATTATGAATTTAATTTCTTATGGACTTGAATTGATCATACTACTTTTACCTTTATTTTGTATTTATTTGTCTTAATTTTTAATTTTTTTATTATTTTATGTTTTTATGCATTTATCTTACTTTTTTATGATCATTGTGTGTTTCTTAGGGTAACAAAGTAAGTGGTTCAAATAGGTAAGAGTAGTTTGAGAGCAGTGTTTGGAGTTGAGGTTCTATACGTGGAGGAGGCTTCTATTCATGACAAGGTGTGGGTGGTGCTAGAAAATCAATATATGGATTGAGGTTACATCTTTTTGGATTAAGTGTTGGATTGTGCTCGAGAAGGTAGAAGTTGTAAGATGTCCACCGCGTAAGAGAATCATGTATCCTATATAAGTGAATGACATACGTAGCATTGGAGAAATTGGCGGTGATTGGTCCCAAGGACCCAAGCCATGTCATGTCAAGTACTACGTCGATTCCTCCAATAGGTGGAACAAAGAATGGAAGGGAAAAGGGTTGGTCGCATAAAGGCAAAATCCATTGCAATAAGGTAGCGATACCCTGCATAGAATGACTAGAAATGGAGACATTAGGTTACGTGGATGGCGTAGGAAAAATGTGGCTCATGGTTCACAATGTTATGTGTGATTCTAGAATCAATGAGGATGGTAAGGGATGCTATCATGGTATGTAATCGGTGATGCGAAGGGCTTTTGGTGACACTAGGCCTAGTAAGGCAGCAAGCGGTAGGGTGAGCAAGTGATTGTTTACTTGAGGATTAGTATGGAGGATTGGGATGGTGATCGGTGTTTGTGGCATGGTCATCTAGAGAATCGGGGGACTAGAAGTCCTTATTGTCAACAATGAGAAAAAGTATAAGGGATCACACTTGTGGTAAAGGTGGTGTTTTTCTAGGCAGTGGAAACAAAGATCGACAACACGTCAATTTCTAGTAGTTCGGGGGAATGCGGTAAAGAGAAGGGGTCTAAGAGTTGGGTGTGGGTAAGATGATAGTAGTATGGGTGGTACTTGTGGGTGCTGGTGGTTTGTGTAGTTAGCAGTGATGGTAGGTAATTAGATTTGAGTAAGAGCGATAAGGGATAGAGAATATAAGGCCAATATGTTGGTCGCTAATCTTGCCTTCGATTAGTTTTGCTAAACCGATCGCTTAGGTAATGTTTTGTGATATTTAGATGGATTGTTCTTATTGGATAACTTTATGGAGCCCGGAGATGAAGCGGTTTAGTAAGGTTTCGGTAGAATGGCCAACTATACAATTACTTAAACACTAGAATTCCTTTTGGTAAGCTGCATCAGTCAATGTTCAATAGAACTTGATGGTTAAGTTTAAAGGCAGAAACGGTTTTCTAGTGCACATGTGAAGTCCACCCATGTGCTAAGTTGATTGTTATTGATAAGATATTTATACCAACTTAGAGCGTCACTAGGAGGTTGAAGGAAATTGTAGCTAAAAGTTAGGGTGGGTAATATTATACAAGGAAGAATATCGTTCCACTTGAAAGGGCCAATTGTAAGACCCAATTTCATATTTATAACTTATAATACATATTTATAAAGTTAGCACCAAAATTTATCAGAGTTCACCAAAAAGTAACAAACCATTTGTTACTATTTACATACATGCTAACTGTATTTAAAAAGGTGTTTTAAAAGTCATTATTATGTTACAACTTAAGCTACCCAACCCATCATGGAAATAGAGCTTTACCTTTACTGGAACTCGGGCCACCTGTAAGAAACAACATCAATAAAACGTTATCTTTCGCTTAATAAGCATACTAGCTTAACTTTAATAATAACACGACTCGTAATGTAATACGTATAACACCCCCTACAAAGCTATACCACCTGCATAGCAACGCAGCTATCTTTCATAATTTATATATATGTATAGAGACCCATAGGGTACCAAAATCACCTCGTAATGGTGCAAAGCAATACCACCTACACATGCAGTACACCATCACCACATACTTGTGCATAGCTATACATGTAACATCCTCGATTTGGGCCTAGCTGTTAGACATGTATTTAAAGATAGTTATGTTAATAAGAAGAAAGTTTAAATGTATATTAATGTGTTATGTGTGTAAATGTGTTAATGTATATATATATATATATGTGAAATGAAAGAAAACGAAAGAAAATGAATTAAAGGAATCCAGAGGCGGTGCCTCTAGATTGTGATATATAAAAGCAAGAAAAAGTCAAAGAAGTCAAAGTTTACAAAAATAGAACCAACATACAAAGACTTTCGGTTTTCTCTCTCTACTTCCATTCTCTCGGATTTTCTTGAAGCAAGGATTTTGGTGGTTTTGATTCCAAGTAAAGGTGAATTCTTGTTTGTTATTAAGATTCAGTACATATGAAACTGTTTTTATGATTAAAAAAACATGATTGAAACTCAAATCCTTGCAAAACATCACTTAGAACATTCAAAGCTTACTTTGCAAGTGGGTTTTGGTTGTTTGGTGTTATTGTATGGGTTTGATGTGTTTTCAAAGTCATACCAACGAAAAAGAGTGTTTTTAGAATGTATAAATGTCAAAACAAACAAGAAACAAGCTCTGGAAATAAGCCATTGAAGGTGGCGGTTTCCATGTTAGAACAGCCGGATTCCGAGACATGAAGGTGTCGGAATCCGCATGTTGACAAATCCGAGTAAAGTGTCGGATTCCGAGACTTGGGTGTCGGAATCCGCATCAAGTTTAAATCCGTATGTTTGAATCCGTGTTATGGGTCTAAATCCGATGAGTGTCGGATTTCCCAATGTTCATGTAAGTTATAAGTCAAAATCCGAAAGAATCGGATTTTTATGTAAGTGTCGGATTCCGACAAAAGTGTCGGATTCCGATTGAAAGTCGGATTTCCATTTTTGTGACCCAAGTTTCCAAGTGCATAAGTGTTGAAATCCGATAAGTATCAAATTTTGCAAAGTATCGAATTTCCCTTTTGAAATGTCGGATTTCATGGAATCCGACAGTCTGTCGGATTTGTGTGGAATCCGGATTTGGGGGATTTCCTATGTTGGCTTTGTAGCTATTTTAAGTATGTTAAGATATTGATGTAAATCCTAATGTACTAGGTGAACTTGAAACCCTAGACCAGGCAGGAAGTTAAATAACTATCTATTAAGTCACTCAGGTGAGTACCGACTTCCATAAGCCTCAGTAGAGCAGGAATTATGTGTTAAGTGATTTGAGTATGATTGTGCTCATAAGTTGATAAGCAAGAATTTCCATGTTACTTAAAAGTACAATGCCATGTTAAATACCTATTGTAAGTAAGTTGAGTGCATGCCAGCGGGATCCAGTACTGGAACCGCTTAGTTAAAAGAATGCTTTGCATGATACTGATTCTGAATGAATCAGTTAAGTAAAGATGTAATGATATGTATGCTAGGGATACAGATTGGATCCATAAAGAAGTAATTGAATGTAATTGCATGCTAAAAGAAGTAAATGAATATGCATGCTAAGTAAATGAACAAGCTATGTGTATGTGTTCGCGAACATCAGCAAGCATGGTTAAGGTCAGCCGGTTAGCTGGATCCCGGGGACCCTTGATCAGGAGATTCGGGATTTAACGGTGATTCGAGGTAACATTCCGGATCGTAGGTTCTGCAGAACCGCCGTGCCTTATATCATGAGGGTGAATCAGTCAGAAATGGCTGAGTTACCTAAGGAGCCTGTGGTTCCGTTAACGATGCTCGGTGGAGTGCTTTATGCTCCCCCACCAGCGCGAAGGGTTGTGTCTGATCCCCTGGTGTATTGGTGTTGAGCGGGACTAGCTATCCTACAAGAAACAACTTATACCGATCGTGTCAGCACACCACAATGTGATAAGATAGCATTGTATGCTTATTCCTGAAATGCATGTTCTTACTCTAATGAAGTTTATGCCAAGTTTGTGCTCACTAGCTAAGTGTAGCTAACGGTGCCATGTTAACTGCTTTTGCAGATCAAAGATAGATTGCCTGGTGAGCCTGGTCCCCTGCCTCTGGATATTTGGCTGGAACACTTGTGTTGTAATATGTACATTATGGTCGGTTGTTTGTAGCGTAACACCAGATACTGAGACAATGTTTTATGTAAATATTTCCACTGCTTAATGACATTAATCGTGATTAAGTTCACGTTTGTTTTAAAAACGCAAATTTTTGCTAAAATCTGGTATATGCAAAGCCGGTGTTACAAGTAGGTATCAGAGCCTAAGTTTGAGGGAATTGGGTACTTGTAAGAGTATTCAATCTCAAACAAGGGCCCGACCATAATAAGTGTTCCTTTGGGGGGAAAATTGAGTATGAGAGTTATATGAGTATTACTTGCTATGATATAGCTTGTCAGATATGACAAGTAAGAATGACTAAGTACTGACTACTCTTCTGTGTTATATAGAAGAGTTAAGATAAAGATGAATGCTGACAAAGTTAATACTGAGCAAGCGCTCAAAGAATTTGAAGATGAGGCTTCTCACATGCCTCACCAAGCAGAAGACCAACGCCCTCAGCCTAGTGCTGGTGGCGCGGTACCTAATCCAGACCAGCAAGCTTATATAAAGCGTCTGCAGGAAGAGCTCCGTCTTACAAAGGAGCTCTTGTTGAAATCCACTCTCACCAGAGCACGCAAGCCCTGCTCGTATAAAAAGTTCCTGACGTGCCATCCGCCAACTTATGAGGGGAGTGATAACTCCACTGTGACTATTCAATGGCTCCGTGAAATGGAGCAAGCTTTTGAATCTTGTGAGTGCGAGCCTGAGTATCATGTGAACTATGCGATACGCATGTTAAAAGGGTGTGCTATATTCTGGTGGGATACTGTGAAGGCCTCTGTAGGCAAAGAGATATTAAGTGCTCTCTCTTAGGAGCAGTTTTCTGAGAAAGTGCTCCAGAAGTACTATACTGAGTATGATATGGAGCGGGAGTTTACTGATCTCCGGAAGGAGGATAGACCGATCGAGGAGCATATTACCTCATTTACTGATAAGATGAGGTTTGTTCCACACCTGATACCAGATGAAGTCACGAAGATAAGAAGGTTTGTGGCGACTCTGCCACTGGAATTTCGTGCTCATGTTCGGGCAGCTCCAACACTAGATCGGGCGTTTCAAGTGGCCCGACAAGTAGAAGGTGATCGTATACAGTGTCGGGGGTGACTATGCCAGTGGTGGGAGTAAAAGGAAGTTTCAGCCATCTCTCCAATCGGGCTCTTCAAAAGGGAAATCCTCTGGAGGTGGGAAATCTGAAGCTCCTAAGAAACCAAGACCTAACGATCCTTGGTGTTCTTCATGCCGTACCTATCACTCCGGGGAATGCTCTACAGCAACCAGGAGGTGCGGCAGGTGTGGGCAAAGAGGGAACTCGGTGAATGAGTGCCGATAAAAAGAAGATGTTTGTTACCGGTGTCGCAAATCCGGTCACAAAATGATTGATTGCCCTGAGAGACAAGGCTCCGGAGCAGCTGGGTCTTCTAGAGGGCAGAAGAAAGAAAATGCCCCGCGGGCTAAAGGGCGGGCATTTCAGATGACTGCAGAGGAGGCAAAGGCTGCAGGTGATGTCGTCACTGGTACATTTCTTGTCAATTATTATCCTGTCAGTGTGTTATTTGATTCTGGAGCAACATATTCTTTTGTTTCTGTTGCTTGCTGTAAAAGACTCCAGTTACCTGTTATGCCTCTAGACGAGCCTCTTAATGTAGAAGTTGCAGACGGCAAAGTAGTCTCGGTTACCGAGAAAGTCCCTATTGCCATTATTTATATTGATGGGAGTAGTATCCCTATCTCATTCTTTGTTATGCCTATTGTGGGCTTCGATGTTGTGATTGGAATGGATTGGCTTAGCAAGCGTGATGTTGAGATTCTCTGTTCCAAGAAAAAGATTAAGATCCCTGACATGCGCGTACCATCTGTATATTTTAAGTGTAAATATTATAGAGTACACACGGTGTTTTAAAAGTGGTTTCACCTTAAAAGTAGACTACACGCGCGATAGGCAAGTATCACCTATCCGTATATAGTATAGCTCTTTTGGTAAGACCGAGTATCGAACTCAGGGAACAGAGGCTCCTAATAATCAACCTTCACTATTATCTAGTCGACAACAGGGCAAGAAGCGGAACAAACGAAAGACTACAACTAAACAACTAAAAGCAAGGAAACAAAGACAACACAGGAGCAATGCAATAGGTGGGAATTCAAAGCAGAAAGGTACTCATTCGGATTAGATACACTCTAGTCAAGTGCATTAAAATATATAATCATGTGATACGACTATATTGACTTATTAAGCACAGAGGATATGAAGTACACACGTTCCAATTAGTAATTCATCTATAGACACGATGAATTACACCAAACACATAAGCATAACTTCTTGATGTATAAGGCTTTTAAACTAGAAAATATTACTAAATACCCGATCATATATGGAGATAAGATATCATGACTCAATCCGTGATTAGCCAAATCATAAGCATAACTTCTTGATAATTCAAACAACACACCAAACACAAATGAGCATAACTTCTCATAGCATAAGGACACATACTTGGTTTAATATCCGAAATCCCAAACCATCATCCACGAACCTCATGTAATGCCACAAATGCACATACCAAGTCTAACTACACCAAGATCCACCAACCTAGTGTCAATCTTAACATAACTTATACTTGTTTAAATATACATACATTTGAAGATACGCATTTCACACATAAAGTCAACCTTACATAGATGCATAAAACACTCACATGGGCTGGAAATAACATCAATACACCCAAATATAGTTGTCATTGAATCAAAACACAATATCATCCAAGTCAACAAAAGTCAAACCATCATAAATACATAATACAAATAACTAGAACATGTCTAATCCAAATGAATCAAAGTATATAACTCATAGTTCCTAAAAACAAACCCAAATCATACAAACAATCGGATTCAACATAATCAAAAAGGAGGGATTATACCAAACCCGAAATAGAGACAAAATGGGATGTACAATGAGCTACACACTCCCTTCCAAGCTTGAATCACCTCCAATGCATCCAGGAATCACCCTCCAATCATTTGAGATGAAAGGAGGAGCTTCAGAACTCCTGGAGGCGAGAAAAAATGAACAAAAACCTAGCTCCCCTGTTCTGCTGCCGAGCCACTGCTTAAATCTGCTTCAAAGGATAAGGCACGGTCGTGCCTTTTGGAAGCACGGTCGTGCCTCTTAAGTGAGGTACCCCCGTGCCTAGGGAGTGACAGCCCAACTTCTGGGCCCAAGTTTTGAGAGGCACGGTCGTGCCTTGGGCGTGCTTTTGGGGGCATGGGCATGCCTTAGGGTGTGCCCTGCACAGTTTCTCGCGAGACTTGATATCTTTCACAGTTTTCTTCTATTTTAGCTTCTTTTATCATCAAGTCATCATTCTGAGCCTACAACACAAATTTATATGATATTAGGCATCAAATCGCGTAAATCTGCCAATAAAAGTGCCAAAATGCGGGAAATCCATTATAATAAATATGTATAATTCAGTGCATATCAAAATCCCCACACTTAAGCTTTGCTTGTCCTCAAGCAAACTCTAACGTAACAATCAACTCAGAAAACATCAAGTAACCTCAATTAGTGCAAAGAGGTATCCTTCCGACAAATTAAAGATCTAAAGGCATAACAAATATCTGAGCAAAGGACTGAGGACACACTTTCATATCTAAGCAAGCCTAACACGCACACAAGAATTCTGACAAGTACCTGACTTCCTACCTCACCAGGTGGTCTCTCAAGCACTCAATCTGTATGTATATCATGGCATGTGTATAAGTGCAGTGATGTTTAATTGAAGCAGAGATAAACATAAGCTTGATCATACATCAAATCTCCACCAAATAACATGAAAATATGCAAATATCAAGAGGTCTTTGATTGGGGTGTAACATGGATGCGGCTATGGGTAGGAAAGAGGGAATATAAAGGTGGCTAAAATAGAATCCAGAAACCGAATTCAAAACCATCTAAGATGCTATTATTGAATCTAAACAGAAAAACTACAATATTTTTGCTGAAGAACATAGTTCACGAGAAGAAGTGAAATCAGACCCAACCAAATGATGGCTAACACTCAGATAAGACTGACAAAAAAAACTGCAACTCAATATATGACAGGCTTCAAAAATAGCCAAGGAAAAGCATGTCAAGCAACTGAAGTTCTCATTTTTCTCATTTTCTATATATATTTTTTTCGATTTTCAAACTCAGTCGCACGCAACATAAACAGAACAAAGCGAGGGACAAACGAACTTTCCATGTCCCACTAATCGGTGCATGACCAACTGAAGGGTAGAATACAACTAAACGTAACTAAGCAGCTCAAACGGGTTAAATTGGTTCTGAATACTTAAAAACAAAAATAAAACAAAAACATGGATTACAAGGGTGGTGAAATGAAAAGGCTAAGGCTCTAATTGACAACTAAGGGGAAAATGATATGAAAAGTGGCTAAAAACAAAAACAAAAAGGCTAAATTGGGTTTCCTAGTGCCTCTATCATGTAAATGCAACAAATTCAGTTCATGGTCTTGAAGTGCATGTTATAAGCAAGTTCTATCATCAAAGCAACAATCAGCATGTATGTGGGCAATTCCCTGAGCTAACTGAATCAAGAAATGAAGTGTTGCGGCTCAAATGCTCAGGAATGCAAGTGTAGGTGCGGATGTGCAATTGAAGTCAGATAATCAACAAAACTCAAGTGATTTGTGAAAAGGAAGCTTCATGAAAGTTATTTGTGGTTCAATCCTCCTAGTGTCACTTTACTTAACAATCTGTCATGCGAGAGGATCTAAAATTGTCCAAAAGGATACAATTTTGCAAAATTTTTTTGTTAAAATCCATTTCTGAGCTGTTATGCACGCAAAAGTATACAAAAGGGCAAACGCAGGAAGAAAATGGCAAAATATAAATCCCTCTCCACACTTAAGTTGTACATTGTCCTCAATGTACAAAAAGATAAGCAATAACCAAAATAGTGCAGGAGAAAAGGAATCGAGAAACTCTCCTGATTTATGAAGTTGACAAAACAGGCGGTCCATATTTCGTTCAAAATTCCTCAACAAAACGGCGTATCATAATACAATCCAACACCAATGGCTCCTCAAGCAAGGGACAAAAAGAACGGATTAGCACAAAAAGAAGCAACACAAACAAACAAACAGAAACACAAAGATACCCGAATAATAATAATATAATAACATGGTTCGTACAAATATAATTACCAAAACCGTACAACCATGAAAGTTAGCCTAAAGCTAAACTAATACAAACTACTACGAGGCTTGTACACACACAAAAACAAAATCGGTACAACCTCAAGCTAAGCTATACATGTCCAAAATTTACAAAATATGTGAGACGGGGCCATCAGACTGGGCCCCTCATGCGGGTGGTGGTGGTGGCGGGTCGTCCTGCTGCAGCTGCTCTGGGTCACCGAATGCTGGAGGAGGCGGGACCTGTAAACCCTGACGGTCAGCCATAGCTATAAGCACCTGAGTCATCCAGTGTATCTGGGCAAATAATATCTCGAGCCGATCTGGTGGGGGAGGAGGAGGCGGCGGGCCCAAAGGGTCAGCATGCTGCATGTGTGGGTCCCCACCTCCTTGCTGCTCCTCATGCTGCACCTGCGGCCATGGCTGTCCATGGTCGTCCAAAATCTGATATCCTCCCTGAGGCCTCTCACGAATAACTGCCATATGAAGCAGCACAGCAGTGTCAATCGGCCTGGTGGACGGGTGCGCTATCAAACCCTCGATAGTGACGGCGGTAAGAACATTTCCGTATGACTCGGCCAACCGGGTGATAAACGAACCTCCGCAGATGCTACTGTTGGCTCGCTTGCCTGCAACGGACTGCAGGTACAAGGCTAACTGATAGGCCACGTTGCACGTGGCTGGGGCAGAGAAACTATAGAGATAAAGCATGTCAGTCAATGTCACCACCCCTGTACTCTCGCGCCTCCCGTTGATGGAGTGCACGACTGCCCGGTGTAAAATGCGCAGTAATGGATCGCGGATGGCTGTGCTCTTGGTCCTCTTGGGGTTGTAAGCCCCTCACCAATCTGTGGCCAGAACAGGGCCAGTGACAGGCCCTGTGGAAAACCGATAATGGCCTCTCGGAATAGATCGGTCTGCAACTCCTCTAGAGTAAATAAGCCCATACGGACTGCAAAATCTGCGAGAGACAGCTCCCTCTACACACCACCCATCCTGAAAGTGATGGCTCATGGGCTGGTGGCGCTGGGTAGAGGGAGGTGGAACTGGTATGATGCAAGGAACTCGAAGCTGAGCTCCTGAAATGTAGGCCTGATGATGCCGAAAAATCTCTCCCAGACAGGTCCTAGCATCTCCCTGGCCCGCGCTGTCAGATGTAGCTCCTCTAGTGTGTCCCAACAAAGAGTGCGAGGAGTCTCGAAATTCCTCTAGCGGAGGATCTCTAGTCGGTCTATCGTGTGCTGGTCCTCAAACAAAAGCCACGGGTGAACCTGCGGCCCGTCCTATGAAGACGACGATGAGGGTGAAGAGTGCTCCGGGTCAGATGGCGGGGATGGGAGTCTACGCTTCCCCCCCCCCCCCGGGCCCAAGACGCAAACCAGAACCAGAGGCAGATGCCATATGTCTGAAAAGTGTATAAATTCAGCATCAGAATAGAAGCAATAATAACGATCTAAATGGGTTTAAAAGAGAGATTTGGCTTGCTTATTAGAGTGCTAAACAGACCGACAACGGTCAAAAGTACGAGCCGAACAGATAGATCGCCCAGAAAATGACCCAAAAAAGTACAGGCCCAAAAGTACGCGTAGAACACATGTTTGTGGATCGCAGAATTGAAAACGGGTCAAAAACATGAAAAACTGGGCAGGTACGGCCGGGCCGGGGCTTAGGGTACCCCCGTGCTTTTAGAAGCACACCGGGTGCCTAACCCTAGAAGGCACGGCCGTACCTTCTTGGGGTACGGGCGTGCTTTCTGAAAATTAGGGTTTCTGATTACGAAAGGCACGGGCGTACCCTTTAAAGGTACGGCCGTGCCTCATGGCGAACGACGAACAGACGTTTAAACCTTTCGAGGAACCAACTTAAAACCCAGATCTAACAATCTAAAGCTGAATCTAAGTAGCTACGAGTGTTCTAGACATGAAATACGTACCAAATGCGAGCTTGAACGAGTGAAAGCGTGAAGAAAGGAGCGGGGGTGCGAGAAATCGGCGGAAATCGCCTCGGAGAAGAAAGGAGAGAGAGATTTTTGTGTGGTGTGTGGGTACGGGGGGTGCCCGGGCTCTTTTGGTGGTCGTGACATAAGGCACGGGCGTACCCATGTGGGGCACGGCCGTGCCTGACCCATTTGCAGAATTCTGTTTTCTGTTTAATACTACAGCAGCCCAGGAAATTACCAACACACTTGTTTCAACAGTCTATAATCTCAATCAAATACCACCAAATGTAGTTCAAACGCAGAAAACATAAATATACGAGTTCATGTACATTTTCCGCGTGCAAACGTTAACACTAAGCTTACCACATTCCGCATTTGCTAGTGAATTTTTGAATTGGACATGTAAACAAGCTAAGCCTACTAAAACAAACTAGCAAATACGGAAATATAAATGTCCTAGCATGAAAGTCAAGCATACACGCATAATCAAACAATTGACTAAGCATTTTCAAAAATCGACTTCTAAAGGACGCGAGATGCGTTTAGCACACGCAACAAGCCTTTTAAACCCCTCGGTAGCCCGATTGGACGAGTGAAGTCTCGTGAGGGTTTATAGCAAACATACCCACAAAGTTTTGCATAAAATAAAAATTACACTAAAGCTACACTACAGCACGGGTTGTCTCCCGCGAAGCGCTTGTTTTTGTTCGAGTCACTAGCTTGACTCTAGCATTAATATCCCGAAATTGAAGTGCAAACCCCGTCATTTGCAAGGAAATGAGGGTGGAAATAGTGATACGCACCTGAGATGAATGAATTACTTACGCAAGGCGCAGCAGGTGGTACAAAATGACAGAAATACCTGGTTGCATCAACCGTTGGTCCTCGTGCAGAATGGACAACAGGATCGTCTTTTGGCTCTGAGTAGTACTTTAGCACATTTTCATGGTAGTTTAAGATGTCATCCGCGCAGTTTTCCACATCTTCACTTTCCAACAGCTCGGGACCTGACATGGCCTTCGGTTGTACAAGAGAAGCATGATTTGATACTTGTTCTACAATTGGAGATACAGCTTGGACTTGTATGGGCGGATCAGCATGCCTTGTTTCCCCTTCCACTAATTCTTCCATATACGAGGTTTCTTCCTGCAAATCTGAGAAAAAATCATCATCATCAGGGTAATTATATTGGATTTGCGAACTTACCTCTTCATATTCGAGCACAGGAGGTCTGGGTTGCACGGTACTTGCTGGGCCTAAGCCGTCATGTGCCTCACCAGATTCCTCTAACAGCATCTTTAGAATTTGACCTACTTGTGCTTCCAACTTTTCCAAAGCATAGGTCTGCTGATTTAGAGTTTCCTCTTGTGCTACCATTTTCCCTTCTATTTCACCAACAGATCTCATTACCAATTCTTCAAGATCAGGTTGGGCATGCTCATAACATGGAATTAAGTCAGGAGGGTTGGGTGGACCATATGTGTACTGATCAAATTGAGGATCCACCTGGACAACTGCACTGTTTTTCATCCGTTTTAAGGTTGCATCAGCTTTCTCTACGCAGTGTTGCATTAACTCCTCTAGGATGGACTTTGATTTTTCAGAGGGAGTTAGCTGGGTTTCGGTGGTAGGTTGGTAATAAGAGTATGGTTTTATGTATTCAAACCTACCAAACACCTTGGACATCTACATGCTGTGCTGTAACTACAAGATAACCGATTTTCTTGATGATCCATGAACCTGCAAAAGAAACAGCAGAAACAAACAACCAGCAGACAAAGAGTACAAGAATAAAAACAAAAAAAAACAAGAAACTAACACACAAAAACAAAAATATGCACAAAATGACTAAACTAACAGCTTTGGTCTTTTTTAGAATCACCGTTCCCCGGCAACGACGCCAAAAACTTGACACACGCGTACCATCTGTATATTTTAAGTGTAAATATTATAGAGTACACACGGTGTTTTAAAAGTGGTTTCACCTTAAAAGTAGACTACACGCGTGATAGGCATGTATCACCTATCCGTATATAGTATAGCTCTTTTGGTAAGACCGATTATCGAACTCAGGGAACGGAGGCTCCTAATAATCAACCTTCACTATTATCTAGTCGACAACAGGGCAAGAAGCGGAACAAACGAAAGACTACAACTAAACAACTAAAAGCAAGGAAACAAAGACAACACAGGAGCAATGCAATAGGAGGGAATTCAAAGCAGGAAGGTACTCATTCGGATTAGATACACTCTAGTCAAGTGTATTAAAATATATAATCATGTGATACGACCATATTGACTTATTAAGCATGAAGGCTATGAAGTACACACGTTCCAATTAGTAATTCATCTATAGACACGATGAATTACACCAAACACATAAGCATAACTTCTTGATGTATAAGGCTTTTAAACTAGAAAATATTACTAAATAACCGATCATATATGGAGATAAGACATCATGACTCAATCCGTGATTAGCCAAATTATAAGCATAACTTCTTTATAATTTAAACAACACACCAAACACAAATGAGCATAACTTCTCATAGCATAAGGACACATACTTGGTTTAATATCCGAAATCCCAAACCATCATCCACGAACCTCATGTAATGCCACAAATGCACATACCAAGTCTAACTACACCAAGATCCACCAACCTAGTGTCAATCTTAACATAACTTATACTTGTTTAAATATACATACATTTGAAGATACGCATTTCACACATAAAGTCAACCTTACATAGATGCATAAAACACTCACATGGGCTGGAAATAACATCAATACACCCAAATATAGTTGTCATTGAATCAAAACACAATATCATCCAAGTCAACAAAAGTCAAACCATCATAAATACATAATACAAATAACTAGAACATGTCTAATCCAAATGAATCAAAGTATACAACTCATAGTTCCTAAAAACAAACCCAAATCATACAAACAATCGGATTCAACATAATCAAAAAGGAGGGATTATACCAAACCCGAAATAGAGACAAAATGGGATGTACAATGAGCTACACACTCCCTTCCAAGCTTGAATCACCTCCAATGCATCAAGGAATCACCCTCCAATCATTTGAGATGAAAGGAGGAGCTTCAGAACTCCTGGAGGCGAGAAAAAATGAACAAAAACCTAGCTCCCCTGTTCTGCTGCCGAGCCACTGCTTAAATCTGCTTCAAAGGATAAGGCACGGCCGTGCCTTTTGGAAGCACGGTCGTGCCTCTTAAGTGAGGTACCCCCGTGCCTAGGGAGTGACGGCCCAACTTCTGGGCCCAAGTTTTGAGAGGCACGGCCGTGCCTTGGGCGTGCTTTTGGGGGCATAGGCATGCCTTAGGGTGTGCCCTGCACAGTTTCTCGCGAGACTTGATATCTTTCACAGTTTTCTTCTATTTTAGCTTCTTTTATCATCAAGTCATCATTCTGAGCCTACAACACAGATTTATATGATATTAGGCATCAAATCGCGTAAATCTGCCAATAAAAGTGCCAAAATGCGGGAAATCCATTATAATAAATATGTATAATTCAGTGCATATCAATCCCTCTTGATGATGGATCTTATGCAGTTGCTCGGGGAGAACGACGGGAGTCTGATATTCCTGTTATATCCGTAATTAAAGCTCAGAAGTCTATAGCTAAGGGTTGTAATTCCTTCCTAGCATATGTTATTGATGCTACGATGGAAAAGCGACCAGTTCGAGATATCAGGGTAGTGTCTGAATTCCCTGAGGTCTTTCCTCATGAATTACCGGGTTTACCTCCGGTAAGAGACGTTCAGTATAAGATTGAATTGATTCCTGGAGCTACACCTGTAGCCAGATCTCCATATCGTCTTGCTCCTTCTGAAATCCGCGAGATGATGACGCAAATCCAGGAATTACTCGAGAAAGGTTTCATTCGTCCTAGTTCCTCACCTTGGGGAGCTCCTGTTCTATTTGTCAAAAAGAAGGATGGAACCATGAGGATGTGTATCGATTACACGGAGCTGCATAAGCGAACTGTAAAGAATAAGTATCCTCTTCCGCGTATCAACGATCTTTTCGATCAGTTGCAGGTAGCTACGTATTTCCCGAAGATTGATCTCCGTTCGGGGTATCATCAAGTACGATTCCATGAAGAAGACATTCCGAAGACGGCTTTCCGAACTCGTTACGGACATTATGAATTTTTGGTTATGCCATTCGGCTTGACCAATGCTCCTACCATATTTATGGATTTGATGAATCATGTATGTCGTCCTTTTTTTGATAAATCCGTGATTGTTTTCATTGACGACATTCTTGTTTACACGAAGACTGAGGCTGATCATGAGCTTCATCTTCGCCAGGTTCTCGAGACTCTTAAATGAGAACAATTGTACGCTAAGTTTTCAAAATGTGAATTCTGGCTTAGGGAAGTTCATTTCCTTGGCCATGTTATCTGTCAAGAAGACGTTAAAGTAGATCTGGCTAAGGTGGAGGCGGTAATGAATTGGGAAGTTCCTCGAACTCCCTCTGAGATAAAGAGTTTCCTTGGCTTGGCCGGCTACTATCGGCGATTTATTCGCAATTTCTCGAAACTTGCGGGTCCATTGACTAAGCTGACTCGTAAGGATGTTGCATTTGTCTGGTCAGAAGCTCAAGAACAAGCGTTCCAGACCTTAAAACGATTGTTATGCGAAGCTTCGATTCTTACCTTGTCGGAGGGATCGGAAGACTTCGTTGTTTATTGTGATGCCTCTTATGCGGGGTTGGGTTATGTTCTTATGCAAAGAGATAAAGTAATCGCTTATGCCTCTCGGCAACTGAAATCTCATGAAAGGAACTACCCAACTCACGATCTCGAACTTGCTGCTGTCGTCTTCGCACTGAAATTGTGGAGGCACTACCTTTATGGCACTAAGTGTGTGATATGTACTGATCACAAAAGCTTGCAGTATGTCTTTATACAGAAAGAACTCAATATGCGGCAGCGTCGTTGGTTGGAGTTAATCAAAGACTACGACTGTGAGATTCGCTACCATCCCGGTAAAGCCAATATTGTAGCGGATGCTTTGAGCCGTAAGGGGCCAGCAGCTGAGGCAAAGTTCATGAAGCTTACTATTGTATCAGATTTGATTGCAATGTTAAAAGACGCCCAACAATTGGCTTTGCAAGAGAACAATCTGAAATCTGAAACGATGAAGAAATTAAAAGACCAATTGGGTGAAGATAATCGTGGGTTGAAGACTTTTCAATCCAGGATTTGGGTGCCTATTCTGGGAGGTAATCGTGAGCTGATTCTGCAAGAAGCTCATAAGTCTAAGCTATCTATCCATCCGGGTACCACCAAGATGTATAATGACCTGAAAAGGTTGTATTGGTGGCCCACTCTGAAGAAAGACATTGCTTCATTCGTGGAGAAATGTCAGATATGTGCCCAAGTCAAGACAGAGCATCAAAGGCCTTATGGCAATTTGCAACATCTTGACATTCCGGAATGGAAATGGGATCACATCACGATGGATTTCGTGACAAAGTTGCCCAAGACGTTCAGAGGGCATGATATGATTTGGGTCATTGTTGACCGACTGACTAAAAGTGCTCATTTCTTGGCAACCAACGAGTCGGCTTCGTTGACTCGTTTAGCACAGCTTTATATTGATGAGATAGTAACACGTCACGGTCTTCCTTGTTCAATTGTTTCTGATCGTGACTCCAGATTTGTATCTAACTTCTGGCAAAGTTTGCAGCGTGAGTTAGGCACTCGTGTGCATTTGAGCACTGCCTATCACCCGCAGACCGATGGCCAATCAGAAAGAACGATTCAAACTCTTGAAGACATGCTTCGAGCGTGTGTACTTGAATACGGTGGATCATGGGATTCTCATCTCCCATTGATTGAATTTGCTTATAATAATTCGTATCATTCCAGTATTGGAATGCCACCGTACGAAATGCTCTACAGGAGACGATGTCGTACTCCGACTTGCTGGTTGGAGCCCGGAGAGAAACAGTTTGCTAGACCTAAGATTGTCCAGATGACCTTAGATAAAGTGAATGTGGCTTTAGAAAAGCTTAAAGCAGCCCGAGATCGACAGAAGATGTATGCGGATCCTAAGCGTCGTCCCGCTACATTCGATGTCGGATATCACGTATTCTTGAAGGTTTTCCCTTGGAAGGGCGTTATTCGCTTTGGGCGCAAAGGGAAACTAAGTCCACGTTTCATAAGCCCATTCAAGATCGTGCGCAAAATCAATGATCAGACGTTAACTCTTGAGCTTCCGCCTGAGCTATCTGGAATCCATGATACCTTCAACGTATGCTACTTGCAACGTTGAAGAGGAACAGATTGTTCCGTTACAAGAACTGAAGGTTGACTCTTCTAAGCGACTCGTAGAAGAACCTATTGAAATTCTTGACACGAAGGTCAAGAAGCTACGAAAGAAGATGATCAAGCTAGTTCTTGTCAAGTGGAAGCACAGTTTAGGTCCGAACCTGACGTGGGAAGTCGAGGACGAGATGAAAACAAGATACCCTCGCCTGTTTATCACAGAGTAGATTCCGAGGACGGAATCTTCTTAAGGGGGATAGATTTGTAACATCCTCGATTTGGGCCTAGCTGTTAGACATGTATTTAAAGATAGTTATGTTAATAAGAAGAAAGTTTAAATGTATATTAATGTGTTATGTGTGTAAATGTGTTAATGTATATATATATATATAGGGGAGGGTTCATTTAAGAACCAATTTTATTGCGAGAACCGCGAGAACCGTTTGTGACCATTGATCATAATTAATCAAAGGTTAATATTAATTGTGGCAAACATGTAATTAATTAAAAACACAGCCGTCATTTTCACTTTCCAAACATGTTGGAGGGGCATTTTAGTCAAATAGGCTAAATAAATGGGGGACCACTTACCCCTTTTTTTAAAAAAACTAAAATATCTCTTAAACGCAAAGGTATTAAAATACGAAAATTATACCAAATTAACGAGAAAAATATGCTCTTTAATATGACATCCATATTGCTGTACTTTTTCAAAGAAAAAAATTTAGATTTTACCGGGTTTTTTTGTAACACAGCATTATATGTATGCATATGTGCATATAACACTTGATTTTTTTAAGCACATGTGCATATGTGCACCACCTATTTATATTGCATAGGTGCGTCTGGGTGCATATATGCACCGTGCACGTGTGGCATCTCATGCATATATGCATATGCACATGTCGATGTACCACTTGTTTTTTTTCAATTTTTTTGTTTTTATTAAGTTTTTTTCCAACACAGGATCATATATTTGCACATGTGCACGAACCATTCGATTTCTTTTCAAGCACAGGTGTGGATAGGTTCACATGTGCATATTAGCACCATGCACGTGTGCATCTCATGCATATATGCACATGCACACGTATACGGTATCCCTGGATGCATATGTGCACGTTAGTCGGTGAACCGTTGGTGAAATGTTTGGTGGAAAGTTTGTTTATGTTCATTTATTTAATAAACAAATGAATATAAACAAAAATATTTATTCGTTTAGTTAAATGAAAAAACATGAACAAAGATACTCGTTTGCCAATTATGTTTGTGAATACTTGTTTATCCGTTTGTTTATGTTCGTTTATATGTATGTATATATATGTGTGTGTGTACATAGATAAATATACATATATATATACACACACACACACTCTCTCTCTCACACACACACATATATACATGTAGTTAGTGCCTGTTTATATGTAATAATGTTGGGTTTGTATTATATTTGTATGTGTTCGTTCGTTTGTGTTCATTTATGTTCGGATAAAGTTAAACGAACGAACACAAACATAAATATTCATTTGTTTATTCATTTGTATTGGTTTTTTTTGTTTGGTTAAAGTTAAAAGAACGAACACGAACAAGCTCTCGTACGTGTTTGTTCAAACAACTCCAGTGCACGTGCAAGTCAAAGTTGGTTTAGTCAAATGCGTTGCCAACTCAAAAAATTCTTACAAAAAGGACGTGTAACGTATAAGTATTTAATATATAACTTAAATTTTTTTAACAAAAATGTAAATGATTGTGATTAATAAATAAAAAAGAAAGTTAAGAAAAAAATAAAAAAGAAATAAGAAATAATAATTTAGCCACATACAAGAATAGAAAAAAGAAATTAAAAAAAAACCTGGGCGCTAAAGAAAAAAAAGAAAACTGGACGCTAAAGAAAAAAAAGAAAAAAGGAATTAAAAAAGGAAAACTGAGAGCATGCATGTTGGGAACAATTTTTTAATTTCCATTTGTATCCTTTTGATCAAATTAAGGTTAAAAAAGACAAGGTGTAAATTGATTGGCCTATATTGGTTCTCGCGGTTCTCGCAATAAAAACGATTCTCGAATGAACTTCTCCCTATATATATATATATATATATATATATATATATATGTGTGTGTGTGTGTGTGTGTGTGTGTGTGTGTGTGTGAAATGAAAGAAAAAGAAAGAAAATGAATTAAAGAAATCCAGAGGCGGGTGCCTCTGGATTGTGATATATAAAAGCAAGAAAAAGTCAAAGAAGTCAAAGTTTACAAAAATAGAACCAACATACAAAGACTTTCGGTTTTCTCTCTCTACTTCCATTCTCTCGGATTTTCTTAAAGCAAGGATTTTGGTGGTTTTGATTCCAAGTAAAGGTGAATTCTTGTTTGTTATTAAGATTCAATACATATGAAACTGTTTTTATGATTAAAAAAACATGATTGAAACTCAAATCCTTGCAAAACATCACTTAGAACATTCAAAGCTTACTTTGCAAGTGGGTTTTGGTTGTTTGGTGTTATTGTATGGGTTTGATGTGTTTTCAAAGTCATACCAACGAAAAAGAGTGTTTTCAGAATGTATAAATGTCAAAACAAACAAGAAACAAGCTCTGGAAATAAGCCATTGAAGGTGGCGGTTTCCATGTTAGAACAGCCGGATTCCGAGACATGAAGGTGTCGGAATCCGCATGTTGACAAATCCGAGTAAAGTGTCAGATTCCGAGACTTGGGTGTCGGAATCCGCATCAAGTTTAAATCCGTATGTTTGAATCCGTGTTATGGGTCTAAATCCGATGAGTGTCGGATTTCCCAATGTTCATGTATGTTATAAGTCAAAATCCGAAAGAATCGGATTTCTATGTAAGTGTCGGATTCCGACAAAAGTGTCGGATTCCGATTGAAAGTCGGATTTCCATTTTTGTGACCCAAGTTTCCAAGTGCATAAGTGTTGAAATCCGATAAGTATCGGATTTTGCAAAGTATCGGATTTCCCTTTTGAAATGTCGGATTTCATGGAATCCGACAGTCTGTCGGATTTGTGTGGAATCCGGATTTGGGGGATTTCCTATGTTGGCTTTGTAGCTAGTTTAAGTATGTTAAGATATTGATGTAAATCCTAATGTAATAGGTGAACTTGAAACCCTAGACCAGGCAGGAAGTTAAATAACTATCTGTTAAGTCACTCAGGTGAGTACCGACTTCCATAAGCCCCAGTAGAGCAGGAATTATGTGTTAAGTGATTTGAGTATGATTGTGCTCATAAGTTGATAAGCAAGAATTGCCATGTTACTTAAAAGTACAATGCCATGTTAAATACCTGTTGTAAGTAAGTTGAGTGCATGCCAGCGGGATCCAGTACTGGAACCGCTTAGTTAAAAGAATGCTATGCATGATACTGATTCTGAATGAATCAGTTAAGTAAAGATGTAATGATATGTATGCTAGGGATCCAGATTGGATCCATAAAGAAGTAATTGAATGTAATTGCATGCTAAAAGAAATAAATGAATATGCATGCTAAGTAAATGAACAAGCTATGTGTATGTGTTCGCGAACATCAGCAAGCATGGTTAAGGTCAGCCGATTAGCTGGATCCCAGGGACCCTTGATCAGGAGATTCGGGATTTAACGGTGATTCGAGGTAACATTCCGGATCGTAGGTTCTGCAGAACCGCCATGCCTTATATCATGAGGGTGAATCAGTCAGAAATGGCTGAGTTACCTAAGGAGCCTGTAGTTCCGTTAACGATGCTCGGTGGACTGCTTTATGCTCCCCCACCAGCGCGAAGGGTTGTGTCTGATCCCCCGGTGTATTGGTGTTGAGCGGGACTAGCTATCCTACAAGAAACAACTTATACCGATCGTGTCAGCACACCACAATGTGATAAGATAACATTGTATGCTTATTCCTGAAATGCATGTTCTTACTCTAATGAAGTTTATGCCAAGTTTGTGCTCACTAGCTAAGTGTAGCTAACGGTGCCATGTTAACTGCTTTTGCAGATCAAAGATAGATTGCCTGGTGAGCCGGGTCCCCTGCCTCTGGATATTTGGCTGGAACACTTGTGTTGTAATATGTACATTATGGTCGGTTGTTTGTAGCGTAACACCAGATACTGAGACAATGTTTTATGTAAATATTTCCGCTGCTTAATGACATTAATCGTGATTAAGTTCACGTTTGTTTTAAAAACGCAAATTTTTGCTAAAATCTGGTATATGCAAAGCCGGTGTTACAATACACCACCATTTCATCTTTATATATATATATATATATATTATATCTATCATGGCCACATCATATAAATAAAGATAACATGCATATCATACCATGAATTCATTATGCACATTTATAAAAAGAGAAGTAGTAAACTCGCCTAGTAATCGGTTAATGTGATAACTAGCTGTTGTGTGTGCCCGCCGGTACGAGTTTTTGATGGTGAAAAGCTTTGATGCACACTTGTTTTAAATTTATAAAAACGATATTACTAAGCAGACACTACACACGACACAGACAAGTATGACCTAGTCAAAGAGTAGTATAGACTCGGCAAGACCGGATGTCGAATCACAGGGACAGGGAACTATTAATACTCTAACATCATTGTTGTTTGATCGGCAGAACAATTAGCATGCGAGTAACAAGTAAACTAATTAAACAAAGCAAGACAATTCAGATTAAACACCGAAGAGCGGAACAATTAGATACAGATTCACTCAGGCTTTCGAATCATCCTAACTAGTTGGCAATAACTATAACGAACCAGATAATGAAGACTTGACGAATATAATAGATCAAGCACAGAACATGCTGTTCTACTATTTATTATAACCACATCATCATGCAACGAATCATCACTCGAGTTATCAAGACATAGACTCAACAATCAAACATGATCAGACAAACAGTAGCATATCCGAGTTTTCACAAAGGACATGTAGACTGGTTTTTAACTACAGATTCACCAATTCGAGTCCAAATTAGACTACAATGAACGTATATCTTTTCAAATGACACATTCAGTAGTCCTCGGAACCCAAAAAGATGTTAAAGTGATTAAACACAGTTAAAACAATGAAAAACAGTACACTGGTATAAAAGAGGGTCTTACGGGCGCAAGGAGTTATCCTTGCGGCCGCAAGGGTTCATATGCTTGTGCTCGCAAGCAATAATGCTTGTGGCCGCAAGAGCTACGCTGACAGAACACCTCATTTTTGCATAAAGAGATTCAACAACAAATACAATCTAGACTTTCATCTAAGATCATAAACACATGTAAATAGGTACAATGAAGTCATAAACTCAGCAAAACTCAAACCACACATTGGATTTAAGATTAAGCCACATATATTTCTAAAATATGATCATATTAACATGCCATTTCTAGCAAGATTAATACATTTAAAGCATATACATGTGAATATGCACAATGAACACTTCAAACAGATCATTCATGGCATATATGTGAGCTTATTTCAACACTTAACATACCAATAAACATATCATGAATTCTCTAAGCATATAGATAGCATATTTGACCCATTAATACACCAAAATACCTAAATTTGTATTTAAAGTACTAACGCATGCATAAAATCACAACATAAATGATACAACCAACATGGACAGATCTGAAATGTTCCAAAACATGTTCCAAAAATGTTTCCATTAATCAATCATGCACAATGTACCATTTCTAGTAACAAAGTAACATGAAATCTTTGTAAAATCAACATACATTCTTGAATATCCACATAATTTGACATATGGTATTACACCAACACATCATCAAACATGAATATGATTGTATTAGACACATTAACATGATTAAATACACTTGTATTGAGGATCAAACATGCTTGTTCATATCAAGTCAACATAAAAGTCAAACTAAACATTATATTGCCATAACTAGCCAAGAATCATCTTGGCCCAAGTGAAATGAGTTTAGCTACTCATGTACATCATTTTAAGCATAAATACATCTGGATTACATGAATACATGATCACAAATCAAAGTTAGAAAGAGAATACCAAGCTAATTACACTTTGACTTTGTGATTCCAAGCTTCCAAATGTAAATCCAAGCCTTCTAGCAAGCTCCCCCTCCTTTGATATCACCAAAATATGCTTCTGGACTGATTAGGGTTGTGGGAGAGTGTTTGGGTGGTGAAAAATCCGAATTGGTGCTCTCCTTTCTCTCTTGGACAGAATGCAGTCTTTATAACTCTGGAACAGGGCTCCTTGCGGCCGCAAGCAATCCTTACGGCCGTAAGATGGGCGGTGGATTTGACGTTTGCCAGGTGCAAATTGTCAAGTGGGCCTTTTCTAGAAGATTGGCCCTTACGGCCGCAAGGGATAACCTTAGCGGCCGTAAGGAGCCTTTTTTCACTATGTCTTCATTTTTCTGCTATTTTGCACCGGATTTGTCCATATATCTCGTGTTAGATCTTTTTAACCTGCATGGTGAATTATAAGCAATTTAAATCATTAAACAAAATATTCACCTTGGAAATAGGCTATTAATGAGGTGTTTCGGCATGTAAAACATGCATAAAAACACTAATATCACTAGCTTATGTGTTTATTTACGTATCCAATCACCTCCCTATACAATTGAAATAGCTAAGCATTACAAACTGTGCAAACTGGTCTAAAAATGGGCCTACACGGGCATTATACCCTGTACACTACACGACCATATCCGGTCTCATGGCCTATGTTAACATAAGCTACTACATGAGCCGTGTACCCTTCATATTACATGACCATGTAAGGCTACATGGCCTGGCACCGCCCTAGGTCACTACACAGGCCGTGTACTTCCACACGGGCCGTATAGACCTACACGGTGCAAGCTACACGGGCTCCCTTGATCTACACGGGCTCTGTAGTTGACCGACTTGCAGCGTGTGTACCGAACATAGCTGCTGCTCTCGACTCTTTTTTATTCAAATCTGAATTCTAACATCAAAGGGGTGTTTTCCTACACCCCAAACAGTGTATAACATCACATTTAACATCTAGGAACGTAGATTACATTGTCTACTCTTTGATTCAACCTTTTGAACCAATTTTAACCATTTGAATTTGAATTCTATTAAACCAATCATACCTTGTGCATATGTGTATTGAGATGCTAATAATTTGATATTAATAATGATGATTTCTTGATCAAAATTCAAAAGTGGATATAGCAGCCTTAGCATGTACGTATGTATGAATGAAAGTGTATGTGTGTTTGTATGGTTTGAAGACAAGAATTTGCTCATATATCCATAATTATCACATAATGGCAGGAATGGTCCCTCAACTAGCTAACTTTTATTTTGACAGTTTTAACCCCTCTAGTTTTATAAACACTTCCAATCTCACATAGACATCTTATAGTATTTATACCACTTATTTATTTATTTTAGTTAGGAGATTTCGAACCTTGAGGCATTACACCAATCAAGAGGATTGGATCCATCAAGAAGAGTGTGTTCCGGGTGTGTAAGTTGGTAACCATGGTTGAGTGGTGTTGGTGGCGGTGGGGGTATATGATCAGGGTTGGCAAGCAGGGTTATTAAGATAGAAGTTTGTTCATATTGGTTTGCTAATTGCTTCATAATCGAGTTGGAAATTTTGGTCTCTGGTGAAGCTTGCATGGCTAGCAAGGATATTTCAGTATTGATAGCGAAAGAGGAAAAGAGCTTGGAGAGGTTTTCCAATAAGGTCGCTAGTGTGTAATCTATGGGAAGTGAGTCTCTTTTGGAATGCACTGGAACTACAATGAAAGCACCGGTTGATGTGATCGCATCCGAAGTAATCAACACCCAAGGAATTAGGTGAGAAAAGGTACTTGACCAATTTTTGATGATATTACATAGTACACTTATATAGGAAAGAAATCTGGAAAAATGCCTAAGAAATAAATCATTGAATAATTCTGAAAAGTGACAACCCAGTCCACACAACTACGCAGCTGTTCCGAGTCTCTAAGATGGCCTGGTAGTCGTATTGGACTGTACCTCAACTGAATCATGACATAATTAGAAGTTAGATGTAAAACCACTAACGAGACAATGTTTCTTAAGAAAAGCATTCAAATCATGTTCTTAGCTTGACTAGTTCTTCCTGTTTTGACTTGAAATCACCCCCTCTACTAGGGGTGAGCACGTCCCTGTCGAAACGGAGTGAACCTCTAAACCGAGGTTAAATGGTTGGTTTGGTCGGTCTAAGAAGTATAATGTGAAGTTGATAGTTTTGAGTGTGTAAAACCGACTTAAGTGGTTCGGTTTCGGTTTGTGTTTAAAAATAATCCGTCTAAATCGGACGGAACCAAAATATTGATAATATATACATATGAAGTTTAACCCCAAATTTACATCTATCGTCCCCGTCTCCCTCCCTCCCTATACTTTCCCTATAATTTTTAATTCTATCTTTACTTCATTTTTTTAAAATTTTTTTGAATTTTTGGATAAGTTAATATGTAATAAGGGAATACTGACTTAGACTTCAATATCTACTTCTTTTTGTAATTTTAAATATGTTGGTATATAATCATTAGGATGTTGATTACTTGTTAGTATATATATGTTAATAGTACTACTATTATGTTTTTATAAATACAAATAAACTTTGAAAACCGTGAAACCAAACATGACCGAACCGGTTTTTGATGGTTTGGTCAGTTTGGTTTGGTTGGTTAACTAGTCCGCTTTGGTTCGATAGTTTCTGAAACTGAGCTTATCGGTTTGGTTATCAAATTCTGGCATAAATCAACGAATCCGAACCACAAACACCCCTACCCTCTACTTAAGTAGTCATTTATGTCAATTGATAACTTTTACATACAATGCCATGTAATCACACAATAAATACAGAAACACGCTACTGATACGTGTCTGTTTCAATCAGCGGTTCGACCGGTTCATTTCTAGTCTGACTGTTTCAATGGCCTTTTACCAACAAGCGGTTCGGCCGGTTCTATCTGTCAACCGATTGAAGTTTTGCAAGAAGGAAGCGTAGCCAAAGCTTCTATTCCATAAGTTGAGCATATTTACGTGGTTTGGGTGGCAGTTTTAGCAGCCTGATTAGCTCGTAAGTTCGTGTGTCTCTTCCACTATAAAGGCAAAGATCCAGTGGTGTCAACCCATCCTATTGGTATCACAAAAATAAATGAATAAACATAATAAAAAAATGCACATAAATCTGAAAACAGGATCTGACAGTAATATGATCTTGCACAGGCATGCATATAAGCAGAGGTGCAAAATGGACAGGTCGGGTAAACGCCAAAACGAGCAACTGTATTACGGGTCTAATCAGGTAGGTTCATGTTGATCCAAAACAGTTTAGGTTCATGACATTTATTTTTCTGTAGATAATCAATGTGTCAAAAACAAATACAAGAAATGTAGTACTTCAACAATAATCTAATGTTCCTACAAATTAATTTAGAAGGAAAGATAAAGAAAATAGAACGTTTTGGGTGATTTTTAACTTTTAACCCATTTGATCAATTTTCCATTATTCATTTCTAGCTAATTTTTTTCAAATATTACTTGTCCGACCCGTTACAGATAAAACATAACCCGAACGGGGTCAAAATTTCCACCTTTACGCATAAATAATAAGATTTAAGAGGAAGATAGAGTACTTGGTTTTTCAGAGTCATATCGGCTTTCTTGATCAACAAAAGCCTAACCACATCAGTTCTACGGGATTGGACAGCTAAATGAAGTGGCGTCCACCCATCCTGAAACGAAGAAGGAATATTAAAAAAAAGGCATACCAAAAGAATGGCAAATGATGAACATAAAGTACCAAAGCGCGCAATACTTTAACATACATTGTCCTGAAGGTTTATATCCACATTATATAATAAGAGGACTTTGATCATTTGAGTTGATGCAGTGCGTACAGCATAATGCATAAGGGTAGCTCCATCCTGTTATAAAACCAATAAAGATTTTTAAAAAAATTTAAAAATTGAACACACACAAATATCATCATTCAGTCCTATATCGTTATCTCAATTACATCAAATCAAGTTTTTCAGAAAATAAATTCATGCTTACTTTGTCACGAACAAACGGGTTGGCTGAATTTCTCAGTAGATAATTACAGATGGCATGCTTTTTGCCGAGTATTGCTTTGTGAATTGCTGTCAATCCCTCCTGCGATGAAATCAGAAAAGAAAGCCAAAGTCCAAAAGCATGATAATAATGCCGTAAACAATTTCAAACCAAATCTGGGTGAGTGTCCATTTACCTGGTTAGGGACATTAATATCTTCACTGTATTTCATCAACGTGTCTACAAGGTAAAATTCTCCCGATGCAGCAAGAGTGTGAAAAGGTTGCCATTTATCCTGTTCCCGGTCATAAAAAACAAAGTAAAAATCTACTACTCGATTACTCCATCCATTTCATTTCCTCTTGAGATGTCCTGTGAGAATTGTAATCTCTACCGGGCAAAAGTTTTTCATATTGAATTAGGTATTTTCCATTTATCATCACAGAAGAAATAAGATTAATGCTTTGGGTAGTAATGCAGAAGCAAAGATGTATTCTCTCAATCGTACCCATTAACATGTAATAAGAAACTTACTGAGGTACCAGCTGCCAAATCAGGAACCCGCCTATTCATAAGAACCTTCTCCTCCTTTGTAAACAACTTTCGAGCACCTACTCAAGGTTTTAATAACACGGTAACATGAACGACGAAGTTATGAGATCATAAATACAAAGAAGAACCAAAATTTTCAAGAGAGTATGCTTCTATTATATATATATATATATATATATATATATATATATATATATATATATATATATATATATATATATATATATATATATATATATATATATCAAAGTTAAAAAGTGGATGATGCATATATATGGCATACTATCTTGTAAACAATGTGACACCCAATCACCTAAACCAAATGCAGAACTTGTATTCATCAAACATGAACATCATCAATTCTATAAACCATTGCAATTCTACCATGAAATACTTGATTCTAACGCATTATTGAATCTTCCTTTAACACTATTAAGACCCGCCTACTCATAAAAACCTTCTCCTCCTTAGTAAACAGCTTACGAGCACCTACTCTAGGTTTTTAATAACACAATAACATGAAAGCCAGAATTATGCAATCATAAACCCAAAAAGGACCAAAATTTTCAAGAGGGTATGCTTCTATTTTATATAAATCAATGTTAAAAAGTTGATGATGCATATATATGGCATACTATCTTGTAAACAATGTGACACCCAATCACCTAAACCAAATGCAGAACTTGTATTCATCAAACATCATTATCAATTCTATAAACCATTGCAATTCTACCATGAAATACTTGATTCTAACGCATTATCGAATCTTGCTTTTACACTATCAAGACTATTCTTAGAAACATACACATCAAGAGTCTCATAAATACTAACTCAATTCAGCTGTCATGCATACATGATACATAGTGAAATCCAGTACCTTGTGGGTCTTTGGCAGCATCCGGATCGTACATGCCAGAGTTCATGAACCGTGAAATATCATCCAAACTGCGGCCATAGACAGCCATCTTAGGGTTCCTGGGAGCCACTCTGCTAGCCCTAATTACCTCACCATAATCATTTTCATCTTCGCTATCTTCATCATCTTCACTTTTTTCCACCAAAAATTCAGGATTATCCAACTTAACTGGCTTTAATTCCCTTAATTTGGCAGCTTTATACTCTTTAGCACTTGCATACCCATCCGGAATAGGTTTTAACCCCTGTTTCTTCCTCTGTAATCTGCTCCCGAATTCCATCTCCTGAGCCATCTTTCTTCTCTCTCTCTTCGTAATATTAATCTCCGCCTGAACGGCTTTCCAGTTCGCCGGAACCAAATCCTGTGGTTTAACTTCGACTTTAGTCTTCCTAAGGTTAACATTTTTTGAAGGTTTGGGAGATTCAAGCTCAATTTCGTTTTGAACGTAAGGGTCTTCGAATATGCCCTCTTCAAAAACCAAACAGTCTCCGATTACATGTTCTTCTTCTTCATCTTCGTCTCCTTCATCGTCTCTGTTGACGGTAGCGTATAATTGCTGCTGCGGGTGGTTATGGAGGGAGAATTGAAGGGATGATAAGGTGGGTTTACGAAAGAACAATGGTGGGGTTTTAGATAGGGTAGTATAGGAAGTGGTGGTGAAAAGAGAGAAAAGGGAGGTTTGCTGACTGAGTTGTGGTTTTAACAAGGACATTGTTTGTTCTCTGGCTCCGGCGCCGGCAACGCCTCGGTGGTTCAACTTTGGAGGGTGTTGTGGGTTATTGTAATCGGGTCAAGCCGCTAAATAACCAGACGGGTTTTTTTTTGCCGATAAAGTTATAGATATTAATTTTTTATTAAAAAACGGGATCAGAGTAAAGAATCTCTCCATATAAACATCCACACACGGCTTTCCATTGTTTAAGAAAAAAGCCATATTTTCTGGCAAGAATGCTACACAAGTTTAAAAAGTTACCGAAATCTTGCTCATGGAATCAACCCACATCGCAGATTGGGAAGGGAGTATTTAAGATCTTGACAATGTCCAGTCATACTTCCATCAGATTCTTCGTGTCATACGTGTCAAAGAAAGATTCACACGAGTTGAACCGAATCTTAAAACAATGTGAAGGTAATTTACGATGTATCAACAAAATGCATGCTAAGATCATCATTGGAGGTTATGGGCAAAATGTATTTGTTGGGTCTAAGCTAATAGATATGTATTCTAGGCTGGATCAATTGTACATGAAAGATGCACGGAAGGTGTTTGATAATTTGCCTGAAAGAGATGTTTTCTTGTGGAACATGATGATTCAGACGTATGCAAACTCGGGTTTGTCTGTGGAAGCATTGAATGTGTATAAAGAGATGTGTGAACAAAGTGTGGTTATGGACAAGTATACATTTACTTTCGTGCTAAAGGCATGTAGTGTCATAAAAGATGAAACCACGGGTCGGGTTATCCATGGGCATGTTGTGAAATGCGGGTTTTATTTCAATGTATTTGTTGGGAATGCTCTTGTGGCGTTATACGCAAAGTGTCGAATAACCGAGGCGTGTAGGCGGGTGTTTGATGAGATTCCTCAAAAGGACGTGGTCAGTTGGAATACCATCATTTCTGGTTGTACTAACAACGACTGTGTTTTTGAAGCTCTTGAGCTTTTTCATACTTTTCTACATGATGAATTTATTAGCGGGCCCGACCATGCAACTCTTGTTAGCATTCTACCTGCTTGTGCTCAAGCAGCGGAGATTCGATTAGGGTTTTGGATTCATTGTTACATTATAAAGATGGGTTTGGAAAACGATACTATGGTGGGGAGTGGTCTTATTGCCATGTATGGAAATTGTGGTCATCTAGACTATGCACGGCACATATTCGATCAAATGTCTGAAAGAAATATTATGGTATGGACTGCTATGATTAGGGGCTATGGCATGCATGGCAACCCACAAGAAGCACTCAATCTTTTCTCAAAATTTTTGAGTGATGGTTTCCATCCAGACGGGGTTGTGTTTTTGTGTTTGCTATCTACATGTAGTCATGCAGGGTTAGTTGCAAAAGGGCGTGAAATTTTCAAAGAAATGGAAGATTATGGTGTGAAGAGAGGTGATGAACATTACTCTTGTATGGTTGATCTATTAGGGAGAGCTGGTTTGCTTATAGAAGCAGTCGATTTTATAAAATCGATGCCTGTAGTGGCTGGGAAGGATGTATATGGCGCCCTTCTTGGTGCTTGTAGAATGCATAACAATGTCGAGCTGGCAGAAGCAGTCGCAGAAAAGTTGTTTGTTTTAGATCCAAACAGCGGTGGGCGATATGTAACTTTGGCTAAGATATATGGACATGGAGGGCGGTTAAAGGATGCTGCAGCAGTCAGGAAAATGATGGTAAAACAAAACATTAAGAAACCTTTCGGGTTTAGTTCAATCAAGGTTGATAGCGTGGTTCATACGTTTGCAGCAGATGATAAAACTCACCTAAAAAGAACGGAGATTTTTGACACACTTGCAGGGTTTGATAAGGTAATGGCAGAGGCAATTTGAAACACATTATTAAGAGTATCCGCTTGTACTGGCAGTTGGCTTATTTATTGGTAAAACCTTGTCGCCTGTGAAAGACGACATACTTGGCTAGATACAAGATTTGCATTCTAAAGTCGAAAGGACTCCTACAGCTTATATCCGAAATATGGAAGAAAAAAAACATTGATGCGTCAAGTAGGGGTTGTCAACTTTTGATTTTAGAAAGTAGGTTGTTATATTGTGGAGGCAAGTGACGGTGTGAGCTCTTCAAGTCCAAATTCGTTATGTAAGCATGAAGCATTATTGAAAGAGTCAAGGACCCTTTAAAAAAAGATTTTTATAGGTAATCCTTCCGTGAGATTACCACTCCTCCGGTTACTTCAACTGGCGGAGGTGGCAAAGGAGGTAACCGGCTACCAGATTCTCCTTTTTTACTAAAACGATAAGTTAAATGCCTTGAATCCATAAAAAGAGTTAGTTACCTCAAATAAGAAATTGTAAGAAGTTCAATACCTTTAGTCGAGATGTCTAAGAGACTTTTTCGGTATCAACAACGGTCACAACGGTCCTGTAACTGTGGAAAAGGGTTGTGTTTCAATCACTTGAATCAGTTATTAGTTATTATAAAATATTATATAAGTGTAGTTCCATGCAATTTGCCCATTGTTTAAAAGATCATTTGTGAATCGCTCGTTTCATCTCTATAAAACTTTCCTTAAAGTAATACAGAAGTCGAAACCCTTGCATCTTCTGTTTTACCAGTGAATACTTGCAGCAGCTGACACAACATAGAGGTATAAGGATCTGAAGATATACAGTTACAGAATGCCCAAATGATTTTATCGCCATCATAGGTCGACAACTCAGTAATAGTGTGCGACTGTGAGTGAAACGATAATGAACTCGTGATCTAATGTAGAGTAGCAACCAGAAACACCAACAATATATAAAAAAAAACAATGCAATTCACACACTGCTCCTTCACTTAATGTACAACAAATTGGCACATCTATTCACCCACTAAGTTATGCTTGACCCATACGGACCTCAACGACTAAGCAATACATAGGTTTGTTTCCTCCTTTTTACACCAAGTAGCATTTATATGAACATTAAGAATAGGTTCGGAGATCATGTGGTTAAAATATCGGGAAGTGTGGTCGAGTGAACTCCAATTATTTTACCACCGAGATCTGGAAAATTCTCACAGTCAGGCAAGGAATCCACGTTACCATCAGCATCGACCAGTAAGGGATACCTTAAAAGATGACCTTGCAATTCTGTAAACTCATCAGCTACGTAACGTCTCCAGTTATCTTCAGCTACTTCATTAACGCTCTTCACACACTCCAACGTCTGTGCATCCTTATATAAATCCTCTAGTTTACCAAGATGCTCAGCCCACAACGACATTCTGTAGCCATAGATCTGAAATCACAGAAGAAAAACAAGCTACTGACTTGAATATAAATGATGAAAAATAGAACACATGCTTTGTACCAGCTTCAAAGGTGAAGTACTTCTATCTTATTAAAACATGAAGTCGGTTATACGGAAAAACTCGAGTCCAACCAACTATACTGAATATCAGGACCAATTTCCGATCATTTCTTTAATTCATAGAGGACATAATATCTGGAATGGTATTCGAGCTACTTATGAAGAAGCCAGCCCTCTATCTTGTTCTACATATATTCAACGGGAATTTCATACTCATACTAAGCCGTTTCAAAAGTAAGAAGCCAAATACAAGTATGATTCGGTTATTTGGAATCAGTTGATAGCAGTTAGTTTAAGGCTTTAAATTTACCGGATGAGGAACATGCGTGATCAATTAAAAAGGTTAAAGGCCGCACGAGTATTAGTAGAAGTAGCAAAACAAGTGGGTAGGGTAACCAGTCAAAAGTGGTACTTTTTGTTGCATTTTAGAATGAGGCCAAGACATTTTCAGTCCAATTTTTTTTAGTATTGTAAATTATTCTAAAAATTATACTACCTTTGCTTATAATAGATTTAAGAGGTTTTAATGCATTTGAATACATTTTAGATTAGTATCAACTCATTTGACCCATTTCCTTGTTGGTTAATCACATAACAAAACCCGTTAGAGATAAAAACACAACCGACGCTGACCAAGTTAATAAGTTAATGGGCAAACAATTCCACCTCCAAGTGTTATGATTGTAGAAAAATCCAAAGGCTAATCACACATCATGAATCGTGATGGATATGCAAATTATTCTTATCAAATTTCTTCCAAGTCTTCATCTTACCTAAGCATGGTTACAACTCTTACTATCCTAATCGCTCAAATTTAAAAACTAATTTTTGGTATATACAATTGTTTTTATACGTTCAATATTAAAAAAAAAAACTCAAAATGTATGCACTTGTGTTTGATTTAACAAGGTTGAGATTCATTTTTGCAGCAATTGATTAGTTGGTATGGTGAGTTGCTTACCTTGGTGATACATCAAACTACCTCCATATCTTAAGGATCGCTTAGGAATTCATGAAGAGGTCACCGTAACTTACTGAACTAAGCTTAGGTGTTTGTTTTTTAAGAGGTTTTGGATCTGAATCTGAGTACCACGTGTGACGTGTCCACGTCTGAACATTAAGAGGTGGTTCTAACGTCTAAATGTTCATCATTCATATTTTGCTATTTGTCTTTTAGAACATCTAAATGTTTGTAATGATCTATTTTATGATATTTTATATTCAACTATAACATATTTAACGAAATGTAAACTTTTCTAACTATAAAATAAAATATTTTAATAACAAATATCAAACCATAATAATATTGTGAATCAAAATGAATATATTTAAAAGACAGATGCATGCGGCGACCATGAGGAGGACAGTTTAGGGTGTCCAAGTATGTAGAGTAGCGGAGTAGATGTTGGCATGAATTGGTGAAGGAAGGAGTCCGATAGTTAGAGGAGAATGAAAACATAAATTTTGTTAAGATGTTATAAGAGGTAATTTTGTCTCTGATTCATTAAAGGGTTTAAGAGATTTTCACATCTTAATGAAAAGAAAAAACAAACAGCTCTTACATCTTAAAACCTCTTATTGAATCAGATTAAAAAGGATCAAGACTTCTTTCAGAAAAACAAACGACCCCTAGTTTGTTTCCTATTAAGCCCAACTGCCCAAGTAACTGTGAGAATGAGACATCAAGCTTGTCAGCAAGCATCTGACTCAGATGAATCTTCATCTTTTGTGAAAGCTTATAGTCTGTTTCCTTTTGTTTTCTTATTAATAAATCTTCATCTCTTGTGTGTTTGGTGATCATGGATAGTTTGAGACATCAAGCTTATCAGCAAGGGTCTGTCTCAGAGGGATCAGGTATGTTTTGGACTGGGAAGTGCTGAAGAGATAGCAGGCAGCTGAAACTCAAAGCAATTCCTTTTTGTATCTTTTTATTTTTTTATGACAAGACAGCACAACAAGAATTCCACAAGCCCACTTTTTTTAGTACTAAGAATCTTCCTAACCTAACAGAATAAGCAACACAATGTACAGTTCAAATGATTGCCATTTGTTAGGTAATTGTGAATTACCAAAGATTTAGCATGGCATCTATCACTGGAATCAATGTATCATAGAAAATGTATATGTAGAATTTGACACATACAAATGATTAACAAACCTGTCCATGTGGATGACGCTTCTTTGCTGCCCAAGTGTGATGGGGCTGATATGAGCCCATGGCTATTTCTGTGTCCTTTGAACCAGCTAAAGATCTTTGATTAATGTTAGCAGAGCCCACTATTACATACTCATCATCCACTATCATTCCTTTAGCATGCACATAAATCATAAACCGCTTGAATTTTTGTGAATCTGAGACCTATAACATATTCAGCACCAACTTCTCACAAGATTGTACACCACCACATTTTAAATTAAGGTTGTTATTATATTACGATAACAATTCACTTCTTCATTCAGAAGTTGTCATCCCAGAAGCAAATGCCTTTAGTTTTACATACAAGTTATATTGTAGAAATCCAAATAACAGAGATAATTTTGTTCGAAATACCTTCTCATCTGCAGATGCTTGACTCATTTCTGTAGGTAACTCTTCCCGTTTGCCAAGGCAGTAAAAATTTAAATAGTCTTGAGGGTGTGCATCCAGCTGCATAGCCTTAATTTCCTGTGCTACAACGCTATACATTGTTTGCATTGTCTGGCTCTGTGTGTTAGAAGATGTGAAAGTCAAAATACATAAACAGAGATGCTTACTGTATCATGATTTTATCTTGCATCCAAGGAAAATTTATCATAACATAAATCTTTGTTATGTCACTACTCACTATTAAAAAGTTATGAATAATACCTGCCAATATAGAATCTCTTGCACAGTAGCAGATGCTGGAATACCCTCAGGCCACATTGGTATGACAACATAAACAGCAAACCTTTCTCTGGCTCTAATCTTACTAGCAATTTTTAATGCCAGTTCCATTGGGATCAGATTATCAGCTCCTAATAGTTGGAAAGTGTGGAAATTTGAGAAAAACTAAAAAAATGTGTATATTTCATTAGTAATCAAAACATGTAAATATATAACCATAGAAAACCAATGACAATTGCTATCTTGTTCTTATTATATCCTAATGTAAGATCAACCCAAACTAATAATTCAATCATAAAACCTTACAAATACTAATCTAGAAAATTAAATTCTTGACTAATGATTATCTAGAAAACAAGTTATTAATAATAGAACCCTAACAACTTGGAAACTAAACTCCAACACGAAGCCCACACCAGCCTTAAAAACATGTTACCAGATAAACACAATTTCTTAACTAGTTGTGAACAAAGATTGATGGAAAAATTACTTCAAAAGCATCATAGCCAAACACATATGAAGGTCCAGTTGAGCTTAGTAAAGAATATATTTTTTAATGCCAGCTCTATTGGAATCAGATTATCAGCTCCTAATAGTTGGAAAGAGTGGAAATTTGAGAAAAACTAAAATAATGTGTATATTTCATTAGTAATCCAAATATGTAAAATATATAGTAGCCATAGAAAACCAATGATGGCCACGCATATGATGATATTGGAATATAACACACCATCCCTGTAGTATTTTTAATGATATTGGAATATAACATGATGCCATACTGTTAAGAAAAGAATATGCAAGTACTACCTGCATCTTTGTATGATGGCCATGCATATGATGATCCAATGAAATACTGGTTTTCGATATAAATGAAATGCTGAGCTGATCGAATGGCTTGGATATATGCTGTCTGAATGCTTTTGTCAATCACCAGACTTTTTGAACTAATAAGATTCTGCAGCAAGTAAAATGTATATGAAACACATGCAGCATCAACCAAACTGGAGTACTAGAACCATACATATAAGTACTAAGAGGCTTTAGCCCAATGAAACCAAGCAAGACGTCACAACCCTTTGGTTGTGAGTTCATGTTCTCAGTGGAGACATGGGTACATGTCACTTTATTTGCCATTTCAAAAAAAAACAAAGAATTATACGTATATTTACGAGCTCTATCAGCAGTTGTCAAATGAAGTAAACCTGGTAAAATTGAACAGGAAATTCCAGCCTAGATTGCCTAAACATAACCAAAAACCCTATTAGACACTATTCAGGAATACATCAACTAATATAGCGCTTAGAGCATATGACAACACCATTAGGTAGGTAGGAAGTATGCCCCTCTCGGCCTCTCCCGCCACCTACTGAACACCAACCCACTCAACATCTAACTTGACCCATTTTATGTAAGAGCCTGGGTTGAAACGGGCTGTGAAAAATTACCCGACAGGTTGAAATGGCGAAAAGATTAATGCACAGTAAGAAACCACCCGGTCAAATTTTGTTATCATGAACCACGATTCAGGCTTGTTTTTATCTTTTAGTGAAAACACAAAAGCACATACTACAATTATTTTTATCATTAGCTTGTTTGTAAATAGTAATTTTGATACACAGCATCCAAAATCATCTAATATACAATTTTGATACAAGAATACTCCCTATTAAATTATAGGGTTAAGTACTGAATATCATCCTACTTTTCCAAAAGAGTTGATGTAGGCAATTTACTTTTTATTACCCAAATAGGTAACCTACTTTGTGGTGACGTGTTAAAGTAAGGACTTGAATTTTCCGATTAAGGTTTTGGCTCTAGCCAGAGTTCTCACTGTTGGATCACCACCAAACTTTGGTGACCTTACCAAAATTCCTTCCTAGTAGTGATGGTGGAGTTTAATTGGCCTCATGTTGGCCGTCGTTGCCGAATTTATAGAATACAGCAACCCCCCCCCCCCGACACCACCGCAACGACCGCCGACTAGACTCCACCATCACCATCAGGAAGAAGTTCCAATCAAGTCACCAAGGTATGGTGGTGATCCAACAGCGGGAACTCCGGCTAGAACCAAAGCCCGTATCAAATTCCTTACTTATACTTTAACGGCTCACCACACAGTATGTTGCCTATCCGGGTAATAAAAAGGTAAATTACCTACATCGACTCTTTTGGAAAAGTAGGATGCTATTCAGTGGCCTTAACCTAAATTATATTTTAAAAGTAATATATTTATTAACAGGTAATAATAACTTTTATAATTACGTTATTGTATTGGTTGTTCATGTAGAAAAGAAAGGTTTAAAATATTATGAGGCCGTCCCCACCCAACAACACCCATTTTACCCATCTTAAAATTTCTCGTTTTGACCCTTCACCCAACCCAACATGATCCAGCAGCCCATTCTGCCAGCTGTGCTTTCTGGTGTATCTTTTGCTATATAGAAAAGAAGATGATTGAGAAATGAAATGTTTAGTAAGGATGAAAAGGTGAGAGATTTCATTTACTAACCTGTGCCTCACAAACATCAGAAGTTTTGGGAAATCCTCTCAAAGATCCAGAATCAATGGACCGAAAAATCTGTAGAACATAAGACAAACTCATGAGATTTACTTATTCCCTTGGCTTGCTTGAATCCACATATAATGAAAGAAGTTGCTAGCAGAGCCTTCTTCTAACCTGCACATGCCAGTTATCTGGATGATCTTCCTTTGAAACATGCAATAATGGTTCGTCTTCAGGAACTATGGTGTAATCTCCATGTTTTGGAACAGTATATGTAGGACTAATAATCCATGAGATGCGCTCAATCTTTATCAAAGCGTCGTCTTGCCATTGGGCCATTTTTTTAGCAAGGAATGCAAATTCTCTCCACTTCGTAGCTTTTTTCCAACGCTGCTCAAAGTTCAAAAGGACATCATATGCAGCAGGACCATCAATTTTGCAGTGCAAATCATGCCATGGCTGCCTAGGGGCCTTGGTTCCAGCCTAGTAATAGGTAGATAAAAACTGAAATTAGTAACCAAGAAATCATAGGTACAACAAATTTCTTAGTTTAACTAGTACTCATGAACATCAGAATAACTAGCACGAAAAAGGTGAGTGACACAACTGAGAGAGTTAGAGAAGACGAAAGACTACTACTTTGTGTTATTTTTTGTTCATATAAGAAGAGCCTGTAGGTCATACAAGCCTCTACCTCTGGAACAAGCTATTAATCTAATTCTCCAACTCCAACATGTAATTTGATTGTAAACTAAAGTAGGATAATATTCAACTCAGACGTCAATTTATATTATGTTCTGATGTCAAGAAATACGTGCCTAAGTAAGAATTTATTAAACATCTTTTACATATATACGTAAAATATTGTCTTAAAAGTAGTAGACAGACTGATATAATCCATCGTTCCAACTCATAGAATTGAAACATCATCAGAGAAATAACTAAAAAAGACAAACCGTCTTCAATTTCATATGGTTTATATCATTTCTACACACAATAAAAGATTTTAATCCTTAGAGAAGTTAGAGTCAATATTTAGATTAAAAAATTAATATTCTTCCAAATCCAACCTGAGGTCGATTTATACTCTATGGCATACAGTTGCCTTAAATTAAATTGAAAATTATGTTCAACTAATTGGCAAACTGCTTCACTAAAAAATCAGCCTTTCTAATATTGTTTTTTTTCGTTTGGTTACTGAAAAAACAAGAAAATCGTATTCAGAAATAAGCACTCAACATTAGCAGTTCCAGCCAACAGTTTTTATGTGTAAGTTACATCCAATACTGTTTCAGTTCTAAGGATCGACGATTTTGTGGCAAAGTGCTGCATTAGCCATGGCCTGTTTTCTAATTTAAGCACTACTTTGACCATCTACACCTGACTAGCTTAAGCTCACCTACGGAGTCCAAATTAAATAATATTTACTGGGCTGCTACAATTGTTTTCCTTGATCTCATTTAATCCCTCGTAACCTGAAGTCCTAAACTAGTGTAAGCTTGTAGAGAATACTGTTGATCAGCTTCCTTAATAATATAAAGTGGCAACATACAGAACAATTAGAAGGTGTTTTGGCACAACATCAAAAACAACGTAATATGAGTGCACAAATGGGAAACAAGATGATAATTTTCACTCACCGGGAATGTCGGCTGGTGAACATCGTCCTTAAAAACAGTGTCTAGATCGTGAAATAACCTATGCTCAGGAGTGTCATAACGACCATCACAGAGATCAAGACCACCTATGAATGAAGTAACCTTTCTATTATTACCAGATGCCTGGGTATCTACAAGAACACACTTCTGATGGTGTGTAAAAGCAGTTCCGACAACCTGAAACATGGATCAACAAGATAAGCCAACTCCAACATATTAAATTTTAAAACAGTACCAAAGTAAATGAATACAATTACTGTTTGCATATTTCCATACATGTTGTAGCGAGACTATCACAGAACATGAGGTTTTAGGAGTCTATTCTACCTAATATATAGAAAGTATTAGGAATAATATTGACCACTGTCATATTAAAATTTGATGTCAAGCCTGTAGGTGCCCTCTTCTTATTTGAGACCAACAGAGGGTAAGTTTGCCACTACAACCGCAACAGAAACAATGTTTGCAGCAGGCTAAAATACTAAATGTATATGAAAGTGTGGAATTGATGGGTGCGGGTTACTCTCCAGTCTCCATGACGTATTATGGTTTAAAGCAAAGAAATGATTAATTAAAGGATGCCATAGACAATACATTGACTACACCATAGTGTATGAAAATCACTGGAGGAAACAGAAGCACTTGCCTGTTGCTTAAAAAAGCTAAGTTTGCTACTTCCATAACGAGGGGATAGCACACACGTCACAGAAGAATGCTTAAAGAACTTCTTTGTCTCTTCATCATGAGTTCCCATGACTCCAGCCTGCATCAAATATTAATGAATTCCGTCACTTGGAAACATGATATAATCAAGAAAACAGATTTCTTCATACAATCGTTTCTTCTTACTTATAAGTGGTTACAATTAGCAAAAGAAAAAAAATTGAAATCTGCTGAGAAACAACCTGTGAGACAGAGTCTTAACCAGGTAATGAAGAGCTTACAGTTCATCCAATTATGAAGTAACTTTATGTGTGGAGAGTTTCTCTTTAGTTTCAAGAATGTCTTACATGTCCTATAAAGAAATGCATATGTTCACTAGACTAACCAATTCCCTACTATTCTTTACACATTTATAACTAGGAAGTTACATGAAGCAAAGTGAAGCATTATAGGTTCCAAATTCTACTGTAATCTAACCTCCAACAATTTGCAACTTCTTCAAACAAATCTCTAAGAAAAAAAAAATTAAACTTAACTAAGAGCATTCATTAACTAAAAGAGGTTTGTATAACTAATATTGAAATTAGTGATACATCAGCAAATTTTCATTTCTGGTGACATTCAATTATTGTTCTAAAAGACCAGATTCAGATCAATCAATTATTATTTCCTTTTATACCTACTTACCTGAAAAATCAAAACCCTATAAACCTATAGTCCTATCAACAAATGCTTAAAATTCAAAAAGAAACTTAATTTAAACAATCAGCAGGTAAAAGTATACCCATTGTTTTAAGTTCTCACCGTGTTTATGAAGAACTTACTGTGGGAGGTCTTATCATCCCAAACCAACAACAAAACACGCACCCCTTCTTCGGACTTGTATTTCAGCAACTCACCAAGTGTCAAGTCCCCTCCTCTTGGCAGGGGCCGAGTGGTCTCTCTAATCAGTTTAATTTTATGGAAAACAGACCAACCAACAATATATATCATATGATGAGCCTCTGATATGGCATGACATATATCTTCCCAGCACGAATCATGCTGAAAAATCTTACCCCCGTCCAATTTAATCTGAGGCATATTACATTCCGGTCTCACGTGAGCATCTTGATATAATGTCACTTGAGAACCTTTCCTCACAGGAAAATAGGTGTTTCGGACGCCTTTATGCTCCGGATCCCCGGCGATGCCGTGCTGGTAAAGAGGATTTTTTTCGCAGGGAATAAACTTCATCTCCAGCTTAAGCTCCGAATCCTTCTTGCGTGAATTCTCCATCGTGAACCAGCCGGAAATTACATTGCCGGCAGCAATTTTCTCCGCCGGGATCTTAACAGTCCCCAACACGTCAGCACCGAACAAATCATCGTCTTTTACTTGAAATTCCAAGTGAACAAGCGCGTGAGCTAATGGAATAATGAAGCGTTCATCCCACTTAGGGTTTTTGGCGTTCTTAAACACGCGCGTACGCGCCACTGTAGCTTGAGGCACCGAAACCTTAACATAAGGATCACTAGTAATGGTTTTCCGGCGACCAGAACGCAACTTCGTATCAACGGTACCCGCGGAGGAGTTATCTTTCCGGCAAGCCTCGAAGGTGACGCAACGGCGGATGTGACCTGTAACTACATCCATATTAGGTAAGTTTCGTGCTTCAATAATGTGGAGCTGTAGGTCACCGTGTAAGTAAACAATCCTCTCTGAAGCATCATCCGCCATTATTCAAATTCCAAATAACAAATCAACAACGCCGAACCGCTCGTTATCAATTGATCCAACAACAGACGATCAAAAACACGCACACAGAAGCAATTGTGTGCGTAGGTGAGAAATGATTTCCGTGTGATTTTGAAGGGTTTGATTGATCTGTGTGGGTAGTACCTGGCGGATATGGCGGTTTTGACGCTGGGGACCCTTCAAACAGCAAAGCATATCAACAATAATTTCTGTCCATAGCGGTTTAAAAATTTTGTTAGTTTCAAAATGGACCCTTGAAGATTTTAGTTCCTTACAACTTGAGGATATATAAATTTCTATGTGCATTTTCATACTTATAGATAATTAAAATGAAAGGTATGTTAGTTATTTTATTATTTACTTATTTAAATGTTTATAAGTATGAAAGCTCTTAAGATAGATTTATATATAGCTGCACACATCATTTCTCTTTTACTTATTTACTAATATGATAGTTAAAGTTTTTACAGTAAACTTATTTGAAGAATCTATATCGGCTTTTCGTAGAAACTCGTTGAAAAATGATGTTTTAGTTATTCGAGATTTTGGTATAATTAATGAAAAATGTTTGTTTGTAAGTAAGACTTGTCGGAAATAATGGTGACTCAATGGTGTATACGTGTGTATGATGTGTGTGTATGTGTGTCTAGTGTATATCAGTATATGTACGCATGTGTGTATGTATGTATGTATGTACGTATGTGTGTTTGTGTATAAACTTAACAAAAATTGTTTAACCACTAATCTGAGTGTTGACGTCATTTGTTGCCTTTTTTAATTCTTTTCTTTCGCTCTTCTTAATAATTTAATATCTTTTTGTTAATGTTTAATATTTATTATTTATTAAAACCAACTCGTGTATCGTATGAACATTTAATCTAGCCTATGATTATACAATTTAATGAAATGATAGGACAAAGATAATCTATGTGGACTGCTTGCTAAGGGTTATATATGAAGGAATGAGACTAAAAAATTAATAGAATAGTTAAATGGTTTTGAACTCATATTTGTGATTTAAAGATATGAAATGATAAAGATGTAACATGTATTATAAATGTGGATTTTAATTACTTGTATGCATTATTTATGAAATTAATATATATTGCTTGCTGCAAGGCTGACTATGACTACATGCACACGTTTGTTATGCTATGTTGGATAGGATGTTTGTGATATGCACGATAATATGAAAAGATTGTTATAATAATTGAGATGTAGTAGGATATGATATATATATATATATATACTAGCACAGTATCCGTGCAATATGGCGGTTAGAAATAATTCCTACTCGATAACATATCCATTATAAATAACGTAAGACTATTAAATCACGCATTGTAATAACATCGAACAATTTTCGTTCGTAATGTATCTATTTTCTTTCTCATGTGTCCATTTCTTTTATTTCTCTTTTCTTTATAACTCTTTTTTTAATTTTAAAAAAATAATAAAATAAAAAACAAAAAGAATATTAAATATATTATAAATTAAACATTTTGTTTTTATTACACGAATTATGTAAAAAATCTGAAAATGTCTATAAATTTAGGTTACATGTTATTAGGTTTATAAGTTCTATCTATACGTATTTTTTAATACTTAAATTAAAATATGTGTTATATGATAAAATATTTAAACTATTATTTTATGAACATCCATTTTATTTAATTTTTAATTTGTATTTAATATCATATAGGTTGAAAATTAATTTGTATTGACTTAACTTTTTAAAACATTATTTATTATGTAAGGTTTAGTTATAAAAATGATATTTACTAATCTAATTAACTCTATATAATAGTTTTCTTATATGGTTAAATAAAAGGTAAATTAGTAATTTCAAATTACTTAAATTTTAGAGATTTCAATTACTTAAATGCTTTATAATATAGTGTATATATATATATATATATATATATATATAGTGAAAAGATCATTTGAGAACCGTTCTTATTGCGAGAACCGCGAGAACCATTCTTAGGCGTCCAATTCCCTCTCCTTCAATTGGATTGCCCACCCATGAATTCTTTACATGTACCCTGCCACACTCAATCCCCCCACGCTCTTCATCCATGAATTTCATTATCTAAAATGAACGGCTAAGATTAGTTCTCGCGGTTCTCGCAATAAAATTGGTTCTCAAATGAACCCTCCCCTATATCTATATATATATATATATATATATATATATATATATATATATATGGTGAGGTTATAGTGTTGACACGTGGCATCAAGAGTAAGGACAAAACTGAAAAAAGAATTACAAATTAATACTCATGCCCCTCTCTCTCTCTTTCAACCTCCAAACTTCCATTTTAAAAAAAAATCTTACTAAACATTCAAATTATCATAATATATTCATGCTTAAGAATTTTAGCAAAAAAAATATAACATTAGATTTAGTTTTTTATTCTCTTTAATTCAAGATCAGGATCGAAATGTTTTCTAATTTTTTTTTTACGAAAATGCAAATTGTTTGACAAAAATGCAAATGTTGCCGAAAATAAAAAAACAGATAACAAAAAGGAAAATTATTTGACGAAAATACAAAATGCAAAATGCAACTGACATAAAAGAAGATAACAAAAATGCAAATAACCGAAAATGCAAAAAATATTAAGTCATTAACATGCTAATAACCCAATGATTTGCATTTTGGTTCTCATTTTGTATTTTCGGAAGGTGGAGTCATAAATAGAATCAAAACAGAATTCCAAATTTGCCCTTAATTATGCAGTTACTTAATATAATTTTCATATTATTTACAAAATTGTCACCTTAAAATCTTAACCATTAATTTATATGATCCAATGGTCCAGATTTGTTCTTTAGGTTCTAAAATTAAGACTAGGTTCTATGTTAATCATATTTCTATATATATATATATAGGCAAAAGTTCAAACGAGAACTGTTTTTCGTGCGAGAACCAATCTTGATCGTTCATTTTGGATAATGGAATTCATGTATGAAGGGCATGGGGGGATTGAGTGTGGCAGGGTGCATGTAAGGAATTCATGGGTAGACAATCCAATTGAAGTAGGAGAGATTGGACGGCTAAGATTGGTTATCGCGGTTTTCGTACGAAAAATAGTTCTCATTTGAACTTTTGCTTATATATATATATATATATATGATATGTTAGATGAACATGATGTGTTATAGAATCGTATGATTGATTGGTAAACTGGATATTTGATCTGTATTTGTAATGTGTGTTTTGCCGGAAAGCCGGGGGAGGGGGGTGTCAAATACATGCTTGTGACGAGAGTAACTAAATGTTTAATTATTCATCCTTAACTATATTAAAGATATTTTGCGGGGTTTTGTTTTATGATCATTGTTCTTGACTTACGATGTATAAGCTGACATTTGTTTTTTTTAATGTGTATTGTACTTGTGCAGTCTGCTTTGAAAATTGCTTGGTGATGATGGTTTCTGATGGGTAGTTATATAATTTTATACACTAGTTTCCATACCAATTTGAGACGTTTAGTATTATGTAATATGATTTGATTTTCGATTTGTAATGTTGTGGTTTAGATAGCGATTTTGGCAGCTTCTGTTGAGTATTTATCTATGTGGTTTTAAGTTAAACTCTTTTGTTGTGAATGCCTTGATAAAATAAGAAAAAAGTAAATGTTAAATTTTGAAAATCACGTCGTTACAAAATCTTTATTATATTTAAAACTTGTGGGTATGCCTACACCCACTAGTATTGAGAGATGATGAGTAGGAGTATAAGACAATCTTTCTACAATGGTAATGGCAAAACATCCGCCCCACCTCTGAATGATACCATACATATTGATTTAATATATCAATAATCATCTAACTAACCCTATAACAAAAGGTAATTTTGACTCATGTCGTTGCTTTATGAGTTTCATCTTTACCATGTTATGATCTTTGGTCACATATACATGACATAAACATGATTGTGGACAATCTTGTAGATTCACAAAATATTTTTAAGGAATTATTTATATTATAGAGTAAATTAGATATTTGATCCCTATGGTTTATTAGTTTTTATGGATTAAGTCTTCGGATTCAAAAAGTTACGGATTTAACCAGACTTTTTTCTCACTTTTGGGTTCTTTCAACTTGAAATTACTAAGCTACCTTTGTCCCTAGTTCCATTCATTTTAAATGATTTTTAATGTTTAAACACATAATTAATTAAGTAATTAGTTCATTTTCTAACCTAACCAGCTAACCAACACCATTTCGGGTCATCACCTTCGCCATCAACTCCACCACTAGTTTCTACTAAGGCCACCACCGCTCAAATCATAGGTTAAACTTGAGATGACAATCTTCTCGGTGAGTCCGACCATGATGTTCTTCTCTGGCACCGACAACGAGTGTGTGTGTGTGTTAACGGTCACCGTTGTTAGTGATGTAAGGTGTCGGGAGGTGGAGAGTGATGTGTCGTTGGCGTTGGCTGTAAGGTGGTCAGAGGCGGCGAGTGATGTGTCAGTGGCGGTGACAATAAGGTGGTTGGAGGCCGAGTTTGAGTGTGTGTGCGAGGGATTAATTTAATGTTGAAAAGAATTTAAAAATTAAATAATAGTTATTTATTTAACCATTAAAAATAATTTAAAAGGAATAAAAATGAACAAAGGTAACTTTGTAATTCATGTTGAGAGAGACTAAAAGTGAAAGAAGGTAATCTGTAACTTTTCCGTCTCAAAGACATAATCTATAAAAACTAATAAACTATAAGGATCAAATATGTTATTCCTCGTGTATTTATAATACTTACCCAAGTAGGCAAGGACTTGTATGTGAAAGCCTGAGGAGCTTGCCATATTTTCAAATAAAGTAATTACATCCCTCGTAAAGGGAATCATATCGGATTCGAAGAGAGATAGACGTGACCAACCATCAACGTGTATAAAAGTTAATTATCTTTTTTATTTTATTATTATCAAATCTAAATTATTAGAAAATACTTGTATAGTCTCCTTTTATTATTTATAATAATAATAAAACAATATAATAATATATTAAAATAATAATAAATAAGGTATAACACTAATTCTCTCCTTACATTACAACAGTCACGTTTATATGAAAAAATGTTCATAAACAATATTTAATGTATTTGTTGTTACATGGAATGAAAAATTAAATTGAGATAAAAAGATCAATATCTGACTATTTAAGATGTTGGCATTAAAAGAAATAGTCAACCCTGTTAATAGCTAGCTTGTAAGAATTCTATGTCAATATCTCATCTTTTTTATAACAACGAAAAACATAAACTATTCTAATCTTATCTTAAATCGATACATTAACTCCTTAAGTTCGTAATAGGACTTGAATTTATTATTATAAAAATATCAAATACATCTCGTAGTGCTAGGCTATAAGTCATTAATATTATGTTATCTTTTGTTTTTTACCGTTTTTGCTTTAGCTTTGTTGATTTCTTCATTATTTTGTTTTTACTTTTTATTTATTATATCAGATATTATCGGTATTGTTGTTGTTGTTATTAATTTATTATTATTAAAAGGGTTTTAATGGTTTAACCCTCGTAGTTTACCCTATATTTTTTATTTAACCCATAAAGTTTTTTAATGGTTTAACTATAAAGTTTAGTATGATATTCATTCAATCCTTGATGTTTTGTTTGGTTCATGATTTATTCCTCCTGTTTACCTAAAACTTGTTTAATAGGCAAAACCATTTTTTAGTTTTTTTTGTTGAATTTCTTGTTGAATGTTCATGGGGTATGAATATGAACACAACCAAGATCCAAGAAGTTATTTGAATCTTAAAAATCAATGGTGTTCTTCTCACATTCAAACTAAATGTATATATGGAAAAATTGCCGAGAAAGGTAACCTAAATATCAAAAAATTGTTAATAAAAGTAACATCAAATTTTTTTGGCCGAGAAAGGATTATAAATTTTAATTTGTAACAAAAAAGGGTATAATGACCACTTAGACCTAACAAAAAAAGGATTATAAATTTCAATTTGTAACAAAAAAAAGTATAAATTTCACACATTATACCCCTTTTTGTTACAAATTGAAATTTATTATCCTTTCTCAAATTTTGATATTTAGATTACCTTTCTCGGCAATTTTTCATATATATATATATATATATATATATATATATATATATATATATATCTTACTCTTTTATAATACATTTACAATCTTAAAAACTCTTAATTTTAAGTAACTTGAATGTACTAAAATACCCCTTTTTAACCATTTTATTCTCTCTTCTAATTTACTTTAACTTTTAAAATACCCCTTCTCATCTTACTTCTTTATAATACATTTACAACTTTAAAAACTCTTAATTTTAAGTAACTTGAATGTACTAAAATACCTCTTCTTAACCATTTCATTATCTCTCCTAATTTACTTTAACTCCTAAAATAACTCTTCTTAACCATTTCATTTTCTCTCCTAATTTACTTTAAATTTTAAAATACATGTTTTAACCATTTCATTCTCTCTCCTAATTTACTTTAACTTTTTATCTATTTAAAATATCTCTCTAACACTAAAACACTCTCTCACACAAACACAATTATCCACCAACATCAACTTATTAACTTCTCCCTCCTTATTTCACAAATATAAATCTTTTTCTTATTTTAATGTCTTTTAGAATTTATTTTTAAAATTAATAAAATAGTTGATACAAATAAAAAACTGACATTGTATGATACTTTTTCGTGACATTGAATTATGTGAATAACATATTATTATATTTTTAAAAGCAACATGATTTAAAATAGAAATTATTTACCGTCACAGCATTACGCGCGTAAAAACAGCATTGCCGTCACAATCTGAAAACAAATACATTCACGTCAAAACCAAAGACATGAACACATTCAAACAAAAAAACAATGAACAAATCTTACCCAAAAGAGAGACACACCAAATTAAACATAATCTAAATATGAAGATACGGACTAAAGTCATTAAACACACACATAATTGCTTAGGGAAATTAGAAACTAGAAATCAAATTGCGTTTGATGTTCCTCCCCAACTTTGTAAGCAAAACAAAAAATTAAACAAGATTAAAACCCTAAAATTAAACAAGAAATATGTAACGTCCTAAAATATTTTTTTTTGTAATTAAATAAATACGAGTGCATACGATTCATAATCTACTATAATTAAAACATTGTATAAATCAATTACAACCCCGGGTAATGACCCGTTAAAGCTTGAATTCAAGAGTAATTGTTTTGGAATACATCATAAAATACAAAATGGTTTGAACATTGCGGAAGTTTGTGGAAGATGAGCTATCAACCGCGTACTGGAGCCCCGCCGTGGCCATCACCTGAAAAGAAGGTTAAACAACAACCGTAAGCATAAAGCTTAGCGAGTATACTTACTTACAATCAACCATATGGCATCAACTCATCTGTTTCACAATCATGTTACATCTTTCATTCCCGCTACCGTAGTAGATGGTCACAACATTCCCGTCACCGTAGTGAACGGTCTCATCATTTCCGTCACCGAAGTGAACGGTCTCATCATTCCCGTCACCGAAGTGAACGGTCTAATCATTTCCGTCACCGAAGTGAACGGTCTCATCATTCCCGTCACCGTAGTGAACGGTCTAATCATTCCCGTCACCAAAGTGAACGGTCTCATTATTAAGCATAACATAACACATTATCAGTTCATCAATTCATCAGTTATCATTTCATGATTCATCAATTCCGTCACCTTGGGCCATGTGAAAGTCGCATGGAATAATGTACATCATCTCAAAGTCGCATGAAGCTTCACATGTGTAATCATGAATGTCGCATGGTGTACCGTATATCAACTTAAAGTCGCATGAAATCATATGGATATTAATATGAAAGTCGCATGGGCATACATACTCCCATATATAAGTCGCATGAAACCTTATATGCTAACATGGTGCCACATGTGAAAGTCGCATGAGATATACACACACATACATAAAGTCGCATGGAATAGTCAGGAGTCCATATGGAAGTCGCATGAATATCCCCCCTTTCCCATGCGAAAGTCGCATGGGGTAAACACAAAGTCGCATGACTCTCTTACATAAGTCGCACGACTTATGCTAAAAGTTGCATGAACCATTTATAGATAAGTCGCATGGAATATCACCAAAGTCGCATGGGGTATCACCCACACATATAAGTCGCATGGTACATCAGGAAGTCGCATCATGCATTACAAAAGTCGCATGATGCTTATCTTCTTCATCAGTTCATCATTTCTAAAACCTAGACCCCATAGTCAAAAATCAAATTCTTTTAAAACTTAACCAAATCATTTCCTTTTGTTTCAAAACATTTCTCCATTCATTTAAACACTTCCTTCAAAATTTAAACACATTTCATCAAGTATTAAAGCTCATATCTCAAATTCTTTCTCACTAGTTTTTCATAAACCCAAAACTTCAAAACCCAGATCAAAACTCATGCTAGCATCATCCAAACAGGATAAGATTGATAGCTACACTATCATAATGAGATGGGAAACATTACCTAATGATTCTTTTGACAATTCCTTGGGTTTACAGTGATTCTTGATGTCTCCTTCTCTTTGTTTCTCGTGGGTTTTAACACACACACTGTTTTCTTTCTCTCAATGTAACAGTAACAAGATCTTTTGGGAGCTGTGCCCTATTCTACTATATATATACCTTCTAAAAAGGCCTAAGCCCAATTTCACATTGAAGAAGCCCAATAAACATTATCCAACAACATACATATGTCTAGTCCATTAACCACTTTATTCATTCAAGCCCATAAAATATCTAATATATTTCACAATTAAATGTACAACCCAACACAACTTATCACTTTCTCAATAAAATATTCTTTTTATTTATTTTTCGGAAGTTCGGGTATTACAAAACAATTACAAAGCATCACAAGATTGATAACACAAATAGATTCATACAAATTATTCATACAAATATGGATGAAAACCTGGATGAGATAGAGAGAGCAGAAGAACAAAGAGAGAGGGACACCAACTCATCTGCATCGCTTACTACCGAGCATCATTAGATCTCCATTTTCAAATGCACTTGTCTAGAAGAATAGTGTTTGTGTTCATCCACATTGGGAATTGAACCGAAGGAGAAAGAAGGATAGTGTATGTGTTCATCCACTCATACAATGAAGATAACACTAATCTAGAAACCCAATAAATCACGATCGATGAACAAACCACAAACAGATGATGAACAAATTAAACTCGTGAGCTTCGATGATGAACAAATAGAACATTGGTCATCTTCATCCTCTAATTAAGAGAGATAGAGAGAGAGAGAGAGGGAGAAAGCACGTAGGAAAACAATGAGAGAGAGATCGATATTAGAGAGGGGGTGTTTGGTTAAAGTGAAGTGTTTGGGTAAGATTAGGGGGTGTTTGGTTAAATTTGACCTATTGTTATAGGTAAAACTTAGAAGGGTTAAAGTAATAGGTAAAAGAAACTATTGGTTAAATCATTTTAAAAATAATTTGAAGGGTTAAACTAAAAATGAAGTGAAACTTTAGTGGTTAAACCATTTTTACATTGAAAAAAAAACAAATCTATAAAATTATCTTGAAGGATAAAAAGCAAACTAAATCAATCTTGACCGAAAGGGATGTTTATAGAATCAATTTTTGGGTTTTTCTTTTGCAAATTGGGTTATTCATACTTGACAATTTTCTACCCTAATTCAAAACCGATTTGAATTCAAATTATTACTCGCAAAACCAATTTGAATTCAAATATCCAAATTCAACTAAATGCGTAGATTTGTTTATATTTTCAAAGTTTAAACAAAATTTAATTGGAAAGTTTCTAATAAATCTTATATGTTGAATTTTTAATCGGCGTTTGAACATATAAGAATGAGTTAGGAAAAGATTTTTGAAGTTTGTCATTACACTTTAAATGACGAAATTTTATTTATTCATCGGATGAGGAAAATAGAAAATAAGAATAAAGTTACGATATATATATACATATATATATGTATATATATATATATATTCAAATTTCGAGTGGGATGATGATTATTATCGATTCGGGAAAATAAATGTAAACTTTTAAATTGAGTTCAAAACCGATACAAAAACAAAGAAAATGTTGCTAAAAAAATAAGAAACAATAATAAACTAACACGAAACTGAATAGTTAAGGATAAAATAGGTATTATTAAAATTTAAACCTCTTTCCACTATTATCACCCTAACCAGGTTATCTTGATTTCTCTCTTATAAAGTGCTACGTCCTCCTTAAACGATGTCTCCTTTCTAAAATTGGTGACATCGTTGGCCCTTGTTCTAGGCTTGTTGTCTAACAACACTAGGGTTTCAGTGGAGGGAGGGGGTGATTCATCCCCAAACCACAAATGATATGATGTGTGGGTGGACGGACAAACTATATTATGCTAATATTGTGCCTCTCATAACCATGAAGGAGACGGTGCTAGCTTACGATCATCAGGCCAAATCATTCAAATTGCCAATGTTCGAACTTTTTTGTTATCATGGTCAGATGTATGTGCGTGTTTGTTTTTTTAGTTCGTAAAAAACTCAATGTTTTCATCAATTTACTAACAAGTCTAACATTATATAAGGTAGGTGTATTTCATAATAGAATTAACTATGTTATCTATCTAGCACATAAATTTTTTGGCAATAACTTCATTAAGTTAAACAAATAATGATTTTGTGACTTTTGTCACATTGTTTGAGACATTTTCAAGAGGTTACTCAAATAGACAGGAAATAAAGTAATATTTACTTTTAAAAAGAAATTGTAGATTGAGTGCAAAAGCAACTTGGTTGAAGGTGACTTAAAGGTTACATAAAAAAAATCAAAAAAAAAAAGAACATGTAGAAAAATGTGTGGTGGTTGTACTTGAGGAAAAATGAGAAACCTTTCTAAGAAAATGTGCTGTCCACCAGCTTTTAATACTTTGAGCTTTAATTTTTATATAAGAAGTTTTTTATGATATTTTAGCTTTGATTTCTAAAGAAACAAGCTCTAAAAGATAGGTAGTAGTTTCCAAAAGCTTTAAGATGGTTAATTAATTAATTAATATTTATGAGAGTGCTCTCAAAGTTAATTACATTTTAAAAATACCTTTATACTTAAATTAAATTTATTAACATCAATTATTCAAGCCTTACCGTAGTTTCAGTCACGAGTGGTCAAAGGATGCCTCGGAAAGTACCTCAACTAAACCGATTAGACCGGGTATATCAGAGTCAAAGACTCGACTCCTTCAAAAAGTGTCTTAATCAGAAAAAACCCTTTAAAAAAAGATTAGTTATTATTGTTGCACCACTTTTTTCTTCTTTTTTTAAAGATAAACATGTTTTTATTTTAAGCTTTGTTTGTTTTTTAAAGTAAGGTCTTATTTTTATGAAACGTCTATGGGTGCGCAGACGTTTCTGATAAGCTTGTTTGTTTTTCCAAAAAAACGTTTGCGCGCTCGCAGACGTTTCTAATAAGGCCGTTTGTTTTTTCGCAACATAAGACCTTATTTTGTCTTATTTTTGCTTATTTTGAGAAGCTAAAAACTACATCTTTTTTTCGCAGACCTTCTAAACCACATCTTCTTCTGAAAATATGAAATAAGACATAAGACATTTATATATTCTAAAACAAACAAACACCTTAGTCTGTATATTTGGGAAGATGAACTACTCTTTTGTCTTTTCCATTAAACACTATGTTGTGACTATAAATAGAGTTCCCCAAGAGGCCGCTATCTTGTATTGAACGAAGTAGAAATGCTACCATTTAGTTCAAGTGTTTTAACATTTTTAATGGAAAATATTCTGAAAGTAGAAATGCTTCCACTTGCTCAAAGAAAGTAACACACAAAATTTAAAAATAAAAATAAAAAATACATATAAAAAATCAATGGGCTTCGGTGCCACTTCGGCCTTAATTATGCTTCTAAAGTGGAAAGTCAAACTTGTGAAATAATCAGTTCCCACACTTTCTTTGCTCGACCTTATAGATACACCCTAAAGAGTCGATAGTTATAGTTTATAAAGCTTGAAGTTAATTGTTGTAAATGGTTGACAAGTTACTTGCATTGTGCTACATAGCAAGTTTACGAAAACCGGATCAGACATCAAACCAGTCACTCTATTGGTTTATCAGTGTTTTTATGAACCTGATAACAATACATGTTCCGTAAAATTTCTATTAGTTATTTTTTTAGTGTGAATGTATTTTTTTGAAACCATATTACGTGCCATACGCTTATCATCTTCTAAAGTAACAATGACTACTTCAAAAGTATAGAAAATCAACTGGAAGTGAAGAAGTTTAAAGCTTTGGCCGATTCGAAGTTTGAATAATGCAATGGAGAGTGAGGCAACAAGGAAGTTCGAATGACGGAAGTAGACCCGAACTTTGACCGATTCTTTAAACTTTGAAGTTCCAACAGGGATAAATTAGGGATAGAACTTGCTCTATGGATTTTTCCACATCATATCCTAGATAAATTAGGGATTTCGAGACTAAAAAGTTCTTTCTATTTAATGTTAAAGAAGAATCCGGTTATAATCATTTTAATTATTAAAATTAACTATTCTCATAATGTATGTAATATTTTAGTTATACTTGATGATATATAGAATTATGGTATGGAATTAGTTGCGCTTGTGTGTTTAGCTGTTCAAAAAAAAAAAACAACAAAGAAATTCCATCTTTTACCAACAAATAGCCAATCAACTTCTCCAACCCTATAAATTAGTTATAAAACAAAAATGAAGGCAGCTCTATCATATCATATAGGAATATAGGATTAGGATGAAACATTGCCTTTTAATTATGAAGCAAATGCTGTCCAGAAACTCCCTTTGAAAACCTATTTGGTTACCCAACATTAACTACACCTTCATACAAGTTTACATCCAGCAGTCCCTACAAAGCATGGGTTATATACATACATGCTTCTGTACATAAATTACAGGAGGGAATGCCTAATAATTATGTACAACATGTATATATATTATGTACATTAACTTCAATAATCAACTTTTACCAGAATGGACACCACCTGCACAAATCCAAACACCATTTTCATTAGTCAGTGAGGCATAGGCGTAACCGGGACTGCAGGGTAAGTACAGCCAAAAGGACCCGATATTTCAAGTAAGATAACATTAGAACTATTTTAAAATTTTTTTTTCCCTTAATGCTCACTCTATTAGCAACAAGTCTAAAGTCAAAACTCTGGTTTAGGACTGTTGGCGGTAGAGGTGGAAATTCCAACCGCGCTACTTATAAATAGGTCCATTTTGGCCTTTTGGATTGAGTTTTTATCTCGATGGAATAGAAAGATTCGGCTAAAAGGAAATGATTCAAATGGATAGAAGTCGCCCCAAGTGTCTATTCTTAATTCATACAACCTCCTAAAGCATTGTATAAAGATCTTATTGTATCATTGTAATAACGTTTGTTTGTAATCATATTAAGTTGATTATTTATAGAAGGTTTAAGAAACTCGACAGAAAAGGGTTAGTGGGTCAATGCAACCGAACCCAACAGGACTCTTTTGACCCAACCTGTCAAATCTAGTTACCACTTACCAGCCAGGTTAAAGGCCACACTTAGCACTAATATTTAAGTGTATTTGAAATCATACCCGACATAGTTCTGGCACAAATTTTCATGCGAAGTGGCCTGTAAAATTAGCTTTTGAACTTGAAGCTTAACAGATAGCCCATGATCAGCTTCACGAGTATCTCCAAGAATGTTATCCGCCGCCGGTGGGGTGTTTGGTGATGACGAAGAACAAGTTGAAAAATCACGGCCAGTAAGTTTATGACTCATTCTGGCCATAACTACCACCGCACGTTCATTCAGAACATCATTAGCATCGCCAAGTTGATGGACAGCCTACACAAATCACTTGTGCTTATTAATGACAAGTTTTTATGATATATGCATGTATGGATGAATGGATGAGATACAACCACCTGCAAAAGCTCCCTTTCACGAGCACCTCGTTGTGGTTGAGGCAGATGATTTTGAGCAGCTTCGTCACTGTTTACAGCAGCAGGCTGGACATTTGTGCTTGCAAGGGTTGACATTTGTGTCACTTCATTGATGTTGAAAAGACGCCAATTTATAAGTGGATCATGGACGAAGGCCTAATACCACGTGAAAACAACATTAAATCCATTCCACATATTTCAAGAGTTGAAAAGAAGCTCAACATATATACTTTGAAACACAATATATTCTCATTGAATTTCCTACCACAGGGGTTGTAAATTAAATTAAAGAAATAACTGTTCTCCAATGTTCAATTTTTTTTTACTGGTGGCCAGACAGATGCATATGAAAGATGAAGATACTACAACGTTAAGACGGTGAAATGGGCCCCCAGACTGGCTGTGTATTGGGCCAAGACAAGGTCCGGTTCTTAAGGGTATTTATCTAGTGCAAGTCAAAATGACCCAAGCCGGCTTGAGTTGACCCACAAACACTTTATATCAAGACATAAAATTTTGCTTTATATATATTGGGAATAACTTAGCTACACCATCATGTAGTCAGTTTAGCTACATGATGCACACACAAACACTTTATGGGCCCTACTTATACACTATGCACCCTGGTGACCCCACCAAGTGTTTGTGTGTGCGTCATGTAGTAAACTGGCTACATGATGTAGCTAAGTTATTCCCATATATATATATATATATATATATATATATATATATATATAGGGGACGGTTCAAACAAGAACTGTTTTTCGTACGAGAACTGCGAGAACTAATATTGGCCATTCAAGTGGAATTCATGGATGAAGAGCGTGAGGTTTAGTGTGGCAAGATGCATGTAAGGAATTCATGGGTGGGCAATCCAATTGAAGAAAGGGGAATTGGACGGCTAAAATTGGTTCTCGCAGTTCTCGTACGAAAAACAATTCTCGTTTGAACTTTTCCCTGTATATATAGTGAAAAATTCATTTGAGAACAGTTTTTATTGCGAGAACTGCGAGAACCAATCTTAGCCGTCGAATTCCTCCTCCTTCAATTGGATTGCTCACCCATGAATTCCTTACATGCACCTGCCACACTCGATCCCCTCACGCTCTTCATCCATGAAGTCCACTTATCAATTTAACGGCCAAGATTGGTTCTCGCGGTTCTCACAATAATAATGGTTCTCAAATATATATATATAGAGAGAGAGAGAAGAGTTCAAACGAGAACCGTTTTTCATACGAGAACTGTTTGTAACATCATTAACGACTCATTAATAGGGGTACTTTGGTCATTTATATATTTTTCCCAACCATGAATTGCGTCTGGGTGGACCGTCATTAATGTACAAGTCTTGATTTGCCCAAAATACCCCCCTCATTAATGAGCCAATCATTAGCCGCCAAAATTATTAGCCATTGATTAAATTTAATCAAGGGTTAAGATTGGTTCTATTTATAACATTAAAAACTCTTAATTTTAGTAACTTGAATGTACTAAAATACCCCTTTTTAACTATTTCATTCTCTCTAATAATTTACTTTAACTTTTTATCTATTTAAAATACATTTTTTAACCATTTCATTTTCTCTCCTAATTTACTTTAACTTTTTATCTATTTAAAATATCTCTGTAACATTAAAACACTCTCTTACACAAACACAATTATCCACCCACATCAACATAATTTTCAAAATCTTATTAACTTCTCCCTCCTTATTTCATAAATATAAATCTTTTTTTATTTTAATATCTTTTAGAATTTATTTTTAAAATTAATAAAATAGTTGATGCAAATAAAAAAATAAAAAAATTGACATTGTACGATACTTTTTCGTGACATTGAATTGAGCGATAACATATTATTACATTTTTAAAAGCAACATGATGTAAAATAGAAACCACTTGCCGCCGCAGCATTGCGTGGGTACCTTGCTAGTATATATATATATATATATATATATATATATATATATATATATATATATATATATATATAGGCAACAGTTCAAACGAGAACAGTTTTTCGTACGAGAAGCGTAAGAACCAATCTTAGCCGTCCAATTCCCCCTCCTTCAATTGGATTGCCCACCCATGAATTCCTTACATGCACCCTGCCACACTCAATCCCCCCACGCTCTTCATCCATGAATTCTATTATCCAAAATGAACGGCCAAGATTGGTTCTCGCAGTTCTCGTACGAAAAACAGTTCTCGTTTGAACCCTCCCCTATATATATAAGTATATATATATGTGTATATATAGGTGTAGGGGAGGATTCAAACGAGAACTGATGTTCGTGCGAAAACCAATCTTGGCCTTTGATTAAAATAAATCAATCAATGGCCATTAATAGTAATGACTCATTATTGCGCTCATTAATGACACATTAATACGGGGTATTTTGGGAAAATCAAGCCTTGCTCATTAATGACCGTCCACTCGGACAAGTGACCAAAATACACCTATTAATGAGTTATTAATGATGTTACAACATTCTTGCAGTTCTCGCACGAAAAACAGTTCTCGTTTGAACCTTTCCCTATACAGGTGTGTATGTGTATTTAAGAGAGACAGAGAGAGAGAGAGAGAGAATTAATTGCTACCTCCATCATAGCCATGACGCTGTCTTTATTTGTTCGAAGAACTTGCATCACATTTTCACAAGTTGAACGGAAATTCCCTTCAATGCCACTAACTTCCATAGCCTTTACAAGCATTCTAGTCAATCGGAAAGGAACCTACAAAGGGATGCGTATTTGAAAGAAGCATAAATCATAAATGAGAAATGAAAAACAAATAATATAAAAGAATGCTAAAAGAGGGTTAATTTAGTAGGATCAAACCTTTTCAGGGAACTTTTCACGATTCATTGACGCTTCAAAGCAATCTCCAAAATCGATATGCAAGATCTTCCCACTATGTAAAAATAATAAGATACTCAACAATATTACCAATATTAGAATACAAGTACATATCACTTAATCTATCATTATCAAATACCTGAAGCGATTTAGCATGAGATTGCTGGGGTGCCTATCACCTAAACCAAGAAGGTAACCAACCTGTAACATATGTCATTAGTTCCAATAAACAATAACATAAATACGAGGATTAAAAAAAATGAATGGAAGTCAAAGGAAAGCCAAATATGATAAACACATACAATACTAATAAAAATGTGAGATTTTACAATGGACAGATATAAAAAAATATCAAATGCTCATACCATACTCATGACAGCCAAACTTCTAGTATAATTAGTCCTCCTGTCCAGCCAGACTTCTGAAGTGCGACTTTTTAGCCAAAGCACCTACAAAGATGAAAAGCCGTTAATAAAAAAGAAAGGAGGTTCTTCTGGGTTGGACCCAGCAAAACAGAGTCTGCCTAGAACATGTTTTCAAGTATAAAAAAGCATACATACCCTTGCCAAGTCATTTCCTTCGGTATTATCAAGAGCATACTCGAATACTTCCACTTTTGCTACAAGTGGCAAATGATCATAATCTGGAGCAAAACTAAGCATATACTTATGCTCTTGATTCAAAGTGATCTACAGAACAAGAAGCAAATAATAAGACGCGCTATATATGCGTTTGAGTAAGAGAGAGAGAGAGAGAGAGAGAGAGAGAGAGAGAGAAGGGGGGGGGGGGGGGGAGGGAGGGAGAAAAAACCTTTCGGGCATCCCTGTACTCTCTGATGAGTTGGTGCAGGGTGTCACAGTTAGGGACCCACCCAATTAACCCGCTATTTGGAGATAATGGAATAACCTCGTATCGTTGAATGGAAAGATCTTTTTCTGCAGTTTTTCTAGAATTCTCCAGCAGTGTATTTACCAAACCAAAGAGCTGGCAGATAGGAAAAGTGGTTAGCAAATTTAATTAATAGGTAAAGAATTCTCAAATCCATAACAATGAAAACCTGCATGACTCGTTCATCCTGGCGTAAATCTTCATGGCCTTTCAGCAAAAAAGCATAATCTTCACCATCACTACCATGAATAGTCAGTTTTCTGGGTCGTTGTTTGGATGTAATGACAACAAGCTGTGGTGCAAATGAAGCAATTGTCACAACTGATGAACCTGCAAAACATGAAGCAGGTAATGTATATTAGTTATGCTTCTCCGGTTCAATATCAATCAAAATATACTGATATGAGATCATTATACCTGCACAGTACGTCCCTGGAACAGCAAGTTCTAAGTTGCGGCACTCTACTAGTGCTGGAGAAACCGACTGGTTTTGCACAACCAAGTAACAAATTTGAGTTAGAATCAACAATAGTTTGATTTCATTATGTAAAAAAGGAGCAACAAAGTAACCTCAAATAATTCTTAATACTTATACAATTGATGCATCTTATTTCATTAAGCTGTCACCAAAATAATTTCCGGATTTAGAAAAAAAGATACAAATGCTTATGTTGCGCGCAAGGAGTTTAGACTTCTCTATACATGACGCAATACTTACTCTTAGCAAGGACAAATTTAAAATGTAAAACATCCACAAATTTTGTACTTGTGAGAATCACTAAGGATTGATGAAAGATGAAAATAAAATCAGGATGGTCATGGCTGAGGTTTGAGTGCCTACTGTTAAATATACATAAATGCTACTTCTCCCGGAGACGATGAAAACATTATTATGGTTTCAATGCTTTCCTATGCATAAGATTTCTCCAACACTAAAGTGCTACAGATGAACAATCCTAATCTCTGGTAACTTCAGCCTATGGAGAAGTTTTCCTCGATTTGCCACTAAATAAACTCGCCAAACATAGTTAGCACTATTACCAGGGTAGGTCTTAGAAGACGATATTTGCAAACATTTTGAGAACATGTAAAACGCATAAGCCCTTTTGTATTGGCCTAAAAAAAATAGGTAAATGGACAAAAAAAGTTACTTGCCTGTAAATCTAGCGTAGTGAGAGATTGAAGCTGCTTATCTATCCGTCTAAAGACGTGATAATAGAGATCCCAGGCCTGAAACAAACACAAACAGTTTAATTCCTCAACACCCTCTGTGTGGATTAATAAGGTACATTAATGGCGGCCTCAGTGTAAATAGATATGCATGCCATTAGAAAGGAAAAACGTGTTAAAAAAAGATGACATCTCTTTGGTCAAATAATGAATGCTGGAAAAAGTATCCAGTTCTTAGCAAGTGAAATCAGATATGAGAAAACTTGTCTAGAATGAAAGAGGGAGAAATCAGAAAACATAACATGTAGCACTAACAATGAATTCTTTGAAAGAATAATACAATCCAGGTCTTTGTAATAAAACAAAAACTTGAAAAAACTTTCATGCTGCAGGGGCGCATTCTATGGTGTTCCATGACACTCCGTCACTTTCCACTAGCACAGTTCATGAAACCCATAATCAAACCCAACCCCACATGCCATAAATGTGTTCAAAGAGATCAAACATCACAGCCATGTAACAAGACAAAATTGAAGAGATGCACATGAGTGCAAATGAAAGCAAAAGTCCAACCTAAAAACATTAAAATCGTCGTACAGTAATTAAGAGGATAAATGCTTTAGCTGTAATCCGATACAAATTTTTTTTAAAGGCTACAAGAACTCAAAAGGCATGCTACAGCCTGCTACATGGTTCATTATTGATCAACATACATGTTCAATCACATACGTAAATGCAAAGATTATCTATAAGTGAAGATGATGCACCGCAAAAATTAACACATAAATGTAAAGATTCATCATACCCGAGTAAGCTCAGCATCTTTTCCAGATTTCTTATATTCCATACAACATTCATAGGCCTCTAACAGTTCGTGATGATATGTCTGAAATTCCATAAAAACACACCAATCAATATAACACAAACCATACAGAAATCTCTTTAAACACTGATCAGAAGATATATACATCACGGATCCAATTTGCCATATGAAGAACAAGGCCCAATGCTAACGCAAGTCCACATAGACTATGCATTGCATGCAGTTTAATAATATAAAAGGACTTATCAAAGCTACTAATAAGAAAACCTTTAGCAACCTGAATAAAAGCTTTCTCTTTTACTGTTGTGTTGTTCCTCATTGCGCCTTCTTCAAGCATTTCATGTAATGGTTCTAAAACCTTTAGCATTCCCTCAATGTTATGTTCACCGAAGTACAAACGGCTAGCTTCTTCTAGTGCCTCGTGCCACAGTTCATGCCAAAGAATTGCAACCCTAATCAACTCCTCTGATACAAGTTGTGCCTTCACATAGCCAAATCAAGTTGTCAGCCAAAAGTAGGAAGAAGCCAAAATAATATCAAATTGACATTCGTAGTTATAACTTCACCTGGTCCACCAAAAGACCACTGTGTTGCCGAACTTTGTCAACCACTTCCTGAGCTGCAGCTTTGCGTAAATTGCTTATTGACTTACAAGCCACAAGAAGTGGGTACATAAGAGCCTGAAACAGAGTTTGAGATTCATAAGTCTATCTGATGCTGATATGCACTATTGCACTAAGGGTGGGAAGAGAGAGAGAGAGAGAGTAGAAGATAAACTGCAATTTAGCAAATATGTTATATGTGCTCTGAAGAAATTTACTGATTTACTACCCCATATTAAGGCAAGTTAAATTGGTTTTAGAAATATAAGCCGTCAATGGCATGATATTACTTTTCATCAACAAAGCAAAGATACAGTACAAGACCACAACTACTCTACATGCAATGTTTGCCAAAGTTGGATCAATTACCATGCAATTAATGAGGCAAAGAAAATTAATATCGTGACGGAAGCAAACCTGTGGATGGCTTTGTCCAATGCGAACCAGAAGAGATTGTATTAATTCTCTCACAGCGTGATTATTCGAATGTATTCTGGCAATTATTTGGGGTAAAACGACCAACCACGTGTCAATATTAACATGCGAAAATCCTCTCTGTAACGCTGTTTGAACCTCAGCAGTAGCTCCATGATTGAACCACAAAGTGAGAAGACGAAGGATATCCTAGAAACCAGACAAGTAACTCAAAAGCATTAAAAAAATATGAAAATTTTGCTTAATCATTTATCTATCATGCGTTCAAAATAAGAATAGAATGAATAACAATAAGTAGACTGAATATGCATAGAGTTCAATAAATACAGAACCCACACGAAGGTTGTGACAAACCTGCAAGCTATCATCTACCCCTTTAGCATGTGCTGCACAAGCAATAGAATGAAAATACCCAGTGACTGCAGCTACTACAAATTGTGCAGCAAAATTAGGAAGACCTCTGAGTGTGTAATGAGACATCACTGCTGTATTGAAGAGAGCCCAAGTATGCCATGCTTTTGCCCACTTTGTAGCACAATGAGTTGCATGCCTGAATGAGCTAAGGATTTCTAGAAGATAGACAAATGGATTACCAGATAAGATGATTCATTACATGTCTTTCAGGTAAATAACATCAAAATTTATCTGCATTAAAGTGGCTACCTTGTATAGAATCATCATCAAGACCAGGGGAAAGAGCCCATTGCCAAGCTCCCAGTTTTAGATATACACGTGCCATCAGTGATATGTTTGGAGCACCAACCAAGCTAGTCGATGCAGAAGCTTGAAGACCAGAAGATGTACTTGAAAGCTCTATGGCTAGATCCTAAAGAAATAAAATGAGTAATAAAAAATAAGCCAATAATTAATATTTAAAAAGAGGGTTATAATTACGATCTCTAAAAATTATAGAAATGATTAACCTACCTGCAACCTTGCAAAAGCTTCCTTGCGCTTCTGGTCCTCCCCAAGTGACCATTGGTATTTCAAGTATGCAAGCATTACTTGTGGAGGCCCATGATATCGTACAGTCTCGGGTGTTGTTTCTGGGTCAAACTATGTAAAATAGTAATAAGTAAATTACATATTTGTTAAGGGAGAAAAACATTGAACTTGAAATTTCGATTACTTTGATAACAGAAGAAGAACAACAACAAATTACCGACCTGCAAGAGTTTAATCAAAGTGGACTTGGCTTGACTAATCCTACCACTTTTTCGGCAAAGTGAAGCAAATTTGAGCCAGGTTTCACTATCTTCTGTAGGAGGTAATACAAGGGACCTGACTGCCAAAAGAGCTTGCCAAACCTATAAATCCATATTTTTATAGCCTTCATTGAAAGAAGAGACAACACAAGGAATATAACTTTGCAATTATCAGTACATTGATTAGGACCAAAAAGAGAAACAGAGTAACCATAAATCTCTGGGAGCTTTGAACAGTTAGCACGTAACTGAACTTATTCAGACAACAAATACAAGTAAGCAGTGCATGAGCATGTTTTGAACCAAATGGATATTTGGATATGTTGAAAAAGGAATGTTGAATAAATCATGCATGTGCTAAACGACACAACTAAAATTCTTTGAAGTACCATATTTACCAATCAGCAAGTCTCCAGATTATCTAGTAGATCAGTGGTATAATCCAAATTCAATAATCAGGTAATACATCCTTACACTCTCACTACATACCTCAACGTTTCGTTTTGTGCCTTTAATACGCTCATTCCACATGTTACGTATGAGCAGTCTTCGCCCCTCAGCAACAGGGTTGACAACCGGAAGAGTACAGTAATCAATGACCTGTGAAAATAAAATAATAGGAGTTCATACTTTAGAACAAAAATTCATTTAAAGTGACAAAACAGACCTTCAGGAAATGCTTATGAAGGAAATACCTCCTCTAGCTCTGACAATTGTTGAACTCGAACCATATTACTGTACGCACGTTCATAGCTCTCAAGAACCTACACATCATAACATAGTCAGCACAGAGGAATCCAAATACCAACTTCCATGCATAATAAACTCCCACTAGTATTTTCCCAAGTACTTTGTCTTTAACAACTTCATAATAGTATTTCTATGCGAATTCAATCATCAGATATCGAGTTATTCAAAAAAAAGAATGCAACCCCCTTAGCCGAGTTACGTAATAAGGAAATTTGCATGTTGTTGTGAATAAAATTTTACAATATATTATGCAGAGTTATGCAAAGACCCATGAATATCAGAAATCCAGGATGATATTCATGTTATACAGGTTTGTACCAAATATAAATATACAATACAGAAGATATGATAAACTAACCAATGCAGCAAGCTCAGTTGCTAAGCATTTCCTTGCTCTTTCGACATACTCACGTGCTTCATCATACTGACATATAAAATAAAAGTTGGCAAGTAATCATACGAAAAAGTAGAAAAGAAAATAAATCCAGATTCCAAAAGAGTACCTTTCCCCTACGAACTAAAAGAACAGCCCTGAAGAATGTGCCATTGCTGCCTCCATCACCTGTTGCGGCAGTATTTCCCAACACCCTGAGTTTAGTTTCATCACCATCATCCAGTTTAGACACGTATTCTGCCATCTGATCCCACTCGCCCATGTTCCAGGCAGCACTAGCAGCCTGTGGCAAGAGAAAAAAATGGTTAGACTAATGTTACTGGCTTCAGTACTATAATTTATCAACGGACCATTGGTGCCATTTCTAATCGAGCAGCTGGCTCAGCAGGTGTCCAATATTCCCTACAAAGGTTGTTAAGCTCTTCCCAACGAGCCAGTGCAGCAAGGCTCCTCATCCGTCCTAATTACAAGTGAACAAATAAATATTTTTAATTATGATACTTTTATATGATAAAAATATGTTACAAAAAGTATAATTATCTGTACAGTAAACGAGAGTGCATAAACACATTAAGGCCTTGCACATGGTTACTCTAAAAGCCTTGTTAGCACAAATTGTGAATGGTTAGAACACAAATACATTTTCTACCTAGTATGATGATGAGTGTATTCCATGATGAGGGGTAAATGTAAGAAAGACTGTTATCATTTGCTATTATATCTTAACTGTACTATGAAATTCTTCACTTTGGAAGAAGTAATCAACTCGTTTTACTATTAAACTGTAAGCTAAGATGCCTGCAGAAGAAGATTGGTGAATATATGTTTCCTAACCTAAATCAAGAATACGCTTCACAAGCACTTAGCAGATAAATAAATTCATAACAGCATAACTTAAACGATACCTAGTGTGGCATCCAAAATGAGATGTTGACTTGTTGCCTGAGCAGATTTTGCAGTGTATGCCTTAAGGGCATCATCCCAACGCTGCAATTTTTCATACCTTTTGTTCATAAGCAAAATAACTAATTAGTAACAGTATTTTCGATAAGCAATTTTTTCCGGACAAACATAATAGTAAAACGGGAAACGAAGAGGGTGCAAGTAAATGAAAGATCCCAAATAAAATACCAAGATTCTTTCAGCTGCACATCCAAGCGCTGTTGAGCATATGTCAATATTCCAACTGCGGCCTAAATAAGATATATAAGTCAATACTCCAGAACACTGACATTAACTTTACAAGGAGACTAGGGGAAGATAATGTTACATTATTTCATATGAAATATGAGAGAAATAGAAGTATACAAAATATTATATTTACACACCTCATGCTGATGCAACTGGTTATTTATATGAATGAGTGCTTCAACTACAGCAACAGGATTTGCATCCATCTTTTTTGAAAGTGCACCTTCGAATTCCATCTCTTTGTAGTGCAAAGCCTTGGCAAATGCTCGACACTACAACCGAAAAATTCATATAAAATAAAGTAATAAACAATGCCTTGCAAAATGATACGTAATCTTATACATCAGAAGGCTGTAAATATAACTTTGTAAGCAATCACACCTTTTCAGCAAGGGCACCAAGGAGACGAATGTCAATAGGAAGGGGTTTCTCATCATGTTCCATGAACTCTGCCTGTGAAATATGTATTGCAACTTGATTTAAAGAATCAACAAAGGCATATAAACTATATAGGCAACACTTCAAAAATCGTCATCTGTTATTCTTGGTTATCTTCTCAAAACTATCATGCAGCAGAACTACAGTTTCGTATTAAGAAGCAACAGAACTCAAAAATACACAGGAATCAAGGGAACCACGACATGCACTGCCATATATAAATGCAGATTAACATTTAGTTAAGAAGTTAGGTCTTGAAGATTAACACTATTTCAGCGAGAGAATGGTATTACAATATTGACAATTCTGTTATTGAGAGAAACAATGATACGTCAATCAAGCAAGATTGAACATACAAGAATCTGCATCCATCTTAAATAATCATCTTTTTGAGATGAACCAATACAAAGTTATTGGAAGATCATGACATTACCCTACTGCTTTCTGTAATTACATACATACATTATACATACATATATATATACATATATATATATATATATATATATATATATTAACATACATATAATGTGACAAAACATGCATTGTATAAGATCTACTTGCAACATGGATCCAAAAACTTCTTATTAGAAGCAAGCAACGAGAACGTGAGCTTGTTAACACAAAAAGAAAGGTCATACCAAGTTTAATAATGTCGCGAGAATTTCAGGGGGTATATTAGGAGAAGAAAATGCCATCTCCAAACTGCGAACCAGGGCTTTTTGACTAGAGTCATGGAGTTGTGACCAGCAACTAACAAATCCTGCCGCAAACAGCTCTCGTCCAACAAATGGCTGCAAATATTCTGGTTAATATTGAACCTTAAAGAGATATATTTACACAAAAATCAATTTAGCAACCTGTAACTGTGCAAGCCTAGCACACGTTCTTAGAGCTGGAGAAGGTGATTCTTTAAGCAATTCAATGCTGAAATGCCTCATCCATTCTGCCCAATCTTCTTTTGTGCTACGTTGGGAAGCTTCTCCAGCAGCACGTAATCGGCCATCATTAACCTGCAGGAGCCTATGATCAGCAAAGTAAAATTCTAACCAGGGATTATTATCTGATGCTTAAATCCTTCGGCTTTTTCCTGACCTCATAGATTGACATAGAACGCTTGAACGACTCACATTAAAAAATGTATTGAAGATTTTCAACAAGAAGTCACATGTTACTGACTTCAGATAGACTGAAGTAAAATGAGTCACCGCATGTACAGTATTGAGAAATAACGACAATATTGATTCAAATGTCGCACTTGATAAGCGGTTAGAGTAACAAGATACACGGAATGGATACCTGATGAACTTTGAGCTGTTTGTGCACATCTTCGTAAGGATCATTCTCCATATCACTCAAAGGATCACTAATAACCTCAACAGGAGGCTGCCGGATAGATTTTTGTGCTGCTACACTGCCCAAGATTAAAGTACCACGTCTTTGCAACCGCCCCTCGATTTCTTCAAATTCCTTGTGCTGAAAGTCAAAGTATGTCAAACACTTCAATATCTACAATCAGCACATCATCTTTCACAAGAAATTAAGTACAATTAATGATCAGAAAGGAAACCCGTAAGCGATGCTTAAGAAGAAGTTTGTGAATTGATGAGATGAAGATGGTAAAGTCCTCGCCAAGAGCATGTGCCAAACAACAGAGTGCATCAACAGCATCCTTCCTAAGCTCGTCATTTTTTCTGCATACATTAGGATAAAAGAGAAATATCATAAATTCATAACACATTATAAATCCTTTGAAGCATGCAGTTTATAATTCGTATATTTGAAGGCCAAAAACAATTGGGAGAAAAACATACCCATCCAATACAAGCTTCAGGTGATGCACAAGTGCTGATATGTGGCCTGTAACCTGATAAAAACAATAGAAGATAATGGCATATAGTCAATACTATAATATGTGTGTGTGTCACAATAACCCTATCAAGTCCAAAGGTCATCATCACTGCCTACCTGGACACAAGGAATCAGTCTTATCAAGGTCTTTATAGCAGCACGCCTTATGTCAACAGAAGCATCCACTTTAAACAGTCGTATGAGTGCAGGAAGAAGGAGATGCATATGTTCATCCAATGTTCCTTAAAAAAAAGTTACAATACAGATATATGACAATTAGAACGTTATTACAACTCGAAGCCACGAATGACAATCTGTTATTTCCACAATCACTAACCACCAAATACTTCCAAGGTGCGAAGAATATCACGGACGTAAGTGTAATCATTGCATCGTTCAGCATCACTCAGAACTTGAATACAGCATGGGAGAATGACAGGAAGATATCTCCTGAATTCGTCATTGAGGGCCAAACATAGTTGTTCGACAAGGTGCAGGATCTATGCAAACAATTATCATTGCACAATTAGGATAAAAAGATACTATATTTTTTGTTATATCTACATCATTGCATTTTATAAAAGTATTAGTACTAGAAGGATAGCTAAGAATTATATTCCACATAAGCAGACTTTACCGGGGGTCCATGAACAGGACGGTTAGTTGCTGGCAAACTGAATGATGACCATAACTCGGATATTAGAGAAAGCAACTCCGGTAGATATTTGCGAATGTGCTAGACATGCAACCAATTATGGTGAATGATCTCCTGACAGCTAAAAACAATAACTTTTTGATTTATACAGAAAAAAGCATAATTATACCTGCCGCACGATTGAAACAAGAGTTCCAAGCTTCCATGTTATGAACTCTTTTAGACTATCTTCACATGTGCGGATGGTGTGAAAGAAGTCAGGTAAAACCTAGAGATTGAAGAAGATATGTCACAAGTTTGCACACTATGTAAGAAGCAAAAGAAAATATCAGAGAAATCAGAAATCTCTAAGTCGGTGAAACCTGACAAAAGGTATATAATTTATCTATAAATTGTATGAGTTGACAATGGAAGGCAATGCCTTTGAACTTCTTTTTTTTTTTTGAAAAGCACCTTTGAACATTTGATATCAGCATAAGCAAGAACCCTTTCTTATATTACACTTTTTCTCCTTTGATAAAGTCATTAGGAGGTGAAAGATGCATGAAGTAGCTGGCCTAAAGAGGTCTACATAGTTAACCAGTACAAAACCACCTGCTGTTTTCCTCTTTAACTTCTTTTAGAATCTACAGGAGTGATATTTTCAAGTTGAGGGCAATACGAACTCTATTTGTTTGCTCTTCCAAGTTCCAACATGCACTTTTTTCTAGTAACCATCGTCACTAAAAGCTAACAAATCTCCATTTCATATTGAAGTTGTCACTTAAAAAAATTGAACATGCTATCTCAGACTGCGCAACCTTCATTTTATACCCTTCTTTACTCGATATATGTTTCTAAAACATAGTTAAAACTAGATATACTCAAATTAAGAAAGAAGTATGAACAACAGTTCTAGACAAGGTTTGCCAATACCACGAAGTTTTGTCACTCTTATTCAACAATGATATAGGACAGATCAACTAAGATACACTGGTAACATTGACAGGGTGGTATGGTCAAGATAAACATGTGATGCATCGATCGTGATTTTCGAGACAGCAGAAAGCAAAAAAGAACATCAAGCAGTCTCTCCATTCTTGTAAACCATGAATGCTCCTAATCCAAGTTAATCAAGCTACGATAGTAGTTACATTGACAACAAGACAATCATACTTCATGGAGCTACCCAAATAGCAAAAAACTTTGGGTTAGCGAACATACTAAATAGAGTAGTTTATAGACATTTTCCTGATACCATCAAAACTGACCACCCAAACTTGTAGACATAATAAATGTTGTGTTGGTCTTAAAAGGTGATATAAAAAATCAATTCAGGTTTATAATGAAGCCATATTGCTTTGGCTCACACAGGACAAACAAAAATGGTACGTGGACTAACCTTTGGCAAGTATGGCACGCAGCCAAGACCCATCGACTGATTTTGCAAACAATGAAAAAAAAGATATTAGAGATCAATGCAGCAGAAGAATGAATTTACAACTAACATGCAGCACTATACAAGTAAACAAACCTTGAAAATAAACATGAGAGATCCTACAACTTTTTGATGATAACTAGAAAGAGATGGGTCCCTAAGTATCCGGATGAGCGAATTGATAGCAACCTGCAAGTAGTAGATGTGAATAGGCAACAGGTGTGATGCCATTTGTCGATTTTTTCTATTTCAGACTTACAGTGGAGAAATAATCTTCTGATGTTGCAAACGACGGCCAAAGATCCATTGGCAACTCATCGCTGGACTGAATGTGTGGGCCTGCATCATTGGTCGCACGAGTACCATCACCAAGAGGTCCTGGCAAGCTTTGCTGATTGCGCTTATGAACATGAGGATCCAAAGCACCCATTATGCCAAGAACCTAGTCATCATTGCCACAGAATTTCAGCATAATTCTACATACAAAAAGTTTTAAAAAGCACTCAGCAACATACCTTCAGAACTTCCCTACGTGTAGACCATGCCAGCTCGCCATTTAACAATTTTAAAAGCAAGCCGAGCAACAGCGGGTACTCATTATATGGGGTGATGACATAACTACGAACAAAAACCAACCAAATTTGGTAAGATGTTTATATGGAAAAATTATAAAAGCACACTACTAGCAGACATGTACCAGATACTGTGGACATCTATCAGATCTAATGTTCGGAATACTTTTTGAATTCTACATATAGTAAAAAATATATTTGCTTTTAATTTTGCTTGAGTAGAAGCGTTGAACATACCCAGTGCTCTGTACAACCTGACCAAGAGTTGCAACAGCAACCTCACGTTTAGTTGCAGCAGCTCCATCCAGTAAAGCCTCAACAATTCTTGGCATAAGTTCGGGAATATATTCTCTCATAGCAAAGCCTCCCTGATTATACAAGTGGGAGTGAAAAAGTACACAAGCATGTAGTGCAAAGACCAAAAAGTACAAAAGCGTAGGTTCTAAACAAGAAAATTACTTTAAAGTCATATGCATTTAAAAATCAGATAGATCACCACAAAAGAGGTTCACACACGACAAGGATCAGGCATGGCTCAAATGCACCCAGTAAATACGTATGCAAGTATGAATAATAAATTTCAGTGGATGAATAGTAAATGGAGCACACAGCAGCAAGATCTAAATGTGAAATGTTCTTCCATAGCAAGAATCATAAATGTAGTATTATAGTTTAACAAAAAGGGACAGAAATACAATGTTATTTCTAGAACAAAAATATCAATGACTTTAACAACAAAAGTTTAATAGAATTCACCAAAAACTTGACTAAATAATAAATAAATGTCAGTGCACAGATATGCTTCATCAGTAATATCTTTATTGCCTAATCAGTGAAGGAAAGAGCAGAGTTGAGATTACTTCATCAGTGAAGGTTTAAATTGCCACTATTGGAACTTCATAAAAAGTAAGCCAAAATACAACTGAGAAGAAACGAGTACAAGCATCCAACAAGGTGACTTACCACTCTAGCAAGATCCCCCACAGTCACAAGAACCCCACTGATGATGCCATTGTTTGCATTCACTCCTGTTGCTCCTTCACATAGTTTAGCCAAAAGCGCCTGAAAAAAAGTGCTTGAGCTTTGCAAGAAATTGATAAGCAAACATATAATGTGAAAGCTTATTACAAACCTTGTGAATTGGAGCAATGTACGGAATAATAAGTCGTTCACAGCTGCGGATTAGGCAACCTAATAACTTTGCACTCTCTTCTCGGCATTTGTTGTCAGCACTATTAGATGAACAATAATTAAAAAAACATTGTAAAATAATACCCCATATCAAACATTTAAAAAATTGACAATAAAACAATTGAATACCTTTGCCGAAGATAAGTTAATAATTGAATAAGGTGGCGGCGAAGTGCTGGAAAAACATATGCAGGATTCTTTTCAGACAATCTACCAGCCACAGATATTGCATACTCCCGAACTTGAAGATCCTAGCAGATATACAAATACATCAATAATTTTAGCTAGCCTGCTCAACATAAGGCAATGGCATTCTCTTTCTGATTTAAGTCGATGAATAATTCGTTAAGCTCTGTAAATGAATATTGTTTAAATCAACACAACTCAAGAACTATGGAAATTACTAGAATTCAGATTCAAGTAGTAATAAGCACATTCAAGGAAAGAAAACAGCATAAAAAATGCAGGCAGCATTCAAAAATATCTGTGCACCTGTTGCAACTCGAGTCCATTTCCAGCAACAATCCAACACCAACATATAGAAGCATTAGAGGATTAACATTTTACATACCATAGTAGCATTTATCAGATTCACAAATGACAACATAATTCTGAAAAGAAAAAAAAATTAAAAATTCAGTGCAAGAGTTCTCAACGCCCAAGATGTTTAATCCAAAGCAGACAAAACACATTGCATCGCCCCAAATAGACCGACAACTGAGCACTCAGTTAAGTAGTTGATTTTCCCATCAAAGATGCGCATTAGATTAGATGTACTTAAACAGTATTTAGTATTTGTCTAGAGGGTATTCAGATATCTTGTTCTTGTAACACATTATACACAATAATACAGTGTAGACGATTCGGTAGTTAATTTTTTATATCAGAACCTTGCTGCTCTGAATCACCATCACTCCCAAAACCCTAGCTGTTTAGAGATTTGCTACCGCTGCTACTCATGCTGCAGACACAAATATGCTGCATTGCCACTTACCACCCTCAAATTGTCAAATAAACTAGATAGCTATAAGATTCGTAACTTCATTCAATTCATTGTTGAAATAATCTCATTCATGATTAGCCTCACTTCAGATAAGTTTTCCTTGTAGTTACATTGCACCATACATAAGAAACTAATGAAGACAGGACCTACTAAGCACTACATAACCTTTGCACATCTGCCTTGTTTATGATCAATGATCGCAGAACCTCTTCTATTATTTTTTTCTCCAGTCTTTAATGTATATCTATCGAAGCCATAAATGCATGGTTAAAAATAGAAAGGCTGGCATAAAAATTGTGTCATGACAACAGACACCCCCCCCCCTGGGCGGGGCAAAAGAAAGAACACACACAACAACAACAACTTCCATAGCATTTACTTGAAAGGGTTTCTATGTCAAACAAACGCATATGAAATTTGAAACGTACCTCGTCATTAAGAGCAGCAAATATAGCAGTCAAGCTGTCAGCTTGTGCTAAGAAGTCATCAAACCCTCCATTCCCATGCAGGGAAGAGAAGATTGAGTTCCGCACAGAAACATCAGCGTCTGCAACAGCTGCAATAAGAAGCTTCTCCACAATCTGCAGTGAACATTTAATAATCTTATATACAATCATCTGTTGAGGATTAACATCAATGTCATCATCAGAGATACTGATATCATGTCAACTTAGCATTGCTCCAACAGTCTTGCACAAAACCAATAATATCCTAATTAAATAATCAAAGCCTAACAAAACTGCAAGCAAGTTGAGTACATCTAGCTCATCTCCCAACATAGCATAAGTCATAACACCGCTAAATACCAATATGACTTCAAGGGTATGCTCATCTTTCCTTGGTAAAAGCAAAAGGAAAACCTACCTCCTGAGTGCCTGGAACCTGGAAATACAGTTGCAATCCATCCCCAAAAAACTATCACCAAACTTTCATAGACTTCATGCAGGTTAGAGGGCAATAATAACAGTGGAACTAATCAACTCGATGTCTTAAACTTTATGAACCATTTCCAATAAATAGACATGGAAAGAGAGATGTGCCAGCATACAGAAACGATAAAGAATGCAAAGAAAGAGATAATACCTTAAGTTCCAAGTTAGACTAAAAAATTAGAAGGCTAGTTGTTGCCTTTTTATATTATTTTCATTAAACTCATAGATCATCCACTCTCATAACCCCTACTTGTCTGAAGCACATTATTTATCCCCCTTTTAGTATAAGTATTACTAGTAACCAACTCCAAGGTAGCCTAGTGGTTGGCATCCCTCATTCTCACAAGAGATCAAGGTTTGGTTGGACAAGGGGTAATGTTCGGTAATCTTGGAAACAACCAGAGAAAACCGCTTAGGCCACGTACATGTGAGCCAAAGGATCGACTCCCCCTGTAGCCTGAACAGATATCCCTCTCCGTTTACGCATTTAGTATTAGTATTACTAGTAATCTAAAATGAGTTCAAATTTACACTCTTTTTATGGTTTAAATCTATAAAACTATCAGTCTTCTCATGTTCATTTCAGTTCGAAGATGTATTTTAGAATCAAGCAACCCCAATCTAAAGAATTTGCACATTAACACAACCCAAAGAGCAGCATATTTAGTGTAAATGAGTGACTAAAGAACCGTTATGAGTGATTTAAAGTACAAGAAAATAAAGATAATCAAACCTCTTCTATAAGACGCCTTCGTTTGCCCCCGGCTCGACTGGACCTACTAGGACTGAACTGTGTAATCAAGAAAGAATTTACAACTAATTTGCAGCAGCAAAGAGCAGCGTCCTTCCGTGTGGCTCCATCATCATCTTCCAAATAAAGAACGACTGATTCTCTAGCAAACTCAAGAAGATCATGGCCCTAAATGCGCAAAAGTGTAACAATAAGTAATCAAGGACTTTTTTTGCTTATTAAGCAGCTCAATATTAGTATATTACCTTGAAATTGAAACGTGCAAGAGTTTGTAATGCAAGCTGCTCCAGAGCAGAACCACTAAGTTCTGACACTTGTTGTGTGTTGTTAGCCATGTTTCCTCGACTAGGAGTTGCAAATGTCCTCGTATGGGCATTGTGGGGTTTTGAAAGAACTACCGAAATGCATTCAAGCAAGCGATCTTGGATAGTGGGCAGTAATGATGGAATGCTAAGAAACCCATCATTGTTCTTGGTTAGAACCCCTTAAAAAAGCAAAATTAAGAAAGACCAGCTGAAAACATATACCTGATGGTTATCTGCTCAAGTGCTTCTACTAGTACTGAAGAAAGACCAGCTGAAAACATGGCGTCCAAAAGACTGCAGACATGAGTTTCCATGGCAGGACCCATGGCTTTTGCAATGTTTCCAACACAAGCCAAAGCCTCAAGCGAGGGTCTGCCTCTACGAGGAGCAATCTGTGGATTCAATAAATAGCAATCCTTCATAATATATTATTGTATTAGAGTAGATAGTCTTGCAAAAGTTACTGGCATTTCCAAACAGAGCAGAATGCTACAAAATTGGTCATTTTACAGATAGAAACCAGAAATAACTCAAATAACATACTGCATCACGCAGGTGAGATGTTATTGTCGGCAAATAATGAACTAGTTCACCGTCCAAAGCACCAGCCATCTCCCCAAGAGCTATAAATCCACTGGCACGTTCAGTTGGTATCTTGAGAACAGCAAGGATATGATTCATGCATATCTGTTAACAAGCAACCCATGTTCAAGTTATCAACACCACATAAAAGCAATTAAAACAAAGAGATTCATATAGCAGTGAGCCAGTGAATTGGAAAAGAATTTCACTGACCGTAAGATAGTTTGTCACAAATCGATCACGTAGAAAATGTGCAATCCGAGGAAGCAATGAAGTTATACTGAGACGAACAAGAGGATTTCGATGCTCCAGATACCTAAGAACAATTTCTGCAACCTCTCTATACCTTGACATCATGAATTCACCTGTATTTCTGTCCCATGGAAAAGTTGGTTGAAGCAATCAATATGCGTTAAAGGGGTATATGATAAAGTAACATGAAGCATATTTCTTCCCCAAATCCCACCTGCTTTTACCCAAAAAAATATAATAATAGTAAAAATAAAAAGATACAAACGTCATTCCAACATATTATGACTTCTTTTGCATGCCCGTCCCGTGAAAAGAGAAACCATACACACTAGACCTCAAAAGAACAAATAAAGACACCTATCACACATGAATATTACTAGAAATAATGAACAACCCATATCAGTCTTTGAAGGTGGTCAACAGAAGATTTTTTTTCTTTTATTTACGACAAATGAAAGGAGGATCAAAAGGTCTATTTAATTATCATCTCATATATGAGGCCCAAAAGGCAGAAACCTAAAAGAAAAGCTGGAATGAAGCGAAGACACATGACTTAACAAAAACAATTTATTCCAAAGAAGACATCCACATATATACTTACAAAACCCCGTGACATACAGAAACTCAAGGCCAATTAAAACAAACAAAGAACTTAGCCCTGCTTCAAATTGTTAAAAATACCAAAAAGGACCATAAACGATATTGAAATCTAGAAATAAGGCAGTGACCATCACCAGGTTATAATAGCTGGTTTATGTCACAACTAACAAGGACCATGCAGAAATGTTCTAGCAGACGATGTACATAATTATGCTGAAATTAGCAATCACTCATGTGCCATAGCAAATTTGATAAAGAGCTAGTGACCACAGACCCATATCGCATGGCGATGGAAATTTTTTCCAAATAATGATGTTTGTTGGATTAATCTCTCCAGCTTTCTTACTTTCTGTGCAGTCAATCTCGGCGATATCTCGGTGATATCTCGCCGAGATATCGGATATCGGACCTTAGGAAAATCTCGGTTTCAAATATCGCTTGGTTATATCGGAGGCGATAATCTCGGCGATATTGTCCGAGATTTGGCCAATATTATGATATCGAAATATCGGTATACTAGCGATTTTTGTTTTGGTCAGCTTCCCATTCAAGTATTCAACTGTCGTCTTCACCTCTTACCTTCCGGCTTCCACTCTTCCATACGATTAGGCAGCGGTGAATACCAACAAGGCAACAACAACCTTTCGATCGAGTGAAACAAGCCACGATCCACTCCAAGCGACAAACACAGCCCCATGATTTCAGTAGAGATTGTTGCTACTAGCTACGACAAACGGGCCACGAATTTCTTCCTTCCAGGCGACAAACAGGTGACGTGGCTGTGTGTGATAGTTGTAGCCGTCAATTGCAAAAAGAGGCTGGCGTGAACTGCCGACGAAGATTAAATGAAGGGGAGGCGATGAATTTGGTGGTTTAGGGTTACAGTGTGCAGTTCTCAAAATAATGGGGGTGGGGGAACGGTTTTGCTAATCAATGTAGGGAGAAATATAGTGATAATAAAATACTTTACTACCCTCAAACTTAACTAGCCAGGTGTCAAACTCTATATTTAATTCTTACACTATTTACAATAATTCCCTATATGTGTGTGTGTGACTGTGTGTATGTATATATATCTATATATTCTGCAAAATATAAAAAACCGATATCTCACCCCGATATCCGCGATTTCAAATATCGGTCCTTGACCGATATTTGATTTTGGACCGAGATGACTGCATAGCTTACTTTATTAGTAACTTAATAAGATTCTTATTAATGGCACTATAAGAACAGTTTACTTGTTCATCTAACTATTACCACTAGGTGGATTATGTATTAGATAGACAAATAATAGATCTGAACACGCTTTACAGATTCTCTACAATAAGCTTGCTAGCAACTGAGATAAATGAATATATATAAAAAAAGGTTCTGCTTCTGCATCGACTCGAAGGAAAATAAGTAAATAACGTATGACTAAGAAAATACTTTCCAATATCAACATATCCACCAACCTCAAGAGTTCCCCAACTGCGAGTAAAGAACCATGTATGCTATGGACGGAAGCATTTTTCCCTAATCCATCTTGTGTGGCCTCAAACATACGGTAGTACCTGTCACATCAATATTTAGCTCCCAAGAGTTCCTATATGGATAACCTGAACAGCTAATACTTGATAGACTTGCAAAACAATCACAATTAACACCAGTATGCAATGAATAGAAATTAGAGAACTTGGTAAAAAATCACTGTGTATGAAGACCAATGGATAAAGTCAGGCATGCTTGAGTGCTTGACATATAAGATAACTAGGTATATCAAGAATATGAATATCTAGCACATCAAAAAGGGTCAGTAACTACCCAAGCATATAAAAAGAGAGAGACATTGAACAAGCTGACAAGAATTTTGAAAACCGGAAGTCTACCACCCCAGCAAACAACGTGAAAGGAAATTATCATCTGCAACCTCATTTTTACCATAGCAAGTCCTGGTAGACTAGCTTTTTTATCTATACCATCATATCACATAGAATTTGTTTAACTGGTGCAATTTCTAATTAAAAAAATGCTATAAAAAATTACAACAGCACACAGAGCAACCTTCAAATCAATGAATGAAAAACGTTTCCTCGACTAAAACAAAAAGAGCACTTTAACAGAAAGAATATGCTACTACATAGAAACAAGTGAGGAAACCGACTTTGCAAAGTTATTCAATAACCTTGCTAATAGCCTCCTTTATCATCAGTGATCACATTTTAAGTATATTGATTAAAAACTGGGCTTGTCATGAACATTTTGAAATATCTTGGCTCATATTAGTTTATAACACAACTTTAATAGGGGCATAATGATCAAGGGATCACAAAAAGGGAAAAAAACAAGAGGAAAGAACAGAATATAAGAAAAGTACCAACGTGTCTTTGGTGGGAAGAAGTATAGTTTTCTACTTATCTATGCCATATGCACACGTAAATTCAAGAATTCTAGGACATATAAAAGTGGTCGTATATACACTCACCACTGCACACGCCAACGTGTCTCTCGTTTTTCAATAACACGAAGGCAAGCACGTAATGCCTCAACCGCTCGTTCCCGAACAGCTAATGTTGGATCCCTCAATGCCACCCAGATGGCATCCACAAATTCGGGCACGTGAACATTGAAAACTGTGGAAGCATTCTCAGCCATTTCCTGTGGTCAAAAGATGATATAAAGGTTCTAGATTAAAGCACTAAACTGACATAAAAGAGATGCAAACAAGTAGCATGTGGAAACTACATAGCAATAGTTTCAATATTGACAGAACATTACATAGCAGTGCTTAGAGATATTTATGAAAATAGTATGTTTACAGGAAATCACTTAAAGAAATGGTAATTGATAATTTAATGAATCAAGCCTAGTTGCGCATTGGTAGCAACCAACAATCATAAACAGATAAGCATCAAGTCAGGAACTATAAATAATATACAAACCAATAATCATGCACCACCTAAGCCGGGTTATTTTGTCCACTCTAGTATTTCAAGATTTAAAAACTTTCAAAACAAGTTCTCAACAGAGCAAAAAGTTACCTTTAAGATTAGGACAGCAGCAAAGCGGCGATACTCAACTCTCTCACCACCAAGCCATTGCAGCGCGTTTTTCACCTGTGATGGAAGTAAAGGTAATTAGGAGTGCAGTAAAATAATACGTAACTAAGGAAGGGCATGCAAATATGCAATACACACCTGACATTCCACCTCATCTGCAGTCATGGCCCCACCAGCTCTGGCAAGATGGCCAAGAACTTTACTAGCAAGGATCAATATTTCTGGGTCACGTTTTGTATCAAATACAATGCGCATGTAATTAGAGAACTTGGAAACCTTAGTGCCACTCTCTCCAAGTTTCAAGTCTATGAGCTCATCAGTAGCCCTTAGAGCGCCCAAGTTGTCAGCAACGTCATTGCTCTCTAGAAGACTAGTAATGCGATCATATAAATGATCCATGAAACGAGAAAAGGCTTCTCCATTAAGAGCACGTGCCTCTTCTTCAACATGTTTTCTTAATGCCAAAGCAGAACCATCCTGCATATCCAGATATTAGATGCCATTAACAATTGCATACAAACAACTCTTGCCCCCATTTTTTAAGAAGCAAAGAGAAAAATTATACTCCACAAAAGAAGATTAAATGTATAACATAACCAAAAATATATATTATATACACACCCATGCTGTTCAAAAACACAAACACACACTCAGACACACATACATCTGACTTAAATTTGAGCAATGAAGTCAACATGTGAGGAGCAATCTGTTCATCAATGAACTTTGACCATGATTGTATCACATATTCATATCACCGTTGACATAAATAAAATTCACCACAAGTCTGTGAGCTATCTAAATGTCTAGGATTTAATGTTTTCCCTACTAGATGAAACCCATTAGCACATGGATAGCTTCGCAAAAAAGCTTTGATCTAATAAAGTGCAATGCACTTGGTATATACAACGCACATCAAGCATGAGCAAAATCTCAAAATTCCTTCAAGAAAAGCTTAATCTGATAGATAAGTAGCGCTGTGCAAACTTTGCGATAAAACCGGGATACCGACAAACCATACTGGTGACATACCATCCCGTACAATCAAAACAATTTTTTCCCTTTTTATGTTAGTTAAATGACGTCGTTTTGGGGTAAAAAATTAGACAAAAAACAATCGTTCAAGCAGGTATCGGTACATCGAACCAGCACTGTACACTTTGGTACTCGATATGAACATTCACAACTTTTCAGTATTGATGCAAGCACGTTTAATAGTCGAAAGGTAAAAAGGATGTTGGATGTTTAAAGAAGAAAAAGAAAAGACCAGACTAAGAATAGCTAAAAAGATGGAGAAAGCAAACATCAAGTTGACGATGATGGTGGAACGAGGAAGTAAGAAAAACTACATAGAAAGAAAAGAGGATGTTATACAATCTTACGTGGTTGTAAGACTATAAGGAACAAAATAAATTCTCTGTGCTTGCTCTTTTTTTGTCCTGCTTTGACTTCACATGTCAAGCTTCTATTCACCAACAATGAGACTATTATTTATTCAATTATAGTTTTACAGTATATTCTTGTTGTGTTTATAGTACTTGGTATACCTTTTAATGTAATTGTTATTCTTTTTCCTCATAATACTTTTATAAATAGAGGTTGTCGCTTGGAAATTCGAAGACAAATTAGCACAGGCCATGAACACAGAGTCACAGATTAAAATTAGCAAATAAGCCATTAAAAACTATAAGAATGCCTAAGGGAGCTTAAAGCTAATGTGCATCAAACAGTCAAATCTGAACTTAACCTTGTGGCCCTCCTTTCTTTCCTCGCGAGCAAGAAACACATTACCCATTTGCGCTGGGTAACTTTAATATGTTCACAACAAAAAACAAACAAAAGAAGGCAGAAAATGAAGGGACAAGATATGACAAGTTAAAGCCAAGGAAAGACGTCATAAGAAGTGCATCAAGAACAAGAAGTCAAGAACATGAATTGAAGATTTTTGGGTACAGATGAGGAGTCTAGAAAATGATGAACAGACTACTTCAATAGACAATAAGTTGGTCATGAACAATAATAAGATGCAAGGGTACTCAATGACACTTTTGATAACAGACATAAATTATTTATAAATAGAATCAAAGTGTTCAGGTAGAAAAGATAAAAACCAAGAAAGATGAAAGTAGGAATCGATCTAAAAAAGTTGGAAAGATACAACTTTGTGAATCACACATGATTCAGGAATCTGTGTCTAAACTAATGAGCAATGTAATGAAGCTATGTAAGCAAGTTATCAGCCAAGCTGAGATAACGATATTTGCGGAGACAAATTTGGTTATGTGTAAAAGAGATCAATGATAAAGCATATTCTCTTGATTAGACAGCTCAAAGAGATTATGAAAATGGATTTGAAAGGTTAGAGATTGGTGGAGCACTTTGAAGGGTCCTAAATCAAAACAAAATGAAGTAAAGCATATGAACCATTAGTTCAACATATTGATATAAGGCAGAAGATAGGACTAGAAATGAAGACATGAAAGAAAAAAACAAAAAAGAATGGCCTCATTCACACATACTCATCACTTTACAATTTTGATTGTGGTAATGATACTTTCTAATGTACGGATCTAGTATTCAACCTCTTGAAACTTGTATGAAGTCTACCACATCTATTGCAATCAAAATATTGTGAAGAATTGACTTCCACACACCTATAAAGCATGTATATTTCGTCATTCAAAATTAAAATGGACCAAGTTTATCACCGTACAAACTATAAGTCAAAACCGATAGAATTATCATATTCCTTAATGGTATTGTTGTGAAACAACTCTGGCACTAGCAATGGAAGCATCCAATACAAATGAAGAGTAGAAAAAAGAAGATTACTCCCACAAATCTAACTAAGAAATAAACTAGAAAGAAGACAAACGTTGCACCCAAGAAGAAAGGCATAGTGATAATAAAGCACTCGTTGTCATGATTAGGTACATGTCGTAGAGTTCTTAAGGGAGAAAAAAAGGTATCGTGTCATGCGCAGACGCCAGACGGGTTATTAGAATATAGGACAATAGGATAAAATCAACAAGAAGGTAATCTCTTTAATAGAATTAATATCCTAAATCACTAAATGTCTTTCTAAAAGTCACACATCTTGCATGAAAAATATTAGAAATACATAAAATATCGGAGCTTATACCTAAACTAGAAGAAAGAACATGGCAAACCTTTCATCCTAACCGTTTGGTATGACAAAGAAAAGCCCGTTGAATATAGAGTGAGAGGCGAAATGGTCAACAATTATAAACACAAACACCATCCTTTTAAGCTTTCATATTAGTTATATTACTACATGTGTGCAAGTGTGCATATATATCTTATAATACTTCATCTATTTAAGCCACTTCTCCTAATGTTAACTTTGGTATACCTTATCTACATAAAGTTGCTCATCTATACAAATTTACTCTTCTCGGATAGGTATATCTAAAGATCTAATATGTGTTTGACGAAAACCATCTCAAGCAATTATCAAAGAAACTTTGTATTTTCTGCTACAGTCATGCTTTGTACATGTTCTCTTTCAATGGCCAAACATTATTCCGTGATAGTATGTCTCGCAATCATACTGTAAAAAGCAACCCTCCTACTTTCAAAAAAATTTGTAGTAAAAGAAAATCCATCCATAATCTCCTCAAATTGCACTTCATCATGTTTAACTTCCTATCCTCAACTCCAAGCATGTACCTATCTAAACTATTTGCATGATAAGTTCTAGTGAACAATGGAATCAATGTCTCTAAAACGATCATGGAATGAAAAGCGGTACATTATTCTGCAAACGCATATTCATAGGTACGTTGTAGTATACTAGTATATATGCATTTATTGGCTTACGCTCATGTTAAGTTGTCCTACCGCATACAATTATTAGTTTGGTATTAATTTGTATTGGTTTCTTCAAGAACAGTTAAGTCACTTATCAATTAATCGATATTAATCATCATGTACTATAACATTCATTGCACTTTTGTCAATGATTTTTTCTACCGAGACAAGACAGCTATAAATGATAGTCCTAAATAGGAAAATATTTAAAGACTGAAAGCCGCTAAAGAATCTACTAGCCAAAATGCAAATATATGCTCAAGTACACCCTTTCTCAAAAATTACCTAAAAAGTCTTTAAGAAAAGGGGAACTTAGTATATTCTTACTTTCAATGCACAACTATCCGTTAAACCTAAACACTTTCACTTTTGGACCATCGACCGGTAATTTACACTAGTCGATCAAGGCTCCAAACCACATAACTTTTTTGTTTTCATGTTACAGGATGAATGTCATCGATTTACCTCTTTAGTTGCAAAATAGCACTTGTGGCATCCTAAGAAATCTAAGTTGGCATAATCGGACATAAGGATTGATTCCACCATCATTGTTTGAATCAATAGAAACAGTTACACATTTTAGCTTTTGTGAACATCACTTCTCGCCAATAACATTTTTGCTCTTCTCCTAATCAAAAGTCTAACTAGCTGATAACTTGAATTTTGTTATAATCTCGTTTTCGGTTCAATTAGCTACACTAGAAAACCATTTCACCGCTGCCATCCTTTATAAATTTGTTTAATCATAATAAACTTAGATCTGGAAAACCTAGATGAGATGCTAAGTCCCATCAGTCCGTCAGAGAAAGCTTCTTAGTAATGTAGCTCCAAACTCTTTACAATTGTAATAAATTTTTACACAGTAATAGCATTACTTACTGATTTTCTCAAGAATCAAAATGATTTAGTTAAAAATAACTCATTTGAGCAAATTGTTAAAGGCGATTCAGAAAATAACAAAACAAAAAGAGCAACTAAATCAATAGACATGCAAATGAATTAATCTAGCAAATGAAAGCAAAATGTTTAACCAACCTTTGGGGGGCCTCTAGTGCAGAGGTCGCTAAGGACTCTGTTAAGAGCTTCAATGTTCCCGGCAGCTGCTGCAGTGGTAGCCGGACCGCCAAAGCGGTAGGATTGGGCAGGAGCCGCCATCTCTTCCGTGATAGTAGTAGTACAACCCCAAAACCCTAACCCCAACCTTGCGAAGAAGGGGGAAGTTTCTAGGGTGGGCAAACAATTGCCCACCTTGATTGATTGATTGATTTACACAAGGATTCAAAGAGTGTTGATAAATAGTATCTCCGATGACTGAATTTAGCTTGATCGGAGATCAACGACGATTTCCTTCGCCAAATTCATAGGGTTTTCCAAGTGTTCCAGAGCAGTGTCCAGACTCCAGAGAAGGGTAGTAGGGTGATGTTGTGACGAAATGCAACAGGCAAAAACCCTATTTTTCATTCCCTCTTACATTACCACTTAATTGCTCATTAATTCATCCTGACCTTTGTTGACATTTGAAAACATAAATGATTTAAAATCAATGAATTTTTATTTTATTACAGATAATAAAATAATATATGCATAAGATATTTGAATATTTAGAATTTTCATTAATTGGTGTAATTACTATTAAAATAGCTTTAAATTAAAATTCAGATATGTATTAATTCAATATGACTAGAAAGATTGTTAATGAAAAAGGAAATGATATGTAGACTAATAAATAGATAATGGTACGTGATAAAATTAAAGTTAAATATCATATATATCTCTTTTAACTTGTAAATTATCTTTATATATATCTAAAGCATAAGCTTTTAATGCATAAAGTATAATGGTCATAGGGCCTGTTTGTTTCGTGATATTTTTTAGAATTAGGATTTTAAATCCTGAGAAATCACGTGTTTGTTTGAAAAAAGGCAAAGGATTTCAAAAGACATGATTTCCTTAAAATCCTACCAGATGCTTTAGACATGGGATTTAATAAATCCTCTCACCCTCCTAGTATTTTCAAATCTCATAAACAAAAGAATCTCCAAATTATCATATTACCCCCACCCTACCCTACCCAAATATAACTTAAGGGCAATTCTGTCATTTGTCACATAAACAATCCAAAACCTTTGATTGATTTACAAAACAAACAGGGTTTCGGAAATGCAAATCCTGACAGATTTTGTCAACCAAACACAGGACTGGATTCACAATCCTACCAAATGTAATTCCTACGAAATGCAAATCCTTTAACAGAATGAAAATCTCATGAAAAAAATCTGCGAACAAAACGCCCCCTTAAAGTATACTTTGAATATATAAGATATTTTTTAATTTAATGGGGGCGTATATGAATTGCCACTAAAATTAAAATGAAGATTATAAAACACAAACTATCCAAAACACGTATGAAGCATCAAATGAATTATACACTTGTTTAGATTGATTTATTAGTTTTAGATATGATTGCCAATGAAAAATATAGTTGAAAATAAAGCTTTACTGTATTAAAAGTAAAACTCATGAATCAATCAACCAAATTTTGATGGTCTATGTAGTTGATTTTTGTCGTTTTAACAAGTTTAGATATGTAACAAGGAATTTTAGTAATTTTTTGTCAAAAATATTTAAATAAAATCAAACTAGCTTAATATCACGTGTATAAACACGAGGATAGTTAATGTACATTTTTAACATGTAGAGTGTCGAATACTAGTAAGTTGTATAGTAAAAAAATTATTAAAATACATAGTGATATAAAATCGCATAAAAGAAGGGTAAATATATTAGAAACGGAAATTTATACATAAAATCATCATTATATTTTTTTGTAAAACTTCTTTGAAGGCAACATTAATTTTTTTTTTTGCACGCTTACATTTTCCATCACAAATAAGAACCTTTAAATTATTCTTACAGTTTACTTGAAAACCCCAACATATAACTAATCATGAGAAAAAAAACATAACATTTTAGAAAGAATTCAACATTAGATAATTATTGACCTTGGCTTTTGTTTATTGTCACTGAAAAACAAAATAGCAAAGGGAATCGTCTTCGTTGAAAGGTTGCATGTATAAACAGGGAGATGCTTAATGTAACTTTAAACATATACAATGTGAAATACTACAAACGGAAATAATAAAATAAAATTTATAAATAATACACGATGATATAAAAATTAATTTTAAAAGGGATAAATTTATTAAAAATCGGATATCCATACACAAGTCTGAAGTTTATTAAGCGAATATATCATTATGTATGTTGACCATGCTTATAGCAAAAAATTGCTTCCAACATATAAGGTAGAACAACTCATAGCTATTATACAACAATGCAAATAAAGAATATAAACGAATCATAAATATCAAAACACAATTTAGTTAACAAAATAAAATTTCATATACAACATTAATAATCATTAAAATTATAAATTTGTCTAATGAAAACTTTTAACCGAATTGAATGTCTAAATCAAAGAACAAAATAATATTAACAATCATCAAAAAAATATAGAGTATATTAACCACATAAAACTAGTGTTATACACGTGTGGTGCTCGGGTACGTAAATAAAACTTTTATATTTAATATTTTGTATACGTACTCGTTTTAAAATTATAAAATTATATTACACATATAAAATTCTTTAGTATAATAGTAATGTGTTTCTAGTGATGGAGCTTTGTCACGACATTGTAAATGCATAACTATAATATTATTGTTAATGTTATAATATCAAATGCTTGAAAGACATTTTTATTAACCAATTATATATTTGAATATTTGGAATTGTAAACTAAATTTATTAAAAATTAAATAATGATGACATCAACCTAAGTATACATAAATTAGATTACAAAAAAATAAGATCCTAATATAAAATAGATTATGTTTATACATACGTAAATTATTTAAGTATAATTTATTATTTATTTATATATAATTGAAAACACAAAATAACATTGATTTTAAATATCCATGTAATAATAACTTTAACTTTATGTACCAAGTTATTAGTTAAAAAATTAAAAAAACTTAGACAGTTAAAATCTTTATATAAAATTTCAAGTTGTATGTGGTTACAAAACTCACTAACATGACAGTTGTTTCACTATCTAGTAATTATGTAGAGTTATAGATTTTGTACGATTATTTACTCACACACTAACAATCAATTTTAAAGAGCTCTAAAGTCGTAGTGGTAGTTTTGTAAACAGATTTATGCTACTAACCTATTGTTTTAAAAGACCCATTAAGTGGTTATCAAACATATAAATGTTATCGTGATACGATAAAATTTTTAAAATTAGTATGTTTTTAATTATTTTTATTGAAAGACCAAGAAATCAGTTATTATATCGACTATATTATGCAGAGAAAATGAATATAAAAAATGAATAAAATGTTCAATAATTACTTACCCGTTGCTCTCGATGGATAAAACAATTAAAATATACTAGTTGTTAAAAAAACGTCATATTACGATAAAATTTATATCAAAACGTAGATAAAAACGAGACAGTCGCAAGTATATAATTATTTTTTCTATAAACAAAATATATCACAAGTTATTAAACATGATTTTCAAACAACCTATAACTAATTACATTAATATACTATTTTCTTAAAACCCCCTCACATATTTCCTCACAATTTACATACAAACCCTCTCAATTAAATTGAATTTAAATGTAATATAACGTTTTCTTCATTATCTACCAATCAAAACATTCTATTTCTTCATGTCACAATTACACGTCATCAATGACGTCATCATTTTCTTTGTCACATCACACTTTCTCTCAGCTCTATGAACAATATATATTAAATGTGTATAGTAAAAAACAACTCAATATTAATAATAGTAAAGATAATAAATTCGTCATACATACCCAAGAATCAAAACTAATAAAAATTAGTGATTAATCAACACATCTAAAACAATATCAATAATCAAAAACTATAAACAACTGAAATATAAATATACATGTAATCTTTTGATATTAATAATCAAACTCGGTAATATGGTTCGAACATTGAACAACAAACAAAAAATTGACTAAAATGTCTCGTCCAACCTGCAGTCGTGCATACCCAAGAATCAAAATTGACTAAAATGTTGTTAACAAAATATCTAATACTTGAATCGTGGAGAAAAAGATATTTGAAAAAGAAGAAATGAAAAGACTCCGGAAACTACGAAAGGAGATTAGAGTTTGAGATGCAAAAAAGGATCGTAGGATGAAATCAAATTGAAACCGTATCTTTATTTAGAATTCGAGTTGCCGAGATAATAGTATGACCCGTGCCCAATTTTTTGTTTAGAATGCCATGACGTAAGCAAACAATGAAAACTCAAATTTTGATTAATTAAAGAGTTTCAATCGGTGGAGTCACCTTTAATTGGGAAATGATTCTTCCACTTATGAAATTGATTCATATAAGAAATATATATGTTTTACTAACTAGTAAGATATATATTTTTTCGATAAATCAATTTCATAAGTGCAAGTATCACCCCCCCCCCCTTTAATTAAGGAAGATGATATCACAATCTCTAAGCAAACAATGAAAAGTCGAAATTTTTATTAATTAAAGAGGTTTGATTTGTAGAATCACCTTTAATCAAGAAAGATGATGTCACAATCTCTTTTATATCTATACTATATTATAAAGCATTTAGGCCTTTTACTTAAACTCTTAAATTTTAAGTGTTTTAAAATTACTAAATTACCCCTCATATAAACTAAATTGAGTAACTATTAAATATAGCTAATAAGATTCTTATATTACTTTTTAATAACTAAAGTTTACATATTTAAGAAAATCAAAGTCAATACAGTTTTTTTGAAAGTCAAAGCTCATACAAATTAACTAAATTATTAAAAAAATATTTTCATAACTTTTTTTTCAATTATGGAGAACAAAAAAGTAAAGAAAATGTAAAAGAGATAAAAGAAAATAGACATGTCACTAAACGAAAATTATTCGTTATCACCGTATTATATGAATACCATACTCCATACGTCTTGAAAACGGATATATTAACGAGTAGAAATTATCCGTTGCAGCCGCATTGCGCGGGTATAATGCTTGTGTGTGTATGTGTATATATATATATATAAGACATAAGATTGTTGTCTATATTTACTTCGTTACCCTTCTATATCTGAAAATAAAAAGATTATTCTCATTTACTATGTAAAATTTAACTATATATATAAATTCATGATGTTGACGTTAGATATTGTTTACTTTTAACCATGTGATTATCATGATAAAATCAAACTCAACGTTAAAATCTATCTCTAACAAACCCCAAAGATATGGTTGTAACAAGCCCAAATTGACAAAACCTGACGTTGAGTCAAATTTAACTATATATATAAATCCCTCATGCCTAGAACTTGAAGATATGGTTGTAACAAACCCTAAACCAGAAAAACGAGACATCACACAAGTCTCGGAAGGTGTGCACCGAACATATTTCCCAAAAGCGTTTCAGGTTTTGGAGTGTCCACATCGAGCACCTCGAAAATTAAATGTCGTTTTTTCACCATTTTCAAGACCTTCCTAGGGTTTTATTTCGTAGTTTTAGGGTTGTTATGAACCAACAAATTTTCTATTCACTAATTAACATATAAATCAATGATTTTACACGGTTGAACATTTGGTTTGAAAACAAATTGCTTGATCGGATCTTTTAAGTTAATAAAGACCTTAAACGAATTAATCGAGTATTTGGTAACCATAACAAGATTATGTTAGATCTATGGTAGCAAGTAGGCATTTGAAAATGTTGTCTATCTGATGAGCATTAAAGGCATGGTTTGAGCTCATTCATAAATAGTTTTGCGTTTAAATCATGATTATATGATTTCTGGTTATTACGATTGACAAATCTGATAATTAGAATTATATACCGGGATAACATACAATCGTCAAGACATTGGTGTCAGCTTTTGTGAAACTAATCAAATAACTTGTATGAAAAGCTCACAGACATAATTAGTTTTTATAGTAATTATTTTGTGAAGTTTGGATGTAAGGACCCGATCTTTTTTTTATATTTCTCTTTTGAAATTATAAACCCCATTCAAAACATAAGAAACATTTTCAACTTAATTAACAAAGTTTAACTTCACAAAATTAAAGCCAGCGAAAGCGAGAGCTGTCACTCTCTAACCGGAGCTTTTCCACGATTCCACGATCTACACCTGTAAAGAAAAGATAACAACTCTATTAAGCACTAAGCTTAATGAGTATACAATCACGAACTATTACAAAAATGAAAGCACATAACACACATATAAAATGTCTATCAAATTATTCACATCACTTTTATAACATCCAATTTGGGGTCTAGTAAAATATTTGAATTTCACAAGTCAATTAGGTTTTATACACACTTACGGTTTTATTGCCGTGTTTAATAGTTATTACGTAATTAAGATAGAATTGGATGGTCAATTAGTAATTTGATTTCGATATAACCCTTGTTTGGATTTATCTTTTAAGAAAATAAAAGATGTTTGGGTTGAAATGATTAACCTAGAGATGGATTATAAGTATTAAAATAAGTTTGATGCCATTTACTTGAGGATTAATGTTTGTAAGGTTGATTAATTAATTTAGTTGTAAGTTATGTAGTTATCGCGGTGGGAAATCAAATAGCAATCAAGGTCTTTGATTCAGGATAGCGGTTATCGTGGTAGGATAACGGTTTTTAATATTACGTAATATATATATAAAATTAAAATCATAAAACATTAATTAAAAGCATTGTATAAAACTTAGTACACTAATATAGTAAATAGTAATATGGGAATCGACTGTGGAGCGTGAGCTGTTGACGTCGAAAGAAGATGAAGATTGGAGCAGTTGACATTGAAGGAAGACGAATGTTAGACTACTTCGGGTGTCGTCAAAGAAGAAGGAAAAGAACACGACAACTAGATTTAATATTATATTGGGTTTGGAGTCTTGGATATAAATCAGATGGGCTCAAAGGGTTGCCCAAAACAAGCATAATCTCCCAAAAAATAAAAAAATACAAAAAAAGTGCATACCGCTATCCCAACGGAAAATAGCGCTCAAATAGCGGCGCTATTAGCGCCTCCTCTATTTCCCACCGTTATTCCCCACCGCTATTTTGCCTAGGTCTACTAACCGCTATCCTACCGTTATTGACTGCGTAGGTTGTAAGAATGTCATATGGTCAAGATAAGAATTTTGTGATCTATAATCCTATTTATATATATATTTAGTGTTAAACACTTATGATTATTAAGTTGAAATGTATTAGCCATGTGACATATACTCATAACTTAAATGTATGGTAAATTATAGAATTTACCAAACTTAAGGGAGCAATCGTGTCAAAACTACATATTTGACCTATTTAAGACTCAAACACCCCTTTCTTCCTCATTTTTAGTCCATCAACTTAGAATAGAGAGAGAGAGAAGGAGGCTGGTCTCTTGAAGATCAACGGTATTCCAGCATGATCTCTTATTGCATGTGTGAATTTCTTGAAGATTTCTAGCAATTGAGGCTCAAGAGTACTTGTGGTGGTATTTGTTTTGAAGGATTCATTCATAGGACCTGAGATTTGGTTTTTCAAGTAACTTTAAGTGTTCTTCATGTTAATTAGGATGAGAAATTTGTAACCCCATGTTAAAATGTAGTTGTGATTCATAAACATTGTGTTTTTGGGGAAAATTGAGAGTTCAAATGGGTTAATTGTTTAAGAAAGCATTTGATACAATTGTTGGTTGTTTTGGGCCTATTTTTATGTCCCCAAAACTTTAGAAACAAGTTTTAAATGTTGTGTTTGAGTTTGGGATTGAATTGGTTAAGTTTCTGTGTTAAAAATGCGATATGGCATTTTGCAGGTGCTCACGGCTCAAGCCATGCCTATACTTCACGTAAGTTTTTTGAGAGATTTGTTCACGGCGCGAGGTCACTTGCTTCACGGTGCGAGGCCCCTGTACAACCTCAAAACCTCCTTTTAAGCTTCCCAAGTCTTAGTTTTGGTCCTATGATGGTTCCTTATGGTTCATAGCGTTATCTCAAGTGTTCTAAACACTATAATGACCATTTATAAGGCCATGATCATCAAGTTATCAACGTTATCTTTCATTTAGGATTAATTGAGCTTGTTACTTTAAGGAGCTTGGAGTAGAGGTGAAATTGAGTTGTGATCATCATCCAATTCAAATGTGAGTGCATTGTTTTCTAAAACTTAGATACATGATAAAAATGTTATTTTGTACCATTGATAGTCATCAATGCTAGATTTGGTTGATAAATAAAATAGTATGTTTTATGAGCCTTAGATCATGATATTATTGTAATTGCATAGTGATGCATTGAATAGCTTGAATCATGGAATGAATGTATTTAATATTGATGAACCATATTGAATGATACATGTGCATTGTTGTAAGAGTCCGAACTTGAGTCGAAGTTGGTTACCTCGGGTGACCTTTGTGGTCTTGGGCGTATACAAGTGAGTATTTTCACATACCTATTCTACACCAAGGCAACATGTAACATCGTAAAATCCTAAGTCATTTTTTTAAAACATGCTGCGGAAGCATAATCAAAAACTTTAACATAATTACAACTATTTACAATCATCCACAAAGTACAAACATCAAATCATCTGTTGTGTTACAAAACAAAACATGGCTCGTCTTAATTTAAAACATATATCAGAGTGCTAGTCAATCTTTCCTTAAACAAACCCAGCTAAACAGCTGCAACTACTGAACCTACAAAAACAGTTCAACGGTGGGGAATTAGCACAAAACTAAGTGAGAGGAAGCTAAACCACAACAGCCAACGGCAATAATCAATACAAAAGAATGCAATCACATAATCTAGAAGACCGGCGATTCGGCGCAGAACCTACAACCAATGTTGGCCAAAGCAAAGGTTTACCGATAGCCCACCGCTAATTGGCACAGTTAGATCCCCTCCGATACAACGCATGCACGAGAGGCTCTACAACTGTTCAACCAATAGCGATCGGGCCCAACCCAATCCTATGTATAGCTGACTTCTCAAACGCAACATATCGGCTAAACAATCACAATCAGTATACAATCATCAGACTAAACAGTCTATCAATCACAATCACATGCATCACATCAATCATATCAATCAAAACCTTTACCATCCGTGAGTTTACATCCACTCACCTCTTGTTCTCTATCACAACACTCAGATATCTAATATCACTGTGTCTTTGTGTGTCCTGAAAATACAACAACACCGAAATCAATCTCTGGTTCATATATATATATATCCACATATATTTATATCTCTATTGCTCAAAAAAAATATACTACATTCACTATGAATATATATAGCATGCAACATCAAAGAACAACAAACAAAGATATATTAAGAGATCGAGATTTAGCCCAACACAATGTTACCTTATTTTTTATTTCATTTTGTAATATATATTAAGAGATCGAGAGAAATATCAAAAAGGAAGAGAGAGGAGAGAAAAAAGAAGAGATAGATACAAATTGAGGTGAGGAAGGGTGGGTTGGGGTAGGAGGAAGATACCTTTAGGTTGGTGAAGTTGAATGGAGGAAAGAAAAAGCTAACTTAAAACAAGTGAGCGGTGTTCCCCTCAGCCCAAGTAACCTTTACCTAAGGGCTTTACCAGTACACATGGTCTAAAACAAAATAGATTACTAAATGAACTTCAAACTATATTTGGTGTTGTCTATATTGATGTCATGTTACAATACAAATATACAGTTGTAGCGTTGTCAAAAAGTTAACTTACGATGATGTTTACACATCAAATATGGTGTATATCACACATTGTGAATGGGGTATGATAAACTTCTTATTAGTTCTTAATAATGGAAAGTTGTTGCAACATGTATCTACTATAATAAAAAATCCTCGCTCTTGTCAACAATCACCTTGAAATCTCTTAAGTTTTGTGTGAGTACCTCTCTTCATGTTCAACAATCACCTTAATGGACGCGACGCATCCATGGCGGTAGTATCGGGGTTCCTCGGTTTTTAACATGTTTCGATCAATGGATTGTTTTTGTAGGCTATTATATGGTTAAGGAACCTTGTTAGGAGATAATTGTTGCAATACTTGGACCCTAAGACGAGTTTACTTAATCTCTATACTATGTATGTAATGTATGAAAGACTATGTGATGATGCATTGATCGAGCATGTATATTATGTGCTTCTTGAGCATGTATATCGGTACCATGTTTAGTGTTAGGGATCCGGTATTCGTTATTGGATCTTTCAGAGTTTTATGTAACACCCGCAAACCAGGGCTAGTAGATTAGCGGGTTTACGGTATGTGTTTGTTGTGATTTAATTGTTTTAATTTAATTAGGTGATTATCTAAGTGAATTAGTTTAATTAATTAATTAAAGTTTGTATTAGATGTATGTATATATGCATGTATGACCGTATATATATATATAATGAAAGTGGATTCCACGTGGGGGGTATAAGTGAATTTGGGTGACACCTCCTTGCATGCAAACTAATGTGTGAATGAATACCACTAACCTGCTAATTCTTCTTAAAAAAACAAGAAAGTGTATGTGTGTGTTCTTGCTAAAAAAAACGAGAAGAGAAGAGAAAGAATCAGAATTTCCATTTTCTTTGCGTGCGATCAAGATTAAGGTTGGTATGTTTAAGTTATCATAGTATCTTTCTTCTTAAATGATATGCTATGTGATTTAGAACATGATACATGTTTAGTTTAAAGATTGTATATTAAATTACATCATAATCGGTTTTGAAAGAATAGGATTTTGTTAGCTTTGAATGTTCGTATGATTCATATGGTTAATTGCATGAGAATGTATTTAGAAATATTTAATGCATGTTTCTAGAATGATAGTTATGATTATTATGAAATCTGGGTTTGAGTTATGATATCTTGATGTTTGCGAATTTGATGAGTATGAAGTTATCGGATTGTTGAAAAATAGGAAAAACCGATTGAGACCAAAACCGATTCTTATGAAAACCGAAGGTAGAAATCCGATTACTTTGAAATCCGAATCTTTAAAACCGGAAATTCATAAACCGATACTTGAATTATGGAAACCCCAAATCCGAATACTATATTTATGTAATCCTAAACTTGGAAAGTGATTTAAGTCAGAATCCGACACATAGAATCCGAATGGTTGAAAATCCGAAGCAATGAAATCCGATACTCTCGAATCCGAGACTTTGAACCAAGTGCTTGAAAATGCGATTAAGACAAATCCGACAGTTTTGAGGCCCATCGGATTCCCAAATCCGATACTTTGAGTCGTGGATTTTTAAGAATCCGAATGTAATCTGATAGTTTTTAAGAATCCGATATTTTTTAAGTTTCAATTGCAATTGTTTATTGATTGTTGATGTGTTGAATGAATTATAAATATATGATGAGATATATTTATGAGATATGGACTGATTGGTTGTTATTATGTTTTCAGGAAATCAAAAGACTCAGTAATATAAGAATTTTGAGTGCTTCATCTGAACTTGAAAGATGAGTGGATGTTGGATGCGAATGGTAAAGATTGTGTTTAATATTACTGATGTGAGGCATGATTGTATGTGATGGTTTGTTTTTGTAACTGTTGATTGTGAATATCATATTATTGATGACTGCTGCATGATTATTTGTTCGATACGCACTCTTAGTATGATTTTGAGTTGCGTTTGAGAAGTCAGCTATACGTGGAATTGGGCTGGGCTCGTTTACTGGTTGGTTGAACAGTGGTAGCCTTACTGTTGCATATGTTGCTTCAAAGTGGGATTTCACTGTGCCAATTCAGTAGAGGGCTATCGGTAAACCTATGCTTTGGCCGGCATTGGTTGTAGGTTCTGCGCCGAACCGCCGGTCTTCTTAGTGGTTGTGATTACATGATTAGTATTGACTTGATGTTTGCTTTTGGTTTTAGCTTCTACTCACTTGCTTTGTGCTAATTCCCCACAGTTGTTGCTTTTTGCAGGTTTGTGTTTGTGAGTGCTCGTAGAAGGAAAAGTTGACTTCACTCTGATATTTTGATTTAAATGAAACGAGCCAGTTTATTTTGTAACACAAAATTATGTTTGTTAGATTTTGAGAACAGATATTTTGTTTATAGATGATTGTAAATGTTTGTGAATGAAAAGTATGTTTAATTAATTAAAGCTTCCGCAGCGCAGTTTAAAAAAAATGGCTTAAATATTACGGTGTTACAGTTTGGTATCAGAGCCTTGGTTTGGTGATGCAAGCACGGCTAGAGTGTTGCATTCCCAAATCTTGGCTCGTGACACGTCAAGCTTTCCTTCAGGGGGAATTAGAGTGAGTTAGAATTGTTTGTAGTAGTTAGTATTTCGAGTACTAACGGTTTATGCTAATAAGTTGTGAGATGATGTGATTGTAACAGATATGGCTGAAAGAGAGACCCCTATCCTCCCTCCTACTCAATCATCTGCCGAGGCACCAGTGATAGAAGAATTGGATGTAACTAACATGGCAGGAACATCTGGTCAGGAACAGGAAGAAGATCAGAGTGAGTACATATTTAAACTGGAAAATGAACGGATGGATCTTAGAGCTAAATTAAATAACCTGGAACAAAGATTGACCAAAACTGAACAACCTCCAGTATCAGCTGCGATCTTTACTCAGGCAACCGTACCACCAGTATCAATGCCCCTACCACCGGTGACACAGATGATACAACAACCGTTCTACTATCCGTATCCACAACATGGAGCTTACCCTTTTGCGTTTCCGGGGTTTAAGCAGCCGTGCACATATAAACAATTCCTTGACTGTAAGCCTTCGGAATATAGTGGAAGTTCTGACCCTAACATAACCCTGAACTGGCTGAGGGAAATGGTAAAGGCACTAGATGCCTGTAACTGTGAAAACGAACTGAAAGTGAAATATGCATCAAGGATGCTAAAGGGAGATGCTATGGTATGGTGGGATTCGATCACTAGCCATTTCACGGAACAACAGCAGGAGAGCATTACTTGGAGTCAATTTCAAGAGAAACTTTGTGAACAATACTGTGGTACATTTGAAGTTGCCAAGATCAAGAAAGAATTTATGGACTTGTAAATGACCGGAAACATGACAGTGGATGATCTGATTAAGCAATTTAATCAGAAAATGAGGTTTGTGAAGCACTGGGTGCCAGACGAGGAGTCAAAGATAGCTCACTTTGTTGGAGCATTACATCCTGATCTCCGTAGCGCCACTAGATGGGCTACTACCTTATCACAAGCATTCAATTTGGCTAAGATAGTTGATATCGCGCTAAATATATATAAATATTATGCGATATCGGGTTGGTTTTAGCCGGAAATTGTGCATTTAATTGTAAAAAGATACGTTTACCGTTTCTTTTATGTTTTGCAGGCTAAAAAGGCGAAATATCCAAATAATCGAGAAAAATAAATAAAGCCCGAGAAGTCGAGAAAATAAAAAGAAATCAAGAAAATAAACGGGCCGAAGAAAGAAGTCAAGGAACAATTAATGGGCCAAAGAATAAAAGAAAGAGAAAGAAAAAGAAGCCCAAAAAGAAGGAAGACAGAAAAAAAGAAAGAAAAGATAGAAAGAACCCAAGGCCCGGCCCAAAGAAAAGAGTCCACCGGCCGCCAAAAAGGGCATCGCGGCGCGACAACCTCAACTGTAGCGGCGCGACGAAGTGTCCGGATGAGGCCTATCTCCTTGCCACGTGCCGTCGCGGCGCGACCGAAATACCTGTCGTGGCGCGACGTGTGAAGATTATGCCGGCTTTGAAATCTGAAAGAGTTGGGATCGGGTTAAAATGCCTCGTCGCGGCGCGACACCCCTGTTTTCAGCTATTTAAACGAACTTCCAGATCTGAAAAAGGGTTAACCACCCCTCATATTCCACCATAATACGGCATTCTAAGTACAAAAACATCCCAGAAGCTGTGGAGCACGGATTTGGAGCATTTAAGCTTGAAGATTGAAGATTGTGGCTTGTTTAGCTTTGATTCATACGGTTCTATCATTCTACTCTTTTCTAAATGTTATTTTATGATTTCCAGAATGTTAGTATGTTGATTTTAGGCTAGACTTCTCAGTGTTCCTCCCTAGAGGAGATAATTTCTTGGATGGTTGATTAATTTATGTTTAAAGGATCCAATTTACTATGTATTTGTCTTGCAAGTTTTATCAAATATCCACATGTGTTCTAGTTTCTATTTTCTAATGCTTATAATCTGAGTTTTTACAAATTGGAAGACCAATCCATTTGTAGGCTTGAATCTTGATTAATTAGGACCATTAATTAATCTTGACTAGTGGTAGAACAAACCCTAGGCTTAGGCATAAAAAGATTGAAACTTTAATGTGTGTGATTGACACATGATGAACTTTGTGTGTTGATTTAATGGTAAATTGATCTAATTAATCATTAAAAGATAAAATCTTGTTTGATTCGAACTAAACATCTTAATTGTGCTTTTTGTTAATCTCTTGACCAAAGGATAAGTAATTGGCATAATTATAAAGATAAGAACTCGGACCAAGATTCTAATCACTATAGAAATCGGTACATGGTGAATTGGTATCCATTGCACTTATTTAATTAAAAAAATCAACTTGACAAGAAAGAATCGAATTTAGGGGGGACACGTTTTCATTTAATAGTTTTATCTCATCAATCTTAGTGCTTTGCAATTATATTGATTTGTTTTTGGTAATTTAGTAGTGTTAGTAGTCATCTAGGTTAATAAAGTTTCAAACTTGATAACAAATTCCCCTTAATTTAGTTTAGTATTTTATTGCATTTATTGAGTTTAATTGTGTTTATTTGCTTTAATTAGTTTATTTTAGTTAATTCTTAGTTAATTTGATAAAATCAGTTTAGCTCCCGTTCCCCAAGAGTTCGACACCCGACTTACTAACTATAATACGAAACGATTAGGTACACTTGCCTATTCGTGCAGTTTTTGGTAAATAAATCGGTAAAATATAAATTTAAAACTGGTACGCTACACGCGCATCAATAGCCGAAGGGGATTTAATTGCCAGGAATAAATGGAATGGAGAAAAGATTTCCCAACAAAAGTCAAAGATTGATCATTATAATTCCCAACAGAGGTAGGGTGGGCAAGGAAATGGATATAAGCAGGGAGACCAGAGTAGGAGGTCAAATGTTGGTGGTTCAACACAGAGGGCACCGTGGTGTAGTCGGTGCAAGTCATACCACAACGGGCAGTGTACGCCCCAATCAAGAAGATGTGTTAAGTGTGGCCAGTTTATCCATGAACCGAAGGACTGCAGGTTCCCGTACAGAGTCTGTTGGAACTGCCAGAAAGAAGGGCATAGAGTGGGAGATTGCCCGGTGGGAAAGAAACTAGGATCGGGAGCAGGGGCGGGGACAGCTTGGGGATCATCTTCAGCTGGTCAGAAAAGAAAGAATCCACCTACTACTGAAGGTAGGGCTTTTAAAATGACAGTGGAGGATGCCACCACTACCGACGATGTCATAACCGGTATGTTCCTGATTAACTATATCCCTGCAAGAGTGTTATTTGATTCTAGAGCTAACCGCTCGTTTGTGTCTGTGGAGTTCTGTGGTAGATTAAATATACCTGTTATTAAACTTGCTAGTACCCTAGAGATAGAAGTAGTAGATGGCATGATGGTTCCAGTCACGACTGCTGTGACTGGAGTTAAAATTGATATTGATGGTATATGTTTTCCTATTTACTTTCTTTTCATGCCTTTATCTGGTTTTGATGTTGTATTGGGTATAGATTGGTTAAGTCTGAATCAAGCAAGTATAACATGCCACAAGAAGTTAATCTCATTCCCATTAGCGGATGGTACAAGGGTGATAGCAAGGGGTGAGAAAGCCGGGTCTGCAATTTCAATCATTTCATGCTTAAAGGCAAAGAAAGCACTGAGTAAAGGTTGTGAAACGTTTATAGTATATGTGATTGATGGAAAGAAAGAAAAGCAAGCTATGACAGATATCCGGGTGGTAACGGAATACCCGGAGGTGTTTCCAGAAGAATTACCGGGACTACCCCCAGTTCGAGAGGTAGAATTCAAAATAGATCTGATTCCTGGTTCCCGACCAGTGGCTAAAGCACCGTACAGACTGGCACCTTCAGAAATCCGAGAAATGATGACACAGATCCAAGACTTGTTAGATAAAGGATTTATCCGTCCAAGTTCATCACCCTGGGGTGCGCCAGTGTTATTTGTAAAGAAGAAGGATGGTACATTGCGTATGTGCATTGATTATCGGGAATTGAACAAGAGAACGATAAAGAACAAATACCCGTTACCCATAATTGATGATTTGTTCAATCAACTACATGGAGCTTCTTTCTTCTTGAAGATTGATTTAAGATCGGGTTACCATCAGGTAAGAGTGTCAAAGGAGTATGTGTCAAAGACAGCTTTCCGTACGCGATATGGTCATTATGAGTTCCTGGTTATGCCATTCGGTCTAACCAACGCACCAGCAATATTTATAGATCTCATGAACAGAGTTTGTCGACCATTTCTTGATAAGTTTGTGATTGTCTTCATTGATGACATTTTGATTTACTCAAAGACTGAGATAGAGCATGAGTAGCATTTGAGACAGATCTTGGAAATTTTGAAAAAAGAACAGTTGTATGCAAAGTTCTCAAAATGTGAGTTCTGGTTAAGAGAAGTTCAGTTTTTGGGGCATATAATTTGTAAGGAAGGGGTAAAGGTGGATCCTTCGAAGGTAGAAGCAGTGATGAGTTGGAAAGCCCCAAGAACACCATCAGAGATAAAGAGTTTTCTAGGATTGGCAGGATATTACCGCAGATTTATCAAAGAATTTTCTAAGATTGCGGGACCGTTAACCAAGTTAACTCGGAAGGATGTAAAGTTTATGTGGGGTAACGAACAAGACAAGGCCTTCCAGATATTAAAAGAACTATTGTGTCAAGCTCTGATCCTTGCTTTGGCAAGTGGATCTGAAGATTTTACAGTATATTATGATGCATCATTGGCTGGATTAGGGTGTGTATTAATGCAGAGAGATCGGGTAATTGCTTATGCTTCCAGACAGTTGAAACCACATGAAAAGAACTACCCGACTCATGACTTGGAGCTAGCAGCAGTAGTATTTGCGCTCAAATTGTGGAGACATTACTTGTACCACACTAAATGTGTAATTTGTACAGATCATAACAGCCTGCAGTATGTGTTCACTCAGAAAGAATTAAATATGAGACAGAGACGCTGGGTAGAATTGATAAAAGATTATGACTGCGAGATCAGATATCACCCGGGAAAGGCGAATGTTGTGGTAGATGCCCTGAGTCGAAAAGGGAATGGAAGCTATATTCAGGTTATGCGAATTGAGATAGTATCTGATCTGATAGATAAACTAAAGTCTGCTCAGTTGGAAGCCCTTAAAGAAGAAAATTTAAATACTGAGTTAATGAAAAAGAGAAAAGATGAATTGAATGACGATTCTCGTGGAATAAAAACATTCAAAGCTCGTGTATGGGTGCCTAAGCTTGGGGAATTGAGACAATTAATTTTGATAGAAGCACACAAGTCGAGATTGTCCGTACACCCAGGAAGCACTAAAATGTATAACGATCTAAAAGTGCTTTACTGGTGGCCTACGATGAAAGCAGATGTGGCACATTTTGTGGAATTGTGCCATATTTGTGCGCAAGTGAAAGCAGAACATCATAGGCCTTATGGGTCTTTGAAGCAGTTAGAGATTCCTGAGTGGAAATGGGAGCACATCACAATGGATTTTGTAACAAAACTACCACGAACTCAGAGGAATCATGATATGATATGGGTGATAATGGATCGTTTGACAAAGAGTGCTCATTTTCTTGCCACTTGTGAAACAGCTTCATTGAGTAAACTGGCACAAATATACATAGATGAAATCGTTGAGAGGCATGGTATACCGTTGTCAATTGTGTCTAACAGAGATTCAAGGTTTGTATCAAATTTCTGGAGGAGTTTGCAAAGAGAATTGGGAACTAGAGTTAATTTGAGTACAACCTACCATCCTCAGACAGACGGTCAGACCGAACGAACCATACAGACACTCGAGGATATGTTACGAGCTTGTGTACTAGAGTATGGTGGATCTTGGGATTCACACCTGCCGTTAGTAGAATTTGCGTATAATAATTCTCATCACTCCAGTATTGGAATGCCTCCGTATGAAATGTTGTACGGTCGTCGCTGCCGTACTCCGACTTGTTGGTTAGAGGCAGGTGAGAAACAGTTTGCAGGACCAGAGATAGTACAGTTAACTGCTGACAAGGTTGCTATAGCCAGTGATAAGTTGAAAGTAGCCAGAGATAGACAGAGAATGTATGCTGATCCGAAACGACGTCCAGTAAAGTTTGATGTGGGGGAATTGGTATACTTGAAAGTTTCTCGGTGGAAAGGTGTAATTCGCTTTGGCAAACGTGGGAAGTTGGCTCCCCGTTTCATCGGTCCTTTCCGTATCCGTCAGGTTGTGAATGATCAAGCAGTTACTTTAGATCGTCCTACAGAGCTTGCTGGAATCCATGATACATTTAATGTCTGTTATCTGAGAAAGTGTAAGATTGATTATGAATGTCAGATTTTCCCAGTGCATGAGTTGAAAGTTGATTCTAAGAAGAGACTGATAGAGGAACCGATTGAACTGCTAGATCGAAAAGTGACCAAACTTCGAAAGAAGCAGATACCTATGGTATTAGCCAAATGGAAACACAGTCTAGGTTCTGATCTAACCTGGGAGACTGAAGCAGAAATGAAAGAGAGATATCCCCAGTTATTTTAGCCGGAAAGGATTCCGAGGACGGAATCCTCTTAAGGAGGGGAGATAATTGTTGCAATACTTGGACCCTAAGACGAGTTTACTTAATCTCTATACTATGTATGTAATGTATGAAAGACTATGTGATGATGCATTGATCGAGCATGTATATTATGTGCTTCTTGAGCATGTATATCGGTACCATGTTCAGTGTTAGGGATCCGGTATTCGTTATTGGATCTTTCAGAGTTTTATGTAACACCCGCAAACCAGGGCTAGTAGATTAGCGGGTTTACGGTATGTGTTTGTTGTGATTTAATTGTTTTAATTTAATTAGGTGATTATCTAAGTGAATTAGTTTAATTAATTAATTAAAGTTTGTATTAGATGTATGTATATATGCATGTATGACCGTATATATATATATATATATAATGAAAGTGGATTCCACGTGGGGGGTATAAGTGAATTTGGGTGACACCTCCTTGCATGCAAACTAATGTGTGAATGAATACCACTAACCTGCTAATTCTTCTTAAAAAAACAAGAAAGTGTATGTGTGTGTTCTTGCTAAAAAAAACGAGAAGAGAAGAGAAAGAATCAGAATTTCCATTTTCTTTGCGTGCGATCAAGATTAAGGTTGGTATGTTTAAGTTATCATAGTATCTTTCTTCTTAAATGATATGCTATGTGATTTAGAACATGATACATGTTTAGTTTAAAGATTGTATATTAAATTACATCATAATCGGTTTTGAAAGAATAGGATTTTGTTAGCTTTGAATGTTCGTATGATTCATATGGTTAATTGCATGAGAATGTATTTAGAAATATTTAATGCATGTTTCTAGAATGATAGTTATGATTATTATGAAATCTGGGTTTGAGTTATGATATCTTGATGTTTGCGAATTTGATGAGTATGAAGTTATCGGATTGTTGAAAAATAGGAAAAACCGATTGAGACCAAAACCGATTCTTATGAAAACCGAAGGTAGAAATCCGATTACTTTGAAATCCGAATTTTTAAAACCGGAAATTCATAAACCGATACTTGAATTATGGAAACCCCAAATCCGAATACTATATTTATGTAATCCTAAACTTGTAAAGTGATTTAAGTCAGAATCCGACACATAGAATCCGAATGGTTGAAAATCCGAAGCAATGAAATCCGATACTCTCGAATCCGAGACTTTGAACCAAGTGCTTGAAAATGCGATTAAGACAAATCCGACAGTTTTGAGGCCCATCGGATTCCCAAATCCGATACTTTGAGTCGTGGATTTTCAAGAATCCGAATGTAATCTGATAGTTTTTAAGAATCCGATATTTTTTAAGTTTCAATTGCAATTGTTTATTGATTGTTGATGTGTTGAATGAATTATAAATATATGATGAGATATATTTATGAGATATGGACTGATTGGTTGTTATTATGTTTTCAGGAAATCAAAAGACTCAGTAATATAAGAATTTTGAGTGCTTCATCTGAACTTGAAAGATGAGTGGATGTTGGATGCGAATGGTAAAGATTGTGTTTAATATTACTGATGTGAGGCATGATTGTATGTGATGGTTTGTTTTTGTAACTGTTGATTGTGAATATCATATTATTGATGACTGCTGCATGATTATTTGTTCGATACGCACTCTTAGTATGATTTTGAGTTGCGTTTGAGAAGTCAGCTATACGTGGAATTGGGCTGGGCTCGTTTACTGGTTGGTTGAACAGTGGTAGCCTTACTGTTGCATATGTTGCTTCAAAGTGGGATTTCACTGTGCCAATTCAGTAGAGGGCTATCGGTAAACCTATGCTTTGGCCGGCATTGGTTGTAGGTTCTGCGCCGAACCGCCGGTCTTCTTAGTGGTTGTGATTACATGATTAGTATTGACTTGATGTTTGCTTTTGGCTTTAGCTTCTACTCACTTAGATTTGTGCTAATTCCCCACAGTTGTTGCTTTTTGCAGGTTTGTGTTTGTGAGTGCTCGTAGAAGGAAAAGTTGACTTCACTCTGATATTTTGATTTAAATGAAACGAGCCAGTTTATTTTGTAACAAAAAATTATGTTTGTTAGATTTTGAGAACAAATATTTTGTTTATAAATGATTGTAAATGTTTGTGAATGAAAAGTATGTTTAATTAATTAAAGCTTCCGCAGCGCAGTTTAAAAAAATGGCTTAGATATTACGGTGTTACATTTTATGTGCCGGATCATTCATGCTTACCAATACAGTTTAGTTGATCGGGTATGCTCACTAAGCAAAAGCTTACCAAAATTTTATTACATTATTTCAGGTACTTCCGGTATTAATAAAGGAAAGGCTCCAGCTTGTTGAAATGAAGATGGCTCCCCCTTTTGTGAACTGTTAAAATGACTTTATAGTCAAATGTTAAACCTGATAAACGTTTTTGGATGTTTATTATGTTTATTAGATTAATATGTTTAATATATGTATGAAGCACTATGTTTTAAAAAATTGGGTCTTTACATCGTGCGGTTGGGCAGCCTGCACAAGCTCAAAATGGTCCGTGTTCCCTAATGTTCTAAGATGATACATGAAATTTTCTAAAACATATACCCATTAATGTTTACAAAAGTATTTTGCTTGTGTAAAAAACAAGGAGAATAATGAAACAATTTTGTAAGCATTAATGTGTATAATAGCAAGTTTTGTGAACATTAAAGGGCAAAATGAAACATATGTAAACATGTTGTGTATATTTGACCAAATAAAATACTTTATACACTATATTAATACATTGGGTAAACGTTTTCTTGTCCACACTAACTTAACCCTTAAAAATTAATTATCACAATTCACAACACATTCAAACCTCAACTAATTAAAAGAAATCATGAAGAAAGAAGATCAAAAATAGATAACAAGCATAACAAACAAAACAATCATCGAAAATAATCATTAATCCATTTTGAAATCTCAAGCAAATTATAAGCAAACATCAATAAAATATCTCAAAAGAAAAAAATTATTCATTCCTACTAAATCCTTCTAATTTATTTTACTATCAACTAAATTGTAACACGTGTAGTGCACTAATGAAACTACAAAACAATTAAGCTAATCTTTATGAGCGTGTATCAATCTCAATGGTCGGGTCATAAATAGGTGGAATGTAAAGTAATGTAATTTATACATCCTTATCTATAACCTTTATAGTGAGGATGATAGTGTAAACATTGTCTCAAGAATATACAAACCAATGCTTTTCAAAAAAAACAAAAAAAACTCGTTTCTCATCCTCCATTGATTTTAATATTTATCTTAATGTTGTAAGTTGGAATAAAGGATTATATAACTCTCATTTCAAATATATATTATTAGCATAATAGAGCTTGTTCATCTAAATTTGAGATCTCAAAACGGTTTCAACATAGTATTGTTATTTGGGTCTACTTCATAGTATCCTTGTGCATTGCAGTATCTTTATTTTTGTTATTTGGGTCTACTTCATTCATCGATTGAGCTACATAATTGCTCATATCTTTATGCATTGCAGAATGGGTAGGCTGCAAATGAGTATGGGTAGGTTGCAAATGGGTATTTTTGTAATATTAGCAAGAAATCAAATTAGGATAATATTTATTTTTGTTTTTCAGATTTTAAATTGAAAAAATATTATTAAATTAAGTGTTTGGGTATATTTGTGAGTTAATAGGTTTTGTAAGGATATATAAGTAATTTCAATGTTTACAAGGATATATATGTAATTAGGGAAGTTTCTAAGGATATATATGAAATTCTCCCAATTTTATTTTGTACGTAAAAAAACAATCAACTTTCCATTTTAGTTCATTGTATATAATTGTAACCTGATTATCATGTTACGTTTTTTCTTGAACTTTTAATTTCTTATAATTAATATATTTCTAGGAAATAACTTAGCTACATCGTCATGTAGCCAGTTAGCTACATGATGCACACACAAACACTTGGTGGGCCATACTTATACACTATGTACCATGGTAACCCCACCAAATGTTTGTGTTGCATCATGTAGCTAACTCGCTACATGATGGTGTAGCTAAGTTATTCTCATATTTATATGTTCTTCAATATTCATCATTATCATCTATTCCTGTGTTTTGACAAAATTTTAAACAAGAAACTTCAACCGATGAAGAAGACGGTGTTTGAACAAAATCACTCACACAAACCTTAGATGTAAACCCTAATGAAGAACAAGACGAGGAAGATGGAGTTGAACAAGGTGAAACACAATCGATTTGATGAACAATCACATGAATATTCTGAAAACATGAATAATAGCACATGAACCAAACCTTCAACCAATCGTCACTTTTGATTTTGAAGATTTCCAATTTTTAAGCATTTTGATCACCAAATCATTTTAGATCTAATGTCACCAAACTCCAAATTGATCATGTACAATTTAAATTTCTTTTTGAAGCTTACAAATCACCAAACCGATTCCAGATATGATGTCACATAACCCTAAATCGATTGTGTACAAGCGAAACTTTAATCGCAGTTCATAAGCCAAATCGTATTTAAAATCTGAAATCCTTTTGGAAGAAACTAAATATGGAAATCATCACCGATTTTTTAACCCTAATTGTGACTCATGAGCCCATATATGTATGAACCCTAATCATGATTCATACGAAATATGAGAAAATGAAATCTTGAAATCGTTCATGAACCCTAATCGTGACTAATGAACCACATCTGCATGAACCCTTCGCGATTAAAACTAAAAATCAAAATCCTAATCACGATTGAAAGGAATCGATATGATACATTTGCAATGTGATTCATCTAATCTAATAACCTTGTTAAAAGAAAATAATGTATGACATCATCATATTTTTTTACCAATTACAACATTCTATTTTACAAATTTTCTTAAAAGCCCCTTGATAATTACCAATCACAACGTCATATTTTCAATATATCACTTTTCTTATATTAAGGGTGATTATTCAAAATTCAAACTATTTTTAGATATTAAAGTTTTTAAATTTTCAAACTTTCCATATTTTTAGGTGATTAGTTTTGGTAAACAATATATGTTTATTATCCAACAATATATATGTAAATAGTGACATTAAGTTTAGAAACATTCAAATGCCATTATCTATAAGCTAAAAACATGTGTATTTTAAAACAATTAAAAATGTTTAAAACACCACTACATGAATTGGAATACTAGCAGCCCATTATTTCATTTTTAAATTACTTTTCAAATATGATGTTTGTTAATTGGAGGATCGTAACTATTGTAAGCCTTTGTATCTCAATTATATAAACATTGTTGCACTTCAACATCACACATGTTGCTCTGATTCTTCTTCATTTTGATAGCTATCAATTATGGAGAATTAACAACCCTCTTCGTCATATTCAAATAGATCTTTATTGGGACAATCTTCAACTCCTATAATGAAATTGCGGCTAAGAAATTCTACAGAACACAATTATGTTCAGAATACGCTGTATATTACCATGTATGTTTTACAATTGTATTTTCTATATATGTTAGTACTCTTAAAAACCTAAAACATTTAAAATTGACTTTAATCATCCCCCGTGTTTATACACGAAGTATTAAGCTAGTATGAAGAAATGCAATCAAACCATAAAGAAGAACCACAATATCGACTCACAAGAAAGAGAAAACTAACAAAATAAAATAAAGTTTGACGCAAATGAAATGTAACAAGATTGTGTTCATGCAGATACTCTTTCAAAAGTAACAAAAACAAAAAATAAAATAAAGTGAACACCGGAATAGTTGCCGGAAGCTAGAATATTTTGTTGGAAATTGATCATTTTCGTCACAGACGAGTTGTTAAATGGGTGATTGTAACATTATGATTTTCAAAATTCAGCTTTTTTTTTAATTTATTAAATCAATTCCAGCGGAAGACGTAATTTAATTCATATTTAAAAGCTCAGCCAAAGCTGATAAAACCACCGAGTAAAAACACAATGATACTATCCATTCTTTAATATCGTAATCAAGTTCATAAATAAAATCACAAGTCAGTAAATGAAAGTCTACTAAACATTCCTCAACTAATCTACCTAGCAAAGCTCCTACCTCACTAAACGTACTTCTAAGTAACCTGCACGAGTAAAAGACATATTTCGAAAAAATAAGTATCTATTTACACATCGTAAGTCAATGAGTAAAACAAAATCTTAAAATTGACTTTTTAATACAAGTGCAGGGAATAATAAACAAAAAACCATTCTCTTCTAAAATGAGTATTTGACTAATCATGTTACCCACAACCACATAGCACACAAACGGTTCAAGTAACATCTATCATCATCATGTAGTTATTCAAAATCATGTCATATTAGTCATTCATAAAGTATTTGACCAATCAGTTTACCCTCACATATCTACTTTGGATTCTACGTAAGCCACACGCCCACTTAGTTTTGAGACTTCCAATGAAGATTCTTCCTATGACAAGTAGAACGACTTGGAATCGCCTCGTTCTGATCTTTACCCACTTACGTTTGTTTTTTAGTTTAACTTTACTTAATTATTAATCTTAACTTATCTTTACATTTACTAGTGTATATGATTTAATATATATTATTATTGATTTATTAACTTTACTTAATTATTATTAATATTAATGTATGTTTGCATTTATTGGTATTTCATTTAACAGTTTTTTAGCAAATAATTACCATTATTATTTTAATTCTCATTAATGTACGCTATTTATTTATTATTTTTATACATGTTATTTGGGTAGATAGAATTAAGAATTACGGATTTAGGGGCTGTTTGTTTGATGTTTAATGGAATCATTCAACACTGAATGCTGAATCATTTAGCATTCAGCGTGTTTGATTGCTGCCTCTGAATGAAGACTGTGCTGAATGATTCAGCATAATGCTGCTGAAACATTCTACCTTAAAGTGCATTCTGAATCATTAAGCACTAAGTATTTTACCCTAATATTCCTTCTTTCACACGTTGTCTTGTTAAACAATCATATCTTATAATACAATATATCACTATTAATGTTAAAATGATAATTTGCATCATTCTAATTGTTCATTGAGAACCTTTATCAAACAACATGTCACATTCAGAGGTAAATTCATTCAGAGCCTTTGATTTATTCAGACTACAGAATCATTCGGTGCTTAACAAACAGTCCCTTAGGAGTATATATAGTTTCACACTATACTTGCTAGTTGCTACTGCTATTTTCCAAATACAAAAGGCGAATAACTAAACTTTTTTTTGGACGATGCTCATGAGCACAATGATAACATATATTATGTTCACATGAATAAATCTATTAATCATACAAAGTAATTAAAGATATAAAGAATTTCCTACCATGTATGGGGAACTTAAAAAAATTAGATTGAAACCAATTCTTTGAATATAAATATTTGTTAGATTAGGTACATAATAGTTATTAGGACCAATGTATCAAATGTCATATTAAGTTTTATTTTATTGAGTCTTTTGTAAATCAACTTTAAATAAAACTTAACGTAATAAGACTTATATATCAAGTGCCCTAATAGATTCCCTTATATATCAAGTGCCCTAATAGATTTCATTATATTAAGACTCTACAAATAGATGTCATATAAAACTTAATCTAAAAGGACTTGAATATCAATTATCCTAATATATTTTACAATTATAAGATCTGAACAGATAAAATGTCATGTAAAACATTAATTATTAGGACCATTATGTGATTTGTCTTATTAAACTATATATCAAGTGTCCTCTTAGACTATACTTTAACTCCACACATAAACCAAATGGTCATATTATATACGTTATTGAGATTTGAGACGTATATTAAAAAGTATCCTATAAACCCTTTTTTGTGTTAGTGATTCTCATTAATTTTATGTGTAACGAATTAAACTGTCAATATTAATACATAAAAGTTTTTGAATTTCACATTATATGTAACATGACATATAGGTGGTCTTTGCTTTTTTATTATTTTATTATATTTTTATTTTTTATCTCTAATTTTTTATTATTATTATTATTATTATTTAATGGATTAAAATTCTCATGTACAATTGTACATGTTGGCTCGCATTCCAACATAATCGATTACTTCCATAGATTTGCTACCTTTTCATATCACTTCTTTTATTTTATAGAATTGAATTCTAGGCAATTTGGGGGCTTTTAAGGGGGCGTTTGGTTCGATGAAATTGGATAAAATTGAAATTGAAAATTTCTAAATTTTGTTTATGTTTGTTTCGTGAAATTTATGGAATGAAATTTGACCATTCAAATGAATTTCTTAAATCAAGATATTGGGATTTCCTTTCCAAAATGGATGAAATTCATCAAATTTATAAGGAATCTCAAAACATAATTGTTGTCTTCTATCCCACCCCACCCCACCCTATCCGACCCTTACCCTTACCCTTACCCTACCTCATCCCACCTACCCAACCTTTACCCGACCCCTACCCACCCCTACCCTTACCTCATCCCACGCTCTACCCTACCCTACCTAACCCCCACCCCTACCCTACCTTACCCTACCGTACCCCCACCCCACCCCTACCCTACTTTACATCATCTCATCCCACTCTACTCTACCCTACCATACCCTCACCTTACTCCATCTTTACTGAACACACCCTACCCTACCCCCACCTACCTCATCCTACCCTGCTCTACTCCACCTTACTCATCAAATCTCTACCCCTACCCCATCATACTTACTTCACCATATGAATCCTATTCTATGACACCTTTACCAACCCCTACCCCACCCCATCCTAACCACCCTACCTCTATCCGACTTCATTTTTACTCACTCATCCTTACCCCACCCCACCCCACCTCATCTTATCTACTTCATCCTACTCTATGACACCTTACTCACCTTACCTCTACCCACCCATCCAACCTACTTCACCCTACCTTACTCTATGACACCTTACTCACCTTACCTCTACCCACCCATCCAACCTACTTCATCCTACCTTACTCTATGACACCTTACTTACCATACCTCTACCCCATCATACCTACACCATACCATATTTTATAGCATCTTACTCACCCTATCCACCACTTCCTACCTATCCCACCCCCAACCAACTCTATTTTTATTCACCCCACCCCACCCTTACCTTATTCGCTACCTTACCCTATGATAGGGTAGGATGGGTGTGTAGGTAGGGGTAGGTAAGTTAGAGTATGTGTGAAGTATAGTAGGTAGGTGGGGTGGTGCATAGGTGTATTGTCGGTAGTAGGGTGAAGTAAGGTGAGGGTGGGTAGCTAGGGTGGCGGTAGAGTAGGGTGGTAAAGTAAGGATAGAAGTATGGTAGTAGTAGGGTGGGAGTGTGTTGTGGTAAGGTGGAGTAGGGTATGATAGGTTGTTGGGGTGGGGTAGGTAGGGTGGGGTCAGGGTAATGTGAGTAAGACGGAGTAAGGTAAGGTGGAGATAGGGGTAGGGTAGGGTGGTAGAGTGGGAGTAGGGGTAGGGGTAGGGGTGGCGGAGGGTGGTGGAGGGGGTAGGAAGTGGTGGTCGGTTGATTGTATAATTTATTTTGATTTATACATATTGAATTAATTTATTTTTTATTAGATTCCAGTTTCGGTCTTTACTAACCAAACAAGATATAGTTTTTTACAAATTCTAATTCCTATGAGTTCTAATTCCTTGGTCAAATTCCAATTCCTTCATATTCATTCTGTCAACCAAACGGACCCTAAGATTTTAAGTTTTTTTATAAAGTTTTTATCTTCCATGTTCATCTGAGAATCATACGATTTGTTCATGTTCTTTCATGCTACCTGGATCAAGTATTTGCATTAGTTGGTTTAAATCGAGATCTAACCATCGACCATCGATTTTCTTATGCATTGCATTCAAGAATAGATTCATCCATTCATTTTCACGATTTTGGTTCCTAAGAACATATTTTAGTTTTGAAACCCATTTATGGTCAAATCGATGAAACCCATTTCTGTTCAAATCGTTGAAACCTTAACTTGAATACCACATCTTGAGTTCAGACCTTTTGTTTAACTAAATCACACAAAAGAATCAAGTTCATTTCATATATGTATTTAGGGTTCATTGATGGTTTCAAATAAGTTCATATATGGATTCCTAAAATCCATTCAAACCCGTTTGGGATTCATCGCAAGTTCAGCTGTGTGGTTTGTTGAAGATTGAAGAACCATGAATCAATTAACAAATTTGGGTTTGTTTAAGATTAAAGAACCCTAAGGGGGTGTTTGGTTCAAGTATTGTTTTTGAAGGGATTTGCATTTATAATGGGATTGGTATTCGATGGGATTTGCATTTGGTGAGATTTAAAATCCCATCTAGTGTTTGGTTCATATTTCTTAGGTGGGATTTTCACCACCACTAAACTCCATCAACAGCCAACCACCACACCTGTTGCCACCATCGAAGAGGAAGGACGACGACGGCGACGGTTGACAGGTGACGGCGACGGCGAACGGGTGACGGCGACGACGAATGGCGATGGTGAACGGGTGAAGGCGACGGCGTCGACACGAGTAACAGCGAATGGCGACGGTGAACGGGTGACGGCGATGGCGAACGGGTGACGGCGACGGCGACGACATGGGTAACAGCGAATGGCGACGGTGAACGGGTGACGGCGACGGCGACGGCGAAGGGCGATGGAGAACGGGTGACGGCACGGCTAATATTGAAACATGTGTGTCCACAACGGAAGGCTGAAGCAACCTTCTTGTCTAGCTGATAAATATAGAGAGAATGGAGACTGAACATGATACCTGAGTCTGGAGCAAATGAGGGTATTTATAATGTTTTACAAGGAAGGTCCTTGTCCAGTGGTTGGTTGGATAGACCAGCCAGCTGTCTTGACAGCCCTGATACATCATTAAATGCACTGTTGTACTTTCTTGATAGCTCTGGACCTACCTTTGGTCTGGAGGTTGGTTAGGTACATGCATTATCAAGTATATCCAAGGTCTTTTTCTCATACTTCCTTCTCTAACCTAAACCTACCTTCGGTTAGGAGGTTGGTCAGGTACATATGTCATCAAGTATATCCAAGGTCTTCTTCTGATACTTCCATCTATAGCCTGGATCTACCTTCGGTTCAGAGGTTGGTCAGATACATATATTATCAAGTCCTCCAGATGTGATCTTGGCTATATCATGCTACACTCTAACTTTTTATGTTGTTGTTCTTTGATATATCCTTTAGTCTAGACCAACCTCCGGTACAGAGGCTAGCTGGTCAGGTACATACCAGACTTGGGTTGGGGTTCCACCCAACCCCCCATTGGGTTGATGGTGGTGAGGTTCCAAATTGGATTTCCAAACTCATTTCTTTTTTTCTTTTTCTTTTTCTTTTCTTTCTTCTCTGTCTCTTTCTTTAATTAATATATATATATTTTTATTAATATTTGATGTGGCTTGAAAAAGGTTGGATTTGGGAATTTGTGGGTTTAATGAGGTTGAAGGTGAAAGGTTATATGGATGCTAATATGACATGTGATAACTTGGATTGGATACTCATGATCTTAAGCAGGGATCACGGAGTGAGATGACCTTTGACATCCTTTTGTTTTTATTTTAGTTTTTTAGATTTAGTTATTATTAGTAGGTAATTCAATGTATAAATAATGTAATATTTTTTAAACATTTAATTTACAAAATCAATATATTCAATTAAATGTCAAATATATTTTATTTAACAAGAAACTATTAATAGAAATCTATTTATTTAATTTACAAGTGAATACGATATTTTGCTTATTAAGTAGTTTTAAGTGATACATAATAAGAAATAATACATTAACTGGAATTTTAATTTTATATATATATATATATGTGTATGTTAAAAGTTATATTCAAAAATGACATATATACATAATTTCAAACTTACTTTATAATCACTTACATATAGAAAAATATAATCTATACTATCTATAAAATATTTATATATTTAAATCTATTAATTTTTAAGTAAGTTAAAAACATGAAATTACTTTATTACCCCAACATCATAAAATATAGAGTTAATTACAAAAATGGTCCCTGTAGCTGTTACTAATTTTCACTTTTAGTCCTTTAACTTTAAAAATTACAAAAATAATCACTGTGGTTGTTATTTTGTTTCACTTTTGGTCCTTTACACTAACTAGTGTTAAGTTCGACTGTTAGTCAAAGGGCATTTTAGTCAATTTTCTATTTATACCTGTTGCCAAACACGTTCTTAACATCTTTCTACCCTTTTTGTTAAAATTAATAATTAATTAATTTTTATCAAAATTAACTTATAAATCATTATTAATTACAATATTAAGTAATAGTTTATTAGGTTTTTACTTATTAATTCTGGTTATCTTTTAAAAAAAGTATTTTTAATTTTAATTATGTTCTTGTTATTATTGTCCAGTATTCTTGATGTTTATTTTCATAGTGTTCATATCTTAGGTTAATGTTCTTACTATTCATCATCTCCATCTTCATCAATTTCAAGTTTTTCATCACACACAGTACTTAAGAATACGGAGACTAAGAAAAAATTCATACACACCTAATAAGAACACCCAGATCTGATAAATACCTAAGAAAATACTCAAGTATAAAAACTAACAAGATTAAATTAAAAGCTTACCTACAAAATCAAATTAAAAGCACACTTACAAGATCTGAGAAGAAAAAAGTGAAAAAAAAAACAATCGATACAAGCTCATTTTCATATCTCAGTTCTTACTCCTCGCATCTTCAAGCTTCAGCAAATTACCAAAAACCCAAAGATTGCTTCACCAAAAACCCTAGATGAGCTTGCTTCACCAAAAGATTGCTTTATATCTCAAATAAGGGCTTCGGATCTCAGATTGCTTCACCAAAAACCCTAGGACCAAAATCTTCAAGCTTCAGCAAATCACCAAAAACACAAAGATTGCTTTACTAAAGATTGCTTTATATCTCAAATAAGGGCTTCGGATCTCAGATTGTTTGCTTCGGATCTTAGGGTCGTAGACAGGAGAGGACGCCGGCGAAGATGGTGCTGTATCGTGAAGAGTAGTGGTGGCGGCCAGCGCTCTTGAAGAGAGAAGAGGTGGTGGTCGTTGTGCGATGATGGTACCTGGAGTAAATCGAAGAGAGAGAAAGAGGGAGAATGAAGTGGTGGTGTAGACCGGAGTTGTTATAACGATGGAGGGGCTGTGTGTTGGTGGTGACCGGAGGTGAGGTGGTGACCGGCGGTGAGGTGGTGGGGATGGTGTTGATCTAGCACACGAGTTAGAGAGAGAGAGACGGGAGAGTGGGGAGGTGTGAAGGGAGAGCTAAAGTTATAAACTTTAAGAAATTAAAATTTTGGTGTTTGGTAAAAGGAATTGGTGTTTGGAAATAAATATAATAGGTGATATGTGTTTGGTAACAAGGATAAGGGATGAAAAGACAAAATTGCCCTTTGACTAACGGTCAAAGATAACTGGAGTTAGTGTAAATGACCAAAAGTGAAACAAAATAACAACCACAATGACTATCTTTTTAATTTTTAAAGTTAAAGGACCAAAAGTGAAAATCAGTAACAACCACAAGGACCATTTTTATAATTAACTCTAAAATATATTTGATAGTAATAATATAATTTTATCTAGCAGAACCTACACAAATGTTTATTATTGCTTATATAATACATATCACTATTATTTGTGATAAACTTTATATCAAAATACTCACAAACGAGACGATTTCAAATATTTAATGGAAATCATTTCAATATATATTTTATATAACAAATTTTGTGAACACGATAAAACATTACTACTTTTTTTAAATATTTTTTTTCTGATAAATTTTATATCAAAACGTTCATAAAACGATACGAGTTTGCATACTTATTATTTTTACATGATACATAACACATATAAATCCATACTTGATTATGTAAAAATATATTATAATTGGTATTTAGAAAAAATATTTTTTTATATAGTACTAGATTAGATGACCGTGTGATACACGGGTGTGTTTAAAAAATAATAAATATAACAAATTAATAAAAAAATTTAATAATTATAATACGGGGAAGAAGTACAAATTTAAAACTATTATAAATAATAAATATTTAAAAATAGTAAGTTCAAATAGTAAAGAAATACATATACATTACACAAAATTGAATTAGCTCTTGAATTGAATTAATTTTTACTATTAAAAGTCATAATTTAAAATTTTAATAAATTTGATCATGATTACTCTTTTATTTATATTAAAAGATTAGAAGATGTATATTATGTGTAGATATATGTGGTAGATAATATATATATATATATAGAGAGAGAGAGATAGAGAGAGATGGAATAAAAAATTCACCGGTGCATGGTTTTCGAAAAAGTTATCGGCGACATGGAATCCTTTCATTGGTGACAAGACTTACTTTTATCGGCGACATGGGGAAGTGTGAGGCGGCGGCTATCGACGGATGTGCTTCTTTCTTTGGCAACATACTTTCCTCAGCGACATTAGTTTTTTTTAAAAAATACACGTGTCGATCACTTTTTGGTTGGTCGGCGATATGGGTGCTTATTTTGATAATCTTATATATATATATACTAGTGGGGTACCCGCGTAATGCGGCGGCGACGAATAAAGAGGAGGTTGTGATGAGTTTTGTTTATGAGTATGAATCAAGAGGATGGAGAAAACAATACAAACAATAATACATTTTAACTTAAAATGAATATAAGATAATACATCGTTGTGATTGTCAACCAATAATGAAATATTATAGTAGCTTATTACTAAAAAACTGAAATGTATGTCGAGTACCATTAAGAATTACAATCTATTGCAAGAAAGGAAAATTATTATAGGAATATTATAAAACACAGTCTGAAGCGTCAATTTATTGAAATATTTTGTAATGATCTAATGTATACTTTAAAGCCCATCAAGTTAACTAAACTCATGGTATTAAGTAAACCCATGTAAGACCATGTGGACTGTGGAGTAGGGATGGCAAAATCATGGAATGAGGGAAAGTGGCTAATTACCCTAAACCCCTCCCACAAACCCTAGATAGAAGTGATCTGCTCCTTTGCATTTCACAAAGCTTTGTTCCCCTCACCGGCTCACCCTGTTCGCATTTCACAGCGTCGTTCCTCTTGTTGGTCGCCGCATCAGTCACATTGTTCCCTTCGTCAGTCGCCGCATCACCTTTCGCCTTTCCTTGCTCATCAGTCGCATCGTTCCCTTCGTTGGTCGCTGCATCATCCATGTAGCCTTTCGCTGGTCGCCTCCTTCCTCAGTCCACCGGTAAGTCCCTCTCTTTCTCTCTCCCCCTGCTCTCCCCCCCGGTCGCATCGCTAATCGCCTCATCTGTGATTTGGTATATCAATTGATATTGTAACGACCTGAAAATATTGTAAAAATTCTTAGACATGAATTATATATTTATGGAATTTAAGGATATACAAATAATAGAAATATATTCTTTGAATATATTAAGAATGTTTTTACTCCTAAGATACGCGTATTTATATTAGTATTATACGTATAATAATACTGTCAATATATATTTATATACTTTGTATTCAAGGAGTTTGAGAATAGATATTTAAATAGAGTTATTAAATTACGTCGTAGAAAGAAATTAAATTAAAAGATTAAGGTTGAAGGTTTAATAAAATTCAAACCTAACTAAAAGGACTGAAAGTGTAAATTGAAAGGGGCTAAGTGTAACTTGCAAATTTAATTTGAATTCAAAGTTGAATTCACGTGAGGGGTTGCTTGCAGTTTTACTTTTGCAGGCTTTGTGTTATATATATATACATATATATATATATATCGATCTCTATATATAGAGAATAGATAGAAGGAGTTACAAAAAAAAATAGAGAAAACACAGTGAGGAAATAGTGAGGTACTTTGGGCAGAGTCTCGTTCGTACTCGTATAGAAGTTACGGGAGACCGAAAAATATTGTTACGAGCATAGCTTCGATTGAGGTTTTGCGAGAATTGATCCGAGAGGTATATTTCTTTAATCTTACGCTTCTATTTCGACTATGAAGATGTTTAGGCTACATGCATGTCGAGTTTATGCGTTTTTATGGAGTTTCTAAGCACGTGAAGCGATAATCTTTGGTCGGGAGTTGTTATTTTGCATGTCTAAGTATTCTAAGCTAGTTTAGACTTCTCTAGAATCTTTGGATCGTGTTTTTAACGTAGTAACCTTCAATAGGTTATTTGTGGCGTTTGAGTTCGCGTTCTTGACGATCCGTGAGCGTTATTTGTCTTTTCAAGCTCGTGTGTTTCGTTATCTGGACTAAGGTGAGTTCAATATTTCTCAAAACCGAGTACTAGACAAAAATGATATATTTTCAAAAGTAATGATTTACTATAAAATGGTAATATGTGTTTATATATTACCTATGCATGAAATATGTGATATATATATATATGATTGTTACGTGTTATGAAATCGTATGATGATTATGCTATGTTATGAAGTTATGAGTTTTAACGTAATATTTATTTACGAGACCTTGGGATGGGGGTAGTCCAATCCTTATTAATGATGACTAGTAGGTTGAACCTTCTAGGAAAAGTGCTAGCCATTTGTGGGTTACCGGACGTTCATGACAAGTCCGGGACAACGTGATGATGTATTTATACTCATTGGAATGATATTTGGTACTAGAGGTTGTACCTTATTAAATATCATGCGGGTGTGAGGAGGTGTAAGAGGTAAAACACCGTTATTATTACTTCACCCGAACGGCATTGTGGAATACGTTGTATACCACGTCGCCGGAGTAGCGATAGCGGGAGATGTTACAGCCTAAGAATTACTGGAAGTCGCGCTCCAATGACTCTTAGACGGGTAATAACGTAACTCGTGAATCGGGTCTATATCTTGGGTTAAGATAATATCCCTAGACCATTAATGATGATTGTGATGATGACGATAGTTATGATTTAAAGAATTACGATAACGAAGTATATGAAATAACTGTTTGAGGTACTATGATTAGTTGACCGTTATGTGCTAAATGTCAAATGATGGGTTGGTCAGCTATGTGAATGAGAGGGAATGGATTATTATTTATTCTGATATTACCGGCTAAAGTATGTTATGTTTTAATTGAATCTTTTCTTAACTCTATTGACTCACGAGGCTTTAGGCTGACACTTGTTTCTTGAAATGTGTCTTGTACTCGTGCAGGTTGCTTAGAAGATTGCTTGTGAGACAGGGACTTTGGGTAGTGTACTGTCTTAGATGATACCATTTTGTTTTATCGCATCAAACAATTTATGTCTTTATGATTAATGTTTATGAACGTGATGTCGTGATTTTCAAACTGATGTAATCTCTTATCGTTTCGGTAAGATGTATTTTATGGCTAAAGACTTCCGTTGCATGTTTTCTGATAAAATGGCAAGATTTTTGTAAATGGTAAATTTTGGGAAATCGCGGTCGTCATAGATATTGTGGGTATTGAATTACTGATTTGGTATCTCAACTGATTTTGAATCTTGGAAGTTGTAAGTTGTTGGTGTAAGTTTAATATTATGTTGAATCTGATATTATGTTGAATCTCATTTTTGTTGAATCTGATTTTGCTTTCCATTTGCAGTAATGTAGAAACATGTCAAAATTGTAGTTATAATAACACTAAACAAAAACTACACCTTCATATATAACATACAATCAGAAAGTTCTATGTGCTATTATATTGATTTTTCTCAATAATCAATTGAGTGTTTGATAAATTTTAGAAATGATTGCTATTTATGATTAGGATTATGATCATGATCTTATGCTTATTTTTGGCCACATAATCAGGTTGGAAGAATATAAAAAGAACTTGTTGTGCACTTTGATATCATTGCAGCATAGTCTGACCTGATCTGATGTTTATTTGAGTATTATTATGATTTTTCAATTCATGATAATTGCTTACATTATCTTTATTTAAATACCCTCTTACGCTTGATTAAAAGAAAACATGCTATAGGCTAGTTAAAGGATTTATCAAATATTTGTTTAAAGCTCAAAAAATTCAGATATGAGATACTCTATATGTTAAAGCTAGAAAAATGCAGATTTAAATCCCTTTTAGTATGCATATGATGGATGATATGAAGTATGTAGTACAGACCATGAATGAGGGTAAAAAGCTTTTTTACTTAAAGGTAATCTGTTTTCTTAATTCAGTTTCTCAAAACAAATTATGTAGATTAAAATTAGGGCTATATATCTAGGGATTTATATTAGAAAATATAAGTTTTTAAATGATAATATATCAGGGTACACAAAAAAAGTAGCCTATCTTCAATTAAAAATTACTAATTTGTGATATAGTCAAAGTTTTGAAGAAGTAAAATCAGGGTTGATGATTTTACATTTTATCTTTATGTTCTATAAAACAAAAAGTTAATGTTTAAATCACAATAATCTTCGGTATGTTATTAAGAAAAACAGTTAGCGTGTTTACCAAAAATAAGAAAGTTATAGTTATTATGTGTGATAAAAATCATTGTATAAGAAAATAGTTAGTGCATTTTATAATGATAAAAAAATTGAATGCTAACCTGTATGATTTCTGTGGTTACAGGTGTAATGGTTGAAGCATCGATGCAAGTAACATTGGTTTGTAGAGATGTGATAGAAGGAGCATCTTGGCAAGTAAACTCGGATTCAAGCTTGTGACAAAAAATACATTACAGGTTAGAAATATTCTTTTTGCAATTCATAGACAAAAAAAGTATTGTAGGAGGTTAAACTCTTAATTCTTAGCACATTACCTCACTTTGGTTGATATTCATGATTGAATCCTCAACAATCTTTGAAGCATCCATTGTGTTGGTATCAATCTTTGGTTTATTATGGTTCTTAGTATAAATGAAACTATAGAATTTGTTCTACAGGTATATATAGCCCATAGAATGAAGGATTTGTTGTTGTATTTGAGTAAATGACTAAAAAGGCAAGCTGTGATCATGGTAATCATTGTTTTTGAACAGTTACTTTGATTATATGTTTATAAAGGAGTAAGTATAATCCCCGATTATATGCTCCCATAATAGGCCTACCTTACTGTAGTAATAAACCAGACAGAAATGAATATGGTTCCTGTATTATAGACTGACAAGTATAATCCTTGATTATTAGCATAGTACTTCCTAAGTATACTGACTGATTATTATTTGATACAGGGATTATGGAAGCTGTGATCGTGGAAGCTTGACTTTGTGCTAGTTTTAGCAAGCCGTGATTGTGGAAGCTGTGAATCTGTGATCGTGGAGGAACACTGCAATAAGGTAACAGATTATATACATTCTAGGCTAATAATCAGGGAACATAGGTAAGGTAACAAATTATATATGTACTTGGCTTCGTAACTGCTACACACATTTAATTTTCTTAAACGTGTTTGATTGTTGCAATATTTTATATATACTAATCCAAGGTAATTATATCATTAGGGGGTTAATATATACACATATACTAAATCCGTATAGATAATTAAACAATAATAAATATGTCGGCATTTAGCAGTAGTAGATGTTGTACATAATTATGTGTTACAAAACTGATATGTTAAATTTAATTTGAATTTCGTTTTGCAGCCTACCTTCTTATTATTACTTTAATATATATTAGATTAGGAGACCCAAATCGACCAAATATAGATATGTTAAAGGATCCTTTCATCTGCCCGCTTAAATCGGTAGATGAATGTTATATTCAAAGTTGATTTTCAAAACACGCGAGTTGCTTGAGTTCATAAGACTCTAAACCAAAGTAATTGTATATATATATATATATATATTTATATATTAACTGTGAAGTGATCCGATTTGTTGAATAGGAGAAAATGAAGATGTAGAAATTAATTAACATATCGATCTGAAATACATACAAGTTTTGTGCAATTAAATACATATCAGAGTTAGTAATTTATAAACATTGCTAATATGAGTTTGTTTTTTGTGAGAGCCACTTTGAAATTTAAGAATTAAATTGCTAACTCTTAGTTATTTGTGTTTCAGTTTGTTGGAAGAGTTTTGTCGCATGGGTGAATCATGAAGTTGCTGATTATATATGTATGTATATATGTGTGTGTGTAATATTTCATAGTTCAAATTATTATGTAATTGAGTTAGAATGCAATGTTTATAAATTTCAACTCATTGACTCTTTAATTTGTTTGGTGTTTGTGAAATCTCTTGAACTTGATTTATATATCTCTTACTTGAAAACATGAATTTAGGTGATCTCATGAATTAAAAGTTAATATTAAAAATATATGATTAGACTTAATTCAGTTATAAGTATGGTGATCTCATGAATTAAAAGTTAGTATTAAAAATATATGATTAGACTTAATTCAGTTATAAGTATGGTGATCTCATTAATCAAAAGTTAATATTAAAAATATATGATTAGAAAATCTTCGGTTATAACTAGCGGTTTAAATTCATTAATGGTCGGTTATGTTTTCAACATTTATTTGTTTAAATTTATTAATTATGGACGTAAAGGAGGAGTAAAGGAGGAGAGTATTTTAGTAATTTACTCTTCTTAAAATTAAGAGTTTTTTAGGTGGTAGATGCATTATATAGGAGTAAGATATATATCTATACTATATTATAAAGAATTTAAGTGTTTTTAATCTTTTAATTTTAAGTAATTTAAAATTACTAATTTACCCTTAATGTTACAATTAATGGAAACTGTTAAATAAATCAACTATTTTGATAGAGTTAATTACAATCTTACATACCATTTTAATAACTACATCTTCCAAAATAAAGATTAATTAAAAAATTAAATCAATACAAATTAACTTAATCATTAAAATATTAATAATTAAACTTTTCATATTGAATATTTTATCATATAATAAATATTTTAAGTTAACTATTAAAAACCGCGTATAACCAGAAATATTAAATCTAAATAACATGCAACCTTAATTTATAAAAATTGCCAAATTTTTTAAATGGGTAATATACTTAAAATAGAATAGAGTTATATGGTCAATATTCTTGTTGGATTTTACCATCCATGTAAAATTTTATTAACACATTATAATTTAGAAAAGAAACAAATCACCATTGTTTTTAAAAACGGACAAGTTATCAAGAAAAAAAAATATTCGTAACCGCTGCATTACGCGGGTACAATGCTAGTATATATATATATATATAGTGAAAAGTTCATTTGAGAACCGTTTTTATTGCGAGAACCGCGAGAACCAATCTTAACCGTCTAATTCCTCCTCATTCAATTGGATTACCCACTCATGAATTCCTTATATGCACCATGCCACACTCAATCCCCCACGCTCTTCATCCATGAATTCCATTATCCCCTATATATATATATATATTACTTATTTTCTTAATAACATGCTTTTTGTTGCTTATTTTTGTAAATGCCTCAATTATTTTAGACTTCAAATTTTGGATCATAGACATATAAATAATTAGCTAGAGTATTTACATCCTAAGTTTCAGCGTGTAAACTCTTTTACATTTATCTTTATTAATTTACCCTACTTGTTGTTGTTTTATGTTTTTCACAAGATTACATTTATTTAGACTGAAATTAACCTAAGATATGTATTGTTAAACTCTTAAAAAAATAAATAAAAAATACGTGTACGTCAAACTGTTTCGAAACGACATCGAAATGGTGTTTCAAAATGGAAAAAAAAGAATGAAAACGAGTGTTTTAATTATATTTAAGGAAAGCAAAATTAAAAGTGTAATAATAAACTCTGGAACCAAATCACATGAGATCGGAAGAAGTGAAGAACTTGGTTTCCCTTCCCTACTAATCTCAACCCAAAGTCTTCGTCTCCAGTAGGATTTTAGGGTTTTCCTTTTCGATCTGTATTCTGCACTTGTAGAAATGGTGTCCAAAGGGAGATCATTACCCCGTGGATCTATACGGAAATCTTCATCCTCGACGCTCATTTTCTCGATTCTGATTGTCTGTTCATTTTTCGTTTTAATCCTTCTCGCTCTCGGAATTCTTTCGATTCCGAACACTTCAAGCAATTCTCCCAAAGCTCATGATCTCAGCTCCATCGTTCACCGTACTACAACAGTTGACAGGTCAGTTCGGGTTTAATTTGATTATATGTTGGAATTTGTTGTTGCGATCTGGTTTTATATCACATTGGATTGACATTGTTTGCTCTGTTTTTGTGGTGATAGTAGAAGTGAGAGTAAAGAGGACAGAGCAGATCAGTGGGTTGAAGTGATCTCATGGGAGCCTAGAGCCGTTATATATCACAATTTCCTGGTTAGTAATTTTCTATATCTCCGTTCAGTTGTGCTTTGCTGGAAGCTTTTTTTATAGTTGCTAGCTAGTTTTCATTGATTTTATTCAATCGGATAGCTTCTCACTTATCAGTGTTGTATACTTGTATGATCGTGGACAATGTGGAATTACACAAGATGACTGATTGCGTGAAAAACCAAACATAGGACAAAAACATTGTACTTACATTGGAAACACTTTGTGAAAAAATCTAAGGAAGAGGAGAATCCACTATTTGAATTGGAAATAACAATACAGTGAAGAAAAAATTCTCGAATTATGCTCTAGCAGACCTGTTACTAAACAACAGAACACAGGAATATTCATATTCTGTCTCTTCTAACACCGGATGCAGCTTTAGATAAGACGAAACTGTTAAAAGTTGAGCATCATGATCACAAAATGACAACTCTAGATCTAGTTTCTCTTAATTCAATAGGCTAGTCTTGACATCTTGAATAGCCCTGCCCACCGTTCAGGTGTCTTTAGAACATTTATGATGTCGAGTGAAGAGATTAATTTTATATTTTTATTAGGATTTTTTTCTCTTCTATTCTACCTTCCACTGTGTCTGAACTCTGAAGCAGAATGAATAGCACCAAGTTCTTCATCATGGATCTTAAGAGAGTACCTACCAGCATATGACGAATAAGGGGCCATTCTTGAACTTTACTTGTGTTTGAGAGTCTTTGTTAAATCCAAACTTTCTAATTACAATAATGGAATTGAAGTAGTCTTTTCCCACGATATCTACCGCAAAACCTCGTTTGCAAAGAAATTGGGATAGCATAGAGTGCATTCTTACCTTTCTTTTCCAAGTCTTGTTTGATATCTCTGTTGATTTCTTCACCTTACGAGACAGGTTTTCCACAAAATCTACTGTGTACCAGTAACCATCATGTTAACCTGTAAACCTGGAACTATCACTACAGTTATCTATATCAAATACTGTTGATGGATCCAGTGCTATTGCTAGTAAACTTTATTTAATAACACTACAGTTCTTACACATATGTACTGTTAGTTATGACTTAATGGCAAACTAAGCGAAATGAATAATTGCACTAAAGATTCAAAGCACAAGACAATCATCATATTCACATGGAAGTTCTTTTGAGCTTTAAGAAGATGTGATAGGAACTCTCAAAGTAGCTCTACCAGACCACTCTGTCTAGGAAAGTTTGAATTTCCATTTACTCCAAGTTCATAAATTAAGATAAAAGTTTAGACATAAACAAAGAAGTGCCAAATGCTATATTCGTTGGGTGTAAGACTAGTCTGCATAAAAAAGGCAAGGTCATTTCCTTGGCTAAGAATAAATGTTATGAAACACCTAAGCCTGATGTTATCTTCAGATTATCTGAGCAAAGCAGAACTTGAGATTCACTTGCTAAATATACTCCCTCTGAATTGTATCAGCTGACTAGTGACTACTTTGGGTTTAGTTGTAATCCGTTAATTTCAAATCTCAAATTTCTCCTCAAAGATTAAATGTCGTATCAATTTAGGAACTCAAAGTTGGAGAATATATGAAAATACGTTTGGTCTTAAAAGGGTAAGAGAATATATGATAATTACAAAAAGTTTGCCGATTATTAAGAGTTGAAGTCAAATATGACGACTGATGGAGAAAAGAGAGAGTACTATTCGCTATATGGAAAGTACCAGAAAGGGTGTATTTTGTTGATGGCGTTGATTTACCACCATTTATTAAATGAACACTTTAGTATTTAGTTGCAGTGCAGAAAGACTACCTTCTTGCATAGAGAGAAGTAGTCTTATATCAAAAAAGGCTTATCTCAGTTAATATATCAATATTTAGGAAATGCAAATTCTTGTTAACTCTACTTTCTATTTTGCATTCCATGTTTATGTTTGTTTCTATAAAGTTAAGCAAGGTTTAAATAAATAATACGTACCAATTTTTTGGTTCTGATAGGAGCTACCTACTTATATAAGTTTAAGCTACTTTTGGTGGACTTCCTGTAATGACTATCCTTTTTTAACAAGGCATGATTTTATTTTAAAGTTTCCTTAATTTTAGTAATCTTTTACCACTTACAGTAGATTGAATGGTCTTTACTCTAGAGAGCTATGAAAAACTTTGGTTGACCCTTAATGTTTGTTTACGAGTTCATATACTTGGATCTCTTATCTTATTATCTATCATTTGAGTATCGTATGCTTGGTTCCCAGACTGGCATGTATGACCTGCTTATTCTTCATGATGTAATTTCTGTGACCACTTGTACTCTATACTTATAAAAATGTATGCCTCCATCCTGTTGTGAGGTTACAAATGTTATGCTTTAATGCCAACTTCATCCATCAGACCAAAATGTAAAAAGTTGGGTGAACAGAACATGGTTGACAATTTACCAAAGCTCACAGAACTGAATCTCTTGTATTTTCATGGCAGTCACAGCAGGAGTGTGAATATCTAATTGAACTTGCTAAACCTCATATGGTGAAGTCAACTGTTGTTGATAGTGATACTGGAAAGAGCAAAGATAGTCGGTATGCTAGTTCTTCACAATTCCTGTGCTGGTTTATATACGAGCTCTTTTGGCTTGATTTTGTTACTAAGAGTAATTCTTTCGAGTATCCTTGAGTCATTTGATTTACCTATAATTTGATACCCTTCTTCATTTAGGGTTCGTACGAGTTCTGGTACATTTTTGGCTCGTGGACGTGATAAGATGGTTAGAACCATTGAGAAAAGGATTGCAGATTTCACCTTTTTGCCTGTAGGTATGCTTTTGGCAAGCATTATCTATCTTCTGCTTACTTACTAGCTACTTTTTTTTCTCTTAACTGTATTTCCAGCGTACACCCTGTCGGACTCTGATAGGATAAATAGAAGCTCTTCTATTGTAAAATATCCATTTCTGAATATGGATCATCAGAGGCCAGTTTTTGTGAAACAGATGACATTTTAATTCCCTCATATTGCGACTTTGTCCATATATAATGTTTTGGAAGGCCAAAGATAATAGCGGAAGAAGATGCTTCTTATTCTTCATCTACGTAAAGTTTGTTTTGGTGCTCTGTTTATAATACTTCTATATGTGTCACACTTGTGACTTGCCCATCTCTATACTTGATTTCCCACTACCACTACAACACTATTGTCTACATCGTACCACCCCTATACCCCGCCAATGTGGGATGGGGTGTTATTGTTACTGTATGCATGGGTAAAATTGGTCAGTTTGGGTTGAGCTGAACACTTTGTCTGATTTCTCCCTAAGCAATAAGTGTGTCAATACGTGTACATAAATTCTGCTTTATTAACATTACCATTAACATTATATTTATATTTATTATTATTATTATTATCCAAATAATATTATTTATTTATTTAGGAGGTTTTATTTGTTGCAAGTACACTTTGGAAAACTTCAATTCAATTAACTGGGATTTCAGGTATTCTGGAAACCTATTTGGGTACTTCTGCCATCACTCTTACACGAATTTATTTCTTCTTATACAGAACACGGGGAAGGACTGCAAGTTCTCCATTACGAAGTTGGTCAAAAATACGAGCCTCACTATGACTATTTTTCAGATGATTTTAACACCAAGAATGGGGGTCAACGTATGGCTACAGTTTTAATGTACCTGTAAGTGATGCCTTCTCTCTCGTTCATGTATTTACTATTCTTCTTCTTTAATAATCTTTTTATAACTTTTATTTTAATTTACAGGTCAGATGTTGAAGAAGGTGGTGAAACAGTATTCCCTTCTGCAAAGGGAAACATCAGTGCGGTTCCTTGGTGGAATGAACTTTCTGAATGTGGGAAAGAAGGTTTATCTGTTAAACCAAAAATGGGGGATGCATTGCTTTTCTGGAGCATGCAACCTGATGCCTCTCTGGATCCTTCAAGTTTACATGGTCAGTAATTATTACATAGGTCAAAGCTGTAACTTTTTTACACCTCAGGCCGAGTTTATCTGAAAGACTGTCCAAAAAATTTCTTTTCCTTCCATAAATAATCAGTGTCTAAAATATGATTATAAAAACCATATCGTTACAGTAATAATCTAATATTTTTAAAGGAATTAGGAGGTTGTATGTTATAATAAAACGCCTTGAACGGCTTTTCACCAGTTCAGCTTGTATGACCCATTTTCTTTTTTAGCTATTTTACAGATTTAACCCACTAAAGTTAAAACATAACCCAAATGGACACATTCATAAGTAAATAAGTTGAAATTAACCCCTTTAACCAAGACATAACGCATTAACTTCAGTTAGAATATGTTATTCAAGCACTCTATGATGGAGGTTTTCAACATCTGTTGTTTGTTTTGAATTTCGATAGGTGGCTGCCCAGTTATCAAGGGGAACAAGTGGTCCTCTACGAAGTGGATCCGTGTCAACGAGTATAAAGCTTAATTTTGGTTTTAAAGGTACCTCTATAGAGCTTAGGCCTTGCAACTACTATAAAATCTTGTATCTGAGTCAATAGAATCCATGTGCATACACTATCAGCATATGTGCATAAATATATGTTTTTATTTCATCTTCTTTACTTCTGCTTGCTTAAATTAAATCACTAAAAGTCTGTTTTAGCAGGTTCTGAATGTTTTATGGTGCTTGTATCTATAGATGTAGTTCCCACTTCCCACAACATAACTTCGGGACGCCTTCGATCCTAAACAAGGCCATCAACTTTGATGATATATTCTTTGTAACAGTGTAATTTACTACTCACCTTAATTTACAATTAATCGTTTATTTATTCTGTTAATCTTATGAAGTCGACATTGAAACCATAAATGAAACAAAACGTAAAGAGTTGGTTATCCTTTCTCGTAAATTCATAAAAGAAACGAGCATTGTTACACTAGGCGAAATTTCGATAAGGGTATTAGCGAGCATCAACTTGATCATCAGTTTAAGTAGATGGGACAAAATGGACAGATCTAAATATACTACCCTACTAGGTGTTTGGCGGGGTGTTTGGGTTGTCCAAAACACTTTTTACACTAACCTTTAAATATTTTTTTTAAAGAGAGAAGGTAACATCTTAACTAATAAAAATCTTCATGTTTGCAATTTAGATGGCGTGTTAAAACACACTAATCTAATGTATAAATACAGAGTAGAAAGATCACCGAACAAGTAGCTATTAACTACTCCCTTGCTAATGGCTGTTATAAATAAAATTGTCGTTTTATAAAAATTGATAAAAATAGTGATTTGGGTATATATTATATTATAGAAGCTTAAGATGTGTGTGTATATATATATATATATATATATATAGGCAAAAGTTCAAACGAGAACTGTTTTTGGTACGAGAATCGTGAGAACCAATCTTAGCCTTCCAATTCTCCCTCCTTCAATTGGATTGTCCACCTAGTGAAAAGTTCATTTGAGAATCGTTTTTATTGCGAGAACCTCTTAATTCTCAAAATTTTTATACAACTTATCCTTTTTTCTCTTTTATTATCATCCACATATTATATTCTTATGGTTCATACAATGAATTTTTCTATCTCAAACGACATCCTATGTCATGGAATGCAAGGATTCTTGTTTTCCACTTAGATTACTGATGTGCGTAAATCAGATCAGGTTTTATATTTATAAATTAGAATCACCAAAGTACTGACTACAACACAAATAAGCCGGTGTACCTAATCATATCGTAGTATAGTTTTGGTAAGACCAGGTGTCAAACACTTGGGAAACGAGTATGTTTTTAGATTTAATTATTAATTAGTCTAAAAATGCGATTAAATAGGGAATATGAGAACAAATCTAAGAACGAAATAAACAATACTAATTAGACAGAAGAGATAACAATTCAAAAGTAAGATAAAACTGAGAGTTTAGTATGAGAATGATCCAGAAAAGAAGTGTTCTCACTTAGATTCAATTACCCCTTATTTATAGTGATTTTATCACTTCAGGTCTCCATTTTTTAACCTGTTGTACTTGGAAGTGATTCGGAGTACAGGAAAACAAAAGCATGTATTGGTATGAAGAATGGGCCTGATACGGTGATTTAGAATCGTTACCAAATATGGTTTTATTGTAGTTTGCTCAATAAATTAAAGGAAATCCCTAAATTACTGCTACAATTGTTGTTTAACGTTTGCCTATTTTTGCTTTTTATTTGCAGGAATTAGGATGTTTGCAACATAAATAGCAATAATTTGAATTATAGTTAAAATATTCTAATTTCTACAATGCTAAAAAAAATATTTCAAACGTCAAATACCAATTATGATATTTATTTAGGCTTTCAAAGACAATAAAACCAGGTTCGTAATGATTACGGGTCATTGATTCGACCGGATTGGATTGGTTCCAACCTATATTATATTCCTGTTTTTTTGTGCTAAGGATTATTTAAAATAGTAAGGAGTGTTAGACATGGGGATTTCTTTATAAGGTATAAATACTTATTTAGGGCAAACAACCCTAGGTTTCACTACTATAGCCATTTTTTAGCACTGTATATCAAGTGTATGGTGTGTATATCATAGCCGAGAAAAAACCGCGGGGATTTAAACGGGGATCCCCGTCGGGTAACCGGGGAAAACTACGCGGAAACGAGTATCCCCGTTTAATAAGAACGGGTAATTAAACAGGTAATTTTTATAGTGGGGATACTCGTATAAAGTTAAACGGTGATTTTTCACTGCGGGGATTCTCGTCACTATTAAAATTTTGTCACGAGTTTTAAAAAACAATTATACTAAAATTATACAACATTAATACATTCTCCACAAGTACAAACCAAACGATCCAAGATAGTGATTAAGTGTTTAAATGTATCCAAACAAATGGTTTTAAATCATTAAGTGTTCAAGCACGATCCAAATTATTAATTATATCACTCTTCCAACTTCATGTGAATATATAATATATAATATAAAAATAGAATATAAAATATAAAAATAGAATATAATCGGGTAATCAGGCCGGTTAATCGGGGTGGGTATCACCGTCCCCGTCCCCGCTTAAATTATTCAGTTTTCCCCCATCCCCGTTTAGCATCCCAAAACTGTCCCGTTTAGCATCCCTGAAACCGCCCCGTTTAACTCGATTTTCGGTTTTCCTCGCGGGTTCCTTTTTTTGTCATCCCTATCATCACCTTTCTTCATCAAATTGAGTTGGAACAAATGAAATCAATCCGGTATTAATCCTCACTTCTTTACGATTCAATTCATACAGGTAATGCATCATGGGGATGGGATTTGATCAAGTATTGTTAAGGTTTATGTGTTCATCGACCGTAAGGGTAGAAACCGAACGTATAATTGGATTTTAAATAGTGTATATCAATGAAAATGAATTAAATGTTAAGGATTTGATAAAATAAGGATAGAGATCTATTGCAACAAAAATGGATGGAAATGACTAGATTTGGAAAAGTTTGATTAATGATGTATCGACTATGTTCTTGCAAATCATAAATTGAAGGGTTGAGTTTCTTAGGTACCGTTTGGTTGGCAGGAATCCTTGGGATTCGGAAGGAATTGGAATCCAATTCCTAAGGATTCCTGTGTTTGGTTCACTTTAATAAGGGAATCTGAAGGAATTGGAATCCATCAAATGAGGAAAAGTGAATTCCATCACTAGGTGGTAGGATTTTAAAATCCTTTGAATGAGGGAATGTGGAATATTACCTTGTTACCTTTAATCATCTCTATAACCCTAATATATCTATCTCATTCCATCGACATAACACGTGAGCCGACTCTACCCTCCAAACACCGGTGGCTTTTGCCTCCGCCTCTAGACCCTCCACCGCAGCCTTCCTCCGTCGCCGCCTCCAGACCCTCCACCGCAGCCTTCTTCCGTCGCCGCCTCCAGACTCTCCACCGCCGCCTTCCTCCGTCGCCGCCTTCCTCCATTGCCACCTCCCGACCCACCGCCGCAACCTTCCTCCGTCGCCACCTTCCTTTGTCGTCGCCTTCCTCCTTTACCACCTCCAGACCCTCCATCGCAACCTTTCTCCATCGCAGTCTCCAAACCCTCCGCCGTAACCTTCCTCCATCGCAGTCCCCAGACCCTCTGCCACAACCTTCCTCCACCGCTGCCTCTGGACCCTCCGCTGCAGCAACTCTTCATCAGTCGCAGTCGCCAGATTTCGCCATTCCGTCGCTGCCTTCCGTCTTAGCCTTAGATGAGTCTCCCTTCTCCCTCTCGCTGCTTTCCTCTACAATGTTGAATCTTTTCGACTTACAATGTGAAACTGATGATTTGAGACCAATGATACTTGAATTTATGCAAATGTGTATTATAATGATATTAACTTATGATGTTTATTAGCGTGATTTTTATAATTTATTGATATGAATGCTCAATCAATGAAATAAAATTTTAATATTTTTATAATTTATATAATTTATTTTTACATAAAAGTTATAATACAAACTAAAAATAAGTAAAAAAAAGAAGGGCAATTTTGTCATTTTACATTACTGAAACCAAATTCCAATTCCGTTTCCTGCCAACCAAACATATCACAGTTTCAAATTCTAATTCCTTCATAGATTTCAATTCCTTCTGAAACATTTTGCGAACCAAATGCCACCTTAGGGAATTCCCCTGGATTGTGAATAACAATTGTAAACCTCAAAATTATAAATGTGATGAATTTTAAATCAAGCATTTACACTAAATCGCAATTAGAATTTAGAAAGGAAATCGCAAATCAGTTGAACCGTATTTCAAGGATCATTAACTGGTGACCCCAAATGAAAATCATTGAATCGAAATTTGGGGTCATATGCTGAAACGTAAACTGAATTTATGTTGGATCGCAAACCGTAATCGTAATTTGGGATCATGAACTAGTGAGTGTGTTTTAAATCAATCGTAAATCACATTGGAAGTAATCGTATTTGACTTAGATCACAAATCATAAATTAGGAATTTACGTTAAACATTGGAAAAGTTTGTTGTTTAATTAACCACATGTAGTACTTAACTTAAGGAAACCTTGGTTATTTGTTCTTGTTAGTAGACGCGTGTAACTTTCAAGTCATTGCTGTTTATTGTGATTGTTGTGATCGTTGATCAGTGAGTTTTCACTTACTCTTTATACTGTGATGTGACGATGTCTGTTCATGTGTGATATTGTACTGTTATATGTTGATGTGACATTTATGCGCAGTTAGACGCTTATTATTGTAGCTTTGACAAATTATGTGCAACTGAGCACTATTCCGCATGCGTGGCATTACTTGATGATGATGTATACTTGTTATCTAAATACGTCATATATGGTATAATGGACAAGTATTCTGTTAGCTTACTAAGGTTTATGCTTACTCATGTTTGTTAAATGTTTTTAGGACCGTCTTGTGAAGACAAGGGCAAGGCTCCGCGTGACATTAATTTTCTGCAAATTAACTAACTTTGATTTTTATTATTAAATGATACATTTGTACCGTAAGTCCCATGAGTTGGGCATGTGTTTCATATTGAAAGTCATTTGGATAAGTTATGAAATGCTAATGAATTATTATCATTATTATTGTTATAAAAAAATTCCGGGGCGTTATAGTGACGTGGGAATAGGTAGGGTGTTTTTGGTATAAACAGAAGTAAGAAGTATCATTTTGGATAGTTGTGGAAGGCAAGAGGTTGAGGAGATGACATGCCATGTTGAGTGCTTTCATGGTTCCATCCAATGAGTGGGAGGCATGTAGGCACGGAACAGAAGGGTACAGATGATATTGTTGATAGAACGAATCATACATTTTGATTTTCCGTTTTGTTGGGAGGTTTTAGGGCATGAAAAACAGACATCAATACCATGCATATCAAAGAAAGAATGAATGGTGGAATTATCAAATTCCTGACCATGATTACATTGAAATTCTTATTATCATAGCCAAATTGGGTTTTAACATTGTTATAAAAGTGAGTGAATTTAGAAAAAAACATTAGATTTTCTACGAAGAGGATACACCCATAACTAATGAGAAAAATGATCAAGAAACACTACATAATAACGCAAACCACTAGAACTCGATATGAGCGATGTCCATAATTCTGAATGCACAAATTCAAAAGGAGAATGAACAATGAAATTAGAAATACTAAATGGTAAACGAATATTTTTTCCTAACTGACAAGAATTGCATAGACTAGAGTTCTTATGCTTATTACAATAAATTAAATTATTGAAAACTAAGTAACGGGAAAAATCACTAAGATGACCAAGACGTTGATGTCATAATGGTTGACTAGAGGCGGTGAGAGTAAGAGAATGAGTGGTGGTGACAGGATAGAGACGTGCTGTCACATCTAGAGAAGTATTTGACGAGTCCGGTAATCCTTCACAGAGAAACCAAATTCATCAAATTCAATTGAGCATTTTTATGCTTCGTAAATTGACGCACAAAAATAATATTTTTGATGATATTAGGTGTAATGAGAACATTATGAAGGTGTAAAGGACGATAAGGGCTAGGAATCTCAGTGTGCCCCACAGATTCTACATGAATTGCAAAACCATTACCAACTAGGACCGAGGATAGCCGACTATTAGTATTAAAAGATTTGAGAATACCTAAATCCACGTGAAGATGAGATGAGGCGCCTGTATCCATATACCATTTTGTATCACCGGATCATTTAGGGATATAATGTTGAATGCCTCCGGTAAAGAAGGGGCATCATCATTAGAGAACCATTGCTAAGGGGGCGGAACCGATGACTGATCAATGGCGAATGTGGCGAAGGCTTGCGGCGAGCTAAGAATTCTACTAGGAGGCTGTTAGCGACAGTGAATAGGCGGCTGTTGGCGGGTTTGAGACAGTGGTTGTTAGCGAAAAAAGTCTTGAAGCCAAGGCGGAGGTTGAGTCCTCCATTGAGGGGGCGCTAACGACTAACAAGACTGCAGCGGCGGAGAAGGGGCAAGGGTCGGCCGCTGGTCACGAGGTTGTTGGTGGCGGCGGTTTTAGTTGGAACCTAGACACCGGTGATTGGTGTAAAAAACACATGGGGCAGAGTTGTGGTCTTGGTGATCAGCTGTGGGAACACGAGTGTGAGTCAAACGTTGTTCTTCGAGAAGCAAGAAAGACGGGAGTGGATTTTGATGATGAATGAGCGTGGTCACGTGGTCATAAATCGTTAATCATGTAGGAGACTAAGTTCTTCTCCGGAACAGTGTTTTAAATATAGTACCATATATCTAGAGCTTGACAATCGAGTCAAGTTTGGACCACTCCCGATCACCAGGTTGCGCAACAATAGTCCCAATGTGATGGAAAACACTGAACCCAATACATTGGGTTTGAACGAGCTCACGCCAAGCATCATAATTTAATTCATCAAGGTCAAGAATGAGGGGAATTTAGGCCTTGATGTTAGTAATACCATATAGTTTTTCGATGGGAGGGCGGTGGGTAACCATAGAGGGTGGCCAGCCCTAGAGATCTGATATCATGTTAGACAAGATTTTTTTTCCAAAATAAAAATTGATTAATTACTAAAAGAAAAGTGATATATCCTTCTATTTTTTCTTTTACTTACAAAATAAACATAAGTGTAAAAATTAATGAAGGATGTAAGTAAAGAGAATTAATGGACGAAAAAAAAGATATATCATAGCAAAATATATAAAGATTATAAAGGGCGGGACTAAAGCCACAATACAAAATTATACACACACAATACATAAATATAAATATATACTAACCAATAGAAAATGCATCGCCTTCCCTATCCAAGGGTTAACGTCGGCCAGCGTTTGTTCCACCGGCGTGTCTACCTGATATTCCTAACCACAGAAGACTTTTCAAAAGCACCGGCATCGCCATATGTGACGCCAACGAGGTTTTTGGACTATCACATTCTCAACACCACTACCTTCTCCGACAGGCACTTGTCGAGTCGTAGCACCACCACCATAATTACCAATTCCACGCCGGTGATCATCTCCATCGACATTTATAGCAGTAACACTGAAGTAATCTAGTCTATTTGCATCTCGTCCAAAATCTAGGTTTTCCTCATCACGTGAACCTCGATCTACTCGCGCCTTGTCGAAGATGGGTACAAAATTATCAGATTTTTCGTCATGCCAGTCTTCGAATTTAGGGATTTTAAGCCCGTCGCCGGAGGCAATTGCAGTTTCAGCTCTTCGGCCACTCTTTGTCTTCCTCATCTCTCTCCCTGTTAGTTTCTTTACCTTTTCTTTAGATTTCCGCCGCTATTTAATTCGGGAAACCGCGTCAGTGACTTGTTCTAACTTCTACGTGAACTTTTTCTTTGTAGACTAACTCATTTTATTTTATGGATGGATGCTTAGACTTTTTCCCGGTTTAAACATTTATTTTTATAATTTAATATTATTAAATCACTTGTTAAACAGACTAAGTTGTTCAAGATTTTTAAAGTATGATCTGTTTCGCACAAGTACGTACGTCATGATTGGAGTTGGGTTCAAGAAGTTATTATTATAAATAACGAAATTCTTAGAGATTAAGGCAAAAGTCTACATCACCAACAAAATACAGACAAAACATACCTAAAACTTCAAGTTGACAGGTCAGTTCAGGTTTAATTTGATTATATGTTGGAGTTTGTTGTTGCTATCTGGTTTTATATCACATTGGATTGACATTGTTTGGTCTGTTTTTGTGGTGATAGTAGAAGTGAGAGTAAAGAGGATAGAGCAGATCAGTGGGTTGAAGTGATCTCATGGGAGCCTAGAGCCTAAAGGATTAGTAATTTCCTGGTTAGTAATTTTCTATATGTGCTTCGCTGGAAGCATTTTTTATAGTTGCTAGCTAGTTTTCATTGATTTTATACAATCGGATAGCTTCTCATGCATGTGTTATCAGTGTTGTATACTTGTATGATCATGGACAATGTGGAATCACACAAGATGGCTGATTGCGTGAAAGACCAATTAACATAGGACAAGAACATTGTAGTTACATTGGAAACACGTGAAAAAATCTAAGGAAGATGAGAATCCACTATATATGAGTTGGAAACAAAAATATAGTGAAGAAAAAAGTCTCAAAGTATGCTCTAGGAGACCTGTTACTAAACAACAGAACACAGGGATATTCATATTCTGTCTCTTCTAACACCGGATGCAATTTTTAGATAAGAAAAAACTGTTAAAAGTTGAGCATCATGATCACAAAATGACAAATCTAGATCTAGTTTCTCTTAATTCAATACTCTAGTCTTGACATCTTGAATAGCCCTGCCCACCATCCAGGTGTCTTTAGAACATTTATGTCGGCAATGAATAGATTAATGTTATTAGGATACCTTGACCATGTGAAGCAGAATGAATAGCACAAAATTCTTCATCATGGATCTTAAGAGAGTACCTACCAACATATGACGAATAAACGGTGACTTTGTTAGATTCAAACTTTTTAATTCCAATAACTGAACTGTGGTAGTGTTTTCCCACAATACCAACTGCAAAACCGCGTTTGCAAAGCATGATTAGGATAGTATAGAGTGCATTCTTACCTTTCTCTTCCAAGTCTTATTTGATATCTCTGCTGGTTTCTTCACCTTCCGATACAGAGTTTCCCACAAAATCTACTGTGTACCAGTAACCATCATGCTAACCTGCCATAGGCTGAAACTATCACTAGTTATGACTTAATGGCAAACTAAACAAAATGATTGATTGCACTAAAGGTTCAAAGCACAAGACAATCACCATATTCACATGGAAGTTCGTTTGAGTTTTAAAAAGATGTGATAGGAATTCTCAAAGTAGCTCTACCAGATCATTCTCTCTAGAAAAATTTTGAATTATCATTTACTCCAAGTTCATAAATTAAGATAAAAGTTTAGACAAAAAACAAAGAAGCACCAAATGCTGTATCCCTTGGGTGTAAGACTACTCTGCACAAAGAAGATAAGGTTATTTCCTTGGCTAAGAATAAATGTTACGGAACACCTACGCCTGATGTTATCTTCATGCTCTGAGCCAAACAGAATTTGAGATTCACTTGGTAAATATACTCCCTCTGACCTGTATGAGTTGACTGCTTTGAGTTTAGTTGTCATCCTTTAACTTCAAATCTCAAATTTATTATAGTATTTTTTAAGCAATTGTCAAATTTTCCTCAAAGATTAAGCGGATCATAACATTTTAGAAACTCGTAGTACGAGAATACATGATAATTACAGTTGGTCTTAAAAAATTGTAAGAAAAATATTATAATTACAAATTTTTTGCAGATGTTTAAATTTGAAGTGAAAGATGACTGATGATGGAGAAAGAGGCAGTAAGGGTGCATTTTGTATGTTGCTATACGGCCATTTTACTTTAAAGTTTCCTTAATTATAGTAATCCTTTACCTCATACAGTAGATTGAATGGTCTTTACTCTAGAGAGCTATGAAAAACTCTGATTCACCTTAAATGTTTGTTTATGAGTTCCTTTACTTGGATCTCTTATCTTATTATCTATCATTTGAGTATCATATGCTTGGTTCCCAAGACTGGCATGTATGACATGCTTATTCTTCATAATGTAATTTCTGTGATCCACTTTATACTTATGAAAATGTTTGCCTCCATCCTGTTGTGACTTGTGAGGTTAAAATGTTTTTTTTATGCCAACTTCATTCATCAGACTAAAATGTAATAAGTTGGGTGGACCGAACATGGTTGACGGTACCAAAACTCACAAAACTGAATCTCTTGCATTTTCATGGCAGTCACAGCAGGAGTGTGAGTATCTAATTGAACTTGCTAAACCTCATATGGTGAAGTCAACTGTTGTTGATAGTCGGTATGCTAGTTCTTCACAATTCCTGTTCTGGTTTATATACGAGCTCTTTTGGCTTGATTTTATTACTATGATTATTCTTTTGAGTATCCTTGAGTCTTTTGGTTCGTACGAGTTCTGGCACGTTTTTGGCTCGTGGACATGATAAGATGATTAGAACCATTGAGAAAAGGATTGCAGATTTCACCTATTTGCCTGTAGGTATGCTTTTGGCAAACATTATCTATCTTCTGCTTACTTACTAGCTTCTTTTTTTTTCTTCTCTTAACTGTATTTCCAGTGTACACCCTGTCAGACTCTGATAGGATAAACAGAAGCTCTTCTATCGTATAATACCCATCTCTAAATATGGATCATCAGAGGCCGTTTTTGTGAAACAGCTGACATTTTGATTCCCTCGTATTGTGACTCTGTCCATATATAGAGTTTCTGGAAGGCCAAATATAATAGCACAAGAAGATGCTTCTTGTTCCTTCATCTATGTAAAGTTTGTTTTGGTGCTTTATTTGAAATATTCAATATAGTCCATATTTAATTCATAGTCTTGAGGGAAGCATTTTAAAATTTTGGGCGGAGAGACATTTTCGTAATTTTTTTGTAATTCACATGTGATACTTTTACAAATCACATGTGATTATATATTAAATTTTAGGACTATGTTTTTTATATGGACTATATCGAACACAACTCTACTTCTATATGTGTAACACCTGTGACTTGCCCATCTCTACACTTGATTTCCCACTACCACTACAACACTAATGTCTACATCCTACCTCCCACGTACCCTGCCAAGGTGGGATGGGGTGTTATTGTTACTGTATGCATTGTAAAATTGGTCACTTTGGGTTGACCCGAACACTTTGTCTAATTTTTTTCCTAAGCAAGTACGTAAATTCTGCTTTATTAAAATTATTATTACTGTTTATATATTGATTTAAATATATATTCTTTGTAACAGTGTAATTTACTACTCACCTTAATTTACAATTAATCGTTTATTTATTCTGTTAATCTTATGAAGTCGACGTTGAAACCATAAATGAAACAAAACGTAAAGAGTTGGCTATTCTTTCTCATAAGTTCATAAAAGAAACGAGTATTGTTACGCTTGAGTTTACTACTCACTTGCTAATGGCCGTTATTAATAAAATTCCGTCGATTAAAAAAAGTAGTTAAAAATTGATTAAAAAATAGAGATTTGGGCATATATGAACTGTTCGTATATGGAAAAGTTTGTAACACAATTAATGATTTATTAATAGGGGTATTTTCGTCATTTATATATTTAATCAACTGTAAATTGCGTTCAGATGAGTCATCATTAATTAGCTCAGGTTTTGGGTTCGAGTGTGAGCAGTGGAAGTTTTTCTAAAAAAATGGTGGAGGGTATTACTTCCTTATGGTGCGTGACTTGGGGTTTGCATACTGCACTATATAAATGTTACTGCGGACCCAACTTACTAAATTCGCTGTTCAAAAAAAGGTGAGTTATTATTAATTTGCGAGACTTGATTTTTATAAAACATTCGTCGTTATTAATAAATTATTAATAAGCTACCAAAAGTTCTTAGGCATTATTAATTGTAATCAATGACTAATATTGGTTAATATTGAAATATTAATATTAATTTTAAATATTAATAAATTAAACTCCTAGAATTCTTTAGCTTGCTAACCTTTTTTTTCTTTGACCGAGTCTACATGGTCTAAATCTACGGCCATCATGTATACATAAACGTAACAAAACTTTAATTTGAAAAAACTGGCATGTTTCATAACCTACGATTACAAGTCATAACGTACGTTAATATTGAAACTCCTTTTTTCTTTGAAAAATATATCCAAATGAAATGATTAAACCAAGGTGGCCGGATTTATTTACGACTTGTACATGAACCTACCTAGTGGTTACGGGATGGGTGCTACTATTTGACTCCACTCCTTTCACATACCCATATATCCAATCATTGAATTACAATTTTCAATGCAGCTTTATCTCTCACAAATATCACATTGATGAGATTACTTAGATATATAAAGGGTACCAATAGAATCACTCCTACGAGATATGTGGTCCATCCATTTAGCCATTATGCCATCATTTATGGTGTAGGGTGGTCATATGGTCATATCTACATTGCTTACAAGTCTTGTATTACTTGGTCCCACCCACAAATTCCATCACATTGAATTTGTCACTTTTTAAAAAATTGTAACCCAAATCCAAAACCATCCCGGATGTCATCTCAAATTCTCACCGACACATTATTTCTTTTTTCTTGTCACTGTTACATCAAAAATACTCTTATAGTGTGACGGTGAACCACCTTGATTGATAATTTTCGAATTATGTAGCTTGAATTACTTTAAGAAAAAAATTGACTCCACGTTGACCGTCCGACCATGCCTTGTAACATGACGCTGACCTACCTTGACACTGCATGACGCCGGATGACCGTGACAATGTTACACATGCTCTAAGGGGAGAGGGATTACCTTTATCGTCTTCTTAATGGTAAAACACCATATAGTAACTTTTATTTAGACATCACAAATATCTAACTTTTATAACATCAATTTTTTCTATTTCAGTAAAAAATTAACATGTTTAGTTGTGAAAAAATTCTTTACATTTTCTATTTTTATTTTTAATTATTAGAAAACTTTCTACTTTCATTTCGAAAAACATTATTGAAAATTTAGAAAACATGTTCAAAAGAAACGTTTAACTTTTCCAAATAAAGTGTTTGCGTTAGCTACGTCACGACTATCGACGAAAGTGGCTGACGATGACTATTTGGGGAGGCTAGTGATAGGCAACAATGTCAACGGGCAAGGTGTCTGATGATTGATAAAGGGCAGTGATGGAGGCCGACAGACTACGACAAAAGTTGACGGAGGTGGCTGATCATGGATCGTGTATGGGTGGATGACCACAATTGGTAGAGACGACTTACGTTGAATTATGACAAAGGCTAGCGGAAGTGAATTACGATTACATATGGTGACAGACCACGATATATGCACATGGCTTTTAATGGCTGACGGAGATGGTTGACCACAAACAATGGCACTGATGTGTGAAGACAGTAAGACAATAGACGAAGATGATCACTGAAGTTGGTCGAGGGTGGAAAAAGACGGTGTTTGATGAAGGTGACCAACGACAAATAATGTTGATAATCGACGGCAATGGCCAACGACGGACAATGAAAACAGCCGGAAAAGATTGCCAATGACGAAAGGCTACTATACAACAAGTGAGATTGTTGAAGATGACTAAGTGGTTGGTATTCCTTCACCCACTCACACCGATCACATTGTGTTATATCAGCTTTTCCATGTTATACTGTTAATTACATGCCTATCACATTGGACTCGTAGTTAGGGGTGTTCTTTTGTCAGGTTATTTGGGTTTCGGATTATTCGGGTTTGAGATAATAAAATGTTACCGGATAACTGATCCAAATAAGGATTGGGTTATTCAGTTTTCGGGTATTTCGGGTCGGTTCAGGTTTAGGGTTAATCGGGTACAACCGAATACGAATTTATTGTTTGGCATTTTATGTTTCAATCATTGTGAAATTAGATAAATAGGATTATTTTATTTTAATCATTGTGGAATTAATAACACTTAAAAGAAGTTTATGCAAAATATGTTTTTTTACCTTCTTGCATTGCACCTTCATCCGATAATCACATTATCAAATCACAAGTTAATTTTTCGTAGCTCTACAATAAATACATAATATTATCATTAGATAATGCAACTTTAAGTAAATTATAAAAGTAAAAAGATACAGATAAAGAAATACCTTTATCAAGTTGAGTTATTTGGTTTAAGTAAAAACTTTAAGATTATTTGATATTAATTACTAAAAGTCTAGAATCATAAAATGTGGAGTAATTTCGTTTAATTGAATTGGGGCTGCAAATTGTCTAAGATATATTATGAGTTGTGGGCTTGTGGTGTGGTTGACCCATTTGTAACCTAAAGCCAAGTATAAATGTGTAGTCAGTTAATATATATAATAATTAAAAAAACCTTAAAATTCTTAATCGGGTTAATTGATTCACCCGGATTTTTTTCTAACCGCCACCAGACCCAAATAAAGCCATTGTTAATCAAGTTACCCGAATTAGACACCCGAAAACCGATTAAATCGACCCGATTAACCCGAATATGATTTGGGTCGGTCGGTTTATTCGGGTTTGATTTTTTCCGACACCCCTACTCGTACTCCCTTACACAAAAAATATATATATATATACACTTTAAACCACCGTGGTCAAAATCATGGCTTAATCACATTGCGCATCATGTTGGAAATGGAATGAAAACACGTAGTGAGAGGGCAAACTCACAGATCACGCAATGTAATCATTTTAACAAATAAGATTTCATTAAAAAACAAGTTTACCAATACAATACAACATAAAATTTGATTTCAGTTTCATTCTATTCCATCGAATTTCATGAAACAAACAAGAACTTAAATTCAAGAAGGCTCTGTTTTGAACACAAGTTGCTCGAATGCTGATTTTCTTACATCAAACACAATACTATAGTAAAAAATTCAACGTGTTCTTCATCATTTTTCCGGCTCCCCATCCATCACGCCCGGCCCAAAAACCGTGTAGCCCTAGAAACGGTGATCTATTACACCTCTTGTAGTAGTAACAAGCACGTCAAAATCTCCTAACCACCGATTGACTTTTCAAAAGCACCGGCATCGCCACCGGAACCACAATCTCCTTACGCCGCCTCCGCGAAGAACACCATTATTTTCCTGGTCCACATTTCGGACCACCAATTTCTCACCACTACTAGCTTTTCCGACTATCACTTGTCAAGTCCTGGCGCCATCACCACCACCATAACTAGGAATTCCACATAGATGATCATCTCCATTAACATCAAAACGAGTGACACTGAAGTAATCTAGTCTATTTGCATCCCCCCCAAATTCTAGGTTTCCCGAACCTGCATCTTCACGCACCTTGTTGAAGATCTCGTTAACTCCGTTATCAGATCGATCGTCACGATTCCAGTTTCCGAATTAAGGGACTATAACTGCCTCCTCTGAGACATTTGGACTTTCATCCCTTTTGCCCCTCTTTGTCTTCTTCATCTCTCCCTATTTTTAGTTTCTTTTTTTTCTATCTTTCTTTCTTTCCCTTCAATTATTTCTACCACTATTTATTTCGGGGAACCGCGTTCGATGTTGTGAAGACCTTGTCAAAGCAACCTCCAATATTTAACCAGTGTAATATCCAGACGGTGCCTAGTATATACACACTTTCTCTATATAAATACTCCGGTGCATATTTTCAACTAAAAGGATAGATCATATTGCGCTTCATATGATAATATATCGTATTATGTGTTTTAAACCAGTGTATTAATTGGTTTTATGTGTAACTTGCCTCATAATTGGTTTTATGTGTTTTAAACCCGCCTTCTAGTGATATACCCGTTCGTTATCTACGTCAGGTTTCATATATATATATATATATATATATGTATGTGTGTGTGTGTGCGCGCGTGTGTATGTACTGTTGTAGTTATGTTATTGTTAGTAATCAACATCGTTAATAAATTTAGATATTTAATACGTGTTATATTACATATTTTTGTGTATGAGATAGTTTCAAATTACATTATAAAAAATCATGTGTGAAGGTGCTACTTACTTTTAAAATTAAAAAGATAAGTAAAATCATTAAGCTTAAAACATGTTATCGGTAGATAAAATGGTACCTAAAAAGTCTACATATCAAAAAACGATAAAAAAAACATAAAAGAAAAATAAAAGGTTTTGTAATCCAAAAACATTAAACTAAAATTAGTTAATGTAATATTAGTATTTATTGTATATTTAGGTTCAAAACTTGATTGGTATAGAATAATATTATATTATTATTATTAAGTTTTTATAAGTAAATGCTCTTTTTACTTCTTTTTCTTAATATCATCGTTTTTTAATATCATAAACTTTTAATAGAATTTAATCATTATTTAAATAATATAACAATAATTATAAAAAATGGCACATGGTTTTGTACTTTTATAAAGGGTTTAGTTTATCAAAATTTATCTAACTTGTCACGTTTTGTTATTGTGTATATCGAATTTTAGAAGTTTCTATTGTATGTATTAAACTTTTAATTTGCTGCTATTATATGTCTTTTGGATACATAAAAAAGAAAAAAAATGTTTAAGTTTAGTATATACAATAACGAGAAATTAAATGCTCGATACACACAATAAAAACTTTTAAACTCCGATACACAGTAGCAAAATATGACAAGTTTGATACATTTTGATAAACTAAACTCTTTTGTAAAACCACCTCCAGTTCTGTTTTTCTTATTACTTTTTTTAACAAAATTACTCCTTTGAAAACAAATTAGCTTCCCTGCTTTTTATACAGATTTCAGATAACCTAACCCATCGAATGCCTCTACACACAAACATCATCACCCCTAGTGGCAGATCACCACCACCAGCGGCTCCATTTGTCTCTCCGTGAATGTCATCCATTGCTTATTCGCCATCCACAACGAAGCTACAACCCTAGCGTCAGTTACAGATCGAAGCTTATTTTAAAAGATCAATGCTTGTGTTGACAAATCCAGCCTTCATATGCATGTTGTATTTTGTAGCAGATCTAAGATTTAGCTCTTGTGTAATCGTATTTTCTTACACATGTGGGATTTAGGGGTGATTTGTGCTAGCTTAACCAAGATGTAGATCTGCATATATATCCCCACTGCCGACACACGCCTTTGCATTGCCCACCGAAACAGTACTATAGTAGGTATCGTCTCTCTCTCCCTCTCTCTCCATGGGTCAAAGTTACCCCTCCACCTCCCATCGCCCTCGTCACTAAGGAGGCGCATAAGCTTTTGCACTTTATTTAACACTTGCTAGAATACATATACAAAAACGTAGGCCAATTAATCGATATCATAAAAACCATAATCGAAATTTGGATCCTGGAAAACCTAAAGTCAAAGTCTCAATTCAAGGATCTGGGTGTTTCTAGATACAAAAAGAGTGAAGAATTTTTAGGTGCCTGCGATTTACGATCGGAGATGAGCATACACAAAGAAATCACGGGCATAGTCGAAATTTGGATCTAGGAAAACCTAAAGTCAAAGTCTCAAATGAAGGATCTAGGTGTTTCTAGATACAAAAAGAGTCCAGAATTTTTAGGTGTCTACGATTTACGATTGGAGATGAAGAATATACAAAGAAATCACAGGCATATAAACAGAAAGCGAATATTTTTGAATATGTAAGTAAAGAATAGCCTATCCTCTTACGGTGCTGAGAGGGAAGGTGTTGAGTATGGCCAGAGTAGAAGATGGACACGGTGCTGAGGAGGTCGGCAGTCAAGTATGGCCGGAGCAGGAGATTGACCATTTGAGGGATTAACTGAGTTTTTTTTCTTTGTATGGATTTGAGGGAGGTGAAATCTACAGGGAGAGGTAATCGATTAAGGCTAAGAAGTTAGGTAAATGAAAGAGAAATAAGGCAGCTTAGGGAAGAAAGCAGTATAGGTGTTTTACTTTGTGAACAAGTTGTAACTATTTAGAGGCAACATGTTCATTTTTTAGGGTATATGGTCTTTTTATATAATAGGTATATATATATATATATAGAGAGAGCGGTTCAAATGAGAATTTTTTTATACGAGAATCGCGATAACCATTTCTAGCCAATCATTTAACTTTCTATCTTTTTTATTTACTTTAAAGAGCAAAGGATAGTATGGACATTTTTACATTACCCTCACTTTTTTAAAACTAACATATCCATCAAAAGAAAATGTGTTAAATTATGAAAATTATACCAAATTAAGGAGAAAATTATGCTTTTTAATTTGAGACCGATTTTGCTATTGCTGAATTTTTCTTACCACAGCTCTCAACATATGCACACGTGCATATCTACATCTATGGTGAAAAAAACTAGGTGAATCTGTGCATAAACACACATACATATATTTGCACATGTGCATATCTACATATGTACTAAAAAAATTAGGTCAATCTGTGCAAATTCATATGTGCATATATTTGCACATGTGCACATGTCGACCTGTACTGGAAAAAAACCCAACAAACACAAAAAATAAAATTTCAAAAAAATATAACTAGACCGGTCTCAAATTAAAGAGCATAATTTTCTCGTTAATTTGGTATAATTTTCTCGTTAATTTGGTATAATTTTCGTAACTTAACTCCTTTCCATTGGATGGGTATATTAGTTTTAAAAAAGTGGAGATAATGTGAAAATGTCTAAATTATCCTTAACTAATTAATGATATGTTTGATTAGTTTAAGGTTATCCATTAATAACTCTTTAATCTGGACCCTTCATCTTTTTTATCAATAGCTATAATTGGTTCCCGTAGTTCTCGTACGAAAAACAGTTCTCATTTGAACCATCCATATATATATATATATATATATATGTGTGTGTGTGTGTGTGTGTGTGAAGAATGTTCAATATAGTTCATACTTAATTAATAGTTCTAAAGAACTAATTTTAGACTTTGAATCAATGACATCAATGGTTCAGATTGCATTTTAAAATTTTGGGCAGAGTGACATTTTCGTAATTCATATGTGATGCTTTTACAAATCACATGTGATTGTATACTGAATCACCTGTGATTAAATATTAAAATTTTAGGATATGTTATTTACATGGACTTTATTGAACACAATAGACACGCGTATATAAGAGGTAGACAAGAGTTAAAGAGAAATAAACATAGATATACTCCATCGATCGTGTGTGTATAACGGGTACGTAACAAAGTATGAATGTGATAAATACCAAAGCAACATTAATTATAAGTTAAGTTATATATGCTTAAAATTATAAAAAGAATTAATATATACTTCACAAACAATATAAAAGTAGGAATTAAAAAAGATATGAGATAGCTAGATTTATATTGCTACCAATATATATAAACAAAGATAAAGCTAAATGAACAGACAACACAATAAATCACTTGATCAAGAATTACAATTAACAAGTAACTATATTAGCAACTCAATTATGCCTTAAAAGGCCATAGTTGCATCAATAATCTAAAAGGTCACATGACTCGCATTGACATGAATGTTACATAAATATCAGGTTAGTCACATTGACTAAAGCTGTCACATTAGGCAATGTCATATCGAATTAGCGTAAACAATCTTTTAGGACTACAAATTAATTAGAATTATTTTATCTGCTATTTATTTCTAAACATAGTTATTGGGTAAACAAATATGACCCGACCTAGAAAGTTTGAATTTTTAAGAAAAAAAAATCGAGGTGATGTGTGTATTATTATTACTACCTATCGTCTTTATTATTAGTATTACAGTTTGATTCTCGTTTTTTTTAGTATTAGAAATTGATTCTTGTCAAGACAAACACGTTTTTACATTAATGCAAATTGAGCATGCAACTATATAAAATAAATTTAACTTACAAATGTGAAATATATAAAATTTCTAACTAAAAATAAATTAGCTAAAGAATTACACGTGTGTCAAAAAATAACACACCGCAAAAATAAAAATTAAATGTTTCACTAATGCCGGATAAACACCTACTTGTATAATTAAATTAGATTAAATGCATATGTGATACACTAGTTAGTGTTAAAAATAGAGACAGATGGGGTCAATACTTAAGCAAGTGGTGAAAGCGTCGAAGCAGGAGGATATATGTGACGGCAGAAACGTGATATCATGATATAAAAAGACGTGATTGCACTTTTTGTAGAAGTCACCGATAATATTGTTATAATTAGAGGTAATAAGGTTAAATATTTATTGGTTATACTTAAAAGAAATTATAAATGATTATAAAATATTTTAGAATAATAAAACTAAAATTTTTGTTAAATATGATATTTTAAAATAAGAATAAATATGATATTTATAAATCAAATTAAAAAAACCATATTTTAAGATCTAAGAAAATTATATATGAAATACTCTTTAATATATTTTATTTAAATTAAAGTTAAAATTAAATGTATTTTTAAATAAAAAAAGTTGAAATTAAATTTCTTTTTTTATAAAATAAATAATTAAGATTTTATATTCATATAAATCAGTAACTATGCTTATTTAATAAATTTTATTTGAACTATTATTTTATTTATATTTCTATCTCTATACAAGAGACAGAGATTAGACAAACTTATTATAATAAACTAAAATTTTAAAAATTAAAATAACATTTATCTAAAAATTTTAGGTCTTGACAAGAAACATTTTATTTGTCGCTGTCCCCAAAACGAATTTTCTTCACTAAAATTTCTCGTAGTTGTTGATGATCCACAAGAAAGTCAGAAAGCTATAAATGCTTGTTGATAGTTGTTTCTTGAGGATTTCTTCTCTCATTCTCTTAACGACTAAGCAATTTTCCATTTTCTTCCATTAATATCAAATCACAATATCAAGAAATCCTGCAACCTTCGCCCCATTTCATTTCAATTTCATGATGGCATTCTACTCATACCCATCTCATTCCACGCCTTTATCTTCACACATTTCCTCCTTTTCATTTTTAAATGTGTTTATGAAACTCAATGATTTCTTTACCCCTGCTGTTGCTGCCATTATTGGGAACGTCTTCTCTGCAATTTTCACCTTCTTCTTTGCATTAGGTATTTCTTCCCTATGATTCTATGTTTAATTTCTTGAAATTAGACTTTTGTTGTGGATTTTTATCAGCCTTTTGATTTGGGTTTTCTGAAATATGAACTTGGATTTCTTGGATTTCTTTCTACATGTCCAAGTTGATATGATTTTGATCATCAATTTGTTATGTTAGGGATAGCCTTTTGGGTTCTCATTTGATTTCACCTCTCTAATCATCATAAAGTTCCTAAAATTAATCATTCTGCGCGTTACGAACATCATGGTTTGATTCATCATGACTCTCAGAGTCAAAAGTTGTACTCTTGTAAATTGTAATCATGCCAAGTTCAGTCATTTACCTTCAATTTTGATTAGATTACTTCACATAAACTATCAATAGCAATGGAGACGATTAACATTATCCACAATTTTGTTGTCCTAAACTAACCAATTTTATTAGATAAGTTGGCTAAATAATATTATTTTCAATAAAGGGATTTATACTAATCAAATATGAAATCAATTTTCAAATCATGCAGTTGGAACTTTATTAGGAGCAATGACAGGGGCCTTGATAGGTCAAGAAACCGAGACCGGATTTGTTAGGGGGGCTGCTATTGGAGCAATTTCTGGTGCTGTTTATTCAATCGAAGTCTTTGAATCTTCGCTTGTTTTGTGGAAATCAGATGAATCTGGAATTGGTTGTCTGTTATACTTGGTGAGTAGTTTTACTTTCTCAAGAGATAAATCAAAAGAGATGTTTCAAAGATTCAAGATTTTATCCATAAACCAGAAGAAGATTACTGTCAAGTTAAATCAGCTCAAGAATGCTTAAAAACTGTTGCTTGTTTTTCTTGGCCTCATTTTCTTGAACCACAAATTTTTCAAGAAACCATATATTTTTGTTCAACAATATTTTACTTCCTTGTAAAATGATCACACTTTTTAAATGATTTGAAAACTTCTAATTCGTTTTTATCACATATATCGCAGATTGATGTAATCGTAAGCCTGTTAACTGGTAGGCTTGTTCGTGAATGTATCGGTCCAGCAATGTTAAGTGCAGTTCAAAGTCAGGTAAATCTTCGAAAATTTAATAACCCCAAGTTTGTTTTCCATTCTAATTTGATATATAACTAGTAGCTTTTGAAAAATTGTAACCTTTTCATACTTTATGACCCTTTTGCCATTAACTTAGATGGGAGCTGTTGAATCGGGCTTTGATGAGCTCCATAGCATATTTGATGTTGGCGGTTCTAAAGGTTTGCCTGAATATTCGGTTGAGAAAATACCCAAAATTACTATCACTAGCAACAATAACGTTGATGATACAGGGGAGAGAGTCTCTTGCTCTGTGTGCCTTCAGGTATTACCATCGTTACTTATGTTTATTAACGTTCATTTCGGTTGACAAACACCTTTACTTTGATAATAAGTAGGGGGTTTTAAACATTTAACCGACGTGTTCTTAGTAGGGTGGCAATTTCTTTGGTTATTGACCTAATTAGTTAAAGTCTTGCACAAGATATTCTAGCATGAAACATGCTTATTTCATAAATAAAAAAACGCTTAGAATATTGCCATTTTATCGCTAGTTGAATCTATTAAACTGTGTGTTGTGTTAAGATAGCAATGGTTTTGGGCAAGCTCTCAAGTTGAAATTTTTAATTGCCCTTTGTGAAAGTAGTTTCAAATTCTTGCTTTCGTCACGGTCTGTTCACTTGATTTCCCCTTACTAAAGACAATTACTAGAAGTACTATTTCATCCAATGCCAGGGGATTAGATTCTGATCTTGATTTTTATATTATTAGTGATGTAATTGTAATTGGGAATCTGGTATTTGATATTGATTCAGGATTTCCAACTTGAAGAAACTGTGAGAAGTTTGCCACAATGTCATCACATGTTCCACCAACCATGCATTGATAACTGGCTGGTGAGACATGGATCTTGTCCATTATGTAGAAGGGATCTTTAAATTATTGTGATTCAGTCTCTGTAAATTCCCAAACTAGAGTTTTCTTCTCTCTCTAATTGACCCCTTCTGTTTCATTATTTCTTGAATTTAACTATGTTCTGTCTTGTATATGTATAATACAATTGAGGGTCAATCTAACTCATCTTTATGACAAAGTATAGCTTCAACATTTTGTCCTCTTTTCTTTTTCATACTTTTTGTTTCTTGCATCTTTTTGGGTTCAAATGAAATTCTTAAATTCGGAAGCAACAGAAGCGGCTATCCAAACGTTTGATGAGTATTTCAAATTCCATTGTTGCACTTAAGGTGTTAGATGAATTGTCAAGATTCAAAAATCTCAAACGAGAAGGCTCGGTCCAGGAATACTTTGACGATTTTAATTCTTTGTTGGAAGATATGAGTTTGAATAAATTGCATGTTGTTAGTTTGTTTGTTGAGGATTTCTAGGAGAAAAAGATTGCTTCATCAAGGCTTGAGCTTATATCATGACACATCGCTTCATCAAGGCTTGAGGCTTGATCATGTGGTTACGAAAAGCTCCAAGGCTTGGCCTAAGCTAAGACCTAGTTTGGTGCGTCTTTACCCGTTATAAGTTGTGTTTTTTGAGACGTGTTAAAAGTACCGAGTCATATGAGTCTAATATATAGTTATTTAGTTACAATATTGGTGAACTGTACTATAAATATATAATTATGTATCTATATACAAAATTGTTACCTTAAGTCATGTCTGAGAGAACATTATGGCCTTGCTATGACTTCCAAAATTTGAGATTTGACCATGCTAGCACGTCACGTGTCATGTTACTTACAACCTTGGTTGGAATAGTTTTAATTGTTGTGTTAACATTATTCGTTGTTGTATCAAGTGCCATATTCGGGACTCACATCTTTTTCTTCCCCCATCCATTACCTCATAATCACAATTCTATATTTTATGTTGCTTTACTATCTCCAAATGTACTTTTAGGTTTTCAAAGTTCTCCCAGATTTATCACATTTTACTTGTGAGGGATTTGATGCAAAGCACATCGAGGTTCGACGAAGAAATTGTTAGAACAGATAACTGGATTTCTTCTACAATTATGATTTTCACTTTCCAATTTCGATATTTTGACCCTTTGTGTATGGGTTACACAAAATTCGAATTGAGATAATTGTAAAAGTATCAATCTTGTTCTTGGCACAGAAAAGATCTTCAAAGACTTGACAGAACGCAGAGCATATTTTCAAAATCATGTGTCCCAAACACATCCGTTTTTTCCTCATAAAACTGTCAAAACGGGGGTTACAAACTTTGATTATTTGTAATGAAAACCTCCGTTTTTCGTTCGGGGGGCGTTGCCCCTAAAATTTTACTGAGATCAACCTAGACTAACACAAGCATGTACTCCACACTCTTCATAGTCGTTTTAGTATAAAGTTAAATCCCTATGAAACACACGCCTAGACTAACACAAGCGTGTACTCCACACTCTCCATACTCGTTTTAGTACAAAGTTAAATTCCTATGAAACACACGTATAAATTCCATTACACAAAATGAACCTGTGACACTAAAATCACTATCAGAAATAAGGGTTGTGATTAGGGTTCGATTGATGATTAGATGATGAAGAAGTTTGGGTTTTCAATTCAGAGTTCCGGGCGCGTTATTGTGGAAGAAACATTCGAAGTGAGTTACTAAATCATTATGTTTTAATGAACACCTCATTAGACTTGTGAGAAGGGTAATTTAATAAAAGGAAACAGATATAAGCTTCTAACAACACCTATTTTAGATTTCTCATACTCATAAATACTTTAAATGAAGGGTATGTTAGTCATTTCATTATATCATTTTTAAGTTTTTACGAGTGTGAAAGCATGTATAATAGGTATTTCTAGCTGCACACATTATTTTTCCTTTAATAATATAGTCTTTATTCGGGTTTTAGATAATTACCTTAAATATAAAATTTCATTAGTTATATTTAGATAATAATTTGGATATATATATATATATATATATATAGAGAGAGAGAGAGAGAGAACTATGATCAATATAAATCAGCCTTATATATAGAAACTACAGAATCAATCTTAACCATTTATTTATATTTGGATAATAAATGGTTGAGATTACGACTGTAAACTACATATTCGCTTTAAGTAAAATATATATTCGGTCGTAATCTCAACCATTGATCATTCAAATCAAAAGGCTAAGATTTTTTCTATGGTTTCTGTATGTATGATAATTGTGAAGATTTAAAAGAATATTGAAGTAATTTTAAGTTTTACAAGAATATTTACATAATTAAACAATAATTAGATGTAATTATACTTAAATCTTCTAATATAAATAAAAGACTAACTTAAATAAATTTATTAAACCATCTTAACCATTTATTAGGATAAAAATTAAATCTAATCTATTTTTATAAAAATTGAAATCCATTTTGATTTTTTTGGTTAAAATTGGATTCATAAATTATTATAGAATATTTCATATATGATCTTTCTAATTTTAAAATATCGTTTTAGCACACCCTGATTTACAAATATTATTTTTACCATATATAACATTTTAAATATCATATTTAACCAAGTTCTTAGTTTTATTATTTTAAAATATTTTATAATTATTTTAAATACCTTTTAAATATAACCAATAATTAATTGACTTTCTTGACTCTAATTGTAATAATAATGATCAACAACTTGTATAAAAAGTTACAATCACGTCTCCATATTATGATACCCACATTTCTGTATGTCACTATTTTTAAAATTCTTATTTCTTTCGTGTTTAATAATTATTTAATATATTTTTACTAATGTTTAATTTTTATCATTTTTTAAACTAACTCGAATATCATACATATATTCAATCTAGTATCTAATAAAACACTAATTCTAAGTTTTAGTTTGGTTGAAACTCTAAATCCCCTCTTCAGCACAATAACTTCTTTGTGTGAATATAAAGATGAACAAATATCTTTAACAGTCAATAAATTATCTAAGTAATTAATTCTTTACACCATGTCCACAACATATCCAACAAGTCTTACATTTATAGTCTACCCCAAATTTGATCATGTTCAAACCATATCAACAAAAAATACTATGTTTAACCTCATCATCCCCGAACCACGTTCTGTCCCGAAGTCGCATTTTGTGCAACGTCATCGTACTTCCTCACACTAACCTCGCAAAATTCCGCTAACGAATCGAAAACCGAAGCAAATCCTGTCTGAAACCCGATCAAAACAATTCGACAGGTTTCTTCGACACAATCCTTGTGTTTCGCCTTCTCGATTTCGACCATCTTCCTAAAACCCTCCACTTGAGCCTTCTTATCACCCAAAACATCCACTTTGTTGTTCTTCGCATTTGTTGGCTTCCAGTTGACCATATTCTTCTCTTCCTTCTCCAAACTGACCACAAGCCGGTCAACCTTTCGCTTCTGTTGCTGCTCGGCTTCTTGTTGGCTCCAAAGAGTTCGTAAATCCTTTGCGAATCTCTTCATGGCGTATGTCACTGCTTTTTTGGGCAAATTCTTCATAACGTTGGACCAATCACGAGAAATGGCGAAAACAAGAGGCGGGGTGTTGAGTTCTTGTTCTAAGGCTATCGTTCTATATGCCCATTCGCTCAAAGCTTCGATATACGCTTCAATAGAGGCGATGTAACTCGAAAAACAAGTGCACCAGTTTTGGATTTCTGCCTCAAGTTGAAGAGTTGCAAGATGGCGGGATCTATCATTCGAGAGACTCGAACAAGGGAACGATCTCACTTCAAACATAATTCGGCTTTGTGTTTTGTGTGATTCCAACATTGTTTTCCAAGTTTTTGTTAGCCTGCAACATCAATCAAAGAAATCTTTTAACATGTTCATCAATTGCATAATCCAAACCGATTTCCAACTTCATAATCGAAATTAACTTCTTACCCGCATAGCAACTCAATGAGCTGTGGCTGAAGTTCATCGTCTCTCACCTTATCGATTCGCTTGGAGATTGATTGGCAGATCTTTATGTTAACCAGAATTCTCGAGTATAAATCGTTAACTTGGTCTTCGATTGCTTGCTTGTTGCTAGCATTTTTCGAGCTCAATTGTGAAGATTTTCGATCATATATCTTCTTCATTTCGTTACCAGCCTAAAACCCATCAAAGATATCAATATAAACACAAATAATTGAAAAAAAAACAAGATCAAATACTAAGAATTTGACTTAATTTTCTTTATTGTACCTTAACTTCATCATAGAGCTTCTTCTCCCAAGCATATAATCTTCCTAAAGTTGATAAATGGCTTCCAGATTCCATTCCTCCAGCCTCATCAAAGAGATCATTGTTGCTGTTGATTCCTGTCCATGTCGACGAACTCCTCGAGCTGCTAGAGAGAAGACTTCGACACGATGGTGATCTTGTGATAGTCGATTTATGCCATGTTATCGTCGGAATAAACTTCTCCGAGCTTTCTGCCAACCAAAGAGATACGGTTCTACTCACAAACCATTTAAACAGCAGCACCTAACTTAGCCGTCGCTAGCTATATTCATCATTTTGCTGTTTTTTTTATAAAATAAACTTTATATATAATTATTTGAGTACCTTTTAAATCAAGATGATCAAGAGGGCCCACATTGGTGAATTCAAGCAATTTAGAGAATTCAACACCACATTCATAAGCTTTTAGAAAATAATCTTCCACATCTTTTAGTGCCTCCAATAGCTCCCTTCCATCTTTAGCCAGTGATGGTGCATTAGTCAACTCACGGCTCACTTTAGCATCAGCCACCGTCACCTTCACATCACAACCACCGTCCTCCGCCTTCATTTTTTGTCGGCCATCCTCATACCCACCACCACCACTTGCTAATAAATCGTCAAAAGGATTAAAAAAATCCCACCCACCAAAATCATTCTGATTCTGCAACCGATTCGGTGACGTCATTGCAGGTCGTGTGGGGCCCACTACATCGTCATCGTAAAAATGCTCGCATACCATACCGGTACTCTCGTCGTCCTCCTCCTTCTCCTCCTCGGCCGCCGCTGCCTTATCAACGGTGGCGGGTTTGGATTGTGTGTGGTGAAGGTCTACGGTAGGATTCGGTGAGGCGGCAGGGAAAGTGATGAGAAATGAAGAAGAACAAGAAGCAGAATGGCGGGAAACGAACAACCGTACGGCTAACGCGACGGCGTAGAGGGACTGATTGTACTTACAATGAGCTCCAGCGAGGGCGAACCGCCTATCGACGGCGGATTTCATCAATCGCTTCCTCTCTCTACACAGAGACACCAGTAGGTCGTCATCGCCTTCGTCGCCGGCGGCGGATTTCGTTAAAGACGCCACACAACCCATGTCAGATTGCGAAATTTGCAGAAAGAAAAAAGGTTAGAGGATGGTGGTGGAGATTGATTTTGATTGATGATAATTTTTGGATGATTTATTTATATAACAAAGGACAAACATGTATAAATGAAAAAGCCAAATGAACCAAACAGAGTGGTTCTGTGTATGAGGAAAGTGACAAAGATTGCTACTAGCAGCTTAAAAGGTAGTCTTATAATGGCTGTATTTTATACATGATTTATGAAAAATATTGAGTTATTAAATTATTAATTAATAGAATATATTATGACCAAAAATGGTATTAAAAATTAATAGGTATGAAAGTAATTTTGAATGAACATGCTAATAAAAAGAATAAAAATGTTGTATTTTATAAGGGAAAAGAAGTAAAAGTAGTTACAAGCAATTGTATGCGCTTTTTTGGAAGAAAAAAAAAAGAAAATGTATTAGTTTTGGGAAATTGTACTCTTTTTAATATAGTAATTACTATGAGATGATTAATAATTTGGATTTAATAGCCCCTCTCTCCTTACAAACTAACATGTCATATCAAGAATGTTACATTTTCAATGTACTTTTTTTACTTACATATGTCAAATCAAGGGGGCTAAGTAGATAATCAAAGGGGATATATAGAATTACCCTTTAAAAAATTCTACTCTTTTCTAACTATTAATTATTTGAAAAAAGAATGTATATAGCTAGTAACTTTAATATGGGTGATGTCATACTTATTGGTACCGGTACCGATTTTATCGAATACTGAATTTGGTTTAGAGATGTTACCGAATACCGTATCGAATATTCATATATGGTACCGGTATCAAGTACCTATTTTACCTAGCTGGTTCGATACTAGTCTCGAATACTGATTTAGCAATATTTCAAGTACCGAGTACCGGATCAAAAACTCTAACTCGATACCGGTTTTGGTACAGTACCGGTAGGGTTCGATATTTTTTATATTCATGCTCATTCCTAACCATAACTCAAGGACATATGCTAAGCTTAGATTGCTAGACCTCCATTATAATTTCAGATATGCTATTCTGGGATTCATATCCATAAATCAGCACAAAAGTATAAAGAAAAGTAATATAATATCAAATTCAATATAGATGGTTAAAGATAATATAAAGATTAAAATCAACTAAATAATCATAAAGGAAACGACAAAAAGAAAACTAATATATAACCAAAACGTTTTTACATTTTTAAAGTTGTTGCTCAAACGAGTCGATTGTAAAAGAAGATTTAAAAGATAAACTCGTTTAAATGGTTACCCTCACAAACCCTGTAATGTCATAGTGAAAATGGAGCATAACTCTTCTCTAAATGTTCTTCAAATATGAATGTTTTATTTCACGCTTCTTTGCCACCTCATGTAAGGCGGCTTTCACTAGCCTTTTAGCACTTCCCTACATCACAAATCAGCTTTTCATGCCTGTCATCTTATATAATCTAAAGAGAATGTGAAAGTTGCAAGAACTCTTGCAACCTTGATACTATCTCCGAATTATACAATGATAACAAGCACGTAAATATGTTTTTCTATGTTTCATGAAAGTGCTAAGAAATTGGTGAGAGATGCCTTACACAAGGAAGCAAAGAAGCGAGAAATGAGATATTCAGATTTGAAGAAGATTGAGAAGCGAGTAAAACGACATTTCCACAAGGATATTACGGTTGTATTCGTGTTTCTGGACTTAAATCTTGTGAGAAAAGCCGGTTTGAAGGCCCACTGTGTTTGTAAGAGGCAGTGGTGTCAATCTTACTTCCAAAACTATCGGACCGCTCACAACCCCCACCACCGCCACCTAACTTTACCGGTTTGTCATCATCCACCATCTTATGGTGGATAGATTCAATGCTTACCCTCACAAACTCCATAATCTTGAAAGGACAAGAAAAGGGAGAGCGTGAAGAGTTTTTGAACACAAAAGGCTTATTCAATTCAAATTAACATCGCTTACTATTAATTTCGCTATTTCCATGTAAGTAAGAATAACACGTAAGAGATGTTAATTTGAATCGAAATAAGCCTATTTATTATTCTTACTTACACGGAAATAACAAAATACAATATTAAGAAATGTTAATTTGAATCGAAATAAGCCTTTTGTGTTCAAAAACCCTTCACCCTCTCCTTTTTCACGACTTTCAAGATTACGGGGTTCCAGGGTAACCATTGAATCTGTCCACCATAAGATGGTGATTGATAACAAATCAGAAAACTCAAGTGACGACAATGGTGGTTGCTAGCGGTGCAAGAGTTTTGAGATTAACACCACCGCCTCTTACAAACACAATGTGCCTTCATACTGTCTTTTCTCACAAGATTTATGTCCAGAAACACGAATACAACCGTAAAATCCTTGTGGAAATGCCGTCTTACTTCCCTCTCAATCTTCTTCAAATCAGAATATCTCATTTCTCGGGCAGCTCTCACCAATTTCTTTGCTAAAAGCCTTGTGAAAGCTGCCTTACAGGAAGCGGGAAATGAGATACTCAGATTTGAAGAAGGTTTAAAGGGGAGTAAGGTGGCATTTCCACGATGACATTACGGTTGTAGTCGTGTTTCTAGACTCAAATCTTGTGACCAAAGCAAGCTAGAAGGGCCCTATCGTGTCTGCGAGAGGTGGTGGCATTAATCTCTCCTCCAAAACTCTCAGACCGCTCACAACCCCCACCACTGCCACCTAACTTTCCCGGTTTGTCATCATCCACCATCTTATGGTGGATAGATTCAATGCTTACCCTCACAAGCTCCGTAATCTTGAAAGGACAAGAAAAGGGAGAGCGTGAAGAGTTTTTGAACACAAAAGGCTTATTTTGATTCAAATTAACATCTCTTAATATTGTATTTCGTTATTTCCGTGTAAGTAAGAATAAAAAATAGGCTTATTTCGATTGAAATTAACATCTCTTACTTGTTATTCTTACTTACGCGGAAATAACGAAATACAATATTAAGATATGTTAATTTGAATCGAAATAAGCCTTTTGTATTCAAAAACCCTTCACCCTCTCCTTTTTTACGACTTTCAAGATTACGGGGTTCCTAAGGGTAACCATTGAATCTGTCCATCATAAGATGGTGTTTGACAACAAATCAGAAAACTCAAGTGACGACGGTGGTGGTTGCTAGCGGTGCAAGAGTTTTGGAATTAAGATTAACACCACTGCCTCTTACAAACACAGTGGGCCTTCATACCGGCTTTTCTCACAAGTTTTGAGTCCCGAAACACGAATACAACCGTAAAATTCTTGTGGAAATACCATCTTACTCCCCTCTCAATCTTCTTCAAATCTGAATATCTCATTTCTCGCTTCTTTGCTTCCTTCTATAAGGCAGTGCTCACCAATTTCTTTGCTAAAATCCTGGTGAAAGCCGCCTTACAGGAGGCGGCAAAGAAGCGGAAAATGAGATACTCAGATTTGAAGAAGTTGAGAGGGGAGTAAGGAGGCATTTCCACTATGATATTACGGTTGTAGTCGTGTTTCTAGACTCAAATCTTGTGACCAAAGCAAGCTGGAAGGGCCCTACCGTGTCTATGAGAGGTGGTTGCATTAATCTCTCCTCCAAAATCTCGGACCGCTCACAACCCCCACCACTGCCACCTAACTTTCCCGGTTTGTCATCATCCACCATCTTATGGTGGATAGATTCAATGCTTACCCTCACAAACTCCGTAATCTTGAAAGGACAAGAAAAGGGAGAGCGTGAAGAGTTTTTTTAACACAAAAGGCTTATTTCAATTCAAATTAACATTGCTTACTATTATATTTCGTTTTTTCCGTGTAAGTAAGAATAACAAGTAAGAGACGTTAATTTGAATCGAAATAAGCCTATTTGTTATTCTTACTTACACGGAAATAACGAAATACGATATTAAGAAATGTTAATTTGAATCGAAATAAGCCTTTTGTGTTCAAAAACCCTTCACCCTCTCCTTTTTCACGACTTTCAAGATTACGGGGTTCCTGAGGGTAACCATTGAATCTGTCCACCATAAGATTGTGCTTGATAACAAATCACAAAACTCAAGTGACGACAGTTGTGGTTGCTAGCGGTGCAAGAGTTTTGGAAGTAAGATTAACACCACCGCCTCTTACAAACACAGTGGGCCTTCATACCGGCTTTTCTCACAAGATTTAAGTCCAGAAACACGAATACAACCGTAAAATTCTTGTGAAAATTCCGTCTTACTCCCCTCTCAATCTACTTCAAATCTGAATATCTCATTTCTCGCTTCTTTGCTTCCTTCTGTAAGACAGCTCTCACCAATTTCTTTGCTAAAAGCCTAGTGAAAGCTGCCTTACAGGAGGCGGCAAAGAAGCGGGAAATGAGATACTCAGATTTGAAGAAGATTGAGAGGGGAGAAAGGTGGCATTTCCACGATGACATTACAGTTGTAGTCGTGTTTCTAGACTCAAAACTTGTGACCAAAGCAAGCTAGAAGAGGCCTTATCGTGTCTGGGAGAGGTGGTGGCATTAATCTCTCCTCCAAAACTCTCAGACCGCTCACAACCCCCACCACTGCCACCTAACTTTCCTGATTTGTCATCATCCACCATCTTATGATGGATAGATTCAATGCTTACCCTCACAAGCTCCGTAATCTTGAAAGGACAAGAAAAGGGAGAGCGTGAAGAGTTTTTGAACAAAAAAGGCTTATTTCAATTCAAATTAACATTGCTTACTATTATATTTCGTAATTTCCGTGTAAGTAAGAATAACAAGTAAGTTTAGTAATCTCCATTCTGTTCCTTAGTTTCAACTGTTAGTAAAAGCCCCGGTACCGGCTCCGGCTCCTTTTAGTTTTCCGAAACAAACCCTTCGTGTGATCAAATTATCTAATCCGAACTATCCAATTAGTCAATCTTCTAAGAAAACTGAACTCTAATTTGTACATGTTTGTTAGAAAAAAACTTACAAAACAACTTAGTTATGCCCATAAGTTTAGATCTTGATCCTTTATTTATAGTTCTTGCATTAAACGGTCTCGAATTAGGTGTAGCTATATTGTAAGCTTATGTTAAAAAAGATCCAAACTTTGAGTATGACCTTAACTTCGGGCAGGAGTTGTCGTTTCTAGTTTTTGAGTCAAAATAATGACACATCATTTTGTGTTATTGGTTTTGTTGGATAACTTGGTTCATATGTGAAAACGGAATCAAAACCTGATATTTTCAATTAGGTTCATAGCATGTAATTCTTGATTCCATGTATTTGCAGGCAGGAATTGCTTCAGTTTGAACTAAGAAAGAGAATGGAGATTCATAACCCTATTTGTTATTCTTACTTACACGAAAAAAACGAAATACAATATTAAGAGATGTTAATTTGAATTGAAATAGCCTTTTGTGTTCAAAAACCCTTCACCCTCTCCTTTTTCATGACTTCCAAGATTATGGGGTTCCTGAGGGTAACCATTGAATCTGTCCACCATAAGATGGTGCTTGATAACAAATCAGAAAACTCAAGTGACGACAGTGGTGGTTGCTAGCGGTGCAAGAGTTTTGGAGGAGAGATTAATGCCACCACCTCTCACAGACACGGTAGGGCCCTTCCAGCTTGCTTTGGTCACAAGATTTGAGTCTAGAAACACGACTACAACCGTAATGTCATCGTGGAAATGCCGCCTTACTCCCCTCTCAATCTTCTTCAAATCTGAGTATCTCATTTCCCGCTTCCTTGCCGCCTCCTGTAAGGCAGCTTTCACCAGCCTTTTAGCACTTCCCTGCAACAAACAAAAATAGCTTTCAGTACCTGTTAATGTTATATAATCGAGAGAGGATGTGAAGGTTGCAAGAGTTGACGGGTCAAAAGGATTCGAGATTGCTTATTTAAACCTGTTTGTGGCCTCTTTTAAACATAGTTGTTTATATAAGCAATCCCAAATTAAGAATAAACTTTGGGTCTCTTTCACTTAAATTTAATGATTTGACTCACTCGAGATAAAACACAACCTAAATCGGATCATTTATACATAATGCCACCTCTAGTAGTATCAAGGAGACTCTTACGTTTCGTGGGTTATTTTGGACTATATCAACTGCTTCCTGATTGCTGAGGTGCTCCCACAGACCATCAGATGCAAATATCAGAAATTGATCATGTGGTTGGATTTCATGCACCGATATGGACGGATCCGAACTCAATATTGGTCGTCGGATTGGGTCACGAAGACGAAACTTGGCGTACAATGGCTCCCTATTAAACTCTGCCTTCTTCAGGTATACATCACCTATAGATCTCGATATCTGCAATCAGAATCCCAACCATTATTCCCCAAAATCATACAATTTCACAGTTCATACACCAAGAAAAACATCTTATGATTCTAAAGGTGACAATTCATAGACAAATAAAACATGTTATGACTCTAAAGGTGATTCCCTATTCAGTCAAATAACACTTTCCTATTCTAATTATAATTAATTCTCAAAATTGGGTAACAAATAGACCATTCCACTTATGAATGGGTCAACTTGGGTCATGCTTTAAGAGAAAAATGGTCAAATAGCTGTAACACACCCAAAGTGTACCCCTTACTCAATCCGCCCCACTCGCCCATTTTGCCACATCTACTCAAAAATGATACAAATTTAGCCTATGAATAAGAAATTTGCCAAGACAAGTACAACAACCAAAGAAGTTAAAGCATAACAAAGATTTTCATGTAGCATGAAGTCGAGGTTTCACGTGAATTAAAAAAAACAAGAATAATAGAAAACCTCATAAAGTTTAAGCCAGTCTTAGCACATCAAATTTGGAGTTAAAAAGATCAAAGTTAATTATTATTTTCCATGATATACAATCTAGACAAAGGAATAACTATAGACATTTTTTTAACTACCAACCCGAATAAGTATTAACTATTAAATCACTTAAATTAAATGTAGGAGCAAAAGAATAAATAAGGACTATATACATTATTACAAGGTTAGCTAGTATAAATAATCTATAAGAATTATTAGGATTTGAAAATTGTACATCTTCAATTCATATTGTGGTTTTAAAGGAGGCAATATAAACAACAAAGTCAATGCCAGTTTAAATATATTGCTTCAAAAGCATTCTTGCAAGATATGTGAAACACATGTTTCATAAACACAGGTTAAACAGATACTCCACTTCTAAGTATAGAGATCAAAATGGGTACTTCTGAAACACAAGCCCAAACATCCCCTTAAGGTGTAACAAATCATTAGTTAACTAAACACAAAATACCATGAACCTTACCTGTATGAGGCCCTTCACACGCCATACATTATGCTTCAAAACTACAATCTGAGGGTCATCAGGATGCAAGCTGTGGAGTTCCTGCCTAATCGACTCTATGCTTGCATTGTGTTCCACTGATAGTTGGATGGCAATAACCTCCCCAGTTGCCCTCACCCCTCTTCCCAAAACCGCACGTGAATCACCAACATTAGCAATGTAAAGGGTCCCGTTACAAATCACGCCAACTAAACAACAAGTTCCAACAGCAGCCAATTGCGGTTTCACTGTCCACTGTTTAGCTACAATAGATAAAAACCCCTCTTCTGTTGCCTGAAATGCTTTTCTTATAACATCAGCTGACATAGAATGTTGTTCTGTTGTAAGCCCTAAAACACGTTCAAAATCAGGACCCAAATGAGAGAAAACTAAAACAATAACAACACAATTAAATCTAGAATAGTTGTTTTTCACTTACTTTTGAGATTGTGAAAAAGATTATCGTTGACATATCGAGATGTTTCGGGCCCACCATGACCATCATAAACACCAATAAAGGTTCCATATGGACCAGAATCAAGAAAGCTCAAGGAACCAGACTCAATTTGACTTTGATCTTCAAGCAACATGTTGGCCTGAACAACAGCCATTGAGTAATCACCATTTAAATGGTGACCAATATCTTTAAACCAAAGAAGACCCTCCTGCCTGCCGGCTGCATCAAAACCATCAGCAGGTCGCCAGCAGGCCTTGAGAAAATTTATCAATCTTGATAACATCCCTCATCTCACCACAACTTAACACCAATTTCTCATCATCCAAAATTGGATGTCAAAGACACTAAATCTCTGTTTTCAATATTCAACTTCCCTGCATTTAGAAGCAAAACTAAAGATACAATCACACAATACAACTAATCAATCAAGAAAGAAAGGTAAAAAACTAAACCCTAGTAGAACATAAAACCAAGAACTAAGAATTAAGATGAATCTTTTCTTTAGGGTCAAATCAAATCTTGCATACACATCAGCATTCAAATCAATAAACAGAAAGGGGGATAAGCTAAACGTATAGATAAATAGAATAAGAGAAAGAGAAAGAGGAAGAAAGACGACTCACAGTTCAAAAGTTAGGCCTTTTTGAAGGGGTGTGTTTTCTGGTGAGCTACCAAATGAAAAGGATGGAGATCTGAAGAAATTAGAGCAAACCCATGTGGGGTTTAGATGTGGTAGATCTGTAGATCAATCAAATATCCAAACACTGTAGAAACGTATACGTATTCGTAATCGTATATATCTTTTTTTTGATGTTTTGTTGAGTGCGTATTAATTGTACGATCAAATTCTCGTGATGGAGAGAGAGAGAGAGAGAGAGAGAGAGATGATCGAAGAGTGATGATGAGAGGGCCGTCGGAAGTTTCCCCCTCTGAGAGATCTCTCTCTTTCTACTTTGTATATTTCTTCATCCTTTTCCTTCATCGCTTTCCTTTTAAAGAGAGTTGGTTTTAGTTTGCTACCAATTTACAATTTTAGCTTATTTTTAGACTAAATTACATATTTCGTATAGTGATACGTGTGTTTCATTAATTACATTAACGGTCCTTATTGTTTAAATTTTATAACACTAGACGTGATGTTTTGCTATTTTTTTAAAAATTTTAATCTACCATTATTGTTATTATTATAAAGTTCATAATGCTCTTGGGTTTATACCACCCCTTCGGCTAACTACATTATCTTACATTTCAATTTTTACTAGCTAGGGAGATAATAATTTCAATCTACAATTGAACCTTATTATTTGATAATCACAAAACTGTATTCTTATATTAGTCAAAGTTGAACTTGTGTTGTTCATTATAGTTTTAGATCTTCTTCGTATAATGTCCCCACACTTTAAATCTTGCCAAGCATGACTTCATGAATAGAATTTAGATCTTATGAAAAAAGATTTGAATTAAACCGATAAGAAGATCTCGAACATCCTGGTCTAATCAAATATTGAGTGACAACTATATCCTTGGTAGTTATTAAGAAACAATAAATACAAGATTCAAGTATCTAATGAAAAGATTTAAAGTTAGAACATAAGAGTACACTTACATTATTATTATATTGGGTTAATATGCAAAAAGTACAATAAAGTGAAAAGCAATTTTTTCACTTTGTAGTAATTTTACACAAAAGAGTGATGTTTTTTTCAAATCATGTTTTGTATGTTACTAACCTTATATTATATTTTGATGTGACATATCCTCCAAAATGAAATCTTACTTTCCTCAAAAAAACAAGACGCAACACCATGGTTAAGCATTCACACTTTACGGCAGAAACAGTTTTATATTTTAGAGAGAGTAATCTTTGAACTTGTCTATAAGTTAAACACTCTTAGACATTTAGTTGTCAAAGTGTTAGAAATAATTTAATTGTCATCTTTTATAGTGTTAGAAAATTTTGCATCATTACACTTGTAATTTTTTATTTGCATCAATAAAAATGATATTAATCATCTTCACCCAAGGAAACACACACCAAAAGTATATGATCGTCTCTCACTTGAACCGTCCGCTGATAACCATCCAAATCCCACCATCGTCATCATTAAAAGTACACAATACATACACATATATATTCTAAAACGCAAATAGGAAACCAAAACCTGACCTTAAAAAATCAATCGAAGAAAAATCTCGTGTAACCTATTCGTATTCTCAAATGTAGAATTGCTAGAAGGGGTTTAAATAGAATTATCAACGGTTTAATTAAGTTTTTTAAAGATTTAGTTGTATTTATACCAAAAAAATCGATGTTTAACAAATGGTGTTTTGTTTTTTAAGATGTAAAACGTCTATTTTTTTTGTCTGTAAAATGAGTTCGACCCGAAGTCTTCTTTATAAAAATAAAAGATAGTTTGATTTTTTTTACCTCTTTTCGAGCCAAAATTATCAACATCCCGACCCTAAAAACCAAATTCAATCGATTTCGATAACGATTCGAATATCCCTAATCGAAATAACGAAATCGAAGCAAGCCAAAACCTAAATTAGGACCTAGAATTTAAATAGAAAGTAAGGATAGTTACCATATTATGAGTAGCAACACAAAAATGTATACTATTGCTTGATAGTATAGTAAAGACAAGAATTGTTAAATCATTTGAAGTTGGATCACCCAAGTTTGACCGATCTTAATCACTTGTGTTTTATTTTACTTAGCAAGACCTAATTTATAATGACATGGTAAGGTTCTTACTTATCATACAATTACTTATGAAACCAATCATACAATTTAAGATAACAAGTAAATTGTAAAACACAAGTGATTAAAATAAAATTAGGAAAAACAATTATGGGATGATTTTATTCATATCCATACAAAACTTCTTAATTACTTCTATATCCTTATAAAACTTAAAATTACATCAATATCCTACAAAACCTCTAAACTCGTATGTATATCCAAATACTTAATTTTATAATAACTAAATCATTTAAATATTAAAAAAAATTATGTAAACTTACTAAAATACCCCTGTTAAAATTGAAATATAGAATTCATGTTCCCAAAATAAACACTTCTTCCTCCTGTCACTTTGATTTCTTTGCAGATGATTTCCAAAACTTCTTTCTTGTCATTAAAGATTAAACTATCAAAGTACTTGCACTTTTTTTAAGTATCAAAACAAAGTAATGGTTACTATTTCCTTTCAAACACTGAGATGCAGAAACTCTTTGCTTCAAACACTTAAATGCAGAAAAGACTTTTGTTTAATTTGCTGGTTTAAATCGTCGGCGGGATGAAAAGACTGATAATGCTAATGACTGGAAAGCTGTGCAGAGACCTTCAAGTATGAAGCAGAGAGCTGATATGAGATAAAAATGCCAATCAAATTCAATCACTAAACTAAACAAAGTAGCAAAAATCATAAGAGAAGAAAAGTTCACAGAAGGTTGAGAAGTAGTACGCCCGGTTCACCAGGTTCTACCACTGTAGGGCCAAATCATAGTCAAAAGAAGAGTTGGCGCCGAAGCTCCTTCCTTTCTTCCTCCCTTGTTCTCTTACCCCAAGGCCTCCTCGGTCTTCTTGGACTTGGTTCTATCTGATTTCACCCGCACTGCTAATGTAGGCTTTTTGGGGGTAATGGCATCAGCACACTATTCGTCTAAATAAGTTCTCTTTCGTCTTCCAATAGTTCTGCCCCGCAAAGTGAGCCCTGGAAAGGCTCGGCTTCAAAACCGTACGTGGAGCTTCCGCCTCATACGGCTCCTCTAGGGATGGAGGTAAGCCCAGCCCAGGCTTGTGCGGTTAAGGTTGTTGTAAACGAAAGGGACATCTGATAATTTTATCCTAGCTCGCGGAGCGGCATACCGAAAAAAAGGAAAGAATTCATTGCACCCCTAGGCACAAGTCATCCTCGTACCGGGCTTGGACCATGTCTCCCGAACAATCTCAGTACATATGGCGCAAGACGATTCCACATATCGAGGTCGGAATGGGATCGGGTGTTTTCACGTCTCACCGTAGTGCCCGGTTTGTCTTGATTTCCGATTGATGAACAAGAAGGAAAGTGGAATTCTTGTATTTTCTGACTCGCCCCCGGCCTTTGGACCCTTCACCTGCCCGGTCTACTGGAGCTACCCACTTTGATCAATTAGCCAAGATTTTGACCGGATACGAAATCACTAGTGCTCGATCTAGTGGTAACTTCAATTTTCATTAATCTCGGGTTGGTTATCGAAGAAAGCCTTAGTTGCAATAGCTGATCCCAATACAAGAAACTTGTTAAAATAACGCTTAAGTTTTACTAAATTAATTTACGTTAAAAAATTAGACCTCACGCATCTGTAGGTGGACGAATCTTTGTTTCTTGATTATCTGATTGTGGTTATTTGTCATGAACAACATTATTTTTTGGCTTGGAGAAATATTTCTTGATTAATTTGTTGCCCATGATTCAACCTACAAACATAAAAATATTCAATCACAATGTCGTAATTGAATAACACAATTTACAACTAATGATTTAAAAACCCAAAATCACGTTTCCAGTTTCTGCATTCTTCGATGAATCTTGAATCGATTCTGCCTTTGAATCTTCAACACATATTATACATTCAAATATAACGAACGACAAACAGATCACAAATTAACCATTCTTCTTTCTTCCGTTCTTGAGTTCTTCTTAATTCTATATCGATAATTTCCTAGATAATTGACTCATTTGGCAAAAAAAAAACTCTCAAATGATTCGTATAAATGATAAAGGAGGCGCACAATCGCAGAATCGATTTGGCAATGTATAACAAACGATGAAAGAATCGCTCAAACATAGACGAAGAACTGAAATCACGAAAACTTACGTGGAATCGCTCAAACGCAGACGAAGAACTGAAAGCAAGATTCAGGAGAATCTCAAACGCAGAGTCGCAACGAAGAACTGAAACTATGAAGGAATCACTCAAACTGAAGGAACCGCATCAAGTCTTGGATTTATACAGTGGGCATTGGGCAACATGGAAGTTGGGCTTACTGGGGAGGCCCAGCACTATTCGGGCCCACAAACTTTGAATGTAATTTGGTTTTTTAAGTATGTGTTTGGCAATTGAATAAACATTGCTTTGTATATGTATGGATGTTTTTACCTTTTTTTATAAAAACATACAAGAAAGAGGTTTGGGTAATTGACTTATTAATTTTTTGTATTTAATTAGTTATATGTTGAACATTTTTGGAATTTAGTTTATTAAATAAGGAAAAATTGCCGAGAAAGGTAACCTAAATATCGAAAATTGTCAATAAAGGTAACGTCCAATTTTTTTGGCCGAGAAAGGATTATAAATTTCAATTTTTAATAAAAGAGGGTATAATGACCTCTTAGACCTAACAAAAAAGTATTATAAAATTCAATTTGTAACAAAAAATGTATAAATTTCACGCACTATACCCTTTTTTTTGTTACAGATTGAAATTTATAATCCTTTCTCGGTCAAAAAAATTAGACGTTATCTTTATTGGCAATTTTTGATATTTAGGTTACATTTCTCGGTAATTTGCCCATTAAATAATGAAAGTTGTTAATAAATTGGTGACTTGAGTTAGTTTGCTTAACCATGATGATTTACTTGGGTATAATAATTCATTTGTTTAACTAATAACTAGGTTTCTAAGATGACATTACCTAACCAAGGCCAACACACCTGATCTGTCATTCTTATATGAATGAGTAACCGAGTAATGAAGCAAAACAGATTGTAAATTTTTATGTTAAATGATACATTGATCAGGATGGCGGAACCGGCCAGAGACCAATTCATCTATTCGGAAAAGTTATGATCCCTAACAAAAATTTCTAGATCCGTCATTACCTACACATCCTATTTCTTCCGGTTAAGAAAAACGGTTTTATCCAGTCTTTAAGTTCATTTTTACAGCATGCAACTTTGGTGATCAGGAGACTGGTTTGCTTAAGAATGTTTACTTAGTCCACTATGAGGTTATGTAAAAACATTGTCTAGCTTTATGGTGGACTAATCAATCTAATTAGAATACAGAAGCAAATTTCAAAGAAACCCAAATAGTGAGTCAAAGTATCAAACAAATAAGCAAATCTAATTAGAATAAGCAACTTTCATTTCACTATTGAGAACTACAAAAGCAAATAAGATAGGAAACAGTCAAATAGGAATGTTTATACAATTATTATACCTGATTAGGAGCCGAGTAGCCGATAATCTGATTGTAACGATGAGTCTATGATTGAATTTGAGTTTTGAGACGCATAGTCGATGATGATTGAAAATAACGATTGAGTCAACCTCGTCAGATTTAGTAGTGATCGAGGCAACCACATGTTGGTCAATAGTCGTATGGGTAAACGATTAGGAGAATAACTGTAATATTTCTAATTTTAAGATATTTTAATATTGCTTAATAAGGTGTTTATGTTGCTCAAAAAGAAATTGTGTTTCATGTTTATAAAAGAAGTCATGGTATATCATATATCAATCGAAAATTTATTATTTATAAGGGTGATTATATCTATTTGATGTCATTGGGTCATGAAATACAATTGACTAAAGCTATGAATGTTAGTAATGTAGATTTTATAATTTATGTAACACCGCTTCTGAATTCAGTTGCTTTAATGGCAAATCACGATTTTAGCGGCGGAAATTTTTCTTTTTAAAACAACGAACTGTTATTTACATTAACAATATATCAAAGAAATGTTGGTGTTACCAAGTACAGGAACTGACCATAGTATCATATTACATTACAACATATATTTACAAGTGTTCCACCCACAAGGGGCAATGTATTTTCCAACAGTAACCCGCCTCGCAGGCCATCTAGTCTTTACCTGAAAAGGGGAAACATAGTATCATTAGCTACACTAGCTAGTGAGCACATACAATCATAAGCATCAATACAGCAAGTCATGCGTCGTATCATAAACAGTCATTGCTAGCTTGGCACATAGCGGTGTGCTGACAAGATCGGTAAGAGTCGTGTCTTGCAGGGTAATCAATTCCGCTCAACAACTCAGACCGGGGAGTCAGACACGACCAATCCGCGCTGGTGGGGGAGCACAAGGCAGTCCACCAAGCATCGTTCACAGAGTCGAAGACTCCACAGGTAATCCAGCTACAACCAGCTGATCACCACTCACGTTAAGGCACGGTGGTTCTGCAGAACCTATGATCCATGATGCCTCCTGAATCCCCGTGAAATCCCGAAGGACCCAGCTACAACCGGTTAACCTTAACCATGCGTCAGATAGTCTGCAGACAGTTCACATACACATATACGTACATTTGATCCCACAGAGATCCGTCATCTTACATATAACATCTTACAACAGTTATTCATGCATAGCATCGTATACTAACTAAGTGGTCCCAAACTGGACCCACTGGCATGCTCCTGACACATATTCTAATATCTTACAAGTCATACACTTACCTCCTCGAGCGTACCTGTAAAAGGAAGTTAAACATACCATAATACATTCACATAGCATGCAAGCCTTACTCTATTGAGTCTCATGAAAGCAGGCACTCACCTGTTTCGCTTACAGCGTTCGTTCAGTTAATGCTGATTCAACTGATACGTTCACCTAAAACATTCGGCAATCGCGTTAAGCGTTTGCGCGCGCTAAGTTCTATTATTAGAAAACTTATAAAGCCTTCTTAATAGTCTTAAACCATTTATTAATCTTACATCCAATACTACATAACCTAATCAACAAGAACATGTTAACAAAACAAATCCTTGCTGAAAAGGCCCCGTCGCGCCGCGACGATATAAGGTGTCGCGCTGCGACGAGTGAAAAGTCGGACCATGAGAAAAGGTTCATGCGAAAGTCGGACCAAACCACCTTTTGAACTATCCGACATTCGGACCAAGGGTCGGATGGTTCATCCGAAAGTCGGACCAAAGGTCGGACAGTCCATACGAAAGTCGGATCAAAGAAAGTCGCATAATTCAAATTATATGATGTCGCGCCGTGACCAAGGCTTGTCGCGCCGCGACGAGGGGTTTTCCAGATTTCACCATCTTCTTCATCAGCTTGCATGCGACTTTCATTTTACAACTCAAAAACCCAGATTTCTAAATACGACTTTTTCACTCTTTAAACACTTCTAAGCTTCATATATCACCTATATGAACCTTATAAACAACTTAACACCTTTTAAAACATTAGAACATGATAAACCCACTTATAAAGTAAGCTTCATGTTCTTTCATGGTGTTCTTCATTTCTAACACAATTTCCAGCTTAAAACATCCATGTATTTAGCATATTACATGTGTAATCTTACTTAAACTTCAATACAAGGATCATGCTAACCTTGTTTTAGTTTTAGAACCTCAAATCTTCAAATCTTATGAATTCTTCTTCAAGATTCTTACGAGCAGAGAGAGTTTGCTTTGTGTTTGTGTTTTCTTTGAGTTCTTTTGACTTTGTGAGTCAAAACACAACACACACATACATATATCTTATCCAGAGGCAAACCGCCTCTGGATAAAATATCTTCTTTTCTTTTATCCATTTCTTTCTTTTCTTTATTCTTTTTCTAAATTACTAGGATATACACATATATATATTTAATATACATAATTACACTCAAGTACACATATTCAATATACATAATAACATATATTCATTTAATCTCAATTAATTCAACAAGTTCACACAAAATACTTTCCTATTACATTAATCACCCACGCGTACGTACAATTTACAACTAGGCCCAAGTTGAGGATGTTACACTTTATTTATTGAATATGTTAAATGGATTAAGCTTTAGGAGCTATATATGTCAAATCTGAAACTATAGGGGCTGGAATGGTAATTATGAGATTAAAACCCCAAACTTGGGGCAATTGATTTATTTTAGAGTAAAAAATCACTACAAACATCTGGAGAAAGACAGGGAAGAACTCCAGCAATTATAAAAAAGGAAAGTGGGGAGATCATGCTAAATCTTGAAGTATTTATGTGGCATGTTGACTTATATTACATTTTGAAGTGATTAAGTATGACGACTAGCATGCGGGGAGATGGAATTCACGAGATAGAGGTTGATTCAGAGATGATTCATCAATTCAAGTAAGTTATGTATTCAATTCATGCTCAATGGTAGTGTTTGAAGTTATATTGGAAGATTTATTGAGGTTTTGTTTGACTTTATTAGTCAAAACCCACCAAGTTAGGATTAATTCATAAGAGTTATGATAAACTCTTGGTTAAGGTATTTATGATCTATTTTAGTATTTAAAATAGTGCTTAAAGTTACAAATAAGAAATGATGGAGTAATATTGATGTTTTGTTTGACTTTAATAGTCAAATGGGTCAAAATCATCAAGTTGGGTTTAATTACCCAAACATATGTTTTGTGCAAGTTGAATGGTTGTTTTTGGTATGTTTTGGTGTATAAATGAGTAATATGTGAGCTGCAGTTGGAAATTAGACGTTTTGGTAGCAAACATAAGAACAAAAGATCAAACCATTTCTGTGCAGACCACTTCGCGCTGCGAAGGGTTGAGTGTTGCGACGCGACGCGTCGCGACCAGTTTAGTGTGATTTTTCCCGAGTGTTTCTCCTAGCGTGAGGGTCCTCACCCTGCTTTTCACTAAAAATCATATTTTGACCCTCTTTAACCATCTAACTTATCGGGGATTGATTTTAACGATCATATGACGTTAAACTGGAGTCCTTATGACTCAATTATGTGTTTGAATATAGTGTAGACTTTGTGAACCTTAAAGAAGGAGTTTTGATTTGGTTTTGATATCTAGGTGGTGGTGTGTGTCTACAATAAGCTTTACTACATAGAGAGTGAGATTGTGGATTTGTTAGGTTGTGATTCTCATCACACCCAAATATGAGTACACCATGCGGATACCTAATTTTTGTAAAAGATTATAATCATAAGAATGTTTTTATATGTTTGGCAATTTATGCAACTTTATGAATCAAAGGATGTGGAATTTGTGTAGTCTTTTATGTTGGTAAACATTATTATGGAAATCAAAGTAAAACCAATACTCCACTTAGGAGGAGGTCTATGTTATTGACATGTTACATGGTAATTCCTTGTGACATGACACTCCATGTAGGAGTGAGTTATGATCTTGTATTAACTCATGTGGTTTTGAATTGATAAGTTGTGTTTACATTTAGTGTGTGATATGGGCACTGAGATGCCAACTATGATATTGTTTATTGAGATTTTGTGCTTAAGAGCTATGAGTTATGTGACACCTATTTGCTTATTGTTGAGCTTATATTGCTTGAGTTATGTGGCTGTAACACCCGCAACCCTAGGCTAGGAGATTAGCGGTATGTGATTGGTTGTTTTAATTAATTATGTGTTTAGTTAAACTTGATTAATTAAATCTAAATATATATATGTTACTGGTGAATTTTGAAAAAGGAAAGAAAATACAAGTTAAGTATGTATGTATGTTAGAATATATGTATGTATACATGTAGGAATTAAAAAGAATAGGATTTCAAGATAATTGTCTTGTCACCTCCTGCTTAGTTTAAAACAATTGTGTATGTGTATGTGGTGAAACATCTGCTCATTATCATCAAAAGTGTGCAAAGGTGTTAGTGTGTGTTTTTGAAAGAAAACCTCTAAGTGAAGGAAAGTTCTAAACTTGAATTCTTGAAATCAAGATTTGGTGTTGTTTAATTCCAAAGGAAGGTGAGGAAGTGTTTATAGCTTGTTATAGTTCATGTTGATATGTTTATATGTTAAAAAGCATGAGTTTATGCAAATTCACCATTGTTGGAACTTGGAAGAAAACTTGGTAATTGGGTCTTGTAGATTTTGTTGTTATGAATAAGTAAAAAGGTGTTTATGATGATTTATATGCATGTTAGATGTTAGATATAAGTTTTGTTGGAAGAAAAATAATGTTAGAAATGATTGTATGAGATTTTGGACTGAAAATCCGACACTATACGAAGAAGATAATCTGGAAAATAGTGCGTCGCGGCGCTACGTTATAATGTCGCGGCGCGACATTCATCAAAACCGGAACTTTGAGTTTCGGATTGTAAGAATCCAAGAATGTTACAAAACCGACCCTTGAAATCCGGAACCATGGCAAATCCAAGACTTGTGAAATCCGCCACTGAAATCCGCAACTTGTTTCTCGGATTTGAAATCCGCTACGGTCGTGGCGCGACGGGGTTCGTGTCGTGGCGCAACGGGCCCCAATTCTGAATGTTTACTTATTTTCATTGGATTTTGCTTGGAATTAGTTGACATAATATTTATGTGATTTAATTGAGTTGTTTTTATAGATTTGAGATATAAATATATATGAGAAGATATATTTATATATTCGCGACTGATTTGATTGTTGCTGTGTTTTCAGGCAATCAAAAGACTCAGTAAAATTAGATTTCTGAACTCGTGCTGGTTTTGAGGTGAGTGGACGTTAACGCGGATGGTAAAGATTTCGGTTAATGTTATTGATGTGATGCATGACTGTGATTGAGATTGGATTGGATTGATTGAACTGTTGATCGTGATTATTGTTGATTGATATCTGTTGCATGATTATTTGGTCGATACGCACTCTTAGTATGATTTTGAGTTGCGTTGGGAAGTCAGCTATACGTAGAATTGGGCTGGGCTCGTTCCCTGGTTGGTTGAACAGTGTTAGCCTTACTGGTGCATATGTTGCATCAGAGGGGGATTTTCCTATGCCAATTCAGTGGAGGACTATCGGTAAACCTTTGTTTTGGCCGGCATTGGTTGTAGGTTCTGCGCCGAACCGCCGGTCTTCTCGGGATACGTGATTACATGATTTGATATTGACTGTGGATGTTTTCTTTTGGTGTTTAGCCTCTACTCACTTAGATTTGTGTTAATTCCCCTCAGTTGTTGCTTTTGCAGGTTCGTGTTTGTGAGGTTAGCTGAAGGAGAAGTTGACCTGACTCTGATATTAGTTTTTGAAATGAAACGAGCCTGTAGTTTTTGTAACACAACAATGATACTTATGTTTGTGAAAAATGTTTGTACATTTGTTAATATTGGTTTGTATGTAATTAAGTTTTTTTATTAAAAGCTTCCGCGGCGTATTTAAAAAAATGGCTTGAGTTTTCCGGTGTTACAGTGGCCTTAATGGAATATGATATATGTGACCCTTTTGGTATGAATTTTAGTCCGGAATAGTGTGGTTTTAATTGCACATCCAGTTGTGTTTTGACCACTATGGGCGTGTGTGTGGTTCAAGAGGCTATGGCTAAACGAACCAAGGGACACGCGTGTGGTATTATTGAGGGATGTTGCAATTGGTGGAGGGGGTGATATTACCCATTATGACCGTGTGGTTCAAGAGACTGACGAGTGAAGCGAACCAGTGTATACACGAGTGGACTTGGGGAACAGGTCATTCACTCCTGACAACCGTTGTATGGTGGAATGCTTCGTGCTCCCCCACCTTGACAGGGAAATGTGGTTATCCCCTTGTGGGCATGTGTTGACCGTGGCTAGATACCACGTGGAAATACTGTGACTCAATGGAGAGACCCACATCCTTATGTGCTCTTTGTGTGTTCTATTATGTTATGTTTAATTGTCAAACTTAGGTTTTTCAAAGATGATGACTTACTTTTTATAAAATAAATGTTTTGGTGGTACTCATTAGCTATATTTCTTATAGATAACCGGTGTCTAAATGTATTTGTATCCGCATGTAGTCTAGTGGTAGTGGCCTTTGTTAGGCAGGTAGAAGCTTTGGGCTTGTTTATCTGTGGTAATTCCGGGTTTCCTATTTTTAGTTTAATGGTCGTGAGATTGACTTATCTAACACCTAAAGTTTGGATTTTCAAGATAAATTTTAAATAAGCACAGGATTGAATAATGTGTTTAAATTTACTATGACATTTAAAGAAGTTTAAATTGTTATCTATTTGTGATGCTTCCGTTTTAAGTAAAAGATTTTTATATAAATTATGTTTTGGAAAATGAGTTTGAGACTTTTAAATTTTTATCGAAATTCAGGGTATTACAAGAGCAATAATAATTGAGCCCATAAAAAGGTTGAGCCCACCTAGCCAATCCCTCGTCCAACCCATAACCAACTTCTAAATTAGGACTATTGATACATCTCCCCTTTCATAACTTTATGCTATGTATTATATATAAATTCGAAATCTATTTTCTAACTAGTTGAGTTTCCACTATTCATACCAAAGTAGTATCTACTAGAAATCTAAGGTATCATTTAATTCTCGGGAATTGGAAGTAATTGATGAGATTTAGAATTGACAATTTCTATCTACTAATGTTTTTTTGACTGAAATTAATTAATCTTTTCAAATCCTTTAGGTTAAGGAATTCCTAATTCATCCAATTAGTCAAAGATTTATTTAACTAGCCAGACCTACTGCCCGCCACCACCAACGACAACCATCACCGTAAGTCACAATCGCCGACCACCATATACCACCATCATGATAGTCGCTACTCAACACCATCAACTATTATCATCGCTATCACCACCACACCACCTACCCAACACCAATACCTACTACACATGCCATCACCACCACTACCATCATCACCACCATCGTCGTCATCGCCACCGCCCACCATCCTCTACCACCGTCATCGCCCTACTCTCCACCACCCACTGTCGTCGCAGTCGCCACCGCCACCACCATTGCCCCACTCACCCATCACCACAACCCTCGTCATCACTAATATCGTCGTAGCCACTACCACCGTTGTCATCACCACTACACAACCCATCACCACCACAACCACACCACCTGCTATCCTCCATCACTACCACCACACTACTAGAAAAATGACTTTTTGAGACGAAAAGTTTTTGAGGCGACATATGTCGCCGCAAAAGGCTCCATGGACTAGACAATGTTAACGATTTTTCGCCGCAAATGTTAAAATTTTCGCCGCAAATAAGTTTTTGAGACAAATTTTTTGCGGCGTACTTTTTGAGGCGACATGTCACCTCAAAAAACCTTTTGGGGTTGTAGTGGTGGTGCCGCAAAAAGCCATTTTTCTTGTAGTGCCACCCACCAGCATTGGTTGTAGTGGTGGTTGGTGATGGTAGTGGTAGTTATGACAAAGGTAGTGGCGATGGGTGGGTGGATGGCTTTTGGTGGGCTACAATGGTGGTGTTGGTGACGAGTGGTGTCACGTCGAAAGGTGGCAATAGCGGCGGTGGTATGGTGGTGGCAGTAGGAGAATGGTGGGGATGAGCGGCGAGGGTGGTGGTTGTGTGTAGTTGGTGGTATAATTATTTGCCAACCAAACATGACATAATTATTCATGAATTTTATTTTCTTATTAATTTCAATTTCTATGAATTCCTTCTTCAAATTCCAATTCGAATAATCCTTTTGTGAACCAAATGTGACCTAAACTTTCTCAACCTTTTTAAAAAGCTTATCAATCTAGCAATAAACTATGATGGTTTTATAAACTAGATTGGTCATCAAACCAGTCGTATCGATTCATCAATTTAATTGAGACCATTTCTAAAACTGGATGATGTCATAAGTATTTTAAAATATATAAAAATACTAAAAAATCTCAAAATTTTAAAATTATTTCCAAATTAGATGGTTAAATTCAATACTTATGGGTTGTTTGTTTACTACTTAATAAAACCATTCAGCACTCAATACGAAATCGTTCAGCATTCAGCATGTTTGATTGCTGCCTTTGAATAAATATTGCTACCTTTGAATAAAGTTTGTGCTAAATGAAACAGAAGAATGTTGTTGAATCATTCTACCTTAAAGTACATTTTGAATCATTAAGCATCAAGTATTTTACCCTAATACTCCTTTTACACGTTGTCTTGTTAAACAATCATATCTTATTTTATAACATAATATATCACTATTAAGGTTAAAATGGTAATTTGCATCGTTTAGATTGTTCATTCATAGTAGCCTTTATCAAAAATGTCACATTCAGAGGCATATTCAGAGTTTTTGAATTATTCCGATCACAGAATCATTTTGTGCTTAATCATTCTATTTTAACAAACAGCCCCTTAAACTTTAAATATTCACACACCAAACAGTCAGACTCGCAAATGTTCATAGTTCAACACTTTAATTTTTACATTAATCGTTAAATTATAATTTAAAAAAAGTAAACAACCAAAAATCAGAAAGAATAGATAAAAAAAGGTATTTAATCAATTCAACGACTTCCCAGGCTAGTTCCCATTTCAATGAGTTGAACTCGTTAACCCAATCCCCATTTACAGAAGGTTAGGTTAGGAAGGGGGAAAGGATATTTACCTCCTTCCGCTCCCGGCTTCGTCGTTTAGTGGTAACGAGTGTGCGCCCCTTTAGAGAAGAGTAACAGTTCAAGAAAAAACCGACTCACAATATTCTTTTGGAAAGTAGCCAAATCTTTAAGAGACTTTGAAAAGCTTCTTGTTATCTGCATTTACTTCTTTTCTTTTTGTTCTGTGCGACGTTAGTTTTTTTTTCTGGTCATCATATATCCATTACGCTAGTGTGATGGATATGTGATGACCAACCCCCTTAAGAAAAAGATGGAGAGGGCATTCATGCCGACTAGAGGATGGTGTCAAGGCCAGATGAGATATGTGATTTCTCATATATAGAAATGAAGAGTTCATCCGCCATTTCGTTTATAATTGGATTTTTCTGGACTGGACATTGCCTATAATTGTAAGAGAGCTGAATTATCCACGGGTACATCCACTCTAAATTTGTAAATTAGAACCTACTAAGGTGTCGGGATAAAGTATTACTTGAAAATCTCCTATGATATCTCAAAACAAACACATGTTGAAACGAAGTCTTGGCCTCGTGCACTTTTACTTGCTGTAAAGGTACACAAAGCTGAAAATCAGAAATCCAGCCATCTGCAACAATTAAAGATGGTGTTAAATCATTTTTCCTACAAAAGCACACGAGCATGCACCCTTGTCATCTTAAATTTACAAGATTTTGAGTAAGTGAGAAATGAATACCGTTGAGAATGAGGCTCCGTAATATGGAAAAGCCGTTGGGATGAATCTCTCATATTCGTTGTGTCTGAAAGGTCGAACTGGAATCTGCAAGCCCGTATAGAAATCATGAAGTGAATGGAAGTGGGAATCTTGCCTCGTTTACATATATTTGAAACAAAGCCTTTCGGGTCAACAAAAGCCAACCATACAATGACTTGTCTTGAATTTGTTATACAACCCACACATTTTGGTGTGGTGGATGAACATTTAAAAGAAAATAGAATTAACTAACACCAACAATTATGGGGATTATGCAACTAGTAAGCAGTTTTACCTGTTTTGCAAGTGACAAACTAGTGTATCCTAGCCTCTGATATTCAACCTTAAACTGGAAAACACCATAAACATCTGGCACCTTAAAAGAAGCATGATACAAACCCTGCAAATTAATAGAAAATGGAGAATTTAAGACCATGAATTAACAAGCATATGTAACATAGTTGAGTAGAATGTCTGAGATAATAGTGGATTTACCTTCTTATCAGTAGACATGGTTTTCAACACGTAGGGGCTCATCATGTAAAACTGAACCTGAACATCATTTGCAACGTATGGTTCCCAACTTGATCCAGACCACTCATAGATCTCTACCAAATACTCCTGAAACAAGTTCAGATTAACTGAGTTTTAATAAATATTATTAAACAGTTTATTTGCAAAAGTAAAAGTTCAAACAACTTAAGAAAATTTCAGATATGATTAAAGGGCTTTTAAGTTTACATAATAGACTGTTAGCATATGAAATTTGATTACCAAGTCATCATTGATCCTGTAGATAGCAGGTTCGTCAGTCTCTCCAACCCTGTGGTGTCTGACATTGACAGCCTGTTCATAATTTAAAATGGATGATTCAGAAAAGTTAGTATACAACTAGAATACATGAAATGTAGTTTATACCTTTACCAAAAAAAGAACAGAAAAAGAAAACAAAGAACTAGCTATCTCACCTTTAAATGGCCTCTTTCATGGAAGACCCATTTGCTTAGCTCAGTAACAAACTGTTGATTACCAGATTTTGTATATCTGTTACAAGCAAATCTCTTTAAGTTTTTGGCAAAACATAATCCAAATTCCCAAGTTTAATCACAAAAATTGGAAACAAGATCCAAATGTTTAGAATAATCAGGTTTTGCTGAGCGGGTATATTATTATTATATCGGCAAGTATATTGCTATGATATAATTAACATAGCCAAAGAGGTGATTGTATTAAAGAAAACAAGTGAGCAAATACTCTACAGAAGATGTACTCACTTATTTGAGGCCCCTGCCTTTTGCACTGGTGATTTGAAGAACCTGCATAATATAATATTCGGTTCCACTTAAGCTAAAAACACATATGATGGTAAAATATGCAACTAAACACAATTGCTAAACATTTCATACTTATTGCTGAACAGATCTAAAGAGCCAGAGAACACAACTCTGGCATTATTTCTAGCCTGCAATATGAAAAAAAGAAATATCATTAGAAGATGAACAGAAGTTACAGATAGCCATCTGACTCAGGAATATAATAAAGTACCTGAACAACTGAAACCAATGAAATGGAAGATCCAGAAAGGGATGGTGGAGTTGACAGTTTAGATTTTGGATTGGCAGAATATGCTGATGGAGAAGCTGAGAGAACCTTCATGACCTGCAAAACACGAGTCGAACTTCAAAATTTTACTTCCATCATTCACGATTCATTTGTGAATCACACTGCATCCCAGCAACAAATGATGCATTTTCAACTTACCAAACTATTTGATGGGTTCAAAGAATGACCAATTCCTTTGAAAAGTACAGGAGCCTGCATCACACAACACATAATTTACTAAGAAAGTTCAACATAAAGTAAATTGCATACAAGTCTGGTCAACATGAATTGAATGATTTCTTTTATTACTGACTTGGTTCATATTTTCACAACTTTGGAATGCAAAGAGACAAATTCACAAAATGTTATCGGTCTTGAAAATACTATCTTCTTTGTGGATCCAATATCCATAATATACATCCCTTTACTTTACTCAATGGATAGCGCTTATTCTCTTTCAATCAACAAAATGAGAAATGGGGGAGAAAGAAAACTCCATTCCCAAGGAAAAATCATGTTGTTTTTTATAATTCAGAATTGAAAATACATTATTAAACATTGCTGAACATACTTTCAGTTTATTATTAAGAATTTGGCATTTTTAACACTTTTCACACAGCTAATATAGTTATTAACTTTCTGACAAAACAAAAAAAAAGTTTCTTCAAATTTGAAAATAGGATCCAAAATTCCAAATAACTCTTATGAACGATATGATGATATTACAATTTATACTGGCCAGGTGCGAGTCTCGGTAAAGAACTAATTGTAAACAAATAAAAAGTAAAATTTGGTGATTGTATCTCTCGTTCTCCCCGTGAATCGCTTTAAGCTAATTTTGCATAGATGGGTTTTTATTTCTTCTATTTCGAGGATAATGTTAGCAAACTTCTAAATAGTATTATCATTTTAGTTCATTTAATTATTAAGACAATTATATATATGTAATTTAATAAGTGTGTATACACAAACATACATTTCTAGCCGTATGGAGGTTGGATGATGGGGCTGTTTTGCCGCCAACCAACTGCCATATAACCGCCAAATATGGCCTTATAAATATGTAAGGATCCTATGTAGTTTTACACACAGATATACGATTCCAGAAGTTCTGTTCTGCATCATTCTTTTGTTTTTCTTCTTCATATTATACGTATATACATACATACTTCTCTATGGTTTATCCACGGTGGAGATCGAATATTCGAATAGCCAAACGAAGTGGCTATGACAGTTTATCAAGGCCTGAAAATCGAACATGGTACCAGAGCCGATGGCTCGATTCGAAGGGAGATTCTGCGCACACTCACACCACTGCAGACGCCGGTTACAAAGTAGAAACTTCAAATCTTGATCGATCATATGGAAAAGAACAAGCAGGCCCTGATCGAATGACAAGAAGAACAAAGAAAGATCTTTTTGGTGGAACAACATATGCTGGATACAAGAACCAGTTTTCAAGGAACAAATCAGTGCAACGATTCAAGAGAAACAATGAACTCGCAAGTCTCTTGAAAAACTGGAACTTGGGCAGTGAAATACAAGAGAAAAGGAATCGTAAAATTACACGTTATTGATGTCAAAATCAGGGACATTTCGCCTGGGAATGTCCTCTGAAAAAATCGATCACAAGTAAATTCGAAAACCGACCCATGCTACCAACTTATGTTGATCGAGTGGTGATCAATGGAGACTATCTAGTGGAAGGGACGGATAAAGGAAGTTGGAACTCATACTGGTATGTAAATTCAAGGGTAACAAAACACATGACACCAAATGAAGATTTGTTTGTAAATCTCAAGAAGGGCTTCTCGATTAACAAAGAAGGAAGGGGTATTGAACCAATTGCAATTCATGGCATTGGTGATATTACTCTTTCAACAAACGAAAGGGAGTATGTGGTTCCTTATGTATCCTATGTGCCTCAAATCAATATTAACATATTAAGTCTCAAGCACTTAATATTGCAAGGATTTGAAGTGGAGATAAAGGAATCAGTCTGTGTTATTACCCATATGTGCATCAATCAACAAGAACAAGGAAATGTACATGATAAAACCATGCCAACAACCGATGAAATCAATGGAGTTTCTGGAGAAAATATCGTAGAAAATGGTGTGGAGATCGAAGGAAACATAGTACCTTTGATTGTTGAGAACTTCAAGTCTTCAATGATTTCATATCATTCATGGCGCTAACAAATTCTGATCGTATTTGTTATAAAGATAGTAATCTTTTCAGAAAAAAATTTGATGATGCAATTACTTGGTTCCACAAGATGAAGGAAGGATCAACCATTCTTTTACCACCAAAAGTAGCAAGTCTGGAAGTTTGTCTGTTTGATCTTTACAAACTTGTTACAAGATCTGGAGGATATGGAAAGATAACAAACGACAAGGAGTGGGGAGAGATGGCTATGAGCTTCGGTTATCCAGAATGTTATGAGCATGATTTCAAGATTCTGTTTGATGAATACTTGCTGTTACCACAGGAGCATTACGAATTTGGACTTAAAAGTTTTGGAAGGATTTCGAGTATTGAAGATCAGAACTTTGGTGGTATAACCAATAGATTCTTCTCGAGCAAATTTGCCTCAAAGGGAGAGCAAGATCAGGGAGATCAGAATGCTGATACTCGAAGATCAAGTATGGTCCAAACTCAAGATGCTAAATCATGCAATAACAAGGACAGCAGTGAAGAAGAGGATCCAAGCATCGTTGAATACTACACAGATCAAGATGACGGGATCAACAGCAACCAGATTGAAGATGGTTTTATCATGCTTTAGACTGATTAAAATGATATTATATTTAGGGGAGAGCTGTTAGCAAACTTCTAAATAGTATTATCATTTTAGTTCATTTAATTATTAAGACAATTATATATATGTAATTTAATAAGTGTGTATACACACATACATTTCTAGCCGTATGGAGGTTGGATGATGGGGCTGTTTTGCCGCCAACCAACTGCCATATAACCGCCAGATATGGCCTTATAAATATGTAAGGATCCTATGTAGTTTTACACACAGATATACGATTCCAGAAGTTCTGTTCTGCATCATTCTTTTGTTTTTCTTCTTCATATTATACGTATATACATACATACTTCTCTATGGTTTATCCACGGTGAACGGATATTCGAATAGCCAAACGAAGTGGCTATGACAGTTTATCAAGGCCTGAAAATCGAACAGATAATGTCATAAAATTCATCTTTATATAACTGGATCATTATACCCCAAAACCCAAAATATTTAACATAAAGGATTTGCACAAATGGGACTCCCGAATGAATAGCCTGTCTCATTACATAAGTCCAACTATTTTTCTTCTTACTCCAATCTATCCCTACCCTCAACACTGTGTAGTGTGTACCAAAACCATGACTAAGGTCATATGCATTGGTAGCTGAAAAACCCAATGTCTTTACACTAGGCATAGAGATGAGGGGAATATATAATGAAAAATGTGGTGATCAAAGAAAAAACCATCTGATTTCTTGCACTCACCTCAATCTTTGTACTCCCTAAAATTACATCAGATTGAATGTAATCATCAGCAGCAATTAATGTATGATCCCCCTCAGTTCCTGAAACAGCATAGCTTCCATGATCAATAACTACAGCAGATGGATCCTGTGCCATTGTGATAGAAAAGAAAAAAAAGTCAATATAGGCTTGCTACGTCAAAAAAAAACGAGTAAAATGATGTAACATAGTATGATAATGAATTAAAAAGTATGTACTGTTCAGGCTACCCTTTCAGAACTGATACCAAATAACAAAGGAGCTCAACACTTAAAAGAATTGGTCAATGTATCATCTATCAAGTTAGCAATCTAAGGAAGACAAAGTTACATAAAGTCCTAAACAAAGGAATCATTTCTAGAATTTAATTCAAGAACAATCCACAACTTCATTGTACATGGGGATATATACAAAAAAAGACAGTAAATTCAGATATATAGTAGAGAGAATTAGGTGATGAAGAATAGAGGAGATAGTATATTTATTATTCAGTTATCATTTGAGTTAGGCAAGTCTATGAGACTAATGAGAGGTTTGGTGCTTTGGTCTGATTCCTTAATTCTGTATTTGATGATTTCTCTGTTATTATGGAACAGAGATAGAGTGATCTATAACATGGCCTACAACAACAATCCTTTGTCAAAGGTTCGGATCAAAGAGGAACCCACTCACCCAGCATTCAAATCGATGAATGTTAACCGTAAGCAGGAAGATGGTGATCACTGATCACCAGCTACGGAATTTTGGATACTTATATCAACGACTTCACATTGTTCATCTTATGACCAAAAGGTTCATCTTTGGAATTTTTTTTACAGTGTGTGGTTCCATAACACTTTGATCTTTTAGTCTGGCTGGCATATCAGCATACGTAAAACATTGTTCTAATTTGACCAGCTTCTCCACAGTACACATATCCCTAATTCTTAATATGTAAACCTGAGCATTGATCTCGAATTCATTTCTATCAGGGAAAAATAATGATGCCTTCAAAAGTGACAGTGTTTTTCCTCAATAGATAGAGGTGGGTAAGCAAGAGTATGTGTGAAAATCTACATTGAACTTGAATGCATAAGTGTACTAAATATTTCGATATTGTAACTAAAATCCAATGAAATTGACAAATATCAGTCCTACATCAGGATGCCCAGGTTAAGCTAATTATCAATTTTTAGAAACAACTCCTGCATTTTCTTAGCAGCACACTCACAGAAGAGCATTGTATGACCAAGCAATTCGCAATTGAAATAAAAACAAATTTTGTTAAATGCTCGTAGCACAACCTCCGCAGGCCGTAGCATCTTCTATACAGTTTAAAAGGTTGCATTTTTTTAGATTAGAAAAAACTATATCAGGTCAATAGCCAATAGGTAATTCTCCACTTAACGAGTACAAAATGAAGCTACCTCATCAAAATCAACTCCACACTCAGCAGCAATATTTCGAATCAGATCAGACGCACTGGCATCGGCAGCGACGATCAAGTCTTTGCCAGAGTCGACGAAGTCCAAAATTGCAGCCACGTCCAAAGATCCTCCAAATCCTGGAACAGTTCAAACATATCATTTCACCGAATTCACCAACAAACAAAATTTTACAATAAACTTGCGAGATTACTTTCGGTGGTGGGAGAAAACAAAATCAGGCCATCATATAAATGCTGCCCATATCTCTGAAGTGCGATCTTGGGATCATCGGAAAGCTTGAAATCGAGCTCAAATCCACGTGTCTGTAGAGAACTGAAGAAGATCGAGTGCGAAGACTTGAGAGCCAAGTCGTCAAGCAACACTAAAATCCGCCGATCCGTAGGGTTCTCCAGGGAAAATGAGTGAGTGAGTGCAATCAACAATGAGATCGAAGCTATGAAGAAGGTGGTGATGGAGAAATTCGCCATGTTTTCTTCGACTAGTTTTAGGGTTCTTGAGGTTTGGATTCGTAGTCGAGCAATGCCGGGCTTTATGCAATGCAACTCGTAAACGGGGCCTGTGGTTTAGACAAATGCAACTCAAAGTAAACGGGGCCTGGGACAAACATCAATCAGTAATTCTTCAAACATATAATCGAGGAGGGAGTCCTGATTTGTTAGGTTAAATGGTTAATAGAGGGTAAAATGGTAAACAGAAGATTCCCTTATATTTAAGGATTTTAAAATAGGGTTAATTTTATATATTCTTATTAAATATCAAAATATTTTATTTATCCAGCTTAACTTATAATATTTTATATATTCTTCTTAAGCTTTTAAAATATCTTATTTGTCTAACTTAACTTATAAATATCTTATGTATCCTTATTAAGCTTTTAAAATATCATATTTGCCCAAATTACCTTTTTATCAATTTTTAATCATTTTAAATGAATTATGATTATAAAATATGATTCAATGACTATTATACCCCTATTTTAAATATATTTATAAAACATCACCTACACCCTTACTACTTGTATTTATCCAAGTTATATCTATATTATATTATAAAGCATTTAGGTCATTGAAATCTCTTAATTTTAAATAATTTAAAATTATTAATTTACCCCTTATTTAACCTTATAAGAAAACTATTATATATAGTTAATTAGATTATTAAATACCATAATAAATAATATTTAAAAAACTCAAGTCAATGTAAATTAATTTTCAACCTATATGATATTAAATACAAATTAAAAATTAAATAAAAAGAATCTTCATAATCTATACTATATTATAAAACATTTAGGCAATTGAAATCTCTTAATTTTAAGTAATTTGAAATTACTAATTTATCTCTTATTTAACCCTATAAGAAAACTATTATATAGAGTTAAGTAGATTCTTAAATACTATTTTTATAACTAAACCTTTCATAATAAATAATAAAAACTCAAGTCAATGCTAATTAATTTTCAACCTATATGATAAAATTAAAAATAAATAAAAAGAATCTTCATAAAAATAATAGTTTTAATATTTTATCATATAACACATATTTTAATTTAAGTATTAAAAAATATGTATAGCTAGAACTTATAAACCTAATAACATGTAACCAAAATTTTTAGACATTTCCAAATTTTTTAAATGACCCGTGTAATCAAAACAAAAGGTTTAATTTATAATATATTTAATATTCTTTTTGTTTCTCATTTTATTATTTTTTAAAATTAATAAAAGAGTTATAAGGAAAAGAAAAATAAAAGAAATGGAAACATGAGAAAGAAAATAGATACATTGTGAACGAAAATTGTTCGATTTGTCATTATAATGCGTGATATAATAGTCTTACGTTATTAAAAACGGACATGTTATCGAGTAAAAATTATTTCTAGCCGTTGCATTACACGGGTACTATGCTAATATATATATATATATACACACACACACATATATATACTAACCGTACTCGATCATCCAAATTAATTAATAGAATCGTGTGTGTGTGTGTATATATATATATATAATATCATGCGTAATTCTTTTGTTTTAAGAAATTAGAATCGATTAAAATAATAAGCTTTTCTTAATTGTGTAGGTACCTTGATTGGTGCGTTAATTACATAAAATAATAAAATGCCATGAGAACTAATAGCCATTGATTAAATGATCTAAGGGTTAGAAATGCTTCTCGCACTTTTCGCAAAATAAAACACTTTTCGCATGAACCCTTCTGGTTATTTGAATTTGATCTAGTGGTCAAAACTAATCATGTTTTTAATTATTTTTAATTTAAAAGGACATAATAGTAAACTAAAACTTTTCTCTCTTCAATTTATTTCTCTTTCCAATTTATTTCTTTTTCTTATTTTTCTCCTTCCTAAATTTTGAATAAAAAAAGAAATAAAAAATAATTTACTAGCAAATTAATAATTTTACCGAGTTCACCGATGAATACACCTAAAAAATTTACGAAATTTCCATTATTGTTGTATTCAATAATGAACACAGCCAAAAGTATACGTGTTTTAAGATGAATTACATAATATTCAATATTGAACACGACTAAGAACATATAAGTTTTTTCATCATTACTATTTTAAGTCAATTAGTTAATAACTCAATATTTGTTCATTAATGAATTAAGTTTATTTCTCAGCAAACAAATATCAAGAACTTAACACTTTTTCACCAAAACAAATAATTTCTTAATGTGTTCAATGGTGAAAAATATCACAACACTTTTATAATTAATCAATATTATGAAAAGTAGCCAACCAAAGTATAAAGTGTTTACTGTTGAACATATATTTACCGATGAATATATATAGCAAAAAAACATTTACATCGTGTACAAAAAATCATAAAAAGAAGAAGAACGTATAACAAATACAAACCCAAAACTAAATCTATTATTATGAAATGAATTTATCAAACAAAAAGAAAACAAGAGCAGTGGGGAAATCACTAGCATAATTAACTTGGGGACCACATTTTCCACATCATGTTGTATAGCACGTGCAACTCCTCGTTTGCTTTTACAACTGGTAAATCCATTATCCTCCCACCTCACCTTTCGATTTCTGCTTCAATTCATTTATTACTCACATAAAGCATGGGTATGGAACTATAGATGTGTATAACCAAGTATAAAAACCAAATTGTGTTCATCTGTAACTAGTTTCACAATTTCTCTATATGATTACCTAAGCCGTTGGGCCCATCGCGAGTCTAACGCACCAGCCGTCATCGATTTCTGTACGGTGAACTCTATTGTGTGCCATCTTATCCCCTATTTTGCCGTCGTCATCGTCAATCTGTGCAGCCGTCTCTCTTTCTCTGCTGTGAATTTGCAGGCGTCTTCCTCACTATGGCTGGCGGGTGTTGTTGCTGGTTTAGGTTAAAGATGGTGGTGCTCATTGGGTGGTCGGTGATGTGATGAGGGTAGAGAGGTGGCGTGTCTCTCGTAACAAAAAGACGGAGGAAAGGGGACGACGGTGCTCATCTACTACTTTAAGAGTGGTGTATGGTGGCAGCGATTTGCAACATGGTGCGATGGTGGTGTCTCCGATGGCCGGCGTTGTGGTGAGGGTAGAGATGTGGCAGCTGCCCTAATTTCTGGTGTGTATTGGGGTTTGGGGATATGAAATATGTTAACGGGGAAAAAATTTAATTAAGGTTGTGATTTTTTATAGAAGATTTAAAGCAAAGAGAGGGAGAGAGAGGGGGAGGAGAAAATGACTAATTTATCCTCATTCAGTTTTGATAAATACCATTTTATTTTGTTTAATTTACAAAAATGCCATGAGAACTAATAGCCATTGATTAAATGATCTAAGGGTTAGAAATGCTTCTCGCACTTTTCGCAAAAAAAAAACTTTTCGCATGAACCCTTCTCTCTCTCTCTCTATATATATATATATATATATATATATATATATATATATATATATATATATATATATATATATATCTTACTCCTATATAATGCATTTACCACCTAAAAAACTCTTAATTTTAAGAAGAGTAAATTTACTAAAATACCCCTCCTTTATACCTCTCATTTACCCCTCCTTTAAGTCCACAATTAATGAATTTAAACAAATAAATATTGAAAACATAACCGATAATTAATGAATTTAAACCAATACTTATAACTGAATTATTTCTAACCATATATTTTTAATATTAACTTTTAATTCATGACATCACCATACTTATAACTGAATTAAGTTTAATCATATATTTTTAATATTAACTTTTGATTCATAAGATCACCTAAATTCCTGTTTTCAATAAATCAAGTTCAAAAGATTTCACAAACACTAAACAAATGAAAGAGTCAAAGAGTTGAAATTTATAAACATTGCATTCTAACTCAATTACATAATAATTGGAACTGTGAAACATTACACACACATATACATACATATATATAATCAGCAACTTCATGATTCAGCCATGCGACAAAACTCTTCTAACAAACTGAAAGACAAATAACTCAGAGTTAGTAATTTAATTCTTAATTTCAAAGTGGCTCTCGCAAAGAATCTTCACGAACTCATATTATCTTCATCTCGCAAAGAATTTTCACAAACTCATATTAGCTCTTTGCGATTATTCTACACAAAACTCATCACAACCTCCTCTTTATTCGCCGCCATCACATTGCGCGGATACCCCACTAGTATATATATATAAAACTTGGATAAATATGAGTAGTAAGGGTATAGGTGATGTTTTATAAATAGATTTAAATGAGGGGTATAATAGTCAATGAATTATATTTTATAATTATTATTCATTTAAAATGATTAAAATTGATAAAAAAAAGATGATTTGGGCAAATATGATATTTTAAAAGCTTAAGAAGGGTATATAGAATATTTATAAGTTAAGTTGAGCAAATAAGATATTTTAAAAGCGTAAAAAGGGTATATAGGATATTTATAAATTAAGTTAGGCAAATACAATATTTTGATATTTAATAAGGGTATATATAAAATTAACCCTTTAAAATACCATGAGGGTGGTAGTATTTCCCAATTCCTCTATATAAGGTAATTGGTGGGATTTCTTTAAAATCCCATCATTTGAAATCCTTAGCTTTTTTTCCAAACAAACACATGATTTCTTGGGTTTTTAATTCCCAATCTCTATGAAATCCCAAAGAATGCAGTGAACCAAACAGGGCCTTATTAATATAATGAGAGATGATATATCTTTCTACTTTATCCTCCTACTTATCCTGATATATCCTCCTACTTCATCCTCCTACTTATCCTCCTACTCACAAGATAAACATCGAGGATAAGTAGGAGGATGAAATAGGAGGATGTATCATCTCTCTAATATCATATATCGGTCTATGGTTTGGTTTATTCAGTTTTATTAACCGAAACCAAACCATAGTGGTAATTTTGGTTTCAATAAATATAAAATCAAATCGAATCATTAAACTAGCAAAATTAAAACAATCAGATTATAAAAAATGGTTCGGTTTGAGTTAGTTTCACGATTTTTAACTTATATTTGTATTTTTTTTAGGCTTTTAGCCTTAAGCAGGCAACAAGCTTTACTTTTTGAAAGCCACATGGTAATTGTGAAAGCTTCTATTACACAAGTTGAGAAAGTATAAACATCTTATAAAGTAGAGTATATTACAAACAAAATTTCACTTTTCATCTTTGGTTTTTAAAATCGTATTAGTAATCAAGACGGTTTATATTTTATTACAAGTTTAGTCTTTTATGCTAACTTTTGTTAACATTTGCCATTAAAGGAAGCCCCTCATGTGTCTTGCACATGAGGGCATATTTGTCATTTTCACTCCATGTTTCCAACATTTTTTTCTTTTTATGTCATTTATATGAAAGTACACCAAATTTTTATCCCTCATTCGCTCTCTCTCTTTCTCTCTAAAATTGTAATCCCCACCACTATCGGCAATGTCACCCCTATGAAACCACTACCGATGCTGACACACCTGTGGAACCACCACAAATGGCATCCCTGTGGAACCGCTGCCGCTTTTTGAGTAACAACCACCATTGCCACAATCAGAATAACAACACCATTGCCGCCAAAATCAGAATTAACACAACCACCATCGACACCGGTCCTTCTCTCTCCCCTCTACCATAGTAAAAATTGAAGGCTTCATCGATCTAAGTTTAGAAACTCTCCATGTAGATTTATTTCTCTCTCTACACACTCCCTCTAACTGACATTGGCTCTACCACCATAGGAAGTCACCGGAAAAGCATTACCCCCACCCGACGCACAATGACTACCATCTCGTCTGAGTTTTGATTTGTTTAAATTTAAGGTTTTTAATTTGATTGCTTATGGTTTTATTTGTATGCCTCCACTAAGCAAGGTCTTATATTAGGGTTTTTAATTTTTTTCATCTCACAATTTAGAATCGATTTGTTCTTGAAATCAATTAGGCTTCACTGTGGGTTTGGTGGTGTAATGGAAATAGGGCAAAAACATGTGAGTTTTAACGCCCCGATTTTGTTGTCATGTTGTTGTCTTGCCCTTGTCTTTGCACGATAGTCCTGAAAAGAATTAAACAACGGGTAAGCTAGAAGCTTAGTGAGTAACACATCACACGTACCTTACAATTATCACACAGTATCACGTATTTGCAAATAAGGCCTCCTCGGCCATGATGTCCAAAGACATCCATCAAGTTGGTCACTCGACCATATAGGCATCAGATAACACCCTCGGTTATCAAGTATACAAGTAAACACACATCACATCATATAATACATAACACATACATATAAGCATCACAGTTATACAAATATCATAAGATAAGAGTCAGTGAAACTCACATGGTTCGTAGTCTAAGTACCGACTTCATACACGTAACGAGAAATTGGAATTCGGCTACTACCGGCAAACACCTACAATTAAATTATTACTCATAACCTACAATTAAATTATTACTCATAAGTTCTCGGAGATCTACACGCATATAAACTCAAGTGTTTTGTGATTCATTGCACAAGGTGATTTGTGATTCATTGCACAAGGTGATTTATGATTCCCTTAATAGTTATGTAATTTGCGATTCTATGGACTTGGCCCCATTGGGCCCTCCCTACACAATTTGCAATCAAGCCCATAGAGCCTAACTTGCGATTTTGTACAAGTTCTCATAAATAATTTGTGATCCATAATAGTTGGTCTAATTTGCAATTACAGTCAATAAACTTAATTTGTGATTCAGGTCTCAACCCCATTTTGCGATTCCCTTGTTGTTTAATGATGCGATTCGAGTATGAAGTCCAATTTGTGATTTGATGCTATAACTTTCAATTTGTGATTGACACACATGAAATTTGCGATTTAGTTGGTCGTATGAGATTTGTGATTATAACTCACTTATCCTCAATTTGTGATTCACTCTAACTAACCAATTTGCAATTCAATTCTACAAGCAACATCCTATTCCCATCCTTTCGATTCAAACAGTTCCAGCATCAAATATATATACTTTCCAAATCAATACCTCATCAGATCCTTTAATTCTCATGTCTATGGATTCCTATACTCATCTAAGTCAATCGGTGTGTGTCGTATGCTATGCTTTTAAGATGATTAAAAGCTTTCACACGCAGAGTTTAAATGTGAAAATATGAAATAATACAACACGCACGGACAGTTTATCCATGTATGTAATATAGCTTTATATAACCAAGTATCGAATCACAGGGAATGGCAACTACCAAAATTGGACCAATACTATTGTTTAAGCAATCAATGATTAAAATGATGGATTAATCTAAGGTGTCACAATCGTTAAGCATGCAATTAAACTACCAAACTATGATTAAACTAAAGTTAAGCTACACAACAATAAATACAAGAAGTAGATTCAAACTCAAATGGGTTTCATCTAGACTTTGAATCCAACATACTAATCATGGTACTAACATATATGCTACAAAAATCATATAATGATAACTCTATTCAAAAATCATATTTACTTCTTTTAAGCTTTTTTATTAGAGTAAACTTGTTTTAATTCATGTTTGTAAAACCAAAGGTTGACAAAAGTCTTGCTTTAATTTCTTGAAAGTCAATTCCTTTATTACCAAACAGTTAGAACAACACGACAAACACCAGATATTTTCAAATCACAAGTATAAGGACATACGCTTAACCACAAATCCAACACACCAAATCAACACCCATCATCTCTAAGGTTGTGTCCCAAATGCACATACCCAATATGACCATAGAGATAACCACTATTTATAGTATGAAACCCACATAAGCATGCAAGTTTGAAATATACATACACTTGAATATTAGTACTTTTCACATGCAATTGATCAACCCACATGATCACAATACTCCCAAGACTTGAATATGTTGTCAAGAGTTAAACACACTACAACTTCAAACCAAGAATATTCAAATTCATATGTTCATCGAAATAATTAATGTAGCAAATACAACCATTAACTAACTAAGATTCATCTATATCTAAATAAATCAATGTTTCTAGCCCATAATTATAACAAATACATCATAAACATCAACTAAACATATTCATACATTATGGAAATTAAGGTTAGAGTATACCAAAATGAAGAACAATGATGAAGATGATGAATGTGATGCTCCTATGATGGTGCTAAGCTTTCAAATGATGAAAAGAACACTTTCTTTGGCTTAGGAACCTCTAAGAGCCTCTCCTAATGTTTCTATATTGTTTAGGACCATAGGGATGGAGAATGTGTGTGTAAAAGTGTAACAAAGTGGAACCAAAATGGAACACCAGACCAGAATTCGAGTGCTGATTAAATTTTGGTTTGCAGGAGGCTTCCGACCGTAAGGTTGATACTAACGGCCGTAAGGTAGATACTCGATCAGATAATGTCAGATGCAACTTGGCCAACTTGATCAACTTTTCTGAACCCAAAGCTAGCAGGCGTAAGGTAGATACTAATGACCGTAAGGTCTGATTTCATATGATATTGTCATAAACACTTGGCACTTGGATGGTAAGCTCATAAAACAGCCGTTAGATACCTTATGACCGTAAGATAGGCTGTAAGCTCCGGATTTCTTTAGTTTTCAGCCTTTTCTTCTGATTTCTTTTGTTTTACTTTAATTTATAGTTGAAAAGCCAAAATTATACCTCCAAGGTGAAAACAAAGGATTAAGTATCATAATGCATGTAATTCACCAACAATTGTAGTCTAAAGCATGGAGAAATTGTACTAAAAACATGTATAAATTAGAGTACATCATCAACCTCTATCATTTAATTTGATTTATAGCAAGATGATGACCCCCAAAACCTCATACTAGCTTGTTCTCACTTTTGAGTGTGGTTTGACAGCCCCCAAACCGATTCAACCGAACCCTGTTCAATCTACATAAAATGAGTTTTACGAGTGAGAGATGAAGTAGAACACTTACCTAATGAGACCGAATTATTTTTGCTTAAGATAGCGATGAATCGAAGCTTCTCTTGTTCTTCTTGCTCTCACCCAATCACGAGTACACCCCACCCCAAGAATCAACTAACGAAACGTCGGTTGTGGGGTGCTAGGGTTATGGGGCCTCCTTATTGGGTTTACTTGCTTAATTTAGATCCTTTTAGGGCCCATAACACTATAACACAATTAGACCCAACTCTAAGGCTATCAAATATTAAGCCCAACATGACAGTAATCCTATTTATAAGCTCTAACCCAAAAATAATAACCACGAATACATACCAATTTAAAAATATTTACTTCAAAAATAAGTTAAGAATTAATACCCGCAATATTTAATACTTAATATCATTACAATTCAAAAATGGGTATTACAAGAACTTCTATTAATCGATGGGGTTTACTCTTGGGGGTTTAGGGTATTATATGTTTGAAATTATGTGATTTGGTTAAGAAATTATGAAGTTTGATTTTTCAAGGAGGGGATGTAACATGGTTGAATCAAAAAGTTATTGAGTAGGGATGAATCTTAAATTGGGTCACAAGAAACAAAACATAAGTGGAATTATGATTCGTCAGTTGGAGCAAGGGTTGAGTCTCTCCGTGAGATTCCCCCTAAATTGAAAATGTAATCGTAATTCATATCTTGGATCAAAAATAGGGTTCTAAGGCTCAATCGTAAAATGGGGGATGGGTATGAATCGTAAATCGTATGTGACCATGAGAATTGAAAAAGAACTGTGGCATTACCATTGAAAAGCGTGAATCCAATCCGAATCATAAATCCTTGGTACAAGGGATCTAAATCGTGAATCGGTAATAAAAGAAACAAGATCGCAAATCACACCTTTAATTATGGTCAACAGCCTAAGAAGGACTATTATGAATTTAAAACAATATGGGAGACTAATAAAAAACTAGGGTATAAGTCGAAAAGTGAGAATCATGAATCCTTTGAAGTCAAGGATCGAAAACCCCCTTTTAAAACCAAACTGTAAATTGTTTTACTAGGGAATCGCAAACGGAGTTTACTTAAAGCGTGAGTTGATATGTTGATAATTATTGATGTAAGTGAATACACGTGGGCGTATACCCTCGGATAATTATTAAGTTGTCATTGCTTTTGAACTAATATCAGGTGAGGATTCTTACTTATATGTTATGTAGTGACATCTGTGGCTAATAAGGGTAAGGCCATGTAATTAATTGATGATGAATTTATGTGAGAAATATGTGAATATATAATAGACCGGATACTATGGTATCGGGAATGTCAAACCGTTACCACGGTAACGGATATGATAAGACTGTTTGATAGGAACAACTATGTATTGATCGTTTACTTTGGTAGCGGGTATGTAGAGAAAGATATCATAAATATGTGTTGTGAATTATGGGATTGTTTATCGAATGTACGGTATATTGTGTAAGTAAAGTGCTCGTTAAGCTTTATGTTTACAATGGTTATGTTTATCCTTTTCAAGAAACGCCTGTGGTGAAGCTGTAGTGAGATAGAGACAACTCATCATCATTTAAAGACTTCCGCATGAAAATTTTAATAACTCCATAGTTCATTTTCATTGTATGTCAGATATGAACACAGTGATGGGAAAGTTAAAAGTGTTATAATCAATGACTCGTTTATAATTTGAATGACAAATATAAAAAAATAATTTAGACATTATAGTAATACTGATAGGGGTTAAATGACTAAGATACCATCATGTGCAAGGCATATGAGGGCCCTTTAACAGAATAGCATAAAGGAGTAAACTCGCAACAAAATATAAACCACAATAACTACCGGTGTAATTTTGAAAACTAAAGAACAAAAAGTGAAATTTGTGCAAACCATATGAAAGAAGTTTGTACTCTACTCTATAAAGTATTTAAGACTTTGTGTTTAATACCCCCCACACACACATATATATATATATATGTATATCTATACTAGTTTGGTTTGGGTTCATTGTTTGTTATCAAATAAAAATTGTCACCAAACCATTAAAATTTGTTTTACGATTGAGAACCATCGGTTTGGCATTTCATGTCCCGAACCGGCCTCGGTTTCAACGGTTTCATGCACACCCCTAATTAATACAATGCAGGTGCTCCTATATATCGATAGAGGTGTTTCAACGGTTTCATCAAGTACAAAATGTGATTAGACCATAGTACACTCGGTACCAACCTTCTCTCCCTTTTGTCATCACTACCCTTGTTAGCTTAAAGAGCGACTCTTTTGACTATTTAACTTCTGTAAAGAGGATAGTATGAACCTTTTATAAATCCTCCTAGCTTTTTGAAGATTTTTCATGTTCGTCATCTCACGTCTTGAGTTAATGAACTTGAAAAGAGCTCCAAGATATTTCATTAGGACCCCATATTTGTTTCATACTTCTCTAGGGATTCATCACATAATGGTGGGGATTAGTGTTGAAACATAAAATTAGCTTCACCGGAAGGTTTAGAATGAAATATCTTTGTTGGGACTGACCTTTGAGGCTCAAACTTGATCACATGTGATCCCCCATTAAGGATTTCAATGTTAGAATGTTGTGGCCCTCACACAAAGGTTGGATTTGATCTCTGAAATCATGGGTAGCAAAAGTTGGACATGGTAATGTTTTTTGGTCCATGCTAATATCATTTAAAGGTCATGAAAGGGAGTGTAAAAATGAGAATGAAGAAATATGACTAAAATCCTGTGCAAAAGGGGTTAGAATTGATGAATGAAGGGAGCTATTTAAGTGACTATATGGGTGATTGACTATAAGGAAAGGTTTGAATTTTAATGATACCTTACGGGATTAGTTAGGATCTCTGATAGCTCTCGAAGATGTAGGTAGAGTAGAAACCATACATTGGCTAGGTTGTTAGGTTTCAATTTTCTTATGAGAGGTTGGAACCTCAATAAAAGGTATCTCCCCTGGATTGTGTGTTGGTGGGTCTGTTAACATGACACCAACCCATGACTTTTTAAAGGTGAAACCCCATTTTTTAGTAGATTCTCTTGTACATATTAAGAGTTTTGGCATGGTACTAGTGGGTTAACCATGTTAGGATTTAGATGGAATTTGAAAAGTAGGTAGGGGAGATGGCTAGCCCTAAACGGGGTGTAAAACAATGAATTCACAACGTATAAAACTGATGTGATAACAATGGTGTCAACTCTTATCTAGAATGGCAACAAATGTCCTCCAATTATTGTGCTTAAATGTGGGTAAAAAAGGGTATATGATATCTTAAGAATAAGTTTAAAAGAGTGGTATGATAATCAATTGACTAATTTTATAATTATTAAAGTTTTAAATGATATTAATAATAATTTGTGTAAATATGATTCTCAAAAAAGGAAAAAAAATCTATGATCTTAAAAGTTAAAATCATAAAACTTTATGTTGATTTCATGAATCATTTAAATAAATAAATCTTGAAATGACTAAACTATCCTTTATGTGAAAGTTTTTCGGGAGCAATACCTAAGGTGGTGATGTAAACTTACGGATCATTTTTTCTTGAGTTAATTTCATAAATGGTTCTTTAATTATTTTCGGATTGCAAGTTTAGTCTTTTTTTTAAAAAGTTGTATTTTTTATCCTTTAACTACCATTTTATAGCATTTAAAGTCTTTTTAATAGTTTCTGTTAACTAGCTCATTTAAATATGTTAAACTGACCATTCTACCCTCATCCTCATTTTTTTATTCCTAATAAATAAATCATAATTATAATAATAATTATTATTATTATTAAAACCATCCCCCTTTTCTCTCTACAGTCGTCCCATCCCCTCTTCTTTCTCTCATTCGGTCCTTCCCTCTCTCAACACTACCATCACCTCCTCTATTGTCGTACAACACCAGCACCTCATCTCTTCCTTACCGGAAAATACTGTCACCGTCTTTAACAATGAGAAAACTCTTCAATCTAAAACACTACTCAAAGAAGAAAGGGTCGAGAGAAAGCAGTGACAGTCGTCTATGACAATAAAAAAAGGAGTTCAAGTTTCAATCAAACCCAATTAATTAAAGTAGGCATCAATCGTAACAAAAGAAGCCCCAAATCTCCATGGCCTTCTTTGACTAGCAATTAAAGCAACCACCTCCAAGAATTAATTGAATCAGGCGCCTAAGCATCTCCAAGAACTTAATGCAACAACGATTTTGAAACAAAGCACCTCCAAGAAACAAGATATTGACCGCCAATAAATTAATAACCATTTCTCCACAAAAATAAAAAATACCTCATGTTTGAATGCAAATGTGGATTTCTAGTTTCTTGCTGGTAAAGAATGATTGTAGAGATCATCGACGGCGAGAGGCGGTAACAACCCTCAGAAACCCTTATACCTAATTTTGGTTCTATTCTCTCAAATTTGATGGTGGTTGGCAGTTGGTGGGTTTAAGTGGTGGGTCTTGATTTGTGTGATGGATTTTGATTTTGGTTTTATGGATTTTGATTGTTCTTGGTTTTATGGATTTCAGGTGTTGGTTATCTACGATGGTGATGTTTCTGGTGGTGGTCGGGTGGTGGTAGGCTGAGAGTGTTCTAGTGGTGGTGTTGATGTTTAAGGGGGGGGGGGGAGGGTGGTGGCCGGAAATGGGAAAGAATAATGGGTGGAATCTGATATCGACGGTGCAACCCTCCTGAAAACCCTAACAAGTTTGTTCGTTCTAGTGAGTGGCAGAGAAGACCGAGAGAGTGTGTGTTTAAGATTATTTAACAAAGGAATAAATATTATTAAAAACTAATTAAAATTAAAAATGGTAAAAAGACCTTAATACCCTTGACTTTACAGACTTGACAAAGGGAAACTTTTAAAAAGGACCAAACTTGCAAAAAAAAATGATAATTAAAGGATGAAAACTATATTTAAAAAAAAAACTAAACTTGCAATCTCGTGATAATTAAAAGACCATTTATCAATTTAACTCTTTTTCTTTTAGAAAATAATGAAAATTATTTAACAAAGGAATAAATATTATTAAAAACTAATTAAAATTAAAAATGGTAAAAAGACCTTAATACCCTTGACTTTACGGTCTTGACAAACAAAAACTGTTAAAAAGGACCAAACTTGCAAAAAAATGATAATTAAAGGATAATTTTTTTTTTTAAAAAGACTAAACTTGTAATCCGGTAATAATTAAAGGACCATTTATCAAATTAACTCCTTTTCTTTTAGAAAATAATGAAAATTATCTAACAAAGGAAGAAATATTATTAAAAACTAATTAAAATTAAAAATGATAAAAAGACCTTAATACCCTTGAATTTATGGACTTGACAAACTAAAATTGTAAAAAAGGACCAAACTTGCAAAAAAAATAAAAAATTAAAGGATGAAAAATATAATTTTTTTAAAAGACTAAACTTAAAATCTGAAGATAATTAAAGGACGATTTATCAAATTAACTCTTTTTTCTTTTAGAAAATAATGAAAATTATATGGTATTTTTGTGCTCAATATAGTCCATATAAAAAACATAGTCCTAAAATTCAACATATAATCACATGTGATTTATAATAGTATCATATGTGAATTACAAAAAGTTACGAAAATGACACTCCGTCCAAAATTTTAAAATGCAATCTGGACCATTGATGATCTTGATCCTAGGGCTAAAATTAGTCCCTCGGGACTATGAATTAAATATGGACTATATTAAATATTTCACTTGGGTTTTGTTCAATATAGTCTTTATTAAAATCATAGTCCCGAGATACAATTTTTAGCCATTAGATTTCAAGATCAATGATATGGATTTAATCTTAGATAATAGTTAAAATTGATACAAGGAAGGACAATTTTGACTTTTTGCATATTGGTCCCCAATTTCCCTTTCCTCTAATTTATTTAAAATTAATTATCTCACAAACCGTTAATCGTTAGACGAAACTAATTATACCGTTGCGATCATCGTGTTCCCCTCTTTTATTATAGAGGTCACTTGATATACTTTTGACAAACTTTTTTTTCATTTTGTTAGGTTGAACTTAAATTTTATTAATGTACAATCACATGTGATTCATAACAATATTACATGTGTTGTTTTATTAATTTTTTTATCTTCTTAAATTGTATATCATTTAACGTTTATTAATTTTGAATGTTTGCTTAAAAAAACCAGCGTTTGCTAAAAACCGTTTATACATGTATGTACATATTCAATTTCACCCAATCCAATTGCATTGTCTACCCACGAATGCATATATTGTGTACTAGCAACACCCTATCCTCTCTATCAAAGGTCCAGATGTGTTCTTTTTCGAATTCGATGTCTTTTATATTGGTTCTCGTAATAAGAATGTTTCTCAATTGAACAATCCCCTATGCAATCATATATGATTGAATACCAAATCTCATGTTTTTTGGTATTCAATCACATGTGAATCTGTACAAACTCTTGTGTGATTCTATACAAAATCACATGTGATTAAATATGCAATCATGTGTGATTGAATACCAAATCTTATGTTTTTGGTATTCAATTACATGTGATTCTGTACGCAATCACATGTGATTCTGTACGCAATCACATGTGATTGAATACGCAATCACATGTTATTGATTCTGTTAAATATGTGATATAAAAATGCTACATTTAATTAAATCACCTGTAATTATGTGCATGTATAAGAGATAGATAATCACATGTGTTATGAAACAACTAATAACTTAGAATCACTTTCAATTGTTGATTTTTTGTTGCTAAACCATAGAACTTTGCTGGATTATCAAACATCAAACTATAATTTTATAAAGACTATATTGATCACACCTCTATGAATCACATGTGATTATACTTTAATAAAATTTAAGTTCAATCTACCAAAATGAGAATTTTTTTTGTCGAAAGTATATCAAGTGACCTCTCTAATAAAAGAGAACACAAGGATCGCAACGGTATAATTCGTTTCGTCTAACGATTAACGGTTTGTGAGATAATTAATTTTAAATAAATTAGAGGAGAGATAAAGTGCGGACCAATAGTTAAAAAGTCATAAATGTCCTATTTCATACAAATATATCAATTTTGATTATAATTTAAGATTAAATCTGAACTATTAAATCTTAAAATCTAATGATAATAAATTATTTCTCAGAACTATAAATTAAATTAGAACTATATTAAAAAAAATTTTAAAAAAATAATATTTTGAAGTTTGAAGTTTAATAAAGACATCTTAAAACTTTGAACTAGTATATACCGGAAATGAGGGGTAAACTTTGGAAAATAACAAAATACTGACGCACATTTACAGTTTTTGACCTCAACACCAACCGTCACTCTCCGCCGTCTCCGGTTTACAGATCCTTCTTGATTCTTGAAAACATCCCAATTTCATGATCAACTAAATGACAGAACCCACCTCAACAAATTAAATGCAATCTTTCTTGTTCATCGTTTTTCTTTCGATTTGGCGCAACAATTTCATTCAACACGCTAATGCCTGCGTCTTCACTTTGAAAATGCACCACCGCTTCTCCGAGCCGGTGAAGAGGTGGTCGGAAGGTATTAACAAGTTCACCGCCGGTGATTTCCCTGCCAAGGGTAGTGTCGAGTACTATTCTCAATTGGCAGACCATGACAAGATATTCCGTAGTCGGAGGCTCTCCGAATCCGGCGAACAACACCTTACTTTCTCCGACGGGAATTCCAGTTTTCGTATCAGCTCTTTGGGATTGTACGTACTTTTTTTCTAGTTATTTCGTTGTCTTTCTGTTTTATTCTTTTCTTTTGTAAACTGAGTTCTTTATTTAGGGTTTGTCAAATATATGCACAGTATAGAATTCTGAGAAGTAGAATTGCTGGATGTAAATTGACTCCATAAATCTGATTAATCTATTTTCTTTTTCATATAAACAAATGTTATAAGTACTCCATGTGATCATCAAGTTCACTTTAGGGTTTCTTTGGGGGTTGGGGTGGGCTAGAGTGAATATATTATAAAGAAATGCTATATTGTGAATGCATGCCTGTGGTATACAATCAAATAACAGAATGTGTTAGCTAGTAGTGCATGATTTAGTGAAGCAATTGAAACATGATAAGAACAGTTGATTGGAATTTGGGGTATACCAATTAGTCCAAAGTTTAACTAAAAAAAAGTCCCTGGTTCAAGTTTCAAATTCCAAACACCATCTGAAGAACATACGTTCGTTAACAGCTTCTGATTCTGCGTTCTCAATGTTACTTTAGTTTGCATTACACAACGGTTTCATTGGGGACTCCCGGGCAGAAGTTTATGGTGGCGCTTGATACAGGGAGTGATCTATTCTGGGTGCCATGTGATTGCAGCAGATGTGCCTCCGTTGATAACACAGCTTATAGCTCTGTATGTTCTTATCTATTCTAGAGATCCATTTGTTCATTCATGATTAATTTTTTGTTTCGATAAAATTGTTATAATTGTATTAGTTAAATAGAGATATAGTTATCATTTAGTCTGTTTCATAATGTGTTGAAAAATGAACACCCTTCAATAGGATCAACCAGAGGAGATGTTGTACACCAAAAGCGAATATTAATATTAATTTTTTAACAATCAAACACTCTATCAACATGTTGTATAAGTTGTATTTTTTTTTAGGATTTTAAGCTGAGCATTTACAGTCCCACACAATCATCAACAAACAAGAAGATTACATGCAACCACAGTATGTGCACCCATCGCCATGAATGTCTAGGAAGCGAAGCGTTTAACACCTGCCCTTATTCGGTTTCTTATGTATCATCTCAAACGTCAACTTCTGGGATTCTAATGGAGGATATTCTGCACCTGGAAACAGACGATAGTGATGGTGATGTCATTGATGCTTTTGTGACTTTTGGGTATTTTTCTAAATAATTGCATCCCTCTGTTCACTTTAATTGTCATTCTCTCTACTATAGGATGTCTAAATAGCATCCTCCTAAAGACAAGTATCAAGTGGCAAGAAGGCCAATTAGGGTAATGGGTCAAAAAAGGTTCGGGTTAAAAATGTGTACTTTAAAAAGTTAAATATACTGTATACGTAACTAATACCTTACTTAACCTTTGAATAAAGCGTGTAAGAGATTGTATGCAATAAAAATATACTTTGGGCGACATTCAACTCATTTGACCGTTACTTAAGTTTTATACTTGACCCTTAAGGATAAAACACAGTCCATAGTGATCCATCCATTCATAAAGAGTTAAACAAACAAAAAGATGTTTATTTTCTTATTTTTAATCGCATTTTGTTGTGAGCACACAACGATTGTTTGGTTTAAAAATTTGCAGATGCGGGCAGGTACAAAGTGGTTCGTTTCTAGACATTGCAGCACCAAATGGTCTGTTTGGGTTGGGTTTGGAGAAAATATCAGTTCCTAGCGTTTTATCAAGTGAAGGTTATACATCAGATTCTTTCTCCATGTGTTTTGGACATGATGGAACTGGTAGGATAAGTTTTGGTGATAAAGGCAGCCTTGATCAAGAAGTGACTCCGTTTAATTTAGATTCATCTCAGTAAGTTGTGTGTGCGTGTGTATATGTATGAATGTATCATTCTCAACCTATTTCTTGTTTTGATTATTGGAATTTGTTTGAATTTCTTGCAGTCCAACTTATAATATTACAGTAACACAACTTCGTGTTGGTTCATCTCTTATTGATTCATGTTTCACGGCCCTTTTTGATTCGGGTACCTCCTTCACCTATCTCATTGACCCACATTATACAAGACTGACACAGAGGGTAAACATTCTACAAATCCAAAACATTTCTTGTGATTTCTTTTACATGTTTTTTTTATGTTTTTTCTTTTCTTTCTTCACAGTTCCATGCACACACTAAAGATTCACGACATCCAGCTGATCAAAGGATTCCTTTCGAATATTGTTATGATATGAGGTATATTTAAATTTTCATGTCTTTTTTTTGGTGCATGGGTTTTTATGTAATCGTCTTTTATTATGTGTCTGTCTGTCTAGTCCTGATGCAAATACTAGTTTGATCCCAAGCATGAGCTTAACGATGGAAGGGGATGGACAGTTTTTTATCTATGATCCTGTAATCGTTATCTCCACAAATGTAAGTGCTAATTTAATAAATAAAATTATTTATTTCTTGATGCATTTCTGCTCACAACCATCATCACACTAACTCATGATGCAGCGTGAAGTTATATACTGTCTGGCTGTGATTAGGAGTGCAGAACTCAACATCATCGGTCGTAAGTCCTCAGTTATTCCCAAATCTATTGCCAGTACTGTTTGTGTAAATATATATACAGTAAAGTCGCTGACTTTTGGTTGATTTTTGAATATAGAGAACTTTATGACTGGCTACCGAATCGTATTTGATAGAGAAGAACTTCTTCTTGGCTGGAAAAAGTCCGATTGTAAGTTATATGACGTTCAAAGTTGTTTATAAATACAAAACTAGAGCAATCTGTGACGAGTCTGTGTTTTTCCCATGAAGGTTATGACATTGAGAATTCAACGGATTCGAGTTCAAAATCATTGAACCCAAACAATGTCCCTCCTGCTGTTGCAGCAGGGCTAAAAGGTCAGCACAAGAGGACCACAAACATAGACGGGACTTCAGTTGGTTCTTCACTCTATAATAAGAGTTTTTGTTACTGGACTCGACTGTGGCTTTGGTTTACGATTCTTTTGTTAATGTTTTTCTTGTAGATTCATACGCTAACCCTCGAAAATCATCGATAGGAAATTTTATACAATCTTTGTGAATTCCCAGAACTCTGATTCTTGAATAGGAAAATAGAGTAAATACAATCTTCAGTCTTCCACATTGTGATGATGCAGTTGTTTCCAACTTTGACTATTGGAATAGTTAACAACCCAGTGAGTTGTTGAGTTTGTTGTCAAGGAGTTGACTTTTTTTTTTGTTGGGGGGGGGGGGGGGGGGGGGTAATTTATAAAGATTTGGTGACATTGGGGGATTATATTATATGATGAAGATAATATATTTGTAACAATAATTGAGGTAGTTAATCCATTACGTTTGCCTTGCATTTTATTTATATTAATTAACAAATTGGTATTTGCATCTGTCTACCTTCTACACACGTACATATCTACCTCCCTAAGAAAACTAGAAAGTTTTCGTTATTTATCGTTTAGAAAATATTATGTGGTCGGTTAACGACATACTTGATAACATGTAGAATAATGTGTTATAAGAAGCAAACAACAATAAAAATATCAATCCAATCTAAGTAGGTATGAAAAAAGTGAGATGTATACACCTCTATTGCTTGAGACTTCTTCCGAAAAAACATTATACTTAATATAGTAAGTAAACTGGTCTGAGGAGGTGTTTGAATAAGATTATTACGGGTTTATTTTTAATCTTCTCATTTGTTATGTCTTATTTTATGATGACTTCCGAAATTATTATAAAATGAAATAAGAAAATAAGTAGTGATTATGCAAAATAAGCATGTAATACTCGGAATTGTGATATTTGAGATTTCATATGCAAGTTTCTAGTTGCGTGTCGTGTTAGCGCTATAGCCGTTGGTGAATGAAAATGCTTATATGGTTATAAATCATCAACAAATCTTTTTCCATTAACCATAATTCTCATATAATCAATTTACATAGGAGTTAGTCAATATCTCATGAGATATTTGAGGGTATTTTTGTAAATTTTCTATTTTAACTTGAGATTAAGACATTGGATTTTCTCTTTTTTTGGATAAATGACTTATTTATGCAAATCTTTTTTATATTTTATCGAGTAATATAACTATCTTTATTTTTTGGATTCATTTTATGTGTTATATTTGTTTAAGATAATTATTATAGTTTTAATAAGGGTTTAGTATCTAAAAGTGTATTGAAGTTATCACTTTTTGTTATTGTGTGTATCAAACTTTGAAAACTACCGTTTAATATACTGAAGTTTCAAAATCTACCATTTAATGTACTACAACCTTTAATAGCAGGTTACAACTCTTACTAGCAGGTCACCCTCTTTTAAAAACTATTTAATTATAAATTAGCATCTTATTATTATCATCATCATCATCATCATATTTGTTTTTTCCGTAAATAAAATTTTCAATATTCTTATTTTCACCTTAATTGGATTAAATTTTTAGAATAGTTTTACGAGGAGTTTTTATTTTATTTTTTATTCTTTAAAAAATAGTTTATTGATTATCTTAACTCTAAATCTTAATTTATGTTTTGGATGAAAAAATTAGGATAGCTCTATCAGAGTTCCTCTTTTTTTAATGGAAATCTTTTTCACTTGTTATAAAGATTAAAATACTAAAACTTATATTAAACATAATATTAAAAAAAAGGGTTTAGTTCCCGAAAATATATCCAACTTGTCATCTTTTGCTATTGTATGTATCAAACTTTCAAAGTTACCATTTAATGTACTGGACTCCCAAAAGTTACCATTTAATGTATCGAACCTGTTATAGTAGGTCATATGGTGATGTGGCACCAGTTTTAATGACCTGGCACATGACGTGGTCCACGTGGATGTCTACATGTATTTTTCTTGTTTTAAAATAACTAAAAATAAAAGGTATAATAATAATAATAATAATAATAATAATAATAATAATAATAATAATAAATAGTGAGAAGAAGAAAGAAGGGGAAGAACATCGGTGGTTACCTCATGTCCTCACCCCACCACCGCCTATGGATCGAGTTCATTTAAGGGTTCAAATATGAAGAAATCTGATGGTGCTTCATCTCCGATGTGAAAAAATCGAAGGGATTTGGGGTTTCGATTTTAAATGCAGTTAGGGTTTCGATTCGTGTTCTCCGTCGATGAAGTTAGGGTTTCGATCCGTCTTCTCCGACGATGAAGTTAGGGTTTCGATTCGTCTTCTCCGTCGATGAAGTTAGGGTTTTGATTCGTCTTCTCCGTCGATTCTAGCATCCATTGACGCAGATCTGGGTTTTGATGCTTGCTTCCATTGACGCAGATCTGGGTTTTGATGCTTGCTTCCATTGACGCAGATCTGGGTTTTGATGCTTGCTTCCATTGACGCAGTTAGGGTTTCGATTCATCTTCTTCGAAAACCCTAAACCCAAAACCGGAATGAAGACGAAGCTAAGTTTCAAAATCGTCTTGTCTATGATTCAAAATCATCTTGTTCGTTCCACAAGTAAGTTCAGGGTTTTAAATGTTTGGGATTTCAATTCTGATTTTGTTTTAAAGATTACAATAACTGAGCTTATACATTCTTATGATTCATTTTTGTTTCAGATGTGGGTTTATAATAGATCCGGGTTTATACATTCTTATGATTCAATTTTATACATTCTTACGATAACTGATTCATACAATCTTGTGATTTATACATTCTTATGATCTGGGTTTCTGGGTGTCATCTTCTGATTTATACATTCTTGTGATTCGATTTTGGTGTAATTAATAACACAAACAAAGTTCTTCATGAGTTCAAATGTTTATGTTTGGTTTGATTTTCAGCTTGTTATAAACTTTTGATTTTTGGTTTGAATATCTGTTTGTGTTAATTGTTTCTTGTGTTTATGTATATGATCTTCAACCTGTTCTACCTTATTCTTCATCTAATAAAGAATCAGTGATGTGGATATGAATTAATGACATGGCATTAAAAATAAACAAAAAAAATGTGAGAATTACCGGTTAGCTGATGAATAGGTAACCGGATACACAAATTGGTAACTTTTGGGAGTCCAGTAAATTAAATGGTAACTTTGAAAGTTCGATACACACAATAGCAAAAGGTGACAAGTTGGATACATTTTCCGGAACTAAACCCTTAAAAAAAATAAAACTTGAATCAATTAAACTTGAAACAAATATAAAAAATACACTAAAATACTATCTCTAAAATAAATTTCACAACACCTCAACTTTTGTAGCGTTCCTAGAAAGTATATATTTAAGAAGGTAAACTCTTATAAGTTATTGTGACTTCCTTATTTCATAACCTATAAGATTGTGTGTTCAAATTTTATAATAGATAAAATGCTGTAAAGTTAAAAGTCATGGTCTCACGAGATAATTTCAACCACGCATGAAAAAAGGTTGGCTTGTTCAAAGAGGAATTCCAAGTTTTGCTTGTTCAAAGGTTTTTGGATGTAACAATTTTCACAAAATATCTTACTTATTAAGAGGATAAAGTAGATTAATTATATACAAGAAAATATAATTTTTTAAATATTTTATAGTTTTAATTAACTTCTAGAAAGCTTGCTAATAAGTAATAAGCAATAAGCATGGTGAAAATTCTAACACCAACAGACGTTTATTGTTGTTTAAATGAATTTTAGTAATACCTTAAATCACTCGTACTCATGATATCTATGATTGTGATGATTGACTGTCATATCAGTTTTTTCAGACTATAACTATCTCATGACTAAACAACTATAGTCATAGCATGCATGACTAACATTCACATCATCTTTACTATAATTACTAGACCTTCATAATATTAATTTATATTAATCCGATTGGTTGAAAACACTTTAAAAAAAGAAAATAAGCAAGGAGCTCCGTAGCTTGTCACCACGACGATGAGGAGCCGGATGACAAGTATGATCCTTGAGCAATGAAGAGCGGACGACACAAAAACAAGCTCGTCATCCATGTTGACAATGAACTACCACGGGTGGTCTTAACAAAAGTATCTTACTCCTATATAATGCATTTACCACCTAAAAAACTCTTAATTTTAAGAAGAGTAAATTTACTAAAATAACCCTCCTTTATACCTCTCCTTTACCCCTCCTTTAAGTCCACAATTAATGAATTTAAACAAATAAATATTGAAAACATAACCGACAATTAATGAATTTAAACCAATACTTATAACAGAATTATTTTTAACCATATATTTTTAATATTAACTTTTGATTCATGAAATCACCATACTTATAACTGAATTAAGTCTAATCATATATTTTTAATATTAACTTTTGATTCATGAGATCACCTAAATTCCTGTTTTCAAAAAATCAAGTTCAAGAGATTTCACAAACACCAAACAAATAAAAGAGTCAAAAAGTTGAAATTTATAAACATTGCATTATAACTCAATTACATAATAATTGGAACTATGAAACATTACACACACACACACATATACATACATATATATAATCAGCAACTTCATGATTCAGCCGTGCGACAAAATTCTTCCAACAAACTTAAAGACAAATAACTCAGAGTTAGCAATTTAATTCTTAATTTCAAAGTGGCTCTCGTAAATAATCTTCACAAACTCATATTATCTTCATCTCGCAAGGAATCTTCACAAACTCATATTAGCTCTTTGTGATTATTCTGCACAAAATTCATCACAACCTCCTCTTTATTCGCCGCCGTCGCATTACGCGGGTACCCCACTATATATATATATACTATTATATAAAGCATTTAACATTCTCTCTCCTCTTAAATTTTAAGACTTCTTAAAATTCAATCAATATAAAATCTTGACCCTTCATTTAATCTAAATTAATCTCATCAACTTAATTTTTAACTATTTTATGCTCTCCTAATTTACTTTAACTTTATTCAAAATATATTCTCTCATACTAACACAATTATCCACCAACATCAACATAATTTTTAAAATCTTATTAACTCTTCTCTTTATTTCATCAATATAAATCTTTTTTCTTATTTTATTGTCTTTTAGAATTTATTTCTAAAATTAATAAAATAGTTAAATGTAAATAAAAGAAAATTTGAAAAAAAACCGGACATGTTGTAGTAGAGAACTTTTTCGTGACATTGACTCGCGCGAATAACATATCATTATATTCTTGAAAGCGAAATATTGTAAACCAAAAACTATTTACCGCCGCAGCATTGCGCGGGTATGATGCTAGTATATATATATATATATATATATATATATATGTATAACCCGTCATTAAAAAAATTTAAGAGTGTCACATACGTGTTTTAGTATAGCGAATAAAATTACGCGTTTTTACGTAAGACGATTACAAATGAAATCCACTAATTTTCTTTTTATATAATTTTTTCTATTTTAACACGCGTTTTAGTATAGCGAATAAAATTACGAGTATAAATTAATATTTAATAGGAGTGAAGACGAGTGTTATATATTTTTTAAAGAAAAGTAGTCACCTTTAGATGATAGACGCGTTTGGTCGTAGCAATAAGAAATAAACAATTGAAATTGATTTTGACTTTAGTGTAATTTGGAAGCAATGAATGAAAGACGCCTCAAATTGAGTAATCAAGTTTTGGCTTATTTTCAATATATTTGTTGAATTTTGGGATCACAAAAGGTAGTTCTGTCTTTTGTGAATATATCACAAGTGTTATTTACGTCCTTGTCTTAATTTATAAAAGAAAAACGTATAGAAACCAGATAGTATGAAAGATGATTCGTATATAATAAAAATTTATCATACATAATAAAAGTGTTAGGTTAGACAATTATATCCTTAAACATATAGACAGAGAAAATCGAAAATGCAATTATAAGGGAATAAATGTTATAATTATTATGTATGGAAAATGGTTGTTATGTACTAACCATCTCCTTTAGGTATTGTTTGTATTTTTTTTCTCCCCCAAAAATGGTAAGTGTACAAGAAATGTTTGTTGGTGAAAACTAGAAATTATGAGAGTTTATAAAAGAATGTTTGTTTGTAAATTAAAAAAAATACATAAAAGCTTAAATTTTTTTAGACTTGAACAAATGACTTACTTCCCACAAACAATTAGTCTAAGCTCTAGCCTTCTATTTGACAACATTCTTCCGACATTCTCTCTTGACAGACTCGTTTTCAGGGAGATCTTATCAAACATGTAGTACACGAACTTTTGAAAATAAATAAAAAGAATATTTTATTGAGAAAATAATAGTTGTGTTGGAGTATTGATTTAATTGTGGAATAAATTCGATTTTTGTGGGTTTGGATGAATAGTTGGTTAAATGGGCTAAGATAAATAATTTAATTGGATAATTACTTGTTGGACTTAATCAATGTGAATTGGGATAGGCCTTTTAAAAGAAGGTATATAAGGGTGGCTAGGGCACAACCCCCAACACCACCATTTTCACTGTTTCATTCATTCAAAAATCAGTGTGTGTTTGTGTGTGCAAAAACCCCACCAAGAATAGAGGAAGGAGGAGCCAAGATTCATCTGTGGACTCAAAGAATTTCTAAAAGGATCATCAGCTAATGATTCTCACCTCATTTTGGTATTGTAGATATCAATTTTATCTTGTTTGAATGATGATAGCATGAGTTAGAATCTGGGTTTTTGGGGTTTTGGGTTTAAGAAAGAACCAGAGAAAAGAATTGAGATGTGAGCTCTTAAAACTTGATGAAATGTGTTTAAATCTTGAAGGACGTGTTTAAATGAGTGGAGAAATGTTTTGTGACAAAAATAAAATAAATTGGTTGAGTTTTGAAAGAACTTGATTTTGGCCATGGAGACTGAGAAATGAAAATGATGAACTGACAGGGATGAACATGCTCCATGCGACTTTCATGTTTTACCCCGTGCGACACTTACCTTGAATACCCATGCGACACTCGCCTCATAACCATGCGACTTTCACCCTACACAAATCACCCATGCGACTTTCACGCTACACAAATCACTCATGCGACTTTCATATATACACCCTCATGCGACCTTTGAGCCATGCGACTTATAAGCTAACACCCCATGCGACTTTCACTCTTTAAACCCATGTGACCTACAGACAAAACACATCATGCGACTTTTGATGACTCGTATGAAACCTCATGCGACTTATACCAAAGAAAATGCTCCATGCGACTTTTACCTTGATACCCCATGCGACTTTCGCATGGAAACCTCATGCGACTTTCAGTTGATAATATACGATACCATGTGACTTTAAGATGAGTACATGAGAATCCATCCGACTTTCAATTGACATGAATATGGTTCCATGCAACGTTCAGATAATATATATATAACTATGCGACTTTCAGTTGAGATACATATATGATTTCATGCGACTTACATATAGCCCATGCAACCTGTGTATGCTTAAACCATCCGACTTTAAGGACCTTGGGTGGTCCAACTTGTGAAACTTAGTAACGGGGTCCAACGTGAGACCCAAATGAATTGTGTGAGTAAACGAACAAGAGTTTCGTACACGGTATTGATTTAATTAGACCTATTGTAGGTGACGGTCGATTGGCAAGTAATCACAAGTGAGTTAGTGAACTAAGATTGAGAAACTGAGAACTGCAAAAACAGGTGAGTATTCTTACTTACTATCTAGACCTAATGATGTACATGTTTGACGTGTTGTATGTTAAATGGTTGTGAACCTATGAATTGATGAATTGATAATGTGCTATGATTTGATGAATCTATGAACTGATGAATTGATGATGTGTTATGCTTTGCTTAATGATTGGACGGTTCACTCCGGTGACGGGAATGATTGGACCGTTCACTCCGGTGACGGGAATGATTGGACCGTTCACTCCGGTGACGGGAATGATGGGACCGTTCACTCCGGTGACGGGAATGATTGGACCGTTCACTCCGGTGACGGGAATGATGGTACCGTTCACTCCGGTGACGGGAATGATGGGACCGTTCACTCCGATGGCGGGAATGATTGGATCTTTCACTTCGGTGACGGGAATGATTGGACCGACTACTACGGTAGCGGGAATGTGGGACCGACAACTACGGTAGCGGGAATGAAAGATGTAACATGACGACGGAAACAAATGATGTAGGACCGACTACTACGGTAGCGGGAATGAAAGATGTAACATGACGATTGAAACAAATGCTTGATGTCATATGGTTGATTGTAAGTAAAAGTACTCGCTAAGCTTCGTGCTTACGGTTGTTGTTTAACCTTCTTTTCAGGTAATGGCCACGGCGGGGCTCCAGCACGTGGTTGATAGCTCATTTCCCACAAGTTTCCGCATTGTTTTAACTATTTCAGTTTTACCGATGTATTTCAAGAACAATTACAATTGAATTCAAGCTTTTACGAGTTATCTCCCAGGGTGTAATTAAAGTTATACAATGTTTTAATTATGGTAGAATATGAATCGTACACTCTCGTATTTGTTTGTTAAAAGAAAATTTTGGAACGTTACAACTTGGTTTCAGAGCCTTGGTTTAAGAGATTCGAATACGTTTCCGCGTGTTTGAACTTAAACCTTGGTTCGTGAAAGATTTTGTACAAAGTTTTAAAACTTTTTCAAATGTTAAATGTTACGATGAGATATCGGCTGGAGCTAGCCCGAGTGGTCACACGCGAGTACAAGGTATGAATTTATGATATGATGATCATGTTAACTGAGATGTTGGAATTGAACTGCTTTAGTAGAATCAGAATAGAATGACATGATAATGCTTATCTGATAACTGATTATATGCTTGATGAGATGATTGATATATGGCCCAAGCCAGTGAATCGGGATTCCTAGTGGTAATTACCAGATCCAATATGTGTAGCGTGTTTGTAATAATAGGGCCCATATTATTATCTGCACACGACACTTGTTGGAAACTTGTCAAAATCCGGGAAATCTTGTGAATCCGGTGAGGGGTACTTGTAGAGATAAGATGCCTATAGCTAGGGTGCCTTAGAATGACTAGGGTTGCCTGATAGCTGTACTTATTGTTGGATTATGCCCACTGACACACACACGAGTTGGTATCATGGCTGATGAAGCAAGGGCCTATTGGGTCACACGCAAGTATCGATTCTGGCATCACGGATGGTCTGATGAGAGAGAAAACCAGAAACTGGTTCTGGTGGGCCAAGGCACGCCCGTGCCTCTATGAGGTACGGCCGTGCCCTACGGGCAGGCACGAGCCCAAGTCGGGCGTGGCCTGTGGCTAGGTACGCCCGTGCCTCTAGGAGGCACGCCCGTGCCCTGTGCCCAGTGGACAGGCACGAGCCCAAGTCGGGCGTGACTTGGGCGTGGCCTCTTGGGCTGGCATGCCCATACCTTATGAGGCACGGCCGTGCCTCAGGCAGTAACAGCCTCTTAACTAGGCTTTGAAAGCTAGTTAAGTATGGTGTTAATTGTCATTATTCTAGAAACTGAAAATGACATTAGTGTGCACATTTTTTGAGCTGGTTTTGAGTTCTATATAAGTGCCATGATGCTAATATGGTCATGTTCCAAGAATTGGTTTTCTAGAATATATATTTTGCATATACATAATTCTCTCAAGCACAAAAGGTTCCAAGGCTTTGGTTCTCTTGTGATAGACATCTTGGTGGTGTTTAGATAGGCTTATCTAACACTCTAGCAAGTGGGAGGTGATAGTAGCTTGGTGTGGACTTCGATAGAGGTGTACATGTTAGTACACGAAGCTTCCAAACTCCAAACTCGCGGGTACAAAGAAGAAAGCAACAAGGGTATAGTTCTATCTCTTTGTACATTTTATTTTGTTGCATAGTCATGTCTAGAGTTTTGGTCTATTTGGTGGGCTCGTTCGTGGTCAATTTTGAAAATGTTTTTCTACCCGTTTTGTTTCCGTTGCGATTTTAGACCACGAAAACCCAACAGTGGTATCAGAGCCATCTCTAACATGGGTTTGTACTTTTGGAGTTAAACTGGATTTTCTGAGTTTTCTGTCAAAAATGGTTTTCCGGTGACCGGGCACAGTCGTACCTCTAGGGGTACGGGCCGTGCCGGCGGCCGGGGCACGGGCGTACCAGTGGGGTACGGGCCGTGCCGGCAGAATTTGTGAAGTGTTTAAAATTGTTTAAACTGTATACTGACAAAATGGAAGGCACGCCCGTACCCTCTGCAGTACGCCCGTGCCTAATGGTTTTTTGGTCAGAATTAGTTTTTGAAACAATATGTTTAAATATATTAAAATCCGGGTTTTAGACTAGTCTTGATTCTGTTGATCCCCACTATATTTTGATTCCTACTTTTATATGTTTTGTGTGACTTGGCATGAAGTTCACAAAAACATATATCTTTATGTGTATCTATGAATATGCAATTTTAAAGGTGTATTAAAATTGTTAATGCATATGTACAAGGATTGCTTGTTGTGCCTTAAGTGTTTTTGCAATCTTGGTCAAAATATATTTATCTTAGTTGGACATGGTTTTGTGGCACACCATTGCTTTCGTTTGGTTGTGTTTGTAGTGGTAGCCCGGTAACTTGATATGCCCATAGACTTTGTGTTGTTTGTGGTTGGTTTTGGTTTTGGTTTTGGTTTTGGCCTGCGTGCCGTAATGTTGTAATATTTATATTTGGTGTGACTTGCATGTCGTTTATTTAAATCTTTGTACTCGTAATAGATTATTAGGATCGCGACTTGCATGTCGTTTTCTTATTATTATGTACTCGTACTTAGATTGTTTTAAATATGTAATATTGCATCAAACCGACCGGGAGACACGGTTTTGGCGTCTTGACGAACCAAATCCGGGAGATTCGCCGGTGTGGAGATCGTGACGGAGCATCCTTTAGTGTTGTCCCTAGATTGACTATGTTTTCCCCGTTTTGGCTCACGGGGAAATCACTTAGGATTTGGGCATGTTACCGGGTCTTTATTTATTTTTATGCGTGGTTGTTTTTATATTTGAATTCTTTAGGATTTGCATGCTAGAGAATTTTTTGAAAATATATAAAACAAAAGAGATTTATAAATGAGTTTATATTTCTACGCGCATAAGAATTGGCAAATATTAATATAAAAGTGTTTATATTAAACGGTGAATAAAAAAGAGTTTTTGTCACTTAAATTGCTAATTCGTCAAAATTGTTAAAATGTTATCTTTTAACTGGAAAAACAAAAACCCGTTTTTCGAAAAGTAAGTCCGCGCCACCCGTAAGACGACACCACCCAAATCTAACGAAACTTGGATGACTGTCGAGCATTAGCACGAGTCATGCCTTGTAGAGTTGTGTGGAAGGTGAGTGTGGCAACCCGCAATATTGGTAGTCGAGCTTAAGCACGAACCAATGATTGGGATAGGGTACCAACGTGTGTCTTGACGGGCGACTTACAAATTCTTTTATGTTGCTTAAATGATGTCGATCTCTAGCCGAGTCATTTAAGAAATAATAAAAGGATTGGTGTATGAAGGGATCAAACATGCCTTAGACATTTGATGTCGAAAGGATCCCGCAAGGATCTAAGAGTTGCAATGGTTGCAATTGGTAATTTGTCTACCGGCCTAAATAACTTATTTCATGATCCGCGGTAAACCCGTCATGAGATAGAGTGAAATATGGTTCTTATCCTTGTTCAAATAAATAAGTTTTATAACTATTGGGTAATTATTTCTACAAGGATTCACAACTAAAATTGGTACTCTAAATTTTGTAGATGGCATCCAACAACGCTTCTACATCTTCATCGAACTCTATTTCCCTAAAGTTGTTCCTCGAAAAGGCAAAACTCGATGGCCAAAACTTCATGGATTGGTTCATGCAACTAAGGATAGCCCTTAGGTATGAACAAAAGATGTGGGCCATCGAGGAGCCTTTTCCGGAGGCACCTGCGGCTAATGCGACTAGGGCAGTCCGAGACGCGTATGACAAGCGTGTCAAGGAAACGAACAAAGTGGCTTGCATTATGCTCTCGACAATGATTCCTGAGCTTCAAAAGCAAATGGAACATTTAGGAGCATATGACATGCTTAACCAGCTGAAGGAAATGTTCCAACAGCAGGCTAAGCTAGAGCGCTTCGAGTGCCTAAAGTCCCTTTTCGATTGCCATATGCAGGAGGGCGGAAATGTGAGCGTTCACGTGCTTAAGATGAAGGCATTGGTTGATCGCTTGGAGAGGTTGGGATTCCCGTTAGGGAGGGAGTTGGCGGTGGATGTGATCCTCCGTTCTCTTCCTAATTCCTTTTCACAATTTGTGTGGAACTATCATGTCCATGGCATGGATAAGTCCCTAATGGAACTTCACGGAATGTTAAAGACCGTCGAGTCCGACATGTTTAAGAAGTCCTCCTCGTCCAAACCCGTCCTAGCCATCCAGGGAGGCGGAACCAAAAGAAAAGGCGCTCCCCCTTCTAAGGGAAAGGGTAAGGGGAAGGTTGCAAAACCTAACCCGAGTCCGGCCTCGAAGGGCAAGGGGAAAGCCGTGATGGTTCCACCGGCCGAGGACCCTGCGGAAGCCGAGTGCTTCCACTGCAAGGAAAAGGGGCATTGGCGGCGTTCTTACCCAAAGTACCTTGAGGAGCTCAAGCGGGTAAAACCGAAGGGAGCGGGTAACTCAGGTACGTTTATGATTGAACTCCACAATACCGCTACTTCTAACGGCTGGCTACTTGATACCGGTTGTGGAACTCATATTTGTAATAATGTGCAGGTGCTAAAAAGAAGTAGGGCGCTGGGTGCTGGAGAGCTTGACCTGATCATGGGAAACAAGGATGTGGTTCCTGTGGAGCGGATAGGGAGTATTGATCTCGCCTTTCCTTCAGGACTTGCTATTACCTTGTTGAATGTTTGTTTTTCGCCCTGCGTGGCACGAAACATTATTTCCTTTCACGCTTTGTATGACGATGGATATGATTTTGGTTTTAATAATGGAATTATCTCTTGTTTGAGAAATGATGTTCATTACTTTAAAGCTTATCCATGTCGTGGGATTTATGAAACAAGTGTGTGTTTGGATGGTAATAAATCAATCATGAACATTGATTCTAAGTCCAAAGGTGTATTGGACAAGTTGTCTTTGTGGCATAGTCGTCTTGGCCATATAAGCAAGAAACGTATCGCCAAACTCCAAGTGGATCGGATTTTTGGAATCGTTTGACCACGGGTCAAGCAAAGTATGCGATTCTTGTTTATTAGGCAAAATGACTAAAGCGCCCTTCACCGGCGTTAGTGAAAGGGGCAAAGACTTGTTGGACATTGTTCACACGGATGTGTGTGGTCCGTTCAGGTCTGCTACAAGAAACAACTGTAAGTACTTCGTTACTTTTATTGATAATTTCAGTAGGTATGGTTATGTTTATTTAATTAAGCATAAGTCTGAAACCTTTGAGGTGTTTAAGACATACCAAAACAAAGTGCAGAATCAATTGGGCAAACGGATTAAGATTCTGAGATCCGATAGGGGTGGTGAGTATCTTAGTACCGAGTTTCTTGATCATCTTAGGGGTTGTGGAATTATTTCACAACTTACTCCACCCAGGACACCACAATTAAATGGGGTCGCTGAGAGGAGGAACCGAACTTTATTGGATATGGTTCGGCCCATGATGAGTCGTACAAAGCTACCCGCAAGTTTTTGGGGTTATGCTTTGGAAACCGATGCTAGGACCTTAAACCTTGTACCAACAAAGAAGGTTGCAAGTACACCGTTCGAGATGTGGCATGGAAGGGTTCCTTCGCTAGCCTATCTCAAGGTCTGGGGTTGTAAGGCTTACGTGAGGCGTGAAGCTCAAGACAAACTTGAATCCAGAGCCGAAAAGTGTATTTTCATTGGCTACCCAGCTGGTTCTATGGGATATTTGTTTTACAAACCTTCGGAGAACAAGGTGTTTGTTGCTCAAAGGGCGGTCTTCCTTGAAAGGGAGCTGATATCTGTAGAAGCCAGTGGGAGGCAAGTCGATCTAGAAGAAATTCTAGATGACACCAATGATCAACCTGATGTTGGCACTAGTACCGCTTTTGAGGTCGGCGCACAAGAAGAAGTGGAACCTCAACCAACGGTGGATGAGGTTCCTGATACACAACCATTAGAGCTCCGTAAATCTGGTAGAGTTCGTAATGAGCCGGAAAGATATGGGTTTCTCATATCCGAGGGCGACGAACTATTGGTGGATCATAGTGAACCGACCAACTACCGGGAAGCCGTAGCGGGCCCTGAGTCTGCTAGGTGGAAGGAGGCAATGGATAGTGAGATGCAATCCATGGCGGATAATCAAGTCTGGGACTTGGTTGATCCGGTACCCGGCCACAAGCCTGTAGGGTGCAAATGGGTCTTCAGGAAGAAGACTAACATGGATGGAAAAGTAGACACCTTCAAAGCCCGACTGGTAGCAAAGGGTTTCACTCAAACTCATGGTGTAGACTATGATGAAACCTTTTCTCCGGTGGCTATGTTGAAGTCTATTAGGATACTAATGGCTATCGCTGCATATTACGATTACGAAATATGGCAGATGGATGTCAAGACTGCCTTCCTTAATGGGAAGTTGGCAGAGGAGGTTTACATGGCACAACCTGATGGTTACGTAAACCACAAATATCCTAATAAAATCTACAAGCTTAAGAGGTCCATTTATGGACTTAAGCAAGCATCTCGGAGTTGGAACATTTGCTTTGATGAAAAGGTCAAAGAGTTTGGCTTTTCTAAAAGCAAGGATGAACCTTGTGTGTATGTCAGGGCTAGTGGGAGTGCTGTAGTTTTTCTAGTCTTGTATGTAGATGACATACTACTCATAGGAAGTGACGTGACTACCTTGCAGGAAGTAAAAACCTGGCTTGGGAGTGCTTCTATATGAAAGACATAGGAGAAGCAACATACATTTTAGGGATAAAGATCTATAGGGATAGATCTAAGAGACTCATTGGTTTGAGCCAGAGTACGTACATAGATAAAGTCTTGAAGAGGTTCAAGATGCAAGATTCCAAGAAAGGGAATTTGCCTATGTTGCATGGTATGGCGTTGAGCAAGTCTCAATGTCCTAGTTCTAAAAAGGAACTAGAGGAAATGAGTCGAGTCCCGTATGCTTTGGCAGTGGGATCGATCATGTATGCTATGCTATGTACTCGGCCTGATGTGTCGTATGCCTTGAGCATGACGAGTCGATATCAGGCTAACCCTGGTCAAAGTCATTGGGTTGCGGTTAAAAACATCCTTAAATATCTTCGGAGAACTAAGGAAATGTTTTTAGTGTTCGGTGGATCGGAGGAGCTCAGAGTTACTGGATATTCTGATGCTAGCTTCCAAACGGACAAGGATGATTGCCGGTCTCAATCGGGATTTGTATTCTTGTTAAATGGTGGAGCAATAGGTTGGAGAAGTTCCAAGCAAGATACCGTGGCCGATTCAACCACGGAGTCAGAGTATATTGCTGCAAGTGAGGCTGCTAAGGAAGCCGTGTGGATGAAGAAATTCATTCAAGACCTTGGAGTTGTTCCTAGCATCGCTAACCCTATTAAGATCTTCTGTGACAATGAGGGTGCAGTAGCTCTAGCTTAGGAACCAAGAGCGCATCGACGTACGAGACATATTGCTCGAAAGTATCATTTTATTCGTGATATCATCGAGAATGGTGACATTGTGGTTAGTAGAGTACCGACTGAGGGGAACTTGGCAGATCCACTCACCAAACCTTTGTCGCAAGCTAAGTATGATTCACATGCTAAGTCTATTGGGATTAGATTTGCTAATGACTTGGTTTAATTATTTTAGTTGTATTTGTTATTGAGAACATTAAAGCAATAGTATATTTCTTGTTGTAATGACTATTAAATGGGGATTTAATATACGCATGGTGCGATTACTTTATGAAACATTATTGTGTTCTATCTTTGCATGTTTAATACTTCCATGAATAAACTTGTTTATTCTAAATACTCCACGATCAGTCGTTCTTCATTGGAAGGAAGATGTGAATTAAGATCGAGGCAAGTGGTTGGTAAAGTTTTCATCTTGGATTGAATACTTGTTTACGCAACACTAGCCTGTACTTAATGGTGATTAAGTAATTGGAGGACCCGTACCTGAGTTTACTTCATGGATATTATCACGAGTAAATCAGGATGATAATATTATTTATCCTTCTACTGGAGATGCACGCGTTGCTTGATTATTAACTTGGACTTGTTTAGATTGCTTTCTAACGCAGTTCGTAACTGGCTGTTATAAGGGAAGTTTTCAGGCAAGAACTTGTTATTATGATAGGACGGTGTAGTCAAAGGTATTCGTTCCTCTTTTGAGAGATATCCTTGGGCCCCTCGTTGACTAAGCTGATGAGAAATCAAAATGCATAGCCGTGCTCAAGTTGAATTGATGGTGGATCAATTATGCAACTTGTTTTGTTAGTCATAGTTAGTCTATATCGAGAAACATAATCGTGAATGATTTGGGGTTGATCATGTTCCATGACCTGCATTCACAACGGATATCGTGAACGAAGGGGTATATAATCACTTATCTATAGGACCTTTCTTTTGGTTAGGTATTTGTTTTGGGAAGACAAACTCTGTGCTGACTTGGGGGCATAGATGCCTTGCTAGAGGCCGCTCTATGTCGGTGACGCCTTTCGTGAGTTTGTCATGTGCAGGTGGGAGTCTGTTGGATTATGCCCACTGACACACACACGAGTTGGTATCATGGCTGATGAAGCAAGGGCCTATTGGGTCACACGCCAAGAATCGATTCCGGCATCACGGATGGTCTAATGAGAGAGAAAACCAGAAATTGGTTCTGGTGGGCCAAGGCACGCCCGTGCCCTACGGGCAGGCACGAGCCCAAGTCAGTCGTGACTTAGGCGTGACATGTGGCTTGGTACGCCCGTGCCCTGTGCCCAGTGGACAGACACGAGCCCAAGTCGGGTGTGACTTGGGCGTGGCCTCTTGGGCTGGCACGCCCGTACCTTATGAGGCACGGCCGTACCTCAGGCAGTAACAGCCTCTTAACTAGGCTTTGAAAGCTAGTTAAGTATGGTGTTAATTGTCATTATTCTAGAAACTGAAAATGACATTAGTGTGCACGTTTTTTGAGCTGGTTTTGAGTTCTATATAAGTGCCATGATGCTAATATGGTCATGTTCCAAGAATTGGTTTTCTAGAATATATATTTTGCATATACATAATTCTCTCAAGCACAAAAGGTTCCAAGGCTTTGGTTCTCTTGTGATAGACATCTTGGTGGTGTTTAGATAGGCTTATCTAACACTCTAGCAAGTGGGAGGCGATAGTAGCTTGGTGTGGAATTCGATAGAGGTGTACACGTTAGTACACGAAGCTTCCAAACTCCATACTTGCGGGTACAAAGAAGAAAGCAACAAGGGTATAGTTCTATCTCTTTGTACATTTTATTTTGTTGCATAGTCATGTCTAGAGTTTTGGTCCATTTGGTGGGCTCGTTCGTGGTCAATTTTGAAAATGTTTTTCTACCCGTTTTGTTTCCGCTGCGATTTTAGACCACGAAAACCCAACACTTATGACATGAAATACGTGAGATTTGAACTGATATAGTGATGAGGACTGTGTGGCAATGCCGCGTGTTAATTAAGTGCATTGTCTATACATCCAGTATGGTGATTACAAGAAACCGATCTGTGATACCGACGGGTTTTGAAAACCCACCTGATGGGGAAAATGCTAGTGTGACGGTACCTCCCAAAACACCCCTCCATATCTCAAAAGTCATTCCAAATGTCTTCAAAGACATCAACCGGTACCTCCCCCATGAAGTTCTCTTTTAAAAGGAGAAAATGTTACTAGTTTCTAAATTCTCCATCAAATCTTCTAGTTGGAAGCCATCAATTGGCATCTCAAGTCCATGGGCCTACCGTATCCAATCTTGTGTGCATATAAAGCTCTGGCGACTTTTGGTGTAAGAGAACTTCAAATTTTGTCTATGACTCGACCACTAGTACTAAATGATGATTCACTAGCAATGGTAGATATTGGCATACCTAAAACATGTTTTGCCATATGGGAAAGCACGAGATATATACCAGAATTGAATTTCCACCAATTTAATACATCAAAATCATTCCCTTTTACCTTTTTCCCCCGTTTCATCGTCCAAATAAATATCCAATTCGGAATTATTATTACCTTTTCCATAGTTTACCATATATTTTGTATAACCATCATACTAATCATGTTTAACAACACTACAATCAAGAAAAAAACATTTTTTTTCACGGGATCTAAGACCAATACAACATACAATAAGAAATTCATGTTGTCCAAGTTATCCTAAATTCTTGTTATATTTGCCTCTCATTGAGAAAGCCATATTTCTCTTTTTCTCATCAATATCTAAACATATATAAGATTTTACTGCACGGGCCAGTTTTTCGGTTAAGATCATTACCCTCAATTTAGGCTTTGTCTTAATTATTAAAACCTTTATCAAATTGTAATTATCAATATCATAAAATCACTTAATCACTTGTCAAAACTCGCGTACACTTTTATAGCCTTGTATATGACTTAAATACGCATTATAAATTAAATGCGGTTTACATCAAGATTAGGCCTCAAAAAGTGATAGGTATCTACTATTCTACTATAAGGTTAGGGTATGTTAAATTTGTGGGTTAAAAGGAAGGGATGGAAAAGGTTTCATAGCATTTGTTTGGTTAATAGGTTTACTCTAATTATAAAAAGGATACTACTATTTAGACTCACTTTATTTTATATATTAGATATGTCATATCAATAAGTTACAGTTTTCAATGTAGGTCATACACTCATATATATTATATCATAGGGGTCAATATAAATTTTTTGAAGAGGTATAAATAGAATCACCCTTACGAAATAATGATAGAAAAATTAAATGTTAGGTTAATATTGAAAAAAACGCATCTTACATTAATCCGTATCAAAATTAACAGAAAAAAATAAATAAAAGAATTGATATATTTTACGTGACATTCTTTAATTGTAGGACAATGAATTAAAAGAAAACAGAATGTTTTATTTTACTATAAACCCTTAAGTCCATGATGTGACGACGTTTTAGTCCTAAGTCTTTATTCCTTCGAAAATACGTTTAGTTTTAATTTTATTTTAAAATTATTTGTAAATCAAACATAACAATGTATCAAAGGCGTGTGCTAACTAGTTTAGTAAAAAGATATCTATACCATATTATAAAATATTTGGTTTTATATTTTATACTTTTAGTTTTAAAAAATTTAAATTGATATATTTTACGTGACATTCTTTAATTGTAGGAGAATGAATTAAAAGAAAATAGAATGTTTTATTTTACTATAAACCCTTAAGTCTATGATGTGACGACGTTTTAGTCCTAGTCTTTATTCCTTCGAAAACACGTTTAGTTTTAATTTTATTTTAAAATTATTTGTAAATCAAACATAACAATGTATCAAAGGCGTATGGTAACTAGTTTAGTAAAAAGATATCTATACCATATAATAAAATATTTGATTTTATATAATTTTATACTTTTAGTTTTAAAAAATTTAAAGCTACTACCTTTCATCTTCGTAACTTAATTTCCATAATATTTTTAAAAAATAAGTTAATACAAATTAAATTGTAACATATAAGATATAAAATTAAAACTATAAATTGAATAATTTTTTATTAAAGAGTAATATCTATAAACATCTAGATATTCTGTTATCTTACAATATAAATAAAAAATCTATTGAAATCAAATTTTTATGCGATCTTAATCTTTGATTTAATAAATCAATTTTAATTGTACAATCTTGAGTATTCATTTCAATAAAAAAATAAAATCCGAATTTGATTTTTCTTAGATAAAACTAGATTCAATTTTTACTTTAATTTGAATTAATATTTTTAGAGAAAAATTCATATATATCATTAACATTAAAATATTGTATTTGCGCACTCTAAAATATAAATATCATTTTTAGTCTTTTTATTTCAAAATATCATATTTAACCTAAATTTGGTTTTGATCATTTAAAATATATATTTTCTAAACATTTTAAATCTTTTTTAATTATAACTAATAAATATTTGATCTTATTGCCTCTAAAACAAACAATAATGATTGATAGTTTAAAATAAAAAAACACGTCTCTTCATATTATGATACCTCGTTTCTATCGTCACGTTTGCACTTCTCATCACTTCAACGCTTTCACCGTCTGTCATAATATTTTAATTCTCCTTTATTTTGTATTTTATAATTGTTTAAATTTTTTTATTAATGTTTAATAGTTATCCATTTTAAACCAATCGGTATATCATACAAATATTTAATTTAATCTAGTAATAAAATAGAACAATTATTTGCAATTTATGTGTAAATAGGTAGACTAAAAAACGTTTACTATCATTAAGAAATAAAATAAAATATTTGACCAAATTCCTAAGAAAAATCATTCAAGTTCGTTGACCAAACTTGCAAAGAACATGGGTCCTACCCTCGATATTTTTTTTTCTTCCTGTTTTCAGTTGTTCACACCCAATGAAGTAATGAACAATGAGACAAATTTTAAAAGAGTAATAAGAAAAGATTCTATCCTTTTTAAACCAGATTCAACATGAAAATTATATAAAAAAAATGCAATCGGAGTTTTATTATTTTTTATATTAAATATTATTAGTTAACTAGCATCATACCCGCATAATGCTGCTGCGGTAAATAGATTTTGGTTTACAATATGTCGCTTTCAAGAATGTAATGATATGTTATTTGCGCGATTCAATGTCACGGAAAAGTTTTCTACAGCAACATATCCGGTTTTTTTCAAATTTTCTTTTATTTACATTTAACTATTTTATTAATTTTAAAAATAAATTCTAAAAGACAATAAAATAAGAAAAAAGATTTATCTTGATGAAATAAAGAGAAGAGTTAATAAGATTTTAAAAATTATGTTGATGTGGGTGGATAATTGTGTTAGTATGAGAGAATATATTTTGAATAAAAATATATCCAGAACTTTACAGGAAATGATGATATTTATCCAGAACTTTACGGCAGTTGATTTCGGGGACGAAATCATTTCAAGTGGGGAAGAGTTGTAACACCCGAAAATTCTATTATTAAGTTAACGCGAGAAATGTGCAAAGTGGTATATGAGTTACTAATGGATAAATGAGATAGTATGTGGTTATAAACTAGAGGGGCTAAAACCGTCAAAACGGAACTTGGAAAGGTTAAGGGACTAATTATGTAATTAGTCCATAGATATTTATATATATAGCCATCTTTGACTATTTAAAGTCAAAGTCTTCATTTTGCAAGAACTAAACTCACGTATGCTCTAAACACCTATTTTTCTCTGGAGGTTTTGATCAAGATCAGTGGAAGCAAGGTGTAACAACAGAAGCTAGTGATCATACAAGTTAGAGGTAAGAGTTTTTAATCAAGTTTTTGAAGTTTTATGGGTTTTAGTTGATTCTATGGTGAATCAAAGATTTCAGATTGTTATTGTTGTTATTTATGGATTAGAAGTTGTTTGGGATGTAGGAAAACATCCTAGAAGTGTTTTTATGTATTAAAGTTGGGTTTTTGGGGTGTTTTGGCCGGAGACAGCAAGTAAGTCAGCCAAACTGTTGCTACCAGTTGAAGGGCACGGGCGTGACCTTCAAGATCCAACCGTGCCCTTGGCCGTACCTAAGGAGGTACGGGCGTGACCTTTAGGGTACGGGCGTGCCCTGTTCTAGAAAGGCCCAGAGGGTGCCTAGAGACCACGGGGTGGTCTGGGTGTAAGGCACGGGAGTACCTTGTGTAAGGCACGGGCGTGCCTGGCGAGGCACGGGCGTGCCTAGTGTTTTGTTCAGTTGTTCAGTTCAGCAGATGCATGTGTTGATGTATATACCGTATTATTTCATGTAGAGACTTATCAGAGGCGCGTTCGCTAGATTATTATTGATTGTGGACTATTATAGCATCACAGACTATAACGTGAGTCTTCTAGACTACTAGTCATATTTACGGCATGTATGTTATTATATCAGGTTATTGATATGTTAGATCACTCAGTTTTGGGTGCTATGTTCAGTAAGGTTCAGTAGTGTTACAGTAATGTTACAGTATATATATATATATATATATATATATTATGTGTGTTAAGCTTACTGCTATGTACAGTAAGGCTCAGTAATAATAAGCATGCTGCTTTATGCAGTAGTGGCTCAGAAATAGCACAGTACTGGGGCTCAGTTAATTAATCAGATATCAGAAAGCATACTGCCTTGTGCAGTAGTGGCTCAGTTAATTAATTATGTGAATCAATAAGCATACTGCCTTGTGCAGTAGTGGCTCAGTTAATTACTCAGAGTTATATTATCAGTTGTTGTTAGTGTTAATCATATGATTATATTCATGTGTTTATATGATTGGCAGTCTAGTTTACTCACTAAGCTCTCGCAGCTTATCAGATATTATTTTCTAAAATGTTTTGCAGGTTTTATCAAAGACAGGGGCAAAGCTTCAGTTTGACGGTTGTTATGTATTTAAGTAAAACAGTGCTTTTAAACTTAACGCCCAGTTATTTAGTAAGAAAGCATCTTTTGATGTAAATATGTAACTTTCAGGCTTTTATATGAACCCGAGGGTTCAAAACAGTTTTGTAGCTTCCGCTTATTTGTTAAATAACTCTTTTATTCTAAAAGAACTTGAGATATGGTTTTATTTATGTTTTTGAAAATTGGGGCGTTACATATATATATATATATAAAGTATTTACACATTTTAAATCTCTTAGTTTTTAAGTAAGTTGAAATTACTTTATTAACCCAACATCACAAAATATATTTGTTAGTAATATCATAATTAGAGTAGAAATTAATTTGGAAATTATAATATAATCAATATCTTATATATGATTTGACTTTTACATCAAGAACTTGAAAATACCATGGGTTGTAAATCGACATATAAATTGAAAATTATTTAATGTTAACATAGCGTGTGTATATTTTACCCCTATGTTGTCGAAAACAGACATGTTATCGACTAGGAATTATTCACCGACACTGCATTACGTAGATACCGTGCTAGTGTGTGTATATATACATATATATACATAGGCAAAAGTTCAAACGACAACTGTTTTTCATACGAGAACCGCTAGAACTAATCTTAGCCGTCCAATTCCCCCTCCTTCAATTGGATTGACCACCCATGAATTCCTTACATGCACCCTATCACACTCAATCCCCCACGCTCTTCATCCATGAATTCGATTATCCAAAATAAACGACCAAGATCGGTTCTCGGTACGAAAAACAGTTCTCGTTTGAACCATCCCCTATATATATACATAGGGGATGGTTCATTTGAGAAGCATTATTAGTGTGAGAACCAATCTTAGCCGTTCAATTGGTAAGTGGAATTAATGGATGTAGAGCGTGGGGGGATTAGACGTGGCAAGGTGCATGTAAGGAATTCATGGGTGGGCAATCCAATTGAAGAAGGGGGAATTTGACAGCTAAGATTGGTTCTTGCAATAAAAACGGTTTTCAAATCAACTTTTCACTATATATATAGGGGAGAGTTCAAACGAGAACTGTTTTTCGTACGAGAACCAATCTTGGCCGTTCATTTTGGATAATGGAATTCATGGATGAAGAGCGTGGGGGATTGAGTGTGGCATGGTGCATGTAAGGAATTCATGGGTGGGCAATCCAATTGAAGGAGGGGAAATTGGACGGCTAAGAATGGTTCTCGCGGTTCTCGTACGAAAAACAGTTCTCGTTTGAACTTTTGCCCATATATATATATATATATATATATATATTTTGTATATGTATATGCCAACTTAGGAGTGAATGATGGATAGATTTTGGGAGGCTACGGTAGTAGAGATGAAACTAGACCTCACAACCCTTTGTTATGGGACATGATATGATATCGACCTCATAATGTTACAAGTCTTCCTATACAAAGTAGAAAAAGATATCAAAGGTCTGTGACAACAGTACGCCATCATGGTCGTCATGAGATGATCATCGAGGAGCATGTCATTATTAATATTTAGAGTATTTTACCCACCTATGAGTGGATGGATCTAATTTTTTAAACATCTTTTTCTATAAAAACACATAAAATCTACAATAAACATTATATTATATATAAATAAATAGATACATCACAAGTAAAACATTTACTATTTTTTAAAAAGACTATATCTAACGATGTTTATATTTTTCCAAAGCGCATGGTCATTTTGAAAAGTTGACAGTCTTTTCCGACACCTCGTTCATTAGAGTTTATAAGAATCTTGACTCCTTTAATATCTTTCGAGTTTTCTCTTGTTCTTGTATGGTAGTGAGTGTCATCTTCATCACCAAATAACTCCTTGTCTGGGTCGTTGACACCCCATTGTTACACAAGTTGTTTTCCGTAGGCCGTTGCTTGTTTTTTTTTTACGAACGGCCACCGCTTGAAGAGTCACCACTATTGTTCATTCTTTAAAACGTCTCACACTTTATAAGACAAAATATGTTTCATGTCTAATTTAAGAATAATGTATAGGCTTGCTTCAACACATCTTCATTGCTTTAACCTGGTTTCCTTTGTTGGTCGCATGTTGTGTAGTAACTATTGAACTTATTTACGATTAATCCAATTTTGACCAAATACATTATCTAGTTTCAAACAGATATAACATTTATTTGAAAATGTAATCATATCGAACAGATATAATATTTAACGCGAAATTCCATTAATACACTTACTTAGTTCCTCTAAGCTTAACTTGTATTGGAAGAAATTCTTGCGGGGACAAAAGATAAAAAGTAAAATCAATGCTTCTGTGCCCTCTTAAGTATCCAAGTCCCTATGGATAATTTAGGGATGAAATTAGGGTTTTCAAATGGCTTTTCCTGGTGCTTCCATCTCAATGGTATAGTTGGAATTGGCTGAGGTCAAATTGATTAAAGCCACCAGACAATATAAGGAAAGTCGACAATGTCTGCTAAGATTGAAACCGCCAGAGAGAATGAAGCCATTATGTTCAAGTAATCGTTGAGAGAGATTGTTGCGTATGACGTGAGACAAAAAGAGAGACTTTAATTTTCCTATTTTACCCTTCCTCTCACAGACATACCAAAAAAACGTGTCATAATTTAGACCTTTAAATTAAAATGATCAAAGGTCAAGAAGTGTTCTTTTTGTCGTGCATTTGAAAAGTGTTCTTAACGGATCCTAACTCTCTCTCTATATATATATATACATATGTATATATAAATTATTAGATAATGTCACATGAAATCCACTAATTATCTCATTTTATATCATTTATTAATTTTTAATACATGCTTTGATCTTGTAGGTCAAAAAATGTATATTCAGGATATAAAATCTCTCGCATTGATTAATTAGTACTACAATAGTTGATATACAAAAATAGTCAAAATAAAGAATTAGAGTAAAACAGTTTACTTAATTTTTTTTATAAACTAACAAGACGCCGTGATTAAATAATTATTAACTTATGTAAAACTATTAACCAAAAAAATAAATAAAACAGGTGTGTTATAAAAAAATAATAAAAAAATAAATAATAATAACCCGGAGTGAGTCAACCCGGTGACAGTAACAGAAAAACGACGAGTCGACATACACCGTCCTTTTCCCATTCTCCCCCAAAAAGTAGAAACTTTATTTAAAAATTAATTAAAAAAAAAAAAACTGCTTTCGTGTTCATATTCATGACACAGACGGCAGAAAAGACTCTTCCCTTTTTTTCGCCGCGAAGGTATTACTTCTAGCAACTCTACACTCTACTCTCAACACATTCTCTCTCTACCCTTTATAATTTCTCTCTCTAAACCATTGTATTATACATATATATACACACTCATGATACCCTTAATAGATCTATTCATTTCTGGTGTTTTTTGTTCAAATTAAAGAGAGTTGAGTTTCCATTTGGGTGTTTGTGTGAAACTCTCTTGATTAGTGAAATGGGTTTTGGGTATAATCTGATTTTGGTATTAGTTGGATTGATTTTTGTGGGTTCAATAAAATTGATTGATGGTTTTGGGACATTTGGATTCGATATACATCATAGATACTCTGATCCAGTGAAAGGTATATTGGATATTGATGATCATGACTTACCTAAGATGGGTTCAGTCGATTATTACTCTGCTATGGCCCACCGTGACCGTCTCTTCCATCGCCGCCGTCTCGCCGCCGGTACCGTCGAATCCTCTTTAGCGTTTCTTGATGGCAATGAAACTTACCAGTTTCCTTCTCTTGGATTGTAAGGCTTTAATCGTTATTCGTTAAGTTTGTGTTTCTTTTTATTATTATTATTATTATTATTGTGTTTTCGTTTTCAAGATAACCTGGAATTGGGAATTCTGCTTAGTTTGTCTGATTAAATCAAGTAAAATAATTAGAAAGGGTTTCTGTTGATAATCAATTTGTTCCTGAAAAAAAACAGATTATCCAAAACTAAGAGAAATTTTCATATCCCAAATTCTGTTATTTTTATAATTTATTGAGTTTAATTTTGGGAATTTTGATCACCTGATGATTCATCTAGATTAATTAGAGTTGGGTATTTAATAAATTAGTGAACAAATATAAGAAGAAGCAAATTCCTTTGATGATTTTGCTTTCTTTCTGTATGTGTAGTTCTTAAATTTTGGTATATGTATGCATATTTCTTGAAACTTCGATTTTCTGTTTAATTTCTTTATGCATAGTTCTTGATATTTGATAGTTTTCAAACATCTGCACAAATAATTCTTGAAAATGTTTGGGAAATCTGCAGCTTGCATTACGCCAATGTCTCCGTTGGTAAGCCGAGTTTATGGTTTTTGGTGGCACTGGACACCGGGAGTGACTTGTTTTGGATACCTTGTGATTGCCGCAGCTGCGTGAAGGGCATAGTCTCAAGAACTAGTAGAGTATGTGTTCCATTATGATTCTTTTCACTTCAAGAAGGCTCAATTTTGTTTTTATGAATCGATATCATATCCTTGGATATTCGTACTTATAATTGTTTTTTCACCTGCAGCTCGACTTCAATATATACAGCCCTAACACGTCCTCAACGAGTCAAAGAGTTCCATGCAACAGTAGCTCATGTAGACTACGGAAACAATGCTCTGCCAGACCCGATATTTGTCCATATCAAGTCAATTATCTGTCAAGTAATACTTCTTCCACTGGGATCTTGATAGAAGATAATTTGCATTTGATAACAGAAGATAGTTCCCAGAAAGCTATTGATGCAAAGATCACATTTGGGTACGTACATATGCTTCTAGGGTCATTTGACTTTTTGGGTCAAACTTAGTTCTTTTACAAATTTAATACCACATGTGTGTCGTTGGTAACTGTCATCGTCTTCTTATATATTATGAAAAATATACAATAATCTGGATTATTCGTATGGCTGATGAAGTTTAAAGTCTTGTGTTTGACTGTTTGTTTATCTCCAAAGTCAAACTGTGCCTTTGTCATCATATTATATTATATGCATAGTATGGATCATTTGCAAAAGAAGATATGAATAATTTTTTAAGCCTTATAATCCATGTGGCTTTTTGTCTCTATTTGATACCCAAACCTTTCCACGTACGGATTTTTCTATGGACTTGTTATAGTTATGGAACTCGGATTTATATCACTACGTAAATTTAAAACTGTTCTTGTTGACTTTGAAAGTCAAACTGTGCCTAATTGAGCATAGTTAATACTCATTGTAACTTGTTGCAGCTGTGGAATGATCCAAACTGGCTCATTTTTAGATGGTGCAGCCCCCAATGGTCTGTTTGGGCTCGGTTTGGAGAATGTGTCGGTTCCTAGCACTCTAGCAAACAGTGGTCTTGCAGCTAATTCATTCTCCATGTGCTTTGGCCCTGATGGTGCGGGAAGAATTAATTTTGGAGATAAAGGCAGCTCAGATCAAGGAGAAACACCCATCAATCTTGATACACCTCAGTGAGTTGATTTAGATCTGTTTTCAAGGTGTAACTTACTTTGTTTGACTTTGACTCTCAAGTAAGCAACTTTTTTCTTGAAATTTTGTACTAGTCGAACTTATAACATCAGCATGACACAAACAACTGTGGGAGAAAATGTTACCGATGTTAATTTCACCGCGATATTCGACACTGGTACCTCATTCACGTATTTGAACGATCCTGCATACTCAATTATTTCTGAAAGTGTAAGTAAACCTGCGTTGTGTAGTGTTGTATAATGCAATATTCCTTCCCATTTCTTGATTATTATCTTGACTTCGAAATGGTATGATTCATTTTATGCATACGCAGTTTGCTTCACAGACAGAAGAGACTCGGAGTCAGCCTAGTTCTGACCTTCCTTTCGAGTATTGCTATGACATAAGGTCAGTTTTAGAAGCAGACAGATGATTTCGACCCATTCACTTATGAGTTTTGAGTGATCATATCTCAAAAGGGTAAATTTCTAAATGGGCCAATAGTCACTCAAAGTGTTGTTAAAATGCTATAACCCCCTGTATCGCCTTGTTGAAAACTTTTTATAATAGTTTGTGACTGTACTTTTTATTATTACATTTAAGATTTAAACCACTATTTTTTTTCATTTTTGTAAATGAACAAAATACATTGTTTGAGGGTCAACCCGGCCCGTATTAAAGTACTCATTTTGTGCAGCCCAAACCAGCAAACTTTCTCAGGGCCAGTGTTGAATCTAACCATGAAAGGAGGAGACCAGTTTACAGTCACTAATCCATTTGCTGTTGTTCCCCTTGAAGTAAGAACAAGATGTTTCTATTTTCTTCATTTTTTTTTCCTTAAATCTAATTTGAGCTCTTCTAAATTCTATTATATTATCATGGTGGTTATGTAGGAGGGTGGATCCGTGGTATGTTTGGGTATCGTCAAAAGTGATGATGTAAACATCATTGGGCGTAAGTTACCGTCATTCAGTTTAGTTTTCTTCGATACAATTATTCTCTTCTTGTGAAAACATAACAAATGTCGGGTCATTTTTCTCCAGAAAACTTCATGACGGGTTACCAAGTAGTGTTTGATCGCGAGAAGAATGTTGTGGGTTGGAAAGCTTCTAATTGTGAGTTATAATCATCTCTCTTTCTATTTTTCTAATACTGAATGTTATATGATTAACGGGTGATGATGGTTCCTGATCAGGTTACAACGCTACAGAATCAAACACGTTACCGATAAGCCCCCGAATCTCCCCGAGTGGTTCTCCATCAATGTCTGTGGGACCCGAAGCAACATCAAGAAATGGTTCACCTAACTCGAGTCAGGCCCAGCCTGGAAACATCGCGTCCACATTATCATACACACATTTCGTAGTCATATTCTCTATTCTTACCCATTTTTTCATGGTTATTTCCTTATAATCCATTGTTTTACCTCCATTCGATGCCGTATAGTAGAGACTCGTGTCACACGATGATCATACGTATAGAGATATTTGTCGATTCATATATAGTTTTGATGTAAATAACATAGTTTTGTTTGTATACACAGCTTGTGGTTTACATAATAATAATAATGTGAGGATTTCTCTCCTTTGAGTTTTGATAATCAGTAAATTGAAAAAAAGAATGCCAAATGGTCTTTTGAGTTAAAAACATTGTAAACTTAATCCTTTATTTTAAAAAATTGCATACTATTAGTTTAAAGGATCGAATTTGTAACTTTTTAGTTTAAAGAAGCAAATATAAAATAACCATAATTCTAAAAGAATCAAGATTGGAAAAGATTATAATGTTAATTGTGAAATTAGAGGGTTGAGTAAAAGATGGAAAGGAAGAATTCTATGACATTGATTAAGCAATAAAGAATGGAAGGTTGGGAGGGATGGCTATAGATAGCCTAAGCCTTTTACAATGTGTCTTGGTTATTGTTTGTTTGGTAATAGATAAATGTGTTGCATCTTATTTCAGTTTAGAGGTTAAAAACAAACAAGCTATTGAAAACGTTTGTCCGCCCACAAACGTTTCTTTGAAAGAAACAAACTTATTAAAAATGTCGGCCACTTGCAAGCATTTCTTTAAAATAAGACAGAAAACAGTTCCTTAAGTTTCAGCAAGAATTTGTAATATTTATAAGAGGTGTATATATACGTAAGGGGAGGGTTCAAACGAGAACTGTTTTTCGTACGAGAATTGTGAGAATCAATCTTGGCCGTTCATTTTGGATAATGGAATTCATTGATGAAGAGCGTGAGGGAATTGGGTGTGTCAGGGTGCATGTAAGAAACTCATGGATGGGCAATCCAATTGAAGAATGGGAAATTGGGAGCCAAAGGAAGCTTAAAGAATTATTTTATTTTATTTTTTTCGATTTAAGGTTTCCTTCACAAAGGATGCTGCATAATTCCTCGTAAAACTCTTCCACCCCAATTTTATGTCAAAAAATATATATAATTAACAACAAGAAATACAAAACTTATAAACCATAAAAACACGAAATACGGAAGAAAACAAAGACCGCCATGGTGCAACTACAACCTTAAACATACCACTTTTCCTAGATATTTTCGAGAATTAATAGATAAGTGGCCTATTTCCCTTTCCTCTTGGATTTCTTACCATTGGATGCCAAAGGAAGCTGCTTCGTTTTCATTTTAACCGACTTTAGTAACATTGAAATCTCGTGCTTGTCTTTCTTTGAATCACTTTTTTCCTCCACTTGTGGAGCCCGAGCTTCAACGGGTTCGTCGTTGTCTCGTCCCCCGTTCACGTCCACATCACCCTTACTCTGCTTGTGTGCAACCTGTCGCACATAAGCCGCACTCCTGTAACATCAGCACGTTAGTACACGGGACAAAAATCTTTGGTGATGTAAAAAGGAAGAATGTACCTTTTGAATTGAGGATCTGTTGGATCCAAAGCGAATTCGGGTCTGTTAAATAAAGATGAAAACCGTGGATCCTCGTAGTCGAAAGTCGGTATCTTCTCCTCGTCTATATCTTCTCGTTTTCCTTTCTTTCCTTTTGACTTTTTACGTTTCAAATTATATCCTTTCACATTAGTATCTCCACCATCGTTTTCAGCGAGTAATAATTCAAGTTCGGCTCTAGTAGCTTCGCCTTCTTCGCCTGATAATTGTGTTTCAGGTTTCTTATCACGAGACGCTTTTTTCTTTTGAGTGGTTTCTCCAGCAAAGAAATCGCCAGGTTCTTCAATGGGTTCACCATCAGAATCACCATTCTCATCATCCGAGGAATCTTTGGATCTATTTTTCCTAGCTTTCTTCTGCTCTTTCTTCTTACGAAGATATGCATCCCAAACTGTTTCTGATTTTTTATCTTTCTTTTCAAGAATTTTTCTGCTAAGATCCTCTAAACCAGTGTTAAAAGTCACCTCCATATCCATCCCATCATCGTCTTCATCTTCATCTGAACCATCCAAAGACTGGAGTAAAGCACGGTATGCATCTGTTTTTTGTCTTTTCCCAGGCTTATTGCCAGCATCAACAACATTCTCATCCTCATCGCTTTCACTCTCACTTGAAGCAATAAATTCCTTCAACTGAAGTTCATCCTTTACGTACTCGGATTCCTTCATAAGAATAAAAATCATACCACAACAAACATCAACTCTAGATGGGTGAAACATAAATGGGTTGAAAGTCATCCGAAATGTATTCTAATAAAACCATCTTACTTGCTATAAAAAAATAGATTATTATTGTAAAGAACAGAATAGAGCAAGCAGATCCCCCCCCCAAAAAAAATGAAAAAGTATTAAACACCTTTTACATACCTGGTCGACATTGATTTTTCTTTTAAGCTTCTTGGAACGCTGGGGTTCATTCTCATCCCAAGTAAGATCGATTTTACTGAGTTGTAATGCTCGAGTCTGAAAATCTATACCTTCATAATTCGATGGAACCTGAAACAAAATACATGGGAGTATGGGACTGACTTATTTCTCAAAGTAGATGTGTATTTAAAAGACATACAACAGTCCTGACTCCTGAGAGCATTCATGAAATAAAAAGCAAAATAAATTTAAAAAATAACCTCAGTAGCAACATCACGCGCAGGATGTTTAAACTCCATAGAATCTGGAATAAACCTCAAATCCAGCTTATTTGATGACCTCTCAAACTCGATACCGTCACAGCTTTTGTAAAGGTAATCAGCTGTAGCAATTGAATCACATACCACTACTGCAAAATAGTACCTGATACAAGAAGAACCACCAAAAGTAAGTCCGAGAAAGTCACCTGACCCCAAAAATACTAATATCAGATGAGAACAAACATTTTAAAAGTACTATAAAGTGTCATAAAACCTTTTTAATAAACAAGATTCAATTACCTTAATCTACTTAGCTCATAAGCCCGTAATTTCTCATTGTCAATCTCACTGTCATCATCACTGTTGTCACTTTCATCTTCTTTTTTATTTTTCCCGTCCTCGTCATCAAATAAACCAACTGGACCACGCACTGCCTCTTCTTCCATACGCTTGAGTCCAAACTCAGATGGATATACGGATACTGACAAAATCTGGCCAGTTTTTGGCAGAAACGAGCTTAACACGACGAATAAGTCAACTGCCTGCAGAACAAACACAAATATGATGTTTAGGGACTGTACAACAGTACATACACAAACTGCATTGCAAGAAACGTGTGTAAAGAGACTCAGTTACACTAAAAGTCCAAGGACAAAGGCATTGCAAGAAACGTGTGTAAAGAGACGCAATACACATAGAGTGTATAACTATATAAAGAACAAGCACATGTAAGCCTTCTCATGCTCTAACTTTTACTTTGTATGTCCATAATTTGTCTAAACTATCAAATGAAAAACTTAGACGTATCCCATTGCCTCTTTTTCCCTTGCAGACACAAGAAAGCATTCTACTTAGTAAACTCTGGTTATGAACTTGTAAATCGTCATCCACACATCTTGTCTACTAAGAGCAAAGTACCCCTCCTGCATCACTGTGTACTTTTGGTCAATAATTTAAGGATAAAGTAGAAGTCTCAATCTGCCACAACCTAAAAGAACCCAGTAGACCAATAACAAAGGAACACGCAAGGAGAGAAGCAGCCTTTGTTCCTAGTCGACCAAAAACAAAGAAACCATATATATTGCAACTTAGCATGCATAACACAAGCCAAAAGTAACTAACAATACGTAAAGGTTACAGACAGCCATAGAGAAATGAAGGGAAAAGATTAATAGAACTAAACCAACATGAGATATATGAACAGGAAAACTGATTCCAAGAAAAGCTATGATCTAAACACTTGTTCATGAACTTCAATAATGTTCTGGAATGATAGATTGAAACTAGAATCCACATTTGAAGTTTAAATACCAATTGCTTATTCAAATTCCATGTTTTTCTATTAAAGATTGTTTATCTTTTACTCTGTCAGTTGCTACTAGTATGTCACCTGTAGACTAATGTAGTAATGTTAGTCTGTTTTCAGAATTGTGAAGTAGTCTACGTAAATTAAGATATTATCAATCATACCAAGTATCATATCCTTGTGGTTCTAAATTAACAGCTCTGGATTCCACTTCAAATGAAGATAAAAAGATCAAGAATCTCACTCACCTGAACTTGGTTCCAATCCAAATTAACAACGGCGAGCCTGTGAGTTTCTTTATCAATTTCAGGTACATTCTCCTCCTGCTATCTCCATTCAAGCCCAAATATTAACATAAAATCTCAACAGTATGTTAGTATAATTATCATTTGAAACGATCGTTGCACTATAATTGTAAACTAAATTCACCTGCAAGTCGTTGGTTTCCTCCTCCAGGTAAGCTTCAACATCTTCATCCGTATCCGTTGAATTCCAATCATCCAGAATATCTTCTTCGTCTTCTCCTGAGGATTCTGATTCTGATACCGATTCCGAATCTGATTCTGATTTTGGTAAGTTTTTCTTCACGTTCTTCAACTTTCCATAATAATCACTCTCGGTTTCTCCCTTCTCTTCTTCGCTTCCCGAATCGTCATCATCATCCGACACCTCACGGCTTTCCTTCTGTTTCTTTTCTTCTTCTTCATCGATTCGATAGTAGTGTTTAAGAGCATTTTGAGACGAATCACCGTCTTTTTTAGCTCTGCCTCGCTTATCTACACGAGAAGAGGATGTCGAGAAATTCTTATCGGTAAACATACGATTAAAACGAGAATCAATCGCAACCTTATTTTTATGCTTTGGAACATCCTGAAACCTAGGGTCCTTTTGCGATAACGCGAACCGCTCGTCTGTAATTACTTTGTTACCGGCGCCGAACACACGATTTCCGGCAAGCTCCGACGCCGTGTTATCATCACGAACTTTCTTTGCGGCTTTACTCTTCTTGTTTTTGGAACCCATTGGGATGATTCACGCCGGCGAAAATCCTAGTCTCCGACAGTAGACAGAGAGAAGGGCGGATGAAGGTTTTTGGACCCGGAAAATAAACATAAACCCTACATTTTAACGGGCCAGGTTTCTTGATTTGGGCTTACATTTCTTGGTTTAGAAAATAGCCCGAGCCCAACAAGTAACTCCATAGATGACCCGTCTCAATAATTCAAAGATTGTCAAAAACATGTACAACTTTAAAATCACAACTACTTTATTTTCTTATAGAATTTCAGACTTGGCCTTTTGTGTACTATTAGCTCGATAACGATCTTATAAATCCACCTAGATATTGCAATCTTACATCGATCCTATGTTTCAAGTGATCCTAATACAATCCAACAAGATTTTGAGACATAAGATCGTATGATCATATGTGCAACATCACGATCTTCATAAACATTGATCTATATCTTTAAGGATGATAATGGGTCCGGTATTGTAGTTGTGGGTTGTCACAGTTGTAAATTAATGTATAAATACCTATTACTTGCTCAAGATTGGCTCATTTAGTGAGTCTTGAACCCTCTGGAGAACAATCGCGCCAGAAAAAGAAATCGAAAGACTTAAGTAAAAATTGGCGATTGTTTCTCATTCATGTGTATTCTGAGTTGATTTTGTGAAAATTGTTGGTGTTCTTCTTGGTGGGTTTTTTTAATCCTCATCGAGATTAATCAACTATCAACCGATTTCAAGCAAGCACTCCTGTCTAGTTTAGTTTGATTGTCAGTGTAATATATTTTAATTCTTGAAGTTAAGTACAAGTTTGCTAGTTGATTTTGGTTTAGGTTTGAACTATGGGTTGTGTGATGCAATTCTTTAATTGGAAGTGATCATTCATAATTTAAAGTTTTAAATGAATCCTATTGACATAAGTAAGGTTGTATATGGTCTCTTTTGCCACAAGAGTGTGAAAACTAGTTTAATTTATCAAATTTGATTGTTAAATTTGAAATCTGATCTATTATGGAGAATTCTATATCGCACTCTATAAGTGTGATAAGTTATATGAAGTATGTGATATCACACTCATAACAAGTGTGATAATTTATCTAAATCATTCAATGTTGCATGCTATTAATTACATATGTGGATTTATGGTATGTGATATCGTAAGACTGTGCGTGATTGTCATTTGAGAGTCATGTGACATCATATCTAAAGTGTGTGCTATATGTCAAAGAATCATGCGACTTCACTTGGTTTCCTTTAAGAGTCATGTTATGTGACATTAGAAGTTTCTTTGTGCCATGTGACATTGCATCTATATGATGCAACATCCTTGTTAGTTCTTTTGTAAGACACAGTATTACAATAAGTTGGCTAGTTTTGCAAAATTGTCATCTTTACTTGACTTTGAAACTTTAATTCTTGTAGGCAGACTCACATAATTGCTAAGTTGTGTTTTGAATTAAGGAATTGTTGCAGTTAGCCAGGTGAGTACGCTAGACTTCTACATGGATAGATTAGACCCATACATGTTGCGTTTTCCTACCATGTTAAGTTGCTATACTTGAATTGTAATTGTGATTGTATCCTTTATGTTTTGGTCCAAACCTAGTTAGTGACATGTGTGGTCACATTGCCTGAAGTTAGTCTGCATTATGGGACTGGGATCTGTGATGCAAGACCTAGCTAACAGTTGTGGAATAAATGACGCGGGGTTAACGAGCCCTTATTCTCCACACGAGGCCTACGTTGTGGGGTCGACCAAATGGTTATGGTGTTTTGCTACGTGCTTACCTACTAGATCAGGTGAGATAGATTTCGCTTGAGTGAGATGTTGAACATAATTATCTACCATACAATATATCGATACTCTTAGGTTTTCCCCCTCAAAACTAGTCGTTAGTATTATTGGAACTGTGTACAACTATTGTGTCGATATTTTAATGTTTTATTCTTGTTGACTTATAATGTACTCACAAGTTATATAAGCTAACTAGGGGTGAGTATGGTATCGGAACCGGTACTGACCGGTACCGATTTTACCAAATACCGAATTTGGTTTAAAGACGGTACCGAATACTGTACTGAGTATTCATATACGGTATAGCGGACCCAGGATTTGAAATAGATGGTAGCACCGGGCCTAAAATTTGAAATGGATGGTAACACCGTCTCGAAAAAATCAAAATTTACACTACGCGAAATCAAAATTTACACTACGCAGACAAAATTGGATGGTACGTGTCCCGTGCCACCGTTCTCCTACCCTTGGGTCCGCCCCTGTGTAACACCGGAAAACCCAAGCCATTTTTTTAAAAACGCTGCGGAAGCTAAATTAAACGGACTTCATTGTTAACAAACCAATAATTACAAATTTACATCATCTGTTCACAAATAATCAACAACAACTGTTTGGTGTTACTAAAACAAACTGGCTCGTTTCTTTTAACACAAAATACATATCAGAGCGGGGTCAACCTCTCCTTCTACAATGCTCACAAACACAAACCTGCAAAAGCAACAACTAAGGGGAATTAGCACAAAGCTAAGTGAGTAGAGGCTAAACACAAAAGCAAACATCAACAGTCAATATCAAAGCATGTAATCACATATCCAAGAAGACCGACGGTTCGGCGCAGAACCTACAACCGATGCCGGCCAAAGCAAAGGTTTACCGATAGCCCTCCACTGAATTGGCACAGTGAAAATCCCCCTCTGATGCAACGTATGCACCAGTAAGGCTATCACTGTTCAACCAACAAGTGAATAAGCCCAACCCAATTCTACGTGTAGCTGACTTCTCAAACGCAACTCAATATCATTCAAAGAGCGCGTGTCAGCCAAATAGTCATGCAACAGGTTTCATCAATCAATAATCACAATCAACAATTCAGTCAATCACTCATCTCAATCACAAGCTTCACAACATGTATCACATCAATAACATTAACCATAATCTTTACCATCCACGATTAACGTCAACTCACCTTAAAATCAGCGTGCACTCAGATATCTAATATCACTGAGTCTTTGGATTGCCTGAAAACATGATAACAATCAAATCAGTCTCGAATATATAAATATATCTGTCCACATATATTTATAATTCGTTCATTCGTAAAATAGAACAAACAACAAACAATTACAAGTCCAATCACAAAATGTCGGATTTATGGACTATCGGATTCAAACTGTCGGATTTCCAAACTATCGGATTTATAGGAATCCGCCGGATTTCAAGTCTATCGGATTCCGGGTTCTCTCGGATTTTCAATTATAGGATTCTGGGTATTGGATTTGGCCTATATCGGATTTGAGATATACCGGATTTCAAAGATACCGGATTTATGTTTTGTCGGATTTAAGTTCTGGATTCTTGGCCATTGGATTTCAAGGTTTCTCGGATTACAAATCCCGGATTTGAGGTTATCGGATTTCATGGTATCGGTTTTGGGTTTCGGATTTCAGTGTCTCGGATTTAAAGTGTCGGTTTTCATCATCAACCGGATTTCATTATCTTCTTCCTCAAAAACCGCCAACTTCATATCATCATAAATTTAATCCAGAAGTTTATAAAACTCATCAAAACTTTCCAAAAACATGTTTAAACATATACAAACATGTATTCATGCATCATATCATCTTATAAATATATAAACCATAGGAACAAACAAAACCTACAAAATCAAGTTCCTACAAAATTCATACATGGTGGTTATTCATATAATCATGTTATTTCAACAGAAATCATTCCAAGTTAACACTAAAACATATCAAGAACAAACTCTAACCTTGACTTGAATTTAAGAACAATCTTCAAAAATCCGATTCCTTTCTTTTTCTTGATATCTTCGGCAGAAAGTTTTCACACACTAAACACTTTGATAAAATGAGCAGATAACTTTCATTTTGTCATATACACGTTCACATACTTTTAAAATCGAAGCAGGAGGTGGCTCTTCCTCCTTTCATTTCACATACACACTACAGGTATACATAATTATATACATACATACATACACCTACTAGCATACATACATACTCTTTATTTTAATTAATTAACTAATCAATTAATTTAATTAAACATATAATATTAATTTAACACAAATAATCACATACCACTTAACCCACTAATCAGCTAGCCCCGATTTGCGGGTGTTACACCATGGGTACCGGTACCTATTTTACATAGTTTTTTCGGTACTAGTCCCGAATACCGAATACTGATTTAAAAATATTTTAAGTACCGAGTACCGGACCGAAAACTCTAACTCGATACCGGTACCAGTACCGGTACGGTTCGATATTTTCGGTACCCATGCTCACCCATAAAGCTAACCTCTATTTTTACAAATTTATGTATCCATAGGCGACAAGTAGAGACCTTAACTGGGTTGGGGTAGACTCCTAGGCTTATGACTAGTTTGGAGTTTTGTTTCAACGTGGAACCTTTTTTTTTTTGTTTACTTTGTTAATGATCAGATATAAATGAAGTAACACCACACCATTGTGGGTGTATTTTGATTGTAAACTTTCTGTATGGCTAACAAGTAACAACCTTTTGGGTTGTGCTTGAGGCATGGTTATTTGTGTGGACTATGACTCATGTTATTAACTTTCGACATTATGTTATGCTTCCATTCAATTGCATTATGAATATTTTAAGAGTTTATTACACCAAAATACAACGAATTTTGCATAAATTATCATGTATGTAATAAACATTGTTTTTTGTCAACAAATACAATTAAGTTTCATATTTCTCTTATTGTATGCAAATAACTTTTTTATACGTCTCATTTATTTGTATACAATAAATTTTGTATAGGCTATTATTGTATATAACGACTTGCATATTATGAAAGTTGATTATATTAATTGATAAAAAAATAAAGTTCGTTACATACAATTATAGTTTGTACAAAGTTTATTATATTTTGATACAACAATATATTTACAGGTAAAAATGGTCTTTTCAAAAAATTAAACTTGGCTAAAATTCTTAGGGTGTTAAATAATATTCAATATTACATACTTAATGATAATAACTAAATTTTTTAGAAAATATCCTTTTTGTATCCCTAAACTAAAATAAAAGGTTTTAGTTTTCTTTAAAATTAATAATTACATAACAAATTATTAAATATTAAAATAAATAATAAAAATTGACCTCGGTTTATATACATTGAAAGCCAAAATAAAATTAGTTATATAAAGTCTTTTAATAAAATGAATTAAAACCAACTTAAATAATGGGTTCATTTGTTGGTACATTAAAACCTCGTTAATTATCAAAACAAGATGTGATTATATAATATGCATGTGAGTCGTGTGTTACTACGAGAAACAAAAAAATAAACATAAATAATACAAAAGTTAATGTTTACATATAAATATTAAAATAAAATAGATTATAATATGAACAATTAGAATTAGATATATATATTAAAATTTTATATTAAAGAATTCATATGGCACTCACACCGTTTTATTCCATATGTTTAATCTTTTCATATTATGTTCAATATAATTCTCACAGTTATTAAATTTCATAATGAAATGTTTTTCATAAAGAGGGGAAAAATCTTGTAGTTTATTTTTGATTTTTTTATCCAAACATAGATAAATTAAACTTTAAAACAAAATTTTTAAATAAAAAAATAGTATTACGATTTTTAAAAAAATACATTTATTTATAAGTATAATATCAAATTAGGATAAAATTTATTAAAATATGGATAAAATTGAGACACATACAAATATATAGTGGGTTAAAGTTACAAAATAGCATAAACATTTCACCAATATTCCAATATGGTAAGTAAAGTTATTTTACACATATAATGTTTAATGTTTACAAAATATGCCCCTTTCTTCATCTGCAATTCGTTCGATAGGTAAACATGTTGATTTTATAAACATGACATACATTAAATCATATTTTTGCTTCATTATCGATCGTTTTGCCTATTTCATTTTATAAAGTATAGTCCTTCAACCCATGATCAAAAAAATTTATCAAGTGTGGGCTAAAAAAACACTAATTAAAGTCGAGTATGTCTTAAACCCAACCATTCGGCAACCTTTCTATTTTTGAAAATTCGATTAATTTTAAACCCGTTTTTAGTCATTTTTATATTATTTTATAGGTAACTCAATTACCTTTACATAAACTTAAGAATCGTAACTTTTCATCAAGTATATGTCAGGAATTTCATGTTCAAATTAAGTGTCACAAAACTTTGTATTCTTATTTAGGGCAGCCAAAAGTTGACCTTTTTGCTTAATTCTAGATCGTTTTACCTAGCTCTTTCCAATAGATTATTCTAGGTAATCTAATAATCTTTCAAAAGACATCAAATTTAAGAACTTCATTAAGTGTCGGACCAAGAATCCGTTAATTAAAATTGCGTATTAATAAACCGAACCATTCAAAACGCTTATTGTTCATTTTAAACTCGTTTTAATCGTTCTTTTTATATTAGTTTAGACACTCTATTGCCTTTTCTATAGGCTAAAGAATCATCAAACATTCATAAAGAATTTTGAGTTTAAAGGTTTGATTTTGTGAGAATTGGAGGCGAAGATGAAAAAATATCAATGGGAAAGAAAATGACCTACAATAACAGTTTAAAGTCAATAAAATAATTATAAGAACACGTTTTGCCTATAGATGACAACATGGTCGAGGATATTAGGAATTGCACTCCACATCCCTATTTTCCAATCCCTATTGTCATCCATGTCAGAGAATAGAAATGCATCCCCATCCCCATTGGATATTGGGGATCCCCGTGGAGAAATCGAGGGTTATTTCGCATCTACAGAAATTATATATAATTTATATATTATTAATATATACACATAGTGATCTTCATATAAAACAATAAGTTACAAATTTAACCGTATTCTTTAACCATTTTGCATAAAAAATTGTTTAATCGAGTATTTTAATTATTTTGTAAGATATATAATGTGATCAATTAAAAACATAATATACGTCATATGTTTCTAAGCTATAGATAACATTATAAATCAAACATAGAAACAATGCTATACATACATACATACATAGATTCATGTACTAAACTTAATTCTATGCATAAAATTCAGGTTTGGGACCCGAAGGGTTTCCTCATTCCCAGTTTCTAAGTTCGAGAAATCTATGTCCACATCCTCGGTTAACTTAGCAAATCCCTGGTCAAATCAGGTGCAGGTATTGGGTTCCCGGTTGGGTGCGTTTTTTTTCCATCTCTAGTTATTACTAAGTTTAATGAGTATATATATATATATATATATATTAAAAACTTTACGTACCATATTAAAACATTGGAAAACGCTTAGTTATTAAGCAACTATAATCCATATATAATCATAACTAAACAAAATATTACAGATTTAAAGTTGTAAAGAAAAACAAATAATGTATTGAATTAATATATAATTGTAAAGATGTATATATCATTAATAAAAGTTGGAAAGGAACGTAATAACAAACATAAACAAAAAAAAAATTATTTCATTGAAAAGATTGGCAATAATTGAGGGAAGGAAAAAGGTTAGAATCGCCTAAAGATGCATTATTGAGATTTTGATACCCTTTGGTTTTGGTTTCAATTCTTTTTCTATCTATTACTCCTCATTTTTTGGTTTAGCTTGTCTACACATATTTTAAGTAATAAATTTATCTAATATTTATTAATTATTAATTTTATCTACATAAATTGCCAATTTTATTGGTAATACACTAATACATTATACATACTAAGTATAGTTTAGCATTTCGAAATTGATTGATTAGGTTCTTTTTTACTATGATTGTATTCGGACTTTCGAGTGAAGTTTTTTAAAGTTTGAGTTTTTGATTTATGAAAAAAAAACTTATGTCTAGAAAAAGAATCTGATAAACCAAATTACTCTAGTACGCTTTAATTAATTTTGCTTACTATTTGGAGCTTTATTATCGTGTTATTTTATATTTATAAACTACATCTAGAACTACTTTATCAAACATATTCTTACGAATAAAAGTTTCAGCTACAACTCTTATAAGCTTCAAACATACCTTGCCATGCACAAAATACAAGAATTAGCATTTTTTTTTTGTCTTTACCATCCAAACAAAAGTAATAGGGTTAACTTTTTAAGATAAAGTATTTGTGTTATAAACTATGAAATTTATGTTGATTATGTTTTATTCATTGTAATTTACTTGAGGAATTATTCATCAGATAAAATAAGTCACCTTATTTTATGAAAAAAATAGGGTTAAGTGCACTAAAATGTAATGAACTATCCACGTTTTAATATTGTATGTAACAAACAAAACTTTTTTTGCTAAAACGCGTTAAACTTCCCGAAAGTTGCAATTAATGTAACGTAACCTTCTATTGAAGGTTACCCGGTCATCTTATTTTTTTTAATATTTTATTTTCACTTTTAATTATATTAATTGCAACTTTCGGGTAGTTTAATGCATTTTAATGAAAAAAGGTTTAGTTTGTTACCTACAATATTAAAACGAAGATAGTTCATTACATTCCGATACACTTAACCCTTTTAATTACTTTATTACTATTTTACTACTACTACTACTACTATTATTATTATTATTATTATACATGAACATAAGTAAGATGAACATCTGATCAAACACCACCACCACCGCTACCACCTTCAATCGCAGCCACTTCCACCACCACCGCCTTCTGCTTCAACCAGCACAACCGCCACCACCACCTGCTTCTCTAACCACCGCCGCCGTGACCTTCATCTACAACAACCACTCCATCTTAACACCACAACCACTCCATCTTAACACCACAACCACCACTTCCAACAGATCAGAGACGAAAACCATAAAAACATTCAACCACCACCAACAAATCTAAGACGAAAATCGTAAAAACATTCAACCACCACCAACAAATCTGAAACGAAAACTAATTTTCTCAAATCGATGAAAACCCTAATTTTTTCGACAAAACAGATCGATGAAAACCCTAATTTTTTCAAACGATCGAAGAAAACCCTACTTTTTTCAAACGATCGATGAAAACCCTACTCTTTTCAATGATTTGAAGTCTGGTTCAAAACAGTTCTAATGAACTAAGAAGAAACGAAATCCACATCTGGGAGTTTTGAGTTCTTCGTTTTAGAGTTTTCTCACCTCTGTTTTATTAAGTCCATCGAGTATGAGGTACCCGGAGCATCAATCGATTGAGGGATATTGTTCCTTACATCTTCACAAGTAGCTTGAGGGTTGAAGGCGATGGTGGCTCATGCTCACACATCAAGCGACGATTGAAGTTTTTAAAAAATCCAGAAACTGATTGAGTTGAAGGTGGTGGCGGCAGTGATTCCACGAGACCGAGAGAGACAAGGACGTCACATGGTGGTCACTTCTCTGGCGATGGTGGTGGTCTTCTACTCTGGCGATGGCGGCGGTTGAGGAGGCAGTAAGGGTGGTGGAAATGATGGGTGGTCGGTCGTTCAAAGTGAGCCCGGTTATAAACTTAAAAAGAATATATAATAATAATAACCCTAATAACCCTAATAATAATAATAATAATAATAATAATAATAACAATAAGGGTTAAGTGCACCGAAATGTAATGAACTATCCCTATTTTAATATTGTATGATAAGGTAACCGGACACGTCAGCAGTTACTTACTAAGCAGGTCAAAATTACACAAATTTCAACTTTTGAGCAGTTTAATGCATTTTAGCGAAACAAGTTTAGTTTGTTACACACAATATTAAAACGGGGGTAGTTCATTACATTTCGGTGCACTTAACCCAAAAAAATAATAGAAAAAAAGTTGGTTGATTTGTATTTTTATTTAAATAATATTATTATAATTTTAGTATATTATTTATTTTGTCTACCAAAGCTTTTAATATATATAATTGGGTAAGTTATATAAAAATATAATAAATTGTTTCTTTTTTATCATTGCATATAACCTACAACCAACTTTAAAATTTTAAAAACGTATTTTTCCCTACCGAGTTCTTACATAATCTGATGAGATTATGTAAAATTCAATGCGAGCACTAGCAAAAAAAATTTAGAAAAACAATTATGTAATGTTTAATATAGATATAGATATGTTTTAATGGAAAAGCGATATATATGTAAAATGTCCCATCTAATCAACTAAGGAGGTAAGAGAGGTATAAATTAGTTCTTAGTTGTTTAGAAAAACAATTTGCTTATTTTTAGAAATTTTTTACTCTAACCTCTTGTTCTCTAGAATTCGAAGAATAGAACTGATTTAAATTTTATTTATGCCACATATAAAATGAACTTTTCATTACTTAAGAGAATTTAAACATTCAAAAGAATGAGATTTTATTCAAAACCAAGCTTACCAAACACAATACAACACGGAATTTGATTTTAATTCTGTTCTTTCGAATTTTGTGAAACAAACGGGAGCTAAGTTGTTATGAAGACGATAACAACTCATACAATACATACAATACATACAATACAATGGTTTAATATAACAAGAGTGATAAGTATCTTGACGATCACACCAAGATGATGTGTTTATATATAACCATTGTTTAATTATAAATTCTTTTATGAAAGATCAACTTATAAGATCATAGCCCCAAATCAAAGCGATCCAAGTTCATCAATATCATAAATCCTTTTACCCTTTTATGTGATGCGTTGAAGTTCGTAATGACGGGTAATTATTATTTTTTGAACGACTCTTAAATCTACTTTAAATTTGGTTAAGACGGGACTTGAACACTTGATCTTAGACCATGAGCAACACTAAACTCAAACTACCCTAACAGGCTGATACCACTAGGATAGAAACCCGAGCAACTAATTACTTGAACTAGGGATCAAATTTGAGAATTCTTCAAAATTCCAAACTTGGTAAGGTCGCACGGACCACAGTTCAACTATGGTTTAACAATCTGACCCTGATTAGTGATTACACTTAAATTAAGTATGATTCTTTGGCTTAATTCCTGTCCTATTTTTGATGACCGTGTTCCATCCTTTGACTTGTTGGCTTTTGGTGTAAGTTATGCATATACGAATACTTATCTCTTTCAAGTTGAACCATATATATAATATAGAGTTAAGTTCATAAATGATCCTTTTAACTATTTTCAAATTGTAGATTTGATCATTTTTTTAAAAAAGTTGCTAACTCTATCCTTTAATTACTATTTTGTTGCATGTATGGTTCTTTCTAACATTTTCTGTTAACTAGGCTGGTTAACTTCATTAAATTGACCATTCTATCATTTTCACCTTTTTTTTAATTAATTTCCTTAATAATGAAATCCATAATTATTAAACTTATTAAACAATCCCCCACCATTTCCCCTTTCTATCCAAAACAGCAGCCACCTCCCCCCCAACCAGCCATCACCATTTTCTCTGTGGTTCCCTCTCTCAACCTTATCATCACCACTGCCGCCTCACCTCCCCTTGCCGGAGAAGTACACCGTCTCATCTCCCTCGCCGGACAAGACCATCACCCCACGCATCTGTGATCTAAGATATGTGTAATGGCCGGCGTCTCTTATATCCACCACCATCGTGCACCACAGATCTATTCATCGCCATCTCCAAACTACCGCCGTCGCCATCGTCGTCGTCATCGCTAAAGATGAATTTAGTCCTTAATGTTCCAAATGCATGCATGTATAAAGATCCACATTTGGATATAAGTCCATCCGTATATTATGCAATTTGGATTACTGAACCCGAATGTCACACATCATCTTTCCCTTTCCTTCCCCTTCTCAACTCAAAAGCCAGTATAGTCTAACTCAATCTTACTCATACATTTTATTTTATTTTATTTTATTAGATATATTTATATTAAAGAGGAAGAGAGAGGAGAGAGAGAGAAAGAAAGAAAAGAGACTTCGGGTTCACCAACTCAAAATGGTGGAAAGATAATGCAACCCGAAACACCCGTATGGGTGTTCCCCTCCAACCTAATAAACCCAAAATGTTATCCGAGCTCTACAAGTTAGGTTATAGGATAGGTCTAAGTGTGAGTGTTATGCAATTAAATGTATTTTTAATATATGTATATATGTGTGTATATATATATATGGTAAAAAGTTTATTTGAAAATCGTTTTTATTGCGAGAACCAATCTTAATCATCCAATTCCCCCTCCTTCAATTGGATTGTCCACTCATTAATTTCTTATATGCACCCTGCCACACTCAATCTCCCCATGCTCTTCATCCATGAATTTCGTTATCCAAAATGAACGGCTAAGATTGGTTCTCGCGGTTCTCACAATAAAAACGATTTTCAAATGAATCTTCCCATATATATCGTTATTTTTACTATAGAATGTTTTGTGTAAATACATATATATCGTCTTGCCAATTTATGTTTACCAACCTTTTAACAACTTATATCTAGGTGTATTTTTCTATGAAAATATAGATAAAAATTGACCGGTCATAATGAACTATTTATATTTATGGTTAGAAAAGATTTAATTCATAAAGTTTCAACTTAATTTTGGTTTAACACACCAAAGGCTTTTTCTTCTTTTTTCCTAATTAATCTATAAAGTTCCACTTTAACCCTTTCTGCCTAACCGGTCAATATTTTGTCCAAACACTCCTAAACTCCTCCAAACACACAAGATAAGCACTAAACCCCCTCTAACCCCCACCATAGCACACCTAACTATTCATTACTGTTTCTCAACTTCCAGGTCGATTACGAAGATTATGAAATACAACAAACTAAAAGCATCAATTCCTAGATAGATTACCAAGCTGTCTCAAATTAATTTTGGAAAAAACTTTAAAAAATAAAAGACGGGTTTTTTTTGTTATTATATGTATCTTTGTTCACTAAACAATTGCTAATGGTTTACAAAAGTTAGGTTTTTTAATTTCGGAAATATAAAATTACCCTCTCCTTTATAAAAGAAAATGCACATGCACCGTTTTTTGTACATAAAAATTATAATAAAATGAATAAAAAGTAATAAGGGGTGTTTGGTTCGTGGTATTTCCTGGGAATCTTTAGAATTGAGATTTCAAATCCTGAGAAATCTTGTGTTTGGTTTGTAAAAATGGGATGAGATTTCAAATCCCAGGAATCCTTGAAATCACACAAATGAGGGATTTCTAAATCCCCCACCCCCATGGTATTTACAAATCCCACAGATGAAGGATTTCTAAATTCTGTGTTTCGTTCGTCGTTCGTCGTCCGCCATCATTCGTTATCCGCCGTCATTCGTTCGTCGTTCGCAGTCGTCCGCCGTCGTTCGTTCGTTGTCGCCGTCGTTGGTCATCCGCCGTCGTTCACCGTCGTCCGCCGTCGTTGGTCATCCGCCGTCGTCCGCCGTCGTTCGTTCGTTGTCGCCGTCGTTCATCGTCCGCCGTCGTTCGTTCGTTGTCGCCGTCATTGGTCATCCGCCGTCGTTCGTTCGTTGTCGCCGTCGTTTATCGTCCGCCGTCGTTCGTCATCCACCGTCGTTCATCATCCCCCGTCGTCCGCCGTCGTTCTTCCGTTGTCTCCGTCATTGGTCATCCACCGTCGTTCACCGTCGTCCGCCGTCGTTCACCGTCGTCCGCCGTCGTTCACCATCGTTCGTCGTCCACTGTCCGCCGTCGTTTGTTCTTTGTCGCCATCGTTCATCGTTCGCCGTCATTCGTCGTCCACTGTCGTTCGTCATCCGCCGTCGTTCGTCATCCGCCGTCGTTCGTTCGTCGTCCGCCGTCGTTCGTTCGTCGTCGGCCGTCGTTCGTCGTCCGCCGTCGTTCGTCATCCGCCGTCGTTCGTTCCTCGTTCGCCGTCGTTCGTTCGTCGTCCGCCGTCGTTCGTTCGTCGTCCGCCGTCATTCGTTTGTCGTCTGCCGTCGTTCGTTCGTCGTCCGCCGTAGTTCGTTCGTCGTCCGCCGTCGTTCGCCGTCTTTGGCTGTTGATGGAGTTTAGTGGTGGTGGAAATCCCAACTAAGAAATATGAACTAAACACAAGATGGGATTTTAAATTCCATTAAATGCAAATCCCACCAAATACCAATCCCATTTGAAATCTCAATCCCTTCAAAAACAATACTTGAAACAAACACCCCCTAATTAATGCATTAAAGCTTGGGAAAAGGATGTGTATGTACTATTGTAACACCTAAGTTAGGTGCTGCTTGTAATACCTATTTCTAAAGTATAAATTTTGTAATTAAATTGATATCCTTCGTTTAATATTGTTTGCGAGTTAATTGATAAATTTACACTAAAAACCTAAAATTTAGTAGGCATTAAGAGTGTTTGAGCATAAGGAGATAAGAGGAGGGTATACCATTGTTGGGCACTAAACCCTAGGTAATGTTACTGTAGTCGCAACTGTGAACCATGTGAGCCCCGTGTATTCTTTGACACTGCCGATAGGAGAGGGATTCTACGGGTTTTTGCATTCTAATCATCAAAGAAACACCAGATAATGACCCCTAGTCTTTTGTGATGATTCCATGTAGATTTTACACCTTTTAAATCGAATCAGATTGAGTTTTAGGTGTTATTATGTTGTTTGAAATCGAGGAGGAGACCGAGGACGGGAATCGATGTTAAACTACTCAAAACTTGTTTAAAATTCAATTAATTGCTAAGGGTTGTTTAGAATGATGTTAAGAATCTATTAAAATGAAAATGAATGAGAATGATTAAGTTTTTGATCAAGTTGGAATCTATTAAGCATGAACAGGAGGATATGAATAAAAAATGTTCTTGGGTTCCTTGGAATTGAAAACCTTAGGTTGGGTTCAAATCGTAAACCAGAGTTTAGTGTCTTCGTGAGATTCCTCAATCGTAAATCACACATAGAATCGAAAATTGAAATTGTGAATTGTTAATCAGAAACCATGTAAAGATGGAATCGTAAATTGGAACTTTAGTTTAAATCATGTAAGGAATCGTAAACTAGAGTGTGGGGTGGAATAGAAAACTATGAATCGAAAATGGGGTGATGCGATTTGTAAAATTATCCGTGGCACAATCGTAAATCAGGAACAAATATAGTGCAATTGTGAACTGGAATTCTAGTTGGGATCAAAAAGTTTGTGAACTAGGGTTACAATAAAAAAGTTTAAAGGCTAAGGCAAGAATTGAAAACCACCCTTAGAATCAGAATCACAAATCACGGGTCATGAACTAACAATCGCAAACCCCTACTAAGACTTAGAATCACAAATCAATTAGACCTCAAGGAATCGTAAAATAAGGTGTAAGTGTGATGTTAACTCACCGAGCTTTGTGCTTACCCATTATTGATTTGTGTTTTTCAGGATCGTCGAGTAAAGACAAATGCAAGGCTTCGGCATGACGGCAATGACAACAACATTAGAGATTTTGATTAAAGTTTCTTAAAAACATTTATGTTTCTTTAGCTTTCATTAATTCAAACAATTTAAAGTACTATGATTAAGATGATTGTAATTAAAGATTTTGATAGAGAATGACATATGCCTTAATGGTTTTAGTTATTAAAAAAAATTGGTGATGTTACACTGCTATAGCACCTAAGTTCGGTGCTGCTACATTTATATACCTATTTAATAAAACGTAATATGTTATTTCAGTATTTACTTATTAAAAAGGTATGTAAATATGATAACATATAACTTAAACGCTCCAAGCAACACATATCTTTTTCCTTTAAAACTTTAAGAGAAATCCTTTAATAGACCGGAATATTCATGCAAAAAGTTTGATTGTATAAAGTTCAATCATGAATAAACAACTAAATTTGTACCATGCATAAGTCATTAAATTACTACTATAATTGTTTAGAGAAATACATTTTTTCGAGATGATGATAATTTGTCATAACAATCTTTTGCTATACATAACAAAAAAGTAGTTATTTGGGTCATTATACTCTCAGTTATAGATAAAAATAATAGATATTACTATAGTAGATTAATAGGGGTAAACACGTCCTAATTATTATACATAACAAAAAATTATTATGTAAAAACGATCATCTTTTTTCGAAAATTATCCAATGATTGTTGATTCGTCGGTACCCCAAACAGGCTCCTCCATTATTAACCACGCGTTTTCGAGGTTTTATTGGACAGCTTTTTTATGTTAATTTTTATTAATTCTGGTGGAATTAAATAAAGAAGAAACTTTTTATTTTTATTTTTGTTTAAAAATGAATTTCTTGTTTTAACAAGTTATGCTTCTCAATAGTAGTCAAGATATGTTCTAAACGAACTTTTAATGTACACACAACTTAATAAATTTCGTGGCTTTTTTTTCCTATAGTAGGAGTGTAACTGAGCCGAGATAAGAGATACTCGACTTGAAACAGACTTGGTGTTCAAGTCGAGACGAGCTCGAGTTACTTGAGTAGGCTATGGAGTTGAGCTCAAGTAATAAAATCTTATGCTCGTAAAGCTTGCGACTCGCGAGCCCTATATCGAGTTCGTATCATTTTTCATTTCTACATTTTTATATGTATATTTACATAATCATTACAAATTCCATGAGTCGAATAACGCTCAAAAGTATCAAGTCGAGCTTGAAAGTACAGAGTCAAGTAATACTAAACTAGTTAATATTATTATTTAGTATACTAATTCTGAAACCGAGTCGAGTCGAGCTTAGCTCAATATTGCCGTTAGCTCATCAAATTTGTGCTCAAGCTTGAAAATCAGGACTCGATCGAGCTAGCTAGCTTAACACTATGTCTACTCGACATGGCTCGATCACCCATATCCTATACTCTATCAAGCTCTTGAAGATGTTAAGAAAAAGTATGAGATATTAAGTATCTATCTTGAAAAAGAAAATATTTGCAAAATTTTCTTTTCAATAATTAACAAACATTTCTTGTAATAAAAAATATATATAATTAAACCCAATTAAAGTTTTCTAATATAAGTGCAATTGCTAAAATAAAATGTGTGATTGGCTGTAAAGTTTTCTTAGTATGTATATTTAACTCCATGCAACTTCATTGAAAGTCAAGAGAGCAGCCATGGCTGCATTGCTGAGCTCATTACTTATTTTTTCATTCTTCTCTCTTTCAACTTCATTAAGCTCCAATTACTACCAAAAAACATGCCCTAATGCAGAATCAATCATCAAGAAAGTTGTAATCAACGCTGTTAAAAATGACAAAACAGCCCCTGCAGGACTGCTTAGAATGCACTTTCATGACTGTTTCATAAGGGTATAACTGAGAATTTATTGTTTTATCAAGTCATATTTAGGTTTCTTAGCTTTGTTTATATATGTATATGTACTAATTAATTTGTGTTCTTTTTTGATGTTTGATTCAAGGGGTGTGATGGTTCAGTGTTGTTGAATTCTAAGGGTAGAAACACTGCTGAAAAAGACGGACCGGCTAATACTGCTCTGCACGCGTTTTATGTCATTGATAACGCGAAAAAAGAACTTGAAACTGCATGTCCTGGTGTCGTTTCGTGTGCTGATATATTGGCTTTAGCTACAAGAGATGCAGTTGTGCTGGTAAGCATATATAAGAAAAACACTAACTTGTATGCCATTTATATATGTAGAAAGTACAACACTTATGAAAATTAACTATGTGTAGTCTGGAGGACCATTTTGGGAGGTGCCTAAAGGGAGAAAAGATGGAAGAATATCTAAGGCTAGTGAAACTACACAGCTACCAGCTCCTACCTTCACAATTTCCCAGCTTCAACAAAGTTTCTCTCAGAGAGGCCTGTCCTTGGAAGATCTAGTAGCACTTTCAGGTCAAATTATATGCATTCTATGTGTAGACAACATGACTTAATTGAAGCTAAAACCATATTTGCATCCAGAGGTAGCAAGACATTAATCAGAAGCACGTCGGACGGGTTGGGTTACGGGTCAAATTTGGTTTAGACCCATAACTGTTATTTTGGTTATTATAATAATCTTTTGGATGCCTTTTTAATGCCTTCTTTTCATCCATTTGAGATTATCATATTGTCACATCATTGCATCACTTTTTCCCCCTTTGTTTGGAAGTTGTCAAGTTAAAGTTGAAACGATCCAAAGGTTGGCTAATGATTTATGTCTACAACATTTTTATTGTCTTTATTGAAGGGTATTTTAGATATTTGAGATTGCTAAAAGGAAAACTTTGCTTCTTAGGTGGACATACTCTCGGGTTCTCGCATTGCTCGTCTTTTAACAACAGGATCCACAACTTCAACTCCACGACCGATATTGACCCTTCACTCCAGCCTTCGTTTGCTGCAAGTTTGAGACGTGTTTGCCCTGCTAAAAACACTCCGAAAAACGCAGGAGTCACAATGGATCCTTCATCTACTACATTTGATAATACATACTATAAATTGATCTTGCAGCAAAAAGTTCTTTTTTCTTCAGATAATGCTTTGCTCAATTCGCCTAAGACCAAAAGTTTGGTATCCAAGTTTTCCAGCTCAAAAGATGCTTTTTCACAAGCATTTGTGAAGTCTATGATCAAGATGAGTAGTATCACTGGTGGTCAGGAGATCAGGAAGGACTGCAGGGTCGTAAACTAAGCGGTTTGCCTACCGATAATGTGTAAAAAAGTACAAACTATGTGTAATTAACGTTGAGAACGAATATAGTGTGCAAGTTATCCCAAGTATTTGGAATAACTAAGTCAGAACTATTCCCATTTATGATATCAATGTATGAATGTAACAAACATCCCTAAGAGATATGAAGTTGTTATAAAATCAAGGGCAAGAATCAGCCATGTGTTCAACAAACTTATTGTTATATGATGAAGCTTTCTTATGATAATCAAGATAGAGGACCTGGTTTATATGTATAGTATGTTTGAAAATCAACTGTTTAATGCATATATATCATGTACCGCAAAAACGAAATGGTGAAAATTTCATCATCAGACGAAATATAGAAGTAGTAGATCCATGATAACAAAAGATTAACGATTCCCGAATTCAAGATTGTGTGGATTTAGTGATTGAAAGTTCAAACCCATTAAAAATAGACAGTTTTTGAAAACAGTATAACTTATATCGAAGTCAAGAATATATCTATCAATAAATCCTTACTTGGATACCAGACACACAATAGATAGCACTTAAAAACAGATCCAATTAATAAACTATATATAAAACAAAACCCATACAAATTCAGTTTAACAAAATTGCCCTTGATTATAATAAATAATTTTAAAAAATAAGGGTATTATTGTTAAATAACCATTTTTCTTTTCTTTCTTTTCAACTCGGAAATACAAACTTATTTTTTCTCTTTCCAACTCGGAAACACAAAAATTCATAATTATTATGCTTTCTTTTCTCTTATCAATTTTCTTTTCTAGATTGATTTATATCGGAACACATATTTAATTTTTATTTTTTTTTCTTTTGAGACTTTGATTAATGAACAGTGTAATATGGAGTAACCACATACATATACATCTAAGTTTTAAAAATATTATTACACATAATATAAATTTTTTAAAAGTTAATACATACAACACAAAAATATGCAAAGATAAATAATTTTCATGAAACTAATATTTTACTTGTACGATACGATGAGTTATAACACATCATTCAAATAGAGGCGAGTAGAAAAAACCGAAACCGAACCAATATACAACAGACGGTTTTGGTTTTCAAATTTTCAAAAACCGACTTTTTTGGTTTGGTTTTGGTTTTTACAATTTCAAAAACTGAAAAAACCGAACCGAACAATTCCAAGAGACAATATTGTAAATATACATGTCTAAATAATCAAATACCATGTGACTTTCCTATTTACATAGCCACCCCCCATTACATTAAGATTCCACCAAAGAGGTCTCACATTGATTCAGATCTCCTTCGCAGTTGCAACTTTCTTTGGTCGTCGAACTATTCGATTGAGTTCACCTACATCACTTCATTTTAAGTCGACGAGTTCACTTCTTCTCGATTTTATCCATTTTCACTTAATATAGAAATCAATTTCTAATTTTTTTATCTCGATTTTCAAATTCTAGCTTCTGAGTTGTATGTCGTTTATCTGGAGTTGGTTGTTTATCTCGATTTTCAGTTTTGCTAATATGTTGTTTATTCATTTGCTTTGAGTTTTGATTTGTTTCAACTTTGACCTTAAAGTTGAAACATATGACACATATTTTGCTTGTATCAATTGCAATATATATAGCTTGAATTAGGTGGCACACATCTTGATATTTTTAATATAGCGTCAAACCCGTTTAATTTCATAGCTTTACAATGATGGTTGTATGACTTCAAATCTTGATGGTTGTATGACATCAAATTTTGATGGTTAAAAGGGAAAAGTTCTAAAACCGAACCAAAAACCGAAAACCGACTTCAAAACCGAACGATCTTGGCTTTGATTTTTCAAAAGCTGAAATTTTCGGTTTGGTTTCGGTTTTATGCCAAAACCGAACCATGCTCACCCTTACATTTAAATAAGATTTACTTAGTTATCTAATGTAAAGATGTACAAACAATGATGTTTGTTCCATACTTTGTAACAGAATGAGTTAATAATCATGGGTTGTAGAGTTTAAAAAATGATTGTTATCCTACATTACAATTGAATTCTATTTATAATCGATCAATGACTTAATTTTCATTAATTTTAGAGTTTGAAAATCTGTTGCTTTAAGATATTTTAACACATGCATGAAATTTTGTATTACTTAACTTAAAATTAATTGGTTTTAAAAAAATAGACCTACACACATTATAGAGTAGAAGAGATAAACATATTTTATTATATTTTTATAGCATAACTCACACACCAACTATACGAACACCTAAATTTATACTTTGTCTGCTAACCCAAGACCTTGGGAACATCTTAAACACCTTATACTACTATGCTAGAATTCATAAATGAATTTAAGGCTGGGTGCAATCGACCAGAGTGTGAGCTACGGGTCCCTTACGACTGACGGGAACACTGCCACACTCCCTCCAACCTGTGGGTGAGAACCCCTCTTTGTCCCCCCAACCCGAGAGTCTTTCTTTACTCTCTCTCTCTACATCTCACCTTTTTCTTTTCTCTCTCTCTCTCTTAGTTAAAAAGTAGGAAAAATTAATGGGAAATAGAGGGTTAATATTAAGGTTATAAAGCTGGGAAGAACGATGATATGGAAAATGATGTGGTTGATGACAAGAAAGATGATAGAGTTGTATGAGTTGATAGTGGATAACCTAAAGTTTGAATTAAACACAAATGACATTATCTGTTATTGTTCGCTTTTAGGCCCTAACCAACCCAGACGGACTCATACTTTGCACTTGGCAACTAGTATAATACTCGTATGTTGCTCGGAGATGTCAAAAAACTTATACTTTTAGTTTTTTTTTCTTTTACACGTAGTCTTTCTAAATAAATATATAAAATTTTATAGCAGACAATAAAATTGTAAGAATTGCATTTAATAATAATGTAAAAAGACGAAAGTGAATAACCAAATTAAAGTATTCATGTACAATGGAAGGCAGAAATAAACATCCTAAATATTTTTTATCAGACGCCAAAACGTTCGTATTAGTTTTAAAGATCGACTATGCCAACCTATGCACATTGAAAATACTACATATTCACTTACTACAACTATTTCCACACCATAAAAAAGCACAAGTGTTTGAACAACCTAACCAAAAAATCATGCTACCATCTAGTTTTGAAACACATATACTGATTTAGATAACGCTAAAAGATACTTTATCAGAGTCGAGTAATGTTCCACTTAAAACTCAAACTTCAAATTTTGGTCATAGCTTGAAAGTTGAAACTCCCTCCACTTGCCCCGCATCACCACATGTTATGTTGGTCGCTCAACATCACTTATGGTATCACTGGAAGCATTCAACAACATTTTAGTAGCATAATCTTCATATTTCACAATTGCGTGACGATAGTCAAAGAGATTTAATACAAAAGACGTAAGATTAAGAATTATGGAACATATGTTATCTGTTGTTTAAAACTTCAAATCAACTAATACCTCACTTATATTCATATGATAATATTCAAGAAATCAACAAATAATCCATAAGATAAACCAAATCTAGTTTAGGGTTCATTACACCATAGTGAATACCATCAAACTAACACATAGATATGCTAGAACAAATAAACAACAACGGGAAAACAAAAATTGGAAGTCATATTAATAAAATAAACACAAACCGGGTCATTCTTGATGATGATGCTTGGAATAGGCTTCCTTGTTGATTAGTAGGTGTTCCATATTTCTCCAAGTTCCCATAGCCCAAAATTAGTCCATTCCCGAACTCATGTAAAAAATCCTAAAATGAGCTAAAGAAAGCTATTTAATCAATTTGATTTACCTAATTTTCGTGATGCGAGGGTAGGTAAACATTGAAAAACAGTATTTTAAAAGACCACTCATTGCAGCGTCAAGGTTGGTCATTGGTGAGTCACGACGCGATTTCATTCAACGTCTGAAAACTCTTGAAAGTTGGCTTGAGATCATGGCACAATGCCCTAAGGGTCGTAGCGCCATGTAATGTTTTGATCAGTTTTGGACAACTTTGGTTTTCTTTAGTTTTGACCACCAATCTTCACCGTTTTCGCATTTTCTCAGCAAACACCCTGCAAGCAATTGAAATCAAGTAAGTGGTATAAAATTCAACATTTTATCATACTTTTGCCATAAAACAATCGATATTTCCCGAAATACATATATGAAAACATGTATGAATATTGCAATATCAAATGCAATAGAAAATAACCTAACAAATTTTTTTACAATAATGTTATAAGTACTTATAAATTTACATGTCTCTCCACTTTTTTCCATCTTTTTAATGATTAATCTAAAATAATACTTATGAGATACGTTATAATGAATTGATTTATCGATCTATACATAATTCTTAAATAAAATGGTTAAATTTTAGACGGTTTTCAAAGTATTATATGTTTCTTCCTTATAATTGATTGTACTATATCAGATGAGTATGACTTTATAATACATTGAAGAGTTAATTGTCAATTTGACCCTTTAATTATCTCATTTCTTTCGATTTAGACCTTTAACTTCAAAAGTGACCAAGATGTGCCTTAAACATCCACTTTTCGGTCTGAATAGTCCTTCCGTTAGCGGAGTGGTCAGTTAAATCAAGGTCATTTCAGTCTTTTTGCCCTTTTCTAATTTTTAATTATTAAAAACAATATACTCACCCTCTCTTTCTTTGTAAACACACGCACAGTCACTCTCATACACACATACTCTTTCTTTTTCTCACACACACTCTTCTCCCCTTTTCAAGAACCACCACCCCCACCCTCCACCACCGCCAACTGCCACCACCACTAGAACTTAAAAACAAGCACTACCACTACAACTGTAACCGCCACCACCATCCTCCGAGTACCGCCGCTATCCTTCATCAAAAGATTATTATCATCATCATCCTCTTCATCCAAATTCAAGAAAATCGAAAAATTAGAATGTCTTCGAGTATAGCCTAATCGAGTTGCAGCCCTATTTGTCTCTCGAGATTGGATCTACAAGCAGTCGAAATACATGCCATTATCGACCACTTCAACAAGCTTGATAAAAATGCCATCGGAACATTGCTTTTTCGAGATTGAGTTGGTAACAAACCCACAATCACTCTCTGATTCTTATGTGATTCAAGATCTAATAAACTTCCCGGGTGTTTCTAGTGTGTGCGTGTGTGTGTTTTGCTTTCCCCATTTTTGATGATGATGCTTGTGTGTGTGAGAGAGAGATTGTGGTTATGTTTAAGGTTTTTTCAGATCTGAGCTGTGTGCAGTGGTGGTGGGTGTGTTTTCTTGTTTTTAGAACACTACATGATTCTTCTTTTTCTTGTTTTTAAGATCTGAAATGATGTTTCTTGGGGGTGGTGATATGTAGTACCAGTGATGGCAACCGGAGATTGTGAGTGTAGTGATGACCGGAATACAGGAAGAGAGAAAGAGAGAAGCGGTGGTGGTGTCTAATGGGGGTGGTGGTGGTGGTGGTAAACATATAATAAATATTACTAAGATTGAATTTAATGAATAAATAATAAACATAAGGGTATAATTGTCATTTTACATTATTTTAACAGAGATGATTAACAGTCAACTAATGGAAGGACCATCCAAACCGAAAAGTGAATGTTTAAGGCCATCTTGGTCACTTTTGAAGTTAAAGGACCAAATCGAAAGAAATGAGATAATTAAAGGGTCAAATTGACAATTAACTCTACATTTAATAAGGGTTTTGAGTTATTCACCTCATTGTCAATTGGTCTTGAGTTGATGTGTAACACCCGGTCAGCGCTGACCGGCTCTTTGCCGGCGCTACCCATTCCGAATGTTAGGTCCACAGTCCAATACACTCCAACCCTTCCCCCTGGAGTGAGGTCTTGGGTTCAAGTCTCACCAACAACCTACTCTGGGAATATTTAGAATACTCCAGGGGGAAGGGTTGGAGTGTATTGGGCTGCGGACCTAACATTCGGAATGGGTAGCGCCGGCAAAGAGCCGGTCAGCGCTGACCGGGTATTACAAAAAAGTCTTGTAACGCCCAGGATTTTTTTTTCAAAAATTCACCATTTATAAAAACTTTTAATCAATAGCAAAAACATGCAGCAGAAGTCTTATAAGTCATAAATGGAAATAGTTGTTCTCGCCATAGAGGCGATTACAGAATTCTTCATAATATAAACCACGGGGTTACGACCGCAGTCATTCAAAATTCGGTACAAGTTCAATGTTATGAATTTATTACATAACCGGATTGTTCGTTGATACCAAGATATAAACCGGAACTAATACTACCCTCCTCGCAGAACCACAACCTCTAAGCCACCTGCGCGAGTACAAGACACATTTCGAAAGAAACAAGTGTCAGCTTACGCTAAGTGAGTCAATAGGAGTTGTAATCAAAAACCATAAAACATGTTTGTAAGTAGAATATAACATGTAAATAAATACCATATCCCACCCTTAAGGTATTTGACCCGTACCGAGAACCCGCAGATCACATAGCACCAAATGGGTCAAATATTCGCAAGTCATTTCATGAAGTCAATCGCACATAACCATAATCATACCGCATAATATTTCTTAGATCATATCGCATCGTAATCGTATATATCATATCGCATACATCATATCAATAGGATGATTCTATTGTAGAGTCTAAACCCACACTAGAAAACCCAAGGTTCACTACTTGCGTGCCCGGCCAATCTATGTTTTCAAGCGGGGCGCGACTCCCACCCGAGAACATAAATCCCGAGACTCCACTTTCGCTACTCCGACGGTGCGAGAACAAGTACTGTGTTGTCGTTCTAGTACGAGTCCAAACGAAGCCGATCGTATTTCAGCTTCTCCTCACACTCACGTGATGTATGATCTAGCCTCCTTGGCCTACATCACTCCAGTACTTGAACACCGAAGTGTCCGCGTACCACGTGTCAAAATAGTCGTCTAGAAAGACCAAATGACTCTTGTTGGCTAGCACTTTAATCCTAGAAGGTCAATCATGCCAACTAGGCCCGCAAATCCGCAATATGGGCAATATCGTATTCTACCCCCGCCTCAAAATACATGCATGCAATAACTCGTAAGCAGTCATATGTAAATCGTAGTAAAATCGTGAATAATCGTAACATACGTATTTCGTGTTTGATCATACATGCAACGAGTATTTAACTTAGAACACATAACATGTATCATCAATCATTATATATAGATAAATGTATAATCATCTTTATTTCGAAAATAAGGTTTTGTCTATGTACTCGGTTTTGTAATAGTCTACTGAACTCACCTCAGTCCAGAAAATAAACACCGATCTAGATTCGACGAACTACACTCTCGAATCGTCAAGAAGTCGACCTCAACCGTCTCGAATAACCTAGATATGTAAAATAATACTTTCGATCAAAGATATACGCGTCGTGAATTTAGAAAGTTCATCAAAACATGCTAGAACGACATGCATGTAGAATATCAAGCTATACAACCGAAATGTTAGCTTAAGTCTAGAAGAATATACCTTTCGGGGTCACCAAAGCGAACCCACGGTCAAAACTACGCCCGAAACGCTATCTCCGTTCACCCCGCACCTCGAATACGAGTTCTGACGAAACCTGACACCCTTAAACGCTCGCTAAACTTGATTTCTCTCGAAAAATTGGCAGAGTAACGAAATGGTAGAAGTGTGTGGGTGAAAATCGGATGGAATGAGCTGAATTTATAGCCTCTTTGAATCTGGCCGACGCGTCCCGTCGCGACCTTTGGACGCGTCGCGTCGCGACGTTCTGACACACGCCATCTCCCAACACACGCCATCTCCCAACACACGCCATCTCCCAACACACACCATCTCCCGACACACGCCATTGACACGTGTCCGCCCCGACGCGTCGCGCCGCAACCTCTAACGCGTCGCGTCGCGACCTCGAATTTTCCAGAATTTTTATTTTTCTTTTATTTTAATTCCTTTCTTTTCTTTTACATTTCTTTTCCTTTCTTTTCTATTCCTTTCTTTTACATTTCTTTTCCTTTTTTACTTTTCTTTTAAATAATAATATTCCTTTATTATTATTATCAAGTTGAACTTCGAAAATAATATTTATTTCTCGATAAATATTATTAAAATATTTGGGTCGTTACATGATGTTAGGTGTGACTTGAATTAGCAATATGATATTAGACGAGTTCTTTAATTTTGTGTGGTGAAAAGTAATCACAGCCAGATTGAGTGTTGAGTTGAGTGGTGGGAGAAGAAACTGATGTGGCGTTGTGGTGGTGGGGAGGGTTGCGAATACTCTTAGAAGAAACGAAGACACCGCGACGTGGGACACTTTCACACGTCATGTGTCATTTGGTTGGTGCAAAGGCTCCACGTCGTGTGGTAGAAGTGCACGTTGTGGGGTGTTGTTTTTTGGCTTCTTGATGTACGACACTATTTGGTTTCTTGTGTGTAAAATTTCCTTGTATCATGACAGCCAGCCCTAGTTAATTAATTGGGGTTTCTAGTTTTGTTATAAATATCGTTGCTAGTTTTATTCGACCTATGCACCTTAGGGTGACATTTAAACACTTTCGGTCAATAATAAACAAATATTTAGTTTTTGTCCGTGGATGTATGTCGTGACCCTGACGACCGAACCATGTTATATCTTGGTGTTTTGTTTATCGTTCTATTGTTATGCATATATTTTAATGTGTGTGTTAAGGTTTCAACTTGGATTATAATAAGTGTTCGATCCTTACAGTTGAAATCTCACAAATTTACATGATATTAGAGCAAGGTTCACATGTTGATGGTCAAAGTCCAGATGGATTCCATGTAACCCATGAGTATTCACATGTTCTTTAAAAGGTGTTGTGCGGCGGAGAGACCCTAACCTCGGGTCACATTGGATCGACGCCACCTACCTCCATAGGCACGCCCCATCTGAGGTGTAACATCCGCAAACCCGGGCTAGTTGATTAGCGGGTTAGCGGCAGGTGATTTTGTATTTACTTTGCGTAAGCTGATTTTATGATTAATTGATTAAGTGTTGGATTAAATTGCATGTATATATTTATGAATATATATATATATATATATATTTAGTTACTCGAGTTAAAAGAATTAAAAGAAAGAAAAAGTTATGTGATGTGTAGTATGTGATGTATGTATGTGTAAGAAAGTATGTATGTATGTAATATGTATGCATGGATGCATGTTGTATGAAAGAAAAGGATAAGAAATGAATTTGGTGCCACCTCCTGCTTTGAATAAAAGAGTATGTATACGTGGGTTTCATATCTCCAGCACATATTTAAAGTGTGAAAGTGTGTGTGTTTGCTAAAAAAACCTTCCCGTTGAAGAAAGCTTCAAAAAGTTGCCAACTTGAAATCCTAAGATCAAGATCTTGTGCGTTTTTATTCAAAAGAAAGGTAAAATAGTGTTTATAGATTGATATGATTCATGTTGGTGTGTTTAGATATTGAAAAGCATGAATTTATGTTGATACACCATTGTTGATGGTGGAAGAAGCTTGGTAAATGGGTTTTGAAAGATTTGTTGTTATGAAAGAGTACAAACATGTTTTTAGTGATATATATGCTTGTTAAATGTTAAATATGTGTTTTGGTGGAAATATTATGAAGTTGGAATGAGATTTGGAGGAATTAGACTGAAAATCCGACACTTTGAAGAAAATAATAATCTGGAATTATGCCCGTAGCGGCGCGGCGCGACATTCATAAAAACCGGTTCTTGAGTTATCGGATTGTGAGAATCCGATTGAGACAACAAACCGACTTGGAAATCCAAAAGTTAGTGAAATCCGACCATAAATCCGAGACTTGTGAAGACCAAACATTGAAATCCGCACCCAAATCCGATTCCAAGTGAAATCCGATTGTTTGTTCTCGGTTTTGAAATCCGAGTAGCGTCGCGGCGCGACACTTGGTTTGGTCGCGGTGCGACAGGCCATTTTTAAGGATTTTGTGTATTTTGCTATGTATTCATGTGGGATGTGATGGGTTATTATTTATATGATTATTGTAAGTTGTTTTCAAGTTATATAGAGATATAAATATATATTATGGATATATATTTATCAGAGATTGACTTCGGTTTGTTGTGTTCTTAGGATTTGCAAAGACTCAGTGATATTAGACAACCGAGCAGACGGGAACGTGGATTGAGGTGAGTGGAAGTGTACTCATGAGTGGTGATGGCGGTAACATTTGTGGTTACATGAATTGAGATATTGTTACGATTTGGATTTACCATGGTAGACTGTTTAGTCTAAGTTGACATGATAGACTGTTGAGTCTAAGTTGCCTTGCTAGACTGTTTAGTCTAAGTTGCCTTGTTAGACTGTTTGGTCTAAGATGCCATGCTAGACTGTTTAGTCTAAGATGCCATGATGAACTATTTAAGTTGAATTGCCAGTATGGAAAGTGTTACTTGATATGTGTCGACAGACTGTGTAAATGTGATTCGTTGATTGTTGCTTGTTGATTGGGATTGTTTGGATTGTTGTGTGGCCGGTGCACATGGTTTATTATGTGTGCACGTGGCGAGTACGCATGGTTAATTATATGCGTGCATGGTTGGGGGTCAGCTATCGCATGTTTTGGGCTGAGCTATCTGCTATTGGTTGCACAGTTCTAAACCTTTGCTTTGGCCCTCATCGGTTGCAAGTTCTGCAGAGTCGCCGTTCCTCTAGTGATTAGATTGGCTTGTGATTGATTGTTTGATCTGTTGAGATCGGTTCGCTTGTGCAATTGGTGATTGCTTGTGCTTGTTTGAGGATACTTGTTTGTAGCTTCCATTCACTTAGCTTTGTTTCCATTCACTTAGCTTTGTGCTAATTCCCCTCAGTTGATTGCTTTTTGCAGGTCTGGCTGTTTAGCTTTGTTTGTGGGGAAGGGAAATTTGACCAATACTTTGATATTAAGTTTTGAGAAGAGACGAGCCATGTTTGTAAATATTTTGTAACACAACTTAATGTGATGTTTGTAAAAAATACTTTGTACTTTGTATTTGATTAATGAAATCAGTTAACGCTTCCGCAGCGGTTTAAAAAAAATGGCTTGAGAATTTACGGTGTTACATGAGGGGATGCGTTAAGTAATGTCTCATATCAAACGAAAAGTGACTTTGTAATATGCTTAATAATGGTTATGACTACTCTACTCATAGCTAGTTGGTTTTGAGTTTGAACCCACAAACTTACATGGTATGAGAGACAGATTAAATCATGGAAAGCCAAACAGTCACAGACACTCCACGTAACTTATAAGTATCCACGTGTTAGATATAAAAGCACACCATACGTTAGAGACGTGTTAAGTATTGTCTCACATTAGACGAGTGTGACTTTATAATATGCTTAATAAGGGTTATGGATTACTTCCTTCATTACCGATTGCTTTTAAGTTAAAACCCTACGTACTAATATGATGCTTCGTTAAAAATTTCTTATTAGATTGTAGTTAATTTTATAGAAGTTCCAAACCTGATGCTACATTGAATTCTAATAACAAACATGTGACTTGGTAAAAATAGTCATCGGTATTTATTTTATATTCTGGTTAAAGTTTGGTCTAGACGTTCCAACAAATTCATGTTTTTGTAAACAAGGATAAATATGTCAAAAATTAAGTTCTAGCAAGATGTCATAATTACAGGTACAAAATTAACGCCTTGTTTTCGAGTTTTAAAAGAAGGAAAGGGAAGGGAAAGAAAGGAAAGAAAATAAAGGAAAGGGAAAGATGTAAAAACTTCTCTTCCCAATCATCCCAAAAGTAAGAGAATTTTTTTTAAGATATAAAATGGTAAAATCGCCCCTCTCAATCTCTCCCAACGCTTTCCTTCCATTTATAAAAAAAACCCAAGAACACAATGTCTCATTTCTTTCCTTAGTGCTTCTTTCTTTCCACTCCTTAAAATAACTCGAGAATAGGCCGTAAGGAATTTGTAAGAGAGACTTACAACATCAACCCATCCAATTTAACTAGTGTTATACACGAACGTTGTCCGGGACCGTTTTCCTAATGCATACATACATACATTATATATGGATGTGTGTGATGTATGTCTTTATTCATGATCAACGTCATTAATAAATCTAAAATATTTAGTACATGTTTAATTATATATTTTTGTGTAATGTAGGAGAGTTTCGACATTATATTATTAAAAACATGTATGAAATCGTACATTTTTTAGAACTGAAAGACGAACGTCGTTAAGCGAATCTACAAACTACGAGTATGTTATGAAAAAAATATAAACAAAATAACTTTAAATTAACACAAGAAGAAGCATTGTGAAATTTGTATCTACTTCAAGATCGCACATGTACAACTCTATAATAATCGTTAACGAAAGTGGCAGCGGCAGACAACGGTGTGATCTTGGTCATGCAGTGGGGGCATTGATTGGAGTTAGAAAATTAATTTAGAGTTTATTTGTTCATTTTACTCTTTTCATTAAAAAAACATAATGAAAAAATAAATGGATTAATTAGATTGGTTTTTGCAATAATTTTGGTTTTATTTTCTTATATAATAAAAAGAATGAAATTGTTAAACATGTTTTTATATTAATTTCATCTCTTCATTTTATATCAATGTCATCACCGATCATCACTACTGTCACTGATATCCACACCGTTGTTGTACTACCACAAAGAACACCTTTAAATTAAACATGAGTGTTTGTCCAGTAAAAAAACCTAACCACCATTGTACACAATGTTGATCCATGATGCTGGATTACGCATATGTTATCTATGTTAATATTCTTAGATACTTATATGTAAATATTCAATAGATAATCTTTTAATATAAATAAAAGACTAATTTGATAAAATTTATTAGACGATCTGAACCATTCATTTAAAAAATATTTAATCTTGACAATTCATTAACTTAAAATCAAAAAATCAATTTTGACGTTTTAGAGTCAAAATAATTAGAGATAATTTCATATATGCCTTTATTAAATTATATAAAATCGTATTTGCCCACCTTAATTTACAAATATCATATTTACCCTTTCTAATATTTCAAAATATCATAATTAACCAAATTCTTAGTTTTATCATTCTAAAATATTTTATAATCATTTTAAATCCTTTTTAATTATATCAATGACGTTTAACTTTATTACCCTTGACTGTAACAATAATGATTGATGAATTATATAAGAAATACAATCACATCTCTTTATATCATGATACCACGTTTCTGTCGTCAAGTCTGCACTCCCACTCGCGTCGATATTTCCACTTCTAGTTAGAGTGTTGATGTCGTACGTTGTCATTTTTTAAATTCTCATTTAATTCGCGTTTTATTATTATTTAATACGTTTTTATTAATGTTTAATATTTAGTATCGTTTAAACCAACCTATGTATCACACGGGCATTTAGACTAGTCATATAATGTTAATGTAACCTTTTACTTAAAATAATATTTTTTTAGAAAAAGTACAATAATATGAAGGTCAAATAAAAATGAACAAAATACTCATTAATTGAACATAATCTTTAAGATTAAAAATTTTGAATGTTAGAGACATTTTTACAAATATTGGGTTAATATCTGACTTTTGTTTATTATATGGTCAACATTTAATGAGAAACATTTAATAATATGGGTGTCAAATCGAAGAGAATAAAATAATCAAAAATATTGATATAATTTTTATATATTATAATTGTTTAATGTTAAACATATTTTTATTTTAAAAATATAAAGGAAATGTTTGACTTGGTATTAGATGTATCTTAACAATATAAATCTTGTAGTTATGTAATATTTGACTTGGTCAATGTGTAAACGCCATGTCATATTTACAAGTCATTATTGACGTCATCATTTAAATGCCACCTAATCAGTTCTCTCTGTTCCGTAAACAGTATATAGTATACAAAACGATTGAAAAAACTTCAAGTTATGGAAGCTTCCTTAACAAATTCACATAAATAGCATCCATCTTATATATTTATTAAAATTGGGGTTCTCAATTAAAAATTTTTATTATTAACATCAAAACCAAATGTTTAGTCAGTAGTGAAAGTATAACAGGATCGTTATTTCTATTTACGTTTTAAACAAACTTTATTACATTAATTAATTAATAATAGTTAATAAATTAAATAAGTTTATTTGAGTAACAATCTAATATATTTTGAATAACTTAAATCAATTTGACCGTATTATATACCGGTAATTAACTTCAATTTTATTTTGATTATAGAAAAAGGAAATTAAAAAAAAACATGATACACTCCTTAATTTTGAGAAAATTTGACGAATTGATCGAATCAATTTGGATAATCGTTTGATAATATATAAACTTTTTCTAAAAGTAATTATTCGTATTTCACAATATTACTTTTAACGAGCATGTTATTTTCGAGGGAAAATATGGGTCGCGTCTTTCGGTAAACCACAATTACCTAAAACGATTGTGCATTTCGCACCTCCTAAACCTGTATTAGTTTTTCTTGAAAACCTCATTTGGTCTCCAATAAACTATAAATAACTAAAATATAGTTAAGTTGATGACACTAAAATCACCAACATTTTATTATTGAGAATACTCATAGGCACCACATCGATGAATTAATTACTAGCTTAATACCCCATGTATAAACACGAGAGATTGATAATGTACATTTTAAACATTTATAGTGTGAAACCTTAAACATATACTAAATCTATATATCGATAACATATCAGAAATATTAATGAAAATCGGAATATGAATAAAGAAATTTATATATTCATAGATTTGTGCAGATATGTGTTAGTGAAATTAGGAATTATGAATTAATATGAAATATGATAGTTGTCGATAAAAATTGCTCATAAATTTGTGATAATGGGTGAATCAAGACTTGGCTTTGAAGAATGATTTTGAACGAGACGAGACCCAATTAAAAATACAGGTAACTCATTTCTACTTAATATCCGTAATCAATTCAAAATTTACAAATAAAAACATTTTAATGTAAGAAACTCTTAGTTCATTAATCTTTTTAAAAAATAAAAAAATAATTAATAAAAAGTTTATAAAAATAAAATAATAACAACAATATTTTTCTTTTAATATATATTAAAAATTTAATACCCATCCTTATTCTCAAAATCAAAGCGCGTAAACCAAAATCAAAATTCGCTTCGTAGTTCCAAAATCAAAACACTCCCCCTCCCCCTCGGCTCTCAGTCCCTCACCCTCTCCCTCATCTCTCCACGCAGTGAAACATATACACAGAGTAGTTAACAATGGAGGAAAGCTCGAGTTTGAAGCTGATAATGGAGAAAGGACCCAGACAAGGGGAAACCCTAGAATACACATCTCGCTCCCTCGTCAAAATTGGCCGTGTAGTTCGTGGAAATACCATCGCAGTTAAAGACGCCGGTGTCTCCTCCAAACACATTTGCATCCAATTCGATAATGAATTGAACGAATGGACTCTCTCTGATCTCGATTCTTCCAACGGTACCATTTTAAACGGCCAAGTTCTTAAGCCTAATGTTCCTTCCGGTCTTAAGGACGGCGACTGCATTAAGATCGGTGAGTTAACTTCAATAATTGTCAAGTTTGGAGCTCTGTCGCAAAGGTACCCTAAGCGTGAGAAAAATTTCGGAGCTGAAGCTGCCACTGTTGTTGAGAGGGCAGGGTTAGATGTGAATTTGGGGGAAACTGTGGTGGAGCAACCAGTAGAGAAGCGAAGCTTGCGTAGTAGGGCTAAGAATGCTGTAGATTCGAAGGATGAGGGGGAATTTTTGAGTTCTAGGAGGACACTGAGGAGTTCCAAAAAGGAAGAGAAGGTAAATTTCATTCCTACTTTAAAGCAAATTCCTGAAAATCTGAATGTAGATGTAAGCAAAACAACAGATCTTTCTGTTCCTATTGAACCTAAAAAGACACGAGGCAGGACTAAGAAGCTGCCAGTGCAGCCTCCTGAGAAATCTGATTTAGTTGAAACACAACTAGCAGATATTGTTGTTCCAATAGATGGAAGAAGCACCCTAAGAGGGAGAAAACGGTTGCCGTTGGGAAATGTAGAAAACAGTGGTTTGGAGGTGAAATTGAACAATGCCAACAAATCTGAAGGAAACAAGGCCACTTCTGATATATCTGTAGTGGAGAATGTAGAAAACAGTGGTTTGGAGGAGAATTTGAACACCAACATTGAATCTGCTCACGATCATATGGCAGAGAAATCGGTGTTGATACAAGAACGCTGTGAAGGAAAGGAATTTGTGGTTGATGAAAGTTTACTAAAGGGTTCATCAGAAGTAGCAGATGTGGATAAGGGAAAGGCAGTGACAGAGGAGTTTGAATGTAGGCAAGATGATTATGAGGGTTTGGTGAAGAACACTGGCACTGATAACGGTCGGTGGTCAGATTTGGAGAAGATGACATTGGGGGATTTTTTTGATTACTTAGAAGTACAACTGCCTAAAGAGATTTATGACAAGACGGAGAAAATCATTTCAGATTTGGCAGAAAAGACCCGAAAATGCCATGAGTTTAGGCATCAAAAGAAATTATAAGGGCAAAGGTGCACTTGCTATGGACTAGTTGATGGACGATTGTGAAGAGAATATATGTAACTTTCAGCACTAATTTTCTCAGAGTAATCAAGCTATGTTCAGTCTGTATCTGTTGGCTCCTTTTTCCCTTCTGTTTTGCAACAGCACCATACTTTTAGTGGTTTATTAACACTTGGTTTTAGGCATTCACGTGAAGATTGAAGTGTGAACAACCAGTTAGCCAGTTAAGTTTATGGTTAATAAGTTTTGATTGTGCTATATGTTGATTGATATACGTTTATTAGAAATTTAGCTCTTTTAAATTCCTACCATGTGATATTCAAGGTTTTTATCTGACTGCTGCAGAACTTAATCAACTTATAAACGCAAGTGCAAAATTTTATTGTGAGATTTCCTGTTGGTTTCAACATGATCAATGATATAATTTCATTTATTTCTTGTTTTCTGAAAGCATTTCATTCTAACACTGTTTGTGTACTGATGCAAAGTTGTATCATAAGTGGTTTTGATCGACCTAAAAGTGAGCAAAGTTGTTTATAGAAAGATAAAGAGCAGAATTTTGAAATAAACCCATTAATACCTTTCTATATTCAGTTTTCTAGATACATGTTTTCGTTCTTGGCAGCCTTAAGCAGATTGATATGCTCTTGAGCTTTAACCTTAACTCAATTGACTTAAAATGGTTTTCCATTCTTCCTCTTTTGGACTGTGGGGGTTTCAGTATCATTTCTGTTTTTGGTTTCCGTTGACGTGGTTTTGATACTGATGAAGCTCTTAGAAGAACAAACATATTAACGAATTGCAAGAGGTGAATAGGTGATGTGAGTTGCAAAAAAGGCAGTATCTATTTAAATACATTTAAATAGTATGTAATTAAAAATCTATGATCCAATACATGCACATATATAATATATACACCATAATTTCATGCTGACCTTTTATTTTGAACAGGCATTGCATTTTTTTATGCTTGTACTTCTTCATAGGTGGAAATTAATCCAATACTAACTCAGGCTAATTGAAAACTGCCATTTTCACTGCTGAATTTTTGGTTCTGACTTTGTTTCCATTAGGAGTAATTGGGTTGCTACTTCAGTTTGTTTTTCCATTCAAGTTCAGTTTGTACATGGGGTATCGACATGGCATATGCACTCGATCTTACTAGTGTGTCTATGTTTTTTACATCAGCGGTGACTGAAAACATTCATCACATATACACACAACTGCTATAACAGGCATCCTACTTTGACACAAAACCATGTACTACCTGACAGGCAGAGGTGCATGAAGCACAAAAGATAGAGCGTATAATGGAATTTGCATAGTGGTAAGCATCTTTGTACATTTTCTCTTGTCCAATTTATCCTTCCGGGTAATGCTCCCTTATCATTCTTAGAAACGAAATCATGAGTAGTTTGTTTTATTATTAAACTTAGAGGTGGCAAGATGGGCAGGTTAGGTAATAAATCAAAACAGATATGGCCGTTTGGGTTTAAACGGATCATGTTCTATATGAGTTGAAATGGGTGGGTTGACCCTCAAACACATTTTTTGGGGTCCATTTATCATATTGTTCTTATTAAAAATGATTGGTTATTTATGTTTTACAGGGACAGTACTATAATCTAAATCTTTGAAAAAAAGATGGGTAAAATACATTGAAATGTAATCCAACTATACACGTCTTACTTTTCGTATATCAAAACTTAGCCAAACTTTTAAAACTCACTTTTGTAATGTGATCGACTTTTTGTTATTAGCATGTTTATCTACCAAACTTTGTCATTTTTTTCCTATTTGTATGTAACCAAATTACAACAAAAGGTAACTTTTGTTAGTTGAGTACATCAAAAGGTAGGTTTCGGAGTACAATATACAATATATAGCAAAATGTGTATAGTTCGACAAATTTTAGTGTAGTTTGCCTTAAAATGATTTAGGAAGTTGTATGCATCAGAAATGGACTTCGGGTGACTTCTAACCCGTTCCTTTTAGCTAAGTTAAAAGGCATGTCCCATGATTTGAACCTTTACTTAAACTTAACTCCAAAGTGTTGCGGAATTTCATTTTCTTACTTTTTTCAAAAACTAACTCATGTAGGCCCTACCTTACTTCTAGCTACTAGACATTACTTGTACATTTTGCTGTTTTTGTAGTTACTTTCAGATAATCTGCTTCCTTTGACCTTTCAAGGATGCAGACAGTTCCTATGTTCTTGCATGTTAAACATTGATGCTCATAATCCAATGGTGTGGCCTAAATGATGATGTCCGAATGCGTGCCACTAGTAATCCAGAAGAATTTGCACCACCAACACTTTCGCAGGAAATTTATGTCTATCTTTAAGGAAGAGTTAAACAGTCCCAGAGTGAAGCTATAGTCAAACAAACACAAGCAATTCTTTGGTATATCATTTCTTAAGTATATTTGAAAGTTATTCTTTTTAGGAAGATAATATTCGTTTGTGGCATTTTTAAAACAGCCAGCACTCTTGTTCATGTTTGCTTCAGCAATGAGAATATAGTTAAAGATGCATACTTGATTGACGAACAGGGTTGGGTTTCTGTAAGCTTAATAGCAGGCTTCAAAAAGGTTAGTACCTTTTTTTTGGGGGGCAAATCTTTACTTTATAGCAGTTAAACTTTTCGTACTGATGGACATCTTTATGATCAATTGATATATCTCGTATTTAAATGATCTCTGTCGAAACTAATTTTATATCTATCCTAAAGTGAATGTTTTGTAGTTATATGCAACATAACATGAACTAATTGGAATAAGTTATAGTATTTGATCAATCTACAACATGTTCCTCTGATTAATAACTCATTTTCAAACAAGTTCATAACTCGCTCTTTAGCATGTCTTCTGTCAATCTATCATGATAATATCTTTAAACGAATGGCTGCAAATGAATATTGAGAACAATATACTGCTTAAAAAATGAGAATTATGAATTTCAATATATGTTGGCTTCTCTACCTGTCTCCTTTCCTTTCTGAACTCACTCTTGTAACTTCAGCCCTAAACTGTAGTGGTTTACGTGCTGCAACGAGCTATGATATAAAATTGAGGTTTCCACACTAGTTAAAACCTGTACTCGCAACTTATCTGTTTCCCCCCTCTTTTATGGCCTTGCTTATTGCTGCATGCGATTTGCTGTCATAAATGGTCTCGCTTTGTACTCTAGACTTGTAAGTTGTAACTTTTAACATGAACTAAATGAAGAAGGAACATAAATTTGACATTGAGCAACCATGGCCTATATCTTGTTGAGCATAGGACATTTATTAAATGGGCAGAGTGCTCGAAAATACAACAAATTATGCCTAAATTTTATATATTTATTGCCGACGGTGAGTGAGAGTTTAAATTATTTTAAGCCGTTGGATAAAACCATACTCGATCCTGACCGTGTTAAATACGCAAGAATCCACCGTGAGCTCCACCACAGCCGATCAGTACATCTCATCTCTGTTGTCCTTCTTTATTTCATAGAGTAAAGATGTTTACACTTTGTAACTTCCTATGATTTCTAGCATTGTAAATTGATTGTTCTGGATGCAAACTTTAATGATGTGGATTCATGATGAATCAATATGTTAAAAGGGGATACTTAAGTTTCCATATTTGATGTTGGATAGGCACTTGATCAGATTTATATAAATTTGCAATAGCTTTTGAAAGATGAACAGTATTTTATAACAGCGTTTAGGTTTTAGAAAAAAATGTATATTGCGACTGTGGAAGTAGGAAAAAAAGAACATTAAACTTGGAAGACTTGAATATGCCATTTCGTGCTAATTAACTTTGCTTTCCTATTAAAACATCCATATGAACGTACGTGTATGCTTATATGATCTCTTATTTGTTGTTCTTATTAGTTTTTTATTTGTTCAGATTTATAAAGATCGTATTTGAGCATATTAATACTACTGACTGGATAGGAAACTTGGTTGGGAGACCTGTTGGAAACAAACCTCAAAGGAAACACCAAGAGCTTTTCATAGTATTGTGTTCAATAATGTTATTATAAATCACATATATCATTATATCGTTTATTATAAAAATTATTTGGTTCGCCCAGGGCATTAAATACTTCAGGACTGGCTCTAAGGCAAAGCAGTTTGACACGAAGTAGTCCAGTCACTACGGTTTTAAAGATGGTGAAATTAGGGTAAGATTAGACCAGACTCCAGAGAGGATGCTCCTGACATGTAGCAATTAAAACTCCTTGTCATCGATTTGAAGATGATCTTGAAAACCGAGTTTGATGGGAGGAGTTCCGGGGAGATGTTCAACGAAGCATATATTATTAGCATTGGCTTTTGTCATTTGATTGGAAAGCCACTTGGATGCATCAGGAGGTTAGTTTTTACTTTTCACTTTTTGTGTATGGGGTTGTTTAATGAAACTTTAAAACTAAACAACATTGTTTATCTAATCGATGATCGTACCTAGGGGTGAGCACGGTTCAAAAACCGGACCGGACCGAAATCCGAAATCTATAAAAAACTAGGATCGAAGACCGGACCGACCAGTTCCGGTCCAGACCGGTCTCGGTCCGGTTAGTCGGTTTTTTCGGTCTATTGTTTGTTTTATACACTATATTAAACAAAACCGGACCGGACCGAAACCCAAAATCTATAAAAAACAAGGACCGAAGACCAGACCGACCAGTCCCGGTCCGGACCGGTCTCGGTCTGGTTCGGTCCGGTTCGTTGGTTTTTTGGGTCTATCGGGTCGCATGCTCACCCCTAATCGTACCCTTCAATTCTGAGAATCTGGCTTCCTTTTCTCGAGCACTGTTGTTAAGGATTATAGGCATTTCTTTTATGATTGTCTCAAAGTTATAGCATTTCCTTTTTTGGTAGATTACGAACCCATCTTTTCCTTTATTTTTTTCACTAAAGAATAATGATCATTATTTTGATTTGCTCCGTGAGTGTATTGAGGTGTATTTTTACATAAACATTCTTTCATATAAAATATAAAACTTTTTTGAATAGAAGTTTACAAAAATAGAATTAAAAAACTAATGATATATTCACTTTTTTGTGACAGAAAGCAGGTGAAGATGTTGACATTTCTAACGTGTTTATTCACTATGTGTTCCTAATATGGAGATGTATGTATCATTTCTGAAATGTGGTTCTTTTTATTTTATAAATTATGGTATAAAAGATATAAAATCAAATATAAATGTCTTTTGGACATACCCGAGCACCGCACGGGTATTAAACTAGTTGTAATTGTATACAACCAACTTCATTATGTACCTAAAAATACCATCAACTTTCATTTTTGGTACGTTGTACGCAATTAACCTGCTATCACAGGTTTAACTACCGTTTACACCTTCTTTAGTTATTTTTTACTTTTTAATATATTTAATTTAAAAACTCCTTGGATGTTTATTTTTTATCACTTGTATATGTGAAACATGATTATTGAAGGAAATATGCTCGATATGTTGCTAAATTCATTATCTTCTAAATCTGTTTCAAGGATTCGTTTCATTCCTTTGGAAGCAATTGTTCATCTGTTCTTTACGAACCCTGATCGCGTGTTCATAGAAATCGTGTAATCTGTTTATCGATATGGAAGCCCTATCGATTAATGGAAATTCCAAGCAAACCACTATAATTGATTTCAAGAAAACTATGCCCTCATCATCTATAGTCGATGTGTTCATCATCATAGATCGAGGGTTGTTGTTATGTTGTGTTCGTCCTAAATAGAGGTGGTTCGGTTATCTTGTTTTCATCCCTGAATCGAGGGGTTCGATAATGTTGTTTACACCTGCAGATCTCGATTCCAGGTTTGAGTTTCATTCCAAATTTGAGTTCGTTTTACATTTGTTTGAATTAGGGTTATAATATGTTCATATTTTCATATTTGCTTGATTTAGGGTTACGATTTTAGGTTGATGTTCCAATTGATTTTTGTTTGCAATTAGGGCACCAAGATTTGAGTTTATGTGTTCGATGTGTTTAATTTCCCCATTTTCTTGCAAACGGTTTCCATATCCATTTTATTGCAACCGGTTGTGTCTCTTAAGGTTTTTGTTGAACATCAAGAACATGTTGAAGATACGAAGAACACCAAGTATTCAAGAACATAAAAATTAAAAAAGGTACTTGTAACCGGCTTTGTGGGTAAGAGATTTCATACAGTGTACTAAAAATGAAAGTTGATGGTATTTTGTTACAAAATGAAATTGGTTGTATACAATAACAGTTTAGGCATAGTTTGTTGTATTTTCGCGTACTTTACTCTGAATAAATTATATAGTAAAATAATAGAAGAAATGTCAAGAATATATTCAACATTTAATCACTTCAGCTAAAAATCACGCTAATATAGTTACAATATAACTAACTTAGAGTGGCAAGGGTTTGATTATCGATAACATGTGAACTTTATACAAATTTAGAATTAATTAAACACTTAAGTTTGACAAATTACATCATTTTTTTTGCTTATATGTTTAAATTTTGGTTTCTACCTTATTTAGTTTAAAAATAACTCTAGCCTACCATTTTGTAATTTTGCATAAAAAATAATGAGTTTAGCAAGTAAAATAATCAATTATTTGCCCATATTTGTGGCTACTATAAAACAATAAAAAATATAACTCAAATCCATATTCTGAAATAATGAAGCGCATTAAGTTAGAAACCGATACCTATTGGTTTGGAAAAGTACATAAATGATATTACCGGTTATAGTTCGATTTGGGGTCACAACCGATCCAAACAATTCCATGCTCAGTCCTCTAAATCTAAGAAACATGTGTCATATGGCATGCAATAAAGGTGTGATCTTTTAGTTTCTAGCAATCTCCTTGTAAAGTTTATATTTAGATGACATTAGAAAGAGATAAGAATGAGAAGTAAATTCTAACTTACAAGAAACTAACGCCTTGTTCTCGAGTTTTGTTGGTGAAGGAAAAGAAAAGATTTGGAAGGAAACCTTTAAAAATAGTGTTTTTGAGTTTCACTTAGAGAAGGAAAGGAAAGGAAATGGAGGGGTTTGGAGGGGGAATGTAGGCTTATTTTGATGTTAACTCTCTCCTCCCAAAATTGGGATGATTTGGAAGGAAAGGAATTCCTTTCCTTTCTTTTCCTTTCCTCCGCTACTTAAACTCGAGAACAGGGTGTAAGAAAACACTAAGACTACAACTCTTACCCACATTCACATAAGCTAATTCATTATCCGTCAGCACTTGCACCACATTTTTTTCACCAACTTCCTCAACCATTTTACGAAGAACGTGAAACAAGAAATCTGTATCCTCTGAAACATCAAGTGGTTTCATATGGGTGTGCATGGTTCGATTAGGGACCATAACTGATTTTTGGTTAATTTTATTTTATAACCCATTGGATTGTGGTTAACTGTGGTTATCGGTTAATTTTTGGTGGTTTACTTATGAAACCAGTTAAATGTTCTTTTCAAATTTCGTTCCGGTTCTGGGTAAAAACCCGAAGCTGGTGGAACCAAAAATCAAAATAAGAAGAATATAGGACTTGAGAACCGACTGAAAAGTGTATAAATCGTCCGGTTCGATATTGGTTTTGATTTAGCACCGGTTGGTTCGGGCCAAATTGTTTTGTTTCTCATTCCTATAGCCAAGTAATTAAAGAAATATAGAAAAGAAGTGAAAACCCCAAAAGGTGAAGACTTTGGTTTTTGTTATCGTAAAAAACTAAAAACAACAAATAGACTATATGGGGAGGGTTCAAACGAGAACTGTTTTTCGTACGAGAATTGCGAGAACCAATCTTGGCTGTTCATCTTGGTGCATGTAAGGAATTCATGGGTGGGCAATCCAATGGAAGGAGGGAGAATTGGACGGCTAAGATTGGTTCTCACGGTTCTCGTACGAAAAACAGTTCTCGTTTAAACTTTTGCCTAGACTATATAGTTATGGATATGACATATACCATATTTAAGTTTATAAATTGAAATGGTTCAATTTGGCTATGTCAGTTAACCAAATATCTATTACCATAACTGAACCATTAAATTAGGTTATGAGAAATAACCATAAGCACTTCTCCGATATTTTGTTTGGTTTGGTTATTTTTGTAATTTTCAACCATAATTCTCTTTCTTTTCTTTGAAAGAGAAAATAAATCAAGTATGAGAAAGTTAGTTTTTAAATTCAACAAATACTCCTGTAATACCCATTTGTTATTAATGTAACTAGCTAACACCCTGTGTATAAACATATGGATGATTAAATTTATTTTTAATTTTTTTTGTTTTTTAAATTACTAACATGTATAGGAAATAAAACTGTCAAAAATACATAGAATATATAATGTATTTAAAAACTTAGTAAATCTAAACAAATTCGGAAATTCATATATAACATCGTCATCATATTTTTTGTTAAACTTCTTTATAAACAATATTCATGGTTTTATTAGTAGGGTTGTCTACTTCATCACAAATTAGAACTTTCAAACCATCCTTACTCATCACTCTAGAAACCGTTACATATAACTGTTGAGAATAAATATTTAATTAATATAATAATAGAAATTATGAAATATGTGGAAATAATATATATATGATTTATATCGAAGATTGAAGATTACCTGTTCATCTATGAAGATCGTCTCAAGACTAGATAGATTTCTTTGATTGTCATTAAAAAAGTTCTTCCACATGAGAATTACCTTTATTTTGATGATATAATGAACGGATTTACCTTTTATATCTTTTAGAAACGTGAATCTATCTCGTTTCTCTACTATATCATTGTTAGCTTTAGAAGTAGGAATCGCCATCGAAAACAATGAAATGTAAAGCTGAGAAAGAATTGTAAGTAGAATTCGAAATAAGAAAATGAATTGAACTAATCATGTTAGATACTATTCTATATAACCTAAAATATAAATATTTGAAAATTATTTAATCTGTTGATAATCTTATCGAAATCCAAATCTTATATATATCATAACAAACAAATCTTTGAATTAGTCTGGATAAAATTCAAACTTGTAAATATTAACTAATATTCAAATTAAAATTACTTATAGAATAAATACTATCTTTTAACAAATTAATCTATTAAATTGGTTAGGATAAATTTTAAAATTAGTTAGTTAGGATAAAATTCAAATTCGTAAATAATAACTAATATTCAAATTATAGAATAAATACTATCTTTTAACAAACTCATCTATTAAATTGGTTAGGATAAAATTTAAAATTAGCTAGTTAGAATAAAATTCAAATTTGTAAATATTAACTAATATTCAAATTACGTATAGAATAAATACTATCTTTTAAAAAACTAATCTATTAAATTGGTTAGGATAAATTTTGAAATTAGTTAGTTAGGATAAAATTCAAATTTGTAAATATTAACTTATATTCAAATTCAAATTACGTTATAGAATAAATACTATCTTTTAACAAACTAATCTATTAAATTGGTTAAGAAAAATTTTAAAATTAGTTAGGATTTTCTTCAAGCTTTAAATTATGTTTTGTAAATATACTTCGGTTGTCTCTGATAATGATTAAATACAGCAACAAACCACATTGAACCTCATTTGCAATAAGATATTTTTAAGCGTTTTATCAAAGAGATGGATTCTTTTGGTTTTATTATCTTCACGAACTAAAAAACACCATTTGAATTGACCGGACATAACAATCACTGATTGTAGTATCTTATAATTTATCACTGTAGGTAGAGGTATCATACTATAAAAATGAATTTCATCATAAATAGAGGTTTTAAAAACTTAATTTGATGATATATGATTTGTATGGAATACTGATATCGCGCTAAATATATATAAATATTATGCGATATCGGGTTGGTTTTAGCCGGAAAATGTTTATTTAATTGTAAAAAGATACGTTTACCGTTTCTTTTATGTTTTGCAGGCTAAAAAGGCGAAATATCCAAATAATCAAGAAAAATAAATAAAACCCGAGAAGTCGAGAAAGTAAAAAGAAATCGAGAAAATAGAGGGGCCAAAGAAAGAAAAGAAAAGAGAAAAAGAAAGAAGCCCAAAAAGAAGAAAAAAGAAAGAAAGAAAATTAGTTAAGCCCAAAAGCCCAAAGCCCGAAAGGAAAGATCCGGAGCCAAAAGTGATTGTCGCGGCGCGACATCAAAGTGCGTAGTGGCGCTACAAAGTCTTCCGGATAGGGCCTATGTTCTTGCCACGTGACGTCGCGGCGCGACGCGTTTAGATGACGACAGATTTGGATTTTAAAAGAGTTGGGATCGGGCTAAAACACCTCGTCGCGGCGCGATACTTGGCCGTCGCGGTGCGACACCCCTGTTTTCAGAATCCTATTTAAACGAACTTACAGATCTGAAAAAGGGTTAACCACCCGATTTCTTCCACCATTCCTCTGCTAAATACATCCCTTAACACATCCCAGAAGGCTTGAGCTCGGATTTGGAGGATTAAAGCTACAATTGAAGATTAAAGGCCTGGAATTCTTTATTAATTAGTTTGTTTTAGTTAATTCTTTATTAATTTGATAAAATCAGTTTAGCTCCCGTTTTCCAAGAGTTCGACACCCGACTTACTAACTATAATACGAAATGATTAGGTACACTTGCCTATTCGTGCAGTTTTTAGTAAATAATTCGGTAAAATATAAATTTAAAACTAGTACGTAAAACGCACATCAAGTTTTTGGCGCCGTTGCCGGGGAACGGTCTTAATCTGTTTTTATTAAGTTAATTTAGAGTTAACCGTTGTTTCCTGCGAGTTTCGGCTCAAAAGAAACAAGCTTTGTGTTTATGTCCACTAATCGCGCCGCGACCAGTGCCTGTCGCGCCGCGCCGCGACGCGTTGCGACCAGAACAGAACCTTTGTTTTTTTAATTTTGTTTTGGTTAATTACTCATTCCGGGCCTTATTTAAGATTAGTACTTTAATTAGTAATATCTTCTAGGGTTTTTAGGATAGTGTATGTCCTTAGACCCCACTCCTGATTTCGTTCAGCCTTTTGACGAACCGGAACGCGAATTTCATCGACGCCTACGAGTTAAATGTGAGAGAGAGCGAGCACACATAATGGCAGAGAATATCGACGAATTGTCACTCGAGCAGTACGCAAGCCGTGTGCGCGAGGGCACCGGAGTGGGTATTCACCGGCCTGAAATACCCGAGGAGAGAACCTTCGAAATCAAAGGCCAGTTCCTTCATCTTTTGCGCGAGACTCCTTTCACAGGAAAGGATAACGAGGATGCCAACCAGCATGTCGAGGCCGTTCTCGAGATTGCTAACTACTTCCACATGCCGGGAGTTAGTCGTGACGCTGTTATGCTGCGAGTGTTTCCGATAACACTCCAGGGTGCAGCCAAACGTTGGCTACGATCCGAGCCCACCATCCGTACATGGGATGCGCTCAAAACTCGCTTCATCAAACAATTTAGTCCTCCATCAAAGATTGCTAAAATGAAAATGCAGATTCAGAATTTCATGCAATCTGAGGACGAAACCCTCTATGACGCCTGGGACAGATATAAGGAGATGCTCCAAAATTGTCCACAACATGATCTAAATGCTCACCAGGTTGTCCGGACGTTCTATAATGGTATTAATGTCTGCACTAGACAAATGGTCGATTCTCAGGGACCAATACCAAAGAAAACACCCGCCGCTGGGTACGCCCTGATTGAGGAGATGGCTCAGCACTCCCATCAGTGGCATTCTTCTAGAGATTCTTCCTACTGGAGGAAGACTGCAGCTACCGCCGACTTATCTGATAGCATAGCGGCCCTTAGTGCCAAGCTTGATGCACTAGGGCGTGACATGAAGAAGGTGAATCAAAACATTCACGCTATGCAGGTCGGTTGTGACAACTGCAGTGGACCTCATCTTGCGAGAGATTGCCCATATGACGAGAATGGGGATCTCAAAGAATCTACGTGTTATTCAGCTGGAGATAAATATGATTATCTAGAGGACAAGGCTTTCTTCCGCAATAGGAAGCCAAACTGGAAACCATATCCTGAATACCACAAGGAAATGGAGGGGCGATTCAGGCAGTCTGGTCCAGGATTCTATCAGAGAGACCAGCCAAAGGGACCACTGCCAGAGAAGAAGCCCAATTTCGAGGATATGCTCACGCGCTTCGCAGCAGCATCAGATCAGAGGCATAAGGAGACTGAGGAGTTAGTGAAAAAGATAGGCGTTTCTACTGAGGCCGCATTGAGGAATCAGCAGGCGTCTATCCACAACATAGAGACCCAGATTGGGCAGATCTCTAGGGTTCTCTAGGACCGTTTTCCTGGCACTCTTCCTAGTAACACTGAACCGAACCTAAAGGCCGAAATTAAAGCTGTGACCACCAGGAGTGGAAAAGAAGCTGCAGGCCCACCACCTTCCAGCTCCCATCCCGATCCTATTGAGGCACTATCCACTCAGCCAGATAAAGGGAAGGGAAAGGAGAAGGAGGTCACTCCTGATCCAGAACCTATCCCACCTACTCCATCCGTTCCATCTGTTCCACCTCCAGTTAAACCTTACCGTCCTCCGATACCTTATCCGCAACGTCTTCGGCAAGACAAACAGGATGAGCAGTACCGGAAATTTCTGGAGCACCTGAAATCCCTTCACATCAACATCCCGTTTGTTGAGGCTATGGCACAAATGCCAAAGTATTCTAAATTCATGAAAGACCTTCTTACCAACCGCAAGAAAATGGAAGAAGTGTCGAGTGTCACTCTGAACGATCAATGTTTAGCAGCCATGCTCAATAAGATCCCAAAGAAGATGACTGATCCTGGGAGTCTTACTTTGCCATGTCAGTTTGGCAATCTACCCGTGAGTCATGCACTTGCTGACTCGGGAGCGAGCGTGAACCTTATGCCATATTCTTTCTTTGCCAAACTAGATTTGCCCGAGCCTAAATCCGTTCGCATGGCTATACATCTGGCAAACAAGTCCGTCACTTATCCACGCAAGATAGTGGAGGACTTGCTAGTTAAAGTAGACAAATTCATCTTTCCTGCAAACTTTATCGTTATAGATATGGAGGAGGATGATACAGTTCCCATCATCTTGGGCAGACCCTTCCTGAGTACAGCTCGTGCATTATTCGATATTCATGAGTCACAGCTGACACTCAGGGTAGGCACAGATGCTATCACATTTGGGATTGATAAATCCATGAAACATTCCAAAATCTGTGATGATTCTGCCTTCTTTGTGGATATAGTTGATATCCTTCTTGAGAGCGAGCTACAGAAGTTCGACACACAGGGAGATGAAGGGCAGATGCCACTGGGGGAAGGTCTCTTGGATGCTGAGAGAGACCTGGAGGAGTTGGAGAGGCTGCTGGCAGAAGGGCCAGAGCCAAGTTCTGATGTGCAGGATTTTCAGCCGTCGCGGCAGGTTGCATCATCGCACATAGAGGCCGTTGAAGTAAAGGAGGATCCAGAACCTCCTGACATATCTAAGGAGGCACCTCCACTCTCGGGTCCTACTCCTGAGCTCAAGGTATTACCTCCACACTTGGAGTATGCCTATTTAGGGGAGAATTCTACATTCCCCGTGATCATATCATCGGCACTATCCGAATTTGAGAAAATCCAACTTGTCGATGTCCTGAAACAACGGAAAAATGCGATCGCCTGGTCCATTTCCGACATCAAAGGAATCAATCCATCATACTGTTCGCATAAGATCCTCATGGAAGATGATTCCAAACCGGTAGTCCAAACTCAGTGCCGTTTAAATCGTAAAATGCAAGAGGTTGTGAAGAAAGAAATTGTCAAACTCTTAGACGCCGGTATGATTTATCCGATTTCAGACAGCCCGTGGGTTAGTCCAATCCACGTGGTTCCTAAAAGGGGAGGAATGACAGTGGTAACTAATGAAAAGAATGAACTCATTCCTGCCAGGACTGTCACCGGCTGGCGAGTGTGCATTGATTACCGAAAATTAAATGATGCCACTGGTAAGGACCACTTTCCCCTCCCATTCATAGATCAAATGCTTGAACGTCTTTCTGGTAATGCATTTTACTACTTCCTAGATGGGTTCTCTGGTTACTTCCAGATTCCCATCACACCTGAGGACCAGGAAAAGACGACCTTCACATGTCCATACGGGACGTTTGCTTACCAGAGGATGCCGTTTGGTCTGTGTAATGCCCCAGCAACCTTCCAACGATGCATGACCGCCATATTCCACGATATGGTGGAAGATTTCATGGAAGTATTCATGGACGACTTCTCGGTATTCGGAAATTCCTTCAACTCGTGCTTATCTAATCTGGACAAAATGCTCGCCCGTTGTGAAGAAACCAACCTTGTGCTAAACTGGGAAAAGTGCCATTTCATGGTACGCGAAGGCATAGTGTTGGGACACAAAGTTTCACAAGCAGGCATAGAGGTGGATAGAGCTAAGATAGACACAATCTGTAAGTTACCACCGCCTACTAATGTGAAAGGGGTGAGGAGTTTCCTAGGCCACGCGGGATTCTATCGCCGCTTCATCAAAGATTTCTCAAAAATCACAAGGCCTCTGACATAACTCCTATTAAAAGACGTTAAATTCAAGTTCTCCTACGAGTGTTTAACGGCTTTAAATACATTAAAGGAGAAACTCACTACTACCCCGATCATGATTGCTCTAGACTGGACCCTGCCGTTTAAGCTTATGTGTGATGCCAGCGATTACGTGGTAGGGGCAGTTCTAGGCCAAAGGGTTAATAATCGCTTCCAACCGATTCATTACGCGAGTAAAACCCTGAAACCAGCTCAGGAGAACTACACTACTACTGAGAAAGAACTCCTAGCTGTGGTTTATGCCTTTGATAAATTCCGATCTTATCTGATTTTATCCAAAACTATCATCTTCACTGATCATTCTCCTTTGAAGTACTTTTTTGACAAACAAGACTCCAAGCCTAGGTTATCCGATGGGTCTTGCTTCTGCAAGAATTCGACATCGAAATCGGGGACAAGAAAGGAGCAAAAAACGTGGCAGCCGACCATTTGTCTAGGTTAGAAAACCCACATCTTGACGAATTACGAGAGTCGGACATCGTTGACCACTTCCCAGACGAGCATCTCATGAAGGTCAGCAATGAGCCTCCCTGGTTTGCAGACTTCGTGAACTATCTGGCTGCAGGGGTTCTCCTGAAAGGTATGACACATCAGCAAAAGAAGAAATTCATGGCAGATGTGAAATACTATTTTTGGGATGAACCCTATCTATTTCGACACTGCGCAGACAACATTATCCGGAGATGCGCTTCGGGAGATGAGGTGAGGGAAATACTGAGGGATTGCCATAGTGGGCCCACCAGGGGACACCACGGTGCGGTCTACACCGCAAAGAAGGTATTTGAAGCCGGATTTTATTGGCCCACCATCTTTAAAGACGCACACACCCTCGTAAAGGAGTGTGATGCCTATCAGAGGGCCGGTAATATATCTTCCCGAAACGAGATGCCCCAACACAACATCCAAGTCTGTGAAATCTTCGATGTGTGGGGTATAGACTTTATGGGTCCATTTCCTTCATCCCGCGGAAATAAATATATCCTAGTAGCTGTCGACTATGTGTCGAAATGGGCCGAGGCACAAGCCTTACCCACTAACGATGCCCGAGTCGTAGTGAAATTCCTAAAGAAGCTATTCTCTCGGTTTGGTATCCCTAAAGCCTTGATCAGTGATAGGGGTACGCATTTCGCTAACAGCCTAATGGAGAAAGCGCTGCAGAAATATGGTGTGAACCATAGATTTGCAACGCCTTATCATCCGCAAACGAGCGGGCAAACCGAGGTTACCAATCGCGCGCTGAAACGAATTCTAGAACGATCGGTAAACGGGAACCGTAAGGAATGGGCAGATAAACTCGATGACGCACTCTGGGCGTTTAGGACTGCCTATAAGACTCCTTTAGGTACTACTCCCTTTAGGTTAGTCTACGGAAAGGCATGTCACCTTCCAGTCGAGGTAGAGCATAAGGCATACTGGGCATTGAAGGCATGCGATCCTGATCTAGATAAAGCACGTGCCAACCGTTTCTTACAGCTAAACGAGTTAGATGAATTACGAAACGAAGCGTACGAGAATTCATTGATCTATAAAGATCGTACGAAAAAATGGCACGATGCACGTCTGAAAGAAATCAAACACTTCGAACCTGGCGATAAAGTTCTTCTATTCAATTCTAGGTTGAAGTTGTTTCCTGGAAAACTCAAAACCCGATGGTACGGCCCATACGTGGTTAGTAAGGTATTCCCATACGACACAATCGAACTACTTGATTCCAAGGGAATTACCTTCAAAGTCAACGGGTACCGAGTAAAGCATTACTTGGAAGCAATGCCCGAAGAAAGGGAAGGTGAGGATATCAACCTCGCTGTACTAAAGCCCTAAGTGGGGGGTGGAGTCCAGCTAAAGACTCGTTTAAAGAAGCGCTTCCGGGAGGCACCCCGTATTCCAGCTTTGTGGGTGTGTTGCCTAAAACCCTCACGAGACTATAACTCGTCCACTCGGGCTGCCGAGGGGTTTAAAGGCTTGTTGCATACGCTAAATGCAACCGTGATTCCTACGAAAGTGAGTTAGGATTTCCTTTGTTTTTGTTTTTCGTTTTTCGAGATTCCTAGCCTTAGCCGATCTTCATACACACTCATATCTGATATTTTGAGCCATAGGAACTATCCGTTGTCAAAACCCGCGCGCGAGATCTATAAACGAGCAAATGTGGAAAAGGGCCTCATCGCGGCGCGACGACCTAATTCGGCCCGTTAGTTCAGAGCATGCCACGCGTCGTCGCGGCGCTACAATCCAAAACGTCGCGGCGCGGCGTATTTTTTTTCAGATTTTTCCAGGATGTGCCACGTAGCCAATTTTTGGAGTGATTTATATTTTTGTGTGTCTAACAATATTCTTTGAGTAATTTATATTTCAGCTTCTCTTTTTATGGAATACGCGCGTATATGCTGACATCTATGTGCTCCATTCGCCTTGATAATATCCAGGAAGCTCTTTCTAATCTTTTTCTACCTTAGTTATATTTTATTGTGTACAATTGGGACATTGTACAATTTAAGTGTGGGGTAGGGGGTTAGAAAAAGATTCCTCGCTTGAAATTTATTTGTCCTCGTAGTAAATTATTGATTGTATTTAGGCGTTAAATTTTAAAATTTTAATATCATTCGAGTTAAAAGTTAGATATTATTTAATATTGTCAAGATTGTTTATTTATAAACATTTCATAGTTATATTTAGCTTTTATGTATAGTGCTTTTGGCTTTTCGCCAATTCTTTAGAAATTTGAGTCTATAGTATCCAATTTTTAATTTTTGAATTGCTGCAATAAAATATAAGGTTAAGCCCTTTTTAAGTCTAAGCTTGACAAAAATAGACTGAGTTGAATTTTCAATTTTTATAAGCATATGTTAAAAAAAAGAGTGAAAAAAGCCAATGTGCAAAAAAATGAAAAAAATATATAAAAGAGCTAGAAAATATATAAGTCAAATAAATGACCTTTGGAACTCGAATTAGTAAACTCTGAGGGGTGTTCTACACCTAATCACCTAAAGCCAACTGGTTTGGGATCGGTTGAGTTGAGAATTCGATACATGGGTTCCATAGAAAGTCATAGGCTTATATAAAAAAGAGCTGAAAAGAGAAAAAAAACATATGTGCAAATAAAGTTGGAAATCTGCAATAAGTCTTGAGGTCATGGGATTTTCAAAGGGTAACTTAACCAAATTAAATATAAATGCAATTTTTAAATTAAGGATTGGATGTATATAGATAGGAATATTCTTTAAGAGTGGTTGAAAGTAAATGAGGATCTAATCATGGGTGTATACATAATTCTAAGTATAGTTTATGTTTTGTTATTGAATCAACCTTTTTGACATTCGTAAGTTATATTTGATTTTTTCGAAAATGGTGTTAATATTAGAAATTTTAAGCCTGGATAGAATTGTGATTTGCTTGAGGACAAGCAAAGTTCAAGTGTGGGGTATTTTGATATCGCGCTAAATATATATAAATATTATGCGATATCGGGTTGGTTTTAGCCGGAAAATGTTTATTTAATTGTAAAAAGATACGTTTACCGTTTCTTTTATGTTTTGCAGGCTAAAAAGGCGAAATATCCAAATAATCGGGAAAAATAAATAAAACCCGAGAAGTCGAGAAAGTAAAAAGAAATCGAAAAAATAGATGGGCCAAAGAAAGAAAAGAAAAGAGAAAAAGAAAGAAGCCCAAAAAGAAGAAAAAAGAAAGAAAGAAAATTAGTTAAGCCCAAAAGCCCAAAGCCCGAAAGGAAAGATCCGGAGCCAAAAGTGATTGTCGTGGCGCGACATCAAAGTGCGTAGCGGCGCTACAAAGTCTTCCGGATAGGGCCTATATTCTTGCCACGTGACGTCGCGGCGCGACAAAGTTGCCCGTCGCGGCGCGACGCGTTTAGATGACGACAGATTTGGATTTTAAAAGAGTTGGGATCGGGCTAAAACACCTCGTCGCGGCGCGATACTTGGCCGCCGCGGCGCGACATCCCTGTTTTCAGAATCCTATTTAAACGAACTTACAGATCTGAAAAAGGGTTAATCACCCGATTTCTTCCACCATTCCCCTGCTAAATACATCCCTTAACACATCCCAGAAGGCTTGAGCTCGGATTTGGAGGATTAAAGCTACAATTGAAGGTTAAAGACCTGGAATTCTTGCTTTTTTACGGTTTTTCTACTTCTCTCCTATTTTTAATGTTTAATCTTGATTTCCAGAAGTTGATTATGCTTGTAATAGGCTAGATTTTCTGTTTTCCTCCCTAGAGGAGATGAAACTCTATCAAGTTGGTTAATTTTATATCTTTTTGACTTTAATGGCATTATATTTATCTTTCAAGTCTAATCAATAATCCTAGCATGCTTTAATTCTGTTTTTGATTTGTTTAGAATCTGAGTTGATGTAAATTGGAGGACCAATCCATTTATAAGACTTTAATCAATGCTAATTAGGACCAATAATTAGTGTTGACTAGTGTTTGATCAAAACCTAGGGTTAAACAATCAAGATAGGAACTTTAATGTGTTAGAATTGATATATGATGACTTTCATGTGTTAATTGAATGATTTGGTAACTTAATCAATCATTAAAGATTAGATCTTGATAGATACGAACTTAAATATGCTTAATTGTGTAGTTAATTGATTTAATGACCAATTGATTAGTTAATTGCATGATTAGATAAGTTGGATACTCGGATCAAGAGTCTAACAATATAGGAATCGGTATAGCATTCATTAATTGTCCAATGCATTGATTTTGATTTATAAAACCAACTTGAAAAGGGTGGAATTGAATCTAGGGAGGGAAGCCTTTTATTTGATAGTTTAATCCAACAAAGTTTCTTGCTTTTTTGCTCTCTTTGATTGTTCTTGGTAATTTAGTAGTGTTAATAGTCATTTAGGTTAATAAAGTTTGAATCTTGATTACAAATTCCCCTTAATTTAGTTTAATTGCTTTAGTTTAGTATTTTATTGCATTTATTGAGTTTATTTGTGTTTATTTGGTTTAATTAGTTTGTTTTAGTTAATTCTTTATTAATTTGATAAAATCAGTTTAGCTCCCGTTTCCCAAGAGTTCGACACCCGACTTACTAACTATAATACGAAACGATTAGGTACACTTGCCTATTCGTGCAGTTTTTAGTAAATAATTAAAATATAAATTTAAAACTAGTACCTAACACGCACATCAAATACAATCGTAGTTTAGATACACCTAATGACTTTGTTGTTAATCTCCTATCTTTAAGGATGTTTTTTGAAATTGTAGATTATGATTGTTGGAAATCTATTTTTTAAAAAAAGGGAAGAATCCTAGCTTAGAACTTTAGAAGGAGAATAGGTTTTATAAAATAGGATGTGTTAATGTCCTATTTCTAAGGGAATTATCTAAAAAAAATTGATTGAAGTTTTCAATTAAGAAGAACAGAAGATAGAACACGTGAACATTAACATATATATTATTTATAATATAATAACCATGATATAAGTATCAATTTAGGCGCATTAAGAGTCATTAGCTTTGCACCTAAATATAAACCAATACTAAAACTTATATAAATTAATACTAAAAGTTGGTTTTAGATTATATTTGTAAGAGAAGTTTTGAGTTGGAATGAACTAATTTCTAATACTGATATGATACATTGATATAACTACCTTTATGTAAAATTTAATGATGATACTAACATATGACTCAATAATTATTTAATGAATGTTTTTAGATGAACACGAAGAACTTACGAAGTGGAATAGACGTCGATTTGGGAAGATGAATCTGTGAATGAGGCATCAAACGTGCATCTAGCGGCTACAAAGATTACGTGTATAAATAGAGGTTTTCAAATTTTAAATTTACGATATACGTTTGAATTAGATATAACCAATAGCCTATTTCTAAGAAAAATCATTGAAGTTTAGATAATGCTTCAGATGTTAATATCCTATTTTTAAGGGTTAAATTTGAAAATGTGTTATGCATAAAGAATCATAGTTTAGTGATGTGTTAACCTCCTTTAATTAATTGAATTCTTTGAAATGATGGGTTATAATTGGTTGAAAATTTATTTAAAAAATAGATGATGACATCACAAATATTTTATTTTAATTCTAATATTAGATAAGTGTAATATCTACATTATTAATATTAGAATTATTAAACAATTCCTTGTTAATGAGCTTACATTTGATTAGTATTATGAATGGAGGATTTAATGTTGGATTTAAGATGTATTTGGGCTTGGGCTTGAGAAAAGGGTATAAATACCCATTTAGGGCACATTGCCCTAGGTTCTTAGCTACTTTAGCCGTTCCAAGCCATTGTATGGGTGTTGTGTGCTTCGTGAGCTATGGTTTGGGATTTTAATTAGACGGTATTGGTAGCATTATGTAATGGATATACCATTGATTAGTGAGGGTTATATCGATTGTTAAATGGATTGAAACTGAATCTGTCGACCGGCAATTCTTGAATTGCCAAGTGACACGGTTCTCGATTGCAAAGTGCATCTGATTGTGAAGGACTTGAACTCATTCCATCTCTAAGGATAGGAACGGTTAGAATCGCCAAAGCATGAGGGGGTAGGGGGATCGCCAAGGATCTAGATACTTGAATTGCCAAGTAGTTTAGGGCCTTGTACGGATCGCCAAGTGCATGTGGGGCAGTAGGAGGGAGTTCTAATGTTGTATGCGTAGGCTAACCTTATCTCGTGTCTAAATCAATGTAAACCTGATTGTTGGACGTTGTCGGTAAATTCTTGGAGACTTACGGACTTATTATTGTGCCATAGTATTGTGTTGATAATCAGGTGAGTTTCACTAATTTATATCTTATGTTGTGATATGTGTTCGTATGAGATACTATGATGACTATTTGGGTAGATGGCTTGTTTAGCAAATGGTCACCCTGCCTGCGTGGCACATTTGAGCAGTTGGCTCGTTTAGAAGATGGCCACCCCGCCTGTGTGGAATACTTGATGTAATGTGTATTATCTGATGAATGTGATATCTGTATAATATATGAGTGTTATGTGCTCACTAAACTTTGTGCTTACCCCGTTTTGTTGATTACTTTCGGGATGATCCGTGTCGATAAGGGAGAGGCTTGGGTATGATAGTGTAACATCTAGATTTTTACTAGTTTTAATTAAATGTGATTAATATATAAGTATTATATGTGTTATAAGTGGTTATATATGGCAAGATGTGGTTATAAAAATTAGAGGGGTTAAAATCGTCAAAATAAAACCGGGATAGTTAAGGGACCATTTTAGCAATTATGGCAAACTTTATATATATATATATATATATATATATATATATATATATTTATATATATTTACCTTCAAAGTCAAAGAACTTGAAAGAAAGAAACATACACAGTTTCATATATACAACTGTTGTCCACTTCCCTTCATGCGATTTTGATCAAGAAACTAGTGAGATTAAGCTTCTAAAGTCATCATCTTCATCATAGGATGTTTGAGGTATGCTTTGTTTTTGGTTTTCAACCCATAAATGGGTCAATAGTGGATTTTAAGACCAAATCTTGTTAATGTATGAGTTATATGTTGTTTTTAGTTGTTTGGGGTGTAGGAAAACACTCCTGTGCAGTTAGAAGTATTAAAGATGAGTTTTATGGGTGTTTTGGCCGGAAAAAACATGTACAGTGGTGGAAATGCTACTGTAAGTTGAAGGAAACGGGTGTGCCCCTCAAGATCAAACTGTGCCCCAAGGCATACCGGAGGAGACACGGGCGTGACTCATAGGGTACGGGCGTGCCCTATTCTAGAAAGCCCCAGAGTGTGCCTTGTGACCACAGTGGTACCTATGTATAAGGCATGGGCGTGCCTGGTATCCTGTTCGGATATTGTTTTAGCAGTAACGTGTTGAAACACCGTATTTTTAACCCAAAAATTTTCACTTTTAATTACACTGTGGAAGCGTTTATAAACACCAAAGTAATTATCACTAATTACAAACCACTGTTAACAAAATATCAGTATTACAAAACATGGCTCGTCACAAATACTTTATCAGAGTCCTAGGTGATTACTCCCCAAGCTAACCACTCTCATCCGAGCCGCTGACTTACCAAAACCTGTAAAAAGAGTGAGATGTGGGGGATTAGCACAAAGCTAAGTGAATGGAGTAACACACAACAGATATATCAGCCTGAACCGCATGATATCAACAACCACAAATAAGCACCCTGGGAAGACCGGCGGTTCTATAGGAACCTACAACCAATGCCGGTCAAAGCAAAGGGTTACCGATAGTCCATTTGCTATCCTCACACAGTATCATCCTTTGGTAGCAACAAATGCGTCCCAAGGTCCTGATACTGCTTAGCCAATAGCAAATGAACCCAGCCCATAAGCCCAGTCGTAAACTGACTTCTCTTCCAACATGTATACATATCACATAATACAACAATTAACATTCACGGTTAATTAACCAACAGATATACAATCTATCCAACAATAGTTGCAACCAAACCAGTACAACTAATATCACCCGTGAGTAAACATCCACTCACCTCAAGCTTTCAGCTTTTCCACTCAGTGATCTTATATTACTGAGCCTTGTCTGTTTCTGAGAACACAACAAACTAAAATCAGTATCCAATTCAAAAATATATATCAATCATATATTTATATCAATTTAATCAAACATAAGCATGTAAGATTCACATATGAATACACATATATCACATAGCATTAAAACAATGCAAACAAACGCCAACTATCGGATTTAAAGAGAAATCCGATACTATCATTGGATTTGCACCAAATCCGCAACTACCATCGGAATCCGCCACTTATTATCGGATTTGAAGGAATCCGATACACCCATCGGATTTCCACACGTGCATCTTAACTTGGCACCCACAATCGGATTTCATGCTTGGATCCACCATCGGATTTCATCATGTTCCGGATTCTAAGCACCAGATTTCACAAGATTCAGATTTCAAAAGTACCGGATTCAATACCTGGATTTTCTCACTCGGTTTTCATCATCATCGTCATCATCAAAATCCGCCATCTTCTTAATTTCGAGAATCCGATAACTTCAAGCTTGTATAAACCAACTTTCCAGATTATACAATTCATATACAAATTTATAAAAACACATATAAACATGTTTAAACATGGAGGCATGCATCAAAACACCTTTTAACACTCAAGAACACCAAATCCGACAACTTCATGGTGCTCATAACAAGACCCAACAAGATTAAACCGTAGCATGTTTATCAAACAAAAAGCATAACACGTTACAGTGATCATGTTTCAAGAAGAAAACAATAAACATACAAAACTTAAACTTGAATTCACAAATTCATAATTATAGGAATCCGATTGTTTGTTCTTCCTTTCTTCTTTGCTCTCGGTTTCACACAAATTCACACACACTTACTTGCTTCAAAGTGAAGGATTGTTTAACACCACCCACGTATTAAACATATAAAAGCATGAGGTGGCATGGTTATAGTCATCTAAACACATGCACATATACACACAATCCGTATATATATATATATATACACATATCAACACATATAACATATAATTACATGATTAATAATTAAATCAAATACTTAATTAATAATCAATTAAACATAATCACATAATAATTCACGTGTAACATACCCATAGCCTATGTTTCTACTAGGCCCAATCTCAGGATGTTACATGTGTTTTACATATAATTGATATTATTTCATGTAGAGACTAGTCATTGGTGTGTTCACTGGATTATTATCAATTGTGGACTGTTATATAACATTACTGTTTATAAGGTAAGTCTTCTAGACTATTCTTCATATCTGCGGCATGTGTGTTATCATATCAGAATATTATACATGTATTATTCATATGTGTTGTTTAGCGTACTGCTATGTGCAGTAGGGCTCAAATATGGTACAATAATGTGACCTATGTTGTATACCCTGGGTCTATACTTGGGATTCTGATAAGAATTGAAGGGATTGACTAAAATTCTGGAAGAATTATGACCAAAAATAGAGATAAGAAACGAAAGGTACAACTGAATCGTATGGGATGGTCAGGCAGAAAAGATTGCGCAGATAAAGGAGGATGAACTTATGTTTGGTATTGAATTTTGATGATTCGTGGAATTCATAATTAAACTGACTAGACAAATGTGATGTGATTTTTATTTGATGGATGTTCAGATGTCAGTAGTGAGATGATATATGTGCATATCGTGGTAATATTGGACATGTCAATTGGAAACAAGAGAAAGGTGAAATGTGGATACCTTAGTACGTTAGATAGTAAATGATAGATTTGTGGAATTTGTTAATTGAAATAAACAGATTGATGTGAACAAGTATTCAAGAGTTGTTTTGATATTGTTTAAATGTGTAAATCCGGAAGAAAATTGAAAGACAGTTTTCTTGAGTTTATGAGTAATATGTTGATTTGAAGAAGAGATTGAAGAGCTGTTGAACTCTCGGGATTATGACAAAGATGTGTAGAAATTGATTTTTGTGTGATGATAAGATGGAAATGTATATGAATTCAAATTGACTTAACCAGTAGAGATGAAAATGAAGAATTGATACGCCCATTTGATGTGTGTGCTATGGGATTCCGAGGACGGAATCCTTTGAAGGGGGGAGATTTGTAACACCCGCAAACCCGGGCTAGTGTTTGGCGGATTAGCGGTGTGTACGTATTTGTGAATAGATTGCATTTATTTGGTTTAATGGTTTTGTGGGGATTAATTAAATTAGTTAAAGGTATGATTTATTATATGAATATGGTATATTAGTGTACTGATGAAAAGAAAGGAAAGAAAGTCTAGTATGTATGCATGTATAATATCATGTATGTATGAAAATTGTTATGTGTATGCATGTATGGTGAAAGGCATTTGGACACCTCATATTTATGAAATTGGTTAGGGAGGTACACGTGGGTATGAATATATATTTGCATGTTGACATCTGGTTATTTCATTTGAAAAGAAAGTGAAATGTGTGTGTGTATGAGTTTCTCTCTGGAAAAATAAGAACAAGAAGAACAAGAAGAAAAGTAGAACTTGAAATCTCAAAAGTGAAGGATTTGTAGTTGATAATTTGAAGTTAAGGTTAGTATGTGTCTATATCATGATTCTATTCATTTTGATGCATGAATTTGTTGAAATACTTGTATGTATGTGGTTTCACCATTGTTGGAGCTTAAAGCTCAAAGTTGTTAAATGGGTTTTGTAAGATTTGATGTTTTAATGAGTTTTAAAGTGGTTATGAAGTTGTATACATGATAAGGAACGTTTATACATGTTTAGAAAGTGTTTTGAGTTAAAAATATAACTTGAAACGGATTTTGAAAAATTTGAGTCGGCTGGAAGATTGAAGAAGATGATGCAGGTACGTCGAGAACGCGACGCGTCCGTCTATTATTGCGGATTTCATAAAATCCGATGGGTAAATCCGATAGTTTGTACTCCGAGACCCGAAATCCGATTCTGAAATCCGACAAGTGAAATCCGAGACTTTGAAATCCGACACTCAGAATCCGAGTTGAAATCCGAAAGGAAATCCGACACTTTTAGGTGACGCGACGCGTTGGGTATTTGGACGCGACGCGTCAGGTATTTGGACGCGACGCGTCCGGGCTATTTCCAGAATTTGAAGCTTTTGATGTTGGTTCGGTTATGGAGCATGTTATATGTGTATTTATGTGTAGTCTTAACATGTTAATTGTGATGATAATTGACATAAATATATGTGAGTATATATTTATGAATTGAGATTGATTTCGGTTTGTTGTGTTCTCAGGAATTGCGAAAACTCAGTGATATTAGACAACTGAGCAGACGGGATTGAGGACTGATGTGAGTGGAAGTTTACTCACGGGTGGTTTCGTTGGTAACATCATGAATTGAATGATTGAAGGATTGTTTAAATACAATGATTGCTTGTTGATTTGAATATGAGATATTTGACTGATAAGTTTGCTATGCGAAGATAGATTGTTTATCAAGCCATGATAGACTGTTAAGTCTTCTATATGCTAAATGAGAATTACATGTTCATATTTGTTAAATATGAAAGAGTTTTGATTGTGATTGTGACTGGAGGAGTAATTGGATTGTTTAAGAACCGACTTCTGTGTTACGGGTCGGAAGAGATCAGCTTCTGTGTAAGAGCTGGTTGGGGTTAGCTGCTGATGCTAGAGCTGGGCTTGCTTGCGGTTGGTTGAACAGTAGTAACTCCTCTGTTGCATTTGTTGCTCAGAGGGGAGTTTACTGTGCCAATCGGCAGGGAGCTACCGGTAAACCTTTGCTTTGGCCAGCTTTGGTTGTAGGTTCGGCAGAACCGCCGATCCTCGGGATGGAAGAGATTGATGAATTGACGGTTTGCTTGAGGATTGATGTTCAGAGGTTCCGTTGGGAACAGTGATTGTTATGTGCTTGTCTGTATCTTCCATTCACTTAGCTTTGTGCTAATCCCCTACGGTTGATTGCTTTTTGCAGGTTTATGTGAGTAGTTGTTTAGCTTTGTTTGTGGAATGGGGAATTTGATCAATACTCTGATATCATGTTTTGAGAAGAGACGAGCCACGTTTTATAATCTTTTGTAACACATACGAATGTTGAGATTTGTAAAGTACTTTGTACTTGTGATGTTTATGTTAAATGAAAATTAGAGATTGCTTCCGCAGCGTTTTAAAAAAAATGGCTTGAGTTTTACGGTGTTACATTGACAAACCTTTTGGGAAACTTTGACGCATTTTATGATAAAACAATCTTTTCGTAACAAACTTGGTTTATGTAAATATTTATATGTGGATCTTTTTATCGATCAGGTTTCAAACAATTTACGTTTTCGCTTTTGTGTAAAACTTTCATATGTGAATATTCATATGTGGTTTTATTTCAAATATCAGTTTTGGAAAGGGTTTAGTATCTGAAAGTGTACAAAAGTTTTCACTTTTTGCTATTGTGTATATCCATCTTTCAAAACTACCGTTTAATGTACTCAACTTTCTAAAACTACCATTTGATGTACTCAGTTACCTATTTAGCAGGTAACAGGTAAATTTCATTATTTTAATTTATTTTTTGATCATAAAATTAAAATCAGGATGAACTATGAAGATGAAGATGATTCTCAAATTGAAATCCAATGTTCCAAACCAATCAAAACTCAAAATCTCAATTGCAAACCAAAGGATCCAAGATTCAAACTCAATCAGAACAACATATCTAAATTTTAAAAAATCAAAACAAGGAGAAAATGAACTTCAAACCTTGAATTAAGAACAAGCAAAAAAAGAACTTCAAACACACAAAAAAAGATCAGATAATCGAAACCCTTGAAACTTGGAATAAAAAATCGACGATGAAGGAACCATACTTGAAAAGATCGAAAACTCAAAAATTGCAGATTATGAACCCTAAATCGTTGTTTGAAAACCTTAATCGCTAATGTTGAAGAATTCATCTTCTTTTTATGAACCCTAAATATGCAATGATGAAATTGTGTAGATGAAATCATTGATATTTAATAACCCTAAATTGTTGGTTAATTGAACAAATTCAACACAGGGACTCATCTTCATCTGGATTGATTCATTTTAAAATCGATTTTCCCCAAGTAGCGACACCCATAAACCTTCGATGAATAACGGCCAAAGAACACACAGGCGAAATCGAGTATAGATCTGGGTTCACACTACTATTGTTACTTGAAAAAATCGAGACTTACTTGAAATCTTCGAGAAAAAGCATTGTAGATGAAGCATCGAGAAAAAGCATTCCAGATGAAGCATCGAGAAGAAGTAGATGTAGGCCATCAAGAAGAAGCAGATGAAAAGTTGAAACCAGATTTGGGGATTTGATCTTTAATATTCCATATCTTCAAGCAGATGAAGGGTTAAAAGCAGATGAATTCATCTTCAAGTTCTTCCTCAAGCTTTATAATTTCCAGATTTCTTCATCTTCAAAATTAAAATTTTTATTTTTTATTTTTTTAGCAAAGTTGACCTATGAAACCCACAATCATAGGTTACCATACATCAAATGGTAGTTTTAGAAAGTTGAGTATATTAAACGGTAGTTTTAAAAGATGGGTATACACAATAGCAAAAAGTGACAACTTCGATACACTTTTAGATACTAAACCCTTTTGGAAATTGGGGCTTACAGATAGCTACACTTCTGCAATATTGTTTAACGAACTCTAATTTTTATGAACAATCACAATTAAAAATTTTATTTATTTGACCCCGTAAGTCCCGTGTGTTGGACAGGTGATTGGTGGGAGATTGTAATGAATATATCTAAGTACTTATAGATTCAGGGGACGCTTGGTTAGATATAGGGGAATGAGAATGGTAAAAGGTAAGGGAATACAAATGAATGCAATGAGTATTCACTAGTATTATCATTACTATTGATATTGCTTGGTTAATATAAGTAATCATTACACACACATATATATGAATGCAATGAGTATTCCCTTCTCGTGGACAAAACCAGAATTTATGTATTGTGTGTTTTTGTAATTTCGGAGCATTATACCATTCTTCATGATACCTCATGTCACAAAATATAAACAAATTATGGAAACCAAATACGGAAACTGAAAATTATTGAAAGGGAATTACATAGGAGAGAAAACCGCAACTGCACCACATTGAACCGTGTTGCTAGACTGCACCAGTAATCAACAATCTTGATCCTCAAGCCTTAGAAAAATCGAAACTTATGTGTGTCTTGAACTCGCGGCCGAAAACCCTAATAAGGGTCTGAATGTGTGCGTCGATCAACCGGAAAGATGGTGAGGAGAAGGATATTTATATTAAGGTGGTGATTGTGTTTTATTCCAACTAGATACCTCAAAATAGATAAGTTATTTAAACTTTAAATAACTTAGGCTGCGTTCACTTCCAGAAAAATCCTCCATTTTTCCAGAAAAATCCTCCATTTTTCCAGAAAAATTTTCTAAGAAAATTGAAAATCAGAAAACATGTTCACTTGCATATTTTTTCAGAAAACTCCCTCACTTTTCACATTTTCTTTTTATAAACTTTCATACTTTTTCAAACAACTTTTCAAATTCAACCAAACATGTTTTTCATTTTTTTCTGAAAAAGAAAAACTCCAACCCTTTATCTAAACACGTTTTCTATTTTTTTCAGAAAATGAAAACTCCACCATTTTCCATAGAAAAACAGAAAACAAAAAACAGAAAATTTTTCTCCTGCTAAACGCAGCCTTACTATTTAATCATCAAATTATCCATTTTAAGTCCCTTAGGTTTTGGTAATTTCAAATTACCCCCTTAAACTTTTTAAGAGTATTAATTTTAATTATCACACATAAATATTTATCTAGTAAATATTTAATCAGATTTTACACAAATAATAAATAACATTTATAATATATTCTTCCATAAATTAATTTATAAACTATAAATTAATTATCCATACACATAATTGATAATTCCTTAATTGATTCTAGTTGGGTGTGCGGTAGTGTGACTCTTAGTACAATATGACCTTGGACATGATAACACATGTTATTTGTATGGTGCACACTACACCAATAGTATATCCTTACAACAAAGAGATTTGTGAAGAGCATAGTTCCTTTCTTAAGTCTTTCAATGAGGTGAGTCTTGATGAAGAAAGGTTTCTAAAACAAAAAACCAAGGTCTAGGCTAAAAGGATGGAGACGGGAACACAAGTTATTTCCATAAAGTGATGAAAGCTCATACTAACAGAAATCATATTGAAGATATGTGCACATGGTATGATAATGTGCACATGATATGATAAAAGGTCAGCTATGTGTGGAATTGGGCTGAGCTTGTTTGCTATTGGTTGAACAATTCTAGATCTTTCGATGCATTTGTTGCAACGGAAGGGGTTTAATTGTGCCAAGTAGCAAAGGGCTATCTATAAACCTTTGCTTTGGCTCGCAATTGGTTGAAGGTTCTGTGCCGAACCACCAGTCCTCTAGATTTATGTGGTTACATATTTCTGTTGTTGTTGTTGTTGTATTGGTTATTGCTGATTGCATTTTGTGGTGTTAACTTTCATTCACTTAACTCTGGGCTAATTCCTCACCTTTAATTCTGTTTTTGCAGATTTTGGTAAGTGCAACTGTTTAGCTCGGAGTTTGTGTGTTGGAGGGAAAATTTGACCATCGCTCTGATATTGTTTGAGAAAATGATGAGCCATATTTTGTATAACTTTTGTAACACTAAACGAGATACTGTAATTTTTGTAACTGTAACATCTTTATTTTTAGTCCAAATTTAAACTTTTTCAAATCTCAATTTAAAACATAATTTATACAAAACTCTTTAAACTTATCGCGGAAGCATCGTAATATTCTTTACGTATTCCAACGAAATACAGTAACATATTATCAATAAACTTTTTCAATACATGAATCCCAAAACCTTTTGGTGTTACTATAGTCAATCTCACGACCATAAACAAAAGAGTAGGAAATCCAAGATTACCGGAAATGCAACAAAGCTATGCCCCAAGGCATCTACCCGCCTCACCAAGGCCACTAGACAACCTGCGGATACAAGTCATTTTCATACACATTGTTAGCTATAAACATAGCTAGTGAGTACAACCAAAATCAGTTGTCTTTCAAAACCAAGTCATCATCTTTTTCTCTTTTGAAAACACGGGTTTGGCAATCAATATACTTTAAAAGTATACACATAAGCACATAAGGATGCGGGTTTGTCCATTGGGCCACAATGTCTCCACGTGGTAGCTAGCCACGGTCAACACGTGCCCACATGGGGGATAACCACATCACCCCGTCAAGGTGGGGGATGCACGAAGCAGTCCACCATACAACGGTTATCTGGAGTGTAAGCCCTGTTCACCAAATTCACTTGTGTTGCCCCGGGTTCGGTGGCTCGTCAGCCCAGTGAACCCACACGGTCATGATGGTCTACTGACATACCCCTCCACTCTCTACACCGATTCCTCAACCACCCGTACATCACGGTTCCTCAATTGCCGAAGCCACATGAACCTGTGCACGTCTCAATGGCTAGGAACCCTATGGTACAACTCACACAGTGGTCCGGACCAAATCACATACCCCGAAGGGTCACATAATCACATACCCTAAACACATAAATCAGATGCCAACAAAGTCAAATAATCCAAGCATCAAGATTATCACAAAACACAAAAGTGTCACAATTCATATCACTTGAGCATAAATGCTCAACAATCAAAACCACATTTGGCATCTCAATGTCCAAAAACATCATTAGTATAAACGTATCTTTCAATACTCAAAATCTTGTCACAGTTGGCATCTCAATGCCCAAAATACACCATAAGTGAAAACATGAATTTCATTAACTCAAAACCATGTCTTTTGTTTCAAAATCAAAGTTTACTCCAACATGGAGTGTCATGTTCCAAAACCATCAATTAAAGCACAATTTAAACATAGACCATCTCCAACATGGAGCAATGGTCTTTCTTTGAAAACCATTTTCTTAAAACGCATCATATATCAAATTCACAATTTTCCATTCTTTAATTTCAAAAGCTTCATAAGCATTTTCTAATCATATAATTCACATTATAAAACAATTCCATAGACATCCTTGATTCATCAAATTTCCTCAAACATTGCCAAACAATCAAAACACAATTACGATGACTTATAACTATAACAAAGTTTGGGTATCCGCAGGGTGTACTCACCAGAGGGTGTGATGAGGATCACAACCCCATCCAAACCAAAGCTTAAGCACTTGATCATAAACCTATGATCACAAAACACATAAGGTTAACTTACATAAGTTAACCAAAAACAATGTTTCTAAGCTTAATTCCATGCCTTAAGCACTCTTTCGGTCACAAAAGGTAAAAAACTCATTTTTGGCATGCACAAGGTACCTCGCGCCGCGACAATTTCTCTGGAAACCAAGCCCAGCGGCCTCGCGCCGCGAGCTAGCGTGAAAAGTGCCATTCTGCTTGTTTTTCTTATAAAATTTCGACCAAAACCAATTCTTTCCACAATAACTTAATTGCAGCATCCAATACGGTTTAAACATTACCAATATAACTCTAACATTACTATAATACAAAACTTAGATGGTCCAAACCCCAATTTCACCATTAATCCCAAAAATGACCCATTTACTATCACTTTCACCAAAAATCAACAATAATCAACCATACACCTCATATATTGTAGAAATCAAACACAAATCAAAGTTATCACTTACTTGATCATCAATCCCCAACTGGTGTTAGCTCTCCCTTTGCTCAAAATCAAGCTTGGTTGAGGCAAGGAACAATGGAATCACACAATACAAGCTAGAAACAACATAAGCTACCAAGTCTTACATTGATTTCTTCCTCCATCTTGAAATCTCCATCTTCCCTCTTGTTCCTTCCTTTCTATTGATCCTTCCATGGCAGAAAATGAGGGTTTTGACCATTTTCAAGTCAAATACTGTAACACCGTGATTTTGAGAACCAAAATTTTCTTTTTAAAATACAATTTGAGATTTCAAACTGCGTGGGTTTGACTGTAAATAGAACAATCAAACCTGTCTTATAATTTAAAAATGCAGCGGAAGTAAAAACACGTGGCAAACTATATAAACATTCAAAATGATGCCACAAACGACAGTTGGTGTTACGGAATACATAACCGGATGACCATTATCTTAAACATACATAAACATAGTTTAAACATAAAAGCAGTGTTCCTCCCAAAGCAATAACTACCCGCAGGCTCCCGAGCTCACTGAGGATTACCTGCACATGTGGAGTGTAGCAACTGTTAGCTATAATAGCTAGTGAGTACCAAATAGCATGCAATCAATATAAGTACATCACATATCATCAATCATGCTCAGATAGTTCTATCCTAGCATCTCGCGATGAGTTGGCGTAGTCAGGAGGTAACATATCTTGTAGGGGAGCTAACCCGGCTCAATGCACCAAACTGGGGTACCAAACACATCAACCGCTCCGGTGGGGGAGCTATACAGCGTCCACCGTAGCGTTTTGGAATCCGCAGATTCCTCTGTTGTACAGCCGCAGCTATACCCAAAGAGGACAACTTTGTCCTTAAATAGAACAACTTTGTTCTCGCAGGACAACTTTGACCAGGACAGCTTTGTCCTTAGGATCCGGATCAACCACAAACAAACAATTGATTCAATCGAATCATCAGTTAATGCGCGCATATATATTCAATACTCATCATAGCATACACCTAATCAAGTGCATACTATACTGTGTCAACATGGTATATTCTAGCATCATCATGCAATCCTACACTTGAACAAGTGCGTGTACAAATCATGGTTTACAATTCTGTAATCATTGTTAATATGTATTATAGGTATATTAATTGTTATGTCATTCGACACTCACCTGGTAGGCTAGAATAAGCAAAGACCTTGCTTTGGCACACAAGGATTGGCAATTCAACCTATAATATCAAGACCTACGCATCAATCATTTGAATACGCGAGGAACGTCTAGGATACTTGAAACAATACCCTAATGATGCTATTTTACCATTTTTTAACTAACTATAGCAGCCCAAGCAACAACACGTGAATACGTGGCACAAAACAGCACATTAGGCTGTGTGCAGGGGTGTCGCGCCGCGACACAGCCTTGTTGCGCCGCGACCAGTGTTCAGAGCTGCAGCTTGTGTTTGTTTTGTGCACAGCAGGTCCATTTTAGCTCATTTCAACTCCAAATCAATTTTGGTAAAAATCTAGTGTTTCATAGGACCATTTGACACTTGTGGAAGCTTTCTAACATCAAAAACTCTTATCCAATTAATTCATACGAAAATCACAATTAAATGGACAAAGACGTGCGCATAATGGCCAAAACTTGGTGTAGACCAATTCCAACACTTGAAACACACCATATACACTTAATATGATGTATTGAAGGTGTTGCAACTGACCAAAACCTTTAAACTCTTTGTTTGGTATCATTTTCCAATTTCTTGCCTATTTATGGCCTATTTTTCACTATTTTAGCCAATTCAAGCAAAACAACCATTCCAATTCAAAACCAATGTTCTAATCAATTCATACAAGTCATATGAACCTATTAGAACCTTAAAAATCAGTTCTTGATGTGTAAAAACAGATTTAGGCCATTTTGACCCATTTAGGCTAAATATTGGATTTGTGCATAAACACCACTTCTAATGCACCACTTGAGTTCTAATCAATCCTAACAAGTTATAAGATCAATTAGAACACAAAATTTCAGTTCTTGAAGGTCAAAATTAGTTTGACCCGTATTTAACCAATTTTGACCCATTTGAGCCAAAATTCAAAACTCATCAAGAACACTACTTTAATTCATGGAATTGGTTCCTATACACTTATAAATGATATTAGAACCTATTTCAATCATAAATTTCAGTTCTTGATAGCTAAATCAAAGAACCCACTTGCAAACCTAGAATTTCAAGTCTTGAAAGGCATAATCAAGAACAAGGATGAATTGGAACTTACAATGATCAAAGGATGATTAGAAACAACTTGTGGGACTATTTTGATCCTTCCTTAGCTGCTGGAACAAGAGTTTATGAGTTTTCTTCAAAAACCCAAAAATTCAAGAATGAAAAACAAGCATGGAAATGAAGCTTACTAGGTTAGAGATGAAGAAGATGATGTTTGGGGACTGTTTTTAACCCTTAATTTGTTGCTGGAAATTGTTGTTTGATGATTTCCTTTGACCTTCTTCTTCAATCTTGCAAGAACAGGAAGAGAGCTTGAGTGAGTGTGTGTGTGTGTGTAGAGAAATCTGTTTATTCAAAAGGGTTGGACCGACTTGTGGGTATTATTATCCACAAGTGGGTATTTTGTTCCCCTTTCCAACTTACAACTCATCTCTCGTTTACCCGTTTCAACTAACGAGGATATTTTTGGAATCCTCGTTTGAAACCGTTCGATATTTTATATTCTTTATCTATATTTATTAATATTTATAATAACCCTTTTATTTATTATTTTTCATATTTCATATCATTTCCTAGAATATATATTTATATTATTTAATTAAATTAAATAATTGATGTACCATAATCGGACACGTCTAGGCCCGTTTTGAGGATGTTACAAATACACTGACACACACACACAATTGCACCTTAACCCTCCAACTATTAATAGCTTCACACTTTCCACCCTCAAAGTTCATTCAATTTACACATATAATACTTATTTCATACATTTATAATTTCTAATTATTTGAGGCTTTAATCAATTGTACCTTATGCATTACTGTTTGTACTTTGTGGCCGGATATCATTAAATAACAAAAAGTCACTCTTAAAACCATAAATTTCTAATTTAACCACGATATACCATTATATTTTGAAATTATGATACACAAATTCGTTAGAACAATGGAAACACCTATTTAATCAATATTGAGGTCATAATAAAATTTTGGAATATTACAGTAATAGTATGATTTTGTTGTGGGTGTTATTATATTATTTAATTGAATCTCTTCCGCCGTGATTAAAAATGGCTTGAGAATTACGGTGTTACATCATAGGAAGATGATAGAGTGGATAATGGCATGTGTGATCCCGGTATCATTTCCCGTACGCATAATGGGAGAGCCACGCAGATATTTTAAAGGGTGTAGAGGGTTGAGGCAAGGAGACCCTTTAGATCTATACCTCTTTACAATGGTTATGGATGTTCTAATTCTTATTATCCAAAGGAGAATAGATCTGGAGAATTTTAGTATCATGCGAAATGTTTAAAAGAAAAAATAACTAATCTTTGTTTTGCAGATGATCTGATGTTGTCCTGTCATGGGGATAGAGAATCTGCAAGTGTGATTATGGAGGTCCTCAATGAATTCAAAAGATAAACTGGGTTGGTGCAATGGTGCCTAGTAACCATAAGAGTACAACTTTTTTCGCTAATGTGATTCAAGCTACTATGCAAGATATATTGGAGATATGCAATTTCAAGATTGTAAGGTGGTTGTTAAAAATGAAACATAATTTGGGTGATTGAAAAATATCTATTTTTTGTTAGATGCACATTTACCGTCATCCATTTTCATACTCCCAAAGTTGATAATCAAAGAGATGGAGAAAATAATGCAGGGATTTCTTTGGTGCCAAGGTGAGATGTGTAGAGGTAATGCAAAGGTGTCATGCGATAAAGTTTGTCTTTCTAAAACACGGGAAGAACCAGATCTAAAGAGTCTAGCTAGGTGGAATACTACATTTATGATTAAACACATTTGGAACATAATCACCCAATCAAAAGTCACCTATCAAAAGTCGTTATGGGTTTGGAGCGAAAGAAACTCTCAGCCAATAGGATACACATACTGTTAATCAGGTGACCCAATTGATTACATATGATATTCGGCTAAAACTCCTTGAGTCCTTTACAACAAACACGACAAGAATTGCAGAGGTTTGGCAATTGGGAAATATAATGCACTTGGCATGAGAAAGTTCGATTAGTATTACGAAAGCTCTTTCTTACGCAACGAGATTGATGGGAGGAACAACATGCTGTACAAATATGTTTTTTTGAGTTGTTGATTTGCTAATGTTAGACTATTTGTATACTCTCATAGATTTTCATGATGTATGCCTGTCTAGTTCTTCAATTTGAACGGGTCTAGTAACCTTTAACCAAAAAAATAAAAATAAAAAATAAAAAAACCTACCAAGTAACTAACTACAACTGTAAAGGGCTAAATCCCTACTAAACTAAACCTTGGTTTTATGCAATGATAACAAGTTATGCTCACGTGCCATTGACATGCTAACATTTTAAAGGACTCCGCACAAAACAAAAAAGGGTATTATTGTCTTTTCGCACCCTCGCATGACAGAGAGACATATAGAGGGAGGAAACATGGAGAGAGAGAGAAAGGGCGGAGATAGATACAGCTCGGACTCTGTCGCTTAAACTCTGTGATTTTCAGCCTACGCCGGTGCTGTGAGTGACGGCGGCGATCGGGGTCCTCCGGTGAATCGTCTGAGCCCAAATCTTTACGCTACCATAGCATTCTTGTTTCATTGTTCTTCCAGCTTTCATTGTTTATCTCATTGATTATCGATCAGAGATTTCTTTCTGCGTTTTGATTTTATTTTTATCCACCGTCGATTACTTGTGGACTTCAAACCCTAATTTATTCCCGAAGAAATTGGAATTTTTTTCAAGTTTTTTATTTTTTATTTTTATTTTTATTTTGATCCCAACAAACCCTAATTTTTTATGGCCGCTACAACTTTTCAATCCGACGATAGCGGCGGCGACGTTGTCAAAAGCCCTAGGTCTCAGGGACATTCGCAATCTGTTTCATCTCCGTGGAGTTCGATTGTACAGGGTCCCCCGGTGATGGTTTCAGATGCTGTTTCCTCGGCACCCGTTTCTGTTGCTCCGGCACCGACGTTTTCATCTTCTGTTGAGGAGCAAATAAGTAACTTTACCTCAGGTTTGGGTCCGCCTTCAACGGTGCCGGAGGTAGTAAGCTCTCCGGATGATTCTGGCACTGAAGGTCAAGTTTCTGACAGCGGCCGTGTTGGCGGCAGCGATGCATCCAGGAAGCCAGTTTGGAATAAACCGTCAAATGGCGGGGTTGTTGAGCCCGTGAATCCTGTAATGGGTGCAGTTTCGTGGCCTGCTCTTGGAGAGTCCACTAAGGCTTCACCGAAATCTTCTTCATCAGAGTCCTTAAAAGCTCTTGCAGATGGACCATTGTCGCCGGCATTACAAGTGGTAGTACCATTATTCTTCACCTTTCTATCATTTACAACAATTTATCATTTAAATTGTATGAATTGACATGCTATGATCTAATCTAACACAGGCACATATATACACCATACTGTAAAGATGACATTCGTTCTAAACAGGCATTGCATTTTTTTATGCTTGTACTTTTACCATACTTCTGCTTTCTAAGCTGATTTACTTACAAAGTCCTCAAGGCAAAGATCCCTTGCTTGCTACCTTAGAGTGTCACCAAGATAAGTTAATGGTGTTACTCGTTTTGTGTTAAAGCTGAAACTAATCAGATACTGAGTAGCACAGTAAACCGCCATTTTCACTGCTTTGTTATTGTCTTGGACATTTGTTTCAATATGGAATAATTGGGTTGATGCTATTTGTTTCTTCATTCAACTCCATATTTTACATAGGGTACCTATATAACATATGCACTCAACATTTCTTCTTTTTGCATGTTTCTTCATTCAACTCCATATTTTACAGAGGGTATCTATATAACATATGCACTCAATATTTCTTCTGTTTGTATGTTTGTAACATCATAGGTGACTGGAAATTCATCTCCATCATCGCGTAAGCAGACAACTGCTACCAACATGCATCCTACTTCAACTCAAAAACATGTGGCACCTGCCAGGCAGAGGTCTATGAAGCGAGGTGGTGGGAGTTTTAATTCAAATGTGTCAGCTAATGGGGGGGTTTCTCATATGTCAGCAACAAACCAGGATTTGGTAGTCGAAAACCCCCATAGTACTTCCGGAAAGCCTGGAACTGGTACTGTGGATTCCTCTCCTAGAGGCAACACACACATTGAATCACCAAGAGGAGGTTTTGGGTCGCAGTCACATAGTAGTAATGACCACCAACATCAACGAAATACATATAGGAGGAGCAATAGTGGGCAATATTCACGTGGAGATGGTTCTTACCATCATAGTTATGGTGGTAAGCGTGATCAAGATCGAGGGAATCATGAATGGAACCAGCACAGTAGAAGCTTTAATGGCAGAGACACACACTTGCATCCTCAGAGAGGTTACCCTAGGGGTTATATACGACCTTCTGTACATACTCCCACTTCATTTATTCCTCCACCACCACCACCAATGCCTCTGCCAATGCAAAGTTTTGGCAATAATATGATGTATACTGGTGAGGTTAACTACGATTTATAATCCTTGATACGATGTAATGTTTTTGCGTGCCATAATTAGGAATCTTTTCTTGCAGATCTGCCATCTCCAGTGTTCTATGTTCAAGGTCCACCACCTCCACCTGATTCGCTCAGAGCTATGCCTCTTGTTGGACCGATCCCGCCTCCCTTGTACTTTGCTGTTCCAGATCCCCTCTTGCATTCTAGGATAGTGAGCCAAATTGACTACTATTTCAGGTATATCATTTCTCTATGACATTTTATTTGAAAGTTCTGCTTAGAAAGATATCCATTTGTAGTGTCCTGAAAGAATTAACAGCTAGCACTCCCTTCTCTCTTCATGTTTGCTGCAGCAACGAGAATTTAGTTAAAGATACATACTTGCGGAAAAACATGGATGAACAGGGTTGGGTTCCTGTAAGCTTGATAGCAGGCTTCAAAAAAGTGAGTACTTTTGCTCTTCTTTTTTACAATTCTTTTCTTGAGACACTTGTACAGTTGTACATCTTAAGCAGTGAAGTATCATGTACTGACGGGCATCTATATTCAATTGATATGTCTAGCATGTATAAGATCTACATTAAATCTTGAACTTTATTTCTATCCTAAGTGACAATCATTTAACATGCCTAGTGAACACTGAACAGTTGATTGGAAATGTAAGTTATGACATAGATCGATTGTTTGATCAATAGCCCTTCTAAAACGAGTTCATAACTTTCACATTTGCATGTGTTACATTGTAATGGGATATATCAAACTAATGTTTGCCAATGGATATTTAGACTACTATAGTGCTTTTCTAATAAAAAAACAATGATTTTAATACATGTTGGCTTTTCTGCCTGTAAAGCACCTTCCTTTTCTGAAATCACTCTTGCAACTTCAGACCTAAACCTTAGTGGTTTACTTGCTAGTTTGCTACATCAAGCTATGATTTTCAATTGTTAATTGAACCAACAAACCATGAAACCAGCAGTAGCACTTTCTTTTCTCTTCTAAGTGAACCACATGTAAACGTATGATCTATAGCACATATTATCTCTGCATTTCTCATAATTCAAGCTTTCATTCCACAAATAGGTGGGATTGTGATCTACGAGTCTACGCTGCTTCTGTTTTGTATGTCAATATCTGTTTCTTTTTATGGGTAATAATTACTCATTGTCACATCTCTAATCTCTAATATGCTTGCAGGGTTTGTGAGTATTTCTTCTTTTAAAATTGAGGGCTGACATTTGTTCTCTCTTTAATAGTATATTAGTATGTGTGCTTTATGGATAGTGGTACATGGTGCTTAATGGTCATAGACTTTGTATGTTCAAGTCTTATTTAATACTCAAAAAGAGTATTTAATTGATTTTTACGTGCTGTACCTTCTACTCACATCTCATATGTTTTTTTTAATCATGACCATGCTTATGCCATTTGCTGTAATAATTTGTCAGACTTTGGATTCTATAATTCAGTAATTGTAAGTTGTAGTTATTTAAATTTGGGAATATTTTAGCTTTTGGACTTAAGCTGTAGATTTTATTAGTTGATCTTGTAAGTCATTGCATGCTTTTGTGAACTGGGACAAAGTAAGGATTAAGCATCTGATTTGAGGATTTGGAGGACTCGAAAGGTGAAAGTAACCCAACAATAAAGTCGTTGCATTATATATAGACAGCAATTACTGGCCATTAATCAACATTCCTTATTGAATTTATGCAATTACAAAAACAAATGTTTTTAATGCAATTATGCATCACAACTGAAACTAGCTAATAATGTAGCTGCATATCATCTATCATGGTTTTAATTTCTTTCAGTACTTTCATGTACTTTATAATAATATTGTCAATATTGTATCTAGCAATCAGTGTCTATAAATTCAGTACTCATAAGTATTTTAACCATTTGCTTTGTTACAGGTTTTGTATCTGACAGATAATGTTCAGCTCATACTGGATGCTATGAGGGCTTCTAATATTGTGGAAGTGCAGGTTTGTATGAATTTAATTATTTTGGTGAAAATTTAGTTTTGTGAATTGTTCATTTTTATGGAAGTTGAGAATTTTTAAGATATCTTTTTACTACAGGGTGACAAATTAAGAAGACGAAATGATTGGATGAGATGGCTAATGCAGCCATCTGCTCAGTCTGCTGGGAGCTCTCCTATTCAAGATGTATTGGCTTCACAGCTTCAGGGTGTTGCACTGGGTGACGTGGCATCAACAGGTCAAGATTCTGTTGAAACATCGACTTGATGCCCAACTACGTGAAACTAATCATATTGCGGAAATGCTATACTAAGAAGCAATATTTTTGACAAGAGAAAGAGGACTCAAGATGATGCAGGCTATCTTGGATATCCAACAAGATGTAATGGTAGATATAGAGAAATGGTGCTTTGAGGAGCACATGGATAGACAAAGGTAAACATGAAACGGAAAACAAAAATACTTAAAAAAATTAAAAACAAAAAAAACAAAAAAAAAATCTAAAAATTTAAAATAGAAAAAACCTTGAATAAAAAAGTGACATGAAAAAGAGAAAATATTAAGACTTTTCTAGATTGTAGTCTGGTTTGTTGGATAGAATGATTGTTTTGAAAACTTATGTTTTAAAAACCATATTTGTCCATTGTATTTTGTCATTGTGCCTTGCTTCTCCAACCAAATGCCTTACCATCGCCTTATAGGCCATCCTGATGCCTAGTTTCAAACGAAGCAGGAGGTTTTGTGTGCTTATGATACTACCTTTCAAGCTCTATTGGCTCGTGAGTGTGGCTTTCCCTGGGTGTGTATCCGTTTAGAGCTGTATAATGCTGCTGTGGTGATCTTATGAGATTAGCGTCTTTTGATGCTGGTGTGCATGAATAGGCATTTATATCTTGTTAACTCCTTTAGTCTTTAATATTCCTTAGGCTGCTGTTCTTGTGAGCCAATATCTGGTAATTTTAATTGCTTGAAACAATGTCTTCTAACTTAATGAAAAATAAAAGCAAATCTGTTAAATTTTTTTACGTACGACAAATATGTGGGGTACCCTGGCTCATCTTTCTACATTGGCTTGCCGAGAAAGCGATGATTATAGTTGGAAAGATGACGAGTTTAGGATGAGTCGTCATCGATGAAAACTTACATATGAGCAGAGCAAGTGTTTTCCACTATGTGTATTGCGTTTTTATCTTGTTTATCCAGCTAATTGGGATTTTTTTTAAGTTATGGTCAAACATGATCGGTCATGAGAGAGGTGTGGGACTATTCAAGGAAGTCTTGCATGTATGTTTTTTAGAGAAGGATTTTAAAACTTGTGCACATAATCAATGTTTTATAACAATTATTGATTATTAATAAATACTCAGATATGAATGTGCACAATCTGAAGTTGAAATTTTCATTTGTGATAATTTTGTGTAAAGAATGATTTAGCATGAAATGGTGGTGCTGGTTGGTACTTGGTAGATAGCAGGCTTACTATTTCAGTAATTATTTATTTTCCAGTTATATTGATTTTGCATTCAGAAGTTTGCACATGTTTTTAACTTTTTTAACATATAAGTCACAAATGGGTAACTATTGGTCTGGATTTCCATACTTTTCATGTACAAAAAGAGCTGCCTGTAACAATAGTAAGGGTAAAGAAAAAGGTATTCATAGTGCTGTTTTGTGTTACTATCTGATTTTTAGTCGGGAAAATTACAAAAAAAAACCCCTGTTTACACAAATCGTAAACTTATTAACACTTGACAAAAATTCCCATCCAAGTTGAAAAGGTTAGAGGCAATGAGTGGTTCGAACTTGAAAAGCTTGACGGCAATGGGCGGTGGATTTGGAAAACAAGGCTTGGTGGTTCAAACTCAGGAATGTCGCCAATGATGGGTGGTTCGAAGTCGAAAAGGTTGGCGATAGTGAGCGGGGGAGAGAGGAAGGGGGGGGGGGTTTGATTTCAAAAATGCCGATAATTCTCGACTTTGAACAATTACTTTGATAGGAAAGCTTCATATGATTTTGAAGTTATGGAACGATCTCAACAATGTTTCAATGAAAGCTTCGTCAGCAATAAAGGGTAGTAAGATCTTGAAAATGTTTTTAGATTTGAAAAATAGGGAATTAGGATATATTTTGTGAGAAGTTTTATTTTAGGGTTATTTTTGTAATTTTCCCTCTTAATCTACCACACGTGTTTTGTTTTACAAAGATTGGAGTGTAGTATATGATACCCTATCTTCTCAAATCTATCACATGTTACATCACACTCAATACACCCACGTATTCATATTCACTATTTAGTCTAGGGAACAATTTAAGGTTCAATATTACATGTTATGATTTAAGGTTCAAGTTTTTATAATACACCTTTGTTTTCTTGCCCCCTAATTTATGCATTATAAATATGTTTCGACATGTTATGTAACTTAGGGGATGGTTCAAACGAGAACTACGAGAACTAATCTTGACCCTTCATTTTAGATAATGGAAGTCATGGATGAAGAGCGTGGGGGATTGAGTGTGGCTGGGTGCATGTAAGGAATTCATGGGTGGGCAATCCAACGGAATTAGACGGCTAAGATTAGTTCTCGCAGTTCTCATACGAAAAACAGTTCTCGTTTGAACTTTTGCCACGTAACTTAACTTGATCTATGCGTTTTATGAAGTATACATGAATGAGTAACTGAGTCGTGAAATGAAGTGTACCTTTAAGTATCATGCTACCTTCGATAAAAATACGTAGATCCGTTTCTGCGTATTACATCTAATATCATTATTGGGTATAAACCATTTAGTAAAAGAGAAAAGTTATATGAACAACCTCTTCTTATAACATGAAAATAACCAAGAATTCTAAATGACTTCTACCAAAACAACGAGGCAAAAAATCCAATTTTAATTTGGAAGATAGGAGACTCATGTCATGTCACGTTACATTTGTTCTTTTTTCCTACGTTGTACTCATATTTATTTACGTTGTAACTATTCCAACATGTTCATAATTAGATCACTAGTAAATGTCTACTCCTTTCTCTCTCCTTTTTCCGTCTTATTATCATGGTATCACTTTCACTTTCAGTTCACTCCAAACTTACAACCGTTCACCTTTAGACGAGTATACTGAGTAAGAAAACGTAATTTTTAAAGTGCTAGGTTCTAAAAGCGGCAAACTTAATTTTTAGTAGTACTGCTGAATCGTCAAGAAGAGCACCTAGGAGTGGAAATATAGAAAGAGGTTGGGTAGCTGCACACTAGCGCCTTATGTGGGACTACTTCCACGATAACCTTGTTTATACCGGGGATGTTTAAACGGCGATTCCTGATGAGCAGACAACTATTCCAATGAATAGTTGATGATTTTGAAAGAGTATCCGTATTTTAATAACCGTGGGACACCAGAGGAAAAAGGTTTATCTCCGATACAAAAGTGTACTTTTGCTGTTCGGCAATTAGCGTACTAAGTAGCCGCTGACTCACTTAACGAGTACTTGAGGATGGGAGAGAAAACGTCAAGGGATTCCCTACACAATTTCCGCAAAGGTGTTACTGAACTCTGTGGTAGAAAATATTTACGCAAGCCTACTTATAATGATATTCAGCCGTTTTACACTATGAATGATGCAAAACACGGATTTCCAGGCATGCAGTACACTGTACTCATTGGGCGTGAGAAAATTGCCTAGTAGTATGGCAAGGTCAATTCATGAGCACCCAACAACGATATCAATGTTCTCAATCAATAACCCATTTTCAACGATGTCTATGATGGAAAAGCATCTGAGTGTTCATTTTAGGTGAATGAAGTTATCTACAAGCACGGATATTATCTAGCGGATGAGATATATCCGGAATGAGTTACTTTCGTCAAATCATTTGCGTGCCCACAAGTTGATAAACAAAAAAATGTTTAAGTTAGTGCAAGAATCGGAATAGAAAGATGTTGAACGAGCTTTTGGCGTGCTTAAATAACGTTGACACATACTTCATAATCCGGCACACAGATAGTCTCCAAAAAGATTAGGAAACATTATGTATGTTTGTTTTATTTTACACAATATGATATTCAAAGACGAAGACCATACAATTTATGGTTTTAAGGAAAACAATCTAGCGCGGATGATATCGAAACACTAGTAAGTGAGGAACAACGTGCGATAAATGTTCGAGAAATCAAAGACCAGGAGATTTGTAATAACCTTTGGTCAGGTTTGGTTGAACCTATTTCTCGTATCAAACTTTCCGATAACGAGGACAACTAGATTTGTAGATGTTTTTATTATTTACTAATTTTTAGATTTAATATTTTGTAATATTTATTTTCTAATGATAAAGTTTTATTAATGTAATTAAATTTTTATTTTTATTATTTGTCTTCTATTTATTTCTAAATAATGTATAAATATTTTATTTTATTAAACAATTAAATATATAATAAAAAAACTAAAAATAAGTAAGTAAAAATTAAATTAGACTTTACTAACATTTACGTTAAAAAGAAAAAGGAAAGAAACATGTGACTTGAAAACTAGGCTAAGAAACCCAACTATGTTGCCATATAGATGGCCTTATGATCAATTTTATATTCCTCCGAAAATAAATCTTTCTAATTAGTCTTTTAGTTAAGTTTAAAGCAAGTGACAAAATATTAAAAAAGATATTATATGAGAGGATAATTGAAAAAGAAATGTAATTATTTCATAAATTAAAAGAATATAATTGAAAGTTATATATATCATATTCGTATTATAATATTTAAAATTGATAAATCATCTTAAAATCGTCACACACAGTAAAACCCGTAAGCAATAATACTAGACGATGAGAGGTTTATATTATTATACTAGTTCAAATGCCCGTATAAATACATGGGTAAACATAAAATTGTTGTTTTCTATTTGTTTATTTAAATATATAATTGTTTTTAAATTTTAACATAATATTAATAAATATTTTATATATTAATGTGCCAGTTTAAAATTAAATATATTAATAAATATGTACATTTATCTAATATTTAGGGGTTGTTATTTTATATATTAATGGGTGAGTTTAATTTTTTTTTAATTTGTATGTAAATATTTTAACATTTATTTAAAAATTTAAATAATATTTTTTTACTATCTTATCTCCTATTAAAATTAAATTTTAAAAATTGAGTTTTCAACTTTGACTACTAAAATTCAAAATTAGACTTTCAATTTTAATAAAATAAATGGATAGAATTTAATTTTGATCAAATGAAGGGTCAAAATCTTCTAATTAAATTGATGAAGATTAGTTTTTTTATTTATATTATAGGAGATTAAATTATCGTTTTATTTGGTAAATAAAGAGAGAAAATAAAAAAAAGAATTTATAAATAAAGGAACTCTTTTAAGGGAGGAAACGGATACCCATTATATTTTGTGTTAGTAGTTTCCAGAAGAATCGAGAAAATACTGGGTGTTTAGTGTAATTTTGCAAAAAGATGTGAGTCAATGAGAGACTGACAGCTGGCAAAAATGACAAATTGGGTAGGGTCCCTATAAAGTAGTGTAATTGTCATCAGGGGACTAGTGGCTAACTGAGTTTCGTCTTTTACAAATTTCCTCCTGCAGTCCATTATTAACTGAAAAATAATATATTTTTTATTATTTCTTTTTATTTTATATATTTATGTTTTTAGTTATTATAAAATATGACATATAAAAATTACTAATTTTATTTTTTCACCTTTATAATATTTTGACATTAATATTGATCTTATGATTAAGATGATAAGTAAGAAAAAAATAGTAAAATAATATATCACATCTCTTTGGCCCTCCGCTATACCCTACTCGATGGCTTCGGGTAGCATCGAGTAGGCTCGGGAACACCAAAACTCTTCCATCGGGTACTGAATTCGAGTAATGGCAACAGGTTGCGGAGCTCGATCGAGTAATGCGCCAACCCCCCACCCCCCTTCAACGTATAAATCTATATAAAAAAATAAAAAAAAAGTGGGGAAAGTTTGGGTAAGAAATTAAAGCGAATGTATAACACTTGATTTGAATAGTGAGAAGAAAATAGAAAAGGGAATGATGTGATGCTGACGTGACATTTGATAAGGAAAAGAAAAATATAAGATATAACTCTTGGCCTTATTAATATGTTTTATTCATTGGAGAACTTTAACAACCGACCATCTTATGACTTGAGTTTTATTTTTAGCGTAAAAAACATTTTTCATTCTTATTTGTATGAAATTTTGTTACTATCTTAAACTTTCTAAAGTTATCATCTTTGTATATAAGATACGTCGTGTTTTGATATTAACTTTAACATATCATCGTTAAGGTTGTTGGAGTAGTCACTCTGCGAGATATTTGTGGGAACACAATTTCCCTTGTGACAATTTCGATGCAACGTCTAGCATGCAAGATGTGGGTACCAAGCGAGAGGTGTAAAATTAACCATTGTTATTTCTTTATATTAATTTTCAAACATTTAAAATTTAAAACATATTTCATATTTACAATCATTTCTACTTAAAATTTCAATCTTCTTTTTGGTACATTTTCTCGTTTAAACACTGTTAAACACCCTAACCACTCACAAAACTCATAGATTCAAGTCGAGACACGGGTAAAATGCTAGAAGTAGCAGAGTCACAAACAATGATCGTTGACAATACTCGAAAGCCATCTCACAAGATATATAAGAAGCACGATTAAAGAAATAGGAGTTGAAAAGTGACCAACATATTCCTCGAAAATGAATAGGAGGAAGAATAAAAAATTGCAACTCAACGGAAAAGAGGTGTAAATTTAACTGAGTTTGAGGAAAAAGTATCGCAGTTTTCTTGAAATTGAGGCGGTAAAAAACTACATGATGTCAAGGGCTTGTTTGGATGTGGCTAGCAAAGTCAACCTAATATAAGTTTTCAGCTCCAAATTTCTCACTCCCGCTCACAGAGGGAAGATAGCAGTCTTGATCCCATTAAGAGTCGGTTCTCTTTGCTTGCTAATTGTGAGTCTCCTCTGTTCATGATCAACATTTAAGTTGACACGACTATGCACAACCTCCCCTTCCACTTCATGCTTTGAAGATATGAAAGACAAACCCATTATCTTCCTCAAACTTCTCATGGTGGTGTTGGTGGACATTATCTACTCCGACAAACATCGTTCTTCTTTCTCTTAACAACTTTTGAACTATAGTTTGGTTCTTCAAATGGCTTAACCAACTCATGGTTGGTATTCTTGGGCATGCTGATTTAACAAACATGTGTAACAAACAAATTTATAAATAATAACACTAAAAGAATAATAAAACAAGTAAATTTAGGAAAAACAAGTTCTAAGTAAGGGACCGAAAAACAATACTCGCTAATTTACTATATAACTAAATGCACTATCTTTGACAACGGTGTCACTTGAAATATTTGATTTTCGTATATTTTATCCTATTTAATGGTTCCAAATTTACTTTTAAAAATCAAGATATTTATAAAATCAAATCTAACTCAAACCTCAATTACACATGAAACTAGATAGTGTAATGATATATGTGTTTTTATGCATGTTTTACATGCCAAAATGCCTTATTCTTAAACCATTTTCAAGATGAATTATATATTTAATGATCTAATTTGCTTATAAATCACCATGCAGGTTTAAAAGGGCTTAGCGTGAGAAAATTAGACAAAACCAATGCAAAACTAAAGAAAAATAAAGATTTGGTAGAAAGTGATCCTTACACCCGCAAAGGAATCCCCTTACGGCCGTAAGGACCTTCAGAAATGTAAAGTTCAGTAATGCAAGTTCAGTGAGCATAGTTCAGTAACAACCAGCCCTTGCCCGCAAAGGATTCCCCTTGTGGCTGTAAGGGCCCCTTATCCACTAATCCACCATTTGACAACTTGCACCTGGCACATGTCAAATCCACCGTCCATCTTGCAACCGTAAGCACCCATGTTTCAGCAGTTATAAGGATGACATTATGTCCATTTGCAAAAGAGGCACTAATATACACAATTTTGAGTTTTTCACCATCCAAACACTCTCCCACAACCCCAAACACTCCAGAAGCATACTTTGGAGATATCAAAAGAGGGAGAGCTTGCTAGAAGGCTTCGAACAACACTTGGAGGCTTAGAATTGAAAGTCAAAGTATACATAGCTTTGGAATAACTTGGTATAATCTTTTCATCTTTAGTTTTTGATCATATATCCATGTATTCCAGATGTTGTTGTACTTATTTTGATGTATATGGATAGCTAAATTTATTTCACTTGGTCCAAGATGATTCTTGGCTAGTTATGGCAATATAGTCTTTAATTTGACTTTTATGTTGACTTGATGTAAACAAGCATGTTTGATCTTCAATACAAGTGTGTTTGATCATGTTAGTGTGTTTAATCTGACGATGTTCATATTTGATTATGTGTTGGTGTAATACTACATGTCAAAGTACGAGGATATTCAAGAATGTTATGTTGATTTTATAAAATATCATGTTATTTTGTTACTAGAAATGGTACATTTTGCATGATTGTCACTTGAAAACATTTTTGGAACATGTTTTGGATCATTTCAGATCTCTCCATGTTAGTTGTGTTCTTCACATAGTGTTTTTATACACGCCTTAGCATTCTAGATGCAAGTTTAGGTGATTTGGTGTATTAATGGGTCAAATATGCTATATATATGTATGAAGGATTCATAATATGTTTTTATGTTAAGTGTTGAAATGAACTAACATATATGTCATGAATATTCTGATTTAAGTGTTCATTGTGCATATTTACATGTTTCATGCTTAAAAACTATGCTAGAAATGGTAGGATGACATGATTATATATTTAGAAATACATGTGGCTTAATCTTGAATCCCATGTTTGGTTTGAGTTTTGATGAGTTTATGACTTCATTGTACCAATTTGCACGTGTTTATGATCTTGTACCAATTTGCATGTGTTTATGATCTTAGATGAAAGTCTAGATTGTTTGTTGTTGGATCTCTTTGTGTAAAAATGAAGTGTTCTGTCGGATTAGCCATTGCGCCCGCAAGCATATACTTCCTTACGTCTGCAAGGATAACTTCTTATGCCCGTAAGGACCTATTTTATGTTAGTATGTTGTTTTTTTATTGTTTTGACTGTTTTTAACGATTTTGACACCTTTTTGGGTTCTGAGGACTACTGGATATGTCATTTGAAAAGCTGTTTGTTCATGTAGTTTGAGTTGGACGCAATTTGGTGGATCTGTAGTTGAATTCTAGTCTTCATGTTTTAAGTGAAAATTTGGATATGCTATTGCTTGCTTCATCATGTTTGATTGTTGAGTCGGAGTCTCGATAACTTGAGTGATGATTCGTTGCATGATAATATGGTTTTGATAAGTAGTAAAACAACATGCTCTATGCTTAATCTGTTATCTTCGTCAAGTCTTCATGATCTGATTTATTGTTGTAGTTATTGCCATGACTAGTTAGGATGAGTTGATAGCCTGAGTGAATCTTTATCCAATTGTTCTGCCTTTCTGTGCCTTCGGTGTTTAATCTGAATTGTTTTACTTAGGTTATTTAGTTAATTTTGTTAGTCGCATGCTAATCAGTCTGTTGATCAAACAACAATGATGTTAGAGTACTAATAGTTCCTTGTCCCTGAGGTTCGATATTCGGTCTTACCGAGTCTATACTGCTCTCTAACTAGGTCATACTTGTCCGAGTTGTGTGTAGTATCTGCTAAATATTATCGTTTTTTATAAATTTAAAACAAGCGTGTAACAAAACTTTTTATCATCTAAAACTCGTAGTGCGGGCTGCACACCATGCACCATCATGTATAATATATCTTTATGTAAGAAAGGTCGATCCATAATGATAAGATATAACTACTCATGCAATAGTGTAACAACCCGGAATATATGTATTTTTACGTATTTGAATAAGACTTTTCTTCTTATATCAAGATACTAGTTACATATAATAGACGTGGAGAATACGACTTACGTCCGTAAAAGGAGAATTTACATCCATAAGGGGACAATAGGCCCGTAAAAGAAAGAACTATGGCCGTAAAAAAGGAGGCGGCCGACAGAAACGCACTAGACCTAACTTCTCCACTTCATTAACCCCCTAGCCTCTTTACAACCGTAAATGTGTTTTCTACATCCATAAAAGGTACACGACTAACCCTATAAATAAATAATCAAAATTCTTCAACACACCAACACAATCTCTCTATATACCTCTCTAGCTGATCTAGTAGCATTCTTGGGCGGTTTTCGGGGTCGTACGATACAGGAGTGAGGATTAAGAGCTTGATGAAGCATTGGGATCATCGACAAAACAATTTTGGACCAAGGTGAGTATAGTAGTATTTTTCAAAACTGAATACATACACAAAATCATTTTCGAAAGTAATAATTATGAAGTAATAATGATAATTAGGAGAAACTTATTATATCATGATCAACTTATAATGTGAATTCATTATTTAATAATTATGATAAAATTAATGATGATGATATATTCTATATATGATGACTATAGAGTACTTATGATAATTAAGTTGAATATATTATATGATGATTATATTGATGATAATATGATGACACGGGTGAAGGTTGACCTACTCTAAAGATGTACTTGATGATGCCTAAGATGTAGATGTATGCATTCTAGGATTATGCTAGCATGTTGGTTAGTTGCCTTGTGTGCTCGTATATTGGAGTATGGGGTTACCATGCATAACATCACCTAGTACTTTCACTTGAACGGATTTTAGCGAGTTGTGAAAGCGAAGGGACCTTTTGAGGATGATGTACAAGTGAGAGTTGGGCCTCACTTGGTACATGACTTGCCGGGCACATGTACCATTACTAGTGAGGATAGACCTTGGGACTTATATGCAAATGCCTTGCTTTGTTTATGAAGTGGTTAGACATGTACATTGTATATTGGGGTAGTGATGATTAATAATAGACCCTACTTAATTGACAATGATGTGATGCTTTACCATGTATACGATGCTTTGTGATGATTGCGATGTTTTATGATGTTTACGATGATATAATGCTAAACGATGGATGATGTGCGTATAGAGTACCAGTTTTAAATTTATAAATCCGAGTTATTTAGTACGACTACAACAAAAATAGGCAAGAGAACCTAATCGTATCGTAATATAGTAAATAAGTACGGGTGTCGCAAGGAGAACGAGTATGATTTTGAATATAACTATAGTAATTAAATATTAAACTAATTTAAAGCGGTAAAAAGAAGGGAATTTAGAATCTTATCAATAAAGATTCAAACGATCTAACTTACTAAATAATAATAACAAGAACCAAGAACAAACCAAAGGAAGTGGAAAGCGACAAACTTTATTGGACTAAGCTTATAAAATAAAGATTCCCTCCCTAGATTTGATAAAACTCTCTTCAAGTCTGTTGGAAAAAATAGGCTTACAAATATATCCTCTTTTGTTGACACAAAAATATATAACTTGTTTATATAATTGTATGTACTAACATTAACATATGTGCACATATACATATATATATATTCAATCAAATATATTCTCATCTATGATCTACAAAATAAGCTTCATCAAATGGCCAAGCTCCAATCGTCAAGATCCGAGTTCAAGTAGAAGCCGATGTCGAAGATTCCTACAAACAAACGTTTGAAGTTTATGAGCTTACAAAATAAATAATCAAATGAGTTTAAGTTTTTATAAAATAATTTTTATAAAAACTTTTATAAAAATTGAGACAATTTTTATAAAAATCACAAGCTTGGAAGTCAAAGCAAATAAATTCCCATTTTGGCAAATACTAAACACAATCTTACATTGAAACAAACCAAAACTATATTTAGTAAAAGGAATCTCTCAAAGTGGTAAACTTCCAACATACTTTGTGCATATGGTTTCCAAACTACCATTTTCATGATTAAATTCAAACTTAAGAAGTATGACACTTACCCAACTTTTCTAAAGCTCCTTTTCAGTGCATTTTTATAGTAAAAATGGGTTGTGTGTGGTTTTGGTAAAAGCCCAACGTCTATATGCACAAGGCTCAAAAATCTCCAGCAGTGCGACGGTCGATTCCACGGTCGACCGTGGATCGACCGTGGATCGTCTGGACACTTTTTGAGCCTCAAACTTTTTCCTTATTTAAAGCAACTCAAGTCTTGTGTTTTACCAACCTCTTGCAATCTGAAAAACACAGAACATATACAAAAACTTGTGAGCTCATATTCTTGATACAAATTCAACATTTCAAGATCAAGAATGAAGCAAGAGTGAAAGCATTCAAAGTTCAAACGCTACATTACCTTCTTATATATTTGTAATAGTGTGAGGATCATCTCTAGCCTTAGAATTATAGAGAAGTGAGGATCATCTCTAGCCTTAGAATTAGAGAGAAGTTGTAAAAGGTTTATCTCTACCTTCAAAGAGAGAAGTTAGTGGAGCAACTCTTGGTGGGTGAGGCCAAGGAGTGGATGTAGAGCAAGGTTGTTAACCCTTGCTTGAACCACTATAAATCATTGTGTCCAAACTACTTTATTGGTGATATCTTTCTTCCTTAAACTCTTTAATTACTTGCAAATATTGTTAAAAACTTCAAAAAGTGGACATATAACCTATTCACCCCCCCTCTAGGTTCTAACAATTGGTATCAGAGCAAGTTGCTCTAGATAATTTTTGAAAAGTTGTTTAAATCTTCTAAAAATATTTTTCAAAAATTTTTGAGTTGATAAAATGGGACAAAATTATATAGAGGGGAATTCTATGGTTAGACCTCCACTTCTTGAAGAAGAAGACTTTTGCTATTGGAAGCAAAGATTCATGAACTATGTAAAGGCCAAAGATATTGACCTTTGGAAGATTATTGAAGAAGTAGATCATGTTCCAAAAACTTTTGACTCCAAACAAAATACTTATGTTCCAACCCCTAAAGAAAAATGGGATCAAGAAGACAAGAAAATGATTTCAAAAAATTTTCTAGCAAAACTTTTTCTATATAATGCTTTACCTAGAAAAGAGTTTGAAAGAGTTTTCATGTGTGAAAGTGCAAATGCTATTTGGAAATCTCTTGTCATCACACATCAAGGAAATGCCCAAGTTCTAGATAACAAAATCGAATTATTTGTGCAACAATATGAACAATTTCAAATATTTGAGGATATGAAAATTGATGATGCTTTTGCAATGTTTAATACTATTGTTACTAGTCTCAAGGCACTTGGGACTATTTACTCTAACAAAAATATTGTAAGAAAGTTTCTTAGGGCTCTTTCACCAAAATGGAGAGCAAAGGTGATGGCTATTGAGGAGTCAAAGGACTTGAACATACTACAAATGGATGAACTAATAGGAAATCTCAAGGTGTATGAAGTAATCATGCAAAAAGATGATGAGATTGCCAAGCTAAAGAAAGAAAAGAGCAAATTCATTGCACTTAAAGCTAAACATGTCAAATAATCCTCAAGTGATGAAGAAGAGGAAATAAAAGAAGAAAAATGTCTCATGGCTTTTGAGACAAGTGAGGTACATTCCGATTCTAGCTACTATAGTGATAATGATGACCATCAATATGATCAATTATGTGACTTTAGCTCTAAAATACTTGCTAAAAATGAGGAGTTAAAAAATGATAATAAGAGCTTGAAAAAGGAAAATGTCAAGTTAAGAAATGAAAATGATAACTTGAACTTGAAAATAAAAGATCTAGAAAGTAAAATTGCTTCTCATATATCTCCAAGCTTGAAAGATTTGGAAAGTAAGCTAAAGACATATTTTGACACAACCACCTAATCAAAATTTGAAAATAGTTCAACCAAGTTAGATGAGATGTTAAAGGTTCAAAAATCATCAAAAGATAAAGGTGGTCTTGGGTTCTCAAGTAACTCAAACAACATGCCAACTAGTCACTTAACACCTATCAAATTTGTGAAAGAAAAAGAGGAAGAAAAAATCCAGGAGCCTCACGGTCGACCCACGGTATCGACCGTGAATCGACCGTCGTCTCACTGGAAAATTCCAAAAGTTCAAAATTGCAACATTGTCTCTAGTTCTTCCACTTGTATGCCAAAGGTTGCAAGTAATGAATTAATGAGAAAGTTTTATACTCCAACTACAAGGCATGGACTTGGATTCAAGAAACCTAAATCAAATACAATTCAAAAATCATGACATTCTCGTAAACCTATTAACTCTATGAACACATGGTATCATAAAGGGTTCAAGATTACACAGAGGTGGATTAGAGTAGGAGTTTTTGATACTAACCATCCTGGACCCATGAAACATTGGGTACCAAAAGCTTGAATGAAAATTACACAAGTGTAGGGATGCAACAAAAATGAGATTATGTTTCATTAATGGATTCTTGATAATAGTTGCTCAAAACACATGATCGGTAATAGAGAACTCTTCACTTCATACAAGGAGTATGATGGAGGACATGTGGTGTTTGGAAGTAACCTAAGAAGAAAGGTAGTTGGTAAAGGTAACACTCTTCATGACAATATCAAATTCTTGAATGTTGAGCATGTTAATGGTTTAGCTTACTACTTAATAAGTATTGGTCAATTATGTGATAAAGATCTAAATGTTAAATTCTCTAAACATGAAAGCTTGATATGCAAAGATAATAAAGTTTTAGTAAAAGGTGTTAGGAGAAATGGACTCTATACATGTAGACTTGGTGATAATCCTAACACAAGTATGTCTTGCATCTATAATTGATAGAAGACTAGGACATGCTAACATGAGATTAGTACAAACATTGACTATAAATAAGCTTGTTAGAGTCTTACCAAATGTTAAATTCGATAATCATTTTTGTGATGCATGTAAGATAGAAAAACAAATGCACTCATCTCATAAATCTAAAATGCTATAAAAACTATGATATGTCCTTGGGCCTTCATCAATTCAAAGCTATAAGGGAAACTTCTACACACTAGTTGTTGTAGATGACTTTTCTAGATATACATGGACGCTATTTTGAAAACAAAAATTGAAGCTTTTGACAAATTCAAAAATCTTAGCAAGAAAATTCAAAACCAATTGGGTTGAATGATTATCTCAATTCATACCAACCATGAAAGAGAAGTTGTCAATGTAGCGCAACTTGGAGCATTTTGTGATAAACATGGAGTTTCTTATAACTTTTCGGCTCCTCACACTCCCCAATCTAATGGGGTTGTTGAAAGGAAAAATAGGTCTTTCCAAGCTTTGATTAGACCAATGTTAATTAAAACACCATATGAAATCATCAAAGTTAAAAAACGATCCAATAACTCAAGTTATAGGAAACCTAAATCAAAGACTCACTAGATCCCAAGCCCAAAACCTTAATACCTTCTTTGCCTTTGTGTCACACATAGAACTCAAGAATATTAAAGAGGCAATTAAGGATAAAAATTGGGAAATGGCAATGCAAGAAGAGTTTAATCAATTCACTAGAAGCCAAGTTTGGGACTTAGTACCTTTACCTAGTGGTCGCACAATAATTGGAACTAAATGAGTATTTAGAAACAAAGCTAGACTAGTAGCCCGATGATATAATCAAAAAGAAGTGATAAACTTTGATGAATCATTTGCTCCGGTTACTAGATTTGAATCCATTTGGAGTCTACTTACTTATGACCGTACTCAAAATTTTAAATTATATCAAATGGATGTCAAAAGTGCTTTTCTAAATGACTTTGTAAATGAGGAAGTTTATGTATGTCAACCTCCCGGTTTTGATTTTTGAAGACCTCATTATATGTATATAATCTTAGAAAAGCATTGTATGGCCTTAAATAAGCACCTAGAGCATGGTATGATAAATTAAAATCATTCTTGTTGAAAAATGAATATAGTATAGGTCAAGTTGATAATACATTATTCACAAAGAAAAAGAAAAATGACATCTTGCTTGTGCAAATTTATGTGGATGATATCATATTTGGGTCAACATGTCAAGATTTGTGTGATGAGTTTTCAAATCTTATACAAAATGAAATTGAAATGAGGATGATGGATGAGTTGAATTAATTTCTTGGACTTCAAATAAAACAATATGAAGATGGTACATTCAAATTAGACATCATTTCCTATGTGACAATATGCAAAAAGGAAATATAAATTTAGAAAAAATTGCTTCATGTGAAAATATTGTCAAACATATTCGCTAAACCGCTAAAAATTGAAATGTTACGACTTGGTTTAGGAATGATGGAACATGTTCCTTGAAAATAACACCGAAATGCATGAAAATGGTCAAAATATACATTCCAGAAGAACCACGGTCGACTCACGGTCGATACCGTGGATCGACCGTCGGATCACTGACTAAATTCAAAAACTAAGCAAAAGGCGCGGTCGATATCACGGTCGACCGTGTATCGACCTTCGTGGGCCTGACGGATTTTTGACCCTATTTTGCCTTTTCTCTCTCTTTCCTCTCCACTTCATCTTATATCATCTTCCCCAAAAACCCTAGCCGCCATTTTCAACATTTATATTTCAAAAAGCTTGAAAATCATCAAAAAAAAAAATGCTTTACCTTACGGTTGAAGTTACGATCAAAGGCTCGGTTGGATTCACGGTTGAAGATTCTTCGTCTCGTGATTTCTTATCTTCACAAGTTTCTTGTTAAAGGTAAACTTTTATCTCTTCCTCCTTTTCTTAGAACTCTCTTTGTGCACCAAAGAATCATGTAATCTCATGGATTTGGGAGATTTCTAAGAAGAAAGTATATTTGGTTTGAAAATGATGTTTTTCTTTGTGTAAAAGAAAAATAATAGATGATATTGGTGTTGGTTAAGTATGATAAGTATATAAATATCATGTCACAAAGGACAAAAAGTCAAATTTCAAACAGCTCACCTACGGTTGATACACGGTCGACCGTAGCATTTTATCATCTCAATATCATGTCACACGGTTGACCGTGCATCGACCGTCAGCCCACTGGAAATTTTTGATTTTCAATTTTAATTTTTTGTCTTTTAATGCCCAAACTCAATCTATTCATGCTTAATATATCTTAACTAACATTAGCTATCACATGATTAATAAAAGTTTCAATTCATTCTCCACTTTAGGACACATACACATTATGAACATATTGTCAAGGACTTTGCTATATTCTTTGAACACACTCTCAATTATGTTGAAGTATATTACCTCTTGTCATACTCTTACAAAGCAAAGGTCTTTTACAAATCTAGTGTCATGACAAGAGAAATTGTGGTGGTTCAAGGGGAAGTAGTTATGGTGATTGTTTGTTGATATGATATTTGCTACTATTTGCTGTGATTTTTATGCCATGAATTATGTTACTTGAACCTTGGCTTGTAATAAATGCATATTTAGAATATTGTTTATACTCACATATCTTTGGCAAGTTCTTGGTAGTATTTTCATATATTTTAGATCAAACATCTCAAGAAGTGGAGCTCTACGTTCAAGGGGGAGCTCACGTGAAGGGGGAGCTTATGTCAAGGGGGAGTCTCCTTTTTGTTTAAGACAAAAAAGGGGGAGAAGATAGAAGAATATATAAATATATATGTATATATGCACATGTTAACATGTTAAAGTTATATATACAATTCTTATACAAGTTATAAATTTTTGTCTTCAACAAAAAGGGGGAGATTGTTGGGAAAAATAAGCTTACAAATATATCCTCTTTTGTTGACAAAAAAATATATAACTTGTTTATATAATTGTATGTACTAACATTAACATATGTGCACATATACATATATATATATATATATATATATATATATATATATATATATTCAATCAAATATATTCTCATCTATGATCTACAAAATAAGCTTTATCAAATGGCCAAGCTCCAATCGTCAAGATCCGAGTTCAAGTAGAAGCCGATGTCGAAGATTCCTACAAATAAACGTTTGAAGTTTATGAGCTTACAAAATAAATAATCAAATGAGTTTAAGTTTTTATAAAAACTTTTATAAAAATTGAGACAATTTTTATAAAAATCACAAGCTTGGAAGTCAAAGCAAATAAATTCCCATTTTGGCAAATACTAAACACAATCTTACATTGAAACATGCCAAAACTATATTTAGCAAAAGGAATCTCTCAAAGTGGTAAACTTCCAACATACTTTGTGCATATGGTTTCCAAACTACCATTTTCATGATTAAATTCAAACTTAAAAAGTATGGCACTTACCCAACTTTTCTAAAGCTCCTTTTCAGTGCTTTTTTATAGTAAAAATGGGTTGTGTGTGGTTTTGGTAAAAGCCCAACGTCTATATGCACAAGGCTCAAAAATCTCCAGCAGTGCGACGGTTGATTCCACGGTCGACCGTGGATCGACCGTGGATCGTCTGGACAATTTTTGAGCCTCAAACTTTTTCCTTATTCAAAGCAACTCAAGTCTTGTGTTTTACCAACCTCTTGCAATCTGAAAAACACAGAACATATACAAAAACTTGTGAGCTCATATTCTTGATACAAATTCAACATTTCAAGATCAAGAATGAAGCAAGAGTGAAAGCATTCAAAGTTCAAACACTACATTACCTTCTTATATATTTGTAATAATGTGAGGATCATCTCTAGCCTTAGAATTAGAGAGAAGTGAGAATCATCTCTAGCCTTAGAATTAGAAAGAAGTGAGGATCATCTCTAGCCTTAGAATTAGAGAGAAGTGAGGATCATCTCTAGAATTAGAATTAGAGAGAAGTTGTAAAAGGTTTATCTCTACCTTCAAAGAGAGAAGTTAGTGGAGCAACTCTTGGTGGGTGAGGCCAAGGAGTGGATGTAGAGCAAGGTTGTTAACCCTTGCTTGAACCACTATAAATCATTGTGTCCAAACTACTTCATTGGTGATATCTTTCTTCCTTAAACTCTTTAATTACTTGCAAATATTGTTAAAAACTTCAAAAAGTGGGCATATAACCTATTCACCCCCCTCTAGGTTCTAACAAAGTCAATCTATTAAGTGCAACAGACAACTAAATATCATATGTCGATTCCTATATCAGTTAGACTCTTTATCCGAATATCTAACTCTATAATTATGCAATTAACTAACCCTATGGTCAATGAGTCAATTTAAAGCAAGATTAGTTTTTTAGTTCATATCAATCAAGATTCTATATTTAATGATTGTTTTAATCAACAAAACATTCAATTAACATATAAAGGTCATCATATGCAATTGCACACATATTAAAGTTCCGATCTTTTTTGTTTAAGCTTATGATTTGGTCAATCACTAGTCAAAACTACTTATTGGTCCTAAATAGTCATGATAAAAGTCACACAAGCGGATTGGTCCTCCTACTCATGCAAACTCAGAATATAAACATGCCAAAACAAGATCTAAAACACATGTGGATCTTTGGTAGAACTAAAATTGATAAATATATGAAATCTAGTATCTTTAACACAAAAAGCAATTAACTTTCACAGAATTCATCTCCTCCAGGGAGGAATACATAAAATACCAGCCTAGAAACATTATAAAATACTTATGAAAATTAATAAACATATGAATACAGAAGATAGAATTATAGAACCGGATTGATCCAAAGCCGAAATCTTCAAATATTAAGCTCCAATCCTCCAAGGTTAAGCTCCACGGCCCATCGAATGTTTTTGGACTTTTTTTTCTTCTTTCTACTTCTCCAATTTAAATACATATATATATATATATATATCTTCTGCCGGTTTGTGTTTATCTATATACATGCCGCCATTTCATATATATATATATATATATATATATATATATATATAGAATATGGATCAATATAGTCCCCCTTCTTATCCATAGTCCCTGAAGTCCCATTTACATCCATTCATTTAGTTGGATTAAAAAAGGGCAGGATCGACATTTTAATGTTTGTTCCATATAGCAGTTACCATTCACGTAACAGTTTCCTTATTCCACGTTTGTTTTCCATTTTTCTAGTATTTCAACATTCGTTCATGCTATGTCTTCTTCTCTACGGTCGTTTAACGATTCAGCCGTCAATAGTTTTTGTTCAGCCGCTCATTTTTTCTGTTATTGTGATGGCATCTTGTTCTTCTTCTATGATCAGCGACGATGATGATATATACGATGGTATGTTTTTTTCGATGTTATTTTGTATGTTGTTCATTTGCAATTGATTTTCACTAACGTCGTTTGCAGAGTATTCATTGTCATTTGCAGTTGATCTTCTATATCATCTTTTTGTTACGTTATTTGGTTGATGTATCTTAGTTTCTGTTAGTTTTAATTATTGCAGAGGGTTTCGAAAATGATGAAATTCTTTTGCAGTTGATATCCATTACACATCAATTATAATCGCTTTTGTAATTGTGATGTATCATTTTGATATTAATAATTCATATCATCAATTCTTTTTTAATGCAGTTTATTATTCAATTCATCAGCTACAAAAGTCATCATTTTCATGCAGTTTATCATTCAATTCATTAGCTACAAAAGTCATCATTTTCATATAGTTTATCATTCAATTCATCAATTCCCCTGTATAGTTAATGTTGAACAAATACCTCAGAAGGATTAATTCAATTCATCATTTTCATGCAGTATATCGTTATGTGAAAATGATGATATATTCAGTTTCTTATCAATATGATATATTTGATGTATAAAAATGATGACATTTGTGTGTCATGGAAATGATGGTATTATCAATGGCTGTCTATTATGAATTATATTTGATGAGTTATGAATTGTCATCATTTTCATTCATCAGTTTCTTCATATTAAAATCTCTTAATTTTAACTGATGTATTATGTGCTTGCAACCATGAAATAATCATTCTTACATCATATATATCATTTTTAGCTTTTTCATCATTTTTATCACTTAACAAAGCAGTTTTACATATGTCTGATGTATATCATTTTAGCATTTTTCACCATTGTTTGATTGAGTTGGTTGTATGATAATGATGTATGACACATAATAGGAATTCTTATCTTCTTTTTTATTTCATTTTCTGTGTTTATTTTTAGTTTTAGACTTTGTTTCTGCATCTTTTGAAATTGTTATTCAAAGGGCAAATTGCCGAGAAATGTAACATAAATATTGAAATTTGCCAATAAAGGTAACGTCAATTTTTTTGGGCCAAGAAAGGATTCTAAATTTCAATTTCTAACATTAAAGGTAACCGATTACCATTGTAGCAGGTAACAGGTTAAATTGATGACGTGGCTAATTTTTATATTATGCAAATTGACAAAAAAGGTAACATAAATATGAAAATTTGTCAATAATGGTAATGTTCATTTTTTATAGACCAATAAAGAATGATGAATTCCAATTTGAAACGAAACATCATGTTTGGATCTAAGTTCGTGTTCGTGTTCTTGTATGTGTTTTCTCTTTCATTTATATAATAATAAAATATTTAAAATTAAAATAATATTACATCATTTTCGTATATGATATTTGGAATATATTATGTTGGTACTTTCACATTTGACTACTTGCAGTTGATATTTTGATACTTTAATATCTTATATTGGCTTTATAATTGTATTAAATGAACGTAAACAAAATTTGAAGTTCAAATTCGATTCAAACTGAAACGTACACCAAATTTGAAGTTCAAATCAAATCAAAATGAGTAATGAATTTCAAAGTTTGAATCGAAAAATATCATATTTGAAGTTCGTATCAAAACAAAGAAAAAAATACCAGTATTGGAAAATCGAAAAAATACTTGTCGAATACATTTAGCCAAAATGGGTCAACCCAAAACATGACCGATAAATAAATGGTCAAAATAGGTTGACATGTAATTGACACGAACACAGTGACAAGAACTCGTCGCAAATTGTCAGCATTAGTCAGCATACCCTTTTTTATTACATATTGAAATTTATCATCCTTTTTTTTACTTAAAAAATTAGACATTACCTTTGTTGGCAAATTTGGACAATCTTAACCTGCTGACTAAGCGCTCAGCAGGTCATTCAGGTCACCATTCCCTTTTTTTGTTAGAAATTGAAATTTAGAGTCATTTCTTGGCCCAAAAAAATTGACGTTATCTTTATTGGCAAATTTCGATATTTATGTTACCTTTCTCGGTTAATGCAATTGGAGTTAGACATTGGATACCCAATGTTGTTTGACATAAATAGTCTGAAAATGATGAAAGTGATAAACAAGGTTTGTAGACAATACTAAACTGTAAATGTATTCAAAATGATGATTAAGTTTGATGCAACCATTATTGAACATCAAAATGATGTCACTTAATAATCATTTATATACAACTGACATATATTGATAATACAGCCAACACGATTTAAATAGTTTGAAAATGATAAACATATAGTCTATATTAAACTGTGAATGTTCAAGGAGTTTTGATTATTATAATAGCATTACACAAGCATGTAAGTTCACTCAAAATGATAAATATTTTATCTTATAAATCTTTTGATCATGATGAAATTAAGGTTTAAACAGCCAAAATGACATAAATAGTCTGAAAATGATGAAAATGATAAACAAGGTTTTATATAGCCCATACTAAACTGTAATATACTCAAAATGATGATTAAATTTGATGCAACCTTTATTGAACATCAAAATGATGTCACTTAGTAATCATTTACATACAAATGACATAAATATTGACAATACAGCCAACATGATTTAAATAATCTGAAAATGATAAACATGATAAACATATAGTCTATATTAAGTTGTGAATGTTCAAGGAGTTTTGATTATTATAATAGCATTACACAAGCATGTAAATTCACTCAAAATGATAAATACTTTATCTTAGAAATCTTTTGAGCACGATGAAATTAGGGTTTAAACAGCCAAAATGACATAAATAGTTTGAACATGATTGAAATGCTAAAGAAGGTTTTGTACAACCCATACTAAACTGTATATATACTCAAAATGATGATTAAGTTTGATACAACCTTTATTGAACATCAAAATGATGTCACTTAACAATCATTTATATACAAATGACATAAATATTGATAATACAGCCAAAATGATTAAAACAGTTCGAAAATGATAAAAATGTAAACCAAGTTTGTATAGCCTTAACTAAACTGTATATGTTGAAGCATTTTTTATTATTATAATTGCATTACACAAACAGGTAAGTTCATTTAAAATGATAAATATTTTTTATGAAAAATCTTTTGAGCATGATGAAATTAAGGTTTAAATAGCCAAAATGATATAATTAGACTGAAAATGATGATCAAAGTTTTGTATAGCTCATATTAAACTGTAAATGTACTTAAAATGATGATTAAGTTTGATGCAGCTCTTATTAAGCATCAAAGTTATGTTATTTGTATTAAAATGATGAATGTTCTATGCATGAATTGTCATAAATTAATGCAATTATACTATCAACAGATTGTCAAAAGAATATTGTTTTAGTGTTATCATTTTCATAAGGTATTGTTATATTATTATCATTTTCATATTTTTCTGTGGTTTTGATAATGAACTCCGAAGAAAGGGACAGAGGTTTGAATTTTGAACGTGTGGAGATTTTCTTTCCGTATATTTAGGATTTATATACGGAAAGTGGATTTTTGTTTGTTTTCATTTTGACATGTTTACCCTTTTTAATATTTAAAAAGGAGTTACTTAAGGGTTAATTTTTTTTTATTTTCTTTAATTAATCATGTCCATCCTTTATAAGATCTAATGGTCTATATTGAGCCTTTGAGGTCTTTATTTAAGGTTGGGACTATATTGATCCTAACTATATATATATATATATATATATATATATATATATATAAAAGTTGTACGTAGAACTTGATTTTCTTTACTCAATATATATATATATATATATATATATATATATATCTTACGAAGAATATATGCATATATATATATATATATATATATATATATATATGCATATATATATATATATATATATATCTTACGAAGAATATATGCATATATATATATATATATATATATATATATATCTACCAACTTCAAATATCTACATATGTATACATGCTATACGTTTCTTCTTTTTTTTTCCTTGATTCATGGCTTTCCAAATCTTATCTTCTTTTATAATGATTTAGTTATATAATATATATAATATCTATTAATTAAGATATATATATATATATTATATAAATATATAAAATATATTCTATCTCATTTATTTCTTTAATCTTTAATATCTTTAAATAATTTCTTTTTATCCTGCAAAACAACAAATAAACCATAAAAGTATATTTTTACAATTAAATACACAATTTTCAACTAAAATTAACTTGATATCTCCTGAAATATATCTAATAAATGCGATATCAATGGAAATAATGATGGATATAATGTTTAATGATGATAAACAATTATATTTGACCATATATTGAATACTATGATTATGATGCTATGTGGACGGGTCAAGTTATGAGTTAGAAATTGATCTTGTATTTATCTAAACCTATTATGCATGGTTTTAATTGAATGATTTTGTGATAATAACTATGTAAACTAATGAGACGTAAGTTGATACTTTTTTTTAAAATATGTTTTGTATGCACGCAGGTTGCATAAGTGTGATTTTTTATACATAATGAGCATGAGTAATATTGGGTAGTGAATTCAAATGCTTTGATTAAATTACTAACTTGTGATTTTTTTAAAGGGTGAAGTATGGTTAAATCATCAAAGTTTCTCTTACTTTTCGGTTTAACCATCAAAACATTTTTTAAATGGTTTAACCATAAAGTTTCATTTACCTGCTAGTTTAACCCACTTACCTACAATTACAAGTAAAATGTAACCAAACACCCCCTAAGCTTTAAAAACTAAAGTAACTTGTCCCGAAAAACTTATTACCACCACCAAAGACTCCTATTTACTAAATACCCCCTCCCATTCTCTCCCCGCGAAGATAACCCTACTCCCACCACTCAACCACCGCCGCCGCCGCATGAAGGACCGCCTCCGTCTCCGCCGCCGCATAAAGCACCACCATCGATTTGGGGTTGTTGGTAATTGAAGGCATGGCCACAAGTGCCGCCTCCGCATGTCGCTTTCGGATCCTCTTCCTCGCTTATGCAACTATCAATCGAAGTACAAATGAAGATTATGGGTTTTGAACTTCATCTGGTTTGAAGGCTTTTGGATTTGAAAGCAAGGCTGCAAGGGCTTATCGTCTTGATAACATTGACAAACTCTCTCTCTCTCTCTCTCTCTCTACGAACACTCCTTTCCAGATGAATGAAGAAAGTTACGAAAGTGGTACTGCCTGATGGTGATTTCCGATTAAGGTTTGAGGGTGTTGGCTGTTCGTCTTCATTTCTTTGTAGTTCATCGAGATTTCCAGTGTTTTTGATTTGTAATTTGTTCATTTCTGGGTTTTGTTCACAATTTTGTCGATCCCTTCAAGAATTTCAAACCTTCAATATTTGTTCATTTTTTGTTTCCAGAAATTCAAACCTTCAAGATTTACCATTGATTTTTTAGAAATTCAGAAGTAAATAAAAGAATAAAAAAGTGATGTGATGATGATAAATGAGGTATAGAGATCAATTGTTACTTGATTTAGGATTTTTTTCATCTTTGAATCTATTATGTCATCTTTGAGAAAAACAAAATTTTAAAAAATATATAAATAAAAGAAATATGTAATTAACGTGCTAAACAGTTTCTAGGTAAGAAAAAGGGTAAAAATACAAAATAAACGAAACTTGATGATTTAAAAGGAAAACAAACTAAACTTTATGGTAAATCATTTAAATAAGCGTTAATGGTTAAACCGAATTGAGAATAAACATCGATGATTAAACCACTTTTAACCCTTTTTTAAAAGTTTGCTTGGAAATGATGATTTCATTTCGATGTAACATATGATTTTTGTAACGATGTTTAAACAATTTTAATAAAGGGCAAAATACATGAAAATATTTTAACTTTGTCTTAATTATCATTGTATACAATCAACTTTAAATTCTTAAAAATAATACAACCAACTTTCATAATTCACTCATTGTATGCAAACAACTTTTTTCTGTGTCTAGTATTTAGATACCATTGTATACAATGATCTTTTCTATAATTTCCATTGTATACAACAACTTGCATATAATGGGGGGATTATAAAAGTTGATTGTATTATTTTTAAGAAAATAAATTTGATTGTATACAATGATAATTAAGTCAGGGTTCATTGTATTTTTATGCAATTTACCCTTAATAAATGGTGGACTTTAAGTCTTCCGTTGCGATGTTTATGATATTAAATCGAATTTTTTTGAAAGACGAAAATAAGTTGAAATAACATAGATTTTAGATTTGTCAAGTTGTCTTTGTATTCACTAGGAAACATAAGATGAAAAAATACAGTTCTCTCGTCTTTTGTAGGTGGTGTTCAACAGTGAACATATAAAATAACTAACACTATGCATCAGCTTTATACAATCTTTGTCCACTTGTTCACCATTATTCTGTTAAATATAAAATGAGTGTCACTTGTATATACCATGAAAGGGTGCTCTTTGGAGAACGTGATTAAAATACCATAATTTATTCATCTTTTCAATAAGATGAACAAATTTATAAAATTGAGAGTTTGTTTATGTATAGCTGATAAGATGGAGGTGTGATGATAAAAAAATACATCAAAAAATAATGTTGGATTAGAAAATATGTAAAACAATTACAAAAAATGAACATTAAAATTGAACTCTAAACAACTAACTATCTCACATTCACTAGTAAATGCATGTATATTGAAATTTTAATTTTTTTTATCAATAGTGAACATAGGTATTTAAACTTTATGTTCTTTTGATGCTTGTATATCTAGAAATAATAAAAAAAAGAAGAAAAATAAAGACAGATGATGATGATGGTGAGATCGACACATGCATACAACCTCAAAAGGGGAAACAGGTTAGCTAAGATCGACTCCGACGATGGATAGGATACAACATTCAAGGATGACGATGATGGACCGATAGTGGTGTTGTGAGGGTTCCAGAGAGGATAAAGTGGTGGTGGTGCTAGGTGGTGGACAAAAGGTGTGGTGACATTAGATCTAAGAGGCGGAGAGGGCGACGGTGACTATGGAGGTCAAGAGATAGGATGATAGTGAGGGTGTCAGCAACGGTGAGGGGCCGCAGTTCAGTGGCATGAGGCTATTATTTTGCAAGTAGCTAAACCCTAGCCGGTGGAATGCTTTACATTGAGCCCCGGATCTGAACGGTGATGGGAGGCACTTGCCCATCGTGAAAGGCGACGGTGGCGGCTGCCATAGGAGGGGAGGAAACCCATCAATGATGAGTTCTCCATCGTTGGAGGTCCGCTTCTTCAGAGAGATGTTGGGAGGGGCTACTCATTGCGGTGGGAAAGTAGAGCGATACGAGGATTTCTAGGTTTTTTTTTTACAAATATGAGAGATGGGTGGGTAAGATGTACTGATATAAGGGTGAGGGGGGAGAGAGAAAGAGAGGAAAGAGGAGAGAAGTGCGTTTATTGACAAAAAAATATTATTTTTTTATTATTAATTAATACCATTTGATTTTTAATTATTTACAAAAATGGCATAACTACTTATAACCATTAATTAAACAATCTAACGGTCAAGATATTATTTCGCACCTTTTGCATGAACAATCTTACATATATGGAGAAGTTTATTTGAGAACCCTTCTTATTGTGGATACCATTTATAACCACTGTTAATGCTCATTAATATGGGTATTTTGGTCTCGCAACACACCTCTCATTAATGAGTCACTAATATGTCACTAAAAATTATTAGTTACTGATTTATTTTAATCAATTGTCAAAATTGAATCTCGCATTTCTCACACGAAAACAATTTTAGGTTAACCCACACATACTAAATTATAACACATTTAACATACTATTTCATACTTTACTTAATCACTTAAAAATTTAGTAATCGGAAATTATTAAATATACTTTTAAAAGAACCTTCATTTTTCAATCATTCACTTTCTCTCATACTTTACATATTCGTCAATAAACAAATTCTTCCATAACTACACACTTCCTCACCTACAAAAAATGAAGAAAAGAGTTGTTTTATTATTTTTTAAAGTTGTTTTAGAAGTGAAGAAGAAAGTTGATGGAAAAAAGAGAAATAAATAAAACGGCATGCTACCAGATAGAAAATATTCGTCGAATATCATACTCTTATATTCTATAAAACGATATGTTATCAGGTGAAACTATTCGGCGTCACAGTATTGTGCGGATACCTTGTTAGTATAAACATATATACACACCTAAAGTGAAGTATGAGAAGCAAGTTAGCCTTTTGTCAAAGTATGTGTTTTTTTGTATATTTCCATAATTTAGTCTCATTATGGATACCTATGTGAAAATGGAAGTAATGCTAGGTTAAGTTGAAAATTTGATGGTGGTTACATAAGGATAGATATATGAAGTTAAAAATGAAGGTTGCATGAAGAAGAACCTATGAAACATACTATTATCACAAAAAAGCAATGAAAGTGGCAAGTATATAAAGAGAATGAAAATTTCCTAAACAGACTCAACAAATGGAAACAAGCAAATCTTTGTCACATCCTAATATAGTTGTGATTCAAGGTGTTGTGAAATTAAGCATCTTTGTTGCCACCACATATCATAGGTTTGGGGCACAAAACGCCAAGTTTCAATGACCATTCAAGACTCAAGGGTACTACTCTACTGCTCACTGCCACCACTTCCCCCTTTTAGTACAATGCTTGATAGACCTCTTATGTCCTATGACAAATGTCAAATTAGATTTCACTTCTACTAGACTACTATCTCCACCCCATACACACACCCCCACCCACACACACAGATGTTCTCTGATGATGGTAGTCCTGGTGATGATGGCAACAGTCTAAACAGTAACCACCACCATAATCTACCACCTCCGGTTTCTACAAGATCCACCACACTCTCATCATCTTCCTCTTCTAACCACTCCCCTCTTCCAAACCCCACCACCACCACTACCAGAACAATGGAGGAGGTCTGGAAAGATATAAACCTCTCCACCGCCAACCACCCTACCGCCGCCGTAGGAAAAGGTTACCGTGGGTTCATTCTCCAAGACTTTCTTGCAAAACCCTTTTCGTGTAATGACACACCCACGAGTGTTTCTTCACCCGGCTATGGTTCGCCGTCTCCGCCACCTCCACCACCACCACAACCGCCGATGCTGTTGAACCTCAACTCGGGTCCGGACCAGCTTAATTTTCTGGCGGATGATCCGACCCGGAATGTTTGCGCTATGGATTTGCCGTTTGACCATGTGTTGGCTTCGGCTAACTCGTCTTCAGGGTTGTTGGGCCACAGCATTGGTGGGATGAGAATGCTACCGGCTACCGACAGAGCCGGTGGCGACCGCCGGCACAAACGGATGATAAAAAACCGGGAGTCAGCCGCTCGTTCAAGGGCCAGAAAGCAGGTTGGTTTTCTAGTTTATTTAAGTCAGAACAAGTTGACTTAGGTTGTATAGAACTTTTAATACACACCATTGCAATATAATGAATTTTACTAACAAAAATATATATTTTTTGGGTTATTAAAGAAATGGTCTCTTTTTGCATGTTATAATTTGGTATTTATGTTATCTACTTATTCAAATGATATGCTTCATTATTAGTTTCTGAAAAAATATTCTTTAAATAATAGTATTTTAACCATAGGATCCAATGAAAAAGATCTTTAAACCATAAACTATGCTTTCTCGTAAAGAGTGAGTCTTGTAAGAAAAACTTATTTTTATATTTGTAAGAGAGATTTTTAAGTCTTAAGTCTTAACCCATACATAATATCCAGATAAATATCAATCATTAAAATGAAAATAATGACCTTATTTTTTATTGGTTTTTATAGAATTTTCTAAATATAATTTTATGTATTGAAGAACTCCATATATGTTGGTCCAATTTCCATAACATTATTCTTATAACATTTGTGTGGGGGCAGCATGGCAGAAACATTTAGTTCCATTTGTATGTCATATATTATTATATATGAGAAATGATATTTTCTTCTAGTTTTTCTTTTATTCTTTACAAGTTTCATGTGAAGCTTGTTAATTCTTTTTTCTTACATCTTTTATTTATTTTAATACTTGTGTTGAGCTTGTAAGTAGAAGGAAAAGTAAGAAGATATATCACCTCTTTTATTATATATATATATATATATGTGGTATATCATCTCATTTTATTATTACCACTCTTGAGGTCAACAATTTATCCAAGTTATAATAGTTTTATAAGCTTATAAAAATATTAAAACAAAATAAGAATGTTACATCTCAAAATGAAAACAAAATAAGAGAGAAAAATGTATATCAACAAAAAGATCTTTTTATTTATAATTTTTATTATATATGAAGTTACAATTATGACCTTGTATGAAGGACAATATAAGCTAGAGACCCCACTTGCCATAATGGCTACCAAATACCAATGAGTGTAATTTTGGCACTTTACCAATCAGATGAAAATTGTTTGCCCCAAAATTTGGTGAATTATTAAACTCAAAATGATGTTGTAGAACAATAATTGATATAAATTGCCTTGCTTAAGCCATACTTAAAATTATTTTTGGTAACTCCATGAAACTTATTATTATATCATTAAACTTCTTTGTTCTCCGTTTGGATTGATTCACGTTTAGAAAATATCGTTTTTAGAACGGCATTTTTTCACGTTTACAAGCTGAAAATCATTTTACAAGGCGCGTGTTTTTCTCTCACATTGAATTTCACTTTCTTCTTGTTCTTGTCGTCGTTGTCGTTGTTTTGCAGGCTTACACGAATGAGTTGGAAAATGAAGTAGAGCGTTTGAAAGAAGAAAACGCGAGGCTCAGAAGGCAACAACAACAGGTTGATCAAATGATTATAAAACTTTTGATTGAAAATATCATCATGTAAACTATTTATATATTTTTTTTATTATATAAATGAGCAGTTACAGGTGGCAACAGCAGCTCAAATGACCAAAAAGGGGGGCCTCCAGAGAACATCAACGGCTCCATTTTAAGATAAAGAGGGGAGTATATTTTAGGAAATAGTTAAAATAGGTAAGAGTGAAATTTTGAGGGGGTGTTAATGAAATTAGATATAAGAGGAAGGGGGTGGCAGGTAGAATCTTATGTTGCGTCATTTTGGGTCAAAATTTTCCAAGCATGCAAAAGCTTTGTTAGTTGTACTTTTGGCCCACTTGTCTAATTTGGTAAATTAACAATCCTAAGTTTATAAAATGACATGAAATTACCCTTTCTTTATACCCCACATGTCCATTTTTACCCTTTTTCTTTGAGAATTTTCTATATTCTTCCATTAATTTCGTACATCGATATTATGTTGCCTTCACAATATGCCATATCAGATTGAGTGTCTTACACAAGTCGAATCGACACATTATCAAGCTCGAACTTCATGTAAGACTTGAGGTATATCGAGCTTTTTTGTATGTTTGAGCTAAAGCTTGATAAATTAGCTTTTGACCATTAGTTGTTCTTAGCTCGATATTAAACATTACTCGTTCTTAGGTTTAAGATCTTCGGTCTCAACTTTGTTTGTGCATCTTAGGCCTCACAAAGATAAGGTCAAAAGATAATATTTGAAGACTAATGGAAAAGAATTCAAATTACAAAGAAGATCTCAAAGATATGGTTAGTGAGAAATTGACACCTCTTCTCTACTTTAACCAAAAGGATGAAGAAAAAGTTGAATGTAAAGGGTAATGACACTTTAATATGGTGTGAGTAGTGTAAAATATTTATAACTTTATATACTTTTATATTGATTATGACTTCTATATATAAATCCACTTTGAAAATTTAAAATGTAAAGAAATCTTGACATTTTACATTTTAAAGAGGTTTTCATCGTGTTCGTGTGTTTAACACTTTAGACTTTATTTGCGTCGAGATTTGGTTTATTCTATGTATTACTTTCTATATACCATTTGTTAACCTCGTACATAATAAATAAAACATATTATATATTCTAACAGTTATCAGGAACTGATGTGACATAATAATTAGTAACTCTCTTTTTAAATTATATTTATAGTAAGCCAAAATAACCAAGTGTGGCATAGTGAAGCTGGTTATATGAGGAGAAAGACTCATATTCAAATCATGAGTCCTTTTCATACACTTTTAATTTCTTTATATTATATTTATAGTAAGTCAAAAAAAACTTCTTTGTATATTATTTGTTTTTCTATTGTAAAATAGCATTTGATATAAATATGAGTATATAGGTGTGATCGTATCATTTTTCTGTACATATCTATATAAATTTTATTGTAATACGATCTTTCTAAAATTGTATATTTTTAATATTATAATTTTTAAAGTGTGAATTTTATGTTCAAGATGAAAAAGATGGAATAATTTTACGAAAGTTATATTTTTCTCTTCATCGGTTATGTTAGACGAATCATGAATATCCTAAATGTTGAAGTCTATTGCAATTTTATTTTAAAGTTTTAGGTTTAGATGTTTGTATCTATACTTTTTCACCATAAGCACCACTGCAACGCGCGGTCAAAATTAACTTGTTAATTTCATTTAGGAACCATCATGTCAGCTTCAACCCTTCCCGGACTATGACATGTGTCGTTTTTGCGGTCCTTAGCTAATGATCTCTACTTCCACACTTATAACATTCTCTATTTCTCTTGATTGGGATGTAGAGATACATGGAAATGAGCTTCTCTTGCTTTGACAAATTTGTGTACTCTTAAACATACTTATCTGCCAGAGCTGAGTCGACTTTCTTCAACCTGATTTTTACTGCAATGTGACCAACCTTGTTGCAATTGAAGCAAGTAATCGCTCCGAGGTCAAAATCGCTCATCGATCTGGTGTGGACTTCCTCTTGTTTGTGTTTCTTGTGAACATTTTTGCTCTATTAAGTCTTTTAGTTAGACAACACATCCATCACACATTATTTGTTAATGAGCTGAAATCATTATCATGTTTTTTAAATAAAAAAACTATGCTAATTACAATTTTCTTAAATATTATGTATTTTCCACATATAGTAAACATATTGCTTAGTCAAAGTTATCTAACTATTTGAAGAAAGTGAAGACAACAACAGCAACTTGATGACACAAAGCTATATGTATCCTTTTGTTTTTGATCTTATATATATATATATATATATATAGGGTGAGGATCCAATAAGAACACCCTTTAAAATGAGCACTCTAGGAACCACTGCATCTAGTTTATAAAATTATTGCATAATATCTAAAAAACATAGAATTCTCTTAAAACTAGTTCATCATACACGAATTAATCGATGAATTTTTATTTAAGAACCAATACATCTTGTTTAAAAAACATTGCATCTAGTATAAAATCAATGCATCTTGTTTAAAACACTGCATCTCATCTTATATAAATTACTGCATCTTGTCTATATATATATATATATATATATATATATATATATATATATATATATATATATATATATATATATATATATATTATCAGCTTCCACGTCTATATATATTTATAAAAATTAATATAGCCGCAAATATTGACTTCATATTACCAAAAAACATATTATTCAACGTAAAAGAAATTGTTCGCAATTGATCCCGTTACTATATATATATAGAGAGAGGGGATGAGATCAAATAAAAAGAAAATTAAAGTAAAAAGTGTAAAATGGATGATTATTTGATCATTTTTCGGTATATATATCAACTGATAATCGTTAGTTCATCATCTTTATTGATTAAAACTAGTTCTTCATCAATTTCTTTTTGATTTCAAATACAATTTTGAAAACAAAATTTTGGAATAATTTGTTGATGAACAAAATGCTTTCATCTAAAAAGTGATGAATATGTTGGATTCATCAAAAAGAAATTGATGAAAAACTAGTTTTAATCAATAAAGATGATGAACTAACGATTATCAGTTGATATATATACCGAAAAATAATCAAATAATCATCCCTTTTACCCTTTTTACTTTAATTTTCTTTTTACTTTATCTCTACCCTATATATATATATATATATATATATATATATATATATTGTCAAACCTAGTGGTGGTTGACTGGTTTCAATTCTACCTTGCACTTAGGTATGAAAAAGACAGTAGTTGACCTTGGTTCTTATTAGCCTCTTAAGCTCAAAAAGTATAATCCTAAATTTTTTTAAAAATTTGATAAAGACACTTTTGCCCTTTTCAACTACTATAATCAGATTTTTGTTGCAAACTATTGCTCATTTTGTAAGCATTGTTTAATAATTAGAAGTGATCAGGGAGTAACATTCATTTAATTTAATAGAGTAACAAGCATTTATAATTTTCAAAAATAGTATCTTGGATGGTACTATTGATCATTTTTATAAGTTCAGAACAATTACATTTTTTGTATATATTGTTCCTTACAGTTTCTTCTATATCCTCCTTTCACCTCTTTAATTCCTTCCTCTAAATATACCCAGCAACATGAAAAGATGAAAACCATATCACCATTTCCTCAGTTAACTCATCATATTTATTTCTCTTCACTTCCTCAGCCTCCACTGAAAACCGGCAAACCGGGCAAGTTTTCCGGCAAAAGTCAAACCATTTATCGACACACGCCTTGTGAAACTCATGCCCGCATCCAAGAACACGCCTTTCGTCATCTGCAGCCTTCTCGAGCCTCGTTAGGCAAACACAACAAGACTTGTCCCGGAGATCAGACCCGTTTGGACATGTGGGTAGTCGAGTGCCGCCGAGATATGAACATACGAAAGAGATAAGTTTGTTGATCATTGTGAGTTTTCGTAACTGATTAAAGGAAGGAAGGAAGGATTAGGTTGATATAAGACTGGCGTGAGCAAGTAATGAGTCAATTTGAAGGTCAGTTGTTTAGCGTGGTTTTGAAGTGTTTCTGATTGAGAGTTTTCAGCATACGATCGAGGAGAAGTTGCATCAACTATAAGGAACTGCTACTTGTGACCACATTATTCATTAATTAATTTCTAATTTTAACAATAATTAATACATTTTTAGTCCAATTAAGATTACCATATTCAAGATTGATAGTGATGAGTATCTATTGATCTATGGAAATAAAATTGACAGCCAAAGAAATAACAAATTTTTTATTAGTAAAAAAAATATTGTTTATATAAGAAAATACCCCTTGTTACTAGATAGTAAAAAAAATCAGTAGCTACGTCGAAGTGTAAAGCTTTCATGGTCGAATAACTCCGACCACGTATGACTACAAATACGTACACACAAAAGATACCTTAACCTTAATTAAGATAAAGAGTCGTTAGGAAGAATTACCGTACACCAAATTTCGTAGGCTCTAGACTCAATTGTGTCCTTGTTTCGACCTGGAATGCTTAACGGTGTAAAAAATTCCGATTTCTAGCTAAGATGTGTAAAGAAACGGCCTATTGATCCCTAAGAGTTAGGGTTGTAAACAAATCGAACGAACTCGAACAGTGTTTGTTAGTGTTCGTTTGATTAACTTTAGCCAAACAAATAAACGGACACTAGCAGATAAATAAACAGATTTCTGTGTTTGTGCTCATTTGTTTAACTTTATCCGAACAAATAAATGAACACGAACGATAAAAATAAATGAACATGCATGATAAACGAACGAGTTTTTCTGTTAGATCGTTTAGAATGAAGATTGGTTAGTTTGTGTACATTTATGTTCGTTTGTGTAAATGATAAACGAGCGTAAATGAAAGAACACACAAATACACACACTATAACACATATCCAACAATTATTGAACACAACTAAAATTACTTCATTAAAATGTATCTAACTTTACATGTTTTGTTATTGTATGTATCAAATCTTCGAAGTTACCTTTTACTGTATCCAATTCAATTTTCAAACTTACTTTTTAATTTATCGAATTCTCAAAACTTAACTTGTAGTGTATGGAACTCTCAAATTTTATGTATTCAACTTTACACATTTTGCTATAATATACAACCAATTTTCAAACTAGATGCATCAAATGGTAAGTATTGAGAGTTCAATATATTAAAAAGTAAGTTTGAAAACTAGACACATATAATAGCAAAATGTGTAAATTCGAATATGTTAGAACCTAGAGGGGGGTGAATAGGTTATATGCCCACTTTTTGAAGTTTTTAACAATATTTGCAAGTAATTAAAGAATTTAAGGAAGAAAGATATCACCAATGTAAGTAGCTAGGACACAATGATTTAAGTGGTTCAAGCAAAGGTTAACAACTTTGCTCTACATCCATTCCTTGGCCTCACCCACCAAGAGTTGCTCCACTAATCTTCTCTCTTTCAAGGTAGAGATAAACCTTTTACAACTTCTCCTTTTAGCTTACAAGAATTACACTTCACTCTTGCAAACAAGGTTAAGATAAACCTCACTTTACTCTAATTGGAAAGGCTAGAGTTGATCCTCACTTCTCTCTAATTCTATAGGCTAGAGATTATCCTCACACTATTACAAATGTATATGAATGTAATGAAGTATATGAACTTGAAGGCTTTCACTCTTGTTAGATTCTTGATCTTGAAAGATTGAATTATCAAGGAATATGAGCTCACAAGATTTTTATGTATTCTGTGTTTTTTCAGATTGCAAGAGATGAGTAAAACACAAGACTTGAGTTGCTTTAAATAAGGAAAAAGTTTGATGCTCAAAAGGTGTCCAGACGATCCACGGTCGATCCACGGTCGACCGTGGAATCGACCGTCGCACTGCTGGAGATTTTTGAGCCTTGTGCATATAGACGTTGAGCTTTTACCAAAACCACACACAACCCATTTTTACCATAAAAATGCACTGAAAAGGAGTTTAAGAAAAGTTGGGTTAGTGCCATACTTCTTAAGTTTGAATTTTAAACATGAAAATGGAAGTTTGGAACCAAATGCACAAAGTATGTTGGAAGTTTTCTACTTTGGGAGATTCCTTTTTTAACTTGTTTCAATGTAAGATTGTGTTTAGTATTTGCCAAAATGGGAATTTTTGCTTTGAATTCCAAGCTTGTGATTTTTATAAAAATTGTCTCAATTTTTATAAAGGTTTTTATAAAAATTATTTTATAAAAACTTAAACTCATTTGATTATTTATTTTGTAAGCTCGTAGACTTTGAATGTTTATTTGTAGGAGACTTCAACATCGACTTCTACTTGAACTCGGATCTTGACGATTGAAGCTTGGCCATTTGATGAAGCTTATTTTGTAGATCATGGATGAGAATATATTTGATTGAATATATATATGTATATGTGCACATATGTTAATGTTAATACATACAATTATATAAACAAGTTGTATATTTTTATGTCAACAAAAGATGATTTATTTATAAGCCTATTTTTCCCAACAATCTCCCCCTTTTTGTTGAAGACAAAAATTTATAACTTGTATAAGAATTGTATATATAACTTTAACATGTTAACATGTGCATATATACACATATATGTATATATTCTACTATCTTCTATATATTCTTTTATCTTCTCCCCCTTTTTTGTCTTAACAAAAAGGAGACTCCCCCTTGGCATAAGCTCCCCCTTGAATGTAGAACTCCATATCTTGGTTTGGATGAGCTAGAGTTGATACCAATCTGTCACACCCCGCCTTGGCGGAAACACGGGATGCGACGGAGAGGATCGTCATAACACATTGATATATGAATAGAAAATTTTACTAAATGAGTTCACACCAACGTGTCACGACGTTCCCCGACACAAGAGGAGACTTGTGCCGTGGTAAGTCACTTCACGACAACCATAGTCAACAATTTAAAACAAGAACATACGAAATAGTTGTTCCCACAACCCGGGACAAGTATACGGGGCTACAAGCCCTAGATTTATAATAAAATCCAAGTTCATAATAACATAGTAAAACGAAAGAGTCCTTAGTCAACTGCCCATGTCATGCTAAGACTATCTAGGGTCACCTAAACTCCTTAGGCATGGTTATTAGCATTACCTGAAAATGAACACTCGAAAATGTCAACATAATGTTGGTGAGCTCGCAGGTTTAAAGTAAAAGCATAGTTGCCGTGTAAATTGTTTAAGTAGGACAATTGTGCACGTATAGCATGTTAAGCGTGTAGATGTTGTAACAACATCCGAACCACCAGGTTCAATAGGAATCAAATCATTGTCTTCCAAGCAGTTATTATAGCATACCCAGCTGGAGCATAAACCGTTGGCTCATAGGAATATAGGAATCAATAGTCATCAACCAACAACAAGTAGTCTTTGCATATACGTCACATAAGTTGTCCAAAATAAATAAGAAATAGTCATCACGGCATAAAAAGTTTAAAAGAGAGTTTGAGTGTCATTCTCCCCCGAGAAATATAGTAAAAAGGGGCCACGAGTACTCACCTTAGTAAGTAGCTTAATCAATCGAGTCTTAGCACGCTCACAAATCTACAAACAATTAGTTCATATAGATTATATTAGATTCACGAGTAATAGTCTTTTTATGCGTTATCCTTGAGCTATTAAATTTTATTTAGGATTCGCGATTAGCTTTTACGCTAGGTTGCATAAGTGCATCCATTTCTTGGTTCTAACCCCAATATGTAAATCTTAGTTTTGAAATATTGTTTATTTTCCTTTTAAATTGTGTAGATTAAATACTGAAGTTTTGGGCACTCTTCGTATATTTTTAAATTAATCCAAATGTCCTAATTATTTTCCTAAATTTTTATGGTAGAGACCTTAATGTCTCTATTATTTTATATAAATTTTCTAGAATTTAATAACATGTTTATTATTTTATAACAAATACTTTAATTGGTATGGGTCAGAAAATGCCTTCAGTTTGCGCGTCATAAAGTTTTTATTTATTTAAAATACTAAAAATCTTTATTAAACTCTAAAAATTTTATAGTAACTTAAAGACATATAAAAATTCCTTCACACAATTGTTTGTTAATTAATTCGGATGTTTGGATATTTTACAATATTTTGAAACTCTGAATATGGAAATTTTAAAAATTCCAGATTTGTCAATTAAAAAGTTTTCACTCAATTAAAATAGAAAATAAAACTAATAAATCCTAATATTTTCCACCGTGATTAAAAACAATCCAAAGTTTATTCATATTAATTTTTGGCATCTAATTCGAGATCTAGGATTAATTATGATAATTCAAAGTCTATTAAAGGAAACCCTAGGTTTTCCAGATTCAATCATAAAAATGTTTTTAATTAATTAAAATAGTTAAACAACTTAATAAATTCTAAAATTTTTACAGGACTCTTAAAACTCATGAAATATGCCCCAGATTAAGTTTGAAGAATTTTCGTGATGTTTAGAATAGGTTTTAGGAATTTCAAAGTTGGTAGATTAAACTGCCAGAAAACACAGATTTGCGCACCTAAACGATTTTGATTCTTTGGGCGACCAAATGAACTTAGTTTTGTATGAAACCAGCTGGAGATGAAAGGAGACTCAAAGAACTTATTTTTAGTGTCAAGAATCGATTTGTTTCATTCTGTTTTGGCCGAGATATGGCCTATTAAAGTTAGTACATATTCTGCCCAGATTATAGGTTCTTGTTCTTTAAGTTTTAAATCAAATAGACCAATCCTTGGGGTTTGATATTCAACCAAACACATCAAAATCATAACTTTATATGTTATTAGGATGTGTTTAATCCATCAACCATGTTTTACATGCAAAGAAACAAGAAGAAGAAATTAAAGATTATAGAGGAACATTTACATACCTAACCTCCTCAAATGGAGATCAAAGCCACAAACTTTCTTGAGGATTGAAGAACAATAGTTATGGAGGTATGAAAGCTTGAAGAAAATTGGGAGAGAGAGAGAGAATGCTGGCAAAAAAATCGTGGAGGTGGTGATGGGTTTAGGAGTTTGTTTTATGGATTAATTAGGTGATAGTTATCTTAATATTTGATTTCAATTTGAATTGAAATCTTATCTTTTTTTTTTGGCCGTAGAGATGTACACACACACATATATATATATATTCAATTATATCATTTTCATTATTATCATCATTATTATTTTTATTATTATTTATTATAAGTTCCTAGTGTTGTATATATTTATTTCTTGTAGGTGTGTTTAACCATTTATGTATTATATTGACTTATTAAGGTTACCACTTTGAGTGATATTTAAACTTGTCACCTAGTATCAACTATTATCCATATATTATTAGTATTAGTGTTATATATTTAGTTGAGAGATTCATTCATCTATACTCGCTCTAGAGACATTTGCTCGATAACATTATACACTAGGAATCGGTTAAATGTTCTACCACCTTATTTGAAGAATTTAGACATATATAACACCTAATTCTAGTATTTACTAGACCTTAGGTATCACACAGGCACATAGATTTAGGTCGTATAACAAGTTAAACTCGACTAACCTGTTTTTTTTTTTGTGACGGATGTCACAGTATTCCCCGGTTAGAAGAATTTCGTCCCGAAATTCAGCTTGTATTGCCGTTAGTGTGTTGCTTGTTAAATAGGTGTGGGTATTTGGCCTTAATATGGTCTTCCCGCTCCCAAGTAAATTCCGGTCCTTGCTTTGAGTCCCAACGAACCTTGACAATCGGGATTTTGCTACGTTTCAATTTCTTTACTTCGCGGTCCATGATCTCCACGGGTTCCTCCACGAAACGTAAAGTATTGTCTATCTTGATTTCGTCCAAGGGCACATGCAGGTTTGCATCCGCCAGACATTTCTTTAGATTTGATACGTGAAACGTATCGTGTATGCCATTTAATTCTTGTGGTAGTCTTAATCGGTAGGCCACAGGCCCGATCCGTTCGATGATCTCAAATGGCCCTACATACCGTGGTGCTAATTTTCCCTTCTTGCCAAACCGTACTACGCCCTTCCAAGGCGATACTTTGAGTAACACTAGATCACCGATGTTGAATTCTAGTGGCTTTCGCCGATTATCGGCATAACTCTTCTGACGATCTCTAGCTGCCTTTAGCCTTTCCTTGACTTGAAAGATCTTATCGGTGGTCTCTTGTACAATCTCCGGACCAATCAATTGACCTTCCCTAACTTCTGCCCAAACGACAGGTGATCGACATTTTCTCCCGTATAGTGCCTCAAATGGCGCACACTTAATGCTTGAATGATAGCTGTTGTTATAGGAAAACTCGATTAAAGGAAGATGAGTATCCCAACTCCCTCCGAAATCGATAACACACGCCCTAAGCATGTCCTCCAGTGTCTGGATAGTACGCTCACTCTGACCGTCGGTTTGAGGATGGTAAGCCGTACTCATGTCCAACCTTGTCCCCAAAGCCTTCTGCAACGTTTGCCAAAATCGCGATGTAAATCGACTATCACGATCAAATATAATAGACACAGGAACCCCGTGTCTTGCTACCACCTCGCTGATGTAAATTCTCGCTAACTTGTCCATTTTGTAGTCTTCACGAATTGCTAGAAAATGGGCCGACTTAGTCATCCTATCCACAATAACCCAAATCGAATCGTGCCCACCACTTGTCCTGGGCAATTTTGTAATAAAGTCCATAGTTATATTATCCCATTTCCACTCAGGGATCTCCGGTTGTTGTAACAGTCCCGAGGGTTTTTGATGTTCGGCCTTTACCTTTGAGCAAATCAGGCACTTGCTAACATAACTAGCTATGTCTTTTTTTTCATTCCAGGCCACCAATACATATCTCTTAGGTCATGATACATCTTATCCGCTCCTAGATGGATAGAGTATCTTGTTGTGTGTGCTTCATCCATGATCAAGGTCCTCACATCTCCTGTTAATGGCACCCAAATTCGTTCCATAAGGTAAAACGCACCGTCTTCTTTTCTCTCCAATTGCTTGTCTAGCCCTCGCACATTTCCTTTGAAGCATTCAAGTCTTTGGTTGCTTCTTTCTGCGCTTCAAGTATCTTACCCTTGATACCCGAATGAATCGTCATGCTCACAGCCCGTACTCTCCTTGGCTTGACCCTTTCTTTCCTACTTAAGGCATCAGCTACTACATTAGCCTTACCCGGGTGGTAGCGAATCTCACAATCGTAGTCGCTAAAAAGTTCAATCCAACGCCTCTGCCGCATATTCAAGTCCTTCTGGTCAAAGATATGTTGTAAGCTTTTGTGATCAGTGTAAATAACACTTTTCGTCCCATACAAGTAGTGCCTCCAACTTTTGAGTGCAAAAACCACAACACCCAGCTCTAAATCATGATTGTTATAATTCTTCTCATGAACCTTTAGTTGTCAGGACGCGTATGCAATTACCTTGTCCATCTGCATCAACACACATCCAAGACCCTGGTTCGACGCATCGCAGTACACTACAAAGTCGTCCGACCCATCCGGAAGACTCAGTATTGGAGCGTTACACAAACTATCCTTCAGTGCCTGAAAGGCTTCCTCTTGGTCCTCATTCCAATCAAACTTCTTGTCTTTTTGTGTTAAAAGAGTGAGAGGCTTGGCAATCTTTGAGAAATTCTCAATAAATCGTCTATAGTAACCCGCTAGCCCTAAGAAGGAACGAACCTCTAAGGGTGTCTTAGGGGTTCTACACTTCTTTATTGACTCAATCTTACCGGGATCTACATATATGTCGTTGTTGTTAACCACATGACCGAGAAAATGTACTTCCCGCAACCAAAATTCGCATTTAGAAATTTTGGCAAATAACTTCTCCTTCCTAAGTAGTTCCAGAATTAACTTTAAGTGCACTTTATGTTCCTCCTTAGACTTGGAATAGATTAAGATATCATCAATAAAGATGTTAACAAATTTATCCAAGAATGGCTTACATACACGGTTCATCCATGAACACCGCAGGGGCGTTAGTCAACCCAAAAGGCATAACCGTGAACTCAAAATGTCCATAGCGAGTTCTAAACGCAGTCTTTGGGATACCAGCTTCGCGTACCCTCAACTGATGATAACTAGAACGAAGGCCTATCTTGGAGAATTAACACGAGCCTTGTAATTGGTCGAACAAGTCATCAATCCTAGGAAGAGGATACCGGTTCTTGATAGTCAGTTTGTTTAGCTCACGGTAGTCGATACATATTCAAAATGAGTCATCTTTCTTTTTGACGAATAGGACAGGTGCTCACCAAGGCGAATGGCTAGGTCGAATGAATCCTTTGTCTTGAAGTTCCTGCTTAGACAGCTCCTGCATTTTTTTATGGTGACAATCAGTATGGTGACCTTGCGGTAGGAGTTGCTCCCGGGATTAAGTCGATTCCAAATTCCAACTATCGAGAAGGGGGTAATTTTGATAGATCCTCCGGAAATACTTCAGGGAAGTTCCATACAGTCGGGTTATCTTCTAGTTTCCTCTCGTCCGCAGTCGCACTCATGTGGTGCTTCAAGTTTTCTTCGGACCGTTCACCACGGACCTCAAGTACTTCTCCATTCGGCAAGGGTATACGCACTATTTTCTCATGGCAAACTATTTCAGCCTTAAGACCCGATAACCAATCCATCCCCACAATCACATCAAAACTTCCATGCCCAAAAGGTATTAAATCTATGGGAAAAGTGAGATCTTCTAATCTTAAGTTGCACCCACGAATGATTTTATTGATTTCTACCCTTTTCCCATTGGCTATCTCAATCATATAACTAGTTTCCAGTCTACTAGGCTTCACATTTAATAAAGGTACGAATTCAGTGGAAATAAAACTGTAATCAACGCCAGAATAAAATAGTACAGTAGCATAGAGATCGTTTAAAGAAAAAGTACCCGTCACAATGTTGGGGTCTTGGCGGGCTTCGCTGGCACCCGTGACAAATGCTCTCCCATGAACTTGATTTCCTTTGTTGCCTTGATTACGATTTCCTTCGATTTCCAACGTTTGGTTTGGGTGATTTCCTCCTTGACTAGGAGCTCGGTTTAGTCTTGGGCACACGTTCTTGTAGTGATCAATACCACCACATTCATAACACGCCCCATGGTTTCCAGTTGGATTCACTGCATTCACTTGTGCAGTTGTGCAATTATCCTTGCCTCACTCCTAAAATTCTTAGCATAGTGTCCCAATCGGTTACAGGTCATGCGAGATGACATGCCGCATTCTGGTAATGAGGAAAGTTGCAATTAGTTCACTTTGGTGTAGGGCCCGCATACTCTTTCTTGGCAGGGTTAGTCGCCACAAATCTGGTTGCTACCCTAGCCCTCTTGTTGTAATTCCAGACATTTTCTAGCTTTGCTTGCTTCACCGACGTCCCTTCTTTTCTTGTTACCATTGGACAACTTCCCAATTCTAATTGCGTCATTGGTCAATGTCTCAGCTTTTAGTACGGCGCTCTGAATTGTGGCCGGTTCCTTTGCCGCAACCATCGATCGGATTTCAGGGGCTAATCCATGTATATATCTCCCAATTCGTTTGGATTTGGGGGTAACCAAGTGTGGGACTAGTCTGGCTAGCTCATGGAATCGGTCTGTATACGCAGCATGGTTAGCACCCACCATTGCGTGGTTCCAAAATTCCATCTCCAATTTTTTTTGCATTTCATTAGTCGGACAAAACTCTTCTACCAATAACGCTTTAAAATCTTCTCATGACATTCCCATTGCTGTAAGCCTTCCCCTGGCTTGGATTTGCGTGTTACACCACGTTAGGACCTTATTGGTAAGAGAACTTGATGCGTATTGCTATGGATAATGGTTTCGCGTTTGTTTCTACCTATATTCTACCAAGGACTTGCACGAGTGATGTGAGCATAGCCAATATTAATCACAATACATGTCATATGGAAAGCATGCATATCAAACCACAAAATGTACATCATAGCATAATATATTGTAGCACATGACCAACATAAATAGCATATTGTGTGAATACATAGAAATAAATGGTTTGAAAGACAAATGTGGTAATCATAAAACATCCCATCATGATTGAGACGGCTCACCTCCATCAGTTCCGGAATTACATTTAAGAGCATTCATAATTGATCTCAACATGCCCTTTACCCCTTTCACTTCTTTACGGAGAGAGCAAGTTTCATTCCGTAAAGCATTCATTGCGATTTAGTGCCGCAATTCGTTCATCGGTAGTGCCTTCAACCATGCCGTGATCCGGAGGAATTGAACTCTCCGCTTCACCTTCCTCCTCTTCACCAAAGGTGAATCTGTCAATCTCGGCTTCCGTATCTCCGGAAGAGGAAGAGTGTGTCCGTTTCTTCCCTTTATGGGAAGATATCTTGCGAAGTGTCGCAAGGTCGATGGGCATGGAGGATCCCGGAGTCGAGACAATGCGAGAAATATCCGGTAGATTCGTAAAAAGAAGAGATAGAAGACGGCCATAGGGAAGATCCCTACGACTTGTCACGAGACCACTCATACGTTTAGCAAGAATGTGCGTGAGGTTGATCTCGGTCCCCGTTTTAAGAGCATGAAGAAGAACAACTTGAATAACACTTACTTCAGAATGATTCCCAGATTTGGGAAAGATATTGGAATCAATGATTTTGTTCCAAACTGCACATTCGAGAAGAAGATCTCTCCCGAAAAGATTGGTTGTGGTGTGGGGAACATTTGGTTTGCAAATTGACCCAATGATTTCAGGAATGGTGAAGGCGGGTGGAAGGTTTGTGAGACTATGACCGGTATGATAGTATTTAAGGGCGGAGGATGGGATGTGTAGAGTCCTAACTAGTTGGACAATAGTGAAGGTAAAGTCCTTACCTTCAATGTTGAAGGTGATGACTTCATCATCCTCATTATAGATGAAGGAGACATAAAATTCATAGATGCGATTTTTATAAATGACATTTGAGAGAGAAAGGAAAATAGTCCACACAATAGCCTCAAAGGTGGCGTGGGTCCTATATTGGTCAAGTTGATTGACCGCAACTACACGACCCTCGTTTATGGCTCGTTTCTTTAGAGCATTGGCGGATTGACGAGGGGTAGTGTTGTCGGGTTTTCTTGAAGCTGATGTACGAACACGTGGCATGATTATCTATAGAGACAATGATTATATGATTAAGTACAAATATATAGCATTAGGACTAGTTTGTGCCTAATGTGTAAGACATGTTCAATTTATCTAGTCATGACACGAAAAAGAGTTTGGTTTTGGAAATTTATAACTAGATATATGATATTTCAATATATATGAGACATATTTGAAAGTGTGCTTAGAGAAATATAGCAAACTCTTTGAGAATATGTCCATACGATGTGTTTGTGTCCTAATTGTGAGAAGATTTTGAAAATTTTGATGAATCATGCGATGACAAGTGTTTGTTGGAGTATATGAAGCATGAATAAAGTGAATTTAAGCATTAATAGTTGAAATACTAAAAGATGAAAAGTTCAAAAATTTCCAGATTGCTTACGGTCGATGCACGGTATCGACCGTGGATCGACCGTGGTTGGACTGGATTTTTGTACAATAGCTACGGTCGAGTGACGGTCGACCGTGATATCGACCGCCGTACGATTTTCAAAATTTTTGGTTTTGTTTGTCCTTTTTGAAAACTCTGATTTTATTACTTTAATATACATCTAATACTTATATTTAAATTACATCTGAGATCCAACAAACCTATGTATAAGAAAACTACTACAAAATTTAAACCAAACCCAAACAAAGCATACTTTATCATTCTTAAGCCATTTATAACAAAAACTACTAAATAATCTTCCCAAATCAAGCCCAATCATGAAAAAATAACAAAAATCTTGAGATACACATGATTCATTGGTGCAAAAAAATAGAATCCTAAGGAGATGAAGAAGAAAGAAGAGAAAAAAAATTATACCTTTGAGAGAGAGAAAACCGTGGATCGTCCATGAAGGAAGGAAGAAATCGTGTTCAACCGTAGATCGACCATGAGTAGAACCGTGCTTCGACCGTAAGTGAAATATTTTTACTTGTAATGATTTTTTAAGCTTTTTAGAGAGTAAAATGGTAAAAGGCGGCTAGGGTTTGATGAGGAAGATGAGGGAGGATGAAAGTGGGAGGAAAGAGAGAGAAAAAGGGAAGGTAGGGTTAAAATTCGTCAGATGTATAACGGTCGATACACGGTCGACCGTGGTATCGACCGCGTGTTTCTTAAACTTTTGGCAGTGCCTCGACGGTCGATACATGGTATCGACCGTGGTTCGACCGTGGAGCCACTGGATAGCATTTTTTTGTTGTTTTTCAGCTTTTAGGTGTTTATCTCTTAAGGTACATGTTCCATTATTCCAAATCAAGTCTTAATGTGTCAAATACTTCCTTTTTTAGCGGTTTAGTGAATATGTCGGCAATATTTTCACATGAAGTAACTTTTTCTAAGCTTATATTGCCTTTTTGCACATTATCACGTAGAAAGTGATGTCTAATTTCGATGTGTTTAGTTCTAGAATGCAATACGGGATTTTTACTTAGATCAATGGCACTTTTATTATCACACATAATAGGAATTTCGGATAGATGTACCTCATAGTCCAATAAAGATTGTTGCATCCATAAGACCTGAACGCATGCTCTTCCGGCGGCTACATATTCGGCTTCGGTTGTTGACAAGGCAACAGATGTTTGCTTATTCGAGAACCATGAGGTAAGTGCCAATCCAATAAAGGCACATACTCCACTTGTACATTTTCTATCCAAGTAGTATCCACCGAGATCCGAATCCGCATAGCACATTATATCTAAGCCGCTCCACTTTGGATACCACAATTCCAAGTTGATTGTTCCTTTAATGTATCGGAATATTCGTTTGACGGCCTCATAGTGTGATTTCTTTGGATTTTCCTGAAAACGAGCACACACACATACACTATACATAATATCGGGACGACTTGCCGTTAGATAAAGCAAGCTCCCGATCATACCACGATATCTTGTACTATCAAATCTTTCACCCTCTTCATCTAGTGTCAAGTGTGTGTTTGTAGCCATAGGTGTACTCATTGGTTTCATATTTTCAAAATCGAATTTCTTAAGCATGTCTTTAATATACTTCGATTGATTTATGAATGTACCATCTTCATATTGTTTTATTTGAAGTCCAAGAAAGTAATTCAATTCACCCATCATACTCATTTCAAATTCATTATGCATAAGTTTTGAAAATTCATCACACAAGTCTTGGCATGTTGATCCAAATATGATATCATCCACATAAATTTGTACAAGCAAGATGTCATCTTTTCTTTTCTTTGTGAACAATGTATTATCAACTTTACCCATATTATATTCATTTTTCAACAAGAATGATTTTAATCTATCATACCAAGCTCTAGGAGCTTGTTTAAGGCCATACAATGCTTTTCTAAGTTTATATACATAAGATGGATGAATGGGGTCTTCAAAACCGGGAGGTTGGCATACATAAACTTCTTCATTTATAAACCCGTTTAAAAAAGCACTTTTGACATCTATTTGATATAGTTTAAAATTTTGAGCACAAGCATAAGCAAGTAGAATCCTTATGGATTCTAATCTAGCAACCGGAGCAAAGGTTTCATCATAATCTATCCCTTCTTGTTGGTTATATCCTTGGGCTACTAGTCTAGCTTTGTTTCTAGTGATATTTCCATTTTCATCAACTTTGTTTCTAAAAACCCATTTAGTTCCAATTATTGTGTGACCACTAAGTAAAGGTACTAAGTCCCAAACTTGGCTTCTAGTGAATTGATTTAACTCTTCTTGCATTGCCATTACCCAATTTTCATCTTTAATTGCCTCTTTAATATTTTTGGGTTCTATTTGTGACACAAAGGCAAAGAAAGTATTAAGGTTTTGGGCTTGGGATCTAGTGAGTCTTTGATTCAAGTTTCCTATGACTTGAGTTATTGGATGGTTCCTATTTTCTTTAATTTCATTTTCATTACTTGTGGTTTTGTTATCTATTATTGGGTTTTGAACACTATGATGATTTATGTCTAATTTTGAGAGTTGTTGTTCTATGGCTTCTTCTTCTAATTTGTCATCATCTACTAAGGGTTGAGTCTTAGGAGGAAATGGAGATTCATCAAATGTGACATTAAGGGATTCCTCCACAACCATAGTGGATTTGTTTAATACTCTATAGGCTTTACTATTCAAGAAGTATCCTAAAAAGACACCCTCATATGCTTTAGGATCAAATTTTGTCAAGTAGTTTTTAGTATTAAGGATATAGCATTTACTACCAAATACCTTAAGATGTCCTAAGGATGGTTTTCTACCTTTGATGATTTCATAGGGTGTTTTATTTAGCATTGGTCTAATCAAGACTCTATTTAGGATGTATGTAGCCATTGAGACCGCATCACACCAAAACTTTTGTGGAATGGATTGTTCATTTAGCATTGTCCTACTCATTTATTGTAAAGTTCTATTTTTCCTTTCAACAACCCCATTTGATTGGGGAGTGCGAGGAGCCGAAAAGTTATGAGAAACTCCATGTTTTTCACAAAATGCTCCAAATTGCGCTTCATTGTCAAATTCTCTTCCATGGTCGGTACGAATTGAAATGATCGTACAACTAAATTGGTTTTGAATTTTCTTGCCAAGAGTTTTAAATTTGTCAAAAGCTTCATTTTTGTTTTTCAAAAATAGTGTCCATGTATATCTAGAAAAGTCATCTACAACAACTAGTGTGTAGAAGTTTCCCCTATAACTTTGAATTGATGAAGGGCCAAAAAGATCCATATGAAATAGTTCAAGACATCTCTTTGTAGTTATAGCATTTTTAGATTTATGAGATGAATGCACTTGTTTTCCTATTTTACATGCATCACAAAAATGATTATCGAATTTAATATTTGGTAAGTCTTTAACAAGCTCATTTCTAGTCAACGTTTGTAGTAGTCTCATGTTGGCATGACCTAGTCTTCTATGCCATAATGTTGAATTATCAATTATAGATGCAAGACATACTTGTGTGTTAGGATTATCACCAAGTCTACATGTATATAGTCCATTTCTCCTAACACCTTTTACTAAAACTTTATCATCTTTGCATATTAAGCTTTCATGTTTAGTGAATTTAACATTTAGATCTTTATCACATAGTTGACCAATACTTATTAAATTGTAAGCTAAACCACTAACATGCTCAACATTCAAGAATTTGATATTGTCATGAAGAATGTTACCTTTACCAATCACCTTTCCTCTTAGATTGCTTCCAAACACAACATGTCCTCCATCATACTCCTTGTATGAGGTGAAGAGTTCTCTATTACCGGTCATGTGTTTTGAACAACCACTATCAAGAATCCATTCATGAGACATACTGTCACTTTTACTGCAACCCTACACATATGAAGTTTTCATTCAAGCTTTTGGTACCCAATGTTTCATGGGTCCTAGATGGTTAGCATCAAAAACTCCTATTCTAATCCATCTTTGTGTGATTTTAAAACTTTTATGATACCATGTGTTCTTAGGGTTTATGGATTGAGAGTATTTTGGTTTTTGAGTCACATTTGATTTGGGTTTCTTGAATCCAAGTCCATGCTTTGTTGTTGGAGTATAAAACTTTCTCATTAACTCATTACTTGCAACCTTGGGCATACAAGTGGAAGAGCTAGAGACAATGTTTACATTTTTGTTCTTTTGAAAATTCCAGTGACCCGACGGTCGATGCACGGTATCGACCGTGGGGGTCCTGGATTTTTTCTTTCCCTTTTTCTTTCACAAATTGGATGGTTTTCAAGTGACTTGTTGGAATGTTGTTTGAGTGCCCACAGAATCCAATGCCACCCTTATCTTTTGATGATTTTTGAATCTTTAACATTTCATCTAACTTTGTTGAACTATTCTCAAATTTTGACAATGTGGTTGTATCCAAGTTTGTTTTTAACTTATTCTCCAAATATTTTATGCTTGTATGTGTATGAGATGCAATTTTGTTTTCTAGATCTTTTATCTTTATGATTAATTCATCATTTTCATTTTTTCAACTTGACATTTTCCTTTTTTAAACTTTTGTTCTCATTTTTTAACTCCTCATTTTTAGAATGTATTCTTGAGCTAAAATCACATAATTGATCATATTGATGGCCATTATTATCACTATAGTAGCTAGAATCTGAATGTACCTCACTTGTCTCAAAAGCCATGAGACATTTTTCTTCTTTTGTTTCTTCTTGGTTCTCATCACCACTATCACTCCATGCACCTTCTAGGAAGGCTTTGCGATTTTCCTTTTTCTTTGAAGCTACCTTTGGAGAATCACTTATGAGATGTGAAGAGTCTCCACATCCATAGCATTCTCTAGATGATTTCTTTTCTTTCTTGGCATCCATGGCTTGCTTGTACTTCTTAGGATCAAATGGAGCTTTCACATGCTTGCCTTTTCTTTTGAAGAACTTTTTAAAATTCCTCACCATCATGACATACTCTTCATCCTCATCACTATTTGTTTCATCTCCTTCATCACTAGAGGAATCTTTGACATGTTTGGCTTTAAGTGCAATGGACTTGCTCTTCTCTTTCTTTAGCTTGGCAATCTCATCATCCTTTTGCATGATCACTTTACACCTTGAGATTTCCAATTAGTTCATCCATTTGAAGTATGTTCAAATCTTTTGACTCCTCAATAGCCGTCACCTTTGCCCTCCATTTTGGTGAAAGAGCCCTAAGAAACTTTCTTACAATCTTTTTGTTAGAGTAAGTAGTCCCAAGTGACTTGAGACTAGTAACAATAGTATTAAACTTTGCAAAAGCCTCATCAATTTTCATATCATCTAGTATTTGAAATTGTTCATATTGTTGCACAAGTAATTCAATTTTGTTATCTAGAACTTGGGCATTTCCTTGATGTGTGGTGACAAGAAATTTCCAAATAGCATTTGCACTTTCACACATAAATACTCTTTCAAACTCTTTTCTAGGCAAAGCATTGTAAAGAAAGAGTTTTGCTTCAAAAATTTTAGACACCATTTTCTTATCCTCTTGATCCCATTTTTCTTTAGGAAGTGGAACAAAGGCATCTTGTTTGGAATCAAAGGTTTTTGGTACATAATCCCTTTCTTCAATAATTTCCCAAAGATCAACATCTTTGGCTTTGACATAAGTCATGAATCTTTGTTTCCAATAACAAAACCCTTCTTCTTCAAGAAGTGGAGGTTTAACCATAGAATTCCCCACTACATAATTTTGTCCCATTTTATCAACTCAAAAATTTTTTGAAAAAATATTTTTAGAAGATTTAAACAACTTTTCAAAAAATTATCTAGAGCATCTTGCTCTGATACCAATTGTTAGAACCTAGAGGGGGGTGAATAGGTTATATGCCCACTTTTTGAAGTTTTTAACAATATTTGCAAGTAATTAAAGAATTTAAGAAAGAAAGATATCACCAATGTAAGTAGCTAGGACATAATGATTTAAGTGGTTCAAGCAAAGGTTAACAACTTTGCTCTACATCCACTCCTTGGCCTCACCCACCAAGAGTTGCTTCACTAATCTTCTCTCTTTCAAAGTAGAGATAAACCTTTTACAACTTCTCCTTTTAGCTTACAAGAATTACACTTCACTCTTGCAAACAAGGCTAAGATAAACCTCACTTCACTCTAATTGGAAAGGCTAGAGTTGATCCTCACTTCTCTCTAATTCTATAGGCTAGAGATTATCCTCACACTATTACAAATGTATATGAATGTAATGAAGTATATGAACTTGAAGGCTTTCACTCTTGCTAGATTCTTGATCTTGAAAGATTGAATTATCAAGGAATATGAGCTCACAAGATTTTTATGTATTCTGTGTTTTTTCAGATTGCAAGAGGTGAGTAAAACACAAGACTTGAGTTGCTTTAAATAAGGAAAAAGTTTGATGCTCAAAAGGTGTCCAGACGATCCACGGTCGATCCACGGTCGACCGTGGAATCGACCGTCGCACTGCTGGAGATTTTTGAGCCTTGTGCATATAGACGTTGGGCTTTTACCAAAACCACACACAACCCATTTTTACCATAAAAATGCACTGAAAAGGAGTTTAAGAAAAGTTGGGTTAGTGCCATACTTCTTAAGTTTGAATTTTAAACATGAAAATGGAAGTTTGGAACCAAATGCACAAAGTATGTTGGAAGTTTTCTACTTTGGGAGATTCGTTTTGCTAAATGTGATTTTAAATTGTTTCAATGTAAGATTGTGTTTAGTATTTGCCAAAATGGGAATTTTTGCTTTGACTTCCAAGCTTGTGATTTTTATAAAAATTGTCTCAATTTTTATAAAAATTATTTTATAAAAACTTAAACTCATTTGATTATTTATTTTGTAAGCTCATAGACTTTGAATGTTTATTTGTAGGAGACTTCAACATCGACTTCTACTTGAACTCGGATCTTGACGATTGAAGCTTGGCCATTTGATGAAGCTTATTTTGTAGATCATGGATGAGAATATATTTGATTGAATATATATATATATATATATATATATATATATATATATATATATATGTGTGTGTGTGTGTGCACATATGTTAATGTTAATATATACAATTATATAAACATGTTGTATATTTTTGTGTCAACAAAAGAGGATTTATTTATAAGCCTATTTTTCCCAACAGAATACTTTTTATGAACTAAATCCATATTATAAACAAACATTCACGAACATAAATGAAAGAACGATATTATTATTTGTGTTCGTTCGTTTAACTAAACGAACAAATTATTTTGTTCATGTTCGTTCATGTATTAAATAAATGAACGTCCCGTCGAACGTTTAGTTCATTTACAACCCTATTAAGATCCCTAAAATACAAAAGAAAATGATATGTACTAAGTGTCTCCCGAGAATAGAAGAAAACATGTGCATCTATAAAATACGGAAAATGCAAGGTCGGCAATTTTTCGGTACGCAGTGCCCTTTTCATAAGAACCCTAAAAAGGACCGTTGCAAACAAGAATGTCAAAACACTGTTTTTATGATTTTTTGACTGGTGGTGCACATGGGTAGGATGTAATACCTATTTCCCGATTGTAATTATTATTACTATTATAGTACTATCATTAATAAAGAGCAAACTTCTTTTATTCATATGTTTGGAGTTAATACTCATTTATAAAAATATAAGGGGGTGTTTGGACATTTAGAAATACTTATGGAGGGTATAAATACCCATTAAAACGAGTTGAAATTGTAATTAATTGATTAGGGTTTTTCTTAGATGATATTGGTGATGCAATGCAATTAGAATTTTCAGAAGTAGTTAAGGTTTGATCGGATTTTGTTTAAGTTTTGGTACTGTGTTTGAGAGCTATGTAGAACCGATCAAAATATGCACCTTAGATAAAGAAAAACTTAATGAAAACGCAATTAAATAGGTAGATTTGGCTAAAATGATTATAGGAATCTATTGCAATAAGAATTACGTAAAATAATCATGTATTGAATACGTTTGATGTTCAAACTCGTCGACTGAGTCTCTATAATCGCCAACCATGTAGTGTGTTCTTGTGTTTGTAGCGTTACCATGTTCAAGTCGCCAAGCTTGGGGGTGTTTGTGGTGCCCAATCACAAACTGAAGGTTAAGTCCCTAAGGGGGATTCCCTGAATCGCCATCTCCTCATCTCAGCTCTGAATCGCCATCTCCTCATTTCAGCTCTGAATCACCATCCCTACTACTTTTCCCAATCGTCATGTTGCTTTAAATAGTTAAATCGCTAAGTTGATATACCTAGCCTGAATCACGAAGTTAAAGTCAGTGTTGAATCACCATCCTCTTGTGAGAACTAAATCGCCATGTGGCTTTGTAGCTTGGATCTCCAAGTAGGTCTATTGACCCTAATCACTAAGTGTTGTGTTTCTTAGTATCTAGGGATTTCAGGGTGTTGTGCGCAGTAAGTGTCAGACTAGTCAATTTTGATGTTGTGGAACCTTTTGTAGGTGTTTGTCGGTAGCCGTGATCTTTTGGATTTCTGATTAAGTGTTGTGTTAGAGCTTGTGTTCCAGATTAGGTGCGTTTTTACTAACTTATTCATTATGTTGTGATAACTGCTCATGTGTGACTATGTATTGTTATATGTCGATATGACAACCATGCACAACTTTGGCGCTTATTGCAACTTTGGCAATTTGTGCTGCTTTGGCACTTACCCGCATGTGTGACGTTACTTGATATTTATGTGTACTTGTTACCTGACTATGTGCTATCGGCCTATCGCGTATAAGGTGTAAGTACTGTGTTAGCTCACTAAGCTTTAGGCTTACCCGTTATTATTTATTTTCTTTCCAAGGACTTCCGATATAGACAAGATGAAAGCTTCGGTGTGAAAGCAGTGCTTGCATTAAATCTTTAGATTTACAAAAGATTCTCATATTTCAAACAATTCGATACTCTGATTTTGTTATGCTTGTAAACCTTCTAATCGTGATGGAAATTTTATAATTATGAAGTGATGGTTGAATGTTTAAAAAAAATTTGGGACGTTTCATAGGGTGCACGGTTTGTAGCTTTTTGTGTCTACGTACGTTGCCGCTTGGATTGCCTTAATCCGAGTCGTATGAGAGAAATATGACAAATATAGTGATGTACGTTTTTATACTCATTCTGCAAACATTTTCTTCCTTTTTCACCCATTTTCGTTGCAACGATAGTCTAAACTCATCATTTATCTACTTTGATCACTAGTTGGAGAATTGAGAAAATTTATTTAATGTTAAATAAGGCTTCTGCAAATGATTCTGATTTTCAAGTGCTCTTTTTTACCTTCGTTTCCTTGATTCTTATTTTCAAAGTTGTCCCACTGATGAAAAATGCGAAATGGTCGAAAAGATCCTTAAGTTCCATGAGTTTTTTTTATGAAGCAACTAATTCTTTTTTCACATCTCCTTATCCTCTATATCTAATTTGTATTTCCCTCGTGCACTTTTTATTCAACTATGTTGATTGAAAAGTGTAGAAGTCTCGAATAGTATATGAAAAAAATAGCTCAACAAATGTTCGTTGTTCAACAATACCAATCCGACGTTAATCTTTTGTTACCTATCACGGCAATTTTTGATCCTTGATACACGTTCACACTTCTTGACATGAGTTATAAAAAGCTTTAGATCCCGAGTCTTCAAAATTAAAGAAATAATATATCCTTCTACCTTTTGTTCCTATTTTATTCTCCTAAGTCCTATCTACTCAATATTTGATATGTGTAATACAATAATTCACTATCAATTAATTGGATCAAGAGCACATTTTTCTCCCTTTTAATTGAGTAAGTGCAAGCTTCAACCACTACAAATATCTCATGTTCTCGAGGTAGTGATGATCTCACTATGTCAGCAGAAAGAAATTCTAAATTTAAGTGGTGAATGAAGCTAGTATTTTATATATTTTACAGAACCGAAACTTGTGTATTCTAAATTTTATCAACTTGAAACATTTCAAACTAATATGTACTTCATATTCTCTTATAATTATAATAGGAGCACACGTGTATGTACTTTAAAGTTACTCTTATACGCAATTTTTCCTGAAAATGGGTTCTTTCACATCCAATCTGAAAATTCGAATCTTTACTTTTTTGTAATATAATCTAGATTTTTTTTAAATGGAATTGATACGAAAAACGATATTATCTAAACATGAATTAAGCACCATGAATTGACCCATACACAAAATTAACTCGAGTTAATAAAAAAAATAGCATAAAGATAGGTTAACATGAAAACGGCATGCTACATTTAAGTATCATTACAAAAAGAGTGAAAAAGCTCGTTACAAAAAAGAACCGGTAATTTTATTTTTTGTTTTCTTAGAAAAATATTAAAAAAAACTCATTAAAGAAAGATTGTTTCTATTATAAATATATAGATATAGATATATGGATGAAATATTTTCATCATAAGTTGCCGATTATCAACTTTACAATCAACCCTACTTATTAATAAAACATGACAAATTAATAGTGAATTGTATAGTATAAATATTTCATCTTATAATTAAAAAAAATATATATATTTTATATACTCTTTTATAAGTTATACAATTCTACTTCTAATTCTTTTAAAATTCTAAAAAGTTTAACCCCTAAACTTTTTAAATGAATGTTTTAATCCTTAAACTTTTTTTAATGAATGTTTTAACCCTTAAACTTATTATAATTCATCGTTTTAGCCACTTGACCTTCTATAGCAAGTTACCAAGCTTTTAAAGAACATTTTAATCTCTAAGCTTAGGGGTGTAACTGAATCGAGCCGAACCGAACCCAGTCAAACTCTAACTCGACTCTACCTCTAAAACTTGAGCCAGTGAAGATTGGTTAGTGGTAACTGGTGTTCGACGATCTACAGATTCATGAATCACCATCTCATTGATTCCCGAAGAAACTCGAAATCAAAGATAGAGATAGCGGAAATCGAAGATGTGCAATCAGCAAACTAGTGCAACTATATGAACTTGTGAGTGCAATCGAGATATTACTGATGCTATCCAAGGAGTTAGCAACGGAACTAGGGTCCATATGTGAATTCTTATCGCCCAGTTTCTAGAAAATGAGTGTTTTTATTAACAGGGTTGATCGTGGTTCTCGATACCGTAAAAAATATTTTAAATTTAGATTAAGGATAAAATAAATAAAGTAAAATAAGATTAACACTTAAATTATCTAACAAAAATTGTTTAATAATTATAAAGTTTATGGAATAAAACATATTTTACCCTTATTAAAATTATATAAGTTTCTTTTAAAAAACAAATAAACATCATTACCCCGTAATACGAACGAGGGGAGAGAAAGAGGGTCGTCAATGGCAGCAATAGAAGATGCCGATTTAACCTACATTCAACCCTGATCTGGAAGTGAATGGCAAGAGCGTTAATGCGGGAGCTTCTATGCTACGGAAGGAATCGTGATTTTCTTATAAACCTTGTCTCAAATTCCAACAGAAACCACTTTTATTCTTCTGAATCAGCATTTGATTTTTCTTCCAAAGATAGAATAGTAAACCACTTACAGACATGCCAAAACTTGACCAGATTTTACCAGTTCCAGAGCCGCTTCATAACTTCAGGATTCCTGCAAAATCCATCGATGGGCGGTCGAGTTTTGAAGCTTTCTCTGAATTTTTGTGACATCAATTACACACTACTGATTTTCAGATGTATTGATTTTCCAGACACTTTCTGTGTAAATACTGTTATCAAGGCTTATGCTTGCAGTTCTTTGCCCAACAAAGCTGTAAGTTTCTATTTTGCAATGCTTGAAGAAGATGGGGTGCTGTTTAGACCCAATAGTTTTACATTCCCGCCTTTAATTAGCTCGTGCACCAAAACAAGGGATTTGGTATTGGGTAGGAAATGTCATGGGCAGGCTGTGAAGGTTGGTGTTGATAAAATTTTGCACGTAGAGAATGCTTTGATCCATATTTATGCAAGCTGTGGGTTGAATGATAGTGCATGGAAGATGTTTGAAGAAATGTCTCTGAGGGACTTGGTGTCTTGGAACTCCATGGTGGACGGTTATGTGAAAGTTGGTGAGATGGGGAATGCACATAAGCTGTTTGACAAAATGCCTGGGAGAAATGTGATATCGTGGAATGCTATGATGAAGGGTTATTTGGATGTCAAGAACCCTGGGGTTGTGCTGAAGCTATTTAGGAAGATGGTTGGGATCGGTAAGAGAGGGAACGACACAACAACTGTGAGTGTGCTTACTGCTTGTGGCAGATCATGTAGATTGAAAGAAGGTAGATCCGTTCATGCTTCTATAATCCGTATGTTGATGAATGTAACTTTAATTATTGCCACAGCTCTAATCGACATGTACTGTAGATGTGGTAAATCAGATGTTGCTCAAGTTATCTTCAATAGAATGTCGACCAAGAATTTGGTGTGTTGGAATGCAATGATTTCAGGGCAATCTATTCATGGAAACCCAAAAGATGGGCTTTATTTATTTCATGAAATGTTAAAGCTAGGTGAACTAGTTCCAAATGAAACCACTTATGTAGCTGTATTATGTGCTTGTGCACGGAGAGGCTTGTTGGCCGAAGGTAAAAACCACTTTCTTGAAATGACTGAGGTTTTCAATGTAAAGCCCAATTTCGGGCATTATTGGTGCATGGCTAATCTCTATGCTAGCCACGGTTTCTTCCATGATGCAGTTGAATTCTTGAGGAATATGCCAGACGACATTGGTGTGTCTCCCCAGTCCTCGTTTTGGGCTGGCTTACTAGGATCATGTCGTTTTAAAGGTGATGTGGCTACAGGAGAAAGAATTGCCAAAGCTCTTATTGAGGGCAACCCAATGAATCATTCATATCACGTACTGCTTATTATGATCTATGCTGTAGCAGGGCGGTGGGATGATGTAACTAGGATGAAGTATATGATGAAAGAAAGAGGGGTTCGTGTGCCAGGTTTTAGTCTTTTAGAATTAACAGAATTAGTTAATAGTCTAGAAGTTAGAGAGAAATGGGAATAGCGTGTTGAGGCTCCGTTTAAAACGGCTGATTTAAGGGCTTTGTTTGGTTCCTTTGACCCCTGTTCCTGCCATTGTTCAGTCACAAATACAAACATGTAATGGAACATGGAGTGAGCTATGTTGAATCCTGCTAGTTTTGATCCAATTTTGACTACTAAACGACGTATATATCAAGGGGACTTGACAAACATCGTGCTAATTTCCTGCTTGAATGAAGCTGTCATACTCTTTTGCAGTCCTTTTAGGTATTTCTTCCTATTTGAAGAAACAAAAATCATTTTTCATAAACGAGTTAGTTGATTTGAAGTTGAAGTCCCTGTGATTGTAGCCTAGCAGTTGGGAATATGGAATCTATAGTGGTGGCTAGGGGATCAAACATTGATATGTGACCTTTAGCCGTGGATTATGTTATTTACTGCCTCCATGATGGTCGTGGGATCAATTGATGGGGAATCCCTAGGGTGGGTTACCCAAAAAAAGTGTGATGTGGAGTAACTGTAACTTTTTTTTCTTGTACCGCATAATATTATTATTATTAATAGTGAAATGTCATTGTTGACACAACAGAAATTGAGAATAATCTTTTTGAAATATAGCGGTCATATGATTTGACCATTATGTATTTTGACTTCTTGTGAAACAATGGCACTTAGTCCCCACAAATCCAAAATTAGAGATAATAGTAGCCCAGCTATTATAAGTTAGTTTATAACCATTATGTATTTTGACTTCTTGTCAAGTTGTTGCAATAAAAACCTTAACCCTTATTAATTACTATGCTCAAACTGTATGACCAATGTTCCCATATAAGCAACCTTGAATGATGAATAGGACCATACCATCAATTACTTGCAAAGGGCACAACAGCAGCCAAAACACAATAAAAGATCATCACACCATCTGCATGTGAAACAAAATGGAAGCTAATCATACTTTTAAGGCTTGTGTTTCCTTATTCAAATATGATGTTTGTGTACAGAAAGAGATCATGCAAATTACATTGATTCAAGACAGAAAAGATTAGAAGAATAGCATAATCTTTGATGTATTGAGTTGTTATATTAAAGATGATTATTACCCTGGTGTTCAAAGCATTCACAAGCTTCATCCTGATACAGGTACAGCAACAGCATGATGCTATTAGGGAATAAGCCTATAAGCTCGTTGCTGGCATATAAAGATGCTGATACAAACATATAGATCAGGTTCACAGAAGTTGCCTTATATTTTCTTAAATGTAAAAGGATTTTTTTTAGTTACCTTTTAATTCAATGCAATAACTTCTTATGATTTTTAAATAGAAAAGCAGTCTCTCTACCTCGAGGTAGAGGTGTGACTGTCTACATCCTACCTCCCAATACTCTCCCCTACGGGGTTGATACTATTGTGGTATTTGAATCTTATCTTTCGTGTGGTTGCATTTCTGGCACTCTGCTTTTGATTAAAGTTTGATTTATAGGTTTGGCAAGCTCTTTTGGCAGTCAGGTCAAATCTTGCCGAAATTTGCTTCAATTTGCTGGAAACGGTGGTAGGATTAGTCAAGCTAACTCCATTCTATTATGAATATTCTTATACGTTTTCGAGTTACTTTTCCTGTTTCCAGGATACTCTTTGTTTTGTCATTATTTGGTTTAGCCATGGAACTACAGTTGAGGCTCAAACGATGTACAGTGAGAATTTGACATGTTAGTATCAACACCGGTTGTTCTACTAAACATCAGATTGTTGCCAGAGTACATTCAAATAATCATTCGGTGGGAGTTTTAAAACAATCTCTTTTGGTTCGCTTAGGAGAAAGCTGTCCACAGGTTGGCTTCAATCATGATACCTTTTTTTTCACAATTACTTGTAGAGTAGCTGTGTACTCCTACTGTATCTTTTCTTTGTTGATGAAAAGATTTAATATTTGAATATCATGGAATCTTTGAACGGTTTGTTGTACAGTTTATGTACTCTCTTATTGTTGGTTGCAAGTAGACAAGCAATTGGCGAAGTGACTGACGCAGTTTGGCAGCAAAGTGGTCTGTTGGGTTAACTGTAGCTGCTTTTAGCATTTACTGCATAATATGAATATCAATGAAGTCTGATTATTGACACAGTGACAGTGCATTTAATCGTATTTATTAAGTCTTACTTCTACATTGTGTGAAGGCAGGATGGTAAATTTGCCTTCTTTATTCATACCATTATCATCTGCATAAGGTTTATAGTGTGCAGACTTGCTTCCCTTTTTGCAGTATAATTATTTGCACATATAATGTTACACCTCTAGGTACAAAAGTAGTTCTCTCTGTGACACAAATCCAAATGACATTCAATATATCAATTCAATTGACCAGTTATAATGCTTTGATTTAAGTTTCCAGAACATGAATTAGTATATCTGTGAGTATCTATTATATGAAACAAAGTATATCTATTGGTTTACATCACAAAAAGAAAAAAAGAAAAAAAAAAGAGATGCCTACAAGAGTAATTCCTGCCAAACACAACAAAGTAAAAAAGAAAAGAAAAGAAAGATCCCCACAAGAGTAATTCCTGCCAAACACAACTATTAGAGCATTCCATTGCCATGAATTGATATGTTCTAGTGTGGGCTGTTCTAGGATTCCATGTATTGAGGGGAAGGAGGGATTGTTTTTGTCTTCTGAAGACCTGCAATTAACAAATATAGAAACAAAATACAAAACACAGCCTGACATTTTACTTGTAAAAACTAAAAACTGTGTTTATACTGTGATCTAATGGCGTCTAGTAAAAACGAGGGGTTGATTAAGACCTACCATGAACTGCTCGCACCTCAATTTCTCGTAATTCTTGGACAAGGGCACAGCAGCAGCAGCAAAAATGTGATAAAAAGTCATTACACCACGCTCCCTGTGATGTGGAACATAATAAAAAGAGGTTGGTTATAGTTTAAGTATGCAGGAATCTTGATTTTCGACATGTATTGACTGACTGTACAGAAGATTGTAGCTAATTATACGCGTTTTTGAGTTAGTCAGATATAGTACCCTGATGTTGAAAGCATTCCGAAGCTTTCTTCTCATGCAACAAGTATAGCAACAGCATGATGCTATTAGGGAGTAAGCCATGAGCTCGTTGCAGGCATCTCCAGAGGCTGGTACAAACACCAACTTTTTAATACCAGCTTTTATTCTCTAATTGCAGTTCATATCACTACTAATTTATGAATTCAGAATATGATTCTGGAGTAAAATAACCCTTATATCTATTAGCACATATGCCAAGTTGAAGTGATAAGCATAAAATCTTACTCATTTGCCTGTTTGTTGCTACTGTACCAATTTTTGAGAGTGCCCCACATGGAAAGAAAAAGGTTTTCAAGCCTGCATAAAATATACAGACAACAAATCATATCAAAATTAACGAAAAATTGTCACATAATAGTACCCAAGTTTCATGAGTGTTCTGCTATAAGACTCACAGTTTATTTCATTTACAACGGAGTAGCACGTAACTTTAGAAGTAAATAATAACCGAGTCTAAAAAACTATTTCATTTAGGTCATTTAGTTTTAATCAGTTTTGAACAACTTCAGAACACAGGAACAGTTTTGAAACTTATATAGTGACTTTCTCCGGAACATAAAGAGCTTGAATGAAACAGTTTTGAAACTTGGTTATTATTTAGTGACTTTCTGCAGGACAGCAAGAGCTTCTACCTACGGTTGATTTGTTTGTTGTAATGCATATGTAAAAACAAATCAAAAGGTTGTACACTAAGACGTACAGATTACAGGCTCGGAACAACAGCCAAGTAGATCTGAGTGCCAATCTTCATGCTGATGGGATCTTCTTGATGAAAGCAAATCTTGTGTTGATGAAGCAGAAGATGTGCTTCTGTAATAACATAACTACATAAGTACTGTACCAAGAGCATCTCGATATATCACCACTTCCTTCAAGAAATAAGAATTTTACATCAGTTAGTATAAAGAACCCGACCTTGAAGCTGAACGAGCATTGCTCTGCAGATTGTTGTTATCATCATGTTCATTGTTACTGCTGACGTACGGATAATATGGCAGATCATTTTGACATTGAGAATCTGAAGCAAACACTTGCGCGATTTCCATCAGGTTTTGAATTAATTCACTTTGGCTTACATCTAAGTATGTTTGTGAATTCTGTAGTTCCAAATGAAGCTTTGTGTTTTCTTTGTTCATAACCTCATCAAAAGGCAAGTTCGGGTAGCTATAAGAAAGCGATCTCCTCAAAACAGCAGCATCAGAATTCGACGGATTTGGGTTTATAATAAGCTCTCGCATCTTTATGTCTTCATCGTCAAATGTGTATTCATGCTTGTCCATTTCTATATATTCCAGTCTTTCCTGCTTAAAAATGTCTTCTCAATCAAGTAGTAAAAGGCATTTAACACAACAATATAATTTTGATTCCATGACTGCAACATCCACCTCTCACGAAACAAGATTACTTTGATTCCATAAGACTACAATGCATGAAAGATACAATCATTGGTTGGGTAATGAGTTCGTGTCAAAACAAAACGGGTCGTGCTGTGTTTTTTGGCCTGTAAATACTTTTTTATGCATTTTCTGAAATCTTTTTACAAATAGTTGATATGTTAATGATAACAATAAAATGATCTAGATATCTGGAAAAAATTAGGCTGCTGTAGAAGTTAAAAAAATAGATTTTTGATGACTTTCGACCTGTTTAATCTGTTCAACCATTTGGCTCGTTCGCTAATATTTTGACTTTGTATAAAACATAAAGTCATAAACCATATACTCAAAAATCTGCAATATGAACAAAAAGTTTGATTTATACCCTGACTCGCGAATTATCCACGAGAGTGATGAGTGGGATAATCTTCAAATAACGATCAATCTCATCTTGTGCCTTTTTGAATTGATAAACAACGGTCCATCCCATGATAAGCAAGTACAAATAGCTTCGATCTTGACAGCTATTGACCAAAATGTATGATCTCCTCAACGCATCCTCGAGTTGCTCCAATGGTTCCCGTGTCTCTGGATACTTCTTAAGTTCACTAATCTTTAGCTGTTGTAAAAGATTTCCAATCAACCTCAAATGCATTGCAAATTGCTTGCAGTTCTTCTTGTGCATACGAGCCGTGCTAGCAGCATTCACAATCATACCTATTAGCCTCACTGCATCAAAACCTGTTAACTGTGCTGCATTTGCTATCTCCCCCAAATGATCCCAAGCCATAGACATTGTTCCCAGTTTCTGTTTTTTCTAACACCCTCTATTTGTTGATACACATCTTGATTGAGCTAAGCAGTACTGGGCTTTTTCATCACAATCATATCTTTTTTCCCCAAAAATTTTCACAACTGAACAGTTGCCTTAATATAACTGTATCTTCTACTTATAGATGCTTCAAAGGGTCTTCAAAAAGGGGCAAAATTCTGAGATCTTGAAAGTTATATTCTGATCAAACTCTGAATTAGATGCAAAAAACAGAATTAAGATTTGATCTCATGAAATCCCAGTTAGGCTGTCACTTTCTTAATCAAATAAAACCAAAATTAAATAAATAAATTAGTAAAATTTGGCTTCAAGCACTGCCACATTGACAATAGATATTCATAATTCAAGAATGACTTGAAGTTTTTGGGTACAAGAAAATGAAATCAACTGAAACTGGTTGGTGAAACAGTGAAACTTGAAGTTATGTACCTGTTGATTTCAGGGTTTTGGTGAAGAAGCATCTTCATCTGCTTGAAACAACAAGGGATTATTAAATAACATATGGAAATTCGAATTATTATTCTTAAAAAAACATATATTGAGAGGTTTTTAGATGAAATCAAACCTTAAGATCGATCCCATATGTGTGTCTGTGTGTGTGTTTGTGTGTTATAATCACAGAGAGGTTGGGTGTCTCTTTTATTCATGCTCTACGTCTACTTATTTAACTTTCCACACGCATGATAAAATGGAAGAAAATATGAAAACTGGTTTGCACCAACTTACTATTTTAAGAACCACATAAATATGTTAACGGAAGATGATTTGCAAACAATAATATTTTATCATATATAATAAAAAGTTGTTTTTTTTATCATTATATCTATGAATTTATGGATGAGATTAATAGGTAATGGGTTAGTAAGACTTTGTAAGTTCACCTCCTTAACAAGGTTTGTGACGACGACAATTTGTCTACCGGTTTAATACGAGTAGAATATAAAGGATAATAAAATAATAATAATAATTATTATTTGTGGTAATTTTTATTAATTGTTATTGTTAAATCAAGTAAATATGATTTTTTTTTGAAATTTATCAATCAATAATTTGAAAGATCATTTACAGTTTTTTGTATGTTAAAAATTTATTATTGCAAAGAGATTAGTTTTGTATATTAATTATTCTTAATTTATTTTAATATATACTTATTAATAAACCAAGAGCTTTTTTCTACACCAAACTTGACCAATAAAACCACCTCTGTGCAATTATGCATGATAATTAAGCAACGGTGGCAATAATTAGTAGTGTAAAATACCAATAGAATATAGTAGAGTATAGTGTAAATAACAATACCCATAAAACAAAATCTATAAATATAATAATATAGTTTAAATGTAAGGCTAACCGTAGCGGTCGATCTGAAGATGTTTCAAGTTCCTCGGGCTTTATCGGGTAGCTCGGCTTGACCCCTACGTTCCCCTTTCGGGTTAGGGGGTTAGTTTCCCAACACGATCACTCAAGCCATGTCCTTTTTTTGTCATGTAAGAGAGAGTAAGGGGAGGAAAAATATTGGGTTAGTTGGATTACGTTATACTTGCGTTTTAAGTAAAAGAGAGAAAAGAGAGGAAAAAGTGATATAACGTTAATATGACATTTGGGTAAAGAAGAGGTAAAATGTATGCTATACTCATGGTCTAATAACTTAATAACATATTAGCTATTCAATTTATAAATAATATATTGAAATGTAATAAAAGCACATCTCAACAAAAGAAATAGGACATTACTTGAACTTGTGACTATTAGAACACTAGTATGAGTGTGGGGTGCAGGTGGTGAGACTGACTTGGCCTTGTGACCCCATGGTGCACCCCCGTTACGTTCGCTTTGCCCTTGCGGCCTTGTGTACTACATGCTACCCGGTAAGTATTTGTCGATTATTAAAAAATAGGTATATGTTAAACAATTATTTTTTCTATTATAGATACCTTCTTACACCTTCACATTTTCACACGAAATTTATTCTTTCTATCCTACTTCCAAATTTTACTCTCAACAGTTATATTTCAAAATGTCATCCTCTTCCTCGTTGTCGTCTAGGGTCGAACGATTTCCTTAAACAAGCTTACACACAAGCAATGTTATTCTTAAACAACATGTCGATGACTGTGGATTTTGGGGGCATCAAAAAAAAGAAAAGAAAGACTGTGAATAAAATACTTGAAGCTATATAAAAATGAGTTGTAAAAGTTTGCTTCGTTGAGAATTTTGTTAATGGCACAATTGCTTTTAAAAGAAGGTTTTAGATGGAAAACATACTTTTAACGATATACAACATTTTTTATGCACTTAAGACCGGCTTTGTGCAAGTACAAGTGCATACCGTAATCGACATTTGAAGAAGATTAAGAAACCATTGAACAAATTGATAAAGATAAAATGATTTAGGGTAAACTACACAAAAAATGCAACGAACTTGGTTAAGTTATCATTGTATACAACCATATTTTATTTTTTAAAAACAATACGGGCAACTTGCTTATATCTTCTGTTGTATACAGCTAACATATAATAATAGGTATCATCTATTTTTTTTTTTAATTTTTAAAATTCTTTTCTTTTGCTTTTGCAATTAAAAGTCATGGAAACTTTGATCAATGAAGCTTCAACTTGAAGCTCTCGTATACTTTTCATCTAGAGAAGTTTCACCATGATTGTTTAGTTTCTTGTTTCACCAACACCATCGTTCTTCCAGACAAGCTCTTGAATATTGTTCTTTTTTTTTTCCGATAGTTTCCATATCTGAATTAGGTCCATCTTCTTCGTAAGTTTCCCGTATTTGAATGAGGTCCATCTTCTCTAAATGTTTCCGAAATAGATTTCATCTTCTTATCTAGATTGCATATCTGTATCAAGTTTGTAAGCGATGAATATCAATGCGAGTTTTTATTATGATTTTGATTTTGGGTTTTTATGTTCTTTATCTTCATCTTCAGATCTGCGAGTTTATGCATTGGTATTGATTTCGTGATTTTGAATTTTCATTGTTCTTCATCTTCAAATCTGCTATTTCATGATTTAAGGTTTTTATTTTCTAGGCCGATCTCTGGTTTTAAAGAACACAAAGAACATGAACACAAAAAAATTAGTTTAAATAAATAAAAAATAGAAAAATTATAATGACTTGCAACAGTTTATTTAGATTGCGTTTAGTATACAACGGAATTGATAAGTAAGTTGGTTGTATTATTCTTAAAAAATAAAAGTTTGGCTATATGTAATGGTAACTTAATTAAAATTCATTGTATTTTCATGCAGTTTGCTCATTTATGTATTGTTAATTATTTTAAGTAATAGACATGTTATCATTTAATATTTTTTTTAGCAAATATTATATTTTTTTTATGTAAAACTTGAAAAAGTAATAGAGATTAGAATCATGAAGAACTAAAAATGAAAGAATGATTTAAAAAGTGTTTAATACTTGGTACTTTCCATTAAAAAAATGTTTGTTTTGGTAAATGTTTATATCATTTAGTTAAAACTTTTGAATGTTTATAATATGTTTATAGTTGGTGTAGTCCAATAAAAAAGTTTGTTTATTATAGCAGCCCAATTCCAACAGCAGCCCAGTTAAAATGTATCCCCATTATACAAAATACAAATTGGTAGAAATAAATGTGAAGAATGTTATGGTCAACAAAGTCATTCACATTGGTTTCTATTATTTTATAAGACAAAACAATATAAGCTTGGTACCAACATGTTTTTTGATTTTTTTTTTCCTTAGCAACATGGTGTTATTTAGCTCAAAATATTAGGGTTGATTTTAAGCGACATTACCATCATCGGCAACAACAGTCATATAACCGAAACTAAAATTCTAGTCAATTACAATACAATTATAGAAGAATGTTCAATATAGTCCATAATTAATTCATAATCCTAAGGGACTAATTTTAGCCTTTGGATCAATGTCATCAACGGTTCAGATTAAATTTTAAAAATTTGGGTGGAGTGACATTTTTGTAATTCAGATGTGATTGTATACTGAATCACCTGTAATTGAATATTAAAATTTCAGAACTATGTTTTTTAAATAGATTTTATTGAACACAACTTTACAATTATAATATAAAAGTATAAAACTAAAATATATGAGCAACTCGAATCCTGAAAACCAGACTGAATAACAACCCGTCAAACTTCTTACAAGTGTGTTATTTGAGTGAACAAAAATTCATGTGGTACCAAATTGACATAAATATAATATAATTCGATCGTAACACGAATTACCAACTTAGCAACTCTAATTTTAATTATTTCTGGAGTTGGCCAATTTGTAAATCAATTTCAAGCTAATAAGAAACAAATCAACATTAACATTTTATATTCATATGCGTTTGTCAAGTATTAACAGCGACAACAATTATACTCCATCCCACAAGGATGAGATATATGATAAAATATACCCATTCATACCTCTAACAGTAAGTCAAAAGACTGATTCTTGAAAGAACTCATTAAGTATATGCGTTTGTGAGGTGTAATAAATTTTGAGTTAATTACAAAAAAATCCCTGTTAATACAATTTTATTTTTGCATCATAATTAAACTCTTATATTGTTAACTTTTTGTTTAATTTGTTCCTAGAAATGGAAACAGATTAATTAAAAAGAATTCATTTTGTCTCTTTAAACAACACACATTTAACTATTTATACATAATTAAAAATAATAATTGATTTTTAATTAAAAATATTTCGAATCTATCTGCCGCCATTTGCGGCCGCCGGATCAGCCAATGGACACAGCAGCAAAGACTTTGGATTCCCAAAACCCACGTACGCCTCTGTCACCTTTCCAATTAGAATATGCCACGTGTTCGAATCCTATGTATTAAGATCTACGGTTTTTATTTTTTATTTCGAATTTTATTTCATACAATAAAAGGCCAAGCATTTCCGAACAGAAATTTGGCGGGCGTTTCACAAGCAATTTCAAATTGCTGATTCAAAACCCTAGCAGCCTCCGTTGCTTCACTTTCTCACTCTAGGGTTCATGCATTTTCTCTACTTCTGATTGGATTTTCAGGTTTGTTTTCTGCTATTCGCGTTTTGATTAGTTGATATCTGTCGTGTCGGTGTTCTGAGCTTTAGTTAATAATTGCCATTTCTGGAAAATTGATTGCGACTTCGTTTCAGTTTTAAAGTTTGATTGTCGTAACTTGCTGTTTCTATGTATGCATGTTGCAGTTTGAAGTTTAGGGTTTTTTAATTGGCTGTTGGGGCCGTGTTGTTATTGATTACAATTGCTTTAGGCCTTTAGCTTGTCAAGCGATTCGCTGTTTTTCGATGGCAAAATTTTCAGTTATCATTACGTTTAGGTTTTCTGAAGTCCGTTTTTGTTTATCTTCGAGTTGATTTTTTCTCCTTTTGATGTTAATTCAGCTGTAAAGATAACATTTTGAATTGGCATTTATTCTGATGGTTTGAGCTCTGCTGACGGTGTTTTCTTTTCTCTTCTTTTTTGTTTTTTTTTGTTTTGTGTTTTTTCAGGTTAGGAAGAGGTGTAAATTTCCTGTTTTCAGGGAATACAAAGGGATCAGAATTTGAAAGTAAAAATCTGCAAGCAAAATGGGGAAAGTGTCTCAGAGAAACAAAACATCTAAGAAATCAAAGCAGAAGAGGCGGATTCGTGATTCTAACAAGTATTTGAAGCCAGGTGCTCTAGCCCAGATTCGCAATAGTAAGGCATCAGGATCGGAATCTAAGTTGTGTATGGACCTTGGGAAGAAAAGGGTTGCTGTTTTGGATGCTGAAAAAGCTGATACTGGTATTCTATTTCAGAATAAGTCTGGTAATGATTATGAAGATGATGTTAATGTATCTCATGAAAGATTTAAATATGGACAAGTGGCTGGACCTGTTGATTTGTTGAAAGATAAGAATAACTTACCAGGAATGCCAATCACACCATGCCCTGAAGATCGAAAGGCAGATTATGAGTCAAGGCTTGAGTCTCTTCCAATGGAAATGCTGGTAAACCATTTTCATCTCTCTTTAGACACGTTTGGAGAATTAGTGAACTCTCTTAAGGATTATACCACAAAAACTAGTAGGAGATGAATAGCATTGATGGAGAAATCACATGTCACGTATTTGATAGCCGCTATTCGCTAAAACTTTTACAAGCAGGAACTAGGTTATAAATGGGTTTCATGTAATTTGTGTTTGTGAATTAGAAAATAGATTATGGATCATAGATGAATCATTTAGTTTCATTTTCATGGAAATATATGCCCTTCTTAAAGGTCAAAAAGGGTTAGTTGTGGATATGCCAACTAGTTTGAGTGAAGGGTTTGTTGCGTACTTGCGTGTTGTAAATTTGTAATTAATCATAATCGAAGTACATAATACTATTAAGGCATGAATAAACTGCCTGCTCCTTATTGTTTCTGTTATGTTAAGGTTACACTTTCAATCTTGAGTTGGTATGATGGCAAGCTCTATCTTGAAAGGAACTGTAAATCTTCCTGGACTTGAACTAATATTTGTCTAAGTTGTGTTTTCCATCACTGACAGACTATGAAACTCCTTTTTACAGAAGTTGCTTTGCATGAAGGGTGAAAAGCCTTTATGTAACTACAGTTTGATTTACTAACAGGCCTCTTGAGACTAATATTTTTTTTTTGTTTTTTGGTATATAACTTTACTACAAAGATTCTTATAGGGGTGAGCGTAGTGACCGAATTTCCCGAATTGAACGGGTCCCGGTTATAAGTTTTCGGTTTGGTATACGGTACTAAGAAATAAATAATTTCGCTTTCGGTAATTTTGCGTTCGGTCCGGTTCCAGCAGGGGTAAGCTTACTGACTTGAAAATTACTGAACCTAACTGATCCCGTACCAGTATTGGTTATAAGTTTTTGGTTCCAAAAAAACACATTTCGGTCGGTTCCGGCACTGAGCTCACCTCTAGATTCTTCTGTATTTTTTACACCATCTTTATATGATATTGGGTGAAAACCGAAAACGTTCTTTTATTTATCAACTTTTCTACTGTAGATCTGACTTTTTCATCCGTGTTTGTGATTCAAGGTTAAAATACTTTGCCACCTGCACCATGACCAACTTAGAGCTGTTTTCCATGTTTCTGAGAGGATCAGAACAGCTGTGAGCTTCTCTTTATGTTTCAATTCTACCTGCATACATACAAAACTATTGTTTCAATGTAGAACTTACTAAAAAAACTGGAATTTTGGGAAATAACTGCTTTTGCATTGAATCAGGCCATTATAGCTCGGAAGTTTCATTTTAACTACACCACACCAGATAGGTCTCGACAAGAAATGCTGAATACAATGACTCCACTCCCTACACAGCACTGGCCGTTTGTGAGGTAGGTATCTCAAGTCTCATTTTCTTGTTTTTTGTAAAGGATCTTTATCAGTAGAGGTAAAAAACAAGACGGTTGAATAATGGGTCATTTTCTTGTTCAGGTTGAAAAGGGTTGGCTTGGCTAAGGCTTGAAACACCTTTGTCTAAAAAATTTCAACTTTTTTAATAAACAATTAGTGCGTCAAATATGATTATAAAGGTTGTATTATATGCTTAAAGATACACTTTAAGTGATTTTTCAACATGTTTCCTTTTTAGGTTCCTTTAATTTTACTTGTGTGACCCCTTTAGAGATAAAACATAACTCTAATCGACCCATTCATAAGTAATGAGTAGAAACTGACACCTGCAACTACTAAATAATATGATTTCTTTCAACCAATTTTCTTTTCAGTTTCTTCTTATTTTACTTGTGTGGCTTATTAGGGATAAGCATAACCATAATTGACTCATTCATAAGTAAATGGGTAGAAATTGACACCTCCAACTACTAATAATCACCTGATTTCACGTCTTCTACAGTAAGGATGATGAAAAAAGGAAAGTAACGACATTACCAAGAACCCCAAAAGCACCTAGGCATGGACTCCGCCCTCCATCCCGCCTCAAAATGATTGAGATGCGCCAGGTGGCAGCTGTTTTGTTCCAGGAGTCGGCATTTCCTCCGAGGTGCATTGTTCCATCTGTATTGCCAAAACCTATATGCAAATCGTTTCCTTCCAACAGAGTGCTGTTTGATGAAGAACTTGAGCTATGTCAAGCTGTTGCTCAGAATAAACTGCGGTAGTTTTCAAATATACCTTCTCCATATGCATGTACAGTAGCCGTATCTTTCCCACCTTTTCGGCTTATTTAGGTTCCTACCATTTCCGGTTGGTGGACTTTTCGATAAGTCTGATGGTGTGTTTAGTAGCTCGATGGTGGCGTAGGATTTGCGTTAGTAGTGATAGTTTGGTTGTGAAGGGAATAATGTTTCAAAATTTTGTTTTGTAGATGTTGTGAGGACATGTTTTAGGTTCTTAGGGTGTTTTCTGAATTTCTTCTCTTGAGAAATTTTAATTAGTACTATAGACTATAGAGTGTGTCCTTGGATGGTTTATCTTGTTCAGTATTGAACAGAAAATTTATGCAAGCAACTTGTAATTTATGCTAGAGTCCTGTTATAGAAGGACTTGATATATGATTTTATATTTGACTATTTGTATAAAAATTATGTTTGGTGGACACAATTTTTATTTTTATTTGTATTATTGGGTATATATAAAAGTCCAAATGAGAACTGTTTTTCGTACGAGAACCGTAAGAATCAATCTTAGCCGTCCAATTCCCCCTCCCTCAATTGAATTGCCCACCCATGAATTCCTTACATACACCCTGTCACACACAATCCTCCCATGCTCTTCATCCATGAATTCCATTAACCAAAATGAACGGTCAAGATTGGTTCTAGCTGTTCTCGTACGAAAAACAATTCTCGTTTGAACCTTCCCCTATATAGATAATAGTTCTGAAAATAGAAGAGGTGAATTATGACAAAGGTTCTTTTAAGACCACTTGTAGTGATGATGACGAGCTCGCCATCTTCATTTTCAATTTGTTGTTGGGCTCGTTATGGTGAGGCTCGTCACTTTGTAGCTTGTCAATTTTTTCCAACCAATCATATTAATCTAAATGTATATTATGTGGATTCAGTAATAATAGTGATAGTGATATGGAGGTTAATCATGCATTTCAGGACTGCAGCTGTTTAGTCATAGGTTAATCACATGTTGAAAGAGCTGACATACAGTCAGTCATAACAATCATGCATATCATGTGGTCTAAGGGTATTTCCAAACTTTACATGTCAAACTTACTTTGGTGGCCATTCCTAATTTTTATTTGAAAGATGATATATTGTTCTACTTACAAGATCAACACAAGTGTCAAAATCAATATAAGCTTCACTTTGATTAATTGGCTTTTGAATGTGGTGCTTGTTTTATAACTTGTTAATCATATAAGCTTCACTTTTTGTTAAATAAACTAATAATAATTTGATTGGAAATACGTAATTAGCTATAAGTAATTGCAATTTTGTGAAACAAAGCTACTATAACTGTGTAGTACAAAAGGGAAGTTAAATTCAAGACTACTTCAGCCAAATTCATTGTCTTTTAACATCAAGTCAAGTATTTGTGAAATCCAATGTCTCTTCAACCAAGCTATAATTATGTTGGTTTTCCATGTAAAATAAAAACATATGCATACCTTTCTCTTTTGACACCCTGTAGTGTTATGGCATATTCCTTTGCAATGACCATATGTTTTTCTTTTCTTCTTCGAGTTCATAGCCATTTCCATACCAGACTTTATTTTAGTAGCAACCTTTGGGCGCCCTTTTGTTTTAACGAGATTTATAGGATCAAAAACAAAAATGTGTTATGGCATGTTCCTTTGTGTAATAATTGGCGTGTTAGAGTTAATTTCTGAATTCACGCGAACTCTCATGTTTTTTCTTCTGTATTGCGCCTAAAAATATCATCAAATCTTTTATCAAATTTTTTCATTTCAAACCGTGAATCTCGCGCTTTCTCGAGTACTTTGTTAAATTTTGTTCTAGTAGACCATAAAGTCAAGAAATTGACTTCTTTATCAATATCATTAACACTATTTGATCTCGTTCCAATAGTTCCCACATTATAAGTTGCTTTCATTGTCCATTTTAGTAATATGTAGTGATTAAGGATGGACGTTAGTAGCTAGCTTTAGCTTCATTATGTAAAGAATATGTTTGCACAAAATACCAAAAGTCTTGAATTTTGTGTATAAACAAGTCACTACAAAAAAGATGTCGATTATCCATATTTTTTTATCAATATTAATACGCTTAAAACCGTAAAGAATTACGATCAAACGTAAAAATTTTGGGTGTTACTAATTTCCAAAAAATCTTTACATTTGAAATTGTAAAAATTGGAGTGAAAAATCACATTTATTAGTGTGGACAAATTATCTAAATTTTCACACTTCTAAGCGAGGAAAATTTGAAAATAATTCTAGAGTTATAAAAGTCCACGCTTTTAAATGTGAACTTCTATAATTATCTATTTATTACTAAATTCACACATATGAAAGCGTGGACTTTAAAAATCAAATGTATACGTCTATAAATGTTGAGTTGTTTCTTTTTCTAACAATCTTTACTTTTTAAACTATTTTTCACAATTACAAGTGTGACAACACTTAAAATTTTTACACGCCTTTTACAAAGCGTGGATAAATGACATATTTTTTTGTAGTGAGTAACAAAATTTTTTGAAGGAGCTACTAAACGGTTTTCCAATTGTCTTTATTAGATTTTAAATACCCAACACGATATTTCACCAAGTTACCATCTTAGCTTAACTTTTCACGACCACAATCAACACTAGTTTTCCACTCTTTCTTAAAGGTCGCATAAATATTTCTAGTATAACATTTTGCAGCCATGGCTTCAATTGGTATTGAATTTAATTAGGGGTGTAATCGAGCCGAGACAGCTCGCGAGTTACTCGAGACCGACTCGAAAAATAACCGAAATCGACTCGAGCTGAACCGAGTCGAGCTCGAGCTACTCGAGTAGGGTGTCGAGTCGAGTTCGAGCTCTGAAATACTCAGCTCGCCAGGCTCGCGAGCCTAATCGAGCTTGCACTAAATTACCATTTTACCCTTTTACATACACACCATTTACTTATATACCCTTAGTAGTTAGTTGTTAATTGTTGTTCGAAAATGTGAAATTTGAATTCCGGAATGTATTTTAACATTTGTTGCTACAAAATTTTATTAAATTAATTTTAGTCGAGTCGAGCCGAGTCGAGCTCGAGAGTGTCGATTACTTACTCGAGTCGAGCTCGAGTCGAGCTCGAGTCGAGCTTCGAGCCTCGAGCTTTGGAACCGAGTCGAGCTCGAGCTTGGCACTGTGTCGGCTCGGCTCGGCTTGATTACACCCCTAAATTTAATGTTCTAAATTTCTCCTCCTCTTCAACACTTCTTCGTAGACTCACATCCTTGTCATATTGAACTACAAAATCATTTAAGGTTTTAAAGTTCACAAAACCATCGAAATATGAATGAATGTTTTCACTTCTCCCACTCGCGTGTTGTCATGCCAACAAAAAATGTGTCTATCAAATACGGCTTCACCCAATAATGACTCAACTTATACATATTTTCCAACCAACTATACCATCTATGTTACATTTTCCTAGATCTTCTCATCTTTCTTCAAAATCATTAATATTTTGATTTTTAATCCATTTAGTTTACATATCTTGTCTTTGGAAAGACCTCGCTAATTGCTTTACTCATAGGGAGATCTTGGTCGGTAGTAATTGAAATAGGTGGGCTATTATGCATGCATTTCAGAAAATGTCTAAACAACCATGTAAACTTTGTCTTGATTTCATTTTCCAACAAGGCCACTCCAAGCAAAATAGACTAACCATGGTGAGTTACTCTGACAAAAGGAGCAAAAGGAAAGCCGAATATATTCGTATTGTAAGTCACATAAAAAATGTCACCAAATTGATTATAAGACGATCTTGATATACCATCAGCCCATAATACATTTCTAAATGTCCCATCTGTACTCAAGTCTATGGTGAAATAAAATCTTTATCTAACTCAGCTTTCTCTTGAAAATACATGATAACTTCATGACACTCTTTGCCTAAGTTACTTTTCCTTACTAGTAACAATAGTTGAACATTAAACACGTGTTAGCTGATCCTCTTGGTCCTCTTGGTTGCCTCTGTATGCATTCACTATTTTAGTGATTTCACAAGGTCTTATGCCTGCTTTTGACAACAAAGTTACTAGATCCCTACATTCTTTGAAATGATGTAAAGACCCAATTTTTTAAGTAGAAATTAAAATTGTTATAATAAAAGTCGAGACCATAGTTAGTTCTTGTACCATTACAAAATATTTGGAAATATGTATTTGTGATCATACATAGAGAAAAGTTCTACAAAAGTTTCATAAAGTTTGAAGTCATCGTTGTCATCATCTTCAAAAAGCTGGAGCCTTGCCTTAACTATCCCAGATCCATATGGAAATGGTGAACATAAAAACCAATAAGCTTTCGCTTAGTGGACATACTCAATCAACAATTACTGTAACAAGTAAGCATGAATGATCCAGCAGTAACAGAACCCTTGGGACCCGATAACAAATACTGTGATCTTTAAACCTTGTTGAACCTAGTACCAAGCTAACCCCTGAATGCTTAGAGAGCACATAACCGTATCACTTACTCGATCAACATTTCCACATAACCTGTTCATACATCACATTCATAGTAAAAAGGGATCAAGTAAACTCACATTATTCTCTAGGACTTTCTTAGATAACAACTAATAACAGTATCATGCCAAAAATATAAGATCACTGATTACCTATAATGAATTATTATCTATTCAGATTTCAAAACTGCACAAAAATGCTACAAAAGCACATGCATGCCCTTAGTCACACCTATGCCTTGCCTCAACGGGGCATGACCGTACCTTATAGGGATACGCCCGTTAAGGCTGTCAATTTAAGTCGGGTTTGTGTTATCGGGTTCGGGTCGGTTTCGTGTCGACCCAATTTTAACCCATTTATTTTCGTTTCAGGTTCGGGTCGTGTTATTTTTTCGTGACGGGTTCGTGTTGACCTTCGGGTCGACCCATTTAGGCCAAATGTCATCAACGAGAATTTTTTCGGTTTTCGAATACGGTTTTCAGGTACGGTTTTCGAGTACGATTTTCGAATACGGTTTTCTGTTTCAACTACGATTTTCTTTATCAATATTTCAAATTCCATGTTTGTTTTCCAACGTTCGGCATAAATTTCAAAAATGATTTTCATTTATATTCTAACTTTAATAATCAATGTTCGTTTCCGTTGTATTCGAACTTTAAATTCGGTATTTATTTTAGTTTGATTGAAAGTTTGATTTTACTTTTTTATTCACTTATACAAATGAATATAATAAAAACTATGATGTATTACTATCCTATACTAATAAATAATGTCATTAAACAACCGAATAATTTAAGATTATTCATCATTAAATAGAATTATAAATCGATCCAAAATACTAAAGTATTACTTGTCAAATAATCAAATGTAAAAGTATCAAAATCATATAGTGAAAGTAAGAAATACTAAAATAACATACTATTGTTTTAACCGTAAATCTTTTATTGTTTATTTTGAGTTTTTAACGTTTAAGGGTTTTGTACTTTTGTTTGACGGATTTTATTGTTCTAAAATGTCACTCTTTTATTTGAATTCATAATCTTCTTTTCAAAATTTAATTTTCAAGTATTAAAGAAAATTTTAAAGTGTTATAGTTTTACCTATAAACGGGTTATATGGGTCATTTTCAGATTGTCGGGTTGACCCTAACCCGACCCATTTATTTTCGTGTCGATTTCGTGTCAACCCGCTTTTGAACCGTTTCGGGTTCGTGTCACTTTTTTCGTGTTGGGTTCGGGTTGGGTTTCAGGTCGACCCAAAAATTGTCAGCCTTAACGCCCGTACCCAACCCTAGGAGCAAGGCATGTCTATACCTCACAAAGGTAAACATGTACCTACACCCTAGGGGTATGGGTGTGCCTAAACAATCCGGGATCCAACCTCAGGTTTGGCAAGCCCGTACCTTCCAAAGGTATGGCCGTGCCTTTCTTTGTTTAACAGACTATCAGTTCGGAATAGTCAAGAATCCCGGCCAAAACTCAACCCAAATCAACATGCAAGCATTCCAACATTTCTAAAACACTTTACTAACAACTAAAAACACTTAAAACATCCTTCTTAACATACTTTGAGCATCTTTTGATCATTTGACTCGAAAGAACACATTTTGACCCGTTTGTAACTTAAAACTTCTCATTTTAAGATCATACATACTTAAAATTGATTTGCATGCATCAAAACCATAAAAATCAGCTTGCATGCATCACGATTTCCTTACTTTTATGAACATCTCACCTTGAAAACACTAAACCCATCAAAAACCCCCAAATTACACATGCCAAGGGTTAGATTATCATACCTTGAAGCTTGATCTAGCTAGAACACCTTGAATCCTTGTTAATTTGCTCAAATTTTGAAATTCTTCTCCTATTGTGGGTTGCTCACGAAATGAGAAGCCTAAAAAGGTGGAGTTTTGACCAAATGGTCAACTAACTACTATATATAACCCATCTTTGGTCCATTGACAAGTCCAGTCCTTCTCATCTTATATTTCATGTTTTACTCTTATAAGTTTTCTTACTTGTCAATATCTATAAAAAATTATCATCTTAGTTCATTGACTTGATTAGTCACACTAAATCTAACTCCATAATTACTTACATTATTATTTTATAAACACATACAATAAAATATAACTTATTAATTGCTCAATAATTCAATTTAAATTATAATTTATAAAATCACATTTTTGGGGTGTTACAAACAATAAAAAACCTCGTGAGACCATTGTCTTGGCACTTGTGATGGATCATTAAAAGGATGATCGTGTTCATCTTCAAACTTGTCAACAACCCACATTCCTTGGTTTGACAATGTCAATTGCATCATATCTTTACACCCTGTTCGCTTAATGCAATGACTTTTCGTGTTATCTACTGTCTCTTTTGTATTTTTGTAACCCTTCTTGTTGCAAACAAATACGTGCCGATCTATTTCTTTTGTGGCCGAAGTGTCTATTAGTTTTCTAATACCGAAACCTTTAGAAAGACCATATTTATTGTAGAAAATATATGCAACATCTGCATTACCAAATGTTTTTCCAATTAGAGAGCATCCGAAGGATTCATGGAAATCATAAGTTGATTGAGTTTCATTTTCCACTTGCAGGTCATATGAATTGTTGTCAAGAACATCTTGGCGATGATTTTTTCGTCTAATAAAACAAAATATATATAACCAAATTCAACTAACAATGCAAAAAAAGTTTGAAAAAAGAGAATAGTGGGCTGATCCTAGTTAAAACCAAACCTAGTTGAGTGTCGATTTCTTCTTCATCACATATAAGATATCCGTTTTTTCAATATCATCAATCAATGTATATCCTGTTTCATTATTTCTTCTCACCTGATCAAGTTAAAAAATTTCATCTTTAGTTCACAAATACAAAATTTCTACCAAGTATGGATAAATTCATGTAAGGTTACAAGCTACGAATTAATGAGAACAATTGTTCAACAATTGGTTTTTGATTGAAGCATCGATTTGTGCAACATTTTATACGAAACGAAATCATAACGAAGTACTTAATTGTATTGGATCATTCTTGTTTCAACTTTTTCTTTGGTTTTGTAACACCTAAGGTTCGAAATCCCTTAAAATAATAAAAATAAATAATAACGGTTATATGTGGATTATGAGTTGCCTATTTGGTATTAAATGTGTTTATAAAACTAGAGGGGTGCAAACTGTCAAAAATAAAAGTTATTTAGTTAAGGGACCATATGAGTAAATAGGTGATAGATATGGATATATATGATATCCTTCTTCCTTGACTTGTAAACACACAGAAATTCATACATACTTCCACTCATACTAGTTGAAGCTTCTATCTTCCTTTTTGTGGATTTTGAACAAGATTACAGCAAGGATTTAACATCTTTTTATCATCATATCGGTTACCAAATCATTGAGGTAAGAATTAGTTTATTAGTATTCAAACATAATGGTTCAAGTAGGTCAATGATTGATTTAAGAATCAAAACATGTTATTTTGGTGTTAGATATTGTTTACTAGCTGTTTGGGATGTAAGGAATCACCCCTGTGAAGTTTTAAATCGATTGTAATCGAGTTTTGAATAAAAAATGGCATAAAACAGCAAACTGACCGACTTACTAATACAGACTAGAGGGAGGCACAGGCGTGCCCAAAAGGGGTATGGGCGTGCCTATGGCCATTGGCTAACCCTAGTTCATAAGGTATCCCTATGCTTTGGGGTAAAGGCACAGGCGTACCAAGGCGCAGTACGAGTGTGTCTTCAAAGTCGTACGACTTAGTATGCTTAAGTCGGAGCTATATGTCGGATCAAAAGTTGTAGGTACGGGCGTGCCCCTGCCATGTTCAGTTTTCTATTTCTAGACTATTATTCATATTGTATGTTATCATATTAGAATATTATGCATGTGTTATTCATATATGTGTTGTTTAGCATACTACTATGTGTAGTAAGACGCAGATGTGGTACAATATTGTGACCTATGTTGCCGTCCCGAGTCTAGAACGATAGACTAGCTTTGATTGTCTAACATATGTGTGGTATCTTTTATGATCTTATACGTGTGTTTATATGAATTATAGTTTGACATACTCACTAAGCTCTCGTAGCTAACTATATACTATTTTTAAAATGTTTTGCAGGACGCACCAAAGGCAAGGGCAAAGCTCTGGTTTGATCGCTTTTGCATAAATCTTTGGAAAAGATTAATGCCTCTTTATGTCTTGTTTATGAAACTTCTTCAGTACACCACGCTTGTACTTATATGTGTATCTTTCTAAACAAACTCAGTTTTTGGTTGTTTTACGCTTCCGCTTTTTGTGTATAATTTCAGATGTGAATATATATTAAATAGTATTTTAAATTTAAATGTCGATTTTATAAATTGGGGCGTTACGGGTTTATACTTTATATGATCGCTAGAAAACATGATTTAACACACGACTTGTCTTTATGCATGAATTTCAGATTTAGTTGTTTTAAATCCTTATGGATGAGTAGAAACTAGCATACAGTTTAAATGTTTTCACCGATTTTTGGCGTGAACGAAATTGACGTCATTAGCTTTGGCGCCGTGTTCTTTTGGGAATAGGAGGTTAATAATTGTGGGCTTATTATTAAAACCGAGCCAAATGATTTAAAGAATTAAATTGTAAGTTCAATTCCCTACAGTTGATAGCAGGGATTATTTGCCAAGAGTAGCACCATTCCCCAAACCCAAACTAACCAAAATGCCACTTCACTGTCTCATTAGTTTTTTTTACTTTTTTCTTTTCAACCATAATCAACACAAAACCCAAGTAGCACCATTTATAAATCAACCCAAACTTTTTCCCACTTTTTTGAATTTATTTAATGACACATTTATATATTAAACAAAATAAAATATTTAAACAATTCTACAAAAAAATAAAAATATAAATAAAAAGTTCATAAGATTTTAATAAAAATATTATTATTATAAAATAAAAATTACAATACTCTAAATCTAGATTAATAAATAAAAAAAATCTACTCGTCTTCGGTATCCAAAACATGGATATGTGAAATATGCTCGACCAGATCCGACCGAAGGTTATTATGCGTCTCTCGGTTTTTGACTTCTCGTACGTTATCCGCGCGTGCTTGTTCACTTATTTGTGTTTCGATATCCGACGATAGAATGGGTATAAACTACAAATGGCATTGTTTTCGTCTTCAAGTATCATATTGTGTAAAATGATACAAGCGTATATAATGTTTCCTGGTCTTCTTGGATGCCATCCGCATGTCGGATTATGAAGTACATGCTAACGCTGTTTGAGCACGCCAAAAGCACGCTCAACATCTTTTCGTGCCGATTCTTGCACCAACTTGAACTTTTTCCGCTTATCGTCTTGTGGGCATGTAAATGATTTTACAAATGTAGATATCGTTCACTTCAAATGGACACTCGTGGGCTTTTCCATCGTAGATATCGTTGAAGATGAGTGGTTGGTTGAGAACATTGATATCGTTGTTGGAACCCGCAACGCCAAAGTACGCGTGCCATATCCATAGGTCGTGTGATGTCACAGCTTCTAGCATTATTGTTGGGTGCTCGTGATCACCTCTCATGAACTGACCCCGCCATGCAACCGAACAGTTTTCCCACGCCCAATGAGTACAGTCTACGCTGCTGAGCATGCCGGGAAATCCATGGTATTCTTCATGCGCGGTGTATAACTCCTAAACATCGGTGTAAGTAGGTTTCCGTAAATAAACTCTACCATAAAGCTCAATAATACCAATGCAGAAATTGGGTAGGCAATTCCATGATGCTTTATCTCCCATCCTCAAGTACTCGTCAAGGGAGTAGGCGGCTACCCCGTACGCCAATTGCCGAATAGCGGAAGTACACTTTTGTATCGAAGAAAAACCTTTTTCCCTCGCGCGTCCCATCCATCTCTAAAATACTCGTACTCTGCTTCTAGATCGTTAACGATTTGTTCGAATAGTCGTCTGCTCATGCGGAACCTCCGTCTAAACATCTCCGCTTGATAGACAGAGTTATTGCCAAAGTAGTCATTTAACAACCGCTTGTTTGCAGCTACCCGGCCTCTTTCTATGTTTTCGCTTCTAATTCTGCTCGACGACTCCGCGGTGCTATCATAAAGCAAGTTTTCGGCCTCTCGAAGCAACTTTATATAAATTTCTTCTTCCTGCCGGAGCTGTTCGTCGGTTGATATGGGATCCGACGAACCGCTTGATGAAGCATGTGGTGGTGATGCCATATTTTAGAGAAGAATTTTGGATAAAAAGTGTTGAAGGGTGGTTATGTATTTATAGGAGAAATAAAAGTGTTGGATGAAAGTGTTAGAAGAGTTGGATGAAAGAATGAGATGGGAGTTTGAAAGAATGAGATAGAAGTGTTTGATATTTATAGGAGAATAAATATATATATATATATATATATATATATATATACACACACACAACGGATATATATCAGTTGAAGGGTTTCATTTTTTTAAAAAAACTAGACGTTACCATCGAAGAAAGAAAAAAAAAGGCTCGGTTTGGCGAACCCGGAACCTAAATCCGAATGGGGGGATGTAGGGGTGTTCCCGAAGGAACCCGAGGAATCTGAAGGGAACCTGGGACCTTCGAGTATAGTGCTACGTATGGACTTATAACAAACACAACATGACATAAATTAAAAATGTTAACTTCATTATGTTTTATTCTCAGTTATTTATATATGAGTTTATTTCTTCAAAATGTATTAAACTATACCAAAAATATTAATGTGTGTACTTAACTTTCAAAACTGTGATTGTGTATATTGAACTTTCAATTTGTTGTTATTATGCGTATTTTGATTACATAAAAAAGCAAAAAAAGTATAAGTTTAGTACATATAATAATACATTTTTTGAAAGTTTAATACACAGAATAACATTTTTGAAAGATGGATACATACATTAATATTTTAGGTATAGTTAAATACATTTAAAAAAAGTAAACGAACCCTTTATATATAGTAACATAAAAAATGCAATCATATTTTGTAATCACATTAAATAGAAATTATAATACGAGCATATTTTTTTAATTAATTACAATATTATATTAAATTCGAATACTTAGCAATCATTTACATTTAACTAGAAAGTATAATCGTTTAAATAATGTAATAACTCTTTAATTACAATCCTTAATAGATACATATGATAATGAGGATGGCGGTGTTAGGAATTGCATATGTTGGTGATTTTAGTGTTATTGGTTTATTTTGTGTAATAGAATTTATACGTATTTTTCAAAGGAAATAAACTTTGTTTTAAAATAAGTATGGAGAGTGTGGAGTATACGCTTCTATTTTGGTCCTGATAAGATATAGGGGGCGGCCCCCTGAACGAAAAACGGTGGTCCGCTCTTTTCTGAAACACACAGTTTAGAAAACACGCTCTTTTCTCTTTGGTTGTGATATTTCTCTGTGCCTATATTTTGATCATTCAATTCACATCTATAATTATCCCAGCTCAGATTTCGTGAAACCCAGACACTTAGGATCGAAATATCGAATTTAAAAAGTGTTAATCGTAGAAGATATCCGGTTACCCTGCTCTAACAACATATTCCATCTACATCTCGGTTTTTCAGTCCTCGTCCTTGTCCCATCTTATATAATCGCACACCATATATCGTGTTCCTGATGCGTATCAGGTATCTCTGCTGTAGCCGAAGGTATGCTTATCTTTTTGGACCGGACGTGAAGTGGACGTAAGGACTAAGGAGGGAGATTGGCAGACACAAATACAAGGTTGAACGGAGAGGCAAGTAATTAGTGACATGGTCAAAGTCATCCACGGCGTGGAGCATGAGATTGCCACCACATTTGTGTTGTGGCTGGGAAAAAGTGGTATTCTCCACGCTCAAAAGACCTTTATGTTTGTTAAATATGTGGGATTATTTTATATTTTAGTTTTATAGATTTTGATTAGTTAGTTGAGTTATAGGTAAGTCCTAAAATATAATATGGTGGAAAGTAGTGGGAAGTGATCACTATGTAGCTAAGTAGTGGATTGAATAGTAAGAGTCAAAAACTAATGTGACGGTGTGATAAGTGTGATTAAGTGAGGGTTGCCAATACTCTAATAGCACATAGGATTTCTTCCGTGGGCTGTTGGTCTATTACAAATTATATTTCTTACGCCGGTTACACACAGTAGACATAAGTATATAATAGATTGAGATCCTTTTATTATATCTTTAAATATATATGATCAATTATGTTTTCTTATAAACATGAAGATGAGACCTACAAGGAAACCCAATATTGATTTAAAAATAATGATCTTACTTAATTTCACGTTTACTCATTATTCGTTAAAGTACCAACAGAAAAGAAGAATAATAATGTGTAGATATGTTGTAACCATTCAATGATCAGATCTAAGACAACGTCATCTTTGATGCAATCAATTTTTCTGCTCCCTAAAATCCACAAATTTTTAAGTAATAACAATGCTTTTTGCAAAGAAAAATAATAATATATGTGTAGAGGTGCAATTTGGTTAAAATCACAAAATTAAAATAATAAGACCTACACATACATGATGACTACATGAATCTCAAATGGTTCAACATTAAGTGTTTATAATCATGACTCAATGTGAGACAAATGAATTTAACATTAAACAAAAAAATACTTATATAAACCTAAATAAAAACGTCAAAAAGAAGGAGAAGATTTATAAAAACTAAGATTTAGAGAGAGAAGAAGTTAAAGAGAAATGTATAAAAAGAAGATTTTATTTCTTTCGAGATGTCTTACAAATAAAATCCTCCTTCTATATCTTACAAATAAAATCCTCCTTCTATATCTTTCTTTTTAGTTTCTTTTCTCTCTAAAATATTAGTTTTTGAATTCTCTAAACTTTTAAGACCGAAAGTTTAAATATAAATATATAATAGTAAGTTAAAAAACCACAAACGCTTCACTAGTTCTACACTTCTATCGTGTTATTGATCAAGTGACGTTGGATAAGTGATAAGCCAAGAACTTTCCACCACCTGCTGGACAGTTCAAGAACGCGAGGACCCACGTGGCGGGCCACGACAGTCCCACCTCCACAGTCACCACCACCTTCCTACAACCGCCTTTTAACCCCCATCTACATCCGTTTATCTCACCGTTTTCAATCACACACGTACACGAACACACACACACACAGTCACTCATGGGTGTCGCCTCTTGTCTATCCGACCTCTATGATTCCTTTCACGACAACCATGCCTCCCGGAAAAAACTCAAGAAACGCCAACTTCAGGTCTCATCCAATTCTTAATTGATTTACCATCTAATAATTACTACAATTTTTACTCATTTAATCTCTGCTAAAATCTTGGTTATGGATTTTAGTAAACAAAAATTAGCAGCTTTAGGGTGTGCGAAAAATGTTAATCTTTTGTTTGGTATTTTTAGACGGTGGAGATAAAGGTGAAGATGGACTGTGAAGGATGCGAGAGGAGAGTACGGAAATCCGTGGAAGGAATGAAAGGTGTGACGTCAGTCGAGGTTGATCCGAAGAAAAGCAAGCTGACGGTTGTCGGATACGTGGAACCCGACAAGGTTTTGAATCGTGTCCGTCACCGTACGGGAAAGAAAGTCGAGAAGTGGCCGTACGTGCCGTACGACGTGGTCGACCATCCTTACGTGCCGGGAGTATACGATAAAAAGGCGCCACCCGGTTACGTTAGGAACACGGCGGAGGTGGATCCTCAGACAATGGGTTTGGCGCGGGCGAACTCGACGGAGATTAGGTATACGACGGCGTTTAGTGACGAGAATCCGTCGGCTTGTATAGTAATGTAGCTAGTTCTTTTATAATGTTTGTTTAATTAATTAGGGCAACAGTTTTATCAATCGGTTCATAGTTGTACATGCAAACTAATTAAGACGTGTTTTTTTAATGTAAACGTGCATCGTAATGTGGATTTTGTTGGCAAACTGGGTCTTTAATTCTTGTTGGTAAACTGTGTCTCTGTTGGTAAACCGTGTCTTTAAAATTTTGAGAGACTTTACAGGGCATAAAAAATAAATAAAAAGAGTATATCACTAAATGCCCTTGTCACAAAACTAATTTAACAAAATTTAAAATAATATAATAATATCCATTCCCAATTAACCAAATATAGCATATAATTTATATTTTGGGGAATGCTAACCAACTTATAAGGCCTTCCGTATGGCCTCTACCGAAGTCCCAGGTTCCCTTCGGGAACACCCTTATGGGTGGTGGTTCGGGTAGTGAGGCTGGGTCCGTGAAACCGATCAATACTTCTTTTTTTTTTCTCGATGTGAACGGCTAGTTTAAAAAAAAAAAAATTCTTCCCAGCTATATATACGTTACATATAATTTTTTTAATTCTCCTATAAATACTCAAACCATTCCTTTAACATTTCATTCAAACTCTAAACTTCCAACTTCAACTTCTCTTCAAACTTTCAACTTTTATTCAAACTTTAAATTTTCAACTCCAAACTTCCAACCTTTCATCCAAGTAAATCAACATGGATCCTAGGCGCTACCGTGGTCAAAACCCGGATTCAACCACACCGACGTCTACCGGTTTCCTGCTCGGGTTTTCACAATGTTCATAATCACCCGGCTTCCATCCTAGCTTCCAACCCGGGTTTCAACCTTACATCCCTCATCAGCTGACGTACCTAGGGATGATACAAGCGAGTTTCGTTCTGGCAACCTTTAATCCTCCAAACCCGACATATCAACGAACGCAGGGTGAAGACGGCGGTGACAATATTGAGTTTGTCCCAGAAAGTCAACTACCAGAGACGCCCCAATCTATTCCAACCCAACAATCCAACCCAGTCCAAGACGAAATCCCGACAACTCAAGCGAGAGAGAAAATTCGAGGGCCGAGCAAAAAGGCGATTAAATGGACGCCCGTTGAAGAGGTGGCGTTAGTTCAAGCTTGGGTTGACGTTTCCGAGGACTCCGTTATCGGAAACACGCAATCGAGGGGTATAATATATTTATATATTATTATATATATACGTTATTACTATTACTATATATATTATTACATATATATACTATTATTACTATATATTATTACTAATATATATTATTATACTTAATATATATTATTATACTTAATATATATTATTATTCTAACCATTTTTTTATACGTGCAGATAGCTTTTGGAAGAGGGTCGAAATTTTGTTCCACGCTCAAATGCAACATGGAACATATAGAAATGTACATCAAATAACATCCAAATACAAGGACATGAATAAAAAAATAACGGCTTTCGCAGGCATCTACAACAACCTTATAAATACAAGACGTAGCGGTCAAAGCGAAGCCGAGATCATAACTTTGGCCCACCAACATTATCGGGATGATAACCACGGGGCTGCTTTCACGCACGAAAACGCGTGGAACGTCCTTAAAAAATGTCCAAAATGGTGCACGGTGGAACCGATGCCCTCTTTTCTTCCCGGCCCACCAAAAGTAGTAAAACGTCTTCGACCAACAACCCACCGATGTCATCATCCGATGCACACATAAACTTTAACCTCAACGACGATATCCAAATCGAGAAGCCTCAACGGCCCGTCGGGAGAAACAAGGGAAAGAGGCCATCAACGAGTACGACAAATGCCGCCGTACCGTCGGGAGACAAATATCATTCGTTGGTGGACCGAATATCTACTTACGACAAGTGGGTTGAACAAAATATGTCATATAGAATGAAAAAACTTGAAGTTGAGCAACAAGCGTTGTTGCTTAAAAAAGACGAGCTCGAATTACAAAAACAACAACTTGATAAAGACTTCGAGTTTTATATTACCCCGCATGATCACCTTACGGGTGATACTTTAAGGGCAACTTTAGCGAGAAAAAAGCAATTAGTGAAAAATACGGTTTGGATTAATGTATTATTATTAGTAAATGAAATTTTTATTTATATTATTTTGTTATTTTTTATAGAATTATTATGTGATTTTGTTTAATATATAAATGTGTAATTAAATAAATTAAAAAAGTAAGAAAAAGTTTGGGTTGATTTGGGAAGGCTTTATTTGGGTTGGAAAGAAAAAAATAAAAAAAGCTGATGTGACACTGATATGACATTTGGGTTGGTTTAGGTATTTGGGAAGCCCTACGAATGGTCTAAAAGATATACTTTAAGGAAAACCCGAAATGCCCGTTGGGTGTGTTAGCCTAAGGAAGATAGGAGAAAGGGAGTTGAATCTTTGGTAGTTTTTTTGGTCCATGATCAAGTTAATGTTGTTCCTTTGGGTCTCTTCATAGATATGACCCATTTGAACATTCAAGTTGCAAGAACACAAAGTCACAAGTCCAGTTCAGATATTTTATTACTAAATTGCTTATTTTATAACTATACTATATTATAAAGCATTTAAGTCTTTTGTTTAAACTTTTAAATTTTAAGTGTTTTGAAATTACTAAGTTCCCTCTCATATAAGTTAAATTGAGTAACTATTAGATTTAGTTAATAACAGTTTTATATTCCATTTTAATAACTAAACTTTATATATTTAAGAAAATCAAAGTCAATATAATTTTTTTGAAAGTCAAAACCAATACAAATTAACTTAATTATTAAAAAATATTTTCATAATCTATTTAGTGTATTACATGAATACCATACTCATTACGTCTTTAAAACGGACATGTTAACGAATAGAAATTATTCGTTACCGACGCATTACGCGGGTATCAAGCTAATTGTCATAAAATGAATCTGTACAGGTGGTTTTATTTTGGGATTTTGTTTTATACATGACTTGTTAGCAATAGACCCATGACCCGTTTGAACATGCATTTAGTGGTTTGATTAATGTAGGACACTTAATAGTTATATATATGAGTACTATAAATCAAGCACCGTTAGTAATCAAGATGGATATATTATTTCGTAGAATTTTACAGAATAAAAAGATTGGTAACTTAATGAGTTTTAATTCATTGGTTATATATTCAAACAACTTATTAATCATATATTTATTTTGGATTAAATAAATATATATAATTAATGTGTTTATTTTACTAAACTAGAAATTTCGGATTTTATTTTATTGTGAACGTGACCGAATTTTATAAGGTTTATTAATTAATTTAGAAAATTTAAAATAATCAGGACAAATTTTTATGAAATTCTTGACCGTATATTCTCTCTCTTTTCTTACTGTTGCCTCTCGCCGCTGTCACTGAACAATGGTTAAATGGTTGGTTACCGCAGTGTTTCTTTTCCTCACAGTCCCACTAATAAGTGATGACTTTCTTTTGTTTTTACCCCCTCCGTCACTTTTTTTTGTCATCACGTCTCTTGTCCTGCCACAGTAGTTGTAGTTCATTCCACTGTTGTTGTAGCTTTACCTTTGCCACCCACTGCCGCCATGTTTCTTGCCGCCCCCTTCGTCTGCTAATCCATTGTCGTCTTGCAACCATAGATTTCTTTTCATTCTGTATTTTGTTTCTCTATATTGGTTTCATTGTGAGTGTCCGATATTCTACAACTCTAAGTGTGATGGACTATTATAGATATATAACTAGTTAACTCTCTATGATGTGCAATGCACAACCCACGAAGTTTTTATGTTAACGTCTTAACTATTTACATAATTATGTAAAAAGGTCAGATATATTAATTATTTACATACTTAAGTTAATTATAAGTTGGATGAATATTTAAAATTGTCATAGCTAGTTGATTGTAAATAAATGTAATTGTAACATCCTGTGTTCGGGCCTAGTATTTGTGTAGGCTTCGGTAAGTTATTGCGTGGATTATTAATTGATTTATGATGATTAATTCTTAATCCTTTACTTTTAATTAAGAGTTGGTTGATATATATATATATATATACACACACATACGGATTTGTGTATATGTGTACGTATGCATGTGATATGTGGGAGGTTGACACCTCCTACTTGTTGTTTCAAGAAATGTAGTATACGTGGGGTAATGTAGCATGTATCATTTCATTATCAAAATTATGGTGTGTGAATTGTGTGAAAACCGAGAGCAAGAAGAAAAACAAAGCAATCGGATTTGATGATTTGATTTGGTAGATTCAAGTAAAAGGTTTGTTTGATTCTTGAAACATGATTCTTGTAAGCATGCTTTGATTTTGATAAATAACATGCTGGGTTTTTGTGTATAACACCATGTATGAACATTATGCCAACTTGTTATATGGGTTCGATGAATTTGGTGTTGTTCTCGGATGTTATGGTGTTTATGATGCATGATTGTATGTTTAATTATGTTTGTATATGTTTTGGCAAGCTTTTAATATGAATTGTATAAGCTGGATATGGGAGTTCTTCCATGGTTGAAGTTATCGGATTGTTGAAAGATGAAGTTGTCGGATTGTGAGGTAGATGATGAAATCCGAATTGATGAAAACCGACAACTTGGAAAACCGAGTGTTAAAATCTGATACTTATGAATCCGGGAATTGTGAAATCCGGAACTTATGGAAATCCGATTGTTAGAATCCGATGGTGGGTTCCATGAGTGAATTCCGACAAGTTGAATCTGAAAGTGAAGGAATCCGACAGTTGTTGCGGATTGTCTTCAAAATCCGACAGGAGTATCGGATTCTTAGGAATCCGATGGCTTTAGCGGAATCCGATGGTAGTATCGGATTTCCCTTGAAATCTGATAGTTTTGTTGTTTGTTGAATATTTGATGCTATATGCTAAGTGTTAATGCATATGTGAATCTAATATGATATGTTTGATTTAAAGATGATATAAATATATGTTTGATATATATTAATGAATCAGATACTGATTTCAGTTTGTTGTGTTCTCAGGAACAGACAAGACTCAGTAAAATTAGATCACTGAGTGGAGAAGCTGAGATCTTGATGTGAGTGGATGTTTACTCACGGGTGATATTAGTTGTAACTAGTTTGGTTGCAACTGTTTGTTGATTGATGCATGGTTAGATTGTATATCTGAGAATTGATTAACTGGTTGATTGTTAATTAATTGTTGCGTCAGTGATATGTATACATGATGGTTGGGAAGTCAGTTTACGACTGGGCTTATGGGCTGGGTTTATTTGCTATTGGCTAATCAGTATTGGGATCTTTTGATGCATTTGTTGCAACTTAAGGTAATACTGTATAAGAATAGCAAATGAACTATCGGTAAACCTTTGCTTTGGCCGACATTGGTTGTAGGTTCTGCATAACCGCCGGTCTTCCCAGGGTGTTTAATTGTGGTTGTTGATATCATGCGGTTCTGGCTGATATATCTATTGTGGTTGTACTCCATTCACTTAGCTTTATGCTAATCCCCACCTCTCACTCTTTTTACAGGTTTTGGTAAGTCAACGGCTCGGGTGAGAGTAGTTAGCTTGGGGAGTAATCACCTAGGTCTCTGATGTGATATTTGTGACGAGCCGTAGTTTTTGTAATACTGATATTTCGAACAAGTTGGTTTTGTATTCAGTGGATTATGATTAGTTGTAAATACTTTTAGTATTTAATCGCTTCCGCAGTGTTATTTAAAATGAAAATTTTTGGTATGAAAATACGGTGTTTACAGTAATTCTCATATGTTTGTCATGTTTTCATTGCTTTATAAACAATGCTTTTTAACTGGTATATTTCCTTTGTATTTCCTACATTCCAAAACTTAGGACACTTGAACTTTTTTCCTCATAAGACTTGGAAAATCAAATTTAATAAGTAAAATATTTGAACTCCAAGTTAAAAAGATAAACATTGTTAATTTGAAGTGGCAAACTGACTTACGAAAATACTTAGATAAAAAAAGATATCTAACTTCGAGCAAGATAAAAAAAAGTTAAGAGATATAAATGTAAAATAAAGGTGAAGATATAATAAATTATATTCTATTATAGTAATATCACATAAACCATTGTTAGATACATGACCCTCTCTCAATAATTTTAAAATAAAAAAACCAAAATTTAGTGTCGTAATGTGTGCTACAAAATATTTATAACATTAAATGAATAAAACACACCTATAGTCTCATATGTACTCTATCTCTAGTTTGATTTTTTCAACTTCTATCACATTCAAAATTACTTTTTTATATTTTAAAACCAATTTCTCATGATGTAATGATTTCAAAATGAAAAATTATAGTTTATAAAAAGAAATTAAAGTGAATCTAATTCATTAATTTTAAGTTTTTAGATATGAAATTTAGAAGAATTTGAAATAAGATAAACTGAACATATCACTTCACATTTTTACTATGTTGCATATTGTAACATGTAACACCGTATTTTTTAACCCAAAATTTTCATTTAAATTACACCGCGGGAGCATTTTTAAACAACAAAGTAATTACAATAATTACAACCACTGTTTACAAAATACCAGTATTACAAAACACGGCTCGTCAAAAATACATTATCAGAGTCCTAGGTGATTACTCCCTTGTTTGTTTGCTCACATAATTTATTTGGGCCCCACACTGGGCCTTGTTACTGGGTTTCATAAGTTGGGCGATTCTTAGGTCTTAGGGTCGGACCACCTTACTGCTCTGAAAGTCGGATGGGACACAAGGTATCCGAAGGTCGAAGGTCGCATAGAGTGGGTTTGAAAGTACATGAAAGTCGCATGGGAAGATAGATATACATATGAAAGTCGCATGGTGAGTTACTTATATATATGAAAGTCGCATGAGAGGATACATATACATATGAAAGTCGCATGAGGAGTTACTTATCTATACTACTATATAAAACATTTAACATTCTCTCTACTCTTAAATTTTAAGACTTCTTAAAATCAATCAATATAAAATCTTGACCCTTCATTTAATCTAAATTAATCTCATCCGCTCAATCTTTAACTATTTTATTCTCTCCTAATTTAATTTAACTTTTTATTCAAAATTAATATAAAATCTTGACCCTAACACAATTATCCACCCATTTTAACATAATTTTTAAAATCTTATTAACTCTTCTCTTTATTTCATCAATATAAATCTTTTTTCTTATTTTATTGTCTTTTTGAATTTATTTTTAAAATAGTTAGATGTAAATAAAAGAAAATTTGAAAAAAATGGACATGTTGCTCTAGAAAATTTTTTCGTGACATTGAATCGCGTGAATAACATATCATTACATTCTTGAAAGCGACATATTGTAAACCAAAAACTATTTGCCGATGTAGCATTGCGCGGGTATGATGCTAGTATATATAAAAGTCGCATAAGAGGATACATATACATATGAAAGTCGCATCAGAGTTAGGGAGTCATCCCTGTCAGTTCTATTTTTCATCAACCAGTCTCCATGACCAAAATCAAATTCTTTCAAAACTCAACAAATTCATCTTATTTTTGTTACAAAACATTTCTCCATTCATTTAAACCATTCCTCTTTAGAGAGATTTACATTTCACCAAATATCAAGTGTTTTTGCTTCCATCTTTTCCCTGGTTTATTTCATAAACCCAAAACCCCAAAAACCCAGATTAATTCTAACTCATTCTACTATCATTTAAACAAAGTAAAATTGATACCTACAATGCCACAATGAGGTAGGAAACATTAGCTAATGATGCTTTTCACAATTCTTTAAGTCCACAGATGATTCTTGGCTCCTCTCTTCCCTGTTTTTCGAGAGTTTTGCACACATAAACACACACTAATTCTCTCTCAATGCAACAGTGTTTTTGGTTACAAGTGGTGGGGGTTGTGCTCTAGATAGCTTTATATACTTTCTTTTAAAAGGCCTAAGTCCAATTTTTAATCAATTAAGCCCAATAGTGTTTAACCCAATGAACCATCTACCTTTGTCCATTTAACCAATTATTTATTTAAGCCCAAGTAATCAATTTAATCCATAATTAATTCCATTATTCAATACTATAATCATTTTCTCAATAAAATATTCCTTTATTTATTTTCGAGAATTCGGGTATTACAACCACGACCTTTAGTAGAACTACTACCACGTTCATCTCCTCATTTCATTATGTCTACAAATAAAAAAACAATTAGTTAGCGGGTGAAATGCAATCATTAACCTAACGATGATCAATTAAAGGTAATTGTAAACCAAGCTTAGTTATTAAACTTTAAACGTAAAAATAATACTTAGGCTGTAGTTAACAAAGGTTAAATTAATCTAGATTTATTATCATTTTATATTGTTTTGTCATGTAGTTAGCATCAGATGTTAAAAACTCTCATCTAATTAATCGATCCTATAATCTATTGTTAGATAAGGAAATTAAGAACCCATAGTTGAGATAAAAGCAAACGTAATAAGTTCTAACATGTTACTAAAACCTAAAAAATTGTAGCTTAACTTTTAAATTGTAACACTTTAAAAATTAAATAAAATCTAACTATTAGAACAAGCATCAATAAAGAACATTTCTTATTTAGATAAAAAAACACTCCTTATTTAAAGAAGTTAAAGAAGCAATCTAAGTATCTAGATCAACATGATGGATGGTTGATATTATTTGATTTACATTTGTATTTTCGGTTGGAAGCTACATTTTCGGTCGGGAATTGCATATATATTTACTAAATACATATTTCATTTACAAAAAGCATATTCATACCCTATATATGTATATATAGCGTATGAATATGCATAAATATCTATACTAATATATAAACCATTTAACACTCTCTCCCCTCTTTAATTTTAAGAGTTCTTAAAATTCAATCAACATAAAATCTTGGTCTTTCATTCTAGCTATATTAATCTCATTCACTTAATCTATAACCTTTCACTCTCTCTCCTAATTTACTTTAATTTTTTATTCATTTAAAATATATTCTCACACACTAATACACTCCCTCTAACAAACACAATTATCCACCTACATTAACATAATTTTCAAAATCTTATTAATTTTCCTCTCCTTATTTCATAAACATAAATCTTTTTTCTTATTCTAATGTCTTTTTGATTTTATTTTTAAAATTAATAAAATAGTTAATGCAAATAAAAGAAAAAAAATAGAAAAAACAGACATCTTGCTGTAGAAAACTTTTTCGTAGCAGTAAATTGTGCAGATAACATATTATTACATCTTGAAAACTTCTTGTAAAATATAAACGATTTGTCGTCGTAGCATTACGTGGGTACGATGCTAGTATATGTATATATATATGGGGAAAGTGAGGGTGTGGCTGTTGTGTATCTTAGCTGTGGAACCTATAATACGCCGTCGTTTGGTTTAAAACAGATCTTTTAAATGTTTCACCTAGATCTGCTCAATGTTTCAGACTTTCAGTCGATCATTTGTATTCATTTCGACCTTAATAGCAATGGAGATCTCAAAAGCGATCTCTTGTATGTCATTTCGACCTCAAAATCACCCAACTATGTTGTGATTTATGTAACTTAGGTGTGGAACCATCCAAAACTATATTGTTTTGATTTAAGACATTTAAAAAGTTTACAAAAAATTAAAAACCCACATACGACTATTCCTTCAAGAATCAAGGTTGCGACCTTTTAGTTCATCCACCACCATCGGCAGATACCTTCACGAAAACGGAACAACTTCAACATTCCAGGTCTTCTTCGGCCAAAATAGCTTCGAAATTGATAGTCCACAAACATCCCCAGCAACCTTGCGACCCTTCTGTTCATCCATCCACCACCATCGGTAGATACCTTAATGCACTACAAAAAAGATGTTCATTATCCACACTTTTTTATCAATATTAATACACCTAAAACCGTGAAGAATTACGATCAAGCGTGGAAAAATTAGGTGTTACTAATTTCTACCGAATCATTACATTTGAAAGTGTGAAAATTGGAGTCACAAAATCACATTTATTAGCGTGGACGAATTTTCTAAATTTTCACACTTCTAAGCATGAAAAAAATTGAAAATAATTCTAGAGTTACAAAAGTCCACGCTTTTAAGTATGAACTTCTATAATTATCTATTTATTACTAAATTTACACATTTAAAAACGTGGACTTTTAAAAGCGAATGTACACGTCTATAAATGTTATGTTTTTTCTTTTTCTAATAATGTTTATTTTTAAACTATTTTTCACAACTATAAGCGTGACAACGTTTAAAATTTTTACACGCTTTTTATGAAGCGTGGATAAATGACATATTTTTTGTAGTGATGATTTGAAGTATATTTATTGAAACCGGAGAATAATATAGTGATTTGAGGTAAATTTGATCAAATGGGTCAAAAATTAATAAACTTGAACAGGTCACACTGGCTACACAAATAGCTAATCAAACTTGATTGGGTCAAACGGGTCAAAAAGGAAGTGAAGCGCACTTATACGGGTCAACCAGCTCAAAAAAGAAGTGAACTAAACTTCTACAAGCCAAATGAGCCATAAAAGTAGCTAATTAAACTTGTTTAGGTCAACCGGGTCAAAAAGAAAGTGAAACAAACAAGGAGTGAATTAAAATACAAACTTTCATCAAATTAAAATAAAGAACATCAACTAGTTATCAATAGATAAATATGACGGTACATACTCTAACTTTGTACAGGAAAAACTACCATAAAGCACTAAACATTACAAAAAATTGGAACATTACAAAAATAAAACCATTTAATCGTAAGCCATAGACACAATAAAACCAAACAATATAACTCAACTGATACAACCTTCCATAAATAAAACCAAAACCATCTCAAACCTTACATCCATATGACCAGCTCATTTGATCATAACATCTCAAGAGTTTTCATACCTTATCGACTCAAACATTATTGACATCACACTGCTTTGATCAATGAATATTCAATTCTTTCTTCAATATGGAGAAGACAAAATTATATTAGGAACCGACAGATAACACTTCAAAAGCTACTAGGAACTTTAGATTACAAGCACACAATCACAAAATAATGAGGGCACTATTACCTTGTATTCCTATTATATGAGCTTGTTACAATACAACACATAGTTGGGGCTACTATGAAGATAAAACATAATGAGGTGTTTTCTATGTTCATGTAGATCTTAGTGAAGCATATAATAGAACACTTGGTGTGCATTTCATAAGCAGTTATAATCAAGACTCGATTGATAAGCAAATATTCCTAGACCACTATGGTCTTGATTTGTAAATTTACTAGTACATGGACCATAAGAAATCCAATAAAATGTCCAACATCTCAAAGCAAATTCCCAGTGAAGAATCGAACATATACAAATGGGAATTAGCGAATTACTGTGAATAAGAGATGTGGAATTACTAGTGAGGTAGAATTAAGGATCATTGTAGGTTACCTGTTAAGCAATCCAACATATCAAGGGGTGATTTTTAGGTCAATTTGAGGGCTATACGAACATACACGAAAGGCAATTAGTGAATTACCCGTGAATAAGAAGATGGGAAAATACTAGTGCTAACAAACATAGTTGGGTGATTTTGAGGTCGAAATGAATACAAATGATCGACTGAAAGTTTGAAACATTGAGCAGATCTGGGTGAAACATTTAAAAGATCTGTTTTAAACCAAACCACCGCGTATTATAGGGTCTCACACCTAAGTTAGATACACAACAGTCACACCCTCACTTTCCCATATATATATATATATATATATATATATATATATATATATATATATATATATATATATATAGGGAAGAGATCTACTAAAAAGAAGATTAAGCTATAAAAAGTAAGGAGAAATATGAGCTATTAGATTCATAAGATAATAACTAACTTTTTTTAAATTAATTAATTAAAATTAGTTAGTTGAGGGTATATTAGTCTTTTGATTACTTACCCACCTTCTAAAATCAATTAAACATATTTCACAATAAAAACATGGATCCAAAATTCAAATGGCGATGGATCAATCGAATTGATGCACAACACGAATCATCAATTATAAAATTGATGCACTTCTAGAAATCATCAATTATAAATTGATGCATATCAAGAAATCAAGATGCACAAGTAGTTTTCTTTGATTAATGATGAACAAAGGAAAAATATATGTGAATTAGATTAAAAACTTGAATATGATGAACAATGATCATCAAAAAAACTAATGGATAAGCATTTTTAGTTTATAAAGTAACTGATACACAACTTATTAAAAGAACAACATCTTCTGAAAATGAGATACACAAGAACATAACTCGATACAAATCTAGACGACATTTCAGATCTAAACAACATCTTCGAGAAGTCGAGCCTTTCAACCACAATAATCAACATTGAACTCAAACCTTCGATGGAAATGATGATCTAAAAACTTTAACCCACTCTCGTTCAAATCAGAAACAAAAATAATAGATTTAAAATGTTTTTGAAGTCAAATCTGAAGTAGAAGATGGAGACCTGATGGACGTTGATGATGGATTCGAACGGTGATAGTAACAACTGTTACCGAAGGGCGGCAGTTACAAGAGAGGGGCGACAGTGGTGAACATGGTTCTGTAGATACACATTAGCCATTAGGGTGGCCACAGTTTTCTTCGTTTTATGGTTACACATGGCGGCGGTGGTGAACGTTTTTATAGGAGAGGAAGGTGGTAGTCTAGGATTGCTTTGCCGGCAATTAAAAGAAAGAGTCGGTATCTGTTTCATCGTGTTGTGATAAGAGAGGATGGCAACTATCACTTTGGGCGACGAAGATGGTGACTTCATGGCGGGGAGATGGTGGCAGCTTCACAACGGGCAGATGGCGGTGGCTTCACGACAGGTTGACGGTGGCAGCTTTAATTTCTGTATCTAGGGCTTCGATGTTAAATGAAAGAGAAAGGGTGTATATGTTATTCTACAAAGAGAATAACATGGGAGAGAGAAAAGAATTAAAAAGTACCTATTTTACCCTTTTATCGGTAATGCCATGTGTCAAGCCCTAATAGACGTTGATGATGGATTCGAACGGCGACAGTAACAACTATTACTCAAGGGCAGAAGTTACAAGAGAGGGGCGATGGTGGTGAACATGGTTCTGCAGTTACACATTAGCCATTATGGATAAATATGGATAGATGTCTCTATCCCCTAATATTAAATAAGATATATTAGAGATATGGAAGAATGTTTAATATAGTCCATAATTAATTCATAGTTCTAAGGGACTAGTTTTAGCCTTTGGATCAATGTTATTAATGGTCTAGATTAAATTTTAAAAATTTGGGCGGAGTGACATTTTCGTCATTTTTCGTAATTCACATGTGATGCTTTTACAAATCACATGTGATTGAATATTAAAATTTCAGGACTACGTTTTTTAAATGGATTTTATTGAACACAACTCTAGAGATATGTATTATCCTAGATAAAGTATTTGAATCTTAAATACTTAGCCATTGTACATCTATATATATAGAAGATTTATCTCATGAATAATATGAATTTTCTCTCTATTCTTTTTCTTTTGTTCTCGCTATATTCATAACACGTTTAGTTCTCTAAAAAAACCGAGGACTTAGGAACAACATATACGATCGGCAAAACAAGTTTTGGATATCAAGGTATGTATTTTTTCTCACTAATCGTTTCGTTTATCGACCATAATTTGTGGCTCATGATTATCGCAATTTCCCATATATACCTTATGCGTTTCTTTTCAATTCACTATCTGGATTTTTAAATACTAAAATGTTGAATGATCAAATTTCTAAAGATATAAAGCCTCCCTAAATTTTTGAATTTTTTTTCTTTTTCCGATTTTTTCTTGTATATATATATGAATAACAAATGTAAAATTAATAGGGATTTCTCATTTAATTGTTCAAACTTCAAAGCAATTTTTATAAAGCCTCCGTAAAATTTTAACCTAGGTCGATCTCATATCATTTGTTATTGTCGGGTCCTTGGTATTGTTCGTTTGTACGATTTTAAATATAAAAACAATCAAATCTTTAGATGTCATGTAAGATGATAAATGGAGGATCATTAAAGAACACAAACTCATAAATCTCAGTTGAGTTTTTATTTATTTATTTATTTATCTATAGACAAAAGTTCAAGCGAGAACTGTTTTCGTACGAAAATCAATTTTAGCCATCAAATTCCCCCTCATTTAATTGGATTGTCCACCCATTAATTCCTTACATGCACCCTGTCACACTCAATCCTCCCACGCTCTTCATCCATGAATTCCATTATCCAAAATGAACGGCCAAGATTGGTTCTCGCAGTTCTCGTATGAAAAACAGTTCTCGTTTGAACCATCCCCTTTATCTATATATATGGCTTCATTATTAAAATAGAACAATTCATTTGATTTTTGTCGGAGGATGCCGGATGCATGGTATCAACTAATTAATTTTTTTTTCTTTATTGTTTCGTCTATCCCACCGAATAAACTCAAATATAATTTTTTTCCTCAAACCAATATGGTTATTATTATTATTTTTTTTGGGTACTATGTGAATTTTCAAAACAAAATCCTGTAAGTGAATATTTTTGTGTGAAAATTAAGTTGTGTTAGGTTGTGCAAGTTTTATCAAATCCATAATAATCCCAAATTGTGTATTTACATTAACATTTGAACTAAAATACTAATATTTTGGCTCACCATGAGACGTTTAAATATAAACTAACGAGACGCTAGCTTGTTATCCGTTTATTCATAAAGCATTCGTAATTACAAAATTTAAAAATATATTAGTAAGTGATTATATATGACAAGTTTAATAGCTCGTATAAATCATCATGATATATATTGCTATTATATGGTTTATTATGTTATGTCCAATGTTTTGAAAACTGGATCGGACATTGAACCATCACCCTACTGGTTTATTAGTTGGACCGGTCTGACCGGTAGAACCGGAAGGAAAAACCGGATGATGTTGATTTAAAAGCAAAAAAATATATATTGATTTCTAAAAATATACTCTCATAAAACACATAAAATAATAAAATAATTCTTGAAAGATGAGAATTATTGTTTGTAGTCACTCATATGTTATTAACTATAGGTTGTAATAGTTGAAAGATGAGAATTATAGTTATAGAACATTCAAACCTTTTCTACTTCATTTAAAGGAGCCTTACGATAGAAAAACAATAGGATCTTAAGCAAATTTCCGATTCGACGGTTCACCGGTCCGGTCCGGTTCGCCGGTTCTTTTGTAACGCCGCCTAAATTTGAGGAATCTTTTTTTTATAAACGAGCGGAAGCTTTATTATTTATTTAACAATTTACAACTTATATATATAAGGTGTATTACAAAAGTACTAGTAAAATATCTCAAGGCTTTACCCGTTTGTTCGACCATTACACATAAACAAGTGTTCACAAAGTGTTCCCAAAATATAAAATGTCACTCCAGCAGGTACCCGTCCTCACCAACAAACTATTTGCCTGCATAAGAAGTGAACATGAGAGGGTTAGCTATAAAGAGCTAGTGAATAACAATTAAGCGGAAGCCTCATATCAACAGTATCATATACATATTACATGCATCACATATCAACAATCAAGTCTACCCTAGCACATTGTGAAGCAACGGTTAGTCAGCAGAAACCACGTCTTGCAGGGTTATAAGCCCGACTCAGTGATCTTGACCGGGGAAACCGATACTTCCTCCGCGCCGATGGAGAAGCGAGTACCGGTCCACCATTGCGTTATCGGGGAACTGTACCTCACTCGGGATCGGCGGGAACTGAGAGCCCATATAGTGTTGAGGGGCGGAGGTTCTGCAGGAACCAAGATTCGTGATCATCGAATCGCCGCACATCATAGCTGGCGGCACAAGGCCCCAACTAGATCTAGACAAGCTGGCCCCAAACATCCAACAAAGTACCGGTACAACAAACATTGGCCTACAAAAAGCCACAGCATAACACAGTTGGCCTACAAAAGCCATAGCATAACATATTTGGCCTATAAAATCCGTAACATAACAAATTGGCCTACAAAAGCCTTAACATATCATCTTAGGCCTACAAAAGCCATTAACATGCGTACATAACAATTTATCAACTCAGTTGGCTTATAAAAGCCTTAAGCATGCATAGTTATCAAATCTATGGTTTGTAACATACAAACATCTATATAACACCATCAATATCTTAGGTTAACTGTTACTCACTTGTGAAGTTATAACAGGTAAGAGCTAAAGCACAGATGTTTCTGGATCAACTGGTTCACCTTAATAGGTTTACACGTATCAATACACACTTAAACAGAAACTGCCAGAAGACAGGGTACGGCCGTGCCTGGTCAAGGCACGCCTATGCCTGGCTAAGGCATGGCCGGACCTGAACTAGACTTGCCCATGCTTTACTATCAGGTACGCCCCGTGACTGTAGGCACTCCCCTCAACCTTCTAGGGTTAGGCACACCCGTACCTTTTAGAGGTACGACCGTGCCTCCTAGGGTACGGCCTGTTCTTGAGAGGCACGTCCGTGCCTTTCCATTTGTAGCAGCAGGTTCGACCAGTGTTTCCCAGCCAAAACAACACCAAAATATTACCAAAATATTTCCAATTGTTTTCTATCATTCACATATGAAATAACACATCAAAACCAATCTAACAACACACTTTTTATGCACTTTAACATCAAATTGACACTTTGGGACCAAATTCATCATTTTGACCCATTTAGACTTTAATTCTCAAATTCAATCAAAATCATATCTTTAATTCACAAAACAACCTGCTATACACTTAGAATCAACTTAGAAACTAATTGGTAACATCAATTTCAATCTTTGGCTTCAATTGGCAATCTTGACCCATAACACCCAACTTGAAGAACTTGAACTAAAGAAGAACAAAGACTTACAAGAACAAAGGATAAAGATGAGGAAGATGATGATAGGCAGATTAAACTCTGATTATGCACTTGAAATTGCAGAAGATTGAAGCTTTGAATGATCCTTATTTGTTTTCTCCTTCACAAGCTATCAAGATGTACAAAGAATGAGAAGTGTGGTTTGTGTGTGTGTGTGTGTGGGTTTCACTGTGTACGTGGGTACACATACAAGGAACCTGCTTGTGGGTTAACTTTATCAACAAGAGGGTATCTTGTTCCCTTTTCAACTTACAATTTAATGCACGAGTACCCGATTTAACTAACGGAGATATTTTTGGAATCCTTATCTTAAACCATTCAACATTCTATTATTTTTATCTATCTTTATTAATATTTTTATTAACTCATTTAATAACTATTTTAGTCACTTTTACCAATAACTAACAAATATATATTTTATTCAATTTATTTAAATTTTAAACATACCATGTACGCGTGCGTTTAGGCCCTTTCTGAGGATGTTACATCTTTGATAACCGGCCGGTTTTCCGGGCTGTTTTAGACCGTAGGCATATTTGATTTCCGGTTGGACCGGTCCGGTTTTAAAAACACTGGTTATGTCTTGAAAAACTTGCATTTTTGGCTTTGGATATTTCTGAAGAAAAAAACTTGTATCATATGTTAGATGACAGGATACACGTAGATGCTAATTGTTTTATATATTTTAATTAAATTTGACTAATATTCATTATGTTATGCATTTAGTTACTTCTCTCGGTTACCTGGTCGAATTTATATATTAATATTAATTGGAAACGTTTTATGATATTGTTTTCTTGCTTTTTATGCAATCGTGAGGATAATAAAAACTTTATATCAACATTTTATTGGTATACTTTTATGCATATTTAAGAATGGTTGAGATATCAAGACATTTCATTTGAATATATGAATGGAAGATTCTATGTTATGATGGTATGATGATTATTAAATGGTTTGTTTTAAAAAAATAATTAAATATATTATCTTCCTAGAGTTTTACATATATAAATGATGTAGTATTAATAAGATATATATGATGTGTCAAATAGATACAAATATAAATTTATTTAAATGAAAAATTGCAAGAGGCGGACATGTGCACCCAAAGTTGTGATTTGTGACATTCCCTTTAAAGCTCATTGTAAATGAATACTTCTAAGTTTGAAAGAATTATTATGTAAATGAAAATAACTTGACTATATTTATAATTACTTTTGAGTTGATATTATATAGAGAGAAAACTATATATGAGAAATATATCATGTATCTAATAGATACTCATATAAAGTTATTTATTTGAAGATTTTACGACAAATATATGACACTCGAATTGAAGTTATGACAATCCCTATAGTTCATTGTAAATGAATTTATTTAAAGATTGAATGATATATTCTATAGCCCTCTAAGTGTGAATAACTCGGTCATATTCATAGTTATTTTTTAGTTGTTACAATATAGAGAGAAGACTATATATATAAGAAATATGCTAAGTGCAGCTCTAAATTGATATTTGCTTTTCATCGAGTAAACAATGAGCATAACAATAAGCTTTCAATATAAAACTAGTCTTATTGGCTTAATTACATTCCCAGAAGTGAATATGATAACATGATAATATATAAATATGATGGTTATCGACATAGTTGAGATAAATAACACATGTTAAGAATATGATTTACCAACAGGAATAGCAAGATAATTGACGGGTATATAAGTAAAATAGGGGGTAGAAAGTATAAAAATGTCACATAAAATTATTTGCTAGTAATGGGTGCAAGAAATCATTGGATGCATTTTAGAAAGCTAAACAACTAGTATACTACTATTTAAAAACTCTTATTAAAGAAAAATGATTGTTATATTCATGTGATTCATTTAGCTTATGGTTTATTTATAAATATGATGGTGACTCATGACTTAAGCACATATAGTATTATTTGGTGAACTATTGATTGTTATTATAATATTGATAGTTTATTTATATACTAATGGTTATTATATGTGTTCTATGAATAGTAAAAAGTTGCTACCGCAAGACAGTTTTTCCTACTTAGTAATGTTGCTCTATATAACAGTGCAAAATAAATCAAATGCTCCAGAAGTGCTATAATAGATTGTCACGAAAGAAAAACTTAAAAGGTCGTGAAGAACTATTTTCTTTTGCATCCTTTTACACAAAGATAAGTGACATTGAATCACATGTAGTTTTAAACTAGAAGTTTATTGACCTTGATTATTTTATTGTTGGCATGACCGGATAGACCATCCCAAGTTAACGATGATGTGAAGAGTTTAAAGAAGAACTAGAAGTTCTTCAATATAGTGTTTTTGTATACTTTGTTTGCTTACACGGAAGTTAATTTATAATATATCACTATATATAAAGTAGGGACAATTTCTTAATTATCTGAAAATATGCAATGAGATATATGAATGCTTATATGTCCAGTTTTTGAATCATTTAGAGTTTTAAACCGATGCATCGTCTAAATAGTTATCAAAGTTACAACTTGAAGTTTGCAAGATTAGTTACTAGACTAATAAGGTTGTGATCTCATCGATTCAGAAAATTATATTCATATTTAATAAAACACTTCCCGCATGTTTTGTGATTATTGTAGTATTGAACATCCATGTTTTATGTTCATACATAATTTTCTTTTGTTGAAACGTTTATGAAACGTATTTAGTTGATTACAAAACCAATATTCATAATGAGCAAAACTTTTAGTTTCTTTATGAGGTCATATTATTTTACAATAGGTTCCAAATCACATCAAGCAAATAAGTTATGATGATACCTCCCCATTATAATTGGTTTTTGATCCGGAACCAAATATTTTCAATATGAGTATTTTTTTACTCCACATCAATGTACAAAGATGAGATTTCAAAAGAATGTTAGGAATACTGCATTGAGTATAAATCCCCATCATACATATTTTATATTTAAAACCATCAATAGTACTTTTTCAATGAGTTCATATTGATTGTTTTAAATCAAACCATCCTAACATTCAGGGAGAGGATAAACAACTAGAATTAGATTGATTTGATTTGAAATGAATTATTGATCGTTACTCTAAAGAATATAACCTAGAAGCTCTAAAAATAATTTATGACTAGATTTAGTAAAACTAGACATATTTACTAACCTAAAGAGTGTGACTAAATCACATATTTAGCTGCTAATGCTCCCGGTAAGATTTGTACCCCAGAAGGATAGTTGTTTATAAGAGTCTATGACACGCCTAAATCGTGGTAGACTAATCGATTTCAAGACATACTTACATATACATACATATATATATATAAGAATATTCATCGAAAGAAAAAGGAGCAATGAATTAAGATGGTCAATTGAGGATATAAAGACCCCAAGTGAATCTTCTGAAGAGATACTAGACATGAAAGTTCCAGAAGAACCTCATGTACGTGAAAATAATGAGATCTCAACATATATATCATGTCTAAGAAAGAATGAAATCGAAAAAAGTTCGACGTCGATAATGCTTGTGTTTAATATAGCACTAAATATTAAGATTGATTATGAGGATCTTGAAAGCATACATGTCTGGAAGTGGGAAGATAAAGATGATTGGCCAAAATAGAAAAACGCAAACAATTAATGAAAAGCAAAGTCTCTGAAGTTGTGATATGTTTGGGAAATGAAGTGTATACACAAAAGGTGTAACAAGTTGGTCTTTGTAGGAAAGTGAAATGAGAAATAAATTTATGAGATACAAAGAGTTATATTCTCACATGGTGGAGATAACTATATATTAATAGTCTAGTAACATGAAAAATGCTTGATTTGTGTCTACTAAATATTATTAGAGCACGATTGATTGATAATGAAATACCTTAAAAGGTATAACTTATTAAGCATATATGTTACTATCTAAAATGCCTAAAGCATACAAAAAAAGTTCTCGAGAATAATATTGAATCGAATTAAAGTTGTTATATGGGCTAAAACAAAATGAGCATATATAATATAATTGCCATGTATGTTGATGATTGAAATATAATTGGAATTCGTATTGATATTACAAAGACAATTAAATACTTGAAAAACTATTTGAATAAGTGATCTTAAAAATTAAACACCTTATGTATGAAATCCTTGTGCACCAAAAAGAATATATAAAAAGGTGTTGAAGATATTGTATAGATAAATCACATCACTAAACACTCAAATGATTATGAGGTCACTTAGCATTGGATGACCCTCTTATTACTTCTAAAAGGCGGCTAAAAGATTTTTGGTCTAGAAGTACTGTAATACCCGAACTTTAAAATAAATAAATAAAAGAATATTTATTGAGAGATGATAAATTATATTGGATTGTGAATTTAATTATGAAATGTAGTAAAGAGTTCATGGGCTTGAATGGATAAATGGTTAGTAGACTAGACTTGTGAATGTTATTGGATTTATTGTTATTGGGCCGAATCAATAGGAATGTGGGCTTAGGCCTTTTGAGATATATATATATATATATATATATATATATATATATATATATATATATATAGAGAGAGAGAGAGAGAGAGAAGATTAGGGCACAACCCCCAACACCCTTTCAAAATACTGTTCCATTGAGTGAGAAAAACCAGTGTGTGTTGTGTGTGCAAAACCCACGAAGAGAAGAAGAAGAATAGTCAAGAATCATCCGAAAAGTTGAAGAATTGTTGAAAGAATTTTCAGATAATATTTCTTACCTCACTATGATACTGTAGGTATCAATTTTATCTGGTTTGGATGATAATAGCATGATTTAGAATTTGGGTTTTTGGGTTTCTAGGTTTATGAAGAACCAGAGAAAAGAATTGGAAGCATGAGCTTCAATACTTGATGAAATGTGTTTAAATCTTAAAAGAAGTGTTTAAATGAATGGAGAAATGTTTTGAAACAAAAGTGATATGATTTGGCTGAGTTTTGAAAGAACTTGATTTTGGCCATGGACCCTGGAAGTTGAAAATGATGAACCGGTAGGGATGAAGTTCATCCCATGCGACTTTTGTAAAATGTGTCGTGCGACTCTTGGTATGAGTCATGCGACTTTGTGTTTTGAACCATGCGACTTATAGATGAGTCATGCGACTCTATGTTTTATCCCATGCGACTTTGCTTTTAAACCATCCGACTTTCATGCCTTGATACCCCATGTGACTTATTGATTATACCATGTGACTTTCATGTTGAATACCCATGCGACTTTCACCATAATAACTTCATGTGACTTTTTCCTTCTAAAGCCACCCATGCGACTGTGGCATGGAGCCTTCATGCGACCTTTGTTGAAATACACCATGCGACTTATGAAAACCCCCATGCGACCTGTTGAACCCTCATGCGACTTTCGCATATACCCTATGCGACTTATGATATGCCATGCGACTTTCATGCACCCAATAACATAACATGTGATTCATGCGACTTATACATTTTGATGAGATTGAAATCCGATAGTTGAAGTTGATAAGTTGAAATCCGATGGTTACAATCCGGATGGGTTGAAATCCGACACTTGAAATCCGGATGAGTTGAAATCCGACACTTGAAATCCAGATGAGTTGAAATCCGACAGTTTGAAGTCCGGCGATAAGAATCCGATACTTTACATCGACGTGACGCGTCCCCGACTTTATGGACTTTAATGCATTTCTTATTGTTACATGCCTTGTGAAACCCGAATGTATTATGGGGATAAACAAACGAGGGATTCGTACACGGTATTGATTTGTTAGACCTATTGTAGGTGACGGTTGACTAGCAAGTAATCACAAGTGAGTTAGTGAGATAAGATTGAGAAACTGAGACTGCAAGACAGGTGAGTATTCTTACTTACTATCTAAACCCTATGATGTGTGTTAAATGTGCTATATGCTATATGATTGGTGAATGATGAATTGATGAATGATGAATTGATGAAATGATGAAATGACGACTGATGAATTGATGAACTGATATTTGTATCATGCTAATATTATTGTTTAGACCGTTCACTTCGGTGACGGGAATGATGGGAACGTGCACTTCGGTGGCGGGAATGATTGGACCGTTCACTTCGGTGACGGGAATGACTAGACCGTTCACTACGGTGACGGGTACGATGGGACCGTTCACTTCCGTGACAGGAATGTGGGACCGACTACTACGGTAGCGGGAATGTGGGACCGACTACTACGGTAGCGGGAATGAAAGATGTAACATGAATGTAAAGCAACTGATGTGATGTCATATGGTTTATTGTAAGTAAGTGTACTCGCTAAGCTTTGTGCTTACAATTGTTGTTTAACCTTCTTTGCTGGTGATGGCCACGGTGGGGCTCCAGCACGCAGTTGATAGCTTATACTCCACAAGCTTCCGCAACGATCAAACTGTTGGAGTATGCCCACTGACACACGTACGCCAATGTCACTACCGATGATGCGTAGGCCTATTGGGTCACACACCGGGGATTAATCTCGACAACAACCTAAGTAAAGGGGCTGAAAGGAATCAATTGCATTCGAGTTCCAAATTGATGTGGGCCAGAGAGAGTTCACGGCGTGAACTCTATTGAGTTAACGGCGTGAACTAGTGTACAGACAGCTGTCAACTTTTTGCATGTCGCCTCTCTCTTCCACAAATGCATGTGTTTGACCATGATTGCTTCTTGGCCGGCCTTTGGGCACTAGAGAGGCTTCTTGGGGTCTTTATAAAGGCCATGCATAAGCTCTTTGTGTTCTCTTGAACATCTAACACATATACTGTAACACCCCAAAATCTCAAATAAAGTAAAACTCTGATAATAAAAGTATTTTGGAAATAAAAGGAGTTTACACAAAGCGGAAGCTAAAGCTATCACTGAACCCTCTAGTTCAGTTACAAAAGTTGTACTAAATATTTACAATAAAAATTTGCTTTCACAAAATACAACCAGGCGTTAGTTTTCAAAATACAAATTTACTCCCAAATCACAACCTCTGTCAAACTGGGGCCTTGCCCTTGGAGGAATCACGCCCTGCAAAACAACAGTATGCAGTATCTGATAAGCCACAAGTCTTAGTGAGAAAACTAAACTGTAAATCATATAAGCATGCACATACACATATACGAATGCTGTAATAGTTCTTATGGACACAGTCCTGCACCATCTTAGCATCCGCCAAGAAGGCTAAAATGCTGCCCGTAGCAACTACTGCACAAAGCAGCGTGCTACAGCTCTCTCTCTGGTGATCCTTTGATCAATAATATATCACATTGCAATGTACCACACACATATCACAGATATGAATTAGAGTTCAGAAAACTCACCTCAGCAACTAGTATCACACAGATATAAGCCAGATAACTCAGTACACGTCTAACAGTAATCCTTACAATTATATAATCATATAATCAAGAGATGTACTAATCAACACTTAACAAATAAAACAAGGCAGGGGACCTACACGGGCCGTGTACCCCTACACGGGCCGTGTCTCAAGCACTCTACACGACCACACCTGTCCACATGGACGGTGTTAACAACTCATCTACACGGGCCGTGTGCCTTCACACGGGCCGTGTGCCTTCACACGGGCCGTGTACCTCAATCTCTACACGACCATGTATACCAACATGGCCCTGTGATCGCCTTCTACACTACACGGCCGTGTACCGCTACACGGGCCGTGTACTCTACAGACCAGCCGACTGTTATGAAGAACAGTCGGTGTTCTAAGCCACAAAACCGACTAAAAACACACAAAACTCTACTGGGGTGTTTTCCTACACGCCTAAACAACATATAAACTGACCATAACATTAAATACAAGCTAGAAGCATGATTCACCATTGAATCACCTTAAAACCCACTAAAACACCAAGAACAACTAGCAAAGAGAGCTTACCTCAACTTGTATACACTAGAATCAGATGAAGATCACTTGTCCTCTGCTCTCCCTGCTCAAAAACTCAAAGAACTCTCTGCTCTATCTCTCTCTCGTTTGATGCAGAAGAAGAAAATGGTAGGTTTGACTCCTCAAAGTCAAATCTGCCAATATATATACATATCTTTAGAAAATGGCACAAATGGCCCCTGGACTTTTCTAGTTCCAGAAATTACAACACAAGTCCCCCAAGTTTCTAAACACCTCCTAATCTCAATTAGGCAATACCAAAACGCGTTAAGTCGAAATGTTACTAATTACAGAAATTCCAAAACTTGGGTGTTACATATACACACTTAGATAAACTTGTGAGGTGATTTCATGAGGGTTCCTTGTGTGTTCTTGCAAGAGGTTTACCAAGAGGCATCAAGATACTAAGTTGTTGTTCTAGAAGTGATTACAAGTCTTTGTAGATCACTTGGAGGCTTGCTAGTACAAGGAGATTGAGCAAACTCGGTGTGGACTATCGATAGAGGAAGGCTTGGTTTAGCTTTCTAGTTCATCCATCAAGTTTGGTTTCTCCAGCTCCAATTCGTGAATGGCATAACTTCTTTTCCCTTGTTTTTCTTGTTGCATTACTTGAATGTAGAGCTTGGTCCATGTGGTGGGTTTTAATGGCATCTTGGTTCTTTGAACCACTTAGTTTTGTTTTTATTCTTGTTCTTTTGCTTCCGTTGCGTGCCATGCTAAAACCCAATACAAACTACTTTGTGCTTTATGATGTATTCAAAACAATTACATTTGAATTTATGGGTTAACACCCGGGGTTGTAATTAACTTACACAATGTTTCATTTGTGATGAATTATCAAGCGTACTCTTTGTTTAATTGTTAAAAAAAATTGGGACGTTACAAGTACCATATTTAAAAGGCACTCGGGTCATTAATATTTCTCGCTAGTCATACATGACATTAAATGTTACTTTTTATTGATTTTATTAGCGAGATGTTGTTCGTGACCTAAAAGAGATACTATAACGGAATAAAATGAAGATTTTGATACCTTTAAGGTATGAAAGACATGAGTTTATATTTTACTAACTCATCAAAACAACTTTGTTATTTTTGTAAATACATGATATATGTTAGATCCTCATATTGATTGGTGTCAAACTAGATGTAACTTTATAATTGGTGACAACACAAGTTAATGGCGACATTCTTTGAAGCAAATCATTACAACCTCTTCATCTAATATTAAAGAGATCTTAGTAATCCATAAAGCAAGCAAAATATGCGTTTTCATCAAGGAATGCAATACAATACATTCAAGCATTACGTAGCTGATTTATCTACCAACGAATTTCCGACTTCAACATTCGACAAGATAGTTCATGAAATTAGTAATCCTCAGGCGTTGTTATTAGCATTACCTGAAAATGAACACTCAAAAATGTCAACATAAAGTTGGTGTGCTCGTAGGTTTACATGTAAAAGTAAGTTGTGCCATGTATAGTAAGTTTGTATGACAATAAACACGTAAAAGCATGGTACACAAAATAGAAGTATAGTAATACTCGTAACCTAAGTTCACCACGCACGAGTCATTTGTTTTTCAACGATCGCCTATAGCTGGAGCTACTAGTTGGCTATAGAACCTGAAAACGGGTCCCGATTATGGGCACAATAGTCATAACCCGAACACGGGCACACACATGCCACGTATTTGTCATAAAAGAAAACATTGTAATGAATATTGACATGGCATAAAGAATTTCTGAAACAGTTTTGAGTGTCATTTCCCCCAATAAAATACATAAAAAAGTGGCCACGAGAACTCACCTTATTTTGCGGATTTTGTCACTTGATTCTTAACGTGCTAACAAATTTACAACAATCGTATGATCTAAGTTATATTCTATTCACGCGTAAAAGTCCTCTTTTACTAACTTTGAATCATCAAGTTTAATTAGGATTCACGATTAAGCTTTACACTAGGTTTCATGAGTGCATCTATTTCTTGGGCCTAACCCCTATATATATATATAAAAAATTTCAAACATTGTTTATTTTCCTTTTTAAATGTGTAGGTTAAAATTTGAAATTATGGGTACGCTTCGTGTATTTTTAAAATAAATCAAACGTCCTAATTATTTTCCTTATTTTCAGGGCAGAGACCTTTATGTCTCTATAATTTTGTATAAATTTTTCTAGAGTTCAAAAACATGTTTATTATTTTTAAGAAAGTTTTTAACCGGTGTTGGTTAGAAAATGCCTTTAGATCGCGCGACATAAAATTCTTATTTATTTAAAATACTAAACAAACTAAATAAAATCTAAATTTTTTACACTAACTTAAAAATACTTAAAAATCCCTTCATAAAAATTTTTTGTCCTCTAGAATAAGCTGGGGTAGAAAGTTATTTTTTACATGAAACCAGTTGGGGTAGAAAGTAGACTCTTTGAACTTAATTCTAGAATCAAAAACCGATTTGTTTTATTTTGTTATGGCAGAGATATGAACTCTTAAACTTCATCCATGTTTTCTGTCCAGATTACAAGTACTTGTTCTTCATGTTTTGATTAATTAAGCCACACTTTGGGTTTGTTACTCACCCAAACACATGAAAATCATTACTTTATGTATCATTTGGATGTGTTTGATCCCTATGATGAGCCATCATCAAGGGTTAACTTTAAAGAGAATAAAGAATAAGGGATTGTTAAGAACATAAGAGTGTATACATAGGATTTGGAGATCAAGTTTGGCTTGATTCTTCTTGGAGCCTTAAAGAACACCAAGAATGGAGTTGAGTGAGCTTGAGATCTTGGTTGGAGAGGAAGATGCGGCCGATTTTGGGGTGTTTGTGTGTGAGTATATGGTGTTTTAAGGGAAGCTTTCAACTCAATGGAAACAATCCTCTATTTTTGGTGTATTAAATCATTTGTTTATTAGTTTTTGGGAAGTTTATTGTGTCCATGTAAGGGCCGGCCGATTTTATGCATAATTATATGTATATTATATTGTTTTTATAAGTGTTGTTATTATGTTGTAATTTAGAGTGACACTTCATGTAGGTGCATCATATGTTTTATGTGTTATACAAGTATATTTAAGCTTATTTGAGGGATTTATTATTTGGAACATAATTATAGTACTAATGATTATTTTATTTTTATTTTTTTTGTTTCTAATATTGTTACTATTTTGTGTTTAGTATGTCCCATTTCTTGTAGGTGTATTTGGTTTCCAATGTGTTGTACACTTTATTAGGTTTCTTGGTTTCACTTTTAAATGTTTTTAATTGGTTTAGATTTTTGGCTTTTATGATCTATAAATTTGTGGAGTCAACTCATAATTACATTATTCTAAAGACATTTGTTCACGTAACTTGTGCTCTAGAAATTTGTTCGACTCTCTGATGTGTAAGACTTTGACTTATTTCTATCGTTGACACTACTCAACATTTGGGTAGTCAATCTTACTTAGCATCATGAATTTAGCATTCACTAGATCTTAGACATCACACGATCACATAAAATAGAATAAATACTAGTGGCATAGGTCAAGCTAACCCCCCTGCTTTGGTGACGGATGTCACAGTATAAGTGTTGGTTTTCTACCCTTGTATAGTTCATGAAGGATCTTTTCTAAGAGTACTCTAACTAGAACTCTATTACGTATATCGGTTGCGGTTGCCACGACATTACACCAAAACTTCTGGGCAATTGATTATTCATTTAGCATGGTACGACTTATTTCTTGGAGTGTATGGTTTTTCCGTTCCACTACCCCATTAGATTGAGGAGTTCGAGGAGCTAAAAAGTTATGAGTATTGCCATGTTTGTCACAAAATGCTCCAAATTAAAAATCATTATCAAATTCTCTACCGTGGTTTGTATGAATGGACGTAATCAAGAGGCCTTGTTGGTTTTGAATTTGTTTTCCTAGAATCGTGAATTTTTCAAAAGCTTCATTTTTGGATTTAAAAAATAAGGTCCAAGTATATCTTGAAAAATTATCTATAACTAGTAGAGTGTAGAAGTTTCGACCATAGCTTTGAATTGATGAAGGATCAAACACGTCCATATGCAAAAGTTCTAAAGTTCTTTTGGATGAAATCAAATTTCTAGTTTTATGAGAGGCATGAACTTGTTTCCTAACTTTGCATGCATCACAAAAATGTTTATCAAAGTTTAACTTTGATAACTCATTCACAGGCTCTTGATTGCTAATCTTTTGGATTAATATCATATTTTCATGACCTAATCTTATATGTCACAAAGTATAATGATCATTTAATCATAGAAGGCATACTTGGATGGATGGATTATCATTTAGTTTGCATGTATATAATCCATTTCTTATTTTCTCTTTGATTAGGTTTTTACCATTTTTGGTTATCATGCTATGATGCTTATTAAAAGTGACATTTAAATCATTGTCACATAGTTGACTAATACTTATCAAATTAAAACCCAAGTTATCAACATGATCAACATTTATAAAGGTTATGTTATAGTGAGAAATGGTACCTTTACCGGTGATTTTACCCCTTATGTTGCTACCGAACACCACATGACCTCCATCATACTCCTTGTATGAAGTAAATAATTCTTTATTGCCCATCATATGCTTGTAACATCCACTATCAAGTATCCATTCATATGTGTGTAGATGTCCCTTTGTGTTCACTTAGCAAATCAAACATTTGATAAAGTTGGTACCCAATGTCTCATGGGTCCGAGGTTGTTAGCATCAAACATTCCTACTTTTATCCTACTATATGAGGTATGATATGGTCTAATAGGATATGAACTTGGATATGATTGATAATATCTTTTCCAAGCCGGCTTTTAAAAATGATTCTTATTGTAATAGAAATGGTTGTAGTTTCTTTTAGGTCTAACATTATAATTCCAACCTTTTCTATTGTTTGGAAACCTCCTTCGATTGTTATTATGTGACATGAAAGATCTAGAAGGTTTATCATATCCAATCACATTTCTTTTTGGTTCATAAAATGTTCTCATTTGATTGTATGATGCTACATGAATAGTATTATGACCATAGGTATGATGAATATATGATGATGATTTAGGATTAAAATCATTTTTCTGATTTTTGCCTCCATGGTTGGACCTCACGGTCGACCATGGTCGGCCACGTACTCTAGAAGATATGGAGTGAATCACAGTAATGGTAGCAGGTGCCTCGATCGAGGTGGTGCCACTATAGGCGGTTTTTCGTTTTCTTTTTCAAAAATATCTTTAAAGTGGAACTAGTTGATGGCATACTTTCATTGGTTATAAAACCTATTCCGCTTTTGTCATTGGACGGTTTTTAAGCACTTGGCATGTCATTTAACATCATGCTACTTTTTTCATACTTTGACTTTGTTTTACCCGTCATTTTCACATTTGTGCATCTTCAACTCCTCCATATCCTTTGACAAATTCAAGAGTTGGTTTTTATCTTCTAAAAGTTCCTTCTTAAGTTCCATGACTAAGTCTTTCAACAAATCATTTTCACATTTATATGAATTCTTTTCCATTCTATGGAGATGATTTTAATCTTTTAGTTTTGAAAAGTCATTTATTAAGGATTCATTTTTCTTGTTGGCTTTGAAAAGAAGTTTTCACATTTACAATATCCATGTTCTAAATCATCATCAAATGAACCATTACTATAGTACGAGGGATTAGAATGTAGCTCACTTGTCTTGTTAGCCATAAGACAAGTTTCACCATAATCCTTAGTGGTTTCATTATCACTATCACTCGAATCACCACCAACGAATGCCTTGTGGTGGTCGTTCTTCTTGAAATTCTTTGGACATTGGTTCATAAAGTGTGTTGGGTCCCCACACTTGAAGCATGTATTTTGCTACTTCTCTTCTTTGGGCTTTTCTCTTCTTTTTTCCCAAGGCTTCACATTTTTTGGGTATTTTGTAAATTTACTCTTTCTTTTATAGAACCGGCCAAGCTTTCTGACCACCAGGACAAAGTCATCAACTTCTCTTCCACTAGTAGAAGGCTTATCATCTTTGTCCTCATCATCATCACTTGAAGTCTCTTTAGCTTTCAATGCTAGTGACTTGACTTTTTCTTTCTCTTCCTTTGTAATTTCATTGTTCTTCTCACCATTTCATAGACCTTAAGATTGCCTATGAATTCATCAAGCCGGAGGATGTGTCAAATCCTTGGAATTTTCAATGGCGGTGAGCTTTGGTCTCCATTTGGGATGCAAAGCCCTAAGAAACTTACTCACATAATGCTTGTAGTATATTCAACACCAAGAGATTTAAGGCTAGTAATAATCTTATTAAATTTAGTATAGCCTTCTTCTATTGTCTTCATTTCTAGCATGTTGATTTTTCATATTTTTGAATAAGAAAATCAATTTTGCATTACTTGTGGAATTCCTTGGTGAGTTGTTATTAGAGTTCCAAATTTCATTTGATGTTTTACGCATGAAAACTCTTTCATACAACTCTTGGGCAAAGCATTATATAAAATGAGTTTGGCTTCAAAAATTTTCTTGAGTTGAGCTTTATCATCTAATGTTAGTTTTGTGTCATCACTTGATTTAAATCACCGTTTTCTATGATATCCCAAAGATCATAATCTTTGGCTTTTACATCACTTTCAAAACATTGTTTCTAATAACAAAACCACTCGGATTCAAGTAATGGTGGTCTAGACTTAGAACAATCTTCTATATAGTAATTTTCTTGAGCCATGGATTAACTCAAAATATGAAAAATAAGTTTTATAAAAACCTGAGAAAATTGAGAGCAATTTGGTCTGATACCAATTGTAGAAACTAAAAGGTGGTTGAATAGCTTCTATGTCATCGTTTTAAAACTTTTTAGTTATTTCACCCTTTTTAAAAGTTAATTAATTTTACTTTTAATAAGCAAACTCTTATATATATATATATATATATATATATTCTTGAGCACAACGGAAGGAATAATTAATAATAAATGACAAGAAAATAAATGCAAGTAAGTAAAGAGTTTAAGGGTTTAGAGAGATGACACCGATATTTGTAATGGTTCGGTTGAAATCCAACCTACATCCACTCCTTGACCTTTTTCAAGTGTTCCACTATCATAACTTTCAAAAGTCGGAAGAGACCACCGGTTACAATCACCTTTGATATAAGGACGTGATCACCTCACAATGTTATAATCCAAGAACACCAAACACGAGTTCTTCACCAAGAACCCGGAATGCCTCCAATAAGGACTTCCTTGCCTCCACGAGGTCTTCAACAAATGCCTTCAAAAAGGACTTTTACAAGTGTTCTTCACCAGGAACACAAACCCAAGAACAATGTGGGGAATAGTCAAACCAACATGAACAACAAGTTCCACAACTAGAACTATCACTCAAGAAATAAAATCTCAATAACACCGACAATGGTGTGCACGAATGATTTCACTCTTACAAATCAAGAAGCAAATGAATATATATTTGAAGCTTTTTTATTCTTTATCTTGATATCTCTTGTCTTTTATAAGTTGTTGAAGAATACATGATTTGATCTTTAAAGATTGAACAACTCAAGAATCACACATATAAAATTAAAGATGAATAAAATGAGTGATAAAATATTACAGAGAATTTTCTGTGTAAGAGGATTAGTAAAATGAGAGATCAAGTATGCAATTTATAAGCGTGAGAGACAAAATCTCAAAAGCTGTTAGGAGACCGGATGGTCGTGGCCTACGACCGTGGGTTTCCCACACAGCTTTATTTGACAACTTAAAATGTTATCTTTGAAAGTTGACAAATACTCAAATTTTCTGTCATAAGACAGTACAATATTCATTAAAATAATATTTCGTTATGTACTTTATGTTGGTATGTGTGAGATGAATTCTTTTAACAATTTTACACAAATATCAAGTAATATCTCTTGAGATCTAAGTGTGTGAATGAAAGAGTGCCACCTCAAATGTAGATTGTATTTTTGTTTGCACAAAGTCCAAGAAGGTTGTACCTTCTGTCTCTTCCACTTTATCACAATGCCTAAGAAATAGTACTCACTATAATTTGAATTTAAAGTATTCACACACAATTTTGAAACATTGTTTTATCGGTACACTTTAGATGCATTTTCATATGTATAAAATTTGCCGACGGAAATATATTTCGTTTTTTCGTGGCAATTTATTTTATAAAAATAAATTTCTAAAATAAATATATCTTTTGAGCACATGAAAATGTTTTATAAAATATGAAAATGCATTCTAGTCAAAAAATCGATTTCTATATATTTGTTCGTGTTCGTTCGATAATCTTTTTAACTAGACGAGTATAGTATACGTTTGGTTTTTGTAAAATTTACATACTTGATTACTTTTGAATCCTAATATTTCATTATGTGATCAATGAAAATTTATATTTAATGATTTATTTTGCCAAACTTATTACTTTCATATTAACTTGGATTTTTATAAGATATTTAATATTAAATCCGAATATTAAAATTGCGTCATCAAAACATTTACGTAAATATTTATTCTTTGATTGCACTAATAGTTGTCATCACACTTCTAGTCCTGCCACAGTAGTTGTAGTTCATGTCACTACTTGTGTAGCTCTACTTTTGCCATTCACCACCACCGCGTTTATCGCCGACACCTTTGGCCGCTAATCCATTGTCATGTGCCGCTACAGAGTTCTTATATATATATGTGGCAGGGTTCATTTGAGAACCATTATTATTATGAGAACCACAAGAACCAATCTTAGCCGTTCAATTTGTAAGTGGAATTCATGGATGAAGAGCGTTGGGGGATTGAGTATGGCAAGGTTCATGTAACGAATTCATGAGTAGACAATCCAATTGAAGGAGGGGGAATAGGACGACTAAGATTGGTTCTCGCGGTTCTTGTAATAAAAACGGTTCTCAAATGAACTTTTCTCTATACATACATACATATATATGGGAATAACCAGCTAAACCATGGTGTCGCCACTTAGATATAACTTGCACACGAAATCACTCGGTGGACGCTACTTATACACTATGCACCATGGTGACCCTACCAAGTGTTTGTGTGTAAATGGTTAGCTAACCAGCTATACCATGGTATAGCTAAGTTATTTCTATATATATTTCTTATGTATTTTGTTTCTCTTTGATAGTTATTTTGGTTCTAGCGTGAGCGTCCGATATTCTTACGTACTTTGTTTCTCTTTGATTATAGATAAATAGGATTATAGTTCTGTGCATGATAGTGTAGCCGGCATAATTGTATGATGTGTGAGGTTCTATTAGGATATATAAATAGTTATCATTGTAACACAAAATATATGAAGTTTTCATTCTTTTACATTAATAATACCCAGACTAGTTTTAACTTCACAAAAAATCGAGTTCTATCATATATATGGTAACACTATATATCTTGAAACGAAAAGTACCATTAAAAGTGTAATGCCCGTTTTTTTAACATGCAAGGAAATTCCAATAAAATAACTTATCCAATATTATTCATTTAAAAAGGGCAACAATCAGGGGTGTTCATTTTCGGATATCAAATCTGGATATCTGAAATTTTTGGATATCAAATCTGGATATCTGAAATTTTCGGATAGTGCATTTCGCTATCTGATATCCGAATCCGAAATTTTGAATTTAGTACTAAGCATTTTTTATAAGTTTTTCCCGGTTAAGGCGCCTCCCAGGGGCACCGAGCCTTTGGCTTTGATGTACGCGGTTTAACCGGTTATATCCGTGGCTGTTTCCAAAGCATCCATCCCTAATTGAAACCTAGTTTACATGTACTAGATATTAATGTAATTAAAACTAGAACTACTTTTACAAACATAATTCAATTCCATCAAAAAATATTTAATTTTTTCAAACTTGAACAAGGAGGACATATATAGTTAAAGGACTTATTGTTAATACATTTATCACATAATGTACTAACTAACTATCACATATATAGTTAAATGGAAATTATAACATTTAACTGAATCAAATTCATTATTGTGTATATATATTTTTTCCTTTGCAACTGTTGGATGACACACAAAGTACGTATGTACTGCTCATTTAACTTCATCTTCTCCGATTAATTAATTAATGATCAATGAACCAGAAATATAAACCCTTGAAAACATACGATTGAGGTTTTTAATAAGTAACTAATTAACTACCCTCACATAATTAGATCATCAATCAAATTATAATATATATACGTAAAGTCGAATTAATTATTTATTCTTAAACTTGGAGTAATATATAGAATATAATTATTGAGGGGAAATTAAGGATTGGAAATCAATCATCTTTAGATCATCAACTTGAAGCAATATACAGAATATAATTTTGGACATCTAAGTTTTTTTCATATTATATATTTGTTATTAAAAAATATATATTTGTGAACTTTCGGATATCCGAAATTTTGGAAAAATGTTATCCAAATCTGAATCTGAAAATTCGGATATCCGAATTTTGAATAATTTCACATCGGATTTTTTGGGTATTCGGATTTCGGATCGGATACAGATATTTTTTAACACGTCTCAACAACCGGCTGAAGTATAATATAAAAACAATTTTCTTTGATGTTACACTAAAACTCTCTATGATGTTCACATTAGAAGCCCGGCGAGTAACTACACAAAGCACTCAAGTGATAATAATTGCATGTAAATGTAATCCATCATATCACATGGAATAGGGGTGTAATCGAGCCGAGCTGAGCCGAGCCGACACAGAGCCAAGCTCGAGCTCGACTCAGTTCCAAAGCTCGAGGCTCGAAACTCGACTCGAGCTTGGTCGAGCTTTAATTTTCAAACTCGAGCTCGACTCGAGTAAGTAATCGACATTCTCGAGCTCGACTCGTCTAAAATTAATTTAATAAAATTTTGTAGCAACAAATGTTAAAATACATTCCGGAGTTCAAATTTCACATTTTCGAACAACAATTAACAACTAGTCACTAAGAGTATAAAAGTAAATGGTGTATATGTGTAGGGTAAAATGGTAATTTAGTACCTGACTAGGCTCACGAGCCTAGCAAGTTGAGTATTTATGAGCTCGAACTTGGCTGCACACCCTACTCGAGTAGCTCGAGCTCGACTCGGTTAAGCTCGAATCGATTTCAGCTATTTTTCGAGTCGGTCTCGATAGCTCACAAGCTGTCTCGACTCGGTTACACCCCTAACATGGAATACTACCATAGGAAACTAGCGGTAGTCTTGTCTTTACACATCCACCCGCTACCGAAGTAGACATTCTGTAATATATTCAGCATATAATGACATGACATATATAACGGTATTTAGTTGTACTAGTGTAGAGTAGTGCAACTGTGATATGGAGACCCACATATTGGACCTCCCTCCATAATTTACGTGGTACCAAGTTATACCTCTCTAATGATGTAACACTTCATATCATATCTCATATGTCATATCAATTGTATTATGGAGACCCAATAATGCATATTAGACCTTCCTCCATAATTTACTTAGTACCAACTTATATCTCCAAAATCATGTAACACCATATATAATAATTTTATAAATTTGGGATGTTACAAACAGACCGGTAATCAAAACACGTTAACAATAAATCTTGACTGAGCACATATTTGGACGAATATAAAGATAATTATATGGATAGTATCTATGAAATCCGTATGATAATGGGATCAATGATAACAGATAAGATTCGAGCTTTGGCTCGAGCATCGGGAGCTCCATGTCCGTCGCCATATTGGTAAGTACAATGTGAGATTCGGGCAAGATTGATAGCTATATCAGTGAATGGATCTACAGACTCATGGCAACAAGTCACTTGGGCTTTGATCAGTTTCTCCCATGCTTGGTCGATTAAGGTTTTTATATATTCACGTGCAACTTCCTCACAAGCACCATTCTCGTGCATGTAACATGATATTGCATTTGTTGTTTTACCTCTTTTGACCTCATCCTACATACGCCAAAAGATATATAAATTAAGCTAAGAATAACTATAAAAACGTTCTATAAATATAATGGATTGAGATTATCCACTAAACTTGTAGTTTGACATGACCTATTATGTTCTATCATAAATATGGGAATAAGATCTAAAAAATCAACCAGGTTTTGATTTAAAATAAGGGTTTCCTTTTCATGTTTGTTACTTGTGAGAGATTATAACTAGTTATGTTTGACCACAACTTGAAATGATCTCATTACAAATATAATACTATAAAATAAAACATACCGATGAAGTACCCAAATCGTTGCAAAGTCGAAAAACAAGTGATGAAAATTTGAAAAGATCATGATACTTCTCCAATGCATCAACTATGCTTTTGTTGTTGGATTCTTGATTGATCAAAAGGTAGCCATGAGTAAGTATAACCATGCCCGAGACAGACAGCCATGCGTTATCAAGATAGTCTTGAAGTGTTGGGATGTATTCATCATGAGCCCACCTTGCTTCTATAAAGAAAGCTTCCAGCAATTCTCCCCACTATATATCATTCCCAAAGTAAGAAAAATGTGATTCTAAAACTAGTTTTATACGAGTACTAAGAATTCCCAATGAAAAAAACTAACCACTTTTACTAGGATTGATATTATGTCTTTTCCTTGTGCGATCAAAGAGTTTGACCCCATATCATTAATGGTGGTGTAAAGAGCTTGGAATCCTAGTTGTAAATACTCAGGCATATGTTTCATTGCATTAATGTCCCACCTGTAGAATCAAGATTAATTTTCCTCCACGAAAGCTTCATGTTATAATTTTCCTTGTGCGATCAAAGAGTTTGACCCCATATCATTGAGGCGGTGGTTCGATGGAGGCGGAGGCGGTGGTTCATGGCTTCAGATCTACAAAAAAATGGATTTTACCCATGTTCATCTGCTTTAGTAGTTTCGGATCTACGAAGGTAGTCAAGGGTCGACAACCGACGATTACGATTGCACACGGTAATGGCGTAGAGGGCTGGTGATATTGCCGGCTGTGGTGGTGTTTGCGATGGTGGGCGGCCGGGCCGGCAATAAAGTGTAGAAAATGTATTGACGGGCTTTACCGTCCTAGCACCGGCGACGGTGGCTTTACCTAGCACCGGCGGTGGTGGTCGATTTACCTAACGCCAGCGGTGGTGGTGGATTTCCCGAGCGCAGACAATGGTGGTGGTGTGGTGAAGTAAAGTAGCAGGCAGTGCTCATGGATTTACCTAGCGCCGGCGATGGTGGTTGCGCGTCGATAGAGAGAACAAATCAACGGGAGATCTCTGGTTGGTTGCAACCGTGGACGATGCCGGTTTGTGAAGAAACGGCTGCTATGGATAGAGAGAGGTGGAGGAGCGGCGGCCATGGATGGTTTGAAAAACTGATGCAATCGTGGAGAGAGAGAGAGATATTTAGAGACTAGAGATAAAATAGGGGGATGGGTGGGGGAATTAATGGGGATTTAATTTGGGTTTTAGGTCAAAGGATCATACTACCCCATATTATTTTAGTTAAATAACTTTAAATTTTAATATAATTACGTAAATGTCATAACTCATCTTAGCCTTTAATCATATCATCCAACGATTCTAAATGCTTCTCGCACTTTTCGCATGAATCCCCTCTCTCTCTCTCTCTATATATATATATATACTATTCAAATGAGAACTATTTTTCCTACGAGAACTTGAAGAACCAATATGGATGAACGAATTAATCATTAACCTTAAACTTTGTATTAAGATTAACAAGAGCATAATAGTCATTTAAAAACACAACACTGGAAGTTGAAACCCATGAACAATTCCCTACACCTCCATATTCTCCTTTTTCTCTCTCAAGCACCAACCACCTCCTTCATTACCGTTCACCTTCCCACCGTCAACAACCTCCATCATCTCCGTCGACGACCAATACAACCACCGTCAATCCATTTCTCCTTCCCCGTCAACTATATTTCCACCTTCAACTACCTCGATACACTTTCGATTAAGATCTCTTGCTTTCTCAAACTGCTTTCGGCGACCCTCTATCACTACCGAATCGGTCTCGTATCTCTCTTTATCCCTCTCTCTCGTCAAGAACAACAACAATCTACATCATGTATTGATTTTCAGATCTGCGTTCCGCATATTTCATTACTGATGATGATACAAATTCGTTCCTCACATAATAAAAAAATATTTTAAAAGCCGATTAAAGGAAAATCACTACTGACTTTAGTGTATTTCTATGATATTTTGAGAAATTGTGCTAAGTAAGTTAATTTGTTTTAACTAAAATATTTCTTGATAGAAGTTAGAACATGCACTATAGGTGTTCAAATGACCCCTAAAAAAATAGTGTGCTTGAGTTTTGATTGTTGAATAGGTTAATTGTAATCATTCTAGTACTTAATCAATTATTCTTCCACTATTTATTAAGTGTATTGTAATTTGTTTTTAATTGAAGGTATAGGCTCAATATCAGTTTCTTTTGTTTTTATCATTTTTATATAAAAAAGAAAAGTCAATGCACATGTTTTGGTTATTTCTTTATAAAGCACCTCTATATACCTAATATGAACGTATGCATATGCACCTCATAATTAGTTTCTTTTTAGCTTTTGCAATTTATTTATTTCAAACCGGCAGAAGATAATGTTTAACTATGGTTGTTTTTGCATAACTCATTATACGCTTAAATTCTATTTTTTCATATTTAGATTTATATTTATGAGTATTGACCTATAGTTAATTTTTTTAATCAAATTAAATATATAGGTTTGGATAACCCTCTACTCATGTGTATCAAGATGCACTTATGCATGGTGGTGCATATGCATATGTCAACGTAGGTAGGGGTGTTCACAAGGTGGGGCAAGGCGGTTGTGATTTTTTTGCAAACTGTCATTGTGGGGCGGGTATCCAATTTTACAAACCAAAACCTAACCACAGACAGCGGGTACCCGTTTTGCGGGTACCCGTTTTGCGGATACCCGAAGGGAGACGGGTATATGTAGTTCCGGTCACGGTTAGCCTAAAACTGAGTTGTTTCTCATTTTTATTGTTTTCAACAAGTTCAGATTCATAATAAAACAATAAAAAATGGTAGAAACAAGTTAACAATAATGAATAAATTACTCGCAGTAATCAAACGAGAGCCTCATAAAAACAAAAAACCGATAGGCTATGAAGTCAACACAATTTATTGATTTTAGAGACGAGTGTCTCCATGTTGAACTCTTGACCATTGCAGGCTTGCAAACTCTCGATGTCGAAGCTCAAAAAAGAATTGGGATAGAAGGGCCACTAGAGGTAGTAAGTTAAGTAGTCTTGAGGAATTAAAAATTTCTAATGCCTTTTGTAGTTTTGAGGAATTTAAGTTTTCTAATGACAAAGTTCACATGAGGTTGGTGCACATGTGCTAGAACAAAAGCCGGTATGCACATGTGCGCCACACCTGTGGTGCACATGTACACCTATCTACACCTGCGCTCGAGAAAAACTTAACAACATGGTGCACATGTGCTCATATCTGACATGTGCCGAAAAACAGCCAGAAAAAACAACTATTTTTTTCTTTGAAAAATATAGCAAGATCGGTCTCAAATAAAAAAAAGCTTATTTTTCTCGTTTTCTTAATATAATTTTCGTATTCTATAACCTTTGCATTTGGGAGATATTTTAGTTTTAAGAATGTGGGGGTAAATAATACAATGACCAAATTACTCCCCATTAATTATCTTAAACATAGGATAAGTTTGATTTAATTAAGGTTGTCCATTAACAACCATTTAATCTAGACCTTCCATATTTTTTATCAATGGCTATAATTGTTTCTCGGGGTTCTCGTACAAAAAACCATACTCATATATATATATATATAATATATATGTATGTAATATATATAATATATATATGTAATATATATATATAATATGTAATATATATAAAATATGTAATATATATATACACACTAATGGGGTACCCGCATAATGCCGCGGCAATTATAATCGATACCATTAAATGTGCGTAAGAAATGTAAAATAAATTTTAATTTATTTTTGGAAGGATATGCATACAAAATAAAAATTAGTTTCAATTTTTAGAAAATTTTAATTTATTTAGCAAGGTAAATAATTGGATGGATATGATTGATTAAGATAAGATGAATGGTTAGAATAAAGTATTGATTGAAAATTAAGAACTTTTAACTTGATGAATAGAGATAATGTTATATAGTTTATAAACTAGTGTATATATAGAATCATACTTGACCATAGAACCCATAGAACATTTGTGGTGATCACATGTGGCAATTTTAAAAAGGCTAAAATGGGAAAAGCCATCAAAAATTGAAAACTCACATGCCCTCACAAAAACCCCATTGTTCTTTTTTTTAATATCCATCAAATCTTTAATTAATCATATCTTCATCATATTTAAGAATTTTTACAAAAAAAAAATTATACCAATCTTTGTTCTCTTTAATTCAAAACTATACTTGATATATTTCTGAAACTTTTCTTTTTTCTAAAATGCAAGTGGTCTTGAAAATGCAAATGATTTGACGAATATGCAAATGCTTGGAAGTAGAAAAACTGTAACATCCTCAACTTGGACCTAGTTGTAATTAGTACGTGAGTGTACGTCGTTAATGTAAGAGGGATATTTTGATTGTAAATACTTGTTAAGTTATATGAATAGAAGTGTATGTTTAATTATGTGTTTATGTGTACGTACGTATATGTATGTATGTTAAGTGTGTATGTAGTTAATTAATTAGAGAGAAGGAAAACCTCTAGTGAGGTAAGGTGGCAACCGCCTTTGTTGTATGTAAACATACATATGTGTGTGGTTAGTTGACCAAAGTCAAACCTAGCAAAACAAACACACACACTTTCTCTCGTCTCTCTTCTCTCGTTGCTATCGGATTTCCATAAAAGAAGAAGAAGCAGTTGATCGTTGATCTCGAAGGTGAGCAACGTGATTCTGATATGTTTAGAAGATTAGAATCATGTATAACATGTTAAGAACTATGAATCCATGCAAGAACTCCTTTGAAGAACATGGGAAACTCACTTTCTAAGTGGGTTTTGCATGAATGGTGCTCTTGTTGGGATTTCTTGTGTTTATGATGATTAGATGATAATGTTATGATGTTCCAATGAGTTCTGGGTTTGGAACCAATGAATTCGAAGTTGTAAGAATGAATTATGTGTGTGTCAGAATTACAGGTGATGAACTGTCGGATTCCCATACTATGAAGGTGTCGGAATCCGCATGAGGTGAAAACCGAACGATTTGTCGGAGTCCGATAGAAGTGTGGGATTCCGCATATCTATCGGATTTCATGTTCTGTGATTCCTAAGTTCCGGATTATGTGTCGGATTTGGTGATTGTCAGATTCTAAGTGTTGAAATCCGACAGTATCGGATTCCAATTCAAGAATCGGATTTCCAAGTCTCGGATTACCCTCTATGTGTCGGAATTCGCAAGTGTCGGTTTCTGTGTGCATGGTTGGGATTCCTAAGTGTTGGAATCCGATTGGTGAGAATCGGATTTCATGATTAATGGTGTCGGATTTCATGAATCCGACAGAACCATCGGATTTCTCTAAATCCGACAAGTTCTGGCGGATTTGTGTTATCCAAAGGTAAGTGTTTATTTCGTGATTCTTGTATGCACATGTGAATGATTAATGCATGAATAATATTCTAGGTGAGCTTGTTGTATTTGAGGACTCAAGGCCAAATACCTGAACGTAGTAAAAAAATCAGGTGAGTGCCCGCGATCTTGAGACTCGGTAGAGTAAGGCTTGCTTGCTAAATGACTATGTGAGTATATTATGTATGACTAACTTGCTTTTGCAGGTACGCTCGAGGAGGTAAGTGTATGACTTGGATGATGTAGAATTTATGTTAGGTGCATGCCAGCGGGTCCAGACTGGAACCCCTTAGTTAATACTTAATGATGTGCATGATTAGATAACTGTATGACGTTATATGTAAGATGATGGATTCCTGTGGTATCAAATGTACGTATATGTGTATGTGAACTGTCTGCGGACTATCTGACGCATGGTTAAGGTCGGTCAGTTGTAACTAGATCCCTCGGGATTTCACGGTGATTCAGGAGGCATCCTAGATCATAGGTTCTGCCGAACCACCGTGCCTTAACGTGAGTGGTGATCAGCCGGTTGTAGCTGGATTACCTGTGGAGCCTCTGGCTCTGTGAACGATGCTTGGTGGACTGCTTTATGCTCCCCCACCAGTGCGGATTGGTCGTGTCTGATCCCTCGGTTTGAGTTGTTGAGCGGGATTGATTAACCTGCAAGACACGACTCTTACTGATCTTGTCAGCACACCGCTATGTGCTAAGCTAGCAATGATTGTTTATGATATGATGCATGACTTACTGTATTGATGCATGTTGATGTCGCCAAATTTAGATATATATTTTAAGCGATATCTGTTTTATTTTAGCCTGTTATTGTTCGTAAATAAGTAAAAGACACTTAATTATCTTCATTTAGTGAATTACAGGTTAAAAAGGCGGATGATGGAAAGTTTTGAGCAAAAACCAGAAAAACGGAAGAAAATAAGAAAAGCTGTCCGCGCCGACACACCTTCACTGTTTTGATCATATCTCACTCATACGAACTCGGATTGAGGTGATTCAAAAGGCCACGGAAACTAGACTCAGAGGGCTACAAAATTACTTTTATGGTCAAAGGCTGAAAAGGCGATATCGCGGCGCGACACCTTCAAGAATCGCGGGGCGACGGAGCTGTTCAAGATAAGGTCCAAAAGCTCGCCACGTGTCGTAGCGGCGCGACACTTGCTTGGGTCGCGGCGCGACGCAATAGATCACATCAGAATTCAATTTTTAAAAGAGTTTTGGATTGCGTCAAACTCACCCGTCGCGACACGACACTTACCCGTCGCGGCGCGACGCCCCTTTTTCAGTTTTCTATATAAACGAATATCTAGATCGATTTTGTGAGGAACCACCCAACTTATACTACCCAAATACTTCCAAATCACGTCTAAAAGTCATTCCAAGAGATGTGGAGCTTAATTTAAAGGATTGGAGCTTATTTTGAAGATTAAAGTGGCTAGGAGACTTGCTTATTACGGTTTTATCATTCTTTTCTTTGTTCTCATGTTTATTTATGATTTCCGCTGGATATGACTGTTATTGGCTAGTTTTCTTCTTTTCCTCCCTAGAGGAGATGAAACTTTGTAAATATGTTTGATTTCCATTGATTAGAACATGTTTTCATCTCATAATTTGTCTTAAGCTCACCAATGATTCATAATTTGTAATGACCTTTATTTGTCAATTTAACAATTTAATAACCAAAATAATTGTTAAAGGTTGAGTCTTGTTTGGCACGAACTTAAACGCGTCTAGTTATGTATTTAAACGATTTCTTGACCATATAATTGAATAAATGCATGATTATAAGGCTAGAACTCGGACCAAGAGTTTATCCATTATAGAAATCGGTATGAGATGAAACAAATGTTCATTGCACGATTAATTGGAAATTAAATGTTTTAAAAAAGTAGAAATCCAATCTAGGGAGGGAAAGCTTTAATTTGATAAGTTTAATCCATAAAAATCTTTGCTTTTGTTGTTCTTGGTTTGCTTTTGAGCGTTTGCTAGTGTTAGGAGTGTTTCCCCCTTTTAGCTGCTTTTATTAGTTTAATATTTAATTAGTAGAGTTATATTCAAAATCATACTCGTTCCCCTTGTGTTCGACACCCGTACTTATTTACTATATTACGATACGATTAGGTTCTCTTGCCTATTTGTATTGTAGTCGTGCTAAATAACTCGGATTTTATAAATTTAAAACCGGTACGCTACACGCACATCACTTGTGATTGTATGTACCCACTAGCTAGTGTAGCTAATGATGTTATGATTTCCCTTTTCATGTAAAGACTAGATGTCATGCAAGGCAGGTTACTTTTGGGGAAATACATTGCCCCTCGTGGGTGAAACACTTGTAAATATATGTTGTAATGTAATTAGATACAATGATCGGTTCCTGTACTTGGTAAACCAATGATGTTTTGAAAATGATGTTAATGTAAATAACAGATAATGTTGTTTAAAAAGAAAAAATTTCCGCTGCTAAAACCTGATTTGTCATTAAAGTAACTGAATTCAGAAGCGGTGTTACAGAAACAGATGACACGATAATCAAACTGTAATTTTACCACATCTACATGTTAATTAATCCATATGCATTTAAAAAAATCTATAAGAAACACAAGTATAAAAACATTTTCATATAAAAAATACAAGCAACAACAACCTAAAATGCAAGCAATAATATTTTCATATAAAAAAATGCAAGCAACAATAATCTAAAATGCAAACAAAAGTATTTTCACATAAAAAATGCAATCAACTGCAATCTAAAATACAAACAACATTTTCACATCAAAAATGCAATTTAAAATGCAAACAACATTTTCACATCAAAAATGAAATCTAAAATGCAAACAACAACATTTTCACATAAAAAATGCAAGCATTTCACCGGTTATCATCTTCATTTGGCTTGCTTTTTTTGTCATCATTTTCATCAAAATAACAAATGAAAATGCAATCTAGAGTCTCATGATTGTAGATGTGTATTTTCACATGTCTCACTTTTTTTTCAAATCAAACATCAGATCCTTCAACCCTATGATTTCTTTTTAGACCCAAACAAATAAAAATGATGACCAAAATGCAATCTAAATGAAGATGATAACCAAATGCAACCCAAATGAAAATGATGACCAAAATGCTACATCATTTTCATCTAGATTGAATTTTGCTCATTGTTTTCATCAGGGTTGCATTTTCGTTATCATCTTCATCTGGGTTGCATTTTCATTTTTTACAGATATAAGATGAAATCTTTAACTCAAAATGCATATTGAACTTCATCTTAAAAATTTCAGAAATATGGAAAGAGTGATCATGATTTAAAGGATTAAAAAACTAGTAGATTTTTTTTGCTTAAATTCTCAAAACTTAATTATTTCTGGAAAATTAAAATTTTGAGGGGTAATTTTTTAGAGAGAAATGTTTTTCTATTTTTGCCCATCTTTATAGATTATAATTAATAAACCTATATAATAATTACAAAACTGCTATAAATTAATATTAGCTCTCGATTAAATTCATCAAATGGTTAGATTTGGTTCTTTAGATATATATATATATATATATATATATATATATATATATATATATATATATATATATATATATAGTAGGGATATTGTAAGAGGTATATTGGAGTAAGAGGGGTAAAAGGCAAGGGGGGCATTAGATTTGACTTGATGGTCAACGATCTTTAGTCAAAAAATAATGAGCTGTCATTAACATTAAATTAGCTCTAAAGGGTAATCTGGGAAGAAAATATCAATGAAGTTTTTGAACGCTTACAAATATGAGCTATATTAGGGAATTATTCAAATACCATAAATCTGAAAAATGATGAACTATATGAAATTAATTCATTCTTTGAAATTTGAAGAACAAAAATGATGAACTTCAAATACATTGATAGAACATTAATTAAAAATCCAAAATTTGATGAACACCTATGAATAAACAAAAGATTAATAAACTAAAAACTATAATCCTCTCACAAAATCTAAGATCATCATCTTCTTGATTCAAAGTGGTTCACACACTGTTAAATCTCTAAAATGTAAATTAAATGTAACCTTGAAAACCAATTTGATGAAAAGTCAGATACACAATCTCATACATAAATGCTACAATTCCTTGATAAATTGTTGAATCATTTTATGATTGATTCCATTAATAAACAAAAAAAACAAAAAAGATTGATTCAACACGGTAATTTAAAAAGAACTGACTAAAATAATTTGATGAATAATATGTGTTCAGCTGAATTATAAAGAAACAACAAAAATAAAACATTGATGTCTATATCATCATCTCATCATTCATGAAATGTTTATCTATAATATTATCTCAGAACAAGAATTTGATGCACAAAATTTCAGGAATGTAATTGTTAACTAATTCAAAACAAGAATCCGATGCACAAAAACAAAACACAAATACTACAAAAGAAACACACAGATTGATTCAAATATATTGATGAAGAAAGCCAGTGATGAACAAAATACATCGACTCACAATTGATGAAACACACTTATTTCAAAATTGATGAATAGATGAAAAGAACTAATTTCTAGATGTGTTTGCCTTCTTCAAAAATCGAATTTAGAAATTGATGAAGAATATGTTATGAAGGCTTGATATACATACACCCTGAAAAAATCAACCTTGCTGAAACCCAAAATCAAATGCTACTCTTCAGATCTCATGCAAATCTAATAGTGAGGGTTCTCAAAATCATAGCGGTTAAGGCGGCGACAGTAGATCAGGGCACGGCAGCGACGATGGATTAGGGCGGTGTCAAGGCGTCAATGTCACTGTGCGATGATCGAATAGAATAGGGTTGGGGGAAGGATGACAAGAGTTGATGTTCTCCATAGAATCCAAATGATGGAAGAAGGTTGCGAAGCTCATGCGTAGGCCGGTGTCGCCGGTCGGAGTAAAACCGACGAGGTTAAAATCGCCGGTGGAGTGAGGCGGCTCTATAATGGTGTAGGGTTAGGTGAGATAGGATATATGAATGATGAAGGAGACTTGGGGGTTACTTAAATATTAGGAAATTAGATTTAATAAATATTTAATAATTAAATACCAATTATACCCTTTTGTTAAATTGTCATGTGTCACTCATAGGTTGCCTCTTACACCTCTTACAAATATTTAACTCTTACTTGATCCTACTCCTATATATATATATATATATATATATATATATATATTTTAATTAATAAACTTATATATATCTATATAATTAATGCCCTCATTAACGACTCATTAATGACTCATTAAAGAAGCATTAATGAGTGGTATTTCGGGAAAATCAAGCTAGCCTCGTAAATTAATGACGGCTCACCCGGACGCAATTCACAGTTGGCCAACTATATAAATGACCAAAATACCCCTATTAATGAGTCATTAATAATTTTACAAATAGTTCTCGCAGTTATCGCTTGAATCGTTTCCTATATTATATATATATATATATATATATATATATTTATATGTGTGTGTGTGTGTTTGTGTGAGTGTGTGTGTTTAAAAAGAGAGATGCAGTTAAATTTGTGTTTGAAAATTGCAAAATTAATTAACTAACCTCTTGACAACATTTGTAAACATCTCGAGTTCGTCTAGAGAACCATAAACATCGTAGATATCATCAATAGTGGTTATTAAAGTGCCGACTTTTGTTAGCCCGACACGACAAGAATGATACTGAGGCTCGTATACCATTCCAACTGTCCAAAAGAAGCATTCCATGAGCCTGTCCCTAGCAAAGCTTAAATTGTTTGCTAAGTTTATATCATTCCACCACCTGTCATAAAGAAAACAATTAAGAAAGATTGTTATAATTTTATGAAAACTATTAGGAGGAAATGTTGTATGCTGTTAACGGAATCTAATTAAGTTATTGTTACACTCATGTACGTACATCACACCACTTTAATGAAGATTGTTTTGCTCATTTCAGTGTTGTAATGATGTAAGTGGTATGTAAGTGCAACACCACCTAACTTAAGTGTTGTTTGAATTTTGATTATGAAGTACTGATAAAAGGAGAGTTTTAATTACTTTGAGACTTCTTTAAGTTCTTTCTTGTGTGCGGATTGAACCATGTTAAAATCAAATGTGGCAAGCTTTAGCAGAAGTATATTGGCGTCTTTCCGTTTGCTGTATGCATCAATGTACCATCTAGCTTGTAATCTAAGCATCCGACGATATAAGGGGAGTTCTAATGCATGGTTTATGTGTTGTAGGTCTTCGTTGTCTCGACCCTTAAGTTTCAGCAAATGTTCTTTAGCAAATAACTTGGCCTCACTCAAATCTTTTTCTCCATCAAAAGCAAGATGTGAAGCTTCATAAAGACTTATAAACCCCTTAGCATCTGTCTGTAGACACCCCTTAAAGCCACCATGTCCATCCTTGAATCTCCCAAGAAAACCTGTGTTAATTTCATCATTTGCAATTGAAGATTGAATATGAGTATATTGTTAAAATTAATTTTGATATATGTTTTATAAATAAAAACTTAGTTATATAAGAAATATATACCTTGGGACACATTATAACCATGTTGTCTAAGAAGCCTGAATCTAAGACATGCCTCATAAAGACTATCTTTTTTTTCTTCCAGTATTCCCTGATCATTATTTTCATTTCTTATCGTGATTATGTCGAGTACTCTTCTAATATGATTTTGAAATCGATAGCCAATACCCAACCTTTCAAGATCATCTATGTGTTCAAGCAACTGCAAGGTACTTAAACTACCATTTTCATAACTAGCATTCATTGCCATAACTTTCTTCTCTAGCTCTTTCACCGTGTCTTTTAAGTTAATCTGATCAAATTAAGTGTACACATATATAATAGAATCATTATATTTAAAACTACAATCATATATATGAACACGTACCCTTGTTAAGTAAGGATGAAAGTTAGTTAAGCTCAAAACAAACTTTTATAAAACTTTGTAACATCGAAGTATATATGTATGATCATGCAATATTTACTGAAGAAGTGTCTTCTAAAACGTCGATAAAATCATGACTCCAAATAGTTGGCTGGTAAATGGATAAGCGATTATCAGCTTGAGGAGCTATGGCCATGGCTGTCCAATTGAAGGTACGTAGCTAGATCAAACATGAAGAACATTCATATGAATAAAAATAAAAATATGGATAAACATATGAAGAACATTCATATGAATCTTCAAGTTCCATGAAGAACATTCTTTTAAACATTCAAAATCAAACATTATGAACTCAAAATCGAGCATGAACAGATCTGGAGTTCAAAACCGAACCCATAAACTCATGAAGATCTGGAACTCAAAATCTATGAGTTGCCCTTCGTAGATGAACAATCAGAACATATATTCACAAAACAGAGATCTGAGAAACTACCTTCGATGTCACACATGAAGAAAACCCAGATGAAGAACAAAATCGGAAAATCGAAGAACCCTTTGAAGATGAAACAAATCGTACCTTATGAACCTTTGAAGATGGAATCGCAGATCTGGAATCTTGAACAAAATAACAGATCTTTTGAACCAAATACATATCTTGAATCATAAGAACAATAAACCAAGATACGTACGATTGAAGATGAAAAAGCGATCTTGTTCATACGAAGATGAAAACCCATGCGAAGAAACCCTAGAAACCCAAATCGATGAATCCAAAACCCCTTTCAAAGTTACCCTAGAATGATGTCCAGAAATGCAAAAGATGTCTAGAAAGCATGGTGACGGATGATGGTGGTTGCCATGGAGTTCTTGAGCGATGGTGACCTCCGATGGTGGTGATGGTACAATCAAAGAAGTGATGGTGATGAATGATGTCTAAAAACGCAAAAGATATCCAGATCGATGGTAGTCAAGCTATGGGTGTATTATTATTATTATTATTATTATTATTATTATTATAATATTTTCAATTATTTTAAAAAATAAATGACATGTCAGCACCCAAGTCAGATGCCACATCATCAAAACCGGCGCCACGTCAGCGGGTGACCTGATATACCAGGTTAGATACACTAAATGGTAGTTATAGAAAGTTCAGTATATTAAATTGTAGTTTTGAAAGTTGGGTATACACACTAACAAAAAGTGACAAGTTCCCTACACTTTTGGATACTAAACCCTTATTTAAATAATTATTAATTAGGATAATTGTTGTAGTTATATAAGTTATTTTAATAATTATGTCCATATATAATTATTTAAATAACTCATATAACTATAACAATTATCCTAATATTGATTAAAATTCAAATATATATGCTAGATAATTTTCTTGGACATAATGTTAAATAAAATACAGATGAATAAGCTAGATAGTTTTTTATCCAAGTTTTTTTTAACTAACTACAACAATTGTTCAAATGGATTATAGTTATATTAAAAAATTTAAAATATCCATAAAATTTATAAATAGTTATATCATAGGGGTATCGTGTAATTAATATGGAGATGGTGGGTGGAATTAGGACCTATACTGAACCAAGTGGATTAGTAGTAACCAATGTTGACCATCATACACCTTATGATTATAATTAGCCACTATTAACTATATTTAACTCAAATTAATCCAGTGTGATTACAAAATGACAGGCTATGATTTGTAATTAACTGTTGCTAACTATTACTAGAATATATTAGGCAGTTTGGCCCTATAAATGAAATCTTGTGATGGGTGATTGACAAGTTTGACTCTAAATAACCATCTATAATTAGCACCTTTATAGAGACCGGTTTTATTGAAAACTGAAGACCGGTTATTAAATAAAAACCGGTCCCTATAAAAAGATTATGGGACCGTTTTTTACTTAATAACAGGTCTTGATGTTTTTAGGGGACTTGTTTTTACTTAACAGTCGGTCTCTATGTGTTTGTAAAACAGACCGGTTTTTATAATCAGTCTCCATGTATCTTTTATAGAGACCGGTGTTTAGAACAAGTCTCCATGTATCTATTATAAAGATCGGTTTTAGAACCGATTTTCATGTATTTTGTCATAGAGACCTCCCTTAATAGGGACCGGTTCTAAAACCGGTCCCCTTTATGAAAATAACCCGTCCCCATTTAGTTTTGTGTAGTAGTATGACGATGTGGCATCGATTTCACTGACGTGACATCTTACTTAGATTTTCAAGTTTTTGAAATAAATCAAAACAAATTATTGTTATTTAAATATATGAATTATTGTTATTTTCAAGTTTCAGGATTTATAAAATTTTCAGGATTTATAAAATTTTCAGATTCCAATCGACGGGGTCATGGTTTCCGATTCAATGACCTATTGGATTTACGATTCATGATCATCATCTATTCTCTGTTCTTGGTTTACGATTTAGTTGATTTGGCGACGGTTTTGTTGATATGCCGATTTAAATACATTTTCATAAACTAAATGCATATAAATACGTACATACATAGATGGTGAGCAAGTATAAGGCTTGATGCGAGGCCTGTCTATGAGTGCCTTTGCCCTAGCCTTATATAAAAGCCGTGCTTTTTAAAACGTATTGATTAAGGTGTTGTGTTGTATATATGGGGTGGATACATGGGCTGGATAAATGATTATGTTGGATATAAAGATCGAGTATGAATTTATTTTTGATAGGTAACTTTTGTAAACTTGAAAATACACACACACCAGTTAGGATATATGTATATATATATATATATATATATATATAATGGATCAATAAATGTCCTATGCTTAAACATAGAACCTAAAGGTTAAATTGGATCATTAGATTTGTTAAATTAATAGTCAAGATTTAATAATAGCATAATTGTAAGTAATTAACCAATTATAAGATTTAATTATAGAAAAATGGTAATATGAAAATTGAAACTCACATCTCCTTACTGCTTCTCAAAAGTTTTTTTTAAAATTTTTTTATTTACCTCTTAAATCTTTAAATAACTATAACTATTTCAATTTTAAGAATTTCAGCAAAAAAAATTAAACCAATATACTCATTTTTTAATCCTCTTTCAAACAAAACTACTCTTCCTATATTTCTAAAAATTTTATTTCGAAAATGCAAACCTTATGAAAATGATACCAACCGAAAATGACAACTTTCCAGCCAAAAATGATGACTTTTTAGCATAACAATTTCAGTTGAAAATAATACCATTTTTCAGATTAAAATAATAATAATATGAACTTTTCAGCCGTAAATGATAACAATTCAAGTTGAAAATGATAACACTTTCCTGAAAATAATAACTTCCAGCCACCAATTGAAAATGATAACATTTTCCAACCACCATTTGAAAATGATAATATCCGGTCATAGAAAATGATAACTTTCCAACTGAAAATGATAACTTTCTACGAAAATGATAACAATTCCATATGAAAATGATATCATTTTCAAGATGAAAATGATAACAATATACAACATTTAAAATAATAACTTCCAGCCATCCGAAAATGATAACTTTCCAACCAAAAATAATAACAATTCTAGTTTAAAATGATAACATTTTTCAGCCACTAAAAATGATAATTTTTAGCCACCAGTTGAAAATGATAACATTCAGCCACTTTCCAGCAAAAATGATAACTTTATAGCTGAAAATGATAAAAATTTCAGTTAAAAATGATATAATTTTCCATATAAGAATAATAGCAATATACAACATTTAAAATGATAACTTCCAGCCACCCGAAAATGATAACAATTCAAGTTGAAAATGATAACATTTTCAGCCAAAAATGATAACAATTACAGTCACCAGTTAAATGATAAGATTTTCCAGCCAGCGAAAATGATAACTTTCCAGACGAAAATGATATAAATACACATAGTTACATCCATGAATTCCACTTACCAATTGAACGGCTAAGATTGGTTCTCGCGGTTCTCACAATAATAGTAGTTCTTAAATGAACCTCCCCTATATATATATATATATATATATATTGACCACAAAATATGACGATTTTAATCCTTTCGCTTGAATTGAACAAAGTACTTTGATTACTCGAACAAAAATCTCGTAATGACTACTGGAAAAATATTTTGTAGATAATTTTGGACCAATTAAACATGCCAGATAATATGCTAATTTTGTAGTTCCAGAAGAGTATTTTCAGTTATGAATAGAGAATTATATTTCTGTTGTTCAAGTCAATGTTATGTGACAAGTTAAAATATAGAGAGAATTACTTATTTGGTCCTATGGTTTATCTAAAATTACTGATTTGATCTTTTATTTTAAAAAATTATCGAGATGATTCTTGAATTTGATAATTTATTACAATCTTGGTCTTTTAGTCATTAAAAGTAACGTTGTTAGTGTTAAAAAATTTAAAATGACCATTTTATCCTTTTATAACATTACAAATGCAGTTCTTATAGTTTTCAAATAGCTTCAAATTTAGTCCTTTAACATTTTTTAAATAATTTACTATATATGTGATATTTATTATTATATTTTAAACCTTTTTCATATAATATTTATTATTATATTTTAAACCTTTTTTCAATAATTTACTATATATATGTGTAATATTAATTAATATATTTTATTCTTACTATTACTCTCGTTATGTTATTTTACTATCTTTAATACGTATTGTGATACCAATATTCTCTCAGAATTGGTGTTATATGATAATTTGCTATATATCTTGTTTAATTTTCTATTTTTTTCCGTTTTTCAATGTCAACATTTTTTATATTTTTTTATTTAATTCATACAGATACTTCTTTATTCTCAATTTTTTATACAACTTCTCTTTTTTCCCCTCTTATATTATCATCAACATTTTATATTTTCAAGATTCATACCATTAATGTCCCTATCTTAAACGGCATTCTATGACATGGAATGAAAGGATTTTTCTTTTCTACTTAGATAACTAACATTAACTACTTTATATATTAATATACAATTTCATGTTAGGTTTTAATGGTAAAAAAATAAACCATGTTCATAAATTGGAACACGCAAGTTTTAACAAAATTTTTTTTTACTGAAGTATAGAAAACAAAACTTTAATTAAAATTAAATTGCGAAAAGAATTTAAAAAAATCAAGATTAAACATTTTAAAACCCAAAATAATCTTTTGTTAAATATCAAACCTTTAATAATAATTAATACAATTCGGTTATGGTGTTCTTAATCGACGCAAATAAAGAAAGAAAGATGAGATTTTTTTTCTAATTGTTTAAGCTTAATTACGTAATGATTGATATCGTATTTAAACTTAATTAGATGACCTATCTAATTTCTGATATAATCAGACTATTAAATAAGATATATAACCCATTATCAACTAATATTTGAAAATTATATATTATTATGTGAAAGATAATAATAGATGGAGAAAAAAAGATAAGTTAAATTAATAAAGTTTGAGATTAAATATGTATTTATTTAAATAAAAAATAAAAATAATGTTGACCGTTGAAAAATTGTAAACAACAAAAAGTTAAAGTATTATATATTATAACACTAATTCTAATTGGTTGATGTACAATAACAAATATAAATTAAAATCATAAAAAATAAATAACAATAAGAATAAAATATAATTTTAAGCACTAGAATAAAAATATCAAATATATATATACATGTACACACACATACATAAATGTATAGAGTAAATTATTAAAAGAGTAAATGTGAAATTATTTGAAAACCATAGGAACTAAGTTTGTGATGTTATAAAAGGGCAAAATAGTTATTTTAAAATTTATAACACCGGCGCCAGTAGTTTTAATGACTAAAGGACCGAGATTATGATAAATTGTCAAATTGAAATATCATTTCAGTAATTTTTTAAAATAAAAAACTAAATCAGTGATTTCTGATCAACCAAATCAATTTTAATTTTGATACAATTGAAGCGGCTTAGCCGATCATCATGTTTTAATTTTGAAATGTCTAAGTCGATGGTAGGTAATTAAGATGTTTGTTTTTTAAATAAAGAGTCGTAGCAATATTTACATTGTATCACACCAAAATAATAAAACCTACGATCTACATTATTCAAAATAGGTATGTGCATCAATATTAAAAGGTTGACCTACATGAGTATCCACCACACACCACGAATGCTGTTGTGTGGTCTTGACTCTCAACCCCATCTTGAATGAAATACCACCTTTGAGAAAAATATCTTACTTGTACTACAAACCCACTAAATAAAATTGCAAAATAGGTATGTGCATCAATATTCTAATATGATTGGACCGATTGGTATTAATATGCCATATGTCCCATAGACAAAGAACATGAAATACATGTTTTAATAATGCACAATCCTACTTCAACCACAAAAAAGTTTAAGTTATTTTATTTGAATCCTCTTAATAATCTAAATTGACTCATATAATTTGATATATGTGATTGTATGACTTTTATTAAAAATTATAATTAATTGATATGACATATATAATATGTGAGAAAGAGAAAATCCAAAGAGTAGCACCCTTCATTTATTTTAGCTATCGTTTTTTATACCCATAATAACTAATTAAAATTCTCTTTCACTACGAAATCTCATCAAATATCTTAACCATTTATAAAATTAAATAAAGGGCGGAAAAGAATTTAAACAAATCAAGATTAAACATTTTAAAACCCAAAATAATATTTTGTTAAATATCAAACCTTTAATAATAATTAATACAATTCGGTTCTGGAGTTCTCTGGCTCTTTCACCGTGTCTTTGAAGTTAATCTGATCAAATTAAGTGTACACATATATAATAGAATCATTATATTTAAAACTACAATCATATATATGAACACGTACCCTTGTTAAGTAAGGATGAAAGTTAGTTAAGCTCAAAACAAACTTTTAAAAAACTTTGTAACATCGAAGTATATATGTATGATCGATGCAATATTTACCGAAGAAGTGTCTTCTAAAACGTCGATAAAATCATGACTCCAAATAGTTGGCTGGTAAATGGATAAGCGATTATCAGCTTGAGGAGCTATGGCCATGGCTGTCCAATTGAAGGTACGTAGCTAGATCGATGTAATATTTCTTTGTATTAGCCTGTATTTATAATTGACCATCATGTGTTTTATTTTGATCGATGAATGCATGTGATCTGACCACAGACCCAAAATTAAGAAATTAAAAGGCACTAAAAAGATAAGGCATACGGATTTGTGGTCAAGAATTCCTAGCTAGCGCCTATACTGAACTCATTAAAAACATGCATATATGAGGTAATAAAAACAATATCTATACTATTATATAAACCATTTAACATTCTTTTTCTTATTAATTTTAAGATCGAGTTCCTAAAATTCAATCAAAGATAAATTAAATCTTGACATTTTATTCTATGTAAATTAATCTTATCTACTCAATATTTATCCATTTCACTCTATTTTCTAATTTACTTTAACTTTTTATTAATTTAACATATACTCTTCCACTAACACACTCTCTCACACAAATACAATTATCTACCCAAATCAACATAATTTTCAAAATCTTATTAACTTCTCTTTTCTTGTTTCATAAATATAATTTTTTTTCTTATTTTAATAACTTTTAGAATTTATTTTTTAAATTAATAAAATCTTTTATGCAAATAACAGAAAAACTAAAAAAAGCGGACATGTAGCTGAGAAAAACCTTTTTGTGATATTGAATTACGCGAATAATATACCATTACATTCTTGAAAGCGACATGTTGCAAAACTGAAACTATTTGTTGCCGCAACATTACGCGGGTACGATGCTAGTAAACAATAATGTACCTAAATACTAGCATTATATCCGTGTAATACGATGATGGTTAATATTTTTTTTGCTTAAAAATGTGTATGTTTTTAAAACAGAGGTGACGTGTTTCTTTTATGAAATATCATTGATCAACAAAATTTCATACTGGTTGGTAAGATTCAACAAGATTGTTTTGCATCATAATTCTGTTTTATTTAATTTATTACATTTTTAAAAAAATCCAGGAATGCTTATAAATTCAGTCTATATATAAATTATTTAGATTTAGTTTTTAGTTTTTAGCTATACGTAATTTCTAATGGTTCCAATTTTTCAACTATGACTTCCATAATTTATTTAACTTTCCATAACTTTCTAATGTTTTGTAATTGTTTGTACAAGATGCATAAATATTTAAACTACTTAAAATTAATAAATTAAGATATTTAAGATGGAGAGTGTTAAATATATTATATACTAGTGTAGAGAAAGAAATATAAATAAGATTTGGTTCATCAAAATTTATTCCACTTGTCATTTTTGCTAATATATGTAAATGTATTGAACTTTTAAAACATACCATCTAATATATCCAACTTGGTATAAGAGGTTATGTTAGGATCAAAGCGCTTACCGTTAGGCCAAAACAAATTAAAGGTGGCCGTAACATCCTCGAAACGGGCCTAGACGTATGTAATAAGTATGTGTGATTTAAATAAATTGATAAAAAATGTGTATATTTTAGTTGTTAAATGAGATTATAAAAATTAGTAGTAATATAAATGAAATAAATAAATTAGTAAATGGTTTTGAATAAGGATTTCGAAATATCTCCGTTAGTTAAAACGGGTAAACGAGGGTCAAGTTGTAAGTTGAAAAGGGAACAAAATGCCCCTTATGGATATGTTTAAACCCAAAGTCAGTCTAGCTTGTATACCCACGTATACAAGAACAGACACCTTAATTTGATATCTCATGTGAGTTTGAGTTCTTGAAGCCTTGTGGAGAAATTAAAAATAAAACTTTCAAGAATCATTTAAGCATTTAATCCAAGATTCTAAGTCAGTTCTTGATTCATCTTCATCTTCTCCATCTTCCAAAGTAAGTTCAAGTTCCTCCATGTTCTTGTGTGTTGAGGTTAAAAATGGGTTAAGCATAAATTGATCTTAAGAACTGAAATTTGATACCCCAATCAGTTCCGACAACTCTCAAGATGGATTAGAACACAAAACAAAGATTGAAATGGTGATTTTGGTTGAATTCATTGAAATTGGTTTAAATTGTTCAAATGACTAAATTGATCCTAAAATCTTGTTTGATTTGTTAAGAATGTTAAAGTGTATGTTTTTAGACTCATATGGGTACTCCCTATGATATGTAAACACTGGAAATTGATTTGAACTTGTTTTAAAGTGGATTAAAATGAAAACAATCGGAACAGGGGACTTAGTGGTCCGACTTAAGATTGTGGGTGCAAGGGGTAGTCCTTGCAGCCGCAAGGGTTATCCAACTTAGTGATCCGACTTAAGATTGCGGGCGCAAGGGGTGTTTCTTGAGGCCACAAGGGGCTCTTGTTAATTACAATGCTTACGGGCGCACGAATCTGGCTTGCGGGCGCAAGCAACCACCCTTACGGGCGTAAGCAAGAGGGCTTGCGGTCGTAAGGAGGTGTTTTGCAGTAACAACAAACAGTCTATTTGAATTCTGTGTTTTAACGTTTGGGAAACCCGTGTGGACTTGTAATTGGACTTAAGGTGCCATTAGGAGATTCTTACCCGTATTATTGTAGTAATACTTCGTGTGTTTAAACGTCTAATGTAAGTAACGATGTTTTAGGTGAACCTGACGAACTAAAAGAACCGGAGCGTTATATTTGTTTGTTGTAGCTACACAAAAGAGTACCGGCTTTCATAAGTCTTAATAAAGGGGGATTTGATTGCTAGTTGACTAACCTGATTAATTGAATACTATAGTGAGATACTTGTGATAAGTTTGTACTCGCTAGCTATTTATAGCTAATGTTGCTTTGTTGATCCTTTTTACAGGTAAAAATTAGGTGGCCTGGTGAGATTGGGTTGCCTGCTGTTGGTTGTACATACTTTTTGGAGGAACACTTCTTATATGCTATGATATTTTGATATGGTCGGTCGTTGGTTAAAGTAACACCAGAGAACTTGCTTTCGGAATTTTGATTTGTAAATATATGATGGTCCAAAGATGAGATTAAAGATGAGTAATCTGATAATTCTTGTGTATAAGATATGAAGAACAATGTATGAACACAAGAAGAACACTTTGCTTGAGAGAAAACATAGATGTGTTTGTTTCTATTAATCTGAGAAATGCAAAGGTTGCCTTGCAAACTAGGTTTGCAAGGGTTTAAATACAAGTAGGCACACGGGCCTCAAGCCTCATGGGCTTTCACGATGGATTTCTATAATCTAACATTTGGACTAGTCTATTACATACTAATGGACTAGACAATTAATATTAAATGGGCTAAGCCCTTACACAAGATGAACTAAACTAACAAAGCAATAATAGCAAGATAATTAAGATAGTTACACAAGGCCTACAAACACAAATAAGTCCTAACAATATATGATGTCAAACTTTGGTTTAAATTTCCGCTGCTTATTATAGAAGTATCTTATTTTCAAATGGACCCACACAGATTTAAAACTTGAATTTTACCAAATTCACTGTTTGCGAAGGCGGTGTTACAACTTAGGTATCATAGCCTAAGTTTGAGGGAATTGGATACTTGAAAGAGCATTCTGTCTCAAACTCAGGCCCGACCATTATCAATTGTTCCTTATGGGGTAATTGGGGTTGAGTGTGAGTGTTGTATGATTACTGCATGTTGTAAACTAACTTGTTAAGTTGATAAGTAGATATAGTGGTATATTAAATACTCTTCCCTTTATTTAGTAACTTGAAAAGCGAGATGGCAGAACAGCAAGGTAGTACTGAGCAAGCCTTGAAACAAATAGAGGATGAGATTTCTCGTACTCATCCTAAAGTTGAGAAAGAATCTTCTCATGTAACATCCTGTATTTGGGCCTAGTAAATACGTAGACTATGGTAAGTTAACACGTGATTACTACTTGATCTAATGTTTATTTAATTATTAGTAATTATACTTTTAATTAAGCTTAATATATATGTTGGTTGATATATTTATATATGTGTGTATCCGTATGCATGAAAGGAGGGTGACACCTCCTGCTTCTTCTTTTGAGAAATGTATACGTAGGTCTTAAAAGAGATTAACATCAGAAGCATTCTTCACTTTGGTAAACCGCTAGTATTTGTGTGTGAAAGTTGAGAGAAAAGCTAGTTAACTTGAAAAGTGAAAGTGAAGATTTAGGAGTTGTTAATTCAAACTAAAGGTATGATTATGTTTCTAGCATGATTCTGATCGTTTTGATATATTTTGTTGTTAAGTTCATGCTTGTATCATGAAAACACCATTGTTGAAGCTTATGTGTAAACTTGAGAAGTGGGTTTTGCATGATTTGGTATTTTAAAAGGTTTTGATGTGTTCTTGATCTTGTTTACATGTTATATGAGGTCTATACATGTTTTAGAAGTGTTAATAGTTGATTCAGAGTTGGAAATGAGGATTGGTAAGTTTAAGTCGGCTGGATTTTTTGGAGAAGATGATGCAAGTATCATCACGATGCGACGCGTCACAAATAGCGGATTCTTGAGAATCCGAAGGTGAAATCCGTTGGGTGAAATTCGGGGTCTCGAAATCCGACATTTCAAATCCGACATTTCAAAACCGACCCTGAAATCCGAGAAACACCTAAATCCGACGAATTGGGGATTCGGATTTGTGGAAATCCGACACTTTGTCTCGACGCGACGCGTAAGATTCTTGGACGTGACGCGTTCGCGGTATTTGTGGATTTTCATGTTTGTTTGCATTCTTTAATGCTATATGCTACATGTATATGCATATGTGAATCTAACATGTTATGTTTGATTAAAGAAGATATAAATATATGTTTTGATATATATTTATGAGTTGAATACTGATTTTAGTTTATTGTGTTCTCAAAAACAGACAAGGCTCAGTAACATTAGATAATAGAGAGGGAGTTCCAGAACTCAAGGTGAGTGGATATTTACTCACAGATGATGTTAGTTGTAACTGGTTTGGTTGCAACTGTTTATGCAACTGCTTGTTTGTTAATTGATTGTTGCGTCCGTGATATGTATACATGATTTTGGGAAGTCAGTTACGGCTTGGCACATGGGCTGGGTTCGTTTGCTATCGGCTAATCAGTATTAGGATCTTTTGATGCATTCATTGCAACTTAGGGATAATACTGTGTGGGAATAGAAAATGGACTATCGGTAAACCTTTGCTTTGACGGCATTGGTTGTAGGTTCCTGCAGAACCACCGGTCTTCCCGGGATACGATTATTTGTTATTGGTTTTTGATATCATGCGGTTGTGGCTGATGTATCTTTTGTGGTTTTACTCCATTCACTTAGCTTTGTGCTAATCCCCCACCTCTCACTCTTTTTACATGTTTTGGTAAATCAGCGGCTCGGCTGAGAGTGGTTAGCTTGGGGAGTAATTGCCTAGGCCTCTGATGTTTATATTTGTGACGAGCCGTAGTTTTTGTAATACTGATATTTTAAACTGGTTGGTTTTGAAAACTGTTGTATGTTTATAGTTGTAAATACTTTTGGTATTTGTGATCGCTTCCGCAGTGTATTTTAAAATGAAAAATTTTAGGTTGAAAAATACGGTGTTACATCTCAACCTCGTGTTGAAGAATCGAGACCTGAACAAGGTCAGGAGGCGTACATATGATGCCTAGAAGAAGAGCTCCGACAAGCAAAGGAGCTACTGATATAGACCACCAGGGGAAAAACTCATAAGCCCTGCTCTTTCAAGAAGTTTCTTTCATGTAAACCTCCCACATACGAGGGAAGTGATGACCCCTCAATTACCATGTGATGGCTCCGAGAGATGGAGCAAACTTTTGAATCTTGTGAATGTGAACCGGAGTATTGTGTGAAATACGCAATAGGAATGTTAAAAGGACGTGCCATCTTCTAGTGGGATACTGCGAAGGCCTTTGTTAGTAATGAGGTGTTGAGAGCAGTTTTCTGAGAAGCTCTTACAGAAATACTGTACAAATTGCGACATGGAACGAATGGAGCGGGAGTTAACAATCTCTAGAAAGGGGATAAATCTATGGAGGATCTCATTAATGCCTTTACTGTTAAGATGAGATTTGTTCCATATCTTATACCCGATGAGAACGCAAAGATAAGGAGGCTCGTGGGTACGTTGCCATTGGAGTTTCGCGCCAATGTCCGAGTGGCTGTTAACCTTGATCGAGGTTTTGAAATAGCTCGATAGATGGAGGGAGATCATCTCTAGTTTAGAGGCAAATTTGCCAGTGGGGTTATAAAAGAAAGTTCAGCCATCTTTTAAATCGGGTTCTTTGAAAGGACAATCTTCGGCAGGTGGAAGATCAGATACCTTCAAGAAATTGAAGCTTGATACTCCTTGGTGCTCTCCGTGTCGTACTTATCATTCTGGTGATTGTTCCAAAGCAACTAGAAGATGTCTGAGGTATAGGGCACAATATTGCGGAAATGTTTGTTACAGGTGTTGCAAGCCGAGGCACAAAATGGTTGACTGCCCTAAAGAAAATACAGGAGCGGCCGGAGGATCTTCATCCGGGCAAAGGAGAGAGGATGCCCCTCGTGCTAAGGGGAGGGCATTTCAAATGACGGCGGAGGAGGCAAAGGCGACTGGGGATGTGATCACCGGTACATTCCTTATTAATTATACCCTAGCATGTATATTATTTGACTCAGGAGCTACTTATTCTTTTGTCTCTGTGTCTTGTCGTGATAAGATGCAATTGCTAGTTTATACATTAACTAATCCACTTACAGTAGAGATTGGTAGCGGTAAAGTAGTTTTTGTTATTGATAGTGTTCCCCTGGCTGTTGTCGATATTGACGGGAATAGTTTCCATATTTCATCTCTTATTATGCCCATAGCGGGATTTGATGCGGTGATTGGAATGGATTGGCTCAGCAATCAAGACGTTGAGATTCTATGTTCTAAAAAGACGATAAAGATACCTCAATCCCATGGGTCATACGCTGTAGCTCGAGGAGAGAAACGGGAGTCTGACATTCCTGTCATTTTTGTTATTAAAGCCCAAAAATCTGCTGCGAAAGATTGTGCATCCTACTTAGCATATGTGATTGATGCTAAGATGGAGAAACAACTAGTCAAAGATACCAGGGTAGTGTCTGATTACCCTGAGGTGTTTCCTGATGAACTACCCGGCTTACCTCCGGTCAGAGATGTTGAGTATCGAATTTATCTTGTTCCAAGAGCTACTCTAGTAGCTAGAGCTCCTTATCGTCTTGCTCCTTCTGAGATTCACGAGATGATGACTTAAATCCAAGAATTACTTGACAAAGGCTTTATTCGCCCGAGTTCTTCTCCCTGGGGAGCTCCGATTCTGTTTGTCAAGAAGAAGGACGGAACTATGCGTTTGTGTGTCGATTAAAGGGAGCTTAATAAGCGAACTGTGAAGAACAAGTACCCTCTTCCACGTATAGACGATCTTTTTGATCAATTGCAGGGAGAAACCTATTTTTCTAAAATTGATCTCCAGTCAGAGTACCATCAAGTGCGGGTTCATGAAGAAGATATTCCGAAGACTACTTTTCGATCCCGATATGGTCATTGTGAATTTTTGGTGATGCCATTCGACTTAACCAATGCCCTGCCATTTTCATGGATCTTATGAATCGTGTTTGTCGTCCATTTCTTGATAGATCTGTGATCATGTTTATCGATGATATTCATGTTTATTCGAAAACCAAAGCTAGCCAAGAACTACATCTATGTCAAGTTTTGAAAACCATTAAACAAATAGCAACTGTATGTTAAACTTTCTAAATGAGAGTTCTGGCTTTGGGAAGCACATTTTCTTGGCCATGTAGTTCGCAAGGAAGGTTTTAAAGTAAATCCAGCTAACGTCGAAGCTGTGATGAATTGGGGAGTCCCCCGAACTCTTTCTGAGATCCAAAGTTTACTCGGCTTAGCTGGCTACTATCGGCAGTTTATTTGTGATTTTTCTAAGTGTAACGCCGTGATTTTTCAAAATTTCACCATTTATAAAAACCTTTAATTAATAGCAAAAACATGCAGCGGGAGTCTTAAAAGTCATAAATGGAAATAGTTGTTTTCGCCATAGAGGCGATTATAGAATCCTTCAAAAGTCAGTACAAGTTCAATGTTATGAATTTATTACATAACCGGATTGTTTGTTGATACCAAAATATAAACCAAAACTAATACTACCCTCCTCGCAGAACCACAACCTCTAAGCCACCTGCGCGAGTACAAGACACATTTCAAAAGAAACAAGTGTCAGCTTACGCCAAGTGAGTCAATAGGAGTTGTAATCAAAACCATAAAATAGGTTCGTAAGTAGAAATATGACATTTAAATAAATACCATACCCCACCCTTCACGTATTTGACCCGTACCGAGAACCCGTAGATCACAAAGCACCAAATGGGTCAAATATTCACAAATCATTTCATAGATCATATCGCATCATAATCGCATATATCATATCGCATGAATCATATCGCATCATAATCGCATAGGTCATATCAATAGGATGATTTAATGTAGAGTCTAAACCCACACTAGAAAACCCAAGGTTCACTACTTGCGTGCCCGGCCAACCCATGTTTTCGAGCGGGGCGCAACTCCCACCCGAGAACATAAATCCCGAGACTCCGCTTTCGCTACTCCGACGGTGCGAGTACAAGTACTGCGTTGTCATTCTAGTACGAGTCCAAACGAAGCCGATCGTATTTCAGCTTCTCCTCACACTCACGTGATGTGATCTAGCCTCCTTGGCCTACATCACTTCAGTACTTGAACACCGAAGTGTACGCATACCACGTGTCAAAATAGTCGTCTAGAAAGACCAAATGACTCTTGTTGGCTAGCACTTTAATCCTAGAAGGTCAATCATGCCAACTAGGCCTGCAAATCTGCAATATGGGTAATATCGTATACTACCCCCGCCACTAAAATACATGCATGCAATAAATCGTAAGCAGTCATATGTAAATCACAGTAAATCGTGAATAATCGTAACATGTATATTTCGTGTTTGATCATGCATGCAACGAGTATTTAACTTAGAACACATAACATGTATCATCAATCGATGTATAAGTATATGTATAATCATCTTTACTTCAAAAACAAGGTTTTGTCTATGTACTCGGTTTTGTAAAAGTCTACTAAACTCACCTCAGTCCAGAAAATAAACACACGATCTAGATTCGACGAACTACACTCTCGGATCGTCAAGAAATCTACCTCAACCGTCTCGAATAATTTAGACATGCAAAATAATACTTTCGATCAAAGGTATACGCGTCGCGAACGTAGATAATCTGTTACAACATACTAGAACGACATGCATGTAGAATATCAAGCCATACAACCGAAATATTAGCTTAAGTTTAGAAGGATATACCTCTCGGGGTCACCAAAGCGACACCACAGTCGAAACTATGCCCGTAACGTTATCTCCGTTCTCCCCGCACCTTGAATACGAGTTCTAACGAAACCCGACACCCTTAAACGCTCACTAGACTTGATTTCTCTCGAAATATGGGCAGATTAACGATATGGTGGAAGTGTGTGTGAAAATCGGCTGGAATGAGCTTGTATTTATAGACTCTCGAATTTGGCCGACGCGTCATGTCGTGACAAAGGAACGCGCCGTGTCGCGACGTTGCTGACACACGCCACCGCACTGACACACGTTACCGCCTGACACACGCAACCTGACACGTGTCTTGCCGCCCAGACGCGTCGCGTCGCGATCTCCAATTTTTCAAAATTTTCATTTTCTTTTATTTTCTCTTCTTTTCTATTAGTTTTCTTTTCTTTTCTTTTAAGTAATAATATTCCTTTATTATTATTAACAAGTTGAACTTCGAAAATAATATTCATTTCTCGATAATAATATTATTACAATATTCGGGTCGTTACACTAAGCTCGCGGGTCTTTTGACCAAACTAACTCGAAAAGATATAGCCTTTGTATGGTCTGAAGCTCAGGAGAAAGCCTTTCAGTCCTTGAAGCAGTTGTTGTGTGAAGCTCTGATCCTTACCTTGCCTAATGGGTCGGAAGATTTTATCGTTTAGTATGATGCCTCTCACGCAGGATTGGGTTGTGTTCTAATGCAACGTGATAAAGTAATTACCTATGCTTCTCGGCAATTAAAATCGCATGAAAAGAACTATCCAACTCATGACCTAGAGCTTCCTGTTGTGGTGTTTGCCTTGAAATTGTGGAGGCATTATCTTTATGGCATAAAGTATGTAGTTTGAACTGATCATAAAAGTTTACAATATGTATTTACTCAGAAAGAACTCAACATGAGGCAAGTTGCTGGCTTGAGTTAATTAAAGACTATGATTGTGAAATCTGTTACCATCCTCGTAAAGCCAATGTAGTAGCGGATGCCATAAGTCGCGAAGGATCATCAGCAGAAGCTAAGTTTATGAAGCTTACGGTGGTCCCTGATATAATTACAAAACTAAAAGAAGCACAACAAATGGCGTTACAGGAAGAGAACCTAAAAGCTGAAACGATGAAGAAGTTACAGTCATGGGTTGAAGACTTTTCAATCTTGAATTTGGGTGCCAATTGTTGGAGGTAACTGTGAGTTATATTGCAAGAGGCTCATAAGTCCAAACTATCTATTCATCCTGGAATCACGAAGATGTACTATGACTTGAAGACGTTATATTGGTGGCCTACTCTTAAAAGAGACACCGTTTCCTTTGTGGAAAAATGTCAAATCTGTGCACAAGTCAAAATTGAACATCAAAGGCCTTACGGCAATTTGCCACAAATCGAAATCCCTAAATGGAAATGGGATCACATTACAATGGATTTCGTGACAAAGCTCCCAAAAATGTTTAGAGGACATGACATGTTTGGATCATTGTTGACCGTTTGACTAAGAGTGCCCATTTCTTAGCCACCAATGAATATGCATCGTTGACTTGTTTAGCTCAACTTTATATCAATGAAATTGTGTCACGTCACGGTTTACCCTATTCTATTGTTTCATATCCTGACTCTCGATTTGTTTTTAATTTCTGGCAAAGCATACAACGTGAGCTTGGCACTGATGTTCATTTGAGCACTGCTTATCACCCGCAATTGGACGGCCAATCTGAAAGAACTATACAAACCTTGGAGGATATGCTTCGCGCGTGTGTACTTGAGTTTTGTGGTTCATGGGATTCTCATCTCCCATTGATTGAATTTGCTTATAACAATTCTTATCATTCCAGCATTGGAATGCCACCTTACGAGATGCTTTACGGGAGGCGTTGTCGCACTCCAACTTGTTGGCTCGAACCCGGTGAAAAGCAATTTGCCGGACCTGAAATCGTGTAGATTACATCTGACAAGGTTAATGTTGCTCTTGAGAAACTAAAAGATGCTCGTGACCGATAAAATATGTATGCGGATCCTAAACACTGTCCCGTTACATTTAATGTAGGCGATGGAGTATTCTAAAAAGTTTCCCCTTAGAAGGGCGTTATTCGCTTTGGAGGAAAAGGCAAGTCGAGTCCATGTTTTATTGGTCCATTCAAAGTTGTTCAAAAAGTCAATGATCAAATGGTGTCACTTGAGTTGCCACATGAACTTGTTGGCATTCATAACACTTTTTGTAACACCCGCAAACCTGGGCTAGTAGATTAGCAGGTTTGTGGTAAGTGCTTATCTTATTTAATATGATTTAATGGTTAATAGCATGATTAATTAATTTAATTTTATTATGTGATTAATGAATATGTATGAATTATAGATATGTATGTGTGTAGCCGTATGTATGGATGTATATGTGTTAATAAGTATGTATCATGTGTATGTATAAATTAGTACACGTGTTAGTGTAATTGGAATTTAGGAGGTGAGATGCCACCTCTTCCTTAATTGCATGTATACGTGTATAGGTTTTTGACTAAAACCATTCATTATCTCAAATTCAAAGAAAGTGTATTGTGTGTTTGGTGTGTGTTCTCTGCCAAAGAAGAAGAAGAAGAAAAGTAAACTTGAATCTTTGAAGATTTGATTGAGTGTTTGTTACTATAAAACAAAGGTTGGTATATGTTTATTGTTGATTGTTATTAAGATTCTTGAAGTTATGATATGAATTTGATGAGTTTAGCATGTATAACTAGAAACACCATTAATGGTGAAAGTTGATAAACTTGAGAAATGGGTTTTGTCATATGATGATGTTTAATTAATTTTGATGTGTTCTTGTTGATTCTTGACATGTTATATGAGGTTTGTATGTGTTTAAAAGTGTTTTTATGATGATTGAAGATGTTTAAAGTTGTATGTATGTATAAGTTTGTTGTCTGGAAGTTTTAGTTGAAGAAGATGATGATTTTCAGGGCTCATCCGACTTTCGGATGAGTCATGCGACTTTTATTATGTTTCATCTGACTTTCAGCTTTATTCGACTTTTTATTTTTGAAAGTCGCATGGCGACGCGACGCGTCCGCTTATTTAACGCGACGCGTCTGAGGATTTTTATGTGATGCGACTTTCTTTGCCTTTGATCCGTATGTCGCATGAGAAATTCCTTGGTCCGACAGTCGCATGGGACCTTTGGTCCGACTGTCGCATGAGAAGATCAACGCGACGCGTTGAGGTACTGGACGCGACGCATCCAGTGTATTTTCAGATGAAAGCTTTTGTTTGACGAATCTTTTGGTTTGCCTTTTGTATGTGTATTTATATGTAAATCTAACTTGTGGTAAATGAGTATGCTTGATAAACTATATGAGAAGATATATTTATGAATCGAGGACTGATTTCTGGATTGTTGTATTCTCAGGAACTGCGAAGACTCAATAATATTAGACCACTGAGCAACGTGATTGAAATCAGAGGTGAGTGGACGTTAAACGTGGATGGTAAAGATTGCAGTTAATATTATGGATGTAAAGCATGATTGTGGATTGAGATTGAACTGCTGATTGTGATATTGCATGTTGATATCTGCTGCATGAATATTTGGTCGATACGCACTCTTAGGATGATTTTGAGTTGCGTTGAGAAGTCAGCTATACGTGGACTTGGGCTGGGCTTGTCTAACTGGTTGGTTGAACAGTAGTAGCCTTTCTGTTGCATTTGTTGCTCAGAGGGGAGTTTACTGTGCCAATTTAGTGGAAAGCTATCGGTAAACCTTTGCTTTGGCCGGCATTGGTTGTAGGTTCTGCGCCGAACCGCCGGTCTTCTCTCGATATGTGATTACATGATTGATGATTGATTGTGAATGTTTGCATTTGATGCTTTAGCCTCTACTCACTTAGCTTTGTGCTAATTACCCACAGTTGATGTTTTGGAGGTTCGTGTTTTAGTTGAATAAGGAAGAGTTGACCACACTCTGATACGTATTTTGAAAAAGAGACGAGCTAGTTATTTTGTAACACCAAACATTTGATAGTGATGTTGTTGTCTTTTGAACAAATGATTGTACATTTGTAATTATTGATTATATGTAATCAAGATGGTTTTAATTAGCTTCCGCAGCGCGTTTTAAAAAAAATATGGCTTGTGATTTTCCGGTGTTATACTTTTAACGTGTGCTATCAGCGCAAGTGTAAAGTTGAAGAGGATTAGATCCTACCATTGCAAGAACTAAAGGGTGACTCTTCCAAACGACTTGTAGAAAACCTGTTGAAATACTTGACACGAAGGTCAAGAAGTTGCGTAAGAAGATGGTCAAGTTGGTTCTTGTAAAGTGGAAGCACAACTTAGGTCCAAACCTAAATTGGCAAATGGAGGACAACATGAAGGCACGATACCCTCATTTGTTCATCGCGGAGCAAATTCCAAGGACGGAATCCTCTTAAGGGGTAGATTTGCAACATCCTCGAAACGGGCTTAGTCCTATGTAATAAGTATGTGTGATTTAAATAAATTTAAAAAAATGTGTATATTTTAGTTGTTAAATGAAATTATAAAATTAGTAGTAATATAAATGAAATAAATAAATTAGTAAATGGTTTTGAATAAGGATTTCGAAAATATCCCCGTTAGTTAAAATGGATAAACGAGGGTCAAGTTGTAAGTTGAAAAGGGGAACAAAATACCTCTTGTGGATATGTTTAAACCCAAAGTCGGTCTAGCTTGTATACCCACATATACAAGCAAAGACACCTTCATTTGATATCTCATGTGGGTTTGAGTTCTTGAAGCCTTGTTGAGAAATTAAGAAGAAAACTTTCAAGAATCATTCCTGCATTTAATCCAAGATTGTAAGTCAGTTCTTGATTCATCTTCATCTTCTCCATCTTCCAAAGTAAGTTCAAGTTCCTTCATGTTCTTGTGTATTGAGGTCAAAAATGGGTTAAGCATAAATTGATCTTAAGAACTGAATTTTGATACCCTAATCAATTCCTACAACACTCATGGATGGATTAGAACACAAAACAGAGATTGAAATGGTGGTTTTGGTTGAATACATTGAAATTGGTTTGAATGGGTCAAATTACTAAATTCATCCTAAAGTCTTGTTTGATTTCATCAGAATGTTAAAGTGGATGTTTTTAGACTCATATGGGTACTACTTATGATATGTAAACACTGGAAATTGTTTGAACTTGTTTAAAAGTGGATTGGAATGAAAACAGTCGGAACAGGGTACTCTCGTCCGACACTGGTCATTAGCCGACTTGCTTGCGGGCGCAAGTGGTAGTTCTTCTGGTCGCAAAGGTTAATCCGAATTAGCGGTCTGACTTAAGCTTGCGGGCGCAAGGGGTGTTTCTTGCGTCCGCAAGGGGGTGATGTTAATTACAATGCTTACGGGCGCAAGAATCTGGCTTCCTGGCGCAAGTAACCACCGTTACGGGCGCAAGAATCTGGCTTCCGGGCGCAAGTAACCACCGTTATGGGCGCAAGCAAGAGGGCTTGCGGCCGTTCGGATGTGTTTTGCAACAACAAGAAACAGTCTATTTGACTTCTGTGTTTTAACGTTTAGGAAACCCGTGTGGACTTGTAATTGGACTTAAGGTCTCATTAGGAGATTCCTACCAATATTCTTGTAGTAATACTTCGTGTGTGTAAACGTCTAATGTAAGTAATGATGTTTTAAGTGAACCTGACGAACTAGAAGAGCCGGAGCGTTATATTTGTTTGTTGTAGCTCTGCAGGTGAGTACTGGCTTTCATAAGTCTTAATATAGGGGGATTTTATTGCTAGTTGACTAACCTGATTAACTGAATACTATAGTGAGATATATGTTGTAGATTCTAATTCATAGATACATAGAGATGAAGGTTTGAACATTACCATGTTGATTTGATATGATATATGTGTGCTCATATACATGTGCACAAGATATGATATGCCATGTTTAATACTTGTTGATTATGAAATGCATGCATGTTATTGGATCCAGATTGAATCAGCAAGGTTGAACTTGTTGATATGTATGCGTGTTGATTGATCCTGATTGGATCAACTATGTGTATGTGAATTGGCCGAGGACCTCTTGTTGCTATGAAGTTAAGGTCAGCCGATGGCTAGATCCCACGGACCTTGGGTCATAGTTCGGGATCAACGAGGACTCGAGGATCCATGCCGAGTCGTAGGTTCTGTAGGACCACATTGTAACACCGTAAAACTTAAGCCATTTTTTTTAAACGCTACGGAAGCAATTCTTTAATTTCATAATAATATAAACATCCACAAGTACAAAGTACTTTTTACAAATCACAACATTCGTTTGTGTTACAAAAGATTATATAACGTGGCTCGTCTCTTCTCAAAACACAATATTAGAGTATTGGTCAAATTCCCCTTTCCACAAACAAGCTAAACAGCTACTCACATAAACCTGCAAAAAGCAATCAACCGTGGGGGGTTAGCACAAAGCTAAGTGAATGGAAGCTACAGACAAGCACATAACAATCATTGTTCCCAACGGAACCTCTGAACATCAATCCTCAAGCAATCCGTCAATTCAACAATCTCTTCCATCCCGAGGACCGGCGGTTCTGCCGAACTTACAACCAAAGCTGGCCAAAGCAAAGGTTTACCGATAGCTCCCTGCCGATTGGCACAGTAAACTCCCCTCTGAGCAACAAATGCAACAGAGGAGCTACTACTGTTCAACCAACCACAAGCGAGCCCAGCTCTAGCATCAGCAGCTGACCCCAACCAGCTCTTACACAGAAGCTGATCTCTTCCGACCCGTAACACAGAAGTCGGTTCTCAAACAATCCAATTACTCCTCCAGTCACAATTACAATCAAAACTCTTTCATATTTAACAAATATGAACATGTAATTCTCATTTAGCATATAGAAGACTTAACAGTCTATCATGGCATGACAATCGATCTATCTTCGCATAATGAACTTATAAGTCAAATATCTCATATTCAAATCAACAGGCAATTATTGCATTTAAATGATCCTTCAATTATTCAATTCATAATGTTACCAACGAAACCACCCGTGAGTAAACTCCCACTCACCTCAGTACTCGAATCACGCGTGCTCAGTTGTCTAATATCACTGAGTCTGTGGTTTGCCTGAAAACACAGCAACAACCGAATCAGTCTCAAATATATAAATATATCTTTCAACATATATTTATATCTCATAATAATGTAAGTAACTTGATTTAATCATATAATTAATAATACAACTTTTCTCAAACGAAATACAAACAAAACAAACAATTTTTTCTGAAACAGGCCTCGTCGCGCCGCGACACAATCGGATTTCGAATCCGGATTTCAGCTCTCGGATTTGAGTTGCGGATTTTGGTTCCCGGATTTCTAGTGTCGGATTCAAGATCTTCGGATTTGAAACACTCGGATTTTGAGTTTAGGATATGAAACATTCGGATTCTACACAGACCGACCAAACTTGCGGATTTGCATGAATGTCGCGCCGCGACCTTCAACGTAGCGCCACGACGTGTGTCGGATTTCAAGGTTCTTCCTTCAATTTCGTATACCAGCCAACTTAAATTATTTAAAAACAATTCCAACATCATACTTCTTCAATCTAAGCTCATATATACTATATATCATGCATATATAACATCATAAACACCTTTTTAACAAATCAAACAACAAAAATCATCAAAACCCATTTCATTCATTTTCTTCAAAACCCATCAATGGAGGAACTTTCATATAACCTTATAAACATAATCAAAAGCATAACCAAATGATCAGTAACACGTAATGATCCTAACTAACCTTTATTTCGAATTTATGACTCACAAGATCTCTTCTTTTGAAATTTCCAGTTTTCTTCTTCTTCTTTGTTTTTTTTCTTTGTTCCAGAAAATACTCATATACACACACTCAACTTTTCCTTTTCTTTCAAAATAATCAGATTTCAACAAAGATCACATGCACACACCCACGTGTAACTTCTCAGATATTGTGTCATCACTTTACACCAACTCTCATATACACATACATACATACATACTTACATACATAATGTCATACATACATAAATAACTCTTCTAGCATATACCACATGCCAATTAACCATCAATTAATTATTCAATATCATAATACCATTTATTACTTCCATTTACTTTTAAACAAATAATCTTTCTTAATCAATTGCCTTAACATACTTTTGAGGTATTTTCTATAACTTCTCGTGCCAAACTCAATCTTATTTAACCATAAATACATACGATATCAAATACTCGTTTAATCAAGTAACAATTCTTTAAATATACATAATTAAACACCTATCAATTTACCATTAGTCCGCTTACTACTAGGCCGGGTTTTCGGATGTTACACACATTTCCTTAACAGTTGGGGTACTCGGCTATTTGCTGAACCTCAAGGAGCCTATGGTTCATAACGATGCTTGATGGACCGCTATATGCTCCCCCACCAGCACGGTTGGTTATGTCTGATCCCCCGGTTTGGGTCGTTGAGCTGGACTGGCTATCCTGCAAGATATGACTCCTACCGATCTTGTCAGCACTCCACTATGTGGTAGGATAGCATTGATTGCTTATTCCTGTATTATGTGGCTCGATTTGTTGATACTTGTGATAAGTTTGTACTCGCTAGCTATTTATAGCTAATGTTGCTTCGTTGATCCTTTTTACAGGTAAAAATTGGGTGGCCTGGTGAGATTGAGTTGCCCGCTGTTGGTTGTACATACTTTTTAGAGGAACACTTCTTATATGCTATGATATTTTGATATGGTCGGTCATTAGTTAGAGTAACACCAGAGAACTTGCTTTTGGAATTTTGATTTGTAAATATATGATGTCAAACTTTGGTTTAAATTTCCGCTGCTTATTATAGAAGTATCTTATTTTCAAATGGACCCACACATATTTAGAACTTGAATTTTACCAAATTCACTGTTTGTGAAGGCGGTGTTACAAAGGCGCTATCTCTTTATTATATATTGAGTAGCGGGCTAGCGGCTGCTCATGGGTTCTATTTTTATGGGGTAGCTTTAGCGGTTATGTTGAGAATCCAATATTCAACCCCCCCCCCCCCGACATTTGTCGTAGATGCCTTTAGCGCATGGGATTCCAACTTGTCTTAATCTATGAGTAGATTTAGAAGGATGGCAGCCAATAACACACCCATCCTCCTCCCAGCAATTTTCACACATGGCAGGGCTAGAACCTATGAGATGGTCTGATACCAATTGTTATGACCAAGTTTTTTGGAATGGTTGGGAACCGGTTCCATGACTTCCGTCTACAGCACCGGTTATTTACCTAAGAACCGGTCTCCCTGAGTTTACAGCCTACAATGGGACCTTTAGAGTGGGTAATTTAAGAGGGAAGTGAAATTTTTTGAAGAAGGAAATTGTAATATAGGAGGGAAGTCAATATTTTTTAAGAACATTAAGACCAGTTCTATAGAGAAAACCGGTCCCCATTATATTAAAGTCGGAAAATTGAAAAAGTTGGAGGGAAATAAATATTTTAGAGTGGGAAAACTTAATTTGTGTTATTTAAAAGGGGTTAATATCCAAAAGTGTACCGAACTTGTCACTTCTTGCTATTGTGTATACCTATCTTTCAAAACTATCGTTTAATATACTCAACTTTTTAAAAACTATCGTTTAATGTATTTGGTTACCTCTTCATCAAGTAACCAGTCATTTTTATTTTTAATTTTTAATTTTTCATGCCACATCATTATTTGTTTGCCACATCATTATTTGTTTGCCACATCAGTAATATTTAAAAAAAATAAACATATGGATAAACATATGAAGAACATTCATATGAATCTTCAAGTTCCATGAAGAACATTCTTTTAAACATTCAAAATCAAACATTATGAACTCAAAATCGAGCATGAACAGATCTGGAGTTCAAAACCGAACCCATAAACTCATGAAGATCTGGAACTCAAAATCTATGAGTTGCCCTTCGTAGATGAACAATCAGAACATATATTCACAAAACAGAGATCTGAGAAACTACCTTCGATGTCACACATGAAGAAAACCCACATGAAGAACAAAATCGGAAAATCGAAGAACCCTTTGAAGATGAAACAAATCGTACCTTATAATTAGCCACTATTAACTATATTTAACTCAAATTAATCAAGTGTGATTACAAAATGACAGGCTATGATTTGTAATTAAATGTTGCTAACTATTACTAGAATATATTAGGCAGTTTGGCTCTATAAATGAAATCTTGTGATGGGTGATTGACAAGTTTGACTCTAAATAACCATCTATAATTAGCACCTTTATAGAGACCGGTTTTATTGAAAACTGAAGACCGGTTATTAAATAAAAACCTGTCCCTATAAAAAGATTATGGGACCGTTTTTTACTTAATAACAGGTCTTGATGTTTTTTATAGAGACCTGTTTTTACTTAACAGTCGGTCTCTATGTGTTTGAAAAAGAGACCGGTTTTTATAATCAGTCTCCATGTATCTTTTATAGAGACCGGTGTTTAGAACAAGTCTCCATGTATCTGTTATAAAGACCGGTTTTAGAACCGGTTTTCATGTATTTTGTCATAGAGACCTCCCTTAATAGGGACCGGTTCTAAAACCGGTCCCCTTTATGAAAATAACCCGTCCCCATTTAGTTTTGTGTAGTAGTATGACGATGTGGCATCGATTTCACTGACGTGACATCTTACTTAGATTTTCAAGTTTTTGAAATAAATCAAAACAAATTATTGTTATTTAAATATATGAATTATTGTTATTTTCAAGTTTCAGGATTTATAAAATTTTCAGGATTTATAAAATTTTCAGATTCCAATCGACGGGGTCATGGTTTCCGATTCAATGACCTATTGGATTTACGATTCATGATCATCATCTATTCTCTGTTCTTGGTTTACGATTTAGTTGATTTGGCGACGGTTTTGTTGATATGCCGATTTAAATACATTTTCATAAACTAAATGCATATAAATACGTACATACATAGATGGTGAGCAAGTATAAGGCTTGATGCGAGGCCTGTCTATGAGTGCCTTTGCCCTAGCCTTATATAAAAGCCGTGCTTTTTAAAACGTATTGATTAAGGTGTTGTGTTGTATATATGGGGTGGATACATGGGCTGGATAAATGATTATGTTGGATATAAAGATCGAGTATGAATTTATTTTTGATAGGTAACTTTTGTAAACTTGAAAATACACACACACCAGTTAGGATATATGTATATATATATATATATATATATATATATAATGGATCAATAAATGTCCTATGCTTAAACATAGAACCTAAAGGTTAAATTGGATCATTAGATTTGTTAAATTAATAGTCAAGATTTAATAATAGCATAATTGTAAGTAATTAACCAATTATAAGATTTAATTATAGAAAAATGGTAATATGAAAATTGAAACTCACATCTCCTTACTGCTTCTCAAAAGTTTTTTTTAAAATTTTTTTATTTACCTCTTAAATCTTTAAATAACTATAACTATTTCAATTTTAAGAATTTGAGCAAAAAAAATTAAACCAATATACTCATTTTTTAATCCTCTTTCAAACAAAACTACTCTTCCTATATTTCTAAAAATTTTATTTCGAAAATGCAAACCTTATGAAAATGATACCAACCGAAAATGACAACTTTCCAGCCAAAAATGATGACTTTTTAGCATAACAATTTCAGTTGAAAATAATACCATTTTTCAGATTAAAATAATAATAATATGAACTTTTCAGCCGAAAATGATAACAATTCCAGTTGAAAATGATAACACTTTCCTGAAAATAATAACTTCCAGTCACCAACTGAAAATGATAACATTTTCCAACCACCATTTGAAAATGATAATATCCAGCCACAGAAAATGATAACTTTCCAACTGAAAATGATAACTTTCTACGAAAATGATAACAATTCCATATGAAAATGATATCATTAAATGCCACATCATCAAAACCGGCGCCACGTCAGCGGGTAGTTATAGAAAGTTCAGTATATTAAATTGTAGTTTTGAAAGTTGGGTATACACACTAACAAAAAGTGACAAGTTCCCTACACTTTTGGATACTAAACCCTTATTTAAATAATTATTAATTAGGATAATTGTTGTAGTTATATAAGTTATTTTAATAATTATGTCCATATATAATTATTTAAATAACTCATATAACTATAACAATTATCCTAATATTGATTAAAATTCAAATATATATGCTAGATAATTTTCTTGGACATAATGTTAAATAAAATACAGATGAATAAGCTAGATAGTTTTTTATCCAAGTTTTTTTTAACTAACTACAACAATTGTTCAAATGGATTATAGTTATATTAAAAAATTTAAAATATCCATAAAATTTATAAATAGTTATATCATAGGGGTATCGTGTAATTAATATGGAGATGGTGGGTGGAATTAGGACCTATACTGAACCAAGTGGATTAGTAGTAACCAATGTTGACCATCATACACCTTATGATTATAATTAGCCACTATTAACTATATTTAACTCAAATTAATCCAGTGTGATTACAAAATGACAGGCTATGATTTGTAATTAACTGTTGCTAACTATTACTAGAATATATTAGGCAGTTTGGCCCTATAAATGAAATCTTGTGATGGGTGATTGACAAGTTTGACTCTAAATAACCATCTATAATTAGCACCTTTATAGAGACCGGTTTTATTGAAAACTGAAGACCGGTTATTAAATAAAAACCGGTCCCTATAAAAAGATTATGGGACCGTTTTTTACTTAATAACAGGTCTTGATGTTTTTAGGGGACTTGTTTTTACTTAACAGTCGGTCTCTATGTGTTTGTAAAACAGACCGGTTTTTATAATCAGTCTCCATGTATCTTTTATAGAGACCGGTGTTTAGAACAAGTCTCCATGTATCTATTATAAAGATCGGTTTTAGAACCGATTTTCATGTATTTTGTCATAGAGACCTCCCTTAATAGGGACCGGTTCTAAAACCGGTCCCCTTTATGAAAATAACCCGTCCCCATTTAGTTTTGTGTAGTAGTATGACGATGTGGCATCGATTTCACTGACGTGACATCTTACTTAGATTTTCAAGTTTTTGAAATAAATCAAAACAAATTATTGTTATTTAAATATATGAATTATTGTTATTTTCAAGTTTCAGGATTTATAAAATTTTCAGATTCCAATCGACGGGGTCATGGTTTCCGATTCAATGACCTATTGGATTTACGATTCATGATCATCATCTATTCTCTGTTCTTGGTTTACGATTTAGTTGATTTGGCGACGGTTTTGTTGATATGCCGATTTAAATACATTTTCATAAACTAAATGCATATAAATACGTACATACATAGATGGTGAGCAAGTATAAGGCTTGATGCGAGGCCTGTCTATGAGTGCCTTTGCCCTAGCCTTATATAAAAGCCGTGCTTTTTAAAACGTATTGATTAAGGTGTTGTGTTGTATATATGGGGTGGATACATGGGCTGGATAAATGATTATGTTGGATATAAAGATCGAGTATGAATTTATTTTTGATAGGTAACTTTTGTAAACTTGAAAATACACACACACCAGTTAGGATATATGTATATATATATATATATATATATATATAATGGATCAATAAATGTCCTATGCTTAAACATAGAACCTAAAGGTTAAATTGGATCATTAGATTTGTTAAATTAATAGTCAAGATTTAATAATAGCATAATTGTAAGTAATTAACCAATTATAAGATTTAATTATAGAAAAATGGTAATATGAAAATTGAAACTCACATCTCCTTACTGCTTCTCAAAAGTTTTTTTTAAAATTTTTTTATTTACCTCTTAAATCTTTAAATAACTATAACTATTTCAATTTTAAGAATTTGAGCAAAAAAAATTAAACCAATATACTCATTTTTTAATCCTCTTTCAAACAAAACTACTCTTCCTATATTTCTAAAAATTTTATTTCGAAAATGCAAACCTTATGAAAATGATACCAACCGAAAATGACAACTTTCCAGCCAAAAATGATGACTTTTTAGCATAACAATTTCAGTTGAAAATAATACCATTTTTCAGATTAAAATAATAATAATATGAACTTTTCAGCCGAAAATGATAACAATTCCAGTTGAAAATGATAACACTTTCCTGAAAATAATAACTTCCAGTCACCAACTGAAAATGATAACATTTTCCAACCACCATTTGAAAATGATAATATCCAGCCACAGAAAATGATAACTTTCCAACTGAAAATGATAACTTTCTACGAAAATGATAACAATTCCATATGAAAATGATATCATTAAATGCCACATCATCAAAACCGGCGCCACGTCAGCGGGTGACCTGATATACCAGGTTAGATACACTAAATGGTAGTTATAGAAAGTTCAGTATATTAAATTGTAGTTTTGAAAGTTGGGTATATACACTAACAAAAAGTGACAAGTTCCCTACACTTTTGGATACTAAACCCTTATTTAAATAATTATTAATTAGGATAATTGTTGTAGTTATATAAGTTATTTTAATAATTATGTCCATATATAATTATTTAAATAACTCATATAACTATAACAATTATCCTAATATTGATTAAAATTCAAATATATATGCTAGATAATTTTCTTGGACATAATGTTAAATAAAATACAGATGAATAAGCTAGATAGTTTTTTATCCAAGTTTTTTTTAACTAACTACAACAATTGTTCAAATGGATTATAGTTATATTAAAAAATTTAAAATATCCATAAAATTTATAAATAGTTATATCATAGGGGTATCGTGTAATTAATATGGAGATGGTGGGTGGAATTAGGACCTATACTGAACCAAGTGGATTAGTAGTAACCAATGTTGACCATCATACACCTTATGATTATAATTAGCCACTATTAACTATATTTAACTCAAATTAATCCAGTGTGATTACAAAATGACAGGCTATGATTTGTAATTAACTGTTGCTAACTATTACTAGAATATATTAGGCAGTTTGGCCCTATAAATGAAATCTTGTGATGGGTGATTGACAAGTTTGACTCTAAATAACCATCTATAATTAGCACCTTTATAGAGACCGGTTTTATTGAAAACTGAAGACCGGTTATTAAATAAAAACCGGTCCCTATAAAAAGATTATGGGACCGTTTTTTACTTAATAACAGGTCTTGATGTTTTTAGGGGACTTGTTTTTACTTAACAGTCGGTCTCTATGTGTTTGTAAAACAGACCGGTTTTTATAATCAGTCTCCATGTATCTTTTATAGAGACCGGTGTTTAGAACAAGTCTCCATGTATCTATTATAAAGATCGGTTTTAGAACCGATTTTCATGTATTTTGTCATAGAGACCTCCCTTAATAGGGACCGGTTCTAAAACCGGTCCCCTTTATGAAAATAACCCGTCCCCATTTAGTTTTGTGTAGTAGTATGACGATGTGGCATCGATTTCACTGACGTGACATCTTACTTAGATTTTCAAGTTTTTGAAATAAATCAAAACAAATTATTGTTATTTAAATATATGAATTATTGTTATTTTCAAGTTTCAGGATTTATAAAATTTTCAGGATTTATAAAATTTTCAGATTCCAATCGACGGGGTCATGGTTTCCGATTCAATGACCTATTGGATTTACGATTCATGATCATCATCTATTCTCTGTTCTTGGTTTACGATTTAGTTGATTTGGCGACGGTTTTGTTGATATGCCGATTTAAATACATTTTCATAAACTAAATGCATATAAATACGTACATACATAGATGGTGAGCAAGTATAAGGCTTGATGCCAGGCCTGTCTATGAGTGCCTTTGCCCTAGCCTTATATAAAAGCCATGCTTTTTAAAACGTATTGATTAAGGTGTTGTGTTGTATATATGGGGTGGATACATGGGCTGGATAAATGATTATGTTGGATATAAAGATCGAGTATGAATTTATTTTTGATAGGTAACTTTTGTAAACTTGAAAATACACACATACCAGTTAGAATATATGTATATATATATATATAATGGATCAATAAATGTCCTATGCTTAAACATAGAACCTAAAGGTTAAATTGGATCATTAGATTTGTTAAATTAATAGTCAAGATTTAATAATAGCATAATTGTAAGTAATTAACCAATTATAAGATTTAATTATAGAAAAATGGTAATATGAAAATTGAAACTTACGTCTCCTTACTGCTTATCAAAAGTTTTTTTTTAAAATTTTTTATTTACCTCTTAAATCTTTAAATAACTATAACTATTTCAATTTTAAGAATTTGAGCAAAAAAAATTAAACCAATATACTCATTTTTTAATCCTCTTTCAAACAAGACCACTCTTCCTATATTTCTAAAAATTTTATTTCGAAAATACAAACCTTATGAAAATGATACCAACCGAAAATGACAACTTTCCAGCCAAAAATGATGACTTTTTAGCATAACAATTTTAGTTGAAAATAATACCATTTTTCAGATTAAAATAATAATAATATGAACTTTTCAGCCGAAAATAATAACAATTCCAGTTGAAAATGATAACACTTTCCTGAAAATAATAACTTCCAGTCACCAACTGAAAATGATAACATTTTCCAACCACCATTTGAAAATGATAATATCCAGCCACAGAAATTGATAACTTTCCAACTGAAAATGATAACTTTCTACGAAAATGATAACAATTCCATATGAAAATGATATCATTAAATGCCACATCATCAAAACCGGCGCCACGTCAGCGGGTGACGTGATATACCAGGTTAGATACACTAAATGGTAGTTATAGAAAGTTCAGTATATTAAATTGTAGTTTTGAAAGTTGGGTATACACACTAACAAAAAGTGACAAGTTCCCTACACTTTTGGATACTAAACCCTTATTTAAATAATTATTAATTAGGATAATTGTTGTAGTTATATAAGTTATTTTAATAATTATGTCCATATATAATTATTTAAATAACTCATATAACTATAACAATTATACTAATATTGATTAAAATTCAAATATATATGCTAGATAATTTTCTTGGACATAATGTTAAATAAAATACAGATGAATAAGCTAGATAGTTTTTTATCCAAGTTTTTTTTAACTAACTACAACAATTGTTCAAATGGATTATAGTTATATTAAAAAATTTAAAATATCCATAAAATTTATAAATAGTTATATCATAGGGGTATCGTGTAATTAATATGGAGATGGTGGGTGGAATTAGGACCTATACTGAACCAAGTGGATTAGTAGTAACCAATGTTGACCATCATACACCTTATGATTATAATTAGCCACTATTAACTATATTTAACTCAAATTAATCCAGTGTGATTACAAAATGACAGGCTATGATTTGTAATTAACTGTTGCTAACTATTACTAGAATATATTAGGCAGTTTGGCCCTATAAATGAAATCTTGTGATGGGTGATTGACAAGTTTGACTCTAAATAACCATCTATAATTAGCACCTTTATAGAGACCGGTTTTATTGAAAACTGAAGACCGGTTATTAAATAAAAACCGGTCCCTATAAAAAGATTATGGGACCGTTTTTTACTTAATAACAGGTCTTGATGTTTTTAGGGGACTTGTTTTTACTTAACAGTCGGTCTCTATGTGTTTGTAAAACAGACCGGTTTTTATAATCAGTCTCCATGTATCTTTTATAGAGACCGGTGTTTAGAACAAGTCTCCATGTATCTATTATAAAGATCGGTTTTAGAACCGATTTTCATGTATTTTGTCATAGAGACCTCCCTTAATAGGGACCGGTTCTAAAACCGGTCCCCTTTATGAAAATAACCCGTCCCCATTTAGTTTTGTTTAGTAGTATGACGATGTGGCATCGATTTCACTGACGTGACATCTTACTTAGATTTTCAAGTTTTTGAAATAAATCAAAACAAATTATTGTTATTTAAATATATGAATTATTGTTATTTTCAAGTTTCAGGATTTATAAAATTTTCAGGATTTATAAAATTTTCAGATTCCAATCGACGGGGTCATGGTTTCCGATTCAATGACCTATTGGATTTACGATTCATGATCATCATCTATTCTCTGTTCTTGGTTTACGATTTAGTTGATTTGGCGACGGTTTTGTTGATATGCCGATTTAAATACATTTTCATAAACTAAATGCATATAAATACGTACATACATAGATGGTGAGCAAGTATAAGGCTTGATGCCAGGCCTGTCTATGAGTGCCTTTGCCCTAGCCTTATATAAAAGCCATGCTTTTTAAAACGTATTGATTAAGGTGTTGTGTTGTATATATGGGGTGGATACATGGGCTGGATAAATGATTATGTTGGATATAAAGATCGAGTATGAATTTATTTTTGATAGGTAACTTTTGTAAACTTGAAAATACACACATACCAGTTAGAATATATGTATATATATATATATAATGGATCAATAAATGTCCTATGCTTAAACATAGAACCTAAAGGTTAAATTGGATCATTAGATTTGTTAAATTAATAGTCAAGATTTAATAATAGCATAATTGTAAGTAATTAACCAATTATAAGATTTAATTATAGAAAAATGGTAATATGAAAATTGAAACTTACGTCTCCTTACTGCTTATCAAAAGTTTTTTTTTAAAATTTTTTATTTACCTCTTAAATCTTTAAATAACTATAACTATTTCAATTTTAAGAATTTGAGCAAAAAAAATTAAACCAATATACTCATTTTTTAATCCTCTTTCAAACAAGACCACTCTTCCTATATTTCTAAAAATTTTATTTCGAAAATACAAACCTTATGAAAATGATACCAACCGAAAATGACAACTTTCCAGCCAAAAATGATGACTTTTTAGCATAACAATTTCAGTTGAAAATAATACCATTTTTCAGATTAAAATAATAATAATATGAACTTTTCAGCCGAAAATGATAACAATTCCAGTTGAAAATGATAACACTTTCCTGAAAATAATAACTTCCAGTCACCAACTGAAAATGATAACATTTTCCAACCACCATTTGAAAATGATAATATCCAGCCACAGAAAATGATAACTTTCCAACTGAAAATGATAACTTTCTACGAAAATGATAACAATTCCATATGAAAATGATATCATTTTCAAGATGAAAATGATAACAATATACAACATTTAAAATAATAACTTTCAGCCACCCGAAAATGATAACTTTCCAGCCAAAAATAATAACAAGTCTATTTTTAAATGATAACATTTTTCAGCCACTAAAAATGATAATTTTTAGCCACCAGTTGAAAATGATAACATTCAGCCACTTTCCAGCAAAAATGATAACTTTATAGCTGAAAATGATAAAAATTTCAGTTAAAAATGATATAATTTTCCATATAAGAATAATAGCAATATACAACATTTAAAATGATAACTTCCAGCCACCCGAAAATGATAACAATTCAAGTTGAAAATGATAACATTTTCAGCCAAAAATGATAACAATTACAGTCACCAGTTGAAAATGATAAGATTTTCCAGCCAGCAAAAATGATAACTTTCCAGACGAAAATGATATAAATACACATAGTTACATCCATGAATTCCACTTACCAATTGAACGGCTAAGATTGGTTCTCGCGGTTCTCACAATAATAATGATTCTTAAATGAACCTCTCCTATATATATATATATATATATATATATATATATATATATATAGAGACCACAAAATATGACGATTTTAATCCTTTCGCTTGAATTGAACAAAGTACTTTGATTACTCGAACAAAAATCTCGTAATGACTACTGGAAAAATATATGTAGATAATTTTGGACCAATTAAACATGCCAGATAATATGCTAATTTTGTAGTTCCAGAAAAGTATTTTCAGTTATGAATAGAGAATTATATTTCTGTTGTTCAAGTCAATGTTATGTGACAAGTTAAAATATAGAGAGAATTACTTATTTGGTCCTATGGTTTATCTAAAATTACTGATTTGATCTTTTATTTTAAAAAATTATCGAGATGATTCTTGAATTTGATAATTTATTACAATCTTCGTCCTTTAGTCATTAAAAGTAACGTCGTTAGTGTTAAAAAATTTAAAATGATCATTTTATCCTTTTATAACATTACAAACGCAGTTCTTATAGTTTTCAAATAGCTTCAAATTTAGTCCTTTAACATTTTTTAAATAATTTACTATATATGTGATATTTATTATTATATTTTAAACCTTTTTCAAATAATATTTATTATTATATTTTAAACCTTTTTTCAATAATTTACTATATATATGTTTAATATTAATTAATATATTTTATTCTTACTATTACTCTCATTATATTATTTTACTATCTTTAATACATATTGTGATACCCTGTTATTGTACACCAATATTCTCTCAGAATTGGTGTTATATGATAATTTGTTATATATCTTGTTTAATTTTCTATTTTTTCCGTTTTTCAGTGTCAACATTTTTTTTATTTAATTCATATAGATACTTCTTTATTCTCGATTTTTTATACAACTTCTCTTTTTTCCCCTCTTATATTATCATCAACATTTTATATTTTCAAGATTCATACCATTAATGTTCCTATCTCAAACGGCATTCTATGACATAGAATGAAAGGATTTTTCTTTTCTACTTAGATAACTAACATTAACTACTTTATATATTAATATACAATTTCATGTTAGGTTTTAATGGTAAAAAAATAAACCATGTTCATAAATTGGAACACGCAAGTTTTAACAAAAATTTTTTTTACTGAAGTATAGAAAACAAAACTTTAATTAAAATTAAATTGCGAAAAGAATTTAAACAAATCAAGATTAAACATTTTAAAACCCAAAATAATCTTTTGTTAAATATCAAACCTTTAATAATAATTAATACAATTCGGTTCTGGTGTTCTTAATCGACGCAAATAAAGAAAGAAAGATGAGATTTTTTTTCTAATTGTTTAAGCTTAATTACGTAATGATTGATATCGTATTTAAACTTAATTAGATGACCTATCTAATTTCTGATATAATCAGACTATTAAATAAGATATATAACCCATTATCAACTAATATTTGAAAATTATATATTATTATGTGAAAGATAATAATAGATGGAGAAAAAAAGATAAGTTAAATTAATAAAGTTTGAGATTAAATATGTATTTATTTAAATAAAAAATAAAAATAATGTTGACCGTTGAAAAATTGTAAACAACAAAAAGTTAAAGTTTTATATATTATAACACTAATTCTAATTGGTTGATGTACAATAACAAATATAAATTAAAATCATAAAAAATAAATAACAATAAGAATAAAATATAATTTTAAGCACTAGAATAAAAATATCAAATATATATATACATGTACACACACATACATAAATGTATAGAGTAAATTATTAAAAGAGTAAATGTGAAATTATTTGAAAACCATAGGAACTAAGTTTGTGATGTTATAAAAAGGCAAAATAGCTATTTTAAAATTTATAACACCGGCGCCATTAGTTTTAATGACTAAAGGACCGAGATTGTGATAAATTGTCAAATTGAAATATCATTTCAGTAATTTTTTAAAATAAAAAACTAAATCAGTGATTTCTGATCAACCAAATCAATTTTAATTTTGATACAATTGAAGCGGCTTAGCCGATCATCATGTTTTAATTTTGAAATGTCTAAGTCGATGGTAGGTAATTAAGATGTTTGTTTTTTAAATAAAGAGTCGTAGCAATATTTACATTGTATCACACCAAAATAATAAAACCTACGATCTACATTATTCAAAATAGGTATGTGCATCAATATTAAAAGGTTGACCTACATGAGTATCCACCACACACCACGAATGCTGTTGTGTGGTCTTGACTCTCAACCCCATCTTGAATGAAATACCACCTTTGAGAAAAATATCTTACTTGTACTACAAACCCACTAAATAAAATTGCAAAATAGGTATGTGCATCAATATTCTAATATGATTGGACCGATTGGTATTAATATGCCATATGTCCCATAGACAAAGAACATGAAATACATGTTTTAATAATGCACAATCCTACTTCAAGCACAAAAAAGTTTAAGTTATTTTATTTGAATCCTCTTAATAATCTAAATTGACTCATATAACTTGATATATGTGATTGTATGACTTTTATTAAAAATTATAATTAATTGATGTGACATATATAATATGTGAGAAAGGGAAAATCCAAAGAGTAGCACCCTTCATTTATTTTAGCTATCGTTTTTTATACCCATAATAACTAATTAAAATTCTCTTTCACTACGAAATCTCATCAAATATCTTAACCATTTATAAAATTAAATAAAGGGCGGAATATATTTTCTACACTTTTTAAGATAAAAAAAATCTCTCTATAGTTACCTTATGCACACATATAGCAAATATATATATATATATATATATACTAGCATCGTATTCGCGCAATGCTGCGAAGCCGAATAGTTTTTGTTTTGTAATATGTCGCTTTAAAAAATGTAATTATATGTTATTCGCAAAATTTAATGTCACAAAAAAATTTCTTTAGCAACATGTCCCATTTTTTTCAATTTTTCTTTTATTTGCATAAACTATTTTATTAATTTTAAAAATAAAATCTAAAAGACATTAAAATAAGAAAAAAATCATATTTGTGAAATAAGGATAGAGAAGTTAATAAGATATTAGAAATTGTGTTGTTATGGGTATATATTTATGTTTGTGTGAGAGTATATTTTAATTCATTAAAAAGTTAAAGTAAATTAAGAGAGAGATTGAAATGGTTAATGATTGAGAAGTCTTAAAATTAAGGAGCAGAGAGAGTGTTAAATGCTTTATATAGTAGTATATATATATATATAGGGATGAGATCAAATAAAAAGAAAATTAAAGTAAAAAGTGTAAAAGGGATGATTATTTGATTATTTTTCGGTATATATATATATCAACTGATAATCGTTAGTTCATCATCTTTATTGATTAAAACTAGTTCTTCGCCAATTTCTTTTTTATTTCAAATACAGATTTTGAAAACAAAATTTTGAAATAATTTGTTGATGAACAAAATGCTTTCATCTAAAAAGTGATGAATATGTTGGATTCATCAAAAAGAAATTGATGAAGAACTAGTTTTAATCAATAAAGATGATGAACTAACGATTATCAGTTGATATATATACCTAAAAATGATGAAATAATCATCCATTTTACCCTTTTTACTTTAATTTTCTTTTTACTTGATCTCTACCATATATATATATATATATATATATATATATCTACTATATTAATTAGATTCGTAAATACCATTTTTATAACTAAAGCTTCTATAATAAATAATGTTTAAAAAAGTCAAGTTAATTCAAATTAATTTTCAGCATATATGATATTAAATACAAATTAAAAATTAAATAAAAAGGATCTTTATAAAAATAATAGTTTGAATATATTATCATATAATTTAAGTATTAGAAATTTTATAGAAATTTCTAGAAATTTTATAGAAATTTTCATATTTTTTCAAATGACTCGAGTAATCAAAACAAAAGGTTTATTATATAATATATTTAATATTCTTTTTGTTTCTTATTTTATTATTTTTTAAAATTAATAAAAGAGTTGTAAAGAAAAGAGAAATAAAAGAAATGGAAACATGAGAAAGAAAATAGATACAATTCGAACGAAAATTGTTCGATATTATAATGTGTGATATAATAGTCTTGCGTTATTAAAAATAAACATGTTATCGAGTAGGAATTATTTCTAGCCGTCGCATTGCGCGGGTACTGTGCTAGTATATATATATATGGAGCGGTTCAAACGATAACTAATTTTCGTACGCGAACTACGAGAACGATTTCTTGCCAATCATTTAATTTTCAGTCTTTTTTATTTATTTTAAATGGGAAAGGTAGTATAAACATTTTTACATTACCTCCCATTTTCTAAAACTACTATATCTATCAAAAGAAAAGGTATTAAATTACGAAAATTATACAAAATTAACGAGAAAATTGTGCTCTTTAATTTGAGACCGATCTTGATATATTTTTTTCGAAAAAAAATTCACGTTTGCTGAGATTTTTTTTACACAGCTCTCGACATATGCACAGGTGCAAAATTTGCACATGTGCATATCTACATGAAAAAACTAGGTGAATTAGTGCATATGCATAAGTGCAAAATTTGTACACGTGCACATGTCGAGCTGTGCTGAAAAAAAACCCAGCAAACACAAAAAAAGAATTTTAAAAAAATATATCAAGATCGGTCTCAAATTAAAGAGCATAATTTTTACGTTAATTTGGTATAATTTTTGTAATTTAACACCTTTGCGATTGATGTATATATATTATTTTAAAATTTGTGGGGGTAATGTAAAAATGCAAATTGCCCTTAATTAATTAAGGATAAGTTTGATTATGTTAAGTTTATCTATTAACAACTCTTTAATCTGGACCCTTCATCTTTTTGATCAATGGCTATAATTGGTTCACGCAATTCTCGTACGAAAAATAGTTCTCGTTTGAATCATCCCATATATATATATACACTATATTATAAAGTATTTAGTCATTTTGCTTAAATTTTTAAAATTTAAGTGTTATGAAATTATTAATTTACCCCTCATATAAACTAAATTGAGTAACTACTAGATATAGGTAATAAGATTCTTTTATTTCATTTTAATAACTAAACTTTACATATTTAAGAAAATCAAAGTCAATACAATTTTTTTGAAAGTCAAAGCCAATACAAATTAACTTAATTATTAAAAAATATTTTCATAACCTTTTTTTTCAATTATGAAGAAAAAAAGTAAAGGAAACGCAAAAAAGATAAAGAACACCAAACACAATTTATTCACTGTCACCGTATTATATACTCCCTACGTCTTGAATACAAATGAACTTAATTATTATGCCATATGTCCCATAGACAAAGAACATGAAATACATGTTTTAATAATACACAATCCCACTTCAAGCACAAAAAAGTTAAGTGATTTATTTCAATCCTCTTCGTAATCTAAATTGACCCATATAACTTGATATATATGATTTTATAACTTGTATTGAAAACTATAATTAATTAATATGATATATCTAGTATGTGAAAAAGAGAAAATCCAAAGAGTAGCACCCTTCATTTATTTTAGCTATCATTTTTTATACCGATAATAATTAATTAAAATTCTCTTTCACTACGAAATCTCATCAAATATCTTAACCATTTATAAAATTAAATAAAGGGTGGAATATATTTTCTACACCTTTTAAAATAAAAAAAAATCTCTCTAATTCCACCTTATGCACACATGTAGCAAATATTTGTTATTTGAATATCTTACACAACAGATATGTTGTGTGTTGCGTGCGTGTGTATAGACAAGTAATTAATTATATGATGTGTGTATATATATATATAGCGGTTTCAACGAGAACTATTTTTCACACGATAACTGAGAGAACGATTACTAGCCAATAATTTAATTTCCTGTTTTTTTTATTTTAAATGGGAAATTAAATTTTTCTAAAACTACTTTATCTATCAAACGAAAAGGTATTAAATTACAAAAATTATACCAAATTAACGAGAAAAATATGCTCTTTAATTTGAGAACGATCTTGATATATTTTTTCGGAAAAAAAATTCACGTTTGCTGTGGTTTTTTTTACACAGCTCTGGAATATGCACATGTGCATATCTACATTAGTGCTGAAAAAACTAGGTGAATTTGTGAATATGCACATATGCAAAATTTGCAGATGTGCACATGTCGTGCTGTGCTGGAAAAAAAACCCAGCAAACACAAAAAAAGAATTTTGAAAAAATATATCAAGATCGGTATCAAATTAAAGAGCATAATTTTCTCGTTAATTTGGTATAATTTTTGTAATTTAACACCTTTGCGATTGATGTATATATTAGTTTAAAAAATATGGGGGTAATGTAAAAATGTTCAAATTGTCCTTAATTAATTAACGATAAGTTTGATTAGTTTAAGGTTATCCATTGACAACCCTTTAATCTTGGACCCTCTATCTTTTTGATCAATGGCTATAACTGGTTTACACCGTTCTCGTACGAAAAACAGTTCTCGTTTGAACCGTCTCCTATATATATACACACTATATTATAAAGTATTTATTCCTTATACTTAAACTTTTAAATTTTAAGTGTTTTGAAATTACTAATTTACCCTTCATATAAACTAAATTGAGTAAACTACTAGATATAGTTAATAAGATTCTTATATTCCATTTTAATAACTAAACTTTACATATTTCAGAAAATCAAAGTCAATTCAATTTTTTTGAAAGTTAAAGCCAATACAAATTAACTTAATTATTAAAAAAATATTTTCATAACCTTTTTTTTTTCAATTATGGAGAAAAAAAGTAAACGAAATGGAAAAAAGATAAAGAAAACCAAACGAAGTTTATTCGCTGTCACCGTATTATATACTCCCTACGTCTTGAATACAAATTAACTTAATTATTAAAAAATATTTTCATAACCTTTTTTTCAATTAAGGAGAACAAAAAAGTAAAGGAAATGGAAAAATGATAAAGAAAATAGACAAGTCAGCAAACGAAAATTATTCGCTGTGTCACCGTATTACATGAATACCATACTCCATGCATCTTGAAAACAGACATGTTAACGAGTAGAAATTATTCGTTGCCGCCGTATTGCGCATGTATCATGCTAGTGTGTGTGTGTGTGTGTGTGTGTATATATATATATATATATATATATATATATATATATATATATATATATAGGCAGTATCAAATGAGAACACCTTTTAAAATGAAAACTTTAAGGACAGTTTATAGCTTTTGGATGATCTTTATTTAATTGCTAATATTAAACTTGGTTTAATTAAGGTATGTTTATTTTTAACTATTTAGTTTAATTAAAATATGTTGAGTTTATAGCCCTTATTTATCTAATTAAATAAGTGACCTACATGTGTTCTCAACATTCTCTATTTTATATATATATATATATATATATATATATATATATATAGGGTAAGTATCAAATGAGAACAGTTCTTAAAATAGGAATGCTAGTAACACTGCATCTTGTCTATAAAATCACCGTATCCAACTTTAAATCATTACATCTAATCTAAAAATCATGGAGTTCTCTTAAAACTAGTCCATCGTGCGTGAATTAATCAGTGGATTCTCATTTAAGAACCAATGCATCTGCTCTAAAAACTATTGCATCTAGCATAAAATAATTGCATCTTGTCTAAAAACACTTCATCTAATCTTTGCACACACAATAATAATAATAATAATAATAATAATAATAATAATAATAATAATAATAATAACAACAACAACAACAATAATAACAACAATAACAACAACAACAAAATAATAATAATAATAATAATAATAATAATAATAATAATAATAACAATAATAATAAATATATATGCAACACGTCGTTCGCAATTGATCAGTGGACTATATATATAGGGTGCGGTTGAAACGAGAACTGTTTTTCGTACGAGAACCGCAAGACCCATTTCTAGTCAATCATTTATTTTCTTGTCTTTTTTATTTAAATTAAAGGGGAAATGGTAGTATGGACATTTTTACATTACCCCCCATTTTCTAAAACTAATATATCTATCAAACAAAAAGATGTTAAATTACAAAAATTAAACCAAATTAACGAGAAAATTGTGCTCTTTAATTTGAGACTGATCTTGTAATATTTTTTCGAAGAAAAAAATTCACGCTTGTAGGGTTCTTTTTACACAGCTCTCGACATATGCACATGTGCATATCTACATCCGTGCTGAAAAACTTAGTGAATTTGTGCATTTGCACAAGTGCATATATTTGCACACGTGTAAATTTGCACATGTGCAAATGTCGAGCTGTACTGAAAAAAACCCAGCAAACACAAAAAAAAAAAAATTTGAGAAAATATATCAAGATCGGTCTCAAATTAAAGAGCATAATTTTCTCGTTAATTTGATATAGTTTTTGTAATTACACACCTTTTTGATTAATGTATATATTAGTTTAAAAATATGGGGGTAATGTAAAAATGTCCAAATTGCCCTTAATTAATTAAAGATAAGTTTGATTAGTTTAAGGTTATCCATTAACAACTCTTTAATATGTACCCTCCATCTTTTTTATCAACGGCTATAATTGGTTATCACAGTTCTCGTACGAAAAACAGTTCTCGTTTGAATCGTCCCATATATATGTATATATATATATAATGAAAAGTTCATTTGAGAACGGTTTTTATTGCGAGAACCGCAAGAACCAATCTTAGCCCTCCAATTCCCCCTCTTTCAATTAGATTGCTCACCCATGAATTCCTTATATATATATATATATAGAGAGAGAGAGAGAGAGAGTTTTATGCGAGAAGCTTCATTTTTGTGAGAAATGCGAGAAGTGTTTTTCACCCTTAGATTGTTTGATCAATGTTATAAATAGTTATGATATTATAGTAATTAATTGGATATTATAGGTTATTAAAATATTACGCAAAAGGGCATTATAGTAATTTTACCTCCATTAAATCTCATGCCTAATTTATTAACTTGCCTTACTTAGTTCTTTACCTCTCTTGTTAGGTAGAGACGTCAAAAAACCCTATATTAACTTGCCTTAATTTATTAACTTGCCTCCATTAAATCTATAAGTTGCAGGCGATATTTAACACAACCATCTAAATATATCTCAACACCATCCATCTCCTTCGTTAGCCATCTCCACAGTCGCACCATTTTCTATCAACTTTAACAACATTTACCGGTTATCTTTCCGGTAATCAAATCTCGGGTCATCGTTGCTGCCGCCCCATTGCTGCCTTCCATCGTTAGTGGGCATCTCACCACCACTGCCTTCCGTTGTCGCCTCCCTCAACGCCATCGTCTCCTCCCTCAACGCTACCGCGCGCCACCGCCGCATACACTCAAAGCCATGGGGATCAGATCAAGGTCAATCACCCTGAAGTCACTCGCTGGTGTGTAATTTATACTATATTATAAAGCATTTATGCATTTTGTTTAATCTCTTAAATTTTAAGTCTTTTGAAATTACTAAATTACCCCTCATATAAACTAAATGGAAACTATTATATAAAGTAACTATTAAATAGAGTTAATAAGAATCTTATATTCTATTTTAATAACTAAACCTTCCATATTTAAAAAATTCAAATAAATTAACTTAATTATTAAAAAAACTTTCATAATCAAAACTTTTATATTAAATATTATATCATGTAATAAATATTTTAACATAATTATCAGTAAATGTGCACAAGTAGAACTCATAAATCTAAATAATCTATAATAAGAATTTATAAACATATATTTTTAAAATTTTTAAATAGCTCATATAATTAATAGTTTCAAATTAGTTAACTATTTTCTTAATCTCTTAATTTTAAATAGTTTCAAATTACTAATTTACACTCAGTATTTTTATGCAATTTAACTTATTTTATAAGTAAAGACCTTTTTTTCTTATGTAATTGTTCTCAAAGTTTATTTAAAAATAATAATAGAGTTGATTAAGAACAAGAAAATAAAGAAAATAGACATGTTACCAATGTAAAATTATTCGTTGTCACCGTATTACGTAAATTCCCAAAATGAACAAGTTATCGAGTAAAAACTATTTGATTCCGTCGCATTGCACGGGCACCATGCTAGTATAAAGATAATAAAGAAATACAAGACATCTTCATCGACCTCAATTTTCAATTATTTGAATGGTTTGGCTATCGAACAGGTCTACAAATAATTTGAATAGTTTCTTGTTTTTTAAAGGCAGGTGCTTGAGACGTGATGATTATTTGGGTTCATTATTTTAAGTTTTTGTGTATGATAACTATTTATTATCCGTTAATGATTTTCTTTTTTCATTGTTCGGTGATGAATACTAATTAATTATAAGAACTTTGGTAATCTTGTTTGGTGTGTTATAGGTTCACGAATGAATATTTGTTATCCGTTATTAATTTTCTTTTTTCATTATTCAGTGTATTATGTGATCACGAATGAAATATTTGTTATTTTAGGAAAAAAATTTGGTATATTGTATGTAAAATGTTCACTAGTGAATTTTGAATTATACGGTTTAAAAAGTTTATTAATAGTTTTGATAGCTATTGGCGAGGATATGTTCACTAATGAAGACCATATACATAAAGAAAAGTTTGTAAATTGTAGATTGTGTTCGGTAGTGAATACAATATATTAATAATAAAGTACAAGTAAATCTAAAAATCTAGAAAAAAAACTAATTAGAGAAAAAAAATTAATTAAAGAGGTGAGAGAAAATATTTTTATTTACTAATTTACCCTTTTAAATTAAATAAAAAAAATTAATTATGATTAATGTGAACCACAGGATCAAAAACCAATCAATGGCTGAAATTGCTTCTCGTACTTCTCGCAAAAAACACTCTCCTCGCATGAAACTTCCCCTATATATATATATATATATATATATATATATATATATATATATATATATATATATGCAAAAGTTCAAACGAGAACTGTTTTTCGTACGAGAACCGCGAAAATCAATCTTAGCCGTCCAATTCTTCCCCCTTCAATTGAATTGCCCACCCAAGAATTCCTTTCATACACCTTGCCACACACAATCCCTCCACGCTCTTCATCGATGAATTCTATTATCCAAAATGAACGTCTAAGATTGGTTCTCGTAGTTCTCGTTTGAACCCTCTCCTATATATATAGTGAAAAATTCATTTGAGAACCGTTCTTATTGTGAGAACCACGAGAACCAATCTTAGCCGTCCAATTTCTCCTCCTTCAATTGGATTGCCCACCCATGAATTCCTTACATGCACCCTGTCACACCCAATCCCCCCACGTTCATTATCTAAAATGAACGGCTAAGATTGGTTCTCGCGGTTCTCTCAATAAAAACGATTCTCAAATGAATCTTCCCCTATATATATAAAGAGATATATTAACGTTCGTATCGTGCGCACACCACTACTACTGTTCGTATTAGATCCTCTATATATAGAGGCATGATCGAATGAGAACACCTTTCAATGTGAGAACTTGGAGAACAGTTTATAACATTGGATGATCTTTATTTAATGGCTAATATTAATTTTGGTTAATTAAGGTATGTTGAATTTTAATAATTTGGTTTAATTAAGGTTTGTTGATCTCTTATTTAATTAATTAAATGATTAACCTACAAGTGTTCACACTGTTCTCTATTTAACATGTGTTCTCACCGGATCCCTCCTATATATATATATATTTATTATGAGAACCGTGAGAACCAACCTTAGTCGTTCAATTGGTAAGTGAAATTCATGGATAAAGAGTGTGAGAGGGATTGAGTGTGGCAAAGTGCATGTAAGGAATTCATGGGTTGGGCAATCCAATTGAAGGAGGGGAATTGGATGACTAAGATTGATTCTCGTGGTTTTCGCAATAAAAACGGTTCTCAAATGAACTTTTCACTATATATATATATATATAAAGTAGAGAACGATAAGAATACTTGTAGGCCAATCATTTAATTAGATAAACTAGTTTAACACCTCGTGTATGAATACAGAGATTATTACAGTTAATTTTAAATGTTTCTATATTAAAAAACAATCGTAAAGCATATAAAATGTATAATTAAACAATTCTATATTAGAAAACAATTGTAAAGCATATAAAAAGTATAATTAAACAAATAATACCTTGTGTATAAATACACATATCTATAACAAATACCCCGTGTAAAATAGTATCATGAAATAAATAACAAATCACAATAAAAAACAAATATAAAAAGAAAAAAGGTACATGAAATGATATGTTATAATACTATTTTCAAAATGATTCCCAAAATAAAATAGTATGACGAATCGAATAATGAAAATTCAATGTATTAATTTATTTAAATTGGTCTACGTGTTTACATAAATAAAAAAATATATATTTACTAAATGATTTGAATATATTTTAGTCTTAACAAATTAAATCAGCTAAAAATAAAATTTTGAACAACATGCAAGGCTTAAGGTTATTGACATAGAAACAACTAATTCTAAGGCATTTGAGAAAATAAATATATATAATAATAATAAAAAAATCTTAAAATAGGATAATAACATCATAATCCTATTCTTTTAATATATATTAAGGATTAAGGATAAGGATTAAGGATTAAGGATTAAGGATTAAGGATAAAGGATTTGTTTTCAGTTTAATTGTTATTTTGATTTGAAAGTGAGTAAAATACTAAGGCTCGCCCATGCATTAAATTGCAGACTTAGCTTTATCCTTGAATTTTAATATATGGTGGTGTCAAAACTATTGAGCACATGCATTTTAATTTTTTACTCGGTGGATAAATTTCATCATCATCATCATCGTCGTCGTCATCATCGTCATTGTCATCATCGTCCTCGTCCTCGTCCTCGTCCTCGTCATCATCATAATCTTCATCGTCGTCAATCGTCGTCGTCGTCGTCGTCATCATCATCATCATCATCATCATCATCATCATCATCATCATCATCATCATCATCATCATGTTTATGTAGGTGAAGATAAGAAGCGGTCTTTTTTATAAGATGTAGTTGCTTTAGGCTAGATGTATTGCTTTCTAAATTAAGAAACCATTAAAGACTTAACCAAGATAAACTAGTTTTAAGAGGATTTTATGTTTTTTTCGAGATGCGGTTATCAATGGTTGAAGGATTCAATAGTTTCTTATTTAAAAACCATTACATCTAATATAAAATTATTGCATCTTATCTAAAAACACTGCATTTGGATGCCGCCATCCACCTTCAATCCCTTTGCCGCCGTCCAAAAATTACTTTCTTAGCGTTCGGAATCGATCCCTACCCTATATATTAAAATACAAATACTACAAAGAGCCTTAAAATACAAACGATACAAACAATGCATCTCATCTACAAAATCATTGCATCTCATCTACTACAATATAGACTTGTAACGCCCCAAATTATAAAATTGATCATTTTGATAAAAACTTACAAAATAATTTACATTCTGGAATCTTACATAAAGCGGAAGCGTAACTATTTCAAAAGTATTCATCAAAAACTACACACATGAAAGAACTACGAGTTTTAACACCAAAAACTTCTTTTATACAACCAGGCGTTCATTTTCTTAACAAATTCAGTTAAACCGGAGCTTTGCCTTTGCCTTGGTTGTGTACTGCAAAACACATAAAATAATATCTGATAAGCTACGAGAGCTTAGTGAGTAAACTAGACTGCAAATTATATAAACACATGAACATAACCACATTCTGAATATCGCCAACCACTGGTTCTAGACCCAGGGTAGCAAACTGAGCCACAGTACTGCGTTATTTTTGAGTTACCACTACACAAATTAAGCAGCATGCTTTATAACACATAAAATGAATACATATAAGTATTCCTTGTAATAACACCATTATGCACATATGGAAAATAGTCTAGAAGACTCACCTTGTAAGCTGAAGTATAATAATCTAATCTACAGAAGATAGAGGTTCACGTACATGTCCCCAACTAGTCTCTACAGTTATAGTATTGATATTGTATTAAACACATGTTGAAACTGATGTTAGAAAACTGAACAGGACACGCCCGTGCCTTATCATAGGCACACCCGTACCCTACCTAGGTACAACCGTGCCTAGCATTTGATCCGACTTTCTTATCCGATTACTGATCCGACCTTTCTATCCGACTTATTTCTTCAAAGTTCGCACGACAAAAGTGTCATGCCCGAGGCACGCCCGGACCCTATGAACTTATGGCGGTCACGACCGCAAGGCACGCCCGTACCCTTTATAGGCACGCCCGTGCCTCGTGTATTCTAAACCAGTACAGTCCGATGACTTGCTGTTTTTCCGGCCAAAACCCATAAAAACTCATTCTAATCAATATTTTGACATCTTGGGGATGTTTTCCAACATCCCTAAGAGTTCAAAACACCCAATATCTCATAATAACATGTTTTGATTATTGTTTTAACCATTTGATTCATATAAACCCATTAAAAGCTTGAAAACTATCCGACCAAACATACCTTAAGTACACAAGGTTGAAGATGATGATAAAGATAACTCAATCTCTGCTTTCTTTTGTCCAAAACTCCAGAAATTCAAAGATCAAAACTTGAAGTTGAGAGAAACGGTTGTTGCAGTAAGTTGAAATGAAGTAATTGACTCTAAAAAGTCAATTACAAGTATATATATACATAAGTTTCCCATAATGACAATAATAGTCCATTGACTATTCTATTTAAAATTTAACAGCTTTGGTCCTTCTAGTTAACATCCATACTTTAATAATTATAATCACTTATAACACATTTATTTTCTGGATGTTACAAGACTCCATTTAAACTAGTGCACCTCTCTAATTTAAAAACCACTACATCTTCTTTAAGGTCGTTGCATTTGGCTTAAAATCGATACATCTAAAACCTAACACATTCCTATTTTATATAAAATTATCATTTTATACCGAATAAGTTTTTTAAACATGTTAATATTTCCATATGTAAAATGAGACGATAATAACGAACGTGGTGTCATGATGATTGTGACCTAAATAGCTAAGTAATAATCTCATAAATTTCTCTAACTAAAATCTATAAGCAAAGGAAGAGATATATCAAGGTGCTGCAAATGGAGAAATAAATCCCACCGCAATATTCGTCTAACTCAAAGGCATAAATGAACTCTATCCGCACATTCACAATCTAATTTTCGTTTGCATTCGATCCCTACCATATATATATATATATATATATATATATATATATATATATATATATATATATATATATATGGGTTTTGTTCAAAATAGTCATTATTAAAACTATAGTCCCGAGGGACAATTTTTAGCTATTAGATTTCAAGATCAATGGTTTAGATTTAATCTTAGATAATAATTAAAATTGATATAAGGAAGGACAATTCTGACTTTTTGCATATTGGTCCCCACTTTCTCTTTCCTCTAATTTATTTAAAATTAATTATCTCACAAACCGTTAATCGTTAGACGAAATTAATTATACCGTTGCGATCCTCGTGTTCCCCTCTTTTATTAGAGAGGTCACTTGATATACACTTCATTTTGTTATGTTGGACTTAAATTTTATTAATTTATAATCACATGTGATTCATAACAATATTACATGTGTTGTTTTATTAATTTTTTTATCTTCTTAAATTGTATATCATTTAACATTTATTAATTTTGAATGTTTGCTTAAATAAATCAACGTTTGCGTAAAACTGTTTATACATGTATGTACATATTCAATTTCACCCAATCCAATTGCATTGTCTACCCATGAATTCATATATTGTGTACTAGCAACACCCTATCCCCTCTATCAAAGGTCCAGATGTGTTCTCCTTCGAATTTGATGTCTTTTATATTGGTTCTCGTAATAAGAATGGTTCTCATTTGAACAATTCCATATGCAATCATATATGATTGAATACCAAATCTCATGTTTTTTGGTATTCAATCACATTTGAATCTGTACAAACTCTCGTGTGATTCTGTACAAAATGACATATGATTAAATATGCAATCATATGTGATTGAATACCAAATCTTATGTTTTTGGTATTCAATCACATGTGATTCTGTACAAAATCACATGTGATTGAATACACAATCATATGTGATTGAATACGCAATCACATGTGATTGATTCTGTTATGTGAAATAAAAATGCTACATTTAATCTAATCACGTGTAATTATGTGCATGTATAAGAGATAGATAATCACATGTGTTATGAAACAACTAATAACTTAGAATCACTTTCAATTGTTGATTTTTTGTTACTAAACCATAGAACTTTGCCGGATTATCAAACACCAAACTATAATTTTATAAAGACTATATTGATCACACCTCTATGAATCACATGTGATTATACTTTAATAAAATTTAAATCCAATCTAAGAAAATGAGAATTTTTTTTGTCGAAAGTATATCAAGTGACCTCTCTAATAAAAGAGGGGAACACAAGGATCGCAACGGTATAATTCGTTTCGTCTAACGATTAACGGTTTGTGAGATAATTAATTTTAAATAAATTAGAGGAGAGAGAAAGTGGGGACCAATAGTTAAAAAGTCATAAATGCCCTCTTTCATACAAATATATCAATTTTGATTGTAATATAAGATTGAATCTGTACCATTGAATTTTAAAATCTAATGGATATAAATTGTCCCTCAGAACTATAAATTAAATTAGGACTATATTGAACATTTCTCATATATATATATATATGGGAGTGTTCGTTTGAAAACTAATTTTATTGCAAGTACCGCGAGAACTATTTGTAGCTATTAATCATAATTAATTAAAGGTTAATATTAGTTGTGGTAAACATGTAATTAGTTAAAAACACAGGTGTCGTTTTCACTTTTCTAATATCCCGGAGGGGGTATTTTAGGCAATTTATTTAAATAAAGGGGAGACCATTTATCCCCACTTTCATAAAGCTATAGTATCTATCAATCACAAAGGTATTAAAATACGAAAAGTATACCAAATTAATGAGAATATTGTGCTCTTTAATATGACATTCATATATATTACTATACTTTTTCAAAGAAAAAAATTCCTTTATTTGCTGGGTTTTTTATGTGCACATAAGACTTGATTTTTTTAAGAACAGGTACATATGTGCACCATATGTACATAGGCCTGTTGAAAAAAACCGAAACCCGAAAGAACCAACTAGCCTGTTGACGGTTCGGGTATAACACAGGTTATGTTAGTCCTTTTATTTGTATATACTCCATTCCTAAAGAAGCTTTCGAAGAAAGCGACTGAAGGTGTAATATATCATTATTTTGTAAACTGTTCTGACAACATCCGAAGAAAGAAACCCGTAGTTCATCTGAAGATTAGTTCTGAAGTGAACGTCAGCTGAAGTTTGTCTTCAGTCATCAAAGGGTCTTCTGAACTGAAGATGCATCTGATAACCAGGATATTCCTGTTATGTAAAGTGCACGATCTGCGCATTCTGAAGGAGCTCGAAATGGCAATCTTGTTTTCTGTTCCTAATTAGGTGTAGAATGGTACACGTGTAAATAAATTAGATGTTCAGGATTAGTTTACTTAGCCTATAAATACCTGCTCAATTAACGAGTAAAGGTTAAGCGTTTGTTCGCTAATTTGTATTCAAGTTTGTTCTTGTTTAGTTTGTACTCGGTGCTCAAGTTTGTCCTTGTGCACTCTTTGAAGTTTGGTTATTAATATAATCTTGCTTTGAAAACTTTCGTGTGTTCGTTGCTTTAAAACTATTTTCGCACTTTGATTTTGTTCATAGTTAGGTTTATTCAGTTTCGGGAAAAACAATTGGTATGAGAGCAGGTTCTAATTTTATCTATAAATTAGTGATCTGTTCAACATGTCGAAGTTTGATTACATCGACAATGGCTCCTCTGCCAAACCACCAAAGTTTTCAATTGAACATTTTTCCAGTTGGAAAAATAGAATGCTTTTATATTTAGAAAATCTTGACTACAACTCACTTGTTGTTTTGGAGGAAGGTCCTTATGTTCCTCAAACCATCTCCATGAAGACTGGCTCTGCTGGAACCTCCATTCCCTCTCGTCCTAAACCAAGATCTCAATGGACAGAGGAGGAGAAGAAACTTGTGGGTTTGGATGCTAAAATACGAAACAGTATTGTCATTGCTTTACCTAACGAAATATTTCATACTGTTTTTAATTTGAAAACAGCAAAAGATATGTGGGAAAGCATCTGCATATCGTTCGAAGGAACTATTGAAGTTCGTGAGAACAAGAAGACAAACATCATACGCAAGTGTGAAAGTTTTTGTGCTAAAGACTCAGAGTCTCTCACCGAGGTCTACACAAGGTTCACATGTCTACTGAACGACATGACTGAAGTTGGAGTTGTTAGAGAGCAATTCCAAATACTCAACATATTTCTGGATTCCCTCCCATTTGAATGGGACACCATGTGCATGATCCTGAGAACCAATAATATGCTCAAGGACATGAACATGCGCAAGTTATATGGAATCTTGCTGAATGATGAACAGACTCGCATTCAGAAAACTGATCTGAAGAAGGCATTCAAGAAGACTCTGGCTCTGGTTGCTGAAAATCCTCAAAGAGCTAAGTACAAACAAACCGAGGACTCAGATTCTGATGATGAGTCTCAGGTCAATGAAGCTGAGGAGGAAGAAAAGTTTGACGATGAAGGTACCGAAAAAGCCTTCATCATGAAAAATTACAAAAAATTTCAGAAGTTAAAATCTGAAGGGAAGAAAAGATTTGATAAGAAGTTCTCTTCAGAGAAAAAGGGCTCATCTGGGGGGACCAAGAATGAGTGCTTCAAGTGTGGGAAGCCTGGTCATTATGCAACTGAGTGCTATGTAAAGGAGACTTCTTCAAATCCTAAGAAAGGGTTTCCTTCTAAGGCTGATAAGTATAAATCCAAATATAAAGCCCTCAAAGCCTCAAATGAAAAGAAGAAGGAAAAGGCCATGATAGCTGATGACCTGGGCTGGACTGTTTTTGAGACGTCATCAGATGAAGAAGAAGAAATAAAGTCTGGGGTAAATGTCTGGTGGCTGAAGAAATCTGTGGAACTGCACATCCTGAAATGTGTTTGATGGCCACTGAAAGCAAGTTTAGCAAAGATCTGGCTGAAGCTGAAAAACTCAGCTCAGCTGAAGGATGGAACCCCACGGTGATGTATAAGGTATCAAATTTCAAAGATTATTCAATGAATGAGAAAGATGATATGTTTGCTTATTTGTGTTCTGATCTGACAATTGCACATAACAATCAAAACAAATCTAAACAAATTATCACCAAGCTCACCTCTAATATAAATGTCATAGAGAAAGAAAATGAGCAATTTATTCAAGAGTCTTATGCCTTAAAGAATCATCTCGAATTTTTAACAACCGAACTCAAAAATGTGATAATAGATTTGCAAGACTCTAACGAAAAAGTGAAAGATCGTTTGTCGATTATTGATCTTTGGTTGAGTCCAAATAAGCTAGCATTTGAGAGTATCAATCATCAGATGGCTATTCAAAGAGAAAGAGTGGGCATAGGACACATTAAACAAGCTGCTGATTTCAGCAAAAAGTGTAAAAATGTTGATGAAATGATTTTTAATGACATTAGAAATCAAAATCTGCTCAAAAAGAGATTTACCAAATCTGAAGTTATTAATCCAAGTTTTTCCAGAACGAACAAATTATGAAATTAGAAATCTTCAACTTCCTACTGAGTATGATACATCTTCCAATGAAACTACTGAACCAATCACGGAAATACCCACTACATCAAGCCCTACCAAAACCCATCCTGAAGTTATACCTGTAACCCCATCTGAAGCCCAACCCATAATCAAGACTGAAACCTGTACTGATTCAGTTGATGAAATATCTTCTGAAATCAAAATAGCTGGGTCATCCAACTCAAGCTTTCTTCCTGAAGCCAGTGTTTTCTATAACATTATTATTCCCATGGTTTCATTAACTGAAGAATCATCAGTTGAAATCTTACCATCCAAAGCTGAAAATTCAAAATCCTTCAAAGTCAAAACTGATGAGGAAACCTTTGCTCTGCCCGTATCCAAACTCAAAGAAGTTAAGGATTCTCTTTTCAAAGTGTTAAAATTAATCGGTTAAAAAGAGAAGAAAAATAAAAAGATTAAGGCAAAGAACTCAAAATCCCCTCGGAAATGTTACAAATGCGGAGTAAGAGGTCATGAAGCTACTTCGTGTTCTAATGAAAACAAGACCTCGAGTCAATCTTTTAAGAAGTGTGTTTTGGAGCCCAGTAAAGTTTGGGCTCTTCAAATGAACTAATCTCTTTGATCATCTGTGTAGGGCGGTTAGTATGATAACACTTGGTACCTTGACAGTGGATGCTCAAGGCACATGACCAGATGTAAGTCCCTACTGAATGGGGTTCAAGAAGCTAATGGCCCCAAGGTCACTTTTAGTGGAGGAAAATGTGGCAAAACTGATGGCTATGGCTATCTTAACCAAGGTTCAGTCAACATCAAGAATGTTGCCCATGTGACAGGACTTGAACACAATCTGATCAGCATCAGTCAGTTGTGTGATGTAGATTATGAAGTACATTTTAAGAAGACCAAAGGTTCAATCTTTAACAAGAAAGGAAAATAGGTCTTACAAGCAAAAAGGCAAGGAAACATGTATGTTGTTGATTTCAATTCTGCTACCTCTAAAAAGGATGCTTGCTTCTTTTCTAAAGCTGATTAAAAGGTTAACTGGTTATGGCACAAAAGGCTTTCTCATTTCAACTTCAAAAACATCAACAAACTCTCTAAGCTTAAGCTTACCAGAGGTCTACTGTCAGTTCGGTTTCAGAAAGACAAGTTGTGTCATGCATGTGAGAAGGGAAAACAAAAGAAATCAGCCTTTAAATCAAAACATTGCAACCAAGTTAACTCCGCATTTCATCTCATACATATGGATCTTTTTGGTCCTGTAAGTTCTCCAAGCATGGGAGGTAAGAAGTATACTCTGGTTGTAATTGATGAATACACTAGGTTTACATGGGTATTCTTCTTGCGTAACAAAAGTGACACTGCTGAAGTTCTGATGAGCTTCATTCGTCGTGTTCAAAGACAGTTTGACACACATATTAAACAGCTTCGCAGTGATCATGGGACAGAGTTCAGAAACTCTACCCTCCAAGATTTTTGTGACGAAAATGGCATCATCCAAAACTTCTCAGCTCCATATACCCCTCAACAAAATGGGGTAGCTGAAAGAAGAAACAGGACCTTAATTGAAGCAGCTAGAATGATGCTAGCTGAAGCCTCTCTGAAAGGCCATTTCTGGGCTGAAGCTGTTAATGTTGCGTGCTATACACAGAACAGGTCCATCATTGTAAAGCGCCATAGTAAAACTCCCTACGAGTTACTCTATCTGAAGTCACCCAATGTCGGATACTTCAAAGTCTTTGGAAGTACATGCTTCATCCTAAACACCATAGATCAGAAAAGCAAGTTTGATCCTAAAGGAGAACAAGGAGTGTTCTTAGGCTATTTTGATATCTCTAAAGCATATCGAGTTTTTCTTCCCAAAAGAACTCTGTTGTTGAAACAATAAATGTTACCTTTGATGAGTTTAATGCGGAGTCAACCTCCAATCGTATCGATCAAATCGTGTCTGATGAATTTGATGCTCTTTTACAAGAGTCATTTAATGATGATTTGGATGACTACTCACAGGAGGTAAATACTGACAATGACATTGTTTCTGTTAATGTGAATCAGGTCACTGAATATCTCTTGGAAACAAATAATCTCTCTGCTGATGACCATCAGGATCAACCACAACGAGTCACAAAATGGACTCGAGCTCATCCAATCACTAATGTAATTGGTGATCCAACCACTGGTGTGTAAACCCGAAATGCAACCACGTCTGCTTTCTGCATGTTCTCTGAATTTATATCACAAGTCGAGCCAAAGAAAGTTGATGAAGCTCTGAAGGATCCTAACTGGGTAGTCGCTATGCAAGACGAGCTTAATGAGTTTGAATGGAACAAAGTGTGGACGTTGATTGACCCACCTGAATACAATTCTATCATTGGCACAAAATGGGTCTTCAGAAACAAACGTGATGAAACCGGGTCAGTTGTGAGAAATAAGGCTAGACTAGTTGCAAAAGGCTATTGTCAAGAGGAAGAGATAGATTTGTTGGAATATGCCCGCTGACACGAACAAGTTAATAGCACTGCTGATAAAGTATAGGCCTATTGGGTCACACACCAAGTATTGATTCCGACAACACGATCAAGCAAAAGAGAGGAAAAGGCCAAAATGGGTTTTGGCAGCATGGTACACGGGCCGTGTCCAGCCCAACTAGCACGGGGCGTTTTGGCCCAAGAAGAGACCGTGTGCTTTGGGCCTACATGGCCGTGTAGATGAACACGGGCCGTGTTGGGTCTGTTAGACACGAGCTAGCTTGGCCCAATTGAGGCCGTGGGCTTTGGGCCTACACGGCCGTGTTGACCAACACGGGCCGTGTACAGATGCTGTAACAGCAGAATTGATTGGTTTTAAAGCTCATTTTAATGGGATTAAGTATTCATTCAGTTTGGGCAGTTCAAGGATCACGAATTCTCTGTGTTCTTGGGAGTTGAATGGCTATGAAGAACATATGAAGAATATACACACTTTCTCTCTAGAGTTCATACACTTTGTGATCAAGGTTTGATGCACAAAGGTGTTAGACATACTTTAATCTTGTTGTGTTGGTGGTAACACCAACTTGCTAGCATTTGGGAATCAACACAACTTGGGGTGGACTTCACTAGAGAAATCCTAGCTTGGATTTTGAAGCTTGACTTGCTTGATTCTTGAAGCTTGACAAGAGGGAGATTGTGGTATATGCATAGTGGTACATTTCTATCCATCTTGTTCTTTTATTTTAGTTGCAATTTCATGTCTAGATATTGGTCCATGGCATGTGTGTTTGTTTGGCTAGTTTAGTTTTGTATTGTATCTTGCTTCTGTTGCTACTCGTTTATGCCAAACAAATACCTTCAAGATTATGATGAAACATTTGCTCCTGTTGCTCGTTTGGAGGCAATACGTATGTTTCCGCCTTCAAGGGATTCAAGGTCTTCCAGATGGACGTCAAAAGCGCCTTTCTGAATGGGGAACTTCAAGAAGAAGTATTTGTTCAACAACCCCCTGGATTCGAAAATCCCAAATTTCCACACCACGTTTATAAGCTCGACAAAGCCCTTTATGGACTGAAACAGGCTCCACGTGCCTGGTATGATACTTTGTCCACTCATCTTTTGAAAAATGGATTTTAAAGAGGGAACATCGATAAAACTCTATTTCAGTGTAGAGAAAAAGGTGAACTCATTATAGTTCAGATTTATGTCGATGATATTATATTTGGCTTTACTGACAATTGCTTATGCAAGAAATTTGAGAAAATAATGTCAGAAAAGTTCAAAATGAGCATGATGGGAGAACTGAACTTCTTCCTTGGGCTTCGGATAAAGCAATCTGACTAAGGCATCTTTATTAATCAAGGGAAGTACGTTAAAGACTTACTCAAGAAATTCAACTTTTCAGACTCTTCCCCAATGAAGACTCCCATTGTTCCAAAGACCAAGCTTACGGCTGATCCAAACGGGAAATCAGTTGATCTTCCTACCTTCAGAGGAATGATAGGATCCTTACTATATCTGACAGCCAGTCGCCCTGATATAATGTTCTCCACATGTCTATGTGCAAGATTTTAGGCGAACCCAAAAGAGTCACATCTGACGGTTGTCAGACGTATTTTCAGATACTTGAAAGATACTCCTGAACTTGCGCTATGGTACTCCAGAGACTCCGGCTTCGAATTAATTGGATTTTCAGATTCAGACTATGCCGGATGTCAGATTGATAGGAAGAGTACTACAGGTGGATGTCAGTTACTGGGTGGAAAACTAGTGAGTTGGCAAAGCAAGAAGCAGAACTCCATTTCTCTATCCACTGCTGAAGCTGAATACATTTTAGCTGGGAGTTGTTGTGCACAAGTTTTATGGATGCAACATCAGCTTGCTGACTATGGCATCTCCTTTCAGCGAACTCCCATATATTGTGATAACACAAGTGCTATTGCCATCTCCAATAATCCTGTACTTCATTCTCGCACAAAGCACATTGATGTTTGTCATCACTTTATTCGCGATCACATAGCCAAAAACGAAATTGAGCTTCGGTTCATCTCCATTGAACATCAGCTGGCTGACATCTTCACAAAAGCCTTAGATGAACACTGGTTCAATCAGCTGATTGCAGAAATAGGAATGCTAAATCCTTCCACAATCTAGCTATTTTAGGTAAGTTTGATTGCTACTGTTCATTCTTTCTTATCACATTTAATGCCAGCCACCCTAATAGCTAAGCTTGAATAATTACTTTTATCCCGCCTCTCTCTGACTGTCAAATCACCTCTAAAGCGTAATCATGAGTAAATTTATTTATAAACAGCCCAAGATTTTCTTTCCTTTTTCATCTTCTGCAAATCAAAATCCGATTCAAAGAAAATCTTTCCCTCTTTCAACAACTCATGGAATTTACAATTACCTTCGTTTTCTTCCTAGTATGCTATGTCATCACTGTTTGCATCCTTGATGAAGGGATTGGAATAGAAGTTTCATCTCAAATATTTGTGTTATCTTAAAGATGAATGTATTTTTTTTGGCAGTCTATGTATATCGTGATTAACTTCATGTAATCATCTTTTGTTAATATATGGAATTAGTAATTTCCAAGCTTAACTATTATTCTTGTTGGCATTGTGTTCTTCTTTATTTTATTTCTCTTTACTTCATTTCTTTTGTGTGTCAAGAGAAAATTTTCAAATGCAAAGTTTGGATAATTTTTGTTCCTTTGTATTGTGAAATTTTTATCTTCCTGCTAATGGTGTGTTGTTGAAGTATAGCTGGTTCCAAGATAACTCTGGGTAAATTGGTTTACCCAATAACCGTTTGACATCACAAAAGTTATCCTTGCGTAATTTCCAGCTTCACGCGTTTATTTTCACCCTAGATTTGCTCAACCGCCAAGATTGATTCAGTTTAAACCTCTTTAAAAGCCAAAATCGCCTTTCCAAGTTCTTTACCTGCAACTAATATTCTCCGGCGATCTCTCTTGTTCAAAAAGCAAAATCACCTCTTGTACTCGAATCAATGGCTCCCAAAATTGCATTTGCGAAGGTAACTCTTCCTTCTGATGTTGTCCCCAAAATCCCACTTGAATCCATCTGTTTCAAAGACAACAACCTCGCCGCTGACCTAGCCATCCCTTCATCTTCTTCACTTCTTCACCAAATAATGATCTATCTTCGCTACTGCCCATTGAACTTTGCTCTTTCTGCAAAGGTTCCAATGTTTGAAGAACATCTATGTGAGTTCTGGATGACCGCTGAAGTCATCAAGCCTAAAACCTCCGGCCAAAGTATAAACTTCAGTATGCTCTCTAGTAGCAAGTTTGCTGGACTTACCACAAAGTATCTTGCATGTGTTCTTCATCTTCCTCGCCGGGACCTCACATCATTCACTGCTAATGCTAAGGAGCCGCTCTTCTCCTTCTTTCAATATGCTGATGAGCACAAGGTCAAAGGAAACTCTATGGTTCGCACTCGTCTCCCAAAGGAGTGGAACTGTCTGATTGCTCATCTGAATTTCTGTATGACGAGCAAAACTGGTGGTCTTGACCAAGTCAATGAAGCTGTTCTGAAAATGGCTTATGCCTTAATCCATGGTCATAACATTGACTTCGCTGAACTTATCATGGAAAGTCTCGTGGTCTCACTGACATCTAAAGCTAGGTCTCAACAAATCCTTTTTTCAAGGTTTGTTTCACTGGTTATCTACTCGCTGTTAACACCTGAAGAATACGACTCTGCTTCAGTCCTACTTTCATCTCCTTCCCTACCGGGTTCAGTATGGACCGGCTCCTCATGTGCCTTCAACCTAGCGCTGACTGCTCCGATGCTTGCAATCGTCTCGCTGAAGCCTTCTCCTGCTATTCCACCACCATATTCAGGTCTATCTTCTGAAGCTGCCCCTTCCAAACCTCAACCTAAACCTCAACCTCAACCTCAACCTCAGTCTTCTCCATCAAAGACAAAGAAAAGGAAGTTACTATCCACCACATCTAAGTCATCCACCAACCCTTCAACAATGCCCAAATCCACCTCTAAACAACCTACTACCACTCACCCGCAAAGATCACTCTCTAAACGCCACAAACCTACCATACCTTCCAGTCCTATCATATCTCACTATGCTTCCAGTGAGGATTCGCCTAATGAAACTCCGCTGATTCTTCGTAAGACTCAGCTTCACTCCTCCACATCAATAGCCGCTGCTCAGGTAAGTTCTCCTTTAATCAAAGTCTCAAAACCTAGTCTGACTGATGAAGAGACAGCTCAAAACCAAGCTGTCCCTGAAGTCCCTCCTCTACCTTCACAAGTTCAGGACACTGACAAACACCAGTCAGCAGAGACTTTTTCTTTACCGACCATTGAGTCTGCCAACAAACCCACTGCAACTCAGGTACCACCAGAACAGGGAACTACCATTCCTGTCTCTACTGATCTTCCCCCTCTATCCCTTAATGTATCAGGAAACCCAACTGAGACTATGGATATTGACCAAGCACATGATGAGTCAGCACCCAAACCGGCTGACACTGATGCTCAGCCTATCACCAATGATGAAACTACAATACCCCTAGTTTCGGAGGTCAAACCAGTTGATGATTCTTCAGTTCACCCTAAAGATGAGACTGCAACCAAATCCCTTGATGTGTCACCACTCCCCATTGATACTATGGATTCTACCGGGGCAAATGATTTATCAGTTTCAAACCAAACTAAGAGTGATGCCCCACTTATCCTCATCCATGAAACTGAAGTTCAACCTCCTTCAGTAGAGATTCCTAATGCTAATGAAGACAGTCTTAAACCCGACTGTAACTGAAGCAAATGAGCCTCTAGCCCCTGATGCATCAGTCACTCCTCCTGCTGCTCTGGCCTCCCCATCTCTCCTACACACCCTGTTTGATATTCCTTCTCCTAATACAACTGTCAATCCTTTTGATGACAATGATGCTTTTGATTTTCTTCAATCCCCCCAAGTCTGTACATTCTAAAACCTCTGAACATCCGATAGAAATTGCTTCCTCTTTGGAAAGTCTATCTGAGCTTGTTCTTTCCGTGTCTACTTCTGTTAAGTCCAATACCTTTCAAGGACAATGTGTAGCCAATAATCAAGCAAAGCTTGAATCTGAGCTCAAGTGTCTTGTTGAATCCATCAACAATCAGTTTATCACACTCAACAAAACCATTGATCGTAAAAATCTGATTGTTCATGAGTCGTATAAAACTTTTCACCATCTTATCACAACTATACCTGACTCTGCCACTCTTGAGTTTTCCAAATTGAACTCTCAACTCTCTTCTCTCTCCTCCACTGTAAATTCCCTCTCCTTCAAAGTTGACAACATCCATGCTGTCAATCTTTATTTGCTCCCTCTTTCTCTGGACTTGAAAGGAACATTTCGGCCTTGTCTCACTCGGTAGAAGATTCAGGTCTCTCTGCAGCTTCTAAGGGGGAGAAAGTAAGAAGACAGTCCAAAATCTGTCAGATCATAAGAAGAAAGGCCACTGCTGATCGGAAAACATTAAAATGGGATAAAAAGTATTCACGTGGTGAGTACCTACAAAGATTGGAAGAAGAAGTGGCACACCTCAAAGCCACTGATGAAGACAAGAATAAGGCCTTGATCGATTTCGAGGCCAAGTTAGCCAAAGCTAAGGAAGCTAAGGCACTTGCTGAGGGGGAGCTCAAAAGTCTCCTTGATCAGAGAAAAGCTGAAGCTGATATGTTCAGATCAGAACTGGATGGAGCTGAATGTCAGCAAATAATCACTGAAGCTAAAGCCTCTCAGATTCCTATTCCATCAGTTGCTCCTTCATCTAGTGGTCAGCCAAGCCAAACTGACAAAGGTAAAGGAAAAATGGTGATAGTCTCTTCGGATGATCAGATGAGTAAGGGTACATATGATCTAAGTGACTCAGATGACGAAAATCCAAGAATAAAAGACTTGAAAGTGGCTAAAGAACTTGGCAGAATAGCAGCAGAGAAAATTGCAGTTGAAGAGCTTCCTGCTAACAAAACTGATCTTGATCCTCTCGATCTTCAAAAACAGATTCATGCAGACATTGAAGCTGAAAAAGCTTTAGTTGAGGAGAAGAAAAGAATCATGGATAAAAAAGCAGAATAGTGGTTAAGCTCTAGACACCAAAGAAGGAATCCAGATAAAATCACTGCAATCAAGCTGAAGAAGGTAAACAATGAAACCCATCTGACGATTCAGCGCAAAAATCTTCCTATCTTCAGCATACTATCCATCAAGGATGTTCAGCTGAACTATGCGGTGTCTGAATGGAATGAAATACTTGATTGTTTATCAAAGCATAAGCAAACTGATGAGGTCAAGTTTATTCAGAGAGAAATAACCAAAGTCATTGAATATTATAAGGAGGAAGTAAAGAAGAGAGGATCTGACGCAACTGTCATGCATCAAACGGAGAAACCCACTCGAGCAGAAAAATTAAAATTTCAAAGAAGGAGACTTACTCTCAAGAAATCTCAGAAACAAATTTTGGAGCTGATATCTCTTGGAGAGCTTCCAAATTGCAAAGGCTTCGACACCTCGTTGCCTCCTGATCTCATTCCTGAAGTGGGTAAAGCTATTTCAAATCCGAGGGGATTTTATTTTCTCGATGCTTATGACAAGATTCGCTTTCAGAGAGTTTCAGATTTTGCCAAGGCTGACTGGCTTCATCTGAGATCTCTTCGATATTTGATAGACAATAAAGATTCGAATGTCAAAGACATTTTGTAGGAATACTCAAAGCAATTGGAGCTTAAAACTCCAAAGGAATCCTCTCCTAAAGATTTCAAACCAGATTTGTAGAATAGTAATTCTTTATTCTTTCTATTCTTTATTCAATTTGTACATAGTCATGGATTATAAACAAATAGGGGGAGATTGTTAGTCCTTTTATTTGTATATACTCCATTCCTGAAGAAGCTTTCGAAGAAAGCGACTGAAGGTGTAATATATCATTCTTTTGTAAACTGTTCTGACAACATCCGAAGAAAGAAGCCCGTAGTTCATCTGAAGATTAGTTCCGAAGTGAACGTCAGCTAAAGTTTGTCTTCAGTCATCAAAGGGTCTTCTGAACTGAATATGCATCTGATAACCAGGATCTTCCTGTTATGTAAAGTGCACGATCTGCGCATTCTGAAGGAGCTCGAAACGACAATCTTGTTTTCTGTTGCTAATTAGGTGTAGAACGGTACACGTGTAAATAAATTAGATGGTCAGGATTAGTTTACTTAGCCTATAAATACCTGCTCGATTAACGAGTAAAGGTTAAGCGTTTGTTCGCTAATTTGTATTGAAGTTTGTTCTTGTTTAGTTTGTACTCGGTGCTCAAGTTTGTCCTTGTGCACTCTTTGAAGTTTGGTTATTAATATAATCTTGCTTTGAAAACTTTCGTGTGTTCGTTGTTTTAAAACTATTTCCGTACTTTGATTTTGTTCATAGTTAGTTTTATTCACTTTTGGGAAAAACAGGTTATCGGATACACATTTTCGGTTATTTGTTTAACCCGTATGTAATTCGGTTTGGGTATTGGTTGACAAAAATTCGGTTCGGGTATACCCGAATTTAATTTTTAAAAAACTGATTTGCTGCTTTGACCGGTACTTATTGCAACTCATGTTGTACAATTTCTCCTAGCTACCCATTTATGTGAGAGTTAGGAAAAAAGACCCAAAAGTAATTTAACCCATACCTTAAAACAACCATTTGTTGTCTATGTCTAGTCCATACTTTTTTTTCAGAATTCATATTGTACAATTTCTCCTCCACGTCTACACTACCTTCTTCTCCATCTTTGACGATCTCCATTGCTGTTCTAGGGCCTCCTTCATCATAACACGAACAAAACTTTGCTGTTCGTCACTTGTTCTAAGGCCGGCTTCAACGTTCTTCGAGTTCGAGAGGTAATATATAGTTATTTCCTTTTCGTCTTTACGGGGAAGAACACCCTACACTTCATTTGTTCATCAAGGAAGAGTATAGAATATATATATATACACACACACACACACACATATGTGTGTGTATTTCCTTGTGAAAGCTTGTCGAATGATTTATTTTCAAAGTGCCATGTCGTAAACCCATGCCATTTGTTGCCACATCCATACACAAACGAGAAGCAATGGTTATGACAATATCCATACATACATACATACATGTATATGTATGTATATATATATATATGTGTGTGTGTGTGTGTGTATACACACACACAAATCGCTTAAGGAAGCAAGTGAAAAGGCAATCCACATTCTACAACAATTAATAAAGAACAAAGAAATTTCTAGAAGGGCAAAACAATCAATTAGACTCTTTTCCGTCAATGGCTCCTCTCTTCTTCTTAGAAAAATAGACGTTAGAGTTACGCCCTAATGTGTGTATGCGTGTGTGGTATACCTTGTTTTTGAAAAGTCAAACCAATTAGGCACATTATAACCGTTAACATTTTGTTTACTTGATTATTTGGTTTTGATTAGGTGATGTTCTTTTTTAATGGTGACTTGTACATTTGCTTTGCAACTTGTTTATTACTATGAATGTTTGGCTTAAAATGTAATAAAAGGTACCATTTAAATACTTGGTGAAAAAAACTAACAAAAAAGCCCCTAAATCGGGTATACCCGAAACTAACCGACCCGAACTATACCTGAATTCTAACCGAACCCAATACCCGTAATGTAGAATGGTACGATTATCGGTTACATTATCTATACCAAAATACCCGATCTACTCGACCCAAAACCGAAGGGTATACCCGAAAACACCCCTGTTTGTACATACTAATGGGTTATGTTCCAGCACAGATGCGTGTGGTGCGTATATGTACCGTGCACGTGTGCCTCTCGTGCATATAAATGCATGCACATGTACACCTACATGCACTTGTGCACGTGTACATGTCGAAATATAAATAAAAAATCAATCAACTGCAAGCACATGAATTAACTTTTCTTAGGTGTTACAACTATGTTTGTTGTAAATTCAAAGTATGAGTGAAATTTAGGTTATTAAAAAAGAATTCAACTGATAAACAAGTTTAACTCATAATTAGTCAGCTTTTTTTAAAGATTTTTTTGTATAGTCATGCTTTTTTTAAGATTTTTTTTGTCCACGAATTATTTTCTTATAAAAATGAATCATCCCGTGGTGCTACATAAATTAAATTCCCAATGTTGCCCTTTGTATTTAATTAAAAATAAAAATTAAATGATTTGTCCACGTTGATTCTCGTAATGAAAATGTTCTCAAATAGTGTTTTTTTACGAAAAATACAAGAAGCATTTATAGACCTTAGATCACTTAATCAATGACTATTAGTATTTATAGCATTTTTGTAATTCAGACAAAATTAAATGCTAGTTACTTAAATACAATAAGGATAAAAAAAGACATTTTAATTTTGGGCAAATTGCCGAGAAAGGTAACATAAATATTGAAATTTGCCAATAAAGATAATGTCAATATTTTTTGGGCCAACAAAGGATTATAAATTTTAGTTTCTAACAAAAAAGGGTATGGCGACCTGAATGACCTGCTGAGCACTTAGTCAGTAGGTTAAGATTGTCCAAATTTGTCAATAAGGGTAATGTTTAATTTTTTAAGTCAAAAAAAGGATGATAAATTTCAATCTGTAGTAAAAAAGGGTATGCTAACTAATACTAACAATTTACGACGAGTTCTTGTTACTGTGTTCGTGTCAATTACATGTCAACCCATTTTGACCATTTATATTATCGGTCATGTTTTGGGTCGACCCATTTTGGCCAAGTGTATTCGACGAGTATTTTTTCGATTTTCAAATACTGGTATTATTTCTTTGTTTTGATATGAATTTCAAATATGATATTTTTCGATTCAAACTTTGGAATTCAATACTCATTTTGATTTGATTCGAACTTCAAATTTGGTGTTTGTTTCAATTTGAATCGAACTTTGCACTTCAAATTTTGTATACGTTCATTTAATACAATTATAAAGCCAATATAAGATATTAAAGTACCAAAATACCAATTGCAAGTAGTTAAAAGTCAAAGTACTAATATAATATATTCCAAATATCATATACGAAAATGATGTAATATTATTTTAATTTTAAATATTTTATTATTATATAAAGGAAAAAGAAAACACATACAAGAACACGAACACAAACCTAGATCCAAACATGATGTTTTTTTTCAAATTGGAGTTCATCATCCTTTATTAGTCTAGAAAAAATGAACATTACCTTTATTGACAAATTTTTATATTTATGTTACCTTTTTTGTCAATTTGTATAATATAAAAATTAGTCACGTCATCAATTTAACCTGTTACCTGCTACGACGGTAACCGGTTACTTTTAATGTTAGAAATTGAAATTTAGAATCCTTTCTTGGCCCAAAAAAGTTGACATTACCTTTATTGGCAAATTTAAATATTTATGTTACATTTCTCCGCAATTTAGCCTTTAATTTTTATTATCTCTCCTCTCTCTTCTTTTCTCTTTTCTCTCTTATCTCTCCGCTCTCCTCTCTCGTATCTTTAAAGCACCCACAACCCTCCCAATCTCTCAAACCCGAACCTCGTTTTCCATAACCCCTAGATCTCTCTCTACCTCACACTTGCTGATCGCCGGTCATCGTCGCCGACCTCTAGTCTTTGGTTTATGGTAGCAACAGTCCGCATCCATCTGTCGTTGTCAGTCTCTGGTCTGCCACCACCGCTTCTCTCTTCCCTCATCGAGTTGTCGCCGCCACTTTTCTCTTCCCCACCACGTTAACGCCGCCTATCCTTCTCTCTTCCCCCGGCCTCTAGTCTTCCGTCTCTGCTTCTCACTTCCCTCACTAGGCCGCTTCTCTCTTCCCCCACCATGATGTCGCCGATCATCCTTCTCTCTTCCCATATCAAGCTGTTGTCGCCCCATTATCGATCAACCACCCTCGCAAGCAACACCATCTTCTTTCACAAGCCTTCTTCCGCCATTTCTGCTTCCACCAAGCTGGTTACCATCTAATTTTTTTTTTAAAAAAGCATTTTTTTGTTGTCAATGATCGTGTGAGGTTTTAATAAATTTATTTGCTCATTTCTAATCCTTTTAGTTTATATAATACTTTGAATTTTTTTATTTATTTGTTTTTTCATTAATGATTTATACGGTTTTATTGGGTTTTTTGTTTTTTTATTAGTGAACTAGGAAGTGTTCTTTTATTCGCAAGTAAAATTTATAATGGTTAAGGTTATTTTCGTTCTTGTATTGATTGTTTAATGTAACATCCTCGATTTGGGCCTAGCTGTTAATCATGTATAAGTATGTTTAAGTTAGTGATTGTGTAAAGGGTCCAAGTTGTAAGTCAGTAGTATTAATAAGGAAAGTTAAATGTACATATATGTGTGTTTAATGTGCTTAATATGTTTTATGTGTATATATGTATATATATTAGAAAGTTAATTATAAGAAAAGAAAGAAAAGAAAAACCATCCAGAGGCGGTGCCTCTAGATGTCAAATATATATATTATGAAAATTACTTTGACTAAGTCAAAGTTGCAAACACAAAAGAAAACACACACATAAGAAGCTCTCGGATTCTCTCTACTCTCACTCTCTCGGTTTTCTTGAAGTAACAAGGATTTGGTGGTTTGAATTCAAACAAAGGTAAATTTATGTTTATGTTAAGATTTAGTGTGTATAAGATTAGATTTGTGTATAAAACAAGCTTACAACTCAAATCCTTGCAAAACACCACTTAGAACATTCAAAGCTTACTTTGCAAGTAGGTTTTGGTTGTTTGGTGTTATTGTTTGGGTTTGATGTGTTTTTGAAGTCATACTAATGAAAATAAGTGTTTTTAGAATGTACAAACGTTAAAACAAACGAATAGAATTCTTGAAATAAGCCAAAATGAAGTTGGCGGATTTCCAGCTATGAAGTTATCGGATTCCGAGACTTGAATGTGTCGGAATCCGCAAGTTGTCCAAATCCGCAAGTCAAAATCCGATAGTGTCGGATTTCTTTGAAAATGTCGGAATCCGACAAAGTGTCGGATTTCTTTCAGTATATCGGATTCCAATTGTTTGTCAATGTTCACAAATATTCTAAGTGTTGAAATCCGAAAGTATCAGATTTCCTAAGTATCGGAATCCGATAGAGTATCGGATTTCCTTGATGTCGGAATCCGACAAAGTGTCGGATTTCTTCTAAGTACCGGAATCCGATAGAATGTCGGATTTCCATTATAGTACTAAAATGATGTTAAGTGTTGGAATCCGATGACATATCGGATTTTCTTAAAGGTATCGGATTTCCCAAGATGTCGGATTTCCTCATGGTGTCGGATTTGTGTGGGATCCGGATTTTGGGATTTCCTTTGTTGGTTTTGTAGCTATTCTTTGAATAATAAGATAATTAATGTAAGCCCTAATGTTCTAGGTGAACTTGACACCCTAGACAAGACAAAAATAAAATAGCTATCTGTTTTAAGCCACTCTGGTGAGTACCGACTTCCATAAGCCTCAGTAGAGAAAGATTTATGTGCTAAGTGTTTTAAGTGCACTTGTGCTTATAAGTAAATGAATAAGAATTGCCATGATACTTAATGTACAATGTCATGCTAAATACTTGTCGTATGTAAGTTAAGTGCATGCCAGCGGGATCCAGAACTGGAACCGCCTAGTTAAATGAATGATAGGTATGATACTGATTCTGAATGAATCAGTTAAATGAAAGCTTAATGATATGTATGCTAGGGATCTAGATTGGATCCATAATGAAGTAACTGAATGTAAATGCTTGCTAAAAGAAGTAAATGAATATGCATGCTAAGTGAATGATCCAGATTGGGTCAGTATGTGTATGTGAAATGTTCGCGAACATCTTCAAGCATGGTTAAGGTTAGCCGGATAGCTGGATCCCAGGGACCCTTGATCAAAAGATTCGGGATTTAACGGTGATTCGAGGTAACATTCCGGATCATAGGTTCTGCAGAACTGTCGTGCCTTATATCATGAGTGGTAATCAGCCAGTTGTAGCTAAATTGCCTAAGGAGCCATGGTTCCGTAAACGATGCTTGGTGGACTGCTTTATGCTCCCCCACCGGCGCGGATGGTCGTGTATGATCTCCGGTGTATTGGTGTTGAGTAGGACTAGCTATCCTACAAGAAACAACTTATACCGATCGTGTCAGCACACCGCAATGTGATAGTAAAACATTGTATGCTTATTCCTGATATGCATGACTTACTATAATGATGCTTATGCTAAGTTTGTGCTCACTAGCTAAGTGTAGCTAACGGTGCCACGTTAACTGCTTTTGCAGATTGAAATTAGCTTGCATGGTGAGCTGGGTTACCCTCCTGCTGGATATTATTTTGGTGGAACACTTGTGATGTAATTATATACATTATGGTCGGTTGTATTGTAGAGTAACACCAGAAGATACTGATACGAGTTTATTGTAAATATTTCCGCTGCTTAATGTTATTTAATCGTGATTAAGTTCACGTTTGTTTAAAAACAAAAATTTTTTGCTAAAATCTGGTATATGCAAAGGCGGTGTTACAAGTAGGTTTCAGAGCCTAAGTTTGAGGGAGTTGGGTACTTGCAAGAGTATTCAATCTCAAACTCGGGCCCGACCATAATAAGTGCTCCTTATAGGGGTTAGTTGAGTATGAGAGTTGGATAAATATTACTTGTTATAGTATAGCTTGTTAGATATGATGAGCAAGTATGATAAAGTATTGACTACTCTTATGTGTTATATAGAATTGTTAAGTAAAGATGTCTGCTGATAGAGGAAATACGGAGCAAGCGCTCAAGGAGATGGAAGATGAGGCTTCTCACATGCCTCACCAAGCAGAGGATCAACGCTCCCAGCATAATGCCGGAGGCAAAAGACCTGACCCAGACCAACTGGCTTATATAAAGCGTCTGGAATAAGAACTCCGTCTTGCCAAGGAGCTCTTATTACAATCCACTTTTGGCAAAACACGCAAGACCTGCTCATATAAAAAGTTCTTGTCGTATAAGCCACCGAATTTTGAAGGGAGTGATAACCCCACTGTTACTATCAAATGGCTTCGTGAAATGGAGCAAACTTTTGAATCCTGTGAGTGCGAGCCAGAGTACCGTGTGAAATACGCGGTACGTATGTTAAAGGGTCATGCTATTTTCTGGTGGGATACCGTGAAGGCCTCTGTCAGCAAAGAGGTATTAAGTGCTCTCTCTTGGGAGAAATTTTCTAAAAAGGTGCTACAGAAGTATTGCACCGAATATGATATGGAAAGGATGGAAGGGAGTTCACAGATCTCCGGAAGGGAGATAAACCGATTGAAGAACACATCACCTCATTTACTGATAAGATGAGGTTTGTTCCACACCTGATTCTAGATGAAGTTACCAAGACAAGGAGGTTTGTGGCGACCATGCCACTGGAATTTCGCGCCCATGTGCGGGCGGCTCCAACTTTGGATCGGGGCTTCCAAGTGGCCCGACAAATTGTAACACCGTATTTTTAACCCAAAAATTTTCACTTTTAATTACACCGCGGAAGCGTTTATAAACACCAAAGTAATTATCACTAATTAAAAACCATCGTTTACAAAATATCATTATTACAAAACACGGCTCGTCATAAATAATCTATTAGAGTCCTAGGTGATTACTCCCCAAGCTAACCACTCTCAGCCGAGCCGCTGACTTACCAAAACCTGTAAAAAGAGTGAGAGGTGGGGGATTAGCACAAAGCTAAGTGAATGGAGTAACACACAATGGATATATCAGCCTGAACCACATGATATCAACAACCACAAATAAGCACCCTTGGAAGACCGGCGGTTCTGAAGGAACCTACAACCAATGCCGGCCCAAGCAAAGGTTTACCGATAGTCCATTTGCTATTCTCACACAGTATCATCCTATGGTAGCAACAAATGCATCCCAAGGTCCTGATACTACTTAGCCAATAGCAAATGAACCCAGCCCATAAGCCCAGTCGTAAACTGACTTCCCTTCCAACATGTATACATTTCACAGATTACAACAATTAGCATTCACAATTAATTAACCAACAGATATACAATCTATCCAACAATAGTTTCAACCAAACCAGTACAACTAATATCACCTGTGAGCAAACATCCACTCACCTCTGATTCTCAGCTATTCCACTCAGTGATCTAATATTACTGAGCCTTGTCTGTTCCTGAGAACACAACAAACTGAAATCAGTATTCAATTCATAAATATATATCAATCATATATTTATATCCATTTAATCAAATATAAACATGTAAGATTCACATATGCATGCACATATAACACATAGTATTAAACAATGCAAAACAACCAGCCAAAACTATCGGATTTCATGAGAAATCCGACACTACCATCGGAATCCGCAACCCCTATCGGATTTCAAAGAAATCCGATACATCCATCGGATTTCACTTAGTACAATCGGATTTTCCATACTACTCGGATTTCATACTTAGGATTCCACATTCGGATTCAAACCATAGGATTTCACACATCCGGATTTCATGAGTATCGGATTCTAAGTTCCGGATTCAACACCCGGATTTCACTAGAATCGGATTTATTGTATCGGTTTTCACCATCAACACAAAAATCCGCAACCTTCAACCTTTCAAGAATCCGATAACTTCAAACTTGCATATAATTTATCTTCCCAGAACACACAAATCATATACAAGATTATAAAAACACATATAAACATGTTTATACACAAAAACATGCATCAAAACACCTTTAAAACCATAAGAACACCAAGAACTCTAAATCCGACAACTTCATAAAGCATGTTCATATTAAACCCACTCAAAACCGTAATATGTTAATACCAACCCAATCATATTAACAAGAACCGACTAAGAATCCACAAACCTTGCTAACTTGAATTCACAAAGTCAAGAATCACCAATTCCGATTGCCTGTTCTTCTTGTTTGCTTTCTCTCGGTTTCACACAATTTACACACACATGAAATAACTTCAATGTGAAGTAAAGAAACACATACCCACGTATACATGTTAATTAAGCATGAGGTGTCATGGTTTTAAAACACTAAACACATGCACACACATATCACCGTACACATACATACATATACATATATATCAACACATATATATAACATTTAAATGATTAATAATCAATTAAACATAAACCAAATCAAATATAATCCACGTGTAACATACCCCAAGCCTACGTTTCTACTAGGCCCAATCTCAGGATGTTACAAATCTTCCCCTCTTAAGTTTGATTCCGTCCTCGGAATCTATACGTCTTCAAACAACTGCGGGTAACGAGCTTTCATATCGGCCTCGGTTTCCCACGTCAAGTCTGAACCCAAACTGTGTTTCCACTTAACCAGAACCATTGGAATCTGTTTCTTTCGCAGTTTCGTCACTTTCCGATCCAATAGTTCTATGGGTTCTTCCACCAACCTCTTGCTGGAATCCACTTTAATATCATGTAGAGGTAGAATCTAACTTTCATCCTCAACTCTACATTTCCGCAAGTAACACACGTTGAAGGTATTGTGAATACCTAACAATTCTACCGGAAGGTCGAGAGTAACCGTCTGATCATTTACCACCCGTTGGACACGGAACGGTCCAATATAACGCAGAGCTAGCTTTCACCGCTTCCCAAAATGGATAACCCCCTTCCACGGAGAAACTTTCAGATAAACTAACTCCCCCTCAACGAATACCACTGACCTACGACGTGGATCAGCATACATTTTCTGTCGATCCCTCGCAGCTTTCAACTTCTCTCGCGCAATAGCTACTTTGTCTGCGGTGATCTCCACAATATCAGGCCCTGCATACTGTTTCTCATCCGCCTCTAACCAACACGTAGGAGTACGGCAGCGACGACCATATAGCATCTCATATGGCGGCATACCGATACTCGAATGATAAGAATTGTTGTACGCGAATTCAATCAACGGAAGATGGGAATCCCAAGAACTTCCGTATTCTAACACACATGCCCGCAGCATATCCTCGAGTGTTTGAATAGTTCGCTCAGATTGCCCGTCTGTCTGGGGGTTGTAAGCTGTACTCAAATTCACCCGTGTACCCAACTCCCGCTGTAAACTGTTCCAGAATTTCACACAAACCTGGAATCTCTATCTGACACAATCGAAAGCAGTATCCCATGTCGAGAAACAACTTCATCTATATACAACTGAGCCAACTTACTGAGTGATGCCGTCTCACTAGTAGCCAAGAAATGAGCACTCTTGGTCAATCTATCAACGATCACCCAAATCATATCATTATTCCTCTGTGTACGTTGAAGTTTCGTTACGAAATCCATCGTTATGTGCTCCCACTTCCACTCTAGAATCTGCAACTGTTTCAATGATCCATAGGGTTTCTGGTGCTCTTGTTGGTCCCAAAGAGGGTGAACAAGCAACCGATACAGTGTAGAAGGGGGGGTTGAATACACTTTAAACAATCAAACAAATCAATCAAATGTATATTCAATTATCAATCAGTATAGTAACTATTATCACTCTCTAATCAAATCAACAGGATGATTTAATGTTACAATGATTATAACCTCAACTCTCTCTAAACACTCTTAAATCACAAACTAATTGATGATCGAATTTCTTGTTAAACTTATTAACAAGAACTCTTGAAAACTCTCTCTAACTTTGAACTTACAAAGTTATCGCAACACACGCGTATCAAGTATCACGAACACACGTACGTTTTGGAACTTATGCAATCTTGCAACTTATGCAGTATCACATACTTGTTATCGTACACACGTCAGAACATTTATATTCGCTCATTCGTTCGTGTATGTATTCGTGTGTATTCGTGTATGTAAAACCCAGAAGAATGTTTTTACTTATACTTGATATTTCTACGAGTAAATCGCAGTTTAAAGATAGAACTTATCTTTTCTTTAAAACCATAACAAACTCCTTAATTAGAACATATCTAATTAATTCCGTTTGAGATTTCTATCCAACTAATAGATAGTTTAAATTAGGTTTAGATATCCTAATTTAAATGTCGTAGATATAGAGAGTTTATAACATAATTTAGAACTTACTTAAATTCTGAACTGACTTCTGACGCTGAGCTGACATACTCAGTCTTGACCTTGTCAAGCTGACTTCTTGAATCTTGGATTCCTGAATCTTCAAGTCTTCAAGTCTTCATGTCTTCATCCTTAAGACCTATCTCAGCTTAGAAGTCACTGAGTTATCTAGTACTTACATAGAAAACTCTATATCTGTTTTATACGCTAACTACTTAGCTGAAGCTGACTAGTCAGTCTAAAACAGACTTACATAATTCCTAACTCTTAACCTATTATCTATACATATCGATAGTTTGTCTCATCAAATCTAACTACTCTAAACATGGGACTAACAATCTCCCCCTATTTGATGATGACAAAACATTGAATCAAATAAGTTATAGGTTAATAGAATTATGTTGAACCACTCTGGAACTGAACAAAGTTAGTTCTTGACATAAGTATTGAACTGATCCATACTTATTCACGTATCTTGAACTTACAAGATATTTATGTTACAAATCTATTGCAAGACTTGTATTCTAAGTATTTGAATATACAAGTACTTAGATTGTGAACTTATCAGAAGAAATTTAAGTTCTGAACTTACAAAACTTATATTACGGAACTTATCAGTTTACAATTGAATATATCAATCATCAGCTTAAACTTACAAAGCTGTCTGTTTGAACATATCAAACATAATTTTTGAACATATCAAATAATAAAACAGTTGAACATATCAAACATGATTTTGTATTTATGAACATATCATTTACATTTTAGCTTAATCTTTAAGATTAGCTTCTACACACTTAGTGCTAACAAAAACATAGAACTAATCTATTTACTCAACATAATCTTCAACTTCTAACCACATATCAGAACATTTAAGTTCCCAAATTGCAGCTTTCTTGATAGCATCAACCATAATTTCTTCACCTTCTGGCATTTCTTTCATCTCAGCTTTTCTTGATCTGATTTCTTTGTTAAGATGATATCTGAATACCGAGTTCTAAATTAAGTCATCACATAGAATTCTCAAGTACATAATTAATTCCAGATTTTCCAAATGAAGATCTGTTACTTTCAGGAAACATTGATTACCTTCCACATCTAGATACAAGAATCCTTCCAAAGGTTGAGTGATATAAGTGTTCTCTCTGAATTCAACTTCCTCTAGAACTTGTAAAATGATGTCTCTTTTAGCTCGCTGGCTTGCTGCTCTAACTCTTGCAGCTTTGCCTCGATTAAGAAAGGTATCAATTTCATCAGCAGGAATCTCACCTAGCTGATCGATTCTTATGAAGATTGTCTTAAGCACATCAACTATCTCTTGTCTGATTTGACTCTTTTCATCTTCTTGATAGTTGTGGCTACTGTCTTCAACTCTGAGAATCCCAACTTGTACAGATATCTCATATCTAGACCAATTTCTTGTTTGTTGTCTAGTACAAAGTTGATGATTACCAATTCTCCTTTTCTACTCATGTAATTGATTCAATCTTGTTATTAAAATGTGTTCTTTTATAACAATGCCTTAGATCCGCATCTGAGTAGGGAATTGGGGCAGCCCTTGGACCAGAATAATCAGCTTCAGCTTCAGCTCTAGCAGCCTCAGCTTTAGCCTTTTCTCGTTGAACTTCAGCTTGTCATTGCTGCTCTTTTATTTCCTCCACTGTTACGCCTAGTTCTTTAGCCATCTCTTGTAACATTTGCTCAGCAAGTATGTTACTGGCTTTCTGTGTTGCATCAGCTTCATCACTTGAGTCAGATTCATGTGCAACTAATTGAGACTTACCCTGTTGCTCAGGCTCAGGCTCAGCAATGATGACCTTTCTTTTCTTTGCTAAAGGCATAACAATTCTTTTCTTTCTTTTTACCATCTCAAACACCTTACTCTTCCCTTTATCTATTTGTGAAGTTGGAACGGACTCAGCCTCAAGCAAATTTTGGCAAATTAGCTTGAGGAAGATTGGTGTGAACAGCTTGAGATGTTTCTTCAAGTAGATTTTCTGGTTGAGCTTGTGAAGTTGTGGTTATTTGGACTGTTGGAGCCTGTTGTTGTTGAGAAGGCTGATCTACAGTACTCATGAACTGATCATGAGCTTGTTCAAATTGTACTTCCTCTATATGCTCCCCTCAACCTTATCAACATACTTCTTTGATTCTTCCTCCCCCTTTTTGTCATCATCAATAGGGGAGGGTCTGAGTTTAAACATTAAGCTTTTCAAGTTGGCAACTGAAGTTGACAAATCATTAAGTTTGCACATCAACTTGGCTTTGTTAGCTTTCCTCTTCCTGTGAAGAAGATCAAACTGAGTTTGTAAATAGTCCATAATGACTTGAGCATCGGTTTTCATCAGCTTGAACTCCTCAGGTCTTCGTCTCACGTCAACATCCTCCTGTCCAGTGGAAGAGTGTATTTCCACCGTAGGAGTAGCTGTTGAGTGTTCCTCAATAGGTAAGGATGTGGGTCCCATATCCAAAGGTTGGTGTAGACCTATGGAATCAAGGGGGCCAGAATGGAGACCCTGTAAACCTTCCTGGTGTATAAAAGGTTCATTGACAGGTCGTGCGAGAGTGTGTGAGAATAGAAGAGAAGAATGACCAAGTTCGTGAGGTATGATATTGGGGTGAGCTAGGATTATTGGTGAGGAGGGGGGTAATTGACCCTGGGGATTGGTCAGTAATTCAATGTTACCTTCATGTGGCTGTGAAGGCACAGAAGTAGGCTCTTCCATGGCACTAGTAAGTATGGGCTGAGTAGAAACCATACCCGGTATAGGCTTAAGGGTTGAACTGAGCCTAGAGGTTAGCACCTTAAGAGAAGGTGTCTCCCCCTCAGCTTCTGCCGGTGGAGGTATCAATGTGATATCAACTCCAGTGTCCTTTTGAGGTGAAGGACCACCTTTGGTAGTTTTCCTTGTATAGGTGTAGGAAATATCCTTGGTAGCAGTGGGCTGACCAAGGGTGGTTGTAGATTGTAAAATAGATGGAGATGTTTGAGGTAGAGGAGAGGGGTTAGACTGAGTTGGGCTTGACTCAGTCCTATCTCCTAAGTTTGGAGATGGAGAAGTAAAAGAGAGAAGGAGATAAGGGTTGAGAAATCATACCTGCTGCACCTAGCAGTGGAGACTCAGAGCTAGGAAACAAACTCCTTTGCTCAGTACTCGAAGTGGTGGATGAAATTATTTGAGTACTAGGTCTGAACTGAGTCCTAGGTTGATCAGCTTGAGGAGACTCAGCCTCAGAACCAACACCGTCGCCTACTTCTTCCGCAGCTTCTTCCGTTGTCTCAGTGTCACTTGACTCAGGAGTCGGAAGCTGTACATACGCCCTCATCTGAGCACTCAAAGTAGGGTGCCCAGGGAAAATATCATGGGCGAACATCCTGTAGCTGAGAACAGGAGTAAGGATTGACTCATATTGAGCATTATATCTTCTACCCAACCTGTCCTCGATGACCATGGATATGAATCTTGCAAAGGGTACAATAGTGTCCCTGATGTTCTTGGTCACTAATGACTTGAATGCCTCAAACATCAACTCAGCGTAAACCACTCGTCGATCATAAAATAAGTTGTATAATAATTGCATTTCAAAGTCATTTACATTATCCAGGCCACCCACCTTGTATCCAAGGGAACGAACCACAGTGGATACCATAAATCCCCATGCCGTCTAGAAAACAGATTTCCGTATGACACCAATAACTTGAGGATGACCCATTAAGGGTAAAACACTTCGTGATGTTTCCCTATAAACCGTCGCTTCATATTGATTATGAATCGGGAGATGAAGAATTCGGCGGAGACAGTTTGCATCGACTTCTATCGCCACTTGTCCACTTAGGACTGTGCCCCGTATAACCGGTTGCGTTACATCGAGTTTACACGTATACCAGAATTCCGTGAGAAGTTGAGGGATGAGCACAGCAGGTCCACGAAGAAATGCATGTGCCAGAGGACCCTTGCGAATGTAGGAGACCCACTCCTCATATCCCCTGCCAATTTTGGACTTTGGAATGTCGGTACAGGCGATGACGTTGTTTTGTTTGTAGGTAGGGAGTGCATTGTTCTTGAAATTTCCTCCACGAATCATTTGTTCAGTCAGTTTTAGAGTATACCCCTCCATTGAAATCGAACTTATCGTATTGGATTGCACTTAGCAGTAATAAGCACTTAGCAATGAACTCTTCACACAGCAACGTTAGGGTTTAAGAGAGAAGAATATTTTGGAAGTTTAAACGAAATATGATGAACAATCTCTCTTATTTATACCTTTTCAATGTAATAGAAAAGTTACCGTTATCTGAGGGTAATAAATATGACCGTTACCGTAAAAATTTCTACGCAGTTTGTTACAACGGTTACATTTATTGTTAGTTACCCAAACGCACACTGTTATATTGAAAAGATGTTTTATTAAAAAATCAAAAAAAAATTCTGAACTACTAATGTTTATTAACCGGACACACCGTAAATATGTAGGACTTACCATATTATTGGACTTACCATATTGTTAGGACTAACCTAGACTTGTGGAACTGACCACACTTTGGAACTGATTACTCAGCTGATCCTGAATGGTCAACTTATATGGAGTATTCAGCTGATCCTGAACGTTCAGCGTGTATGAAGCACTCAGCTGATCCTAAACGTTCAGCTTATGTGAAGCACACAGCTTCAGCTTGAGCACTTAGCTCAGATTTTGACACTTAGTCAAATATAGCACTTAGCAAATATTAAACAGAGATAAAGAATGGAACATACCAATTAAGGGTTGAGTATTCCAAGCTTGCTGAGTAGAGTTGTAAATCTTGTGCCTTCTATTGGTTTTGTGAAGATATCCGCAAGCTGGTCTTCAGTTTCAATGAAGACTAACTCTATCTTTCCCTTGTCTACAATATCTCTGATGAAGTGATGTCTTATCTCAATGTGCTTGGTTCTTGAGTGAAACACTGGGTTGTGGGTAATGGCAATAGCACTTTGATTGTCACAAAATATGGGAGTCTTTGAATAATGCAGATCAAAGTCCTTCAGCTGATGTTGCATCCACAATATTTGAGCACAACAACTCCCTACAGCTACATATTCAGCTTCAGCTGTTGAAATTGCCACTGAGTTTTGTTTCTTGCTCGTCCAACTGACTAATTTTCCACCCAAAAGTTGACATCCTCCAGTAGTACTCTTTCTATCAAGACCACATCCTGCGAAGTCTGAATCGGAGTACCCTATCAGCTCAAATCCTGATCCTTTGGGATATTATAAACCTAAGTTTGGTGTTCCCTTCAGATATTTGAGTATTCTTTTAACAGCTAGCAAGTGTGATTCCTTTGGATCAGCCTGATATCGTGCACAAACACATGTAGCAAAATTATATCAGGTCTGCTTGCTGTTAAATAGAGTAATGAACCTATCATTCCTCTGTATGTAGTCTGACATACAGACCTTCCATCAATGTCCTTGTGTAGCTTGACATTGTGTAACATTGGAGACCTTGCGGGATGTCTTGAGTCTAATCCATATTTCTTAATCAGATCAAAGACATACTTGCTCTGATTAATGAATATACCATCTTCTTTCTGATAGATTTGAAGTCCCAAAAAATATGTCATCTCACCCATCATGCTCATTCTGTATTGATTAGACATTATCTTGGAGAACCAATCACACAAATCTTGGTTTGTTGATCCAAAGATAATGTTATCCACATAAATTTGAACTAGAGTGACATGTCCTCTGCTCTTTCTTATGAAAAGAGTTTTGTCAATACTTCCTCTAACAAAATTATTTGAGAGCAGATAGGTGGATAGTTTATCATACCAGGCTCTTGGAGCTTGCTTGAGTCCATACAAAGCCTTGTCCAACTTATAGACATAATCTGGATGTTTAGCATCAATAAACCCAGGGGGTTGTTTCACATAGACCTCCTCCTGTAGTGCTCCATTTAAAAATGCACTTTTAACATCCATTTGATATAGTTTAACGTTTTTGAAGGCTACATAGGCTAGGAACAACCTTATAGCTTCAATCCTTGCAACAGGGGCAAAGGTCTCATCATAATCAATACCTTCTTCTTGTCGATACCCCTGAGCTACTAGCCTTGCCTTGTTTCTGATCACTACTCCATCCTTGTCCATTTTATTTCTATAGACCCACTTAGTGCCTATAATTGTTTGTCCCTTTGGGAGCAGGGACAAGGGTCCAGAACTTGTTTCTTTGAAATTCTGCCAGTTCCTCTTGCATAGCTTCAATCCAATCTTCATCTTTTAGAGCCTCGTCAGTCTTCTTTGGTTCCATTTGAGATAGAAAACTAGCGTAGGCAGCATAGTTTGTATTTGCCTTAGATCTAGTTAACACACCATCTTCAACGTTCCCAATGACATCATCAAAAGGATGATCTTTTAATACTATGAAGGTTGTAGTAGGAGACTGAGGTTCTGGGTCTGAGTCAGAGCAGTGTCTCTTAGGCTGAATATGACTTACTTCTTCAGTCTGAGTAGGAATTTGATGATCACTTAGATCTTCAATCTGACATGTACTTGATGATTCACCGAGATTCTCAGGCTGATTATCTTCAATATTGATAATTTCTTTCAGTGATGCACGTTCGTCAGATTTACTATCATCATCATCATCAGAATCATCCATAACATACATGGGATTTGATGTGAGATCTTCTTTACTCCTCTCAAGCTCACTCAGACTAACCGAGTTAGCTTGAGCTATATTCGATTCATCAATACTTGTCTCATCAAACGTAACATGTACTGACTCTTCAATTACCTTTCTTTTAAGATTAAAGACTCTGTAAGCTTTGGAGATTGAAGAATATCCAACAAATATCCCTTGATCAGCTTTGGGTTCCAACTTATGGAGCTGATCTCTTTGGTTTAGCACATAGCATGTTGAACCAAAAATATGGAAATATCCAATGTTGGATTTTCTGCCATGATACATCTCGTAAGATGTTTTACCATGTCTTTTCACTATAATTGATCTATTCTGAGTATAGCAGGCTGTACTTACAGCTTCTGCCCAGAAGCTCAGCTTGAGCTTTGCATCACATAGCATGGTTCTGGCAGCTTCAATTAAGGTTCTGTTTCTCCTTTCTGCAACTCCATTTTGTTGTGGAGTTCTTACAGATGAGAAATTCTGGATAATTCCTTTCTCTTCACAAAAGCCTTTAAGGGTTAAGTTTCTGAACTCAGTCCCATGATCACTTCTGAGTTGTTTAAGAGACTTACCCTTTTGAAACTCTTCTTGTCTTATGAAGCTGATTAACTCATGTGCAGCTTCACTTTTGGCTTTTAAGAAGATTACCCAAGTGAATCTTTTGAACTCATCAATAATCACTAGAGTATACTTTTTGCCACTCAGGCTTGGGGTGCTGATAGGTCCAAATAGGTCCAAATGCAACATATGCAATGGTTTTGTGATTGAGAAATTCTGTTTGGACTTGAAGGATCCTTTATGATGTTTTCCCATTTCACAGGCCGAGCAGAGTTTGTCTTTAGAAAATATGATCTTAGGCAGACTAGAGACTAACTCTTTGCTAGACAACTTGTTAATATATTTGAAGTTTAAATGAGACAGTCTTTTGTGCCATAACCAGCTCAGCTTGGGAGTTAAGTCGGAATACAAGCAGGTTTCAGTTGAAGGATCTACGGAGCTGAGATCTAACAAATAGATATCTCTCTCTCTTTTTGCCATTAATATTGGTTTTCTCTTCTTATCATAAATTGTCCCTGCATGCATTATGAAGGTGACTTCATAATCCTCATCACACGGTTGACTGATACTTATCAGATTGTGTTTAAGGCCTTCAACATATGCTACCTTTTTTAAAGTGACTTTTCCAGCAGATATCTTTCCATAACCTTTAGTCCTTTGTTGGGGAGATAATCACTTCACCCTAATAATCAACTCTGCCTATCTTAAAACATAGGATTGATGATAACTAAACCCTACATTCAGTATGACTTAGAAAGAATTCAAACATGTGTTGTTTGAATCAGTTTATGTAAGAATATGCTAAGTATGGAACCATCAGCTGAGGAAAATAAGCCATCAGCTGAGCATCAGATCCTACTCAAAGTATCAGCCAAAGGATATCAGCCAAGGAACATCAGATGAAGAAAACAAGTAAAGAAGACCATCTGCTGAGGAAAACAGTCTATCAGCTGAGCAAAATTGTTGATCAGCTGAATAAAATATTCCATCAGCTGAGTAAACAGTTTGATCAACTGAGTGAAGAAAGTGATCAGCTGAGTGAAGAATTTGATCAGCTGAGTGCCTACTCTATCAGCTGAGTGAACAAATGGATCAGCTGAGGCCCAGAGCATTAGCTAAGTAAGTCTATCTTTACACAAGTCATCTCCCCTTATAAACTGATGTATTTGATTGATCAGCTGAGCATTCTTGATCAACTGATCATACAAATACATGAGCTTATGTTCTCCTAAGCTTACTATTGATCAGCTGAGCAATATGTATCAACTGAGTCCTAGCAAAAAGTGATCAACTGATATATTTTTTCAACTGAGTAGTGAATATCAGAGTTCCTTGTACAATCTGTTAGCTGAGTCGTGAAAAATGTCAAATCTACTCTATCTTTTCAGATTGTAAGTCATATGTAAAAGGCAGAACATGTGTTGTTCTATTATGCCTTAGATCTTTGTTTGTAAAAGTAAAATGCACTTTTTGGATCAAGTATGAGACAAAAAGGTTTGATCTTATCCTCTGGAAAAGGATAATGATACCTCAAACAGACGAAGATCTTGAAGATTTGTTCAAGCAACTAAGTATGGCTGGCAATCCCATACTTGGTAAAGTCAAATCAATCAGAAGCATGGTGTTGATTAAAGTACAATCATGGAAAGGGAAAGATACTTCTACACGATAGTAGATGTGGACTTTAATATTTTATATTGTGAATGGGTTGCACTTTTGAAGAAAAGTACAGTTACTTTTATCATACATTTGATTAAAGTAACTTTACTTTTCACCCACTACCTTTACAATTAAAATATTATATTTCCACATCCTCTTGGTCTCTTACCTTCATGCAACCAAATCCACCAAGACTTCTATATATACTCATGCATGGTGGACATGCAAATAGAGAATACGACACAACACAAAAAAGTGAAGTCTCTACTGCACTAAAAGAAAATCTCATCAGTTGAGAAATTTCGTAGAGTATAAGCATTGTGTAGAATCAAACTTGTTCATGTGTTGAACACTCTAAATACATTAGTTGTTTTAGAGTTAGCTTGTCTATGTGTTAGACAAATTGATTGCCACCTTTTATTGTACTTAGAATTTCCGCTTTTAGTACATGTAATTCTTGATTCATATCAATAAGAATTATATAAAGGTATATAAGTGTGTCTTTAATTTTTAAAAGCTACAGTTTGTATTCAACCCCCCCTTCTACAAACATTTGTTGTTGCGTACTCAATCTGGGACTAACACCTGGTATCAGAGCAGGTTAGATAATCAATATCTAGACCTGTTTTGCTTACTCTACAACTGCTTCTACCCCTCTCAATATGGCCTCATCCGCAAACAATGTGAATATTTCAAACAATGGGTCCTTAACAAGATGTCCCATGTTTGACGCTGAAAATTTCTCTATGTGGAAAAGTAGAACACATCTTTTCCTATCCACCCTTGATATCCAAATGCTTGAAATATTCATTGATTGTCCTTATGTTCCAACATCAGTGTTATCATTCCCATCAGAATCTGAAGGTCAAACCTCTACAACTGAAAGAATCATAACCAAACCCATGCATCTGTGGACAGATGAGGAAAAGAGGTTGTTTAGCCTAGATGTTAAGGCTAGATCAACTCTTGTCTCTGCACTACCCAATGAAATCTATCATCAAGTGCTTAAATGTTCTTCTGCAAAAGAGATGTTAGATACACTCACAGTTGCATATGAAGGGACTGAAGAGGTGAAGGAGAACAAGAAGCTCCTCCTCAACAGAGAGTATGAATTCTTATTTGCTCAGAAAGGTGAGAGTCTTACACAGACATACACTAGGTTCAACTGCCTAGTTAATGACTTGAAAAGGGCAGACATAACCAAGAGCAACTTTGTCTTGGTGAACAAGTTTCTAGACTCCCTCCCTGAAACATGGGATCACTTTGTCACTGTTCTAAGACATAGTGAGAAGATTAAGGGAATATCTCTGGTTGCTCTCTATGGTAACTTACTCAACCATGAGCAATCAGTCAAGCAAAGGAAATTGTCATCCAAGGAGATGAAGGAGGTAGTGAAAGCTGTACCAACTGCCCTTGTATCAAGAGATACAAAGATGAGAAGCTCTGCAGCTATTGATTCTGGTTCTGATGAAGAAGGAGATGGAGAGGAGAGTGGTGGAGAAAGTGATGAGGAGAAGGATTGTGAGGAAAGTAATCTGGAGGAGTTGGTTGAAGGTGTAGCTATGCTGGTTAAGAAGTTCAGACCTTTCAAGAAGGGAAAGGGTGTCAAGAGGTTCAGCAAGAGGTCATCAAAGTTTGTCAAGCCCAAATCCACTTTTGATGCCTCCACAGCAGAGTGTTATAAGTGTGGCAAGATTGGCCACATAGCCAGTGACTGTAAGTCCAAATATAACACTGGTTCTTCATCTGTGCAAAAGCAGGAGGGCAAGATTGATTATGAAGCCAAGTATAAGAAACTCCTTGCTGCTGTCCTTGACAAGAAGAAGAAGAAAGCCCAGGGCCAAGTTCTTGTTGCTGAAGAAGAAGATTGGGCAGAAGAAGATCTCTCCTCAGATGAAGATGAGGTGATCTCTGCTCAGTTCTGCATGATGGTCAACAACAATGATGGTAGTTCCTTTGATGAAGACATGAAAAAGGCTGCTAAAGCTTGTTCAACTACCAACTGGGATCCTTCTTCTATGTATCAGGTTGGAAAATTTATTAACTATGATGATAATGAGAAGAATGCTATGTTTGATTACTTGTGTATTGATTTCCAGTCTGCTATTCAAAGAGAGAAGAAGCTAAAACTAGAAGTAGAATCACTAAAGGAAAAATTAATTCTTAAGGATGAGGAACTTAAGCAGATAACAATATTAAATGATGAACTAGCTAATCAAAAGATACTTAATGAGATCTTAGTAAAAGAAACTAGTGAAGCAACCAAAAAGTTTAATGACCTCCAAAAAGTAGTAAAGTCTTAGTGTGTATCTGCAGAAAAGACAACTCAGTGTGTCAAGGAGCAGATACCCAAACAAGTTCAAGCTATTATTGGTGGAAATTACTCTAAGGCTGCTAACTATGTTGATTCTAGTAAGAACCTTAATATCTTAGGGAAAGCTGACATCCTGCCACAGACCTTTCACAAGAGTGCTAAAGGCAAAAGTGTGTTCACAAATAAGTTTGTTGGAAGCAAGAGTTCCCACTCAAAAGAATCAATTATTCCTTCTGTTGAATCATCCTCTAGTAAGATTTCAGAATGTAAAAATACTAATAACAAAAATTCAAAGGATGTAATTAAAGGAAAGGAATCATTAGTTGAGACCTCAGAGATATTATGTTGTCAAACCTTGAAAACAGATGACTTAATTCTTAGCATTTCACAAACTGAAGAATCATTAGCTAATACTACTCCATCAGCTAATAGGTTAGCAGATGATAAATGCTCAGCTGATAACCTGTCAGCTGATCATAGCTCATCTTCTAAACAATCAGTTGATCTAGAAGTAATCAACTCTCTTTTAATAGAAGAAACTATGAGTAAAAAGAATGATGTTCACATTGTTCCCATTTCTGCCACTCCAAAGATTGGTCAAAAGCTTTCCAAAAACAAAGATCAATCTAAGGTGCCTGTAAATAAAGACCTAAGAAATTTACAGGATAAGCTTCATAAGCTGAATGGTCAAATTAGTCAAATGATGACTGATAAGAAATCTCATAGGCATTCAAACCATGTTGTTCAATGCTCCAAGGCCACAAAATCTCAAAAATGTTATAAATGTGAAAGCAAAGAGCATAAGGCATTTGAATGTTCTTTAGAAGGGAATTCAAGACAGCGGACTTGTGATGATAACATAGTCACTCATCTCATACATAAGAAACCTGAGATGAAGTGGAAAGCTAGGTGCATTCCACAGGGATCCACTGAGTAGTGGATTCCTACGTGTGTCACTAACTCTTCTTTCATTCAAATCTGTGCAGGGTGTTGGTTCTTGGTTTCTTGATAGTGGATGTTCAAGAACCATGACAGGTAACAAGGCTTTGCTCAGTAACTACAAGAAAGAGAAAGGTCCAAGGGTGACTTTTGGTGACAACAACCATGGGCAAACTAAAGGTTATGGTGAGCTTCATAATGGGAACCTCAAGCTGTCAAAAGTTTCATATGTCAAAGGGCTAAAATATAATCTCATAAGCATAAGTCAATTGTGTGATGGAGATAATGATGTCCACTTCCCAAAGATAGGAGGCTCCATCATAAATAAAGAAGGTAATACATTGTTCAGTGCCAAGAGAACCAAGGATGTGTATACACTTGACATGTCCTCTGGTGACCCTTCAAAGGAAACATATTTGTACTCCAAGAATAATGAGGATACAAACTGGCTGTGGCACAAGAGGCTTTCCCACCTTAATTTTAAAAACATCAACAAGTTGAGCAAGGGTGAACTAGTGTCAGGACTACCTTCACTGACTTATCTTAAGCCTAAACCTTGCACTGCTTGTGAGAAGGGAAAGCAGCATAAGACATCATTTCCATCCAAGCAGGCCTTCTCAATTACATAACCTTTCTATATGTTGCACATGGATCTCTTTGGTCCTGTTGCAACTGCTAGTATTGGTGGAAGTAAGTATGCTCTTGTATTGGTTGATGAATTCTCAAGATATACTTGGGTTTTCTTTCTTAAAGCAAAGAGTGAGGCTGCTAAAGAGATTATCTGTTTTATCAAGTAGATGGAAGTGTGGAATGGCAATCTGGTGAGGAGTCTTAGAAGTGATCATGGAACTGAATTCAGAAACCAAACTCTGGAATCTTTCTGTGATGAGAAAGGGATATCTCAAAACTTTTCTGCTCCAAGAACCCCACAACAAAATGGTGTAGCTGAAAGAAGAAACAGAACATTGATTGAGGCTGCCAGAACCATGTTGTGTGAAAGTGGGTTACCATTTAATTTTTGGGCTGAAACTATAAGTTGTGTATGTTTCACACAGAACAGGTCCCTTATTATCAAGAGGCATAACAAAACTCCATATGAAGTGCTCAAAGGAAGGAAGCCAAGCATCAGCTTTCTGCATATCTTTGGTTGTCAATGTTTCATACTTAATCAAAAAGATCAATTGCAGAAGTTTGCTCCTAAAGCTGATGAAGGAGTTTTTGTAGGTTACTCTGTGATTTCTAAAGCATACAGAGTATACAACCTCAGAACCAAAGTCATAGAAGAATCTATCAATGTAAGTTTTAATGAAAATGACTTTGTTGCTTCTTGTTCTTCTAATCATGTTTTAGGTGAAGAATTTAATGATCTTATGCAAACTGGAGAAGTTCCTTCAGAGCAAGTAGATCCCTCTCCACCAGCTGCTCATGATTTAGATGAACCTGTCACTATCCAAATTTTTAACCATGTACAACCATCCTCATCCAATCCTATACCTCTACTGAATCATGTGGAAAATGACTCAACATCATTGGATTCCAATTCCATATCACTCATTCCCTCTTCTGTAGAGATACCCACAGATTATAATAATGAAGTTATATCAGCCACTCAAAATAAACTCATTTCTACTGCTAATAGCCAACATATAACTTCTTCTCCCCAAATCCAAATTAATCCCAATTCCCTAGAAATCCAAAAAGCCTTCAAAGACCTCAAGAACCATCCTCATAATTTGGTGATAGGCAATATAGATGATCCATTTAGAACAAGATCAAAAGCTTGCAACATCAGTTTGTATTCTGGATTTGTCTCAATGATTGAACCAAAAAAGGTTGATGAAGCTCTCAAAGATCCCTACTGGGTGTCTGCCATGCAAGAGGAACTGGCAGAATTCAAAAGAAATAATGCATGGACTTTGGTACCCAAACCAAAGGATAAATCCATCATTGGAACAAAGTGGGTGTTCAGAAATAAGCTAGAGGAAAATGGGCAAATCATTAGAAACAAAGCAAGGCTAATGGCACAGGGGTACTGTCAAGAAGAAGGTATTGATTTTGATGAAACCTTTGCCCCTGTTGCAAGATTGGAAGCCATCAGACTATTCCTAGCCTATGCTGCCTTCAAAAGCTTCAAAGTGTTCCAAATTGATGTGAGGAGTGCATTTCTGAATGGAGATTTGAAAGAATAGGTGTATGTCAAACAACCTCCTGGTTTTGAGGAGTCAAGCTTACCTGATCATGTTTACTTCCTAAACAAAGCATTATATGGTCTTAAGCAAGCTCCAAGAGCCTGGTATGATACCCTCTTTTCTTTTCTCATTAACAAAGGTTTTACAAGAGGATGTATAGATAGCACTTTATTTATTAGGAAGTACAAAGGTGATGTGATACTTGTGCAGATATATGTAGATGATATAATATTTGGGTCTACTAATTTGGAACTATGCAAAAAGTTTTCTAAACTCATGTCTGATAATTATCAAATGAGCATGAAGGGTGAGTTAAACTATTTTCTTGGTTTGCAAATTAAACAAGAGGTAGATGGTATTTTCATTCATCAAACAAAGTATGTCAAAGATTTACTCAAGAAGTTTGATTTTGAAAACTGTTCTTCAATGAAAACACCTATGTCTACTTCTATTAAGTTAGGAAAGGACACTGATGGCAAATCAGTGAACATTACTACTTATAGAGGAATGATTGGGTCACTTTTATACCACACTGCAAGTAGACCAAATATAATGTTTTCAACATGTCTCTGTGCAAGATATCAAGCAGACCCTAAGGAATCACATCTTGCTGTTGTTAAGAGAATATTCAGATATCTTAAAGGAACTCCTAATCTTGGTCTTTGGTGCCCCAAAGACTCAGATTTTGAGTTAGTTGGATATTCTGATTCTGATTTTGCAGGATGCACATTAGACAGAAAAAGTACTTCAGGTGGTTGTCAACTTCTAGGAGGAAGATTGATTAGTTGGTCTAGTAAGAAACAAAATTCAGTGTCAACATCTACTGCAGAAGCAGAATATATTGCTGCAGGAAGCTGTTGTGCTCAAATTTTGTGGTTACAAAATCAACTACTTGATTATGATATGAAGTTTGAAGACATCCCAATTCTTTGTGACAATACAAGTGCAATCTCCATCTCAAATAATCCAGTCATGCATTCAAAAACAAAGCATATTGAAATTAGACATCATTTTCTCAAAGATAATGTGCAAAAGAAGAAGGTGACTTTGCACTACATTAACACTGATTTACAACTTGCAGATTTATTCACAAAGCCATTAGATAAAGCAAGGTTCAACTTCCTAATATCCAAACTAGGTATGCTAAATTTTTAGTTTAAAATAATGGTAATTTAGTTTGTGTCAATTTATAAGTGTTGAAAATTATAAGATACTTATCTAAGCATAGCTGAGTCTTACTTGATTTGTGTAAACTGAGTAACTATGCTCAGCTGATCAAATTTACTTAGCTGATCACTTTAAAATAAGTAAGACATGCTCAGCTAAGTACTTTACTCAGCTGATACCCAAATTCTCACTATTAGCTGATAATTTTCCATCAGTTGATACCCCTCAGCTGATAGTTTTCCATCAGCTGATACCCATCAACTGATACTCTCCTTGATCAAATGATGATTCTACACTTAGTAAATTTTCACTTATTACTCTCATTTAATGCTTTTTAACCCTAGTTATTTACTCCGTTTGTCAGTTTTCATTTAATTGCTATTTAATTTGTTTTCCGTTAGAACTTTTGACAGTATCTAACGATCTCTGTTAACTAATCTTCATAAATATCCCAATTTCTCTCTCATTCACCTTTACCTGTTCAAACTTTCCAAATTCCCTCTCTCTCTACAAAGAACTACCCTACCTTCTCTCTCGATACTCACTGTTCATCATCCCTACCAAATGGCCACCTATATTCCAGACCCAGCTGTTAACCCTGGTGAGAATGTTGCACCCAATCAACCGATGAATATAACTCCCAACAACATTTTGCTTTGCACCACCATCCCTGCCTCGCGAGAAAACCAAGGTTATGAACCAATGGTTCAGTTCCTTCAAGCCCATCCCCTGTTTGAAAGTCTCACCGCTGATCCACACTACATTTACCCTACCATTATCGGTGAACTTTGGTACTCCGCAACCTATAACCTAAACACCAACACCATCCACTGCACCCTAGCCCAAGGAAACTATCATCTCCAGATCACCACCGAAACCCTTCGTGAAGCCTCTGCTATTCCTAACTTCCCACCGTACACCGCTTTTCCCTCCAGAGCAGAAGTTCAAACCGTTTTAGACACCATCGGCTACAATGAACCTGTAGTGCATGGTCAAGTCAAGGTCTCTGCTCTCGCTCATCCATGGAAGTATTTGGCCAACATGGTCATACGTTGCTTCGGTCCTAAATCTGGAAGCCATCATCTCATCAACCAAACCGAGCTTCTGGTGCTCTATACCCTAGTCTTCGGGGTAAATATCGACTTTGCTCAAGTGATATTTTTGGACCTTATTGATAAAATCACCCAGAGCACCAACAAGAAATCATCGAGGTCGCAGGTGCCCTACATTAGACTATTGAGCCTAATAGCTATGAGGGAGATTGGAGAAGATGATTATGTGGGCTTAACAGAACATCTTGAGCATATACCTGTCCCTACCACGGGTGAAAAGATATTCCATTTCTTAAAGGCAAATAGAGGTCCTCCAATCACTGCCCAAATGCAAGAGCTGATAGATGCTGCAAACGACAATGCAGATGATAATGATGGTGATGAAAATGATGATGATAATGATGGTGATGATGATGCTGATGAAAGCCACACTGGCTCTAAGGATGATGATGATGATGATGGTGATGATGATGCTGGTAATTTTGCTCCTCCCAGTCCAATGGAACTAAGTCCTCTTGGTGATGATGGTGATGCCCAAGAACAAGAGATCTCTGAGCAACTTCTGGAGCTCATTGACAGAAGTAAGAACATCATGTCCCAAGGTATGGATAGTACTGATTCCACCTCTGAGGATATTCAAATGGTCGTCCCAACCTTTGATAGCCCATCCTCATCTCCAGTCCAAACACCACTCCAACAGCCAAGCTCTAGTGAACCTCCTATGGTCACTAGTTCTACTCCTATCCGTAGCCCCATATATACAAGGTCACAAGAAGTGACTCATTATGAGCACTTTGAGGGAGTGTAATCCACACCTCTGACCTCAACTCCAATTACCCTTCCTCATGTTGAAGGGGAGCAATTGGATGTTGCAACCTTTCAGCCAGTGGATGTATCCTCACAACAGGATACATCTATAAAAATGAGACTTAAACCGTTAGCTGAGACAACCTCCTAAAAGGTTGATCTCATTGAAAGACAGACCTCAACCCAAGGTCACACTGTGTCTATCCCACAATTGAGACAGCCTATACCATCTACATTCTCCCAATAGAATGTGTATCCAATAAGGGATTCCCTTTATTGAGTGCATCCCACACTCAGTCCACTTACCTTGCACCTATTATTAATTCAATTCTTACACTTGCACAGCCTGCCAATGCTAGTGGTACAAACCAACCACTTACACAGGGCTCAACTCTCTTTCCCAATGAATTTGAGCTTATACACCAAGGCTCACATGAGGGAACACAAACCTTACCCAATTTCTTTGAACCTCTATTTACTCCTTCCACCTCTACCCCATCCATATCTACCCAAACCACAAACCTTACCCTTATCCAAACCATAAACCAGAACATTGATCACCTAACCCAAACCTTCCAAGCCTTCCAAACCCAAACCTCTACTCAACTGTCTAGACTTGCAAAAGACATTGAGCTCCTCAAGACCCCACCCCAACCCTCCCCTGCACCCATTGATCTTATACCCCTCCTAACCAAAATAGACCATCTTTCTACACTTCTTCCCTCTCAACCACAAATTCCCAGCCTACCTCAATCTACCATATATACCCTAAACCAAACCATATCCAACCTCCTATCCCAACTCCAAACCCTACGCCCAATCAACCCAAACATTTCTGTACCTATTTCTGAACAACTCCTTCCCATGCCTTCCTTTCTCAAAGGCATCCTTGATGACATAGAAACCTTAACAAAACAATCCAGAATGAGTCATCTCTCATTGTGGAAAGCTATCAAAGATCTCAAGGATGACCTCTCCCTTCAGCTTTCTAAAATTACCTCTACTCCTTCCTCTACCCATACCCCTACCCCTGCCCTTACCTCTTCCCATAAGCCTACAGCAGGTGACTCCCCTCCTCCTTTTGGTGGTGACAAAAAGGGGGAGAAATTCTCAAGTTCTTCCAGGGAGGATGATCCTGACTCAGAGGATATTGATGCTGCCTATGCTGAAACAGCCACTAAAATCTTGCAGCAGGAAGCACCCAAAGCAACAGCTCCCTCACCCATTAAAAGAAAAGCATCTTCTGAGGGGGAGCAAAGGTTTCCAAAAAGGTTGAAAAGAATGGCAAACAGGCCAAAACCTAAAAGAAAAGTTGCTGAGGGTTGCTCTTCACCAATCACCATAGAGTCTGATTCTGATGATGAGGATGATACTCCACTTTCTGACATCCTCAGAAGAAGAAGACAAAGCCCTAAGCCATCTGCTCCACCAGTCCAATCTACCCCATCATTCCAAAAGGCTTCAACCTCTGCTCCTAAGGATAAAGGCAAACAAAAGATGACAGATGAGCAAGTTGAAGCAGATGATCAAATGAAAAGGGAGCTTGCTCTTAAAGAAAAGGAAGAAAGGGAGAATGCTCAAATGGCTCAAGCATTGGGTGTTTCAGTTGAGGAAATCTACCAAGCCAAAGAGCTAGCATATCAGCAAGAGCAAGAACAAAGTCAAAATCAAGCTGCTGCTCAACACATATTGGCAAAGGAAAAATCTCAGGCTGAACTACTCAAAGCTAGATCCCATGCTGATGCCATTAAAACCCTCTTCAACCTTGATTTATCTGCTCCCATCAACCTAAGTCAACAAAGACTTCAAAGCTTCAGAAGTTGTATCCTATGAGAGGTGTCACATATATGGGTTCACAGAGTTAGTTGAGATCCTGTACCTTCTCTTCAAATCCAAGTCAAAGCTCAAATTTCAATTCATTCAGAAAATTCAGAATTGGATAGCTCTAGCTGTGTCACAAAGGGCCTTCACTCCAGATGACTATTACAGGCATGTGCACACAGTTGATAATCTTCATAAGAAAAGCTCCAAGCCCTTCAAACCATTTGAGCTAAGAGAGGTACTACCCCAGCATGAATTCCTATCAGATTTTGAGGGTCTCAACACATCTCTTCCACTGAACATCACTCCTGAGTTGTACAAGTTTATAATTATGCCTATTGAAGGTATATTCTTTTTGGACAGAGCTGGCACATGGAGGTTCTTTAGACAGTTTGAAATCCTTAAAGCTAGCAAGAAGTTTCTATTTGGGCTAAGGATATCTACAAGAGGCAGAACTGGACATGCAAACTTTGAAGCCCTTGTTCAAGCCCAATGTGAAGTCTTAGCTGAAGCTGATCCCCATGCCAAAGAATTTGAAGTTAAAGAAGAACCATGGTGGGATGATTAAAGACTGATTCTAACTCTGAAGATTTTGTTGTTATTTAGTTGATTGTACATTATAGAATAGTTAGTTAGTAGTTAATCTATGTAATCACTTATGTACATTTATTTATTCTGTTATTTCAAGTGATGTTTATGTATATCAGAAAATCAAAAGCATATAAAAATGGAAAAATGAAAAGATACCACAAAAACAGACAAAATGGTACAACACAGAAAAAGATTCCACAAAAACAGAACAAAATGGAACATTAGAAAAGAAACCAAAAACAGAACAAGGTTCAAATAAAAAGAGCTACCAAAAACAGATAGCTAGGTAGCCATATGTACTTAAAAGTTTAAATCTTTTGTAATTCGAAGTCAAACTGATTTTTCAAAAAGAAAAAAGTTTTGTCATCATCAAATAGGGGGAGATTGTTGGGGAGATAATCACTTCATCCTAATAATCAACTCTGCCTATTCTAAAACATAGGATTTGATGATAACCAAACCCTACATTCAGTATGACTTAGAAAGAATTCAAACATATGTTGTTTGAATCAGTTTATGTAAAAATATGCTAAGTATGGAACCATCAGCTGAGGAAAATAAGCCATCAGCTGAGCATCAGATCCTACTCAAAGTATCAGCCAAAGGATATCAGCCAAGGAGCATCAGATGAAGAAAACAAGTAAAGAAGACCATCAGCTGAGGAAAACAGTCTATCAACTAAGCAAAATTGTTGATCAGCTGATTAAAATATTCCATCAGCTGAGTAAACAGTTTGATCAGCTGAGTGAAGAAAGTGATCAGCTGAGTGAAGAATTTGATCAGCTGAGTGCCTACTCTATCAGCTGAGTGAACAAATGGATCAGCTGAGGCCCAGAGCATCGGCTAAGTAAGTCTATCTTTACACAAGTCATCTCCCCTTATACACTGATGTATTTGATTGATCAGCTAAGCATTCTTGATCAATTGATCATACAAATACATGAGCTTATATTCTCCTAAGCTTACTATTGATCAACTGAGCATCTATATGATCAGCTGAGCAATATGTATCAACTGAGTCCTAGCAAAAAGTGATCAACTGATATATTTTTTCAACTGAGTAGTGAATATCAGACTTCCTTGTACAATCTGTTAGCTGAGTCGTGAAAAATGTCAAATCTACTATATCTTTTCAGATTGTAAGTCATATGTAAAAGGCAGAACATGTGTTGTTCTATTATGCCTTAGATCTTTGTTTGTAAAAGTAAAATGCACTTTTTAGATCAAGTATGAGACAAAAAGGTTTGATCTTATCCTCTAGAAAAGGATAATCATACCTCAAACAGACGAAGATCTTGAAGATTTGTTCAAGCAACTAAGTATGGCTGGTAATCCCATACTTGGTAAAGTCAAATCAATCAGAAGCATGGTGTTGATTAAAGTACAATCATGGAAAGGGAAAGATACTTCTACACGACAGTAGATGTGGACTTTAATATTTTATATTGTGAATGGGTTGAACTTTTTCATAAAAGTACAGTTACTTTTATCATACATTTGATTAAAGTAACTTTACTTTTCACCCACTACCTTTACAATTAAAATATTATATTTCCACATCCTCTTGGTCTCTTACCTTCATGCAACCGGATCCACCAAGACTTTTATATATACTCATGCATGGTGGACTTGCAAATAGAGAATACGACACAACACAAAAAAGTGAAGTCTCTACTGCACTAAAAGAAAATCTCATCAGTTGAGAAATTTCGTAGAGTATAAGAATTGTGTAGAATCAAACTTGTTCATGTGTTGAACACTCTAAATACATTAGTTGTTTTAGAGTTAGCTTGTCTATGTGTTAGACAAATATATTGTCACCTTTTATTGTACTTAGTATTTCCGCTTCTAGTACATGTAATTCTTGATTCATATCAATAAGAATTATATAAAAGTATATAAGTGTGTCTTTAATTTTTAAAAGCTAAAGTTTGTATTCAACCCCCCTTTTTACAAACATTTGTTGTTGCGTACTCAATCTGGGACTAACTTCCTTGAGAATTATCCCAAATGTCACCTTGGGTCCATCATTGTTTTGGAATTCACTTAGAATCCCCTTGCTTCCTGTCATGTGCCTTGAGCATCCACTATCGAGATACCACTTGTAGGAGCCCTTATACATTGAGGCAGGATCCCAGTTACTGGTTTACTTACTCAGCTTAGCTGCTTCTGGTAGATCCTCATCAAAGGAACTGTCTTCAAACTCATAGTCAACTTGTTCCCCTTCATCCTCAATGGCCATCAAACACCTATCTGACTCATCATCATCTGAAGTAGATGACTTAGTATCCCAAGTTTCAGCAAGGAGGCCTTTGGTGTTTTCATCTGGCTTGCCTTTGAGTCTTTGATATTTCTTTTTATATTTATCAGCTCTGTAGGCATTCTTGTCAGCTACTGAAGCTGATTCTCCCTTCTTTACTCTGCACTCAGCAGCCATGTGTCCTATCCTCTGACAGTTATAGCACTTAGCTTTCTTAGGATCAAAAGTAGACTTACCACTTTTGCTTCTGTCAGATTGACCCCTTCCTCTTCTAAACTTTCTAAAGTTTCTTGCTAACATTGCCATTTGTTAAGTATGAGCATCCATCTCTTCATCATCTGAACCAGAGTTAAGACTTACTTCCTCAGATTCAGATTCATAGTCAATCTCGGCTTGACACTTTTTAGATCCCTTCTTTTTCTTTTCAACAATTAATGAAGATCTAGCATTCTTTATAGATTCTTTTAGTTGTTGCTGGGCCACTTTCTTCTGCTCCATGATCTGTTGATGATTTAGAAGGAAACCATAGATAGATCTGAGATCATATTTTCCTAAGGTTCCTCCAGCATGAAGTGCAATGGTGATCTCATTGAATTGTTCTGGTAACACATCCAAGAACTTGAGTATCAACTCATTCTCATCCTTCTTGACACCTACCAAGATCAGATCATTTATCAAGCATTGAAATCTGGTAAACAAATCTACCAGAGTTTCATTCTTTCTAGCAAAGAAAGTTTCATAAGAACGACTTAGATTTCTCTTCTTATGTTGCTTGACCAAGTCAGTGCCTTCATACGTGACACTGAGAGTATCCCACATCTCTTTTGTAGTTTGGCACCCAGCCACAGTATGTAGAAGAGGGTTTGTTAAAGCATTTGCTATAATGCTTTGTGCCTTGTCATCAAGATTGAATAGTTTACGATCTTCTTCAGTCCAGGATGCTTCAGGCTTGGGAGTTTCTCCAGACGGAACAGTTTTGTCAGTGGCAGTAATATGGATCATTGGTATGATTGGACCATCTTGAATCACGGTACTCATCTTGTGATCCACGGACTTCAGATATAGCATAGCTCTAAACTTCCACATAGGATAGTCAGTGCCATCAAAGATAGGACAACCTTTTGCCGCCATTGTTGGTATATGACTTGATTACTTGCTAGTAGACATCTTAACCTTTTGACAGCGGATCTTGATCTTCAACTTATGAAGAAACTTGCTCTGATACCAGTTGTTGGTCCCAAAGAGGGTGAACAAGCAACCGATACAGTGTAGAAGGGGAGGTTGAATACACTTTAAACAATCAAACAAATCAATAAAATGTATATTCAATTATCAATCAGTACAATAACTATTATCACTCTCTAATCAAATCAACAGGATGATTTGATGTTACAATGATTATAACCTCAACTCTCTCTAAACACTCTGGAATCACAAACTAATTGATGATCGAATTTCTTCTTAAACTGATTAACAAGAACTCTTGAAAACTCTCTCTAACTTTGAAGTTACAAAGTTATCGCAGAACACGCGTATCAAGTATCACGAACACACATACGTTTTGCAACTTATGCAATCTTGCAACTTATGAAGTATCACGTACTTGTTATCGTGCACACGTCAGAACATCCATATTCGCTCATTCGTTCGTGTATGTATTCGTGTATGTAAAACCCAGAATAAGGTTTATACTTATACTTGATATTTCTACGAGTAAATCGCAGTTTAAAGATAGAACTTATCTTTTCTTTAAAACCGTAACAAACTCCTTAATTAGAACATATCTAATTAATTCCGTTTGAGATTTCTATCCAACTAATAGATAGTTTAAATTAGGTTTAGATATCCTAATTTAAATGTCGTAGATATAGAGAGTTTATAACAGAATTTAGAACTTACTTAAATTCTGAACTGACTTCTGACGTTGAGCTGACATACTCAGTCTTGACCTTGTCAAGCTGACTTTTTGAATCTTGGATTCCTGAATCTTCAAGTCTTCAAGTCTTCATCATTAAGACCTATCTCAGCTTAGAAGTCACTGAGTTATGTAGTACTTACATAGAAAACTCTATATATGTTTTATACGCTGACTACTCAGCTCAAGCTGACTAGTCAGTCTAAAACAGACTTACATAATTCCTAACTCTTAACCTATTATCTATACATATCGATAGTTTGTCTTATCAAATCTAACTATTCTAAACATGGGACAAACATTCGCAGAGTACCATCTTTCTTTTTCACAAATAAGACTGGTGCACCCCACGGAGAAGAACTCGGACGAATAAATCCCCGATCCAACAAATCCTGAATCTGCGTCGTCATCTCCCTTATCTTAGAAGGAGCCAACTGATAAGGAGATCTAGCCACTGGATTAGAACCTGGTATCAAATCAATCTTGGACTCTACCTCTCGAACGGGAGGTAACCCAGGTAACTCATCCGGAAATACTTAAGGATATTCTGATACAACTCACACATCAGTAACTGCCCGTTTCTCTTTTCTAGAATCAATCGCATATTCCAGAAAACACTCGCATCCCTTACTCATGGATTTCTTGGCTTTCAACATCGAAATGATAGAAAACACAGACTTGTTCCTTTCCCCTCGAACCACGACACGCGACCCATCGGATAACGGAAACGAAATCAGCTTCCTATGACATTTAATACTTGCGCTATGCTTACTCAGCCAATCCATCCCCAAAACCACATCAAACCCTACTAATGGCATCAACAGGAATGATACAGGAAAGCACTTACCATCTATGTCAATTTCAGCACCCGTCACAGAAGTCGTAACAGGCACTATCTTACCATCTGCTACTTCTATATCAATCGGCACAGAGATACTAGTAGTAGGCAAATTTAACTTAGCACAAAATGCTAAAGAAATAAATGAGCGATTCGCTCCAGAATCAAACAACACACGAGCAGGTAAGGAGTTTATAAAGAACGTACCGGTGATCACATCATCTGTGGCAGTAGGATCATCAACTGTCATCCGGAACGCCCTGCCCTCCGGAGTCGGAGGATTCTTCCTTTTCTGCCCCCCTGCCGCTGACGAACCCCCAACCGCCCCTGCCCCTATCCCTGACCCAGTCCCTGCTGCTGGTCTTCTCCCTATAGGGCAATCACCCACCCTATGACCCTCCTGATGGCAGTTCCAGCATACATTGCCATTTGTTAAGTATGAGCATCCATCTCTTCATCATCTGAACCAGAGTTAAGACTTACTTCCTCAGATTCAGATTCAGAGTCAATCTCGGCTTGACACTTTTTAGATCCCTTCTTTTTCTTTTCTGCAATTAATGAAGATCTAGCATTCTTTATAGATTCTTTTAGTTGTTGTTGGGCCACTTTCTTCTGCTCCATGATCTGTTGATGATTTAGAAGGAAACCATAGATAGATCTGAGATCATATTTTCCTAAGGTTCCTCCAGCATGAAGTGCAATGGTGATCTCATTGAATTGTTCTGGTAACACATCCAAGAACTTGAGTATCAACTCATTCTCATCCTTCTTGACACCTACCAAGATCAGATCATTTATCAAGCATTGAAATCTGGTAAACAAATCTGCCAGAGTTTCATTCTTTCTAGCAAAGAAAGTTTCATAAGAACGACTTAGATTTCTCTTCTTATGTTGCTTGACCAAGTCAGTGCCTTCATACGTGACACTGAGAGTATCCCACATCTCTTTTGTAGTTTGGCACCCAGCCACAGTATGTAGAAGAGGGTTTGTTAAAGCATTTGCTATAATGCTTTGTGCCTTGTCATCAAGATTGAATAGTTTACGATCTTCTTCAGTCCAGGATGCTTCAGGCTTGGGAGTTTCTCCAGACGGAACAGTTTTGTCAGTGGCAGTAATATGGATCATTGGTATGATTGGACCATCTTGAATCACGGTACTCATCTTGTGATCCACGGACTTCAGATATAGCATAGCTCTAAACTTCCACATAGGATAGTCAGTGCCATCAAAGATAGGACAACCTTTTGCCGCCATTGTTGGTATATGACTTGATTGCTTGCTAGTAGACATCTTAACCTTTTGACAGCGGATCTTGATCTTCAACTTATGAAGAAACTTGCTCTGATACCAGTTGTTGGTCCCAAAGAGGGTGAACAAGCAACCGATACAGTGTAGAAGGGGAGGTTGAATACACTTTAAACAATCAAACAAATCAATAAAATGTATATTCAATTATCAATCAGTACAATAACTATTATCACTCTCTAATCAAATCAACAGGATGATTTGATGTTACAATGATTATAACCTCAACTCTCTCTAAACACTCTGGAATCACAAACTAATTGATGATCGAATTTCTTCTTAAACTGATTAACAAGAACTCTTGAAAACTCTCTCTAACTTTGAAGTTACAAAGTTATCGCAGAACACGCGTATCAAGTATCACGAACACACATACGTTTTGCAACTTATGCAATCTTGCAACTTATGAAGTATCACGTACTTGTTATCGTGCACACGTCAGAACATCCATATTCGCTCATTCGTTCGTGTATGTATTCGTGTATGTAAAACCCAGAATAAGGTTTATACTTATACTTGATATTTCTACGAGTAAATCGCAGTTTAAAGATAGAACTTATCTTTTCTTTAAAACCGTAACAAACTCCTTAATTAGAACATATCTAATTAATTCCGTTTTAGATTTCTATCCAACTAATAGATAGTTTAAATTAGGTTTAGATATCTTAATTTAAATGTCGTAGATATAGAGAGTTTATAACAGAATTTAGAACTTACTTAAATTCTAAACTGACTTCTGACGTTGAGCTGACATACTCAGTCTTGACCTTGTCAAGCTGACTTCTTGAATCTTGGATTCCTGAATCTTCAAGTCTTCAAGTCTTCATCCTTAAGACCTATCTCAGCTTAGAAGTCACTGAGTTATGTAGTACTTACATAGAAAACTCTATATATGTTTTATACGCTGACTACTCAGCTCAAGCTGACTAGTCAGTCTAAAACAGACTTACATAATTCCTAACTGTTAACCTATTATCTATACATATCGATAGTTTGTCTCATCAAATCTAACTATTCTAAACATGGGACTAACAGCTCTGCCTTAACCTGTGCACAAATATGACAAGCCTCCACAAACTGTGCAACATCTGTCTTCATTGTTGGCCACCAATACAGCACCTTTAGATCGTTATACATTTTTGTGCTACCTGGATGAACAGATAATCTAGACTTGTGAACTTCAGTCATAATCAAGTTCCAAAGACCTCCAAGCAAAGGCACCCAAACACGAGATTGATAAACCTTCAATTCCCTAGTGTCAGCATTCAAGTCATTCTTCTTCTTAGTCATAATCTCAGACTTCAGGTTTTCATCCTTCAAGGCTTCCAACTGAGCTACCTTTAATCTGTCAACCAAGTCGGAGATTATTTCAATTCACATAAACTTGACATGTTCACTAACTCCCTTGCGACTCAAAGCATCGGCTACCACGTTGGCTTTCCCTGGATGATAGCGAATCTCGCAATCATAATCTTTAACAAGTTCCAACCATCGCCTCTGTCGCATATTGAGTTCCTTCTGCGAAAACACATACTGTAGATTTTTGTGATCCGTACAAATGAGACACTACTCTGACTCAGATCCAGAACCTCAGTCTCCCACTACAACTTTCAAAGTATTAAAAGATCATTCTCTTGATGATGTCATTGGGAACATTGAAGATGGTGTGTTAACTAGATCTAAAGCAAATGCAAACTATGTTGCCTACTCTAGTTTTCTATCTCAAATGGAACCAAAGAAGACTGGAGAGGCTCTAAAAGATGAAGATTGGATTGAGGCTATGCAAAAGGAGCTGACAGAATTTCAAAGAAATAAGGTATGGACCCTTGTCCCTACCCCCAAAGGAAAAACAATTATAGGCACTAAGTGGGTCTATAGAAATAAAATGGACAAGGATGGAATAGTGATCAGAAACCAGGCAAGGCTAGTAGCTCAGGGGTATCGACAAGAAGAAGGTATTGATTATGATGAGACCTTTGCCCCTGTTGCAAGGATTGAAGCTATAAGGTTGTTTCTAGCCTATGCAGCCTTCAAAAACTTTAAAGTGTAAATGGATGTTAAAAGTGCATTCCTAAATGGAGCACTACAGGAGGAGGTCTATGTGAAACAACCCCCTGGTTTTATTGATTCTAAACATCCAGATTATGTCTATAAGTTGGACAAGGCATTGTATGGACTCAAGCAAGCTCCAAGAGCCTGGTATGATACATTGTCCACCTATTTGCTCTGAAATGATTTTGTTAGAAGAAGTATTGACAAAACTTTATTCATAAGAAAGAGCAGAGGACATGTCATTCTGGTTCAAATCTATGTGGATGACATTATCTTTGGTTCAACAATCCAAGGTCTGTGTGATTGGTTCTCTAAGATAATGTCCAATCAATACAGAATGAGCATGATGGGTGAGATGACGTACTTTTTGGGACTTCAAATCTATCAGTAAGAAGATGGTATATTTATTAATCAGAGCAAGTATGTCTTTGATCTGATTAAGAAATGTGGACTAGACTCAAGCCATCCCGCATAGTCTCCAATGTTACACAATGTCAAGCTACACAAGGACATTGATGGAAAATCTGTATGTCAGACTACATATAGAGGAATGATAGGTTCATTACTCTATTTAACAGCAAGCAGACCTGATATAATGTTTGCTACATGTGTTTATGCACGATATCAGGCTGATCCAAAGGAATCACAATTGCTAGCTGTTAAAAGAATACTCAAATATCTGAAGGGAACACCAAACTTAGGTTTGTGGTATCCCAAAGGATCAGGATTTGAGCTGATAAGGTACTCAGATTCAGACTTCACAAGATGTGGTCTTGATAGAAAGAGTACTACTGGAGGATGTCAACTTTTGGGTGGAAAATTAGTTAGCTGGACAAGCAAGAAACAAAACTCAGTGGCAATTTCAACAGCTAAAGTTGAATACGTAGCTGCAGGGAGCTGTTGTGCTCAAATACTGTGGATGCAACATCAGCTTAAGGACTTTGATTTGCATTATTCGAAGACTCCTATATTTTGTGACAATCAAACTGCTATTGCTATTACACACAACCCAGTGTTTCACTCAAGAACCAAACACATTGAGATAAGACATCACTTCATCAGAGATATTGTAGAAAAGGGAAAGATAGAGTTAGTCTTCGTTGGGACGGAAGATCAACTTGCGGATATCTTCACGAAACCAATTGAAGGCACAAGATTTACAACTCTACTCGGCAAGCTTGGAAGGCTCAACCCTTAATTGGTATGTTCCATTCTTTATCTCTGTTTAATTTTTGCTAAGTAGTGCTACATTTGACTAAGTGTCAAAACCTGAGCTGAGTGCTCAACCTGAGCTGAGTGTTCAATCTGAGCTGAGTGCTATATCAGAAGCTGACTCAGCTAAACACTAAGGATCAGCTGAGTACTCTGTTCCAAAGTGTGGTCAGTTCCACATGTCTAGGTTAGTCCTAACAAATGGTATGTCCAATACTATGGTAAGTCCAACATATTTACGGTGTGTCCGGTAAATAAACGTCAGTCGTTTAGAATTTTTTTTGATAAAAATATCTTTCCAATATAATAGTGTGCGTTTGAGTAACTAACAATAAATGTAGCCGTTGTAACAAACTGCGTAGAAGTTTTTACGGTAACGGTCATATTTATTACCCTCTGATAACGGTAACTTTTCTCTCACATTGAAAAGGTATAAATAAGAGAAAATTTTCATCATATTTCGTTTAAACTTCCAAAATATTCTTCTCTCTTAAACCCTAACGTTGCTGTGTGAAGAATTCATTGCTCAGTGCTAATCCCTACTACTGCTAAGTGCAATCAAATACGATAAGTTCGATTTCAATGGAGGGTTATACTCTAAATCTAACTGAACAAATGATCCGTGGTGGAAATTTCAAGAGCAACGCACTCCCCACCTACAAACAAAACAACGTCATCGCCTGTACCGACATTCCAAAGTCCTAAATTGGCAGCGGATATGAGGAGTGGGTCGCCTACATTCGCAAGGGACCCCTGGCACATGCATTTCTTCGTGGACCTGTTGTGCTCATCCCTCAACTTCTCACGGAATTCTGGTATACTTGTAAACTGGATGCAACTCAACCGGTTATACGGGGTACAGTCCTAAGTGGGCAAGTGGCGATAGAAGTTGATGCAAACTGTCTCCGCCGAATTCTTCATCTCCCAATTCATAATCAGTATGAAGCGATGGTTTCTAGGGAAACATCACGAAGTGTTTTACCCTTAATGGGTCATCCTCAAGTGATTGGCGTCATACGGAAATCTCCAGACGGCATGGGGATTTATGGAATCCACTGTGGTTCATTCCCTTGGATACAAGGTGGGAGGCCTGGATAATGTGAATGACTTTGAAATGCAACTGTTATACAACTTATTTCATGATCGACGATTGGATTACGCTGAGTTGATCTTTGAGGCATTCAAGTCATTGGTGACCAAGACCATAAGGGACACTATTGTACCATTCGCAAGATTTCTATCCATGGTCATCTAGGACAGATTGGGTAGACGATATACTGCTCAATATGAGTCAATCCCTACTCCTGTTCCCAGCTACAGAATGTTCGCCCATTATATTTTCTCTGGGCACCCTACAATGAGTGCTCAGATGAGGGTGTATGTACAACTTCCGACTCCTGAGTCAAGTGAATCTGAGATAGTGGAGGAAGCTGCGGAAGAAGTGGGTGACGATGTTGGTTCTGATGCTGAATCCTCTCAAGCTGATCAACATAGGACTCAGCTCAGACCCCGTACTCAAATAATTTCATCCACCACTTCGAGTTCTGAGCAAAGGAGTCTGTTTCCCAGCTCTGAGTCTCCATTGCTAGGTGCAACAGGTATACTTTCGCATCCCTTATCTCCTTCTCTCTCTTTTACTTCTCCATCTCCAAAACTAGGAGATAGGACTGAGTCAAGCCCAACTCAGTCTAACCCCTTTCCTCCACCTCAAACATCTCCATCTATCTTACAATCTACAGCCAACCTTGGTCAGCCCACTGCTACCAAGGATATATCCTACACCTATACTAGCAAAATTGCCAAAGGTGGTCCTTCACCGCAAAAGGACACTGGAGCTGATATCACATTGATACCTCCACCGGCAGGAGCTGAGGGGGAGACACCTTCTATTAAGGTGCCAATCTCTAGGCTCAGTTCAACCCTTAAGCCTAAACCGGGTATGGTGTCTACTCAGCCCATACTTACTAGTGCCATGGGAGAGCCTACTTCTGTGCCTTCACAGCCCCATGAAGGTAACATTGAAATACTGACCAATCCCCAGGGTCAATTACCCCCCTCCTCACCAATAAGCCTAGCTCACCCCACTAACATACCTCACGACATTGTTCGTTCTTCTCTTCCATTCTTACACACTCTAGCACGACCTGTCAATGAACCTTTCATACACTAGGAAGGTTTACAGGGTCTCCATTCTGGCCCCCTTGATTCCATAGGTCATCACCAACCTTTGGATATGGGACCCACATCCTTACCTATTGAGGAACACTCAACAGCCACTCCTACGGTGGAAATACACTCTTCCACTGGACATGAGGACGTTAAGGTAAGAAGAAGACCTAAGGAGTCCAACCTTCTGACCACCGATGCTCAAGTCATTATGGACTATCTACAAACTCAGTTTGAACTCCTACACAGGAAGAGGAAAGATGACAAAGCCAAGTTGATGCACAAACTTAATGATTTGTCAACTTCAGTAGACAACTTGGAAAGCTTCGTGCTCAAATTCAGACCCTCCCCTATTGATGATGACAAAAAGGGGGAGGAAGAATCAAAGAAATGTGATGATAAGGTTGAGGGGGAGCATACAGAGGAAGTTCAATTTGAGGAACAAGCTCATGATCAGTTCATGAGTCCAAATTACCACAACTTCACAAGCTCAACTAGAAACTCCACATGAAGAAACATCTCAAGCTGCTCACATCAACCTTCCTCAAGCTAATTTGCCAAAATTTATTGAAGCTGAGTACGTTCCAACTTCACAAATAGATAAAGGGAAGAGTAAGGTGTTTGAGATGGTAAAAAGAAAGAAAAGAAGTGTTATGCTTCTAGCAAAGAAAAGAAAGGTCATCATTGCTGAGCCTAAACCTGAGCAACAGGGTAAGTCTCAACTAGTTGCACATGAATCTGACTCAAGTGATGAAGCTGATGCAACATAGAAAGCCAGTGACATACTTGCTGAGCAAATGTTACAAGATATGGGTAAAGAACTAGGCGTAACAGTGGAGGAAATGAAAGAGCAGCAACGACAAGCTAAAGTTCAACGAGAAGAGGCTAAAGCTGAGGCTGATAGAGCTGAAGCTGAAGTTGATTATTCTGGACCAAGAGTTGCCCCAACTCCCTACTCAGATGTGGATCTAAGGCATTGTTATAAAAGAACACATTTTAATAACAAGATTGAATCAATTACACTGAGTAGAAAAGGAGAATTGGTAATTATCAACTTTGTACTAGACAACAAATAAGAAATTGGTCTAGATATGAGATGTCTGTACAAGTTGGGGTTCTCGGAGTTGAAGATCGTAGCCACAACTATCAAGCAGATGAAAAAGAGTCAAATCAGACAAGAGATAGTTGATGTGCTTAAGACAATCTTCATAAGAATTGATCAGCTAGGTGAGATCCCCGCTGATGAAATTGATACTTTCCTTAATCGAGGCAAAGCTGCAAGAGTTAGAGCAGCGAGCCAGCGAGCTAAAAGAGACATCAATCTACAAGTTCCAGAGGGAGTTGAATTTAGAGAAAACACTTATATCACTCAACCGCTGGAAGGATTCTTGTATCTTGATGTGGAAGGTAATCAATGTTTCTTAAGGATAGCAGATCTTCATTTGGCAAATCTGGAATTGATTCTGTACTTGAGAATTCTATGTGATGACTCAACTCAGAACTCAGTATTCAGATATCATCTCAACAAAGAAATCAGATCAAGAAAAGCTGAGATGAAAGAGATGCTAGAAGGTGAAGAGGTTGTGAATGATGCTATCAAGAAAGCTGCAATTTGAGAACTTAAACGTTATAACATGTGGTTAGAAGTTGGAAAACCTATTGAGTAAATAGATTAGTTCTATGATTTTGTAAGTACTAAGTGTGCAGAAGCTAATCATAAAGATTAAGCTAAAATGTAAATGATATGTTCATTAATATAAACTCAAGTTTGATATTTGATATGTTCAAAATTATGTTTGATATGTTCAAACAGACAGCTTTGTAAGTTCAAGCTGATGATTGATATGTTCAATTATAAACTGATATGTTCAGTTGTATAAGTTTTGAAACTTCAGAACTTAAATTACTTCTGATAAGTTCAGAATCTAAGTAGTTGTATATTCAAATACTTAGAATACAAGTCTTATAATAGATTTGTAACATAAACATCTTGTAAGTTCAAGATACGTGAATAAGTATGGATCAGTTCAATAATTATTTCAAGAACTAACTTTGGTCAGTTCCAGAGTGGTTCAACATAATTCTATTAACCTATACCTAATTTGATTCAATGTTTTGTCATCATCAAATAGGGGGAGATTGTTAGTCCCATGTTTAGAATAGTTAGATTTGATGAGACAAACTATAGATATGTATAGATGATAGGTTAAGAGTTAGAAATTATGTAAGTCTGTTATAGACTGACTGGTCAGCTGAAGCTGAGTAGTCAGCGTATAAACATATATAGAGTTTTCTATGTAAGTACTAGATAGATCAGTGACTTCTAAGCTGAGATAGGTCTTAAGAGTGAAGACTTGAAGACTTAAAGATTAAAGAACCCAAGATTCAAGAACTCAGCTTGACAAGGTCAAGACTGAGTAAGTCAGCTCAGCGTCAGAAGTCAGTTACAGAATTTAAGTAAGTTCTAAATTCTGTTATAAACTCTCCATATCTACGACATTTAAATTAGGATATCTAAACCTAATTTAAACTATCTATTAGTTGGATAGAAATCTCAAACGGAATTAATTAGATATGTTCTAATTAAGAAGTTTGTTACGTTTTTAAAGAAAAGATAAGTTCTATCTTTAAAATGTGATTTGTTCGTAGATATATCAAGTATAAGTATAAACCTTCTTATGGGTTTTACATACGTTTTACATACTGTGTGTATGAATACAGAGGCGATACACAACGAAGACTGCATAAGTTGCAAGACTACATAAGTTGCAAATCGTATGTGTGTTCGTGATGCTTGATACGTGTGTGTTGCGATAACTTTGTAAGTTCAAAGTTAGAGAGAGTTTTCAAGAGTTCTTGTTAATCAGTTTTAACAAGAAATTCGATCATCAATTAGTTTGTGATTCAAGAGTGTTGAGAGAGAGTTGAGTTTATAATCATTGTAATATCAAATCATCATGTTGATTTGATTAGAGAGTGATAATAGTTATTGTCTTGTTTGATAATTGAATATACGTTTGATTAATTTGTTTAATTGTTTAAAGTGTATTCAACCCCCCCCCCCTTCTACACTGTATCGGTTGCTTGTTCACCCTCTTTGGGACCAACAGGATCCTAACCGTCGTCCCGTTACATTCGATGTCGGAGATCGTGTATTCTTGAAGGTTTCCCCTTGGAAGGGTGTTATTCGTTTTGGGCGCAAGGGGAAGCTAAGTCCACGTTTCATAGGCCCATTCAAGATCGTGCATAAAGTCAATGATAAGACGGTAACTCTTGAGCTGCCGCCTGAGCTATCTGGAATCCATGATACCTTCAACGTATGTTACTTGCGTAAGTGCAACGTTGAAGAGGAGCAGATTGTTCCGTTACATGATTTGAAGGTTGACTCTTCTAAGCGACTCGTAGAAGAACCTGTTGAGATTCTTGACACGAAAGTCAAGAATCTACGGAAAAAGATGATCAAGCTGGTTCTTGTTAAGTGGAAACACAGTTTAGGTCCGAACCTGACATGGTGAACTTGACACCCTAGAATGAAAATAAGTGTTTTTAGAATGTACAAATGTTAAAACAAACGAATAGAATTCTGGAAATAAGCCAAAATGAAGTTGGCGGATTTCCAGCTATGAAGTTATCGGATTCCGAGACTTGAATGTGTCGGAATCCGCAAGTTGTCCAAATCCGCAAGTCAAAATCCGATAGTGTCGGATTTCTTTGAAAATGTCGGAATCCGACAAAGTGTCGGATTTCTTTCAGTATATCGGATTCCAATTGTTTGTCAATGTTCACAAATATTCCAAGTGTTGAAATCCGAAAGTATCGGAATCTGATAGAGTATCTGATTTCCTTGATGTCGGAATCCGACAAAGTGTCGGATTTCTTCCAAGTACCGGAATCCGATAGAATGTCGGATTTCCATTATAGTACTAAAATGATGGCTAAGTGTTGGAATCCGATGACATATCGGATTTCCTTAAAGGCATCGGATTTCCCAAGATGTCGGATTTCCTCATGGTGTCGAATTTCCCACAATCCGTCAGTTTTGTCGGATTTGTGTGGGATCCGGATTTTGGGATTTCCTTTGTTGGTTTTGTAGCTATTCTTTGAATAATAAGATAATTAATGTAAGCCCTAATGTTCTAGGTGAACTTGACACCCTAGACAAGGCAGAAATAAAATTGCTATCTGTTTTAAGCCACTCAGGTGAGTACCGACTTCCAAAAGCCTCAGTAAAGAAAGATTTATGTGCTAAGTGTTTTAAGTGCACTTGTGCTTATAAGTTAATGAATAAGAAATGTCATGCTACTTAATGTACAATGCCATGCTAAATACTTGTCGTATGTAAGTTAAGGGTATGCCAGCGGGATCCAGAACTGGAACCGCCTAGTTAAATGAATGATATGTATGATACTGATTCTGAATGAATCAGTTAAATGAAAGCTTAATGATATGTATGCTAGGGATCTAGATTGGATCCATAATGAAGTAACTGAATGTAAATGCATGCTAAAAGAAGTAAATGAATATGCATGCTAAGTGAATTATCCAGATTGGGTCAGTATGTGTATGTGAAAAGTTCGCGAACATATTCAAGCATGGTTAAGGTCAGCCGGATAATTTGATCCTAGGACCCTTGATCAGGAGATTCGGGATTTAACAGTGATTTGAGGTAATATTCCGGATCATAGGTTCTGCAGAACCGCCGTGCCTTATATCATGAGGGGTAATCAGCCGGTTGTAGCTGAATTGCCTAAGGAGCCTCTAGTTCCGTAAACGATGCTTGGTGAACTACTTTATGCTCCCCCACCGGCACGGATGGTCGTGTCTGATCCCCTGGTGTATTGGTGTTGAGTAGGACTAGCTATCCTGCAAGAAACAACTTATACCGATCGTGTCAGTACACCGAAATGTGATAGGATAGCATTGTATGCTTATTCTTGATATGCATGACTTACTCTAATGATGCTTATGCTAAGTTTGTGCTCACTAGATAAGTGTAGCTAACGGTGCCATGTTAACTGCTTTTGCAGATTCAAATTAGCTTGCCTGGTGAGCTGGGTTACCCTCCTGTTGGATATTATTTTGGTGGAACACTTGTGATGTAACTATATACATTATGGTCGGTTGTATTGTAGAGTAACACTAGATACTGATACAAGTTTATTGTAAATATTTCCGCTGCTTAATGTTATTTAATCGTGATTAAGTTCACGTTTGTTTAAAAACGCAAATTTTTGCTAAAATCTGGTATATGCAAAGGCGGTGTTACATTTAATATTGAACCAGGCCTATTGTGTGTTTGTTTTTTAGGCTAATAATTAATAATTGGGTTGAACAAAATGTTTTTTTATGTTGTTCATCATCACCGTCTTAGTTTCTTTTTCTTTTTAATTTTTTTCTTCAACTTACTGGTGCAGCGTTTAGGTTTATTTTGTGTTAATGATTGTATTTCTTTAAATTTGTACATGAAGGTTGCAAGTTTGATTTCTTAATATAAATTGATTGCGTTCAATATTGGGTATGTTTTAGTAATTGAAATGTATATTTTAAATTTGGGAATCTTTTCACTAGTGAACAGAAAATGGAGATAAAAAGGAGTATAACACGGTTCTCAAGTGATTGTACATAAATTATATATTGTAAAATATTTATCATTGAAAAATGGATATAAAAAAGAACTAGTAAGAGAAATAATGTATTATCTACATGTTTATCAATGAACATACAGACCTAAACAAGAAGTAATAAAAAAAATACAATAACGAAACATTTGTAAATCGTACGTCGTGTCTAGGAAAAGTTATTCAAGCTGGTTCTTGTTAAGTAGTCTCTGTTACAGAGAAAGTCCCGATAGCTGCGATTTATATTGACGGGAGTAATATCCCTATTTCTTTCTTTGTTATGCCCATTGCGGGATTTGATGTTGTAATCGGGATAGATTGGCTCAGCAAGCGTGATGCTGAGATTATCTGTTCCAAAAAGATGATTAAGATCCCTCTCGATGATGGATCTTATGTTGTTGCACGTGGAGAACGACGGGATTTCGATATTCCTATTGTCTCCATGATTAAAGCTCAGAAGTCGATTGCCAAAGTTTGTGACTCTTATCTGGCATACGTCATTGATGCTACGATGGAGAAGCAACCAGTTCGTGATATTCAGGTGGTATCTGACTACCCTGAGGTATTCCCTGAAGAACTTCCGGGTTTGCCTCCGATTCGTGATGTTGAATTTAAGATCAAGCTTATTCCAGAAGCTACACCTGTGGCTCGTTCTCCGTATCATCTTGCTCCTTCTGAAATAAGAGAGATGATGACTCAAATTCAGGCGTTGCTAGACAAAGGTTTTATTCGTTCGAGTTCCTCGCCGTGGGGAGCTCCTGTGTTATTTGTGAAGAAGAAGGACGGACCGATGCGAATGTGCATAGATTAGAGGGAGCTGAACAAGCGAACTATAAAGAATAAGTATCCGCTTCCTCGAATAGATGATATGTTTGATCAGTTGCAGGGGGCTACATGCTTCTCTAAGATTGATCTCCGGTCGGGGTATCACCAAGTACGAGTTCGTGAAGAAGACGTGCCGAAGACTGCATTTCGAACTCGTTATGGTCACTACGAATTTCTAGTTATGCCATTCGGCTTAACCAATGCCCCTGCCATCTTCATGGATCTGATGAATCGGGTTTGTCGTCCGTTTCTTGACAGATCCGTGATTGTATTTATTGATGACATATTTGTGTATTCGAAGACGGACGTTGATCACGAGCTTCATCTTCGTCAGATTCTCGAGACGTTAAAGCGAGAACAATTGTATGCCAAGCTGTCCAAGTGTGAATTCTGGCTTAAGGAAGTTCATTTCCTGGGCCATGTTATATGTCATGACGGTATTAAAGTAGATCCAGCTAAGGTGGAGGCTGTGATGAATTGGGGAGTTCCTCGGACTCCTTCCGAAATTAAAAAGCTTCCTTGGCTTGGCTGGCTACTATCGGTGGTTTATCCGCGATTTCTCGAAGCTTGCGGGTCCGTTGACCAAACTAACTCGCAAGGATGTTGCTTTTGTCTGGTCGGAAGCTCAAGAAGAAGCTTTCCAGACCTTGAAACGATTGCTATGTGAAGCTCCAATCCTTACTCTGCCTAAGGGTTCGGAGGACTTCACGATGTATTGTGATGCGTCTTACACAGGTTTGGGTTGCGTCCTAATGCAACATGATAAAGTGATTGCCTACGTTTCTAGGTAGTTGAAATCACACGAGCGGAACTACCCAACCCATGATCTGGAGCTTGCTGTCGTCGTCTTCGCACTGAAATTGTGGAGACATTATCTTTATGGCACAAAGTGTGTGATTTGCACTGATCACAAGAGTCTTCAATACGTCTTTACTCAAAAAGAACTCAACATGCGGCAACGCCGTTGGTTGGAGTTAATAAAAGACTATGATTGTGAGATCCGTTACCATCCTGGCAAGGCCAATGTTGTAGCGGACGCTTTAAGCCGTAGAGGACCGACAGTAGAAGTTAAGTTTATGAAGATTGCTATTGTCTCGGATTTGATTTCTAGATTGAAGGAAGCTTAGCAGACTACATTGCAAGAAGAAAATCTGAAGGTTGAGACAATGAAGAAGTTAAAGGATCAGCTTACTGAAGATAATCGTGGGTTGAAGACTTTTCAATCCAGAATTTGGGTACCTTCTGCGGGAGGTAACCGTGAGCTGATTCTGCAAGAAGCCCATGAATCCAAATTATCTGTCCATCCTGGAATTACAAAGATGTACCAAGACTTGAAGATGCTATACTGGTGGCCAAATCTGAAGAAATACATCGCTTCATTCGTGGAGAGATGTCAGATCTGCGCGCAAGTGAAGACGGAACACCAGAGACCTTATGGTAATTTGCAGCAATTGGATATTCCGGAGTGGAAATGGGATAATATCACGATGGATTTCGTGACGAAGCTACCGAGGACGTCCAGAGGGCACGACATGATTTGGGTTATCGTTGATCGACTAACGAAGAGTGCTCATTTCTTGGCAACGAACGAGTCTGCTTCGCTGAACCGTTTAGCCCAGTTGTATATTGATGAGATTGTGTCACGTCACGGTCTTCCATGTTCTATTGGATCTGATCATGACTCTCGATTTCTTGGCAGGGTCAACGAACGAGTCTGTTTTTGGCAGAGTCTGCAACGCGAACTTTGCACTCGTGATCATCTGAGCACTGCCTATCATCCGCAGACTGATGGCCAATCTAAACGTACGATACAAACATTAGAAGATATGTTACATGCCTGTGTACTCGAGTTTGATGGATTGTGGGATTCTCATCTCCCATTGATTGAATTTGCTTATAACAATTCATATCATTCCAGCATTGGAATGCCACCATACGAGATGCTTTACGGAAGACGATGTCGCACTCCGACCTATTGGTTGGAGCCTGGCGAGAAGCAGTTCCCTGGACCGGAAATTGTCCAGATTACTTCTGATAAGGTGAATGTGGCTCTTGAAAAGCTAAAAGCTGCTCGGGATCGACAGAAGATGTATGCGGATCCAAAGCGTCGTCCCACTACATTCGAAGTTGGTGACCGTGTGTTCTTGAAGGTTTCTCCTTGGAAAGGTGTCATTCGTTTCGGACGCAAGGGGAAACTAAGTCCACATTTCATTGGCCCATTCAAGATTATACGCGAGGTGAATGATCAGACGGTGACTCTAGAGCTATCGCCTGAGCTATCTAGAATACATGACACCTTTAATGTGTGTTACTTACGCAAGTGCCATGTTGAGGAAGAACAGATCATTCCTTTGCAGGAATTGAAAGTCGACTCTTCCAAGCGACTAGTTGAAGAACCTGTTGAGATTCTTGACACGAAGGTCAAGAAGCTACGAAAGAAGATGATCAAACTAGTACTTGTGAAGTGGAAGCACAATTTAGGTCCAAGCCAGACGTGGGAAGTTTAGGACGAAATGAAGACAAGATACCCTCACCTGTTTATCACTGAGTAGATTCCGAGGACGGAATCTTCTTAAGGGGGTCGATTTGTAACATCCTCAACTTGGGTCTAGTTGTAAATTGTACGTACGCATGAGTGATAAATGTAATAGGAATATTTGTATATAAGACTTTGTGAATTAGTTGAGGTTTAGTTAATATATGCATATTTGTATGTGTATTTGTGTATGTGTATTTGTGTATGTGTGTTACGTATATATATATGTACTAGTAATAAAAAAGAAATAAAGAAAAGAAGAAATGGAATAAATATATTTAGATATTTATCCAGAGGCGGTTCGCCTCTAGATAAGATAAGAATGATATATAGTAAAGAGTTGAGGTGATATTTGACTCACAAAAGTCAAATAAAGCTAAACTTGAAAACACACCTACAAACACACACTTGTTCTCTCTGCTCTCGTGAGTTTTGAAGAAGAAGATTGAAGGTTTGAATCTTTGTATTCAAATAAGGTGAGCTTGTGATTGTAGTGAAGTCTAGACATGTTTTATATTGATTTTGTGTTTGAATCATGGCAAAACTTCAAGTTCATTCAAGAACACCATTAAAGAACATGAAGCTTGCTTTACAAGTGGGTTTTGGGTTGATATGGTGTTTTGTTTGGATTTGATGATTTTATGAAACTTGTATAAGTGTTATTTGAAGTTTAAAAGTGTTTTGGAAGTAAAAACAACAAGTTTAAGATTTTGGTTTAATCTGCAAGTGATCAAGAAATAAAACTAGACAAGTCACGTAATTGCTAGCTGACAGTCGCATGGGTCATGCGACCTATGCCATGCGGCTGTCGCATGGAGGAGGTGACTGTCGCATGAAGCCATGCGACTTTCGCATGGGTCATGTGACTCTCTGATGAGTGATTGTTCCATTTCATGCGACTTGTTGTTTGGCCATGCGACTTTGGTTGAACATCATGCGACTGTCGCATGGATGTAGGAACAGGCCATGCGACCTTCATAGCCCAGTCATGTGACTGTCGCATAGTTGTAACGCGACGCGACGCGTTCGGTGCTTGGACGTGACGCGTTGGGTGAATTTAATAAAAGTTCAGTTTTAAATAGAACTTAACGTATGCAAACGCTTAACGGGATTGTCGAATGCTTTAGGTAAACGTGTCAGCTGAACCAGCTTTAGTGAACGAACGTTGTGAGCTAGTCAAGTGAGTGCCTACTTTCATGAGACTCGGTAGAGTAAGGCTTGCCTGCTAGATGACTATGTGAATGTACTATGTATGGATAACTTGCTTTTGCAGGTACGCTCGAAGAGGTAAGTGTATGACTTGTAAGATGTTAGAATATGTGTCAGGAGTATGCTAGTGGGTCCAGTTTGGAACCACTTAGTTAATATACGATGCTATGCATGAATGACTGTTCGAAAGATGTCGGATCCCTGTGGGATCAAATGTACGTATATGTGTGTGTACTGTCTGTAGACTATCTGAAGCATGGTTAAGGTCAGCCGGTCGTAGCTGAATCCTTTGGGTTTTCATGGGGATTCAAGAGGCATCCTGAATCATAGGTTCTGCAGAACCACCGTGCCTTAACGTGAGTGGTAATCAGCCGGTTGTAGCTGGATTACCTGTGGACTCTTTGACTCTGTGAACGATGCTCGGTGGACTGCCTTGTGCTCCCCCACCAGCGCGGATTGGTCGTGTCTGATTCCCAGGTCTGAGTTGTTGAGCGGGATTGATTACCCTGCAAGACACGACTCTTACCGATCTTGTCAGCACACCGCTATGTGCTAAGCTAGCAATGATTGTTTATGATATGACGCATGACTTAGTCTATTGATGCTTATGACTGTATGTACTCACTAGCTAGTGTAGCTAATGATGCTATGATTTCCCTTTTCAGGTAAAGACTAGATAGCCTGCGAGGCGGGATGCTTTTGGGAATTTGTTGCCCCTTGTGGGTGGAACACTTGTATTATATGATGTAATGTAATTAGGTACTATGGTCGGTTCCTGTACTCGGTAACACCTGCGATATTTTGAGAAGTAATTAATGTAAATTAATTGTTTGGTTGTTTTAAAAAGAAAAATTTCCGCTGCTAAACCTGTTTTGTCATTAAAGCAACCGAATTCAGAAGCGGTGTTACAGTTAGGTATTAGAGCCTAAGTTTGAGTGAATTGGGTACTCGAAAGAGTATTCGATCTCAAGCTCGAGCCCGACCATAGAGAAGTGTTCCTAGAAGGGGGGATTGAGTGAGAGTTATATGCATGCTAGCATTGTACGATGAATTGTTTGTTAAGTTAAGATAGTGAGATTGAGTATTAACTGCTCTTTCTCTGTTATATGAAGTCTAGAAAGATGTCTGCCGAACGTGGCCATACTGAACAAGCAATTAAAGAATTAGAAGATGAGGCTTCGCATATGCCTCATCAGGCTGAGGATCAATGATCTCAGCAGAATGTCGGTGAAGGCAGACCTGAGCCAGATCAGGCTGCAATTATTAGGCGACTGGAGAAGGAGCTTCGTGTGATGAAGGAGCTCTTGTTGCAAGCAACGTTGAACAAGCCACGCAATACTTGTTCATACAAGAAGTTTTTAACTTGCAATCCTCCAACGTTCCAGGGGAGTGATAACCCCACAATGACCATACAGTGGCTCCGGGAGATGGAGCAGGTATTTGAATCATGTGAGTGCGAACCGGAATATTGCGTGAAATACGCAAACGAATGTTAAAGGGCCATGCCATCTTCTGGTGGGATACGGTTAAAGCTTCGGTTCGGAAAGAAGTGTTGAATGCTCTCACTTGGGAGCAGTTTTCTGAAAAGGTGCTCAAGAAGTATTGCACCGAGTATGACCTGGAGAGAATGGAAAGAGATTTCAACGATCTCAAGAAAGGGGATACGCCGATTGAAGAGCATATAACCGCGTTTACTGATAAGATGCGGTTCGTTCCCCATTTGATCCCAGACGATACCACCAAGATAAGGCGGTTTGTGGCAACTCTGCCACTAGAGTTTCGCCCGCATGTGAGGGCTGCTGTGGAATTAGATCGGGAGTTTGATATTGCCCGACAACTGGAAGGTGACCGCATATACTGCAAGGGCGAATCTGCCGGTGCAGGGTCAAAGAGGAAGTTTAATCCGTCTGATAAACTGGGTCCTTCCAAAGGACAATCCACTGCAGGCGGGAAGACAGATTCCTCCAAGAAGCCGAACCCTAATTTTCTTTGGTGTTCTTTATGCCGAACTTCCCACTCTGGTAAGTGTTCCAACTCTACTAGACGTTGCTGGAGATGCGGACAGAAGGGCCATGCTACGACCGAGTGTGGTTTCAAAGAGGATGTGTGCTATAGGTGCCACAAGCCCGGGCACAAATTGACTAACTGCCCAGACAGGCAGAATGCTGGAGCTAAAGGGTCTTCTTCTTCTAGGGGACCTAAAAGAGATGATGCGCCCCACGCGAAAGGCAGGGCCTTTCAGATGACGGCAGACGAGGCCAAAGCAGCAGGGGACGTCGTTACGGGTAGATTTCTTATTAATTATCTCCCTGCAAGCTTTTTATTTGATTCTAGAGCTACCTACTCCTTTGCATCTATGGCATGTCGTAGAAGATTGCAGTTACCTATTGTTCCTTTGACTGAGCCGCTCAGAGTAGAAGTCGCTGACGGCAAAGTAGTCTCTGTTACAGAGAAAGTTCCGATAGCTGTGATTTATATTGACGGGAGTAATATCCCTATTTCTTTCTTTGTTATGCCCATTGCGGGATTTGATGTTGTAATCGGGATGGATTGGCTCAGCAAGAGTGATGCTGAGATTATCCGTTCCAAAAAGATGATTAAGATCCCTCTCGATGATGGATCTTATGCTATTGCACGTGGAGAACAACGGGATTCCCATATTCCTATTGTCTCCATGATTAAAGCTCAGAAGTCGATTGCCAAAGGTTGTGACTCTTATCTGGCATACGTCATTGATGCTACGATGGAGAAGCGACCAGTTCGTGATATTCGGGTGGTATCTGACTACCCTGAGGAATTCCCTGAAGAACTTCCGGGTTTGCCTCCGATTCGTGATGTTGAATTTAAGATCGAGCTTATTCTAGGAGCTACACCTATGGCTCGTTCTCCGTATCGTCTTGCTCCTTCTGAAATAAGAGAGATGATGACTCAAATTCAGGAGTTGCTACACAAAGGTTTTATTCGTTCGAGTTCCTCGCCATGGGGAGCTCCTGTGTTATTTGTGAAAAAGAAGGACGGAACGATGCGAATGAGCATAGATTACAGGGAGCTGAACAAGCGAACTGTAAAGAATAAGTCTCCGCTTCCTCGAATATATGATCTATTTGATCAGTTGCAGGGGGCTACATGCTTCTCTAAGATTGATCTCCGGTCGGGGTATCACCAAGTACGAGTTCGTGAAGAAGATGTGCCGAAGACTGCATTTCGAACTCGTTATGGTCACTACGAATTTCTGGTTATGCCATTCGGCTTAACCAATTTCTGATATATAGTAAAGAGTTGAGGTGATATTTGACTCACAAAATTCAAATAAAGCTAAACTTATAAACACACCTACAAACACACACTTGTTCTCTCTGCTCTCGTGAGTTTTGAAGAAGAAGATTGAAGGTTTGAATCTTTGTATTCAAATAAGGTGAGCTTGTGATTGTAGTGAAGTCTAGACATGTTTTGTATTGATTTTGTGTTTGAATCATGGCAAAACTTCAAGTTCATTCAATAACACCATTAAAGAACATGAAGCTTGCTTTACAAGTGGGTTTTGGGTTGATATGGTGTTTTGTTTGGATTTGATGATTTTATGAAGCTTGTATAAGTGTTGTTTGAAGTTTAAAAGTGTTTTGGAAGTAAAAACAACAAGTTTAAGATTTTGGTTTGATCTGCAAGTGATCTAGAAATAAAACCAGACAAGTCACGTAATTGCCAGCTGACAGTCGCATGGGTCATGCGACCTATGCCATGCGACTGTCGCATGGAGGAGGTGACTGTCGCATGAAGCCATGCGACTTTCGCATGGGTCATGCGACTCTCTGATGAGTGATTGTTCCATTTCATGCGACTTGTTGTTTGGCCATGCGACTTTGGTTGAACATCATGCGACTGTCGCATGGATGTAGGAACAGTCCATGCGACTTTCATAGCCCAGTCATGTGACTGTCGCATAGTTGTAACGCGACGCGACGCGTTCGATGCTTGGACGTGACGTGTTGGGTGAATTTAAAAAAAGTTCAGTTTTAAATAGAACTTAACTTATGCAAACGCTTAATGCGATTGCCGAATGTTTTAGGTAATCGTGTCAGTTGAACCAGCTTTAGTGAACGAACGTTGTGAGCTAGTCCGGTGAGTGCCTACTTTGACTCTATGAACGATGCTCGGTGGACTGCCTTGTGATCCCCCACCAGCGCGGATTGGTCGTGTCTAATTCCCAGGTCTGAGTTGTTGAGCGGGATTGATTACCCTGCAAGACACGACTCTTACCGATCTTGTAAGCACACCGCTATGTGCTAAGCTAGCAATGATTGTTTATGATATGACGCATGACTTAGTCTATTGATGCTTATGACTGTATGTACTCACTAGCTAGTGTAGCTAATGATGCTATGATTTCCCTTTTCAGGTAAAGACTAGATGGCCTGCGAGGCGGGATGCTTTTGGGAATTTGTTGCCCCTTGTGGGTGGAACACTTGTATTATATGATGTAATGTAATTAGATACTATGGTCGGTTCCTGTACTCGGTAACACCTGCGATATTTTGAGAAGTAATTAATGTAAATTAATTGTTTGGTTGTTTTAAAAAGAAAAATTTCCGCTGCTAAACTTGTTTTGTCATTAAAGCAACCGAATTCAGAAGCGGTATTACAGTTCTGGTTTGAACTTTAAATATATGTTATTGTGAGTTTCATTTGTAACAATCTTTATTAATGACTTATTAACACATGTATGTTGGTTATATATATTTACCCAATCGTGAATTGCGATCGTGTGGATGAGTTATTATTATACTGGATTAATTTCCCCAAAATAAGCTCATTAATAAGCCGCTAAAATTATTAGTCATTGTTTTATTTTAATCAAGGGGCCTTATTTGTTCTCGCGGTAATTGTAATAAGAATATGAATATATATATATATATATATATATATATATATATATATATATATATATATATATATAGGGGAGGGTTCAAGCGAAAAGTGTTTTATTTGCGAAAAGTGCGAGAAACAATCTAACCCACTCATTTATATTTGATTTTTTTTAATTTAAAAAAGGCATTATGCTAAATCAAAACTTTTCTCTCTCCACTCTATTTCTCTCTCCAGATTTTTTATAAAAAACAAAATAAATTAAAAAAATAATTTAATAGTAAATAATTAATTTAACGGAATTCACCGGTGAACAAACCTAAAATATTTACGAGTTTTTAATTCTTATTTGTGTTCGATAATGAAGATAATCAAAACTGTACTAGTTTTAAGATAAGTTTACAATATTAAAAAATGAACACAGTCAATGTATAAGTTTACAATATTCAATATTGAACATAGTAAAATGATATATGAGTTTTATGATAAATTTACAATATTCAATACTGAACACATTTATTGATATACAACTTTTATAATAAATTTTTACATATTCAATACTGAATGTAGTCAACTAAGATCATAATTTGTTTACTAATTAACACCATCTATCTATGTGTGTACATTGTATAAAATACAAAAATAAACAAAAACGAAAATAAAATAAACAAATCAATAAAAGGGAGCAGATTTGTGAACATTGTATAAAAAAACCATTTCATGAAACCTACATACTCATCTCTGTCAGATCCACTATCAAGAGAAGAAAATAAAAAAAGGAGATGATGATGATCGATTCAGCTTTGTCGGGAGAGGCGACAGCGACGTGGAGAGTAACGGCGATGGTGGTATGCGGCTGCGGTGGTAGGGTGAAAAAATTAGGGTTTTGAAAGGCAACGGTGGTGGTTGGATGGATCAAGCAGCGGCGGTCAGATCTCGTGACTTGCGGCGGATCACTATTGGGTCGTTGGTGGCGAAATCAGGCAGCGGCGGTTCAGATCTTGTGACTTGCGACGGTGCAGATCTGGTGGTGTTGGGTTCTCGTTGTTGCTGTTTCAAATCGGGTCCTCTTTGTTGCTGTTGCAGAAGGGTTCTTGTTCAGATCCGGAGAGATGCAGGCGGCTGGCGGTTGGGAGCAGATCATGTAGAGACAGAAGCAGAAACTGCGAACGGAAAGATGTAGGTGGCTGGCGGTGGGCGGAGCCGGTGCAGAGAGAGAAAAAGATTAGCTTTCTAAGTTTTTAAAATTGAGAGAGGGGAATCGGTTGAAAAGAATGGAGGAGAGAGGAGAGATAAAGGGGAGAGGGAGGGGGAGATAGGAGAGAGAATAGTGTAATTACTTTATTACCCTTTATTTAATTAAATTTAATTATTAAAATTGTTTTTAATTACTAAAATGCCATGAAGAATTATAGCCCTTGATTAAATGATCAAATGGTCCAGAATGCTTCTCGCACTTTTCGCAAATAAAACCCTTTTCGCATGAACCCTTCTATATATATAGTAAGGTCTAAGGGAGAACAACCTTCTCGCGGAATACATGAAGTACGTTTATAAAAATCAAAAAATTGACAAAACTCTTTTCATTTTTAATTAAAAATAATGTAAAAACAATAAAATTTAAAATTTTATTAAAAGTCTGCATGCAAAAAGATATATATATATATATATATATATATATATATATATATAGGGAAGGGTTCAAACGAGAACTGTTTTCCGTACGAGAACTGCGAGAACCAATCTTGGCCGTTCATTTTGGATAATGGAATTCATGGATGAAGAGTGTGGGAGGATTGAGTGTGGCAGGGTGCATGTAAGGAATTCATGGGTGGGCAGTCCAATTGAAGTAGGGGGAATTGGACGGCTAAGATTGGTTCTCGCGGTTTTCGTACGAAAAACAGTTCTCGTTGAACTTTTGTCTATATATATATATATGTGTGTGTGTGTGTGTATAAGTTAATTTGAGAAATTTTCTTATTGCGAATATCATTTGTAACCTTCATTAATGCTAATTAATGATTCATTTATATAGCTATTTTGATTATTTATATGTTTAACCAACCGTGGATTGTGTGTGCGTAAATTTATTATTATTTAGTGAGAATTGTTATTCTCCAAATACCTCTCATTAATAAGCCACCAAAATTATTAGCAATTAATTTGTTTTTATCAAGGGTCAAGATTAGTACTCGCAGTACTCGCAATAATAATAGTTCTCAAATAAACTTTCCACTATATATAAATGATCTGTGAAGTCAACAACACCTATCTAAAGTGTTGTTGCACCCACATAGCAATTATCCGAGGGGTATTATAGTTATTTGAGTATTTTAATACCTTAAGTTGTAACATCCTACATTCGGGCCTAGTAGATACTTAGGCTTTGGTAAGTTAACATGTGATTATGATTTGATTAATGTTTATCTAAATATTAGTCATTATACTTTTAATTAAGTTTTCTATATATATTGTAACACCGTATTTTTAACCCAAAAATTTTCATTTTCATAATCATTGCGGAAGCGAATTAAACAACCAAAGTGTTTACAACTGTACAAACACAACTGTTTAAATATTAGTATTACAAAACACGGCTCGCCACAAAATATTATATCAGAGTCCTAGGTGATTACTCCCCAAGCTAACCACTCTCAGCCGAGCCGCTAACTTACCAAAACTTATAAAAAGAGTGATAGGTGAGGGATTAGCACAATAAGTGAATGGAGTAAAACCACAACAGATATATCAGCAAATAACCGCATCAATATCAACAACACATAACAGATAATCGTGCCACGGGAAGACCGGCGGTTCTGTAGGAACCTACAACCAATGCCGGCCAAAGCAAAGGTTTACCGATAGTTCATTTGCTATTCTCACACAGTATTACCTTAAGTTGCAACAAATGCATCAAAAGATCCCAATATTGATTAGCCGATGGCAAACAAACCCATCCCATATGCCCAACCGAAACTGACTTCCTAATCCTCATGTATACATATCATTGACGTACAATCAATTAACAATCAACAGTTAATCAATTATCAGATGCACAATCTATCCATGCGTCAAACCAATAACAGTTGCAACCAAATCCAGTTACAACTAATAACATCTGTGAGTAAACATCCACTCACCTCAAGCTTTCAGTTTCTCCACTCACTGATCTTATATTACTGAGCCTTGTTTGTTCCTGAGAACACAACAAACTGAAATCAGTAACGATTCATAAATATATGTCAAACACATAAATTTATATCCTTTAATCAAACATAAGCATGTATGATTCAAATATGTATAAACATATATCATATAGTTAATATGTTAACTTAAACCAAGTAAAACATATTAAAAATAAACAACTTTCTGAAACAGTGCCCGTCGCGCCGCGACAAATTACCCGTCGCACCACGACCCATGTCGGATTTCAAAATCCGAAACCCATCAATCGGATTTCGAGTCGGATTTTCAATAACCCGGATTTTAGTGTCGGATTTTGCCAAGTTGCAGATTTCCAAGGGTCGGTTTGCAAATTTAATCGGATTCCAACAATCCGAATCCAAACCTTCGGATTTCACCTCGTCACGCCGCGACCCTATGCGTAGAGCCGCGACACCCTTATTTCCAGATTGTCTTCTCCATGCAAGTGTCGGATTTCCAGCCAAACACAACTTTTCAAATCCGATTAAAACCCTCATAAAACATTATGAACACTTCTAAAACATGTATAAACACCTTATAGCATGTATAGAACAACAAGAACACATCAAATCCTTTTAAACATGGAAATTCATATATAACCCACCACACAAGTTTACTTTTAAACTTCTAACATGGCATCTTCATGTTCTAAGCATGATTTTACAAACAAAGCATATCACAATGATCAGAATCATGCTAGGATTACAACCATACCTTTACTTTGAATTAACACTTAACAAATCACAACTTTCACTTTTCAAGTTTGTTAGCTTCTTGCTTTTCTTCTCTCAAGAACACACACACATACCTCAACAATCGGTTTTCAAGTGAAAGGCAATATCAGATGATAATTCAATATAAGCCCACGTAATCCTTTCTCTTATTATATGTAGCATGAGGTGGCAATATAAACATCATACACTAACATGCATATATAAATATATATATATATACATAACTGTACATGCATATATATTCTAAGCATATTCCTTCATTTATCCTTTGAATTAATTAACCATTAATTAAAACCACATAAATTAGTAATAACAAGTAATTAATCATCATTAATCAGAAATTAACATACCAAAGCCACCTAATCTACTAGGCCCGATCTGAGGATGTTACAAATCCTCCCCCCTTAACAGGATTCCGTCCTCGGAATCTATTCACTAACAAACAATCGAGGGTAATGAGCTCTCATATCAGCCTCTGTTTCTCACGTCAAGTCTGAACCCAAACTGTGCCTCCATTTAACTAGAACCTTCGGAATCTGTTTCTTACGCAGTTTCGTCACTTTCCGATCTAGTAGTTCAATGGGTTCTTCCACTAGTCTCTTGCTAGAATCCACTTTAAGATCATGTAGAGGTAGAATCTGACTCTCATCCTCAACTCTACATTTCCGCAAGTAACAAACGTTAAAGGTATTGTGAATACCTGATAATTCTGCTGGAAGATCAAGAGTAACCGTTTGATCATTAACAACCCGTTGGACATGAAATGGTCCAATATACCGCGGAGCTAGCTTTCCCCGCTTCCCAAAACGGATAACCCCCTTCCATGGAGAAACCTTCAGATAAACCAATTCCCCCTCAACAAAAGTAACAGACCTACGACGCGGATTAGTATACATCTTTTGTCGATCTCTCGTAGCTTTCAAATTTTCTCGCACGATAGCTACTTTATCTGTGGTGATCTACACAATATCAGGCCCTGCATACTATTTTTCACCCGCTTCTAACCAACAAGTAGGAGTACGGCAGCTACGAACATATAGCATCTCATAAGGCGGCATACCAATACTCGAATGGTAAGAATTGTTATATGCGAATTCTATCAACAGTAGATGGGAATCCCAAGATGTTGATCCCAAAGAGGATGAACAAGCAACCGATACAGTGTAGAAGGGGGGGTTGAATACACTTTAAACAATCAAACAAATTAATCAAATGTATATTCAATTATCAATCAGTACAATAACTTTTATCACTCTCTAATCAAATCAACAGGATGATTTGATATTACAATGATTATAACCTCAACTCTCTCTAAACACTCTTGAATCACAAACTAATTGATGATCGAATTTCTTGTTAAAACTGATTAACAAGAACTCTTGAAAACTCTCTCGAACTTTGAACTTACAAAGTTATCGCAACACACACGTATCAAGTATCACGATCACACGTACGTTTTGCAACTTATGCAGTCTTGCAACTTATGCAATCATCGTTATGTATCGCATATCTGTTCTCGTACACACGTAAGAACATCTATGTAAAACCCATGAGAAGGTTTATACTTATACTTGATATATCTACGAGTAAATCGCAGTTTAAAGATAAAACTTATCTCTTCTTTAAAACTGTAACAAACTCCTTAATTAGAACATATCTAATTAATTTTCGTTTAAGATTTCTATCCAACTAATAGATAGTTTAAATTAGGTTTAGATATCCTAATTTAAATGTCGTAGATATAGAGAGTTTATAACAGAATTTAGAACTTACTTAAATTCTGAACTGACTTCTGACGCTGAGCTGACATACTCACTCTTGACCTTGTCAGGCTGACTTCTTGAATCTTGGGATCTTGAGTCTTCAAGTCTTCAAATTTTCAAGTCTTCATTCTTAAGTCCTTTCTCAGCTTTAGAAGTCACTGAGTTATCTAGTACTTACATAGAAAACTCTATATCTATTTATACGCTGACTACTCAGCTGAAGCTGACTACTCAGCTGAAGCTGACTAGTCAGTCTATAATAGACTTACATAATTCCTAACTCTTAACCTATTATCTATACATATCGATAGTTTGTCTCATCAAATCTGACTATTCTAAACATGGGACTAACAATCTCCCCCTATTTGATGATGACAAAACATTGAATCAAATAAGTTATAGGTTAATAGAATTATGTTAAACCACTCTGGAACTGACCAAAGTTAGTTCTTGACATAAGTATTGAACTGATCCATACTTATTCACATATCTTGAACTTACAAGATATTTATGTTACAAATCTATTGTAAGACTTGTATTCTAAGTATTTGAATATACAAGTACTTAGATTTTGAACTTATCAGAAGAAATTTAAGTTCTGAACTTACAAAACTTATATTACTGAACTTATCAGTTTACAATTGAACATATCAATCATCAGCTTAAACTTACAAAGCTGTCTGTTTAAACATATCAAACATAATTTTTGAACATATCAAATAATAAAACAGTTGAACATATCAAACTTGATTTTGTATTTATGGACATATCATTTATATTTTAGCTTAATCTTTATGATTAGCTTCTACACACTTAGTGCTAACAAAAACATAGAACTAATCTATTTACTCAACGCAATCTTCAACTTCTAACCACATATCAAAACATTTAAGTTCCCAAATTGCAGCTTTCTTGATAGCATCAACCATAATTTCTTCACCTTCTGGCATCTCTTTCATCTTAGCTTTTCTTGATCTGATTTCTTTGTTGAGATGATATCTAAATACCGAGTTCTGAATTGAGTCATCACATAGAATTCTCAAGTACAGAATTAATTTCAAATTTGTCAAATGAAGATCTGTTACTTTCAAGAAATATTGATTACCTTCCACATCAAGATACAAGAATCCTTCCAAAGGATGAGTGATATAAGTGTTCTCTCTGAATTCAACTTCCTCTGGAACTTGTAAAATGATGTTTCTTTTAGCTCGCTGGCTTGCTGCTCTAACTTGTCGGTGCTGCTCTTTTATTTCCTCCACTGTTACGCCTAGTTCTTTAGCCATCTCTTGTAACATTTGCTTAGCAAGTATGTCACTGGCTTTTTTTGCTGCATCAGCTTCATCACTTGAGTCAGATTCATGTGCAACTAATTGAGACTAACCCTGTTGCTCTGGCTTAGATTCAGCAATGATGACCTTTCTTTTCTTTGCTAAAGGCATAACACTTCTTTTCTTTCTTTTTACCATCTCAAACACCTTACTCTTCCCTTTATCTATTTGTGAAGTTGAAACAGACTCAGCTTCAATAAATTTTGTATCCAAGGGAACGAACCACAGTGGATACCATAAATCCCCATGCCGTCTGGAAAACAGATTTCCATATGACGCCAATAACTTGAGGATGACCCATTAAGGGTAAAACAGTTCTCGATGTTTCCCTAGAAACCGTCGCTTCATACTGATTATGAATCGGGAGATGAAGAATTCGGCGGAGACAGTTTGCATCGACTTCGATCGCCACTTGTCCACTTAGGACTGTGCCCCGTAAAACCGGTTGAGTCGCATCCAGTTTACACATATACAAGAATTCCGTGAGAAGTTGAGGGATAAGCACAGCAGGTCCACGAAGAAATGCATCTGCCAGGGGACACTTGCGAATGTAGGAGACCCACTCCTCATATCCCCTGCCAATTTTGGACTTTGGAATGTCGGTACAGGCGATGACGTTGTTTTGTTTGTAGGTGGGGAGTGCATTGTTCTTGAAATTTCCTCCACGAATCATTTGTTCAGTCAGGTTTAGAGTATACCCCTCCATTGAAATCGAACTTATCATATTGGATTGCACTTAGCAGTAATAAGCACTTAGCAATGAACTCTGCACACAGCAACGTTAGGGTTTAAGAGAGAAAAGTATTTTGGAAGTTTAAACAAAATATGATGAACAATCTCTCTTATTAATACCTTTTCAATAGGAAGTTACCATTACCGTTATCTGAGGGTAATAAATGTGACCGTTACCGTAAAAACTTCTACGCAGTTTGTTACAACTGCTAAATTCATTGTTAGTTACCCAAACGCACACAGTTATATTGAAAAGATATTTTATGAAAAATATATCAGAAAAATTTCTAAAAGACTGACATTTATTTACCGGACACACCGTAAATATATTGGACTTACCATATTATTAGACTTACCATATTGTTAGGACTAACCTAGACTTGTGGAACTGACCACAATTTGGAAGTGATTACTCAGCTGATCCTGAATGGTCAGCTTATATGGAGTATTCAGCTGATCCTGAACGTTCAGCTTATATGAAGCACTTAGCTGATCTTGAATGTTCAGCTTTTGTGAAGCACTCAGCTTCAGCTTAAGCACTTAGCTTAGATAGCACTCAGCTCAGTTTGAGCACTCAACTTAGATTTTGACACTCAGTCAACTATAGCACTTAGCAAATATTAAACAGAGATAAAGAATGGAACATACCAATTAAGGGTTGAGCATTCCAAGTTTGCTGAGTAGAGTTGTAAATCTTGTGCCCTTTATTGATTTCGTGAAGATATCCGCAAGCTGATCTTCAGTCTCAATGAAGACAAACTCTATCTTTCCCTTTTCTACAATATCTCTGATGAAGTGATGTCTTATCTCAATGTGCTTGGTTCTTGAGTGAAACACTGGGTTGTGAGTAATGGCAATAGCACTTTGATTGTCACAAAATATGGGAGTCTTTGAATAATTTAGATCAAAGTCCTTCAGCTGATGTTGCATCCACAGTATTTGAGCACAACAGCTCCCTGCAGCTACATATTCAGCTTCAGCTGTTGAATTTGCCACTGAGTTTTGTTTCTTGCTCGTCCAGCTAAATGATTTTCCACCCAAAAGTTGACATCCTCCAGTAGTACTCTTTCTATCAAGACCACATCCAACGAAGTCTGAATCGGAGTACCCTATCAGCTCAAATCCTGATCCTTTGGGATACCACAAACCTAAGTTTGGTGTTCCCTTCAGATATTTGAGTATTCTTTTTACAGCTAGCAAGTGAGATTCCTTTGGATCAGCCTGATATTGTGCACAAACACTTGTAGCAAACATTATATCAGGTCTACTTGCTGTTAAATAGAGTAATGAACCTATCATTCCTCTGTATGTAGTCTGACATACAGACTTTCCATCAATGTCCTTGTGAAGCTTGACATTGTGCAACATTGGAGACTTTGCGGGATGGCTTGAGTCTAATCCATATTTCTTAATCAGATCAAAGACATACTTGCTCTGATTAATGAATATACCATCTTCTTTCTGATAAATTTGAAGTCCCAAAAAATATGTCATCTCGCCCATCATGCTCATTCTGTATTGATTAGACATTATCTTGGAGAACCAATCACACAGATCTTGGTTTGTTGATCCAAAGATAATGTCATCCACATAGATTTGAACCAGAATGACATGTCCTCTGCTCTTTCTTATGAAAAGAGTTTTGTCAATACTTCCTCTGACAAAATCATTTGAGAGCAGATAGGTGGATAGTGTATCATACCAGGCTCTTGGAGCTTGCTTGAGTCCATACAAAGCCTTGTCCAACTTATAGACATAATCTGGATGTTTAGCATCAATAAAACCAGGGGGTTGTTTCACATAGACCTCCTCCTGTAGTGCTCCATTTAAAAATGCACTTTTAAAATCCATTTGATACACTTTAAAGTTTTTGAACGCTGCATAGGCTAGGAACAACCTTATAGCTTCAATCCTTGCAACTAGGGCAAAGGTCTCATCATAATCAATACCTTCTTCTTGTCGATACCCCTGAGCTACTAGCCTTGCCTTGTTTCTGATCACTACTCCATCCTTGTCCATTTTATTTCTATAGACCCACTTAGTGCCTATAATTGTTTTTCCTTTGAGAGCAGGGACAAGGGTCCAGACCTTATTTCTTTGAAATTCTGTCAGCTCCTCTTGAATAGCTTCAATCCAATCTTCATCTTTTAGAGCCTCTGCAGTCTTCTTTGGTTCTATTTGAGATAGAAAACTAGAGTAGGCAACATAGTTTGCATTTTCCTTAGATCTAGTTAACACACCATCTTCAACGTTCCCAATGACATCATCAAGAGGATGATCTTTTAATACTTTGAAGGTTGTTGTGGGAGACTGAGGTTCTGGATCTGATTCAGAGCAGTGTCTCTCAGGCTGAATAGGACTTACATCTTCAGTCTGAGTAGGAATTTGATGATCACTTAGATCTTCAATCAGACATGTACCTGATGATTCACCGAGATTCTCAAGCTGATTATCTGCAATATTGATCATTTCTTTCAGTGATGCACGCTTGTCAGATTTACTATCATCATCATCATCAGAATCATCCATAACATACATGGGATTTGATGTGAGATCTTCTCTACTCCTTTCAAGCTCACTCAGACTAACCGAGTCAGCTTGAGCTCTGTTGGATTCGTCAATACTTGTCTCATCAAACGTAACATGTATTGACTCTTCAATTACCGTTCTTTTAAGATTAAAGACTCTGTAAGCTTTGGAGATTGAAGAATATCCAACAAATATCCCTTGATCAGCTTTGGGTTCCAACTTATGGAGCTAATCTCTTTGGTTTAGCACATAGCATGTTGAACCAAAAATATGGAAATATCCAATGTTGGGTTTTCTACCATGATACATCTTGTAAGATGTTTTACCATGTATTTTGACTATTATTGATCTATTCTGAGTATAGCAGGCTGTACTTACATCTTCTGCCCAGAAGCTCAGTTTGAGCTTTGCCTCACATAGCATGGTTCTGGTAGCTTCAATTAAGGTTCTGTTACTCCTTTCAGCAACTCCATTTTGTTGTGGAGTTCTTACAGATGAGAAATTCTGGATAATTCCTTTCTCTTCACAAAAGCCTTCAAGGGTTGAGTTTCTGAACTCAGTCCCATGATCACTTCTGAGTTGTTTAAGAGACTTACCCTTTTGCAACTCTTCTTGTCTTATGAAGCTGATTAACTCATATGCAGCTTCACTTTTGGCTTTTAAGAAGATTACCCAAGTGAATCTTGTGAACTCATCAACAATCATTAGAGTATACTTTTTCCACTTAGGCTTGGGGTGCTGATAGGTCCAAATAGGTCCAAATGCAACATATGCAATGGTTCTGTGATTGAGAAATTCTGTTTGGACTTGAAGGATCCCTTATGATGTTTTCCCATTTCACAGGCTGAGCAAAGTTTGTCTTTAGCAAATGTTATCTTAGGCAGACCAGAGACTAACTCTTTGCTAGACAACTTGTTAATATATTTGAAATTTAAATGAGACAGTCTTTTGTGCCATAACCAGCTCAGCTTGGGAGTTATGTCAGAGTACAAGCAGGTTTCGGTTGAAGGATCTGCGGAGCTGAGATCTAACAAATAGATATCTCTCTCTCTTTTTGCCATTAATATTGGTTTTCCCTTCTTATCATAAATTGTTCCTACATGCTTTCTGAAGATGACTTCATAATCCTCATCACACAGTTGACTGATACTTATCAGGTTGTGTTTAAGGCCTTCAACATATGCTACCTTTTTGAAAGTGACTTTTCCAGCAGTTATCTTTCCATAACCTTTAGTCCTTCCTTGAGAATTAACCCCAAATGTCACCTTGGGTCCTTCATTGTTTTGGAATTCACTTAGAATCCCCTTGCTTCCTGTCATGTGCCTTGAGCATCCACTATCGAGATACCACTTGTAGGAGCCCTGCACATGATCAACTAAACATGCTAGTTTCTTTTTGGAACCCACTGTTTGGTGGGTCCTGGGGATGAGCACTTAGCTGATCCTTTGGAGTTCGATTGATCAGCTCGAACAAATTTTGGTTCTATTTTGGACTGATCATCCTTTTCATTTTCAGGTCTAAGATTGGTACTTACACAATCTTTGGCCCCATGACCTCTATCACCAGACTTATAGCATTTTCTTCTATAGATGGGTGTTTGGGTGATTTCGTTCAGTTTTCCAACATTAAATTTGGATTCAGATTTAGGGTCATATGATGTGGATAACCTTTCAATCCTCTTCGACAATTTGTCTACTTGATTTTCACTGACTTTGGACTTACCTTTGTCAGCTTTATGGTTACCTCTATTTGGTGAGGTCTGACTTACAGACAACTTCCTGCTTTTAGACATTCTTTCATGTATAACTTGAGAATTATGTCTTTTTGAGTTAACATGAGATATTCTATCAAAAACAGTTGTTCTCACCGGATTGTAATCCAATCTTTTGAAAACTGACTTACAGTTTCTGTTTGATCTTGAACATTCAGCTTGATGGTTTGAGTGAATAACCTGAGGACTTTGGGTTGGTCTCACAAACTTATTGATTTTGACCTATTTCCCTTCCTTGTTCCTTAAGAATGTTCTTAGGAGTATGTCATATGATTTCATCGTTTTGTCTTCAAGACTGACTTGATCTTCGAATATTTCATCAGCAGCAGCACTATAATCTCTCCCTAGTACTGCTTTTACTTGATTTGGTATCTGCTAGTTAATGCACTTTTCTGCTACTCTTGATGACTTACACCAAGATTTATAGATTTTTCTTAGATTGTCAGCTTGTTCTTTTGATTCTTGCAGTTCTTCACTTAGAAGTTTGTTTATATGAAGCTGGCATTCATAATCGATTTGGATCTTTTTACCAGCATTTAAGAGAGTTTCAGAGTGTTTTAAGTTCATCTTTTAGTTTTGAAATTTTAGTTTTCAAACTAGATTGAACTGTGAGAGAGGTTTTGAAGTCATTCAACAAATAGTTGAACATTAGAAATTTTTGTTCATCAGTGTAAGAGCTAAAGTTATTTACCTTATACATTGAGGCAGGATCCCAGTTACTGGTTTGCTTACTCAGCTTAGCCGCTTCTGCTAGATCCTCATCAAAGGAACTGTCTTCTAACTCATAGTCAACTTGTTCCTCTTCATCCTCAATGGCCATCAAACACCTATCTGGCTCATCATCATCTAAAGTAGATGATTCAGTATCCCAAGTTTCAGCAAGGAGGCCTTTAGTGTTTTCATCTAGCTTGCCTTTGAGTCTTTGATATTTCTTTTTATATTTATCAGCTATGTAGGCATTTTTGTCAGCTACTGAAGCTGATTCTCCCTTCTTTACTCTGCACTCAGCAGCTATGTGTCCTGACCTCTGACAGTTATAGCACTTAGCTTTCTTAGGATCAAAAGTAGACTTACCACTTTTGCTTCTGTCAGATTGACCCCTACCTCTTCTGAACTTTCTAAAATTTCTTGCTAACATTGCCATTTGTTCAGTAAGAGCATCCATCTCTTCATCATCTGAACCAGAGTTAAGACGTACTTCCTCAGATTCAGATTTAGAGTCAGTCTCAGCTTGAGACTTTTTAGATCCCTTCTTTTTCTTTTCTGCAATTAATGCAGATCCAGCATCGTTTATAGATTCTTTTAGTTGTTGATGGGCTACTTTCTTCTGTTCCATGATCTGTTGATGATTTAGAAGGAAACCATAGATAGATCTGAGATCATATTTTCCTAAGGTTCCTCCAGCATGAAGTGCAATGGTGATCTCATTGAATTGTTCTAGTAACACATCCAAGAACTTGAGTACCAACTCATTCTCATCTTTCTTGACACCTACCAAGATCAGATCATTTATCAAGCATTGAAATCTAGTAAACAAATCTGCCAGAGTTTCATTCTTTTTAGCAAAGAAAGTTTCATAAGAACGACTCAGATTTGTCTTCTTATGTTGCTTGACCAGGTCAGTGCCTTCATACGTGACACTGAGAGTATCCCACATCTCTTTTGCAGTTTGGCACCCAGCCACAGTATGCAGAAGAGGGTTTGTTAAAGCATTTGCTATAATACTTTGTGCCTTATCATCGAGATTAAATAGTTTACGATCTTCCTCAGTCCAGGATGCTTCAGACTTGAGAGTATCTCTAGAGGGAACAGTTTTGTCAGTGGCAGTAATATGGATCATTGGTATGATTGGGCCATCTTGAATCACAGTACTCATCATGTAATCCACAGACTTCAGATATAGCATGGCTCTAAACTTCCACATAGGATAGTCAGTGCCATCAAAGATAGGACACCCTTTTGCCGCCATTGTTGGTATTTGACTTGATTGCTTGCTAGTAGACATCTTAACCTTTTGACAGCGGATCTTGATCTTCAACTTATGAAGAAACTTGCTCTGATACCAGTTGTTGGTCCCAAAGAGTGTGAACAAGCAACCGATACAGTGTAGAAGGGGGGGTTGAATACACTTTAAACAATCAAACAAATTAATCAAATGTATATTCAATTATCAATCAGTACAATAACTTTTATCACTCTCTAATCAAATCAACAGGATGATTTGATATTACAATGATTATAACCTCAACTCTCTCTAAACATTCTTGAATCACAAACTAATTGATGATCAAATTTCTTGTTAAAACTGATTAACAAGAACTCTTGAAAACTCTCTCGAACTTTGAACTTACAAAGTTATCGCAACACAAGCGTATCAAGTATCACGATCACATGTACGTTTTGCAACTTATGCAGTCATCGTTGTGTATCGCATATCTGTTCTCGTACACACGTAAGAACATCTATGTAAAACCCATGAGAAGGTTTATACTTATACTTGATATATCTACGAGTAAATCGCAGTTTAAAGATAGAACTTATCTCTTCTTTAAAACCGTAACAAACTCCTTAATTAGAACATATCGAATTAATTTTCGTTTAAGATTTATATCCAACTAATAGATAGTTTAAATTAGGTTTAGATATCCTAATTTAAATGTCGTAGATATAGAGAGTTTGTAACATAAATTTGAACTTACTTAAATTATGAACTGACTTCTGACGCTGAGCTGACATACTCAGTCTTGACCTTGTCAGGCTGACTTCTTGAATCTTCAAGTCTTCAAATTTTCAAGTCTTCATTCTTAAGTCCTATCTCAGATTTTGAGTTATCTAGTACTTACATAGAAAACTCTATATCTATTTATACGCTGACTAGTCAGTCTATAACAGACTTACATAATTCCTAACTCTTAACCTATTATCTATACATATCGATAGTTTGACTCATCTAATCTGACTATTCTAAACATGGGACTAACACAAGAACCTCCATATTCTAACACACATGCCCGCATCATATCCTCAAGTGTCTGAATAGTTCTCTCAGATTGCCCGTCTGTCTGTGGGTGGTAAGCTGTACTCAGATTAACACGTGTACCCAACTCCCGCTGTAAACTGTTCCAGAAATTCGACACAAACCTGGAATCTCTATTTGATACAATCGAAAGCGGTATACCATGTTGGGAAACAACTTCACCTATATACAACTGAGCGAACTTACTGAGTGATGCCGTCTCACTAGTAGCCAAAAAGTGAGCACTCTTGGTCAATATATCAACGATCACCCAAATCATATCATGATTCCTCTACGTACGTGGAAGTTTCGATACAAAATCCATCGTTATATGCTCCCACTTCCACTCTGGAATCTGCAACTGTTTCAATGCTCCATAGGGTTTCTGGTGCTCTGCCTTGACCTGTGCACAAATATGGCAAGCCTCCACAAACTGTGCAACATCTGTCTTCATTGTAGGACACCAATATAGCACCTTTAGATCGTTATACATTTTTGTGCTACCTGGATGAACAGATAGTCTCGACTTATGAGCCTCAGTCATAATCAAACTCCGGAGACCTCCAAGCAAAGGCACCCAGACACGGGATTGATAAACCTTCAATCCTCTAGAATTTCTTTAACATAATCTCAGACTTTAGATTTTCATCCTTTAAGGCTTCCAACTGAGTTGCCTTCAATCTATCGATCAAGTCGGAGACTATTTCAATTCACATGAATTTAATATGTTCACTAACTCCCTTGCGACTCAAAGCATCGGCTACCACGTTGGCTTTCCCAGGATGATAGTGAATCTCGCAATCATAATCTTTAACAGGTTCCAGCCATCGTCTATGTCGCATATTAAGTTCCTTCTGTGAAAACACATACCGTAGGTTTTTGTGATCCGTACAAATAACACACTTTGTACCGTAAAGATAATGTCTCCATAACTTTAATGCAAAAACCACAGCTGCCAGTTCCAAATCATGGGTTGGATAATTCTTCTCATTAGCTTTCAACTGCCGAGAAACATAAGCGATAACTCTATCCCGCTGCATCAATACGCAACCCAACCCTGCCAGAGAAGCATCACAATACACTATGAAGTCATCTGACCCATCCGGTAACGCAAGAATAGGAGACTGACATAAAAGTCATTTTAGTGTCTGAAAATCCCTCTCATGTTCATCATTCCACTTAAATGGAACTTCCTTGCAAGTTAACTTAGTCATGGGATTCGCAATTTTAGAAAAATATCGGATAAACCGTCTGTAATATCCTGCCAATCCCAAGAAGCTTTTAATTTCAGAAGGCGACTTCGGAGCTTCCCAATTCGTTACAGCTTCTATCTTTGCCGCATCAACCTTGACTACATCACTGCAAATTACATGCCCCGGAAAGTGAACTTCTCGCATCCAGAATTCACACTTTGAGTACTTGGCATACAATTTCTCTCGTTTCAAGGTTTCAAGAACTTGTCTCAAATGAATCTCGTGATCAGCTTCGGATTTAGAATAAACCAAAATGTCGTCGATAAATACTATCACAGATTTATCCAGAAATGGTCGACAAACCCAGTTCATTAAATCCATAAACACTGCAGGTGCATTAGTCAAACCGAACGGCATGGCTAAGAATTCATAATGACCATACCGGGTACGGAAAGCAGTCTTGGCAATATCTTTGTCAGAAACTCGTACCTGGTGATAACCCGATCTCAAATCAATCTTAGAGAAATACGAAGCACCCTGCAACTGATCAAATAAATCATCAATTCTGGGCAGAGGGAATTTATTCTTTACCGTCCTCTTATTCAGTTCCCTGTAATCAATACACATCCGTAGCGTGTCATCTTTCTTTTTCCCAAACAAAACTGGTGCACCCCACGGTGAAGAACTTGGAAGAATAAAACCCCGATCCAAAAGATCCTGAATCTATGTCATCATCTCCCTAATCTCCGAAGGAGCCAACCTATAAGGAGATCTAGCCACTGGATTCGAACCTGGTATTAAGTCAATCTTGTACTCTACCTCTCGAACGAGAGGTAGACCAGGTAACTCATCCGGAAACACTTCAGGAAAATCTGATACGACTCGCACATCAGTAACTGCCTGCTTTTCCTTTCTAGCATCAATAGCATATGCCAAAAAACACTCGCATCCCTTACTCAAGGATTTCTTAGCGTTCAACATAGAAATAATAGGAAACGTAGACCTGTTCCTTTCCCCTCGAGCCACCACGTGCGACCCATCAGACAATGGAAAAGAAATCAATTTCCTATGACATTTAATGCTCGCCCTTTGCTTACTCAACCAATCCATCCCCAAAACCACATTAAACCCTGCTATTGGCATCAACAGGAAAGATACTGGAAAGCACTTACCATCGATATCTATCTCAGCCCCAGTCACAGAACTTGTAACAGGAACTATCTTACCATCTGCTACTTCTATCTCAATCGGTACAGAAATAACAGTAACGGGTAATTTCAACTTTTCACAAAAAGCCACAGAAATAAAAGAGCGATTCGCTCCAGAATCAAATAACACACGTGAAGGTAGGGAGTTTATAAGAAACATACCGGTGATAACATCATCAGTAGCAGTAGCATCGTCTACTGTCATCCGGAACGCCCTACCCTTCGGTATCGGAGGATTCTTTCGTTTCTGCGCCCCTGATGATGATCCCCCAACATCCCCTACTACCGTCCCCGTCCCGGCTCCTCTCCCAGTAGGGCAATCACCAGCCCTGTGCCCTTCCTTTAAACAATTCCAACAAACATTACGGGGAAACCTGCAATCTTTCGTTTCATGCCCATGCGTACCACAACGCAAACAACGCATGGTCTGGGCAGTACACTGCCCAGTGTGACTGGATTTGCATCGAGTACACCATTGAGACTTCGTATTCGTAGCCCCCGTAGTCGGCTTCCGATTCTGATTACCCTGAGAAGAATTGCCCTGCCATTTCTTCTTTTGTTGACCACCTGCCTGGTCATACTTCGGCTTCTGCGCAGCCGCCTCGTCCTTGTTCTGTCTATCCCTGGATTGAATGTCTCCCTCCACAGACTTTGCCAAGGTGAAGGCCTGAGACAATGATCCAGCCAGTCGAGTTGTACTCCTGTACTCCGGTAACAAAGCTCCGATAAAATGTTGAACCTGTGAAGATTCATCCAGTACCCACTTAGTTACAAATCTCAGCTTCAAGTTAAACTGTTCAATCAATTCATCGACAGACATTCTCCTTGTCATCTTCAATTCCATAAATTCCTGCCTTATCTTATTCAGTTCGAAGGCATTGCAATACTACTCACACAGTTTATCTCGGAATTGATTCCATGTTATTGAATCCATCTGAGCTCTCGATAAATGGGTGGTAATGGAATCAAACCATAGCCTTGCCTTTCAGCATCCGGGTGGCAAAACAAACCCTCATCTCCTCCTCACAGTTACAGGCATCCAAAATCCTCCCTGTATCTCTCAACCAGTTCAAAGTAACATTTGGATCCGTGCTGCCATGGTATTCCTCGGGTTTACAATCCAGGAATTGCTTGTAAGTACATGGTTGTCTGAATCCCATATTCGGTAGATATCCCATAAACGGATAAGAGTAGGATCCTTGAGGCATCGAACCCTGTGGATAAGACCCATGTGGAACAGATCCTTGCGGATAGGGCCCCTGAGGAAATAACGGATAGTAAAAAGGTTGAGTCATCGGTTGAGTAAACGGTGGTATCGGCATTGACATCGGAGGAACCTCTGCCAATGTAGTCACTGCCGGAAAGATAGGAGGTATCGCAACCGTAGTTGATGTCACAGTAGTAACCGAGGGTTGAATTATAGGAACCTGTCTTTGTTGCTCCAGTTCCTTTCGCAAATCTTGTAGTTGGCCCTCCAACTGGAAGATATATTCATCTCTTTCATCCCCAGCGGTACCAGATGTACCGGCATTTAGCAATGTTTCCACTGTAGTAGGGACTTCAGCAGTAGACGGGACAATAGGGGCAGCAATCGAGTGATCACAATCAGCCATTGTTATGTGTAACAATCACATCACCTCACGATTTATTAGATAAATCCATTAGTACACAACATACTAACTACACTCCAATTCACCCCAATCCCACACCCAAGGAGTAATCGACCTACCACGAGCCAAGATTTGGGAATGTAACACTTCCACTGTGCATACACTGCCAAACCAAGGCTCTGATACCAAACTTGTAACACCGTATTTTTAACCCAAAATTTTTCATTTTCATAATCATTGTAGAAGCGAATTAAACAACCAAAGTGTTTACAACTGTACAAACACAACTGTTTAAATATCAGTATTACAAACACGGCTCGCCACAAAATATTATATCAGAGTCCTAGGTGATTACTCCCCAAGCTAACCACTCTCAGCCGAGTCGCTGACTTACCAAAACCTGTAAAAAGAGTGAGAGGTAGGGGATTAGCACAAAGCTAAGTGAATGGAGTAAAACCACAACAGATATATCAGAAAATTACCACATCAATATCAACAACACATAACAGATAATCGTGCCCCGGGAAGACCAGCGGTTCTGCAGGAACCTACAACCAATGCCGGCCAAAGCAAAGGTTTACCGATATTTCATTTGCTATTCTCACACAGTATTACCTTAAGTTGCAACAAATGCATCAAAAGATCCCAATAATGATTAGCCGATAGCAAACAAACCCAGCCCATATGCCTAGCCGAAGCTGACTTCCCAATCCTCATGTATACATATCATTGACGCACAATCAATTAACAATCAACAATTAATCAATTATCAGATGCACAATCTATCCATGCGTCAAACCAATAACAGTTGCAACCAAATCCAGTTACAACTAATAACATATTTAAGTAAACGTCCACTCACCTCAAGCTTTCAGTTTCTGCACTCAGTGATCTTATATTACTGAGCCTTGTTTGTTCCTGAGAACACAACAAACTGAAATTAGTAACGATTCATAAATATATGTCAAACACATAAATTTATATCCTTTAATCAAACATAAGCATGTATGATTCAAATATGTATAAACATATATCATATAGTTAATATGTTAACTTAAACCAAGTAAAGCATATTAAAAATAAACAACTTTCTGAAACAGTGCCCGTCGCACCGCGACCCGTGTCGGATTTCAAAATCTGAAACCCATCAATCGGATTTCGAGTCGGATTTTCAATAACCCGGATTTCAATGTCGGATTTTGCCAAGTTGCGGATTTCCAAGGGTCGGTTTGCAAATTTAATCGGATTCCATCCATCCGAATCCAAACCTTCGGATTTCACCTCGTCGTGCCGCGACACCCTTATTTCCAGATTGTCTTCTCCATGCAAGTGTCGGATTTCCAGCCAAACACAACTTATCAAATCTTATTAAAACCCTCATAAAACATTATGAACACTTCTAAAACATGTATAAACACCTTATAACATGTATAGAACAACAAGAACACATCAAATCCTTTTAAACATGGCAATTCATATAAAACCCACTACACAAGTTTACTTCTAAACTTCTAACATGGCATCTTCATGTTCTAAGCATGATTTTACAAACAAAGCATATCACAATGATCAGAATCATGCTAGGATTACAACCATACCTTTACTTTGAATTAAAACTTAACAAATCACAACTTTCACTTTTCAAGTTTGTTAGCTTCTTGCTTTTCTTCTCTCAAGAACACACACACATACTTCAACAATCGGTTTTCAAGTGAAAGGCAATATCAGATGATAATTCAATATAAGCCCACATAATCCTTTTTCTTAATAAATGTAGCAGAGGTGGCAATATAAACATCACACACTAACATGCATATATAAATATATATATATATATATACATAACCGTACATGCATATATATTCTAAGCATATTTCTTCATTTATCCTTTGAATTAATTAACCATTAATTAAAACCACATAAATTAGTAATAACAAGTAATTAATCATCATTAATCACAAATTAACATACCAAAGCCACCTAATCTACTAGGCCCGATCTAAGGATGTTACATATATATATATATATATGAGTACAGATTTGAGTGTGTGTGTGTGTGCATGTAATTCAAAATTAGGGGATGCCACCTCCTACTTGATATTTTGATGATGTGTACTCGTGGGTTACTTAGGATTAACATCATAGAATTAATTCTCACTTTGAAATTTGTTGTGTGTGTGTACTGTGTGTATGTGCCGAGAGAAAAAGAAGAACAAGTAATCGGATTTGATTTCTTGAAGTGGTTGGATTCAAGTTTAGGTTGGTAAACTTCTTTTATATATTTATATGATTGATACATGTTAACATGCTATGGTTTTGATTAACAACATGCTCGGTTTTTATATATGAACACCATGAATGAAATTATATGTAAACTTGACAAGTGAGTTAAGTTGGATTTATTATGTTCTTGAGTTTTATGGTGTTTTGATGCATGATATCATGTTTATAGACATTTGGTTAGATTTCTGGTAAGTTTATATTACTAGATATTTTGGGATCATAATTGGTTGAAGTTGGAAGATTGTGTTGAGGAAGAAGATGATAAAACCGCTATGTTGAAATCCGAAGATTTGATGGATACCGACAACTTGGAAAACCGACACTGATGAATCCGATTCTGAAACCCGAGAATTGTGAAATCCGGTTACCATGAATCCTACAAGATGAAATCCGATGGTGGATTTTGACTTGGTTGAAATCCGATGGAAGAAATCCGATGGGAGTATCGGATTTCCTTAAAACCGGCAGTTGTTGCGTATTTCCTTCAAATCCGACATTGAGGTATCGGATTCCCATAAATCCGATGCTGCTGGCGGATTTCCTTGAAATCCGATGATTTTGGTTGGTTGTTGATTATATGATTATATGCTAAGTGTTCATGCATATGTGAATCTAACATGGTATATTTGATTTAAAGATGATATAAATATATGTCTGATATATATATATATATATATATATATGAATCAGATACTGATGTTTGGTAGTTATGTTCTCAGGAACAGACAAGGCTCAGTAAAATTAGATCACTAAATGGAGAAGCTGAGAATTTGAGGTGAGTGGATGTTTACTCACGGATGATATTAGTTGTAGCTGGTTTGGTTGTAACTGTTTATAGATTGACGCGTGGCTAGATTTTATATCTGTTAATTGATTATCTGGTTGATTGTTAATTAATTGTTGCGTCAGTGATATGTATACATGATGGTTGGGAAGTCAGTTACGGCTTGGCACATGGGTTGGGTTCGTTTGCTATCGGCTAATCAACATTAGGACCTTTTGATGCATTTGTTGCAACTTAAGGATAATATTGTGTGAGAATAGCAAATGGACTATCGGTAAACCTTTGCTTTAGCCGACATTGGTTGTAGGTTCCTGCAGAACCACCGGTCTTCCCAGGACATGATTACATGTTATTTGTTGTTATTGATATTATGCGGTTCTGGCTGATTTATCTGTTGTAGTTTTACTCCATTCACTTAGCTTTGTGCTAATCCCCCACCTCTTACTCTTTTTACAGGTTTTGGTAAGTTAGCGGCTCGGCTGAGAGTGGTTAGCTTGGGGAGTAATTACCTAGGCCTCTGATGTTTATATTTGTGACGAGTCGTAGTTTTTGTAATACTGATATTTTGAATCGGTTGGCTTTGTCAACAGTGGTTGTGAACAGTTGTAAATACTTTTAGTATTTTAAATCAGGTATTCACAACACGTTTAATGTTTGTTACTTGCGGAAATGTAGAGTGGAGGACGAGAGTCAGATTCTTCCTTTACAAGCTCTTTAAGTGGATTCCAGCAAGAAGTTAGTGGCAGAACCCATCGAACTACTAGATCGGAAAGTGACTAAACTGCGTAAGAAACAGATTCCGATGGTTCTGGTTAATTGGAGACACAGTTTGAGTTCAGATTTGATGTGGGAAACTGAAGCAGATATGAAAGCTCCTTACCCGCATTTGTTTGAAGGTGAATAGATTCCGAGGATGGAATCCTTTTAAGGAAGGAGGATTTGTAACATCCTACATTCAGGCCTAGTAGTTACTTAGGCTTTGGTAAGTTAACACGTGATTATGATTTGATTAATGTTTATTTAAATATTAGTCCTTTTACTTTTAACTAAGTTTTCTATATATGTGTATGTATATATATATATATATATATGAGTACGGATGTGAGTGTGTGTGTGTGTGTGCATGTAATTGAAAATTAGGGGATGCCACCTCCTACTTGATATTTTGATGATGTGTACTCGTGGGTTACTTAGGATTAACATCGGAGAATTAATTCTCACTTTGAAATCTATTGTGTGTGTACTGTGTGTATGTGTCGAGAGAAAAAGAAGAACAAGTAATCGGATTTGATTTCTTGAAGTGGTTGGATTCAAGTTTAGGTTGGTAAACTTCTTTTATATATTTATATGATTGATACATGTTAACATGTTATGGTTTTGATTAACAACATGTTGGGTTTTTATATATGAACACCATGAATGAACTTATATGTAAACTTGACAAGTGAGCTAAGTTTGATTTATTATGTTCTTGAGTTTTATGGTGTTTTTGATGCATGATATCATGTTTATAGACATTTGGTTAGATTTCTGGTAAGTTTATATTACTGGATATTTTGGGATCATAATTGGTTGAAATTGGCAGATTGTGTTGAGGAAGAAGATGATAAAACCGCTATGTTGAAATCCGAAGATTTGATGGATACCGACAACTTGGAAAACCGACACTGATGAATCCGATTCTGAAATCCGAGAATTGTGAAATCCAGTTACCATGAATCCTACAAGATGAAATCCGATCGTGGATTTTGACTTGGTTGAAATCCGAAGGGTGAAATCCGATGGGAGTATCGGATTTCCTTAAAACCGGCAGTTGTTGCGGATTTCCTTCAAATCCGACATTGAGGTATCGGATTCCCATAAATCCGATGCTGCTGGCGGATTTCCTTGAAATCCGATGATTTTGGTTGGTTGTTGATTATATGATATTATATGCTAAGTGTTCATGCATATTTGAATCTAACATGATATGTTTGATTTAAAGATGATATATATAAATATATGTCTAATATATATATACATATATTTATGAATCAGATACTGATGTTTTGTTGTTGTGTTCTCAGGAACAGACAAGGCTTAGTAAAATTAGATTACTGAGTAGAGAAACTGAGAACTTGAGGTGAGTGGATGTTTACTCACAGATGATATTAGTTGTAGCTGGTTTGGTTGACGCATGGATAGATTTTATATCTGTTAATTGATTAACTGGTTGATTGTTAATTAATTGTTGCGTCAGTGATATGTATACATGATGGTTGGGAAGTCGGTTACGGCTTGGCACATGGGCTGGGTTCGTTTGCTATCGGCTAATCAACATTAGGACCTTTTGATGCATTTGTTGCAACTTAAGGATAATACTGTGTGAGAATAGCAAATGGACTATCAGTAAACCTTTGCTTTGGCCGGCATTGGTTGTAGGTTCCTGTAGAACCGCCGGTCTTTCCGGTACATGATTATCTGTTATTTGTTGTTGTTGATATCATGCGGTTCTGGCTGATTTATCTGCTGTGGTTTTACTCCATTCACTTAGCTTTGTGCTAATCCCCCACCTCTCACTCTTTTTACATGTTTTGGTAAGCCAGCAGCTCGGCTGAGAGTGATTAGCTTGGGGAGTAATTACCTAGGCCTCTGATGTTTATATTTGTGACGAGCCGTAGTTTTTGTAATACTGATATTTTGTATCGGTTGGCTTTGTCAACGGTGGTTGTGAACAGTTGTAAATACTTTTAGTATTTTAATCGCTTCTGTAGTGTTATCTAAAATAAAAAATTTTGGTATGAAAATACGGTGTTACATAAGTGGTATATGTGTGCAATAACACCTAAGATAGGTGTTGTTGACTACACAAGAAGTACGGTTTAAACAAGAATTGTTTTACGTACGAGAACTAATCTTGCACATTAATTAAAATTAATCAATGACTATTAATAGCAATGACTCATTAATTACGTATTAATAAGGGGTATTTTGGAAAAATATAGTCTCACTCATTAACGATGGTTTATCCGGATGCAAATTATAATTGAGTAAATATATAAAGGAATTAATCAATAACTAACTTAATTCACCATAAATTTGAAAACAAAGAATGAGATATCGTATACGAATTGAAAATATGTATATTGTAACACTATGGTTTTTAACATTCGTTATTCATAAAAACTTTTACTATTAAATCTAATCATAGTAATAGAAGTCTTGGTTTCATAAGCATAATAAATGCAACCGTCAAAAAGGCAAGTTTCAAACGTTTAAAGTACAGGATCACCACCATAAGACATAAGTCGTAACCGTAAACCCATTAAATAGTTCAAAACCATAAATATTATAAACATGTGTCCAAATGGTATCCATCTAATCCTAAGCAAGAATACCCAACGAACCCGCCTCACCAAACAATACTCCTAAACCACTTGGAGTAGTACAAGTCACATGTTAAAGAAACAAGCATTAGTTTGTGTCTCGTGAGTTAATATGAGTTATATAAATAAAATTGTGAAAACATTTTCATTAGATCAGATATATAATAAAAATAATTAATTAACCATACCCGACCCGTTGTGTATTTGACCCAACCCTAAGTTTCTACATACCACATAACCTAGAAGTGTGTCAAATATCCGTCTATCAAATAAACTGTATCATATCATTTATCATTTCAATAACTAATGTGTTCCTAATGAACCAAAAGTGTGTCAAATATATGTCATATCTCATATTGTTTCAATAACCGCTAAGGTGTTCCTAATGTGTAATCGAAACCCACAAAAGAAAACCTAGTCCACGACTCACATGCCAAGTAACTCATGCACCGACTCCTGGTTTATGAATAACTATACATTGATCACTGATTTCGCTACTCAGATTATGCTAAGTACATGTACCTCGTGTTTTATACAGGTGTAAGTACTAACATAGGCCATCGTTTGGCTCCACCTCAACAAGATGTATGATCAAGCCCACAGTTCGACCTACATCACTCCACCACACAAACACATAAGTGCGCGTAAACCAAGTATCGCAAAGGTCATCTAAGAACCCCCACCCCCCCCCCCCAACTTGTATGTGGCATTCCTATAAGGTCACCATATATCTACTAGGCTCGTATATCCGCAAATGAGCAAGTAAAGTTATTATCCCCACCCATTAAGTTTGTTACACAATCGTATAATTCATAAGTAAGCGATAGCATGCGGTTTACAAGTTACATCACATGAGCATGCATATCATATCGTATAAAGAAATCATATACATTACAACTATAACTTTTAGCACGTATAACCACACGATTCATATTCATTTAATCTTTCAAAAGTGGTTTTCTCATTGTACATGGAATCATAAATAACAACATATGTTGATACACTAACAACCTATAAAACGCTATTATAAACATATAATCAACATATCATCAACTAGGTCCTAACTCGAGCTAACCTACATTATTCGACTATATTTACATTATTTAGAAACACTTATCATTTTATCTCTCTCGCTCTCTTTACTTTTTAGAGTCATTATTATATTTTTGAGAGTTATTCTTTAAATTTAGAGAGTTGCTTTCCTTTTTTGTTATTCTTGTCTATTGGTATTGCTCATTCTCACGAGACTTGTAATACCCGTTCCCGACTGTAACTTTATTATTCAAGTTTGGATATAAATAAAATGGGGTTAATTGTTTAATTAATACAAAGTGGTCTTCATGCATTTAATTGTTGTGAAGCAAGTTTAGATCCCTGAGTTAAGGGACCATTATTGACACTAAGAGAACTAGGAATAGTATTTAAAAAATTTTAGGACACAAAACCTAGGACTAACATCACAGCCGTCACCGATTGTGCTGTGCGAGGGTTTTCTGTCGAGAAGAAGGAGCCATCATGATCAAAAATGCATCATTCCGAGTGGGATTTGAAGGGGAATTGGGTTTTTTCCACCGTCGATATATTCATTTAGAACCGAGAACAAGAATTGATGTTTGACCCATGAAAATGTAATGTTAATGCAATTAAATTATAAGGATTTTCCTAGATAGTGTTAGGAATCCATAGACACAAGAATTTGAAATGGTTAAGTATCTTCTAATATAATTTAATTATAAGATCTTGATCATTTATTTAGTTAAAATTAAATCATATCCATTCATTTTATTAAAATTAAAAGTCTAATTTTGACTTTTAGTAGTCAAAGTTGAATACTTAATTTTTAAAATTTAATTTTAATAGGAGATAAGGTAGTTAGTAAAAAAAAATTATTTAAATTTTAATATAATAATATTATTATAAATATTGTTTACGTTATTATAAATCAAAATAATTGTGATCGTATAATAAGATTAGAAAAACATATATACTAATTTAATATAATAATATTATTTATAGAACTGTCAATTCGGATCGGGTTCGAGTTAACAGGTCGTGTCATTTCGTGTCGAAGTATTTTCGTATTATTTCCGTGTCGACCCATTTTTAACCAATTTATTTTCGTGTCGGGTTCGGTTCGTGTCACTCCATTTCGTGTTAGGTTCGGGTCGTGTTTCGGGTTGACCCACTTTTTCGCAAAATTAACGCATCGGAAACTTTTGTTGAACTCGTTAAAGAATATTTGTACCCGAATAATCTGATCGGGGTATGATCAATCGGTATTTCATTTTCGGTTATTAATTTAGTTTTAGTAGGAAAACCCAAAATTTGATCCATTCGAGTTTTCGGTTTGAAACTTTCGTATTCAGTTCTAGAGAACAGAAACCCTAAATCACTTATGAAATTCCTCTTTAATGCCAAATGTGATTAACAATCTGAAATTTTAGCTTTATGCCAAATGCGACTAATAGGGAAGAAAAATCACTTATGAAACCTCCTTTTTAATTGTCCACTGAATTTTCTTGCAATAACGATTGATATATAGCTTGACGTTGTGCAATAGTACTGTTCTTTTTAATGACTAAATTTGTGACACACTGCATATGAAAATTAGAAGCATCGACAGTGGTGGCAAGTGTTATTTGAAACAAATTTGGTGGAATAGAAGGGATAATTTTTTAAAAAAAGTTTAGTTGAAGGAAAGAAATAAATTTGAATATGTGATTGGTGTGTATATGGTAAGTGAAATTTTATAAGTATATAAAGAGTAAAATGCGTCAAAAATTAGCTCCATTATTTTAACAAGAAAAATAACATTTTTAGACATATGGCCCAATCTAATGGATCTAGAAACAAAACATATTCATTAGTCATATTATTGTTGTTAGTTTGTTTCAAGAGATTTTTTCCTGTTAAAGTTTCTTCGGGGGTGCAAGTTTCTTGAATAAAGCGTTCATAATTTTATCTTGACCTCTTCTATGAGAGCAAATGGACTATCCAGTATACCACCAAATGGATGATTTAAATTTTTTATAATATATCATGTAAATTGAGAAAATATTTCAGTCAATCATCATGATTCGTGGCTTAATTAGATTCCAATAAAAATTTAATATTTATTCTGTTCAAAATAATCTAAATCAAATAAATAGGTAAAAGTAAAAATCATGACACCATTGTACTTTATAACTGCAATTCTACTTTAACCACAGTTATTTTTAATATTAAACATAAAAATGGTCCATTATCATTAGTATTTGTAATCATGTTTTTCATTTACGGCGGCAAAAAAAGCCTCATGGTGGTAATTTTGACTCCATGTTCCTAGTAAAAATGAAAATAAAATCTTAAAAATAGTGGTAAAAATTTTATGGCAAAATTTTACGTAATATATGTGGACTTGTTAATCATGAGTTTAAATAAAGAAAATGTTTTAAAAGGGATAAACCTGTGATTTTACAAAATGAAGATAATATTAATTATAGTTTTCTTAAATTGTGTTTTTTATGGGTTTAGTATCTAAAAGTGTATCGAAATTGTAACTTTTTGCTATTGTGTATACCCAACTTTAAAAACTACCATTTAATATACTACTTTCTAAGGCTACCATTTGATGTATCATGAAACTTGTTGTTCACGTTGCAGGTAATTATATGAATTTTGATTTATTTTTAACATTAAAAATATTGTTCTTCTTCTCCTTGAATCACGCTTGAATCTGGTTTATCTTAATCACAAACATCAAATTATCTATGAAAACACCCCATGAACTCAGGAGTTGATGATAAAACAAAAATCGAAACCAAACAAATTGATAAAGACCATATACGAGATCTGGAAAATCGCGTAAGAAACTCAAATATAAGAACCCTAATTCGAAGAACACCCTTAAACGAGATCTGGAAAAGCGCATATGAAACTCAAATATAAGAACCCTAATTCGAAGAACACCCATAAACGAGATCTGGAAAATCCCAAACAGAACTCAATCCCTGGATATAAAATAGAAATCGATCGATGGCTTGAATCATAAACATAAACCAAAACCAGATTTCAAATATAGAATCGAAACAAATAGATGGCTTGAATCGCATACCTGATTGATAATTTACAGTAATTACTTTGAACAAATCGATGGCTCGAACTAAAACCCATGATTTCTTGAAAAATCGATATGGTGATTTTGGTAAGAAATCGATCAATGATGGAGTTTTACCCCTGAAATCGGTCTCTACTTCCGGTGAACTGGTTGTTCAACGTTCGATGGCGATATACCTTTCAAATCGAAGTCGTCTTCTTACCCGACATATCTAGACACATGGTTGAACAAATCGCAAATATAGAAAACCCTAACTCAGATTTGAACCAAGAACAAGAACTCAATCTGTAATTGAAACTTGAAAACGTGACTCTACACATACCTAAATCAAACATCTATTGTCGATGAACAAGATGAGATAATCTGGAAATCGAAACTTGAAACTTCTTCATAGTCGATGAATAAGATGAAGTAGAGATCTCAACGAGATGAACCCTAATCGATTGAAACTTGAAACTTGAAACCTCTTTATGAAACTTGAAACTTGAACCCTAATCGATAATCTGGAAATTGGAGCTTGAAACCTCTTCATCGCCCCTTCATTTCTTGATATGGATATATTATTATTATCATCATCATCATCATCATCATCATCATTATTATTATTATTATTATTATTATTATTAAATAATCCTAAAATAGGGAAACCTGTAAGAAACCTGGTACATCAAATGGCAATTTTTGAAACTTTGATATATTAAATGGTAGTTTTGAAAGATGGGTATATACAATAGCAAAAACTGACAAATTCGATACACTTTCGGATAGTAAACCCCTTTTTTATCTCATAATAATTTTGGAACGGATGAAATAATAATTATATAAGTAAACGGGTTAAATAGGTCAACTTCGGGTTTATCGGGTTGACCTGAACCTGACAAAAAAAGTTTCGTGTCATTTTCATGTCGACCCATTTTTGACCCACCTTGTTTTCGTGTCAGGTTCGTGTTGACCCACGTCGGGTTAGGTTCATGTTGGGTTTCGGGTTGCGTCAGGGATTGCTAGCCCTAATTATTTAGAGTAGCTATATATGATATTTAAAACCCAAAGTTCATACAAATCGATATTTCAACTTAATTTTGTTTTTAATTCCATTTTAATATAGAATAAATTTAATTTGTGTTAGAATTATTATCTAATTACTACATTAATTTAGAAATAAGTATTCAAGTTATTTATCATCATCTACGGTTATTATATAATACAAATCTTACCGTAATTAAAGTTTACATTATTTTTAAAGTTATCATCAATTACTTTTATATGCCAACTAACTTTAATATTCTTTTAGTTTTCGAGAAAATCTCATATTGAGTTTTTCTTTCGTCGGTACAAAACAATTATATATTTAAATAAACAAATATAAAATACTAATTTTATAATTACCCGTGTATTTACACGGACATTTAAACTAGTTGCTTAAAATTCGATTTGGAAAGTATGATTAGTGTTTCTTCTAGATAACTCAGAGTCGTGACCACATACTAGAGACGAATCATAAATCGTAACATATATATATATATATATATATATATATATGAGGGTTCATGCGAAAAACACTTTTTTGCGAGAAGCATTTTCATCCATTGATTGGTTTTTGATCTTGTGGTCCACATTAATCATAATTAACATTTTTACTTTATTGAAAAGGGTAAATTAGTAAACAAAATTTTTTTTCTCTCCTCTCTCAAATTAATTTTTCTTTCTATATTTAATTTTTTTCCAGATTTTTAGAATTTACTTATACGTTATTATAAGTACGATGTTCACTGCTAAACACGTACAACCAATGATTTACAAGTTTTTTGTTATGTATATAGTATTCATTAGTGAACACATCAACCAATGATTTACAAGTTTTTTGTTATGTATATAGTATTCATTAGTGAACACATCTACACCCAACAGTTAAAAAAGCATTAGTACACTTTTTAAACCGTATAATTCAAAGTTCACTAATTTTAAATTCATAATACCAAATTTTAGAAAGTTCTTTTTTTAGTATCATTGATGAACCATAGATAAATATAAAATTTTAATATTATGATTAGAAAAAATTAACTAATATTATATTCAACAATGAACGAAAAATTTAATAAATTACACATTAACCTGTATTTCTATTTCACTAATGAATAATACATACATAGACAACCCAAATCAAAATATTACATTAACCCAAATTTCTATATTCACGAATAAACAATATAATGAAATAAAAATCCACTCCCTAATAATAACGAACATCAGCACATGTTTCTTTGTAAAAAGTTCAGTTCTATAAAACATAAAAGAACAAATACATATTAGCAGTAATAGTAGCGGTGCATAGGTTCCAAAATACCAAAAATCAGTACCATAAAGAAAAAAATTAAAAAGAAGGAAAAAGAGAAAGACATCCTTATAAATTAACAATTATGTGACCAGCAAATCTAACAGGTTGATCTCCATAAATACATATATGAGTTCTCGGATGACTGAAATGCGGTGGTGGTTCTCCAAATTCCCACAATAGTGAACAAACATGGTGGACTTACGGTGAAGTGTCAAAAGGAAGGAGAGATGAATTTGACGACCAAGGGATTTATCCTGCATAAAGCTAAAAGAGAGGGCTTCCACGAAGGGCTTGAGCAGCAGCGGTAATGGAGTCGACGACGAAGGGCTTCGGTGGCTGGGTGTCGGAGGTCTATGTGACCGTCGATGAGTATGGAGACTATAAGAGAGATGGGTAGTAGGGTTTTGACTTTTGAATCTCAAAATTTTGACGGAATATAGGATTGAACTACGGTTGATAAATAAGGAAAAGATTAAATGATAATTAAGAATGTGATATTTTTAACTAAAATGTCTTTTCTACCCTTTTGTTAATTTAATTAGTATTCTTGAATTTTGATTTATTTACGAAAATGCCATAACTAATCTTTACCATCAATTAATTAATTTTACGGCTTAGAATCCTTCTCGCATTTCTCGCAAAAAAAAAGAAACTTCTCGCATGAACCACCCTCTATATATATATATATGGGTTTTGTTTAATATAGTCCTAGTTTAAATCATAGTCCTAAGGGACAATTTTTAGGCATTAGATTCAAGAGTGCAGATTCAATCTTAGATAATAATAAAAATTGATATATTTATACGTAAGGGTATGAGTGAGGGCATTTCTAACTTTTTGTCTATTGGTCTGTAACACCGTATTTTCAACCCAAATTTTTTTCATTTTCAAACACTACGGAAGCGATACTATAACTGAAAATATTTACAACTTAATATATACAAACAGTTTTCCGAGTCATCAGTTTAGTCAAAATACAAGTATTACAAAAACCGCGGCTCGTCACAATTTAAATCAGAGTGCCCGTCAATTATTCCCCAAAATACACCCCCTCACAATCGAATCGTAGAACTCACCAGCAACCTGTAAAAGGAGTGAGAGGTGGGGGATTAGCACAAAGCTAAGTAAATGAAAGTAAAACTACAACAACCCAGTATCAATCACAACCGCATGATATTAGACAATCACAACCATAGAATATCAATAAATAATCAATTAATCGTGCCCGCAGAATGCTAAACCATCACATAATCGTGTCCCGGGAAGAATGGCGGATCTGCAGATCCTTCAACCAATGCCAGCCAAAGCAAAGGTTTACCTTTAGTTTATTTGCTATTCTTACACAGTATTATCCTTAAGTTGCAACGCATGCATCAAAAGGTCCAAATACTGATTAGCCGATAGCAAACCAACCCAGCCCTTAGCCTTGCCAAGCTGACCCCCCAAAAAGCATGTATACATATCACTGACGCAACAATCAATTAACAAACAAACAGTTAATCAATTATCAGACATAAAGTCTATCCCTGCGTCAATTCACAAACATTTATAACCAAAGCCAGTTACACTAACACCAGTCGTGAGTTAAACATCCATTTACCTCTTGATCTCGATCCCCACTTAGTGGTCTAATATTACTGAGTCTTGTCCGTTCCTGAGATCACAATAAAACTGAAATCAGAATCCATCCAAACATATATTTATATCTCTATTGATCATACACAGCATGCTAGATAAACATATAAAGCATACTATATCAAAGTACAACAAACAAACTTTGAATTTCATAAAATCCTCAGACGTGTCGCGTCCAACATACCGACGCGTCGCGTCGCATGCAAATGTCGGATTTCAACTTTTCCGGATTCCAAATCATCGGATTTCACACTTTCCGGATTTCAGAGTGTCGGATTTCCATGTCTCGGATTCTGGTATTCGGATTTCAAGTGTCGGAAATGGATTATCGGAATTGGGGTTATCGGATTTCACAAATCCGTCGGATTAACGCGTCGCGTTAAAACCTACATCATCATCTTCAATATCCAGCCGACTAAAAATTTACAAATCCAATTTCTAACCTCTGAGTTCAAATCCAGACACTTCTAAAACATATACAAGCTACATATAACATGTATACATAATCAAGAACTACTCAAATCCAATTAAAACATCAAAACAAGTAAAACCCATTTACCAAGCATGGAGCTTCAAGCTCCATCGATGGTGATACACCATATATACATATATATCATGAGAAAAACATACCAATAGTTACTAAAACATGTTATAAACATAAACCGGCCTCTGTTTTGCTATAACAATCAACAACACATCAATCCTCAATTTCAAGTTTGCAAGTTCTTGTTGTTCTTTCTCTCAAAACACACACAAACATTTTTCTCTTTTAAATCACAAATGACCAGATGTCTCATGCCAAACCCACATATACAAATCTGCCCCTTAACCAAGCATGAGGTGTCTTTCCTATCTTATCCAACTTCATGCATACATACATGCTCACATTTATATATAAATACATACATACACATTTACGTAAATCCTCCAATAAGTGCATCCACATATAAATTTCTAATCAATTTACTTATTGATTTAGTCGATTTACAAATTAACATTAACCTTACTAGTTAATCCCAATTAATTAATTCTCCAAATTAATTAACATTAATCGAGATATTATCTAATCCACATATTAATCCAAGTTTATCTCATCATGCGATAACAAATAATCATTTACTCACATAATTAAATGTAAGTACTCGCCACCAAATACGATCTACTTAACACTGACCCGCCCACAACTAGGCCAGGTTTACGTATTAATCCAAGTTTATCTCATTATAGAACTTTGCCGGATTATCAAACACCAAACTATATTTTTTATAAAGATTATATTAAGCACACCTCTATAAATCACATGTGATTATACATTAATAAAATTTGTGTCCAACCTAACAAAATGAGGAAAATTTTTTTGCCGAAAATATATCAAGTGACCTCTTTAATAAAAGAGGGGAACACGAGGATCGCAACGGTATAATTCGTTTCGTCTATGATTAACGGTTTATAAGATAATTAATTTTAAATAAATTAGAGCAAAGGGAAAGTGGGGACCAATAGCCAAAAAGTCATAAATGTCCTCCCTCATACGTACAAATATATCAATTTTGATTATTATCTAAGATTGAATCTAGACAAGTGAATCTTGAAATCTAATAGGTATAAATTGTCCCCCGCGACTATGAATTAAATTAGGACTATATTGAACATTTCTCATATATATATATATATACTTAGGAAATCCCAGGTCCTTCTTTCCGCTTTAAGTAATGCGGTAGGCTTGAAACGTATATATATGGAAAAATTTGTACGAGAACTGTGAGAATCAATCTTAGCCATCTAATTCTCCCTCCTTCAATTGGATTGCCCACCCATGAGCTCCTTACATGCACCTTGCCACACTCAATCTCCCCACGCTCTTCATCCATGAATTATACTTACCACTTGAACGGTCAAAATTGGTTCTCGTACGACAAACAGTTCTCGTTTGAACCCTCCCCTATATATATGAGAAGGTTTATTTGAGAATCGTTTTTATTGCGAGAACTAATCTTAGCCGTTATTTTGGATAATAGAATTCATGGATGAAGAGCGTGGGGGGATTGAATGTGACAAGGGTGCATGTAAGAAATTCATGGGTGGGCAATCCAATTGAAGGAGGAGAAATTGGACGGCTAAGATTGGTTCTCCCGGTTCTTGCAAAAAAAATGGTTCTCAAATAAACCTTCTCATATATATATTGGAGAGTTCATGCAAAAAGCTTTATTTTTCCAATAAGTGCAAGAAACATTTTTTGATCACGTGGTTTATATAAATTATATTTTTTATTTTATTTTATAAAAAAGGTATTATGGTCAACTTAATTTTAATTTTCAAAATAAATTTTTTATTTCCTTTTTTAATTTGTACGTTTTTTTTTCATGTATCATTAGTGATTTTCTTCTCTTTTTTTTCTTTTGATTTTTTCCCACATTAAATTTTTAGTGTATTTCCCTAAATTAACAAATTATACTTATGTTCAATAATGAACAACCTAAAATTAACTAAAGGAGTCCCAAAAAGTTTCGAGTTCAGGCTAAAGCAACCCAAATCTACCTAAAAGTTTTATTCACCAATAAACAAAACCCTATAATCCTAGTTCAAATCAAGTGTCCAGAAATGAACACCTTAAAAAACACCAATTTAATAAATATTCACTAATGATCGAGAAGCAAAACCTGAAGACCAAAAATTAAAAACACAAATATAAATATATCAAACAACACAAATGTAAATATACCAAAGAATTTTATATATATATATATATATATAGCAAAATGTTAATACACCAAAGCATTATATATAAAACAGAAGACCGGCAATAGATGGAAACAAAAAATTATTCGAAACCAAAAATAAATCTATAGATCAAAGGACACCGATGGAACAAAATAGTACCATGAACCAAAAAAATCAATAAACCGGAAAAACAGATAAAAAATGATCGACCGTTTGTAGAAGGATGTATCAACGGAGATTATGGATGTGGTGATGTTGAGCAGTGGTGGAGATCTCTTTGTCATTCTGCAAAGGGCGTTTATCAAGCATCCAAAGGCAGCGATATATGCGGTGGTAGTGTTTGTAACACCATGATTTTCAAAATTTCACCACTTATAAAAACTTTTAATAATAGCAAATACATGCAGCGGAAGTCTTATACCATTAACGAAAATTACTATTTTCACCGGACAATTCAAAACCATTCATAATCAAACCATAGTCGTTCAAAAATCGTTATCAAGTTTAAAACCATACATCAGTTAAACAAACCAAACACTAAGCCAGACTATAGACTACCCTCCTCGTAGAAATCACAACCTCTAAGCCACGTGCGCGAGCACAAGACATATTTCAAAAAAATAAGTCTCAGCTTACGCCAATAGGAGTTATAACCAAAAATCATAAAAGTATAATCGTAAGTGGAGATATGACATAAAAGTAAATACCATACCCGACCCACCATGTATTTGACCCTTACCTAATAACCCGCAAATCATATAGCACCAAATTGGTCAAACATCCGCAATTCAATTCATACAATCATCCACACGTAATCATGAATCATACCACATCATAACCGCATCATAATCATAAATCATACCGCACTTCAATCATGAATCATACCGCATCGTAGCCATATATATATATATATATATATATATATATATATATATATATATATATATATATGATCTTAATGTAGAGTCTAAACCCACACTAGATAACCCAAAGGTTGACTACTCGCGTGCCCGGCCGACCTATGCATCAAATGGGGCGCGACTCCCACCCAAGAACATAGATCCCAAGAGTATCGTCGCTTTCGCTACTCCGACGGTGCAAGTACAAGTACTGTGTTGTCGTTCCAGTGCAAGTCCAAATGAAGCCGACCGCAATTTCCAGCTTCTCCTCACACTCTCATGATGTATGATCTAGCCCCTCTCGCCTACACCACTCCGGTACTAGAACAACGAAGTGTCCGCATACCATGTGTCACTATGGCCATGTAGAAATTGACCAAACGACCCACATTGGGTAGCACTTTAATCCTAGAAGGTCAATCATACCTACTAGGCCCGTAATCCGCAAATGAGTACTACCGTATATTACCCCCCGCACGCTAAGTTTAAGCATGCATGTAACCGTAAATAATCGTATATAAACCGTAGTAAACCACAAATTGTCATAACATGCGTATCACGTATTCAAACATACATGCAACAAGTGTTCAACTTTAAACACATAACACGTATCATCAATCATCATGTATATTTATAACCATTTACATTTCGAAAATTAGATTTTGTCTTTGTACTCGGTTTTGTTAAATCTACCGAACTCACCTGAAATAGCACGAAAAGGTCACCTCAAACCTAGATTGACGAGCTTCGCACACGGATCGTCGAATGCTAGTCTCACACGCTTCATAACACTCCTCAAAAGCTCCACAAATGAAGCCGATGTCGAAACTTAGCCCGAAATGGCTTCACCGTACCACCCGAACCTTGCAAACGCTCACAAACGCGACCATGGGACACGTCGCGTCGCCACCGCTTAAAACACGTGATGCTACGACATGCAATTTCCGACACACGCAACCTCGACACGTGCTCTGCCGCCCAAACGCGTCTCGTCGTGTCACGATCCTTTAACTTCGAGAATTTTCTTTTTTTTATTTTCTTTAAATAATAATATTCCAATAATGCCTTTCTAATAAATGAACTCCATAAATATCACTTATTTCTTGTCTAAATAATATTACAATAAATTCCAATAATTCGGGTCGTTACATTGTTGAGCGGCGGTGGCGATCTCTTTTCTTTTCTACAAAGGGCGTTGATCGATCATCAAAATGGAATTCACTTTATGGACAGGATATGGTCGAGTACTAGGGTGGGGGAGGATGGTTGTGATTTGAGAGAAAGGAAGATGTACTTTGAGGGAGAAAGGCAGAGATGATTGTTGTGGTGATCATCCACCGATGGCGGTGGCGGATGCAACTTTTAGCCAAAGAAGGGAGACAGAGGGTACAAAGTGGGGCACCGGCCGGCGAGGGAGCGCCGGTGGTGCTCACTGCTTTGATTCTTGGGAGTGAGATGTGATGCTTGAAGGGAAGAAAGGGGGCGGTGCTCGGTGATGGAAGAAGGGGTTAGAAGATGAAGTAGGAAGCGACGGTGATTACATGATGGGCGGTGGTTGCCAGCTGTAACACAAAGAAAAGGGGTATATAACAAGAGTATACATGAGAGAGAGAGAGAGAGAGAAATGAGTGGGGATTCTTAAATTTGAATTAATTAAGGTAATAATAGGGTTTCGGTAAATTGTCTTTCTTCCCCTTTTTGTTTATTTTAAAAGTTAATTTAATTTCAAAATTATCTTGACTCATCTTAACCATTGATTAATTGATCCGATGGCTCTAACGCTTTTCGTCCTTCTTGCAAAAAACACTTCTCGCATGAACCACCCTATACACACACTAGTTGAATCTCTAGGTTGTGCTATGCACAGTCCACGAAGTTTTATGTTAACACAAACACATAATATTGCAAGACATTTATGTATATTATACATTTATGAATCGGTCACACTCACATTACATATAATGACACGTTAATGAAAATTAATATATTTCTTAAGTTACGTTAACGGCTAAACTATATAGCAAATCAAACTTGTGAAATATATAATAAACGCAATCTCTCGCACACAAGTACAATAGACATTACTTGTTGCATTATATTCAAAGATTTCGGTATTCACTATGCATCTAATCTAACCACGTAAATATATAATATTCTTACAACAATAGAAATATATTGAATAATTGAAAATGAAAAAATGTCATGCCTGTTTTTTTCCCTTCAAGGCACTAAGACTAACTACACCTACCCAAGTCATGACTCATTTTTTAATCCTAGACTAGAAACACACACATGACACACAATCTCTCTCAAATATCCACCAAATCACATCAAATCAGTTCTATGAGAAAGTATATCTAAGGTTGTAAACAAACCAAACCAAATATTTATGAACCCTTTGAGGAATCGTTTGGGGGGAAAATTCGTTTATATTTATTTGTTTAATAAACGAACGAACATGGTCATGATTTTTCATTCGTATAATTAAGCGAACAAACACGAACAAACATTTCGTTTGTTCATTTATGTTCATGAATGTTTGATAATCTGTTCGTTTGTGTTCATTCACTTATGTCCATTTATGTTCATTCACTTATGTCCGTTTATGTTCGTTCGTTTATATTGGTTATTGACCAATACATTATTTGCAAAAATGGATTGACCATAGAAATAAGATCAATGCATCTTGTCTTTGACAAAATAGTTAATTACCCACTTGGTTTTTTCTTTTTAACAATCAACTCGTTAGAAACCAATTAAAACCCCAATTTAAAAAGTGGTTTCCATTCTTTAAATATGTTATATACCTTTTAATCTCTTCAAAGTCTCGTAAAAATATGAATTTAACAAGCCTCTCCTAAAAAGAATACTGCATAAATAAGAACTCAAGTCACAAGTAACCTCCCTGATGTCGAGAAAATCACACCGAAAACACACACTTGAAGAGAAACTCACAGTAATTATGTGCTACTTAATGTTGATTGGACAAATGGAGTTCTAATGGCTAAGAGAGGTAGCCGCTCGCGTTTGCGGGATGTTGTCATGGAGTGGCCATGACTCGCAGGACAAGGGGTTGAGTGATATGCTGCAATCAGACCCCTCAGTATCTTAAGTTCCAACTCATTTCTTCATAAAAAATGATAGGAAGAAAATAAAGGTCAAATACTTTATTACTATTTTGAGCACACATGTCAAAAAGTGGGATGAAGTGTTCTCCTTGTAATATAGGTAGATATACACACACATACACTTGAGCAGAATCGTAAATCAATAGTGTTGGTAATCAAAAACTAGAGAAGGGGTTGAGTCTCTTAGTGAGATTCCCCCAATTGTTAATCTTAACCGGATCGCAAATTGCTAATCATAGATTTGTAAGTGACAACCATAAATCAGATCAAAAACTGGAATTGCAAATCGAGACTTCGATTGAATCGTAATTCTTGAATCGGAAAAGGGGTTGAATCGAAAAGCTTAAATCGTAAAACATATTCTAATTGAATCGCAAATGGGAATCACAATTCGAATTGCAAACGGGGAATCACAGTTTGAATTACAAATTGGGAATTTTGAGTTTGAATTGCAATTCGAGAAATTTATTAGTTGGCCTTTGCAATCCTAATCCGAGTTTAATATTATAACAAAATTATAATTGTATAGTAGGTGATTTTCGATAGTTGTATGATCTTTAGATATTCATTACATGAGCTGATATTAAATACCTAGACTACGTACGAACCAGGGGAGTTTTCACTATCTCATTCCTTGTGATGTGATGTGAATTTATATATATATTAACTGATGCTATAATACCCTGAAATATATAATAATAATAATAATAATAATAATAATAATAATAATAATAAAGCAAAACTAAATAAGGATTGGGCTTATGCAGTTAATCAAATGGACTAATAAATTCTAATACAAACCTATTAACCCAACTAATTTAGCCCAAACCCACTAAGCCTATCAACGCCTTAATGTAACCGGTGCCTCATGCTTATCTGGAGGCGACGCAAACAATCGACGGGAAAAGAGCAACCAACCTGATGCTACGCGACTTCGAGGCTCACGACTCTCCATCGATGAAGCTACATAAATACCGGTGGTACTCTCCATCGAAGCACTTACGAGTGAGTTCGATCGAGAGTCGAAATTCACTTCTGTTTATTCTTTGCGGCAACTATAAGGTTAGTATGATTTCTGTTTCTTCAAGGATCCCTCAAGAACACCCGGAATTAGTTCCTATTACTATGCCTCGATTTAAATGGTGAAATTAGTTACGTGAATCTGACTTGGTGCTATAAGCATTTAAACTAGTGTTGAATGATTTTGTGCGTATAAGACAGCGTTTGATTTTATTGCAACTAAATGTCACCAACTATGGTAAGGGTGAAGATGTTAATGGGAAGCATGTCAATGGACTAATAGATAAAAGCCAAGTACGAAGTGTCAAACTATAATTCTCTAGTTAAGTTAATGTGCACTGTTACTAAAACTAATTGATGTCAGCATGATTCAGACGAGAAGTTCTCTTGCAAAACTTAAGCAAGTCATAATCCTTGATTCCTACTTAAATAAGTTTTGTTAAGCAGGAGAAGATCCAATTGAAATAATGTTAGATCAGCATACTAGCTTGGAACTTAGGCTGGGCATGCCTCATTTAAATTCATGATGAAACTTTCAGAAACATCCTTTGATAAATTATTCTTCATTAAACTATTAAACCTGATTTAAAAAGGATGGTGTTACTATATTATATGAATCCTTAGTGAATTGAGTTATACTAACAACCAAAGTTTTGATAAAGAAAAGTCAAGTTCACAGATTGATAAAACTGGAAAGATATAAATACTAAGTAGGAATCACTAATAAAGACAACTAATTAGATTCAATAATAACATTATATACTACTTGATTTAGATCCGGTGTAAGGGAGATAGATTGGACCACACTAACTACGGATTGCATTCCTTTGATTCTCAAGGTACGGATTCCATCTTCCTTTACAAATATTATCTCGCCGTACGGATTATGTCTCCCTTTACAAATATTATCTTATCGTACGGATTCCTAACTCCTATGTACGGATTTTTATACTTTCGCTATCGTTAAATAGTCGTTTGTCCGGATTCGTTGCTCCTTTTATAGCTACTAGTTTGTTTTCGTTATTGGGTCCTATTGACTAGTGTTTTATTGTAACATTGGTACGTATATCTACTCCTTAAATAAGGATTCTTGTTTCCTTTAAAAATCAAGTTTTCTCAACTATCTTGCTTTAAAAACATTGTATATAAGTTAGTCCCAAAACCTTGTCTTTTTACATCGAAACTAAACTTAGTTCTTTTCACCTCTTATACTGTTTAGTTAGAATAGTTGGACTCCGTCCGTTCATTGACTTATTGGTTATTGTTATATACCTCTTTAAGAGTTCCTTATTGAGATTGTGTCTCCATTAGTATTGTATTGTTATTGCATCATTGTTATTGTCTTATTATTTACTCTGGGTATGCGAGCTATTTATCCACCTATGGGGGTACCATAGGCACGTCACTGTGGCACCGGTGGCGCGACACTTTCGTAACGTTGTGATTTGTTACGGCGTCTCCTCATTGTGGTGTGATAAGGGTTCTAGGAGGCGTATTGGTTAACCATAGTTATTGTATTGATATTGTTTGTGGATGGAGGCGTAGTGCCCAACACCTCATTCACCATTGTTTGGTACTTTGGATCTGCAGGTCCATGTATCCATTGTTTATTGGCTAATGCTTGTTTATTACAAGTGTTGGTATTATTGAGCTCGGATTGTTCATACCCCATTGATTCGTTACTTATTGTTCTGCTTTCATATTTGTCTTATTGTTAGTCTTATTATCCGATATGTCGTGTTCGTATTGTATTGTTGTTTTGTTGGTTTTGTATCCGCACACTGGGCATTTGGCTCAGCCGCATTTTCTTTTCATGCGGCAGGTTTTCACGAGAATTGAAGGGTAAAGAGTTCGAGAGCAAGGTACAAGTTGGTTGAGGTATAGATTCTTAGATTTTTGCTCTGTTTTGTATCGTATGAGTAGCCTCCGGATACGGGGTGTTACAGATGCATTGCATGATTAATTGCTGAAATGATAATCAAGGGGTTTATCTTATGCTAGTGAGCATCAAGATCGAGTGGACCATTGATTGAGGTATGTGGACATCGTGACCACGTGCGCCTCACCGAGGGGGCCATATGTGTAGTTTTGTGATGTTGTGTTAGCAGTTATAAGGTATAAGTGTTGTGTTGCTGCTTAAGTTTTATGCTTATCCGTTGTTTATTTCCTAAGGGAGTGTGATGGCAAAACAGCAACATTTCTTAAAATCGATTTTAATGATGAAACATTTAATGTTTAGTTTCCTTTATTTTGAATATTAAGCGAGCTGAATTTTGGATGAATGTAATTATAGATTTTGGTGATTGGATCATGAGTTATTTATTTTTAAAAAAAATTGGTGCATTACAAGACATAATATTTATACTCTTACCTGTATATTTTTTTTCGTTATACACATTATACTCGTAACCAATAAGATTATATATGAATATATATATATATATATATATATATATTATAGATTTGATGTCGTTAGTTTAGAAAATGATATAAATTAAACATTAATAAAAATAGATTAAATAATTATAGAACACGAAAGAAAGAAGAATTTAAAAAACATGATAACAGACGGCATTAACACCTAGATAGTGGTGCAAGCGTCAATGTGAAGGATAATATGGCTAAGTCTTTATTGGTTATAATTAAAAAGAATTTAAAGTGATTATAAAATATTTTAAAGTGATAACGTAAATATGATATTTGTAAATTATGATGAACAAATATTATATTTAACGTTTAAGAAGAACATATATGAAATTCTCCCTAATAATTTTGATTCAAATCAAAGGCAAAATTGAATTACTACATGAGTGAAGATAAATATTTGATACAAAATAATAGCAAATAAATATTAGCTATTTATTCGTATTAAAAGATAAAAGATCATTTTTATAAATTAAGATAAACATTATGTAGATAAACTATCACAATTTTTTGAATTTATATCTTGTAACCTTTTTTCTTTAACGGTGGTATAAAATCTAACTACCAGTTATGTTATATAATCTTTAATTTAATTATAAATTAAGATAAAATAAATAAATAAACATTATATAATATATCTACACTAATTTTTACACTAAAAAGACAAAATATTATCACAGACTCAAAAACATATATACATGTTCTTATTTGTGAGATGCAAAATGAAACAACGACCACCAAAAGGAGAACAATATTACTAATCAAAAAATTAACATCTAATATTACTATCAGCTGCAAGTCTAAAATTGATGACACAATATGAGTAAAATACAAGGCAACTGAACAAAATAAACACATAATAACAAAATATGTATGTTTATTTGTTATTTAATCGTATCATAAAATTTGTAACATGCGATTGTGCATGCTAATCATGTTTAAATATCTTTCATTAATAACACAAAATTAGGAGCTAATCCACTTATATAGTTAAATCTCGATGTCACTAATCATCTAGTCTTTTAATAATTATGGCCGTCAAATAAGTAATGACCAAAAAATTATTTTATATGATGATAATTACCATCACGTACTTTTTTGTAATTTTAATGAAAAATCTAAATATTAAAATTGAGTTTTAATATTTTTTAAATTTATGTAATATTTTATTTACATTCTAACTTATCTTATGTTAGAACTGAATTTTATTAATAAAATAAACTTTAACAAAAAAGTTATAATTGGTTTTTTAATTTTTATTTATCAAAATAAATGGTTAAGATTTGATATTAAAATTATTTACCTAAATCAATGACTAAGATTATTTAATAAGTTTTATTCAAGTTAGTTTTTTATTTACATTAGAAGATGTTTATATGTATGTATAGGTTCGTTCGTAACCCTTTAGCGATGGTTATTATACACTCACAACCCTTTTGGCGACACTTTTCGTCCACACCATAGTCATTTTTAGCAACAAGGTATCATATGCGCGCACTACATCCTTAATTAGCATGTTCACCAATGAGGTTTTAATATACATTCACACATACATATATGCTCGTTAATATATAAGGATCGTGATAATACACCGATATATACAATATATCTAATATATATAAAAGTCTAATTGACATCAAATTTATTATAAGATTCTAGTCATTCATTTAACAAATCAATTTTAATTAAACAATCTTAATCATCTATTTAATCACTAACTAATTCACCGCTCACTTCCATCACTCCAGTGAAATTTTCGCCCCTAATTCAAATTTCATGATGTTTTTCGTGTTAAGATAAATCTTTCTATGTGTCAAACGATATTAATGTGTTTGGTGTATTTCAGACTTAGTGATTACTGTCTGTTTGATTATTTTCTTCTAATAAAAATAAAATCTACCTAATATGTGTTCTTCTTTAAATGTATGATTTCCCCTTCCATTATCTAAGATTACAAAGACAATTTCTATTATGTAATCTTTCTAGTTATGCTTTATGCAATTAACCTAGCTATTTCTGTAGTGAAAGCAATAGAGGGTTGTACGTACTGCAATAAATGTTGTTCATCGCTATCAAGCCTTTCAAGAGACTAAGGTAAGTGTCCAGCTTGAGATTAAAGTGACAACAGTGAAAGGGACTTCCATTTATGCATTTAGATGCAGTGTTGAGTTGTACTCTTCCAAAAATAAAATTGCTATGTTTGTTTCTTAATATAATCTTTTATTTTAAAGAAAAATCTACGAACAGACAGACGTTTTCGAACAATTTATGGGAAAAATGAGAATTGTTAATTCAAAATTCATATAAGGCTCCAACTTCACCTTCATAACTATCAATTACACCAAGCATATATCCTGAATGTAATATCTTACATATTTCTGATCATTATCTAATTATTTTTGACTTCTTTCCATTTTGTGAGTCTCTTCAAACTTCTTACAAGAAATTGTTATTAGTTACATCACTTAGAATTGGCTTCATCATGTTTCAGTACATGGCATACTTTTGAGTCCAACTCCGCGCCATGGCTTCATATTTCACCTTGTCGATCTTGTACATATGTGCGATTTCAGGGACCAACGGGTCATCCGGGTTAGGATCCGTCAGCAATGAACATATTGACAACAAAACCTGGTATAAAAGCACCACAAATCAAACTATTAGAAAAATTATATTAGAGTTGGTTTAATACAAGGTGGCCCAACCCGATTGTATAAATAAGTAAGAGCCCATTAAGTCAGGTTTCTATTGTATCTTTTTTATTCGATAAATACACCAGCTAATTGATACAGGATTTCCGACAGGTTTTTGCATCTATGTAGTGCATATGTATAATCAAAAGTAAAAAAAATAAAAAATCACCTTTGATATGGTAAGGGCAGGACTCCATTGATCCTTGAGAATATCAAGACAAATGTTACCATTGTTGTTTATATTTGGATGAAACACTTTGGTCCTAAAGGCAACCTACAAGAATTATCATAACCCGTTATAAGAAATCATCGATAATAAACAACTACATACGTACTTTGAAATGAAGCGCGCGGTTTGTGGCAATAAAGATCAAGTGTGTGTGTGTACCTTTGGAGGTTTGAAAGGATAGTCTGGAGGGAAGTGGATGGTAACTTGAAAGACACCACCGGAATACGGACTATCATTTGGACCGATGATTGTTGCTTGCCAATGGAACATATCTTGAGCCACAGGACCAGCACTGCATGAGGCTGGAGGGTCTCTTTGCAAGTCTTTGAGCTCTTTTAGAATCCTCCTAGAAGCCATCTACTAATGGGTAATTTGGAGATGAAAGAAAGAACACAAATGTATTTTTGTTGGTGCATCTTGTAATGGGTTTAGAGATGCATTTATATGAGAAACTATAGTTGGAGAGAGAGTATGTGGAGAAGGTATAGATTCTAGGGAAAGTTGAATGAATAATAATAACAAACCTATGGTTCTTTAGTTGAAGGTAGGTCAAGAGCAACAAGATTCTTTCTCATCACCTCCAAACATTAATTTTAAATCAAACTATGAAACGAATATTAGTTTTTAAACCGTATATTTTTTTATGGATGAGAAATTTCGACCGGTTAAACCAGTAAACTAATAAGATAACCTATTAAATGACCGATCCGGTTTCTAAAACCATTTTAAAACTATTATAAGTGTATGATTAGTAATCATAATGCTTTTTCATGTTATAGATGTCAAATCAAACATAATATTCTTTTTAAGAAAATTTTATCTTCAACTAAAGTGATTTATTAGCTAGCAATTTGCATTAGGTTCATTGTACCAATCCTTTCAGGACCAATTCTAGTATCTTGCCAACCTCAACTTCAAGTCTTCAACCCAGGATGCCAATCAACTTTTTAAATCTTGTTCTCATGACAACTTTTAAAATATCTTTATGCTGGGCAATTATGAAAAGACCTTTGTACCCATAAAACCATACATCATTACAACATGCATCACACAAGAACACCCAATCTCGCCCGGACAAGATACAGATAGATAAGATGTGGAATGTCATACCCCTATCTCAAGGTAAAGAGACTGCATTCCGAGTCACTACGACATGATTGTATGCAACTAATAAGCTAACCCCACCAAATTTGAAATCTTGCTCCAGTGATGAGAATATGCTCCACTTGAACACAAAGAAGGCAAAAACAATCTTAATTATACCTCTACTTTTTTAACACAAACAAAAGAAGCATCTATTATCTTGCAAGTGATAATATGACACCCATCATTTTTGCCTTCATATATGTTACAGTAAATTGAAAAGCACATGTGGGAACATATGGTGTCGATATCTTCGATTCTCCACTAATTGAATATCAAAAGGAGTTGAAAATGATAATACGACGTAATCATCTCAATAAGTAAAGGTTGAGGGAAAGAACGTTCGGTTCCCACTTAATAACTCATACGATTACAAAAAGATGAGCCATAAGAATAAAAATACGTGTGGGATAACACGAATCACTTTGCCTGACTACAGGATTAGCACATAAAAAGATCTCCAGGTATTGAAAGATCAAATACAAATTAAGGAATAACGAATATAGGAGAAATGAATCCAACTCAATATTTTTAATCTGATGGATCTCTGATCAAAAGTAACACATAAAAGATTAAAAAAACAAAACAACTTCGAAAAGGGATCACGGATGATGGAGACACATGATAAGCCAACTGATGCTTCACGTAGATGATCAATGCTCGTGGATGACTTCCTTAAAAGGGCAAGAAAAGGGGGAGGGCAAAAGGGCAGATAGGTAAAACCATTTCTAGATATTTTGGTGTTAAACTTGTCACTCCATTGACCTTACTTTTGATCATAATATAGAGCAGGCCTTTTGGCCTGCTTTCTTCTTTTTCTTTGACTTTGGAGGAGCAAGGACAACTTTAATTGCAGCATCAAAAACTCCCTTGACATTCTGAGAAAGATTATGATATGTGTTAAACAAAAAGAATTCCTAAACTTCACATTTAGGGAGAAATTAAGCAAAATTATACATGCCTCCTGTGTTTTGGAACTACATTCGATGTATTCAGGTGCTCCAATCGTCTTCTTTAGCTCCTCTCCCTACAATAATTTCAAAGATATATATATGTTTGGAATAAGAAAAGATTGAAGCCATTACTTCCGGCTAGTGGTACTTATTAGGTTAAAGGAGTAAAATGTAAAATGAAATAAAAAATTAGCTAAAAAAGAAACTGCCCAAATGGGTTGAAAGACGCCCAAAGTGTATTTTGAATGGACAAAACATCCTACTTGTTTTAAAATCTTATACAAAAACCGTTTCGGGTTGTACTAACAATTGCCCAGACCATTTACCAAACCAACCCTACCCAATAACTTTTTAATCTCTAAAGTTTATCAGTGATAATCTTTACCTGAGCATTAGTTATGGGAGTTGCGCCAGGATGGTCTACGAAAAACTGCTTATCATCTCGAAGATCTATAAACAACCAAGATTTCAAATTTGTGTTGAATTAAACTATATACTCTTGATGCACAAATCAATTCATGTGATTGAATACACAAATATGGTCATAACAAGACATGGCTAGAAAAGTATGAATATCATAAATGAAACTAAACTAATAACAAACATGGCCTTCCTCAGGTCTGAAATTTAATAAGAGAATCCCCTAGCAAAAGGCAACCTAGTAATTCAACATGGTCTGATTCAGTAATTTATCTTGTGGACTATATATTATTGCAGAGACACTTCTTTCCAATAGGTTGAGGGAAATTTGATGTATTAATGTGTATAGTATAAGTTTTTTAAGATACGTAATTCATTTTTTATTAACTCACCGAGTTTGGTCCCAACTAGGACTATTGGGACACCTGGGGCATAGTGCTTCAACTCTGGAATCCACTGTCAAAATAGAAAGATAAAAAAATTCAATTCCAGATTCTATTGCGATCAAGGTATATATGCAATAGACAAAAAAAATTAAAACTTACAAAATCACAAGATATTTTACCTTCTTAGAAACATTTTCATAGCTGGCCTTACTAATGAGGGAAAATGCCAAAATGAAAACATCAGCCCCACGATAACTCAATGGTCTTAATCTGTTATAATCCTCCTGCCCTGTTCACATTACATCAATCTCACACCATTAATATGTTGGTTAAAATAAAAAGTACTACAGTTTTCACATTTTAGTAATTGGTTAGACAAGATTTCAGATGGTTACCAGCAGTATCCCACAAGCCTAGATTGACAGTTGCACCATTGACAACAACATTGGCACTGAAATTATCAAATACGGTTGGCACGTAATCCTGTTTAGAACACGACGAAGAAACAAGTAGTAAAGTATCATTTTATGTATCATCCCTCTTTAAAAACATTTCACACTGATCAAAGGGCAATATCCTATTTAAACAAAGGGAAAAAGGTCAAATTCTCCTACCAAAACACAGCAAAAAAAAACAATCAATCGCGCTAAATACTAGCATTGTGCACCGAATCATAGAAAACGTACAAACAAAGTAATGCTCAAATCGCTGCCTAATGATAAAAATCGCATAAAGGCTAAACATTTTCTGGGTGAAAGAAGGCATTACTCCTTTTGACCATTTAACATTGTCCATTGTGTGGATAGAAACAAAGAAGATCCACAAAATGTAATACAAAGAACAGTGTCATAGACATTTCAATGTTTTCATTTTTGCCATCATTGGGATGATCAGATAAAATTCCTTGATTGTAGGTGCAAAGATGATTATTTGAATGAAGTGATACAAACTGTGGATTCATATTGCTGAAATTCAACATTCTGTCTCAGATAAATACATGATACAAACTGTGTTACACAAAATCAATGTCATTCATCGTCAATTCAAATTTGGGAAAAGAAGGAGATGAAGAAATGAAGTCTTCATCATCATAAAAACATGATAGAAATCAGAAATCCCCAAAAATCAAAAGAAAGAAATTGAGGAAGAGATGCGATAATTACCGTGGGGAAGGTATTGCTGGTGTAGGAAATCAAGAGACAAGTCTTTCCGACAGCACCATCACCGACGGTGACGCACTTTATGAACCTGGAAGCGCTCATATTTCTTCAATTGAGCCTCAGATCTTCTCTTCCCTCAGAAGACCTGATCACCGACTAACAATCCAACTCAACAAATTCCGTTGTTCCTTCTCAATAAACTATTCTTCTATCTCTTGCACTAACAAATTCACGCTATAATCTTAAAAACCAGTGTGAATTTGCTCAGGAATCATTAAGAAACAAACCCTAGAGAGAAGGAAATGCAAATTGAAGAATGGGAGTGAAAATTTTTGTAAGAAGAAATGTGGGGAGCAGAAAACCCTAAAGAAAGAATTGAGCAAAGATGTAGAGAGAGAGAGAGAGAATGAGATTACCTTAATTTAGCCGGTAAACAATGCCGTTGAAGCGCTCACTGGGTGGTGGAGATGAACTATCTCACTTTCTCTCTCTCTCTCTCTCTGAAAATTCTAATTTCTGCAAGTTTGTGTCTTGTTGTTCCAACGAAGATGATTGGTTTAATCTTGTTATAAAAATGTAGATGTGGACCCGCAATATTTGGATTTGGTTTTTTTTTTTTTTAAGATAAAAACCAGATGGAACAAAAGTGAAATGTTTGAAATAGATATTAACTAATTTTATTTATATTTTTGTAAACTTTCATTATTATTTTTATATTTTTATAAATTTTAAAATTAAATGTATATCCTTTTAAAATCATATAATTCACATTTGTATCCAAAATCATATTTTTATTAAGATAAAATCATTTCAAAATTTAAAATCTTATCTAAAAGCCAAATTACCATGTAATTTACTAAATAACCCTTCCCTGAGCATGTTTTCCTTCGCTGTACCATCTCCATCTTCGATCGAGCAGCACCACCTCTGTCTCGGGCCAACTACCATAGTCGATGAGATAATGAAGAAAAAAGCCTACCGGAAATGGCGATCTAATACATATGAAGATCTTTGAAACAAAGAACATCAAACCCAAAAAGATACGATCGATGAAGAAAACCAGTTCACGAAACATCAAAATTGAATCAAATGGTTAAGCCTTAATTGCACACAGACATGGGATTTGACTAAAGATTTAACCACACAAAAAAATTGACCAAAACGCACCAAACTATACATTGATGGATTTGACCAAAAATTTAACCACAATAATATAAATCAACCTCACCAATTAGACAAGCAAAATCAGAAAAGAAACCCGGCATAACCATCTCAACTCCAAAAAAACACAAAAGCAAACACCTCTAAAGCAACATGCTTAACTGAAGGTTTCAAGCGCTGTAATACCCGTAATTTAAAAATGTATAAGAATATTTTAATGGATATTCATGGGGATTTTATGTACAATGTGGTTTGGAATTTATTTAAGGAATGTGACTTATGATTTTATATATATGTGTCTATATATTGTGGATGGAAATTTATTAAGTAAATTGGGCTTATAGATATATATATATTGACCAATGAAAGTTAGTGGGTTTTGGACTTGAGGTCTTGAGTTGGGCTTAGGCCCACAAGAAGTTGGCATGAGAGTATAAATAGGATTTTAGGGCACAGCCTCTCACACAAACAATCATATCACTGTTCCATTCATTCTAGAGAGTGAGTGTGGGTGCTGTGAGGTTATCTCGAAGAAACAGAGGAAGAAGAAAGCAAGGATTGTAGGAGAACTAAGGAGTCATTCAAAGAAATCATCAGGTAATGTTTCTCTATCCTTATGAATCATGTAGACACTAAATCTTGCCATGATAAGACGATGGTTGAATGTTTAGAATATGGGTTTTTAGGTTTTGAAGGTTTAAGAAAAACCCAGGAGAAATATCTAGCCAAGAACAACTTATAAAGTTGATGAAATATAGTTTTAAGCCAGAAGAAAAGTTTAAATTAGTGGAGAAATGTTTTGCAACAAGAATGAGTTGAATTGGTTAAGTTTTAAGAAAGCTTGATCTTGGTTATGGAGTCTGGGTTTTTCAAAATGATGAAATTACAGGGAAGAAGATGCACCATGCGACAGTCACATGCACATGTGAGTGTGCCACGCGACAGTCACATGGGTGTTGTATATGATTCATGCGACTTTCATGTATTAAGTATAAGTCCATGTGACTTTGAGATGATTCATGCGACTTTCATGTGTTAAGTATAAGTTCATGTGACTTTCATGTGTTTGTACAAGTTCATGCGACTTTGAGATGATTCATGCGACTTTCATGTGTTAAGTATAAGTTCATGCAACTTTGAGATGATTCATGCGACTTTCATGTGTTAAGTATAAGTCCATGCGACTTTGAGATGATTCATGCGACTTTCATGTGTTAAGTATAAGTTCATACAACTTTCATGTGTTAAGTATAAGTCCATGCGACTTTCAGTGTGTATAGTTAAGTTCCATGTGACTTTCAGTGTGCATGGATGACTCCATGCGACTTTCAGTATACAAGTGTGAGTCCCATGCGACCTTTAGTACTCCATGCGACTTCCAGCATGCATCCATGCAACTTTTAGGCCATGCATGCGTGCCATGCGACTTTCAATAAGTAGCAGTTAAACCCAGTATTAACCATGTTTAGACTTGGCCCAGGTAGCAGTCGATTGTAGAGTTAAGCAAGAAAAGTGTTTCAGTAAGAACTGAGTAGCTAAGACAGCTGACAGGTGAGTATTCTCACTTATAACCTGAATAGATTCCAGATGTTAATATATGCATGTGAAAACGTGAATAGTTATGAGTTATAACAGAATGTGATTAGACCGTTTACCTCCGTAACGGGCATGCTTAGACCGCTCACTCCGGTGACGGGTATGTTAGACCGTACACTTCGGTGTCGGGTATGAGACCGTACACTTCGGTGTCAGGTATGAGACCATGTACTTCGGTGTCGGGTACGAGACCGTACACTTCGGTGTCGGGTATGAGACCAGCACTTCGGTGCCGGGTATGTTAGACCGTTGTGACGACAACGGGGTGAGACGGGACCGTCCTAGTGGCGGGTAGGATGAGACCACTTGCTACAGTAGTGGGTATGAGTTGAGCAGTTATGTGAACTATTTGGTTTATAAATAGTATACTCGCTAAGCCTTGGGCTTACAGTTGTTGTTTTATATCTTTTCAGGTAATGACCATGGCGGGGCTCCGGCTCGATGTTGATAGCTCAGTACTCAAGCTTCCGCATACAAGGATTTAGTTTCAAAAGTAATAGTTTCAAAGACAAACCAGGATGATTGTAACTTAAAGAATATTGTGTGGTTACTCAATTAACGATGTGTCAAGTAACTACGTTATCATTGATTATGGACATCTTTTATGAATGAATTATGTTTTAAAAAAAACGGGACGTTACAAGCGGGTTTGTAAGTTGTCATCCAGTCCATCTTCTTATTTGATTTTCTAGCCGATAACCAACCGAAAATCTGCAGTTGTACTTCAATCAGAAATCCTCTCAATTGATGGGTTTTTGATGTCAATGTTTAGTTGATATAGATTTATTCTTTCTTCAGTGAAATCCTTAAATGAATATGGCGAATAGAGAGGGAGATCCTTCATTGGGGTTTTTGAAGGTTAAGAACAAAACCCCAGCCCTAATAGAAATCACAGCATAACAGATAGCGTGAAGGAAGAGAACGTCAAGAAGCTGAAATCCGGCCACCAAAACAGAAAATCCAACCTTACATAACTCGCAAATTATCATCTTCATAAACATAAAGAGTTCGGAGACCTAATGAGGACAGTGAGGAGCAACGAGAGATTTTGGGTCAAATTTCTTCAAATAGAATAAAGAACATGCTCAAGGAAGGGTTATTTAGTAAATTACATGGTAATTTGGTTTTTAGATAAGATTTTAAATTTTAAAATGATTTAATATTAATAAAATATGATTTTGGATATAAATGTTAATTATATGGTTTTGAAAGGATATACATGTAATTTTAAAGTTTATTAGGATATAAAAGTAATAATGGAAGTTTACAAGGATATGAATGAAATTATCCCTTTATTATAAGTGTTAAATTAAAAGAATATATGAAAAAAATTAGTAGAATATAGGGCTGCCAATTTTTAACACGATTCGAAACCCAACACGAACCTAACCTGATGCAGGTTGGTTAACACGAACCCGACGCGAAAACAAATTTGATCAATAATGGGTCGACATGAAAATAACATAAAATTTTTTGGGTCGGGTTCAGGTCAACCTGAAATTAACCATTTAACCGGTTTACTCCATATAATTATTATTGTTTTATCCGTCTCAAAATTACTATGAGATAAAACACACACCGTTTAAGAAAACTATAACTAATATTATCCTTATTCTGTAAAATGACACTTTTACCTCTTTTAAAACATTTCTTTTTTTAAACTAATGGAACTTAACAAATGCATATATATTCCATACCCTCAATAAAATTTTGCCATAAATTTTTTACTGCTATTTTTAAATTTTAATTTCATATTTACCAAAAACATTTAGTCAGAATTACCACCATAAATGAAAAGCGTGATTACTAATGCTAATGATGGTGACCGGTTTTATATTTAATATAAAAAATGACTATGGTTAAAGTGGAATTACATTTATAAAATACAATGGTGACATGATTTTTACTTTTACATATTTATGTGATTTTAGATTATTTTTGTAACATCCTCAAAACGGGCATAAACGTGTGCGAACGTGGTACGTCGATTATTTAATTAAATTAAATAATATTTATATATTTTAAAAAATGATATAAAATATGAAAATAATAAATAAATGGGTTATTAAAAATATTAATAAAAATAGATAAAGATTATAAAATTTCGAACGGTTTCAAACGAGGATTCCAAATATATCCTTGTTAGTTGAAACGGTTAAACGAGAGGCGAGTTGTAAGTTGAAAAGGGAAAACAAAATACCCACTTGTGGATAATATTACCCACAAGTCGGTCTAACCCATTCTCTATACACAGACACATACACACTCACGTATGTACACACACACTCAAGCTTCTTTCTCTATTCTTGCAAAATTGAAGAAGAAGATCAAGTGGAGATCAACAAGTAACAAAACACAGCTGCAAATTAAAGATTTAATCTGTTCAAGAACATCATGTAACGATCAAAATTTTAAGAAATATTGTAATATTATTTTATGGAGAAATAAATAATATTATATGAGTTTATTTAATTATAATAATAATTAAGGAATATTATTATTAGTAGAATAAAATATTAAAGTTGGAAAAGAAAGGAAAAGAAAAGAAAAGAAAAGTAAGAGAAAAGAGGGGAAATAAAATAAAAATTCGGATTTTTTATGGATCGCGACGCGACGCGTTGCGTGTGTCAGACCTCGCGTGTGTCAGCCGGCTTTCGTGTGTCAAAAGTTAAGAGTACAGACGTCAGGATTGCATGCAAGGTGATTGGCCGGATTATGCGGTGTCGCGACGCGACGCGTTTCCTTGTCGCGACGCGACGCATTCCCGACAGCTTATATATATGAGTTGATTTCAGCATTTTTGGCACAAACTCTCTCAACCTAAGCCGTTACTCTGCCAAATTTAAGAGTTTTTCCGAGATTCTTGGAGCTACGATAGTGTCGGGTTTCGTTTGTGAGCGTATCTATAGTTACGGGAGTTCGGAAACACCGTCAAGGGCGTTGTTTTGACCGTAGTTTCGCGTGGGTGAACCCGAGAGGTATATTTCTCTAATCTTATGCTTCCATTTCGGTTATTTAGCGTTTTGGACCGCATGCATGTCATTTATGTGCGTTTTTATGAAGATTCTAAGCTAGTGACGCGTAAATCTTTAGTCGGGGTTTATTCGTTGCCGGGTTTTGATGTTTTGGGCAAGATCCGACTTGTTTAAGATTACGAGATCGTGTTTCTCATGTAGTAACCTTCGTAGGTTGTTCGCGGTGTTTCGGTTCGCGGTTTGGTTGATTCGTGAGCGTTGTTTGTCGTTTTGAGATCGTACGTTTCGTTGTTCAGACTAAGATGAGTTCAGTTGTTTTACAAAACCGAGCATATAGATAAAACTTGTTTTGATAATATTAACGGTTTTTAAGACGATATGTCTATATATATATATATGACGTTTGTGATAGATTAACGATTGATTTCTATGCATGCTCCTTTATTAATGATGAAATGCGATTGGCTTATACGATGTTTGTGACGCATGCATATATGCTTATAGATATATGTCCTGATGTTAAGATTGATATGATGATATGGGAAGGGGTAGTTATACTCAGAGATGAAATACTGATGCCTGGTAGGAAAAGTGTGCCTTATAGGATATGCTAGCAATGAGATGTTTGGTTGTCGGGTTTCTAGATAACTTTGGCAACACTTGGTGTATTTATACACTGGAGTGATGTATTGACCACAAAGATGGGTCATGTGCAAACATCACGAGGGTGAAAGGAGGGTCCATCGGTAATTAGGGCACCATTTGTACTTTCACCTAAACGACTTGTGTCGGAGTACCTATAGCGGACGGATTACGGGAATATGTGTACAAGTGGGAGTCGCGCCCTTCCTTGTACCATACTTGTTGGACCAGCTTAGTGAACTTGTACCAATGCGGACGGACGTAGAACTTAGCCGTTGCTAGGCATGCATATGGTATTATCGCGGACGGACCTTGGAACCCTAGTGGTTTCCGGGCACGCACTTGGCATTTGGGGTAGTGGTGATAGCGAAGCCAAAGATAGACCCCAATAAGATGATTTATGATGTATATGATGTTAATGAAGTTAAAATATGAATGAGATGATTTATGATGTAAATGAAGCTAAAAGTTGATCATGATGATTTAAAAGATGTTATATGATGTTTTATGATGATACTTGACCAGGTGGGGATTTACGATGTTATGCGGGTGGGTCAAGTTACGGTTTGGGATTTAATGTCTTAACCTAAATATGTTTGCGAATGTTTTTAAATGATGATTTTGTGTTGTTAACTAAGCTGACTCATGAGGCAAAAAGCTGACACTTGTTTCTTTGAAATATGTCTTGTGCTCATGCAAGTTGCTTAGGTGTGTGGCCTTGTGAGACGGGGGCTTATGGGTAGTTTTCTTTTGTTATGATGATACTCAGTATCAACTTGTGGTTGTGTAATGAACAAAGTTAAAACAATGATGTGTCTGTGACGTAACGGTGGTTTTGTTAAATGAATGTTAAAATGGTTTATCCGTTTTAATCAATATGATGTTTAAAAAGTCTTCCGTTGCGATGAATCTGATTGAGTAGAAAAAGTTTGTGTAAATCTCAATTTCTGGAAACCACGGCTGTTACACATCATCTTCATCATCTCTATCACTTGTAAGCTTATTCCACCCCCTTGTTCTTCATTCTTGAATTTTGGGTTTTGAAAGAAAACTCATAAAGCTTTGTTCTAGCAGTGAATTAAGCTTCATAATAGTCCCACAAGTTGTTCATTATCATCAATTGATCATTGTAAGTTCAAATTCCTCCTTGTTCATCCTTGTGTTCTTCAAGACTTGAATTTCTAGGTTTCAAGTGGGTTCTTTGATTTAGCAATCAAGAAATTTCTAAGAACATATGAATCAATTCCATGAATTAAAGTAGTGATCTTGATGAGTTTTGAATTTTGGCTCAAATGGATCAAAATTGGTCAAATACGGGTCAAACTAAATTTGACCTTCAAGAACTGAAATTTAGTGTTTTAATTGTTCCTATAACTTGTTAGGATTGATTAGAACTCATATGTTGGATTAGAAGTGGTGTTTTTGCACAAATTCAAGAATTGGCCTAAATGGGTCAAAATGGCCAAAATGAGGTCAATCTGTTTTTACACATCAAGAACTGATTTTTAAGGTTATAATAAGTTCATATGACTTGTATGAATTGATTAGAACATTGGTTTTGAATTGAAATGATGGTTTCGCTTGAAATGGCTAAAATAGTGAAAATTAGGCCATAAATAGGCAAGAAATTAAAAAATGATACCAAACAATGACTTTAAAGGTTTTGGTCAGTTGCAACACCTTCAATACATCATATTAGGTGTATATGGTGTGTTGCAAGTGTTAGAATTGGTCCATTTCAAGTTTTGGCCAAAATGCACACTTCTTTGTCCATTTAATTGTGATTTTCATATGAATTAATTGGATAGGAGTTTTTTATGTAAGAAAGCTTCCACATATGTCAAATGGTGTTATGAAACACTAGAATTTTGCTAAATTTGATTTGGAGTTAAAATGGGGTCAAATTGCACCTGTTGTGCAAAACTGAAAAAATTGCACTGCAGCATGGGACGCGTCGCGTCCAACACTGGCCACGTCGCGTCAGCCCTGTTTTTGCACAAGGTGTTGTTTTGCGTTGTTCATTCGCGTGTTGATGCTTGGACTATTATAACAAGTTAATAAATAGTTAAATAACACCATTAGAGTATTGTTTCAAGTATCCTAGATGTTTCTTACGTGTTCAAGTGATTAATGCGTAGATATTGGTATTATAGGTCAAGTTGACAAACCGTGAGTGCCAAAGCAAGGTCTTTGCTTATTCTAGATTATCAGGTGAGTGCCGAATAACATAACAATTAATATATCTATAATATATATTAACAATGAATAGGAATATAGTATGCACTTGATTAGGTGTATATTATGATGATATATGATTATATGCGCACAATGAAGATCCAATTGGATCAGATATGTGTTTGTGAACGATTCGGACCCTAAGGACAAAGCTGTCCTACAACAAGAACAAAGCTGTTCTACTTAAGGACTAAGCAGCCCTCCTTGGGTATAGCTTATGGCTGTACACAGAGGAATTGGTTGATTCCAAAACGCAATGGTGGACCGTTTTACATCTCACCCATCGGAGCGGTTGATGTGTCTGGTACCCCAGTTTGGTGCATTGAGCCGGGTTAGCTCCTCTGCGAGATATGTCGCCTTCTGACTAAGCCAGCTCATCGCGAGATGCTAGGATAGCACTATTTGAGCATGATTGATGATATGTGATATGTTTATGTTGATTGCATGCTATTCTGTACTCACTAGCTATTATAGCTAACAGATATTACCTCTCACATGTGCAGGTGATCCTTAGTGAGCTTGGGAGCCTGCGGGTAATTAAAATGCTTTGGGAGGAACACTATTATGTTTAAAACTCTGTTATATTATGTTTGTGTTTGTTTAAAGATAATGGTCAGCCGGTTATGTATCTGTAACACCAAGCGTTGTTTGTGGCAACATTTTGACTGTTTATATAATTTGCCACGTGTTTTTACTTCCACTGCATTATTAAGTTATAAGACAATTGTAAATGTTCTATTTATAGTCAAACCCACGCGGTTTGAAAACTTAAATTCTATTTTAAAAATAAAAATTTGGTTCTCAAAAGCACGGTGTTACAATTTTAAACAAAATAAATGTTGAATTTTTGTTTGAATCTAAGCCACGAATTACAATGATTGACCGAAACATTTTCTTAATTAACATGATATAATATAAACAAATTTAAACCATCACTTTCGTGATCTACTGAATACTAGTAAAAGAGGTCAAGAGATCATATTAATGCTTTAATCAAGAGGTTCGCATCCCAGAAGAAATTCTAACAGGGAATATCCCTTAGTCGCATTTGGCATAAAGCTAAACTTTCATATAGTCAATTGCATTTGGCATTAAAAGGGGATTCCATAAGTGATTTAGCTTCCCAATACTCTGAAACTAAATACAAAAGTTTCAAACCGAAAATCTGAACGGATCAAATTTTGGGTTATCCAACAAAAACCAAACTAATAACCGAAAACGGAATACCGATTGATCGGAACTCGATTGGATTATTCGGGTACGAATATTTTTTAATGAGTTAAACGAAAGTTGATGATCCATTAATTTTGCAAAAAAGTGGGTCAACCCGAAACACGACTTGAACCTAACACGAAATAGAGTGACACGAATCAAACCCGTCACAAAATTAAATTGGGTCAAAAATAGGTCGACACGAAAATAATACAATATGTTAACTCAAACTCAATCTGAATTGACAGCCCTAATTATAAATACCTCATTATTTAGTTGAAAGAGGATAATGTGAAAAGAATTTAATAAAAGGAAAAAGAAATTTTCACTTTAAAATCTATAGTCTTACTTCCATTTAGAATTCCAATTTAGAGTATTTTTATTCGAGGAAAATTAATATATGCAAGTAATAGCATTTAAATTAGGTATTTTTATTTGTTTAACTTGTTTTGTGAAAACAACGGCACTTAATCTAAATGTTGTTTGCTATATATATTATTTAATTTTTGTTTATCCTAAAATGTTTGATAACTAATTATTATAGTTCACAAAATATATGAAATAGTATTAAGTAATACAGAACTAAAATTGTAAATAAGAAATATAATTAGTTAAGAAAACTTCAGTAATTTGAATTCTGAAAATTTTATTTCAATTAATTCTTTGTGTTTAGGGATGTTGGGCTCTTGTAAGATTTATAAGAACCTAAAAAGAAAAATTAGGTTAAAGAGGTATAGATTGTAAGATTATTGGAATTAGCATTTCAAAGCTTATAAATTCTACGTTATATAACCAAATGATTTCTTGCCAATAACATCTTGGTTTAATCAAGAGATGCAATCTTCGATGAAAATCGTTTCTCGTCTATGCCTAAACTAAAAAAACATGGCTCCAAGCACTAGCAGAACCTATAAAAAAGAATTTTAAAATGATTCGAGATAAGTCTTTTGAATTTAGAAAAAGTCAGACTTTGAGGCATACTCGCTTCACAATCTTCACTACTCTATCAGTAATACTTTATTTTCACATCTTCATTCTTAAACTCAGAAAATACTCACCATTTTACATTTTGATGTTTTTTTCATTTTATTTTATCTAAAGTAAATTTAGTTTATTATAACTAATTATGAAAATGATTAAAAAAATATAAAAATGCGTACTATAATTAATTTAATATAATAAAACATTACATCATTAAATAACTAATAATATTATACAAATAAAAACAATTGCAATTTATACATCCCAATCCATTTAATTTTAACTTGCTTTTGAGAACTAACGCCGTTTAAAGCCCTGTTTTGATATCCTAGATAAAGACAAATCCAACTCATCACTTGCATTACCATTGCATGAATTATAGAAGTTGAATGGAATGAAGGCTAAGTTGAATGGTAAGAGAGTTGTATGATCATGTAAGTGTGTAATGAAAAACAGAGGTCTCGCCATCATTTTTATAATTTATATAATATATTGAATATGGAAGTTGACTAGTGGTGGACCTTATGTTTATCTATACTATTATATAAAATATTTAATCTTTTTACTTAAAACTCTTAAATTTTAAGTCATTTAAGATTACTATTATACCCTCATCTATCAAAAATGATTCCATAAAACAAACTTAATAACATTCATTTTTCATAAATTCTAGAATATTCTCTTTCCATAAATTCTATAGCAAAACTTACGAAACAGAATATTCTATAAACTTAATAACATTTCATAAATTCCAGAAAGGGAAAATATATAATATTCGCTTTTCACCTGTTAAATAAAAATTACAAATTATATCTAAATTTCATTCATTTTTCATCTGCTAAATAAAAATTACAAAATTACGTCTTTTGTGTCCTCTTGATTAATACCTACCAAAACAACTCCTTACAAACCATTTTTATTCACCGTCGCCGCATTGCGCGGGTACCCCGCTATATATATATATATATATAGAGAGAGAGAGAGAGATGAATGAAGTGTAAAGGTTGATAAGTAAAGTTGTATAGATAATGAAATACTAATATGATAATCTATTAAACTCTAATTGAGTTGAACCTAAGTCCTACTTAACCCTTACTATTTAAAATCATAATTAGGTTTATTCCTTATTCGCTTGTTTGTACATATTATATTTTATGATATAAAGAGTTGTGTTTAATAAAGTCCATGTTAAAAACATAGTTCTAAAATTTTAATATCCAATCATAGGTGATTCAGTATACAATCACATGTGATTTGTAAAAGCATCACATTTAAATTACGAAAATGTCACTTCGCCCAAAATTTTAAAATGCAATCTGGACCATTGATGTCATTGTTTCAAAGACTAAAATTAGTCTCTTAAGACTATGAATTAAGTATGGACTATATTAAACATTCTTCGTAAGATAAAATATTGTATATTTTCCAATATAAGCTTTATAACCATTGGGTATAACGTTCTAATATAATATTTTGAAATTTATATTAAACTTATCCTGTAAATTTGTTAATAAATACACGTTTATATAATTTAGAGGAATATTAAATTGTTTCAACTAAAACTCCTATAGAGCTTCCGTATCTATAACACATATCACCGTCGTCACTAAGCTTCATGTGAGAATAACTAACTCGTCACTAATCGCATGTAGTCATACCATACATGACTACCTTAATTGAATCCACAATTATTAATCTTAATAACTATTTGTAACATCCTTAAAACGGGCCTAGACGTGTCCGAATATGGTAAGTCAATTATTTAATTTAATTAAATAATATAAATATATATTCTAGGAAATGATATAAAATATGAAAAATAATAAATAAAAGGGTTATTAAAAATATTAATAAATATAGATAAAGATTATAAAATATTGAACGGTTTCAAACGAGGATTCCAAAAATATCCTCGTTAGTTGAAACGGTTAAACGAGAGATGAGTTGTAAGTTAGAAATGGGAAACAAAATACCCACTTGTGGATAATTATAACCCACAAGTGGGCACATGGCAGCTAATATGCGTGAGTATTCATTTCTCAAACACAGACTTCTCATTCTTCTTCCTATCACCTACTGTTCTTGCAAGATTGAAGAAGAAAGTCAAGGGAAATCATCAAACAACAAATTCTAGCAACAAATTAAGGGTGAAATCAGTCCACAAACATCATCTTCTTCATCTCTAACCTAGTAAGCTCCAAATTCAACTCTTGTTCTTCATTCTTGAATTTTTGGGTTTTTGAAGAAAACTCATAAACTCTTGTTCCAGCAGCTAAGGAAGGATCAAAATAGTCCCACAAGTTGTTTCTAATCATCCTTTGATCATTGTAAGTGTCAATTAATCCTTGTTCTTGATTATGCCTTTCAAGACTTGAAATTCTAGGTTTACAAGTGGGTTCTTTGATTTAGCAATCAAGAACTGAAATTTATGATTGAAATAGGTTCTAATATCATTTATAAGTGTATAGGAACCAATTCCATGAATTAAAGTAGTGTTCTTGATGAGTTTTGAATTTTGGCTCAAATGGGTCAAAATTGGTCAAATACGGGTCAAACTGATTTTTAACCTTCAAGAACTGAAATTTAGTGTTCTAATTGATCTTATAACTTGTTAGGATTGATTAGAACTCAATTGGTGCATTAGAAGTGGTGTTTATGCACAAATCCAATATTTAGCCTAAATGGGTCAAGATGGCCAAAATGGCCTAAATCTGTTTTTACACATCAAGAACTGATTTTTAAGGTTCTAATAGGTTCATATGACTTGTATGAATAGATTAGAACATTGGTTTTGAATTGGAATGGTTGTTTTGCTTGAATTGGCTAAAATAGTGAAAAATAGGCCAAAAAATAGGCAAGAAATTGGAAAATGATACCAAACAAAGAGTTTAAAGGTTTTGGTCAGTTGCAACACCTTCAATACATCATATTAGGTGTATATGGTGTGTTTCAAGTGTTGGAATTGGTCTACACCAAGTTTTGGCCATTATGCGCACGTCTTTGTCCATTTAATTGTGATTTTCGTATGAATTAATTGGATAGGAGTTTTTTATGTTAGAAAGCTTCCACAAGTGTCAAATGGTCCTATGAAAGACTAGAATTTTACCAAAATTGATTTGGAATTGAAATGAGCTAAAATGAGCCTGTTGTGCACAAAACAAGCACCAGCTGCAGTTCTGCAGACTGGTCGCGGCGCGACACAAGGCTGTGTCGCGGCGCGACACCCCTGCACACAGCCTAATGTGCTGTTTTGTGCCACGTATTCGCGTGTTGTTGCTTGGGCTGCTATAGTTAGTTAATAAATGGTAAAATAACATCATTAGGGTATTGTTTCAAGTATCCTAGACGCTCCTCGCGTATTCAAATGATTGAATTGACAATCCGTGTGTGCCAAAGCAAGGTCTTTGCTTATTCTAGTCTATCAGGTGAGTGACGAATGACATAACAATTAATATACCTATAACATATATTAACAATGATCACAGAATTGTATACCATGATTTGTACACGCACTTGTTTAAGTGTAGGATTGCATGATAATGCTAGAACTTACCATGTTGACACAATGTAGTATGCACTTGTTTAGGTGTATGCTATGATGATAAATGAATATATGTGCGCATTGATGATTGATTGATTGATGATTCGGTTGAATCATACTATCTGTTTGTGATCGGTACGGATCTATTGGGCAAGGTTTGCCCCGGACCAAGTTGTCCTACTTATTGGGCAAGGTTTGCCCCGGACAAGGTTTGTCCTCTTCGGGTATAGCTGCGGCTGTACAACAGAGGAATCTGTTGATTCCAAAACGCAACGGTGGACGCTTAACAGCTCCCCCACCGGTGCGGTTGATGTGTCTGGTACCCCAGTTTGGTGCATTGAGCCGGGTTAGCTCCCCTGCAAGATATGCTACCTCCTGACTACGCCAGCTCATCGCGAGATGCTAGGATAGAACTATCTGAGCATGATTGATGATATGTGATGTACTTATATTGATTGCATGCTATTTGAAACTCACTAGCTATTATAGCTAACAGATGCTACACTCCACATGTGCAGGTAATCCTTAGTGAGCTCGGGAGCCTGCGGGTAGTTAATTGCTTTAGGAGGAACACTGCTTTTATGTTTAAACTCTGTTGAACTATGTTTATGTCTGTTTAAGATAATGGTCAGCCGGTTGTGTATTCCGTAACACCAACTGTCGTTTGTGGCATCATTTTGAATGTTTATATAGTTTGCCACGTGTTTTTACTTCCGCTGAATTTTTAAATTATAAGACAGGTTTGATTGTTCTATTTACAGTCAAACCCACGCAGTTTGAAATCTTAAATTGTATTTTAAAAAGAAAATTTTGGTTCTCGAAATCACGGTGTTACACTATTTTAGTTGAAAATAAAAAATAAAAGAGAGATGATGTACCCTCCTACTTATCCTTCTACCCACAAGATCAACACAAGTGTCAAAATCAATGAATGAGGTGAAGAAAGAAAATTAGTGGACTTCACATGTTATCTTGTGGTGAGTAGGAGAATAAAGTATAATAATATATTATTTTTCAAAATAAAAAAAAAACCTTTATCGAGCCCACCGGCTCGTTACACGCACCACGAGATGAGCCATCACATGCTCAACAACCGACCAAGTGCAATGGTGATCAACTGATCATGAGCTCACTTTCTCATTATAACGATTTTTACCGGTTATCTTCGTTAAATGAATACCTACTAAAAGATTCCTTAAGAAAGTAAATCTTAATCAAATTATGTGTCTTATATATTAATAAGTGTATTCATAAACCATATAAATAATTCTCAAATTAATGTTGAAAAACTTTACTTATCCAGATTAATACTACCACTTATTGTTTTTAGAATCATAAAAACTACAAATTTTTTAACATTTACCTCTATTTCGTGCTATTGAAAAAATATTATGAACATGAATTTCAAATCTCTAATATCAAAATGCGTAATAATGATTTAATATCTTAAAATCAAAAAATATATATATAATCTTGTTAATGATCAGCATGACAATTTTCATCTTTCTACTTTATCCTTTTACTCATTAAGTTAAACTCATATCGGTCTAGTTTTCCTAGCTAATAGTACACCTTTTTCTCATATATGTAACCAAATATGTGTAATATTTTTAATGGGGTTATAACTTTATGGCACATTGATTAAGTTATTAAATAAAGATTATCTAAGAAGGGTGCTACTATTTAGCTCCCGTCTCCTTACAAACTAACATGTCAAATCAAGAGGGATACATTTTCAATATAGCTTTTTCACTCACACATGTCAAATCAAGGGGCTATATAGATAGTTAAGAGGAGTTATATAGAATTACCCATCTAAGAATTATAAACTGTTATTTAAGTTATCATCTTAAAAGATGTTTTTATTTAATGATTTATATATTTATATATATATATATATATATATATATATATATATATATATATATATATATATATATATATAGTGAGAGAGAGTTAGGTTTAAATAAAAAGAAAATTAAGAAAAAAGTGTAAATTGAAATTTGAGATTGACATGAGGCATTATTGATTAAAGGGTAGTTTAGGAAAATGGATCTAATGTTCATAGTCAATCTCTCATAAATGTTACACTTTTAATTTCACAAAAGTCAAAATAAGAACCATGTTTCTCTCTCACTATCAACCCCTAAAACCCTATTTCATCGTGCGCCGAATCTGTCTGTCGCTGTTCGCCATCTCCATCTGTCACCTATGTCATCTTTCGCTGCTTCTATTGATGTGCATCCGTTGATTCTTTCCACGAAGGCTGTTGGTTCTCTCTTACGGTCCTAGTCGGAAAACTCTCTAGCCAAACCGGCCGGTATCTTTCATCGATCGCCTCTAAAAACCGTCCCCGTTCTGCTCCTACATACTCGACGGGTTATCTTCGGTCCTCATTCATGGTTTCCGGTCATCTTTCTCGGTCATGGTTCCTATTCTTCATTCCAAATCGGATCTGTAGAGTGATTGAGATTTTCTAACTATGGTTCGATGTCGGCAAGGTTGAAGATAACTGTACAATAAACAGATTTTTTTTAGTGTGGTTGCATCTCCATCGCAACTGGGTTCACATCTCACAAATTAGCTCATTCATCAATTTATTGTTTCAATTCGTTCATCAATTTTTTTCGTATCTCTTTTGTTTGTATATTAATTTATTGCATTCATCAAATCCAAAAAGATGTTGACTCTTATATCAATTTCAATTTGCTCGAATATGTTCAGTTTCTTTTGTGCATCAATTTATAATTGATAATTTCTTGTTGTGTCTCAAATCTCTTGATTTATGTTTTTGAATTTTGAATAAGTGTTTTCACTGTGAAATTTGATTACGAGATTTTAGGAGGTGGATAATAATCAAAAGGCTATTATGTCCTTAACTAACCGATTTTAATTATTTTTTAAAAGAAAATTAGTAACCAACTATCATATCTGATAAATCTAATGATCAAGATTTCTCCTTATCTTTTTTACTTTAATGTTCTTTATACAATAACTTGACTATATATAAATAGTTCTTATTTGAACCATCTCATATATATATATATATATATATATATATATATATATATATATATATATATATATATAAGGTAGAGATCAAGTAAAAAGAATTTTATGGTAAAATGGGTAAGAGGCAACAATAAGAATCTTTTTTATTGATTAAAACTAGTTTTTTATCGATTTATTTATAATGAATCCAACATATTCATCACTTTTTACAGAGAAAAAATATTTTCAAATACAGATTTTGAAACCAAAATTTGGGAATAATTTGTTGATGAACAAAATGTTTTTATCTAAAAACTGATGAATATGTTGGATTTATAAAAAAAATCGATGAATAACTAGTTTTAATCAATAAAGATGATAAACTAACAATTATCAGTTGATGTATATACCAAAAAATGATCAAGTAATAATTTCTCTTACACTTTTTACTTTAATTTTCTTTTTATTTGATCTCATCCATATATATATATATATATATATATATATATATATATAAGTAAATGAAAATAGTGAGTCAAATTTGAACACTTATCCAACCATTCTAGACTGTACCAAATTAACTTTTTGTGTAATTATTTTCCTCTACATTTATTTTTTATTATTAGTTTCACCAAATATTACTGTTTGTGGAATAACATTATCGGAAGAATATTATTAATACTAATGTGATATAAATATGTAAACATTTTAAACTACGATTTTAAACTAATCTCTTGTGATCGGAATAGCCTACGATTTTAAACTAATGTCTTGTGATCGGAATAGCCGAATTGGTACAGTTTAACGAAAGTGTTTATTTTATAAAATAGTAATCAAGTTTGAAAAATGTTCACCTTAATCATCCATAAGAAATTTCACAATGTGGTAAAATAATTTTAAAACTTGGTTATTATTCTGTGAATTTTTCCATTTAATGAAATGGGTATTTAACAACTTAACGTGTTAATTACTTGAGTTAAATGATGATGCATATATGAGTTTTTGCCAATTATCATGACATCGACAACCTTGCCTTTCTGTTTAAGAATATAAACATATGATTGAAGAACAATTTATTATTCCTTATTAGCAAAATATCATACAAATTATAAGAAATAAGTGAATATGGGAGGGTTTAAACGAGAACTGTTTTTCATACGAGAACTGCGAGAACCAATCTTGGCTGATCATTTTGGATAATGGAATTCATGGATGAAGAGCATTGGGGGATTGAGGATAATCCAATTGAAGGAGGAGGAATTGGATGACTAAGATTGGTTCTCGTACGAAAAACCGTTCTCGTTTGAACTTTTGCCTAAGTGAATATATATATATATATATATATATATATATATATATATATATATATATATATATATCTCTCTCTTATAGAAGCATTGATATTTGGATATTTTGGTTCAAAAAAGTTAACATTTTGCATAAAATTCTTAAGTAAGAAAATGGATGTGACATACTTACATTCATCTTTTTTTTTCTTCTCTAATCTCTAATCTAGAAAGGAAGATAATCTGCTTTGAAGGTGTGTAATCAACTACATGTAGAATTTGAAATTTGTAGGATTAAATAAGGTTAATTTTTAATTAATGGTGGAAACTTGGATAATTTCAAAAGCGTGTAAATGTACGAGAATTGAACCAATCTTAACCCTCGATTAAAATTAATCAATTGCTAAAAAATTTTGGCGGCTCATTAATTACACATTAATGAGGGTTATTTCAGGCAAATCAAGCCTCACAAATTAATAACGACTTATCCGGACGCAATTCACAATTGAGTAAATATATAAATTAGCAAAATACCCCTATTAATGAGTCACTAATGACGTTAAAAACAGTTCTCGTTTAAACTTTTACATATATATATATATATATATGTGTGTGTGTATGTATGTATGTATGTATGTATATGAGAGCACAATCAAATCAAACAAATTTTCAATATCAAATTCATTTCACTATAATTACTTTACCAAATTTAGACCAAACTACACACCTACATCTAACACACTATCATTATTGTAGAAATTCTCAATAAAAAACATTAATTTATGTCATAATATCAATGTCTAACTACACGAATATGATAATTCACTCAAATTCACACTTGCATTATTAAAAGTTGCAGCTAGAATCGTAGAGTTATTAAGATTGAGAATGCACACTACTAACAAAAGTCTTGTCTCTATCAGATCTTGTGGTAGGCGTTTGTCGGTCAAATCGTCATGTAGTTGAGTGGCTGAAGTAGTGGTGGTAGTTAAAGTCTCGGAATAGTGCCATGAACCATCAACTACACATTGAGAGTCTAACTAGGAAGATTGGTTTGCCAAAGAGAATATATGAACTTCATGAAACAAGTAGCATTACCCCCCCCCCCCCCCCCCCTCTCTTTCCACATGAATCCACCCATGCTAAGTTGTATTTCAAACTAGGTTAAACTTATTTTTGAAGGGTTTTTTCCCCTATTAGCCATAAAGATGTGAAAGAAGTTGGTTCTAAAACATAATTATTGGCACTTTGATATTGACAATCAACCTATGATCTCTAAAGCACCTTTCAAGAATCAATGTATGATGTTTTGTCCAATTTCTCTTGTTTTATTACATTTTGAAAAATGCTCATCACTTCTCTGAAAATGGATGCCTTTTACAACCACATGAGGGTTTGATAACATTTTGAAACTCCTAATTAATTTTATGTCAAATGGATTAAAGATACCCTTTACAACAACATGAGGGACCACTAAGAAAGCCCTTATCACTCAATCATTTACAAAAATCTGTTTATCTTTTTGTTTTTACTTCTTTTTCTCTTTTATAGCTTTCACTTTTAAGGAAGTTTAATTTATTATGTTTTTTTATGAATATAATACTCCTATTTAAAAGAAGACCCCCAATTATGTTAGCACAGTACCAAAAATTACATAGAAACAGGGTTTAATTCAAGACATTACTGAAATTGAACAAAACAAATAACAAGAAACAGGTTCCTGCTACAAACTTTGAAAACAGAAAGAAAAACTAATAAAGAGATCTCTCAAGCATTCAACTATCTTCTGCTCCTATTTCTCTATTCACATAACAACTCATTCTCAAAAACCCTAGTTCATCAGCCTCTTCACATCATGCACCTCCTCCAAAATCTTGGCTTGGTTGCAAACTGACTCAAAAGCATGAGTCCAGACATTGGCGAACCCGGTGACTGCTTGAAAGACATGCGGCAAGCCCATTTGCAGATTATTCAATGTCATTGATCTCGTTACCCCTATCGACTTCTCATACTTTCCCTTCTCTTCCTCTGCTTTCACCTTTAAAGCCTCCACCTTGGCCTTTTTATCCACAACCCGATCCGTCTTGCTACTCAAGGGTCCGGCATACCCAGGTCCGTATTTGCTTTCCACAGCCCGAAGCTCTGTCGTTTTCTTCTCTAGCTCCTTAAAAATCGAGTCTGACCTCCTCTTATGCTTTTGCTCATCACTTTGTTGGACCACTATGGCATGAACTACATTTAAAAGGGCTTTGATGCCCTCTGAGGCAACTTTATCAGGGGCATTATCAACCGCAAGCTGCCATTCTTCACAAAGAGTGTAGATTGCAGAGTCCCGGTTGTTTTGGGATGCCGGGTTGTTGCTGAACTGGAAAAGGCTGAGCCGAAGCCAGCCAGTCAATGACTGAACGTAGTCTCGTTGACTTTTGATCAGGTTGCAGAAGGAGAGGTGCCATTTCTGTACTTCAAGCTCCAGCTGGAGAGTGGACTGGCGGTGTATCTCGGTGGTGGCATCCTTTGACGGCCCAGCAGTGTTAATGTACTTGAGCTGCTGTACTATGTGCATTTGGACTTGGTGGCTTTCATATAAACTTCTCCACATACACATTAACCTGCAAAGTCAAAATTGAAAATAGGACTACAAAAGTCAAACTCAAAGGTCAAAAAGACCATTTTCCTAGCCCATATATACTTACAAGTTACAACAGTATATCTGCACTCATCATAGTATATTAATATGATATTATGTAACGATTTCATATACAAGAAAAACGAAAATGTGACCAAGAAATGCATATGATCAAGAGACTGACCCTTTAACAAGCTCAACAAGTTGTGGATAAAGCTCTGACTCTCTGAGTTTGATGATTTCTTGTGATGTCGACTCAATCGCCTGAGCAGAAACCGCGATTCTAGACTCCAACTTCTCGACTTCCTTCTTTACTTTCTCGGTCTTCATGTAATCACCTCGCTTCAACTCCAATTTTCTCAGTTGTTCTGCCTTCTTCTCATGTTCAATCTTCAAAGTCTCAGCATTCTAAAAAATGAACAAAAAGTCAGCAAACAACATTTGACTCCCCAAATACTAGGATTCTTATTTAGATTCACGTAAACACCATAAGTTTACCTTAACCTCCTCATATAACTTCCTCTCCCATTCAAACAATCTCTCCACTGTAGAACAATGGCTACCAGGAATAGCTACACCCTCAACTGAATCAATTCCATTGCAGTCAAACTTCACAAACCCATTGAACCTCTGGCTTGAGCTCCATGTGCACATAAATGGGTTCAAACTCTTTCCATACCCATGAATTTTACCTATAAACCATAACATTATTATAAATGCACAATTTTTTTAAATATGTTATAATCATACAGTCTGATTCTTTATTGTATATGAATTTTGTAAATACCCAATCTTCACCTATGAAAAATAAAAACTTTGACCACAATATTTATTTAAGATTATTAGTTATATAATTATATTTAAATTAGTACCTGAGGATGTTTGGTCGGCGAAGGTGCAAGTCGGAACTTCTAACAGAACTGACAATTTTCCGCCGGAATCAGCCGCCCGGAGAAAATACTCGTCAAGTTCTTTGATGATTTCCATCAGATCCTTGCTTTTACTCGAAATCACCACCGGCATCTCGCTCTGTGTGGCGTTTGAAACAGTAATTTTGGAAAACTCGCTAACGGAAGACGGAGGCGCAGCTACGCTCGCGGCGGCGCTAATGGTGGTTGTCATCACCGTCTCCGAGGCAGCGATGGTGGAACCCTGCTCCCATTCTTCTTCCCGCACTCTCTCCGAAAGCGGCATGAATGGGTCCCAGAAATCCCATGTGGATGACGGCGGCGGTGGCGGTGGCGGCGGAGGCGGCAGGGGAGTGGAGGAGTTGTTCGATGTTGTCCATGTTTCAGATGTCGGACTCATCGATGGAGGAGGTTGCGGTGGTGAAGGTGGAGAGGACGGCTGGTGGATTGGTGGCTGGTGATGGTATTGGAGTGGGGATTCGGCGGTGGCGAACTGGAGGAGGGCGGAGCCGGTGTTCCTTAACGATTTTAAATACATGCTGTGAGAAGCTGAGAAAGCATTTCTAGCTTTTACAAATTGTTTCATGTATCTTTTTCTTGCTTTACATCTTGAAACCATCTCTTTCCTCTCTAATCTTGAATAATAACACCCCATTTCTCTATTTCACTCTCTGAAACTCAAGATTTAACCAAATCCCATCTGGGTTTTTCTTGAATCCTCTGATTTCCCAAAAAAAAAATTTTTTTTTTCTTTCTTTTATATTTCAACAGAATCCCATATGGGCATTTCTTGATTTTGATCAAAGTTTCAATTTTTTTGGTTTTTCAAAAATTCCCAGTTGGGCTGTTCTTCATATTTCAAAAAGTGGACAGAAACCTTCAACTTGAATACCAAAATTTACTTTTTTAGTACTCCAAAGCATAAATCATTCTTTTGTATATATCCACGACTTTCTCTCTCTAGATGTTTGAATGAGAGAGAGATAAGAACACCAACAGTCTTGAGAAGCACAGCAGAGAGAGTGTGAGAGAGCGGGGGGGAGAGAAGGGGGGGGGGGGGGGGACTACTAAGCAGTGGACATATTTATGTTGGGAGATATGTTAGTGACGAAAATGCCCCTGAATCTCCATCACATGCATGCTTTCAGAGATGATGTGTTTGGGGTTTGTTGGAGGGAGGACAAAAAAGTGCATGAGAAAAGGCATGGATGAGTAGTGGAGTTCCAGGGGTAACTTTGGTAAACACAAAATTTCAACGGACTTTTTTTGTTTATATATGGGAATGTTGGAAGTGATTTAAATAGAATAAATGCGGATTTAATTTCATTATTAATGTTTAAGGTTTTAATTGTTTAAATTGTAAAAAAAATAATTATTACATAATAAAATTTTGTTATATACAACAATCAAGACATTAACACAAGTGTTAATATCTATGAAAATATATAAAAAAATAATTAATAAACTCTAAATGTCATCTACTGATATCACATCTTTTGTTTTATAAACTTGTGAATTATTATACTTATTCACATATTTAAGAGTATTATAATCTAAATAGTTACTTTTTTTTATGCATGTCCTCATCACAAAATGTACAAATTTCATCTAAGGACAATAAAGAATCGGGTTTGGATAATTACACTTTTTATCATATAAAGTGTTTAAGAGTGTTGATCTTGGATAAACTAATATGACATGTGTATATAGAAAGATATAAATAGCATCAACAACACCTAAAAAGATTTACTCTACCTCTTGAATATATAATATATAATTTAAATAAATTAGATTAAAAAACTAATCTGTTTATCCTATATAAACCAAATATCATATAAGTAACATATAAAGTAGACTACAAATCTACAACTTTGGTTCATATGGTTTTACCTTTAGCAGTGTGGTCTCAAGGTTATTAGAAGTCTGAAACGAACCTTATAAATAAAGTCTTTTGATCAATAAATCTATGCATTTTTATTTTATTTTTTTACAAAATTTGTTTTTCTAGTTTTTTTTATGTAAAGTCTTTTATTAAATCTTTTAAACCACTTTGGTATAACAACCCTCTTTCACTAGGTAAAATAGCCAAGCCATTTACTGATCTTTTATGTTATTGTCGATCACAAATAATTTCTTTTTTGCTTTTTTTTTAATTGGAAAACTTCATACTGCCTAAGCAACAGTCATGAGAATAGAAACGTTATTCTATGTGTAATATTAGCAATTAGTAAAAGTTAAACTCTTTAATTTTATTAAATATATCAATAAGTTTAGCATTTTTTAAAAGAATTATTTTTTTAGAACATGTGTGATCAGCTCGAGGATATTAGTGTCATTTAACCTCTTTCTTCAACTCATTTATGGTTCAAACGTTTCTCATGTTTTTCACTCTAGTCTTTCTTTGCTTTGTTAAAACTTTTTCTTCATTAATAGAGATGAGTGGTTCTTCATCCTAAACATGGCGATTTGCATGGTGCGGAAGACATGTGATCACAAGTCATGAATTTTTTTTTATTGCGCATCACAAAAATCTGTTATGTGTAAATCATTTGCCCATCGTAAAACATACTAATGTCATCTGCATGGATGATAAAAAATCGGGTTTAGATAATTACACTTTCTATCTTATGATGTGTTTAAGAGAGTTGATCTTTAATGAATTAACATGACATGTGTGTATGTAGAAGGATAGGAATAACATCAACAAAACCCAAAAAGATTCTCTACCTCATGAATATATAAAGCATTTAAGACTTTTGTTTAAACTCTTAAATTTTAAGTATTTTAATATGACTAAATTACCCCTTATATAAACTAAATGAAAACTATTAAATAGAGTAACTATTAAATAGAGTTAAAAAGATTTTTACATTCTATTTTAGTAATTAAACCTTCCATCCAAAAAAAATCAATGCAATAGAAAATAATTTGATAGCCAAAACTTTCTTTTTTAAATATTCTATCATATAATAAATATTTTAACTTAATTATTGAAAAGATATTTCACAAATAAATAAAAGAGTTTATGGAGAACGGGAAAATAAAGAAAATGGAAAAAGATAAAAAAAATAGATATGTTACCAAAAGAAAACTATTCGTTATCACCGTATTACGTGAATACCATGTTCTTACGTCTTGAAAACGTGTATTTTATCAGGTAGAAATTATTTGTTATCGTCGCATTGCACGGGTAACATGCTAGTCTTATATAAATTGAATATCATATAAGTAACATATAAAGTAGACTACACTCTACAAATATGGCTTTCTTTAACGGTGTCGTCTCAAAGTTGTTAGAGGTCTAAAATAAACCTTATAAATAAAGACTAAAATTAACATATTTACACATTTGTATTTTTGTAAAGTCTTTTATTAAATCTTTTAAACCGCTTTGGTATAATAACTCTCTTTCATTTGGTAAAATACTCAAGCCATTTAGTATACCTTTGTGTTATAGTCGATCTCAAATAACTTTTTATACTAATTTTACTTTGAAAACTTTATACTGGCTTAGCAATAGTCACAAGAATATAAACATTATTGTATATACAATATAAGCGATTAAAAAATTAAGATTTTTAATATAGTTAAATATACCAATAAGTCTGGTATTTTTTTTAAAAAAAAATATTTTTTTAGAAGTATTGACTCTAAAAATAAATTTATAGCAATAATATCAGAAAAATTTATTGATGGCTCAATGTGTTCCAAAGTGTTATGGGGTCTTAAAATTTTTGAAACTAAAATCGTAGCTTTAGCATTCTGGTTAGTAGTTTTCATATTTTGTTTCTAAACTTTATTAGTAACATTGATTGATTGATGGTCTCTTGTTTCATCCATCTTTGATGAAACAAACATCCGTTAAAAACAACGGTTACCTTTAAACATGCGTGATCAACACAAGGATATTAGGTGTCATTTAACCTCTTTCTTCAACTCATTTATGGTTTTAAACGTTTCTCATGTTTTTAACAATTCGAAAGTTGTTTAATTGGTTTATTTGGAAGAAACATATATGTTTTTTTAAAAAAAAGTATATATATCCAAATGAGTTGTGTTCAATAAAGTCTATGTAAAAAACATGGTCTTAAAGTTTTAATATTGAATTACACGTAATTCAGTATACAATCATATGTGATTTGTAAAAGCGTCACATATGAATTACGAAAATGTCACTCCGCCCAAATTTTTAAAATGCAATCTGGACCATTGATGTCATTAATCCAAAAGTTAGAATTAGTCCCTTAGGACCATGAATTAATTATGGACAATATTGAACATTTTTCCTATCGAAATTGATTGGTACATTTAGGTAACAAATCCTTCAAACCTTAAACGACAGAATAAAACATGAAACACATAAAAAACAGTAGCTTGAACATTGCACATTACATTACACGTTAAACAACAAACATGAACATTAAACAAACATTTAATTACCAAACTGCTTATAGTAGAACGGTATCTGGTGTTTAGGTATTTCACAAGATTATGGGTTCTTTCTCATAAACATTTGATTACCTTTGAACATTTAATTTACTTCGTGCTTTCTTACAAAGTTTGCTGGTAACAAAACTTCAATACTTAGGAAGATGAATATAAATATACTTATAGACATGACAAATAAATGGTAATTATTTCCCATTCTACCCTTTTCCTAACGTGTTTTTCAAATTGCATATAGAACTCATTTTCGATTCAACCTTCTACCTCAAGATGGTTGATGTTTTGTATGCAAGGAAAAGTTTATACATTAACGCTATGTTCTCGAGTTGTTTTTTGGAAGGAAAGGTAGGAAAGGAAACTATTAAAGTTGTGTGTTTTCAAGTTTTTTAAAGAGTGAAAGGGAGGAGGAAGAGAGGGCTATTTGGTTACAAACTTATCCTTCCAAATGTGGGATGATTTAGAAGAAAATGGCTCCCCCTCAATTTCCTTCCAACTCAAGAACACAACTTGTTGGGATTAATGTTGCTAAGTTAATACCGTTGGTTGAAGTTAGTACTATTATCTGAGTTGATGCTTCTATCACAAGTTACTACTGTTTCAAGATTAATGTTAATGTGATGAAGTTTCTAATGTTACAGATGATAGTTATGGACAGAATTGTATCTATCAATAACTAGAGGATTCTGTTAGCATAGAAAGTGGATTTGATTTTTAATCAGATAATATAAATACATGCGTATGATTTTTAATCAGATTTTTAAAAAGGTGTTTTAGCCTCAAAATCATCCGTGATCCCTACAATAGAGAATATTGTACATGTATTGATTTAACTTAAATTAATAGATTGGAGTTTTGATTGTTAAACAGTTTTTTCTTGAATCAATTGATTGCTTGTTAATCCTTGTTCTGTCAAAGTTCTTTGATTAGTTCTTGGGTTGTGTTTTTATTGTTCTTGATCTAAGTGTTTATTCAATCCTAACACAGCTTGATTCTTTATTTCCCTTTCCTTTTGTTCCCTTCCCTTTCCTTTCCCTTTTCCTTTCCTTTCACTTTCTTTCCCTTCTCTTTGCTTCCTTAAAAAACTCGAGAACGAAGGGTAAAGGACTCCACATCTTGGATTCCCCTGCAATCTATGAAATATCAAATATTACATGACATCCATAGAGTATTTGTTTTACTTTCACAGCCTCTGTTCAATCCTGGCATGAAGTCAAGTTTGAACTCCTCCATAATATCAAACCTATTGGTGTAGCTTAGGTGTACTATATTTTTAACGATTTAAAAGCTTATTACCACGCTGTTTTAAAGATGGAATTACTCTAGAAACACAACACACACGGGCAGTGAACCCACGTATGTAGTATAGGCTATTGTAAAACCGGATATCGAACTCAGGGAACGACAGCTACCAATACTCAACCATTACCATTGTTTAGTCAAACAAACATCAGAGATCACAGAAAATGAGCCAAAAATCTAAAACAACTAAAGATGGTATCAACTCTCACACAATCAAACGGGATGAGCACGAAGATAACAATCGATTTATAAAGATATTCACTCAAATCTCAAATCATCCAACATAGCCATGGATAGTGCAAATATATATGTCATCATAACATTGATCAAGTAGATTTCTTTAAACATGCCAAAATAACCAAATCAACATGTAAAGAGTTAAAAATAATGATGTTTCAACCCGTGTTCATACAAATCATAAGTTTATAGAAATTCAAGATTCAAAAAACCTTTGAAACCCCAAATCTTTACTTACAAAATGATTTGTCTAAACACACCAAGTTTCATGAGCATAACTTCTCAACCACTAGGAAATACAACAAGGTGCATAAATCAATATTCCAATCCATCTCCCATTAACCTAATGTGAAGCCCCAAAAATGCATACCAAACATGAAACACATCAAAAACCACCAAACCTAGCATGAATCTAACATGAACATATTTGTTTGAATATATGCACTTTTGAAGATATATTGAACAACCATGTAGACAAACCTATCATACATGTTCATACAATCAAGAAGGACTGAAATTATCAATAAACACAGCCAAATCATGCATTCATTGGATCATCATCATCAATAACTTCTAGAAATTCATATGATCAAAGCATAATAACATATATATTACCAAAGGCTACATTGGAATCATATTGATTCAAGTGAATAAATGAGTTTAGAAGCACATGATTACAATATCCATCATAAAATACACTGATTTGCTACCTAACATTCTGGAAATCAGATTAGAGTTTACCAAAATGAAGAACAACAATCAATGGTGATGAAGGTGATGAAGATGGAAGCTCCACAAGCTTGAAATGCCTTCTCCTTTGCTTCTCCAATGCTCCAAGGATTCCCCAGATGTATTTGGACGTGTTTTGGACCGGGAATTTGAGAGAGATTGTGTAAAAAGTCGAACCCCTGTTCTGTTTTTCGAACTGATATTTAAAGACTTACAGGACCTTCTTCACGACCATGAAGGGCCTTCACGACCCGTGAAGGAGGAAGGCTTCACGACCCTACACGGGTCGTGACCGGGGTCGTGTGAGGCTAGTGGACCAAGTGGGACAAGTGGCTCTGCAACTGAAGATAAGGCTTCTCACGAGCCGTGAGAAGGTCGTGAAGGACCTGGCTCCACATGGCTCGTGAAAGGCTATCCGGATCGTGTAGCATGTGGTCTTCACGGCTCGTGAAGGGTCGTGAGGGGTCGTGAAGGACCCCTTTTTTCTATTTTTCACCAACTTTGCTGTAAATCAACCGGAAACGGCTCGTTTGCTGCCGAAAAGCCAATATATGCCTGTATGGTGAACAACAAGTGATTAAGTAGCTTATATAGAGATTTTCACCGTAAATCTAGGCAGAATGTAGGGAAATTCGCATAAGAAACATGTATAAATTAGAGTATATCACCTATCTACAGGTATATGAATGTATGCATGTAGTATGTAAAAACACTATGAACAAGAACAGAATTTAGGCCCTGAAAATACATACGAATGCTTTATTAATCTGTTTGTACAAGGTATTTATAGGCCACTTTGTGGCAGTTAAGTTCGCGCCAAAAACTGCACTATGGCAGTTGGCAAATGGCGGGTAAATGGTGGCTAAATGGCGGATTTCCATCCGCCAAAACATATGTGTCACATACTTAATGCTAATCCTAAGTTAATACATAATAAATACTAATTATAAGTTTTAATAATACTAAAAATAATACTAACTTTAGTTATGATTAAATCATTAAATCCAACATTCCCCCTTAATGATTTAATCATAAATTCCATGTTCTTTAGCCATCCACTATAATGTAGTCTTCATGATCCATGCTCTAGTCGTTCTTCTTCCTGCCTTGGTCATTTTCTTTCCTGTGCTCTTCAAATTCTATGATCAATGTCTCACCATCATCATACTCTATTTTGCCCACCTGTTCTTCAACTTTGTCATGCTCTATCTGTTTTGCCTCTACAACAATGCAACAGCCTGGTATGTCCTCTTCTTTTGGCAAATCCACTGCCCTTACTCCACTTGCACCCCTGCACTCTTCATCTGGTACAGCATCAACCCTGGAGTAAACCTTAGCCACTTCGTAGTAGGCTCCTAAGAGGCTCAAGTGTGTTCCGTAACACCCCTTCAGACCATCTGCACATTCTTTTGCAAAACCCATTGAACATGCTACTTCCTTCCATTTGTCCCTTATTGTCACATAAGTGTGTCCTCCTTTTGCTTTTACGGTTAAATAAAGATCTAATAGGCAAACCTCAGTGTCATTTATCATCGCAGGAAATGTTCTCTCATCAATCTGCAAGTACTCTTTATAAAACCATTTCACCAGTTTTTTAAAATGTTCTCTGACCAAGTCTTTACAACCTTCAATTATTTCTTTTTCATTTATCATCTCGAGAAACCCAATCAAACTATTGAAGTCTTCTTTTGATGGTAATTTTGATCCTTGGTTACCATTCATGCTTTCTTCACTTGTACAATCCTTGAAAAAAGAATCATAATGCTTCACTAAAACTTTAATGGCCTCTTCCTTTACAAGATCAAGTCTTTGTTGATCTTCCACGCTACCAATCCTATCGAACTCTTCACTATTTTCATCGAAAATATCGTTGCGTTCATCACCACTTTCATCACCGGTTTCATGTTCAAATTGTCTTTTCAATATACACTTTGAATCTCTAATGATCACTTTAAAGCCTTGAATGATCAATTGACTTAGACTTAAAACAATTAAACCAATGTTTGGAACATAATATACTCCTGGAATTACGTAATTTTGGACCTCTGTTGAGACTATTACTTCGCCAAAGCCTTGTACGTTTAAACCTCTTTGTCCCGCACTACTTGAACTCATCGATCCTGGTTTGAAATTTTCGAAATTCTGCAAACTTGGGGTCATGTGTCTTGGATATACATACATACCATATACTGTCCCAACCTCTCTCATCCGATCCAAGTACAGTCTAGTTTGGCGTTGGAACAAGTACATCTTCAAACGTAGTCCCTATTGTTGTCTTCTGCACGACCTTTGTTTTCTTCGAGTCCACCGTTTTTGAAATCACAGAATTGCATTTCAAGAAACCATATCTCTTATGTTTGTTGGGGCAATTCTAGTACGCATGCCCTCTTACTAAACATATATAACATCTTGAACGCTTCATCTTCTTAATCATTTTGGCAGAAAACGTTTTTGAACTGTTGATACTTTCACTTCCATATATCTTTAAATAGTTCAGGCCTGCAAAATTTCCTTTTGTCGTTGATTCCATAAATTCTTTTGATGTTGACCGGTCCCTGCAGTTTGATTGTTTTCTACCAAACAATCATCTCCCATCGCACTTCCGGTCGTCACATATCTCTTGTCTGCCATCGAAACACGATTTGTTCTCCCCAGTGATCTGCCCAACCGTGGGCTCCGATACCATGTTTTACTTTCACAGCCTCTGTTTGATCCTGGCATGAAGTCCAGTTTGAACTCCTCCATAATATCAAACCTATCTACAGGTATATGAATGTATGTATGTAGTATGTAAAAACACTATGAACAAGAACAGAATTTAGGCCCTGAAAATACATACGAATGCTTTATTAATCTGTTTGTACAAGGTATTTATAGGCCACTTTGTGGCAGTTAAGTTCGAGCCAAAAACTGCACTATGGCAGTTGGCAAATGGCGGCTAAATGGTGGCTTCCATCCGCCAAAACATATGTGTCACATACTTAATGCTAATCCTAAGTTAATACATAATAAATACTAATCATAAGTTTTAATAATACTAAAAATAATACTAACTTTAGTTATGATTAAATCATTAAATCCAACAGTATTCAAGGAATACCCTTTTTTAACACCAAAGACATTTTATTAAATGAAAAACTAGCAACATGCTATATGATATAAGAAGCTAAAAACAAGACAAAAGATCACAACACCAATCTAACCATTTGTTTCTAACGTTACATGCTCCATTTCTATGATTGAACCAAAAGAAGGAAAGAGTCTGAAGTTGCACAATAACCAACAAACTAATCGGGCGAAATTCTTTCAACGAAATGAGAGATATAGACTTGGAGATAAGAGCAAAAAGGATGAGTTACATCCCTTAACAAAGCTCTCAGTTGATTCAAAGTGTTTAACTAAAACGAAAAGGTCATCCTTAGAATTCCCCCAAAAAAAAAGCAAAAGTGAACCATCCGGCCCTGACGCCTTTTCTGAGCCACTGCCAAACGATAGCGCTTTCAAGTCGGCCTCATATATAGCTTCTTCAAGAAAAACAGCATGCTCTAATGATAGCCTTTAAAATGTATTGCTACAAAAAGGTCTACATGAAAGCAGATTAAAAAACTTATTAGCAAAGAAATTGAAGGTGGCTAATCTAATCTAAGTAGGATCCAATGCCCATGACTCAGTGATCGAGAACCCTTGAATGAAATTGTTTCAAAGAGGGTAGTTAATGTTGCCATGAAAGAAACTAGAAATCTCATCCTCGTCGATCGCCCACTGCACTCTTGACTTTTGTTTAAGATCAAGTACTGAGGCCCTTTCCAACTCTTTAATCTGCAGCAAATGATCTTGCCTCGAAAGCCTATCTTGAGAAGTGAGCAGACCAAGCATACCAAGTACTAGTTCCCCACCTCAAGCCGACCTGCCATGGAAGCCACCTCACCCCACCCAACCCAGTTCATGCCGACCCGTTACTCATGCTCTAAAATAGTAACAAAATAAAGGTTGTGTACTAAACACATGTGTTCCATTCCATTTTAAAATCCACCAACGCTGAACAACATTTCAATTAACGTTTAACCAGCACACAAAACTTTGATGCAAATCCATCTTCAGTTGAGAAATAATTTACAGGCAACAAGAGTCTACTAGTTGAGATAACAAACTCACATTTAGAAAACCAAACATCACTATACAAGTATATAAAGTTAGAAACAGTCTTGATTAAAACAAATATAGAGCAGGCTATCGATAGAAACCAAGAACATTTTGATGTTGCTATAAGGCACGAAAACTGTCAGCTTTGTCAAGTCTTGCAGTACCGGAGCTTGATGTTTCCCCCATTGCATCTGGCGATGTAGCCACTTGGGTCATCTCCCTCTTTAGTGAAGCTGGCATCCCCGATATCTCCTGAATAATGTTACATTTATCAATTTTTCATAATTACCTAAATAAAAATTAACAGCTTCGTTAAAGACAATTAGGATGTTAACACATGGAATATGGATGTCTCTCTCTTAATTGGACAATGGACTTTTATAGATTTTAGATATTACATTATTGATACCAAGGGTAGAGAACACATTGGATAATGAGTAATGAACATAAATATTATTCTTTTAATCAAATATTACTTATTAGTTTGCTAAATACATATGAATACCGTATATGTAAACAATTTCTATGGCTCAAACCCACAACATTACATTCACAAAGTAGAAACTTTTTGGCTTGTGGAGGCTAGTCCCTATAGAAAGGGGTTTGATATAGATTGAAACATTTATCCACGACATTTTTCCCTTTAAGTTACTATAGAAGTTAAGGTTTTTTTGTAAATTTAATGGGAAGGAAGAATGAATACATGTACAAATTGTTATGGCGGACATCAGTCGAAGTGCACACATTTTAAATGACGAATAATGGCTTGACCCCCAACTTCGAACCCTGTTTTCAGTTCAGCCCTTAAACTTCTTTTTGAATGGTTTAATCTCAAACTTTAGAAAACTACTACTTTGGTCCTATAACCTTCGAAAACAGGTTAATTATATTATTAAAAAAACAAAAATGTCATGTAACACGCCCCTCAATAAACTCTCCCCTTCCTTTTCTATCTAACCAAACACCCTCCTCATGTTCGTCTCCCTCTTTTCGTCTCTCCCCACTCCCCAGTGTAAAGATTGGAGGCGACTTTGGCATGAAACATCAGGAGATAAAAGGTAACATCGGGAGTTATTATTATGTTTTAAGTATTAATATTTACAAATAACAATATTAAGGGATACTAAATATATTTTAGATATCGTTAATTAAATATACTGATGGTCATATATTATCAATTAATAATGATAATATCAATAATAATAAATAAATAAACGAATTGAATTTACCAGTCAAAATGATAATAAGTAAAAAGAAGGTAAAACCATAACCCAAACAAAAGTTCAAAGATAAAACAAATTAGTGATCAAAACTTAACAGTTCAATGGTAAAACATGCAATTAAATAATTGTGTGCAGTCGTCTACAAATTGTGCTTTAAAACATGAAATTTCAATTGTCCTCGTACATTTAAATCACAAAAAACGTATGCGGACAATCGAAACTGCATGTTTTAAAGCAGTGTTTGTAGATGGCTGCACACAATGTTTTCTATTTTTTATTTTCTAAAATGCTTGTAGTTTAGAACATTTAAATAAAAAGGCACTTTGACCAGAAGTGAGCAAGAACAACAGTAATTCAAAGTACCTTCATCAAATGCAATCTCATGTCACAAGGCCGAGCTTGAAATCCAATACATGCCATTACAAAATTTGAATACTGAAATGTAACATCTGCAGCACTTTGCTTCTTCTGCTCAACCTGCAGTAAATGCTTAGGTTCACATATATAGCACAGAAGAAAATATAAACAAAGGAAAATTAACACAACTACCACCAAATCCAACTCCTCCAAGCATTAAATCATGCAAACAATAACTTCTTATTGAGCATCAAAGGAATAAACAAAGACAGATACAGAGGACCACTTCACAAGGCTAGAAATTCAAAGCCTACAAGAAAAGTAAACTGTTCCTTCTTTCACATTCTGTAACATGTTTAAATTTCTCAAAACAGATAAATCCTCATCTAAATAAGAAATAGCCATGATATCTTAAAGCATAAACACACACTATTGTCTAAGATAATGCAAGACTAAACATCAGCGGTTGCAACTGGATTTACATTCAGAGAGTAAAGTTTATTGATGGCATAAAGCAGTAGCTTGCCAAGCCTCTCAAGAAAACAACCCTTTTGGAATAAGAAGTGTTACTTCCCATCTTCCCCCGTCTTCATATCTCATACATACTTACACTTCTGAATGTCAAACCAAGAGTACTTTCCAAAAACAAAATTTACTTTATCACTAGATTATCACCAAATTTTGTTCATTTATGTTTAGTATGTTTATCGATAGTTTCAAATTTAATACAAAAAGTTTATAGAGTAAGTATTCTATTCGAATTTAAACTTATCTATATTCAAAACCAAAACTGTATCTCTTTTCTTTGGTAAGGAATTATTTATCAGAGGTATAATAAACTAGTCCAATCTGGATATAGAAACTTAGCTACAAAACGCTAACACATATGCAGTAGCATATAAGAGTCTGTGTTCCAATAACATTAACAGTTGAAAAGATTGATCACGTAACTAAGCTAAAAACTATAGAGCTGGACCAGCTGGTATTGAGCCACACAATTAATTTTCACAAAGGTTAAACTTTCGTCAAGAATTTTGGTTGTTCTTCACGATTGCATTAAAAATCTTATAAATTTGAAATCAAACAACCTTCGGCTCCATCGACTTATAAAGATTAACAAAAGAAAAAGAACACTAACAAGCCACTCATTTAGAATCAAGCAAAACAGGTATGTAATTCGAAAAAGAGATACACATAGACCTGCAAAATCATATAAAATACGCGGAAATGAAAGCTAGGGTTTTGAAGAGAGGAGGAAACATTCTCCCAAAAGTAATGAGATGTATATGAAAAACGACAAGAAAATCAGGGTTTTCTCATACCTCGTAATCGTCATTCATGATCGAAAACCTTAAAGATTGTTGGATCTCAGCCTGAACCAATCGACCAGGTCTCTTTGTCCCTCTTTAAGAACTATATAAAGTGGAAATACGTAAGATAACGAGTTTACAAAAGTTATAATTGATCGACTTACTAATATTTCAATGGTTTTTATACCTTGTGTTTTCTAAGACACATAGTTCTATTATAATCGAACATATTTCATTAGTGGTGAGCACGGGTACCGAAAATACCGAACTGTACCGGCATCGTATCGGTACCGGTACCGTATTAGAGTTTTCGGTCTGGTACTCGGTACTTGAAATATTGTTAAATCGGTATTCGGGATTGGTACCGAAAAAACTAGGTAAAATAGATACCAATACCAGTACCGGTACCGTATTTGAATACTCGGTACGGTATTCGTTACCATCTTTAAACCAAATTCGATATTCGGTAAAACCGGTACCTGTACCATGCTCACCCCTATATTTCATAAATACTTAGCCAAATCAATTGATAAAAGCAATATTTCATGTAAACCATTTTTATATATAAAAACATTTTTTTGAGATCTAATTGTTAAATGTTAAGTATGATAAATTTCTTAAAACTCTGTAACCTGAACTACCTAAAAAGGTTTGTTTACGAGTTGTCTCTTCATTCTATATCTATCTAAATGGACATTATTAACATGTATAAAAACTTTCATACATCACATGAAAATGTGCGTGCTAACATCATGTCATAAAACGTATATATTTGTCACATAATTACACAATCATAATGTAACTTTGTGCAAACAATACATAACGGTATATCATCTTAACCATTGCTTCAAGCATAAAACATTTATATAACACATATTTATTCTAGTAAAACGCATAACGTACTCACTTTGTTTCTATCTTTCGAATTTCTTAAACTTCTTTTTTAGTCTCCTTAAGTTACTAATAATCTTTTTAGTCTCCTTTAATCTCTATTTATAGTAAAGTGTTTGACTATATAATACACGGTTACTTAGTTTTTTTACTTGTAATTCTGTAAGAACAGGAAAAATATGTACTCTTCATTTTTATCTTAGGTTTGCCACAATTTCTTCTCATTCTTGCAAATCATATTCTAGTCTTGATTTGTTTAGGCTTGCTTTGTCATAGAGTTTGTATTCATGTTGTATGCTTGTAAGAAACTTTGTAACCTATTTGTGTGCTTATGGCAAGGAGCTTTGTAAACTACCTTTAAATAAGCTACTTCTTACTTAATTGCATATTTTCCCAATATATTTTTATAATTTTATATTAAATGTGAATTTGTCTACATGCATTGACCAGCGTTCCTAATGTCTTGACTATTATAACAGGTTCAGTTTGGTTATGGTTCGGATTGCATGTTTTGGAAATGTTTTATAGCTCCGTTTGATGTATATTCCAAATGTCAAGGTTCGAGATACAAATATGTTTAGATCATCATACATATTCAGATTAATGTTTCATTTGGTTCTTATTATATGCTTGTTCAAGATTCATAGATGAATATAATCCTTCTAAACCGTCTCACGTAACTCTTGTTAACAATGCCAATCCTAAAACCTAACACACGCAATTACATAGCTTTCATTGATGAATTTATAGCTTGTGTATGAATCTTGTTATATAAACATTACAATGTATCTGAAACGGAAGCATCTGCATATTAATTTGCTCTTTTAAAATGTTAAAGACTTATCGTTCAAGTTTGATCTAGCCGATGACCAAATCTGAAAAACAATCCTAAAGGTACATCGTAATTTCTAACGTATTAACTATAAATTTTGGTATATAAATAACATTTAATTAACATAGTGATTATACTAGCTAGAATAATCTTTTCTACTATCGACTAGCTTTTTACTGATTATAAGCCGGAAGTAAAAAAAAACAGTTTTTTTACCTCTAGACGGAGGTATGGCTAATGATTGTTTACATCATAATATCATATCCACATACCCCTATCAAGGGATCCAGTAACATTGCTTTCGTTGATTAAGCTAGAATCATTCCGCAGAGGTCTATGCACATCTAATCGCAGAATTCATCATGGTTATGACATATGAGTTCAGGTCTTTTTGTTCCAAAAATGAAATAAAGAATACACCCTCTATCCTATTAAAAAGGTTATAGTAAGTGGATTAGAAAGCTATAAATTAATAACAAAATAAACAATAGAAAAGGGTGAGGATTATTGCGTACACACTTGCAAAATTTATAGATTGCATAGAAAATCTAGTGTTTTGAATAATCGGAAGATAATTCAGATGAGTAGGGATGGCAAAAAAAACCGAAACCGACGGGAAAAACCGAAAACCGACCTAAACGGGGTGTGACGGAGAAACCCGATTATTTAAACGGGGATGGGGACGGGGACGGGTTTGATGATCCCCGCCCCGATTACCCGACATACCCGATTATAATTTAATATTTTATATATATATATATATATATATATATATATATATATATAGAGAGAGAGAGAGAGAGGAAGGTTCACTTGAGAACCGTTTTTATTGCGAGAACCGCGAGAACCAATCTTAGCCGTTCATTTTGGATAATGGAATTGATGGATGAAGAGCGTGAGGGGATTGGGTGTGGCAGGGTGTATGTAAGGAATTCATGAGTGGACAATCCAATAGAAGGAGGGGGAATTGGACGGCTAACATTGGTTCTCGCGGTTCTCGCAATAAAAACGGTTCTTAAATGAACCTTTCACTATATATATATATATATATATATATATATATATATATATATATATATATATATATATTAATATACATAAAATTAATTTTAAATATAAAATATACAAATCTTTATATACTTTCACAGAACCTAATTTTAATCGTTGTCTTTATTTGAATTATTTGGTTTTGATATTTTGGATGCATTTAAATTCTTTAAGACTCTAATTTCAGTTTAGATATGTTTGTATTCGATAATGTCATGTAATTTAGTATAATCGTTTTCTAAAACTCGTGGTAAAATCTTAATGGTGACAATCCCCGTAGTGAAAAATCATAGTTTTAGTTTAACGGGTATCTCTACAATAAAAACTACCTATTTAATCAAATGCTTTTATTAAACGGGATACCCGTTTCCCCGTGGTATTCCCCGGTTACCCAACGGGGATCCCCGTTTAATTCCCGCGGTTTTTTAAGCAGGGACGGGGGACCAATCCCCGCCCCAAAACCGCCCCGTTGCCATTTCTACAGATGAGTAAAGAGATTTTAGAGAAGTTCGATCAAAATCTGAAATGTCTTTTCGCCGGGGATCCATTTTTGAATCGATTAAAAACCCAGTAAAAACAACTTACAAGCATCAAAGGCCTATTAGCTCAGTTGGTTAGAGCGTCGTGCTAATAACGCGAAGGTCGCAGGTTCGAGACCTGCATGGGCCAATATTCGATCCTTTTTTTAAAAAAACTTTTGTTATTAAGACTGTTAAACTTGTAATAAGAAACAATGATGATTAAGGCAAAATGTAGTAGGATTGCTGATAATAGTTTGAGTTATATTTTTTTTTTGAGCAACTAAACACACACCCATCTAAATATACATCATATGTCCACTACCAGGACTTGAACCCACAATCTTAAAAGTTGGAGAGCACCTTTTTACCAAACTCCAATACTGCTAGACCAAAGCTCTTTGGTAATAGTTTGAGTTATATGATAAGTGCAATTTGATTAGAGTTGAACGCACATATTAGTGACCTATTAGTTAATTTTCGTAGACTCGTAGTTGTATATATATTTTAGTTATATAAAAAAGTAATATATACAATATTACTTTAAGAAGTCTAGCAAATGTATGAGTTTTTTCTTATGTCAAAAAAAATTCCACGTAACATTGTATCTTATCTGTGAGAATACTAGTATTCCATTATAACAATTTGGTCTATACCACAAATTTAAATATATCATCATGTAATGTGGCGATAGATTCAAACAAAGCATAAAAATAAAGATCCATATATCCGAATGAAACAAAATCCTTATAACTGGCATACAGTCGGCAAATGAACACGAGAAAACACTTGCATAACAATACATGTATCGAAATGGTCAAACTGAAGAGTTGATAAAAAAAAGGACAATAAAACGCTAGAGCAAAGGTGTTGGAGTTTGACATATCATGTTTCCTTAGCAGGACCCTTCTTCGCAGCCTCGGCAGCAGCTTTTTCAGCTTCGATCTCTGCTACAATGGCATCAATTTCAGCTTCGTCAAGTTGCCTCAGTCCCTCCTTTGTCATAACAGCAACTTCTATGTTCTTCCCCCCACTCTCAACGACCTACATTTATTAATAAATAAATAAATAAAATAGTCTATAATGTTTACACTCCAAATACAGAAATAGTAGGTTATTCTAAGTGTTTTTGTGAGTAGGCAGGCAGTGATATAAGATGCAAGAATATGAAAAATCTTATAACAAGAAAACCTCTTCTCTATGGTTCCATATTGAGTATGATGCAATTCAAAGCAATTCAAGTTAGCATATAAAACTTATAATGCTTGGCACCCACGTGCGTTTTCTTCTGGTTGTTCCTCACCTAAGGCTTTGAAGCAAATAAATATCCAGGTTATCATGTTGCTTCTTATAAAACAGAACTGCTCTTTTCACTATCAGGTTATTCTGTTGCTTCTTATAAAACAGAACTGCCCTTTTCATTATTTTTTTCATAAGTTAAAAATAACAATTCAGCACCTGCAACAAAACCCCAAAAATCAAAATATGGAGCTCTATACATGGTGGATTAAAGTTCACTCAGAACCGGGATGAGTTAAGTACAAAAACAATAACAATAAGAGAAAAATGTCTCATTGCCTACTTCAAATTTCAGAAATAAAATTTACTTGATACTGTACCTTAAATGGGAAAATATCCTTCTTTGTCTAATATTCAATGATGACTAAAAAATAAAATATTATTAATCCTTGAAATATGTTTGCTTTAGAAGAGTCGAATTGCAAATGGATTTATCATTTACATTATCCAGAAAATCAGGGATATAGGTTATTTGATGGAGCATATCACCAAGTGAAAGGGAAATATCATTCAAGTTTCTTAGTGACAGAAACACAAATCTAACTTCTAATGTCAAAAAACATGTAAACTATGATCACATGACTCCTCCATTGAAGTCAATAAACCTATCCACTCAAAGTTAAATGCCCACGGTGATTAACCTATGATTAGATACGATGCGTAAATTAACATATTATGTTAAAAAAATACAACATATTCCACCAGCTCAATATCGCAACCATCGGTAGCCAGTACTAATGATTCAAGAATCCGATAAGTAAGGAGATTTTTGAGTGATAAATGAGATTAGCACTAATGCTGTAAAGGAGGTCTTCTAGATAAAACCCAGAAATGATACTGTTGATGGATGAACAGACTTGAAATTCATAGACTGAAGTCAAGGTAATCTCTAACATGCGCCAGCCAAGAGAATGCACAGAGTACCAAATAAGGTTTTAAATAATGACAAGGAAACTATTAACACTTACTTCAAGCAGAGCACGGATGGCAAGTTTTATGGTTTCTTGACCAGAGGTCTCTTTGTAATTCTTTTCCAGAAATTCCCGCATGGAATTGGAGTTCCTACCAGTGGCATTCGCTTTCCAAGCAGAAAATGTTCCTGAAGGATCCGTCTGATATAATGATGGAACACCAGTATATGGATCAAATCCTACGATAAGGGTTGAGAGCCCAAACGGCCTCACACCACCACTTTGTGTGTATTTTTGTTGAAGACCTGCAATGTAACGTGTGATATACTCTACAGTTACTGGATCCTCAACAGTAAGTCTATGGCTCTGGCACTCAATTCGTGCCCTGTTAATAAGAACACGAGCATCTGCTTTGAGTCCAGCACAAGCCAGTGCAATGTGATCATCCAAGCTTACAATTTTCCTAACTGACCTGCAAATACAGGGAAAAAAGGATTCAGAAAAGGATGAAATCTAAGAAGGATTTACCAACAACATAATAACAGCACTGCTTCACAATAAGCTAAAAACTAGAATCACAGTATAGGATACAATCTCGATCAGGTGGTCAGAACCGTCCCACAATCAATAGATGATATCTAGCATATAACAATTTAGGTTGTTTTCAGAGAGTTCAATATAGTGAACGTGAACAGATAAATGTTAATGTCATAAACACTTTGTAAGGTAATATAACTGTTAAAGTGAAGCTCAGAGGCAGACTTTCATGCTACCGTAAAAGCGCATACCAAGGGAAAAAGAATTAATTATCTGGTGGGATACACAGATGAGATTTTATATGATCATTCTAAACTTGAAAGAAGAGGCCAGAGTTCATGTCAGTGTTTCAGTGACTTAATTTTGGTATCCAGCCACAGGGGAACTGGGGTACAAATGACTCAAATACTCTTGATACAAACTCATCTGTCAATCAGTCCTTTCCTCAATTCTTTCCATTCTACTCTAGCATAAAGACATAACCTATAGGTCCAATTTAACCAGCTGATACAAAATCTTAATCTCACACATGTTAAGGTATATGTTCTATAAGTTGCACTGACAGAGTCACAGAGTGTTATGTACCAATTGGAAGCAAGTGGATGGTTAGTTGGAAGTTGTTATATTTAGTTGATTCTTTGTATGAATACAATAGCAAGGATGTGTGTTAGTAAGTATAGTAAATTGTAAGTCTTCTCCCTAGTTGTAAACATTCTCTCTAACTGAATGGAATCATCCAATTTGGTTCCCTACACATTCAATCTTCAATTCCTTTTTCTTTCTTGAGGAATTCTGGTTTGTTTGCATCTTTTCTTCAATTCATAATCTGAATTCTAGAAAAGATCATAACACAGAGCAAAAAACATTGTCTGCTACCAAAAAAATAAAAAAGCTACTCTTTGGACAACCAGATCGAAGTTAGGGTTTTAATTGTACGAGCATGGCTACCACTACATCAATATAAGCAAATACCATTTAAAACTCAACAAACAAGACGAAATCGCGAATAAAAGGCATATTCACATATGCAAAGAAAAGCGAAATCCGCAATAGCTCTATTAAATACTATTGAACAGTCACAAACTCACAATGAGAATTATTTATTCACATAAACAATTCAGAGAGAGTTTTGGTGGACCTGGAGTCTTGAAGTTTAACGGTGGACTTCTTCTCCACCCCAAGAACGATGGTGTCGGTGCCACGAACACCAACGGCGGCGTTACCCTTGCGTACGGCTTCCAAGGCGTATTCAACTTGGAAGAGGTGGCCATCCGGCGAGAAAACCGTGATAGCTCTGTCGTATCTCGCCATAGATGATCAGATTCTACTCAAGATTTAGGTTTTCGGATTAGAATCGAACTTTAAGTTCTGATCCGGGACCCAAAATGCAGAGCTCTTAATAATGGGGGATCTCTCGACTTTGGGAGCAAGACAACTCAATCAGAAAAGAAACAGAAAGACCCCCCAAACTTTGGAAAAATTCTACTTCGCCCCAAAACCTTGCTTCCTTTTTTTAAGGGGGTGTTTGTCTAAACTTATTTTTTTAGCTTATGAGCTTATATTTTGAGTTTGTCATATTTTATATGTTTGACTAAACTTATTAGCTTATTTTTATAAAAATAAGTCATCTTGAACTAGCTTATTTTCTTTCTTATAAGCTTATTTTTATACTTTTACCTTTGTACCCTCTTTTTGGTCATTATACTTTAATAAGCTAATATAAGAAAGCCTTTTTTGTCATTTTTTACCTTTTTAAAAGAAGCTTATTAACTCATAAGTTATAAGCTTATCCAAACACTTCTTTCTCTCAAAAGCTTATAAGCTCATAAGCTTAAGAAAAAAAGGCTTAAACAAACATAGGGGTAAGATCAGTTCAAAAACTGAACCGGACCGGACCGAAACTCAAAATCTATAAAAAAACTAAGACCGAAGACCGGACCAACCACTCTTGGTCCGGACCAGTCTCGGTTCGGTTAGTCGGTTTTTTCAGTATATTGGTTGTTTTATACACTATACTAAACAAAACCGGACCGGACCGAAACCCGAAATCTATAAAAAAACAAGGACCAAAGACCGGACTGACCAGCCCCGGTCTCCGTCCGGTTCGGTCCAGTTTGTTGGTTTTTTCGGTCTATCGGGTCGCATGCTCACCTCTACTCAAACATGATGTCATAATGAGACCAATATTAAGAATAAGGGTGACATTTAAAGTTATGGAAACTATCAAGATATAAACTTCTCAGACATATTATGAAGTTGTGTGAACTATGATGTGAAATGATCATTTTAGAAAATCGATTCCGTTTTTATGCATAGAAGATTTACGATAGAAGTAATCCATTTTATTAGAAGATTTATGGAGAAGTAAAGAAAATGACAAAAGACATACACATAAGCATTGTAGACTTGAAAAAAGCGTATGATAGTGTCCCTCGAGAGATGATTTGGAGGATCTTGAATGATATATAGATCACAATGAGATATACATGTGCTAAAAGAGACATGCGTGAAGGAGTAATGACCTATGTATTGAATTTAATGGGTGATATTGAGCACTTTCTTGTACAAGCATGATTATACCAGCAACCAGACATGCCCTTATCTTTTTGCAATGATCTTTGATAAGCTATCACTAGGATGGAAGCATTTATTTGTTTGTGTGTCCATTAGTTTAGTGATGATATGAGAGCAGAACAACAAGCCAGAATGATATAAGGTAGTCTTAAAGACCAAAGGTATGTGAATTGGTCGAGACAAGACAGAATACCTATGGCGTGATTTCAACAAGATCGGAAGTAATAAAGACAAGAAAACTTGCATTTGGGATCACATTTTGCACCCTAAAGAGACTTTAAGTATTTGGTATTAGAGTTAGGAGGATAGACGAGGAAAGCCCAATGGTTGAAGTGGAGAACACCATCGGGAGTACTATACGATAAGAAGTACTATGGAAGTTAAAGGGAGAATTCTATAAAGTGTAGATTAGACCATCTATGTTATAAGAGCCGGAGTGCTGGACGATGAAGAAAGTGCAAGCGGTGAAGATGGATGTAACACCGAAAATCTCAAGCCATTTTTTTTAAACCGCTGCAGAAGCATTTTCTAATTCCATTAAATTAAACATTCACAAAGTACAAAGTACTCTTTACAAAATACAACGTCAACTTGTGTTACAAAAGATTTATTAAACATGGCTCGTCTCTTATCAAAACACAATATCAGAGTATTGGTGAAATTTTCCTTTCCACAAACAAAGCTAAACAGCAAAGCACGCAATCCTGCAAAAAGCAATCAACCGAGGGGAATTAGCACAAAGCTAAGTGAATGGAAGCAACAAACAAACTAACAACAATCACAGTTCACGACTGAACCTCTGAACAACAATCACCAATCAATCCGTCAATTCAACAATCTCTACCGAACCTACAACCAATGCCGGCCAAAGCAAAGGTTTACCGATAGCTCTCTGCCGATCGGCACAGTGAAATTCTCCTCTGATATAACGCATGCATCAGGAGGACTACCACTGCTTAACCAACCACAGACGAGCCCAACTCTTACAACAACAGCTGACCTCAACCAGCCCTTTCACAGAAGCTGATCTCTTCCAACTCGTTACAACAGCAGTTGGTTCTCAAACAAACCTGATACACTCCCAAACACAATCCGAACCAAAACTCCATCACATAAATCACGTATACGAGCATATAATTCTTGATTAACAAATAGCAGACTAACGGTCTATCATGGCATATCAAACAATTTATCTTCGCATATCGAACTCATTAGTCAATAATCACATATTCGAAACAGCAATCAATCATTGCATTCAAACATTCCTTAAATCAATCAATTTCATAACATTACCACCCGTGAGTAAACTTCCCTCACCTCAGTCCTGGAATCACGCTTGCTCAGTTGTCTAATATCACTAAGTCTGTGGATTGCTTGGAAACACAGCAACAACTAAATCAATCTCGAATATATAAATATATCTTTCCATATATATTTATATCTTAGATTCATGTAAACAACTTAATTTAACCATTACAATTGATAATCCAATTTATTCCAAACAAAACATAAACAAAACAAGCAATCCTCCTGAAACAGCCTCGGTCGCGCCGCGACCTACCTTGCGTCGCGCCGCGATGCTATCGGATTTCAAATCCGGAATTCATCTATCGGATTTGCAAAGAATCGGATTTCAGGGTCGGATTTCACATTTGTCGGATTTCTAAGGTCGGATTTGGAACTTGTGGATTTCTTACAAACCAACTCAAACTGTGTTACCCTTCAAAATGTCGGATTTCACATTTGTCGGATTTCGCGCCGCTACCCTTCAAAATGTCGCGCCGCGACGTCGGATTTACAGACCATCTTCTTCATTTTTCTCGGATTTTCAGCCACCACAAAATTTTATAAACATTTCTAACATCATAAATCTTCGAACTAAACACATATATTTCATATATCATGTACATATAACATTATGAACACCTTTTTAATCAATCAAAACAACAAAATCATCAAAACCCATTTCATAAATTTCTTCATGAACCATCAATGGTGTTTTCCCACTAAACACATGAAATCAACAAGAAAACATAACCAGATAATCATGATTCATATCAAAAACATTAACCAACCTTTAGTTTAGTTAAACAACCACTCAATCTTCACTTTAGAAATTCAAGTTCTTCTTTTCTTTCTTGTTCTTCTTTTCCAGGAAACACACACACACACACACACTTAACTTTTCCTTCTTTTCAAATAATAATATGCAAATGTCATCTGATAATCATATACTCACACACACATGTATTTTTTTTATAAAATCATCACAATCTACATGCACCAACTTACATACACACATAAATCATCTCATACATACATACTTACATACATGATGTCATACATACATAAATACTCATATTAATTCCCCATTTAATTTATTCAAATAATACTATATCATTTATCATTTCTAAATACTTTCAAATAACTAGTCTTTCTTAACCAATTTATTTAACACATAGAAAGATATTTTCTACAACCCTCGTACCAATTTTAATCTTATCTAATCATAAATTCATACGATATCAATCATTCGTTTACTCACATACTTAATCCTTAAATGCGCATAAACAACATATTCCAACTTACCATTAGCCCGCCTACTACTAGGCCGGGTTTTCGGATGTCACAATGGAAGTTAAAAATATGAGCATGTTAAGGCAAACCTGTGTCACAACCATGTTTGACAAGATAGTAAGATACCAAATAAAGTATTTAAGACTGAGTTAGGAGTTGCACATATCACCAATAATGTAAGAGAAATAAGACTATGTTGGTTTAGATGTGTTAAGAGAATACAACATACATAAGTATATAGGAGAACTTAAATGATTACACTGTAACACCCATAATTTTATTATTAAGTTAATGCGAGAAATGTACAAAGTGGTAAATGAGTTACAATTGGATATATGAGATTAGATATGTTTTTAAAACTAAAGGGACTTAAAATGTCAGATTATAAGTTAATTTAAGTCCAGGGACCATTTGTGTAATTCAGCTAAACTTATAGATGTATATGAATTTCATGTGCTAGAACTCTTTACACATACATACATGCTACAACTAGAACACAGCTGCAAACCTTTAACTTCTGGCGATTTGGACATCAAAACACAGCCATAACATCAGTTGAATATCATCATAGCAACCCATCATAGTAGAGGTATGTATAGTTTGAATTGTTGGTGTGTTCTTCATGTTCTTATGAGTCAAGAATTGATCACAAGGATCAAATTATGTTAAGTTGTAGTTTGTTATGTTATTTAGCTGTTAGGGGTGTGGGAAAACACCCCATATATGTCTTAGAATGTTAAAGTTGAGTTTTTATGAAGTTTTGGCTGGATTCACAATTGCTGTCGGTCAGAACTATGCAGACCAGGGGAGGGTACGGGCGTGCCTTTCGCCCCGTGGCAAACCCTAGTTCATCAGGTACCCCCGTGCTTTCAGGCATAAGCACGGGCGTACCTTAGCAAGGCACGGGCGTGACTGCGGGATAGGTACGCCTATGCTTGGTGAGAGTTTAACCGTGCCTAGGTTGCAGGCACGGGCGTGCCTTTGAAAGGTAAGGCCGTGCCCTAGCCCTGTTCAGTTCAGTTTGATTAGTCAGCAGATGTTAATACATATATTATTGATATTATGTTGTAGAAACCAGTTGTGGATCTATACTTTGATCATTATCGTTTGTGGATCTGTTCAGATTATAAATATCAGAAAGTGAGTCTTCTAGACTTTACTTCATATCTGCAGCATGTATGCTATTATATCAGATTATTGACATGTCATGTTATTCATATGTGTATAAGCTTGTTGCTATGTGCAGTAAGTCTCAGAGGTGGGGTGCTTACTGCTAAGTCCAGTAAAGCTCAATTATGGTACAGTACTGTGACCTATGTTGCTGCCCTGGGTCTAGAACCAGAGGCTAGCATTGTTTGCCAGACATACGTGTATTATCTTCATATGATTTTATACGTGGGTTTATATGATGTTTAGTCTGGTTTACTCACTAAGCTCTCGTAGCTTATCAGATACTATTTTTAAAATGTTTTGCAGGTCTTTACCAAAGACAAGGGCAAAGCTTCGGTTTGACTAGCATTTGATAAACTCTTTGAAATTAATGCCTGGTTTGTAAATATCAAGCTTATGGTACCAAACTTATGTCAGTATTTTTGTGCGTATCTATTGATACATCCGGATTTCAAATCAGTATTGCTTCCGCTTTTATATTAAACTTTAAGATGCGAACACTTATAGGTGTTTGATCTTAATATTTCAAATTTTGTAATTTGGGGCGTTACATACACTCAATGGAATGAGGAGACGAGGAGGCCTAACACTGATGTGGGATTATAGATTGAGACTCGATATGGAAAAGCCGCTCCTCTCTCAAAATATCACCCTTCGATAGGAATGCTTGAAGAATTGAAACTATAGTAGAGGGGCTAGGTTTTTAGAAGGGCAATAAATATAAAAAAAGGGAAAGATGTCAAAAGGGTCGTAGAAAAAGAACCCGGCCATCTACTATAGTCATAGGTTGGTTTGTGTGTTAGGCGGTGAATATAATTATTCTAATTTATCAACTCAAATTATATAAATTTAAATAATAATATACTTAAGGCATAATAAGTTTATACTAAATCTCTAAATATAAATAAAAGACTAACATAGTTCATCTCTATTAAAAAATCTTATCTTTGATCAAATTAAATATCAACAATCCATAGTAATTAAATTTTTTTTTTTGATCTTGGCTTTTAAGAGTCAATATTCTTTCATCTAAATTAACATTATTAAAGATAATTTATATACGTCCTTAGGCAAAAGTTCAAATGAGAACTGTTTTTCATACGATAACTGCGAGAACCAATCTTAGCCGTCCAATTCCCCCTCCTGCAATTGGATTGCCCACCCATGAATTCCTTACATGCACCCTACCACACTCAATCCCCCCACGCTCTTCATCCATGAACTTCATTATCCAAAATGAACGGCCAAGATTGGTTTTCGCGGTTCTCATACGAAAACAGTTCTCGTTTGAACCCTCCCCTGCGTCCTTAAACCTTGAAATATCATATTTGCCCACATTAATTTATAAATTTCATATTTATCCTTTATAACATTTTAAAATATCATTTTTAACCAGATTGTTAGTTTTATCATTTTAAAAATTTTTATAACAAGTTAAAATTCTTTTAGTTATAACGAATATATACTAATCTTATTGCTGCTAATTGTAACAATAATGATCGCATACAATCAATTCTCTTCGAATCATAAATGTTTTTACTATCACGTCTATCCTCCTTCTCGTGTTGACGCTTCCACCACGCATTGACACCGTCTGTCACCATTTTTTTAAACTTTCATTTATGTCATGTTTTATAATTATTTAATATGTATTTTATTAATTGTTAATATTTATCATTTTTTAAACTAACCTGTGTATCACATAGACATTTAATCTAATCTAATCTAATATAATAATATATTGATAATTTTCACCATGTACTATTCAATAACTTTTCTAAAATAACATTTTTAGATGCACATTACTTTGATAAAAGATGTCAAACATACAAGTATTCCAATACAACATATTAATTTAATATAAAAATAATAATATCTTAAAAGCAATTTAAGTTTAGTACTTATTTTAATAATATCCTAGTAGTTTCCATAACTTAATATAATCTAATAATCTTTTCTAGAAAGTTTTATCTTTCAAGAAACACCGATATACTCTACATAATTATATGATTGTTTATATTTTAGTTTTTTTCACATTCTGCTTAAATAAATGCCCTTTTTTCTATATTTAAAAATATAGATGGTATTATTATTGTAGACAATCTTAACAACCTAAATGCACAACGAAATGGAAAAAATCAATTCTTATTTTCTTTCGACAATAATAAAATAGCAACACTTTCATAACTTTTTTAGGAAAATTGATGTTATTAAGGTCATATTATACTTATATTAGAGTTAGGAACATAAAAAAAATTCGATAAATTGCAAATAACTTCGACTTGTAGGATTACCTAAATTATATATAACTAAATTCGGCAGTCTTTCTGTATAAACCAATTATTTAAATAAGCACTTTAAGAGATATGTAATAAAGAAAAGCATAGAAAACATTATTTTCTCAATTTGAGCAACCAAATCGCTGATAATTCCTATCAATGACCAATAAATGGGATATACTATCAGTGACATAAAACTTTATTTATTTATTTATTTTTTGTTCAAGTGTTATGCTCCCATTCATCGGCGACATGCTTCTGGCTTACATCCTCTTAATGTTGCCTATTTTGACAAAAAGCTCTTTTTTACAACACATATTTTGAAGACTATTGACACACGTCATTATTATCTACTTTATTAAAGGTATCATCGCTACTTTTATTATTATAGTTGTTACTTAAATCTATTTAAACCATTCTAGTATTAAAATTTGTATTTTAAAAAATGTAACATAATTAATCCGCAACAAAGCACGGACCATCACCCTAGCTAAGTAACATTTGTATGCCAACTATTTATTAATTAATAATTGTATATAAATTATTTATTAACTAAGATTTGTAGACCTTAGACATATTTACATCCTTGAATAAAGATATAGACATCTGTAACGCATAAACACTTCAGATCTCATGCAAACACCTTGAGATTGTTATCAAAACAAATTCATGAAATCATAACACACAAATAAACGAACACAAGCATGTAGAAAGAGGAAGATGAAGCGGAAATGTTAGCATTTAGTAACGGGTTAACGGCAGCGCTGAGCACCGCTAGTGTCATAAGTATTATGATGTGACCATGTGGGTACCAAAGTTGGGTGAAACTTGAGATAGATTATAAGGTGTATCCAGAGATCTAAGTATGCTATTTTCAGGGGTATTGTTAGATGTATTATGAATTTAGCTCAAGTTATTGGTGGCCATCTATAAAGCAAGATGTCACCAAGTATGTTGAAACATGCATGACTTATTCTCAAGCCTAGGGTAAGAAAACTCAAGGAAATTCGTGCTAATTGAAATTCATATGCAGAAATGAGAGCAAGTCACTATGAATTTATAATAAAGTGAACCTTATGACAACATTTGGATTGTAGTTAATCCTTAATGAAAAGTGCATATGAGAGACTCTAATGAAGAAGTGGACACATCTCAAAGACTAAAATCAATATGATCAGTTTATCAAACATTTTGGAAAGAACTTAAAGAAAGGTAAATTGTATAAATGAGCATCCCATACCACCCTCAAACTAATTCATTGATAATGAAAACAACTCACACATTCTTAACTCTCATACATTATCTGCTGCATTATAGCAGTAATACAAACTCACAAAATCTAAGGTCTCGTTCGTTTCACCAGAATGTGAAGGAATGGAATGGAATTCAAATCAAATTCCGTTATATTTTGTGTTCGGTAAAATTATTTGGGATGTAATCAAATTCTTTGGAATTTTAATATTACCTTAGGTAATGGATTTCAATTCCTGTAATAGGTTAGATGGAATTAAATTCATTTTCCTACGGAATGCTGACAAAAGACAAGATTAACCTTAATTTAACCCTAACCGGTTAATCCTTCCATCACAACAGATTCCCACCTTACCCCACCCCACCCTACCCTTACCCTACCCTCCCCATCATACCCTTACCCTACTCTACCCCACATTACCCTACCTCACCTCACCTACCCCCACCCCTACCCTTACCCTACCCTTACCCTACCCCACCCACTCCACCCCCACCCCTACCCTCCCCTACCCCACCCATCCCTTTACTACCCCCACCCACCCTCCACCCCACCTTACCCTACCTTACCCCACCCTTACCCCTGCACCAACTACCCCATCCCACCCCTCCCCTCCCCTTACCCTACCCTACCCACCTCACCTCACCCCGCCCTTACCTACCCTACCCCACCCCTACACCTACCCCCACCCTACCGTAGGTGGTGGCGGCTGTTAGTAGGAGGAGCGGCTGGTAGTGCTCGGCGGTGGCTGTGGCAACGGCGGGTGGTGGTCGGCAGTGACGATGGCGGTGACGGTGGTGGGAGCGGCGACGACGAACTTGGCAGCGGCAGGTGGTGGTTGGCGGTGACGGTGGTGGCGGCGGCATATATTTCCTTTTATTCTTGAAAAAAATATCGTGTTGTGTGTGTGTGCGGGGGAGGGGGGTGGCTGGGGTTTGGGTGTGGGTGCGTTTTACAAACATACTTATATAAAGTTCTAATACAAAAATGAATCGAGGGTATTTTAGTCTTTTGATATGATTCCATTGCAATGATTTGCAAACAAACACAAAATAGGATTGGAATGAAATTCAATTCCATTTACTTTTCAGCGAAACAAACATGAATATGAATCTCATTCCTTAGGAATTCAATTTCATTCCTTTGAATTCCGTGAAATAAACGCGGCTTAAATATTTCTCCCCAAAACTAATGTTTCTCTGGCTTGCTTGACATCAGTCCTCCAATTGACTGTTTTTTCACATCTGGCAACACCAATATAATAACCTTCACATATTTAATGACAGTTTCCCATTGAGTTCCATTGACCTCAGTCCTCCATTGAATGCCCAGTGAGTTCAAATGGGAAATTGGTATATTTAAGGTATGTTTATGTATGCTACCATATAAAATGCCTTGCTATTGAAGAGTGTGTGGTTCGTATGTTAAGGTGAACAAGCATATGCGGTATATGAAATGACGTAAAGCGATAAAGGAAAGAAATATGAAAACACTAGGGAAACGAAGATATTAGAATGTTATTATCAGAACAGAGGCAAAGGACCAAACATGATATTGGAACATAAAGATGAAATGAGTCAACGACAGAGAAATGCTGTAATTTGTTTGACTAGAGAAATTTAACACAAAATCTTCTAAAAGAAGTGGAGGATGGTAGCATCGTTCTATTCAAGAAATGTATCCTTTTTGGAGTATTTATAATTTAAGAAGTAATAACGAATTAATTAAATAAAAATCAACTTGGTTTTAATTTGTTATTCTGGAAAGAAATGGTGACCAAAATTGCAGTACTTGAAGTTAGGAAAAAAAATTTGGTCAAAAAACCAAATGTTTGTCTTCACCAAGGTTTGAAAAACTTGACTGCACAACTCGGTACTGGTCTTCAAAGACCGGTTATATCGTTTGGAATCAAGCCATTAAAAACCACTATAAGCTGGCTTATTCAACAGTGAACCAGCTAAAAACCAGTTTTTTTATCCTTTGAGAGAAGAGTGCATGAGGAGAGAGAGAGAGAGAGAGAGAGAGACCATCAAAGTATTGGTGGCTTTCCCTGATTATAGGGGAGGAGACTAAACAAGACCAAACTTTAGGTTGTAAAGTTAGTGACTCATGCTGATCTTTTGGGTCTTCAATTGTAGTCCTTTTTTCATGTAATTCAAGAATAGTAGTAGTCATGACATGCTCCAATGGTAAGGGCATAAGACATCAGATCATGCATTCTATAATTCGTGCGGTGTGATAACTTTTTGTACGATTGTCTAGGGTTTTAGATGATCATTGTAGACTGATATACTTGTATTGTCATCCGGTGTATGTCCAAGATAGTATACATCAAAATATGACTTCTATAAATGGTCTATATTAGGTCAATTATTGCCTAAATTCACTATCACATGCTCATAAAGATAACTACATTGTCATATTCTTTACCATTGAATCTTTATTGGAAGAGTACAATGCTTGATGTTTCGTTATTAAAGTGTTATAGAATAGTTTCATGTTCAATTAACTTATTAAAGTACGGAGAAGCATAAAGTGGAATTAGTTATGTCATATATGTTATGTTAACACATGGAATTAAGCTTTTTGAGGATAATTCTCAAATGAGAGATGATTTGCATGTAATACAATTTTGTCAGACACAACAATCATGACTCTTATACCCTTACCAACCAACAAATTCAAGGATATAATAGTTCAAACAATCATTTTTTGTTGTGTATGACTAATTTGTGTTGTGTACAAATCAGTTCCCAATTCTCAAATGGGAGATAATTTGCACACAATACAATTTTGCCATACACAAAAAACTAGACATTTATAACCCTATGTAAATATTATCTTTAATTCTCATCAATGTATTTAAGGGTATAAATATCCAATAGTAATCTATTGTTGTGTATGACAAAAGTGTGTTGTGTGCAAATCATCTCCCTTGTCAATTAGCTTCGTTGTTGACATAATTCCTCATTTTGAAGAGTATTAGGAATTGAGCCCCAAATTTGACGAGTTATTTAATCACTCACTAATCGTGGCATTGACAATTATCTATACGTATGATCATATCACTAAGTTACGGTTTATATTAGAATATAGCATTAGTTTTATTGCAAAAACTTCTAGAACTAAGCAATCGAGTCAAGTTATCTACAAATTAATTAGATTGTTTCGTGTGTTTGAGAGCATTTGGGTCAAAGAATAACGAGAAATTCATGAAACATAAAAATGCATCAAATACGACGTGTATTAGATGCATTTTTATATATCTACTATTTTTTTCACATTTTTAAACCCAAATTCTTTGAAAGCTCACGAAACACTCTAAATAAGATGCATAATCATGAATCTAATACATTTCTGATGAATGACTTAATTGCATAGTTCTTGTAATACAAAACCGGTTCTCAATGGAACCTAGTGTGTGGTGTGGGTGCGTGCCCCCCGGGTGGGTGTGAGTGTAGGTGTGGTAATTGGTGTGGGTGTGGGCAGTGCGTGGGGCGTGTGAGAGCTATCTTAAAAAGGCTTGTATGAGTCAAGCACTCCTACCACTAAATTCTTACGAAAATACTTACGTTAACAATAATTTATTAGATGTTCTTAAATCGCACCCTCCATTGGGAAATCGCATATAAAACATCATTAGGAAGTGTGGTTCAGTATAGAAGGGGGTGTGGTTATTCTCATTATTTATTTAAATATATTTCAGTACCTTTTAACCTATATCTACAGTTGAGGTACATGTACTAGGAACAATTATGAAAAGTGTACAAAAAAATGAACCTATCAGCTGGTAGTTAAATATTTACATGCAGCAAATACATCTACTCCATCTGTTCCTGAAATTAGAGATATTGTGAGCACTCAGTGTTGATATGTATTCCAAGTCTTTTGTAAAAATATAGCTGTACACTGCACAGAAATAAAATAAAAAACTAGGGTTTAATGCCAGAAAGTTTACTTGGACTTTTTTGGTGATTTTTTTGGAGAATCTTTAGCCTTTATCTCTTTAAGGGCTTTAGTCTTCATCTCTTCGGTTGCATTTTTTAAACCGGCTTTTGTAAGTGCAGAAGGTGCTACAACACTTTTTGGATTCATTGCATTTCTTATTTTGAACACTGTCCATGCAGCTCCCATTGCATACCCCGCTGCATCGAGCCCTTCGTTTGTTGCCTTGGCTGCCTCTTCCCCATATCTACAAACACACACGCACACAAACAAACATAACAAATCATCCCATCTATTTTTTATATTAAGATAAGCATTAAAATTAAATATTCACATATCAATCCGCCATTCACACCATCTTTTATAGAAAAATGGATGCTGTAAAAGGACTTTGAAGAAATTCTAGCCTTTTTCTTACTTTGATAATCACAGTCTGAAAGTTGCTTTATGATTTAAAAATTTTTAATACAAATTAATGGTGAGAGAGCTAAATACAAGGTCAGATGTCTTCGCAAAAGTTAAAATGATTCCAGTTTGTCCCTAAACATGATACCGCACATGGATTTTGCTTAAATGATTACAAAATGTTTCCATCAACCGGTTTCAGTTACTTAGCATTTTTTTTCATGGGGAAGAGGTGGGTTCTAGACTTACTTGTGTGAGATGAGTTCTGTTGTCACTGTAGACGAGGTTGACATTACATTCTTTCCAGAAACTTCAAAAGCATCACAAACCTTGCCTATCAAGTGTCAACATAAACATATTAGGTAGTTTCAAACGGTAATTAGAGGGGCAAAATTTCAAAATGAAAATCTTCAAGCGAGTAAAATGTAAAACCATTGAGAAGGATGTAACTTTCTTTTAATTTCCTTCATCCAAAATTAACTCGCAATTGAAACTCCCGATGCTTCCCCCTGTCTTCTTTTTGTTTGCAAAATCTCTATTCTAGCTAATCTGTCCATTTCCTATTTAACTTTATAGATCTAGTTTTGGTCATTTTGGTCAAGTTCTATAATCAAATCAAATTAAATAATAAACTATATAGCATTAGTTGGATTGATACATCCCTAACTGCATTAGCTTTGCAGTTATAAATTAACTGGAGTGTTGGATACAGAATCTAGTACTAGGTCTAGTTGAGTACACTATTGTTTTCTTTCAAAAGGGATTTTCAGGCTTCCTGCAAAAGTTGAGTTATGCTTTGATGTACGTGCCTAACGTGTCCACAACGGTTTCCTATACTCCCCTTGGCCATCCAAATGTTTTGAGACTTTCAAGGCTACCTACCACTAGGCCATCTTGAGATGGTTTGAATACACTACAGTAAATTTGGCAAAATGTTTTCCGTTCCATAAACCAACATAAAATCATATGTCAACCTATTGTCTTGAAAAGCAAAGAGCCAGGTTAAGATTCTCCTCTTCCATTAGACACTTCTAGTCTACATTGCCAATATCTACTTAACAAAGTAAAATATTTTATTGTGTTACTATAAATATTCTATCTTTACTCTTACGGATTCTGAAGTGGCAAGAGCATATTGAAGTGAAGGTAACATCTTAAATATCAATAGAGATTGACAAGCAGCGTAGCCATGTAAAAAAATCATTGTGTAGTGTTGTAAAGACGATTAGATTGCCGATGTTCAATGTTTCAAACTAGAGACTAGAACCAAAGCATGCAAAACATCTATGATAAATGTTAAAAAAGAAAATCACACACCAAAGCATGCAACACGTCTCGGATAAATGTGAAAAAGCATACCATAAAAACAAATCTCTTAAATGAGGAGGTAGCATTTAAGTTGATAAGCGAAGACGTAACTAAATACCATGCACCAAGCCTAATGTATCTTATAGAAAAAGAGAGAGAACACTTAACTAAATCCATCCAAAGTTGCAAGTGCCATTTCTCCAGGTACGAGTCTGAGGAACTTCTTCCCAAATTTAGAGTTAGCAACAGAACTTGAAAAGTATCCGGTAACCTTCAAAACACCAGAAAGAACTCCTCCCGCCACTTTCTCTGTCATCATTGTCATCTTCTTAACCCTACAAATATAGTCGGTATCATTAAAAATTCTAGATATGACACAAGAATCTTTAAAACACATATCTATGACTAAATTACCAGCAAAAACCACAATTGCCTTATAACGATCTACACCACAAGGATTATGATTTAAAGATTCTAGAAGGTCATTATATGGGGGGTGCATTTGTATGGTGTTATATTTAAATCTAAGACAACACCACTAGCAAATAAATATCTTCATATAACATTCAAACAAATAAGACAATAAGCAACAACATATTTGATCTTGGAACAGAGTATATATATAACATATAATAAATAGAAGTATGCACATAAAAAACAGATATACTAGCAATATAACACCAGATCTAAAAGTCCGGTGAAAAGATAAAGTAAATTCAAAACCTTTGTATATTCTTTAAAGTTTCAGGATTAATTCCCGTCTGACTACCAGGTCCTATCTTTATCTTCAAAACCTGATTTCCCCACTTCAATCTATCCACTGTGACATCTCCACACCATAAAATCCCTTTAACAAGCTGCCCTGAACCTGTAGCAATCAACTTTGCAGCCGTCCCACTGTAATCCTCCACATTTGGTGCCAACGTCGTCCAATAAGCCCTACAACTCTGCTCCATCTCTTCCTTCTTCGAATTAGATCTCAAATCAGAGGGACTCATACCTTCGGCCATTCTCACATCCAAAGCTCCATTCTTCTCCTCCACTTTCTGCACTGAAAAACCACTGTAATGCTCCAACAACTCATCCAGTTCTTTCAACCGTCTGTCTTGCCCTTTAGAAGCAAATGTCAATCCGTAATTCAACATTTCATCATCCTTTTCGTTCTCCTTTGGAGCCCTAAACGAGAAAAAATAATGAGAATGGTCTAGTTTAACGCAAGCCTCATCTTTGGCTAACGGCCATTGGATCTCATCACCAACACGAGCTAGAATGGCTACCACATTATTACCTTGCCGGAGTTGAATTACGGAGAAATCTCCCATCGCTAGTTCCACGCTGTGATTTTTATCGATCAAATGTAGGATGGCGCCAGGAACAGAAAGGATCGCTTCTTCAACAGATTCGGGTGGAACATGTGGCGAATTTGGATGGTGTGGAGAGTCTGGGAAGAGATTCTCGGCGACGTCATTCATGTCAACGCTCGGGTAGAGCGACGATGATGGTTGATTTGGGTTTGATGATGAGGGCAGTGGAGGCGCCGAAGGGCTTGGGTTTGTATTGATTTTTGGGTACATTGGTGTTTTTGGGCTGGAACTAGGGTCTCCTGACGCCACCATTTTGGGTGCCGATGAAGATCAAAGATACGATTTAGGGTTTGTTTTTGTCAAAGGGAAATATGGCCATGGCCGGAGATGTTTGGGAATCAAGAAGAAGACGAATGTGTAGGTGTCTAAAGGCGCGCAAAAGAAACAATTTGTTCTCCCGCTTTTTAGAGTTATTTACATATTTGGTCCCTTAGGTATATTACTTCTTACATCGTTGGTCCATAAATTACGTTTATTACGCTAAAAGTCCCTAACATATGACTTTTGTCATAGTCCCGGGTCACTTAAAAAGACGATAGTACCTTCTCAATTCAATTTATTCTTTTATTTAAATATTATTAATTATATTAAAAGAATATAACAAATGTTAATAATAAACAAATATATAATTAATAACCATTTGTTTATCACTACCATCACCACCAGTTTCTACCACCACCAACCATCAATTTCTACCACCACTAACCACTTTCTACCACCCACCACCACCACCGTTTACCAAAAACGACTAGCAAAACCTACCAAAAACACCACCATAGGTACGATTGTCAGATGAAGGTGAAGGGGAAGAGGAGTTTTGAAAATCGAATGAAGAACAAGAACTTTAAAAAAATCCCAAATCGGAACCCACCACCAAAAATCAAACACACACACCCCAGGAAACAAAGAACAAGATCTAAAAATCACATCTACAAATCGATGGCTACACCAAAATCTGAAATGCTACACAAATGAAGAACAATATTTGAAAGAGAGAAAGAGAGTTGAGAGATAAGGCGAGTTAAAAAAACCCTAATCACATGAACAAACCCTAAGTTGATTACAATGGTGGTGATCCGGCTATGGTTGTCGCATGGAAAAGAGAAACCCTAAAACATCTCTTTGTAGGGGGGATGGCGGTGGAGAGGGAAGTTGTGGCAATGTTGAAGAGGAAATGGATGGGAGTTTTTGTGATGCGCTGATGGGGAGGTGATGGGGTGGTGGTGGTAAGGTTGGGAGAGAAGAATGGGGGTTGTCTATCCGGCGAGGGTGCCTAGGTGGGTAGGTGGTGGTAAACTGAGATAAAAGGGTGTGGCAAGGTAAGGCTAGGTTTAAGAGAGATTGAGGGGGTATAATAGTCTGTCGAGGGTGAAGGGTGGGTGGCGGCGGTGAAAGAGAGAAAGGGGGAGGGTGGCGGTGGTGTGAGAGAGAAGGGGGTGGCCGATGTTAGGTGGAGAGAATGAAAGTAGGGTGTCTAATATTTATTAGTCTTAATAATATTTTTTAATAATTTAGAATGAAGGAAAATAATAAAAAAGGAAAAGGGTATAATGGTCTTTTTAAGTGAAAACTTAAGGGTATTTTTGTCTTTTTAGTTGCATCAGATAGACTATTAGTGTAACAAAATACAAACAATAGGGAGCCTAGTGTAATAAACATAATTTAGAGACCGAGAATGTAATAGGTGATATACTTCAGGAACCAAATATATAATTAACTCCCTTCTTAATTTTTAAAATTTTTATTTTTAATTTTATTAATTTTCTTTTTATCCAGAATGATACTTTTGCCTTTCTATTTTAACTATCTATGTTCAGGAAAAAAGCCGGAGCTATAGATTCTATTTATCAAAAAGTATTCGGTAAAGAAGTTGAAGCAGTAGATTTTGTTTATTAAAAAGTGTTTAGTAAAAAACCCGAAGTTGAAGCTATAAAAATATATAATTGTGTAAAATAGCATAAGATTAATAAATTAAATAGTAAATAGAAATAATTAGTTAATATAATATAATATATATATATAACACACGTATATATACACCCAATTCACATATATTTATATTTATAGATCATAAAAATAAATCATATAGCACACAAATGTGTCACATGACACATGAATTCGTTGATCTCGTACAAATTTATTTTACATGCATATATGTAACGAAAAGAGATCAGTAAAGAACCTCTATTATACGAAGAACCTAAGAACAATTATCAGCCTTTGGATCATATTAATCAAAGGCTACAATTAGATCTTATATTTTCAATTTTTAAAACGTATTTTGCTAATAAATTTGAACTGAAAAAGACATATTAGGAATTGTACTACAAAACCCAATTTAAGTATTTCACACGTTAGGAATCTTTAATACTGTAACACCCGCAAACTTGGGCTAGGAGAATAGCAGGGTTTGTGGTACGTGTTTAACTGTTTATTATGTTTTATGAAGATTATTTGATTTTAATATATGTAGTTAATTATGTTATGTATGTATTGTATTTATGTATGTGGAAAACCGTATGCATGTATTTGTGTGTGTGTGCACGTGTATGTGTTTAAGGGATGAGTTATGCCACCTCCTATTTTATTGTGTATATGTGGGGTTAGTAGGAAGAATCCTCATTATCTCAATTCAAGAAAAGTATTATGTGTGTGTTGTGTGTTTCTCTCGGTTGAAGAACAAGAACAAGGAAACAATCGGTTTTTCAGAGTTGTGGATTTTGTGATTCAAGATTAAAGGTTTGACATTAATTTGATGTATTGCATGTTAGTTTGATTAAGTCGGATGATTAAATAACATGATTATATGAAAATCACAAGAATCGGTTTTGATGAAATATAAGTTTTATGGATTTTATGTGTTCGTATGATATTTGTGTTTATATGATGATATGATGTATGGAAATATGTTTAGGTAGATGAAAATATATTTTTGAAATGATTTGATGAAAGTTATAAATTCTGGGTTTGAGTTGGCATGATGAAGTTCTCGGATTTAGTTGAAGAAGGTGAAAACCGAATGAAGGAAATCCTAGTGTTAAAAACCGATACATGTAATCCGATTCACTTATGAAATCCGGAACCTCAAAACCAATGGAAGCAAATCCGAGACTTGAGAATCCTATACCTAAATCCAAATGTGAGAAACCGAGACCCAAATTATACACTTGTTAAATCCGGTTATTTGAAAACCGACTACTTGAATCCGATTTATTCTAAATCCGAAAGTTAGAATCCTAAACTTTAGAATCCGATAACTCAAATCCGACAAGGTTGATGAGAATCCGATAGTCTCCAATCTGGACCCCAAAATCCGAGCAAAGGGAAATCCGACAATAAAGAATCCATCGGATTCCCAAATCCGATATTAGTAGAATCCGAGTCTTGGGTTGCGGATTCTTGGAATCCGATTGTTTTGAGGAAAATCCGATACTTGGTGTTTGAAGTTATATATTTATTATTATTTGATAAATAGTTTATAAATATATGAATGAGATATATTTATGAGATTGGGACTGATTTGGTTATTGATGTGTTTACAGGCAATCCTAAGACTCAGTGATATTAGACTTCTGAGTTCAAGACTGAAACTAAGGTGAGTGGACGTTGAACACGGATGGTAAAGATTGCAGTTAATTTTATTGATGTGAAGCATGATTGTGGATTAAGATTGGATTGATTGAAATGCTGAATGTGATATTGAAATGTTGATAATTGTTGCATGAGTATTTGGTCGATACGCACTCTTATGATGATTTTGAGTTGCGTTGAGAAGTCAGCTATACGTGGACTTGGGGTTGGGCTTGTCTAACTGGTTGGTTGAACAGTAGTAGCCTTTCTGTTGCATTTGTTGCTCAGAGGGGAGTTTACTGTGTCAATCTAGTGGAAAGCTATCGGTAAACCTTTGCTTTGGCCGGCATTGGTTGTAGGTTCTGCGCCGAACCACCGGTCTTCTCTGGATATGTGATAACATGAATTCTGATTGATTGTGAATGTTTGCGTTTGTTGCTTTAGCCTCTACTCACTTAGCTTTGTGCTAATTCCCCTCAGTTGATGTTTTGTAGGTTGGTGTTTGTAAGATGAAGAAGGAAGAGTTGACCACACTCAGATACTTATTTTGAAAAAGAGACGAGCCAGTATTTTGTAACACTAAACAATTGTAGATGTGGTTGTCTTTTGAAACAAATGAATGTATATTTGTAATTACTGATTATATGTAACCAAGTTGTTTTAAATAGCTTCCACAGTGCATTTAAAAAAATGGCTTGTGAATTTACGGTGTTACAAATACATCTCTTATCTCCCCTTCCAAACATTCATCTTTGTAACCTTTCCTTACCTGATCAACCTCTATTCTTGTAACACTCAAGGTTCTAAAATTTCTTAACTTTAAATAAATTAGTAATTAATCAGTGTAATATAGCTAGGAGTTGCCTAGTATGAAGGATGCGAGGTGTTTATTAAACTTTAGGGGTTAAAATTGCCAATATTGAAACTAATAAGTCTAGGGACCAGTTTTGCCATATTATCAAACTTCTAGATAGACTTGGCTCTTTCTTCTTGAACATTGCTACACACAAACATACTCCATACATACATACGTATGTACATATGCTTGGTTTCCCTTCTCCCTTTCAAATTTAAAGCAAGAAATCTAGCATAGGTTTAGCTGCATATTAATCCTATATGGTTCAAGGTATGAATTGTTTAATTGTTTTTTGAGTTTAACGGGTCTATAGTGATTCAGTGGCTGAATCAAGGATTTAATCTACTAGTTATGTTTTTGTTATTGTTAATAGTTGTTTGGATGTAGGAAAACACCCCTACAGTGTTAGGATTGAGTTTTGATTGTATTTGGTCATAAAACAGCAAGACAATTGGTGAACGGTTGCTAATATGCGAAAGGCACGGGCGTGCCCATGGAGGGTACGACCTCGTGACCGTGACCAACCCTAGTTCTTGGGGTCCGGGCGTGAATATGTAAGGTACGGGTGTGTCTGGGCCATTACGCTCATGTCTAAGAAGGTCACGACCGGACCTAAGACATGAGGCACGGGCGTGCCTTGGCGTTGACCATTTTTCAGTTGACGTGTAATGTTATGTGTTTAATACATTATTCATATATTACTTGTTAATCTTGGCGTATACTATAAGTTATATCTGACATAACACTGTGTTATTAACCAATTATTGAGGTGAGTTTGCTAAACTTTGATCCATATGTGTAATATGTGTGATGCACTGCAATGTATATGATTTGATCATGTAGATAAAAAATGTGGGGTAACATACTGCTTTGTGCGGTAATGGGCTACGATCAGTATCTAGCCTAGTGAGGTGATGTTAAGATGGTACATTACCGTATCCTTAAGAAAAGTGTGATATATGTATATGATTTATACATTTGCCTATATGATTTACAGTTTAGCATCCTCACTAAGCTCTTGTAGCTTATCAAATATTATCTTTTGTTTTTACAGGTCGTGATAATACCAAGGACAAGGCCCCGGTTTAACTGCTGACTGCTTAAAACATCTTTTGTAATAATAATGCTCATTTTGTATAACTGAAGCCACTTTTGTTGTAAATATGTGTATACATCTTTTGTACGAACCCTAAGGGCTTAAACAATCTTATGCTTCCTCTAGCTTTTCTAAACTTTTGTAATCACAAATGAGGTTTATATAAGTAGTACTTGTGTTTTGAAAATTGGGGCGTTACATTTCTTTCACATACTGCTTCACCGCCATCTTATGTCTCCGACCACCACGGAGAGTGACGACCCTCATATCCTCCCACGACCACCGAAGAACTTCCTAACCCACACATCAAAACCTGTTCGGCCTCTTTCTCTCTCCACTGCCGGCGATTTTCAAACAAAAAATGGTACATCACCTCGCACCACTGTTGTGGGAATGACCACCGATTTTCTTCATAACGATTATCGAGGTGCTTTAAAACCAACCATACGGTTGAATGGTCAAGTCCAAATCTTGTCACATGATAATTGCCAATGTATATTAGTTTTTTTCCTCCCTATCGCCCGCGAATAACCTGTCTCGTTGCCCTCTTCGTGAGTTCCACCTTTGTGGTGAAGCCTTCCCTGTCGACTAATTTCTCCCATGTGAAGTCCATCTCCAGCGATGTTGACGAAACTAATGGTGGCTGGTGAAGACCTAGATCCGGTGGGTGTGATTTTGAAAGTTTGTTCGCTTTAGATTCGGTTTTTTCTTCCATCTCCACCGTTTAAATGTCGATTTATTTCACCCTTATGAAGTTGTTGGTTTTTTCTGATGAACACAAATTCACCATAGCTATTTCGTAGGGTTCCTATATCTACAAATATATACAAGTTTAAAATGCAGAATCAGGTTTGATTTCGAAGGTTTATACTGTAACACCGCGGTTTCAGAGTCAATTTTAGTCTTTTCAAAACCAAAAGTCAAACATTATTTTAATAATTAACAAAACAGCGGAAGTCATTAAAAACATTTTCTTTATTTTCAAACTGGTGTTACCAACATTAATACCGACCGACCATCATACCTGCATTAAGCAACAGATGTCCCAACACGAATTTGCAATCCAAGGCACATGCTAAGCGTTCATCTGCAAAGCCATACATAAATACTGGGAGGGGTTAGCTTTAAAAGCTAGTGAATACAAACTTAACCCTAAGCATCATGCAGCACATAGGGCATCCTATTCTTCCCATCATAAGCATGGCAACATAGCAATATACATACATGCAAGTCATATAACACAGGAACTAGCAAACAATGCTATTCTATCACATAGCGGAGTGCTGACATGTCCAGCGAGTGTATTATATTGCCGGGTTGCAAATCCAGCTCAAAACACTACCACCGGGGGAATCAAACACTACCCTCCCTTCCTGGTCTCATCACATGAGTGAATCACCAAGCTAGTACCGTTAGTCCAGAAACATTATGCCTGAAGGCTCTGGACCCAGCCAAAGCTGACCTCAATCAAGAAACTGTCCGGACATACACATAGCTCATCAGAAATTCTTTTCAGGAACAATTTCATGCATGCATTTACATATAACCCATATTCAACAATATATGCACATGTACTTAAATACATGTCTGGCATATCATTTATCATGGCAATACTTGTTTCAACATGGGGATCCCATCAGGGTCCAATAGCATATATAACAATAATTCCATATGGTCGATCCAAATCAGGATCCATTGCATACATAATAACAATTTCTAACTAGGCGGCTCCAAATTTGGATCCGCTGGCATGCACTCTACAATAACTAACAACTTAACAAGGCGGATCCAATCTAGATCCATCAACATGCATACATATCATATAATACACAATTGTTTATTTTCATTATAAACTTAAACCGTACATGCATCTATACTTCCTGTTTCTATATACCCCAGTTTAAACTCACTCTACAATCTTACTGATCATAATCGTAATTATCATATCTCGTATATACCTAACGGTAACCAATAAGTCCATATATACTGCATAATAGTTGCAAGTTAAGTCGGTACTCACCTGTAGAGCTACCACAGGAGAACATAGTGTTCCGGCTCTTCTTGTTCGTTGGTCTTACCTAAAACATCGTTACTTACATCAAATGGACATACACACAAAGTATTACTACCAAAATAGTAGTAATAACACCCTAACGGCACTTTAAGTCCAATTACAAGCTTACATAGGCTTTCCAATCATTAAAATGCGAACAACAAATAATTTGCTGAAAGAGGGCTCCTTGTGGCCACAAGCAATGTTGCTTGTGCCCACAAGGGCTGAAGATTGCTTGTGCCCATAAGGGCAGAAAACTGCTTGTGCCCACAAGGGTAGAAAACTCTTTGCGCCCACAAGCATTTCCCTTTAAGGCCGTAAGCAGACATTCCCTTGTGGCCGTAAGCAACTATTTTTTCCTTACACCCACAAGCAAGTCTGTTTCAGACCAGTAACGAGTTTCAGCATTCTGTTTCTACCATTTTTCAACCATAACACTTCCAATCGATTTTCAATCAACTTCTAATGATCATATAAGTTAAACCAAGTCCAACTAAACTTGAAACATCAATTCTTAACATATTTTAACAACCACATCAAGAATCAAGCTTAATTCTTCAATTTTGACCCATTTATATAAAATTACCAAACTCAATCAAAAACACATCTTTAATCCTTGATTCTTGCTTATAAACACTTACAAATGATCTAGGAACTAATTATAACTTGAATTTCAATTCTTGATTGCTATTTCTAGCAAACCCATTTTTTACCTCAAAACCAAGAACTTGGAGAAGAAGATGAACACTTACAAGAAGGATGATGAAGATGACAACTAAGAACTGATTTCAACTTGGTTTGTTGCTGGAATTGGAAGCTTGAAGTCTTCCTCCTTGATTTCTCTTCCAAAAGCTTCAAGAACAATTGAAGAGGTTGAAGTGTGTGTGTGTGTGGGGTGTGTCACGTATGTATTTGTATAGATAAGTCAAGACCGACTTTGGTTTCTAATATATCCACAAGGGGTATTTCGTTCCCCTTTTTAACTTACAACTCAATATCCGTTTACCCGTTTTAAATAACGGGGATATTTCTAGAATCCTTATCTAAAACCATTTAATAAATAACAATTATTATTTATTTATCACCAACTTTCATTTAACATTATATTACACCTTAATTCCTTAATTACTATTTCTTATTTAATTCACAAGTTTACAACTCTAAATACAATGGGTAGAACTAGACCCATTTTGGGGTGTTACAAATCTACCCCCTTAAAGAGGATTCCGTCCTCGGAATCCTGTCACAGCTATCTACGTAGTTATAAACCACATTTATCATTCAACAAATAGCAGCACTTACAATTAAGCTTGATATCACAAAAAAAAACATCGAATACACCCCTTTGGGGTTTCTACATTCATCATGACCTCTACTTCTCATTATAGAATTCACTAACATCTTATGAATAGATCACCATTCATCTTACATTCAAACTCTATACGATATCTACTTCTCCCATCACAAGACGAGTGTTCCCGTCTGTAGTCATCATTGACAACTTAACTAAACTTTAAACACTTCTTTCTCTAGTCTGTACACGTACACATACATGTACAGGCACATACTCTTATGGTTTTATCTCTTTCTTTTATTACATTATCCACATTTCTATACTTGGTCACCGATGATTAACCTCAGTTTCATTTGTTTTTACTTTAATTAACATTTTTAGTCAATCATACATAACTACTTTACCTTAAGAGGTTGAATCCTACACACAAGCACATTCTTGTCTAAGTTCAAATCCTTAGACAAGGATTGTCTCAATTAAATTAATAGACTCTAGTGAATCCATTACTCTCATTACCTTCTAAACCTTCTCTTTCATTATTGGATTCACATACTAGCATGATCAATTTAATCATCTTTTATCACACTATACACTTACAACGTCTGTATATCATACAATCTTACAACTGCTTATGTAACATCAGTCACACATTTAGTACTTAAATACTTCATTATCATATTAGCATCATTAACACTTACATTGTACTTATGACAACTTTACATCTTCCATCCAAGGCAGTGTTCAACAAACTTGTTGTCTATTAAACACTTTACCTAACAGTTATCTTTCACAGGTACTTAATGTCATTTACACGTCTCTTACCAAGTCAACCTTAATTCTTTCGAGTGATCGAGTCACTCAAACATATTACTATTATCATAACCACTTACAATTGTAGGTTATTTCTTAACCCACTTGAAAGTCACATTACACTTGGAATACTCTTTATTACACATATATACATTGCTTAATACCACTTTAAACATCGTTGGTTCTCGCATTACTTACTTTCACATTATATCTTTCTAAATAATTTCTTATATTTCATCTTATGTTAAGAATGGTGTTTTTCAAAACACTACCCATTCATAACATTAACTAAATTTCATTCGTATACTTATAGTTCACTTTAGTAAATCACTACTTGTGACTTCACCACTTATTTTCAAATACACTTAATATTTCTTAACTTACCTCATAATGGTCTCTACTCTTATGATCATAGTTATTCCCGTAGGTGTTCTTATTATTTCTGGAAATTCATACCATACATGAATTTCCATGTACTATTGAAATCTTACACATATGTATTACTTTATACATCTCATAATTTTAGATTTTGTTTACTACCAAATGGTACTATGTGTCCCCATTTTCGTCTCACTAAATTCACTCGTTTACGTGTAACCGCCGATTGTTCAGGGTTACCTTCATATTCATTTCACTTTCAACCTTTTAGAAATTATCGTCTCTTTACTTATATATTTGGACTTTTATGTCCTTATGTCATTGTTCATTTGAACCATGACATATCATTACTTATACTTTTTAGAAATCACACACGTTTAGTTAGATACAAAATCAACAATCAAGCTTTGAGCTTTGAGCTCAATACATTACATCTTAACAATGATTTTATGACTATTATTCATTCTCACATTCGATTTCACAAATGGTTCAACTGTGAAGGGTTAATTACACTTACACATTTTAATTCGAACATCTTACGAATTGCTTTCTAATATCAAGGGAAACTACTAACCCATTCGAGTTAGTTTTACTTCTATTCAATCTCATTCAACATTTTGGGTTAACTAATCGTGAACCCACAATTCTTCTCTTATTAATCACCTAAATTTCATCGACACGCTCATAGCGTTTCACATTTAATTTAGAGTTTCATTTATTATAAGATATCATGTACCGTTGAGGTACCGCATCACCTCTAAAGTATATTTCTTTAATATCTCTGTATTCCAAATTCAACTCTTATCAACTCATGTTTGTTTAACACCTCATCATCAATCATTCTAATTATTTAAAATTAGAACGATTGTATTTGATTCATATTCGATTCTAATCGACATTTATCTTAGTATAACTTATTCATCAAAACTCTTCTTCATACCATAGGATTCACTTAGAATCCATGATCAAACTTCATCATTTACTATTTGTTACTTTTCATAGGAACTGAGGACAATTACCCTCTTTATCATATTACTAGTAGTCCTCAAAACTACTATTATTTTAGCTATTCATTTGGTATAACTTTTTATCTAACATTATCAGTCTGGTTACATCAGATTGATCTAAACATCTCTTTTCACTAGAAATATACATACACTTGGTTTTAGATTCATGATCATTACCATTTCACGTCTCTTGACACCTTTAGTCTCACACTCTATTATGTAACCAATATTATATTGGTAATCACATTTTACACCTTTACCATTATCGTTTTGAGTTATCTTGCATAACTCAACCAATTTGTACTATTAAGGCACGTATCGTAAGTTTTACATACTTATGTAGTTTCATGGTTCAATTCTTTCTTGCTTCCAATTCACTTCTTGTGACTTAACATCAAGCTATCACTTTCATTCTACTAGGCCATCCTATCTCTAGGCAACCTAGTTTATCAATACTGAAGCAAGAATCATTCTTACCTCACTGCTATCTGCATATAATGCATAACATACTCATAATAACTTTGGGACACTATGATGGTCGGGCCCGAGTTTGAGACTGAACACCAACCAGATGTCCAATTCACTCAAACTTAGGCTCTGATACCTAACTGTGCCCTCAAGGGCAGAAAACTGCTTGTGCCCACAAGGGCAGAAACTCTTTGCGCCCGCAAGCATTTCCCTTTACGGCCGTAAGCAGACATTCCCTTGCGGCCGTAAGCAACTATTTTTTTCTTACACCCGCAAGCAAGTCTGTTTCAGACCAGTAACGAGTTTCAGCACTCTGTTTCTACCATTTTTCAACCATAACACTTCCAATCGATTTTCAATCAACTTCTAATGATCATATAAGTTAAACCAAGTCCAACTAAACTTGAAACATCAATTCTTAACATATTTTAACAACCACATCAAGAATCAAGCTTAATTCTTCAATTTTGACCCATTTATATAAAATTACCAAACTCAATCAAAAACACATCTTTAATCCTTGATTCTTGCTTATAAACACTTACAAATGATCTAGGAACTAATTATAACTTGAATTTCAATTCTTGATTGCTATTTCTAGTAAACCCATTTTTTACCTCAAAACCTCAAAACCAAGAACTTGGAGAAGAAGATGAACACTTACAAGAAGGATGATGAAAATGACAACTAAGAACTGATTTCAACTTGGTTTGTTGCTGGAATTGGAAGCTTGAAGTCTTCCTCCTTGATTTCTCTTCCAAAAGCTTCAAGAACAATTGAAGAGGTTGAAGTGTGTGTGTGTGTGGGGTGTGTCACGTATGTATCTGTATAGATAAGTCAAGACCGACTTTGGTTTCTAATATATCCAGAAGGGGTATTTTGTTCCCCTTTTTAACTTACAACTCAATATCCGTTTACCCGTTTTAACTAACGGGGATATTTCTAGAATCCTTATCTAAAACCATTTAATAAATAACAACTATTATTTATTTATCACCAACTTTCATTTAACATTATATTACACCTTAATTCCTTAATTACTATTTCTTATTTAATTTACAAGTTTACAACTCTAAATACAATGGGTACAACTAGACCCATTTTGGGGTGTTACATATACCCATGGTTGTTAAGTTTTAAAAATTGGGCTTTTTATTTGTATATTCATTTTAGTTTTGATTTTAGTAAACCGAACCGCTTCGTAACCGTAAAAGCCGAAACCTTTTTCAAATTCAGTGTTCGGTTCGGTTTAAAAACCGAAACCGATTACCATAATCGGTCTTCGGTTCGGTTACGGTTTTAGGAATTTCCAAACCGATTAACCTAATAAACCGAATTAGTTATTTCAGTATTTTTTAATTATATATCATATATATTATATTATATTATATTATTTATAAATATTTTTCGATTTTTGACAGACATTACACATTAGGTCATTTTCTCAGTTCCTAATTTCCTACTCCCTCAGTCCCTTTCGCCTCTCATTCTCTCAATGTCTCGTTGTCTCGGCGGTGCCCTAATGAGTAATGGCCTAAACCCGTAAACCACATTTCGTTCGATACTCTATTCTAGTGTTCCACGAAGGCACGAAGGTGTGATTCCACGAAGCAACGATTCCAAGAAGGTGTGATTCAACGACACACGATGACGACCATGCGAGAGTGGGCTGCTAAAAAAAGCAAAATGGCCTGACAAATTTGGTTTAAACGATTATAACCGAAAACGGAAACGAATTGGAACTCGGTTTTCAGTTCGGTTTTGACACTAGTTTAAACGGTTTCGGTTCCGTTATGGTTTTAGCCAAAAAAATAATAAACCAAATAAACCGAGCCGTTTAAACCGAAAGACCCGAAAACCGAACCGAACACCCTACTTAAAAGGGATTACATTATGAGGGATGGTGCGAAATTATATTTTTAATAATTCTCTTAAAATTTTAATGTCCAAAAGCAACTACAGAATTTAAGAGTCCGTCTAGTTCGCATAATAAATATGAAGGAATTGAAATTTGACCAAGGAATTGGAATTTGTGAAAAACTATATATTGTTTGATTGGTAAAAACCGAAATTGGAATATAATCAAAAATAAATTAGTTCAATATGTATAAACCAAAATAAATTATATAATCAACCGTCCACCACCCCTACCCCTACCCCCTCCGCCATCCTACCCCACCCCTACTCCTACCCCCACTCTACCACCCTACCCTACCCCTATTTCTACTTTACCTTACTCCGTCTTACACACCCTATCCTGCCCCCACCCTACCTACCCCACCCCAACCACCTACCCTACTCCACCTTACCATAACACACTCTCACCCTACTACTACCATACCATATCCCTACTCTACCACCCTACCCTACCGTCACCCCACCCCTACCCATCCCATCCCTACCCTACCCACCCTACAATCTACCTTGGGCGCCGATGGTGCGGGTGGTGGTAGGGGATGGCTGTGAGCGATGGTCGGCGGTGGGGGTCGGTGGTGTTGATGGCAACAGCGCGGTGACTGTGGTGACGGCGGCGGCGGCAACGGTGGCGGTGGTGGTGGCGTCGTCGGTGGTGGTGAGGCGGCAAAGATGGTGGTGACGAGCGGCGGTGGCCGTAATGGTGGTGGTGGCGACGGGTGGTAGGGGTGGTAATGATGGCCAGAGGTGGTGGTGACAGCGCCCGTGAAGGTGGTGGCGGGGTGGGTGGTGAGGGTGGTAATGGTCGGTGATGACAATTGGTAGGCGGCGGTGGCGGTGGTAGTTGATGGTAGGGGTAGGGTGGGGGTGGGGGTGGGGGTGGGGGTGGGTAGGGGTTGGGTCGGGTAGGGTAGTGTAGAGTAGGGTGGGATGCGGTAGGGTGGGGTGGGGTGGGGTAGGGATAGGGGTAGGTGTTGGGTCAGGCAGGGTGGGGTGGTGGCGGGGGGTGGGGTAGGGTTAGAGGCAATAATTATGTTTTGAGATTTCTTATGAGTTTGAAGAATTCCATATATTTAGAAAAGGAATTCCCAATTCCTTGATTTAATAATTCATTGAAATGGTTAAATTTCATTTCATGAATTTCACGAACCAAACACAAACAAGATTTATAAATGCTCAATTCTAATTCCATTTAATTCCTTCCAATTTCAACGAATCAAACGCCCCCTTATCTATACTACTATATAAAGCATTTAACATTCTCCCTCCTCTTAAATTTTAAGGTTTCTTAAAATTCAATCAATATAAAATCTTGACCCTTCGTTTAATCTAAATTAATCTCATTCACTCAATTTTTAACTATTTTATTATCTCCTAATTTACTTTAACTTTATTCAAAATATATTCTCTTATACTAACACAATTATCCACCCACATCAATATAAATTTTAAAATCTTATTAACTTTTCTCTTTATTTCATATATAAATCTTTTTTCTTATTTTATTGTCTTTTAGAATTTATTTCTAAAATTAATAAAATAGTTAAATGTAAATAAAAGAAAATTTGAAAAAAAACCGGACATGTTATTGTAGAGAACTTTTTCGTGACATTGACTCGCGCGAATAACATATTATTACATTCTTGGAAGCAAAATATTATAAACCAAAAACTATTTACCGCCGTAGCATTACGCGGGTATGATGCTAGTATTATAAAAACAAGAATACAGAACCCTTGTAAATTTCTATAATCTTAGCGAACACACCCCTAAACCCCTGTTCCTTAAATCTAATAATTGATCTCCCTAAATCTATAATCTTTTTCCCTTCCATGGTTTGCTTCTCTGCTCGTTCTGTAATTTAGGGTATACTCCTTCGTTCTTCGTTGACAATTCAACCCCCATCGAACTACAGCGTCAACTACCACCAAGGTAAGCCTTCAGTCACACACTTAGATGGCACCATGCCACCATCTGAGTAGGATCTACATGAAAGTCTAATTAGGGTGATGTTCAGGTGATTCCAGGGCATGGAAGCAGCCTCAAACCTGCCATTGCCGGATGCATTCCTTGAATTTCTCAACCAGAATGGAATCGATCCCTCAATTTATACCGCCGGTGATTTTACCCCTCGTTACATTAGGTAATTCCCATATCCCGTTTCTATAGCTACTCTTAATTCTTCTGCAAAACAACTATTATGCTATATGTATTAAGCTTCAAGCTTTCTTGATAGAATTTGATGTAAAAATGTCTAAACCATGAATTTCATCGAAATTTGATGCTAATACAACTTCAAAGAAGCATAGTTTGAATTATTATTGTCAAATTGCCCATTTCTCACTTTTATGTTGCTTCCAAGGGGCGGTTCTTGTAAAATTGCTGGTAAAGAAATACGAATCAATAATCACTTAAAATGCACAAATCCATTGATCCAAACACCTCTCAAGAAAAGAAGATCAATAATCACATAGCCTCCTATGAGACCGCCCCCCCCCCCCCCCCCCCCCCCCCCCCCCTCCTTTTCTTTTTTAGGAATATGAATGAACCATTCATTCCATAAAATTTGCAGTGATTCTACCATTTTCTTGTACTATATTGATTCAATTAATCTAGGTTAACACTTATATTTAATACGAAATATTGCTATTTCTGCGGGATGGAATTAGTATACCAGGTGGAGATATTTTGTGGGTAGAACTGTAAAAGAGTTGTTAAAATCTGAATTTGAAAGGTGATAGGGTTGACTTCAATCAGTGGTTTGTGGTCAAATGTACATTCTTGTTAAAACGTGTTTTTGTACTCTTATGAGCTATGTATTCTGGTGTCTAAAGATTAAAGCCTGGATGTGAGGAGCTACTTGAAGCAATAGAAGCTGACATTACATGTAAGATTGAGAAAGTTGAATGGCTGCCTAATTTCTATTCATTACCACCCCACATTCAAATTGCTGGTTCAAAGGCATATCAGGAAGGAAAGGTGTTATTTCAAATCCTTTTCATATTAATATTACTGTCCGCCACTCTTCATTTAGGACCTCTTTGGTTTGTATAAATAAAGTGTTAGAATTTATTATTACCTTGCAAATACAATACATATCGAGTATTACAGGCTAAAGAACTATTTATCAACAACAACAACAAAACCCAATCTCGCCGGGGCAGGGTATGGGGGAGGTAAGATGTAGACAGTCATACCTCTAACCAATGGTAGAGTAAAAGAACTAATTATATCAACTCTCAATCTCCTAAAGATGTATGCCATCGTATTGCAATTTTCATTGCATTGGCTTATTATGTTATTCCATATTTCCATCCAATCACATTTTATAAGGTGTTTCATGTGGCATTCAGATATATGGAATTGATGCAGCATCTGGAGCGGCAGTTTCAGCTTTAAATATCTCATCTGGAGACCATGTTCTTGATCTTTGTGCTGCCCCAGGTAGTAAAACATATAACCAACTATGGCTTATGAGTTATGAGTTTTATTTGCATCATCATTGATTTTCATACCTAAATTCATTACTGTCCCTATAACCATCTCTTAATCTGTCCCCAGGTGCTAAACTTTGCATGATATCAGAACTTGTTGGAAACTCAGGATCTGTAACTGGTGTTGATGTGGCAAGACACCGGTTAGCTGCTTGTAGAACTCTGCTCCAGAAATATTCACTTGGTGATCGTTGTCGTCTCTTTGTCGGTGATGGTGCTTCATTTTCTCTCATCCCTATCCGGGTTCATTCTGATTCTAAATCATGTAATATGTCGTGGACCAGTGTTTTGGAATATTTGAGTTACTTGGTTGTCTACCTGTTTAAATTTTCATTATCTGTAGTGAACAACAGGCAATTTGGTATGAAAGGAGATGAAATGTTGTACAAGGAGTGGACCTCTAGGAGACCATGGAAGGAAAGAAAAAAGGCGACTAAAGAACGAGAAAAGCGTTCTCTGCAATTGATTCCAGATAATCAGTATCCGGAACTGATATATTATGGGCGGCATTCTGGGGTTGTTGGACTGAGTGAAAGTGAACTGTTTCAAGCTGTTTCAAGTCATGATATTTTACAATATGGTTATGATAAGGTATAGTTTTCTACCTTTTCTTTTCTTCCTTTTTTCTATTGCCAAGTTTTTTGTTGGCTAAAGCTGAAGTGTTGGTTTTGAAACTCAACAAATCAGGTACTTGTGGATGCAGAGTGTACACATGATGGTTCAATTAAACACATCCAGAAGTTTGAAAACTGGGGATGGACAACTCTAGAGCGCCGTGTCTTGGATGCAAAGAGAACCGATGATTTGACTGTTCTACAGGTAGATTTGATTAACATGTTAGTTTGAGGTGGCAATTCAGACCGATTTGCCTATGAATAAATCGATTAAGGTTATATTTTATTTCTTATGTGTAAACCCTTTTTTTATAATAAAAGCTTACAAGGAAACATGTCAAATGGGTTGGAAGTAGCCGATTGTGTAATTTTAGAGAATAGAATTTCTAAATCATTTAATTAGAAAACGTTGTATTGCTACTGAAATGTTATAATTTCTAAGTTTCTATTCAACATATTAATTATTTAACGAACACAATTTTTTAGGATAAAAAGTGTTTCAAGTCAACCCAACCTGACTTGTACAAAAGTTAGCCGTTTTAATCCATTACCTTTGCCACCTATATACAAGCGCTTCTATTGCTGAATCTATCTCATCTTAATAGACTTGCAGTGTTACTTATTATTGTCAAGTATCATATCTTTGACCAGACATGTTTGACTGATGCAGTTTCGGCTTTTGACCAATGGTTTCAAATTATTGAAAGTAGGAGGGTACCTTGTTTACAGCACTTGCAGGTATATCATGCTGCCATCCATCCACCTACTGTAATCTTACTTGTTGACCAAATGTTGACTGTCTAATTTATCTTTCTACTTCATATATATAGTTTAACTTATGCTCAGAACGAAGACGTCGTTGAGAAATTTCTTTCTCTTAATCCATGTGCTGGTAATTTATTTACCTTCTGCACCTATATCCCACGGGTTTCTGTTCTTTAGATATTTATATTCTCTTAGACTCGCAATGAAGCTGTTTGTGGGAGTGTGTTTTTAGTTTTCTTTTGTTTTTTATCTGTGCAGAGTTGTTGGAGATAGATGGATCCAAAACTTGGCCCTGCAAGAGTGGAAGGATACCAAAGACCTTACGATTTGATCCATTGACTTCTAAAACCAGTGGACTTTTTGTTGCAAAGTTCACAAAACTGGATAGGTAACCCAAGTTTTCAGTGTTTTGAACGGAATCATAGCTACAGTAAGTAGTCGTGTTCCTTAAATAGGCAGGAGAAGAGACGATGCGGTGTGCAACATGCATCGTATACTTGCACCTCTGCATACTTGAATACAAGTTCCCTGCTGCTCATCGCATAATGGAGGAAGGCAACTAAGCTGCCCATAGCTAGAGCATTAATATTATCGAGAGTCAAAATTGTTTCTGGATTCACATTAATAGTACGAAGTTCATTCCTTTTGGTGGAAAGATAAATGACCATTTGTCTTGAGTTCTTTAGTTACCTCTGATTCATATCCTATTAAAAGTCACCTGATAAGATAAGCAAAAGTTGTTATTGTTTTTGTCATTCTCGCAATCTTCCCACAGTTGCATTGGCCTCGAGAACGGTGGGTATTGACGGGGTGTTCATTAATTGGTTTCACCCGTAAATCCACTTGCTCCATATAAGTTTTGGTTAATCAGTTATGACTTAATTGGATTTGGATCGTTATTTGTATACATTAGAATATTTAATTGGTGTGTGGATTTGAGTTTTTAACTTTTGGGGTCCGTCCACATACACAAAGTAATAAAGATCTATTTCAATTTTTACGATATATCATTTTATTGTCTTGAATTAGGGTCATTAAACCAAACTGATTAAATCTATTAAACGGACCAAATGAATGCCCCCGGATATTAATATGGTTCGGATATGATACTGGTATAAGCATTTAAGCAATGTTACCAAGTTGGTCTTGCATGAATAAGTCCAGTCCACATTTATTTTAGTTATTTGCATGTTTTCATACACCTCTTAATTTTATATAGTTTAGTGGTAGAAATAGTTAGTATAGACTTTCTTCCTCTCTCTTCTTCTTCTTCTTAAGATTTTGGTTTGATAATAACCTGGTATAAATGCTTTAAAAGATGTTTTTCCAAGACTTTTCTGTAGCAAAAAAGCTTTGGTTAATGAAATGGGAAGATGGGGGGACAATTCTTTGTCTATTGTTGGGTTGTTAAGGGGTATGGCGGTTGAGGAGTTCAAAAAGTTAAGTGATTTTTTAGCTTCTGTATCCTTAAACAAAAACAAAAAGGTTGAACGGAGCTGGACGTTAAATAAAGCTAACAGATACTCAGTAAAGAAAATGAAGGAAATAACAGCTCGTTAGACACATTTTGGTCGAGAATTATACCAAAAAAGATTTGCATATTTTCTTAGAGGGCAGATTTGGAACGATTTCCGGTTCGAGAAAAGTTAGTAGAGAGAGGTATTGACATTCCATCTATTTTAGGCGCAATATGTAATCTCAAGGTGGAGAATGTAAAGTAATTGCGGTTTAGATTTTGTTCATGACATTTGAAAATGTATGTGAACGTGAGTATTCTACCTTCGGTAGATTACTATGTTGTGTTTGTAGATATATTATTGACATTTGGCTTGTCTAAAAAATAAAAAAAAATTAATGTTGTAGTTAGTAATTAGATAGTTAAGTTGTTATTTTTTAGAATTCATAGCATCGATTTGCTGCTACACATGAAATTAATGTCCAATTTTTTTAAAACTGCAACATTCACTTCAATTCTCGGAGTATATATAGGGAAAAGTTTTTTTTTTTTAAAAAGAGACTTACATATATAAAATATAGGACATCTTTATTTCTCCGAAATTTATTAAACTACACCTCAAATATTAATGTGTGTATCCACTTTTTAAAAATGTTATTGTGTGTATCAAACTTTCAAAAAATATCACTACAAAAAAGATATCGATTATTCACATTATTTTATCAATATTAATACACTTAAAACCGTGAAGAATTACGATCAAGCGTGAAAATTTTGGGTGTTACTAATTTCTACCAAATCTTTACATTTGAAAGTGTGAAAATTTGAGTAAAAAATCACATTTATTAGTGTGGACAAATTAATCTAAATTTGCACACTTCTAAGCGTGAAAAATTTGAAAATAATTCTAGAGTTACAAAAGTCCACGCTTTTAACTGTGAACTTCTATAATTATCTATTTATTACTAAAGTCACACATATGAAAGCGTGAACTTTAAAATCAAATGTACACGTCTATAAATGTTGAGTTTTTTCTTTTTTAACAATATTTAATTTTAAACTATTTTTCACAATTATAAGCGTGACAACACTTAAACTTTTTACGAGATGACATATTTTTTATAGTGTATGTTATTGTGCGTATTAAAATTTCTATTATATGTACTAAACTTTTATGTTTTTTATGTAATCAAAATACACATAATAATAACAAATTAAAAGTTCAATACACACAATAACACTTTTGAAATGTGGATACACATATTAATATTTGGGTATAGTTTAACACATTTTAAAAATATAAAAAAAATAAAAAAAAATAGTTCCCTGCTTTATATTGGAAGTTGTAATGTTGTATAGCTTTCTTTTTATTAATTATATCTTGCTAAGTTAAAAAAAACCACTTCATCTAGTTCATTTATGTATAGATGTCAAGTGGGGTCCTTCTTGAATATAAAACTAATAAGCTTTTTTCTCACTTGTCACTTCATTTCTTTAATTTATATAAACACTTTCTAAATGTATTTATGACATAATCTTAATATATTTATACCAACTTTAAAGTTGAAAACTGTTTGTTTGACTGTATCATTTTAGAAGTGGATACTTTATATTAGAAGGGGGTGACTATGCAACAATTTAGAGAAATTTTATATCTTTCTATTTTGTTTTTTTACTTATCCTGTTACACACAGTATTAAAACAAGTGTTAAAATCAAAGAAAAAGATAAAAAAAATGAATTATTAGATTCCAGATGTCATTATCTAGTGGATAAGAAGAGGAAATATGAAGATTTAACGGAAGGAAATATAATTTTCCTAATATTTAATGCATGGAGCTAGATATGCACATGCATGCCGCGCAAGCACTCATCATCATCATGCTTTTTCTTGTAACCTTTAATTTCTCTATTATATATGCTTTTGGTTTTTTTAATTTATCTTGATTAACAATCTTTGTCAACTTGCAGTACTTTCTCAGTATATTATGGTTACATAAAGGTGATGTTCATATTATGATCAGATGCTTGTTGGTCAAGAGGATAAGATCATCTGAAGCCATATTTTTTCAGTCCAAAAAGAGGCAGCTAATTGGATGAGCTTGCAGTGGATGATAAAGAGGGTATTCCACCTACCTCTAAGTGAACTTAATCGGTAAGTATATATAATTATGATATATATATATATATATATATATATATATATTAATGAAGTTTAAAGAAGCCAATTAAGTTGAAGTTGAACCACTTGACCAGATGATTGCATAAGGGAGAGGCTAGCTAGGGTTTCAATTAGCGAAACAGTATTATGTGATTCTGTTAAAAGAAGTTAACTATTTCTTCCATTAATGTGAATCAAAAGCTAGCTTGGTGGTAAATTTCACTCACGACCCTTGACTTGTCAAAATTTCTAAAAAGGCCCCTCCCAGATACACCTTTGGAAGGAAGATCACACGTTAATTAATTGATCAGTCTAATTACTAAGGTTTGATCGAGTATATATGTTCAGAGTCGTCACAGTATATGAAGGCCGGCCTCTTAATCAAGATATATACGTCCCACAAATACACACACACACACACACATATATATATATATATATATATATATATATTAGCTAGCAAATTAAGTAATAAAAAAGTTCAATTCTAGCTAGGATAAGATATGCGCAGAAAAGCTAAATCTACAAAGATCTTATCCTCCGACATCCAAACATCCTATTCCTTAACCTTGTTACGTACTATATAGATATCCCAAGACAGACACATCATCATACATGACCCTCGATCGATCGATAGTTTGACGTACGAGAAGACCCTTTCAGTTCCTGCTACCAAGTATATATGTAGGTACGTGCAAGCAATATATGGGTAGTCACTAATGTTGTATTCTTCTTACAAGCGTCTCATGCATGGGTGCGCATCAAAAAGCCAACTTTCCAAGTCAATAATATCTTATGTTATGTGTGCATGCATGCTTTTTTCTATATTTGGTATATCGATTGATCAAAGGTATAGTAGTTGTATATATATATATATATGTGTGTGTGTGTATATATATATATATGATGAGGTGGTATTGCAAAGTAAAGTTAAACTAGTCCATCCATATATGTATATATACTTTATAAGCAAGTATGAAGAGTTAAGTTAATGCATGCATGCAATCACTCATATATATATATATATATATATATATATATATATATATATATATATATATATATATAGCCTTTAACTTCTTTTGCTTATTTTAATTAATCTTGACTTTCTTTGTCATGGATGTGTACGTACGTAAATGCTAAAAGAAGTGTCCATGTTTGTTGAATTCATGAAGAGGGAGGGGGGAGGGCCCCACTGAAGCCAAGAATTTGAAATTGCAGTAGCAAAAGAGGGAGTCAATTTAATTAGAGATGTAAATGAGCCGAGCTACTCACAAGTTATTTGAATTGGATCGTTAAAAGGTCGAAACGAGCCGAGTCTTAACGAGCTCGAGCTCGAGCCTAGGTTAAAGCTCATTTAATAAACGAGCCGAGCTCGAGCTCCAAAGAGGGGGCTCGCGAACTTAAACGAGCCTAAACGAGCTCCATATATAATATAATTTATATTTTTTGTTTTTTAATTTTTAATAATTGTATATATCATTTTAATAAAAATATCAAAATAATACCCGAGCCTAAACGAGCCGAGCCCGAGCTTCATAAATATTAAACGAGCCGAGCTCGAGCTCAACATCATAAGCTCTAAACGAGCCGAGCTTGAGCTCGAGCTTAAAAAGTCTTAAACGAGCCCGGCTCGATAAGTGTCTGGCTCAACTCGACTCGGCTCGTTTCCATCCCTAAATTTAATTATTGGATGGGGAGTACTTTCCAGTGGAAGATGATGGATGATCCTGTTGGCAATTGGCAAACGCACAAGATAAGCACATATACTCCAAGAATATGCATAGGCGTATAGCAATATCTATGTAAAGTCACTACACACACACACACACACACATATATATATATATATATATATATATATATATATATATATATATATATCTTAAAATTCAATCAATATAAAATCTTGACCCTTCATTTAATCTAAATTAATCTTATCCACTCAATCTTTAACTATTTTATTCTCTCCTAATTTACTTTAACTTTTTATTCAAAATATATTCTCTCATACTAACACAATTATCCACCACATCAATATAATTTTTAAAATCTTATTAACTCTTCTCTTTATTTCATCAATATAAATCTTTCTTCTTATTTTATTGTCTTTTAGAATTTATTTTTAAAAGTAATAAAATAGTTAGATATAATAAAAGAAAATTAAAAAAAAACGGACATGTTGTTGTAGAAAACTTTTTCGTGACATTCAATCGTGCGAATAACATATCATTACTTTCTTGAAAGCGACATATTGTAAACCAAAAACTATTTGCCGCCGCAACATTGCGCGGGTATGATGCTAATATATATAATATATATATATATATAGGGGAGGGTTCAAACGAGAACTGTTTTTCGTACGAGAACTGCGAGAACCAATCTTGGCCGTTCATTTTGGATAATGGAGTTCATGGATGAAGAGCGTGGGAGGATTGAGTGTGGTAGGGTGCATGTAAGGAATTCATGGGTGGGCAATCCAATAGAAGATGGGGGAATTGGACGGCTAAGATTGGTTCTCGTGGTTCTCGTACGAAAAACAATTTTCGTTTAAACTTTTACCTATATATATATATATATATAGGTAGAGATCAAGTAAAAAACATTTTATGGTAAAAAGGGTAAGAGGTAATAAAAAAAATCCTTTTTATTGATTAAAAACAGTTCTTCATCAATTTATTTTTGATGAATCTAACATATTCATCACTTTTTATAGAGCAAAAGAGATTTTTAAATGTAAATTTTGAAACCAAAATTTTGGAATAATTTGTTAATCAACAAAATATTTTCATCTAAAAAGTGATGAATATGTTGGATTCATCAAAAAGAAATCAATAAAGAACTAGTTTTAATCAATAAATATGATGAACTAACAATTATCAGTTGATGTATATACCAAAAAATAATCAAACAATCATCCCTCTTACACTTTTTACTTTGATTTCCTTTTTATTTGATCTCATCCCTATATATATATATATATATATCATGTTAGATTAGATTCTGGTCGACATATATAATTTAATAAATGTTTGAATATATATTGTACGGACATTTATATAAAAACTATTAATTATTGCTTTCCGAATATATATAAAGTGTTTATTAGTGTAAAATAAGTAATATTCTTGTTTGCTTTATTTATTAAATTAACAATTTGAATGAAAAAAGAGAATAAAATTATTGATTTAATGTTAAAATATAACTTATATGTTATGTTATACATTCTATATTAAACAATTAAAAAAATAAACAATATGATTATAATTTATCAATTTAAGTCTCTTCGGATTAAGCTCATTTAAATCAAATTCAAATGTCACTTAAAATGCATGTGTCTCAATTATTTTATTATTATTTTTACATGCATGCATTATAAAAAGTATGTCATTTATCCACGCTTTATAAAAAGCGTGTAAAAATTTTACGTGTTGTCACACTTATAAAATAGTTTAAAAATAAAAATTGTTAGAAGAAGAAAAAAAAAACTCAACATTTAGAGATGTGTGTATTTGATTTTAAAAGTCCATAGTTTTAAATGTGTGAATCAAGTAATAAATAGATAATTATAAAAGTTCACACTTAAAAATGTAAGCTTTTGTAACTCTAGAATTATTTTTAAAATTTTCACGCTTATAAATGTGAAAATTTAGATAATTATGTACACTAATAAATGTGACTTTTGACTCAAATTGTCATACTTTTAAATGTAAATATTTGGAAGAAAATAATAACACCCAATTTTTCCACGCTTAATCACAATTTTTTACACTTTTAAGTGTATTAATATCTATACTATATTATAAAACATTTAGTCCATTAAAATCTTTTAATTTTAACTAATTTGAAATTACTAATTTACCCCTTATTTAACCATATAAGGAAACTGTTATATAGAGTTAATTAGATTCTTAAATACCATTTTTATAACTAAATCTTCCATAATAAATAATATTTAAAAAAGTCAAGTCAATGCAAATTAATTTTCAACCTATATGATATTAAATACAACAAATTAAAAATTAAATAAAAAGAATCTTCACAAAAATAATAGTTTTAATATTTTATCATATAACACATATTTTAATTTAAGTATTAAAAAATACGTATAACTAGAACTTATAAACCTAATAACATGTAACCTAAATTTATAGACGTTTTCAGATTTTTTAAATGACTCGTGTAATCAAAACAAAAGGTTTAATTTATAATATATTTAATATTCTTTGTTGGGAAAAATAGGCTTACAAATATATCCTCTTTTGTTGACACAAAAATATATAACTTGTTTATATAATTGTATGTACTAACATTAACATATGTGCACATATACATATATATATATTCAATCAAATATATTCTCATATATGATCTACAAAATAAGCTTCATCAAATGACCAAGCTTCAATCGTCAAGATCCGAGTTCAAGTAGAAGCCGATGTTGAAGCCTCCTACAAATAAACGTTCAAAGTTTATGAGCTTACAAAATAAATAATTAAATGAGTTTAAGTTTTTATAAAATAATTTCTATAAAAACTTTTATAAAAATTGAGAAATTTTTTATAAAATCACAAGCTTGGTAGTCAAAGCAAATGAATTCCTATTTTGGCAAATACTAAACATAATCTTCTATTGAAATAAGCCAAAACCATATTTAGCAAAAGGAATCTCTCAAAGAGGTAAACTTCCAACATGCTTTGTGCATTTGGTTTCTAAACTACCATTTTTATGATTAAATTCAAATTTAAGAAGTATGACACTAACCCAACTTTTCTTAAGCTTCTTTTCAGTGCATTTTCATGGTAAAAATGGGTTGTGTGTGATTTTGGTAAAAGGCTAACGTCTATATTCACAAGTCTCAAAAAGTTCCAGCAGGCCGACGGTCGATGCCACGGTCGACCGTGGATCGACCGTGGACAGTCTGGACACTTTTTGAGCTTGCACCTTTTTTCTTATTTAAGGCAACTCAAGTCTTGATTTTTACCAACCTCTTGCAATCTGAAAAACACAGAACATATACAAAAACTTGTGAGCTCATATTCTTGATACAAATTCAACATCTCAAGATCAAGAATGAAGCAAGAGTGAAAGCCTTCAAAGTTCAAACACTACATTACCTTCTTGTATATTTGTAATTGTGTGAGGATCATCTCTAGCCTTAGAATTAGAGAGAAGTGAGGATCATCTCTAACCTTAGAATTAGAGAGAAGTGAGGATCATCTCTAGCCTTAGAATTAGAGAGAAGTGAGGATCATCTCTAGCCTTAGAATTAGAGAGAAGTTGTAAAAGGTTTATCTCTACCTTCAAAGAGAGAAGTTAGTGGAGCAACTCTTGGTGAGTGAGGCCAAGGAGTGGATGTAGAGCAAGGTTGTTAACCCTTGCTTGAACCACTATAAATCATTGTGTCCAAACTACTCCATTGGTGATATCTTTCTTCCTTAAACTCTTTAATTACTTGCAAACATTGTTAAAAACTTCAAAAAGTGGGCATTTAACCTATTCATCCCCCCTCTAGGTTCTAACATTCTTTTTGTTTCTCATTTTATTGTTTTTTAAAATTAATAAAAGAGTTATAAGGAAAAAAGAAATAAAAGAAATGGAAACATGAGAAAGAAAATAGATACATTGCGAACGAAAATTATTCGATGTCATTATAATGCATGATATAATAATCTTACGTTATTAAAAACGGACATGTTATCGAGTAGAAATTATTTCTTGCCGTTGCATTGCACGGGTACTATGCTAGTTGATAAAAAAAGTATGAATAATCAACATCTTTTTTATAGTGACGGGAGTGGTGCTCGGTATTGCATTTTTCTAAGCAAAAAGTGAAATTTTATGAATTAATAGATTAAGCTATTTCCTAATTAATCAAATTGAGTTAAAACCAAATACTAAATAATTAAGTTATTGTACAAATTCATGTATGTATGTACATTAACGTCCAGTTTGTTTTGCAGAATTCGAAAGAATGGAATTGATTTAAATTCCATCCAGCGTAACTATGGAATGAACTTTTTATTACTTGAGTGAATGTAAACATCTCAAAAAATGAGATTTCATTCAAAATCAAGTTTACCAAATGCAATAGGGTTTAGTTCCCGAAAATATATCCATAAACACAAGAAGCAATTAACACAAACAGATATTCTTTATTATCTACATCACTGATTCTTTATTAGATGAAGAATAAGGTAGAACAGGTTGAAGATCATATACATAAACACAAGAAGCAATTAACACAAACAGATATTCAAACCAAAAATCAGAAGTTTATAACAAGCTGAAAATCAAACCAAACATAAACATTTGAACTCATGAAGAACTTTGTTTGTGTTATTAATTACACCAAAATCGAATCACAAGAATGTATAAATCAGAAGATGAAACCTAGAAACCCAGATAATAAGAATGTATAAATCACAAGATTGTATGAATCAATTATCGTAAGAATGTATAAAATTGAATCATAAGAATGTATAAACCCGGATCTATTATAAACCCACATCTGAAACAAAAATGAATCATAAGAATGTATAAGCTCAGTTATTGTAATCTTTAAAACAAAATCAGAATTGAAATCCCAAACATTTAAAACCCTGAACTTACTTGTGGAACGAACAAGATGATTTGAATCATAGACAAGACGATTTTGAAACTTAGCTTCGTCTTCATTCCGGTTTTGGGTTTAGGGTTTTCAAAGAAGATGAATCGAAACCCTAACTGCGTCAATGGAAGCAAGCATCAAAACCCAGATCTGCGTCAATGGATGCTAGAATCAACGGAGAAGACGAATCGAAACCCTAACTTCATCGATGGAGAAGACGAATCGAAACCCTAACTTCATCGTCGGAGAAGACGGATCGAAACCCTAACTTCATCGACGGAGAACACGAATCGAAACCCTAACTGCATTTAAAATCGAAACCCCAAATCCCTTCGATTTTTTCACATCGGAGATGAAGCACCATCAGATTTCTTCATATTTGAACCCTTAAATGAACTCGATCCATAGGCGGTGGTGGGGTGAGGACATGAGGTAACCACCGATGTTCTTCCCCTTCTTTCTTCTTCTCACTATTTATTATTATTATTATTATTATTATTATTATTATTATTATACCTTTTATTTTCAGTTATTTTAAAACAAGAAAAATACATGTAGACATCCACGTGGACCACGTCAGGTGCCAGGTCATTAAAACTGGTGCCACATCACCATATGACCTACTATAACAGGTTCGATACATTAAATGGTAACTTTTGGGAGTCCAGTACATTAAATGGTAACTTTGAAAGTTCGATACATACAATAGCAAAAGGTGACAAGTTGGATACATTTTCGGGAACTAAACCCTTTTTTTAATATTATGTTTAATATAAGTTTTAGTATTTTAATCTTTATAACAATTGAAAAAGATTTCCATTAAAAAAAGAGGAACTCTGATAGAGCTATCCTAATTTTTTCATCCAAAACATAAATTAAGATTTAGAGTTAAGATAATCAATAAACTATTTTTTAAAGAATAAAAAAAATAAAATAAAAACTCTCCTAAAACTATTCTAAAAATTTAATCCAATTAAGGTGAAAAATAAGAATATTGAAAAATTTATTTACCGGAAAAACAAATATGATGATGATGATGATGATGATGATAATAATAAGATGCTAATTTATAATTAAATAGTTTTTAAAAGAGGGTGACCTGCTAGTAAGAGTTGTAACCTGCTATTAAAGGTTGTAGTACATTAAATGGTAGATTTTGAAACTTCAGTATATTAAATGGTAGTTTTCAAAGTTGGATACACACAATAACAAAAAGTGACAACTTCAATACACTTTTAGATACTAAACCCAATGCAATACAACACGAAATTAGATTTAAACTCCTTTCTGTTTATTCTAATTCTACGAAACAAACTGGACCTAAGCGATTATGCATTTTATCATTTACATCACTCACATAAAAGGTAGTTGCATGGTTTTGAAAAGCAGACAAGATTTCCCGGTTCAAGAAGTTGAATAGATGACGAAAGCCATAGCCTGTTGTAAGAAACCGGCCAAATCAATCTAAAACAAACAGGTTGAAAATCATTCAAACCTAGAAAACAGACTGTGTGAACCTTTTTGAACCATTTTTAATTCATAATTTCAGGCTAAAAATTAAATAAAAGAATTACATAATGCCCTGGCCGGTTAACCCTAAATCCAACGACCAAATATTGAAACTTTGAATCAATCAAAGTCAAATAAAACTTATGGAAGACAATGAACCACAAATTCACGATTGAAGTTGAAGAAGAAGGAAGACCGCGATTCCACAAACACCCGACACTTGACTAAGATAGAAGGTAGCATCGACGACTACCTCTACAATCCTTTCTGATGACGACCTGTTATCTCAACTGTGTCGTACAAACTTGGGTTTAAAACTTTGAATATGTGTTTAAATTTTAATTCATAATTTTTTAATAGAAATTTGGTATTAACCTTTTTGTGTTTCAATTTATGTTCAAATTTGTGTCTGTTATTCAAGTTTCATTCAATTTATATTTTAATTGATATATTTTTTTTCATTTTATACTCCTTGCTATTCTACCTCGATAATGAATGATGGGCCATGCCGTTCATGTTGCTTTTCGACTTTTTATATATTTCTTTAATAATTATTACGTAACAAGACAGGTGACCGAATTAATAAAGAAATCGGTTCGACCGCTTCAAATCACGGGTAGTGGTCAATATTTGTCCAAATTAAGATACAACTTTTTAATTAATATTTAATAATAACAATAATAGTAATGTACAAGTATTAGTAAGAATAACTAAGATTAAATTTGGCTAAACTTGTGACTACAACAACAACAAAATTGATTTGTTAAAAAGAGAGAAAATTACATAAATAGTCGCCAAAGCAATAATAAAGAAACACGGCGTGAGATTGATGGCCGTGGAGCCTGAAGCAAGACGCGCGTACAAATCTAACAACGCATCTAGTGACTCTTCACTCACATTGCTCGCTTTTGATTTGATACTTCCACTGAAAAACACATCACCATCCACATAAGTCAAACCAAATTCAACACAAACCTTTGACTATCAAACTTGTTTTTGTGGAAATTAAGAAAATAATTGTTACCTTCGTAGCGAGGGACAGAATATGACGGTGTAATCAGCCGCACCCGTGCATGTGAATGTACTTGTAGCGTCATCGTAGGCGTAGCTATACGACTTCGGACACGCTGTTTTAAACACCTCCGAGTACGCAGTCGGCCGACAAGCCGCCGGCGAATCAAACTCTCCCTTGCAACAATACTCAGGAGTACCAAACGTTTCGCATGCGCTCTTACACCCTCCGCCATCCGCCACCCTTAGCTCGGTCGGACACCGTCGGTTTAGATCATCGACGCAACCTGTAGTCGCACAATCACCCGACCCGCCATTCACCTCCACGATCATCTGGATATTATACCCGTCAACAAGGCTGACGTCGTAGAAATCCTGCGAACCTGATGCGGATCCGAGAGTAAACTCTGCTAAGGTGGCGGGAGGGGACGCTCCGGCTCCGTTGCATTCCATTTGTCCCGAACCACAGTCCCCTGTGCCACATGACCCGTGACCCAAACCGTCGAAGTTACATCGAGTTCTCCCCCAGAACCGGCCGGACCACCCTGCCGGAGCTTGTAATGAACGTGATTTACCCCGTGAGAGCTCAAATCCAGTGGTGTCAAGTGCAGGGGTGCCAAGAATCCCAGGCCATACTGTGTAATCACACCTGTTTGAAAACGTAAACGTAACCCCAAAAACTCCTGCAAGAATTCACAATGCATAAGGTACATATCAAATTCGATTCAACAAATTCTAATGATAAAATTGTCCAATTTAAAAACCTGATAGAGATCAAAAACCAAATTTCAAGTAGTGGGCGTCAATGATTTACCTTTGAGAGTGAAGAAGATGAGAAATCTAAGAAACAAATGGGAGTGAGGAGCCATAATAAGTACTGAAAAATGCGAGTGATAAACAGATACAAGAATGGGGATGAAATAGAATGAAGAGTGGGGAAGAAGAAAGGAAGAGATGCGATGATATTTATAGTGAGCGAGCAGTTGAGTTGCAGAGCGATGAGATCAGGTAGTTGGCATGGCTTGCGTGTATGCTGATACGATGCAGTGCGTTAATGATGTGGAAGGCCCTTTTTTCCCTTTCCTTTTCATCTTCATTTCTATTTGCACATACATTGTGAGAGTAAATTAAAAAAATGTACGTATTTATTAATTTTATATTTTATTTTCAATTAATTAATTAAATTATTTAATATTTATTTAGCAATAGAACGTGACAATTTTTAAAAGGGTCAAGTGGAGATTAAAAGATGAGCTAGAGGCAGATTTTTATAAAGATTTATTATTTACAAAGAGAATAGTTGGCTTATATGTCAATTTCAAAATCAATTGTAGAAGGAAACTTTCAGCAGAAGATGTTGGTATGCTAGAAAAAAGATTCGAAGATCATGAAGTCTGTTCTTGGATTAAAAAAGACAAGAAAGTAGGGGTGATAAACTGCACTTTGAGAAAGCGTATGACTTTGTCGAATGGGACTTTTTGTTCGATATGATGGGTCAAATGGGGTTCGGATAAAAGTGGATTGGGAGGATTAAGGCATGTTTATTTTCCGCTAGAGTTTCTATTTAAATTAATGGGTCTCCTTGTATGGAGTTCGGTATTGGGAGAGGGGTACGACAAGGGGATCCGCTCACATAGTTCCTGTTTTTAATCGCAACGGAAGATTTCAATCTTGTTTGTCAATAGGCGGTTGTAGTGGTATCTATTCCGGTTTAAGCGTGGAGAATAACGCTTAATTGGTTTCTCATCTTCAATATGCTGATAATACATTTTTCTTCTGCGAATAGAGTAGGGATAATATCACAAGTTTACTAAAGATTTTGCTCGTATGGTTTATGAGTGTGTAGCCGTGGATAACAAGGATGTTGACTTTATTGCTAAAAAGGTGGGGATAACTTCTTCATGTATTTGGAGTAGGGGTGTTAAAAAAAACCGAAAAATTGAGTAACTGAACTGACCCTTATGATCAGAAACCGAGAAAATCGATGCCCGAAAAACCTGATATAAAGGGTACCCGCTGAGTAGTGGGTCAGGTTCGATTTTCTACATTTACTACTCGCGGATACCCGTCCCATATATATTTAGTTTATTAAGAAAAATATATTTGAACTAATAAATTTATAATAAACAAAATACTAATGTTAAGAAAAACTCAATCTCATACAATGTTTACTTCATTCACCGGCACCGTTATTATTTTGTTATCCTCTTTCTTTGAAAATCTTTATGGAGCCATTACGCTATCATGTCGGCAATTCCAATAAGGAGTTATTCATAACTTATTGACAAGGGGCGACTTCAATCTTCTAAACTCTTAATTTTATTTTCTAGTATTTCTTTAGTGTCTATTGTTATAGTTTGTCACAAAATAACTTTTTTTTGTGTAAATCAAAACACATGACAAAATGCGGTAACTATGAACTGAACCGCTGGTACTCGCTCCTTTTCAGTTCTGTACGAGTACCCGCCCCGCACGTTTTAGTTTCAGGTAGTAAAACTAGGTACCCGCCCCGTATATGTGGTTTTCAAAATCCTCACTACCCGTCCCGTGAACACCCCTAATTTGGATTTGCTTGTTGGTTCAAACATGAGTAAAGCCATTCATTTGAAGGAAGTAATTGAAAAGTTCATGTCAAGGTGGTCAACTTGGAAAACGAAGACGATCTCATTTGGCGGTCGCCTAACCCTTATCAAATCAGTGCTTGGTAGTTTGACTCTTTATTACTTTTCCTTGTTTCGAGCTCCTGTGTGTGTGATTAAACAGTTGGAAAGTTTGAGATCGAATGTCTTTTGACGTGGGGGTTGGGGAATCTTTAGCTTGGGTAAGATGGGACAAGGTTTTCACGATACGGGATTTTTTTTTTGGGGGGGGGGGGAGGGGGGTTAGGGTTGGGAGTCTAAAAGCTCTTAATTGGGCTCTTGTGGATAAATGGTGGTGGAGGTTCCGAGTGGAAGGAGATAGTCTATGGGTGAAAGTCATTAAGAGTGTTTATAGGCAGGGTAACGTTACGAGGGAGTTAAGCAGTGGGGTGGTCGGAAGCGCCACGTGGATTTTTAGGCCATGTGCCAAGCAAAAAAATGGGCCCCTATAATCCTATATATAATAAAAAAAACTTACTTGTACTACTATATTTGTTATATCAAAACTACAACAAAAAAATGATAATAAAATAGTTTATCTTACATAGTTACATAAATCATGAAGTTTTTCTATCATTATTGGAAGCAAAGTTATGAATCCACTTTTCATAATCAATACGTTCCAAGATATCGTTCTCAGTAGTTATAATTGTCAATTCATTAAGTTTTTCTAGCATTATTTGAGAAACTTATATGTTTGGATGACATCGTTACTACAATAGTCAACAAGACTCTATATGCAATAATTGCATTAGGAAAACAAACAACTTCTTTAAGATATTTTAACACATCGTTAGGTTTGATAGTTCACTAGGTAAAAATGTGTCAAACAACTTCAACTCCATATAAAGTTTTTAACCTCAAAACTTGATATAATCAAATTAAATAAGTGGGATGTGTTGAGATGATGTTAGAAATCCATAGCACTTGGAATTTCATCAATTGGTTAAGGTTTGAAGAGGATTTGACTCACACTATTTTGTTTGTCTTCGTCGGAACTCAACCGAGAACAAAGTGAGGCCTAAGGGCCTCAATGCTTGATGTTAATTCAATTAAACTTGTAAAATACTCTTAATAGATGTTAGGAATCATCCCCAAATGGGACTTTGTGTTTTGGATATTCTGGGTTTGGAAGTCAAGAACATAGTGTTGATCGAATTCGGTACTGGACCAAAATTCTATAAGCGCCGACCAAATTTGGTGGATGACCGACTTCGGTCGTGGACTGAAATTTATTAAGTGATAAACGAATTTAACTAAGAGTTGACCAAATTCGGTGGATGACCGAATTCGATAGTGTTTCCCTAAATTTCTAAGTGTTGACCGAATTTTAGTGTCAACCGACTTTCATAGGTTGACTGAATTTCAAACTAGTGTCCATTGGCAATCACGATATAGTCTTAGGAATATATATATATATATTGTGGGGCTAGTACTCAGTATTAACTTAGTAGGACACATGTGTAGGTTCTGCGAATCAGGTAAGTTGTCACTAACTTTCTTCTTATGCCAAGACGACTGTTCATGGGTGATATGTAGCGTGATATGTGTTGTGAACTTGTGAGATATATATATATATATATATATATATATATATATATATATATATATATATATATATATATATATGTGCAACTTGGCGCTTGCCATTTATGCGCAGCTGAGCGCTAGTTATTTATGTGCAGCTGTCACTTACCTGACTGTGTGGCGATAATTAATATTTTTGTGATGTACTTGTTACATGAATATGTGCTATTTTGTATAATGTGCGAGTTATTGTGTTAGCTCACTAATCTTTATGTTTAACCGTGTGTAATTAATGTTTTTAGGATCGTCTCGAGCACACAAGGGCAAGCTCCGGTATGACAGTAGATTCTTCCCCGATTAGTTAACTTACTCTGATATTTTATATTAAAACAATGATTTTATATTTGTCCGTAAGTCCCGCGTATTTGGCAGGTAACGATTAAAATATGATTTTGAATACATACTAAATTTAAGTTTAAAGGACTAATGAAATTATTATTCTTCTATTATAATATTTTTTGGGGCGTTTCATGTAATTAAATGGTGGAGTTTGAAGTACATCTATTCAATTCAAAAGGCTGATGTTGTTAGTTTTAATGGGCTGAAAATGTGTTCAAAAGTGTAGAATGGCATTTCAATTTCATAATAAGTTTATATCTCATTTGTTTTATATGAGAGTTCCTTTTATTTTCATAGGGGACTTCTTAATAGAGAACCATTCAGCATTTCAAGGCTAGATTGGTTACATCGATGTACTAAAGATAATCCTTCTAAAGGAAAAATAATAGGGAATTGATTTGTACACAATAAGATTTTACCATACATAATAATTGTGACTTTTATACCCTTAGTATCCCACTATATTTTATTTCCATCCACATATTTAAGAGTATAATGGTGTAAACAATAACTAATTATTGTGTATGGTAAAAATCTGTTGTGTACAGATCATCTCCCAAAATAATAGCGTTAATAGATTTCATGCGAAAGAGGACATCAAAGTGATCAAACCATATATTGTTGTTTTTACTATATTGTCCTCTACAATTCTCTTGTTTATGGTCCGAATGACTGATGTTACTTTGTTCCTGCTCCAAACGTTTGAAGAATCAATTTCTTGTGTATGTGATTTGATGCTTCAAACGATCTCTTGTTTATGCGATTTCTTGGGTTCAACGATTTTCCCGGTGGTTCAAACGATAATGTTGCATGCTCGTTGATTTTTTGTTTCTACATTTCTAGGGTTCACTTATGTTATGCTCCAAAACGATTTAAAGGGTTCGATTTTGATGTTTGCTCCAAATCAACACCGTTCTTGATGTTTATGCTATAGATCGATTATGAATTGATGTCTAAAAATTGTTTCAGTTTATGTTTGGTTCGTTTATGTTTATGCTTTGACATTTACACTCTTGATTTCTAGACTCTTGCTGTTTGGATTTGGTTAAATGGTTATTCTTGTATTTAGTAAAGAAATTTAGCATACAAGACATGACTTCTTGAATTGACAAGGTCTTGGTTTTGTAAATCATTATAGACCATAACAGGCCCCATTGTGGGTGATCTTACAAATAAACTTTACAAATAAACTTTAAGAGTGAGTGAAACAGAGTAACTATGTCCGTGTGGTTAGCTCCGACCACAACACCACGTCATTGTGCCAACACCACCACTACTTTGTGGGTGTGAGACGTGATGATGATCGGAGAAGGGGGATATGTGGTAGGTTGTTTGATAGACGAGTTAAAGAAGTTAATGTGAGATTAAAGAAACGACTCGTCTGTTTAAAATTATATAAAGTTTTTATATATCAAATATCTTTTAAATGAGAATATCAACGACATATAAGTAAATAACAATATCTTTTCCCCATGCAAATATTTGTCTTCGTCAATGGAATATTCTGCTTATTTTGGTCATTTGACTAAACATTTCAATATCAAAAATATCCAACAAGCTACACGTATGCATGATGTGTATATATATGTTTAAGTGATATTTTCAGCCCCTTTTGTAATGGTGAATGGCCACTAAACCATCCCATCAATCACAACTTTCCATCTATCTATTTGTTTATTTTTATTTTTTACATGATTTTTCCAAATCAAATATTTCCTGATGCAACACCTTTGAAGTTGATGTACAAGTTTATAAAAAGTTCATTAATCTTGAATGTATCAAGTTTTTATACGAAAAAATCATCTACACTTTCAGACGTACGGACTTTGTTTTTCATTTCCTTACTATAAAGTCATGTTCATTTTTTATGTCGATCACATGTGATTACGTGTGTGTCGGATGTTATATAAAATGTAGAAAGATTCAAGTGTGAGAATTGTTTGTAATATCATTAATTACTTATTAATAGAGATATTTTGATAATTTGTATTTTTAACCAACCATAAATTATGTCTAAGAAACTGTCATTAATGAGTGACATAATATGAGGCTTGTTTCCTCAAAGTATATCCTTGATTAATAGGTCATTAATGACTCATTAATGAGCCCTTATAATTATTAGTCATTGATTTATTTTAATCGGTGCCAATATTTGTTCTCATACGAAAAACAGTTCCCGTGTAAACCTCTCTTATCCACATATATCATTTAATATATTTTAATACAAATATTTAAAAAATATTAAACTATACATATGAATGTGTATAGTATGTTGTATTTGTAAGGTAGGAAAATTTTAACCTTTTTTTAACAGGTAAACACAAACATTTTCCAAACTTAAATATAATTCTACATAATTTATTTATTCACTATAAGACTTGAACTCATAACTTTTTAAAACATCGTCACATACCACCGGACTATCCCTTATTTCAATATATTTCGAAATTTTGGAACAAACAAAATGCATTTAAAGAATTTTTTTTAAATTTACTTTTGGTTAAAAATTGATTCTCTTGCATTTCACAAAAAGAAAAAAGATTCTTTTAAATAATATTTTTAAAAGAATGTTAAATATAGTTCATATTTAATTCATAGTCTTAAGTGACTAATTTTATCCTTTGGATCAATGACATCAATGGTTCAGATTGTATTTTAAAAAAATTAGGCGGAGTGACATTTTCGTAATTTTTCGTAATTCACATGTGATGTTTTTAAAAATCACATGTGATTATATACTGAATCACCTATGATTAAATATTAAAACTTTAGGACTATGTTTTTGACATGGATTTTATTGAACACAACTCAATATTTTTATTATTTTTAAATAGCTTATCTAAAACATTTTTGTTCTTTGATGCCAAAAAAAATTAATTAATAAATATTCATTTTTTATGATTTCAAATTTAAAACATTCAATCATTAATTCTATAAGTTCAAATATAATAGAGTAACAAAAAAGAATATAAATCACTCATATTAAATATAAATTCTAAAAAATTAAAGATGAAAAAGGATCTGTATGGAGAAACCAAAAGAGGATATTAGTATAAGTTAGCAAGATAAGGTGTTTTTTGACTTTCACTTTCTTCTTTCTAGCATCTTTTTCCTCCTTATCATCACTTGTGATGCAAATTGCAATCCTTTTCTTTTCTATTCAATCACTTGATCTTTTCTTACTTAAACCGATCAAGTTATGTTCTCGTTAGTAAGTTATAATCTACAGAGCTCGGACTCGAGTGTGTAACTGAAGGAGAGTGAAACCACCACTTGTAGGATGAGAAGATACTACACCAGCACATAAGGGTGGAGAGTGGAATCACTAATCAGGTCATGAATCATTATTGTATATTAACAATTTTAAAACCCTTGTTAATTTCTATTTCTTTCTTTATCAAAGCAATTAATTTTTAATCATACCAAAAGAAAGATACTAATTATTATAACATGTTACAAATAAATTTTAACCCACTTTTTCAATGATTTTATTTTGTACCTCTTCTAGAGGTTGTTGGGCCACCCAGTATAGCCCTCCTTAATGCCGTTTATTGCAAGCCTTAATTCTTAAATTAACGAGTGCAAGCTTTAATTTGTTTCGTAGAATTCAAACAAATTAAATAAAATTAAATTGAAATTAAATTCTGTGTTGTATTGCGTCTGGTAAATTTGTTTTTTAATGAAATCTCATTTATTAGAATGTTTACATTCCCTTAAGTAATGGAAAGTCCATTCTATAGGTGAGCTGACTGAAATTTAAATCAATTCAATTCCTTTTAAATTGGTGAATTAGTGTTTTAACATCAATAAACATTAAAAAAAATTAAGAAAATAAATAAGAAAACGGTTGTGGATAATTTTATATAAACCATAATAATTGAAAATATAATTCATTCAATTAGTCTAAAAAATAATTATACATGATGGTGATGTACAAAAACACCTATCATTTTCATGAGGCGTTGTCGTATGTGACATTTATATAACTTCGTGGATTGGTCGTCCGTTATTCTCACGTAAAGTAGTTATAATAATATTCTCTCCATTTTTATAATTTTAATGGTGGTTGGTTCTAAGCCAAATAGTCAGATTCTGTTTTGCTCATCATCAATGGAAGCTTTCTGGTGCACCTGATTGTTATGTGATTTTCTATTCATATTAAATTATATATTTATTTATTCTTTTGATTTCCGATCTCCGACTCGATTTGACCGGGGAATCCCTTAGCTAACCGGGGATGGGGATTTTCTGAACTTAGAAATAGAGATGGGATACCCCTTGGTTCCGACTTCCGAGAAACAGTACCCAACCCCAAACCTACAATATAGATGTATGTATCTGTATACATAATTTTTTGAAATCAAATTTCTCATATGAATATACATTTGTATCAAAATTAAATTTCTTACATTAATATGCATATCAATAAGATTGTTTTTTGTTTGAGTATACATGATCGTTTCACGATTTATTAAACATAGAGAACGTAAAAAAACGAATAGGATAAAATGACTATCGTAAGTGTCTTTTACGGACATATATACTAGAGAAATCACCTCTTTGATTGATAACATTAAGTATTTTTTTTAGATCGAATTAGTAAATATATTATGTCTTTAATCTTAAAACATTATTTATCTCATTAAACTGTAAAAATACTTGATTGATTTTTTTATGTGGAACAATTAGAAGGATTAAATTGGATTTGTAATTTATAGTTTTGTATGAAAATTCTCATGTATATTTATTTAGAAAAATCGAATTTGTGGCCGAAAAAAATCTTCGGTTCCTCGCGGGGATCCCCAATACCTGACGCGGATGAAGATGCAAGTCAATTCCCCGACAGGAATGAGGATTAGGCATGAAGAGAGAGTATCCTCAATACCCGTGACCCCATTCTCATCTCTATTTCTATAAACACAATTTATTTTAGTAAATAAATAGTGATAAGAAAGAGAGTTATCACACACACTGCTTCTCACTGGACTATATATTACGTCAATATTACACTTCTATCACAGAGCATATTGTGTGGTGGGCCAAACTGAATTCTAAAACTCATTCGTCCCTCCCATCTCTCTTGATATGTTGCATCATGTCATCGTCCCTTTCCATCACTCTTGCAACACTCTAAACCAACACTCATTCCTTCCAACCCATCTCTATTTAGAAAAACCTTAAAAGACAATAGAGACAGAGAGAGAAATAGAAGAGAGAGAGAAGAGAGAGAGGAGAGCACGGGTTTCCTAGTTAGTAAAGGGCCCTCGCTCTCGTGGTTTTTCTTTTATGAAAAAAGAAAGGCATGTATCCCGCTGGCCACCAGAGGGAAGGGTGCGGCCAGCCTCACAAGTCACAACCCACACCAGCCTCCCTCGCATGATCAACAACACGCCATGATGGTGTGTCAAACTACCCGCACAACACTATTCTGAACTCACCGTACGAGCTCACCACCCAGCATTTTCACACACTTCATTTGAAAAGGGAGCGATTTCAAAATCTTAATTTTACATTTCAACAAATATTCGTCTACTTGTATGAAATCTTTGGTGTAATCTGACCACTTCGTCATTCACTTGAAGATTATTACAATAAGTAGGTAAATAAGAAATGAAATCTTGAATATGATTTCCAACTTTCATAACAAATACATGTGACAATAAATAATAGTGTATATACTGTACATGAGAACAAGCACGTATGTTTTGGCAGGTAACCTTAAACCGAAAAAGAAAGAAGCTTTAGCATATGACTAAACTAGTGAAAACCTCTTGATCCTCTTGATTGATAGAGCTCCAACCTACCTTTGGATTCCTGTAAAAGTTTCTCCACATTTTCATCTTGATTCAAATGAGACTGTTTGGATGCCCATTCAAGAACGTTAAGCACCTCAGCCTGTGCAAGGTCCTCACTATCAGGAAGGGAATTGAATTCCTCTTATGTTGGTTACAAAGTTCCCAATACTTTCATGAAAATTATAATTTCGTTTGTAGGATAGACTTTGAATCATACCCGCTTCTCAGACCAGCCCCGAGATTTCATAAACCCTGTGAAATTTACCTAGTAAAAATTGGCCCTAAAACTTATAAAATTTTAATACAATAAAACTCTTGGATTTTGATAAAACTCCTTTAAAAAAGGGACTTATAAAATTTTTGAATATTAAAACATATTTGCTTCTATATGAAAGGTAAAAAACTAAAACTTATACAACATTTACGAACCTCAAACACAAATTCAGAATCAGAAGATAGATCGATAGAAATCTCTTGAGTACTCGGCCAATCATAGCTATATATAGAGTTTTGTAAAATAAAAATTACTTTGGAAACTAGAATCAACGAAAAATACAGAGAACACAATCAGAGATTTGGATTCATGAACCTCAAACACAAATAGATTCATGATTTTAAGATTGGAAGAACCTCACACACAATCAGTATTTCAGGGATGTAAATGCATCGGGCAGACAGAAACGCGAAACCTCAAAAAAAGAGAATGATTTGACTTGCAACTTCCATTATGCGTATGATAACAGATATTGTAATTGACTCCTAGAGAAATGGAATCCACTTTATCTTCCTATCCGTACACTGTAGAGATGGGAAATTAAACGGAATCGTCTTTCACACTTGCCGGGATATGTTCTATATCCGAAATTTCAAATTTTCATACTCTAAACTTATTAACCTGGTTAGTCAATAATACTTATTACATATGTATGAAAATTATGACCCCTAATAGAAGAGGGCCCCTGTCAGGATCGCAACCAGGGAACCGACCAAAGATATTGTCCGCTTTGGGTTGCCCCTCACGGCTTTAAAACGCGTCACTTGGTAAGAGTAAGATTCCCTCTCCTTATAAGGAGGAAGCTAGAATCCCCCTTGCCTCACCGATGTGGGATACTCCTGCATTGCTACAGGAGCGGTGGGTTCAAGAGTCGCGAATTTACCCGGCTCGAGGAAACGATGAGCCCCATAAACCCAACAGTCCCGTTCATAGGCACTTCTTGCACATTGACATAGCTATTTGTGTATCAACAAAATGATACATGTCAAACTATGGATGCAAGCAATCAAATTACTATGTAATTAAAGTAAAATATCATGTAAAATATTGAGTTTGGATGTATGACAACAAGTATATTTAATTTGGCTGTAAAGGATAGCTAGGTTGAAAGCGTTTAACAGGTTTATTGAGCCACAACCGATTTACAAACAATTAGACATTTGGTTCAAACTAATATACAATTAATTGTTTGTGCCATGCAGTTTGTACGGTCCGGTCTACAGCCAGTTGATGATCTGAAGCGTGCACAGTGCAATGAATTAAAAATATAAGTTGTGATAATTAGACCTTCGAATAATATGTAAAAAATCCGACCAACACCACTAAATTAGTCTTTAGTCCATGAGCAACTATTTGAAAAACTAGCCTACTATCAAAACCGGTTTAGTCTTTAGTCCAATAATGCAAAACAATCTGTCATCTAGCATTCTAGCTAGTCCAATCTGGTCTAAGGCCGGCCGGTCAGTACTCTGGTCAATAGACAATGCATAGTCGTTATCATATATATATATAATTAGTCTTGTTCGTTTTTGCAATTGTATATGTGTAAAAGAAGAGAATATAATTAAGCGGTCGATCATAGTACTAATTATGCGCATTTACATAGATTTTTGTAGTGCAAAAGATTATAAAGATACATTCTAGACATAGAAAGGTTGGTGAAATTAAATCTAATATAAAATGAAATTCTAGCTTTAATAACTATTTTACATTGGATATATTATGCTACAATAAGAAATGATACATACAACCAAACATTTTGCATATATTTACACATCACATCATTTTTACATCAATTAAACAAAGAAATTAACACGAAAGATACTAATATATGTAAACGGTTTACACTAATAATTAAGCAATCAAATGATCAATTAAGATACCCAATTTCACAACGACATCAAACGATTCTAACCACAGCCTTCATCGCCATCACGACAACAACAAATGAATCTAACGATAGCATTCACCGCTCTTGATAGCATGTTACCACGATATGGAACGTTTCTATTTCCGTCGGCCATAATATTTTATTCTTCGTTTATCCAATATATATATGAGAAAATTGGATATATTTGTTTTCCTCTAACCAACATACATATAAAAAACTTGATATATGGTATTGTATATATAGTAGTGGGTGAATATAATTTCTTAGAAAGAATAGAGATCACACATCATCTGCTAGGGTTGAGGTAGAAAATTACTTCACCATTTCCTGATATATATGATTCTACCTTTTTGTAATGCAATAAGCACGTACACACCTGGTATTAACTTGTATCATCTGTGCATCTTAATTAATGACCTCCATCACAATGGACAATGTACGGCAGCTTCCATTCGTTTTTCTTGAAATTTCTGTACAATACAAGGGTTGAAAACTGAAAAGAGGAAGAACGTACGTTAAAATTAACAGTTCATTTCAAGTCCTCTTTGCTTCTTCATTCTATTTCATATATATCATGTTCACCATTCATGTTATATTGGTTACAAAGTTCAAATTACTTTCCTGAAAATTGTAATTACTTTTGTAGGGAAGACTTTGAGCTATGGGTATAAACAGTTTGAGTGATGGAAGACCTGCCACATAATAAAAGAAATAAGATTAATTAAAATTTAGGTTGTACGTTCTTTGGGATTTTTCGGATTTCCGTCTATTTGAGTTATTTTTAAAAGGTTTTTGATTTTTAAATAAATAAACCAACAATAGCAATAGCCAAGAAAAGTTAGCCCAATTCTTTTTTATGTCCAGAAGAAGTATTTGAACAAATAACGGATATTTAAATATGATTTATTGTGTTTATAGTTATTTTTTAGCAATTGCATCAAGTTATTGTAGCATAAAAGAATCGCTTTTGGCACACTAAAATTTGGTTGGTAGCACCGTTTATTAAATCCTCAAAATTTTCCATACTATTTGCTTGTTTGAATGGTGGCCCGTGCCATGTTTCTTTTGAGTAATAGGGCTTTTGGCACTAATGGCTTACATCACCGTGGTAGACGAATTGGTTTAGAGGCTAAGTGTATTGCTTAGAAAGATAATATACAGTGGTATAACTTGAGGCTCATAAGAGACACTTCCGCTAACTACTGCTAACTAAACCCTAAACCCTAACTAGCAGTCACACGGATTTTTTATTCACCAATTTTTTATTCGTAAATCTGAACAAGTACGATGAGTGAGGTATAAGGTGAATAGCAAGGTTCTTCTCTTGCTTAGAATCGTTTAGGCAACCAACTCCCAAATTCCTGCTTAGATAAGCAAACACGTTAAAGACTTATAAGAAAAAAAAATCCTTGTAAACTACTCTAAAGACAATGAAGGCCATTAAGAACAAGTGTGTGTTTTAGGGGTGTGATTCGGTTATTTTTACGGTTATCGGTTAATTCGGCCGGGTAATTCAATTATTTTAATAAAAGGATATTAACAGGTAACTGCACAATATTCAGGTGTCATGGGTAGATTCGGAAAGACGGAAATAGAAAACCTCAAAAATTGAGAATGATTTGACTTGCAACTTCCATTATAAGTATGATAACATATATCGTGATAGACTCCTCGAGATGGGAAACAAAACCTTCTTTCACGCTTGCCGAGATAAGTTGAAAGTCCTAATTTTTAATTTTCATACTCTAAACTTATTAACCTAAAAGATATTTAGGTTGGCCTATAACACTTATTACACACACACACACACATATATATATATATATATATATATATATATATATATATATATATATATATATATATATATATATATATATATATATATGGGCCTCTAGAAGAGGGGCCATGTTCATGTACACTTCTTGCACATTGACATAGCTATTTGTGTATCAACAAAATAATACATGTTAAACTATATATGCAAGCAATCAAATCACTACAACTATGAATAATACATTTCAAATATCACATTCTTTGTTTGATATTTCAAACATGAACCAACGATATTTCAAATATTTTAAATTGTCTCCCTTAAGAAATTCTCTAGCTTTCATAAGTATTTCAATTTTAAGAATTTGAGCAAAATTATTATATCAATCTATTTACCTTTTATTCCTCTTTCAATCAAGATCACTTTACCCATATTTTTAAAATTTTTATTTTGAAAATGCAAACCACATGAAATTGACATTTTCATTTGCAAATTGTTATAATTTTCATTTAGAAACATGTGTATTTATATCATTTTCGCGGCTTGAATGAGTCTAATGTTATCATTTTCATGTGGAAACTTGTGTATTTATATCATTTTTGGCTAGAAGAAGTTTAAATCATTTTCGGTTGGACGTCACTCTAGGGAAAAAAAAGGAAAGAACGTGATTTTAGGGGTGGAAAATTTCCATAATAGCCTTTCTATAATTAAATCTAATAATTGTTTAATCAATTATATTAATGTCATTATTAGATCTTGACCATTGATTTAATAATCTAATGATTTAGAATTGGACTTTAGGGACTATGGTTAAACATAAGGACTATGTTGATCCAATTTATATATATATATATATATATATATATATATATATATATATATATATATATATATATATAAGGAAAGGTTCAAATGAAAACTATTCTTCATACGAGAACCAATTTTAGTCTTTAATTAAAAGAAATCAATGACTAATAATTATAGCGGCTTATGATTGACTCATTAATGACGTATTAATATGGGGTATTTTGAACAAATCAAGTCTCACACATTAATGATAGTTCACCCGCACACTATATAAACGACCAAAATACCTCTGTTAATGAGTCACTAATAATGTTTTTTTGGAACGGCAAAGAAATTTCATTTATACTAGCAAGATGCTAGAAAAAAAAATACAAAATAGAGATTAAAAACAAAAATAGGGGAATTGCACCAATTAGTCCATCGGTTCTTAAAGTTACAAGATAGACATGTAGCTTTATACCAATAGAATTAGTAGGCCTGACTTTAACAACTCACCATGCTCCTTTGTTGCTAAGTCCTTGTGAGAACACCTTCCTATTTCTAAGTTTCCACATGAGCCATAGAAACACATAAATTATCCCCATAAATCCTTTGAGTTTATCGCCTTTAAGTTAAATATTTTTTCCCCACTCAAACAAATGAGATAAACTATGAATATTGGAATGGTCCACACCTTACAATGAAGCAACACCTTGTAATGCCTGTTTATCCACCTTACATTGAACAAACAAGTGATCTTCATTTTCATCAAACTCATCACAAAGAGGTCAAGAATGGGATAACAAAATTACTCCCCTTTTTAGTGAATTTAACTTAGTAGCCACACGTCGATATAAAATTCTCCAAGATAAAATATTCACCAATGATGGGACCTATTTATTCCAAATGAAAGGACCACAATCACCTCTCTTCAGTTGAAAGAGATTATAAGCTTCTCTAATCGATGAAACGGATAACAACTCATTGTGTTCCAAAGCCCATTTGACTCGAATCGTTTGAAGATCTTGGATGTCGTTGTTGTGAAATTCGAACCAGCTATCAAGTGGGATATTCACCTTATCATACTCCTTGAAAACTTTAAGTATGTTTCTCCACACACTAGAGACATTCCTAGTCGGGTTTATATTGTCCATCCCTGCATTGACTCCATGTATTGATTGTATCACCCTTTTATAAAGTGTATCCGTTTTGGTTTTAAATCTCCAACACCATTTAGTAAGTAATGCTAAATTGAGTGCCTTAAGACTCCCCACCCCGAGACCGCCATGTTTCAAGTCATTAAGCACCAACTCCTCGAAATCCAAGATAATTTTTACACCCCTCTTTGGAACCTCAAAAGAAGGTTACAAACCATTCTCGTACGAAAAATAGTTCTCATTATATATATATACACATATATATAATTAGTCTTGTTCGTTTTTACAATTGTATATGTGTAAAAGAAGAGAATTTAGTTAACATATCTATCAATTTGCAAAGTGGGAGAGGTTTTTATTGCGAGATTTATAGGGCTATAATTGTCTTTTCACCAAATTATCATCATTTCTTCTCATAGCTAACGTCTCAAGATAAATTGGTCATTGGAGATTTTTGGGAATATTTTCCATACAAACTTTTAGGGATGAGCATGCGTATCAGTAATACCCAACCATACCGGTATCGAATTAGAGTTTTCGTTCCGGTGCTCGGTACATGTAATATTGCTAAATCAGTACTCGGGACTCGGTATTCGGGACTAGTACCGAACCAACTAGGTAAATAAACAATTGAAAGCTATATGATGTTGAAATTGGGAAAAAGCTTGAACATCTTTCATGTAACGTGTGGCTTCCATCACCATGGTAGACGAGTTGGTTTAGGGGCTAAGTGTATTGCTTAGAAAGATAATATATAGTGGTATAACTTGGGCCTCATAAGAGACACTCCCGCTAACTAGTCTTAACTTGACCATTTCGAACATGATTTAAGAGAAGAAGTAAACAATAAAGGCAAGAAGGATATGGAAGAAAGTGGATTATTGTAGCAATCACACGGAGGACACCAATTTTTCGATCGTAAATTTGAACAAGTACAATGAATGAGGTATAAGGTAAATAGCAGGGTTTTCTCCGGCTCAGAAACCAACTCTCAAATTCCTACTTAGATACGCAAAAACGTCAAGGGCTTATATGACGGTAAAGGCAAACAGATGTGTGTTTAGTATGTAGACGGGAAGTTAGAGGTTCATACTTAAGTATGAGTTGAAGATGAATGTCGGTACTTATAAGTGATAATTGCCCATGAGTAGAGATTATAACGTCCGAGCATGGGAACAACCGTCCAAATCATCATGGGGAGAAAAGAGGGTTGTTTTTTATGTGCTGTAGTGTCAACCCATATCTCCTTTCTAAAGGGACATTGAGCCACTCTAATGTCAAACAATATAAGGGTGTCACATGTACTGCATCTAATGTCATTTTTAATTGTTTTAGTTTTCCAGTTAATTCCCCTCAAGTGCATGAGGGCTTTTTTGTCTTTTTAACCTTTTTTTTAATTCTTGGTTGATATTAAATATACTGAATAATATTCAATCTTTTTTTAAAAATAAGAGTTCATTTTTAATTTGGTTCTTTAACTATCTTATTTCTTCCAATTTGGTTCTTTAACTTTAAAAGTGAACAAGATGAGCCTTAAAAATTCACTTTTCGGTCAAAATGGTCCTTTCATTAGTTGACTGTTAGTCAACTCTGTTAAATCAGGGGTAAAAATGACAATTTTACCCTTATTTTTATTTATTCATGAAAGCTAAATTATTAATATTTATTATGTCACATGCCACCCATTTTCACTTTCATCTTGTTCTAAAAATACATACTCTCTCTAGGCAACATTGACCACCACCGCCGCCGCCCCCATCCTATCGCAGGAAACAACCACCACCATGGTGATATCCACTTCTCTCTCTCATCTCTCTATGTTTCTCTCATCTCTTTGTTTCTCTCTCCGGACAACAACTCATCTCTCTTTCCGGTCTAGTCGCCGCCACCGCCAACCACCATCAGACACACGACCATAACAATGCTGTTTCTTAAATCCACCATTCATAGACATGTATAACACACACCAACAAATCTGTCAAAAGGAAAAGAAGAAGAATCATAAATTTCAAGTCTAAAGCAAAAGAAGAATGGTGTTTCAGTTCTAAAGGAAAAGAAGAGTTAATTGAAACGGAAAGTTTCCTTTTTTACTCTATTCAAACAGATTTAGGTTTTTTACATGATTTAGGAATAGGGTTTTCATACGACTTGGGGGTTTTGTTGTAGAAAGTCGTCGATGGTGGTTTTTACATGAAAATGAGTGAGTGTGAAGATGTTGAAATACTAGAAATTTGAAAATGTAGTTATAACTCTTTTTAACTAACGATTATGTGATTTATGTCGTACAGCACTAAAGGATTATTGTACACCATCAAGAACTTGCTTCTAGAATGAAACCTTGATTAGAATACATAACACTAAAATGAAGATGGGCTGTGTGTGTGAAGAAGTGTGTAAATTTTAAAGGAGAAATGGGCTATGACTAGAAATACTAGAATACACAAATCACATAATCGTTAGCTAATTGTTTTCGGTGGTGGTTTTACACGATTTTGAGTTTTTGTTGCACAAAGTCGTCGGTGATGGCAGGACGATGGTGGTTGCGGTTGCAGGGGCTGTTCAAAGGGTGGTGGGTCGGTGGTTATCGAGAGGGTGTAGGGAGGGTGATAGATGAGTGAGAGAATGAGAGAGGAGAGTGAGTGTGTGTGTGTGGAGAGAGAGTGAAGAGAATATATATTTTTATATATTTAAAAATAAGAGTTAATTGAAATTAACTCTAACAATAATTAAATATTATTTTAATTAATAAAAAATAGTAAAAATGGTAAAAGGGCCAAAGTACCACTGAGTTAACAGAGTTGACTAACATTCAACTAATGAAAGGTTCATTTTGACCGAAAAGTGGATGTTTAAGGCTCATATTGGTCACTTTTGAAGTTAAAGTATCAAATTAGAAAAATTGTGATAGTTAAAGGGCGAATTTGACAATTAACTCTAAAAATAAAAAAAATAAAAATATATATCCCCTATTGTCTCTCTATGCTCTTTATAGTCTATCTCCCCTATACATTTTCAAACTCTCATTTATAAAAACCATGCACGACATAAAGCCATCGCCCCCCTCCGTCGTTGCCATCACCCCCCCTCTCCACCATTACCTTCGTCGGATGTCACTAAGTCTCCGACGATGTCTCTTTTTTAAAATCCCATATCCTTCTCTCACATCAGTTGTAGATGGTTAGAGCATCAATCTGGGTTGTTGTGCCGCCATGCAAGAACGAAGAATAAGAGGGAGATCTCCCTCGATCCATCGGAACCCACCATCCCGCCAGAGACATCCACGATAACCTTCACCCCAAAGACATCCACCATCACCTTCCCGCCCGAGACAATCATAGTACTCATTATGTGCATTTGCATAGTGCAACAGATTATAAAGATACATTGTAGACATAGAAAGGTTAAGAAATGAAACATACAAAAAAACATTTGTCATATATTTATACATAACATCATTATTACATCAATTGAACAAAGAAATTGACATGAAATTAAGAACGTAGTATATATAAACAGTTTACACTTATAAGCAAACAAAGGATTCTAACCACAACCTTCATCGCCATCACGAGAACAACAAATGAATCTAACGAAAAACAATAAAAAGAGAAACAAAAAGAATATTAAATCCGGTTAATTTTCATTTTTTTATTTCTCTTTTCTTTATAACTCTTTTATTAATTTTAAAATAAAATTTTAAAAACAATAAAAAGAGAAACAAAAAGAATATTAAATATACTATAAATTAAAACTTTTGTTTTGATTACACGAGTCATTTAAAAAACCCGAAAATGTTTATAAATTTATGTTACATGTTATTAGGTTTATAAGTTTTAATTATACGTATTTTCTAATACTTAAATTAAAATATGTCTTATATGATAAAATATTTAAACTATTATTTTTTTGAAGATCCTTTTTATTTTATTTATAATTTGTATTTAATATTATATAGGTTGAAAATTAATTTGTATGGACCAGGGACGGACCCAGGATTTGAGATGAGTGGTAGCACCGGACCTAAGATTTAAAATGAGTGGTAGCACCGCCTCTAAAAAATCGGAATTTACACTACGAAAAATCGAAATTTACACTACGTACGTAAAATTGAGTGGTGTCCCGTGCCCCCACACCCCTACCTAGGTCCGCCCCTGGTATGGACATGACTTTTTTAAACATTATTTATTATGGAAGATTTAGTTATAAAAATGGTAATTAAGAATTTTAAGTAACTCCATATAATGATTTTCTTATTGGTTTAAGTAACTCCACACTAGAGACATTCCTAGTCGGGTTTATATTGTCCATCCCTGCATTGACTCCATGTATTGATTGTATCACCCTTTTCTAAAGTGTATTCGTTTTGGTTTTAAATCTCCAACACCATTTAGTAAGTAATGCTAAATTGAGTGCCTTAAGACTCCCCACCCCGAGACCGCCATGTTTCAAGTCATTAAGCACCAACTCGTCGAAATCCAAGATAATTTTTACACCCCTCTTTGGAACCTCAAAAGAAGCTTACAAACGGTTCTCGTACGAAAAACATATTTCATTATATATATACATATATATATATATAATTAGTCTTGTTCGTTTTTACAATTGTATATGTGTAAAAGAAGAGAATTTAATTAACATATCTATCAATTTGCTAAGTGGGAGAGGTTTTTATTGCGAGATTTATAGGGCTATAATTGTCTTTTCACCAAATTATCATCATTTCTTCTCATAGCTAACGTCTCACGATAAATTGGTCATTCGAGATTTTTGGGAATATTTTCCATACAACTTTTAGGCTGCGTTACGAGGAGAAAAATTTTCTGTTTTTCGTTTTCTATTTTTCTGTAAAAATGGTGGAGTTTTCATTTTTTGAAATAAATAGAAAACGTGTTTAGATGAAGGGGTGGAGTTTTCCTTTTTCAGAAAAATATGAAAAACATGTTTGATTAAAGTGTTTTGTCTGAAAAGTTGTTTGAAAAAGTATGAAAGTATGGAAAAATAAAATGTGAAAAAGTGGGGGGTTTTGTGAAAAAAAATGTGCAAGTGAACATGTTTTCTGATTTTCAATTTTCTTAGAAAAATTTTCTGGATTTTCTTGAAAGTGAACGCAGCCTTAGGGGTGAGCATGCGTACCAGAAATACCAAACCATACCGGCACCGTACCGGTACCGAATTAGAGTTTTCGTTCCGGTGCTCTGTACTTGAAATATTGCTAAATCAGTACTCGGGACTCGGTATTCAGGACTAGTACCGGACCAACCAGGTAAATCAACTAGTGAAAGCTATATGTTTAAAGATCGATCGTTTCTAACTTTTGATCTTCAATGGCAATCCTTGCTCACTATCTTGTTTCTAACTTCTAATATGTGACCTTCGATCAGTAACAAAAGAGACCGTAAATGTGATCAAATAAAGTAAAAAGGGAGGGCGAAAATGTTGATCTCAGAAGTGAGAGTCACAAACAGAAAGAAGAGAATGGATTGAGACTCTCAAGAAACGATTCATTTCCAACCATCGGGACTCTCATGCTCAGTTCTCGAGTTTTTTAAGGAAGGAAAATGGAGGGAAAGAAAGGAAAAGGAAAAAATCATTGCATTTGTGTTCTTGAATTGGAAAAAAGGAATGAAATGGAGGGGGACCTCTTTTCTTCCCAATCATCCCATATTTGGGATGATAAGTTGTTAGTCAAATAGTCCCTTCTTCCCTCCTCCCTTTCCCTCCTTAAAAAAAACTTGCGAAAATGCAAACTTGATAGTTTCCTTCCTTCCACCTCCTATTCCTTCCAAAAATAACTCGAGAAGACGGCGTCAATAAACGATTCATTTCCAACAGACATGTTTTGAAATTTGGTTTCATCTGGTAATCAAGGGATGCAAGAGCCAAGAGGCGGAGAGAAGAGTGGCCGGTAGTTAGGCCTACTTTTTAAATATTTCATAGGCTCTTTCTATTATTTTACTAGTTGGACCTGATATATACATAGTAAGACATTTTAAAATTTTTAGCCCCGAGTCAATCATATTAGTAATTATGTGCATTTGCATAGATTTTTGTAGTGCAATAGATTATAAAGATACATTCCACACATAGAAAGGTTAAGAAATGATACATACAAACAAACATTTGTCATATATTTATACATAACATCATTATTACATCAATTGAACAAAGAAATTAACATGAAATTAAGAAAGTAGTATATGTAAGCGGTTTACACCTATAAGCAAACAAACAATTAATTAACTAGTTAAGATACCCCATTTCACGACGACAGCAAACGATTCTAACCACAGCCTTCATCACCATCACGACAACAACAAATGAATCTAACAATAGCATTCACCGCTCTTGACAGCACGTTACCACGATAAGGAACGTTTCTATTTCCCTCGGCCATAATATTTTTTTTCTTCGTTTAACCAATATATATATTTGAGAAAGTTGGATATATTTGTTTTCCTCTAACCAACATACATATAAAAAAACTTGATATATGGTATTGTATATATAGTAGTGGGTGAATATAATTTCTTAGAAAGAATAGAGATCACACATCATCTGCTAGGGTTGAGGTAGAAAATTACTTCACCATTTCCTGATATATATGATTCTACCTTTTTGTAATGCAATAAGCACGTACACACCTGGTATTAACTTGTATCATCTGTGCATCTTAATTAATGACCTCCATCACAATGGACAATGTACGGCAGCTTCCATTCGTTTTTCTTGAAATTTCTGTACAATACAAGGGTTGAAAACTGAAAAGAGGAAGAACGTACGTTAAAATTAACAGTTCATTTCAAGTCCTCTTTGCTTCTTCATTCTATTTCATATATATCATGTTCACCATTCATGTTATATTGGTTACAAAGTTCAAATTAATTACTTTCCTAAAAATTGTAATTACTTTTGTAGGGAAGACTTTGAGCTATGGGTATAAACAGTTTGAGTGATGGAACCGGATACATAATAAAAGAAATAAGATTAATTAAAAGTTAGGTTGTTCTTTGGGGTAAATAAATAAACAACAATAGCAATAGCCAAGAAAAGTTAGCCCAATTCTTTTTATTGTCTAGAAGAAGTATTTGAAAACATAACGGGTATTTAAATATAATTTATTGTGTTTATAGTTATTTTTTAGCAATTACATCAAGTTATTGTAGCATAAAGAAATCACCTATGGCACACTAAAATTTGGTTAATAGCACCATTTATTAAAACCTTAAAATTTTCCATACCGTGTGCTTGTTTGAATGGTGGCCCCGGCCTGCCATGTTTCTTTTAGTAATTGGGTTTCCGGTTTGTTCGGCTTCCATCACCGTGGTAGACGAGTTGGTTTAGGGGCTAAGTTTATTGCATAGAAATTTAATATACAGTGATATAACTTGGGGCTCATAAGAGAAACTTCCGCTAACTAATGCTAACTAGCAGTCACATGGATGACACCAATTTTTTATTCGTAAATATGAACAAACACAATGAGTGAGGTATAAGGTGAATAGTGGGGTTCTTCTCGTGCTCAGAATCCTGTTTAGACAACCAACTCTCAAATTCCTGTTTAGATAAGGAAACACGTTAAAGACTTGTAAGAAAAAAAATCCTTGTAAACTACTCTCGGGACAATAAAGGCCATTAAGAACAGGTGTGTGTTTTAGGGGTGTCGTTCGGTTATTTTTAGGGTTATCGGTTAATTCGGTTGGGTAATTCAGTTATTTTAATTAAAGGATATTAACCGCTAACTGCACTGTATTTAATTTTCAGGTATTAGTTATGGGTAGAGTCGAGACGGAAACGAAACAGAGCCATCTTTCATGCTTGCCGAGATATGTTCAAAGTCACAATTTTCAATTTTCATACTCTAAACTTATTAACTTAAAAGATATTTAGATTGACCTATAATACTTATTACATATATATATAATTATGGGCCCCTAATAGAAGAGGGCCCTGTTCATGTATACTTCTTGCACATTGACATAGCTATTTGTGAATCAACAAAATAATACATGTCAAACTATAGATGCAAGCAATCAAATCACCATCACTATGTAAAGTAAAGTATCATGTAAAATATTGAGTTGAGATGTATTACAAGTATATTTAATTTGGCAGTAACGGATAGGTTGGAAGAATTTAACAAGTTTGTTCGGCGTATGATATACAAACGGTTCGACATTCGGTTCAAATTAATGTACAATTGTTTCTGCCCTGCGGTTTGTATGATCCGATCTACAGCCGGTCGATGATCTGGATATTGAAGCGTTACATAGTGCTACGAATTAAAATTATAAGTTGTGATAATGAGACCTGATAATCTGTATCAAATCAATTAACTCCAACGAACACCGGATCGATTGACTGTAAAAATTCCGACCAACACCACTAAATCAAATCTACTTTCCGGTCTCGATCCGGTCCATGAATGAGCAACTGTTTGAAAAACTAGCCTCCTATCTATCTATATATATATATATATATATAGGGTGAGGATCCAATGAGAACACCCCTTAAAATATATATATGGGAAGGTTCATTTGAGAACCGTTGCGAGAACCGCGAGAACCAATCTTAGCCGTTCATTTTGGATAATGGAATTGATGCATGAAGAGCGTGAGGTAATTGGGTGTGGCAGAGTGCATGTAAGAAATTCATGGGTGGGCAATCCAATAAAAGGAGGGGGAATTGGACGGCTAAGATTGGTTTTCGCGGTTCTCGCAATAAAAACGGTTCTCAAATGAACTTTTCCTTATATATATATATATATATATATATATATATATATATATATAGAGGGTGAGGATCCAATGAGAACACCCCTTAAAATGAGAACTCTAGGAACTACTGCATCTAGTCTATAAAACTATTGCATCCAACTTAAAATCATTGCATAATATCTAAAAAAACCTGGAATTCTCTTAAAACTAGTTCATCGTGCACGAATTAATCGATGGATTCTCATTTAAGAACCAATACATCTTGTTTTAAAAACCACTGCATCTAGCATAAAATCATTACATCTAGTATAAAATCACTGTATTTTATTTTTACACACATATATGAATCAACTGCTTCACTTTTTTTGTTTGATATTTCAGACATGAACCAAAGATATTCTCTAGCCTACTTTTTATATTTTAAATATTACACCTTAAACCTTTAAATTATCATAAGTATTTCAATTTTGAGAATTTGAGCAAAATTATTATATCAATCTACTAATTTTTTAAATCCTCTTTCAATCAATACCACTCTACCCATATTTCATAAATTTTAATTTTGAAAATACAAACCACATGAAATTGACATTTTCATCCGGAAATTGTTATATTTTTATCTGAAAATTGTTATCTTTTTCATTTGAAAATATGTGACTTAACATGGCAGCCCTAGTATATGTTTAAAGTTCGATCGTTTCTAACTTCTCCGGTGACCTTCAATTAGTAACAAAAGAGACTGTAAATGTGATCGGCGAAAGTGTTGATCTCGGCAGTGAGAGTCACAAACAAAAAGAGAATGGATTGAGACTCTCAAGAAACGATTCATTTCCAACGATCGCGACTCTCACGCCCCGTTCTCGAGTTTTTTAAGGAAGGGAAAGGGAGGGAAAGAAAGGAAAATGAAAAAATGATTGAAGTTGTGTTCTTAAACCGGAAGGAAAAGAAATGAAATTGAGGGTGACCTCTTTCCTTCCATATCATCTCATATTTGGGATGATAAGTTTTTAATCAAATAGTCCCTTCTTCCCCCTACCTTCCCCTCCCATTCCTTTTATAAAATAACTCGAGAACACGGCGTCAATAAACGATTCATTTCCAACGGACATGTTTTGATGTTTGGTTTCATCCGGTAATCAAGAGACGCAAGAGCGAAGAGGCGGAGAGAAGAGTGGCCGGGAGTTGGGCCTACTTTTTCAAAATTTCGTGGCCTCCTATTATTTTACTAGTTGGACATAATATATACATAGTAGGACATTTTAAAATTTTTAGTCCTTGGGCGGTTATCCTGATAACCCGGCCGGGCCAGGGCCGTCCCCGAGTCAATCATAGTACTAACTATGTGCATTTGAATAGATTTTTGTAGTGCAAAGGATTATAAAGATACGTTCTAGAGATAGAAAGGTTAAGAAATGATACATACAAACAAACATTTGTCATATTTGTATACATAACATCATTATTACATCAATTGAACAAAGAAATTAACACAAAAGACACTAGTATATGTAAACGGTTTACACTTATAAGCAAACAAACGATCAATTAATTAAGATACCCGATTTGATGACGACAACAAATGATTCTAACCATAGCCTTCATCGCCATCACGACAACAACAAATGAATCTAATAATAGCATTCACCGCTCTTGATAGCACGTTACCACGATAAGGAACGTTTCTATTTCCCTCGGCCATAATATTTTTTTTCTTCGTTTAACCAATATATATGAGATAATTGGATATATTTGTTTTCCTCTAACCAACATACATATAAAAAAACTAATATGGTATTGTATATATAGTAGTGGGTGAATATACTTTCTTAGAAAGAATAGAGATCATAGATCATCTGCTAGGGTTGAGGACGTAGAAAATTACTTCACCATTTCCTGATATATATGATTCTACCTTTTTGTAATGCAATAAGCACACACCTGGTTTTAACTAATTGTATCATCTGTCCATCTTAATGACTTCCATCACAATGGACGATGTATGGCAGCTTCCATTCATTTTTCTTGAAATTTCTGTAGAATGCAAGGGTTGAAAACTGAAAAGAGGAAGAACGTTTAAAATTAACAGTTCATTTTAAGTCCTCTTTGCTTCTTCATTCTATTTATTCTTATATATCATTTTCATCATTCATGTTATATTGTTATATTGATTACAAAGTTCAAATTACTTTCCTGAGAATTGTAATTACTTTTGTAGGGAAGACTTTGAGCTATGGGTATTAACAGTTTGAGTGGTGGAAGACGGTTACATGATAAAAGAAATACGATAACTTAAAATTTAGATTGTTCTTTGGGGTTTTTCCGGCTATTTGAGTTGTTTTTAAAAAGTTTGTGGTTGTTAAATAAATAAACCAACAGTAGCAACAGCCAAGAAAAGTCAGCCTAATTTTTTTTATGTCCAAATGAAAGTTTTGAAAAAAAATGGGTATTTAAATATGATTTATTGTGTTTATAGCTATTTTTTAGAAATTTCATTAAGTTATTGTAGCATAAAAGAATCACTCATGTCACACTAAAATTTGGTTAGTAGCACGGTTTATTAAAACCTCCAAATTTTCCATATCGTGTGCTTGTTTGACTAGCAGCCCGTGCAATGTTTCTTTTAAGTAATTGGGCTTCTAGTGCGGCTTCCATCACCGTTGTAGACGAGTTGGTTTAGGGGCTAAGTGTACCGCTTAGAAAGATTACGCAGTGGTATAACTTGGGGCTCATAAGAGACACTCCCACTATCTAGTGTTAACTCAACCATTTCGAACATGATTCAAGAGAAGAAGTAACAATATATAAAGGCAAGAAGGATGTGGAAGAAAGTGGATTATTGTAGTAGTCACACAGATGACACCAATTTTTCGTTCGTAAATTTGAACAAGTACAATGAATGAGGTATAATTAAGGTAAATAGCAGGGTTTTTCTCCGGCTCAGAATCCTGCTTAATTATATAACCAACTCTTCAATTCCTGCTTAGATAAGCAAACACGTTAAGGGCTTATAGGAAAAAATCCTTGTAAACTGCTCACGGGATAGTAAAGGCTATTAAGAACTGGTGTGTGTTTAGTATGCAGACACGAAGTTAGAGGTTCATACTTAAGTATGAATTGAAGATGAAGGTCAGTATTTATGAGTGATGATTGCACATGAGTCGAGATTATAATGTCCGAGCATGGGAACAACTGTCCAAATCATCATGGGGACAAAAGAGGGTTGTTTTTTTCTATGCTACCCTGTTAAACAATATAAGGGTGTCATGTGTACTGCATCTAAAGTCATTTTTATTGGTTTCTATTTATATTTTTCATTAATTCCCCTCATGAGGGATTTTTTGTCTTTTTTAACCCTTTTTAATTTTTAATTGATTTTAAATATACTAAATAATATTCAATCTTTTATAAAAATAATAATAAAAAATATATCCCCCTTTATATCTCTTCTCTCTCTTTTTAATCTCCCCCCTAAACATTCTCAAACTCTCCTTTCCAAAAACCATGCAGGACATAAAGCCACCGGCCCCTCCATCGTTGCCATCACCACCGCCCCATCCACCGTTGCCTTTCGCCAGACCTCACCAAGCCTCCGACGATGTCTCTTTCTTAAAATCCCATATCATTCTCTCTCATCATTTGTAGATGGTTAGGGTATTGATCTAGGTTGTTAGGCCACCATGAAAGAATGAAGAATAAGAGGGAGATCTCCCTCAATCCATTGGAACCCACCACCCTTCTAGAACATCCACCATCACCTTCATGCTAGAGACATCCACCATCACCATCCCTCCAGAGACATCCACCATTCGCATCTCCATCGTGATGGGGTAATAGGGGTTTATACAGATGGTGATGGTGGCCAAGGATGTTCATGTTCGTTCTAGAGTTTGAGGTTTACACAAATGATGGGGGATTTGTGAGGGTGGTGGAGGTAAAGGTAACGGGGAGAGAGAGGAGAGCTTTGATGGTGGCCAGGAGGTGATAAGGGTAATTGGGGTTTACACGGATGTTTCTCTAATGGAAACTGATGGCAGTCATGACGAAGTATAGAGAGATGTGAGGGTGGTAGTCATGACGAAGTATAGAGAGATGCGAGGGTGGTGGCTAAGGCGTTGAAGTCCGCCGGAGCAGCTATAGTGATAAAAGAGAGAGGTGAGAGATAAGGTTAATTGTGGGAGGAGAGTGAAGGAGTACAGGATGTAGTTCATGTGAGAGAAAAGTTGAAAAGAGTTTAATCTATATCTCTTATAACTTAATAACATTTATATCCTATGTGGCATCCTTTATTGATCCCTAATTCTTAAATCTAAGTTAGTTAGGATGGGTGGATGAATGATGTGGCACCAAATTAGAAGTTTAGGTTTAAAGTGTCACCAAGATGAATTTGTAAGGTAAAGTTATATAAATAGTGTTCTTCTTTAATACCCTACCGTCGGTTACAACTAAGAATATCAATTATGCAATTAGTGTATTAGTGAGGTAGAGTTATGCAATTAGTGTTCTTCCTTAATCCCCTAAGGTCTATAAATTCGAAAGCTTCCTTCTTTCTTTCTTGGCTTTTTGTTCAAATGATGATATTAGTGAGGTGGTTTGTTTAATTGGAACGAAGTTTACTATTTCTGTTAAGTATTTTATTCTTTACGTATGAAAATTGATCTTTATGCTTTGTAGGTGAAGAAAGTAAATGAGAATAGTACTATATTTAAGCTACAGACAAAAGTTTATAAATTTTAAAGCTTCCTTCTTTCTACGCTTTTTGTTCAAAGATGATGACGATATTAGTGAGGTAATTTGTTTAGTTGGAATGAAGTTCATTATTTGTGTTAAATCTTTTATTATTTACCTATGGAATTTGACCTTTATGCTTTGTAGGTGAAAAAAATTTCATTGTTGTTTTTATTTGAGCTCCAACCGAAGGTTTTTAAATTCGAAAGCTTCCTTCTTTATTCACTTTTTGTTCAAAGGTAATGACGATATTAGTGAGGTAGTTTGTTTAGTTAGAGTGAAGTACAATATTTGTGCTAAATCTTTTATTCTTTACCTATAAAAATTGAACTTTATGCTTTGTAGGTGAAGAATGTTATCATTGTTGTTTTCACTGTTGTTAATCTAAGTGATGAATATGGAGGTTGAATTATTGAATGTATTGTATGTCTTTAACCATGGTTATTTAACAATGATAAATACATAAAGAGTACAAGGAATTATGAAGCTTACTTTATTTTTTTTCCTAATTTTAATGTAGGATGACGATACAAACAACAAAGTTGTGATTGATAGTGATAATTGTGAAATTGTGAGTCTTAAGGTTGGGTTGAAAACAAATACCACGGGTCCATTCGGAAAACGTCACAATATTGATGACAAAGATGAGATGTAGAAGGATCTACTCTTGTGAATATGAAGCTTGTGTTTGTGAAGAAAGAAAAAGTTTGAAGGATTAATTTGAGATGGCTACCGTTTAGATTAATGTCTTTTGTTTTTTACTTTTATAAAATAAGTAGGTTAATTGTCTTTGGTAGTATTTCCCAAACACTAATCCATTTCACCGTATGATAATTAGGTCATTTGAAAATAATATACTTTGGTTTGAGTTTTAAAATATACGTTTTTATGTTTGGAATTATTAAGTTCTTTGGTTTGAGTTTTAAAATATAAGGTTTCATGTTTGAAATTATTAAGTTCTTTGTGTTTTGTGTTACTATATACGTGTGTATTGTTCAATTAATCTCTACACATAATATGTTTGTATTTCGGCTTTGTTATACGATGATTTCCTAATTTTAGTGTAGGATGACTATACAAATAAATAGTGATGATTGTGAAATTGTGACTCATAAGGTAGCTCGAAAATGTTTTTGACTTTTATCAAATAAGTAGCATAGTTATCTTTGGCTGTATTTTCCAAAACACTAATCCATTTTACCATATGATAATTAGGTCATCTAAAAATAATATACTTTGGTTTTAGTTTTAAAATATCGGTTTTCATGTTTGGAATTGTTAACCGAGCTTGATAAAATTATAAATTTTTACCAATTGTTATATATTTTTGATAAATTATTTGTAACTTATATTTTACTTGAATAACCTAAGACATATATTAAACTACACAAATTTATTAGACATTAATGCTAATTATTACTATTAAATAGCAATTATTATTTATCATTAAAATATCAATTATTATAGGTTAACAATACTAATGTAAATATCAAAATTTATTACTCATCAATATTAATTATTATTCTTAAATCATAATTATGATTTATCATTATCTTATACTCTATTAATCTATTTACAATTTCATATGTACAAGATTCTATATGAAGATTCCTACGAAATCCAACAATACCATTGATAATGCAATGAGGGAGAATTCAAGTATTTCTCATTTACAACAATGTAAGTTTTTATCATAAAATACACTCTTTATTGTTTTACATACTTCAATATTGTTGTATGTTTATTAATTCTTCTAAATATTAAAAATGTTAAAGTCAAATATATTTACAATCTAGAAAAGCCAAAAGATTGATTCTCAAAATATCAATTATTATATTTTAAAAATACTTTTGTAATTATCAAAAGATATTACTTATTAATATTAATTATTACTCTTAAATTGCAATTATGATTATCATTACTTTATACTCTATTACAATTTTTCATCCTAATTAAATCTATTTATAACTTCATATACACAAGATTGTATGATAAGATTACTAATTATGACTTATTACATAAAAATTCTCTCACAAAAACTACTTTAGAGACTACAAACAATGTTTATAACATCCAATTCATAAAAATTACTCAATGTAGAATTAGAATGCATGAAATGGATTGTATATACTATACAAGACAACAATTTCTTAGGACACCACATTCAATGAACAAACCACAACATATCAGGTATGTACAAATTATAGCCTTATTCTACATTCAAGAAATATATTGTGATTTCATAAAAGATAACATGTCAACAATCTCAAATGTAGGACTTAAGCAATTAATTTCTATAATCAATCAACTTTAACACCACCACAAAACATGCAATATATACTCACTTACGAGTGTATGAGGTTGATGTGGTGTTCGATGAATCTCTACTGGTTGGTTTATGTGGACCAACATGGCAAAAATTATGTAAAGATCTTAAAATCACTCTAAGCCATTATCTCGTGTTTGATCATATAATGGAAAGAATGATAAGCCTTACACACTTTGATATATCCGGCAAATAAATTATCCCTACACATGAAAAGGTGAATAAGGCTACAGAAGAAGATATCAAAACAATGAATGATGGAAGAACTGGTGGAGGGATTTCAAAAAACCTTTAAAGTTAAGACAATGTATTAAGTTGCTTTTTACAATTGATATGAATGTCTTACAAAACAATCATCAAGTGGTGTTTACGGTTACACCACCTTGTCGCTGCTAGCATACTTACAAGTAACTATGATTGTTTGTGCTTTACTTTAAAAATGAAAATACAAATAAACATTTTTAACGTAGCACAATAATAACCATATATAGCAAACATTGCCTACTTTAGAATATATTTTGGTAGTATAATTCTTTGCAAATTAAACAAATAAGATATTTGTATAATAGTGCATTATACTTTGAGAAACAATTTCTTCCTTTTTCATATGCCAATGAATGGATATGAGCTTACTTAGAGCAACATAACAATCTAAAAAAAGAATTTCACAATAAAGCAAGACAATTTATACAATTTGTGTAGAATGTTAGTGTATGTACTCTCCTTATTTGAAATGTGGTCGGTAACTTACTTTAAAAAAACATTAATATTAAACAAAGTTAACAAATACATTATAACATGACCCGTGTTTACACGGGTGTGAGATCTAGTAAAGTTTAAAAAAGGATGAAAGGACATAAATTCCTCATGTGCACTGCACATGAGGGGACTTAACGGAAAAAATAAACTGAAACCGTTAAAAAGGGGTTAGATGCAACAAAATCGTTGTAATTCATGGTTAGTTAAAGACCATTTATAAAATTAACTCTTTCCAATTTAAATGATGCTTGGTAGCCGGCGACTCGGTGTTTAGTACAAGCCATAGGATCTTAGACTAGTTCAAAATTCCTTTAACACGTACGATGGTCGAATTTGTCATTTGCACTCAAATTGCTTTTAAAACTTGATAAAAGTAAATCAATTGGAAAACGATTTGGATGATATTAGCTAAAGGGAGGTAATCCTTACATAACAACTTTATGCATCATTAACTTGTACTATGACATAAACTGTTTTTATATTATTGTGTATGACTAAAAATTATTGTGTACGAATCATCTCTCTTAGCTAAACTGTGAAAGGTATACAATCTGAATTGTATTTGTTAGGTATCATTAGGTAATTGATATTTTTATCAATTTTAATTTTATATTTTCATAAATATTTTTTTAAGAAAAAGATAATCACAACCTTTAAGACCCACAACCCTTAAGGTTATAGATAAAAATAAAATACAAGTTTTTAAAAATGACAACATGTTTCTTTTTGGCATAATTGTATTATTCATGCTCCTTTGGACCTTTATCGTCCTATGATTTTCATTTTTAAAAAAGGCAAGCTATTAATATAAACCATTGCTACTACACAATTTTTACCATTTTAAAAAATATTAAAATCACATGTTCTTACTCTTATCCACAGCCTCAAGGATTGTGGTTATCTAATGTCTGATTTTTAGAAGGAATTGAAATCTAATAAGGAATTGGAATTCGATGAAATTAAAAATATCAAAAAACAAAGTTATCCTTTCTTTAACAAAAAAGGACGATTACAAAACACACCAAATCATATGATCAAACCAAGAAAACCATTTTACTAGATCAAAAGAAGAATATAATTACAGAGAACTCTAGCATACGTCAAACAAGAAATTATAGCAACAGAAATTACATTGTTGTTCAAAAGAAGGATCAGACCAACGATGAGAAAAAACTTACAATAAGAAGTGAACTCTAGAATAAATCAAATACGAACGGGATGATAAGTCAGAACCTTTATCGCCATTGAACACCAACAGCATCTCAAGTCATCGACCAACAACTACAAAAACCTAAATTGCCCTAATCAAAGATTATGAAACCTCATCAAAGGTGTGGTATGCTGAGAACGACGTGAAATTAAACTGAGAACTTAGATCAGGTGTGGTAAAATGAGTAGTAGGAAAAGAATGAGATGAAATCAAACTGGCAACCAAAAGGGTACATAATTTAATGCCCGTTTGTTTTAAAACAAGGAAATAACAATAACATTTTATTAAAAAGGGCAACATCTAGCTTAACATAAAAACAGTTTCCTTTGATGTTGCACAAAAATTCTCTAGCATGTTCACGTGGAAGCCTCGTCTACCACAAAACCTGAAAAGAATAAACAATGATAGGAATAAGCTAGAAAGCCCAGTGAGTAACTCCACAAAATACTCAAATGATAATAAATAACATGTAAATGTAATCTCATCAAATTGTGTCACTCAGGTCTCTGTTTGTATTTCTATTACCACTCACTCGGTCTTTCTTGCCACTCAGGAATCTCTATTACCACTCACAATCTCTCTTTCCATGCAGGCATCTCTATTGCCACTTAGGCAATCTCTCTTGTCACTCAGCCATCTCTATTGTCACTCAGGCGATCGGGACAACAAAATATACATAACATATAAAACATATACAAATAGTTATAAGCAAACATCATACATAACCAAACCATTAATATCACATATGTGTTCCCCGTCTACCGGAAGTTACATTAACTTTTGAGATCACATCGATTCACGGATGCTACATCAGCATCTAGTCAGTCGCATTAACCGACAATGACTACCACTAGGATAGGTTGGCCGTCTACCAATAAGCCATCTGCTCTAGTTGCCACACAGGCGAGGTGAGTCATGTGCTCAGCTAAATATCACATATACACATATCACATATAGCGGTATTGGCTTAAACATCATATATATCACATTCTCAGCCATCACACATTTGATCATATTGATAAGCTATAAATATCACTATTATAGCAATACATATAATGTTTATAACTCTTATTATCCTCTTACTATCTATTAATTTAATCATGGTGTAAGCATATATATATATATATATATAGGCAAAAGTTCAAACGAGAACTGTTTTTCGTACGAGAACTGCGAGAACCAATCTTAGCCGTCCAATTCCCCCTTCTTCAATTGAATTTCCCACCCATGAATTCCTTACATGCACCCTACCACACTCAATCCCCCCATTCTTTTCATCCATGAACTCCATTATCCAAAATGAACGGCCAAGATTGGTTCTCACAGTTCTCGTACGAAAAACAGTTCTCGTTTGAACCCTCCTCTATATACATACATATATATATATAGAAATAGCATCAGTATAGAACCATGTCTTATACATAGAACCTAAAGAACTAATCTGGAGCGTGGATTTCATCTGATCTCGTTGGTATCCAAAAGGGCATGATCGGAATTTACCTTTAAGACATTACCATGTTCGACAGTTTCCATTTTTACATTTTTTCCAAATATGACGCATGATTCAATCGTTTTTTTGTAATTGATACTACGGAAATATGGAAGTTTGGTCGAGATTTTCATAACATATTCTTCGGATTACGAATTGATTTTATCGTTTATCACTGATTTATTCGTTAATGGCGTAAACGGATATCTTCATGGTTTTTCATGTTCATGAGCATTATTCATATTTTTATTGTTAGATTTTTCATTTTGGATATATATGTTCAGGTTTCTGCTTTTCTTGGTAATGTATTGAATAAATATCTGTATGATAGAAGGTAGTTGTTGTTTTTTTTTTTTTTTTGCATTTTGACATGTTTCAACAGATTTTTTTGCATGTGTATATGTATTACTCATTATTTGTTATGAATGAATATCTGTATAAGAATTTGCATTTTTGTTTAATGTTAATAACTTTGATCATATTTATGTTTGATCATGATTAGGTTTTAGATTTCTGCATTTCTTATATTCAAATTTAGCATTTATGTATGCATACGTATGTTTTGCATTTGGATATGTATGTTCAGGTTTCTGCATTTCTTTGTAATGTATTGAATGAATATTTGTATGATAGAAGGTAGTTTTTCTTTTTTTGCATTTTGACATGTTTCAACAGTTTTTTTGCATGTGTATATGTATTACTCATCATTTGTTATGAATGAATATCTGTATAAGAATTTGCATTTTTGTTTAATGTTAATAGCTTTGATCATATCTATGTTTGATCAAGATTCATGATAGGTTTTAGATTTCTGCATTTCTTATATTCAAATTTTGCATTTATGTATGCATACGTATGTTTTGCATTTGGATATGTATGTTCAGGTTTCTGCATTTCCTTGTAATGTATTAAATGAATATTTGTATGATAGAAATAGTTTTTTTTCTTTGCATTTTAACATGTTTCAACTGTTTTTTTTTTTTTTGCATGTGTATATGTATTACTCATTATTTGTTATGAATGAATATTTGTATAAGAATTTGTATTTTTGTTTAATGTTAATAGTTGTTGATCATATTTATGTTTGATAATGATTAGGGTTTAGATTTTTACATTTTTTATATTCAAATTTTGCATTTATGTATGCATACGTATGTTTTGCATTTTGGATATGTATGTTCAGGTTTCTGCATTTCTTGGTAATGTACCGAATAAATATCTGTATGATAGAAGGTATTTAATTTTTTTGCATTTTGACATGTTTCAACAGTTTTTTTGCATTTTGACATGTTTCAACAGTTTTTGGAAAATATATGGTTTCCGTAATTCTAGCATAAAAAACGGTAGGTCTATTAATGGGCCAAGAATTTACTTTTTTGCCATTTTATGTTTACTAAATGACGCTGATTCATTAATTAAGATGCTTTATATTTAAATCTAATCATAGCCATCTATTTCTAAATCTAATGGTCCAAAATTATTCTTTAGGTTCTATAAATAATAAGGGTTCTATGAATAACCTAACCCTATATATATATAATTTCATATTTACACTTGTTCTGCATTATTCTCTCCTTTTTCATTTGCTTCGTTTATGTTTCCTCTTTTAATGATTATATATTTATATACCTAGACATAGTCTATCGTACTCTCTCTTATTTGTATATACACCTACATATACACTTATGGTTACTCTTATACTTAATACTATGATATATATCTCACAAAGATACCACTCTTCTCAGAATTTTCATGCATACTCATAATGTATATAGATATGTATTTATAAGATATATCTTTGTAAGAATGCCTTCTTTAATTATGTAATTACACATATCAACATCGTTTATTTAAACTATCATTTACTCTTTAAAATTGATAATCACACAACATTAACTATACTTGCACTTTAGTATGTAGGATTAAGTATTAAATATTAACCACACCCTTTTCTCTCTTTTATTTAACTAATTTTGACTTCTCATTTATTCATTCATATTCATCTCTTGTGATTTAGTATAAAACCAAAATATTCCAACTTTAGACATAAACATGTATCATTGTCTCACGTCTCTTATTCACATTTAAACTCATCTATGTTAATAATGTACTCATCTCTATACTCATTAACAATTAACAATTTTATCAATAGATAATAATAATAATCATGCCATCAATATTACTCTACAATCGAACACATACAATTACAGATATTTAATATCTCTAAGTACTAGATTGAGGTACTCACGTGTGGTCTATAGCTTCCAATGTCTTCTCTATAGTTTTCTTAAGTCCCATAAGACCTAAGAAATGATAGTATAACAATCATACATCTTATATTAAGCATAAAGCAAACTTAGAATATGATAGAGGCCTACATGGCCTCTTACATGGCTCGTGTCCACCTACACGGTCTGTGTCAACCTACATGGGCTATGTTAGGTCTATAGGACATGTGTTCAAATCTACACGGCTTGTGTTAAGCCCTACACGGCATGTGTCGACCTACACGGCCCGTGTTCAACCCACAGCCTCCTACACGGCCTCCCTTAACCTACACGGCCCGTGTAGAACAATTTGCAGCAGCAGTTCGACGAGAACTCGCTGTTTTCCGGCCAGAAGTCAAATAATGCAATACCATGACATTTACAAAGTTAATATTACTACATAACATCCCTTAACTCCAATAGACATCAAAGTAACACTAACCTACACGGTCTGTGTCAACCTACATGGGCTATGTTAGGTCTACAAGGCGTGTGTTCAAAGCTACACAACTTGTGTTAAGCCCTACACGGCATGTGTCGACCTACATGGCCCGTGTTCAACCCACATAACCTCCTACACGGCCTCCCTTAACCTACACGACCCGTGTAGAACAATTTGCAGTGACAATTCAATGGGAACTCGTTGTTTTCCGCCCATAAGTCAAATAATTCAATACCATGACATTTCCAAAGTTAAAATTACTACATAACATCCCTTAACTCCAAAAGACATCAAAGTAACACTATTTGATCATCAATACAGCATTTAAATCAATTTTGACCCAATTTACTCAAATTTTCAAAAACAAGAATCATAAAGGATACTTACAATCTTTAGGCTTTGATTCCCTCAATTGCACTTGATTTAAATCTTGAATCCTTGATTGAATCAATGACAATTCATGTGACACTCGGATTTTCGGAAAGAATATTTTAGTCATAAAAGAAAGTGAGTATTGAGATTTAAAGCGATAAGGAAAACAAAAGGAACCAAATCTTAAAGTTACTTAAATAGTAAGTACGTTAATAGATAAGGGATATTAGTACCCACACATCTAAGCTCCCTATATAAAAACCATTTCCCACCCAAACACACTCTAGTTTGTGCTAGAACATATTTGTGTGTTTGTTAGAGAGAGGTTAGAGAAAGAAACATCATTTTAGAGAGAGAAAGGGGTGATCTAGCAAGATCAAAGCTACTACAAGTTTATAATCAAGATTTTAGAGCTATTCTTCTTCATCTTCAGATCTAAAAATTCACACACTAAGTGTGTGTTCTTGGTGTGAGAGAAGCTAGATAGAGAAAGTGCTAGAAATTGTAGATTAAAAAAGGATCTTGCTTTGCATGTTGAAGAATATGATCTAGAAGTAGATATCAAGTGTTATTTCAAGCCAAACAAGTCTTAATCTTCTAGATCAAATGTTAGAGATCCTTAATATCTTGTGTTCTTATGATTCTAGAAAGAGAAAGTATGATCAAAGCCTTGATTTGAGTTGCATGTAAGGTTTTATATTGAGATATTTAATCATTCAATCTTTGGATAACTTCGATATCGTATGGTCTCCACAATACATGATTAAGTATTCATCTTCTTTACAAAATTTATATAAACCGACACTTGTCTTCCCTTGAAGTATTTATACTTCTAATATCGTTTTATTTAATCATATTCTCTTCTCAATAGGTTAATCTTCACTAACTATACTATATATACACATATATATTTATTACTTTCTACGCATAATACCCTTCATTATTATATTTAATAATATATACACAATGTAGTATTGCACTACTCTCTGGTACATTATTTACTCTTTATAAGGTATCATGATTGTTTATCTTTTTAATTCATAATGATAGAATATCATGAATCACATGTCATGCTTAAATATTCCAACTACCTATTCCATAGGCTTCTCAAATAATCACAATACATTCTTCGGTAAATTCCAATATATTTAAACATGTAGTCTTTTAGCTAATAGCTACAAGTACCTGTTTCGAGGTACTCACCTGTCTAAGAAAACGTGTAATTATACTTTAGCAATGTTACTTGTCTTTATTTTAACCTATAATTATAACCTAAACATCAAGATTCAATAAAACAAACAAAAAAAAATTATGTGTCGGTGAACGCGTCGCGTCGCGATTGCAATTCAGACCCAACTTTGTTTTTCAACTTGAAATCACCATATTTCATCCTTTTAACTCGAAATAACAACATGCAATTGTTAATATATGTTCCTCTAATTATAATATCACAAATCATTCATAGTTGAGAATTTAATAAGTGGTCAAAGTTACAATTATATATATGAGAGATATATGGAATTATAAACTCCATTATTGAAAATAAAGAAAGTATACGTACGGATTCCCTTCACTGAACCAACATTAACCGAGAATAAGTAGAGATTGAGAATATAATCATATGAGGTTATAAGAGATCCAAAGTAATCATGAGAATTTATATAATGATTGAATGATCAATACTACAAGATGAGAACTAAAGAAACAAATGAGAATGTCATTATCTTATTTGTATGAGTAAGGTATGAATTCAATTATTATGAATAAAGAATATATATAAATTATCTTTTTAATAACCGACTAATCGGTTACAAAAGTGGAGACATGAAATGAAATCAAAAGGGTGACAACGAATCCAAAGTAATTATGAATCTATAAGCAAAAGATGTTTATTATAAAGTCAAATGGAAAGTAATGAGATGGACATGAGAAATGTATAAGATGAGACATGTTTATATTTAATAATAAATTAGTGAGATTAGTATGAGAAAAGTACCAAGTGAGATGTGTTTATGTATTATACTAAATTAATACAGAATCTAAATAAGTGATTAATCTAAAATGATGAGAAATCATATTAAGAGTATATGGTTTAGTAAAACAAGTGTTATGTATTTAACAAAACTTAATGGAGATTATGTGACTCATTTAATTTATATCTTTCAAGTTTCCGAGTTTGAGTACTCCACTGGGCTTTATAGCTCATTAGATACTTTTAACCCATTTCAGGTATTTCTTATTGCGGAGATGATGATCCAATGGATGGACTTGAGTAGTGCAACCGTTTGTTTTAAATTTCAGTTATGCCCGTTGTTGTTCGAGTTACAGATAAATTTGTTTTGGATTAAATGTTTTTGTTATCAAATGTTTTAAAGTACTACACGTTTGTTTAAGTTTTGAAGTACTAAATGAAATTTATTATTGTTTCCGATGTATTGTTTGATAAAAGATTTGGTTGCATGATATTTTATTTTAAAACTGGAAAAATTCTGAAAATTTTATTATTTAAAAACTGAGCATTACAACTTGGTATGCGAGTCTAGGTTTAAGGGATTTAGGTACACAGAGGTGCTAACCATAGGTAGAGACATCCACTAGAGCATAGTCAAAAAGTGAGCATAAGTAAAATACATAACCTAAGCTTGTGAATAAATTAAGCATAAATGTGTATAGTATGTCTGCAACAATATCCGATCAGTGTCTGCGACAGCCATACGGTATGCAGTTGTACTTAAAATAGTCATAATAGTACTTGTGAATCAAGTGAGGGGTAATACGCGGGATTTTGGATTGAAAGTTTTCAAAGGATCAGAAATCAGAGATTAATAACAGAACATAATATAAAATGAGAACTATTATAAAACAGAAAATTAAATGTAGTGCTAAAGAGCATTAAATTCCAAAAGGGGAAAAGAGGAATGAGTATGAGATAATGAAAAGTAGAACTTGAAGAGTCAAAACACTAATATCTCATATCTTGTACTATCTTGAACACTATCGTTCAATCTCCTACCCCGTAAGACTTCCTTGCCTCCACCGAGGTCTTCAATTAATGCCTTATCCAAGGAATTTTACAAAGTGTTTTTCACCAAGAACATACCCAAGAACAATATGGGGAATTGTCAAACCCACATGTACAATAAAGTTCTACAACTAGAATTAACACTCAAGAAATGAAATCTCACCAACACTAACAATGGTGTGTACAAATGATTTCACTCTTACAAATCAAAAGACAAATGGATATGTATTTAAATCTCTTGTATTCTCTCTCTTGATCTCTATTGCTCACTTTGAGTTGATGAATGTTGATGCTTTGATCTTTGAAGATTGATCAACTCAAGAATCACACGTTAAATATAAAGATGAAATATCACAAGTGTGTGATGAAATATTACAGATGATTTTCTGTGCAAGAGGTGGTTTAAAATGAAAACCTAAAGCTTGAATTTATAGACAATGAGGAGAGAGAAAGATGAGTTGTCTAGTGGCCGGACAGTCGCAAGCCCACAGTCGACCGTGGCTTGCGACCGTGCGTCACTAACACAACTTTTTAGCTAGATTTAAAATGTTACCGTTATAAAATGGCTTATATTTGAAATCTTTTTTTTATCACTACAATACCAAGAATATTATATTTTTATATTGTGTACTTTGGTTGGCATAAAGATCAAAAAAATATCACATTTGAAATGGTGGACCACAACGTGCCACCTATATACTTTTTATGTGTCAATGCCGAAGGTGAGATCTTCTAAAGATCTCATCTCATCCAACCAAAGATAATACCCGGTATAATCATATCTCTTGGTATTTTGCTTGTACACAAAAATATTTATTTTCATGTTTTGTACAAATCGCGAACCAAAATATATTACGTTTCCTTTTGTGACAATATATTTTATAAATTCACAATTCTCAAAACATATAACCTTTGAATATGTGAAATTGATTTATAAAATATGAAAATATATTATAGTAAAAATTGATTTATGTATATTTGACATTGTTTGTTCAAAAACCGTTTTTAATAAATAGGTATCGTATATGTTTGGCATTTAAAAATTGCATTCTTGATTTCCTTTTTAATCCTCTTGTAATATTTTCGTTGTGATCGGTGCACGTTTATATTTAATCATTCATTTCGTCAAATTTATTATTTTCATATTAACTTGGATTTTTGTAATATAACTTCTTTTTAAATAATATTAAAATTGCGTCATCAAAACCTTTAAATAAATATTTATTCTTTGATTGCACTAACATACTCTTTCGAGCATCAAGGATCCTATATTGGACTTACAGGTTTTGAAACTAGAGTAACAGATTCTAATATACGGATGTGAGTACATATATGGTATAATGATTAAGATCTAATAAAGTCAGTCTTTCTCAGAGTACCAGTGGAGCAATATGTATCTATTTGTGTATGAGGACATGTTACTATTAGATCATATAATTGGTATTAGTCATATGACGCAATAATAAGCTAAAGAATTTGTTGGGAAAAATAGGCTTACAAATATATCCTCTTTTGTTGACACAAAAATATACAACTTGTTTATATAATTGTATGTACTAACATTAACATATGTGCACATATACATATATATATTCAATCAAATATATTCTCATCTATGATCTACAAAATAAGCTTCATCAAATGGCCAAGCTTCAATCGTCAAGATCCGAGTTCAAGTAGAAGCCGATGTCGAAGATTCCTGCAAACAAACGTTTGAAGATTATGAGCTTACAAAATAAATAATCAAATGAGTTTAAGTTTTTATATAATAATTTTTATAAAAACTTTTATAAAAATTGAGACAAGTTTTATAAAAATCACAAGCTTGGAAGTCAAAGCAAATAAATTCTCATTTTGGCAAATACTAAACACAATCTTACATTGAAACAAGTCAAAACCATATTTAGCAAAAGGAATCTCCCAAAGAGGTAAACTTCCAACATGCTTTGTGCATTTGGTTTCCAAACTACCATTTTCATGATTAAATTCAAACTTAAGAAGTATGGCATTAACCCAACTTTTCTTAAGCTTCTTTTCAGTGCATTTTTATGGTAAAAATGGGTTGTGTGTGGTTTTGGTAAAAGGTCAACGTCTATATTCACACGTCTCAAAAAGTTCCAGCACGCCGACGGTCGATGCCAAGGTCGACCGTGGACAGTCCGGACACTTTTTGAGCTTGCACCTTTTTCCTTATTTAAGGCAACTCAAGTCTTTTTTTTACTAAGCTCTTGCAATCTGAAAAACACAGAACAAATACTAAATCTTGTGAGCTCATATTCTTTGATAAATATTCTATCTTTCAAGATCAAGAATGAAGCAAGAGTGAAAGCATTCAAAGTTCAAACACTACATTACTTTCTTATATATTTGTAATAGTGTGAGGATCATCTCTAGCCTTAGAATTAGAGAGAAGTGAGGATCATCTCTAGCCTTAGAATTAGAGAGAAGTGAGGATCATCTCTAGCCTTAGAATTAGAGAGAAGTAAGGATCAACTCTAGCCTTTCAAATTAGAGTGAAGTGTGGTTTATCTTAGTCTTGTTTGCAAGAGTGAAGTGTAATTCTTGTAAGCTAAAGAGAGAAGTTGTACAAGGTTTATCTCTACCTTCAAAGAGAGAAGTTAGTGGAGCAACTCTTGGTGGGTGAGGCCAAGGAGTGGATGTAGAGCAAGGTTGTTAACCCTTGCTTGAACCACTATAAATCATTGTGTCCAAACTACTTTATTGGTGATATCTTTCTTCCTTAAACTCTTTAATTACTTGCAAATATTGTTAAAAACTTCAAAAAGTGGGCATATAACCTATTCACCCCCCTCTAGGTTCTAACAATTGGTATCAGAGCAAGTTGCTCTAGATAATTTTTGAAAAGTTGTTTAAATCTTCTAAAAATATTTTTCAAAAATTTTTGAGTTGATAAAATGGGACAAAATTATGTAGAGGGGAATTCTATGGTTAGACCTCCACTTCTTGAAGAAGAAGACTTTTGCTATTGGAAGCAAAGATTCATTACCTATGTAAAGGCCAAAGATATTGACATTTGGGAGATTATTGAAGAAGGAGATCATGTTCCAAAAACCTTTGATTCTAAGCAAAATGCTTATGTTCCAACCCCTAAAGAAAAATGGGATCAAGAGGATAAGAAAATGATTTCAAAAAATTTTCAAGCAAAACTTTTTCTATACAATGCTTTACCTAGAAAAGAGTTTTCATGTGTGAAAGTGCAAATGTGACGGCTATTAAGGAGTCAAAGGACTTGAACATACTACAAATGGATGAACTAATAGGAAATCTCAAGGTGTATGAAGTAATCATGCAAAAAGATGATGAGATTGCCAAGCTAAAGAAAGAAAAGAGCAAATCCATTGCACTTAAAGCTAAACATGTCAAAGAGTCCTCAAGTGATGAAGAAGAGGAAATAAAAGAAGAAAAATGTCTCATGGCTTTTGAGACAAGTGAGGTACATTCCGATTCTAGCTACTATAGTGATAATGATGACCATCAATATGATCAATTATGTGACTTTAGCTCTAAAATACTTGCTAAAAATGAGGAGTTAAAAAATGATAACAAGAGCTTGAAAAAGGAAAATGTCAAGTTAAGAAATAAAAATGATAACTTGAACTTGAAAATAAAAGATCTAGAAAGTAAAATTGCTTCTCATATATCTCCAAGCTTGAAAGATTTGGAAAGTAAGCTAAAGACAAATTTTGACACAACCACCTTGTCAAAATTTGAAAATAGTTCAACCAAGTTAGATGAGATGTTAAAGATTCAAAAATCATCAAAAGATAAAGGTGGTCTTGGGTTCTCAAGTTACTCAAACAACATGCCAACTAGTCACTTAACACCTATCAAATTTGTGAAAGAAAAAGAGGAAGAAAAAATCCAGGAGCCTCACGGTCTACCCACGGTATCGACCGTGAATCGACCGTCGTCTCACTGGAATTTTCCAAAAGTTCAAAATTGCAACATTGTTTCTAGTTCTTCCACTTGTATGCCAAAGGTTGCAAGTAATGAATTAATGAGAAAGTTTTATACTCCAACTACAAGGCATGGACTTGGATTCAAGAAACCTAAATCAAATACAATTCAAAAATCAAGACATTCTCATAAACTTATAAACTCTATGAACACATGGTATCATAAAGGGTTCAAGATTACACAAAGGTGGATTAAAGTAGGAGTTTTTGATACTAACCATCCTAGACCCATGAAACATTGGGTACCAAAAGCTTGAATGAAAATTACACAAGTGTAGGGGTGCAACAAAAATGAGATTATGTCTCATTAATGGATTCTTGATAGTGGTTGCTCAAAACACATGATCGGTAATAGAGAACTCTTCACTTCATACAAGGAGTATGATGGAGGACATGTGGTGTTTGGAAGCAACCTAAGAAGAAAGGTAGTTGGTAAAGGTAACACTCTTCATGACAATATCAAATTCTTGAATATTGAGCATGTTAATGGTTTAGCTTACTACTTAATAAGTATTGGTCAATTATGTGATAAAGATCTAAATGTTAAATTCTCTAAACATGAAAGCTTGATATGCAAAGATAATAAAGTTTTAGTAAAAGGTGTTAGGAGAAATGGACTCTATACATGTAGACTTGGTGATAATCCTAACACAAGTATGTCTTGCATCTATAATTGATAGAAGACTAGGACATGCTAACATGAGATTAGTACAAACATTGACTATAAATGAGCTTGTTAGAGTCTTACCAAATGTTAAATTCGATAATCATTTTTGTGATGCGTGTAAGATAGAAAAACAAGTGCACTCATCTCATAAATCTAAAATGCTATAAAAACTATGAGATGTCCTTGGGCCTTCATCAATTCAAAGTTATGGGGGAAACTTCTACACACTAGTTGTTGTAGATGACTTTTCTAGATATACATGGACACTATTTTGAAAACAAAAATTGAAGCTTTTGACAAATTCAAAAATCTTGACAAGAAAATTCAAAACCAATTGGGTTGAATGATTATCTCAATTCATACCAACCATGAAAGAGAAGTTGTCAATGTATCGCAACTTGGAGCATTTTGTGATAAACATGGAGTTTCTTATAACTTTTCGGCTCCTCACACTCCCCAATCTAATGGGGTTGTTGAAAGGAAAAATAGGTCTTTACAAGCTTTGATTAGACCAATGTTAAGTAAAACACCATATGAAATCATCAAAGGTAGAAAACGATCCAATAACTCAAGTTATAGGAAACCTAAATCAAAGACTCACTAGATCCCAAGCCCAAAACCTTAATAACTTCTTTGCCTTTATGTCACACATAGAACCCAAGAATATTAAAGAGGCAACTAAGGATAAAAATTGGGCAATGGCAATGCAAGAAGAGTTTAATCAATTCACTAGAAGCCAAGTTTGGGACTTAGTACCTTTACCTAGTGGTCCCACAATAATTGAAACTAAATGAGTATTTAGAAACAAAGCTAGACTAGTAGCCTGATGATATAATCAACAAGAAGGGATAGACTTTGATGAATCCTTTGCTCCGGTTACTAGATTTGAATCCATTTGGAGTCTACTTACTTATGGTTGTGCTCAAAATTTTAAATTATATCAAATGGATGTCAAAAGTTCTTTTCTAAATGGCTTTATAAATGAGGAAGTCTATGTATGTCAACCTCCCGGTTTTGATTTTTGAAGACACCATCATATGTATATAATCTTAGAAAAGCATTGTATGGCCTTAAACAAGCACCTAAAGCATGGTATGATAAATTAAAATCATTCTTGTTGGAAAATGAATATAGTATAGGTCAAGTTGATAATACATTGTTCACAAGGAAAAAGAAAAATAACATCGTGCTTGTGCAAATTTATGTGGATGATATCATATTTGGGTCAACATGTCAAGATTTGTGTGATGAGTTTTCAAATCTTATACATAATGACATTGATATGAGAATGATGGATGAGTTGAATTACCTTCTCGGACTTCAAATAAAAAATATGAAGATGGTACATTCAAATTAGGCATCATTTCCTACGTGACAATGTGCAAAAAGGAAATATAAATTTAGAAAAGGTTGCTTCATGTGAAAATATTGCCGACATATTTTCTAAACCGCTAAAAATTGAAATGTTTGATACATTACAACTTGGTTTAGGAATAATGGAACATGTTCCTTAAAAATAACACCTAAATGCATGAAAATGGTCAAAATATACATTCCAGAAGAACCACGGTCAACTCACGGTCGATACTGTGGATCGACCGTCGGATCACTGTCTAAATTTAAAAACTAAGCAAAAGGCGCGGTCGATATCACGGTCGACCGTGTATCGACCGTCGTAGACCTGACTGATTTTTGACCATATTTTGCCTTTTCTCTCTCTTTCCTCTCCACTTCATCTCATCTTATCTTCCCCCACAAACCCTAGCCGCCATTTTCAACATTTATCTTTCAAAAAGCTTGAAAATCATCACAAGAAAAAGAAAAAATACTTTACCTTATGGTTGAAGTTGCGTTCAAAGGCTCGGTTGGATTCACGGTTGAAGATTCTTCGTCTCGTGGTTTCTTATCTTCACAAATTTCTTGTCAAAGGTATACTTTTATCTCTTCCTCCTTTTCTTAGAACTCTCTTTGTGCACCAAAGAATCATGTAATCTATAGGATTTGGGAGATTTCTAAGAAGAAAGTATATTTGGTTTGAAAATGATGTTTTTCTTTGTGTAAAAGAAAAATAATAGATGATATTGGTGTTGGATAAGTATGATAAGTATATAAATATCATGTCACAAAGGACAAAAGGTCAAATTTCAAACAGCTCACCTACGGTTGATACACGATCGACCGTAGCATCGACCGTCGTGTACATGAAAATTCCAGGCGATCCACGGTCGATACCGTGCATCGACCGTCAGCCCACTGGAAATTTTTGAGATTTTCAATTTTTATTTTTTGACTTTTAATGCCCAAACTCAATCTATTCATGCTTAATATATCTTAACTAACATTAGCTATCACATGATTAATAAAAGTTTCAAATCATTCTCCACTTTAGGACACATACACATTATGAACACATTGTCAAGGAGTTTGTTATATTCTTGAACACACTCTCAATTATGTTGAAGTATATTACCTCTTGTCATGCTCTTACAAAACAAAGATCTTTTACAAATCTAGTGTCATGACAAGATAAATTGTGGTGATTCAAGGGGAAGTAGTTATGGTGATTGTTTGTTGATATGATATTTGCTACTATGTGCTATGATTCTTATGCCATGAATTATGTTACTTGAACCTTGGCTTGTGATAATTGTATATTTAGAATATTTCTTATACTCACATCTCTTTGGCAAGTTCTTGGTAGTATTTTCATACATTATAGATTAAACACCTCAAGAAGTGGAGTTCTACATTCGAGGGGAGCTTAAGTCAAGGGGGAGTCTCCTTTTTGTTAAGACAAAAAAGGGGGAGAAGATAGAAGAATATATAGAAGATAGAAGAATATATACATATATATATGTATATATGCACATGTTAACATGTTAAAGTTATATATACAATTCTTATACAAGTTATAAATTTTTGTCTTCAACAAAAAGGGGGAGATTGTTGGGAAAAATAGGCTTACAAATATATCCTCTTTTGTTGACACAAAAATATACAACTTGTTTATATAATTGTATGTACTAACATTAACATATGTGCACATATATATATATATATATATTCAATCAAATATATTCTCATCTATGATCTACAAAATAAGCTTCATCAAATGGCCAAGCTCCAATCGTCAAGATCCGAGTTCAAGTAGAAGCCGATGTCGAAGATTCCTGCAAACAAATGTTTGAAGATTATGAGCTTACAAAATAAATAATCAAATGAGTTTAAGTTTTTATATAATAATTTTTATAAAAACTTTTATAAAAATTGAGACAATTTTTATAAAAATCACAAGCTTGGAAGTCAAAGCAAATAAATTCTCATTTTGGCAAATACTAAACACAATCTTACATTGAAACAAGTCAAAACCATATTTAGCAAAAGGAATCTCCCAAAGAGGTAAACTTCCAACATGCTTTGTGCATTTGGTTTCCAAACTACCATTTTCATGATTAAATTCAAACTTAAGAAGTATGGCATTAACCCAACTTTTCTTAAGCTTCTTTTCAGTGCATTTTTATGGTAAAAATGGGTTGTGTGTGGTTTTGGTAAAAGGTCAACGTCTATATTCACAAGTCTCAAAAAGTTCCAGCACGCCGACGGTCGATGCCAAGGTCGACCGTGGACAGTCCGGACACTTTTTGAGCTTGCACCTTTTTCCTTATTTAAGGCAACTCAAGTCTTTTTTTTACTAAGCTCTTGCAATCTGAAAAACACAGAACAAATACTAAATCTTGTGAGCTCATATTCTTTGATAAATATTCTATCTTTCAAGATCAAGAATGAAGCAAGAGTGAAAGCATTCAAAGTTCAAACACTACATTACTTTCTTATATATTTGTAATAGTGTGAGGATCATCTCTAGCCTTAGAATTAGAGAGAAGTGAGGATCATCTCTAGCCTTAGAATTAGAGAGAAGTGAGGATCAACTCTAGCCTTTCAAATTAGAGTGAAGTGTGGTTTATCTTAGCCTTGTTTGCAAGAGTGAAGTGTAATTCTTGTAAGCTAAAGAGAGAAGTTGTAAAAGGTTTATCTCTACCTTCAAAGAGAGAAGTTAGTGGAGCAACTCTTGGTGGGTGAGGCCAAGGAGTGGATGTAGAGTAAGGTTGTTAACCCTTGCTTGAACCACTATAAATCATTTTGTCCAAACTACTTTATTGGTGATATCTTTCTTCCTTAAACTCTTTAATTACTTGCAAATATTGTTAAAAACTTTAAAAAGTGGACATATAACCTATTCACCCCTTCTAGGTTTTAACAGAATTGTTACTAATGATACAATTAAAGATTGAGCAGTGAGTCTGTGTTATAATATGTGAATGATTGGTGATCAAGAATCAATTAATGAATAAAATGTTGTTTAAAAGCATAAACAAATTTCAAAAGCGATGAGTTGTAAGAAAATATTTAATTATAAAAATGAGTATTAAATAAGAGTGAGAATATAATTAGATGATTGACATGAATCCTTAAAGAGTATAGCTGAAATATAAAAGAGAAAAACATGTATTAGCATAAAGTTATTATAAAGTAATGTTATGGATTAAGGATGCTTTGAGATAAATATAAAAGCGTGGCTGATGACACACGAAATAAAGTGTATATTAAAAGAATTAAAGGAAAGAGTAAAGAATGATTAGTTGTGAAAATTTTAATTATTGGAATATTTGAGATTTCAAAGTGGTAGAACAAAACCAAGTTCTAGTTTATATTGGAGAAATTGAAGAATACATTGCTTTAAATAATGAAGAGAGGGCCATGATACCTATCAGTATCTCACATGATTAGTTAATAATGAACTAGGAGGGGCTCTCTGAAGTCACACGACGTGAAGTACAGTGAAAGAGGAATTTTTAAAATTTAAGAATGACATAACCGATAAATTCAAGAAGATGAAAAATCTGAAAACAAAAGATCCGGAAAAGAAAAGATAAAATGATGTCTAGTTTTTGGTAAGAAGTAAGAACCACAAAGGAGAATGTAAGCATAAAGCAAAAAGATACTTTATATGTGGAGCATTGAGACATATTAAGAAAGACTGTGTTTTCAATAAATTTTTTATAGGTGTGCCCAATATGGACACAATGAGGATCGTTGCTCTTCTAAGTAATGGGTATTTGATGATAAGATTTTAAATACTTCAACAGATATTTTTCTTATTACAGATATTTGATATATCTGTTGTTTGTAATATTTTAGTAAACAAATATGTTTGTTAACTTAATTGTTTATATTGTTAATCAAACATTGTCCATCAATATTTCCCAAAACCCGAGTTTTATCAATTTAGTCAAAAAATATTATTTTTACAAGCAAATTGTTTTCAAGATAATGGTTTAAGTAAACAGTCCCGATGATCCAAGTGAGGGAGGAAATGCTCAAAGAGTGTTGCTAATTATATGTTATTTGAGATTAAGAGAAAATTTAATGCCCGAACAAAAGAAGATAATTTAACAATGTAGGGATAATATATGAGATGAGAACGATGTATCTAGTGATATTTTACGAATCAAGATTTCAAATGATTAAGTGTATAAATTGTATGTAACCAACTTTATTTTATACCTAAAGTACAATCAACTTGCAAAATTTGGCTCATTTTATAAATTGGTAACTTGATTAAATTTACAAGTTTATTTCTTTAATTTTTAATTACTATATTCATATCTTCCTCAAAATTCATAAATCTTCTTCAAGGCTCAACATGTGTAAATCAAAATCAATTATGGCAATAATGAAATCAACCCAGAAATCGTAATCCAGAAATTTGAACAAGAAATCATGATGAGACTTGAACCCAAGTCAACAAAGAAATTGTGAGAAGAACTTGAATGAGAACAATCCAGAAAAAAATTTATACTAAATCATAAACAAGAACATAAATCGAATAGAAACTTGAACGAACTTGAACAAACAAGTCACAATCGATGCCGGAAACCTTAAATCGAACAAAAACAAACCGATGTAATTTGAAACCTAATATGAAGTTTGGTCCAAACTAATCATAATCAACTTGTTGTCCAAAAGATCAAAGATGAAACAACGGTCTCCATGCTCAGTTATTAGGTCTGGAACATTGATGAAGTTATGTACCCTAACAAAAAGGAACAAATGGAACCCTAACTAGGAACTTACATCTATGATAAGAACCCTTTATCGTAAATCTAGAACTTAAATCTGGAATAGGTACACCCTCACGAACAAACGGAGTACTTGAAAACCCTAATTGATTTCTAGAGTTGAACCCTTCATCAATGATTGCATTGGTCCTTATGTCAAAAAAGTAAAATCGAAACCCACAAAAGTCACCGGAACAAGATGAGAGATTTGTGAAGGAATCGTGTATCTTTAAAGAGTGAAGTGGAAATATGAGTGCATAATTAGAAGATTCTTTGAGAAAGAAACAAAAATAAAAGCACAAATTGCCGAGAAAGGTAACATAAATATTGATATTTGCCAATAAAAGTAATGTCAATTTTTTTGGGCCAAGAAAGGATTCTAAATTTCAATTTCTAACATTAAAGGTAACCGGTCACCGTCGTAGCAGGTAACAGGTTAAATTGATGACGTGGCTAATTTTTATACTATACTAATTGACAAAAAAGGTAACATAAATATAAAAATTTGTCAATAAAGGTAATGTTCATTTTTTCTAGACCAATAAAGGATGATGAGTTCTAATTTGAAACAAACTATCATGTTTGGATCTAGGTTTGTGTTCGTGTTCTTGTATGTGTTTTCTCTGTCCTTTATATAATAATAAAATATTTAAAATTAAAATAATATTACATCATTTTCGTATATGATATTTGAAATATATTATGTTGGTACTTTGACATTTAACTACTTGCAATTGGTATTTTGGTACTTTAATATCTTATATTGACTTTATAATTGTATTAAATAAACGTAAACAAAATTTGAAGTTCAAAATTCGATTCAAATTGAAACAAACACCAAATTTGAAGTTCGAATCAAATCAAAATGAGTATTGAATTCTAAAGTTTGAATCGAAAAATATCATATTTGAAGTTCGTATCAAAACAAAGAAATAATACCAGTATTGGAAAATCGAAAAAATACTCATCGAATACATTTGACCAAAATGGGTCGACCCAAAACATGACCGATAATATAAATGGTCAAAATGGGTTGACATATAATTGACACGAACACAGTAACAAGAACTCGTCGCAAATTGTCAGTATTAGTTAGCATACCCTTTTTTACTACACATTGAAATTTATCATCCTTTTTTTGACTTAAAAAATTAGACATTACATTTATTGGCAAATTTGGACAATCTTAACCTGCTGACTAAGCGCTCAGCAGGTCATTCAGGTCACCATACCCCTTTTTGTTAGAAATTGAAATTTAGAATCCTTTCTTGGCCCAAAAAAATTGACATTACCTTTATTTGCAAATTTCAATATTTATATTACCTTTCTCGACAATTTGCCCAAAATAAAATGGTAGAAATTAAAAAAAGACGGTTGGAATCTCGAAAACTTTGCCGGAAACCGATAAAAGTCGCAAATTCTGGGTTTAGGATGAATTTACCGATTTTAAAATGGGTGACATATTGTAGCAGGTCATCTTACATACAATAAACTAAATTTATAAATTGGTTGTATATTTAATTACAAAATATAGTTTGTTGAATACAATAACAATTTTGATAAAGTTAGTTGTATTTTTACATACTTTGCCCTTGACTTTGATACCATACTTCTTTCCCGTTTGGATTTTTAAATAATCATATATTTTATATTTCCTTTATTTTGTTTTATCTTATTCCAATTTTTATAAATTTTTTATGAATTGTTTTTAGTTTTACGTTTTGTTTTTATGTTTTCAAATGAAAAATTAGAATAGTTAGATCCGTTTTTCATGTTTACCTGAATTATAAGTGCTCATACATCTTATTAATTATAAACATTTGGCAATCTATAATATCTTTAGGTAAAAACAAATTATTAAAAAATATATTCTATTATGGGCTAGCGAAAAACCAGAAAAACGTTCTGACTCCACCGAAACCGTTCAAACCAAATCAGATATTTATACATAAAATATATAAAGAACACTAATCAGATATTTATACATAACATCATCGCTACATCAATTGAACAAAGAAAATAACATAAACAACGCCTAGTAAACATGACATTTCACACTTCACAAACGAACAATCATAATGCCCCATTTCACGACAATAGCAAACAAATCTAACCACAGCCTTCACCGTTGTCATGACAACAGCAAATGAATCTAACCACGGCACTCACCGCCCTTGATAGCACGCTACCACGAAAAGGAACGTTTCTATCACCGTCAGCCATCCTTTTGGATTCTTTTAACCAATATATACAAGAAAACTTGATATATTCTTACTTCTCTAACCAATATGAAATTTTGATAAATGGTACATTTATATATAGTAGTTGGTCAATGGAGATCAGACAATCTGCTAGGTTGTGGAAGAAAATTACTTCACCATTTCCTGATTCTATTTTTCCTAATGTAATCAGCACACACCTGATGTTAACTTGCATCATCTGTGCACCTTAATGACCTCCATCACAATGAAAAATGTATGACAGCTTCCATTCATTTTTCTTGAAGTTTCTATACAATGCAAGGGTATGAAAGAGGAAGCACATTAAAACATAATACCTCATTTGTGCACCTTCGTTGGTTACAAATTCCCTGTGATAGTTCAACGGTTAGAGACATCAAACATATAGTGTGACCACTCAGCAGGAACCCCCTAGGGTGGGTTACACCCAAAAAAAAGGTACCCAGTTACTTTCCTGGAAAACTACAAGTAGGTTAGACTTTGAGTTATAAATAGAGCCATTATCACTATACCTGCTTCCTTATCTGTATCAAAAAAATGATACACAAAGACCACATGCATCCATCTACATCTACAGTTTAACAGCCATGAGCCAAAAATATCCAACAACTTAACATTTGATCAGGGATATTCAGTGGATGTTTTGGGCTTCACTTTAGTCTTTACAACTAAATGTAAAGATAAGATAATCCCTTTTCCAACCCAAAACCAGTAAAAAAAAGTAAATATATTCGCAGTTATCGTTGTTATGAGTATCCGAAACTTTCATGTTGTAGTGTACAACCTACCAAAAGACTTCACCTTGTACATTGTGCAACTTGTTTCATCTCAAATTCCTAAGGGTATCCAAAGTCTCTTAGAGTTTTAGCTGCAGTTACAAGCATGTCTAGTCCTCCAGATTTGTCTCTCTCTTCATTTTCATCGATGACAGACACGGCTTCCTTCTCTGATCCATCCTCTAATTTCACCTTCTTTTGGATATTCTCGTATGCGATTTTCATTGTTCTTATTCGCTTCAATTCACGGTCACATCTTGCACAAAACCAACTTCCTTTTGGAATAGAATTAAGTTGAGGTGACGTACAGTAGATATGATATGCTTGATCACAACCATCACAAAGAACAATCTGATCATCGTCTTTGTCCACAAGGCAACGCCTACATAAACAAGATGGGCAGTACCAACAAGGACCACACACACCCAACTGCTTGCTTGTTAGGCATTTGTAGTGATAAAACTTGTGGGCACACAATGAATGCCCACATGTTCTAAAATTGTCTCCTATCTTCACCTCCGTTTTGCAAATGAAACATATCTTTGAACTTTCACTTTCATCTTGCACGTCAGGTTCCTCGTTTGTTGAATCTTGTTTTGTCAAAAGCCACCCATCGACGGGGGATATGGGGGGATCAGGAGCAGCAGTTATTAGCTTCTCACAGACTACACAATTATTGTGAGGTGATCCTATTCCATTTGAAACACAGCTTGCACAATACCAACTTTTTGGAGGAATTGCCGTACCTCCAAAAACATGCTCTGTACAGTTGAGATGATATATCTCTTCACACGAATCACAAACTAAACAGTTTCTGACATCTGCTTTTTCTCCACATCCTTTGCAGTTAGAGATAACCCGACCATCTGCTAACCTTCCGTTCCTAACAAACTATTGCACACCAAGTCAAAAATATATATATATTTACATATTGATATAAATAAAAACAACAGCACAAAAAGTAACTTTTTGAACACCGATCAAAGCAGGCTGGTGGGGATGTCCTGCTGAGTGCTGACACTTTTATATCCCAAATTTCTTTTTGAACTTAGTTAATGTGTAGATATTATTACAAATATTGTTTTATAATAACATTATATAATTTATTTAAAGACCAACCAAGGAGGTTGCAAGATATTTAACCAACACTCTGGTCAACTTTCACCTGATTGACCCACTCTACCCATTTCATATGTTTCGGCTTTAGCTAAGTTTTTTAAATTTGGCCCATTTGACCTGTTGTAGTTAAAACTTATTTACCCCGGATCGACCCATTATTTATATAAATAGATTGAAATTGCCCCCTGTAATTTTGATCTACCTGTTCATAGTGACCCCTAGATTTATCTGAAAGACTCCTTGCAAATGTAACCATCTCATTGCCAACCTGTTGAAGCTTTGTCCATACCTATCAAGTTGGTGAGGTTGAAGAATTAGTAAATATTCTTCCACTTAAATAACAATAGTTATTGTGTTGGTATATACATTACAAATGTGACATGCAAGTATCATGAAAGATGGAAAAAATAAGAATAAATAAATAAAAGATACTCTAAAGCAGATTAACAGCCAATTAATACAATAGTGCACAATTACATAGCTCATGCTTCAATTCTTATAAATACAACAAATATTTTCAACTATGAAGTTTTGATTGCAGTATGAGTAGTCTGGACATCATGCTTCTTACAAAATACAAGAAAGAAAAGTAGTACGATGATAGATCTGGATGTCAATAATACCCGACTTGCAGCATGCTAGCATATGTAGTCGATTAGTAGAAATTTTGTTTCTATCAACATAATGTGGTTCTGTACTAGATTAACAGTTAACCCTAAATGTTCAGTCTTCTCATAAATTGATTGGCTACACGCACAGAAGAGCATACCACTGCAACAATCATGTCATTCAAATTCCTAACTAACTTTTTTGTCCTTTTGGATCATTTAAACAGCTCCCCATTAGTTAATAATTTCCCAATTTCGAAGTTAATGTTAGCTTACTAGTTTGTAACCCACTTACCCGCCAACACTTGAAAAACAAACGTCCCTGGGCATATTCAAGAATCATCCTAACTAAGCTCATGAGAACAGAACTACTTGAGAGTTGAGACCATAAAGAATACCTACAACAGCAATTGTTGGAAAACCATTTACTAAAAACTTTTTTGCTTTAGGCTAAAAAAGGTTTGAATAACATCAAGCTTGATTTGACACACTAGTAATATAACTCACCACTAAACAGAAGAAAAAATATAAATAATTCCAATCTCGGTTTCTACCAAACAGTTGACTGAAAATGCTTTAACATGCTACAAGCACCCTTGAATCTTGATACACACATCACAAGGACTTGCTACAACATCTATGATTTGTCTAATCAATATACCCTCTACACACTCATCTGATACAACTTCTAAAGCACATATAAGAAAAAAAAAATTAACTCTTCGTTCAAAGAATCAGGTTCACCCAAATGTTTATTGAATTTATGGATATTTCTTGAAGAGTGAACTAAATATATTGGCATTACTGTTTTGAGACAAAAGTTAAGGTCAATACCCAGTTTAATTTTCTTTTTCTTTTTTTATTTCCAATGCCATGTTAGGGTTTAAAGATCTATCTCGGGTCGAAAGTAGCAAAAGATTAATGTTTTGCAAGTAGAAGGTATTTCTTTGGGATATTTCAAACTAAAATGGTTGTTTTCTTAAGAAGTTTCAACTAAAATAGTTACAAAAGTAAATCACTCGAATAAAAAGTAAACAACTAAAACTTCAGGAGCATCAAATATTTGGATTATAAGAGCCCAACTTTAAACAAAAGACAAACCTGCTGGATATCTTTAACATAAAGCATAGGTGAGGTTTCATAAGCTCCACTTTTGATCTTCAAGTTTATAGCATTAACGTCCAAAACTCGGTTAACATCGACAACACCAAAATTTTTGAGAAGTAGACCACATAATTCAGAGAATTTGTCTGAGTTTAGAATATCAGAAAATGCACTCCCACACACCTCAGAGAACGTAGGACATTCAGATTGTTTCAACAATCCAGTAGACTTTACATGAGAATTTTCATTAGCGAAATTATGTGTTACGTTTTCACTTCTTTCACCACTCTCTAGAGATCCCTGCAAAAGTAGCTACTTACATGAATCTAAGCAAACGAAAACTACATATAAAAAAAAGACGAATTCAGCAAGTAAGAATCACACCTCAGGAATCAACCAAGATAACTCAAAAACTTTAGGTGCTTTTTTACCTTAATCAAAGATGGACAACCACCTGCTGTATAAGTCACAACAGCATTCTGGATGCATTCCCCAAGACCATCTTCACGCCCGTTAAGCGACTGATACATCTGCTGTAATTCAATCTTTCTACAGTGCCTAACAGAACATTCACCTACCCCAACAGGCAATGCATCTAAACTTAACTTTCGAACAGCTTGATCAGACGTACCATCATCAACAGCCTTTATCTGCAAGAACCCAAGTTCCAGTTAGTTTCCACCACCTACTAAGTAAAGTCCAATAAAATCTCAACCTTCAAGTCAACAATAATGTTGTTACAGTAACCGTATCATGTATTTACCAAATTCTGTTGTATTATAGACACTCATCTAAAGTTTCATCATGAAAAAGAAAATTTAACACTGCTCTCAACCATTACAACATTACTTAAAGTTATAAGAAACTTGGTAAAGGAAGCAGATAGTCTTCAATCTACCAGACCTTTCAGTTACTTACCTTGTTAAACTTAACAGATCAAGTCTCTTCTTAAAAAAAAGGCCAAAATTAGATGTTTCAGTGAGTTCAGCTCTTCCAGGTTCCAATGGAAAGGAAAGACATAAAGTTATAAAAAAAACTGGCATTGCACCCAAAAACAATGCTGTCTTTTTTTAGTGGTAGGAGGGTAAAAGTAGCTTTTACAACATGTTTAAGGGTTAGGGGAGAAATCTCATTAGGTACACTATTCAGGTACGTGTTACACTACATGCTTGAATTGAAAACGCAAAACAATGGCGGAAGCTTTCAGGTTTAGCAGTTCCACAACTGCCGTCACTCTCTTTTTCCTCCAAGGCTATATTTTTCTAACGGCTGTAAATCTATACTTGCAACTTTCAGTCACTTATGCTGCCAGAAGTTTTTACATTTACCAATTCTCACTGTTCACATACCTTAAATATTTACCGTAATGCATACAATATGTAAATTATCAAGAAAATCATATATTGAGTAATGAGTATGGCATTCAATGTTTTTTTCATGTTTCATTAGTTCTAAGATTGTATTCTTATGGCCTGCTGGTTATACAACATGAGAGCCTCACTCTTATTATCACCCTCTTTTACCAACAAAAAGAAGGTAGCTGCTGCAATCCTATAGGTACTCGAATCTGAATCTTTGAAAATTACAATAATCTTCTTATAGTAGTAGATATTAACTGGTCATGTTTAGTACTTGACATGAAGGATGATTCAATTAGGTTAACATACTACTACACAGACCAATTGCCAAAATTTAAACTAATTAACATCAAGTTTAACCAACAGCATTTACATATGGATAAAGCAAGCAATAGAAGTCATGTACAGAAAACAAAGTCTGAGAAACAAATCAATAAAAGAATAAACCTTTATATCACCTTATCAGAGAATCCAATATCGGTCATTTCATCTGGATAACTCATCTTTCTGCGTTTTCTCCGCTTATACATTCTCAACCCCTCTGCAGAAGTCCCTTCGCCAAAACTAACACTACCACTACTACCATCAAGCAACAACCCAACTTTATCACAAGATATCGATTCAGTTTTTGTTACCAAACTGCAATTCAAATCACAACCATGACCGTTAGTTGTTTCCGTGTCATCAACCATCATATGCTTGCTTCAAAATCCAACAACACCAAGAGATAATAATAGAAACCCTAAAAATCCCAAGTAAGGTTTCTTGATCTCAACAGCAGTAGCAATTGTACAGAAACCCCAAATTGAAGAAGTGGCGAATGAGAGAAGGAGTGTTGGAACTCTAAAGTTAGTATATGCCCTAGAAATTTTGGAATCAGAAGGAAAATAAGTGCAAAAAAGGGAAATTGGGGGAGAGGAAGAGAAAGGGGGGAGGAGTTACAATTACCCTGGCCTTTTTAAAATTTTGAAACAGAGGGGTTTGTGTGTGTGTGTGTCTGTGTGTGTAGATAGAGCTGAAGTTACCAGCAGTCAACTATCTTTTCGCACGTACAACTTTTTATCTACTCAAAATCAACTTTGTTGAATCATACTTACAAACCGTAAAAAAATAATAAATATTAAAATTAATAAAAAGATATAAGATAATTACAAAACACAAACGAAATAAGAATTCAAAAAATTGTCGGCATATGATGTTAACGTCTAGAGCATAGCCTTTCCCGCAGGGACATCCACAATAGAGCCAGCGCGCTTGACAAGATCTCCTTCTTTAATAGCAGTATCACTACGTTGGCGTGATTCGGTTTGAGTAACGGATCCTGACAACGGTAGAAGCATTGACTCGAGATTAAAGGCAGACATGACGGTTTGTTGCTCTTGTTCCTTTAGTACTTCGGTGGTTCCTATCCCCGTGATGTTCCTTGGATTATTTATAAGTGGCATTCAAGCTTTTATTTTTGCAATTATAGCTGCAGCTTGTATAGGTGAATCATGAAAGGGCAATTTCACTAGTTTTCTAAATTGACTAATTTTATAAATAGTCTTTTTTTAGTTTAACCCAAGGCAATGTGTGTGGCTAAAAATTTGACTTGGAGAATTAAAAAATACAATTATATTATATACGATCTAGAGTAATAGAAAAAAAATATTACAACAAAGTGAGATAAGATGGGCCGTCAAAACGTAAAGGGGATAGTATGGGCTGTTTGTCAGATCTAGTATAGGTTGTATTTATACGGTAATTAGAGATAGTGACTCTCCTAAAATATTTATTTTAAGATATCCGTGATTTTCCTCTATTTGTAATCTAATTACCATCTCCGTTGATTTAAACAAAGTAGCTATATGTAGTGTATTATTGATGAAACTTGAAATGAAAAATTAATTTTGAAACACCTCCTAATGTTAAACCATAATTTCATAAAGTTGTATGTTATAAATAAAAACTTTAAATTTGGTTAAACTTAAAAGTTAAAACCGATCATTACTATTATTCTCATCTAAAATTAGTTAATTTCTTAATGATCACATCAAGTTCATATATTTTCATTTATGAAAAAATTTGTTTATAAATATAAGTTTTAAATCAAAACTTCAAAATATACAAGTTTTATAGTTTTTCACCTATTTATAAAACTTTTAGATATAACTCCGTAAATCTCATTTTAATAAATCAAAACCATTATTTTTATTCATTATAGAAAACAATTTTTTAAAATCACTTTTTAAGTCCAACTTAAAATTGAATAAAAGTATTTCCGGGTCAAAATAGTTTCGCTTAAAATTGCATCTATTGGACATTTGGACCTAATCTCAATAGCTCAATATTAAAATAGGTCAAAACGATTAACACTTTATGATAGACATGGTTTGGTCCGTTGGGTCTCCTGCAATTTTCTTTTGGGTCAAGAAACCCATAAACAAAAACAAGGTCTACAAGCCAAACCAAATTAACTGAGTGAGGTGAACAAATTCAGTCTTAAAACGCTCTGGACTCTTTCGGGGTCGGTTCAATCCGGGGCCGGTCCGGTCCTCACGGACCGGTTCTCGCATAAGACCATTCGGTTTTTGGACGGTCTGGTCTTTTCAAGACCGGTCCTCGTCCGGACCGATCCGACTTCGGTCTAGACCCGTACGGTTTTCGCTCGGATATATTTCGGTTCAGTTTAGACATTTCCAGTTTTTGGTTTTTACTTTTCGTACTTTTTTGACAATTTAAAAATTAGAGAGAATAATATAGAGAGAATATGTAAAAAGAAGTTTGTTGTAAAGAAAAATGAAAGAGATTGTGAGGTATTTATAGAGAATTTGTAAAAAAAATAGCGGTCAGGACCGGTTAGGACCGACTCGCTTTTTTAGGACCGTTTGGACTCTTGGACCTGTTCGGCCAGACCGACTTTTTTACTGGTTCGTGACGTTCTTCCCCTATATATATATATATATATATATATATATATATATATATATATATATATATATATATATATATATATTAGCATGATACCCGCGCAATGCTGGGGAAACGAATAATTTCTACTCATTAATATGTTTGTTTTCAAGACGTAGAGAGTATAGGTATTCATGTAATACGGTGACAGCGAATATTTTTCGTTTGATGACATGTCTATTTTCTTTTTTTTCATTCCTTTACTTTTTTGTTCTACATAATTAAAAAAAGTTATGAAAATATTTTTTAATAATTAAGTTAATTTGTATTAGCGTTGACTTTTAAAAAAATTGAATTGACTTTGATTTTCTTAAATATGTAAAGTTTAGTCATTATAATGAAATATAAAAATCTTATTAACTATATCTAATAATTACTCAATTTAGTTATATAAGGAGTAATTTAATAATTTTAAAATATTTAAAATTTAAGAGTTTAAACAAAAGAGTTAAATACTTTATAATATATAGTATAGATATATATATATATATAATAATTAATTAACTAATACGATATCAAACTTTGAGCTTAACATATATATATTTAAGAAATGATTATTTTATCGGTATATTCTGACGAATGTTTTTCATCAGAGAAGGTAATACATTCCAACGACTATTACAGTTAGTAACATGTGTGTTTTAAAGAACTTTTTCAAACATAACTAATGGGTTCCTGTAATTTTGTTGAATAAACTATATCAATAAACTAAATTAATAGTCTGAAATTAATTTCTATTATAAATTAATAATAATAATAATAATAATAATAATAATAATAGTAGTAGATTTTGTAGAAGGACATGCTATATTGATAATTAGTTAAGTAAACGCTTACAATTTATATTTTGAAGAATGATATTACAGCTCTTAAGGCTGTAAATAAGAATAATATTATTATTAACTTTAACGGTGTAAGTGTTAAATTTTTCAAAATAACTATTTTATTCTTTTTAATATTAAATGAATGGTCTTTTAGAAAAATTAATAATATTTAAATATTTTTATCTTTCACTATCAATCAACCAAATTTATCAATTAATTATATATTTTTAAGTAAGTTATTAATTAATTAGAGTTAATTGGTCAAATGGTTTTTTAAGTTAATCAATTTTGTCGATTTAGTCATTTAACTTCAAAAGTGGTGAAGACAGTCCTTTATGAACCATTTTATGGCGAGTTTGGTCATTTCGAACGTTGACCGTTAGTCAACTCTATTAAATCAAGGGTAATTTGGTCTTTTTACTAGTTTTTCTAACTTTTAATTAATTAAAATAATATTTAATATTTTTAAATATATATATATATATATATCTCCCTCTCTACACACACATTCTCTCTCTATCACTCCCTCTCTCACCTCTCCCTATAACCGCTTCCACCTCCATCCACCGTCACTGCCACCAACACCATCCACCTCCACCGCCACCGCCAATAGCACCATCCACCGCCGCCGCCACCGGCTACCACCATCACACCCTTTGCTCTCTCTCTCTCTCCCCTCTACTCTCCCTCTCTCTCCCCACTAGCCTAGAACCGCCGCCGCCCACCATCGTCATTTGAGCACCGATACAGCAGACCTTAGCACTGCAACCCTTCATCTTCTATTTGAGTTGTTTGTTTTAATGGGTTTTTCCATATCTGAGCACTGCAACGCTTCATCTTCGATTTCAGTTGTCAATTTCAAGGGTTTTTTTAGATCTGAGTTGTGTGTGGTGTTTTAACAGGGTTTTTTCAGATCTGAGCACTGCAACACTTCATCTTCTTCTTTTTCTTCATGGTGTGCGCCTGTGTGGTGGTGGTGGTGGGTATGTGTGTATGGATATTTTTCTAGAACACCCACATGATTCTTCCTTTTCTTGTTTTTTAGATCTGAAAGATGTTGTGTGTGTCTGTTTGATTGACGGTGGTGGTGATGTTATGTGTCTCTGTTAGATGGCGGTTGGCGGTGGTCGGATATAGTGGCCAGCCGGAGATTGTGACTGTTGTGGTGGTGACCGGAAACAGAGAAGAGAGAGAGAGAAAGAGAGAAGTGGTGGTGTCTAACAGTGGTGGTGGTTGTTTTAATGTTTTGAGAGAGAAAGTGCACACTTTAAAGACTGTTAATTTTAGATTTTTAATTTAAATGGTAAACAGATAATAAATATTAATAAAATTAAAAAAATAATGAATAAATAATAAACATAAGGGTAAAATTGTCATTTTATCTCATTTTAACAGACTTGACTAACGGTCAACGTTCGAAAGGACCAAACTCATCATAAAATGGTTCATAAAGAACCGTCTTCACCACTTTTAAAGTTAAAGGACTAAATTGGCAAAAATGGTTAAGTTAAAGGACCAATTAACTCTAAATTGAACAAACAAATCAAGAATAGGGATGGCATGAGGAACCCGTTCTCTTACCTTGATTTGACCAGGGAATCCACGAGTTGGCTGAAGATGGGATCTTACCTTGTGTGCTTACCTTTCCAAATTGTGGGCAAGTTCTTAATGGATATGATTGTGTTAAGACATGGGATCATGATATTCATTTATGAATAGAAACTTTTGTGCTACTCAAATTAGTGGAGAAATATTTATAAAGAACATTTATGTTCATGAATGGGTTGTTTGCCCAAGTTGGCTTGCAATTGCCTTAGTGTATGAGAAATTGAAATACTTCCCATGGAGATATTGGAGAAGTGATGCAATTACTACTTGATGATTTAGATTAAGTGAGGAATAATGGGATATGAGACTTCTAAAAGTCCATTGGGGAATTAGTTATGAACCATTTAATGGTTGGTTACTAGGCTATTTTAAAAGGTCTAGTTGAAAGAATTGATTTCAGTTTTAATTTAGAAAAGTTATATAAATGGTTTATACCATTGGATAAGTGCATCCAAGCGATGACTAAAGTTTGAATCTAGTTAAGAAATTACATGGCTTTATAAAGAGAAAGATTGAGAGATTATGAAAACGGTTATACCGATAGGTAACTTATGTGATCTTATTTAGGATCCTAGTAAAAAATGTGTTTATAATGTGAGCTCATGAATTGGTTCGATTCCGAGGACGGAATCTTTTTAAGGAGAGAGGAATTATAATATTCCGAAATTTTATTATGGCCTTAATGTTGATTAATTAGACGTTTCCATTATTCTGAAGAATTTGTGTATTGTAATTATAAAATATAAATGGTATATCATGGTTAAATTAGAAAATTATCGTTTTAAGAGTGATCTTAGTTATTTAATTATATTTGGCCATGAATTACAAACAGTAATGCATAAAGTACAAAATGATTAAAGTTTCAAATAATTAGTATTATAGATGTTATGAGTTACGTGTTATATGTGTGAATTGGAGGAAATACTAAGCGTTAAAAGTGAATAAAGGAAAGATGGGGGACTGAAGTTGAAAAATGGTTTATAAATATCCTTAATTGACTCAATTGAGTCAAAATTCACAGACCTAAGGCGGGAAGATTCGAGAGAGAGGGGGGCAAAGGGAGGAGTTTCAAGTATAAAGAAGAAATCAAGGAAGAATCTTGAAGATTATAGTGTTTCTAGTTGGAATGGTGTGTTTTAACACATAATCCACCATCAAAGCTTGGGTTTTTGAGCAAAGGAAGAGTTAACAAGTTTGAATCAGTGATCAAGTAAGTTCTAACTTATAATTGTGTTTGATACTAGTTATATGTGTTGCATTTGATGGTCAATTGGGTGAAAATTGTGAAAATATTAGCAAATGGGTAATTTTGGGCCTAACGATGAAATAAGGATTTGAACCATCAAGGTTATGTTATGTGTTGATGTTATAGTGTTTTATGGTGTTTATTGAGTCTTTTGTATGCTGCAACCAAGTTGGATTTGGAAAACTTTGGAGTTTGGCCGATTAACATAAGAAAAACAGCAAAACGGCACTGTTCACGTCGGGCTCGCGACACGAGCCTTAGGCTTCGCGGCGCAAGGCCCCTGCTCATCGTAGGGTGAGTTTTTCCAAATATTTTTTCGCGGCGCCAGCTTCCTTTTTCGCGGCGCGAGGCACCCTGAAACCTCCAAAAATCATGATTTTGACCCCATTTGACCATGTTCATGTTTGGGGATAGATTCTAAGGTTTTATAAGGGATATATGGAGTCTTTTTAGACCCGAATTAGTGTCTAAGACTAGAATTGAGTTTAGAAATCTTGTTTTTGGTTAACTCATGTAAGTTAACCTTGTGTTTTGTGATCATAGGTTTATGATCAAGTGTTTAAGCTTTGGTTTGGATGTGGTTGTGATCCTCATCACACCCTCAGGTGAGTACACCCTGCGGATACCCAGTTTTTGTTAAAGTTACAAGTCATCATGATTATGTTTTGATTGTTTAGCAAATGTTTGATGAAATTGTTGAATCAAAGGATGTGGAAACTATGGATTTGTTTTATAATGTGGTTTATATGATTTGCAAATGTTTTATGAAACTTTTGATTTTAAAGAATGTGAAAATTGTGAGTTCAGTATAAGATGTGTTTTAATAATGGTTTTCAAAATAAGACAATTGATCCATGTTGGAGATGGTCTAAGTTTATGTTGTATTTTACTTGAGAGTTTATTGAAACATGACACTCCATATAGGAGTGAACTTTGATTTTGAAACAAAAAACATGGTTTTGAGTAATGAAATATATGTTTACACTCATGATGTATTGTGGGCATTGAGATGCCATATGTGATATCGTTTATGGAGCATTTATGCTCAAGTGATATGAATTGTGACACTTATGTATTTATTGATAAGCTTGATGCTTGGATTATTTGACCTTTATGGCATGTGATATGTGACCCTTTTGTGGTATGTGATTTGGTCCGGACCACTGTTGTGATATGAATTTTGTACCATAGGGTTCCTAGCCATTGAGATGTGTACTAGTTCATGTGGCTTCGGCAATTGAGGAACCTCGATACACGGGTGGTTGAGGAATCAATGCAGAGAGTTGAGGGGTATGTCAGTACCCATTATGACCGTGTGGGTTCACTGGGCTGACGAGCCACCGAACCTAAGCAACACGAGTGGACTTGGGGAACAGGGCATGCACTCCTGATAACCGTTGTATGGTGGACTACTTCGTGTTTCCCCCACTTTGATGGAGAGATGTTGTTATCCCCCATGTGGGCACGTGTTGACCGTGGCTAGCTACCACGTGGAGACATTGTGGCTCAATGGACAGGCCCGCATTCTTATGTGCTATATGTATACTTTTAAAGTATGATTGTTGTCAAACTCCTGTTTTCCAAAAGATGATGACTTGGTTTTGAAAAGGCAAATGTTTTTTGTTGTACTCACTAGCTATATTTATAGCTAACTTGGTGTGTAAAAATGTTTTTGTATCCGCAGGATGTCTAGAGGCCTATGTGAGGCGGGTAGATGCCTTGGGCATAGATTTGTTGCATTTCCGGTAATCATGGATTTCCACTCTTGTATATGGTCGTGAAATTAACTGTGGTAACATCGAAAGTTTTGGAATATGTTCATTGATAATGTTATTTGTGAAAAGGTTAAATTATTTTGTTGAAATACTTAAAGAGTATCATAATGCTTCCGCAAAAAGTTTAAAGAGTTTTGTATAAAATATTATTTAAATTGAGATTTGGAAAAGTTTAAATTTGGTCAGAAAATCAGTGTGTTACATATATCTATTTGGAAAATACGATTTTACAGACGAAGAAAATCCTCGATTCCCCGCAAGGATCATCGATACCCGACGGGGACGGGATGGGGATGCAAGTCAATTCCCCGACAGGGACGGGGAACGGGGTTTAGGGTGGGGAGAGCGATCCGTGTTACCCTCGACCCCGTTGACATCCCTAATCAAGAACAACCTATACACCCCTAATTTAGATATATTATACTCGTAATCTCTTGAAATTGAACTAACCAAATTTTGGAATCTGGTACATAAAATCGAACTCCTATATCAGATGTTATACTCATCATGAGAATCGATTTTGGTTTGGGTTTTAAGCTTGCCGGAGATGGAGTTCGGCAGGAAGGTTTACTAGTCGCAAGAGCTCAGATCGGGATTGGGATGAAGGGTGAAGATGACTTAAAAACCTTTCGATGAAGAAACCCCAAAATTCTGGCCAAATCGTATGCAGAAAACCCAAAAGCTACAAACCCTAAACACCAAACACCGCCGCATTTCCGGCCAACTCCATTTCCAAAATAAGAATTATTGTCGACATCTAGCCATCAAACCTTCACACATTCCTTTTAACTAGCTTCCAATCAAGCCATTTATCTTCTCCACGTTAATTAGACTCCCAAAGATATCTTTTTCTACCATTTACGTAATTTGTCTTTTCTTTTCTTTTCTGAAGAGAGAGAGAGAGAACCCTCGCCACCTGTTTTCCTTATTTCGCGGGACTTTGGCCAACAAATTAGGTGGGTGGCCGGTTATGGCTAGCAGCCCCTTACTGTTATTAATATACTGTTATATCATAAATTTCATTCACAACTGAACCAACCTGAGGGTTCAAGAAATTCAAACGTCATACGACTTTTCTATTCCGACGGTGATGCAAATTTAGTCTCTCATCTATTCTTATTATATTCTGATTCAAGGAAATTGTATTTTTTTTATTCTTGTGATTTACATGCTTTCTATACGTTTCACAATTACTTGAATCGCCACTATTTTTTATAAATTTATTACGTTTTTAATCTCCAACTTGAATGGTTTTTAGCGGGTCGTTCAAATTAGGGATTAAGAACATAATGAATTTTATAAATAGGGAGGATTCATGTAGTTCTAAATGCGCACAACCATGGAGATAAGGATCTATGGCACCTGTACAGTGCAAACCACATATGTTATATATCATCCGTCATATTATTCACTTATCGAGCCACAGGAGGTGGAACCCACGGCTTCAGGCTTCATCTTCTAACCTTTGATATTTTTGAGGCATGATCTATTCACTTGACCAAGTAAGGATCTGCCAGTTTCATATGTAACACCATCCTGAAATATGCTTCAAGAATTAGCGGCGTATAGGTTAAGACGATATGGAAAAAGAAAACAAGAATTCAAAGTGGATCTACGAGAGGAGATGCTGGTGTTAGTATCTAATCTATGGTTCCTGTTTATATTTTGAATGGTACTATCAAACAAACAAACAATGTTGAAAGTCGTCGTTATTCGCATTCTCCTGAACATTGCGACTTGCATAACCACCTGTAGACCAACATATTGGTGGTATCTGCAGACATGATAAAAACAAACATAAAGAGCATAAAATCCAGCATGATAAAGCAAATTTCATTGTTAAAATGCCATTCAACACTTTGTTCTTCATCATCAATATAATACAAACTCTAGTATCTGTTTCCTAACAAACTAAATGTACATAACTAAAATCCACTTGTCAGTTTGTATACCCGGAGTATTTCCTTCTATACTGTACCTGAGATGATCTTTTTTCTTCTTTTCAAGAAGCAATCCAAACAGATCGAAAAATATGCACCCTAGCAAGGACCAGAGAGCATTTGATGCTATGTTCAAGTTAAACCCCACACCACTGAAATCGCAACAATGAACAAATTAAGATACACCCAAATCAGGAGCACTTGGGGTATCCGACACAACCTTATTCATTATTCCAATAGGTTTCAATAGCTCATCACAGTCAGCTGCATCTAAACCCAAAGGCTCACTAATCAATGTTGTTCTTTGGTCAAAAGTCAACTCCCCAGTTTCATCATTACCAAAATCTAAGCTAATATATTCAGCAAATTTTCCTTCTTGACACAAGATATCCCCATCTCCATCATCATCATCATCCTTTGAATGATGATGCTTCTCAGATATGGGTATTGCCTCTCCTCCTCCATCACTCATAAACGAACCAAAGTAACGACCCCTAGCATTCTTCTGGTGTTGTTCCATTGAATCTTGTTGTTTCCTTTTCAACCGGTTTTTACGATGGTGAAGCTTGCACTTTGTACCTTGAGAACACGTGCCTGTTGCTTCAAATACTGGGCATGCATATGTGTGCTTCTTTCGACACTGCAAGTTAGAGATTTGATCCATTTTACACAATTATATCTTAGTGGGTTGTGTGCATGTGGTTCCTAATTATCTCAATAAATTATATATACTTTCTCAATCAGTATTAATTTAGCAGCTTAAGTTACATATGTTCTTACGATATTCATTACTTTTTTGTTTGATTATCTATTGGAGTACTACTTTTCCTGGAGGACTGTGTCCTTCAAAAATAAAAGTATTCCTAAGTCATGTTTTCCATAACTATGCACTGCCCCGATAAATTTAAGATATAAAAAATACAGAAATAAAATAAAATTAGTAAAATGAGAAATATCAATGGCATCAACTCCATCACTACCTCATTGCCATCTGCACAAAAACCTTTGAGAAAACCTTCACAAATAGAGGCATCCGTCTTCACATTTACATGTCTGTAAGGACATTTCTTGTTTGAGCATAATCCTGCCACATAATAAGTTTAGAATTTTCATCTCAAATATGATGACAATTGACAAATGTGGGAAATAATTCAACAAAACTCACCCTGCAAAAAATAAGAACAATCTTGCATCCTTTCGGGAATGACCTGAAACGAGAACATTATCAGCAAGTGTAAGAAACAAAGAAAGAAACAAAAAAAAGTTCAAAATCTCAAGCATTTGCACATAAAAAATGACCAAATGAGTAATATATATTCCACCTTATGAGTTAACTTGCACTTGGGGTTGGAGCATGAACCATTTAAAAACTTGGTGCAGACTGCAACTTTAGATGAATCATGGATGTATGGACATTTGCCATCATCCTTGTTGCATTTGCCAAACCTAGTAAAAAACTGACAATACTTCTTCTTTTTAGCCAACCGTGATCTGGCTGTATGCAAGCTCCAGCGCACTTTCTCATTAGCAAAGATGCGTGTTCTTCTCTTAGGATTTCTAACCAGCTGATTACCATTTCCAATCCGTACATATCTGCCAATATATAATTATCATATCTTTTCGAGAATTTATAGTATGATTTTGCAACCAACTTAATATAATTATCAAGCTTAACAAAAAAATGAAAAATACATCCTACACCGAAGTTTACATACTCATCATGGCCGATTTTTAATCTCTTTGGGACATAAGATTTCCTCATCTCTTCTTTTGACTGTGTTGAAGTCAAAGGTTCCTCCTCGTCTGCATATTATGTCAATTAGTGGTTTTCTAGGATTTTGGAAGAAGAGACAGAAATTCGACCAACGATATCATTTTCTTAACCATTAATTCTATCAAGTAAAAAGCATAGGGTACTGTCTTACAAATGACATCCTGTATAGCAATATTGTAATTTTGCACAATATAGAATTTTAAGTTCAGAATTTTTTATATTCGGCGATCGCCATAGATATAAAAACAGTAAAAACTGATGATCATACTATAAACCAACATCTTTTTAAACAGTATATAAATATCATAACACTAGTTTAATTGTACAAGTAATACAACATATGCATCCTTGTTAACTTTTAAGCAAGTTCAATTGGAGTAATATATGAAGTTTTTAATACTAATTATAATCAGATTTTGTTACGGTCCTCTTAAGTTGTTATAGGTGAGCGAGTTTGATATTGCATTGTTCCTAGAGGTCATATCATAAGTTCATAACTTAACATTAAACAAGATCGAATGGAAGGGTTAGGCAAATGTTAAACGGTGCTGAGAGTGTAAACAAGTACCAAATGCAAAAACAATAAAATGATTAGGAATGCTTGACATCTACAATTCCACATGCAGTGATGAGCATCTGTTCAGGCTTGTTTTAATGTTTCTTCTGTTTTCAGGTCATAAAATACCTTCTATTTAAGCATGTGTTACAATTATGAACTACAAATCACCTTGACATTAACTACCTCGGGGTAGTTAACAACTGCAGCAGATTATGAATAACTAGTGACAACTACACAATGATAAAATATGGATCCAAAAAAACATAAGTTCTATCTTCTTAACAAAGTGGTGTATGTGTATAACTGTGTATAATCTGCCTATACAATATGCCATCTAAAAAAAGCATGTAAATGGACCATTTTTCGTATACAAACCTTTATATACAATATAGTGTCTACTAAAGAAATTCTCTATCTTACTTTTCAACGGAATACAATACCCACTAAAGATACATATGTCATCGCCATTGGATTATAGGATACAATAGGCGAGACACCATTTCCTGCTCATTCATACAGTAAAAGGGCAAAGATCTTTATCAATATAATAAAATCTTAACTGTATAATGAAAATTATTTAAATAGTTAATGGCGTTGCCATAATTAATCCTTAATAATGTAAGAAACTTCGTATAAATAAGTAGTTAGAGAATAATCAATAATAATAATCAACGGAAAAAACCAGGATTAGACCACCTGAAATCTTTTGAAGCGTCCTCCTTGAAGGATCCATTTTGTATCTGACCAAACCAATACGAAATATCCGGTCCCCTGCAAAATTGCAAATAAACAAAACAAAAATTCAAATAAAGAACTCAAACATATGCTTCTTTCATTTTATTGACTTACTGGATATATTATTCCTAGTTTTTATATCGACGGTGCCATGCTGCTCTCTCTTTTTCTTCTCAGCTGCTACAACTGCAAGCGTAGCTTCCTAATATTTAAGAAAAACGCATACTCACAGTTATAAAACCACCATAAGTATAACTAAGTTACTACTAAAATATGTTATGTGTCTATAAATTTATCCACACAAACCTTGTTAACTCGTTTTGAGTTCTTTTCTAAGGATTTTGACCATTTCAAACTGGATCCACCAACACTTAATAGCTTGGACATATGTAGAGAAAACCCATGTCTTGACCTAGTGTATATCATCTCTCTCTTTCTCGAAAGCAGCAACTTGCGACTGGAAGAACGACCAAACATTGATTAATCAAACAGAAGACCTAAAACTTATTTCAGAAGACAAATAATGATTAAAAATAAAGAATACCAATGTACCTGATGGAAGATGACAAGCTGTTACTGGGTATAGATGATCTTTTCCAAGGGAATAATTGGGGCCTCAGCTTCTTTTGACGTAACGAGATGCCACCTTTTCCCGATGATCGGGAATTATTGAGTGTCCAGACAGAAGGGAATCTCAAAAGATTATACTTCTTAGTTATACCTTGCATCAAGATATGAATCAAGTAGAGAAATTTATTTTCTTTGAGGCAAGATATCAGAGAACATAAAAGAAACAGAAATGGATATTTTAAATGCAATATGTTCTTGTAACTTCCACTGTAGATAAACCTTTTCTGTGTAAACGAATTGAGAGAATAGAATACAAATGTTTTTGGTTCGGGAGACAAACCTTTACCAGACTGTTGCTTAATACTGTTCTTTGAAGTCCCAGGCACATCTGGGTTTGCTGCCGAGTCATCTCCCACTAATGTTCTGATAAGTTGATTTTTACTCCTTTTGTAGTAGCTGTCTGATAATGACGCCTGTGTCTTATCTAAATCCTGAATGCCTTGATCACTACTAGAAGCAGCAACCAACTGGTTTGATTTCCGCTTCACATATTGTAATTTCTGGCTTTCAGAATTGCTGGTTTGATCGTCAGATACCTTCTGCACACCAAAAATTCCTTCAACAGGAGATGCAGGCGGATGTTCCAGTGGCGAAGATGGCAAATCGCTCGAGTATGTTGGGCAATCTGGTAATTTATTACTGCCTGACAGTGGTGGTGTTTTGGGCCTCACGACTGGAGCACTGGACCCAGCTGTTCTTGAGTTGCTATTGTTTGATGTAATCCCTGATGCTGCAATGTTTCTTGTGTCTATTGGGCCTGAAGGATTCAATTGGTAAACAGAAGACGACCTTGAAGCAGGGGATGCGCTGCCATTGGCAATGGCAGTTGCAGTCGCAGTCGCAGGAGCATTTTTCCTTACAAGAGTGTTACCACTACGAATGTAAGAGTTCTGACCTGTTACAATTTGCTTGGGTGGTAGAGGAACAGGATTGCTGGTAGATCGATGCCAGGTTCGGGGCTTTGCGATCTTGTTTGTAGGGTTATTAATCCTTACATTGGTGAAGACTGGAGTGGAACGACCTGCAAAAACTCTCTGTCCTGCAGACACTGAACTTGGTTGCTTTATTGGCAAGTTTGATCTCTGCAGTTTTGTATTGGAGCCCGGATTCTTAACACTGCTACGCTGAAATGCAGAATGACTTGTTTTTACATTAGTTTTGGAATTCTCTGCAAACGACTTTGGACCATTTAACGATGCGCCATCTGATACAGGCTTCTCACATAAATTGACATCATTCTTATGAATACTCGAATCAGATATCATTTTGTATGTTGACTTGCTAGTAAACATTTGTGAGTCCGAGATACTGGAAACATTTTGGGAAGCAACAATACCGGTTACCATATCAGGCATAGATTCCCCTGATTTACCATTTGAGTGAGTAACATATGCACCAGCGTCATTAGCAACCGCATAAATAATACTTGATGAGGGTGGTACATCATCCTTCATATCTGTACTAGGCTCCCTATGGTCAGGACTTGGTGGCTGAACTGATGTAGAAATCGAATTAACCCTCTCAGTAACTTCATCATTATCAGAAGAAATCTCCTTATGTGAACTACTAGGGCTTGCATTATGTTCAGCAACAATAACAGCATGTATAGATTCTTTAGGACCATCTTCAAGGAGTTCACTTGACCCAATAAAACATGTTTGTTTGCTAGTACCCTCAAGCAATTGGCTTTTGTCTTCCCTTCTTGATGCATCATCAAGACAAACTTGAACATCACTATTCTCGGGAGATACGATAATAATCTCCTCCAAAGAAGAATCTAAAGAGTTCATATCAGCAGTAGTACTAATTTCTTGCATATTAACAGATCCATTGCACAAATCCTGAGAAGCGTTGGCTGCATCAAAACTGACATATGATTCTGTGGGGCATTTTAGAATCTCAATTTGATCCTGCCCTAATGTAGAAGAATTATCGGTGCCACCTAGTGACAGCTTAACATCTGTAGACCTCTTCTTAATATCATTCTCAAGATTCAGTGAATTTTCATTCCCACATGGCTGCTTGTCAAGATCATTCACCAGATCATCATTTATCAGATTCTTGTTTTCAGAGAAGCTATCACCAAAACTGTCTACAAAAGACAGATGCGGATTATCAACTTCTAAATAATTTTTCTCTGAATCCATAGCAAGGGGAGACTCGTCCAATTTACTGGAAATCATTTCTTCAAGTGGCTGGGATGGAATGGAACCACGAATAGGCTCAGTTAGGTTATCTTGAGAACTATCAACCTTTACAGATTTGTCATCTTTCTCTCCCAGCTGAAAATTAAATGCATTTGATCCAAGATTCATTAATTTCCTTTTCTTCCTAAGCCTAAATGACAGGGGTCCATCAGGTCTTCCACTGCCACCACCCTGAACTAAAACTGGGCCAGACAAAGAACCATTGTCAACGTTAGAAACAGAGTCTTTATCTGCTACCTGCTTTGGAGCTTTTTCAAAACTAGAAGGGCTGTCTAAACCATGGGAAGAGCTTCCAGATGTTGTTGAGTAATTACTGAATTTTGATAATGGTGAACCAAACTCGGTGACTCTCTTGATCTTTCTATTTCTAGATTGTGAGCAGTTATTATCAGACATTGGACTTGAGGGTGTTAAGACAGCCTTGGCTATTAAGCCATTGGATTTAAACGACACATCAAGCTCTACAGGGCTGTGCTCTCTGTCTTCATCCATCTTTTGGTCCAAAGACAAACTAGAATCTTTAGCTGGTTGATCTCTATCTCTATCTTTATCTTTATCTTTGCCCCTATAATTACTATTGTTTGATTCAACTAAGTAAGCTTTAGAGGAATGTTGTTCATGGTTCCTATTCCTATAAGTATTGTTTGGTTTTCCTATCCTAAGTAAAACACTCTTCTTTTGTACTTGCTTAAACTCTTCTCTACCTTCCCTAGCCCTATTAAACTTACTTGATTCGTACCCATAATCTCGTGATTGCTCTCTACCAGGCACAAATGAAACCACATCATTACGACCAAATTCATTCTGCTTCCCCTTCATAACCCATCTAGGGTCTTCTTCACCATGACGATCCCAAATCCTCTCGCCTTCAGAAATAGTCATGTAACGAGGCTCATATTTCTCCACATAATCATCTACATTTCTAGAACAAGAACCTGTAGGCTTATCAATATTCATAACCGAACGAGCAGATGCATATCTACCAAGAAGCCGGTCGTTAATGGAACCACCCCGATTGACTTGTTGCTCCTGTGAAACAATATTACTAATATCTCTACTAACAAATTCATCATTGATAGTATCATCTCTAAACCTACTAGAAGGAATAACACGCTCCGAACCATGAGGTTTATAATGATTTTCAGACTGGGGATTTGGCGAATACAAGCGGCGATGTTGATCATTCGATGAAATTGGATTGCGATGGGGCGGTTCCGGCTGAACCCTATGCGGATCCGACCTTGAATCATTCCAGTTATCAAATCGATAAGATTGATTGGAAAACCTAGGCGGGGGAGGGGAAGATCGGGTATGATTGAGAAACGGGGGGTTTTGGGCATCGAGAAAGGTGAAGTGCGATTGATGGGGGTTGTAAGATGGTGGTGGAGGGAGGACAGTAAGCGGAGGTTGTGGTGGTGGAGGAGGGATTGAAGGGTATGAAAGGTGTGGAGGAGGACGGAGATGAACTGGTGGAAGAGGATGGTGGTGATGAGGGTAAACATTAAGGTGGTCGTCGGAGAAACTCTTAGGAGGAGGAGGAGGAACGTACCTGTTGTGGTGGTGGTGGTGGTGATGGTGATTGAACGACGGGAATTCCATCGCGAGGCGGCGATTCGCAGAGTTTTGACTTTTCAAGTTTGTTTGTGTGCAAAATTGGATTTGCGATTTGGGCAAAGTTTAAACGCTCCCCCCTCCTCTAAAGTTTTAAAAGAAAACTTGCGTTTATCTAGAATTTGAATTTTAATTCATGTTAGTTTTTTTATTTTCTTTGACTAATAATTTGTTAACAAGACACCTAATACCCCGCGCTTTGTAGCAGGATTTAAAACATACATATGACGTGTAACAAACTTGCAAAGCAAGATAGAGTCTAACTGGAAGGGAGAAAGACGACTACACAAGTTGTTTGGAAAACTTAATTTTCTTAACAAGGTCTTCTAATATAAATAAAAGAGTAATATGAATAAAATTTTAATTTTTCATAATATGTCAAACTTTACCCAAAAAATTAGTGCATGTAGCTACCTTCTAAAGTTATTTTTTAATGTATCAAACTTTTTAAAAAAGTGTTATTGTATGTATGGAACATGTTATTATATGTTAATTGTTACTAACATGGTTATTATTATTATTATTATTATTATTATTATTATTATTATTATTAGTGGATTTGCATATTGCATCTCCAAATCTTGGTCTTAAAATCGATTTACAGATGAGGGCGTCAGATCTTGATCTTGGATTTTAAATCTGGTGGGTCGATTTGCATATTGCAAGTACCTTCCTCTTAAGGGTTTCAATGTTTCATCAATCTTGTTGGATTTTTTGGGGTTTCGTCAAGTTCATCCCCACCACAAGTTTCAATCGTTGCAGGTTCTTGTTGGTGTGCATGTTCATTTTCTTGTGTATGATCTTTTTAGGTTTGTTTAATCCATGTTGATATAATGATACTGAATTTTCATATATCTTAATCAATTTTGACCATATTTCTACACAATAGGTTCTATAATTTGTTTTTTTCAATTATGTAATGGGTTTTTTCGATTCATCTTTCTTGATTGATGATCTTTTTGAAGTTTTACATCGGATTAGTCTCTCTTAAACTTTAAAATATTGTATTTGTCCATCATAATTAACAAATATCATATTTACGGTAGATAACATTTCATAATATCATATTTAACCAAATCCCTTTTAATTATAATCAATAAAGACGTGACCTTGTTGCCCTTGTACAAGAAATACAATCATATTACTCTGTATCATGATACTACGTTTTTGTTGTTACGCCTCCCCTCACCAGTGTGTTAACGCTTCCACCATTGCTATAGATAATAATGTCATCTGTCACCATTTTTTAAATTCTAATTTCTTTCACCATTTATAATTATTTAACATATTATTATTAAAATTTATTATTTTTAAACTAACTCGTATATCACACGTATATTTTTTTTAATCTACTATACTAACATTCAGCTGTCAAATGTATAAAATAAATTAGAAAAAAACACGTTATACCACTATGTCAAAACAATTAAAAAATTTATTTTATGTATTATTTGTTAGGGTTATGTTCATCAACATCTATTTAACTTGTCACATATTGTTATTTTGTGTATTGAACTTTAAAATTTTCTATTGTGTATATCTAACATTTAATTTATTACAATTTTGTGTATTAAACTTTCTATTATATGTACTAAACTTATACATTTTTTAATTTTTTGTGTAACCAAAATATATACAATAGCAACAAATTAAAAGTTTTGTACGTATAATATAAACTTTTAAAGTTTGATATACACAATAAAAGGGGACGGTTCAAACGAGAACTGTTTTTCATACGAGAACTGCGAGAACTAATCATAGCCGTTAATCAAAAAGATGAATGGTCAAGATTAAAGAGTTGTTAATGGATAACCTTAAACTAATCAAACTTATCCTTATATAATTAAGGGTAATTTGGACATTTTTACATTACCCCCACCATTTTCAAACTAATATATCTCTCAAATGGAAAGGTGTTAAATTATGAAAATTTTACCAAATTAACGAGAAAATTATGCTCTTTAATTTGATACCGATCTAGCTATATTTTTTTAAAATATTTTTTTAATATTTGCTTGGTTTTTTTTTGTACAGACGGCATTTGCACATGTGCAAATTTGCATATGTGCAAATTTGCATATGTGCAAATATATGCACTTGTGCAAATGCACAGATTCACCTAGTTTTTTCAGCACAGATGTAGTTATGCATATGTGCAAATGTGCAAAATTTGCACATGTGCATATGTTGAGAGCTGTGTAATAAAAACCCAGCAAACGTGAATTTTTTTCCGAAAAAAGATAGCAAGATCGGTCTTAAATTAAAGAGCACAATTTTGTCGTTAATTTGGTATAATTTTCGTAATTTAACACCTTTCCGTTTGAGAAATTTATTAGTTTTAGAAAATAGGGGGTAATGTAAAAATGTCCATACTACCCTTTCCCATTTAAAATAAATAAAAAAGACAGAAATTAAATGATTGGCCAGAAATGGTTCTCGCAGTTCTCGTACGAAAAACAGTTCTCGTTTGAACCGCTTCCCACAATAAAAAAATGTAACAAGATATATGTTCATATTTATTGCTAAATAAATATTGTATTACAATTAAATTTATATTAAAACATAAATAAAATTTGATTTAACATAGATATATGTTCATGAGTTTTGTTCAATACAGTCCTAATTGAAATTATAGTCCTGAAGAACAATTTTTAGCCATTAGATTTCAAGATTCAATGGTATAGATTTAATCTTAGTTAATAATCAAAATTAATATGAGGGAGGACAATTCTGACTTTTTGTTTATTGGTCCTCAATTTCTCTCTCTTCTAATTTATTTAAAAATAATTATCTCACAAACCGTTAAACGTACGACAAAACGAATTATACCGGTGCGATCCTCGTGTTCCCCTCTTTTATTAGAGAGGTCACTTGATATACTTTCGACAAAAAAATTTGTTTTCATTTTATTAGGTTGCACTTAAATTTTATTAATGTATAATCACATGTGATTCATAACAATATTACATGTGTTGTTTTATTGATTTTTTATCTTCTTGAATTGTATATCATTTAACGTTTATTAGTTTTGAATGTTTGTTTAAAAAATCAACGTTTGCTTAAAACTGTTTATACATGTATGTACATATTCAATTTCACCCAATTCAATTGCATTGTCTATCCACGAATGCATACATTATGTACTAGCAACACCCTATCCCCTCTATCAAATGTCCAAATTTGTTCTCCTTCGAATTCGATGTCTTTTATATTGGTTCTCGTAATAAGAATGGTTATCGTTTAAACAAACTCCTATGCAATTACATATGATTGAATACCAAATCTCATGTTTTTTAGTATTCAATCACATGTGAATCTGTACAAACTCTAGTGCGATTCTGTACAAAATCACAGGTGATTAAATATGCAATCACATGTGATTGAATACTAAATCTTATGTTTTTGGTATTCAATCACATGTGATTCTGTACAAAATCACATGTGATTGAATACGTAATCATATGTGATTGAATACGCAATCACATGTGATTGATTCTGTCAAATATGTGACATAAAAATGCTACATTTAATCAAATCACACTTGATTATGTGCATGTATAAGAGATAGATAATTACATGTGTTATGAAACAACTAATAACTTAGAATCACTTTCAATTGTTGATTTTTTGTTACTAAACCATAGAACTTCGCCGGATTATCAAACACCAAACTATAATTTTTATAAATATTATATTGAGCACACCTCTATGAATCACATGTGATTATACTTTAGTAAAATTTTAAGTCCAACCTAACAAAACGAAAAAAATTGTCAAAAGTATATCAAGTGACCTCTCTAATAAAAGAGGGGAACACAAGGATTGCAACGGTATAATTCGTTTCGTCTAACGATTAATGGTTTGTAAGATAATTAATTTTAAATAAATTAGAGGAAAAAGAAAGTGGAGACCAATTGTCAGAAAGTCAAAAATACCCTAATTAATACAAATATATCAATTTTGATTATTATCTAAGATTAAATCTGGACTATTAAATTTTAAATTCTAATGACTATAAATTAACACTCAAAACTATAAATTAAATTGGAAATGTATTAAATATGTTCATATTTATTGCTAACATCGTATGTTAAGAGTTATTAGAAAAACAAAAAATATATGATATTATTTTTTTAGTATAGTTGTAATATAATATAAATGTTTAAAAAAATATATGATGTCATAGGAAGAAAGCAGCCACATATTAATGCTAAGAAAAAAACGGGGGTACATGGCGAAAATACATACACACAGAGCCCTATTTTAAGGAGGAAAATAAGAAAGAAAAGAATGGATAGAATGGCAATCGAACACAGGTATCTTGGTTGATAATTAAAAAAACAAAAAAAAGACATTATTTGTTAATTTCTGATAAATGTTAGATATTATACTTTGTTAAAAAGAATCTAGTAAAATAATAATTTCAGTTTGATATGTTTTTAGTAGTGTTAAGTACTCTAAAATATATTACATTATACCAAAAAAGTTATTGTATGTATCCATTTTTTAAAATGGTTTTTTAATTTATTAAATTTGTAAAAACTTGTTATTGTATCTATAACAATAGGTTAACAATAGCTTGATGTGATTAGACTATTATTATAATTTTTTTCTTCACAAAGATCTTGAATTGATTCAAAGTTGCTCTTTAATCTTTATGAAAATCTTGAACCCATTCACTAAAATCTTGTTCCAAAATCAATTATGTTTTTTTAGTTCTACATAGATTTGATTAAACAAAAACCGAGTATGTTATTTTTGTTCGAAATTCACATATTTGACTCGATTGAATGTTGGGTTTTTTTATTATAGGGGTATGCGATGTGGTATTAGTTTTCACGATTTCATTTGTTTACGCGAAAGTCCCCTATGAATCAATTCATCTTTTAGGGTTTAACAAATGAAATCCATATGTTCAAGAAAATCGACTTAGGATTTCGATTTTATTTACGGTTTTTCAAACACGTTTTGTTAAGAGATTTTAGGGTTTTGATCGAATGTTCATTGATTTGATGTGGGTAGGTCTGCAGTCAACCTAGATTCATGCTAGGGTTTCAATTACGGGTTCATCAAGAAATCTGTATATGGTTATGATTAGAATCTATATATGATTTTGATTTTTCATCAAGAAATCCTATATCTTGTATTTCTAATTTTGATTTTGGTGTTTGATTCGGATCTAATATTTATCATCACAATCTTCTTCTTATTATTATTGAGGAACATAAACATGAATGCAATGAATAAAAAGCAAAAAGAATTCTGGGTGTTTGATTCAAATCTAAGATTCATCATCATGTTCTTTTTTTCATATTCATAATAAGAAAACAATAGAAATAATAATACTAATAATAATAACAATTATAATAAAGATAAATAAAAAATTAAGATTTTACCTGAAACTTTCTCAAAAGGTTACACGGTACATGCATATTAACAAATTATTGATAATTTGATACATTAGAAAACAATTTTAAAAGGTGGATACTGTAACGCTCCAAAATCTTAAATAAAGTAAAACTCTGATAATAAAAATATTTTAGAAATAAAAGGAGTTTATAAAATACAAATTTTAAAAGGTGGATACTACAACAAAAGATTTGTTTCACAAAATACAACCGGGCGTTAGTTTTAAAATACAAATTTCCTCTCATATCACAACCTCTGTCAAACTGGGGCCTTGCCTTTGGAGGAATCACGCCCTGCAAAACAACAGTAAGCAGTATCTTATAAGCCACAAGGCTTAGTGAGAAAACTAAACTATAAATCATATAAGCATGCGCATACACATATACAAATGTTGTAACAGTTCTTATGGACACAGTACTGCACCATCTTAGCATCCGCCAAGAAGGCTAAAATGCTGCCCGTAGCAACTACTGCACAAAGCAGCGTGCTACAACTCTCTCTCTGGTGATCCTCTGATCAATAATATATCACATTGCAATGTACCACACACATATCACATATATGAATCAAAGTTTAGAAAACTCACCTCAGCAACTAGTATCTCACAGATATATATCAAGCAAACTCAGAATACTTCAGATAGTAATCCCTACAATCATATACAGTTATAGTATCAAGATACTCTCAAATCAGCACTCAAACAAACTGACCAGGGGCAGGGCACGCCCGTACCCCCGCAGGGTACGCCCGTGCCCCCAGGCCCAAGGCCCAAAAGCAGGCCCTAACAAGCATGGGCGTACCGGGTCAAGCACACCCTGAACCGGACCCAGGCACGCCCGTACCCTACTCAGGTGCGCCCGTGCTTAGGTACGCCCGGACCTCAAGAACAGAGGCGGTCACGGCCGTGAGGTACGGCCGTACCCCTCAAAGGCACGCCCGTGCCTTTCTACTTACAGCTCCAGTTCGCCGACTGTCCGCTGCGTAACCGATTCAATACTCAAAAACACATACTAACAATTAGTAAAAACACTACTGGGGTGTTTTCCTACACCCCAAACAACATATAAACCAATAAAAACAACCATAACATGCTTTAATCTTGATTCACCATGAATCAACCTTAAAGCTCAACTTAAACTACATGAACTACAAACAAGGAACCTTACCTCAACTTGATCTAGCTAGGAAAGGTTGGAAACCACTTGTTCTCTGCTTTTCTTGCTCAAAAACCCAAAGGAAACTCTGTTCTCTCTCTCTCTCTCTCTCGATGGTAACAGATGAAGAAATTGTATGTTTGACTCCTTAAAGTCAAATCTGCCAATATATATATATAATACTTTGGAAAATGGCACAAATGGCCCCTGGACTTTCTAGTTTCAAAATGACAACATAAGTCCCTCAAGTTTCTATACACCTCCTAATCTCAATTAGGCAATACCAAAACGCATCATATCGAAAAGTTACTAATAATAGGAATTTCCGAACCTTGGGTGTTACAACTCTTCCCCACTTGAAAACGATTTCGTCCCCGAAATCAACTGCTGAAGAGTTCTGGGTAGTTATGTATCATCTCACTCTCTGGTTCCCAAGTATAATCCGACCCTTTTCGGTGTTTCCACTGAACTTTAACCAGCACAATTTGTTTATTACGTAAAGCTTTAACTTTTCTTTCCTGTATAGCAACAAGTTGCTCGACATAATTCAACTTTTCATCAACGCATACATCCTCCAGTGGCACAAATGCAGACTTGTCTGCTAAACATTTCCGAAGATGAGACACGTGAAAGGTATTGTGTATCTTGGATAACTCTTCTGGTAATTCCAGTCTGTATGCAACTTTCCCCACACGAGCACTAACTCTGAACGGTCCAATAAACCTCGGACCCAGTTTACCTCTCTTTCTGAATCTAATAACCCCCTTCCACGGTGACACCTTTAATAGCACATAATCACACACTTGGAACTCTAGTGGTGATCTTCTTTTATCCGCGTAACTCTTTTTTCTGCTCTGAGCTGCTAGCAATCTATCTCTGATCTGCTGAATCTGCTCTGTCGTACGCTGTACCACCTCAGTACTTCCCAGCTCTCTCTGTCCCACTTCGCCCCAACAAACCGGAGTCCGACACTTTCTACCATACAACATTTCATAAGGCGGCATTCCCAAACTGGAATGATAACTATTATTATAAGAAAACTCTGCAAGCGGTAGATAAGAATCCCAACTCCCTCCAAAATCAATAATACACGCGCGTAGCATATCCTCCAGGGTTTGAATCGTCCTCTCACTTTGACCATCAGTCTACGGATGAAATGCGGTACTAAGATGAAGCTTAGTCCCCATTTCGCCATGAAATTTATTCCAAAACCTGGAAGTAAATCGAGTATCTCTATCTGACACAATAGACACTGGCACACCATGATGAGATACTATTTCTTTCATATACACCTCTAATAGCTTCTCGGATGAATATGTCTCTTTAATGGGAATAAAATGCGCGCTCTTAGTCAATCTATCCATAATTACCCAAATAGCATCGTAACCTCTAGGGGTCTTAGGTAATTTAGTGATTAGATCCATACTAATATTCTCCCACTTCCACACTGGTATCTCCAGAGGTTGTAATTTCCCATGCGGTTTCTGGTGTTCAGCTTTCACTTGCAGACACGTAAGACACCTCTCCACATACCTAGCCACATCTCGCTTCATACCTGGCCACCAATACTCTACCTTCAGATCTTTATACATCTTTGTCGCCCCCGGGTGAATAGAGAATTTAGATCTGTGAGCGTCACTCAAAAGAGTCTGTCTGACTTCTCCATGATTAGGTACCCACACTCGTCCATAACATAAGAATAGATCACGACTATCCTTAACAAAATTGGTTACCTGCCCCTTAATCCGCTCTTTGTTTTGATTTTCTTCTTTTACTGCTTCCAGCTGAGCATCTCTTATTACATCCAACAATGGCGTAGTCACTGTCATCCGTAACGACTCATTCTTCCAAAGTACCGACCCCGACTTCCTGCTCAAAGCATCTGCCACAACATTGGCTTTCCCCGGGTGATAAAGTATTTCACAATCATAATCCTTCAGAAGCTCTAACCACCTTCTCTGCCTCATATTAAGATTCTTCTGATCCATAAAATATTTCAGACTTTTGTGATCAGTATAAATAGTACACTTCACTCCATATAAATAATGTCTCCAGATCTTCAATGCAAAAATCACCGCTGCCAACTCCAAATCGTGAGTTGGGTAATTAATCTCATTCGGCTTAAGCTGTCGAGAAGCATAAGCAATCACTCTACCTCTCTGCATCAAAACACATCCCAACCCCAAATAAGAAGCATCACAATACACGATCATGTCCTCCACTCCTTCTAGCAAAGCAAGAATAGGTGCCTCACATAACCTTTGCTTGAGAGTTGAAAATGCAGCCTCTTGTTCATCTCCCCATACAAACTCTGCATTCTTCCTAGTTAGCTTGGTCAATGGAACGGAAGTCTTTGAAAAATTCTGAATGAATCTCCTATAATAACCTGCTAACCCTAAAAAGCTTCTGATTTCAGTAGGGTTCCTCGGAGGTTCCCACTTCATTACTGTATCAACCTTCGCAGGATGAACTTTAATTCCCTCCTTATTAATCAGATGACCCAAGAATTGCACCTCTTGAATCCATAATTCACACTTGGAGAATTTAGCATACAGCTTCTCTCTTCGCAGCGTCTCCAATACCTCTTTCAAATGCCTTTCATGCTCTGTCGGGTTTCTTGAATACACGAGAATATCATCAATAAACACAATAATAGATTTGTCCAACATCGGACGGCAAACTCTATTCATAAGATCCATAAATGCTGCAGGTGCAATTGTAAGACCAAATGGCATAACCACAAACTCAAAATGCCCGTACCGCGTCCTAAACGCAGTTTTAGGAATATCTTCCTCCCGCACTTTCAACTGATGATAACCCGACCTTAGATCAATCTTTGAAAACCACGACGCCCCTTGCAACTGATCAAACAAATCGTCTATTATGGGCAAAGGATACTTATTCTTCACAGTTACTTTATTAAGTTCACGGTAATCAATACACATACGAAACGTACCGTCTTTCTTCTTTACAAACAAAATGGGAGCGCCCCACGGTGAACTGCTAGGTCTGATAAAACCTTTATCCAACAACTCTTGCAACTGTTTCATCAATTCCTGCATCTCTAGCGGTGCAAGTCTGTATGGAGCTCTGGCAATCGGTGCAGCCCCCGGTACAAACTCAACTCTGAACTCTACTTGCCTATCAGGCGGTATACCAGGCAAATCATCCGGAAAAACATCTGGATACTCACGTACCACTGCCACATCATCCACACTCTCCTGTCTCTTTTCTAATTTTGAATCAATAACATAAGCTAAAAAGGTTGTGCACCCATGCTGAAGGTATTTCCGAGCTCTAGTCACGGAACAGAAACACATTCTCTTACTTTCTCTATCACCAAAAATTGATAGTTCTTCCTCACTTGGGGCCTGAACTCGAATCAATTTTTGCCCACACAGAATGGTTTCTTGGTAACACCCAAGCCAATCCATTCCCACTACCACTTGAAACTCTCTCATAGGCATAGGTATAAGCTCAATAGGAAATTTAACAGAGTCTATCTCTAGCACATTATCTATATACACATCAGTCACGAGCACAGACTTATCATCAGCTATTTCTACCTCGAGAGGGGGACTCAGCTTATCACATACTTGCTTGAAACTTTTACAAAAAGAAACAGATACAAACGACTTGCTAGCACCCGAATCAAATAATACTAAAGCAGGCAGATAATTCACAAGATATGTACCTGCAACCACATCGGGTTTCTTCTGAGCTTCCTCTGCAGTTAGTTGAAAGACCCTCCCCTTGCTCTTGGAAGTATCCTCTTTCTTTATCTCTTTATTCTCTGTAATCCGCAGTGGTGGCAAAGATGGAGTATTTCTCGATCCGGTTGAACGGTTGGATGCAGTGAGTTGGGGACAATTGGCTTTCTGGTGGCCTGGCTGATAACAGTGAAAACATACACTCAATGAATTGCGACAATCTTTACCCATATGGCCCGGCTTGCCACATTTAAAACAGTGAACTACGTTTGTCTGACAGTTCCCGTAGTGACTCTTCTTACACCTCTGGCAAACCCTCGGTGTTTCCTTCTTCTCCCCATAATCTACCCTCGGCCTCTTATTTTGCGGTGCTCATCCTTCCACTGGCCTTTTCTCTTTCACCTGTCTCTCTAGCTCCAACTCTCTAGCCCGCGCGGCGTCCATCATGGACTTCAGGGTCTGATGCTTGCTCGAATCAATGAACTCCCTGATACTCGGTTTCAAAACCATCATATAACGATACATCTTCATCTTTTCATTGGCTACATAATCAGGATAGAACCATGCCTTCTCGTGAAACTTGGCATTAATCTCTGGTACGGTCTCTGTAGTTTGCTTCAGTTTATGGAACTCATCAACAATACGATCAATCTCAGACTGCGGAACAAACTGCTCCGTAGTAACCTCTTTAAACTCCGCCCAGGTCATAGCCTCAATCTGAGTCTCACCCCTCATCTTCTTTTCCAGGTCCCACCAATCTTTGGCAGCACCTCTCAACTGGTTTGTAGCAAACCTCACTTTGTTTTCCGGAGCACACGAACAAGTATGAAATGCTCCTTCTAACTCTGATATCCACCTCTGACTCACAATCGGATCAGTAAATCCATTAAACAACGGTGGCTGGCACGCAGCAAAATCTCTGAAGGTACACCCTTTCGGTGCATCTCTGATAATCACTTGCGGTTGAGGATTAACTCTTTCTTCCCTCCCAGCTAACGCAGCTGCCACTTCCTGTCGTACAGCTTCCCCTGTACTTTCTTTCAGATGGTCTACCACTTGGGTAATAATAAACGGTATGGCTTTCTCTAAAGCTTTGCCGATTTCCTCAGCAACAGTCACTCTGGGTTGGGTTTCAGCGAACCCCTGATTTAACTCTGGTGTCTCATCTACTTGAGCATTATGGGCCACAGGTGGCCTCCTCCTACCACTTGCACTAGTATCTACCCCCTCTCGTCTATTACTAGGACCACCCTCAAGACGATCTGTAGCTCGTGACCCTCTAGTATTCACCATCCTGATAGCATAGATAAAGCATTAAGACAAAAGGTAGCTTTAACACGCCATCCTCTATATCAACCAATCTCAAGTACAAACAATATCTCAGTACACTTATCCTCAGACCCAAAGTAGTTCTATACATACTAAGGCATCTATAATCTCAAGTGCACTACCTCTTACAAGTACCCCTCACCCGATTCACAAGATTCCTCATGATTCCATCAAGTTCTAACATGTATCATGTGTCTGTAATAATATGGGCCCTTATATTATCCATAACACACTACACACGTTCAATCTTAACTTTATCACGAAAAGTCCCGATTCACAGGCTTAGGCCATGTATCACTAGCATATCATATCATATAAAGCATCACGTATCTGACACTAACATCATTAATATCTCAGGTATCTCTATACCACAAATAGCAACATAAACAGTTAGCATATTCTCAATGCAACACTCTGTACCTCCACCAAGCTGCAAGCCTCCCGTTTGACTTAAAAATCCTCAGAACCATGGTTTAAGTCCAGACGATGCATAACATAGCTCCAGATCTCTCAAACCTTGGCTCTGATACCAAGTTGTAACACCCCAAAATCTTAAATAAAGTAAAACTCTGATAATAAAAGTATTTTAGAAATAAAAGGAGTTTATACAAAAGCGGAAGCTACTATTCACACTAAACCCTCTGGTTCAGTTACAAAAGTGGTACCAAATATTTACAACAAAAGATTTGTTTCACAAAATACAACCAGGCGTTAGTTTTAAAATACAAATTTCCTCTCATATCACAACCTCTGTCAAACTGGGGCCTTGCCCTTGGAGGAATCACGCCCTGCAAAACAACAGTAAGCAGTATCTGATAAGCCACAAGGCTTAGTGAGAAAACTAAACTGTAAATCATATAAGCATGCGCATACACATATACGAATGCTGTAACAGTTTTTATGAACACAATACTGCACTATCTTAGCATCCGCCAAGAAGGCTAAAATGCTGCCCGTAGCAACTACTGCACAAAGCAGCGTGCTACAGCTCTCTCTGGTGATCCTCTGATCAATAATATATCACATTGCAATGTACCACACACATATCACATATATGAATCAGAATTTAGAAAACTCACCTCAGCAACTAGTATCTCACAGATATATATCACGCAAACTCAGAATACTTTAGATAGTAATCCCTACAATCATATACAGTTATAGTATCAAGATACTCTCAAATCAACAGTTAAACAAACTAACCAGGGGCAGGGCACGCCCGTGCCCCCAGGCCCAAAAGCAGGCCCTAACAAGCATGGGCGTACCGGGTCACGCACACCCTGAACCGGACCCAGGCACGCCCGTACCCTACTCAGGTACGCCCGGACCTCAAGAACAGAGGCGGTCACGACCATGAGGTACGGCCGTACCCCTCAAAGGCACGCCCGTGCCTTTCTACTTACAGCTCCAGTTCGCCGACTGTCCGTTGTGTAACCGATTCAATACTCAAAAACACATACTAACAATTCGTAAAAACACTACTGGGGTGTTTTCCTACACCCCAAACAACATATAAACCAATAAAAACAACCATAACATGCTTTAATCTTGATTCACCATGAATCAACCTTAAAGCTCAACTTAAACTACATGAACTACAAACAAGGAACCTTACCTCAATTTGATCTAGCTAGGAAAGGTTGGAAACCACTTGTTCTCTGCTTTTCTTGCTCAAAAACCCAAAGGAAACTATGTTCTCTCTCTCTCTCTCTCGATGGTAACAGATGAAGAAATTGTATGTTTGACTCCTCAAAGTCAAATCTGCCAATATATATATAATACTTTGGAAAATGGCACAAATGGCCCCTGGACTTTCTAGTTTCAAAATGACAACATAAGTCCCTCAAGTTTCTATACACCTCCTAATCTCAATTAGGCAATACCAAAACGCATCATATCGAAAAGTTACTAATAATAGGAATTTCCGAACGTTGGGTGTTACAGATACACACAATAACATTTTAAGTATAGTTTAATACATTTTGAAGAAGTAAATCCCTTTTTATATAAATTTTAATTGAAAAACCTTATCTATACTATTTTATAAAGCATTTAGGTGTTCTTAAGTGATTTGAAATTACTAATTTAACCTTAATGTAACATCCGAAAACCCGGCATAGTCGTGAACAAGTCGGTGGTAAGTTTTATTGTGTTTGTTTACGCGTGTTTATATATTTAATTATGTGATTTAAATGAATATTTTATATCGCATGATTTTATGAGTTAGATAAACTTGGTTTTGTACGAGGGTTGTAGAAAATACCTCGTTGTATGTTAATTAATTATAAAAAATTAATTAATTTGATTACTGTATGCTAGAAAGCAGTGTAGCACGTTGTGTTTATGGTTATTTAAAAAAAGATGGTAATGCCACCTCATGCTAGTATGATTGGTGGAATATATGTGTGTGTTATGGAGTATGTGAGTGTGTATGTGTAAGAGTATGTATGTATGAATGTAATGAAAAATGTTAGAAGCCACCTCGTGCTTATGTGAATATTAATTATTGTGTGCACTTGTGTGTATGTTGAATATGGATGAGTCATGCAATCCACCTTTTCAATTATCATATCTCTTATGTGTGAAGTGTGTGTGTTTGCTTTGAGTTGAAGAAAGCTAAGAACAAGGAGAACTTGAATTTTTGAAGTGAAGATTGAGTGATTGTTAATTCAAGCTAAAGGTTGGTTAATGTTTCTAGCATGATTTATGATCATCTTGTTGTGTTTCTTGCTGGTTTTCATGTTTATAGTGAAGAACACCATGGTTAAGGCTTGAACCTTAAACTTGATAAATGGGTTTTGTTAGTTTTGATGTTATATATGGATTTGATGTGTATTGATGTTTGTATACATAGTATATGAAATTTTTATGAGTTTAGAAGTGTTAGAAATTGTTTCCCAGTATTGTATATATGTTGGTTCGTTTTTGGTTGAAGCTAGAAAATGAAGAAAAGTTGTTGGTCTGATCTAGAAAACACGCGACGCGACACGTCCATTTAGGGGACGTGACGCGTTCCTGTCAAACTTCGAATTCGAAGTGACTGTTTGAAGTCAACTCGAATTGTTTTTGGGCGCTCGAAGTGTATGTCCATTCGAAGTGGGCGCTCGAAGTGGGTATTCGAAGTGTTCATTCGAAATGGCCATTAGAAGGCATGTCGCGACGCGACACATCATATGGTTGGACGCGGCGCGTCCGAGGAAATTTCAGGATTTGAAGTTTTGTTTGTTGTTTCGTTTAGATTGCATATTTTATGTTTATAATATATGTGAATCTAAGTTATTGTATGTGGGTATACTTGAGATAAATATATATGGATACATATTTATGAATCAGAGTCTGAATTCATTGTTATTGTGTTCTCAGGAACTGTAAAAACTCGGTGACATTAGACAACTGAGAAGCGTGATTGATGACATAAGTGAGTGGAGGTTTACTCATGTGTGGTATTGATGGTAACTATTATGGTTACTTGTTATTGAGATGTTGTTGCTATGATAGACTATTTAGTCTGATACTTGTTGATTGTTGTTTGATGACGGGATATTTGTTTGTGTGTTGTGGATCTATGTACATGGTTAATGGTACGTGCATATGGTGTGCCCTGTATGTATGGTTAATGGTATGCGTACATGGTTGTTAGAAGTAAGCTAACTTGTGTTATTGGGCTGGGTTTATTTGCTATTGGTTGCACAGTTCTAGACCATCTAATGCATGCGTTGCAACTTAAGGGGCTTTAACTGTACCAAGTAGCAAATAGCTATCGGTAAACCTTTGCTTTGCCCCGCATCGGTCGCACGTTCTGCAGAACCGCCGGTCCTCTAGATTTGTGTGGGCTTGCGATATCTGTTTATGTGATCTGTTGTTGATTGATTGTGGTTGTTGCTGATAGTTGTTTGTTTGTAGCTTCTATTCACTTAGCTTCGGGCTAATTCCCCACAATTGATTCCTTTTTGCAGGTTCGGTGAGTTCACTTGTTTAGCTGAAGTTGTGTGAGAGGGGGAATGTGACCAACGCTCTGATATTATGCTTTGATTAGAGACGAGCCGTGTTTTGTAAATCTTTTGTAACACAAATAAATACTATATTTTGTAAACAGTGAAATGTATTTGTGGGTGATTACAATTATGAAAATTAGTAACGCTTCCGTAGCGATTTTAAAAAAATGGCTTGGAGATTTCGGTGTTACACTTAATATTACAATTAATTAAAAACTATTAAACAATTAATGACAATCTTATATGTCATTTCAATAACTAAACCTTTCAAAATAAAGATTATTTAAAAAATCAAATCAATACAATTAACTTAATAATTAAAAATATTAATAATTAAACTTTTCATTAAATATTCTATCATTCAATAAATATTTTAACTTAATTATTAAAAATTACGTATAACTAGAAATATTAAATCTAAATAACATACAACCTTAATTTATAAAAATTATTTGATTTTTTAAATGGGTAATACAATTAAAATAAAATAGAGTTATAAAACCAATATTCTTGTTGGATTTTATCACCCATATAAAATTTAATTGACACATTATAATTTTAAAAAGAAACAAAACACCATTGTTTTATAAAGGGTTTAGTTTCCGAAAATGTATCCAACTTGTCACCTTTTGCTATTGTGTGTATCGAACTTTCAAAGTTATCATTTAATGTATTAAACTCCTAAAAGTTACCATTTTATGTATCCGGTTACCTATACATCAGGTAACCGATAATTCTTTAACTTTTTTTCTTTTTTTAATGCCACATCACTAACTCAATCACTAATTCATAGCCACGTCATTAATTCTTTGTAACTTGAAGAAAAAGATGAAGAACGATTGAAGATATACATAAATACAGGAAGCCATTAACACAAACATTCAAACCAAGTATTATGAACTCAGGTTTAAACCAAGAACTCAGATTTTAAGAAACCAATCGAATCATAAAACTGAATCGATTATTAACCCACCAAAGTTCAGATTTAAACCAAGAAGAACAAGAACCCTAAAACTAAATCAATTACTAATCCACTTCTGTAACATAATCGAATTATAAGAATGTATAAACTCTAATAGAACAAAAATCCCTAAATTTGATTGTTTGAACCTAAAAATAAACCAAAATCGAACTCAGATCTGAACGAAGAATGAATGGAAATCTCAGATGTGAAGCAAAAACCTTAATCGAACTCAGATATGAACAAAGAACATAAATGAGCCGACATCTCTTACCTCTGAATCGCACACCCTAAATCAAGCCTTGTTTGAACAAGAGCCTAAAAATCGAGTCTTTCGACGGCAAACGGTTTGAAGCCAAGAAGATACGAACGTATTGTTTGAACCCTAAAAAATAATAAGGTTTTTGTTTCTTTATGATGGTTCCGTGATGATATGAATGCAAAAACCCTCGTAAGTCACATTCGAAGCCTAAACGATATGAACGCTGGAGTCATGTCCTGTCGGAGAAGATGAGTGGTGGCCGGAGTCAGATCGGGGGTTGGTTGCCAGAGATTTTTGGGGTGTTATTCAAAGAAGATGAATTTGGAGATTTTGAGGGTGTTTTCAAAGAAGATGAATATGGAGATTTTAGGGCTGATATTCAAAGAAAGTAAATAAATATTAATTTAAACAAATTTTATTTTATTTTAAAACATGAAGTCCATGTCATCGTCAAGTCAGATGCCACCTCTGTATAACTTGCTCCACGTCACAAAGTAACCCGCTACAACAGGTTAGATACTTTAAATGGTAAGTTTCAGATGTTTGGTACATTAAATGGTAACTTTGAAAGTTTGATACACACAATAGCAAAAGGTGACTAGTTGGATACATTTTCGGGAACTAAACCCTTTTATAAACAGACAAGTTATAAAGAAAAAAATATTTGTAATGCTACATTGCACGGGTACAATGCTAGTTTAATAAAAATATATTACTTTAATAATCTTGATTTACGTTAAGAAAATCTTGGTACCTAAAATAATAACAACACTAATATATAAACTATATATTTATAGAATAATAAATCTTATAATCTTCTAAAACATTTCTACGTACTCTCCTTGTATTACATGGTAATCGTCGCATTCACCAAATGCATAATTCAAAAGGTGTAAGGAGTTCCCAAGAAGATCATTGTTGCCTCTGTTGTTTCTTAATATAAAGGCCACATGAGGTTGTGAAGGAGGTCATTCATATTGGGACAAAACAATTTCTTCCGATGGTTGACAATTCGGGTGAAATCGATCCTTGGTAGACTATCTCTGTACTTTTTCTCATTTTTTTGTGCTTCGACAAGTGTATTTCATAGCTTGTAGTGATAAGGGAAAAAAATTCTTTTAGGGTGGGGTAAACCAATCATGAAATGGCTTGTGTAAAATTGGAATATGTTCTTTGATTTTAGAGTTAATTGATTTTGTAACGATGATAAGGAATTTTTGTTTGGTAACGAGGATAACAAGGCAAATGATCAAGATGTACTTTGACTAACGGTCAATTTTAATTTCAATCAGAGTAATCGCAACGTTTTGGTGAAATAAAGACCACTCATGCACTTTCGATAATTAAAGGACTGAATCTACAAACTTGACAAACCTTAAGGACCACCCATGCAATTAACTGTTGATTTTTATATATTTACTGTCGACGAAGTAGCGACCAAAAAATAATGGTGTGACAAAAATTGGTGACGTGTAATAGTGACATGACCAAAGATTTTGACCTGAATCAAAGAATGTAGACAAAGCCAATATTACCCTTATAGTTCCAAATCGAACATGTTTTTTGACATTAAAATAATTCTAACATTTTGGAGTATTTTATTCTCTCCAAATTGACACTTATATTATTGTTTATTTCTAAAAAAAATATTGACCAAATCAAAACTAAAGTCAAACATTACCCTAATTTTTTTAAAAACTAAAATATCTAACATTCACAAATCTTAAATGATAAAAGTTCTGTGAAATTAACAAGCATTTTGTTCTTTTTAATCTGATACTTATATTGTTATACTTTTTCTAAAAAAATATTTCTTTTAAGTAAAATGTCACACCAACATAAAATGATTATCCATTTAATATTTGCACATAAATATCCAACAATACTAATGTAAAGTATGAAATTGTCACACATGTGCAATTCAAATGTGTTCTTTGGTTGTAGTAACTGTTACAACAGTGTGGCCATTCAATGACAGTGGTGATCAATGGTGAAGTGTAAAACGAAGAGAGAGTCAATGTAAAACATAGTTGACCATTTTACTTTTTTATTATATAAGAAAATCAAAATGATTAGGAATCGAATAGAGTGGTAAGATTAGTTCTTGAATATAGTCATATATATATGTATGTATATATGTGTATACATAGGGTAGGGTTATTGCAAGAGGTGTTTTAGAATAAGATGTGTAAGAGGCGTTTTGAGCTGTCGGATGCACCAAAAAAGTCAACAAAATTAATTAAAAAAATCCTAGAATTAAAGTCAAAATAAATAAGGCAGAAGGGTAAATTAGGTATAATACAAATTTGATGGGCACTAGTTGTCATTGAAACAACTTAACCGCTTGAATTCTTAACCGCTTGAAATCACGGAAGTGATTAGCAATAGATTCATAACATAAACTTGATGCGGATAAACATATCATAAAAAGAAAACACTACTATGATAATTAGAACGCAACGATTCAATACATTAAATAAAAACACATTGATTCAAAATTGATGATTAACTCTTTGAACCAAAATTGATGAATAACATTTATTCATAATGCACCGATACAAAAAAAGGGATGAATAACACACACCTAATACATTAATACACGGTCTTTATAAATCAAAAAAATAAACACATATCACAATTAATGAACTTAGATCTACAACTAAAACACATGAACTTGTACCCATGATTGAAATAGATGAATTCATCTCCACAATTGAAACTGATGAACTCAGTTCCACAATGGAAATTGAAGTACAAGTCACCGAACGTGAGGAACAACTCACATAGTCACCATCGTTTACAGGGATAGTCACCATAGTGGGTATGAAAGGCCGTCTTCGGAATGTCTTCAGCTTGTACCCTTACTTGATGGTACCCTGATCGGAGATCAATTTTAGAAAAGCACGTTGCTCCCTGCAATTAATCAAACAAGTCATCTATGCGCGGGAGTGGGTATTTATTCTTTACAGTTCGCTTATTAAGCTCCCTGTAATCTATGCACATTCGCATAGTCCCATCTTTCTTCTTGACAAATAGAACTGGAGATCCCCAAGGAGAAGAGCTCGGGCGTATGAAGCCTTTGTCAAGTAATTCTTTAATTTGGTTCATCATCTCGCGGACTTCAGAAGGAGCGAGACGATACGGAGCTTTGCCACTGGAGTAGCTCCGGGAACAAGATCAATCTTATAATCCACATCCCTGACTGGAGGCAGTCCGGGTAATTCATCTGGGAAGACTTCAGGATATTCTGACACTACCCTGATATTTTCTACTGGTTGTTTCTCCATATGAGTATTAATAACATAAGCGAAATAGGAGATACAACCTTTTGTAACAGATTTCTGAGCTTGAATCAGTGAAATGATAGGAATATCAGACTCTCGTCCTTCTCCCCTCGCCATAGCATAAGACCCGTCGGCTAGAGGAAATCTGATTATCTTCTTAGAACATATAATTTCGGCATCTCTACTGCTGAGCCAATCCATCCCGATCACAGCATCAAAGCCCGCGAAAGGCATAATAAGGAATGAAATTGAAAAGCTATGCCCATCGATATAAACAAGTGCTACCGGAACTTTTTCAGTAACTGGAACTACTTTACCGTCAGCCACTTCTACTCTAATTGGATCAGTTAATGGGGAAACAAGTAGTTGTAGCTTTTTGCAACAAGATACGGAAATAAAAGAGTAAGTAGCTCCAGAATCAAACAATATACATGCTGGGGTAGTTTCAATAAGAAAAATACCCGTGATCACATCACCCGCAGTCTTGGCCTCCTCGGCCGTCATCTGGAATGCACGCCCTTTGGCACGTGGGGCGCCATCCTTCTTTGGCTCAGAAGATGAACCACCATCTCGGGTGTTAGAACCCTGTGGGCATTTGGCGATTCTATGCCAGGCTGACGACATCTGAAGCAGACATCCTCCTTAAACCTGCAATCCTCCACTGGGTGGCCTTTGATACCACATCTAGCACATCTTCTGGTAGCTCTAGAACACTCACCAGAATGGGTGGAACGGCATTGGTTGCACCACGAGCCTTCAGATTTAGGCTTCTTGTAATCACCAGATTTTGTACCTGCAGAAGATTGTCCTTTAAAAGGACTTGGGTTAGAAGAGGATTGAAACTTCCTCTTATTGCTTCCTCCTGCAGATTCACCCCTGCACTGGATACGATCGCCCTCCATTTGTCGAGCTATTTCAAAAGCTCGATCCAGATCACTTGCCGCTCTGACATGTGCTCGAAACTCCAAGGGTAATGTGGCAACAAACTTTCTTATCTTCAGATTCTCATCAGTTAATAAATGAGGTACAAACCTCATTTTGTCAGAAAAAGCACCGATGTGTTGCTCCATAGTCTTATCTCCTTTTTGGAGATTGTTGAACTCACGCTCCAAGCGTTCCATATCATATTCAGTGCAGTACTTCTTCTGCACTTTCTCTGCGAATTGCTCCCAAAGTAAAGAATCAAGTACCTCCTTTCTGATAGAGGCTTTGACCGTGTCCCACCAGTATATGGCACGGCCCTTCAACATCTGAACTGCATACCTGACGCGGTATTCGGACTCACACTCGCAGGATTCAAAGGCCTGCTCCATCTCTCTAATCCACCTCATAGTAACTACGGGGTCATCACTCCCCTCAAAGGTAGGTGGGTGGCATGATAGGAATTTCTTATAGGAACATGGCTTGCGGGTTGGTCTACCCAAAGCCGAGTTGAGTAGAAGCTCCTTTGAAGTACGGAGCTCCTCCTCAAGGCGTCTGACATACGCCTATTGCACATTCTCAGCATGTGCACCTTTAGAATGATGCTGTGACTGCTCATCTGCAGCCTGCTGAGGAGGTATATGGGAGGCTTCGTCCTCCATTTCTTTGAGTGCTTGTTCAGTAGCACCCGGTTGTGCAGACATATTCAACTTTTGCTATATGAAAGAAGGATTATTCATTATAGCACTTATACTTACACATAAACATATAGACTAGCTAATAACAAGTACTCATCATATAACTCTCATACTCAACCCCTTTACCCAATTAGGAACACTTCATAATGGTCGGGCCCGAGTTTGAGATTGAATACTATTTCAAGTACCCGATTCCCTCAAACTTAGGCTCTGATACCTAACTTGTAACACCGCCTTTGAAACCTTAAAAATCAGTTAAAATTTGAGCTTTCAAACTGCATGGGTCCGTTTGTAAATTGAATGTCTACCTGTTAGTTATCCTAACCGAATTTCAAAAACAAAGCAGCGGAATTTTCAAAAACAATAAACAAACCCAAGTCTATTAAACTATTACAATTTAAACACGTGTTTGGCGTATATACAAATATACAAAACAAAACTTGCCAAACACGACTACTGGTGTTACTTTAAACTAAACCGACCATTGTATATATATTATATACCAAAAGCAGTGTTCCTCAAAAGCCCGTACAAAAGCATAAGGGTTCCCGTCTCACCAGGCCTGCCTATACTTTGTCTGAAAAAGGGAAAACAACAACAGGATTAGCTATTTAAAATAGCTAGTGAATACAGACGGGTATAAGTGCAATAATAGCAAGTCATGAATCAAATATGAGCATACAATGCTATCCTAACAATTAGCGGTAATGCTGACATGTCCAGCAGTGCTATATCTTGCCAGATAGTTAGTCCGGCTCAATAACAACCACCGGGGGAATCAAACACTGCCAACCGTGCTGGTATCATCACATAAGTGACTCCACCTGCTCGTTACGGAGCCAAAGGCTCATTAGGCTCAGCTAGTTAAGGCAATCACCCCAAATGTTAAAGGAATGGCACTCGAGTACCATTAGTCCCGAACAATTGCCTGAAGGCCCCTGAGACCCAGCCAAAGCTGACCTTTCATGCACATATGTCCGGACTTTTCGCTAGCTCATCATTATCTCATAAAAGAGATCATAGCATGCATGCTTTCACATATGAAATCATATATATCCAGATATCTCAATAAATATGCATGTATTTAAATACATGCCAAATATATCATACTTCATGTCAATAACTTGTTTCTAAGCTTATATATATATAAATATACAAGTCTTCTTGCATAAAAATAGCATACCGTGTTCATTTAAACAATTAGCATTCAAAAACCTCCTTTATTGGATTCATACAAGTCGGTACTCACCTTGGTGCTCAAATATATCTCAAATATGTATTCGGCCTTCCGTGATGCTTAATTACCTATTGTTTACATAAAGGCCCACTTAGAATACCACAAATAAACACATATGCTAGTTCTAATGTTTAATTTCCTAAATGTGTATAAACTAGTAAAAATGGTTAAACCATATTAAATACCTCTAAAATGGTCAAAAATGATATAACTAGAGTTCTTACACCATGTATAACAAAAAAACAAGTTTCTGTTTGCTGCAGCCATGGTCGCGCCGCGACACCCTAATGGGTCACGCCGCGACATTCATCCAGCCCCAGCGAAAGTGTGTTCTGCCCAGATTTTAGCTACTCCAAACCCAACTTTAACATGTTTTTAATTAATTCCAAGTTATGTACTAAGTTTGGGACATCAAAGGGAGTCTATAAACATTAAAATATCAAGCTTTAATATCAGATTTTTGTATGATTCTTCAAATCACCATATTTGACCCATTTGGTCAATTTCAAGAAATTCAATCAAAATAGCTACTTTATTTCCTAAAATCAGTTCCATTCAACTTATAAATGTTATTAGAACAGATTACCATCCAAAAATCTAAGCTTTAATGCACACATACGTTTTGCCCATTTTTGACCTAAATCCTAAAAATGAAGAACAAGAGAAGATAGGCTTACTAATGATGAAGATGATGATGGTTTGAAGCTTAAGAACATATTAGGAACAAGATTTGAACTTCAATCCAGCTCCTTGGTTGATCTAATTGATTTCTCTCCTTCAATCTTCAAGAACAAACAAGAGAAAAGAAAGCGTGAGGTGTGTGTGTTTTCTGATGGTGTTTGTATGTGTGTACAGATGTGGAGACTTATTAAAACCGACCTTGGGTTTTTGAGTTATCCACAAGGGGTATTTTGTTCCCCTTTTCAACATACAATACGACACCCGAGTAACCGTTTCAACTAACGAGGATATTTTTGGAAACCTCGTTTGAAACCAGTTATTATTTCATAATTCTTTTCTATTTTTATTACTATTTTTAATTTCACATTTATCTTACCAATAACTAATTTCTATTAATTCTTACAAATATATTTATATTTAATTCGCTTAATTAAATTTCACGTACCAAATGAAGCACGCGAATAGGCCATATTTGAGGATGTTACATCAGGTGGCAGAGATGTTGGCTTCATGGTGGTGGCAACCTCATAGCATCACAAGGTACTGATTGTAATACCCGAAATTTTGTAAAATCGTAAAATATATATATAAATGCAAGTTAAGTAAGAATTAGTAAAATTAGGTGTTTATGATGTTGTTTATATGTTTTATATTGTGTTTGTGGGTTATAAACTAAAATTGGTAAATAAATATCAAGGGAATGAAAGTATGAGGACCTACATTGTAAATATATGTATATATACTTGTAAGACTCCAATAATTGGAATCAAACAAGAAATTTCTAGAACAAGAAAACGTGAGAGGGAGAAGAAGAGAGTTCTAGGGTGCTTCCAAGGAGAAAGAAGAAGAACTCAGGAAAATTTGTGGTTATGTGCTTGGATTCAAGAATTTTTGGTGTTTAGGCTTCAATTTCCTTCATTCTTGGCTTTGATTGAGCTTAGCAAGTTGATTACTTAAGTTGGGTTTTGAATCAAGTAAGTTCTAAACTTATCTTGTGTTTGATTTTAAGTTATGGTTGTTGTTTGTAAAGGTTTATAGTTGTTTTTGTTGAAAGATTTGACAAATGGGTCAAATTTGGGTTAATTCTTGTAGTTAGAGTTTTGTTGATCAAAATTAAGTAAAGTGTTGATGTTTTGTTGTTATGAAGTGTTAAATGAGTCTTTGGTATGTTGAAAGTAAGTTGGAATTGGTAAAAATTGGATTTTTGGTCGGATTGATGTTCAAAACAAAGCTGCAGAACACTGTTCACGCGGGCTCATGGCGCGAGCCATGTTGGCCAAGAACTTGATTTTTCCGGAGATTTTCTCGCGGCGCGAGCCACCCTGAAACCTCCAAAATCATTGTTTTGACCCCATTTCACCTTATATTTGATTGGGAATTGATTCTAGTGGTTATAGAAAGTTTTTATAGAGTCTTAAAGACCCGAAATGAGTGTTTAAATTTGGTTTTGAGCCTATGCTCTTAAGGAACCTCAAAGATTGGTTAGCTTAACTAAGTTAATATTATGTTTGTGATATTAGGACCCTGTTGTAAGTGATCTAGCAATGGTTTTGGATTGAAAGTGATCTTCATCACTTCAAACAGGTGAGTTGTGCCCTGCGGATACACAAATTGTTTTAAACGTGCAAGTCATCAACTGTTTTCTTATGTACTATGTTTTATACATATATGTGGCATCAATGTGAATTGTTATTGTTTATTATCATGTTTATGATAATGATTTAAGTATTGAGCATATGTTACCCTGATTTGAAGCATGCTATGCTATGTGATTGATTTTGGCAAGTTAGTGACATATGTGTATAACTTGCTTGTGTTGTGATTGATCGTTGTGGCCCGGACCTATGTTTGTGATTTGTACTTTGCACCATCAGGGTTCCTAGCCATTGAGACGTGTACTGGTTCATGTGGCTTCGGAAATTGAGGAACCTCGATACACGGGTGGTTGAGGAATCGGTGCAGAGGGTGGAGGGGTATGTCAGTACCCATTATGACCGTGTGGGTTCACTAGCCACCGAACCTAAGCAACACGAGTGGACTTGGGGAATAGGACTCACACTCCAGATAACCGTTGTATGGTGGACTGCTTCGTGCTTCCCCCACCTTGACGGAGATGTGGACACACCCCCACGAGGACTTGTTGACCATGGTTGGCCCCCATGGAAGATACAAGTATAAGTGGACTTGTCCCCACATCTTGTGTGATCTGTTTATTGATGCCATAATTGTTTTGCATTAATGATGACTTGTTTATTTGCTTAACTTGTTTTAGCGCACTCACTAGCTTATGCTAATAAATCGGTGTTTATGTTTTCGTATCCACAGATAAATAGTAGCATGATGCCGGTGAGGCGGGTAGTTGCTTTTAGGATGAACTTGTTGCCTGAAAATATGTTTGGAATACATGATTATTCATTTGTTTTGTTTATTTGTAATTAATGGTCGTGTATTGAGGTCAACAAGTAACACCAACTTTTGTATATCTAATACAGCTTCCGCTTTACGATGCAAACTAATACCAAACAATGTTGTTTTGTAGAAATTTAAAAAGTTTAAATTTTTGCTAAAATTCAGAGAATTACATCGATGTTTTACAAGGCAAATGTATGGGAGAAGAGACTATGTTTGGCTACTAGATGCGTGCAATGGGAGAGAGAAAGATTTAGACTATATATTTCCTTTTCCTAAAATGCCCTACTAACCAAAAGTACATGTGTCCTAATTTTATCTCTTACCCCTCTTTCCCTAATATCATTTTTATTTGAATCCAATCTACGTGTGTGTGTGTGTAACTCATATGAGAGCAATGGAATATGACAGGTTTCAAAGGAAGGATTCCATTAATTATGTAAATCGTCCCTGTCAGGATTTCATTCATTTATGTAAATCATACATGTAAATTGACTTGTCTCTCTATAATCAAATATATGTTGAATATATGTTTTTATACATTTATGTTCTTCAAATTTAGGGCTCTATGTTGTTTGAACTTTCAAATGGTTTTGTTTTAATTTGTGGTGTTCAAGTTGATATTTATAGCTAGCTATATAATCAACATAAGCTTTCAAAATTTTATAATAACTTTATAAAGATTTTGTATGAAAATTAACTATATAGATATTTTTTTGACATACCCGCGTACCGCAAGAGTATTACACTAGATATTTGGGATGAGAGCGTTAAACATCTGGCTTGTGTTGGCGGTTATTAGACAGGTGTCGAAAGAGAGTGAAGAACAAGATTCGCCTTGAAGACAAGGTTCGAAGGCATGGCGGTCCTAGAAACCTAACTGCAGTGAAGAACGATAGTCAAAGAACCTATTCAAAGCCAAAGAAACGTGATTTTTGTAGTCAAACATGAGTTGTAGAACCCTAATCAAAGTAGTCACCGAAGACGATGGAGGTCAATGACGTCATAGCTTGAATCAACGCCAAAGACGACGATGGAGGTCATAGGAGATGATGTTGTCTTTATCGTCATCTATGGCGTCTAGGGTTAAATACGGAAGGAAGAAACTATTATAGAATTCTGTTTTTAGGATTTCCTAATTCCTTTCTTTGGTGAAAGGATTTTCTCAATTTCTAAAAGTGTAGGATTGTGAGGATATGGAAAATCCGCTCAATTTAAAGTATAAACTAGATTAGGATTTTTAGACATTCCTTTAAAGCATGGGAAGTATCATGCTTCAAATACTTTATGTCACGTTAACGTCACATTAATAATAAGGGGTCGTTTGTTTTTCTAGAAAATGTCTTAATACATCTTAATCTGAATCAATAAGAGGTATTAAGATGTAAGAGCTGTTTGTTATTTCTTTTCATTAAGATCTGAAAACCTCTTAAAACCCCTTAACGAACAAGAGATAAAATTACCTCTTATAACATTTTAAAAGAATTTATGTTTCATTATCCTATAATAATCAAACTCTTTCACTAATTCATGTCAACATCCACTCCTCCATTACTCTACATACATGGACACCTTTCATGGTCGTCGTCGGCCGCCGCATGCCGCCCTGCATCTCTCTTCTATATATTTTGATTTTAATTCTCTATATTATTATGGTTTGATAATTGTTATTAAAATATTTTACTTTATCATTAGAAAAGTTTAAATTAGGTTAAATATGTAACAATTGAACATAAAATATTATAAAACAGATAGTTACAACCATTCAGATATTTCAAAAAACAAACAGCAAAATATGAATGGACATTCAGACGTCAGAATCACCTCTTTAATGTTCAGACATGATATTCAGATTCAGACTCAGAACCTCTTAATAAACAAACTACACCTTAATCTTTATTCTACATATTTCAACCCTTAAATTAGTCATGATTTACATAGGGTTTTTTTTTTAAAAAAAAAACTTTCTGTACCAATGTCCAAGTCAACATGCCGAGTCCATGCTTAAAAGGTACTCCGCATGCTCTTTTTATCATATTTAACACTATATTTTCATGCTATAAGGAAGTAGGAAGGGATAATACACTTACACGGTCACTTGTATCACTTGTGTCACAAAACGTCAAAACATTCTACTACTATCACCCTCTACATCACTCAACCCTTAGAAAACTGAAATTCGAGACTCAATTTCTTATATTACTTTTAAACACAGAAGGAAAAAGAAAAAAACGAAACTCATTACTCACTGCGACAAGCATTGGCGTGGAAATTTCATCAATTATGGTGAAACCGAAATGGAATCACGCCAAAAATAGGGCATAATTGGGGCATCACGCCGAGGAAAAGAGAGCCACGCCGTCCCCTCTAAAAGAGGTGACAACTAATAATAATTTAAGTCTACTTTGGTAACATTAAATATGAAACAAACACCAATAAGCTTTTAGCCTAAGGGCACGCAAAATGACTAGACAGAAATTGTTCAAGTATAAACTTAACTTCTTAAAATACACAAGATACAATGCTGAGAGCCATGAAAATTGCTAAAAGTATTCATAACCAACAAAATACTAACTCATAGTTGAAAAATATGATTCGATCTTCTTCACGTAGGCTGCAAGCAAATGAAACTATCTACACTTGACGTAAAATAGGCCACCCTTTTCTAATAATTTCATTGACCTTGCCATCAATCCGGCTTTGTATTCTTGGTGGACACAACTCTGCTGCATATCCATTCAGCTTTGCTGCCAAGCTTGATTTTTCCAGTTCTTCTTCCATCAAGTTACCGATCAACTGAAGAAGGAAGGGATTTCGTTTTAGCTCAAATTTCTGCACATTCCACGCCATTAAATGGTAAGTTTCGTAAACATTTACATGTTGTAATATTATACATGACTTAAAGAAATTAAACAAATAATGTATATTGTTAGATCCTCAAGTTGTGTTCATTCCATTTTAGTGAAGTTTGATGTCAATATGACATTAATGATAGATTAGGGTCTATTATGTAAATACTTTTGGGTATAAATACTTTGCATTAACCCTAATCCTAATTGAGCTTTCATTATTCGTATTACTGGGTTCTTGGCCGTATCATTCTCTTTCACTTACTGACTTACATAACATCCAAGTTCTTATCATTCTGAGTTTATTGCTTCAGTATTCAATTGTTCCAAATGCTGTTATTGGCACGGGACGCAATGTTAAATATAAATTCAAGCAGCATTGTTCAGATGAGTTCCACTTCTCTATCAAACCCAGACATGAGGAGGAGGAGAGTCAACCCTCCGCCACACCATTCGCCACTGATAACCATCTGAGTTTCCTCCAAGTTTTGAAAGAGCTTGTCAAGAAGATCTAGGTTATGACTCGGAAGGAATATTGGAAATAAATGAAGTATTCACCAAACATCCACAGGAAGTTATTAAAATGTTTGGTTTTGGAGAAGAAGAGATGCTGGTTAAATGAAAAACTATTGAAGGTTGTGCTAGCTCAGTAGTCCAAGTTGTTCCTGCTCCTAAAATGAAAGTGATCCTGAAATGGGCTTGTTCTTTAATCAAAGATGCTCATCTTAAGGATTATATGCCAGAAGTATGGAGACATCCTGTCAGGACTCAAATGTTTGATGGTTACCATCTGCATAACTTGGAAGGATTAACAAATTTACAGATGGTTGAACATCGGCATAAGCTTAGAATTGCCAAATTACGTGAAAGAAGAGATATCCATAGAAAAGACTAGATTATCGATATTATAGAGGTTTTACACAACAAGCTTTCAGCGCTGCATTATCCTGTATTTAAGGTAAAGCGTTGCAATGAAATTGAATACACTTTCATCGAAGCAGATTTTGATAATCTTGAGCTGCAAGACTTAGTGGATATGTATGATCTATACACATTGAAGGTCATTGTCAACAACAAATCAGTTTTTTGCATCGGTTTTGAAGCCATCAAGTGACAAATGATGAGGCAAGCTCGTCCGTTTGCAGCTATGGATATACAAATGGGATTGAAAATCATGTTCAAAAAGTTAGCATGACGAGATTGAATTGGAAACCGGATAATTTTCAAAGCCTTGATGACTACACTATTAATGAAGATCCAGAGTTTGGAGCTGTCTATACCAATGCATTCTACAAGAAGTGTTTCCTGCAGTTCAGTGAAATACAAAAGTATTCGGATGGAACACCGGACAAAATAAAAATGGTGTTAAGTGAAAAGATAACGAGTACGTCAACAGATTCTTCTATCACAAAACTGCAACCTGAAGATTACTCAAGGATCTCTAGAGTAACTCATGCAATTTCTGATCAACTCGAACTGCGTAAGAATATCTGAAAGTTTGAAAGAATTTTAAACATAGAGTCGTTTTGGAAGATCGCATCCCCAAAGAAATTTTACGTTAGAAAGAAGGATGCTGAAAAACGTCAGAAGATCAAGTGCTAGTTATCAATTTGATAGTTAATAGAAAGTTAGGCTTAATTGTATAATGAACACAAAGGGGGAGATCGTTAGATCCTCAAGTTGTGTTTATTCCATTTTGGTGAAGTTTGATGTCAATATGACATTAATGATATATTAGAGTCTATTATGTAAATCTCTTAGGATATAAATACTTTGTATTAACGCTAATTCTAATTAAGCTTTCATCATTTGTATTTATGAGTTTTTGTCATTCTCTTTCACATACATTACATACATACATCCAAGTCGTTATCATTTTGAGTTGATTGCTTCAATATTCAATTGATACTTAATACCAAGGGTCCTACACATATATGTGAATGTTTTAAAATTACATCACATCTGTAACTAAAAAATGATATACAAAAAGAAATTTGACTAGCATAATTTGAGATGACCTTGAAAGCAATCAATTCTATCATCAATAGTTTTTGGTCTATGATACCTCTTTAGACGATAAAAGGCAAAAGGATGACTGTGATTGACTAATTCTCTTGTTTTAGATATCAATTTAACTGCTATCATATACTTGTTTAGTTTTAAGGAATTTGGATAAGTGTAAATGCAACCTCGAATCATTGTACACTTTGAAATCTCAAGAGTAAAATGAATTGAGAATAACAAACCTGGTGTTCTGGCTCTGCAGGATAAAAGGTTCCAAGCTGTTGAATTTGGGTAGTTACAATGCTACTCCTTGACTTAGTTTGCTCTCTCTCTTTGCTCACAGCTGCCAATCTGGACTCCTCTGTTCCATTAATGAAAATGATAGACCTGTTCACCCAAAAAATATTCAATGAGTTTGGATTTTGACACACAAAAAAGAGGAAGGTAACAAATGGAAGAATGTTAAAGAATATTACACAGGTAACATGTCACCTGTATTGGTTGCCAACATCAGGACCTTGCCCAAATACTTGCCTAGAGTCATGGCTAGACCAGAAAACCTCCAAAAGTTGCCTGAAATTAATCACCCGAGGATCATATACAATCTGCAGAGAGTTCATGGAAGACCATGATGCAACTTCCCTTAAAATCATTTCAATAAATTGGCTTATACTATATAATTAACAGATAATACAACTATTTCTGAAACTGAACATGAACCTAAACACTGTGCACCATTTAAAATAAAGTACAAGTTATTGACTGCCAATTAGTATGATATGGAGTGTAACAAAATGAATCATTCTCTCAAACGTTTAGCAAAACCGAGCCTAAAACAGTTCAAGCTTCTATTTGTATTTTATTGAAGAAGTTAATTTAAATCTTATATGATCCCTAAGCAAGTAGCCAAGACCAGTGTCACCTATAAAAAATCACTCAAGCAATATGAGCAAACCAAATCATATTTTAGAGGAACGCATACAACCCCGTAAATGAAGATGGTTCTTTATATATAGCTAAAGAGGTGCAGCTATCACAATCTAGAATATCAATTTTTTTAAACTTCCGGTAAGGCAGTACCTACTTGTTTTAAGCATGCTTCTTTCTGCAAATATCTGGCATATCACCAACTGCCTAGACTAGAGCAAAAATCTGCTTGTCTGCACTACGCAGACTCTGGCCAGGTAAGAGAAGTGAAAGGGCGAATAACTTAAAAGACACCTCTCAATGATTTTAGGGGCCAAAAAAGCTTATTTTCAGGCAGCGTTAGGGCCATAATTAGGCTAACAAGGTTGAAATATGCAATCAACCATCACAGAAACTGGGAGGGACACACACGGTAAAGATCTTAAAATAGCAAAGGTTATCAACAGTTCGCTTGATCCCAGCATCATCATCATCCATACTAGTTATTATATCAACCTCTGTAATGGATCACATAATAAAGAACAACTTCCTCATCAAGGTGAATCAACAACATCACAAGATCAGGACTTAATAGTCTACGAATATTGCATAATGGAAGTTTAGTGAAGTGTAACTAAAATGTAACTACATTTTAAGTTAGTTGTAAATTAGCTAGAAATTAGTACATATATGCAGACTCACAGCTGTTAATTCACAGCCTTGTATAGTACTATAAATAAGCCCTACGTACAGTCATTTTAGTTAACAATTCATAGTCAAATACCCTCTACTCTCTCTCTACTAGCTCTCTGTTTACCAACACTCCGTAGAAGCATGATTAGCATATGAAATGGTATGCCGTATGTCAGTTGTTCTTCTCCAAATAATCTAAAAAAATCCTCCTGTCTAATTTTCTGAATTGACCCCAAACAATTATAAATCTAGTTCCAACCAAATAATATTTGAATATATTGATTATTGATAGTAATGACCATAATCCACCCATTAGATTAACAAGGGGTGACTTTTCTGTGAGGAGCTAAGAACCATGTACCCAAATACTTCCCTAAAGGCATGTATTTATAATAAAAAACTATTATAGAATGCATAACAATGAAGATAACAGTATTCATCACAAAATAAAGTCTATAGCAAGCAGAACTTTATCGTCGACATGTTAATTCTGTGAAAAAAATTTCACCTAGCTTACCAATAGTCACGTTTCAGATCATATGACCAAACTTCATAGACATGCAATTTGAAAATCAACTCAAAGTGAAAACGATTCAGATTTAAAAAATAAATACATAGGTCGCACAAAATACGAGCAATGAATACATACGTATACGGATTCGGCGTGATCACCCAAGCTTCGGTACTCGGGATTGGATTTAGATCCACCGGCGTAACCAACAGTAGTTCTTACAACTCCATCCAAGCAACCGAAGACGGATTCCGACCTCCAGAAGCTTCCGAGAGAAAAAACTGCAGTTTTGAGAAGCTCATCTGGAGGATCCCTGCTTACCTGAGAAATTGGATTGGGAAACCTAATCCCCAGCGTTACATCAGCTGACACTATAATGCCAAGAAAAATATATGATAAGATTTGACGGAATTGATAGAACTTCATTAGGGTTCCTCCGTAGTTTCTCAGGGCGAGCGAGGGAAAAGGTGCCGGAAATAATTTCCGATCGATTTTGGCCGATCTCCGATTAGGAAGGCGGAAGGTTTGGTTGTGTTCAACGGAATGCTTAATTATTCGTTTGTAATATTACGCGATAATTTTTTCAATGTCACATAAAGAATGTATATTAGTCTTAATATTATTATAAAAGATAAGATATTAAAGAGATAAGAGATAATATTTAAATATTAATAAAATATGAACTAAATTCTAATCTAAATTAATAAAATTATTTTATTTTTAATTTTAGTCATTTGATATTTTTTATTAATTTAAAGTCAAAATTTAGTTCAAAGTTTAACAAATTAAAATTAAAATTAAGTTTCAATTTTGATCAAAATGAATGGTCAAGATTTAAATTTAAGTAAATAAAGGACTAAAATTCTTTAATTAATTTGATGATGGTTAGTCTTTTATATATATTAGATTAGAAGTTACGAGAGTTTATAAATTTGTATTTTTTTTTCCAAAGAAAATCTTGAATACATAACCTTGATTTTTGTAAGGGTGCGTTTGTTTTAGATTATTTAAAGTTTATTTTCCAGCCTTATTTATAATAAGTTGGTTTTTTTTGACTTATTTTCTGACTTTTGAGCTTATTATGAGTTATAAAAAAAAATAAGCCAAACTCGAAAAAAATAAGCTGAAAAAAACGACCTTATAAAAAATAAACCCGAAAAAAAACTATTAAGCTAAGACAAACACCTCCTTAGTATGTATTGATATGATATTCTTTTTAATAATAAATTAAAATATTTTTTATAAAAAAATTTAATTTACTATATTTTATTATAAAAAATTACACATTATACTTATTAGCAAATTTTTAATATATACGTTCTCTTTCTATATCATTTGCCATAGTAAATTATACTTTTAATTCGTATGGTTTGTGTTTTTTACATTTTAGATCCCTTTTTATTGTTATTAATTTGATTCTTAAATGTCTAGGCCTTTCACGATCTTATTTCATGATAAAACTAAAAACGAGAAAAATACCTTTGCTCATATTTTTTTATTTATTTTCTTATTTTTAATTTATTTTTAAATATGAATTAATGTTAAAAATAAAAGATTTCAAGATTTATCATCATTTAAATATATTTATTTCTCTGTTAGTGTCAATCCCTCTCTAGTATCGCCATAATCACCTCCATCAACCACCACCACTTCCTGCCGCTGTCACAAACTCCAGCCACTATTGTGAACACCACCATACCATCGTTTTCATCGTCACCATCACCGTCACTACCTTCCTATTTTTCATTGTATCGAATCAATGAGATTTGTTGGTGGTGCACCCCATCGCAGCCAAAACCTAACTGAGAAGATTTGTTGGTGGTTTAGCCCCAAGTCCTTTTACCATGGTAAGGTGTTGGTTAATCTGAGCAGCAAACCCACTTTCATAGAACAAATGTATGTGATAGCCAAAAGGCGAGGTGCAGCCGACACTTACACTTGTTGTGTAGACATACCAGACAGTAGCGGAGGTGAAGATAAAGAAATGATGAAGGCAGATGAAGATGAAGATTTTTTGTTTGTAATCTTTGAGGTGTATAGAGAGAGGTGTAAACACATAAATAACAATGACATATAGATTATTTTACTTTTTTTTAAATAAATTAAATATTATTTAATAATATATAAATTAAATTAAAAGAAAATGATAAATAAATAAGACAAGGGACTAAATCCGTAAAATAAAATATTAAGGAGCAAAACCGTGAAAATCAAATCGTTGGAACAAAAATGTAATTACATTCAAGTTCTTTGACAACTTTCATTTATATCTTTATAAAAGACTGTAACTACATAGTTGTTTTTATAAAAGCTAATATTACGTCAATGATCTTTTAAGTTTAAACCTTAAAACTCTCATATATATCCAGATTATTATTTAAATCTAATTAGTTAAATTTAACATTTAAGCTAGTTATATAAAGTTTAGATAAAAGTTGTATTCCTAAACTACCATTTTTTACAAATATTAAACCTCTAATCAACATCACCGAATGGCAATTTCATAATCATCTAATTATCATCATCAATCCACAATTTGTAAATATTTCATCAATCACAATTTTGGCAAACTATTTATTTAGTAATCTGTATGTTTTTATGATCAATTGGTATCACGATACGAAGATGTGAATGTATTTTTTATAGAAGTCATCGACCACTGTTATAACAATTAGAGACAATAAGTTAAAGTCTTTATTGCTTAGAATTAAAAAGAATTTGAAATGTTTAGAAAATAAGGTTAAAATTGTGTAATGACATGAAAGTTGTTAAAATGTTCCAATAGGTACTAAAAGTATTTTTTACACATATGACCATTTAATCTGTTAAAAACATGTTAATACACCGCTTACATCAAATGTTACCTGGTAAACAGGTAAAAACCCTAATTTGATGTCTTTCCTCAAGATTTTTGATCAGTGATGCATAAAAAATTAGAGGATTGTTCATTTAGAGCTCTTGAAGTTGACGAAAATGTCTTCATCATCGTCCTACAATTCTAACCCAAATTCAAAGCTTCTAAGTGAATGTTATTGTGAGAAGCCTATAAAATATCTAACATCATGGACAAAAAACAACTTTTGTCGAAGATTCCTAACATTCTTTGGTATGATTCTGTATGAAATTAGTCACTGCAAATTGTGAAAATTGCCTTGATTTATCTTATAAATGCATTAATCGTAGTAAGGAGTTGGTAAGAAGTGCAAATTCTTTTGCTTTGTTGACCATGTACAAGGCTACGATATAGTTATTATAGTTATTAAAGTAAAAAATGGAGCAAAAAATGAAGTTTTTGAAAGAAGATGTTCAGATGTTTAAAAAGAATACTTGAAGTACCATATTGAAACATTAGTATAAAATTTCTAATATGCCCCAACACTTGAAATGAAGGGGGACTGATTTTAGAGTTTAAAAATCATGAATGTACCTACTAAGCCGGTTGCAAGTTTAAAAAAGGTATATTAACATGTTTTTAACAAGTTAAATGATCATATGTGTAAAAAAATACTTTAAGTACTATATTGGAACATAATGACAACTTTCATACCATTATGCAACTTTAATACTAGAAAATATTTTAAAATGATAAATATGATATTTTAAAATGTTATAAAAGTTAAATATGATATTTGAAAATTAAAGTGGGTAAATACGACATTCTAATGTTCAAGAAGGACATATATACAAATATGAAATTATTCCTATAAATTTTTATTTAAATTAGAGTAAAAAATGAATCTAATTTTGACCAAGAAGTCAAAATTAGATTTTAACTTTTACCGAAACAGATTGTCAAGATTGCAAAATTTTAAATTTTATTATTAAATAAAGAGTTATGATCGTATAATAAAACTGATCCAAATTAGTCTTTTATTTATATTAGAAAAATACAAGTATACTTGTATTGCTGAAATTTTAAATATTGTTATTAGTTTTAGGCTTTCAATAAAAAGTTCTCCAAATTTTTGAGTCATTGTTTAGTGTTATATATTGAAACTAGTTTAAAAGTCCGTGTAAATACACGGGTAATTATAAAATTGTTATTTTATATTTGTTTATTTAAATATATAATTATTTTATACCGACGAAAGAAAAACTAAATATAAGACTTTTTTGAAAACTAAAATAATTTATATTAAAGTTAGATGACATATAAAAGTAATCGATGATAATTTCAAAAACAATGTAAAATTGGCAGTAGCATTGTGGGGAAACGTGATCAGTAATTCAGAAATTATTGTATATGAGGGTAAAGGCTGTTGATAGATCAGAGTTATCAGAAGAATTATCATATATTCTTAGCACCTGTCATGTATTATATTTCAGAAAGTGTTTATCAGATGGGTCTGCAATCGTATTGTTGGAAATTTTTAGTAATAATGATAAATTGTATTATGAGGAAGAGTTTACAACGACTTTGAAAAGATGGGGTTTTACTCAATAGTCAGATTAAACTAGTCAAGAGTCAGTAAAAGTATATAAAAGGTTCAGATTACATATAGAAGCCTGAACAGATTATGAAGAGTAATTATCCAGAACCCTTCGGCAGTTAATTTTGGGGACGAAATCATTTCAAGTGGGAAAGAGTTGTAACACCCAGAATTCAATTTATAAGTTAAAATGAGAAAATGGATATACGTGATAAGATATGGTTTTAAACTAGAGGGGCTAAAACCGTCAATTTATAAGTTGATCAAGTGCAGGGGCCAATTGTGTCAATTGTTGAAACTTATATGTATAAATAGCACCAACTTTGACTTCTAAGTCAAAGTTCTCTTATTTGTTTCCTGCTAACCCACGAGAACACTCATACCAGCTTCAAGCTTCTCCATTTCAGTGAACAATCAGTAGTACATGTAGCATCTTCAAGAGTATAGCAAGTATACAACATAAGGTAAGGTTTAAACCTTTGTTTTTGATGTTATGTAAGATTAAACACATGATTCAATGGTGAATTCATGTTAAGATTGTTTCATATGGTTTAGATTATATATATCAGTTGTAGGAGGTGTAGGAAAACACCTCTAGTTGATTTTAAGAGGAAACTATCGGATTATTTGGTGAAATCCGACAGTTCTTGATAAGAACAATCTGCTGGGCTGTAGTGTACACAGCCCGTGTAGCGATACACGGCCGTGTAGTAGTTATGGCGGTCACAGGGCCATGTAAGGATACATGGTCGTGTAGCACGAGAGGTACACGGCCCGTGTAGGGGTACACGGCTCGTGTAGGATGACTAGACCACACTGGCCATGTTGCCAGCTTAGGTCGTGTAGCATATTTGGGACACGGTCCGTGTAGGGATACACGGCCCGTGTAAGCCCTATTTCAGTACAGTACGTCCTTATGTGATATTTATGTGTTGTTCATATAGGATGTGATTGGCATATTACCTCTATCATTGACATCCATGGATCAATTCATGATATTATAATCAAAAGGTGAGTTTTCTAGACTTCACTTCATATGTGCAGCATGTATGCTATTATATCAGATTATTGACATGTCATGTTATTCATATGTGTGTATAAGCTTGCTGCTTTGTGCAGTAAGTCTCAGAGGTGGGGTGCTTACTGCTAAGTCCAGTAAGGCTCAACTATGGTAAAGTACTGTGACCCATGTTGCTGCCCTGGGTCTAGAACTAGAGGCTAGCATTGTTTGCCAGACATACGTGTATTATCTTCATATGATTTTATACGTGGGTTTATATGATGTTTAGTCCGGTTTACTCACTAAGCTCTCGTAGCTTATCAGATACTATTTTTAAAATGTTTTGCAGGTTTTAACAAAGAGAAAGGCAAAGCTTCGGTTTGACTAGCATTTGATAAACTCTTTGAAATTAACGGCTGGTTTGTAAATATCAAGTTTTTGGAACCAAACTTATGTTAGTATTCCTGTGTGTATCTATTGATACATCAGTTTTTCAATCAAGTATTGCTTCCGCTTTTATGTTAAACTTTGAGATGCGAACACTTATAGGCGTTTGATCTTAATATTTCAAATTTGGTTTTTGGGGCGTTACAACTTGGTATCAGAGCCACGGTTTGAGGGATCTGGATGTGTACAAGACACATTCTGGACTTAAACCATGGTTCTGCGGATTTTGAAAATTGTCAAACTGGAGGCTTGCAGCTTGGTGAGTATACTAACAGTTATACTGAATATATATTATGTGAGCATTGTATGCGAGTACAGGATATGCTTAAGACAGTCATGTTATATATATTTACAACTGTTACGAGTTAGTTTTATGTGAGCATTCATGATAAATTAAATTGTTATATGAACATGTGATATGATTTATTAGTGATACATGGCCTAAGCCTGTGAATCAGGACTTTTTGTGTAATGCCCCAAAAACCAAATTTGAAATAATAAGATCAAACACCTATAAGTGTTTGCATCTCAAAGTTTAACGTAAAAGCGGAAGCAATACTTGATTGAAAAACTGATGTATCAATAGATACTCACATAAATACTGTCATAAGTTTGGTACCAAAAACTTGATATTTACAAACCAGGCGTTAATTTCAAAGAGTTTAACAATTGGAAGTCAAACCGGAGCTTTGCCCTTGCCTTTGATAAAACCTGCAAAACATTTTTAAAAAATAGTATCTGATAAACTACGAGAGCTTAGTGAGTAAACCAGACTAAACATCATATAAACCCACGTATAAAATCATATGAAGATAATACACGTATGTCTGGCAATCAAAGCTAGCCTCTGGTTCTAGACCCGGGGCAGCATCGTAGGTCACAATACTGCACCGCATCTGAGCCTTACTGCACATAGCAGTAAACTTACATATACACATGAATAACATGACATGTCAATAATCTGCTATAATAGCATACATGCTGCACATATGAAGTGAAGTCTAGAAGACTCACCTTCTGATCATTATATCATGAATTGATCCACAGATGTCAATGATACAGGTAATATGCCAATCACATTCTATATAAACAATTCATAAAATCACATAAGGCATTTTGATCTGAAATAGGGCCTACACGGGCCGTGTATCCCTACACGGGCCGTGTCCCATTAATGCTACACGACCTAAGCTGGCAACATGGCCAGTGTGGTCTAGTCACCCTACACGGGCCGTGTACCTCTATACGGGCCGTGTACCACTCATGCTACACGACCATGTAACCCTACATAGCCCTATGACCGCCTTGCACACTACACGGCTGTGTACCGCTACACGGGCCGTGTACCTCTTATACTACACGACCATGTAACCTTACATGGCCCTGTGACCGCCTATACTACTACACGGCCGTGTACATCACAGATCAGCAGACTGTTCTTGCCAAGAACAGTCGGATTTCACCAAGAAATCCTATAGTTTCATCATAAATCGACTAGAGGTGTTTTCCTACACCTCTTAACACTGATATACATAATCTAAATCATATAGAACAATCCTAACATGATTCCACCATTGAATCATGTGATTTAACTTACAAAACATCAAAAACAAAGGTTAGAACCTTACCTTGAGTTGGATACTTGTTATGTTCTTGCTATAGGCTCTCGATACACTGATTGCTCACTAAAAAGGAGAGATTTGAGGGTTGCTATGCATATGATCGTGGGTTGCAGAAGCTAAAACAAGAACTTTGACTATTTTGTCAAAGTTGGTACATTATATATAAATATAGTTTCAACAATTGCCATAACAGCCCCCCGGACTTAATTAACTTGAAATCTGACGGTTTTAGCCCCTCTACTTTAAAACCACATCTTATCGCGTATATCCATTTATAACTCGGGTAACACCTTGTACTTTTTCTTGCATAAACTTAATAATAAAATTCTGGGTGTTACATTTTGTGATTAAGTTAAGATCAAACGTGTGTAGTGTGTTTTTAGAGTAATATAAGGGCCCATATTATTACAAACACATGATACATGTTGGAACTTAATGGAATCATGAGGAATCTTGTGAATCGGGTGAGGGGTACTTGTAAAGGTAGTACACCTAAGAATATATGTAGAATGCCTTATTATGTATCGAAATACTTTGGATCTGATGATAGGTGTACTGATATGTGGATATACAAGTAACTGTTTGTTATATAGGATAGTGTGGTAAAGCCACCTTTTGCTTTAGTGCTTTATCTATACTATCAGAATGATATATACAAGAGGTTCAAGAGTAGTGTATAATCCTAAGAGTGATTCTAGTCACAGACATGAAGGAATAAATATTAGTATTACAAGTGAACGTATTCTTATAAGGATATAGTATGACAGAGTATATGGAGCCTAGATTTAAATCGTCAAGTAACAGAATCTATATTTGGAAAAATTCAGTGCCGGAAACTTAGTGAAGTGATGAGGTAGAGTTTATGCCAGATATTATCGTATGAGTTGCAGCACAGATGAAAGAACAAGGAAGTGATCAGATAAGAGTCAGTATCAAGATTAGCTATACAAAGTAAAAGGGTTCATTATTAACCCTAAGTTATTATTCGTGAAGAATCAGAAGGTTGTACGTTCAAGGATTTTCCGCGTGTCAACCAACGATGAATTAAGGTTAGCAAATTGACTGTTAATCATAAGTAAATTTCAGAGATTGAGGGTGCATTTCATATATGTACGTATGCACCTGGAGATAAAGTGAAATATGTAATAGATTAGATGAGAAGTGCAGAAGAATTGAGAGCATGACGTGAAAAGAGTTTAAAGACATTGTAATTGGGCGGTTGGTGTCACAGTCAGAGATAGACAGAGTTATGGATGAATTTCATAAGTAGAACAGACATAAAAGACAATTTCAGAAATTGATACGAGGTTTCAGAAAAATGTATATTTTATTCAGATTATCTTAGTAATGAAAAGATAAAAATATATAGGTATATGGTAGCATTCCAGTCCAGCATATGAGAATTTATAGACGTTTGTAAACACCAAGATGTGAAATTCCTGATGGAGGCAGCCGGAATTAGAGAGACAGAAAAGAAAGGAAGCTGATAGAGAAAGTTGTATTGATGTTTAGGAAAACAAGAATGGAGGTTCGAAAGAAGAAAATGATGCAAAGGGTCTACCTATCTACTCAACATACAAGAAACGTCGACTGGAGGAAAACAGGTTTGATTCACTAATATGTTTTAAATATGGAAACCAGATCATATGAGTAAGAATTGTGGGAACCCAAGAAAGTGAAAGAGAAGAGTATATCAATAATCAGAAGTGAGAGTTTTCTAGACACCAACCGAAGACGCTAGAACAGAATCAAGTATGGTTACAGGAAGATCGAATATGTATAAGTATAATGTGACAGAAATGAGTATTATCAAATTCATTAGTGAATTTGTATCTATGAATATGAGTGAGTTCCAAATAGAAATTGGAACGGACTGGTTACACTGTAACCAGGTTATGATATTATGTGAGTAGAAGTGATACGAGTTCATATCCCAAGTGGGGAAGAACTAATTATACGTGTTAAAAATCAAAACAGGTAGGTTATATGGGTGTTCAGTTTCAAAATCGGGGGAGTGTCTTCAGTATGAATATATTATTTTCCTCAACCTATGTTATAAATATTAACTTATAGAAGAACAGATGAGCTAGAAAAATATGAAAGTAATATGTGAGTATTTTGTTATGTAATTCAAGAAATTGCCAAGGTTACTGCCAGACAGGCAGAGTATGTTTAGAATTTGTGTGGTGTTGAAAGCTTCACTGATTATGAGAACTACGTACAAACTTGCTCCTTCAGAGATACAGGAATTATTGAAATGATTTCAAGAATTATTATATGTGGGGGTTTATAAGACCCAATAGCCTTTTATGAGGTATATTTGTATTATGTGTATTAGTTATTATGAACTCAATAAAGTAATCACGAATATATGTCCGTTGTTCAGAATATGTGAATTATTTGATAAGTTATAATAGGGTAAAGTGGTTGTCAAAGCTGATTCAAGATCGGATTTTCTTCAGCCTAAGATCAGAAGGGATGGTATTTCTTAAACTGTGTTCAGAAAACTTGAGAACACCCACCACTAATTGTTTCCTTCCCTTCACCTCCTTTTCCTTCCAAAAAATAACTCAAGAACAAGCCGTAAACTTCCCCTATAAATCTCTCACTTTCCTTTCCTTCCTTAAATGAAACTTAAGAACACTATTTAACTAGATTTCCTTTCAAATTCTTTCCTTTTCACCCTAAAAAAAACTCGAGAATAGGACGTTAGTGATGAATTGAACAGAGGAGTGGTTTTGTACGTTTTTAGAGATGTTTGGATAATCTTGCATGTTGGCGAATTATCGGGGACTAATTTTGTAATTTCTTGGTGTAGACTGTAGCGGCTAGGGTTTTGACTTTTGAGACGATGCCCCTCTTCTTATATATCACCTACCGCCTTTTTATATTCGACGGCGATATCAAGCATATGAAGTAACGAAGACTGTCATACGATGCCGGCGGCTCTTAAAGCTTAGGAAAACGTCGTCGGTAAGTTTCCTGCGTGGCGGACGTCGTTTTCCTAAGTTTTAGAAGCGCCGACATACGTAATCGATTAATCGTCTCGTCGGGTCAAGATCTGTCTATGATTCTTCAGAGAAATCGTCGTTTGCGTTTTGGTATTTTCTTATCTATTTCAGATTTAAGAGGTTTTGATTAATATTAACGATTTTCCCTTTTATGATGTTTTTGTTACCTTCTGCCACAAATGTCTTCATCATTTCACACAAAGTTCGAAAGGAACGTAATCAAGATTGATTATTTCGAGTTTCTTACTGATTATATCTTACTCACTGTGTTAGGTAGCAATTTACGGATCAAAATCACTTAGCATTGTTGTGGTAGGCAACAATGAACAAATTGGTATATTTTGCTTCATATATTTTCCAGGAAAAAAGCCAAATGTCACAATTTTCAGGATACATCTCAAATTACCAGTTATTCTACAATTTCCAGTGTTGACATGTCGGTTGGTTCTTGAACTTTTTAACCTAAATTAAAATCAAAATATTGGAAACAGGATTTTATAATTCGACTTTTGATTAACAAAATAACTGTATTCTAATTACTAAATATATTTTCAAGTTAATAACTTTTAAATTGTTATTGATGAGGGCTGTGGGAAGGTTTAGAAGAATAACTTTCAAATTAGTTGTGTGATATTTTCTATAATTGGTTAGGGCTGGGGGAAGGTTTTTAACAGGGAGTTCATGCTGGGTGCTCCATGGAAGTTATAAAATGTTCATGTCATATTCATTGTTGAGATAGGTTACCCTGTTCAGCATGAGAGTTGTTTGGGGCAGGCTGATGCTATGATCAAGGGGTTTCAAGTTTTTTAAATGCGTTTTTTTGAGTCTTAAATTTTTATATTTTGTGGATTTTTTCCTGCCTTGAACAATTTTGGGCCGTGTTTCGGATGAATGAGATGGGTGATGGGTCTGTTTTTACATCTGATCTTGGCCGCTTCGGCAGCTAAACGAAGATTATTTCTTGAAGAAAGGACGAAAGATTTAAGTCTCTCATGTGAAAGACTATGTATTTTAACGTTAAATCAAGGAGAAAATGAGAAATGCTTATAGGTGCAGGTGTGTTTGGATTCGTATGGAAAGAGCATAAAGAAACAGAATGTATTTTGTTGATGTCTTTTGTCTAGTTGCCGAAGTGGAGGCATCGAGCCTCAGAAGTGGAGGAGAGTCTGCTCCCTTGGAAGATGATCGCAGGCAAATTCTAGCATTGTTAACGAAGTGAGTGCCGTGTTGGTTTTGTAACTTCAGATAGGAGTTTTCTAAGACCATCGACATCTAACATCTGTATCTTTTTTATTTTTATTTTCTATTTTTTGTTTTAATTTAAATAATTTAAATATTTCAAAGACAATAAAATATAAAATAATTAATAATATTTTATAAATTTGATTACATAATTTCTAAATCAAAATAGTATTTCACCTTACACTAAAAAATAAAAAAATAGAAGTACATAAATTAGAAAAAGCAACTAGTTATCATTAGGGATGTAAACGAGCCGAGCCGAGTCGAGCCAGACACTTATTGAGTCAGGCTCGTTTAGGACTTTTTAAGCTCGAGCTCAGCTCGTTTAGAGCTTATGATGTTGAGCTCGAGCTCGGCTCGTTTAATATTTATTAAGCTCGGGCTCGGATCGTTTAGGCTCGTTTAAGCTTGGCTCGTTTAGGATCTCGTTTAGGCTCGTTTAAGCTCGCGAGCCCACTCTTTGGAGCTCGAGCTCGGCTCGTTTATTAAATGAGCTTTAATATAGGCTCGAGCTCGTTAAGGCTCGGCTCGTTTCGAGCTTTTAACGATCCGAGCTCGAATAGCTCGCGAGTAGCTCAGCTCATTTACATCCCTAGTTATCATTGTCGTTGTGTCTTGGAAGCCGATTAACGTGTTCAGTTAAATCTGATTGAAGGTTGTGACGCGTTTCCGTGTTTCGGACTTCTCGAATGTTAGCATCATATTGTTGTTCGCTATTCTCTACGTCTTCTTCCTCGTTCACTTGATTAACGTTTTTGTCGAACGGACAAATCATATGACCTTCATTTTCCAATATCATATTGTGTAATATGATACAAGTGTAAATTACGTATTTTATTCGGGTGACACATTTTTGTCGGGCTTTGTATAACGTGCCACCGTTGTTTAAGCACACCAAATGCCCGTTCCACATCTTTCCTTGCCGCTTCTTGCGTGACACTAAACCTTATTCGTCTTTGATCTAGAGAGGTTCTGAATGTCTTGATAAAAGTAGCCCATTCGGGGAATCGGGGTATATCCCATCTGCAAGATAGTAACCGTGATTATATTGTATGTTGTTTACTTGAAACGGGCATTGTGGTGCTCTCCTGTTATATACATCGTTAAATAACGGAGACGGTTTAACAAACTAATATCGTTGTTTGAACCGGCCAACCCGAAGAATACATGCCAAATCCAAAGATCTTGTGATGCATCACCTCTCATGTACTGCCCTCGTCTTGCGTTTGGGCAGTTTTCCCAATCCCAATGCATACCATCTATGCTTCCTAACATGCGGAGAAACCCGTGCCTAGCCTCATGCGCGGCGTATAAAAGCTGGATATCATGGTAAGAAAGTTTACGTAAGTATCGCTTACCATAAAGAAATATGATACCTTTGCAGAGGCTTTGTACGCATAGTCGTGCGGTTGATTCCGCCATCTTCAAATACTCGTCAAGTCCATCGGCGGATATCCCATACGCCATTTGCCGATGTACACTTTTGCAAAGGAGATAATATTTTCCTACCTCTAGCATCGTAGCCCTGCACAAAAAATGTGTCCCATCCCTCAAGATCCGCGACTATCCGTGTGAATAGTCGTCTGCTCATGCGGGAATGTCTCCTAAAAATCTCGTCATTGTAGTTGCAGTTTTCCGCAAAATAATCTGCAACAACTCGGTCGTGTGCATCTTTGCGGTCTTTAACTTGATCCGGTCCCCTCCGTCTCCTTATTAAACGCGGGCTCTCTTCATCATCCTCGATAGTCGATAAGACTATTCACAACTAACGTTACTAATGCATGAAAAAATACGCCACTAGTTTGACGATACATGGCGATACGAGATCTATCGGAAGATGATGAAGATGAAGACGGATCATCAGACTCTGATGTATCATACGACGAAGAAGACATTTTTTGTGTATGTAAAAAATAAATATATGAGTTGAGAGAAGAAGAATAGAGGAGAAGAATGGAAATGTGAAAAAATGAAGTGGGTAATGTATATTTATCAAGGGAGAAAAAGAAAAAGAAACAACCCGCAACGGGTTCGAGGGTGCCGCTGGTCGAACCATCGCCAACCCTAGGCACCGCAATGATATTCTAGCTCGGGTTGTATGAACCAGAGGCCAACCCGACGCCCCCATGCGGTTGGCCTAAATGGTGGAGAAATGGTGATTGAGCCAGGAATGATATCATTTTTTCAGGAAGTTAAATTTGTAATCTCCTAGTCTATATAATCCAATGGTATTTGTTTTTGAGTGTTGTAAGGCCATCCGTATATCATGACTTGATCACCATTAGCTCCCTATCGAGGGGAACAATGGCACACACACCTAGTTTACTACACCCCCTAATGATTACTAACTTATTTTAATTATACACTAATGATTACTATCTTATTTAATTTTTTTTTATTATTTTACTTTTTATCTATAAGTACATATTTTTTTATTATTATTTTAATACCTTACTATCTTCCTACAGGTTGCTTAAACAAAATGCCTAAAAGTTTAGTTATTAAAAATTCTGAATAATTCTAAAGTTTTGTATGAAATTAGTTCAAAATGTAATGTAACAACCCAAGGTTAGAAAGTTGTTATTTAAACTTACAGGAATTATTATAAAATCTTGGAATATTGAGGGTCGACCATTTTGGTCAAACTATAAGTTTGAATAGAATACGCCGTGTAATAAAGTTTCTAATAATAGTAAGTAGTAAGTGGATAAAGAGTATTTTAAACCCTAAACTTGCAGCTTTCTATATAAGGGAAGTTCACACACTTACACACTTTTAGTGTGTGTGTTGGAACGGTTGTGTATGTAAGAGAGAACTTAGAGAGAAAAAGTGTTCAAGTGTGATTAACTCAAAATTAAGGAAGATTAAGCAAGAATGAAGTTGGATTAAGCAAGATTAAGGGAGGATTAACATCAAGGAGGAAGATTTACAAGCTTTCACGAATAATCTATTAAGAAATCAAGGTAAGCTTACCTAAACTTATCTGTTCTTATGATTCTTGAAAGACAAAGCGGTGATTAGCTACTTTAATGATGAAATTAACATTGCATGTGATGTTTGATGGTTAAATTAGTGATTATAATGTTAGTAGAACAATTATATGTTATTGAATATTGGATCTGATAGCTAGAAATGAGTTTTTGGTAAATATTGAGGCTAAACAGGAATGTTCACGAAGAATAGTCAGTTGTTCATCGGTCAACACGGGTCGTGTTGATATGGGTAGGCCGTGTAGGTTAAACACATGTCATGTAGGGTAACACAGGTTGTGTAGGGCTAAACAAGGGCTGTGTAGGCTGACACAGGCCGTGTAGGTTGACACACACCGTGTAGCTTTGGACCCCCAGACTGTGTAAGGTTGACTGAGGCCGTGTAAGGTTGACACGGGTCGTGTAGGTTGACACAGGCCGTGTAGGTAGACACAGGCCGTGTAGGGTTAACACATGCCATGTAGGGTTGACACATGTCATGTGGGCTCTTGTTGGATCATGAGTTTGTTTTTGTGTTTTATTAAGCTGTATGTTGTTATGCTATCGATATTTAGGACGATTAAAGATACTAAGAAGCTGAATGAAGTTATTGGAAAGCTCTGTCCACATGTGGGTACCTTAATTTGGTATTTAAGGATTATTAATTGGTAGTAATTGTATACTGTGTTTAAATGTATTGGAAGATATAAGTGTGATACCAAACTAATGATTTGCACCGCATGTGATTATTTAAAGCTAGGTTGGTTGGTTATTTTACGAAGTGGGATGTTAAGCATTCTAAAAAGATGTTGATATATGAATATGTATAGGTATATATATATATATATAAGATGTGGATAAAACATCCGTGGTAAGAGTAAGTTGATTGAGCTAATAAAAAATTACTGAGTAGTTGATTATAATTTAATATAAAATGACAAATAGTAAATAGTATTTGTCTTAAATTGAATAATTGTATGAATACAAGAGAGATTGTTAATATAAACGCTTAAATATACATATTAATTTATGGAAAATATAGAAATGATAGACAACACGGCTTACAAAGATGATGAAGGTGTGTATACACACACACTTATACCATAATATGTTGATATGATTAGTCTTTATGGCAGTTTAAGTTATATTAAGCAGTTGTGTCATTCGTAGTGTGATTGTATGCTGATATTACCTTAGAAGTATGTTTGTTAACGATGATTGTGAAAGATAATGAGGCTATAAGTTTCATATTTGTGCAAGCCGATGGCGCTATATGCGAGATGTTTATGTGAGCCAATGGTGCCATATGTAGGATGCATGAGTGCATGATATGTGTTATGTGATGATATTATATAATAATGAATGATAAAAGATGATATATGATGTAAAGATAGCCCTTGTGCTTGTTGAATTTTGTATTTGTGGATATAGCCCGAGTGGCACCTAATAGCCCAAGTGGTAGCCGCTAGTCTGAGTGGTAAATTGTTAGTCAATGCAACTAACCTGATGTTGTTGTAGCATTAAGAGGTCGATGTGACTTCCAGTAATCGGGAACCACATATATGTTTTGTGTTGATGATTACGTGTATACAATGTGTGTATACAAATGTGGCAGTAGAGTTATATTTGCGATGTTTCGGTAGTTGTTCGCAAGTTGTGATCTTGTAAGTGCTTTATTGAGTTGCTCACTAGGCTTTCAAGTTCATATGTATTGTTGATGATTCTTTTTCAGGTGTTGTAATGCACAAGGCTTCTAGTGGACAAGATTATGGATTTTGTGCAACTTATAAAAATTACTTTATTATTAAAGTCGCCGGTTGTAGCTCTTTTACTAAATTAAAATTTAAGCAGTTGATTTGAGATTTTGAGACTTATAACTTTTTTATAAAGTTTGTGTATTTACTTTTATATGTTTTCAAGTTGCACGTATTTTGACAAAAAAATTCGGGAGTTACATGTAACACATTATCTTTCGGGAGTCGCCTGTTAATCTTCATACACTACAAGAATTTGACCTTTTTGCAACGATGAAAGTCGTTGAAGATTCAGATTGTTACGACCGTAGTCGTCGCTAAAGACACGGGCCTGGTCACCGAGCAAAAATATTCCTTTTACCTTGTTCACGGGCCGGACAATTTGGGGGGAAATTTCACCGCACATTCTTAGAGACAACCCGTCGTTTCACTTTTTAGAAAGTCGCCGCAAATGTGAGTGGTCGTCACAAATAAGTCAATTTCTTGTAGTGATAACGATTTATTGCAAAAAAAGGTGATTGTTTAATAAGACTAGTAAAAACGATTTTTGGGTAAAATACGTGGTACTTAATGATTTAACATTTGTATAAATGTGGAATAATATTACAATATTTTATGTTGTCATTCAACACAATATTCATTCATAGGTGCGAATTAAACGCGTTGAATGCTGAATAATTCAGCTTTCAACATTAAAATAATTCTATTGAACTGCAATTAAACTGACTCTTAGATTGGACATGATGGTTGTTAGTATAAAGAGAGAAAGAGAGAAAAGTGTTATAAATAGTTAAGAGAGAAATGACATATTCTGATACAAAACACGCTTATTAGTTTGGAGACGATGACTAAAACGAGTTAACGACCAAACTGATGGTCTTTAACTCTAAAACTCCGTCACTGTAAATGACTTGGTATGGAATGAAACGTAAACCACAGTAAACATCAATGTAATTTTGAAAGTTAAAAAGACGAAATCTGCAATTTTTTTCTAACCACGTGGACGAAATAAATAATTAACTCTAAATTTAATAATAGCATTACAAGGTTTTGAACATTTATAATTTTCAAGTATTCAATTAAATAATTATAATCAATGTAATATGATATACATAAATAAAAACATTATAAATTATATAAAGAAATACAAAACAAATTGACTTATTTACCAATTATATACGATAGAATAGACATTCTCGCCGAAAGCATGCATATACTGGAAAGTGGCTTGTATTTGTTTGTTTTGGGTAATAAATTGTTATGTGTTAATAACTAATTAATGTATAAAAAATATTTATAAATTGTTAGTATTATTGACCTCAAAATTACAATTAGTAGTTTTTTCGAGCTTATGAATGTAATCGAACCGAAAAAAAGATTTTTATTTTGTTTAACATAATCTTAAAAAAAAAGTTAATTCGGCTAACAGGTTTCGAGTCTACTCATCAGCTAGCTTCATCTTATGTTTGTGGGGTTTAATGTCAAGTTTAATGTCATATACTTCAAAAAAACTATTCTAAGGTGCTACACGAAACAACCGCAAAATATTGATTAAAATTGCTAAAATAAAAGAACATTTTTCTTGTACCAATATTGTTTATAAAATGTTTTTAACATATGTTCATTAACGTTTTAGTTTAGTTGTAATGCTATCCAGTGACATTTTAGTTGGTAAATAAATAAATAATAACGTATGGCTAAATCCAAGCTAGTATAGCCTGTAAGCACCAAGCCTAGCTTAATTGCTTAACGCAACCCTGGTTAAACCAAATCAATAAGCAAGACGTCTGACATTAGTCATAAGTAGGTATGACTACGGTCACTTGACCATAATCATCTATCCGATTCAATTCATCGGTGGGTATGAATAAAGCTAAATGAGCGAATATTGAAAATGGAGTGAATTTAAATGTATATTAGAGTTGATATAGATGTTTAGTGGAGTAGATATAGATGACGATTTTGTATCCATAGATAAATCTATTAATTCGAAATTAAATTTGTTATAAACTATAATTTTATACAATTGAGTATAAATCCGTACATTTATTGAATTTTTAAAATTTATATATATTAAAGATATACAAATATGAAAGTTAAATTCACATTTTCTTCTGTAATATTCTTGTCCATTTAAACGATTACATATGTGAAAGTGCCAAATTGGGAGACTTTGTTTTATGCTTTGATGAAGTTGTATTTAGTTATGTTTTAACTCCTATCTTTTTTTTCTTTGAAGAAACTATGTAGTTGAACCATCAAAGACCGTAAGTTATATATTAAATATGGTATTTTGTTTGGAAAACAAAAGTTTCTTTTAACATTAAATGGATAAATGGATTATTTGTTTAATCCGATAGATATAGAAATAGATAGATGTTGCCTTAAAAAAAGATTTAAATAGATAAAATTATTTTAAATAGATATGAATATGGATAGGATATAGATGATGAAAATTAAATGGATATTCAAGTGGATATCACATCACCCAATCTTTTATTTTTAAAAAACTTTAAACATGCTTTTACATAGAACTATTATCTTTCCATTTTGATAATAAATTCAAATAATTTTGTAAGATCAATGTCTACATTTTTCTCGCACCCTTTTCAGTTCATTTCTAAAGTAAAAAATGTTTGAGTGTGGTATAAAGCAATCTCCAACATTTATATTCAAAATATCAAAAGTTATGCATGACACCCCATGACATGTTCACGGTTGACCGTGACATATATCGTGTGTGAGGATCCGGAAAAAACTTGCTTTTGCTCTTTTGTGGCTATTTAAGGAAGCTTGCAACCTCACTTTTTCAAGCTTTTGCATAATGAAAAGTCAGACTTAAACATTAGATTTTGTGAGCTCATATTCCATACAAAAGATTATCTTTCAAGCAAAAGAGTAAAGATTTGAAGAGCAAATCTACATCTCATTTTATCATTTTATTAGTATAATTGTGTGAGGATTAACTCTTGCCAACAAATTTGAGTGAAGTGTGAGGATTAGCTCTAGCCAATAGAATTAGAGTGGAGTTAGACACATCTTAGCCTTGTTTGCAAGAGAGAAGACTATTTCGTGTAAGCTAAAGAGAGATGTTGTAAAAGTTTATCTCTACCTTTAAAAATAGAAGTTTTAGTAGAACAAACTCTTGGTGGGTGATGTCAAGGAGTGGATATAGTGCAAGTTTGTTAACACTTGCATGAATTATTATAAATCTCTTGTCTACTGCATTGGTGATATCTCTCTATCTCTATTCTCTTTATTTCTTACAAATATTTGTTTCACCGAATTTCGATAGGGTCACGCTGAGATAGGGTGACACCATTGACTAAGAGGGGGCGGGTGCAACAGCCACGTGGACCCCTTCCTTTCTGTTGCCCAGGGTAGCAGAGGAAGGCAAGATTTATCCAATGGTTGGAAGGCCTACAACTACGGGCAGGACTTCAACTGCAACTTATACTACTGTAGGAAAAGATCAATTTTTAAAACACAACATATTTTTTCTAAAAGTAATAAACTAAGTAAAAGAACCTATTCACCCCCTCTAGGTTCCTACACGTTGTATATAGCTACTCTTCCCATAGTTCTTTGTCTTTGTGCACTGGAGGAGACCATCACAACCCTGGTTTGTAGTCTCAGAAGGTGAATTCGTAGTCCGGGCACACAACCTTAAACAATTCCTACCATTTCATCTACCATAAACGTGTTAATACTTGATAGGATCTTTATATACATAGCATATTACTTAGGGTCATGATCTTGATTATATGATCCTAAGATCTCGACCTAATTAGTTTATACTTGTCATTGAGTAGTGAATTAATTATTTTCAAATGAGCTAACTGCTATAAGAAGTTATGCTCATTTGTTTTAGGTGTATTGTTTGAATCATCAAGAGGTTATGCTTATGATTTGGTTAATCACCGATTGAGTCATGTATATCTTATCTCCATCTATGATTGCGTATTTAGTATTATTTTCCAGTTTAAAAGCCTCACGCATCAAGATGTTATGTTTATATGTTTGGTATAATTCGTTGTGTCTATACTAATCGGAATGTGTATACTTCTTATCCTCTGTGCTTAATATGTCAACATAGTCACGTCACATGATTATTTACATTAATATATCTGACTAGAGTGTATCTAATCTGAATAAGTACCTTGCTGCTTTGAATTACTTCCTATTGCATGCTCCAATGACTTTATCTTTTCTTTGCTTTTTGTTGTTTATGTACTTCTTTAGTTTATTTCTGTTCTTGCTTTGTTGTCAACTAGATAATAGTGAAGGTTGATTATTAGGAGCCTCTGTTCCCCGAGTTCGATACTTGATCTTACCAAAAGAGCTATACTATATACTCTGTTCCCCGAGTTCGCACGTGTCAAGTTTTTGGCGCCGTTGCCGGGGAGTACACCAAGCTCATGTAATGCCACAAATGCACATACCAAGTCTAATCAATCCAAGATTCACAAACCTAGTGTCAATCTTGACATAACCAAACTTGTTTAAGTATACATACACTTGAAGATAAGTATTTCACACATAAAGTCAACCTATACACTCACATGAGCTGGAAATAACATCAATACAACCAAACATACTTGTCATTGAATCAAAACACAATATCATCCAAGTCAATAAAAATCAAACCATCATAAATACATAATACAAACAACTAGAACATGTCTAATCTAAATGATCAAAGTATTCAACTCATAGTTCCTAAAAACAAACTCAAATCATACAAAACATCGGATTCAACATGATCAATATAGGAGAGATTATACCAAATCCGAAATAGATGTAAAATGAGTAGACACTCCCTTTTAAGCTTGAATCACTACCAAATGTATCAAGGATCAAGGAATCATCATTCTTTGGTGAAATCCAGCTCCATGGCTGCTCTAGATTAGAAAGATGAAAACAAATCGAGGTCCTCTATTCTATGGCTGAGCTACTGGTTTAATTTAACACTTGAAATTAGATTGATACGACTGCGTACCTTTATACTACGGCCGTATTGACTAATACGGGCTTAATACGACCGTATTGACCTTATCCAAAACTACCTCAGTGATTGGGGTATTCGAGGTAACTGATATGGCCTTAATACGGTCATATTGACTAGTTTGGGCATGTGAGATGGTGTATCGGCTGCAATTTCTCGCCAGACTCGATATCTTGATGGATTTTCATCATTCTTACTTCATTTATCAACAATCCATCATTATGAGCTTACAAAACAGATTTATAAGATATTAGGCATCAAATCGTGTAAATATGCTAATAATGATGTCAAAATGTAGGAAATATGGTATAATAAATATGTATAATTCAGTACATATCACTAACCATTGTTACTTAGATATATTGGAAAGTAAATGGACACGGGGTTAAATGGTATAAAATTTTCGTAAAGATTTCAGGTTATTGTACTATTGTTATCAAATTTATATTTTGATTTTTACTTAATTTGTTATAGATTTAAAAAATAATATGAATTAAAATATATTTAAAAAGAAAATATGCGATCTGAGGGAGATTTTCCAATCTCGATCAAATCTCATCCGGATCTTGTAGAGAAACTAAAATGGTTTATAATAAAATCTCGATCTTGACAACTTTACTTAGCACAGTGTAATTTGATGTGAGCGTCTTCTTTTGATTCAAACATTTTAGTTTGGATATAGATCTCCTTGTTAACCAAGACTCGTCTCTATTGATCTTTGATTATAACCTAAGGGGGCGTTTGGTTCGCTGGAATTGGATAGAATTGGACGGAATTGGAATTGAGCATTCCTAAATCTTGTTTGTGTTTGGTTCGCATAATTTATGGAATGGAATTTGACCATTCTGATGAATTCCTTAAATCAAGGAATTGGAATTCCTTCCCCAAATGGATGGAATTCTAAGGAATTCTTCAAATTATAAGGAATCTCAAAACATAATTGTTGTCTTCTATCCCACCCCACCCCCCGTCACCACCCTAACCCCACCCCCACCCCCACCACCACCATTGCCGCCACCGCCACCACCGCCGCTGCCACTGCCACCACCACCACCGTCACTTCCGCCACCGCCGCCATCATCAACAACCTCCACGCCACCCTCCACCGCCACTCACCGCCACCCTCCACCGCCACTCACTGCCACCCTCCACACCTGTCACCGTTGCCACTGCCGCCCTAGGTAGACTATAGGGTGGGGGTGGGGTACGGTGGCGTGGGGCGGGGTAGGTGGCAAAGGGGGTGGTGGGTGGTTGATTGCAAAATTTATTTTGGTTTATACGTATTGAATTAATTTATTTTTTTGCTAGATTCCAATTTCGGTCTTTACTAACCAAACAAGATATAGTTTTTCACAAATTCCAATTCCTACGAATTCAAATTCCTATGAATTCCAATTCCTTGGTCAAATTCAAATTCCTCTATATTCATTCCGCGAACCAAACGGACCCTAAGTTCCTTGTACTTTCACCTTTAGCATGTGACAATTATATAATATTGGAGATTTAACATGGACAAATCTTCATACAAGTGTTTAGTTAAGTATGTGTTACTGATTTTCTTCCTCTATCTAGCTTGTTGAAGTTTTTTTAATAATAAAACCTTTGGTTTTTTCCCAACAAATAAGGTTAAAGGCAATTTTGACTCCTACCATAGATTAAAGATGTCGCAGTCGTTATCACAATCAAGTGTTAAAGCGACTCGTATTAATCATCATAACCTCTCTTATTACATGGGACATAAAAGCATAAAACCTTAAAAACAAAACATCTAGAGTAAGCAAAACAATATTTGTCAACAAAGGCAAGATTATGTAGTGGCTGTGGTACTTCATCCAAAAGATCTTCCTTTACTAGGTTCATCCACTAAATGGAACCCAACATAATATGAAGATCAGAAATGATTATGAACTAATTAACTTTGAATCTGCCAAATGAACCAAATTCTTTCATTTGAAAGATTTAGGTGTTCTTGGAGATTGACCACCCTTCTTTCTTGAGAAAATCCCACCAAGTGAAGGAATTATAGTTTTTCTTAAGGGTTTCTTCTTGAGTGAAGAAGGACTTGTTTCTTGCATTTTGGGAGCTTCAAGCATAACTTTGGTTAAAGAAGGAGGGCTGGCAAACTTGACTGACCTCTTCTTTTCAAACAAAGGGTGCTCATCATCACTTTCATCGATATTCGGATGATTTAGTTCGGGTCTTATAGGATTTTCAATGAACTTGATCTCTTCTATTTCCTTATCAACAGGTGAAAACTGATTTGAAAGATCATTGGGTTGTTCTCTTCTCAACTTCAATTGTTTGAGCTCAGATTTGGTCTCTTCAAGCTCTTGTTTGAGTGAAGCTAGGTAATAAGCCATGCATGTATCCTCATCTTTTGCTTTCTCTAAGGTTTGTTTTGTCTCCTCAAGCTCTGCTGCTATTGCTCCAGCTTTTATTTTGTATTGATTGTTGTTAATTACCCCTTCAGCACTCTCCGTCTGTAAATATATATAATTTGTAGCAAAAGACTATAACTAACTATACAAAATCACAATAGAAATTTGGGTATATAATCTTTTTAAGCATGCCTATAGAAAGTTCTTATTTAAAAACTTGGAAAATAAAACTTATATATATTTACAACAAATTATTAAGCCTCAGATACTCATGTAATATATATATAATCCTCTAGATTGAATTCTTCCATAATTCATTAATCCTATGTTATGCTTTAATGCCCTAATTAAAGTATTAATTATGTGAAAAGCATCAAAATTAATCAGCAATTAACTAATAGAAAGAGATACACATGTATATATGTATATATATGTGAACCTGTTTGAGCTTCTGGCCGGCATAGACCTCTCCGGCCAAGACCTTTTCTCCGAATAAAATGACAGCCTCTTTAACCGACTTGAATGGCCGCCTCGTATCAATCTCCACCCGACCTCTAACCACCAATCCGCCTTCCTCCATATATATTATCTCGCGCGAACTGTAAATTTAATTCTTCTCAAAACCCTGATTAATTCGATCTAAAACCACATGCATGCATATATATGCACACACTCCAAGGTGTATAATGTTGTTATATATGGAAGATATAATAGAGAGCGAGAGAGAGAGAGAGAGGGGGAGAGAGAGAGAGTTGAATTATAAGAAAATGGTTAATATCTTTGCGTCCACTTCACTAATAGATCGAATTCTGTTAATGGAGGGTGATGTTTTTAGTTTGGTAGTTGGACTATCTTATTCCTAGCTAGTTTCTTTAATCCAGCCTCTAATTTCTACCACCCTTATGTACGTACGTATATATACGCATATAGCCATATATACCATCCATCAATTACACACACACTTCCAAATAAAAAATAAAAAAAACATAAATAATTAAGTTGTATTTATAAACCTAACGTATGAAATTATGCATACAAACATAATAGTCGTACAATTAATACGTATTTAGATGATCGATCGAATCGATCGATCGTAGCGCAATAACTAAATTGTAATCATGCCTATTGAAAGAGAGATCAAATTAATCATGTCTTACATGATACCCCACTTACTCATTTGATTATTAATTAATTAATGTTTGTTCTTGTGATTTTGACCCTTCTCCTATCCCACTAGCTAGCTACTTAATTGATGTCCGATAAACCCATCAATATTTTGGTCTAAATTTAAACGTTGTCCGGATTTTTTTTTTAATTTATGTCTTTTTATTTTTACCTACTAATAAAATTATATGAATTATATACCATTATTTACTTACACATTATATATTATGGAATTTTGCTAAATCTTTTTAAAGGGAACATAAAAAAGATATTAAATAAAAAAGAAAGTGATCGAATACAAAATAACATGATCAATTTGTATATTTAATTTTTATAGACGCAATTATACGTACATTTATATCCCATATTTCTTCGCTATCAATATATAAAAACAACATTCATATTTGTCCATAATTTAATAACATCCATGCATTTATGATTTTTTGCAATCTATACACAAATGCAATTAAAGCAGAATATCAATAGAGATTAATTCACCCGCATGTTACAGGGGTTTTAATAGCTTATATTTCTAAATAATTAAACTAATAAATGAGGTCTAAAATATATACTAAGCAATTATCTATAACTAGTTATTAGGATGTTATTATTTTAATAAGCTAGGAGTTGCTTATCTCACCAATCAATGATTCATGTGTAGCAACCCTAATCGAAGGTCTAATAACCTTTGTTTATTTGGTTGGAAATTAAGAAATTGGAATTGTTTGAAGGAAGAAGTCATCAACATTTCCATCTTTGACCGGAGAACTGGGAATTCGTGGATTACAAAACATTAATTGATTCTATCCATGCATGAATAGCAACCCTAAACAAAGTTGCTCGCCATTCGTATGTACCGACCATAGACTGAGCCATTCGTCAAAGACATAATGGTTCCTTTGTTGCAACCCTAATCGAAGCTATTTGTCAACAATGATCCTAATCTTTCCGTATAAACTTTCGAAGAGGTTTTTTGCACTAAAATAAAAAGTATGCATCAATCGAGTATTGAAGTTAGCTTCAAAAGGGCAAATCAAGGTAAAAATATGCTATATTTATACAATCAAACCTAGTTAACCACTTGATCAATTTTTTTTTGCAATTTTGCTTATTCAACTGCCTAAACAAATAACAGAAGAATCTCTCAATTTGACAACTTGTGCTGGATGTAACATTCTATCCCGAGGACATCTCTCCGATCTACAACTTTAAAGGATAACAGTCAAAATTGGTAACATAAGTTGCTCCATTCCCGCCTCTCTAAGGTACATCTACATCTCATAATAATTGATTTCCCATAAACTTCTTCATCAAACTAATAACATAATATATTGGTCTTATTGTAATGCTATGATACACCATATGAAAAAAAATCTAAATATGGATGAGGGTAACTACTAACTTGTCTCAAGATAAGTAAATGATAACATTAATTTTTAAGTTGTGCATACGGGAAATTCTCAGTCGGTAGCTGGAAGAAGCAAGAGATGGTGGTGGCACCATAATCTACATATATGTTTTTAATGTAACATCTTCGATTTGGGCCTAGCTGTTAAGCGTGTAATAAAGTTAGTAAACTTGTAAGTTGACCATGTTAATGAAAAAGTTAAATGTGTATATGTGTGTTATGTGTTAATGTGTATATGTATACAAATATATGAAAATTAAAGAAAAGAATTAAAAGAATCCAGAGGCGGTGCCTCTGGATTGCGACACATATATATATATATATATAGAAAAGTCAAATGTTGGTCAAAGTTGCCAAAAGCAAACCCAAAGCAAGAAACTCTCGGATTCTCCTTCTCCCTCTCGGTTTTCTCTCAGTTCTTGAAGAATAGGATTTTGGTGGTTTTGATTCCACACAAAGGTAACTACTTGTTGTTAAGATTTAATACATATGAAATTGTTTTATGATAAAAATCATGATTGAAACTCAAATCCTTGCAAAACATCACTTAGAACATTCAAAGCTTACTTTGCAAGTGGTTTTGGTTGTTTGGTATTATTGTGTAGGTTTGATGTGTTTTCAAAGCCATACTAACGAAAATGAGTGTTTTCAGAATGTATGAATGTCAAAACAAACAAGAAACAAGCTCTGGAAATAAGCCATTGAAGATGGTGGTTTCCATCTTAGAACAACCAGATTCCGAGACATGAAGGTGTCGGAATCCGCATGTTGACAAATCCGAGTAAAGTGTCGGATTCGGAGACTTGGGTGTCGGAATCCGCATCAAGTTTAAATCCGTATGTCTGAATCTGTGTTGTGGGTCTAAAATCCGATAAGTATCGGATTTCCCAATGTCCATGGAAGCCATAAGTCAAAATCCGAAAGAATCGGATTTCTATGTAAGTGTCGGATTTCGACAAAAGTGTCGGATTCCGATAAAAGAATCGGATTCCGATTGAAAGTCGGATTTCCATTTTGTGACCAAGTTTTCAAAGTGCATAAGTGTTGAAATCCGATAAGTATCGGATTTTCGCAAAAGTATCGGATTTCCCTTGATGTGTCGGATTTCATGAAATCTGACAGACTGTCGGATTTGCGTGGAATCCGGATTCGGGGATTTCCTTTGTTGGCTTTGTAGCTATTCTAATTATGCTAAAATGATTAATGTAAATCCTAATGTTCTAGGTGAACTTGAAATCCTAGACAAGCAAGAAGTTAAATAACTACCTGTTAAGTTACTCAGGTGAGTACCGACTTCCATAAGCCTCAGTAAAGCAGGAATTATGTGTTAAATGATTTGAGTACGATTGTGCTCATAAGTTGATAAGTAAGAGTTGACATGTTATTAAAAGTACAATGCCATGTTAAATACCTGTTGTAAGTAAGTTAAGTGCATGCCAGCGGGATCCAGTACTGGAACCGCTTAGTTAAGTAAATGTTATGCATGATACTGATTCTGAATGAATTAGTTAAGTAAAGATGTAATGATATGTATGCTAGGGATCCAGATTGGATCCATAAAGAAGTAATTGAATGTAATTGCATGCTAAAAGAAGTAAATGAATATGCATGCTAAGTAAATGAACAAGCTATGTGTATGTGTTCACGAACATCAGCAAGCATGGTTAAGGTCAGCCGGTTAGCTGGATCCCAAGGATCCTTGATCAGGAGATTCGGGATTTAACGGTGATTCGAGGTAACATTCCGGATTGTAGGTTCTGCAGAACCGCCGTGCCTTATATCATGAGGGTTAATCAGTCAGAAATGGCTGAGTTACCTAAGGAGCCTCTGGTTCCGTTAACGATGCTTGGTGGACTGCTTTATGCTCTCTCACCAGCGCGGAGGGTTGTGCCTGATCCCCCGGTGTATTGGTGTTGAGCGGGACTAGCTATCCTGCAAGAAACAACTTATACCGATCGTGTCAGCACACCACAATGTGATAGGATAGCATTGTATGCTTATTCCTGATATACATGTTCTTACTCTAATGAAGTTTATGCCAAGTTTGTGCTCACTAGCTAAGCGTAGCTAACGGTGCCATGTTATCTGCTTTTGCAAATTAAAGATAGATTGCCTGGTGAGCTGGGTCCCCTACCTCTGGATATTTTGTGGGAACACTTGTGTTGTAATATGTACATTATGGTCGGTTGTTTGTAGCGTAACACCAGATACTGAGACAATGTTTTATGTAAATATTTCCGCTGCTTAATGATATTAATCGTGATTAAAATTACGTTTGTTTAAAAACACAAATTTTTGCTAAAATCTAGTATATGCAAAGCCGGTGTTACAAGTAGGTATCAGAGCCTAAGTTTGAGGGAATTGGGTACTTGCAAAAGTATTCAATCTTAAACAAGGACCCGACCATAATAAGTGTTCCTTTGGGGATGAAATTGAGTATGAGAGTTATATGAGTATTAATTGCTATAGCTTGTCAGATATGACAAGTAAGATTATGTACTGACTACTCTTCTGTGTTATATAGAAGAGTTAAGATAAAGAAATGTCTACTGATAAAGCAAATATTGAGCAAGCGCTCAAGGAGCTTGAAGATGAGGCTTCTCATATGCCTCATCAAGCAGAAGATCAACGCCCTCAGCCTAGTGCTGGTGGCGCAGTACCTGACCCAGACCAGTTAGCATATATAAAGCGTCTGGAGGAAGAGCTCCGTCTTGCAAAAGAGCTCTTGTTGAAATCTACTCTCACCAGAGCACGTAAGCCCTGCTCGTATAAAAAGTTCTTGACATGCCACCCGCCAACGTATGAGGGGAGTGATAACCCCACAGTGACTATCCAATGGCTCCGTGAAATGGAGCAAGCTTTCGAATCCTATGAATGCGAGCCTGAGTATCGTGTGAACTACGCGATACACATGTTAAAAGGGCGTGCGATATTCTGGTGGGATACTGTGAAGGCCTCTGTAGGCAAAGATATATTGAGTGCTCTCTCTTGGGAGCAGTTTTCTGAAAAAGTGCTCCAGAAGTACTGTATTGAGTATGATATGGAGCGGATGGAGCATGAGTTTACAGATCTCCGGATGGGAGATTGACCGATCGAAGAACATATCTCCTCATTCACTGATAAGATGAGGTTTGTTCCACACATGATACCAGACGAAGTTACCAAGATAAGAAGGTTTGTGGCGACTCTGCCACTAGAATTCCGTGCCCATGTTCGGGCAGCTCCAACACTAGATCGGGCATTTCAGGTGGCCCGACAAATTGAAGGTGATCGTATACAGTGTCGGGGTGACTATGCCAGTGGCGGTAGTAAAAGGAAGTTTCAGCCATCTCTCCAATCGGGCTCTTCAAAAGGGCAATCCTCTGGAGGTGGAAAATCTGAAGCTCCAAAGAAACCAAGACCTAACGATCCTTGGTGTTCTTCATGCCGTACTTATCACTCCGGGGAATGCTCTGCAGCAACCAGGAGGTGCGGCAGGTGTAGGCAAAGAGGGCATTCGGTGACTGAGTGCCGATATAAAGAAGATGTTTGTTACCGGTGTCGCAAACCCGGTCACAAGATGATTGATTGCCCTGAAAGACAAGGCTCTGGAGCAGCTGGGTCTTCTGGAGGGCAGAAGAAAGACAATGCCCCGCGGGCTAAAGGGCGGGCATTTTAGATGACTGCAGAGGAGGCAAAGGTTGCAGGTGATGTCGTCAGTGGTACATTTCTTGTCAATTATTATCCTGTCAGTGTGTTATTTGATTCTGGAGCAACATATTCTTTTGTTTCTGTTGCTTGCTGTAAAAGACTCCAGTTACCTGTTATGCATCTAGACGAGCCTCTTAATGTAGAAGTTGCGGACGACAAAGTAGTCTCGATTACCGAGAAAGTCCAAATTGCCGTTATTTATCTTGATGGAAGTAGTATCCCTATCTCATTCTTTGTTATGCCTATTGTGGGCTTCGATGTCGTAATTGGAATGGATTGGCTTAGCAAGCGTGATGCTGAGATTCTCTGTTCCAAGAAAATGATTTAGATCCCTCTTGCTGATGGATCTTATGCACTTGCTCGTGGAGAACGACGGGAGTCTGATATTCCTGTTATCTCCGTTATTAAAGATCAGAAGTCTATTGCAAAAGGTTGTAATTCCTTCCTAGCATATGTTATTAATGCTGCGATGGAAAAGCGACCAGTTCAAGATATCAGGGTAGTTTCTGAATTCCCTGAGGTCTTTCCTGATGAATTACCGGGTTTACCTCCGGTAAGAGATGTTGAGTATATGATTGAATTGATTCCTGGAGCTACACCTGTAGCTACATCTCCATATCGTCTTGCTCCTTCTGAGATTCGCGAGATGATGACGCAAATCTAGGAATTACTTGAAAAAGGTTTCATTCGTCCTAGTTCCTCACCTTGGGGAGCTCCTGTCTTATTTGTCAAAAAGAAGGATGGAACCATGAGGATGTGTATCGATTACAGGGAGCTGAATAAGCGAACTGTAAAGAATAAGTATCCTCTTCCGCGTATCGACGATCTTTTCGATCAGTTGCAGGGAGCTACATATTTCTCGAAAATTGATCTCCGTTCGGGATATCATCAAGTACGAGTCCATGAAGAAGACATTCCAAAAACGGCTTTCCGAACTCGATACGGTCATTATGAATTCTTGGTTATGCCTGTCGGCTTGACCAATGCTCCTGCCATATTTATGGATTTGATGAATCGTGTCTGTCGTCCTTTTCTTGATAGATCCGTGATTGTTTTCATTGACGACATTCTTGTTTACTCGAAGACCGAGGCTGATCACGAGCTTCATCTTCGTCAGGTTCTCGAGACTCTCAAACGAGAACAGTTGTACGCTAAGTTTTCTAAGTGTGAATTCTAGCTTAGGGAAGTTCATTTCCTTGGCCATGTTATTTGTCAAGAAGGCGTTAAAGTAGATCCGGCTAAGGTGGAGGCGGTGATGAATTGGGAGGTTCCTCGAACTCCCTCTGAAATAAAGAGTTTCCTTGGCTTGGCCGGCTACTATCGGCGATTTATTCGCAATTTCTCGAAACTTGCGGGTCCGTTGACCAAACTGACTCATAAGGATGTTGCATTTCTCTGGTCGGAAGCTCAAGAAGAAGCGTTCCAGACCTTAAGTAAATGAACAAGCTATGTGTATGTGTTCACGAACATCAGCAAGCATGGTTAAGGTCAGCCGGTTAGCTGGATCCCAAGGACCCTTGATCAAGAGATTCGGGATTTAACGGTAATTCGAGGTAACATTCCGGATCGTAGGTTCTGCAGAACCGCCGTGCCTTATATCATGAGGGTTAATCAGTCAGAAATGGCTGAGTTACCTAAGGAGCCTTTGGTTCCGTTAACGATGCTTGGTGGACTGCTTTATGCTCTCCCACCAGCGCGGAGGGTTGTGCCTGATCCCCCGGTGTATTGGTGTTGAGCGGGACTAGCTATCCTGCAAGAAACAACTTATACCGATCGTATCAGCACACCACAATGTGATATGATAGCATTGTATGCTTATTCCTGATATACATGTTCTTACTCTAATGAAGTTTATGCCAAGTTTGTACTCACTAGCTAAGCGTAGCTAACGGTGCCATGTTATATGCTTTTGCAGATCAAAGATAGATTGCCTGGTGAGATGGGTCCCCAAGCAAAAACCCAAGATCCAAGAACATTTTTAGCTATTTCTTCAGATCCAAGAACATTTTTAGCTATTTCTTCAGATCCAAGAACCTAAATCAGCAACCAAATCATATAATCATGTCAAAAATCAAAAGTAGAACATTGAAAGTTTAAATCTGTATCAAAATTGCTCAAAATTGCACTCTTAGATCTGAATGAAGAGAGTGAGAAAAACACCTGTGAACCAAATCGGCAGTGGTTGTGGTGGTTGATTGAGATCGCACCTTAGCACAAGGTGATGGCGGTGGCATTGGTACCTTAAGCATGACAACTGCGGGGGCGGTGGTACCTTCAAAATCGCACAAGATCTAACCTCAAGAAACCCTAATCGCACATTTTTATGGATTACCTATGACTTATCTGATATCAGTGACAGCGGCGATGGTGGTGGTTTGAACATCAGCGTTGGTTGCGGTGGCGGAGACAAAGGGGGGCTGAAGTGTGCTCCCCCCCCCCCCCCCCTAATTAGCCTAATGTCTTTGTATATTATAAGTCAACTTGGCCAATTTTTTATTAAGTTCATCCCCAAATAAAATTAAATATATAATATAACAGCACGATAAATAAATAAGGCTGAAGCAGCATTCTACTTTTAAGGGTTTGAATGTCTTCTTATTTTATTCACTTTTTCTCGAGTGTTTTCATGAAATTTTACTCCGTTTTCAATTCGTCGATTGATAATTTACTCTCTGCTTTGCAATTCTACCTTTGCAACTTTTTAATTTAAATGTAAATGTTGTTTTTTATTATGTCAAAACTAAACCATCAAAGAATCTGGAAGCTAGAAGAAATGAGAGTAATGTATTCCACTATCTAGTTTATAAAATTGAATTATAAAGTTTAATATAATAAAGAACATTCTATTATTGAAATCGTGAATCAAGAATTTGTAATGAATAGTTATTTTTGTTATTGAATTATTGAATCACAAATCATGACTTAACGTTATCAAATAAAATCTTTATTATTTTAATTTTAATGATCTAAAATATTTTTTATTTAATATTTTGTTACAAACATGTTAATTAATGTCAAAACGATTGATTTTAAGTGTTATTTTAACACGTAATTTCTTGTCTTTAAAGGAACTCCCGTTATTTATTTATCTTATAAAATAATCAAACTTTTTACGTTATTTGTATATTATGGGTATTATTAGTATACGAGGTCCTCCTATTTAAAAATTCTAGCTCCGCCCCTGGTTGGTTGTGATTTGAAGGCTACGACGGTGTTGATGGTTGTTTAAGTCCAAAATCAGCAGTCGTGAAGTGGTTTGAACCAGAAATCAGTGTGGTGACAGTGGTTTAAAGTGGTGGCCATGGGGCTTTAAGGAACAACTCATCAGGAGGCGGTGTTGTTGATTTGAACAAATTTTGGAACATAAACAAGATGGAGGAGGCGGTGGTGGTGATTTGAACATCTGGAACTTAAACAAGATGAAGGTGGCGGCAGACTATGAAGGCGGTGAAAGTGGAGGATGGTGCTCTGAAGGCAGCGGTGGTTTGCAATGGTGTTGGTTATGAGGCATTAACCGACAAAATGTTATTTTATTTAAAATTATTAAGAAGACAAAAAAAATAATTAGAAAGGGAGTGACCAGTTGATGCAAGTAAGAATAATTATAATAGGTAATTTGTAGACAATGGTATGATTTTATAAGTTGGTTCTATATTTTTTAAATTTTTTAAAGTTTGTTATATAAAATTGTAGTTTAGCTAAAGTTGGTTGTATTTTGGTACAGTTTACTTTTTTAAAATGTAATACACAAAATGGTGAATCTATTTTAATCACATGGTTTTAATATTGTAACAAACTATCTACAATTTTGGGATAAAATTTTGCTAATTAATACGCTCTAGATTAATTTTAAGTTTTATCTAATGGCTCACAGTCGATAAGAAATATATAAAATTAGGTGAATTTAATTTGACCATATATATAGCTAACAAGTTAATTTGGCATCAACATACCCCATATGATAATGACCTTCTTTGTTTTCTGTATGTTCTATTAATCTATTTATTTACTTTTTTTTATACAGCAAAAGGATCGTTAAAACTAGATATTTGTCTTGGTCATCGTCCTAGATTAGCAACCTATTATATATGCATATTAATAAAAATATCTAGCAAGATGCTAGAAGCAAAAAGTTTAGTTACATATATATCTAAACTCGTATATCTAAGATCATCGGGTGTACAAGAAGCATGCAATCGGCATGCTGATTTGACCGCTCGGTACTAACCGGAACACTACATCCCATGAGGCGGTACCGAAGAAAACATAAAAGCATAGGCATGTCTTTGTCAAAGAGAGAGGTCAGAGATGAGAGAGAGAAAAAAAAGATAAGAGAGGAAATAGTAGAGAGAAAAAAGTGTATTTTTTTAATAATTTTTTTTGAAGCATACAGAGCATGAATAGTACAGGTATTTAAGCATGACTCAACACATAGAGTGAGTTATGATGATATGGCGCGAAGCATGAAATGCCCAAATATAGATACACAACATGCTCTAACGATAACTAGGTTGACTCACCGGCGAACTAGTGAATCTTTTTAACTAATTATAATAATTAAAATAAAAATGTAAAACCCAATTTGGCGGTTATGTTACATTGTTACTAATCAAAACATATTCAATTAAGGGTAAAAATATCTATTTTCTTTGTATGAATTTAAAAACTCAAATTCTTTTGTTTTCACGATGGGGTATTGGCCTATGGTTCTTTAATCAAGTCTATGAATATGAATTTACTTATATAAAGTATAAATATATAAAAGTAAGTAACTAATACATAATATTGTTAGGCTTCGGATCAGATGAGTTATTTATTCATGGTGGGATATGATTTGAAATAGCTTGAAAGATATTTGAAAGTGGAAAAACGAAGTGCTTGACGTGTAGCAAGAGTGCTTGGCGTGGAGCAGGCTGCTTAAGCTCCAAGTTGATTGCTTGAAGGGGCAACGGCCATATCTTCCTATTGTGAATTATGTTTTCCATAATTGATAATTAGGGTTTCTTGTAATGGTTATAAATATCGAGCCTGGGGTTCAGTAATATGTACACATCTAACACTCTATCACTTTAAGTTAATAAAGAAGTCTATGGTTCCTGCCCGTGGACGTAGATCGTGACTCTGACCGAACCACGTTATATCTTGTGTTTTCTTGTCTTGTTTGTTATTCGCATTTTTTTAACACTTGAAAGGTGTCTCGATCCCTAACAATTCATCAATAAATAGTTAAGTGATGCAAGGTTTTAATACAATAGTAATCCATTTAATATCCTTAGTTTGGCAATTAAATAACTTTTTAACTTGCAAGTTATCTTTTCACTTGCAAAGAAGTTGGGTATAGTTATCTTTTTCCCACGTCTTCTAAATCGAATCAAGCCCTTCCAAAGTGAAACCTTCATCATGACTTGATCGCTGACTTAAAAAATAATGTGTTAGCGATTCTAATCGACATATTTCTTTTGCTGATCATGTGCAAGACAAATGTAAGGTTTTTTTAATTAACGGGTCTCAGTTATAAAGAAATAAATAAATAAAAGCCTGAAAAATAGGCTTATACACAAGGAAGTATAAATATCTTTGTATTTTTAGAGGATGTTTGGTAGAGAGAAAAGAAATTAGAGAAATAAAAATGGAAATAGGGGAGAAATGAAAATGGGAAGAAATAGGAATGTGTGGAAAATTGGAATTGATTTCCTTGTTTGGTATCAGGAAGAAATGAAAACAAAGAAATGGTGGCTCAAGTCGCTGAACGGCGGTTGCGGCGTTAGCCACCTTCCCGGACGTCGACGATGATTCCGAATGCTGGAAACACATCATAACCGGACATTGACAATGATGAGTAGACATCGGCTGTCATTTCTCTCCATTTCTCCACAATTTGAAGAGAAATGAAAATACAAAGGAATGAGAGAAATGAAAATAGGTGGAGAAACCATTTCTCCTCCCAAAACTATAACTATTTCTCCTAAACAAGAGAAACCAATTCTTTCCATTTCTTTTCTCTCTACCAAACACCCCCTTAGGGTTTTATTAGAGCAAGAGTTATCCTTATACACAAGAAAAGAGATAGCCAAAAGAGTTTTTCAGAATTCCCACTTTTGAGTACCACCACACTACCACACTAATATGCCGTTTCCCAAAGATTGAACTGTTAGATCGTTGCGATTTTCAGTCAATAGATTCCTAACATCTAGACAAAGGTTTTGGGTGGTGGAGAGCAGTTGTTTAGGTATGGAGGTCGGTATTTAGTTGGCCGATAGTAGCAGAATTTCAAGTAGTATCTTCCTCTTTCGTCATTGGTTTTTGTTTCCGTACATCTTGATGATCAATTCCAAGAGTATTATGATTATTGTATGCCTTTAGTTTCATCTAGAGAAGCCTTATTTTTTTGCTCCTTTCTTGGTGATAGTGGATTTTAAGCATCCTCAGAGTCCTGTGATTTTACTCGTGTTAAGAGGTTTTCCATGCTAAAAGTTTTGTGTTCTTTGTGTATGCTTTGGTAGCTTCGTTATTCTATTTTGTGGCTGATTTTAGTTTATTTACTCTAATTGTTTGCATCCTTAAAAGTTCATAATACAGCCCGAGAAAATTTTACCAAACGAGGGTTTAATTCCGTATTTATCTTTTACCATTGTGGTGTATCACCATAAATTTCTTTTTTTCTCGGTTTTAAGTGACAACTTGGATTAACAACGCCTCCCGTACAACAACTCATAAGGAGGGATATCAATGCTTCAATGATAGAAGTTGTCGTAGGCAAATTCAAACAAAGGCCCGTTTTCGACTCTCATCTTGAGAGTTCTTTCGTTTTGACCATCTATATTTGTTTGTTGGTAGTAAGCCGTACTTCCTAAAATTGAAAACAAAACAAGCATCCTGATTTGCAACATTCAACACGGAAACTCTATGTCTTGAAACGATCTCATCAATAAACAACTTGACCATCTATATACGAACTCACGAGTGGTTAGATAATGAGCACTCAGGGTCGATTTATCAACAATGACCTAAATCATATGGTGACCTTTCGAGGTCTTTGGCAACTTGGTCAGGAGATCCAAAGGTTGGTAAATTGACCATCAATACACAAGTTTAAATAAATCTAATATCTATACATTTTTGTACAATCGAATGAATAGGCAACTTTAATTTATGTGCTTATCCACTAATGCAGGATTAACTCTCGATTTCTAGACACCCACACTTGACATCAAGATTAATCTACGGAGAGAGTTCAAACGAGAACTTTTTTTCGTACGAGAACTACGAGAACCAATCTTGGCCGTTCATTTTGGATAATGGAATTCATGGATAAAGGGCGTGGGGGGATTGAGTGTGGTGGGATGCATATAATTGTAAGGAATTCATGGGTGGACAATCCAATTGAAGGAGGGGAAATTGGACGGCTAAGATAGGTTCTCGCAGTTCTCGTACGAAAAATAATTCTCGTTTGAAACTTAGTTTTAATACGGAATAAGTTTTAATACCAAAAGTCCAAAACTCAAACAAAACAAGGATTCTAGAATCAAAAATACTCATGAACACAAATTAGCTTAGAGGTGCAAGTGCACAAATGGAAGGCTTGTATATATCCTCCTACTTACAAGAAAATTAGTGGATAACACACGTCATCTTGTGGTGAATATTAATAAAGTAGGAAAAAATAGTACGAGGATGCGTTGACCCGAATAACCGAATTAATGTTGTTAGTGTTTGAGTTGACCATGAGACTTCGGGTTCGAAAATTTTGTGTTCATTTTAAGAGATTTGGAGTCTTTCAGTAAAAAAAAATTGTAAGAGCTCAAAACAACCTAGAAGGTCTGAAAAACTGACAATACTGATCCATTTGCGATTCATTTGTTTGTGTTGAGATCGCTGATGGTACATATAAATGCGATTCATTGAACTGAAATCCATTCAGAATCAAACAAATTCCTTTAATAATAATCACCACTGACCACACAATAAAAGAATTCAACTTCAAGCCATTGAAAAACAAAAACTAAACCATTATTGGTGTCACCAGAAAGACAACCAAGCACACCTTATTGAAGATTGAAATGGATCAAACCACTCTTTCTTCTTCATTCTCCTCTGCAAACCTCAAATGCTTCCCTTCGGGTCTCGTCAAACCCTTTAAGCACAAGATTCCAAACCCAGTCTTTGATGACGACGATGATGACACCTCTCCTTCGAGTTCCCCATCACTGTTGTACACAAATCTTAAGTGTTTCCCAGTGAATTTAGCATCATTGTTCACACTTATCTTGCTCATCCCTTCACACAACTCGTCCACCACCACATCATCACCATCTTCATAATCCTCGTGGTCTGTTTCCCCTTTATACTCCTCACTCGTGCTCGCATTTACCTGAACCGACCATAAGGATGCATTCGAATCTTGGTATGTCAGCAGAGAGTTACAGTCAGATGAAACAGAATCATGAGTTTTCTCCGAGAAATCCGAGAACAATGATCTTGTTATCACATTCTTTTCATCAGTTTCAGTTTTGTCTTGTTGATTTGGTGCAGCAATTATCTCCTTAAGCATCTATACACAATCAAAGCAGAAACAAACTCAATTGAAATAATCTATCTATCAAACATCCATAACAATAACAAAGAAAGAGAACTCAATTGTGTAAAAGAAAAAGAAAATCAAACCTGAGTAAAATTGAAATTTTCAGCAACAGGAGAGACAGTAAAACCATTGTTGTTGCTGGTCGAAAAGTCATAAACTTGAGGCGTATTTGCAGGTGTTGGGGCAAGAACAGCCATTGGAGAGTTCACAAAATGCTTATGAATCAACGGATTGTGTTCAAAACAAATCTTTGAAATCACACCTTCTTCTTCCACTTTTTGCAACAGGGTCTTCACTTGACCCCTCAACAAAGACTCTCCAGATCCAGGAGTCTTAGCGTATTTTGATTCACTGTTTGAAATCATCATCCTCTTCTTCGAACATCTTGATGATGGAGTCTTTAAACTCCCCATTGCAAGCCCAACAATCGGAGAGCCATTTGTTATATCAATCAGTGCTGATTTTTCTCTTTCTTGATGTTTTCCTCCATCAATTTTTTGTCTTGATTTCAAAGCACCCATCTTAGATTCTTCATTCTCGTCTCCTAAAACAGGACATTTAAATATCAGAAAACGAAACCCAATTGGGAAATTATTGAAAAAGAGACTATGATAAATTGAAATACTCACGTGATGACTTGGGTATGGTATCGCTGTTGCAGTTCTCTGCAGCCATAGCCAGAGCTTGTGATCTTGTGACTCTTCTTGATGACAGTGGAGTCTCCATCGAAGGGTTGCTTCAAAGTAAATCAAGAAATTTTAGGCAGAAAATTCAGAGAAATGATTTACCGTGAAGCGAGAAAAACTACGGAAGGATTTCAGTGGGGAGAATAAGGTAGAGAGATGGTTAGGGGTTGTAATTGAGATTTATGGCAATTGGGAATTTTTAGGGTTCTAATAAGGGAAAATATGACCGTTAAGAAGAGGGAGCGTGAGTCGTCGGGTAATTTCGAAACTAGCCGTTGCGAGTGGATTAGTTTCCGTTGTACAACGCGATTAGAATTGGGCTTGATGGGCTTCGTAGCTGATGCGGGAATGCCTATTGCCTAAGGCCTATGAAGACTACGTTCTAAAAAAGTGCAAAAAGTAAATTATTGCCTTAAAAGCTTGATTGATATGAGAAAAAATCTTTTAAAACATATAATATAAATATCAAAATTTACTAATAAATATAATGTCTAATTTTTTGTTTTGAAAAATAGTCAGAATTTCAATTTCTAACATGAAAGGTAAGTGATTACCTTCAAAGCAGGTAACCGGTTAAAATTGATGATGTAGCTAATTTAAATATACGCAAATTGCCGAAAAGGATAAAATAAATATCGAAATTTGTCAATAAAGAGGATGCCCAATATATTAGACCAATAAAAGGGGATGAATTTTAATTTGAAACAAAATAAGGTATCGTATGTAACATCCTGAGATTGGGTCTAGTAGAAACGTAGGCTTGGGTATGTTACACTTGGATTATTATTTGGTTATGTTTATTTAATTCTAATTAAGTAATTAATCGTTGAATATATATATATATATATATATATATATATATATATGTATACGGATGTGTGTGTGTGTGCATGTGTTTAGATGATTAAAACATGACACCTCGTGCTTATTAAGTATATACATGGGTTTGAGTAGTGCCTTTCTTCACTTTGAAGATTCTCAAGTGTGTGTATTGTGTGTGTAAACCGAGAGCAAAGTTGTGAACAAATAATCGGATTTTTGTGGTGATTGTGAATTGTGAATTCAAGTTAGCAAGGTTGTTGATTCTTCTTTTATTCTTGCTAATATGCTTGGTATAGTATTATCATGCTACGGTTTTAAGTGGGTTTTGTTATGAACATCATATGAGGTTGTCGGATTTAGAGTTCTTGGTGTTTTTATGTTTTTATGTTTTTATGGTGTTTAATATGCATGTTTGCATGTTTAAACATGTTTATATGTGCTTCTATGAACTTGTATATGAATTGTATAAACTGGAAAATTGATTTATGCAAGTTATGAAGCTGTCGGATTCTTGGTATGTTGAAGGTGGCGAATTTTGATGATGATGATGATGAAAACCGAATGTAGAATCCTATGCTTGCGGAATCCGGAACGTGGTAAATCCGCTACTTAGAATCCGATCCTCTTGAAATCCGAGTGTGGAATCCAATGATGAATTCCAATTGTGAAAACCGATTGTGGGTGCCAAGATAAATGCATCAAGTGGGGAAATCTGACTGGAGTTGCGGATTCTTCCAAATCCGATGGATGTATCGGATTTCTTTGAAATCCGATAGGGGTTGCGGATTCCGATGGTAGTGTCGGATTTCTCATGAAATCCGACAGTTTGGCTTTTGTTTGCATTGTTTAATGCTATGTGTTATATGTGCATGCATATTTGAATCTTACATGTTTATGTTTGATTAAATGGATATAAATATATATGTTTGATATATATATTTATGAGTTGATTACTAATGGTTGGTTGTTGTGTTCTCAGGGACAGACAAGACTCAGTAAAATTAGATCACTGAGTGGAAATAGCTGAGAACCAGATGTGAGTGGATGTTTGCTCACGGGTGATATTAGTTGTACTGGTTTGGTTGCAACTATTATTGGATAGATTGTAAATATGTTGGTTGATTAACTGTGAATGTTAATTGTTGTATTCTGTGATATGTATACATGTTGGAAGGGAAGTCAGTTTACGACTGGGCTTATGGGCTGGGTTCATTTGCTATTGGCTAAGCAGTATCAGGACCTTGAGATGCATTTGTTGCTACCAGAGGATGATACCGTGTGAGGATAGCAAATGGACTATCGGTAAACCTTTGTTTTGGCCGGCATTGGTTGTAGGTTCCTACAGAACCGTCGGTCTTCCAAGGGTGCTTATTTGTGGTTGTTGATATCATGCAGTTCAGGCTGATATATCTGTTGTGTGTTACTCCATTCACTTAGCTTTGTGCTAATCCCCCACCTCTCACTCTTTTTACAGGTTTTGGTAAGTCAGCGGCTCGGCTGAGAGTGGTTAGCTTGGGGAGTAATCACCTAGGACTCTGATAGATCGTTTGTGACTAGCCGTTTTTTGTAATACTGATATTTTGTAAACAGTGGTTTATAATTAGTTGTAATTACTTTGATGTTTAAAACGCTTCCGCAGTGATTATCAAAATGAAAATTTTTGCGTTAAAAATACGGTGTTACATCGTATTTAGATTTAGGTTCGTGTTCATGTGTGTTCTCTCTTTCTTTTATAAAACAACCAAAAATTTATCATCAAAACAATATTACATCGTTTTAATATTTAATATTCTAATTGTATCGCTTTGATAATTTAACGTTTGACTCATTGTTGTTGATACTTTAATATTTTGTAGTGATAATCGTATTTAATGATTTATTATTTTAATTTTTATATTTGTTGTTTAGTAGCATTATTTTTCGTGCTTAGTAGAAACTTAATAAAAAAACAAAATATAAATTTGAATCAAATTGAAATGAACACTAAATTTAAAGTTCAAATCAAAACAAAACGAACATTGAATTCTAAAGTTTAAACCGAAGCTAAAATCACATTCGAAGTTTGTGCCGAAACAAAAGGGATTCTAGTAGTGGAAAACCAAAAAAATACCCGCAGAATACATTTGGCCGACCCAAACCCAATAAGAAAATAAATGAGTTGAAAATAGGTCGGCATGTAATAGACACAACACGATAACTTGAACTCACTTCAAATTGTCAGTCTTAGTCACCATACCATCTTTATTATAAATTGAAATTTATCATCATTTTTTTGACTTAAAAGATTAGACATTATCTTTTAGCAAGTTTCAACACTCTTAACGTGCTGCTGATTGTTTGGTCAGCAGGTTATTCACGTTACCATACATTTTTTTATTAGAAATTGAAATTTATAATATTTTCTTAACTTAAAAATTAAACATTATCTTTATTAACATATTTCAATATTGATATTATCTTTTCCGACAATTTGTTCCTTGATATTAAGTAATTAGCTGGAAGCTGTAGCTGTAGCTGTAGCTGAAGCTGAAGCTGAAGCTTTTATTTAGAACTGAAAGTTGGAGCTTTATTTGTACGCTAGTGTGTGACAAAGTAGTTGTAGCCGCAGCTTAAAAATATAAAAAAGATATAAAGGGAACAAAAATAGACATTTAAATAAGAAACAAGATTAATTAAAGGTTATTTATGTAATTTGGTTTTTACGAGCTTATTTTTTAAAAATTATAAGCTTAAGCACCAAACAGAGCTATTGAAACTTATTTTATAAAAATTAAAAGCTCCCGCTCTTAAAAGTTTTTAAAAAAAAAAACTCCAGCCAAACATACATATAGTATATGGTTTTTTGTGTAACAACCAACTTTTTCTAAAATGGGAGTAATTTTTTTTTACCACGAACTTTTACTACCATCTCACAGTCTACATACATGACGAATTTCCATTAATCATATATTAAAATAGCAATGATGTATTCTTCAATTTCTTATACATACTTTTTTTCTTAAAAAAAAGTATGATTCATTTTTCCATATCTGTTTTGTTATTATTGTTAAAGTTATTAAATACAAAGAACTTTTTTTAATATTTTATTATGGTGTATGAATATTTTCGTGTTAAATATACACATCAAGTTTACAAAAGTTTCATTATGCTCATTAATATTCACAAATGTGTCGTTATACTCATTAATGTTTACAAAAGCGTTTTCACTTAGCCCTTTTTTTTGTTTCAAATCTTTACACATATAAAACCCTTTTATAAATAATAACGGGTATATGCATGTGAACACAAAAAAAACTTCATATGCCAAAATAGAATATTAGAAAAATATTTTTTTTGTTCGGTAACTTTAACCCTTCTTATTATCTTCTCTTTACATATTTTCATGTGTATGACAAATATATTTTAATACATGATTCATTTTATGACAATGTTTATAAGTTCAGGATATTTTTATAAAGTAATTATAAGATCGGGACTTGTTTATAAAAGTAGAGTAAATGGGTTAATTGAATTCATGGTCAATTTATTTAGATAAGTGGAACTTTTGATGAATCATCTATTAAAATTAATTGCAGTCAATTAGTTGGGTCTTTGGTCCAATCAAATCCTCAGCTTATCCGACCCATTGAGTCAAAGTCTACTTGTTTAGCTAGGACACTTTTCTTAAGAAAGTTAGGCCTCGTCTTAACAAAATTATATGTTGATCTCCATAAATAAAATAATAAAACATAGTCCTAATAACAAAAACTAAAATATTTCGTGTTCATACCATAACAATTAAAATACCACCTAATATCATTAACACTTATAAACCACTTAAATAATTAAAATACGGAGACGATTTAAATACCCATCATCAAAAATCTTGTGAGTGTAGCAGTAAGTAACAACACGAATTATTTCTCCTTAAATATAACCATTTAAGATGTCTATCTTCTAATATAAATAAAAGACTAATTTGATAAAATTTATTTAATCTTGACTATTTATTCATTTAAAATCAAAAAATGAATTTTGACTTTTTAGAGTCAAAATTATTAAAGATAATTTCATATATGCCCTTATTAAATCATATAAAATCGTATTTGCCCACCTTAATTTACAAATATCATATTTACCCTTTATAATATTTTAAAATATCATATTTAACCAAATTCTTAGTTTGTCATTCTAAAATATTTTATAATCATTTTAAATTCCTTTTTAATTGTAACCAATAATGTTTTAACTTTATTACCATTAATTGTAACAATTATAATTAATGACTTATATAAGAAATACAATCACGTCTCTACGTATTATGATACAACGTTTCTGCCGTCAAGTCTGCGCTCCCACTCGCGTCTCTACGTATTACAATTACCATTAATTGTAACAATTATAATTGATGACTTGTGATTTGTGAGTTAGTGTACCAATGAACCCTAACAAACTGTTAGAGCTTGTTTCATTTATGAATGTAGGAATGAGAAAATAAGAACGAACATGGTAAATCGTGTTATAGGGTTTAAAAAACCGATCTCGGTTCCTAACTTCCTACTAGATTTATCATGAAGATGTGAGTTCACACAATCACACATATGGTTCCCTTAATAGTTTTCATTGCTTAATTGAGGTTTCAGTTTCAATCATATATATAGGAATGTGTTTTGTTACCGATGCGGCGAATAAAAGAAATTAGCTTAAGCTGAGACGTCAAATAATTCTCATTATTTTTATTTTATTGAATAAAACCTTCTCTAAATCAACTTTGTTAAATAATATAGATTAATAATATGATTTTTAATCATATTTTACTTACAAAATTAATATAAATAAAGAAACTTTGGATAAAAAAGTGTTTAGACCTACCTCTTTAATCCTTAGGCCGAGAGTATAGCACCCAACATCTTCTCTCTTTATCTTAAGGGGGTATTTGGTTCAAGTATTGTTTTTTACAGGGGATTTGCATTTATAGTGAGATTTGCATTTGATTGAATTTGTATTTGGTGGGATTTAAAATCCAATATGATGTTTGGTTCAAATTCCTTATGTGGGATTTACATCACCACTAAACCCCATCAACACCACCTGCAAACTCCATTGCCACCACCGGCCACCATCTACACCGCCACCACCGACCTAGGGTTTTGTCGAAGGAAGCAAAAGGACGGAACAGTTGACCACTGGCCACCATCTACACCGCTGGAACAGTCGAACGGTGACGAAAGTGATGAAAGGGAATTGTGACAACAAAGGGACGACTAATGGAGAGTCGTCGCAAGACGGAAGGGACAGTTGAACGGCGACAACGAAAGGCAATAGCGAAGGGGCGACAGCAAAGACGAACAGTCAGAGGGACGGACAGGGTCACCAGAAGGCGAAAGGACAGTAGAACGGTGACAGTAAAGACGACAAACGAACAGTCGGAGGGATGGAAGGCAAAAGGACAGTCAAAGACGCACAATCGGAGGGATGGACTGTTGAACGGCGACAGCAAAGACGGCAGACGAACAGTCGGAGGGTCGGAAGGCGAAAGGATGACGGTGGACAGGGTCGCCGGAGGAAATCCCCATCTACAGAATTTTAAAATACCAGGGGGGCTTAGGATTTAAAATTCCCTCATCCATGGGATTTAATGGATTTGAATTCCCTTATTACTTTGCCAACCAAACATGGTATTCGGAGAGATTTGAAATGCAAATCCCACCAAAATAACGAAACAAACACTCCCTAATATCACATTAGCGTCACATTATTTTTTTCTCTCATTGCTCTCTCATACCCCAAACCCAAGTATAGCCTAATATAACTAACACAATATTTTCCCCATTTTTTAAATTTATTTTACATTTAACTATGTAATAAAATATTTAAATTGTATAAAAATAAAAATATAACAAATAATCAAAATAAAATTTTCATAACATTAATAAAACATTTTTTATTAGAAAATAAAAAGTACAAAACTCAAAATTGGAAATAACAAATAATAAAAACATCTAGCGGGCTAGTCACTCGTTGACGGGAAGTTGGATACGTGAAATATGTTCGACCAAATCTGACCGAGGGTTACTGTGTGTCTCCCGATTTTTAACTTCTCGAACAATTGTCGCACATGCTTGTTCACTTATTTTTGTTTCGATATCAGACGTTAGAAGGTCATTTTCATCAAAACTACAAATTGCATGGTCTTCCTCTTCGAGTATCATATTATGTAATATGATACAAGCATACATGATGTCTCTCAGTCTTATTGGATGTCATCCGCATGCCGGATTATGAAATATGTGCCAAGGTTGTTTGAGCATGCCAAAAACCCATTCAACATTTTTTCATGCCGATTCTTGCGCGAACTTGAACTTTTTCGTTTATCGTTTTGTGGGCACGTAAATGATTTTACTAAAATAGCCTAATCCGGGTATATCGCATCCGCTAGATAATATTCATGCTTGTAGGTGATTCCATTCAGCTCAAATGGACACTTGGGTGCTTTTTCTTCATTGACATAGTTGAAGATGGGTGACTGATTGACAACGTTGATGTCGTTATTGGAACTCGCAACACCAAAGTATGTGTGCGAGATCCATAGATCATGTGAGTCTATAGCCTCTAGCATGTTTGTCGGGTGGTCATGATCACCTCTCATGAATTGACCCCGTCATGCAACCAGGCAATTTGCCCACACCCAATGAGTACAATCTACGTTGTTGAGCATGTTGGGAAATCCGTATTTTTCTTCATGCGCGGTGTATAACTGCTAAATATCAATATAAGTAGGTTTACGTAAATATTGTCTACCATATAGTTCAATAATACCTCTGTAGAATTTGTGGATGCAAATCCTTGACGTTTTATCTCTCATCCTCAAGTACTCATCAAGAGAGTCGGAGACTACTTCATACGCCAATTGCCAAACAACGAAAGTACACTTTTATATCGGATATAAACCTTATTTTCCTTGGGCGTCCCACTTTTGTTTAAAATACGCATACTCTGCTTCTAAATTATCACCTATTTGTTGAGTAGTTGTCTGCTCATCTGGAACCGCCGCCTAAACATCTTTATCGAATAAACAAGGTTATTGCCAAAATAATCATTTATAAGTCGCTCGTTTACATCTATCCGACCTCTTTCTATGTTACCACTCCTTACTCTTGCTGATGATTTCGCGGTGCTAACATAAATTGGGTTTGCCCCTTCTCGAACCAACCCTATAGAAATTTCGTTTTCCTGCTGGACAAGCTCGTCGGTTGATACGGATGACGATTATGCGGTCAATGAAGGGAATGTGGTGAATTCATATTATGTAAAAACTAAATGTATTTTGTAGTAGAAGAGAAAGAAGAAAGATAGAGAGAAATATAGAATTTGAGATGAAAATTTTAAAGTGTGTAGTGGTGTATTTATATTTTACAACGGAGAGAAGAGAAAAAAAGAATTTCTTTTATATACGTTATGTAACGGTCAAAAAGGAAAAAAATTAAAAATAAAATTAATCCGGTGATGCTGGGTTGGAGGAGCCAAAAGATGAACCCGATGGGGTACCCGTACGGGTGTTCCTCGGCTACCTGAGAAACCCGAAGTAGAAGCCGAAGCTTTCAGGCCACCCGCTACGGGTGGTCTTACAAAATACACATGTTCGTTTTATGTTTTCTGTAACCCACTTGTCCCTCTTGTTTTGATCTCCACTTATTGATGCATGTATATATTATATAAATTCCATTTCTTTGTATTTTTAGTGGTGTTTCTAGAATGGCTGAAAGAGTCATGAAACCTTCTTTGGGTTTAATTATCTAATCAATTATAGGAGTTGATCAGTTGATATATGGTCTACGTACGTACATCCATGGCCATGGAGCTAGTAGTCATCATTATCTAGAACTAAAAACATTTAAGAAGCTTGTTGCCATGGCTGTATTCGACAGTTACGTACATGTTGAAATAAGAAATTAATATCCAACAGGGTGAATTATGAAATCACATTACATAACTAACCGAACGTGTAGCTGAGTTGGTAAATGTGGAGGCAGAGTGCAGTCTTAGTAAATCATGGCAACATGTAATTTTATCTTTGGAATTATGTGTATGTTTGTCGGTTTGTGTGTAGAGAAAGAGAGAGGCCGGGGTGAGTTATTAAAAAAATGAGATTTTAGGTGAGAAATGAATAATTCATCCGTCTTAATATATAGTCGTCGTAATTAATAGTTGGGTTATAAATAAAATAAAGTGTCAAATGTAGACGATCTGATCAAATCAAATGAATGATCAGGATTAATTTCTCCATCTCACAATTTTTGCATTCTCAATTGAACCATATATATATATATATATATATATATATATATATATATATTGCAGGGTTCAAACGAGAACTGTTTTTCATACGAGAACTGTGAGAACCAATCTTAGCTATTCAAGTGAATGAAATTCATGGATGAAGAGCGTGGAGCGATTGATTGTAGCAAGGTGCATGTAAGGAATTCATTGGTGGGAAATCCAATTGAAGGAGGGGGGAATTGGACGACTAAGATTTGTTCTCGCAGTTCTCGTACGAAAAACAGTTTTCATTTGAATATTTATATATATATATACATATATACTAGCATCGTACCCGCGCAATGCTGCGGTGGTAAATAGTTTCTGTTTTGCAACATGTCCGTTTTCAAGAATGTAATGATATATTATTCGTGTGATTCAATATCATGAGAAGTTTTCAGCAACATGTCCGTTTTTTTTTCCAAATTTTTTTATATGTGTATTAACTATTTTATTAATTTCAAAAAACATTAAAATAATAACAAAGATTTATATTTATGAAATAAGGTGAGAGAAGTTAATAAGATTTTGAAAATTATGTTGGTATGGGTGGATAATTATGTTTGTGTAAGAGAGTGTGTTAGCGAGAAAGTATATTTTAAATAAATAAAAAGTTAAGTAAATTAGGAAAGTGAAATGGTTCAAAATTGAATGGATGAGATTAATTTAGATAAAATGAAGGGTGGGGATGTATTGTTGATTGAATTTTAAGAAATTTTAATACTAAGAGGAGAGAGAATGTTGTATGCTTTATATAGTAGTATAGATATATATATATATATGTATATATAAGGTTTCACATAGTCTCACTCTTAAACATAGATCTCAAAGATCAAATCTCAGCCATTCATTTAAAAGAGCAAAATAGAAATTGACAATTCTAAATTCAAAAGTCACGTCTCCCTCAAGAAACCCACAAACTTTCTTCTTTTATTTTATTTTTTACCTTTTAAATCTTTAAATAGCTATAACTATTTTATTTTTAAGAATTTAAGCAAAAAAAATTATATTAATCTACTCATTTTTTAATTATCTTTCACCCAAGATTATTCTTCCCATATTTCTAAAAATTTTAATTTGAAAATGTAAATCATATAAAAATGTTATCATTTTGGATCATGTGAATTTTTATCATTTTCGGCTGTAACCATGTATATTTATATCATTTTCGGCTAGAAACATGTGTATTTATATCATTTTCAGCTAAAAACATATGTATTTATATCATTTTCGGCTGAAAATGAGTTTATTTTTATCATTTTTATATGGATAGTGTTATCATTTTGAATGTTGTATTTTGTTATCATTTTCGACTGAAATTTTTTATCCTTGTTATCTAGAAACATGTGTATTTATATCATTTTTTACTATAAGGAGTCTACTTTTATCATTTTCATCTGGATAATATTATCATTTTGAATGTTGTATATTGTTATCATTTTCAACTCAAAATTTTTTTATCATTTTCAGCTGGAAAAATTATCATTTTCGACTAAACAAGACTTAGAGAGAAAAAAAAGGGGCGACATTTTTAATGAAGGGACATAATTTATGGGAAGGGGTCCCATAATACCCTTTCTTCTATAATTACATTTTATAATTGTTTAATTAATTATAATAATGTCATTATTAGATTTTAACCATTGATTTAAAAAATCTAATAGTCCAGATTTAACATTTGGGATATATGTTTAAGCATATGACATATATTGATTCAATTTATGTATATTTATATGTTGTTGGGAAAAATAGGCTTACAAATATATCCTCTTTTGTTGACACAAAAATATACAACTTGTTTATATAATTATATGTACTAACATTAACATATGTGCACATATACATATATATATTCAATCAAATATATTCTCATCTATGATCTACAAAATAAGCTTCATCAAATGGCCAAGCTCCAATCGTCAAGATCCGAGTTCAAGTAGAAGCCGATGTCGAAGATTCCCGCAAACAAACGTTTGAAGATTATGAGCTTACAAAATAAATAATCAAATGAGTTTAAGTTTTTATAAAATAATTTTTATAAAAATCACAAGCTTGGAAGTCAAAGCAAATAAATTCTCATTTTGGCAAATACTAAACACAATCTTACATTGAAACAAGTCAAAACCATATTTAGCAAAAGGAATCTCCCAAAGAGGTAAACTTCCAACATACTTTGTGCATTTGGTTTCCAAACTATCATTTTCATGATTAAATTCAAACTTAAGAAGTATGACACTTACCCAACTTTTCTAAAGCTCCTTTTCAGTGCATTTTTATAGTAAAAATGAGTTGTGTGTGGTTTTGGTAAAAGCCCAACGTCTATATGCACAAGGCTCAAAAATCTCCAGCAGTGCGACGGTCGATTCCACGGTCGACCGTGGATCGACCGTGGATCGTCTGGACACTTTTTGAGCATCAAACTTTTTCCTTATTTAAAGCAACTCAAGTCTTGTGTTTTACTCACCTCTTGCAATCTGAAAAACACATAACATATACAAAAACTTGTGAGCTCATATTCTTGATACAAATTCAACATCTCAAGATCAAGAATGAAGCAAGAGTGAAAGCCTTCAAAGTTCAAACACTACATTACCTTCTTATATATTTGTAATTGTGTGAGGATCATCTCTAGCCTTAGAATTAGAGAGAAGTGAGGATCATCTCTAGCCTTAGAATTAGAGAGAAGTTGTAAAAGGTTTATCTCTACCTTCAAAGAGAGAAGTTAGTGGAGCAACTCTTGGTGGGTGAGGCCAAGGAGTGGATGTAGAGCAAGGTTGTTAACCCTTGCTTGAACCACTATAAATCATAGTGTCCAAACTACTTCATTGGTGATATCTCTCTTCCTTAAACTCTTTAATTACTTGCAAATATTGCTAAAAACTTCAAAAAGTGGGCATATAACCTATTCACCCCCCCCTCTAGGTTCTAACATATGTATATGTATATAGGGTAAGGATCCACATAGCTCCGTCTTTAAACATATAACTCAAAGACTAATTCTCAGCCACTCATTTAAAATGACAAAATATGAATTGCAAAATAAACTCCAAACCTATGTGCCTCCTATAAGACTTCTTCAAAATTTCCTTTTTTAATTTTTTATTTATCCCTTAAATATTTAAACGACCATAACTATTTTAATTTTGAGAATTTGAGCAAAAAAATAAAAAATACCAATCTACTCATTTTTTAATTCTCTTTCAAGCAAGTCCACTCTTCACATCTTTCTAAAATTTTTTATTTCGAAAATGCAAACCATATGAAAATGATACCAAAATGTTATCATTTTGAATCATGTGAATTTTTATCATTTTTAACTGTAATCATATGTATCTATATCATTTTTGGCTAAAAACATGTATATTTATATCTTTTCCGGCTAAAAACATGTCTATTTATATCATTTTGAGCTAAAACATGTGTATTTATATCATTTTTGGGCTAAAAACATGTGACTTTTATCATTTTCGGCTGGAAGGGGTGTATTTATATCATTTTCGGCTAAAAACGTATGTTTATATCATTTTGACTAAAACGTGTGTTTTTTTGTCAAAAATTAGTCTATTTTTATTAATTTCATGTGGATATTGTTATCATTTTAAATGTTATATATTGTTATCATTTTCATCTAGAATTGTTATCATTTTCGGGGCTTAAGTGAAAAAGAAAGGAAGGGGCGAAATTTACGGGATGGAGGATTCTCATAATACCCTTTATTCTATAATTAAATCTTATAACTGTTTACTTAATTACAATAATGTCATTATTAGATATTAACCATTGATTTAAAAAATCTAATGGTCCAGATTTAGCTTTTGGGTTCTATGTTTAAGCATATGATCTTTATTGCGAGTACAATTTGTAACCACCATTAATGCTTATTAATAAGAGTATTTTGGTCTTTTATATATTTTTCCAACCGTGAATTGCATCCATATGGGACGTAATTAAAGAGTGAGACTTGATACTCCAAAAATACCACTCATTAATGCATCATTGATGAGACATTAATGAACCGTCATTTTTATTGGCTATTGATATTTTAACCAATGGAATAGTTCTCGTGTTACTCGCAATAAGAACGGTTCTCAAATGAACTTTCCTCTATATATAATATGAGAGGTTCAAATGAGAATGAATATTTAGGTGAGAATGAGAGACTTAATCCTGACCCTTCATTTGATATGATCGAATGGTCTATATTTGACCCTTCATTTTATTTATAAAATAAATATTAATTACGACGGGTGAATTGCAACCATAAGATCTAATAGATTAACATCTAATTGATAACTAAGATTTGTTCTACTATTCTCACCTAAATATCCATTCTCACAATAACTCTCCTCTATATAAGTATGTATGTATGTGTGTGTGTATATATATATATATATATATATATATATACTAGCAATGTACCCGCACAATGCTGCGGCGACAAGTAATTTCTATTTTACATCATATTGCTTTTAAAAATGTAATAATATGTTATTCGCTCAATTCAATGTCACGAAAAAGTATCGTACAATGTCAATTTTTTTTGTTTTTTTATTTGCATCAACTATTTTATTAATTTTAAAAATAAATTCTAAAAGACATTAAAATAAGAAAAAGATTTATATTTATGAAATAAGGAGCTAGAAGTTAATAAGATTTTGAAAATTATGTTAATGTGGGTGGATAATTATATTTGCGAGAGAGGGTGTTTTGGTGTTAGAGAGACATTTTAAATAGATAAAAAGTTAAAGTAAATTAAGAGAGAGAATGAAATGGTTAAAAATGGGTATTTTAAATAGATAAAAAGTTAAAAGTAAATTATGAGAGAGAATAAAATTGTTAAAAATGGGTATTTTAGTACATTCAACTTACTTAAAAATGAGTATTTTAGTACATTCAAATTATGGATATTTTAATACATTATAAAATAGTAAGATATATATATATATATAGAGAGAGAGAGATAATCAAATAAAAACACATTTTAAGGTGAGAATAGGGAAAGCAGTTCCTAGCCTTTGGATTATCCTAACTACAACTCACATTAATTATATGATTATTTATTTTTTAAAAATTAGAAGATATCTTAAAAGGGTATTTTAGAACTATAAACATTTATCTCTTTTCCTAAATCTTCCCATGTTTTCTCGAGTTTAAGAAGGAGAGGAAATGAAAGGGGATCCTTCTCTTTCAAATACTCTTAGGTAGTGTTTGGATTGAGGGATTCCTTGGGAATTCTTAGGAATTGGAATCCAATTCCTATGAAATCCTTTGTTTGGTTCAAAAAGAAGGAAGGAAAAGGAATTTGAACTAAGGAAAACATTCCCTCAGGTGAGGGATTTCAAATTCCTTCACAAGGTGGATGGAATTCACATTCCATCCTCTCTTTCTTCATCTGCTCACCGCTCACATCCATTACTCTTCATCTTCATCTGCTCACCACCGCTCACATCCATCCTCACCATCGAACTTCGCCGCCGCCACCGCCTCACCATCGAACTTCTCCATCGCCACCGCCTCACCATCGAACTTCATCTGCTCACCACCGCCTCATGCAGCTTCGTCTTCTTCGTCTTCACCCATCTTCATGTTCATCGTCTTCAAATTAGGGCTTCGTTCTACCCATCTTTGTTCCCTTCGATGACCCGTTCCCTCCGATGGCTCAGATTAGGGCTTCGACCGTCACATATTAGGGCTTCGACCATGCGATTGTGGTGACTGTGGATTTCAACCGGCGATTAGCATTTCGACCGGTGGTCCATCGACTGAAGCTTCGACTGGCGATCGAAGCTACAACGTGTGGCGATTGAAGCTACGACCGGCGACTGGACATCGGGCAACTCAATCTTCTACAGTGACATTCGATGGTGGCGATTAGGGCTTTGACCTGCAACAGGCGATCTAAGCTCGCGACCTACGACAGACGACGTTCGATGGTGGCGATTAGGGCTTTGACCATCGAGCAACCGGCGACGACCTCCGTCGAGCAACCGGCGACGTTCGATGGTGGCGGTGGTTATGGATGGTGGTGGTAGGATCTGTGGTTGTGGTGTGAATTCTAATTCCAAGGTATAGTTAACCAAACACAATGAGCCAGGATTTAGATTTCAATTCCAATTCCTTCCTACATTCCAATTCCTTCAAAAAACAATCCGTGAACCAAACGCCACCTTAGGGAAGATAAGTTTTGATGTAAAATAAGCCTATACTCCCTCTTCAAATCCTTCACTTTTCTTTCATTTCCTTTATTAAATGAAACTCGAGAACATAACTTTTTAATTTTCCTTTTAAATCCTTTTCTGTCCTTCACAAAAAAAAACCTCGAGAACAGAGTGTAATTTATTGTTTCCTTCATAAAGCCGCCGATGACAACAATATCCCTCCACCGCCGCTTGAAGGTCTCTTCGACAACCCAATCTCCACCGCCGCTTGAAGGTCTTCTCCGACAGCCCATCTCCACCACCGATTGAAGGTCTTCTCCGATAGCCCAATCTCCACCTCAGGTTGAAGGTCTTCTCCGACAGCCCACCTTCACCGCCACTTGAAGGGCTTCGCCGATTCCCTTTGTAGCTGCTTCAAGATACTCGAATACATGCCTTCAATCCATGGGAATAGAGATGACATACTGAACTCAGGAACTAATATCGGTGTTCAGTTAATGAACATTTTTCATTGCGAGATAAACGAAAAGAAATTAGTAGCATCACCAATCTTGTGGGAAGAACACATACCAATAGCAATTCCGCCGCATTAAAACAAGGTCACCTAGCCTAACAACGAATCGTTAAATTCCGATCACAATCTCTCAAGTACATCGACAAAATCAGTGGTGGAAAACCCACATACAAGGTTTTATTGTGCTTTCCATTTTGCATTTTGTATCCTTGGTGATTTAAAACAAATATATATTATAGCCATTGTTAAGTTTCATCTTATTTTAGATTTGTTTTTTATTCAAATGAACATTTTTCCTGTTTATGAAATTTGTTTTGAGAATGTTAACTTAGTTACAAAATTTGTTTCTAATCTTTTGTTGAGTGGTTTTGATTCATATGATTTTGCGCCACTCTAATTTGTTCTTCTTCTTTTTGTTATGATTCTGTAGTGGTTTGAAGATGGGTTTTTATTTGATTTCATTTGTAAAATGAAAATGTCTTTTTGTTTGATTGTATATGCATCTGAATGAAGTTGTTTTGCATTTAAATGCATCTGAACAAGGTAAACATTGATTCCATGCGTTTGCGATCGATTTTGATTCATACAATTGCATCTGAATGAAGTAATTCTGATTTTTATGTGTTGCGTCAGTGTTTATTTGCATTTGTGTACATATTCACGTTATCTACGTCTTGTGTGTGTGCGTGAGAGAGAGAGAGTGTGTGTGTTGAAAGGTTTAAATTCATATTTTGCCCCTTTTGATGATCGGTGGAGAATTGTACTCACTATTTTTCACTTAAAATGTGTTCTCCCTAGATCATATCTCTTATATATATATATACTTACTAGCATCGTACCCGCGCAATGCTACGGAGTCGAATAGTTTTTGTTTTATAATATGGCGCTTTCAAAAATGTAATGATATGTTATTCGTAAAATTCAATGTCACAAAAAAAATTCTTTAGCAACATGTCCCATCTTTTTTTAAAATTTTCTTTTATTTGCATAAACTATTTTATTAATTTTAAAAATAAAATCTAAAAGACATTAAAATAAGGAAAAAAAATCATATTTGTGAAATAAGGATAGAGAAGTTAATAAGATATTAGAAATTATGTTGTTATGGGTATATAATTATGTTTCTGTAATTGTGTGAGAGTATATTTTAATTGAATAAAAAGTTAAAGTAAATTAGGAGAGAGATTGGAATGGTTAAAGATTGAGTGGATGTGATTAAGTTAAATAGAATGAAAGGCCAAGATGTTGTTTTGATTGAATTTTAAGAAGTCTTAAAATTAAGGAGGAGAGAGTGTTAAATGCTTTATATAGTAGTATATATATATATATATATAAGAAGGTTCATTTGAAAACTGTTTTTATTACGACTACCTTTTGTCTTTTATACAATTTCCCAACTATGAATTATGTCTGGGTGGATCGTCATAAAAGAGCGATGCTTGATTTATTTTAGTTAAAAACCAAGATTGGTTCTTGCGAGTCAAAACCAAGCTGCGTGAGCTCGAGATTTCCCTAAATTCCATTCCAAATCCCTAACTTTGAGTATCGATATCTTATTTACACATACTCTGTTTTGGACACATTATATATCACGAAGCTCTCATAACGGAGAATACAAACCTGCTAAGAATTTAACATATATAACACTTGTATATGTATTTAAATATGTTATAAGTTAGTAAAAATACATTATTGTACTAAACTTTCTAACAATATTTAAGAACAATAAGAAGTAAACTGTTTTTTTGCTCCAACATATGTCTAGACTCTAGAAATTTGGAAACTGTGGGACTATTTTGAATCAATAATGAGCAACTTTTTACTAATATACTGTGAAATATTTGTATTGAACTATATTGAATAGTGTAAACGCTTTTTCAAAACCAACAAATAAAACACAGATAACAACAATAGCTTAATTAGGAAAAGAAAAACTAAAATCATAAGAACAAATGACTCACTTACTATATCATCTATAAATATAAATATAAATATAAAGATAAAGAAGATATTATATTATATGTTTGTTGGCTTGGGTAAAAAAGTGATTAAGCCTCGTAATTAAAGAAACCCAAATCTGAACCATCAATTAATCATATGATTCTGTTAATCCAAAAGTAGTCCATGCATTAAATGGTATTTGATGTAGCGGTATCAAAGAATGTTAAGATATTTCTCCTTTTACGATGTCGAGGGTTTAGGTACCGTCATAAAGTATATTGAGATAGCGTTTGAACGTTTTCTGTTCAAAAAATAGAGTAAAGGATTAAATGTATGATTCATTACTTGTAATAATATGGATGCCATATTTATACTATATACACCGTGTTATATTGAATGGATGCATTACTAGTCAATTGCCAATCTTGGGTTTTTACTTTTAATCTTATATCATTTCAAGAACACACTAGTGAGTTAGTTTATCAAATGCCGAGGTATGTATGAACTAATTCATCTATTTCTTCTTGTGCTCCTCATTCTTTTCATTATATATATATATATATATATATATATATATATATATATATATATATATATATAGGGTGAGGTTATATATAGAACCTTAATTATTCGTAGAACCTAAAAAATAAACCTGACGATGACACGTGGCATCAAGGATAAGGACAAAACTGGAAACTGAATTACAATTTAACACTCACGCCCCCCCCCCCCTCCTTCAAACCAGGAAACTTTCATTTTTAAAAAAAAAATTCTAATAAACATTCAAATGGTCATAATATATTCATCCTTAAGAATTTTAGCAAAAAAAAATACCATTAGATTCAGTTTTTTATCCTCTTTAATTCAAGACCAGGATTGATATGTTTTCTAATTTTTTTTTTCAAAATGCAAATTGTTTGACGAAACAACAGTCTAAAATGCAAACAGCAACATGTGAAATGCAAGTAACAACAGTCTAAAATGCAAACAGCAGCATGTGAAACGCAAGTAACAACAGTCTAAAATGCAAACAGCAGCATGTGAAATGCAAGTAACATCAGTCTAAAATGCAAACATCAACACTTTCACATAAAAATGCATGTTTATATATTTGCATTTTCATATATATGCATGTTCGTATATTTGCTACCGAAAATGAAAAAAAAGAACAGACAACAAAAATGCAAATTGTTTGACGAAAATGCAAATGCAAAATGCAACCCACATAAAAGAAGATAACAAAAATGCAAACTCACGACTCTCATCTGCATTTCACAAATCCGATTCAATAAAAATGCACGTCACAAACCCATTCAATGAAAATGCAGATTAGCAAATAAAAAAATAGTCTAAAATGCAAACAACAGCATGTGAAATGCAAGTAACAAGGGCACATGTTCAAACCTAAAATGCAAATGCAAAAAGCAAACAGTAGCACTTTCAAATGTGAAATGCAAATAGCAGCATGTAATTGCAAATGCAAACAGCAGACATATTCAAACCTAAAATGTGAAATGCAAACAGCAGCATGTAATTGCAAATGCAAAATGCAAACAACAACACTTTCAAGGGTTGATATTACATGTTCAAACCCAAAATGCAAATTTCATATACAACACTACAATGCAAATTTCATACACAAAACACTACACCAGTTAAAAAAATCATTGAATTATCAACCAATTTTTTGGAGTATGAAGAATTGCATTTTGATTATCATGTTCATCCACATATGCATGTTCAGATATGAAATTTGTATTTTCGTAATTTGCATTTTCAAAATAAAATTTTTAGAAATATGGGAAGAGTGGTCTTGAATTAAAGAGCAAGAAAAACTGAACCTAATGGTATAATTTTTTTGTTAAAAATCTTAAACATGAAATAGCTATGATCATTAGAATGATTAATGGGTTTTTTAAATAAATGTGATAGTGAGGCGTGAGGAGCTGATGATGTTTTTTTAATTTCTTTTTTGCCCTTCTTTTTAATTATAGAATCATAATTATGTATGATAATTACAATTTTGCCACAATTTAATATTAGCCCTTGATCAAGTTAATTTAAAGGCCCAAAATGGTTCTTTAGGTTCTATGTCTAAGAGTGGTTCTATATTGATGCTATATATATATATATATACGGTCAGGTCAGTGTAAACTAGGGGTAAGCAACCGGTCCAAACTGTTCCAACCTAGACTGAACCAGTTTGGAATCGACACTGATTTAAGTAAACGTTGAGAATCGAAAACAGACAGGCTAAACTAGTTCCGATGCTGGTTTTCGGTTAATTACCAGGTTAGAATTGGTACATGTTTTTATATAGTTGGTGCAACTAGTTACTACTTTGAGACAAATGCTTTTAAACAAAATAGTCCTCCTAGTACTTCTATGAATGTTGTGAATTAAGATTGAAATAAAAAGTTAAATGATAATATTATGCGTACGTAAAACTTAAATGAAAATATTTTTCATTCAACAGGAGCATCATGGCAATAATTAAGACATAATTATAAGACTTAAGAGCTTTTTTAATCAATTATGCTATAAGGAGTTACGTGGACGTTCTTTTTGTTTCGCTAAAAATGACCAACTAATAAAAACAACCGAAAATACACAAATTTTGATACATGAAATACAATTTGGATAATAATAATTAGTCTCTAACAACTTAACATAATACACTTTATTGATAGAAAAAAAATAATTTAGCACTAATGATTAAAAGATCTTAATGATTCAAAGGCTTTGTATGCATATAAATATATAACTATGAACAAAAATAGTTTTTTATAGTACTTCCGAATGTTTGCTCTGAATATTTAAAATTACCTTATTAACCTTCTAAAATTTTTTAAGAAACAAGCTCACCAAATTTCAAACAAAAACAATTATATGTCATGAACTTTTGAACTATACAATTAAAAGAACTAAGTACAACTTAGAATCAATATACACCACTCTAATTTCAAATCAATATACACCAACTCAAATTAAATATCACGCAAATTGAAAATAATGGTATCATTCCAATCCAACATTATTTACATAAAACATATCAAATTGTATGGTCCGACAGATATGAGGAACCTAGACGAGTGGGATGAAAGTCTGTCAGTTCGACAGATTTGAAGAACGAAAAAATGAGTAGTGATCAATTTGGAAAGTGAATTTCGGGAAGATATCGAGGAGTTGTTAATTTTATCATAGGGTTTCATTGTGGTGGCATAGGTATGAGAGTCAACAGTGGCAATAGATTTCGATGGCAGTGGTGGGTTTCGAACATCATAGTAGGTAGCGAAGATGAGAGAGAACATATCTCCTTCAAATCAAACAAAACAATTTGGAGATGCAAACGATGAATGTCATAGTTGGAATCTGATCGAACATAGTATTAGTAGAACAATTAGAATCAACAACACCTTCAAATCCAAAATTGGCCACACAAGATTTGAGATGACGCAAAACACTATCCGAAGGTGAGAGTGAAATAGTGGGTACAAGTATAAAAATGTCGGTGCCAAATGGTTTAGGGGAGGTTTTGAGGCAGGATCGTTAAGAGCCTCAGTCAGCGATGATTTCATTCCAAGGAGAATGAAATGGGAATTAGATATGCAATTTACATTTATACCCCTAGAAACCCTAATTTGTTGGTTCGGTTGATTCGGTTGGGTTTTAGTTCGGTTTTTGAAATTTCAAAACCAAAACAAACAAAAAATCGGTTTCAAAAACTAAAACCATTGGTTCGGGTTTTTTCGGTTATTTTGATTTTTGGTTCAGTTTCGATTTTTTCTACTCACCTCTATCATATATATATGTGTGTGTGTAAACTTTTAAGATAATTTAAGGAAGCATATTGAGAATAAAGCACGGGGTATGAATAATATAAAATAGATGACCGATGATTAACAATTTAAGTTTATGGTATTTTACTTAGAGAAGTTCGATATCCTACTACCAAATCTTCATAGTCATCTGCTTAGTTATTAGATTAGATGAGTAGTCAATATCAAGAGATGAGGTGAGGAGTGATAATTAGTGAATTCACATATTATCATTTTATATGTAGAATGATGAAGTAAGAAAATTTAACGGGAAGAAATATAAATTTTATTTTAGTTATTTCAAGACTTAATCATTAGATACATTTGAGTGTCATAGCATCATTATAAAATTATAAAATTTCTATTTCTTTGTACTAAATGCTCATACTTCATCTTTACATACACTTACTGATATATATAATTCATTAATTATCTTCTAATCTTCTTTCTAAGACTCACTATATAACTTTACCATATATGTCTCGATAATACAAGTAGAAAGATTTAGAATCTTTCATGAAAATATGAAAAAGCAACAAATGTGGAGTGTGGATCCATACTTTCCGGACTCTTGGGGGGTGTTAACTGTAAAGCCAAGAATCTCATCTCACATCTGTAAACAAACCTTGAACAGACAGACGCTGTGAAGTGTGAACAGCCAATTTTGATCGACCTCTCTCTCTCTCACACACACGCACATACACACCTACCTTACTACTAATACCCCAAAATAATTTAAAGTCTATTTTGACCACCACCACCATGGTCTCCTCTTCTCCCCTCTTTCCTGCTATCTGCTTAAAACTTTCCTCTTACTTATTTTATTCATTTCCATTATTTCAGTTTCTTAATTTCTTCTCTGTTTCTCACTCTGCTCTCTTATGTATTTAACATCCAAGTCCAACCCATTGTTTCCTAGCATCATACACACGGCATGAATTTTATTTCATTTCCTACAAAACCCAAATCAAAGATTCAGTCTTTTTGATTCATCTTGACCATACTAGACATGGGTAGCTGTTTTTCAACCACCAAGATCAGTGGTTCCAATAGCAACGCCCCGTCCTCCTCCAACACCGCCACCACATCGACGACCGTCGTCCACCAGCAGCCCCACAGCCGGACAACAACAGCCGCCAACAAACATGACGGAGGTGGGTCTAATTTCAATTACCATAAAACCAAACAGAGGACCCAACATCAACAGCAAGTCAACAATAATAAAAACAAGATGAAAAACAAGGCTGCTACTTCAAGGCGCCAGAATGGGGTGATCTCTTGTGGAAAAAGAACCGATTTTGGGTATCTTAAGGATTTTGATCAGAGATATACAATTGGGAAATTGTTGGGTCATGGTCAATTTGGGTATACATATGTTGCTACAGATAGAACTAATGGGGATCGTGTTGCTGTCAAGAAAATTGACAAAAATAAGGCAAGTATTGTCAGTTCTTTAATTGAAATTCTAAAACTTATGTCTTGTCTTGTTTTATTTTAATTCCCCCCTTTTCATTTGGTTATCATTGACTTAAGCTAACTTATGTTTGATTTTTGCATTTATAATCAAAATCTAAGCTGAAGTCTAGGGTTTGGATTCAAAATTAATCAATCATCTGACTGATTTCTTGGCGGGTCTTTATGATTTTGTGGATCCTTAACTTGTGTAATTCAACAACATAAATGTTGATGTTCTTATTTTTTTATTTTTTGGGGAATTATGAGGTTTTGGAAGATTGTCTGATGAGGTTGTTGGCATATGAAGATTGGATAGCTCACTAATTTCCTTCATCATATATCTCTTTCGTATTCAACTTCGAATCCAAACGAACCACCAATACAATGTAACAACTGGATTTATGCCCTATTCCTACCATCAAAACTGCAGCAATTACATTAAAATGTTTGACTATTACTCAAAAGTCCAGGACTGGGATCAAGGAATATGTCTTGTATTAGTTTGATATTGTTATGCATCACGTGTCAATTGATGCAGTTAACAATGAACTTAGTGAACTTAAATCGCTGTTTGCATATTATGTGACAGATGATCCTTCCAGTTGCGGTTGAGGATGTCAAGCGAGAAGTCAGAATATTAAAAGCCTTAAGTGGTCATGAGAATGTGGTTCAGTTTCACAATGCCTTCGAAGATGATTCCTACGTGTATATAGCTATGGAGTATGTTCTGCAAATCCCTTGCATTCTACATAAATTCATACCTTTTAAGTTTGATTAAACTGTGGATCTTGATCCCTTTTCTGCAACTTTGCTTCTTATGAAGAACGTCAGTTTCATCAGAATTTGATTGTAAAAGTTGTGTACTTTCTCGTTTCAGGTTATGTGAAGGCGGTGAATTACTGGATAGAATTCTGTCAAAGTGAGAACTCTCATCTTTGTATAAAATACCATACGATAGGTTCAGAAAAGAGAAACAAGTTTTATTTATCACATAGTTTGTGAAACAAGTTTACCACTAACATTCTCTTATTGTGCTGTTGTTTCTTTAGACCGTAACTAGTTAATTGAACATTGATCTCAAATTTGAAGTTGAAAAATAGTTTGCTTTTCCACAAAAGTAAAGAATGTCCATTTGTAACTCTTGGTTTTGTAAGTGTAATGTTATTTTTTTTTCCAGGAAAGACAGTCGATACACAGAGAAAGATGCTGCAATAGTTGTAAGGCAAATGCTTAAAGTTGCAGCAGAGTGCCACTTACATGGTTTGGTACATCGTGACATGAAACCAGAGGTACCGACAAATAAAACAACATTAAAAATGTCTCTAAAGATTTGTGATTTACGGGTGATGATGAGTAACTCGTGAAGGTCAATAGTCAGCTACGGCCACACGAGATTTCTTCATTGTCAGTTTTCTTAGTTTGATGCTAACCTTATCCTTGATTCTTATTTTTTCTTCCTTTTTTTGGCTTAGAATTTTCTTTTCAAGTCACCAAAAACGGATTCACCTTTGAAGGCTACAGACTTTGGATTGTCAGATTTCATAAGACCGGGTACATTCATTATCTTGATCCATAGCTTTTTTTAACAGCCATATCCACACCAGTTTGTTCCATGATAATTGAAAATCACTAGAATAAAGGAACTGTGGTATTTTACAATATTTTTTTTATAATTAAGGCTTACTATGTTACAAATTAATCAATGACATTGATATAGGTCCTGTCCACAAGATATCCTTTTTCTAATGTTCTATGACCTCAGCTAATTAGTTTATTGATTAATGCAGGAAAGAAGTTTACAGATATCGTTGGCAGTGCTTACTATGTTGCTCCTGAGGTATTGAAACGTAAATCAGGACCTGAGTCTGATGTATGGAGTATAGGCGTAATCACATACATTTTACTCTGTGGGCGTAGACCCTTTTGGGATAAAACTGAGGATGGCATTTTCAAAGAGGTGTTTACATGAAACACTACATTGGTTTTCTTTCTATTACCTTACTTAAATAATCGCAATTCTATAATACCAATTCTTCTTACTAGGTATTACGAAACAAGCCTGATTTTCGGCGCAAACCATGGCCAAGCGTAAGCACAAGTGCTAAAGATTTTGTGAGAAAGTTACTTGTTAAAGATCCTCGTGCAAGACTGACTGCTGCTCAAGCACTGTGTACGTTTCTTGTTCTTTCTTTTTTTCTTTTACTTCTCTTTTGTTGTATTTTTAGGCCAAGATGGATAATTTGTTGGACTTGTACAGCACATCCATGGGTTCGAGAAGGTGGAAATGCTTCTGAGATTCCTCTTGACATTTCTATTCTATCAAACATGCGCCAGTTTGTGAAATACAATCGCCTAAAACAGTTTGCTCTACGGGTACATAGTTTATTTCTTTTTCTTTTTCCCATTTTGATGATCACCCAGTGTTGCTAAACCCCGAAGTTGTGTTGCAGGCGTTGGCTAGCACTCTTGATGAAGAGGAGCTATCTGATCTTAAAGATCAATTCCATGCAATCGATGTAGATAAAAGTGGTGCTATTAGTTTAGAGGAAATGAGACAGGTATTTGTTGACTTCAAGTTTGTTTATTGATCACTAAACATTTGTATCTTAAAATTGTTGCATTTGTCTAAATATAACTTGTCTTTTGGTCAGGCACTTGCTAAAGACATCCCATGGAAAATGAAAGAATCGCGTGTTTTGGAGATTTTAGAAGCGGTAAGTGTGTCCTTATTTAAGTTTGTCCTTATATAATACATGAGTATGTGATGATAATCCTGTTCTTCCCCTTCGGTTATGGGAATGATTATTGCATTCCTGTTCTCATCATAAAGAAAAGTAATATGTTGCCTAGCTAGTTTGATCTGGGTTCATCCATGTTTCTTGCAAGTATCTTTTATATTCTAGAGAAAATACTATCTGGCTTCCATGACAGGTTATAGTTTTTTTTTTATCATCTCATTCATCTGGAAGTATTGATTGTGTTCTGTTTGAAGTCAAGTGATGAATAAAGAAAGGCTGGTTAATTATTTATTCAGTTTCCCAGAGATTTTGACTTATGAAATAAGGGAAATTTTAAATTAAAAAAAACGATACAGAATATGCTGTTCTCTATTATTTGAGAAATAGAATAATAAGTGGTTGAGTTTGGGTAACTATCTTAAAATCCTAAACCAAAGTGAACCACATAGTTTGGATCGTGAAATATCGTGAACTGAAACCCATTGACAATCAAATGTTTAGAAGTCGACGAATTTGTATCTTTGTGGTTCAGGATTAGTCTATCTGACTCCAGAACCCAAATTTACCAATTTAATTAACCTAAAAGCTCAAAATTTTCATATATGAATTTCATGACTTGGATGGGCTCTTATAAATTTTCATGATACAGATTGACAGCAACACGGATGGGCTTGTGGATTTCACAGAGTTTGTAGCTGCCACTCTCCATGTTCATCAGTTGGAGGAACATAACTCTGAAAAATGGCAACAATTATCACAGGCTGCATTTGAAAAATTCGACGTGGATAAAGATGGGTATATAACTCCTGAAGAACTCAAAATGGTACGCCATCGATTCATAATTTAAATACACAACAATCGTTTGTCATTGACTATTCAGGTCATTTTTAAAAAACCCACACCAGATTTGAGTTTAAAATGAGTCTATTTTACATCTAAAGTGAGTCTGTATCTCTCATTTCTTGTGCTGTCTATTGCCTTGTTGGTATACTTGAGTCACAATTGCTGTTCCAGGTTGTAGAACCTGGATGAGTGGATGGCTTGTCGCAAAATCTTGCAATTGACTTAGGTCAAATGAGCTTCTAGCATTTCTCCACAGATTTTGGCACCTACTTTTGCTGGGTCCATAACATTTACTACAACGTTCAATCCAAGCTTCTGACTTTTCTCAAAGTTTTTAAAGAACCCATATCAAATTGTAGTTGAAACTTTGTCTCTCTTTTTGGAAACAAACCCTTCTATTTCTGCTACTTATGCCTCCTGATCATTGACTTTTGCAGCATACGGGTTTGCGAGGCTCAATAGATCCAATTCTGGAGGAGGCTGATATGGACAAAGATGGGAGAATTAGCTTGCCAGAGTTCCGTAGGCTCTTAAGAACAGCAAGCAACCTGTCTAGCCCAACTGCACATAAAGGAGGTTTGCGTAAACTTTAGGTTTCAAAAAAAAAAACCAAAAACCAAAAAGCAAGAGTTCATATATATTTTCATGTGTGAATTGGTTTTCGTGTTGAGTGAAGAAATTAGCACTCTTTTTCACTAAGATCTCAAAGCTGCCATTTTCGTAGACCTCTGCTTGATTTCATGCTGCAACATGGAGAAAAGGCGGGTGGGCATCAAGGCGAAGTTTTATCTGGAACATGTTTTTTACTATGTATGGAAGAACATAGTTAGTATTAGTCATGTTTCTTCTGTGTGCATGTAAAGTTGTACTTGTACCCTTAGTCACAGACACAAAACAGCCACCTTGGGCTGCTTGGGTTTTGGAACTTGCAGGCTTTGATCAAGCTTCTTTCGAGTTACAACCACCACCCTGAAATGGACTGTTATGTCCATTTTCGGTGCCTGTGATTCTTGGTACATACCAAAAACAGGTGATGTGATATAAAAATAAAATAAAAAAAGCTCTTTAAAGCAGTGAATCTTGTATAACAAGTTAATAACATCAAATTAAAAGGAACTCAGGACATAATAATATGCTAACTTTTGCATTCAGAGACTTTAATTCTATTCACTGCAACAATATCAAGATGTGTTTGATTAGATTATTTCCTTCTGGAGGTTTGATCAAAGTTATGGTTTTGGCCTTTGGGTCTACATTTTTCTTCAGAGGGAGAGTGTTTCTAAGTTTATTTAAAAAATAAATAAATATCATCTAAATGATATAAAATCAACTAAAAATGATAAAATTAATAAATTAATAGGACTAAACTTGTTAAAAATACAACCCAAAGATCAAATCCATAATTTTGACCAAGCTATGTATAGGATCTAAGTATGAACTAGGAAACCTATGTTGTAGAGTATGGTTAAAGCTGAATCTCGTCAAATAAAAACTAGTTATCGTCCGAGTGCTTATAAACAACCATACAACGTAAACAAGTATCTTCCACCTCCGCAGATAGGGGCGTACAATTCAGACCTGCGTAGGAGTCTTCTTCATCTATACGCGATGCTATCAGTGTAAATTTACATTGTTAATCATAGTTGAAAGTGAAAGAGGTGATAGGAGGAAAAAGGGAAAAGCCAATATATCTTCATGGTTTTTAAAGAAATGAAGATCTTGAGTCTTGACAGGTAGAGAGATTTTTAATCTGAAAGAAAGCATTAATCTTGCTTTTATTACTTGAAGGTAAACAAAAGTTTTGCTTTTACTAAAAGTTGGAAAAAGAAAAGGTATGCTTTCAGAGATGATGTGAAAAGAGAGTGTTAGATTTAGTAATTTTTTCTTATTGCTCACTTATTTTAATTATGTACATAATACATGTACATATGCTCTCATTTCACTTTTCTTTTCTATACTTCACTTTTGTTTGCTATATAACTTAAGGCCATGCTCTATTTTGGTTATTGACACTTAATTATTTAAATTATGATAGTATTTATCTATTAATTTTGTAGTTATATAGTTTTCTATATTATGGTTATCTGGTTTAGGAATTTGAATTGTTTTCTTATCTTAATTGATTTCTATGTTATAAATAGGGGGTTAGGGCCGATTTGGTTGGAGGAGAGTTTTTTAGTATTTTAGTTATTTTCTTTGTTTTGAAAATCCCTCGACTCTCGAATATTAGGCCTTTTTGTATCTACATGCATCCGATTAAGGGTGTGTTCTATTCTATTATTGATTATCAATTTGATTCATATAAGTTATATACTACTAACAACTCATGAAACTCATTGTTTTTCGAGTGAACGTGTTATTTTTTTCATTAATTTCGTACTGATATTTGTTTCATATAAATAGCTGGATACATAAAAATAGTTGTAGTTGTAAGTAAAAAAAACAAAAAATGATAACATACATAACATAATGAGGATGGAACTTTTATTATTTATAATAACATCGTTCTTTTAACTATTTATAAATTTAATTTTTTGTCGGTGACTTTATTGTGTTACCGGTGACTAAAAATCCTTTATCCGTTGCTCTATGAAAGTTAAGTTAGGCTGCACCAAACCGTAGATAATGGCTATTGTGCACATTCCAGATGACGAACCATTAACTTTTCATTCCAACAAATTTGATATAATACAGACCAAGGGCATAAGAGTCCTTTCTAGTGGCTCTTTGCCGAGGTTACAACCTACAACACACTTCAATGGTCAGAAAGACATCTTTGTTGCAGCATGAACATGTTTTGCCACCTTCCCCTCCTTGCTTACAAATCGTAAAGAGCGCCGTCTATCCTCAGATATCCATTGGGGGTGGGCCTGTTTGTCTTTTTGAATCAAATCTCGATTCTCCTCTCGCAAGGGGAGTCAAACAAAATATTTGAGCCAGGCAATTCCCCTACATTCTTTCCCTTCTTGTATCGCACTTAAGATCCTTTTGAATTGAGGTTAAACAGCCATGATCTCTCACAAACATAACAACGGAACCTTTTTGTCCCTTTATAGAGTCCGCCTGGGACAAATAGACCGGAGAAAAAAGAAAGACAAAAGACACCATAACCCAAGTGATGTTAGACAATTAGTGGCTCGGTTTGCAGAGTCCATGAAACAAGGAGACTGACATGAGGAGCTTGATCGATGGTTTCTGAGCCAACTAAGGCCCCTGAACTTGCCATTAATCCCATCTGTTTGCCACCACACTATTTGAAGAAGTTTGTCTACTGCTTGAACAACCCTCTTCAGGTTGCTTCCCTTTGCTATCTCCAACTGATGACTCCTGCACAAAAATCAAATCCAAACTTTCATATATACCTCTTCTTTTAAATAACAAAAAAAATACTAGGGTACTTACTATTTACCTGACCAGATCTTGATCCCGGGGTTTTAAGTTCTAATTCTGTTACCACATCACTACCAGTATCTCTTTTTTCATCATTGCTACCTTTGAAATGATCAGAGGACTTGCTCCCATGTTCTTGTTTGCTTGAACAACTATATGAAGTATGTGCATACACGGGAATAGTTTGATTGGGATATGTCATAAAAGCCGGACCAGAAGTAGGAACAGCGCCAGGCGGATTATGAGTTGTGAAATATGGAAATGGGTGAACTGGGACCGGGCCTGCAGGGATGGATAAACCAACCGGAAATGAGTAGGGTGGTGGCATAACAACTGGAGAAGGATTGATGGCACCCCATGGAAACATAACCCTTGCTCTTTGCTGATACTGTGCATTAAGATTTTCTATATCGGTTTTCAGTGACGATTTTTCCTGTCTGAGTTCATTTTTCTCCTGTGTTAACTGTTTTATACAAGTCAACCAATTAAAGTTTCATACTAGCAATGTATCATGTTTATAAGGTGAAGACTCGTTACCTCACATGATTCTTCAAGTAGTGCTGCACATTCGACTTTTAATCTGTTAACTTCGGTTGTCAGATCCTTTACCACTTGGATGGTGTCAATAATAATACTTGCCTTGTCATTTTTCGGTCTATCTGAATCTGCACATTGGATAAATTGAGGTCAAAGGTGGCACCTTCAACCCATTTACTTGAAAATTGGTATATTTGGGTTATAATGTTATATTTTAACACCAACAGGTCTAATGGACCAAACTTGAGAACTTGGCTATCAATGAAAGGCATCAAATTGGTTGAGCAGGTCAATTAGGTTGAAAGTCACCCAAAGTGTTATTCAAATGTTTTCAGCCTCCTAAGTTGATTTATACAAACTAATTATATGTTATTTAAATACTATAATTATTTGTAATAACATAATACATTAATTATGTATAAAATTCAAAAACAAAAAAACCTTGACGGATCAAGCCAACCCGTTTTGACCTGTGTCAATATGATCTGTTTTGACTCGAACCCATTTGACCCATTACTTAACCGTCTAAGCCACCCATCTTGCCACCTTCAATAGGTGTGATCTTTAAACCAACTAAATCGATCGTTAGATTAACATAGACGCACAATTACATGGTGTCTAAAGTTTCAACCTTTAGACTCGCAAGATACAATTAAGATCCATAAAACTACAAGTCTACAAGTATGATGTCAAGCAGTTAATGGCATATAAAAATAAACTGAGATGAATTGCAATCAACTCTTTTTACTATAACCCCAAAATACAGCTCTTATTAATTATAGTCAAGTATGGACCATTAAGGGGCAGGGCAAGTAATAATTAAAGAACTGTTATGTTCTTACCGAGTAGGTTTCCCAACTCAACGAATTGCTCATTCAGCCTGTCCCTCCTTATCTTCTCACGGTCAGCCTTCTGAACTTTCCTAGCATCACTTGTATCTTTCACTTCCACTTCAGTAATTTCCCTGCTTGGAATCCAAAATATGTGAGAAAATGAGAGTCCAGAACAAGTAAAATGGTATAGTTTCTTGTTCCATGGATTTGAAGATTTGATCGAGGATGCTATCGTTTTTTAGTTTAAAGATGAAAACCGATGAGCGCAGTATTGTATGTATCCATATACTAAACCAATGTGTCATTAACAACACTGCAACTGCTCACTTAGTTGTCAAGTTAATTTTTTTGGGATACAATGCTATAAGCCAGACAAATCCCTCACACCCCATTGATCTTGTTATACTTTTCAATGTCTTCATGTTCTTCTGCTATCATTCTCTATGGAAATTTAGTTCCAAATCTAGCAGATTTTTATCGATAATACTTGATCCTTCAAATGAGAGAGAGGAAGAAACGGAAGCGCAGAAATATAAAATAGAGGCTGAAGAATCACAAATAAGCATATGTTCTTAATCGTAGCCAAAAGTTAAAGCAGATTTGCTAAGGTCTGAACAAATAACATGGAGAAGTTTACAAGTTCGTACACAAAATGCATTTGAATCCAATAATTCACAAATACCCTTCATCTGTCCAGCACTGATGTGGTGTGACCATAAAGACGAGTTCATGACTAAAGAAGCACTCGTAAATTTGAACAATTTCACATGATTAGATCTACAACACTATCCTTTCTTTATAATGCAGCAAAGTAAAACCAATAACTGAAACATGATAGAGTTATTGTATGTGCTGCCATATGCATAAACATTCATGGATAGAAACCTCTTATAGTTTACCACTCTCTAATCCTTAATCTGTCTTGAGATCTTTGATTATGGATATCCTAAACTAAACCATAAGATTCAAAATCTCACATCCAAATACCGCATGGCTGCCTGAATGTTTGCAGAATCTAAAGTCTGAAAAGGAGAAGCGATGAGCAAGCTACATACACAATTCAAGAATCAACTACTCTTCATCTAACTGTGCAAACACTGTACAAAATACTTCAATAGTTAGAGCCTAGAGGAAAAGAACTACATCTTTTATTAGTTACTACTTCATAGGGCTTATACACATTATCATTTACTAGGCTCTATTCATCCAATGGTTCACAGTTATTAGAAGCAAATGTGAAAATGTAAAGAAAATATATAATCATACTTCCACTACTCTGAGATCATTAACTCATCACCATCTCATCATTCACATGAAAACTGAAATCACTATTTAATCCCAAACTTAAAAACATAAACTTGTGAATAAATCATGCGTTAGATACGTACATGTTACCATGAATCACAAGGGAGCAATATCTGCAGCAAACAGTAGCTGACTCCAAATTAATTAATGAAGTAAATAAGAAAAGGAAATACAAACAAACCTTTGGTCGTCAGGGAGAATATGTTGATGTTGATTTTGATGAAATTCAAGCTTGGGTTTCCAATGATCCATGTAGGAGGTGATGTTAGGGTTTGTTTCTTCCTGATTTTTGGGGATTTTAATGAGGAAGAAGACAAGGATAAGAGAATTAAGAGGGAATTGTGTCATGTGGCATTAATATTATCATTGTTGTCATTGTTTGCAGGGAAGGAAATGGCAATGGGGCATGTGCCCATCCAACCAATATGATTCCATTGCTGTTAGTGATTCTTTTTCTTTAATTTTATAGCTTTCCTGCAACCAATAATGCTTCATTATATCAAAGTAGTCTCTAGATCATGCTTAATAGAATAATCATAAACCAATTTGTGTTCTTAGACACTAATTGGATCACTTCCGTAAAGTGGTGCGGAGAGATGACATCACATATGTCATGTTTTTTGTCGTTTCATGTTTTAAAACCTGGTTTTTAAATTGTAATATCCGTTTCCTTTAACATGACTTAAGTTATTTAAATAAGCGAGATGATAAATGAGTACTCAAAATTAGTGAACTACTTATAACTTTGGATTATTAGGATTTATTGAGCTTTAAGAAGTGTTTATAATCGTTATTGGACTCTTGTTGTTATTGGATCAGTGGGATTTTAAGACTTGATTAAGATTTGAGACAAGCAAAGTATAAATACCCAATTTTGGCCACTATTTTCTAGACAACACTGTAGCCGACACTCTTGTGTGTGTGGAGCCTTGGTATTGCCGAGATAGAGAGGAGGCTAAATCAAGATCATCATCTTTGCTTCCGCTCTTCAAGGATCGACAGGTATCACCATAGACTCGATATGAATGATTCTAAGTGATTATTGTTGTTAACTATGGTATGGAGGCCGAGAAATAAGAATGAACTTGTGGGTGTGTGAATCTTGACAAAAATGAAATTAATCTTGAGGGAGTGATTTAACTGATGTTAGGAATCTAATGAACCGAAAATGGATTAAAATAGTGGAGTTTTGAGGAATCTTAATGGTGAGGTGTCGATTGTGTGTGTTATTCGACCGGACTGTTCTTGTTTACCCATGAATCGCTAATTGTAGCTTTGAATGTTAAGTTGTGAATTGAAAACTGTGGGATGGGTGCCAATGGTTGATTATTAGAGTTTCTTGTGAGGATCCTAATCTGCGATTGTAATGTAATCCCTTAGTCAATCGCAAATTGAGTTCAGGTGAAATTGCAAATTGTTATGAAATTTGAATCAAGGAGCAGCCTTATTGGGCCTAATCAAAGGTAGTAGTACCACGGAAAAATCAAAATAGTAGGGAAGGATGAATCGAGAACTGAATGAATATATATATATATATATATGGTAGAGATCAAGTAAAAAGAAAATTAAAGTAAAAAGGGTAAAAGGGATGATTATTTAATTATTTTTCGGTATATATATCAACTGATAATCGTTAGTTCATCATCTTTATTGATTAAAACTAGTTTTCATCAATTTCTTTTTGATGAATCCAACATATTCATCACTTTTTAGATGAAAGTATTTTGTTCATCAACAAATTATTCCAAAATTTTGTTTTCAAAATCTGTATTTGAAATCAAAAAGAAATTGATAAAGAACTAGTTTTAATCAATAAAGATGATGAACTAACGATTATTAGTTGATATATATACCGAAAAATGATCAAATAATCATCCCTTTTACACTCTTTACTTTAGTTTTCTTTTTATTTGATCTCATCCTTATATATATATATATACATATATGCAATCATAAATCGGACTTTTACACATGTAGCACAACATAATTTCACTTGTAGCCATCATTGATAACCATGAGCTTATTTCTCTTTGCACTTTTGTAGCCTTGTCTCATCAACATGGATCCATATGTCCACAATATCTGACTCCTCTATGACGTTAATTTCTTCCCTTTAACCACCGCAAGAAGTGTACAAAAGCAAAACACATTATTCAGATATCTATAATCACAATGAGAGCAGGAACCGCCACATCCAAATCGATCACTATCGACAAAATCTTGAAGATCACTTACCGCCATCGAAGTGTTGGTGTCTACCCACTGACACACATAGGCCAGTATCACTGCTGATGAAGCGCATGCCTATTGGGTCACATGCCAAGTTACAATCCCGACAATCTACTAAAAGAGGAATGGGTCAAAAGGGTCAAATTGGTTTGGCCGGAGCTTCACGGCCGTGAAGGATGCGCCACGGGTCGTGAAGCCTAGTGCCCTCACAAATCCTCTGCGAGCGGCACGGGTCGTGATGCCTTTGTGCTTCACGACTCATGAAAGCCCATGAAGGGTCTTAAAGGCTGAAACTGAAGTGTCACTTTAGTTTTATTGGACCATTTGATAGTCTAATGAAATTGAGAGCTGAACACTAACCCTTGGGACTTAAGAGGCATCTTGAGGTCAATTTAATGGGTACCATTCACTCTTTGTACACTCTTGGTCAATTGTGCATTACACACACATAAAAGAAAACTCATACTTGAGAGTAGTGAGCATCTTGTGGTTGTGCAAGGAGTATCAAGGGTTGTTCCAGATTCAACTACAAGTGTTTGTGAGTTGATCAAAAGGGTACTAGTATACTGGGATCGTTGGAGGCTTGGTGTGGACTTGCATTAGGACCTTGAAGCCATTTGTTTCAAGCATCATCCTACCATCATAGTTCCAACCGATTTTCTAGCTTCAAGAGGGGTATACTTCTTCTTCCTTGTGCTTTCTTTCTTGTTGCATGTGTTCTTGGCAAAGTAACCACCATTAGGATACATTAGGCTTTCGTTTTTGTGCATGTTTTTACCTATATCTATTGCTTCCGTTGCGTGCTTGGTCCTTAGTGTATCCTAACACGAAGCCTAGATTAGCAACCAACAAAACGAAGAAAGGGATGAACTTGTAAAAGTAGAGGTGTACAGTGATGGTTGAATTTGAGTAGATTGCGCGATGATAATAGGAGAAGGATAATTATTCGACTCTTGCATATCAATTGCAATAGAAATGAATGCTTTGATAACACGGGTTCCACAATAACAATGATTTGTAGCTAGTATTTCTAGTCAAGCATATAAATGGGTGAAGTTTGTTATTGTTGATAAAGGAACTTGTCCAATTTTCAAGGATGCCTGCCGACCAAGTAATAGGGAATTAATACGGTTGTAATTAACTTTGGTTTTGATCCAATGGCTCTAAAGGATTGAATCCTTACTCACTGCGGGTAATATACATATATAATCTGATTTAATAAGAGATATTAAGATGTAAGAGTTGTTTATTTTTTCAATAAGATTTGAAAACCTCTTAAAACCCCTTAATAAATTAGAGACGAGATTACATCTCATAACATTTTAACAAAATTTATGTTTCATTTCTTTATAACAATTGGACTCATTCCTTCACTAATTTATGTCAACATCTACTCCTACACTACTCTCCATACATGGACACCTTTTCACTATGCGCCTCACCGCCGCCTCACGCCATCAAACATCTCTCTTTTATATATTTTGATTTTAATTTCTTATATTATTATGGTTTTATATTTGTTATTAAGATCTTTTATGTTAAAACTAGAAAAAATTAAATTTAGTTAAATATGTAAAAGTTGAATATAAAAAATTATAAAATATATAATAACAAACATTCATGTGTTATAGAAAACAAACAGTAAAATATGAATAATCATTTAGACGTCAAATCACATTTTAATGTTCAAATATGATATTCAAATTCGGATTTAGAAGATCTTAAAAACAAACGACACTTTATTAAGATCTTAATAAGCTTAAACTTATAAGATAAGACAAACGCCTATTTTCTAATAAGCTTCGTAGATAAACTAATAAATTTACAAGTCACCCCAAATTTTTAACTAGTTAATTTATGATCTTAGAAAATTAGGGATTTGGGCTAGGGGTATGTTCGGTTCTGGAACCAGACTGGAATCGAAATAATCGATAACCAAAATTAGTAAAAGATATAACCGAAAACCGAACCGATATAAGGGAACAAGTTCTGGTTTCGGTTTCGGTTATTTAAGGTATAAAACCGGATAAGACCGAAAATTTACTTTGAAACTGTTTTCAAGAGTGGCAACCGAAATAACTGATAACCGGTGAATATTTTTTAATATTAAAGACAAATATGATACATGTATATTAGTTATTTTTTACCTATAAAGGTTAACTAATAACAAAAAAACTACGGTTTAAAGTTAACACTAAAAATACTTGAAATCGTAAGTGAATATACATACATCATCGATACTAACATATGACCAATAAATAATAATTCGTTGATTTCATTCTTACAAACAATAATCATTAACTATATCGTCAACGATAATAGTTCAATAACCAACCATATCACCAAAAATAATAGTTCATAGCCAACCATATGACAAATACAAAATCACATACCAACCGGTTCTGATTTTAAGACCGAACTATCCGATAACCGGTAGAACCGGAACCAAAACCGAAAATAAGGTTTTAGAAAAACCGATAACCAATAGAACCGGAACCGAAAACCAAAAATAAGATTTTAGAAAAACCAATAACCGAACCAAATACTCTAACCCGATTTCAACTAATTCCGATTGCAATTCGATTTTTCCGTCAAAGAGCTATTCTGATTTGGCTACTCAGTGCTGGTGAAACCAAGTCCCGGTGACATTTGCACCACTGAAAGGGGCTTCGCGCTGTATAGATGTCCAAAAACAATGGCGGTTTGCCTCCATTTTCCTGCCATTGTTCATTTGATCTCAAAGTAGACAGCCAAGTTGGATTGATTTAATCGATGAATGAAGATAGCAACGTATAACGTGAACGGGCTGAGGCCTCGAATTTCTCAGTATGGCTCCCTCCGTAAACTCCTCGATTCTCTCGACTCCGACATCATCTGCTTTCAGGTGACTTTTCCATCTCTTTCATTTATAGGTTTACAGTTATCACTTAATTTCATAACTATGCGATCGTTTTATAACCTAATTCAGATTTCTTTTGCTTAAACTAAATAAGGAAACGAAATTATCGAGGCAAGAACTAAGAGCTGATGTGGTTTCAGCAGATGGGTACGAGTCCTTTTTCTCTTGCACACGTTCTCTTGAAAAAGGTCGCACTGGTTATTCCGGTAAGCGAGTAAGTTGTTTGTTAAAATGCCCCAGTCAAAATCAAGTTGATTAATTGACTCACTGCTGTTAAAAGTGTCAACTTGTTGTGTATACTGCTTTTGTTTATCTTAAAGAAATTTATTTGAAGCTGAAAAGATATGTAAACAGAGTACATTATCATTGTTGTCATGTTGTGCTGATGATACAATGAAGTCAGATTGGATTGGTCAATTTTGACATGTTAAATCAGTTTAAGCCTTATGTGTTTAAACCAATTATACTATCCTAGTAGTTTAAATACTATAAAACTGTAAGACCAGATAAGTTATCTGCTATCAAATTATTGTGTTAATGCAGGTGTTGCAACATTTTGCAAAGTACAATCTGCCTTTTCAAGCAATGAAGTTTCACTGCCAATTGATGCAGAGGAGGGATTCACTGGTGTTTTACAGAACTTCAGAGGATTTGCAACTGGTAAAAACGAGATTCTGGCAAGTGCAGAAGGGCTTGAAGAATTTGACAGAGATGAGCTTCTTAAAATTGACAGTGAAGGACGTTGTATCATCACTGATCATGGTCATTTTGGTAAGTGGTATGCTATAAACTTGTTATTATCCATGTTTGTTGAATACCAGTGAACAAAGTGTTACTACTCACTAGTGGACAAACCGGAAGAAACTGATTTTAGGTTGTATTGATATGTTCATTTTTACTTTTCATTCTATTATGTATTTCATGTAATTTAAAAATAACCACTAAGTAAAATGTTACAGTTCTTTTCAACATTTATGGGCCTCGTGCTGCATGTGATGATACAGTACGGATTGATTTCAAACTCTCATTCTACAAGATACTGCAGGTAGTTAATGGTCTATGTGTTTTCTAGTTTGAACTCACCTCCCAATTTTTCTTTCTTCATAATGATGGTTAGAATATAAGTACCAGAGTAGAACAACACTCTATCTGATTGAATGTTCAGTTTCATTTAATCATGATGTTTATTCAAAAAAATTTCTATCTTCATTTACATTTGTGCATATCTCAGACCTCACTCTACTGATTTGTGGTTTTCAAATTATGGAGGTGAAGCATTATTTTAGACTGAAGGTTAAGGTTTTATTATTCATCCTCTATATATCCCTTTAATCTTAATTATTTGTATTAATATTACTTCAATTTGTGGAAGGGGTAGATACTAGATAAGATGAAACCTAGAGTAAAGTTGAAAAACTATTTTAAGGGGGTTTAACTTATCACTTCTACTGGGTTCTGTGAGAAGTGGGAAATGGGCAGGTTAGGTATCAGGCAAGTAGTTCTTACTCTGGGTTTGAACAAGTTGGGTTGGGTGTTGGGCCTAGCCACCCACCGTCCACATTTTTTTATCAATTATCTTTTGAATTTTATAAATAACCAATGTGTTATATATGATTACAGAAGCAATATTTTTACCGTAGTAATCTAGTTTATCTTTAGTGATGTGATATAGAAGGTTTTATACATCTGAATCTGAATGACTTATCCCATTTGCCCTGTTTGTTTTTCTTGTTAAATCTTATAGCTTAAGCCATTTGACCTGTTAGAGACTTAGAGGTAAAACCCAGTCCACATCTACCCACTCATAGTCAAAAGGGCCTCCTCTAGGTTTCATTTTTAGACCAGCCCAACTAGCGGGGATAGAACACTTGTTCATGTACTTTGTTTACTGCCTTCCTTTGGTGTTCATATTATGTTTGATACTGGAGTTACCTTTTGTTCTTTTTCTTAAAATGTAAATCTACACATCATCTTTTTTCTTTTATTTGTTTGTGCTTTTGTTTGTTCTTCTTGTCTGTAATAACAGGCCATGAAGCATCTTAGAACTTTCTCCTTTCTCATCGCTTTTTCATGTTTTGTGCTAGAAACGATGGGAATCTCTCATGCTTAAAGGAAGGAGAATAATTGTTGTTGGTGACTTTAATATTGCTCCTTTTTCTATAGATAGGTGTGATGCAGGACCAGATTTTGAGAATAACAAGTAAGCTTCTAACAATTCAACGTAACGATAGTCATATTTTAAGATTAGAGATTTAAATGTTCAAGTTACCTTTTGAATACAATTAGGTTCAGAAGCTGGTTTAGATCTTTACTAGTGGAAAGTGGAGGCTTGTTCTTTGATGTGTTCAGAGCAAAACATCCTGAAAGGTGCAAGGAAACTCTGAAAGATATATGTTCATTGTTCATTGTTGATATATGTTTCTCTATTGAATATTGTTTTTTTAAATATTACCATCTCTTATTATTTATAGAACCGAAGCATATACATGCTGGTCCACAAACACAGGTGGCGAGATATTCAATTTTGGGTCAAGGATTGACCATATTCTAAGTTCTGGCTCATGCTTACATGAAAATAAAGATTCAGAAGGTCACAACTTTTTCTCTTGCCATGTTAAAGAGTGTGACATATTAACACAATTCAAACGGTGTAAACCTGGGACCATGCCAAGGTAAAAAAATTTATATTCTTTGTATATCTGATGCACTCTAAACCACTTATACACGTCAATTTCATGTGGATAAGAAACCTAATTTAAATAAGATAGTTTGAAAGAAGAAATTCCATTTTGGCATGTATGTTCTGTTTATGTTTTTGGTCATTGATTTTCAAATTGAATGGCATTGTGTAAGTTGATCCTGCAGCTACAGATGGAAAGGAGGAAAAAATATCAAGCTGGAAGGTTCAGATCATGCCCCAGTTTTTATGAATTTAATGGAAATTCCCGATGTTTCACTTCACAGCACTCCATCTTTATCCACTAGATATTGTCCTCAAGTTCGAGGATGTCAGCAAACTCTTGGTATTAGAAAATTTCTTATTTTCTAAATGATATTTGACTTTTATAAGCGCGCACACACATACAAACTTAGGAGTATGTTCTTTTCGTTGGACATTTACAGACCCACATGCATTTTGACAGTGTCGATGTTATCACGGAGGAAATCAACAGAGGAAGATATTGGAGTAGAGAGTAGTGAGCAGTGCGCTAAAAGTCCAATTCGCGATTCTACAGAAATGAAGAAAAAATTGAAAAAGAACAAATCGTCACAGTTGTCACTTAGGTCCTTTTTCCAAAGTACTTCAGCAGCTACTAAAGATGTTAAGGGCAGTAGTGATGAGACCTCACCTAACCATACAAGTAATTCTGTTGAGGTATATGAAACTGAAATTTTCAAGGAGTCTCAATCTAATAGAAGTGAACCTGATCAGACTCTGTGCAAGTTAGATGCTTGTAATTCTTCACAAAGTGATAAAAGCAAGATTGCTGTATTAGAGTGGCAAAGAATTCAACAATTTATGCATAGCAGTATACCTGTGTGCAAAGGCCATGGTGAACAATGTGTTTCTCGGGTTGTCAAGAAAGCTGGACCTACTTTTGGTCGCCGTTTTTATGTTTGTGCTCGCGCAGAGGTGTTCTTTTTCCTCCATAATAATTGGCGTGTTTATGCCTATTACATAGTTTATTTTTGTAAATGCAAATTTATGCGCTCTCTGTTAGGCTAGAGGTTGCAAAATAGGTGGTTTGGGTAATGTGTCAAAACGATTGGGGAATGTTGGGCTGATTTGCAGACCTATTTATCCTTTATTCTTTCAAATATCTAAGTGTTTAATATGCTAACTACGATTACAAGGACTAGTTTGTTACAAAAGTAACCTAACTTATTCTTAAGGGATATTACGGGTGCAGTTTGCAGCACCCATTTCCTTTATTTTGATGAAGCAATTGAGGAGGGTTTTTATACATTCCGGTACAATTAGCGTGGCTTCCAATTTGAAAGTCACGCAAATTGTACTCAAATATATAAAAATTCCGTATGAGCCAGTCGAGTCATTTCCTTCTCAGTTGAATCTTTTAGCTTAAAAGTTAAAACCCAGTTGACCCTTAAAGATGAAAAATAACCTAGATCAACGCAGGTCCGAGTTGGCAACCCTAGTGGGGTCCATAATATATTAACTTATCGATGTTAGGATTTATGGTAGCTTCAGTTTCATATATATGATCTACTCTCTTAAAACTGAAACTCTTTTCTGTAAAGCATGGTTGTGACTTGCATCAACTGTGTGTATTCTTGTTTCAGTCCTGACTTTTATCTAATAAATTTGATTTTACAGGGACCAGCATCAAATCCTGAAGCAAATTGTGGTTATTTTAAGTGGGCAGATACAAGAACTAAGCAAAAACAGGGCAAGTGACGGTGTAATCTTTATTTAATTATGTGATGTGAATGTAGTGTGCAATATTTAGATCGAAACACAGATCTATTAGTCATCTATTTGCAATTCGTCTTCTCATCCGTGGTTCGTTTTCCACTTATCCAACTGCTATCAATGAATTGTGCAGAGTTGTTATAGAAGTTGAGAATGGCGTTTCAAAGTAGCTCACTTTTGATTTATGTAATGAACGGGGTTAGGGATATGCATGGTTTGATTTGCTTACTTCAGACTGCATAATACTGGCCAAACCAATAAGCCGGGTTTTGACAGGTCTGCGAACCGAATCAGCCTCCTGCCAAAGTTGGTCAGCCAGTTTTAACAGTTGGGCTGAATTATTAGTGATAACGTGAGTGTTTGTCTTGTAAATTCAATTTAGTATAAGTAAAGATTTTTTAGTGTAATGGTTGTATTAAGCTTTAGTTGTGTTGAATTTTGAGGTCCGTGTTTTAGATTATATCCGCGAAAAAAAGACAGAATCTTTCCGTCTTTTTCAAGCTGTTTTGGAGAGGAATCCTCCTGGAGTATTTGTATCTGTAATCAGACATGAAAACACGGCCAATGTTTACAGCATGATTTCATGAAGAATACTGGAGTAGCAGTTGCTACACTTGAACTCTTGAAGCATGGTGTTAGTCCAGTAACTGAATCATCTTATATATATAGATGAATGGCTCTCCATTTGCAGTGCTCTGTTCCTCCTCTTGATCTGAAAACATGGAACTAGATCCTCAAGAGACAAGTCACTGAAGGGAACACTCATGGAGCTTTTCATTCATACATACAGCTTCACATATCCAGTATCGCTCAAATCAGTTTCTAATCTTTCGTATCGTCGGATTGGGTTAGCCCTTCAAGCCCAGATTGCAAAAACGCCTTTTGACAATCATATATTGGTCCAAACTTCTCTTCTTAACATGTATTCATCTATTAAAAGAATTGATGAAGCTCGTAAGGCTTTTGATAGTATGCAAGTTAAGGATACGGTTGCTTGGAACTTCATGTTGGATGCTTATGTTTCATCTGGGAATATGGATGTTGCAATTCAAGTTTTTCGATCCATGCCTAAGAGGGATCTTTTTTCATTCACTATAATCTTGTCCGGGTATGCAAACATGGGTGATTTGGAATCGGCAAGCGTTGTACTTGATGAAATGCCTCAAAGAAATAATATATCTTGGAACTCTATGATTCTAGCATGTGTAAGAGAGATGAGAGGGATGAATGAGTTTTTTTATCAAGTTAAATGGTTATATTTGTAAAAAAAAATACTTTAAGTATTATATTAGAACAACTTTAATATTATTACGTAACTTTATCCCAAAAAATTATATTGACAAAAATCTTATTTTAAAAACACTACGGCATTTATTTTAGATACAAAAATATAATAAGTTTTAATAGTATAATGAATCATATATATATATATATATCCCATCATATAAATCAATTTAAACGGTAACAGCCAAAAGTAAAGAAAATAACACGTATGAATACCTGTCGACTTGTGACTTTGTAAAACCTGTCGACTCAAAGACCAATTCACCATCCACGTCCTCCCTCAATTCCCATGTCGCCTGAATCTTTCAACTCAGATTCCCCTTCCTCCGGCCACCGTATATGGAGGGCTTAGTCAACCAGATCTTCGTAAAACCGATCCAGTTAGCCGAACAAGTCATCAAGTTCGCTGACGAAGCTTGTCATAACAAGCAAGAATGCGCCGAACTCAAATCGAAGACAGAAAAGCTCGCCGGACTCCTACAAGCTGCTCGCGCCAGCAACAATCTCTATGACCGCCCTGTATTGCGTATCATCAACGACACCGAGCAGGTTTTAGTCAAAGCTCTTTCTCTAGCCCGAAGATGCGGGAACAATAGGTTTGTTAAGCGAGTATTCACTCTCGTACCTGCTGCTGCCGCCATCTTTAAGATGTCATTACAGCTTCAGGATTCCATCGGCGATGTTTCCTGGCTGCTACGCGTCTCCGCTCCCAACAATTCCGCCGATGAGTACCTCGGTCTTCCTCCAAGTTCAGCTAATGAACCGATTTTGGGTTTAATTTGGGAAGAAATTGCTATTTTATACAACGGAACCCTAGATGACCGGTCCGACGCTGCGGCTTCGCTCGTATCACTTGCGCGTGACAGCGATCGGTATGGAAAGCTTGTAATCGAAGAAGGTGGAGTCAATCCGTTGCTGAAATTGGTGAAAGAGGGGAAACCAGAAGGTCAGGAGAATGCTGCGACGGCAATCGGATTACTCGGTCGTGATCCTGAGAGCGTCGAACACATGATTCGCGCCGGCGTCTGCTCGGTGTTTGTGAAAATTCTGAAAGAAGGTCCGATGAAAGTGCAAGCAGTTGTCGCCTGGGCTGTTTCCGAGCTTGTGGCACATTACCCTAAATGCCAAGATCTCTTCGCGCAGCATAATATCGTTCGGTTGCTGGTTGGGCATCTCGCATTTGAAACAGTTGAGGAACATAGTAAGTATGCTATTACTAGCAACAAACCTATCTCGATTCATGCTGTTGTTTTAGCTAGTAATAACACAAATGGTGCCAACAATTCAAATGAGGTTCATTACAATCATACTAAGACAACAAATGATGATGAAGATAAGAGTCGTGTTCCTCATCCTTCTGGTTCTAACAAGCAACAGCCATTAAAAATGCACAATGTAGTTGCTAGCATCATGGCCATGAAAGATGGGCTCAAACCTAGCAATGAGTCGATGCCAAATTCAAATAGGATAAGCGAAAATGTTGTGATCAAGAAGCAAATCGTTCATCATAGTTCAAGTCTTCCACTATCTGTCAATAGTTACAAAGGGAGGGAGCTAGAGGACCCTGCAACAAAAACTTATTTGAAATCTATGGCTGCAAGAGCTCTTTGGCATCTTGCTAAAGAGAATTCCACTATTTGTAGAAGCATTACGGAAACACGTGCTTTACTTTGCTTTTCTGTTCTCTTAGAGAAAGGTGCAGAAGAAGTTAGATACAATTCAGCTATGGCACTCATGGAAATCACTGGCGTAGCAGAGCAAGATTCTGACTTGAGAAGAGCGGCTTTTAAGCCGAATTTACCCACTTGTAAAGCTGTTATTGAACAATTATTACAAGTTATTGAAAAAGTAGACTCGAGACTCTATTTTCCATGTGTTAGAGCCATTGGAAACTTGGCTAGAACTTTTCGTGCCATAGAGTCTCAAATGACACAACAATTGGTTCAGTCGCTGGTTCAGCTTCTTGAATATCAACCAACCAAGATTTCTGTAGAAGCTGCCAACGCATTGATCAAGTTTGCCTGCTCCGATAACTACCTTCACGTTGATCACGCAAAGGCAATCGTCAGTGCTGGAGGTGCGAAACACTTGGTTCAATTGGTGTATTTTGGGGATCAAATTCTTCAAACCCCTGCACTGGTGCTTTTATGCTACATTGCTCTTCATTTGCCTGATAGTGAGGATCTTGCGCAGGCTGAAGTGCTTACTGTTCTTGAATGGGCATCCAAAAAGTCTCAATTCAATCAAGATAAAAATGTGGGGAAACTTTTACTGGAATCCAGAGGTAGGTTGGGGCTCTATCAATCAAGAGGATCAAGGGGTTTTCACTAGTAATCATATGCTAAAGTTTCTTTCTTTTTCGGTTTTAGGTTACTTGCCAACATATGTGCTTGTTCTCATGTGAGGCATATACACTATTATTTATTGTCTCACGTATTTGTTATGAAAGTTACAAATATTGATCTGAAAACATGGAACAAGATCCTCAAGAGACAAGTCGCTAAAGGGAACACTCATGGAGCTTTTCATTCATACATACTGCTGCAAAAGACCTTCACTCCTGATAACTTCACATATCCAGTATTTCTCAAATCAGTTTCTGATCTTTCGTATCGTCGAATTGGGTTAGCCCTTCATTCCCAGATTGCAAAAATGCCTTTTGACAATCATATGTTGGTCCAAACTTCTCTTCTTAACATGTATTCTTCTATTAAAAGAATTGATTAAGCTCGTAAGGTTTTTGATAGTATGCAAGTAAAGGATATGGTTGCTTGGAACTCAATGTTGGATGCTTATGTTTCATCTGGGAATATAGATGTTGCAATTCAACTTTTCTATCCATGCCTAAGAGGAATCTTTTTTCATTCAATGTGATCTTATCCGGGTATGCAAACATGGGTGATTTGGATTCGGCAAGTGTTGTATTTGATGAATTGCCTCAAAGAAATATTATACCTTGGAACACTATGATTCTGGCATGTGGGAACTATGGGGACATGCAAGAAGCACGTAAGGTGTTTGATGAAATGTCTGAACGAGTTGTTATTTCGTGGAACACATTGCTTGGAGCGTATTTGTACAATGGGTTCCTTGACCAAGTTATCCTGCTTTTTGAAAAGATGAAATTAGAGAAATCTGTACCCCTGCTTGTAGTGGATTAGGGTTACTAGAAAAAGGCTGTGAAATTCACATCTACGCCCTAGATTTAGGGCTCACCTCGAGTACACATGTAATCACTTACTAATACACATGTATGTCAAATGTGGATGCATTGAGAGCTTTTTGAATGTATTTTACAAGTCTGAAGTACGAGATATATGTTGTTGGAATGCTTTGTTATCCGGGTGTGCAACTTCATGACTATGGTGTTGCTGCCCTCAAAGTGTTTGATGAAATGCTACTTAGAACAAAACCTGATGATATAACCTTCAAAGCTTTGCTTAGTGCATGCAGCCATTCAGGGCTGATACAAGAGGGTCAAACTCTTTTTGATTCTATGGAGACTCGCTATGGCGTGGCTTGTAGAATGGAGCATTACGGGTGCTTAATTTGTTGATCTTCTTGGTAGAGCATGGTTCCTTGAAAGAGCATATACAGTCATTAACACGATGCCATTCAGGCCAGGCAGGTCAGTTTTGGGTGCATTGCTTGGTGCTTGTGTGAATCATAGGGATCTCGAGGTTGGGAAGAAGGTAGTAAAGATACTCTTATCTAATGAAGGTGACAACAGTCTAAATGATGGAGATGACATGATGGTGTCTAATCTATATGCTTCATGTGACCATTGGGATGAAGCCGATAGATGGAGAACGATGATGAAAGATTCCAGGATTGTCAAGACTGCAGGGTTGAGCTCAATCAAGGTTGGTAATAGAGTACACAAATTTTTGGGTAGTAATGTCCATTGAGCACTGGTTGTGTTGTTCTTTACCATACTTGTGCATTTTAAGTTTATGTAACTTATATAGAATATCTTTGAAATATAAGGGGAACCCAAAAATGGTGTGTCCATTAGGGACTTGAGAAAGCTAGCTTCCATTGATAAAATAGTTCCATGGTGCCTCTACCAACATTTTCTTCACATTCTTCAAGTAAAAGTTGCAATTAGAACTAGAAGCAGGTATTAATAATTTAGTTGCAACAAAGTGGTTAAAGTTGTGCTAATATTTTTCATCTTCTTCCCCTCTAATTTTGGCCGATTTTGAAAGTCTAGTGTACGAATTTGACTTACGAGAGAAGAAATTGAAGCTCAAAACCAACAAAGAGACGTTCATCTGGTTAAAGAGTTCAAGTATCTTGATCGGGTTACAAATGGTGCATGACGAACAAATAATGTACGGTTAGTCTCTTTTAGTAAAGTGGATGTTCATTCTTTTTTTCGAAAAACATGGTTCAGATTTGATAATTAAAAAATTAAAATTTTATTGATGTTAGAAGAAAGGCTTGGTTGTTAATAATTTGTTAAAATCAATTCGCTTATTTAACCATGTGTTAAAAGGAGCAGACTAGCTAGAAAGAAAGTTAGGAAACACCATTTGATGATTAATAAGTTGTAATAACCACGTATTGACGAATACAAAAAATTAGTTAATTTAATTGATAAAAGTTTAATTAATATAAATTTGGATTTATATTTTATTGTTATTACTAAATATTATATAATTCTAATAAAAAATATAAAATAATAAATGTATTAAATAACAAATGATCTTTATATAATTTGAATTTTGAAATAGTGCATTTTTATGTCTGTTTTTTAAAATAACTTTACATCTTTTATTAATATATTTTATTATTAATAGTTTTATATTATAATTTTACATCTTAAGATGATTTTGAAGTAAATATTTCATTCAAAGATACAACTTTTATATTATTTTTTATTCTGAAAGACATAAAATAAAATATATAATATATAAAATAACGATGTTTCAATGATGCATACACCTTTGTTTCATAGATGTTCTCACTCCCTTTCTCCCATTTTTGCTCTCTATCTTCACTATTTAATTTTTATTTAAGATACAAATACTTATAGTAATAGCTTGACTAATTATCTCGACTAATTTAAGACATCTGTTGCTTCAATAAATTATTAAACAACACAACAACAATTTTGATTAAATTACTTACACAAATAAAATTTTAAGACTAGATTATCTTTTTCTCTAATTATTTAATAATAATAGTTTTTATTTTATTATTTTTCAAAAACTATTTTAATAAATAATAAAAGGGTTGTTTGGAAAAATGTAAATAAAGAAAACAGAAAAAGAAGAAAGAACATGATATGTTGACTAACACCGCATTCTACACATACCTAACTATTGTCATCGCCGCTGCATTGATGGGTACACTACTAGTTTAGAATAAACAACGTACGTAAATAGTATTATTTCTTAATAATAATTAGTTTTAAAATCTTAATTATGAGATTTTAAACCCCGGGCACTAAATTTGTAATATAAAATTGTTTGAAGGAGAAATACTGAAAAAAAATTAGGGTTAAAGCTATGTAATGATATAAAGGTGTCATAATGTTTCAATATGGCACTTAAAGTGTTTTTTTACATATATGACCATTTAACTTGTCAAAAACGTGTTAATATACCTTTTTTAACCCGCAACTGGCTTATTCGGTAAATTCATGAATTTTAAACTCATTTCAAGTGTTGGAGCATGTTAGGAATCTTGTCCTAATGTTCCAATATGGTACTTAAAGTTTTTTTTGTACACATCTGAACATTTTCCAAAACTTCCTCCATTTTTTACTTTAATAACTTCATCTTGGCCTTGTATATGACAAGTTCAGCCCTTGTCATCCAAAAGTTGTTTGTAGTCTGTGTAATCTTAGTTATAATTCTCATTGACTAATTAGGGCATGATATAAATCTTCGACCAGGGTTGTTTCTTGTCCATGATGTTTGACATTTTAGTGGTTTCTCATAATAGCATTCGCTTGGAAGTTTTGAATTTGGGTTGGAGTTATAGGACGGCATGAAGACATTCCCGCCACCTTCAAAAACTCCAAATGAACAATTCCCCTAATTTTTTATGCATCATTGATAAAAAAAAATGGTAGGAAGCGCATTAAATTAGGGTTTTTACCTATTTACCAGGTAACATTTGATGTAAGGGTATATTAACACATTTTTAACAATTTAAATGGTCATATATGTAAAAGAAATACTTTAAGTACTATATTAGAATATTAGGACAATTTTCATGTCATTACACAATTTTAACCAAAAAATTATAAAGACAAAAATCTTATTTTAAAAACACTCCCATATTTATTTTAGATATAAAAATATAATAAGTTTTAATAATATAAAAATCCTAAAAACCAATTAATACAACTTGTAATTTACTCGACTCTCATTTTGATTATACCTATTTTATCTAAAAAATAAAATAAAAGTCAAAATTAAAACATCAAATAGGACCGTCGCATGAATGAAAGGACTTATGACAACAACTGTGTATCAAGTGTCAATTAAGTATCTTATTGGTAATAGATGCATTAAAAGGCGACGAACATAATTGTAAGCTCTTGTCCTATAATATATAATAACGGCATAGACTTACAAGTATAATTAGAGTATATGTTTCAACTCATTTACAAAAAGTACCGTAATAAATAAATAAAAGATGTAAATTTACAAATAGAAAATAATCAAAATGTCGCATGAACTTTAACTCTCTTAAGAGAAATGATCTGTACATAACAAAAAATGTATGTTTTGACCATAATACTTTTGAATATGTGATTAAGAAAAATAGTTAGTGAGTTAGTTAGTAGGGATAAAAAAGTCATGATTATTGTGTGTGACAAAAAAAAATATTGTGTATAAATCATCTCCCTTATGCTAAGGGTGCTATTATTTACACTCCCTATCTCTCATATACCTGACATACCATATTAATTACTTATAGTGAAAAGTTCATTTGAGAACCGTTTTTATTGCGAAAACCAATCTTAACCGTCCAATTTCCCCTCATTCAATTGGATTGCCCACCATGAATTTTTTATATGCTGCCACACTCAATTCCCCCACGCGCTTCATTCATGAATTCCATTATCCAAAATAAACATATATATATATATATATATATATAAGGTCATTTGAGAATCGTTTTTATAGCAAAAACAGCGAGAACTAATCTTAGCCGTCCAATTTCCCCTTCTTCAATTGGATTGCCCACCCATGAACTTCTTACATGCACATTGCCACATTCAATCCTCCCACGCTCTTCATCCATGAATTCCATTATCCAAAATAAATGACTAAGATTGGTTCCCGCGGTTCTCGTAATAAAAACAGTTCTCAAATAAACCTTCACTTGTGTGTGTGTGTGTGTGTGTGTGTATATATATATATATATATATATATATATAGGGTAGAGTTCTTGTAAGAAGTATTTAAATGTAAGATGGGTGAGAGGTAATCAAAACCTTTGGATTCACTGAAAAGTCAACTAGATGAGGCCAAACTTTGATGCGTTTCATAGTCAAAATTGATTAGGCTGCAGGGTAAAATGGGAATTGTATAAATCAATCCACTAGCAGTTACCTAAAATTAGCATTAAATCAGGAGAAATATACAGATGATGAAAAGTACAGGAATTTGCCCATGATCTTTTTAACCATATACAGTTCAAGAAAATTGATGAAAGTTTAGGATTCTATCAAAAAAGTTGATGAAAAGTACGTATTGATGAACAAACCCTTTCTCGATTTACATTAAATAAAAGCGATACACATAACCCATTTGCCCATGATCCTTTAATCAGAAATCTTGATGAAAGTTCCGTTTAGATACAAATTGGTTCATATAACCCAAATTTTATTACAAATGTTATACAGAATTATATAAACAATTAAATATAAATTTATTGGTGCTCAAGTTCCAAGTCCAGCCATTGAAAACCCAGAAATTCTTTAATAACTAACACACGAACATCACAACATACAGTTTCCTTCAATCAAAACCATTTATATATTTATGTATGATGAACGTGGCCAACTAATACTAGAACAACTGATACAAGAAATTTGATGAAACAACCAAAACAAGAAATTGATAAATGAACGGAATTGATGAAAGAACGAATCTGTGAGACATGAACTTTTATCTTCATCTTCACCCTCTGAAAACAATGAGGCATCAAAAATCATCAATAGCGATGGAGATTTATAATTCTTCACTAACAAATCATTGAAAATAGCAATGGAATGTTCATGGAAAGAAGAATATCAAAAATCATAGACCACGGTGGAGGGAGGCTGTGTTGGAAGCGTACGGTGACAATGATATAGGTTCATCAGCGCTTCATCGTCGGCATCGCTTCATCGATGGGCAAGGGTTGTGTGAGATCTGAAGTTACGTCGTGGGGTGCCATTCGTTTGCAGCGTCGGTGGCAATCGACGGTGATTCTGGGATGAGTTTCTTGGATTCGGCTGTAATTATAGTCGAGGGTCGGAAATGGCATCGCTTCATTGAAGGCCCTCAGCATCATAACTAGTTCTTCATCATCCACATCGCTTCATCAGTTACCACTATTGTGTGCGATCTATGTTTTAGGAAGGAGAACAGTGACTCCGTTTTAGGGTTTAATTAGGGAAGATGAAACATAATAAAGTGGCCAAGTGGGAGACGGTAATTAAGGCGGGGAGAGAGAAATATTATAAAATGTCTATAATACCCCTTAATTGATTAAGCCACATGTCAACCTCATATTTCCTCTTACACATCTTACACTAATTCCCCTTTTATTTGAACATAATCCTATATATATATATATATATATATATAACGTCAATTTATATATTTTTTTAAAGAAAATAACACGTAAGAATACAATTGAAGACCAATGACACGTAAAAGGCACGTAAGACGCCAAAAACAAAGAAAATAACACGTATGTATACAATTGAAGAGTGACGACCAATAAAATGAGCGTTGACTTGTGACTTTGTAAAACCCGTCGACTCAAAGACCAATTCATCATCCACGTCCTCCCTCCCTCAATTCCCCCAAAACTAAACCTCCTCCCCATCTCAATTCACTCCATTCACACAAACCCAATTCCATAATCTCACCGAATCTTTCAACTCCGATTCCCCTTCCTCCGGCCACCGTATATGGCGGACTTAGTTAACCAGATCCCCGTAAAACCTATCCAGTTAGCACATATCCCCGTCAAACCTATCCAGTTCGCCGAAGAAGCCTGTAACAACAAGCAAGAATGCGCTGAACTCAAATCCAAGACCGAAAAGCTCGCCGGACTCCTCCGACAAGCTGCTCGTGCCAGCAACGATCTCTATGAACGCCCTACAAGGCGTATCATCGACGACACCGAGCAGGTTTTAGATAAAGCTCTTTCTCTAGCTCTAAAATGCCGGAACAATGGCTTTGTTAAGCGAGTATTCACTCTCATCCCTGCTGCTGCCTTCCGTAAGATGTCATCACAGCTTGAGAACTCCATCGGCGATGTTTCCTGGCTGCTACGTGTCTCCGCTCCCAACAATTCCGCCGATGAGTACCTAGGTCTTCCTCCAATTGCAGCTAATGAACCGATTTTGGGTTTAATTTGGGAACAAGTTGCTATTTTATACAACGGAACCCTAGATGACTAGTCCGACGCTGCGGCTTCGCTCGTATCACTTGCGCGTGACAGCGATCGGTATGGAAAGCTTATAATCGAAGAAGGTGGAGTCAATCCGTTGCTGAAATTGGTGAAAGAGGGGAAACCAGAAGGTCAGGAGAATGTTGCGACGGCAATCGGATTACTCGGTCGTGATCCTGAGAGCGTCGAACACATGATTCGCGCCGGCGTCTGCACGGTGTTTGTGAAAATTCTGAAAGAAGGTCCGATGAAAGTGCAAGGAGTTGTCGCCTGGGCTGTTTCCGAGCTTGTGGCACATTACTCTAAATGCCAAGATCTCTTCGCGCAGCATAATATCGTTCGGTTGCTGGTTGGGCATCTTGCATTTGAAACGGTTGAGGAACATAGTAAGTATGCTATTACTAGCAACAAACCTATCTTGATTCATGATGTTGTTTTAGCTAGTAATAACACTAATGGTGCCAACAATTCAAATGAGGTTCATTACAATCATACTAAGACAATAAATGATGATGAAGATAAGAGTCGTGTTCCTCATCCTTCTGGTTCTAACAAGCAACAGCCATTAAAAATGCACAATGTAGTTGCTAGCACCATGGCCATGAAAGATGGGCTTAAACCTAGCAATGGGTCGATGCCAAATTCAAATAAGAAAAGTGAAAATGTTGTGATCAAGAAGCAAAATGTTCATCATAGTTCAAATGTTTCACTATCTTCCAATAGTTTACACAAAGGGAGGGAGCTAGAGGACCCTGTAACAAAAACTTATTTGAAATCAATGGCTGCAAGAGCTCTTTGGCATCTTGCTAAAGAGAATTCCACTATTTGTAGAAGCATTACGGAATCACGTGCTTTACTTTGCTTTTCTGTTCTCTTAGAGAAAGGTGCAGAAGAAGTTAGATACAATTCAGCTATGGCACTCATGGAAATCACTGGTGTAGCAGAGCAAGATTCTGACTTGAGAAGAGCAGCTTTTAAGCCGAATTCACCAGCTTGTAAAGCTGTTATTGAGCAATTACTACAAGTTATCGAAAAAGCAGACTCAAGACTCTTATTTCCATGTGTTAGAGCCATTGGAAACTTGGCTAGAACTTCTCGTGCCACAGAGTCTCGAATGATACAACCGTTGGTTCAGCTTCTTGAAGAAAGAGAAGCTGAGATTTCTAAAGAAGCTGCCAACGCATTGACCAAGTTTGCCTGCTCCGATAACTACCTTCACGCTGATCACTCGAAGGCGATCATCAGTGCTGGAGGTGCAAAACACTTGGTTCAATTGGTGTATTTTGGGGAGCATATTGTTCAAACCCCGGCACTGGTGCTTTTATGCTACATTGCTCTTCATTTGCCCGACATTCATGGTGAACATGATATATATATATATATATATATATATATATATATATATATATAATAATCAAAATGATGATGCAATCATGCAAATAGGAAATGAAGTGTTAATTAAATTCTAATGTTCTTCCTCTTTTCATATCCTTACAATATATTATTATAAAGAAACTTCAAACAAAATGAATGGAAGCTGCCATTTTTAATTGTGATGGAGGCAACTAAGGTGCACAAATGAACACCAGCTGGTGACAGGTGTTTGTGTGTTGCATTAAAAAAATAAAGTAGAATCAGGGAATGGTGAAGCAATTTCTATAATTAATTAATTCTATTTCAACCCAGCAAAGTTTGTTTAAAAACTAATATATACTAATTAAACTACTTGAATTACAAAGGAAAAGGAAATTAGCATGAAAATGTTTGAAAAATTCTGGTATCTATCTATCTATTGCAAGGTTATTAGTCTGTCTTATTGAAGTAGCTTCTATGAACTTAATTTGACTCCTGAACCCATCCTTCCTAGCCACAATCTCGCTAATAGTGACCATAAATTAAGGTTAAAAGTTCGTCAGTCCTTATGATATCTTAATTAAGTTCGTCACTAATGTTTGAGTTTACCTAGCTATCATAATGATGCATTTTGTACGCAGCTTTAATTTCCGACGACTCAACTTCTGCGGTTGTTTTCTCTAACAAAATTTCCGGCGTACATAACCTGTGGCTTTTTTTTTTGACGAATTTGACTTTAACGTTTTTTTACTAAAATGTTCCAAAAAAAAATCGATAACTATGCTAAGTTTCCGACGACTTTAAAGTGAAAAAATATGGGGTTTATTTCGTCAAAATGTACTGAAATTCCTTCGTATTAGTGATGGTTCTCTCGGCCATCATTGCGGCTAGGTTGCGTTATTATTTTTTTCTTTCAATTTGGCAATGATGTTGACATGAGGCCGACCTGATCCATAGTTATCACTAGGAAAGAATTCTGATTAGGTCACCAAGTTTTAGTGGTAATCCAATGGTAGAAATTCTAGCTAGAGCTAAAATCATAATCGAAAAGTTTAAGTTTTTACTTACTTTAACATATCATCACAAAATATGTTACCTATTTGGATAATAAAATAAGTATACTGTTAAATGTGACTGGAAGCATTTATTGCATAGAATCCAAAATAAATGTTGCATGGCGTGAAGTATGAGTTCTCGACGTGGGATTTCGGGTTGAGCTCGGCGTGCAGCAAAGCCCCACGGCGTGGGGTCTTCGGGACTTCTCGGCGTGAGAAACAGGCCCACGACTTGGGGTATGGTGGTCAGCCCAAGGTCTATTTTGATGCGGCGCCATATCATTTAATTAAGGAATTTAATTATTTCTTTGTTTAAAGATTAGGGAAACATTTGGTGGATTGATTGTAATTATAAATAGATGCATTAGGCTCAGTCATATGTACTCATCGAAACATTAGGTCGTGACCCCAACGACCGAACCACATTATATCTTTGTGTCGTGTTTTCTTGTCTTTATTGTTATCCGCATATTCTAATGCTTGTTTGGGGTATCCCGAATCCTATCAAGTGGTATCAGAGCCAGGTTCTGTACACCGGGCTCGCGTATTTGTTGATTGTGAAGATGTCGTCTTTCAAATTCGACTTGGAGAAATTTTCTGGTTCGAATGATTTCATGTTGTGGAAGTTGAAGATGAGGGCTCTTCTGGTTCAGCAGGGTTGTGCGGTGTCGTTAGAAGGTGAAGACATGTTACCGAGAGATATGAGGGAGGACGTGAAGAGAGATGTTCTAGCAAAGGCCTATTCGGCGATTTTGTTGTGCTTAACTGATAAAGTGTTAAGGGAGGTGGTGGATGAAACAACGGCTGCAGGTCTGTGGAAGAAGTTGTGTGAAAAGTATCAGAAGAGTACCCTCACAAATAGGCTTTATCAGAAGCAGAGGTTGTATATACCCTCCGGATGTCTGAAGGCGCCCAGGTACAAGATCACCTTGATAACTTCAATCGTATCATCCTTGATTTGAAGGCTGTAGATGTGAAGATAGAAGATGAAGATCTTGCCCTGATCTTGGTGTGTTCACTACCACACTCGTATGAGAACTTTGTTGATACCATGCTGTATGGTAGGTCAACAATTTCTGTTGCTGAAGTAAAGGATGCCTTGTTGTCGAAGGAACTCAATCGTAGGGTTTCTGGTAATGAGGGGGAGTCCGGTTCAGGTTTACACGTGGGTAGAGGAAGGACACATAGCGGGATGGGAGGACTGGGGGAGTCGTCTTCGAGATCAAAATCCATGAAAAAGGTTATGTGTTATCACTGCAAGGAGATCGGTCACATCAGAAGAGATTATCCTAGTAGGAAGGGAAATGGTAATGTGGTTCAAGAAGTTGAAGACATGGGCGATGTTCTGACTGTATGCACGGATAATCCTGCAGATACCTGGATCTTGGATACGGGTGCATCTCATCACATGGCGTTCTCACGTGATCTGTTTACTTCCTTCAAGAAGTGAAATGGAAAGGTGAAGCTGGGTGACGGTGGTACACGGAGTATCAGAGGTAGTGATATGGTGCAGATTAAAATGCATGATGGAGAGATCAAACGGATGCATTGCTGGTACGTCCCGGATCTTCGGAAGAACTTGATCTCTCTTGGGACTTTGGCCAGGAATGAGTATGAGTATTCTGGTAGAGGGGATGGACTGAAAGTTTCTCGGGATGCTCGAGTGATAATGCGGGGCAGGCTGCTACGTGGTATATACGCTCTGGAAGGCAGTTCTGTGGTACTGTCCTTGGAGTGGAAAATTGACCCCCCGACGAAGTCGAGACGGCACTAGAGGCCGAAAAAATCATATGAAGGGGTGGCGGACTTTGTGGCTCAAGAAAGGAGGTAGTCCCTTCGGGGAGGTTGGCAAGAATGGAGACGGTTCTTCGGCAATCTCCATTGACCGGTCGAAGAGAGTTCAAGTCAAGGGGAAGATTGTTAAATGTGACTTGAAGCATTTATTGCATAGAATCCAAAATAAATGTTGCATGGCGTGAAGTATGAGTTCTCGACGTGGGATTTCGGGACTTCTCGGCGTGAGAAACAGGCCCACGACGTGGGGTATGGTGGTCAGCCCAAGGTCTATTTTGATGCGGCGCCATATCATTTAATTAAGGAATTTAATTATTTTTTTGTTTAAAGATTAGGGCAACATTTGGTGGATTGATTGTAATTATAAATAGTTGTATTAGGCTCAGTCATATGTACACATCGAAACACTCTCAGTTAATAAGAAAGAAGTCTCCGTTCCTGCCCGTGGACATAGGTCGTGACCCCGACGACCGAACCATGTTATATCTTTGTGTCGTGTTTTCTTGTCTTTATTGTTATCCGCATATTTTAATGCTTGTTTGGCATATCCCGAATCCTAACATATACATTAACTTTTTCTTTTGAAAAAGTAGGTTGCTATTAGGTGAGCTTAAATCTTTAATGTATTCAATTCTCGAAACTTACCTTTTAATATATTGAACCCCCACAGTATTCAACCTTATCTATCTACTATTGTATGTATCCAATTAATTTAAAAGTGAATACAATAAATAGTAAGCTTTGAGAGTTTAATACTAGTAAGTTTTGAGAGTTCAATTCTAAGGTCGACAATTTTGGTTTGTTACGAAACCCGACCCGAAAAAGTGATATGAATTCAAAATGGGTCAAAAACGGGTGAACCCAAGAAAGTGACTCGTTTAAGGTTAAAGCCGTAAAATTATCAAACTTCCTATGAATATTAAAATTTAAATTTCAAAAAGGGAATTATGAATTCAAATATCCGGGTGTACAAAGTTTTGATATTTGATTTTTTGACTATATATTTTTTATACTTTGATATTAAACTACTATTTTGAATTGTCTTTATAATTGTATTTGATGATCCATTATTTTGTTTTTTTCAGTTATATAATGATATTATTTATTGATACCTGGTAGAATTGTAATACATCAAATTGTTTATAAAATTTAATTATATAAGTTGAATAAAAATATCAAAATTCGAATCAAATTGGAATAAAACGGAATTCAAGGTTCGAGTCAAATTGAAATGAACATTAAATTTTGAAATTAAAATTGTAACGGATATCATAGTTGAAATTCATATTGAAATAGACTAGGAATTGAATTCAAACGAAAACCGTATTAGAAAACCAAAAAATAAACATCGAATACATTTGGCCAAAGTGGTTCGACATAAACACGAGTAGAACCCGACAAGAAAGTAAACGAGCCGATACTAAATTGATACGAACACGAACGACCCGATCCGAATTACTAACAATTAATACTTTAAAAGGTAAGTTTGAAAGTTAAAATACATAAAATAACACAAATGTAAAATTTAATACATTTTTATAAACTAAACTAATAAATAAAAACTATTCTAACTTGTAACTATAACCTCAACCACAAAATGTAAAATTCTAGACAATTGTCCACCACACTTTTTAAACATCTTATAAGCCGGAAAACAACAAACATATATTCTTTTCCAAGAATTTTGTTAAAAAAGCAACAATAAATACCTTTTTAATTTTTCTTAAAAAATGTCATAATAAAGTAGAGGCCGGTGTTTAATTTCCACAAGTAAACACTCCTTAAATTTCACATAAAAGGAAAATTTTAGGAAAACTGTTGAAAGTTATGCTTAGTTTCTTTTCTTAGTAATTAGTTCAAAAGTAGCTAGAGCATGTATATAAATCTCATATCTTTGCTTGCAAAAAATAGGCAATAAAACAACTATATATACAATTGAGAAAAAAATGACAGAAGCTAAAAGAAGCATTCCTCGTCGTGGTAACGTCGTGTCAAGGGCCGTGAAGGCTGTGGTTAGATTCTTGACATGTTCTTCGGGCTCGAGTAAAAGTGGCTAGCTAGCTTTGCGTAATTTGAGGGTGTTGGGTTAGTTTATCTTTTTGGTTCATTTTTTATTCGAATTTTAAGAAGTAAATAAGTGAGGGTTTTTTATATTTATAAGTTCACCAATTTAAGCTTATGACTTATTTAAGTTCAGAGGTTCAAATTGATAAACTTAAAAGTCGAAAAAAGCTAGCTTATTAGTTTCTTTAAAATTCTAATAATTCATAAGCTAAAAAATAAGTTAATCCAAACCATTCTATAAAAATCATGTTTTCGTGTAATTATGTGTATGCTAATTTCAGTATATATATGTGTAACATAACTACTATGAAAATGATGTTTGTGTGTAATTATGTGTATGCAAATTTCAGTATATGTGTGTAACATAACTTCTGATTGTATTTTGTAATTAAAAATTCATGCTTTCTATGTATGCACCTTTGTATGTATGTAACATAATTCTTATTTGTTTGTAACATAACTTCTTATAATAGAAAAGTGAAAAGTTTCTTATCTTAATTTTTATTTATTTTAGAGTTTATTATTTTAACAAAAATAAATTCAACAAAGTTGTTAATCGTTTTACATTCTTCTTTCTAATTATTAATAGTAATATTTGCTTTAAAATAAATATCATAATAAGTATCAAACTTTGTATATTAAAACAATTTAACCTATAAAAAATATAATAAATATTTTAATCCTAAATTGTATTAAATAAATATTATTCTAACTAGGGGTGAGCATGGATCGGTTTTGATATAAAACCGAAACCAAACCGAAAATTTTGGTTTATGGAAAACCAAAACCGTTCGGTTTTCAGTTTTGAAGTCAGTTTTTTGTTCGGTTTTACAGCTTTTCCATTTTAACCAGCAAGATTTGAAGCCATACAACCATTATTGTAAAGCTATGAAATTAAACGGATTGAAGTTATATTAAAAACATCAAGATGTGTGTCACCTAATTTATGTTATATATATAGACAAAAGTTCAAACGAGAACTGTTTTTCGTACGAGAGCCGCGAGAACCAATCTTAGCCGTCCAATTCCCCCTTCTTCATTGGATTGTCCACCCATGAATTCCTTACATGCACCCTGCCACACTCAATCCCCCCACACTCTTCATCCATGAATTCCATTATCCAAAATGAACGGTCAAGATTGATTCTCGCAGTTCTCGTACGAAAAACAGTTCTCGTTTGAACCCTCCCCTATATATATATATATTGCAATTGATACAAGCAAAATGACTATCATATGTTTAAATTTTAAAGCTAAAGTTGAAACAAATCAAAACTCAAAACAAACCGATAAATAACATATTAGCAAAATTGAAAATTGAGATGAACAACCAACTGCAGATAAACTGCACACAACTCAGAAAACTAGAATATGAAAATCGAGATAAGCAACTAGAAATGGATTTCTATATTAAGTGAAAATGGAAAAAATCAAGTAGAAGTGAACTCGTCGACTCGAAATGAAGTGATGTAAGTGAACTCAATCGAGTAGTCCAATGACCAAACAAAGCTGCAACCGCGAAGGAGATCTGAATTATCGTGAGACCTCTTTGGTGAAACCCTAATGTAAATGGGGGCGGCTGTAAATGGGAAAGTCATAGGGTATTTGATTGTTTGGACATGTATACTTACAATGTTGCCCCTTGGAATGGTTCAGTTCGGTTTTTTCGATTTTTGAAATTATAAAAACCAAATCCAAACTGAAAAAGCCGGTTTTTGAGATTTTGAAAACCAAAACCGTCGGTTTCTATATTGGTTCGGTTTTTTAGGTTTGGTTTTTTCAGTTTTTGGTTCGATTTTATTTTCTCTGCTCACCCCTAATTCTAACCCTCAAGTTTTGATCTAATCATCCTTTGTGAAATATGTTTTAATATATCTCCCATAATTACTTTATATGTTAAAACAGTTTAATCTCTAAAGTATTTTAATAAACAATTTTTAAATAAATAAAATCTAGCAAGATGTTAAAAAGTACAAAGAAGACTTAATTATGTACCTAGACACATCCTCAAATGGATTACCTAGACACCTCCTCAAATCACGTAGAAAATACTTATTAGTTCAAAACCATTCTCGTTATACTTCAAAATTATTTTTTTACATCATTCATGACTATCTACAATACTTCAAGATAAATTTACAAGTGCCCATGATAAGGTTCTTCGATGAGAATTCTTAGCATTTGGCATGCAATTGGGTCTCTTCATGACATTTATTAAGATCAAAGTATAACTACAAAGTTATAACTCCATCATGAAAACCATTAGTAAACCTATATAGTAGACTCAGAAGAATCAAACGTACTGAATAATTAAATGCACCATATAGGAATGGAAGAACTTCGGGACTAAGATAAACACTAAGAGGGTATGTAGAAATTGCGTCTTCCCCTAAAGTTGATCCCCTATCCTTTTTATTGAGTTATGTTAGTAAAACCGTTTCAACAAATTGTTCCTGAAAACAAGCCCTAAAAAAAACGTTTCTGAAAATAGTTTAGGAAACGGATTCCTAAAACTTGAGTTCTGAAAAATTTCAGGAAATGGATTCTTGAAAGTCGGGTTCTAAAATAGGTTCATAAAATGATTCTGAAAACTAGTTCAAGAAACAGACTCCTAAAGAGGTTTAAGTTCAGTAACAGTGGTTCGGTAGAAGTCAGAACACACTCTTGAAAAATGGCCGAGGCTTGTGTCAGAAAGAACGAGTGAGTATTTTGTGTTATGTGTTTGGAATGAGACACTAGACTCTTTTTATAGAGAAAATTGAAACCGAAATAATTAATTCATAATTAACAGATAACTAACATACTATCATTTATCTACCATTGGCACACCCCTTGCGTGGGTGTAAGACTTAGTGTAAAACCACATAAAGAAGTTTATAAGCCCTTACACTTTCATCGTTATAAACCCACAAAGCCTCCCTCTTTTGCGGGATACATTTTCACACTCACTTGGTTTTGTGAAAATCTATTCTATGTACTCAACTTTAAGTATTGATATCTCATTCACACATACTTCGTTTTGGACATATTACATATTGTTTCGAAGCCCTCACAATGGAGAACACAATCCCACTAAGGATTTAACATATATAACACTTTTATATATATATATATATATATATATATTCAAATGTGTCCAAAGTTGATAAAAAACACATTATTTTACTAAACTTTCCAACAAGTTATTGAAATAATCGAAAGAGTTGGAAGACTTTAACATCAACTATAGAAATGTTGGAAGAATTATGAGAATAAGATGATACACATGAGTATTTCCTTAACATGTACTCCAAGCCTTTGTGCCAAATAAAGTTGTTTTCATGTAAGGCCGGCCATGCGTAGCCAATGTTTTAAAAACCGGTTTTTTAACTGACTCGGTCTTCTTATTGGGTCACGGTTCGACCGGCAGCTCAACCGCTTTCTAGTTTTATTTATTTATATATGTATATATGTGTGTATACATATATATATATATAAAGTGCAAAAATAAATAAAAAGTAACGCATCAAGCTCACAATCACTTAGTATATGAAATTCACTGTCATCCCCAACTTCATCATCATCATCATCAAGAAGAACATAACCACTTAAGTTTCCTAAGTTTATGTAAAAACAAAAAATATAACCTTATGTAAAAAAGACTAATAGTAAACTAAGATTATAATACCAAATTACTTTATGTAAAAACAAATTTTAGGATTAAAATAAAAAACATAATAAAATTAATTAATATAAAACCGGGTTTTGACTGGTTCAACCGGTTCAATCTCTAAACCGGCCGGGTCACTCCGGGCCACTAAATGCCAAAAAATCTGTATACGTTGACCTACTCTTGTGGCCGGGTCCTGGTTCGACCCTCCGGATCGACCCAGGTTTTAAAACATTGTGCGTAGCACCCTTCCCCAACCCAAATCAACCCAAATATCACATCACTCCCACATCAGCTTTTTTTACTTTTTCTTCCCAACCCAAAACCCAAGTAGCACTCTTTCCAATCAACACAAACATTTTCTCTCTCCTACTCTCTCTACAAAACCAAAAAAAAAGGAATCTTAGGTAAGCTCGGGTTTACTAAACCGAAATGGAAAAAAGAAATGGGAATCCGATGGGGTAGTATTGGTGTTCCCGAAGGAACCCAAACCACTACAAGAAAACACGGAGTTTCCGAGGACAAATTCTCTCGGAAATCCCTTGGAAACGGCTATTTTCCGAGAGATTTCCAAGAAAAATCTGCCCTAGTAAAAACCCTCCTCAGAAAACAGTTTCGAGGAATTTCCTAGGGAACTTTCCGAGGTTTTTCTGATGACATACATTTTCAAGAGAATTCCGTCGACATAAACTTTCCGAGGGATTACTGGGATAATGAGTTTCCAAGGGATTTTCAAGGACAAATTTCCAATGGATTTCCGAGGGATAATTTCCGATAGATTTCTAAGAACATTTTCCGATGGATTTTCGAGGACAATTTTCCGATAGATTTCCGAGTACATATTTCTGAGAGATTTGTGAGGATAAGTTTCCAAGGGATTTCCGAGAACAACGGGGATCGCAAAATCTATCGGAAAACCCTCGCTAAAAATAAATAGTTCATGCACAAATTAAACACCTTCACAATTAATTTCGTAAAGTTAGATAAACTACAATACCGAAGTTGATAAAATATCTAAAATACGATCCAAATTCGACAAAATGTTCAAACATTCAAGTTTTTGATTAAGAAGTAGGGAAGATATGAATCCTAGTTGGATGAAGGAGGATCTCGTGGTTGAAGTTGTTGAAACATCATCCGAGTCAAGACTTTCACTTCTTCTTGCAACTCTTTCGTTTGTTTTTCCATGGATAGTTTTTGTGCTTCAATTTCTTGTCTTAATGTTTGTTCACTCTCATGGAGTGTTGCTACCATCTCTTTCAATCTTTGCATCTACAATTTGTAAACAAATAAATATACACAAAAGTTACTATCTATATATAACCAAAAAACTAGGGGTGTCAAAAATGCTACAAGATGCATAATACAAAAAAGAAATTATTACAAATGAATTCCTCCCTTTGCACAAGCAACAAATGTGTTAGGATAATTATGTAGAAATTATTAATCAGCAGAAAGTTTAGGAATTTGAATCAGAAAATTAACTTCTTACCCTTGTGTATATATAGATGTATTCCTCCCTTTGGAAATATATGAATATCAATGCTAATTGTCATGCAAGAGCATCTATTATTAAGTAGACTCATTTAGAGATTAGTTTGTTGTTCACAATGATTAATCCAAATGAGTATTCACAAGGAATTAAAGAGCATTTCAATAGCCCTTGTGAGAGATGTTGTTCCCAATGACTAGTATTAATCAAACCCATCTTGAGAGGTTTACACAACCGATGGACAATACCATATTTTCTTGCATGCACGAATAAACTAGTACCAACCCAAACATGCAAGTCATGTGATTTTCAGTAAGGGTCTTTTGTTGCGTATTACTTTTAGCAAAAGTTGGAGACGAATATGCAACCAATCAAGTAATTTTAGACAATATGCACTAAACAAGAGTTGATAAAAGGCTGGTGTAGATAGATAAATGGCAGTAGCTAAGAAATGCAATAAATATTAGACTTGAGTTGAGTTCTCAATAAATAATTCTACATAGATCATAGCACTATTTACAACTTATTCTACGCAATGACTTGTTTAACCCATTTAGACCAATATGACTCATTATTATATTTATTGTAATTTATTTCATACATAACAAGACTCGTATTATCTATAAGTACTTATTAAAACTCATTTTTACCCAAATATGACCCATAATGGGTCAAATAATTATGAGTCAAACAACATACACCCTATAATACAAAATAACGTGTACTATTATTCATTTCATACCTGATTTGACCAAATAACACACCTAATGACCCATTCAAAGTAAAAGAGAACAAGCAAATCTCCTTAGCATCAAGTTTATTTTATCACATGACGATGCAAATAAAAGAAATGAGAGCAAGCAAAACTTCTCCGCATTTGCTGTTGAGTATGAACTATTGGTGCTACTTTGTGACATGGGTGTACCCGTAAGCAAAAAATATGGATCTTGCCGTTCCTCTTTTACTCGCTCCACATTGCTCCTAAAGCTCCATATCAATTATTTCATTGATATTGGCATACTCAACATACTTCGAATAGAAAGCACTAGAATACTATCATAAAATAGAAAGCAAAAAATATAGTAATAAGTAACACGATAACAATGTAACATTTTATATCTAAGTACTTAAATCTAAAAATAATAAGAAAAAAAATCAACCATAAAATCTTTGGCCCTGGGGTCGACAAACTCATGTATTGCACTTGCAGACGTCTCTCTTTCCTCAGACATTGACCTTTTTTTGGTATAATAGTGAGCTATAAGTTCACTACCTAAAATCTTGCACCCTCTTAATTTTTCCTACATACAGCAGGTAGGAGTTTATAACAAATGCAAATTCTGAATGAAAATAATTACAGATTATTCAAAGTTACAAAATTAATATATCTTACCAAATGCAACCTAGTATGTGTGAGGCTACGGGAGCCACCGGTGTGTTTTGCAACCTGTCCATCTACTTTGCTATTTCGATTTTTCTTGTTACCATTTGATACATGTTTCCACCGCTCGTTGTTCCATTTTTGATTGATTAGTGTGACCCAATACTCTTGCTTCATCCATGGTTTGTTATAGGGAATGAGGACAAATAAATCATTGTCATCAATAACTAATCCCGCAAACCTAGCCTCCTTCTGTGCATGACTTCGACATTCTAACATAATATCATACATCCTAGCTTGCAAATGATTCTCCCATGCTTCATAAATTATCTCATGGATCTCCGGATGCCATGTATACAAGTTCTACACATAAAATATAATAATTAAGTTAGCCATATCACTTTTAAATAACAATTGAATTAAGTTTTTAACAATATTAAAGCTCAACCGAGAAACGCTCAAACATTCTCTTGAAGGAATCATTGTCAACGTTTGCCCATGTTTCCCAAGGACCATGATACATACTCTTGAAAATTTTCACAATCTGTTTGCCAACCCCTGGTTTGTTAAACCTACATAATGAAAAAAGTACAAAAAAAGTTAGTATTGATATAAATACATAATCAACACAAAAAGGCAAAATAAATACGTACACTTTCCCCTCAAGCCAAATTTTTTCCTTATATGATGAAGTAGGAGGCATTTGCTCAGCAGCATTCGACCCTCCCAATTGTGGCTGGATACGTGATGACTCCCCCTCATGGTTCTCCCCACTATGGATGGTATCTAATCCAACAAAGGGGGATGCATGTGGGCTAGTATAATTTGCTGCATCATCACCATTTGTGGAATTGCTACTAAGATTAATCATACTGTTTCTACTGCATGTTCTGTCATCTACCTCTACTAAATGATCCTCTACCACTTCCTCGACCTCCTCTACTAGTACTACGACCTCCTCTACTAGCACTTTGGACTATCCATGATGTCTGCAACAAAGGAAAACTATTAATAAGCTCGTAATAAAAATCTCAACAAAAGCCACATACAAAAATTCATCTAATAAAAGTATTGCAAATCAAACAAGTCAAAAATGGGTCTAAATGGTCAAAAGAATGATCCTTTAGGTAAATAAAAAGTTTTACTAATCCATCAAATTAAGTTTTGTATCGTCATTTGAATCCTCATATATATCTTCAAACTCTTCTTCCTCATTGTCATCATTGTGTGTATCATGAGCATCATTATTACTATTGACTTCTTCTACTTCTCCTTGTATAAGACCAACAGCTTCAATGTCATCATTTGTACTTGTTTCACATATGAACCTTTCATTCTCTTGAAAGAAATGTTCCTCATCCACAATTTCATTGTCAACTACTTCATGAACTCGTTCAGCTACTTCATATATGCTTCTTGGCCTAGTCTTGACAATAGCCCACCAATCTTTCAAATCTTTTGACATTGAAGGATACGGTGCATAATACACTTGTTCCGCTTGTGATGCTAGAACAAAAGGGTCGTTAATGCATCTTTTTGACTTATGTTTAACATCAACCAAATTATATATATGGTCGACTTTCACCCCTTGAATAGGATCAAACCAACGACATTTGAATAACACAACCACGCAACGGCCTAAAATGCTATGATATTCAACCTCCAAGACCTCCTCTAACAATCCATAGTAGTCACTTTCTTCCTCGTTGTACACAGACCCCTTAACACAAACCCCACTATTTTGTGTGACTTTCCCATGACCATGTGCTACGGTGTAGAGCTTATAATCATTGACAAAATATCCATTATGTGATTTAACATCACGCAATGGTCCTCGTGCAAGATATTTCACATTTTCATTGAAATTTGACCCTTGTGTAACCTACAGTCACAAGACAACATGAGTTATGATCACAACACTAGATCACATGTAATAAAAATTTATCTTCAAAGCTTACATGGATCTCGAACCAATTAGCAAATTTATCCTCTCTGTATATATTAAGTGCTCGGCTGTTATCCAAGGTTGTGTTTGTTTGACCCATTCATCAAAATGCCATATGGAAGGGTGAACCTCGTGAAATTATGCAATATATAGGTGTGAACCTTGTGCATCTCAGTATCAGTCAAAGGTCTATGTTTTCCACCTTTTTCAAATAATCTTCTAGATGGAACTTTGAATATGCTTAACATTGCCGTAGGGTTAGGATTCTCTGGGGCAAAATTACGAGGCTCGTGATTCAATCGTGTTGCTATTGTCAGCTCAAAATATAGCGAACTATAGGTAGAAAGTTCATTTACAAGATAGGACTCAACAATTGACCCCTCAACCCTTGCCTTGTTTCTAATTGTTCTTTTTAATGAACCCAGCTTCCTGAAAAGTTAAAAGATAAGTTAGCAACTAGATATGTTTTCTGTACATGGAATAATTTGATTAAAGAAAATCTATTACCTCTCGTACAGATACATCCATCTATATTGCACCAGACCACCACGAATAGCTTCACGTGTCAAATGTACTATAAGGTGCTCCATTGAGTCAAAAATCCAGGTGGGAAGACTTTTTCCAACTTGCAAATAGTTACAATGACATTTTCTTACAACTTCTCTAAGTCATTTACGTGTAATACCCTTGAACATATTGCACGTAAAAAAAACACAACTCTATTATTGCATTCCATATTGCATTCGGTATCATCCCTCTTAATGCAATAGGTAGCAACCATTGCATAAACACATGACAATCATGACTTTTGAAACTGTAAAAACTGCAATCTGCAAGGTTTACGCACCCTCCTATATTTGAAGCATTCCCATCGGGAAATTTAATATTCTTCAACCATTCACATACTTTATTTACTTGAGGTTTTGTCAAAGTATATGATGCTTTTGGTTTCATTACTTTATTCTTCGCATTATTCCAAGTATGCAACAATGGACGATAACTTTAGATACATATATTTGTATAAGTATAAACCACAAATAAACGCTTAAACATGTCACGATGGTCTTTACACATACGTAATTGTTTACGAACACATAAATGTATACGTATCTTACTATAAATATAGTAATCTAACATAACGATAAACTTAGATACGTATATTTGTATAAGTATGCCTACATGTTTGATAATTTGCATTGTAAATAGATAAATATATAAAAATCACATTTTAGCCCTCGGAAAATTCTCGAAAATTTCCTATGGCTTTCCGAGGACAAACATTTTTTTTTGTAGATATTAGACTATTTTTCAATACAAAAGATATATAAATACTTAAACATGTCATTATAAACATAATAAAACATATAAACTATGTTAATATACCAAAAAATTATATGTATCATGAGTACCTATACCTATCACGATTACCTTTACACATACATAATTGTTTATGGACACACATACATGTACATATCTTACTATATATATGTATATATATATATATATATATATTAATCTATACATAACGATAACCTTATATACATGTATTTGTAAAAGTATGTCTATAGGTTTGATAATTTGCATTGTAAAGTGATAAATATATAAAAAAATACATTTTTTCCCTTGGAAATCTTTCGAAAATTTCCGATGGCTTTCTAAGAACAAACATTTCTTTTTTGTAGATATTAGACCATTTTTAAATACAAACCACATATAAACACTTAAACATGTCATTACAATCATAATAAAACATTTAAACCATATTAATATACCAATATAATATACGTATCATGATTACTTATAGAAATCACAATGATCTTTACACATACGTAATTGTTTACGAACACATACATATACGTATCTTTCTATATTATACTAATCTATGCATAACAATAACCTTAGATACATGTATTTATATAAGTATGCCTATAGGTTTGATAATTTGCATTGTAAAATGATAAATATATAAAAAAATACATTTTTGCCCTCGGAAACTTCCGAGGACAGACATTCCTTTTTTGTAGATATTACACTATTTCCAATACAAGCCACGTCTAAACACTTAAACATGTCATTACAAACATAATAAAACATTTCAACCATATTAATATACCAATATATTATACATATCATGATTACTTATAGAAATCACAATGATCTTTACACCTACATAATTGTATATGAACAAACATACATATACGTATATTTCTATATTATACTAATCTATACATAATAATAACCTTAGATACATGTATTTGTATAAGTATGCATATAGGTTTGATAATTTGCATTGTAAAGTGATAAATATATAAAAATACATTTTTACCCTCGGAAATCTCTTGGAAATTTCCGAGAGCTTTCCTAGGACAAACATTCATTTTTTTATAAATATAACACTATTTTTCAATATAAACCACATATAAACACTTAAATATGTCATTACAAACTTAATAAAACATTTCAAATATATTAATATACCAATATATTTTACATGTCATGATTACTTATAGAAATCACAATGATATTTACACATACGTAATTATTTACGAACAAACATACATATACTATCTTACTATATTCTACTAATATATGCATAACGATAACCTTATATACATGTATTTGTATAAGTATGCCTATAAGCTTGATAATTTGCATTGTAAAGTGATAAATATATAAAAAAATACATTTTAGCCCTCGAAAATCTCTCCGTGATTTCCGAGGGATTTCCGATGACACACATTCTTTTTTGTAGATATTACACTATTTTTCTATATAAACCACATATAAGCACTTAAATATGCCATTACAAACTTAATAAAACATTTCAACTATATTAATATACCAATATATAATATGTATCATGAGTACTTATAGAAATTTCGATTACCTTTACACATATGTAATTGTTTACGAACACACATACATATACATATTTTACTATATTCTACTAATCTATGCATAACAATAACCTTACATACATGTATTTGTATAAGTATGTCTATAGGTTTGATAATTTACGTTGTAAAGTGATAAATATATAAAAAAATACATTTTAGCCCTCGGAAATTTCCGAGGGCTTTCCGAGGACAAGCATTCTTTTTTGCATATATTAGACTATTTTCAATACAAACCACATATAAATACTTAAACATGTTATTATAAACATAATAAAACATATAAATTATATTAATATACCAATATATTATATGTATTAGTTTACGAGGGATTTCCGAGGGATTCGTAGTTTTTGAAAATTTCTCGGAAATTTATCAAAAACTTTGTCACTAAAGTTACTTTATCGAAAATTTCTTGGAAATATCTTGGAAATCTCAAGCTATTCAATCCCAAGGGTTATTATATCGGAAATCTCTCGGAAAATCTGCGAGAAATTTCCGAGGGGTTTATCGGCCTCGAAAATGTTCTCGGAAAACTCTAGGTAGGTTTCATAAACCCAGATTTCTAGTAATTTTGTAGGATTTTCCCCGGAAATTATTCATAGGGAATTATCGCCCTCGATAATGTCTCGGAATTCCCACCATTTTCTAGTAGTGAACTAACATTGTTAGAAACAAATTTATCAAAGGAACAAATTGTATTTAGTTCGCTAGTTTGAAAATAAAAAACCATTGATTTTTTTACTACAAAATCACCAAATTTGACAAAAGTAGGAGGCCCACTTCTTCATTTTTAAAGCATCCGTAATAGGGAGCGAGGGTGAGATGAGGGTGACCACACGGTTGTGGGGGTGGTACCACTATAAGGCGCTGTGTTGTAAGAGGAGTATGGTGGCCGGTGGGTACCGTGTAGGAAAAGCTGGGTTGGGAAATGAGTGTGGCCGCAACTCTCTTCCTTTCTTTCTTATTTCTTTTTCTTTCTTTTTTATTTGATTGATTAGTGAGTATTAGGTGAGTCCCATAATTTAATACGGCGTGTGACTATTACAGACCTAAGTAGTAGGCTGAATATGGTACGAGTGGAAAACTTAACTAGCGGTATTGTGAGTTGTGAGGGTTGAGGATGTTATGAATTTTAGTGGTTTATTTTCTAATGAATCACGAGCTAGGCAAACAAATGACATATTTCTTCGTACTAAATTCCCATACTTTATCTTTCTATCGGCTAAAATGATAACACGTACGAGGATCCTACTAATTCTGTTTCACCTTTTATCGTTTATTCACGCGCTGTATTTTCGTCACTTCCCTTGCTCACGCTATTCAAATGATGAGAAATCAAGAATACGCTCAACACACTAACCACTTCTTCATTCCACATGCATGCTTCCATGGAATCCTCCTACCACTTAAATATACAAATTAATGGCACTCTAGCACTAAGTAAACATTTTCACACTCATAATTTAAACATCCTACAAATACCTTTTATAGACAATTAGCAAAATTCATTTCCTATGTCTACAACCAGAGCATCATCAGTTGTAGAATATTGCATACTGATACTACTTACAATCACCTTGATAGTGATTATGAGCAGCTTCAACCATTCTAGCGGTGGTGGTATTATGTTGGCGATGGCACAACCACCACTAACAATATCACCACCACCATCATCACCAACATCACCACCATCACCACCATCATCACCAACATCACCACCTGCAGAAGATGGGATTGGCGGAGTAATCGGAGGAGGTGCGAGGGCTCAACAAGTGATGCAATGTTTCACAGGATGTGGTCAAGAAATAGTGGGGTGTGGTGTCACCTGCACACTTGGATCATCCCAAAGTATTGAACCCTGCTTTATGGATTGCGGTCTTTCTACCTTTGTATGTATGAACGGATGCTTCCAACCCTCCATTCCCCCATCAGCGGATGACCCGAACCACACTCCCAACCCTTGAAATCATTTAGTTTACAAGGGCATATATTAGTGACGATATCTTCCTACTGGTCACAGCTCGATCGTACCGTGAGAATGAATTTTAATTTGTTCATTAATAACAAGGTTAAGTTTCATATATATCGATCGTGTGGCATTTGAAATAAACATGCTTCCTCTTTAAACAAACACGTGATATATCAAAAGTAAACCTACGTACAGCTAGAGTTCATTTCTAAATGTGATAAGTATGTATTGCCACCACTATATATATATATATATATATATATATATATATATATATATATATATATATATATATATATATATATATATATATATAGGGGACGGTTCAACGAGAACTATTTTTCATACGAGAACTGCGATGACCAATCTTGGCTGTTCATTTTGGATAATGGAATTCATGGATGTGTAACAAGGTGCATGTAAGGAATTAATGGGTGGGTAATCCAATTGAAGGAGGGGGAATTGAATGGCTAAGATTGGTTCTCATAATAAAAAAAATTCTCAATTAAACTTTTAAATATATATATATATACTATCATCATACCCGCGCAATGTTACGGCGGCAAATAGTTTTTGGTTTACAATATATCGCTTTCATTCGTGCGATTCAATATCACGAAAAAGTTTTTTACAGCAACATGTCTGTTTTTTTTCAAATTTTGTTTTATTTATATTTAACTATTTTATTAATTTTAAAAATAAATTCTAAACGACAATAAAATAAGAAAAAAGATTTATATTGATGAAATAAAGAGAAAAGTTAATAAGATTTTAAAAATTATGTTGATGTGGGTGGATAATTATGTTAGTATCAGAGAATATATTTTAAATAAAAAGCTAAAGTAAATTAGTAGAGAATAAAATAGTTAAAGATTGAGTGGATGAGATTAATTTAGATTAAATGAAGGGTCAAGATTTTATATTGATTGAATTTTAAGAAGTCTTAAAATTTAAGATGAGAGAGAATGTTAAATGGTTTATATAGTAGTATAGATATACACACACACAGTGGAAGGTTCATATGAGAACCGTTTTTATTACGAGAACTGCGAGAACCAATCTTGGTCGTTCATTTTGGATAATGGAATTCATGGATGAAAAGTGTGGGGGGATTGAGTGTGGCAGGGTGCATGTAAGGAATTTATGGGTGGGCAATCCAATTGAAGGAGTGGGAATTAGATAATTAAGATTGATTTTCGTACGAAAAACAGTTCTTGTTTTAACTTTGCCTAATGTTCAAACGAAAACTGTTTTTCATTAATAAAAAAAACAAACAATGGTTAATGAAAGATCAAATTCGTATTGATCTCAATCACGAGCTATTTGGTGACGATCCAATTTATCAAAATCTATAAGTAGTATACATAATTTATAGCTACTTTATTTGTTCTCGTAATAGTTTATACCGTGTTGAGGCTAAACGTATACATTTTGATTTTACTTTTTCTTATAATCACTAGAAAAAAAGTAGAAAGATATCTCTAACTTTCCATTTGCTTCGAAGAATTCAAAAGAATGGAATTGAATTATATAAAGAATTGAATTCCTAAGGATGAGATTCCGTATCACGCTTGTTAAAAAATGAATTGAATTCAGTTACATTCTAATCATATATTTTGTTTGGTTTGTAAATTTATCGAAAGAATTGGAATGAAAATTATGTCAATTAAATGACTAAACAAACTGGATATAGAAATGAAATGTCATTCCATTCATTCGAATTTCATAATATTTCTGCTAAACAAACGGGTTTCTAACACTAATTTTAATAACTAGTTTGGTAATTGTTAATTTTTTTTCAAAATGTATATTTACAATTGATAAACTATAAGCATAAATTGTGTTATATATCGTTTATGATTTGTATAGTTAAAACGTGTGACTAAATATATGTTTAAAAAGGAGATAATAATAAATTGTATAATTAAAAGTAAAGATTTAGAGAAGGAAAATAACTAAGACATGTGTCTATAAATGAATGTGTCAAACATATAATTATTTATCAAACATATATATCATTACTCTTATGGGGGATTATAAGGGCTTGGGATTTTAGTTTTCATAATACATAGCTCTCTAGTCTCGTTTGTGTGTTAAAATCTTGAGGAGATTATTAAAAACATAATATCTTATAAGTCCTCAAAATAAAAGTTTTTTCAAATACCTTATGATTTGAGCTTAGGATTATCAATTAATTAGCATCAGCCCCAGCTTCAGCTAACCTCAACTCCAACTAGTTTCGCGGATGATATTGTAAAAGCTAATGAAACGAAAAAGGCAACCTTTAATCTTTACAACCAAATTAACCGTTGGACAACGGGATTCAAGTATTCAACAAACAACCACTCCCCGCAAAAATATTTCAAATATCCCTCCGACCAACGTCAACTAGCAAAAGCAAAAGTTATCTTTACCTTTTTCAATCCCTTTTTCCATATAAACCCTAAATCCTATCTCTTGCAAACTCGATCCTTTCTCTCAAATGGGTTGTTGCGTTAGCAAATGCAAACCAAAAGCAAAACCCCAGTTTAACTCAGCTGTCCAAGACAAGCTTGTCATCTCTCAATCTCCACCACCGTCTCCACCACCGTCTCCGCCACGAAAGCGGAAAACCGTCCAGTCTCCACCTTCGATAACCTCGGCTTCCTTTACATGTTCTACCCAAAGTAGTACTTGTGGTTCTTCATTGTCATCCGCCTCGTCTTGTTCCTCCTCCGTCGTGTTTCCGAAAGTAGACCACTCGTTCTCAAACGACTTTCTACACTCTTGTGCTAAGGAAAATGCTCAAATAGTTAGTTTAGATCCACCCACAAAGACCGAGGTTTTGAAGCAATTATGTCCTGCAAGCACACAGAAACGAGCGCGGGCCAGTTCTCCGATTCTAACTCGACAAAAAAGCTTTCGAGTGGAGAAAGAAAGATCGCCGATTACTAACGGAAGGAGTCTAATGCGATCACCTTCTCCAAGTAGACGATTTTCGGGAAATACAAGTAACTATCAAAGACAACCAACGTTGTTCTCCACGAAAACACATAATAATGAGAGTAATTGCATGATCATGAAATCGAATATCCGACCCGCGAGTCCGACCCGTAATGTGATTTGTAAAGGAAGACCGGTTTATTTGAAGAATAAAGAAAGATTTGGGTATGAAGTTGGTTCGAAAGTTGAAGTTGGTAAAGTGTTGTCTAAAGTGACTTATTCCGGGTCGGTTCCTATGGAGGATCTTGATAATCCTCATATTGCCTTGGATTGCTTCATTTTTCTATAGAAACATTATTTAAATGTTTATAGGGATTTTTATTATTTTCTAATTTATGACACACTTGCCATAAGTACTCCATGGTAATTTAAATATATCTAGAATTATTTGCTGCTAGTTTGATATTTATAACATATGTATGTATGTATATTACATCATGATAGAAATTTGATTTCGAATGTTTTTTATTTGTATATATAAACTTAAAAAACTCTTTATTTTTAACGGATTTTCCAACGACATAAATACTGTTATAAACGCTAACGAAATTGTGACACTTCTATGACGGAAATAACCTAAAAATCACAATAAAAATAGTTATGAATTGGCATCGTTATTAAAACCCTTTTGACAAAAAAAAATGGACCATTGAAAATATGTGCGAGTGATAAAATCAATAATTAACTTAACTAAACAGATTTAAACGTAATATATTACGTAGTTGCCAGCTTTTCTAACTGTAGTAACTAGTGTAATATTCGTGTTTTGCTCGTGAAATTATTATTAGTTAGTATATGTATATGATTTTAAATTCATTTTTAATAAAAAAAATTAGGAACTGATATATTTGGATCAAATTTGGATTAAATGTAAACTTACTGCCAAATAATTACAATAACATATGGACATTTGTTCTCAAATTTAAGTCAAAATTTACCTTTCACATTTAAGTTAACATGTCATGGAGTTTCAATTTTTTTCGATGCTACACGTTGTGCGCTAGCACTTCACGACGTGGAGATTGCAATTTTTTCGATGTTGCACGTCGTGCACCCATTCCTGGCGTGCGAACGTTCGCATTTGATCCCTGTTTTATATATAGCAGCGAGTGGTTGCGACGCGGTTCTTGAGGCGGCGGTGAGGGTGGAAGAGAGAGAGATGATAGATGGTGGTGGCGATAGAGATCTCGCACCGGCGACCACAAAAATAGATGTCGCCGGCGATGGTGGTGATGAACGACGAACGGCTGAACGGCGGTCGATGGTGAAGGTGGTTGAACGAAGCCGGCGGCGATGGATTGAAAGAGAGGAAAAAGTTGACTGGCGGCAATGGGTTGAGAGAAAGGAAAAAGTAGATTTTAGGTTTTTAATGGAATGAATGGTAGAGAAAATGAGGAGACCGATTTTAAGGAATAGTTTCCTTTTTTTAATTTATAAGTTTACTTTTTTATCCCTTTGTTTATTTATTAATTAACCATTAAGTTTTTAATTATTTACTAAAATGTCATTATAAATATTAGTCATTGATTTAATCATCTTACGGTCCAGATCGCTTCTCGCACTTTTCGCAAATAAAACTCTTTTCGCATAAACCTTCCTCTCTCTCTATATATATATATATATGTTCATTTGAGAATCGTTTTTATTGCGAGAACCAATCTTAGTCGTTCAATTCCCCCTCCTTATATTGGATTGACTACCCATGAATTCCTTACATGCACCCTGTCACACTCGATCCCCCCACGCTCTTCATCCATGAATTCCATTATCCAAAATGAACGGCTAAGATTGTTTCTCGCAGTTCTCGCAATAAAAACGGTTCTCAAATGAACCTTCCCCTATATATATATATGTATGTATGTGTATAACTACGATTATGATAAATCACAGCATATATAAAACTAATTAAGTCTGTCAAAATTGTGACTTGCATAAAAAGAATTTTGAGACAAACTTGTAAATGGACATTAGATAACATAAATATTTGAGTATAGAAACTAATATAAGAAAATAATCAAATCAATTCATAAGTTTTATCTAATCCAAAACTCATAGACCGATAGTTAAGTCAAAAAATAAAAACAAAAACATAGAAAAAATAAAGATTGTAAATCATTATATTATAAATCGATAATAAACAAATTCGAGTTAATACCGTAGAAATTATGGTTTCCCTGTTCTAGAACTTCATCGCACGACTAAAGAATTAGAAAAGAAGAAATTTGTCGTGCGTTGTAACTCCCCAAAGAAAATAATAATATGAGCTTTCCTCCTCCTAATAGAATTCCTGCCGCCTTTTAAGCTTTAATCCATGTGATGAGATTCTTGGGCCGTCCGAATATCTTGTGCTCATTTGATTTGTGCAATCGGCCCAAGAGTTATAGATTAACGCCACTGTGTGTGGCTGCGTGCCATAACCATTGTTGTGCTCCTCAATATTTGTAGACAACGTAGCACAACATACGAAAACCTTGTTTTTCATTCTCGGCCCAGCTGGTCCACCACAACTATGTTTATAGGATTAAAAATTCATATAAAGAAAGCTGTCAAATGGCCTTTCTTCCAAGTCATAATAATATTAGTCAACCCCACCTTCTTCTTCTATTTTTCTTTGTTATTGCACCTTTGTTTTCTGCACAAGCCTTCAAACGCACATTAGTTAACCTAGTTTATTATAAAAATACAATCATGAATGAGATATTTCTTTGTATATTTTAGCACATATCATAGTCGGTTATTCTATACTAAACCTAGTATCATATATCTAATACTATTTCGCAGAGTGAGCAGTAGAAGATGAGACATTTAGTAGCAAAAATTACAAAAAAAATAAGAATAAAATATAGAAAGGAAAAGTATATATACATATATGTATATATATATAAAGAGAGAGAAAGGATGGTTCATGCAAAAAGTATTTTATTTACGAAAAGTATAAGAAACATTCTAGATCGTAGGATGATTAAATAAATGATCAAGATTAATTATCTCAATCTAGTAATTAACATTATAATTAAGGATGTTATAATAAACAAAAAAAAGGATAAAAGAGACATTTAACCTCCCCAAATTAATACCCTAATTAATTCCCCCCATTCACAAATCATTACCCCTTTTAATCCTTTCACTGCCGTACCCCTTTTAATCCTCCCACTGCCATTTTTTGTTCTCTAAAGCATTCCATGAGACCTATTGACTCACAGTTCTGTCATCTGTGAGTTCAAGACTGGAGGGGTGGAACCCTAACCTCAAACAGCCCACTGAGCGACGGTACCCTAACCTCAAATTTCGGTTAGTTCAAGACTGCGCAGAACCATAAAGTCTGGCGTACTACTGCCGCCGCTACCAGATCTTGCATAATCGCCGCCGCTCTCCGCCACAACAGCACCCATCACCATCGCGACCTGGCGGCCCCCATCGATGCTAACATCACCACCACCTTCACTATGTCACCCACCGACCAGATCTAGGGCTCCGCCGTTTCCGATTGTTCAATCCAGGTTATGCTTAAGTTAACAAGATTTTGTTCATTTTTGTTTGTTGTATTTGTTCATTTTGATATTTCTGTTGTGGATATAGGTTGTTTATTAGTGAACATTCATGAGTTGGATCAGGTTATTAGATATGTTTACGTTCAGTATTGAATATAGATTTTATAATTTGTGTTCAACTGTTTTTTCTGTGTTCGGTGTTTTTTTCTTATTTAACATTCAAGAGTTGATTGTTTTATTAGTTGTGTAGAGGGTTTTGTTTATTAACGCCATTAATGGCTTATTAATAGGGGTACATTGTTAATTTATATATTTATCCAACCGTAAATTGCGTCCGGGTGAGCCGTCATTAATTTGCGAGACTTGATTTTCCCGAAATAACCCTCATAATATGTCATTAATGAGTCCTTAATGAAACATTAATCAGCCGCCAAAATATCTTAGTCATTGATTAACTTTAATCAAGGGCTAAGATTGGTTCTCGCAGTTCTCGTACGAAAAACAATTATCGCTTGAACCCATATATAGGCAAAAGTTCAAACTAAAAATGTTTTTCGTACGAGAAATGCGAGAACTGTTTTTAACGTCATTAATAGGGGTATTTTTAGTAATTTATATATTTACTCAACCATGAATTGCGTCCGGGTGAGCCGTCATTAATTTGTAATGCTTGATTTTTTCGAAATAACCATCATTAATACGTCATTAATGAGCCGCCAAAAAATCTTATCCATTGATTAAGTTTAATCAAAGGCTAAAATTGGTTCTCGCAGTTCTAGTACGAAAAACAATTCTCATTTGAACCATCTTTTATATATATATAGACACACACATAAATACAAAGGAAATCTCTTTGATGTCAAGGCGTGACGGATTACTGGCCTAAATGGTGGTAAGAAGTGTGACAACGATAGGAACTAACGATGGCACGATAAGAACTACAACTACAAAGATGGCAAGAGGCACGACAATGGCAGCAAAGAAAAAACCTAATCTATTTTTTTATGTACACCACGTCTCCGGGGCATGACGAGAAAGTAAAGAAGAGAGAAAGTCGTCATGGACAATGGGGAGAAGAAATGCGGCAGCTGTTGCCTATCGCAATTCGGTGGTAGCGTTAGCAATGAGGAAATGGAAGGGAGGGAGAGAGAAGATATAACAAGACCTTAATGCTATGATACAATCTAGAACAACGAAAACCTCGTGAATAATTATATGTTTTTTATTATGTTAATCACTACTTATATAGTAAAAGAAGATGCAACAGAAACTCTCCTGAACCATGACACATCTATACACTCAAGTCTAGCTATCTTCAACTAATTAAACACTAATATCGGTAATCTAATAATATTAATATTCAAGAAAACATCTTTAGATTGATACGAAGAACACATACATTAAATACACATGTTAATAACGTGTTTCATTAATCAACATTTGTTCCATAATCGAATAAAAGAATCTCGATTATTCTTCTGTGTCGACGATCAAATTTTCAATACTAAATATTTAATTGCATCTTTTAACCTCAAACGATTGTTCTTCTGAATCACAAGCATCAAAATAATTGTTCACTCCAATCAAACCCGTATTCTCAAGACAATATGTTTTCAGAAGCATCGAGAAAAAGCAATCAAATAGCTTGTAGCCCATCAGTATCTGGTATTATGGAATGGTGTTTTCTCCGGAAGATTGTGATGTATGTTTATCGTTCTAAAAGAAATTAAGAAAAAGCAATCCCCAATAATTGTTTCTTTTTTTATTCCCAAAAAATTAATTGACGCATCACACATGCCGTAAAACAAACAATAATAACATATACTAAAAAGAAGGAATCTGAAACGTGTAACTACACTATAAAACTCGATCATTAACGAGAAATCAATAAGAGTTAACATCATTAACTCGATCTATTATATATCAAGACCAACAGATTATACGAGATTTACGTTTAAGATTTACCTCTTACAATTGAACCGTAAATCTTAATGAATCGTGTTATTCCCCCTTCCTAGCCGTCGATCTCCTTCTCCTTCTAGAAGAATTTAGTGTGCTAATAATGGGCTTTGAATTATAGAGAGAACGAGAGAAAAAAAATATAGAGGGGAAATTAATATTATGTATTAGGTAATCTGCTGTGTATATGTGTATAATTGATAGATATTCAATATTCAAATATCTTATGTAATACATATCTAATGATACTTATTTATCTAATGTTAAGGGATAAGGAAATCTATTATAATTATCTTAACAGAACATAAGTATTTGAAATCAACCAGACGTAAAACTCAAACAAAAACCTAAAACTTTAAGCATGAATCAAATCTAAAATAATGATTATCGATTATTAAAAAACTCCGTATTAATTTGATTTAACCCGACAAGACATGAGAACAGTTACCATCTCGTTAATGTGTTGGCTAGGGTGTTGTTGATAGACCCCCCCCCCCTTTCTATACCCCAACTCACTCGCATAATACAATTCTCAATACACATCAAATCAATATCATATACTCACATTAAAGGATGTTGTTGATATTAACCCCCTCTATACACATCAATCATGGCCATATGCTCATAACATATCAAGAAGTCGGCCATAGAGAGGGTGTCATGATCTTAACTCATTTTGTTCATATATAAATCAAATAAATGATCCACCGGGGAATGGTCGGGCCTAAGAAAAGTATCTTTTGTTAGTCAAGGCTCAAGATAATTACCAAATACCAGACTTAGATGTTTTTGTCTTTAACAGATCATGAATCTGAATCTATGTTCACCAAATATGAATATTAAGAGCTGATTTTGATGTTTAAATGCTTGTTCATATTTTACTGTTTGTTTTTCTTAAACATCTAAATGTTTGTAATTATTAGTGTTTTATATTTTATAATGACACTTTAAGTTTCTATTTTAGTTAACAAATATCTAACCATAATTAATAATTTAGTGAATTAAAATAGAATTATTTATATCTAATGTTGTGCAGCGGCTAACGGCAACTATGCCGGCAAAGGATGGAGTACACAATACTAGAGAGAAGGTCACATATGTAGTGACGGGGAGGGGTGATGCTGAAATGGCATGAATCAGTGAAGAAATGAGTCGGATTGTCATAACAGAATGAAACATAAACTTCCATTAAAAGTTTACAAGTAGTTTTGTCTCTGATTTGTTAATGTTTTATATAGAGGAGGGAGGGGTAGATTGTTATAAGAGTCTGATTATTATAAAAGAATGAAGCATAACTTCTATTGATTATATCTGACTTATTAAAATAACACGTAGCTTTTATATCTTAAAACTTATTATTGAATTAAATTAAGATGTATTAAGGTATTTCTTAAAAAAAAAGGAACGTCCTTGTACTTTTATTAATTAAAAAACACGTATGGTATAGTCTCTTTTTTAGAAAATAAAATGGGTTTGCTATTGTTTAATGTTTATATAAGCTTATTATTATATATAAAGATGATTATAGGTAATGCATATAATAAATATGAGATTATTGAAACATGAAACAAATATTTTTGTAATAGACTCAATCATTGAATAAAGCACAAAACCTCTCTCTTCTCAACAACCTCCTTAACATTTTAATATTACAAGTGAATTAAATAATGATTTGAATAATTCGTCCGTTCCAAAACCAAAAAAGAAAAACATGCAGAAGGTGGGAAAAGAATCTAAGGCACTATGAATTTCATATATACGGGAAATTCTGATTTATTGATTAATTTATGATCTAGTGGTTGATAAAATAGTAAAGAAATTTTGTTCTCTCTTCGCTTTCCGTTCAATTTTATCTTCCAAATTTATATATATCATTGTTTGCTAGTGAACTGTTATAAAACCAATAATTTGTATTAATATTTTTACTCTCATCGTTGATAACACCTACTTGGATTTGTAAGGTGAACCTTCTTCTACACTTGCTAACTCCTTCTAAGCTTCGCTACTAAAAGCTACTCCGATCTGACCTCTAAACCTTCTTTTAAGGACTCACTTTGTTGTTTGAGACCTTCGACCACCTTTGTCATGGCGTTTCTCTCGCCGACTACCACTGTCTAAGCTTTCTGGAAAATGGTTGAGCTCACAAATCATATTTTAGGCTTTTAAAGGATACAAAAATATGCTTAGATCTTGTCAAGAGAGATGAATACGCCGCTACGTACTGATTTCAAAATTTGTGATAACGAAATTAAAACTTGGATATGAAGATGAAAAATGAATTCCTTCTGTACTAATTTCATTCGTATTTGGGTCTTTGTTTGAGCTCATAGATTCGATTTCGATTTCATAGATCTAATTGTTTGGTTTGAGCACACAAATTCAATTTTGAGTTCATCGTTCTAATCGTTTGAGGATATTTTTATGGGTATTTGATTACTATAGGTTTTTACTTTTTGATTTTTATTTAGGTCATTGTTTTAGCAATGTACATCTATTTTGATTTTCTTTTGGTTTAGATTTCAAATTTAAGTTTCATTTTTAAATTATGTGACAATTTCCATGACTTCATTTAATTTGTAGTTGGACTTTAAATCTAGTAATCATCTTGTTGCTTATGTCAAATGCTAAAATCTTAAATATTGTATATCTATCATATTGGCATCAAAATTTTGTTTAATATAGAGTTGGATCTTACAATTCAAAACTTTGATGTTAAAATTTCGAAACTGCATTTCTTGGTTGATTTTTTATTTCTGCATATGCACATGTGCATCTACGTGCACGTGCAAGTGTGCATCTAGGTACATGCGCATGTGCAAATAGGTCTACACGTGCATATGCACAATTGCACCTGTCGAGACTTGTGTTGAAAAAAAACCTAGTAATATGCACATATCTTATGTTGTGCTAAAAAAATCTAGCAAACACGATTTTTTTTCCCTCAAAAAATTATATCAAGATCTATCTCAAATTAAAGAGCATAATTTTTTCATCGTTTTTGTATAATATTAGTATATTAAAACCTTTGCGTTTATATATATATATATATACACACACACACACACTATCTTATAATGCATTTAGGTGTTCTTAATATCTTAATTTTAAGTAACTTGAAATTACTATTTTATCCTTAATATTACAATTACTATAAACTATTTAATAGAGTTAATGACAATCTTATACACCATTTTAATAACCAAACCTTTCAAAATTAAAAATAATGAAATATATTAATAATTAAATCCAATATTAATACAAATTAACTTAATATTAAATCTAATAATTAAAAATATTAATAATTAAACTTTTCATATTAAATTTTCTATCATATAATACTTATTAACGTGATTATTAAAAATTGCGTATAACTAAAAATATTAAATCTAAATAACATACAACATTAGTTTATAAAAATTGCTAGATTTTTTAATGGGTAAAAAAAACATTCATAACCGATGCATTAAACGTGTACAATGCTATATATATGTGTGTGTGTGTGTGTGAGAGAGAGAGAGAGGGTTCAAACGAGAACTGTTTTTCGTATGAGAACTGCGAGAACCAATCTTGGCACTTGATTAAAATAACTCAATGGCTAATAATTTTGACGGCTAATGATTCGCTCATTAATGACTAATGATTAGCTCATTAATGACGTATTAATGAGTGGTATTTTGGGAAATTCAAGCTTCGCACATTAATTATGGCTCATCCGGACCCAATTCATGGTTGGAAAACTTATATAAATGACCAAAATACCCTTATTAATGAGTCATTAATGATTGTACAAACAGGCAGTTCTTGTACGAAAACAGTTCTTGTTTTGAATTTTTCCATATACAAACAGACAGTTCTTGTATGAAAACAGTTCTAATGATAAACTTAGATCAACAAAGTACCTAGAAACAATCAAATTTGATGCATCAAAGGTGGATGATACGTGGGATGATCACCATTTTGCTTGCCTCAATAATCGATGATGAATTAAGGGTGAACGATATGTGTCGGCAGTCTCCAATGAATAAGTCACTGGCGGACTAATGAGAGAGAGGAAGAGAGTTACAGTCGTGAGAGATTAATATAGGAGAGAGAAGGAACACAATTAAAATGGTTGGGAGGCTGGACGATATTAAAGGAAGGAGAAATTAGGATTAGTAAAATAGTTGTTTACTTTTTACCCTTAAGTCTTTCACCATATATACCACATACAATTCGATCCAGAGTATAGTTGTTAATTATTATGAAGCTCTGCTTCAATATGTAGCGAATATTAATTACATGTTTCAACTTAACACATTCATTTTTTTTCACAATTAATATCAATATTATAATTTGTTTAAAGAAATGAGAGGTTGTTGAGACAATGTTTTCATACCTGCATGAGCTAATTAATTGCACAGTTAGTAATTTAACAGTAATTATCTGATGAGATGCTGAATTAGAATTTTTGAATGGGTCCAAATTTGAAGTCCTATTTAATTTAAAAGTGTGAATTTATATTATACAAACATACCTCCTAAATAACATGTGCTGAGACAAGGTAGTAGGGACACAATTGAATTCTACACTACTTTAATACATAGAAATGACAAAGCTAACATATGTACACATTTCAAACTAGTTAACTTTTACAGCGCATCGCGGTGGCGTTTTAAGGTGAACAAATTCACAAAATAATAAATACTACTATTCATATCTACAATTATAATACGTCATTTGACTCAGATGTATATCAATTTAGGTTTTACTTTTTATATTACATCTAATGTAACCATTTGACATCATTAATCTTTATAGAGGATGGTTCATGCGAGAAGTATTAGTTTTGCGAGAAGTGTGAGAAATTCTGAATCATAGGATTAGTTAATCAATGACTAAGATTATATATGGTATTTTAGTAAATAAATTCAAAAACAAGGCTAACAGTTAAACTAAATAAAGGGTAGATGAGTCTTTTTATTTATCAAATCTTAGTAAATCTCTTGATTGCTTTATTTACTCACGACAGGTTTGATTCAAATTTAATGGAAACCCTATTTTTCATTCTTTCCTTATATTCAGCATAACAACCTCAATCACTTTATCTTGCCAGCGATTGTGAATGAAAAGTCGATTAAAATAGGGTGATTGTGGAGCTAGCGAAAATCTCCTCTACATGACGGTTCTCTTCCTCACCGTTATCTAACGCCCCCTTTGGCCGCTGCCATGACTTTTGTTTTTCGTTGTTCATCGCCACTGTCGGCCACCCTGTTACAGATGACAATAAAACCACGGTTACTGTGTTGAGGAATACCATCGCAATATTGTTGTAGTGTATCAAAGACCTGCCCGATTCTTCAATCTTAATCGATTTCATGATCTCGACTTCTTGATTCAATCGTCTTTAATTTAGTTCTTCCAGATTATGTTTACTTGGTATAATTTGTTATTTTAGTCTCTATATGTGTTTCTCAGGTTAGTTGTTCACTATAGAACACCTTTGTTTCTATTAGATCTTCACAAGAATATGTAGCAAATTTTCTTTTTCTTTGTTGTGTTCACTAATGAAGTTAGGTTTGATTTCTTTTAATGATTCTATTTTTACATTAATTCAACGGTGAACAAAAACAATCTTGTGTGTTTTAGTCTCACTTTGGAAAAAAATCATATTGACAAAAGAAAATTATATGTAGAATTTAGGATGCCATGGTTCTTTCATGAATAATTATTATCTGTGATGGAAAAAATGTTAACACGGTCGAGAGATGACAAACGAGAGTTAAGATTGTTTAATGTTTTATTCATCAACATCTTATAAAATATCAATAGTTGTATTCAATAATAAACTAGATTTTTTATAGGTTTTAGATCTTTTTTATTGATGAATACATTATAAATAATTTAAAACTAATAGACCACCGATGTTTTTATCTGCATTCACTATTGAACCTAATAAAAATAATAAAAATTAGTAAATTTTTTTATTAATTTTGTTTTTTAGCTTTATAAATTTAAATAAAACTTAATTAATATGTTAATAGAAACTAGAGAACTTTTACAATTAGACCAAACTTTTGTTTATTCTGCTGTGGAAAATGAAAATTTTAGTAACACGTTGACTAGTAAAACTTGACACGAGAAAATTTTAGAAGGTAAAATTGAATGAGAAAAAATAGGAAAGAAGAAAGAGAAAAAAATCAATACTAATTTGCTCTTTTCAATTAAAGAAAATCAATAATTATAATTAATATAGATCATTTGATCAAAACATAATCAATGGATGAGAAATGTTTAATACAGTCCTAATTTAATTTATAGTCCTGAGGGACAATTTATAGCCATTAGATTTTAAGATTCAATGGTTCAGATTCAATCTTAAATTATAATCAAAATTGATATATTTGTATGAAAGACTCATTTATGACTTTTTAACTATTGGTCTCCACTTTCTCTCTCCTCTAATTTATTTAAAATTAATTATCTCACAAACCGTTAATCGTTAGACGAAACGAATTATATCGTTGCGATCCTCGTGTACCCCTCTTTTATTAGAGAGGTCACTTGATATACTTTCGACAAAAAAAAATTCTCATTTTGTTAGACTGGACTTAAATTTTATTAAAGTATAATCACATGTGATTCATAGAGGTGTGATCAATATAGTCTTTATAAAATTATAGTTTGATGTTTGATAATCCGGCGAAGTTTTATGGTTTAGTAACAAAAAATCAACAATTGAAAGTGATTCTAAGTTATTAGTTGTTTCACAACACATGTGATTATCTATCTCTTATACATACACATAATTACACGTGATTTAATTAAATGTAGCATTTTTATGTCACATATTTGACAGAATCAATAACATGTGATTACGTATTCAACCACATGTGATTTTGTACAGAATCACATGTGATTGATGTTTTTGGTATTCAATCACATACGATTGCATATTTAATCACCTGTGATTTTGTATAGAATCACACGAGAGTTTGTACAGATTCACATGTGATTGAATACCAAAAAATATGAGATTTGGTATCCAATCATATGTGATTGTATAGGGGATTGTTCAAACGAGAACAATTCTAATTACGAGAACCAATATAAAAGACATTGAATTCGAAGGAGAACACATCTGGACCTTTGATAGAGAGGATAGGGTGTTGCTAGTATACAATATATGCATTTATGGGTAGACAATGCAATTGGATTGAGTGAAATTGAATATGTACATATATGTATAAACGGTTTTAAGCAAACATTGATTTTTTTAAGCAAACATTCAAAATTAATAAACGTTAAATTATATACAATTTAAGAAGATAAAAAAATTAATAAAACAACACATGTAATATTGTTATGAATCACATGCGATTATACATTAATAAAATTTAAGTCCAACCTAACAAAATGAAAAAAAAAAAGTTTGTCAAAATTATATCAAGTGACCTCTCTAATGAAAGAGGGAAACACGAGGATCGCAACGGTATAATTGGTTTCGTCTAACGATTAACGGTTTGTGAGATAATTAGTTTTAAATAAATTACAGAAAAGAAAAGTGTAGACCAGTATGCAAAAAGTCAGAATTGTTTTCCCTTATATCAATTTTAGTTATTATTTAAAATTAAATCTAGACCATTGATCTTGAAATCTAATGGCTAAAAATTATCCCCTAAAACTATGATTTTAATTAGGACTATATTGAACAAAACCCAGATTTTATTGATGCGCCAAACAGTCTAACCTTTTATTTTCTAATTTTATCTCTGGTATTATAATTAAATAGTACCCTTCTCATTTTGATTTCAGTAAAATTATAAAAATACCATTCTTAATTTCATCCATAAATTTCCTTGATCGAAGGATTAAGACACATTCTTTAATTTATTTTACAACTTTAAAACTTGCATATTAATGTATTAAAGTATCAAAACTTATTATTTGATGAATCTAGTTTTAAAATTGAATACACACAATAACAAAATAAGTAATTAATCTTACCATTTAAGAGTTGAATACAATAGTAAAATGTGTAAAATTAGTTCTGTCGTAAATCGGTATGTATGTATGTATGTATATATGTATGTATGTATGTATGTCTATCAGTTGAATACCCCTTCGAGTATACTGATTCGGCTTTTGTCAGGTTTAGCTTGAAGTATTTTGAGAAAACAAGATCACTAGTAAGTTCTAGTTAAAGAGAATAGTCAAGTTTCTATAAACTATTTATGCTTTAACTTTAGTTTAATTAGTAAAGTTTTGATTTTTTTTAATCAAACACATTCTTAAAGTTTGAAATTAGTATACAAGTAAATTGGTTTGATAAAACCTAAAATCATGCGGCTCAAGTGAGGAAAAATGAGTGAAACTCAGGCAATTAAAGTGTTTACACGTTTTCGGTTACCTAAATAGAAATTTATACAATATTACTAACTAACGAATTAGAAAAAATACATTACAAACACTATATCAAGAATAAATCACACCATCATTGAGAAGGGAACTTGCTAAGCAAATTTATAAACTGCGAGAATCAATCTTAGCCTCAAATTCTTCCTTTTTCAATTCGATTGTGCACCCATGAATTCCTTACATGCACCTTGCCACATTCAATCCCTCCACGCTCTTCATCCATGAATTCCACTTACTACTTGAATGACCAAGATTGGTTTTCACAGTTCTCGTACGAAAAACAGTTCTCGTTTAACCCTCCCTTATATATATATACATATATATATATATATAGGAAAAATTTCAAACGAGAACTGTTTTTTGTATGAGAACTACGAGAACCAATTTTAGCCGTCCAATTCCCCCTCCTTCAATTGGATTATCCACCCATAAATTCCTTACATGCACCTTGCCACACTTAATCCCCTACGCTATTCATCCATGAATTCCACTTACCACTTGAATGACCAAGATTGGTTATGGGGAGGGTTCAAACGAGAACCGTTTTTCGTACGAGAACTGCGAGAATCAATCTTGGCCTTTCATTTTGGATAATGGAATTCATGGATGAAGAGCATGGGGGGATTGAGTGTGGCAGGGTGCATGTAAGGAATTCATGGGTGGACAATCCAATTGAAGGAGGGGGAATTGGACGGCTAAGATTGGTTCTCGCGGTTCTCGAACGAAAAACGTTCTCGTTTGAACTTTTTACTATATATATATATATATAGAGGGGAGGGTTAAACGAGAACTGTTTTTCGTACGAGAATTGCAAGAACCAATCTTGGTCATTCAAGTAGTAAGTGGAATTCTTGGCTAAGATTGGTTCTCGTACGAAAAACAGTTCTCGTTTGAACTTTTGCCTATATATATATATATATATATATATATATATACTAGTGGGGTACCCGCGCAATGTGGCGGCAGCGAACAAAGAGGAGGTTGTGATGAGTTTTGTGCAGAATAATCACAAAGAGCTAATATGAGTTTGTGAAGATTCTTTGCGAGATGAAGATAATATGTGTTTGTGAAGATTCTTTGCGAGATGAAGATAATATGAGTTTGTGAAGATTCTTTGCGAGAGCCACTTTGAAATTAAGAATTAAATTGCTAACTCAGAGTTATTTGTGTTTCAGTTTGTTGGAAGAGTTTTGTCGCATGGTTAAATCATAAAGTTGTTGATTATATATATGTATGTATATGTGTGTGTCCAATTATTTTGTAATTGCTAACACAGTGTGTAATGTTTCATAGTTCCAATTAATTGAGTTAGAATGCAATGTTTATAAATTTCAACACTTTGACTCTTTCATTTGTTTGGTGTTTGTGAAATCTCTTGAACTTGATTTGAGCCGCCCGAATCTCATCAACCCAATCCGGTACAACTACCATACTCATAGATTTCAATCGGTAAGCAGATCTAGGTTCCTTCTGACTCAAGGCATCGGCCACTACATTGGCCTTTCCCGGATGATAACTGATTTCATAGTCATAGTCGGTCAACAACTCCATCCATCGTCGTTGTCTCATATTCAATTCCTTTTGATCTCGAATATGTTGCAAGCTCTTGTGATCGGTAAAGATCGTACAATGAGTACCATACAAGTAATGCCGCCATAACTTAAGAGCGAAGATAACTGCCGCTAGCTCTAAGTCGTGTATGGGATAATTCTTTTCCGCATCCTTTAGCTGTCAAGAGGCATACGCAATAACCTTCCCTCGCTGCATGAGAACACATCCTAAACCAGAGTAAGACGCATCGCTGTATACCACAAAATCCTCGTTGCCCTCTGGTAAGGAGAGTATCGGCGCTTCACATAAACACTTCTTCAAAGTTTGGAAGGCACTCTCTTGCTTCTCCGTCCACACAAACGATTCCGTCTTTCGAGTCAACTTCGTCATTGGCGATGCTATCTTCGAGAAATCCTTTATGAACCTTCTATAATAACCTTCTAAGCCAAGAAAACTACGAATCTCGGTTAGGGTTTTAGGAATTTCCCACTTCTTTATTGACTCGATCTTTGCTGGGTCTACCTTTATCCCCTCCATTCCTACGATGTGACCCAAAAATTGTACTTCTCTTAGCCAAAACTCACACTTTGAGAATTTGGCGTAAAGCTTCTCTTCACGCAAAGTCTCCAATACCTCTCTCAAATGACGCCTATGGTCATCCGCACTCTTGGAGTACACCAAGATATCATCAATAAACACTATCACTGATTTGTCAAGATACGGCCTACACACCCGATTCATCAAATCCATGAAAATTGCTGGTTCATTTGCCAAACCGAACGGCATAACCAAAAATTCGTAGTGACCATAACGAGTACGAAAAACCGTCTTTGGTACATCACCTTCCTTCACTCGCACTTGGTGATAACCCGAACGCAAATCTATCTTTGAAAAGTGACTAGCACCCTGCAATTGATCGAACAAGTCATCTATTCTTGGAAGTGGGTACTTGTTCTTCACCATCAACTTATTCAATTCTCTATAGTCGATATACATCCTCATCGACCCATCCTTCTTCTTTACAAATCGGACCGGAGCTCCCCAAGGTGAAGAACTCGGCCTAATGAATCCCTTTTCGAGCAACTCTTTTAATTGCGTCATTATCTCTTTCATCTCAGAGGGAGCCAATCGATATGGTGCTTTAGCAACTGGTGTAGCACCTGGAACCAAATCAATCTGAAATTCCACCTCTCTTGGCGGCGGTAATCCCGGAAGATCATCTGGAAAGACATCGGGATATTCGTTCACCACCTCTACCTCCGCCAACACACTCTTTTTCTTCGCCGAATCCACCACATGAGCTAAGAACGCAGCGCACCCCTTCGCTAGACACTTTCGTGCGTTAAGGACCGATATCATCGCTATGTTCCCCGTACATCGTTCTCCATAGGCGATAGCATGACCACCTAATGGAAGCGGAACTCGGACCAACTTCTTTGAGCACACGATTTCAGCTCCATGCGCGGACATCCAATCCATTCCAATCACTACATTGAATCCCTCGATTCCTAACAGAATAAGCGTCAAAGGGAAAGTAGTGCCATCAATATCTATCGTACAATCGTCATATTTCTCACTCACTGTAATCGGTTCCCCGACCGCTACTTCGATCTCTAAAGCATGTTCTAAAGAACTACGAGGCACATTCAACTGATCACGGAATCTAAAGGACACTACAGACCTACTAGCACCCGAATCGAATAATACAACAGTAGGTAAAGAGTTAATCATAAAAGTTACGAAAATCACCTCATCGTCTCGGTGTGCCTCTTTGGTTGTCATCTGATAAGCACGGCCGGTTGCTTTCGGGGTTGACTTCTTTCCTGCTTCCTCGGTCTTCTTCTTCGGGTTTGGGCATTGTGTACTGATATGCCCCATTTCCCTACAGTTGTAGCACACGGGCTTCTCGCTTTTGCAGTTCACTGCCTTATGCCCCATCTTTCCGCATCGACGGCAACTCATCGTCTCTGTAGTGCACGGACCACTGTGGCTTGAGTGGCATGTTGTACAATACCCTGTCTTTCCTTGTTTCTCCCCTTTCTTGCTGTTGCCACTCGAAAACTTTTTCTTGTTGGAGGACCCAAATGGCCCTTCCCACTTTCTCTTTTCTCCCTCTACCCCATCACTTTTCTCTCTCAGTTTCAAATCATGCTCGATCCTTTCTGCCTCAGCCATCGCATCACCCAAATTGGACCTCAATCTCACCGTCCCATGGTATTCATATGGCAAACCCTCCACATACTGGTTTACCATCGAAGCATCATCATAGCAGTACCTCTTGGCAAACTGCATCCTTTCAGAAAAAGTAGAGTTATACTTGGCAATTGTCATGTTTCCCTTTTTTAGATCCAAAAACTCTCTCTCCACGCGTTGTCTAGCCCCTAGTTACAGAAACAGTTCTGTAACTTCTCTTTGAACATCTCCCAGGTAAGGTTCCTCCTTGTTACTGTTGATAGTGAACCTTCAATAGAATCCCACCACTCTAAGGCTTCTTTCTCCAACACACGGATCGCATAACTAACCCGTTGTTCCTCAGTAAACACACCAGAGTTGTATGTTTGTTCCATCTTACGGATCCAGCGTATGCAGTCGAGGGGATTGGTTCCTCCCGCATACTTAGGTGGTTTGCACTCCCTGAACATCTTGTAGGTGCTTCCCACTCAGTACAGTGCACCTTCATTCCTACCACCTAGACCCTCTTGATCATCCTCGTCGTCATCTCCTTCCACAGGCGTGATTGGCTTTTTCCCTAGAATTCCCGCCTCACACATTGCTTGCTTCATTTCGTTTAGCTCCTCCGTTTGCTTTTTCAGAGCCTCATCCCTTTACTTCAACACTCTCTCCAATTCAGCCACGCGGATCATACTGCTGGTGCTGTGTGCAGTACGACTACTATGCACCGACGCAGTTATGGGAGGTGACGGAACTCGCTCACGTTCCGCTTCTCCTTCACCCAGAATTCTGAATGATCCTTCCGCGTTGGCCTGCTCCCCTTGATCCATCACTTGCTTCCCGTTACCTCTCCTCGTTTCTTCCATTCTCTACGTAAGGAAGTCGAGTAAAAGTAAACATCTATAATCATCACAAGGAAAAGAGCTACCTAACAAGCAACTCTCTCGCACACATCCCCCACCTAGTCATCCTATAAGAGCTAAGTTGTGAGTCTAAGCACCGGACTCAGTACTCAGATCTCTCACAACACAGCTCTGATACCAACTTGTAACAGCCGTGGTTTCAAGAAATTTGAGATTTACAAAAACTTTCTCTACTTAATAAGATTTATTGCAACGGAAGACTTTTTAAACATCATATTGATTAAAACAGATAAACCATTTTAAACATTCATCAAACAAAACCACCGTTACATCACAGACACATCATTGTTTTAAACTTTGTTCATTACACAACCACAAGTTGATATTGAGTATCATCGTAACAAAAGAAAACTACCCATAAGCCCCTATCTCACAAGGCCACGCACCTAAGCAACCTGCACGAGCACAAGACGTATTTCAAAGAAACAAGTGTCAGCTTTCGCCTCGTGAGTCAGCTTAGTTAACAACACAAAATCATCATTTAAAAACATTCGCAAACATAGTTAGGTTAAGGCATTAAATCCCAAACCGTAACTTGACCCACCCGCATAACATCGTAAATCCCCACCTGGTCAAGTATCATCATATAACATCTTTTAAATCATCATGATCAACTTTTAGCTTCATTTACATCATAAATCATCTCATTCATCTTTTAACTTCATTAACATCATATACATCATAAATCATCTTATTGGGGTCTATCTTTGGCTTCGCTATCATCACTACCCCAAATGCCAAGTGCATGCCCGGCAACCACTAGGGTTCCAGGGTCCGTCCGCGATAATACCATATGCGTGTCTAGCAACTGCTAAGTTCTAGGTCCGTCCGCATTGGTACAAGTTCACTAAGCGTGTCCAGCAAGTAAAGTACAAGGAAGGGCGCAACTCCCACTTGTACACACATTCCTGTAATCCGTCCGCTATAGTTACTCCGACACAAGTCGTTTAGGTGAAAGTACAAATGGTGCCCCAATTACCGACGGACCCTCCTTTCACCCTCGTGATGTTTGCACATGACCCATCTCTGTGATCAATACATCACTCCAGTGTATAAATACACCAAGTGTTGCCAAAGTTATCTAGAAACCCGGCAACCAAACATCCCATTGCTAGCATATCCTAGAAGGCACACTTTTCCTACTAGGCATCAATATTTCATCTCTGAGTATAGCTACCCCTTCCCATATCATCATATCAATCTTAACATCATGACATATATCTATAAGCATATATGCATGCGTCACAAACATCGTATAAGTCAATCGCATTTCATCATTAATAAAGGAGCATGCATAGAAATCAATCGTTAATCTATCACAAACATCATATATATATATATATATATATATATATATATATCGTCTTAAAAACCGTTAATATTATCAAAACAGATTTTGTCTATATGCTCGGTTTTGTAAAACAACTTAACTCACTTTAGTCTAGACAACGAAACGTACGATCTCAAAACGAAAAACAACGCTCACGAATCAACCAAACCGCGAACCGAAACACCGCGAACAACCTACGAAGGTAACATGAGAAACACGATCTCATAATCTTAAATAAGTCGGATCTTGCCCAAAACACCAAAACACGGCAACAAATAAACCCCGACTAAAGATTTACGCGTCACGAGCTCAGAAACTTCATAAAAATGCATATAAACGACATGCATGCGATCCAAAACGCTAAATAACCGAAATGGAAGCATAAGAAAAGAGAAATATACCTCTCGGGTTCACCCACACGAAACTACCGTCAAAACAACGCTTTTGATGGTTTCTCTGAACTCCCGTAACTAAAGATACGCTCACGAACGAAACCCGACACTATCGTAGGCTCGAGAATCTCGGGAAAACTCGTAAATTTGGCAGAGTAACGACTCTCAAAGTTTGTGTGTGGAAATGGCTGCCAAAAACTCGTATTTATAGAAGCTGATTTCACGCGTCGCGCCGCGACCGCCTCCAAAATGCCCAATCGCGGGACATGCAAAATCTGACATCTGTACCCTATAACTTCTGACACACGAAAGCCGGCTGACACACACGAGGACTGACACACGCCACGCGTCGCGCCGCGACCCATGAAAAATCCGAATTTTCATTTTTATTTTATTTCTCTTCTTTTCTCTTCCTTTTCTTTTCTTTTCTTTTCCTTTCTTTTCCAACTTTAATTAATTTATTTAACTAATATTAATATTACTCAATTATTATCATAATTAAATAAACTCCATATAATATTATTTATTTCTCCATAAAATAATATTACAATATTTCTTAAAGTTTCGGTCGTTACAATTCTCCCTTCCTTAAAAAGGATTCCTTCCTCGGAATCTGCTAAACAAAAAGCTGGGGATATCTAATCTTCATTTCTTCTTCGGTCTCCCACGTCATATCCCCTCCATGCTTGTTCCTCCACTGAACCTTCACGAGCTTGACTCGTTTCTTTCTTAACTGCTTGACCTTGCGGTCCAAGATTGCCACAGGTTTTTCAATTAACCTCTTGCTATTGTCTACTCGTAACTCCTCTAACGGAAAAATTTTTGGTTCCTCAGCTAAACACTTACGTAAATAACATACGTGAAACACATCATGAATTCCCTCCAATGTCGGAGGTAACTCCAACTTGTAGGCTTGATCTCCAACTTTCTCCACAATCGTCAACGGACCAATGAACCGTGGACCAAGCTTGCCTCGCTTACCAAAACGTATGATCCCTTTCCATGGCGAGACTTTTAGCATTACCTTTTCACCAACCTCAAACACTTTCGGTCGGTGCTTTCGATCTGAATACTTCTTTTGTCTTTCTCTCGCTATTCGGAGTCGATCCCGTGCTACCGCCACTTTCTCTGCTGTTAACTGCACAATCTCTGAATTCGCGAATTGTTTCTCTCCGGCTTCCAACCAACAAGTCGGCGTGCGACACTTCCTTCCATATAACATCTCATACGGCGCCATGTCGATACTTGAGTGATACGTATTGTTATACGTGAACTCCACCAATGGAAGGTGAGCATCCCAACTCCCACTGTATTCAATCACACATGCTCTCAACATGTCTTCGAGCGTCTGAATAGTCCTCTCACTTTGTCCATCTGTCTGCGGGTGATACTCACAATAAAATGATACTCTCACTTCCTATTAATGAGCATTAACGACAGTTACAAATGATACTCATAATAAAATCAATGCTTAATATAGACCGTATACTTAACCATAAAACCTAAAGTTTAAATCTAGACCATTGAATTAATAGTCAAGAACTCAAGATATATATAGAAATAAGATCAAGTTAATACATTCTTTTTTTTTCACAATTAAATATCATTATTATAATTGTTTAAAGAAATGAGAGGCTGTTGAGACAATGTTTTCACACCTGCATGCGCAAATTAATTGCACAGTTAGTAATTTAACAGTAATTATCTGATGAGATGCTGAATTAGAATTTTTGAATGGGTCCAAATTTGAAGTCCTATTTAATTTAAAAGTGTGAATTTATATTATACAAACATACCTCCTAAATAACATGTGCTGAGACAAGGTAGTAGGGACACAATTAAATTCTACACTACTTTAATACATATAAAAGTTATTAAATAATATATAAAATTAAATGTTTTAAATATATTAATATAAAATATAACTGCCATAAACAAATAAAGCAAAAGTCTTCATTGTAATTTGTAGCCATGTAGGGGAAAGTAAAGGAGGTGTACATGGAATAAGAAGAACAACATTAAATGGCAAAAAGGAAATCATAAGCCAATTCGAACCCTCGTCCGCCCACACTAATGATAACAAACGCATATCGATAATCAAATAAATTGTCAGAAAAAATAATATAAATATCAAAATTTGCAAATAAAGTTAACGTTTAACGTTTTAGGCTAAGAAATGAGTTTAAATTTTAATTTTCAACAAAAAAGACAACCGACTACCGTTATAACAGGTAACTGTTAAAATTGATGACGTGACTAATTATATATTACACAAATTTCTGAAAAAGGTAACATAGATGTTGAAATTTGTCAATAAATGTGATGTCCAATTTTGTATACCAATAAAAGATGATGAATTTCAATTTGTAATAAAATAAGGTATCATGTTTGGATCTAAGTTCGTGTCCATGTGTGTATTCTCTCTTTTCTCTATAAAACAATAAATTATTTAAAATTAAAATAATATTATACCGTTTTGATATTTGATATTTTAATTGTATCATTTTGTTACTTTGACATTTTACTACTTGTACTTGATATTTTGATACTTTAATATTCTATATTGGCTTTAAAATTGTATTTAATGATGCATTTCTTTAATTTTATGTTGTTTGTTTAGCAAAATTATTTATTGGTACTTGGTATAGGTTGAATTAAAAAATATAATTGGAATTCAGTTCAAATTGAATCGAAACAAAAATCATATCGAAGTTCGCATCGAAACAAAAAAGTAATTCGAGTAGTGGAAAACTAAAGAAAACTTAGCGGATACATTTAACCGAAATAGGTCGACACATAATTGATATGAATACAATAACCAGACTCTTCCAAATTGTCAACCGTAGTCGACATACTTTTTTTATTACAATTTGAAATTTATAATTCTTTTCTTAACTTAAAAAGTTAGACATCACTTTTATTGGTAAATTTTGACACTCTTAACCTGCTAACTAAGTAGTCATCACGTCATTCAAGTCACCATACCATTTTTTATAAGAAATTAAAATTTAAAAACATTTTTTGATCTAAAAAAGTAGACATTATCTTTATTGACAAAATTTAATATTTACGCTAAATTTCTCAGCAATATGCCTAAGGGTTAGTACGATGGTTACTGTTAGGCTTATGATGTATAATAACTACTCAGATTTGAGTGGGACTTTTTTTTTCATGATCTGAATGTGATCAAAAGATCCTACACAACGCCTTAGTTTATCTCATATGTGTCACAATTCATATCAAATATTAATTTTATGACAAAGTATTGTAAGATTAAAAGTTCAAAGATATACGATACCAACAATACAATATAAGTTATAGAGAATTATTATATTAGTAACATGTTATGTTATTCTGAAATTAAATTTTAAATTAATGAATCTGGAATTGCTTATATAATAACTAAGTTACTTTTATATGTCACTTAACATGTGATGATATGAACACGTTTATTTATAGAAATATAGCCTATAGATAATCAGTTAGAATCAAATCAGGCTAAGTCTTACAATCTTATGATAAATCAAGATTATACAATCTTAGGATATGTCAAGATTACTTTTTGAATCCCTCTCTCTTATCATATCACATGTTACAAACTCACATATATCATACCATAGAGGATTAACGTAGACAAATAAGTGGTTTAAATCTTCCTATTTCATCTTTCTATCCACTATATGATGACATTTTGAATCTATTTATTTTTTTTTAATCATATCTTTTAATTTTAATACTTATTTTGAACTTGCGAGTAAAAGAATAAATAGGAATAAAAAAATAAAAGCGTAGACAACCTCTCAAAAGAAATCAAAATTTGAGGAATTGATGGCTGACTTGATTAAAAGTGATGATGATGATGTGGTGAGGTGTGGTATTATTTGCTTAGCTGGAGGGTATCAATCTCATGTGGTATTCCACAATAGAAAATGAAGGAGATGTTTTGAAGAATTCAAGAAACAAGAGGGGGGTGAATTGTAAATTAAGTTTGATGGAAGTATAATACAAAACCTTCCAACTAACTCCCTTACCAGTAGCAGTACCAGACAACCCAATTCTACTGCTTTACAGCCCATACTTGCCCCCATCACACACTCTCTTTCTCTCTTTCTTTCTTTCTTTTTTTTTTCTTTTCTTTTTCTCTTCTTTCTTTACTACTAGTAGGCAGTAGCAAGCAAGCAACCAAGCCTGTTATTTGTTGATTTTATTATTTGTTTATTTAATTTTTTTTCTCAGTTTCTTCTGCTTCTTGTCAACGCATCAATAAGTGATGAAAATGGCGATTGCCTGTTTGTGGGTCTCTTTCTAATTCATCATCAATATTTTTTATTATTATTTTTGTTTTTTTATAAAAAAATTTCTTTGTATTGAGTCGGATTTGGAATGTGTGTGTCTGTGTCGGCGGGAGGTCACTTTCTGTCGGCATTGTTTCTCTCTGTCCAAACGCTGAGACGAGAGACTCTGGCTATGGTGGTCTTCGTATCTCTAATTCAATTCTAAATTCATCACTATTTCCCCATTATTATTTTTTAATATTAATATTATTATTATCATTAGCCGCTTATCTCGATCCCTTTACAGACGCATTCCCACCCCTCAATCATTCATCAAGTTCTTTACTTTACAACTGATTGCTGCTTATTTTGATTGATTTCTGCCAATGCATTTTGATTCTTGATACACAAATTCATGTGGGTGGATTCAAACCTGTGATCAGCATCTTTATTGGCAGATGAAGGTGGGTCTTATAGGGATCTTGCTAAGCTACTTCTGTTCCAACTCACTTGTCCAATTCATCAGTTTGGGTATGCTTTCACCATACTAATTCTCTCCATAATTTGGCAATGTACTTTATATTTCTCTGCTGTCAGTCACCTTGATGAACTATTTTACAAAGTTAGGTCACAGTATTACTCATTCCTTCATCAAATATGTATAAAAAGCAATGATATTATTACTTCTCTTTTTTCTTTTATTTAAACTTTTTTTTTATTGTGTGTTAGACAGGTGAAGTAGGTTTTCATACCAAATGACAAGAGCTCTTGCAGCAATAGTTGGAGGTGCTGTAGGAGCTGTGGCCTTACTTGGGGTTGTGATTTTTGTTACATGGTTCTTCCTTTGTAATAACAGAAGTGTGTCTAGAACTTCAGAAACTGGCTCTTCTGATCCATCTCAAGGTTGACTTTTAACATTATATATCAATGAGTGAGTTATTATTAAATTCTAGTTATTAACTGATAATGATATATTATCCAGTTGGAAGAACTACGGGGATTGAATTAGTAATCCGAGAAACCAGACGGTTTGAAATTGAGGAATTGTCTTTGGCTACAAAAAATTTTAATGACAAAAGTTTGATTGGGGAAGGGAAATTTGGGGAGGTTTACAAGGGTTTACTTCATGATGGTATGCTTGTAGCGATAAAAAGGCGACCTGCTCCCCCTACTCAAGAGTTCATTGAAGAGGTGATCATTATATTACTGTCTGTGAATTTGTTACAGTTACATTGAGATATTAGTATCTTAGAGTATTATATTTAGATTTTAGAATTTGCTTATCAGTCCAATATAGTCTTGTTTTGTTCTTTCGGTAAGTTGTGGTTTTACTTTTAATCAGGCAAGGTATCTGGCATCAATTCAGCACCGGAATATTGTGACTCTTCTAGGTTACTGCCAGGCAAATGGCCAACAGATTCTAGTATACGAGTATGTACCCAATGGAAGTGTGTCAATCCACCTGTATGGTAATTATCTGTTTTGGCTTCATGAATGTTAAGATTTCGGTATTCAATTCCATTTAGATTATGAATATTTTTGCATTTATCGTATTTTAATATATGGTGTTTCATGATTTGAACCTGCAGGGGCTGGTCAGGTTACTAAAGAGAAGCTTGAATTCAAGCATAGGCTTTCAATAGCTCTTGGGGCGGCTAAAGGTGATCCTCTGCAAATTCAGTGAGCATTTTTGGCTTTCCTGGTATTAGTTCATCTTTTTAGATAAAATGCAGACTCTTTTGCAAGTTGCTTGTGAACGATTTAAGCTACTTCAATGTTATTATAATGAAACTTGTGAAAAATATTTTTTATGCGCGTAACTCTCGTGTCATATGCTCCTATCTTCAGGTTTAGCTCACCTCCACTCCTTAAGCCCCCGTTTGGCCCACAAGGATTTTAAAACAGCAAATGTTCTTGTAGATGAGAACTTTATAGCCAAAGTTGCTGATGCAGGTGTTCGAAATTTCCTGGGAAGGGGTGATACAGCGGGCCCGTCTTCTCACATTACAGCGGATGAGATATTTCTTGCACCAGAGTTATACCCTTTCCATATCTCTTTTCTTATTCACATCTTTGTTTTTGTAGGATATTCTTTCTGAACATGTGTCTTATAGGGTGAGAGAATTCAAACGCTTCTCGGAAAAAAGTGACATTTACAGCTTTGGTGTATTTCTGCTTGAGTTGGTAAGTGGGCAGGAAGCAGCAGAATTACTATCTTCGAACTCCAACCAAAATCTTGTTGAATGGGTATACAGCTTATTCTTGTTTTTATATCTTTGTTTTCTCAAGTATTGTTTACCTGAATTCTTTCTTTTTCTCTTATGAGAAGGTGCAAAACTATCAAGAAGAGGGTACTATCTCTAGTATAATTGATCGACGGCTTGGGAGCAGTTTCACAACAGAAGGTATGGAAGAGTATTTTCATCTGATAGTTCGATGTGTGGAGGTTTCTAGTGAAAGAAGGCCTGCAATGAGTTACATAGTAACAGAATTGGACCGAATACTTGAAAAAGAAATGAGTTTGACAACTATCATGGGGGAAGGAACCCCGGTTGTGACCCTTGGAAGTCAACTTTTCAGGGCTGGAAAATAAACTTCATCTGCATTGAAAATTTATTTATTTATTTCTATCTTCAAATTGTTGTGTGTGCTTTGTGAAATAACGTTTTATTTCACTTTTCTTATGTTTGGGAAGGAGATTCTCAGCTGTTTGATAAGTGTATAAAGAACAGCTGATTGATTTTATTTTTTTTCTTTCTCAATTATCATTACTTTTTGTTTCCTCCAGAACGAACTTGATTGTGAATATAAGAAGAACGTTGAGATTGGTGTGTGATATTGTAAATGACATGATCATTGTTTACAGTACTTGTGAATTTTTCTCAACAGCTGGATTTCTTAAAAAATGAAGATATAGAGGTTCTTTCATACTTCACTCCATTATAATTCTTAGAATAGATATCATGATTATTTAGACTATGCTAAATGATAGATTTTCTCCATCACGATTATTCGGGGTTAAGAGATATATACAAGAGCCAAACACGAGGTGCAGCTGTCTACCTCTACTCTACTACACCGGTGCATATATTTTCATTCGGGTACCATCAACTTCTTTTCTCTTTCTCTATGATGTTTCTTATGATATGATTGCATGTTACTACTTTTTATATTATACTACCATATGCTACTAAGACTGCAATTGCTTTTTGGTACCTCTGTCTTCATAATGCATATTCCTAGCCTTTTTGGAATTAGACCTCCTAAACTAGTATAACTAGGTCTCATATGTAACACCATTTTCATGCAGATAGTCCTTCAGTTTTGGAAATATGCTAATATCATTTTGTTGTAAGTCATATTCCAATAAACTTCAATAAATCCTAAGGGAGCCAATGCCTTCAGGGTAGGCCATCAGGTGATGGTTAATTGATACAATTTGTAATTAGCTGGAACTAAAGTCACTCACGAGGATAGTTCTCCTAAGATCAACCACGGGGAAATATTATTGGCTATTATACGAACTGTGAAATTCATTGGTAACTACAAAATACAAGTTATTAGAGAAGGTCAACAAAGGCATCTAAATGTAATTATCAGTCATATATTTGTATCCCTTAACATGTTCTGCTGCCATAATAAGTAAAACATCGTTTATCATGCTCTATATATAATTAGTAAGCTTCGTGATCCTTCAGATAAATAAGTTGATAACCATGGTGGTTAACTGAACTGAAGCCTGTTTTCGAGAATCTTTAATAACTGATATGCATCTAATCCGATTGACTGCATGTACATCCTGCAATAATCTCATTTTTACATTAAGAATAATTTTTTAAAAAATATTGAATTCGATACGATGGTTATGTTGATAACAACTTTACTTCACAGGTTAAACAAAGAAGATATGTTTTTTTACAGGTGATTTGGTCTGCTGATAGGATGAATGATGCTATCCAATAGGGTCTGCCAAAATAAACCATGCCCTTGTTGTATCCACCCATGTTTTAATTTATCATCAAGAAAATGCTATGGATTCAAAATATATGCACTTATTTGTTTAAAAAAGTTGTACCTTTTGCTTATTTGTTCATGTTTTGCAATTTAATGATAGGTTTCTGTTTTGTAGTTTATAGTAGTGCAGGAAGTGACTGATGAGACATTACTATAATTACCACATTTAATCAATTTTAATAGTAAACCAGGTGATTAAAATCATGTTATGTTCCAGCTACAACACAATCAAACAAGAAGTTTGTTTGTGTATGTCAAGATTTATTGTTTGTATCAATGTTGTCAAGATCAAGATTCTATATAAGATCATTTTTTCTCATTATTAGAGCATTAGATTGGGTCGAGATTACAAGATCCTACTAAAAATGTAATATTTTTTTAGAGGGCTTCTAGTTCGTATCACATACCGACGTATGTTGCGGATCTATGAAATATCCAAAGTTCGTACATCATAATAATAGTACTATCCAATTAATCAATATTCCTGATCCTACACTTTAGCAACAATCATACAATCTTGAATGCGATCTAACAATATTCATTCTTGAAGTTAGGCTGCTTGTAGGATTGGATCGACACATGATCCTACTAACCATCCTACGATCTTACCATATTCCCGATCCTATAATGATTCAACAGTATTTTGAGTTATAGGATAGTAAAATAGTATCATGATTTTAGTAACCTTGGTTTCTACCAAATAATTAAAAGGAATACAAGAACAATTCCATTTTTAATCACTCCATCTTACCAAAATACACCTAAAAAGTATTTCCTGGCCTAATATGGAATAGAATTTGAGGTTGGAGAAAACCTGAATGAAGGTGTTGAGACATCAATTAATAGGTATACTAGTACATCACAAAGACAGCCTCATTCAAAATATTTTAATATATAAAAACAGAATTAATCATATAGTAATGCAATTAAGAATAATTAAAACAACCATTCAAATAATAGTGAGTAATAATGTTAAAATCTGAATAATGTAAAGAGCTGATTGTATAGTGTGTATATCAAAATTATATAATACATAATGTTAAAATTATATAAGAATATTTACTTTTGAGATAAAAAGGTACAAAGAAAAATTAAAGGTTATTATAAATAAGAAACTTTAAAAGCTAATATAGTTTTTTAAGCTAAACTGGCATATGCTAATAGAATGGGTTTGAAGCCTGTATAATTAATTATTTAATTAATGCTAAAGATAAATAGAATAGTAAATAAAATATTTATAAATGTATGAGTTATTTTTTGTGATGAGATTAAGAAAATAGAAAAATATATAATAAGTGAATAGTTGAGACCTACTAGCGTTGCGTTTGTTCTTCCTCCCGTCTTCTGTGATACCTTATTACTAATTTATGCACCTCTCAAGTGTCGTTATATTTGACAGTTACCCCTACTGCTTTTGTTTACTTTATCATGTGGGTTCTTTAGTATAACACTATAAAATAGTTTTAAGTTTAGTCATCTTTCATTTGTGTGATACATTTACTTGCGTTTTGTTCGCTGAAATTCTTTAGGGGTGTTTGGTTGGAAGGAATTTGTGGGAATTGGAATTTAATTCCAACCAATTCATGTGTTTGGTTGGAAAATTTGGAAAGAATTGGAATTGCGAAGATGGAAAACTTTCCCTAAGGAATTCAGATTCCTTTCAATAACCTATGAAATTTGAATTCCAATATTCTTCTCCCGACTCAAAGCCCAACATCAACCGGCGATCAGAGGCAACCAGCGATCGGCGAGCGACAAGGGAACCGGTTACGACCTGCGCGACGATGACGACGACCAGCTACGACCTGCGCGACAACGACGACGACTAGCTACGACCTGCGCAACGACGACGACGTGCGAGACGACCTGCGCGACGACGACCGGCTACGACCTGCGCGACGACCGGCTACGACCTACGTGACGACGACGACCGGCTACGACCTGCGCAACGACGACGACCGGCTACGACCTACGCGACGACGACCTGCTCAACATCAACCGGCTACGACCTGCACGACGACAACCTTGCTTGGCGGCGACGACCTGGCTTCGATTAGGGCTGCCACCTACGGCGGTGGTAGAGGTAGCGATGGTGGTGGCAGCTCCGATTTGTGTAGTTTGTGGTGGGCGGTGGTAGAAGTAATTCCATTTCCTAGCACTACCAAACATGTAAGCTAAGAATTTAGATTCCAATCCTAAATCCTTCAAATTTCAATTCCTTAATGGATTCCAATTCCATTGGAAAACAATCAACCAACCAAACACCCCCTAAGAATTAGAGGGAATTGGAATCTAATTTTAGGGTTTTATACGTTTGGTTCACCATTTATAGGATGGGGTTGGAATTATTTGCATCCACCTCTAAGGAATTTAGTTTCCTTCTAATCACCAGAGCTCCTTCCCATTACGGGTGTTAATCAGGTCAACTTAATTGGGTTTTGGATTTTTAAAAAATAAGATTTACCTCAAACTCGAACCTATTAAGCTTCGGGTTCAGTTCAATTGGATTTCGGGTTTATAAGGTCGTGTTACAACTGAACCTGAATAACCTGACCCACCTTATCCAATTCCGGGTTAATTAAGTAGGGTTATTCAGGTAACCCGATTTATAATTATATTATTCGGTTCAGGTGATTGGTAGAAAAATATTCGGTTTGGTTCGACCCGGAAACCAAAACCTTATTCGGTTCAATTATCGGGTATAATTTTAATACCTCAAAACCGATTAAACTAGCTAACCCGAACAACCCGACTAAACAAAACCCCTAGGTGATTGTGGAATGGTTTACATTCAAATTCCAATTCCTAATTAAACAACCAAACACAATAGGCAAGAAATTAGATTCAAGGCGGAATTTCGTTTATATCCTTCTAAAAACCGGTAATTACAAAAAAGGAATAACTATATAAACACTCAAAATTTACTAAAAAAACACCCTTGTCTTAAATAATCTTGTCTTTATTTTTGTTATAAGACAAATGTAACAACTTTTTAATAGACACCGTAAATTTACTAAAAAGACACATCCAACCACTCCATATACAAATTTCTCTTTATTTTTTATTTAAGACGCCCTTAACCACTTTCTAAATAATATTTTTTTTATTTTTTTTAAATGTGATTTGCTATTTATCTCAGAATATGCCATAAACCTATAAACTTTAACATAGATTTTGAATATCTAACGTGGATTATATATTTTTAAATATATAATGTAAAACAAAGTTTTTATTTTTTAAATGTCTAACGCAAAAACAACTTGCGCCGATTTCTAAGAAAAGTATTAATAATTAAATGTTTAGAATATTTTTATAAGAAAAAACTAATCGAAGTATAACCTTTACAAATTATGTTGGGAGTAATAAGGATAAAAGCAGCGTGAGAAAAAAAATAAAATTTGAAAGGGAAAAGAATGATTAACAACTGCAGAAAATTTATTAACAATTCCTATTAATAATAATAATAATAATCTAGGTTAACAATTTTCAAATGGTGTTAATGGTGTAGAAAGATATGTCAATATCTTCAGATTTATTTTAACATGTATTATTTTATCAAAAAAATATAATGCAAGTGGTGAGCGTATATATACTAAAGAAATACGGAAAAAATATTAAAGATTATAAGTATATATAAATGATTAAGATAAATACAAATATATGAGAAAAAAATATTAAATATAATAAAGAATATTATTCAAGAATAATCATCTATATTTATAATAGGTATTTTCGGATTATAGGTATAAAATCATGGAACTAAGATTTAGGAGTAAATATAGAAAACTTGTATTAACTGTCCAACTAAGATTTAGGAGGAAATATAAGAAACGTTATCCAAAACTTAAATTTAAAATTGGGTTTAGTTCATGAAAATATATCTAACTTATCATCTTTTGTTATTATGTGTATTAAACTTATAAACTTAACATTTAGGTGTTGTTTGGTTCACGGATTATTTTCAGAAGGAATTGAAATGTATGAAGGAATTGAAATTTGAAGGATTTGGATTTGGAATCTAAATCCTTGGCTCATTGTATTTTGTTACCTATACAAAAGGAATTGGAATTCACACCTTCTACACCAGTCAGATCTACCACCACCATCCATAACCATCGCCACCATCCCAACCTCCACCACCGCCCTACTGTTTGCCCACCATTGAAGCTCACCGCCGCCCCACTGTTTGCCCACCGTCGGGAATTGAAGCCCCACTGGTCGACTGTTGAAGCCCCTCTGTCACTGGTTAACTGTCGAATCGAAGCCTCATCGTCGCCACCGTCGAAATCGAACCACCATCGAAGTCTCGAACACCGTCAGAATCGAAGCCCCATCGTCACCAAGTCATCGCTAGTCTCTCGAAGCCTTCATCGGTCACAGGTAAGCAACTAGCTGGTTGAAGCCGCCGTCGGAATCGAAGACCTATCTCTCGCCGTCAAAGCCACCGGCGGAATCGAAACCAGTCTCTCGAAGCCTTCAATGGAATCGAAACCAGTTGCCGGTCACAAGCGATGGTGTATGTGTCGATGGTTTTAGGAGAAGGAATTTGAATTCCTTAGGTTTGGGGAAGGAATTCACATTCCCATGATTGATGGAAAATTTTTCAATGTGTAGATTCCAATATTTGCTATAATACCAACCAAACATAGGAATATATTGGAATTGAATTCCAATTCCTAAGGAATCATGCCAACCAAACACCCCCTTAGTGTATTAAAATTTTGAAAGTTACTAATTAGTGTATTAAACCTAGGGCTGGCAAATCCTGACATGACACGAAACTCAACCCGAACCGAACACGACCTAGGTTAACACGAACACGACATGAAACTGAATTGGATCAGAAATGGGTTGACCCGAAAATGACACTAAAATGGTTGAAACGAACACGATAACCTGTATGTGACCTATTTAACACAATTTTTTAATAATAACAATAAGATAGCAAAAAAGACACTACAAAAAATAAGTTTAATAAGGTGTTTATTTTTATACTAAAAGCTTATTTTATAGGATTTTTAATATAATATGATCAATAATACTGACGTTACATTGTATAAAGTAGCTGGATTTCTTAATAAAGTAAAGAATACTCAACTAAAAATACAAAATAAATTAGGATTTCTTATCTCTAAGTCTCTAACACCTGAATTTCAATTCCCTAACTCTATGTGATTGAATTGAATGCTTTAACACCAAACTCTCCTTTGCTCTAGAGGTCCTCGAATTGTCCAGCCAAGACACAGCCTCAATACATGTATATTTTGACCAAATACTGACCAAGTAATACTTTATATGACATACTTTGAGTAATTGGCAAGTTCTACCTTCTAGTTTATTTATTTAGATTAAGAACACGATTAAGTCTCTCTTGATACAATTTTAGTATGTGATCATCTATAATTTCAATCTCTACATTCTTAACTCTCTCTTATCTAATTTAGAAATTAATTTATGCTCTCTCTCTCTCTCTATATATATATATATATCTATACTACTATATAAACCATTTAACATTCTCTCTCCTCTTAAATTTTAAGACTTCTTAAAATTCAATCAATATAAAATCGTGACCCTTCATTTAATCTAAATTAATCTCATCCACTCAATATTTAACTATTTTATTCTCTCCTAATTTACTTTAACTTTTTATTCAAAATATATTCTCTCATACTAAACAATTATCCACCCACATCAACATAATTTTTAAAATCTTATTAACTCTTCTCTTTATTTCATCAATATAAATCTTTTTTCTTATTTTATTGTCTTTTAGAATTTATTTTTGAAATTAATAAAATAGTTAGATGTAAATAAAAGAAAATTTGAAAAAAAACGGACATGTTGCTGTAGAAAACTTTTTCGTGACATTGAATCGCGCAAATAACATATCATTACATTCTTGAAAGCGACATATTGTAAACCAAAAACTATTTGCCGCCGCAACATTGCGCGGGTATGATGCTAGTATATATATATATATGTATATATATATAAGTTCATAAACTCGTGCAATTTATTTCTTTCTAATAATTAATTAATCAAAAGAAGATTTTGATAAAATAATAACTCACAGATTTTTGGAGTGTTACAGTCGGGGTCGGGTCATGTTTGGTGTCAATCCCATTTCACCGAAATGTATTCGGGATTTTTTTTCCATCTTCATAAAAACTTTTTATTTTCAGTTTTTCTAATTCCTTATTTGCTTCTATCATTTTGAATATGATTTTCATTTAGATTTTAACTTCAATATTCATTTCGATTGTATTTGAACTTCGGATACGGTGTGTGTTTCCGTTTAATTTGAATTTTGACTTTATTGTTTATTCAACTTGTAAATAAATATACTAAACAATATGATTTACAATGCTTCTACAAACTACCAATAAATAAGGTTATTAAAAAACCGAAATAAAATTTAAATAACTCATCATTAAATAAAGCTACGAAACAAATCCAACATATTAAAGTAATTCATACCATGTAGACAAATATCAAAGTAACAATACCATATAGTCAAAATAACAAATAACAAAAAATGTAATGTTGTTTTAGCTTTAAATCTTTTATTGTTTACTTAAGTTCTTAACTTTTAAAGGTTTTGTATTTTTGTTTATCGGGGTTTATTGCCTAAGATCTTAGTCCCTCATTTAAATTCACAATCTCCTTTTTGAAATTTAAATTTGAAGTACTAATTTTTTTATAATTTTATAGTTTTACACTTTCGGGTTCATCTCGCGTTTATTTTCGTATCAACTTCGTGTCGACCTGTTTTTGATCAATTTCGGGTTCATCTCACTTTTTTTGTGTCAGGTTTAGATCATGTTGGGTCAAAAATTATCAATCTTACCTCTTATGTTGATGTTGTCCCTGTCATCTGTGACGTCTTCCGGTGGATTCTCCGTCTCCCACATTGTCCTTGACGCTTATTTGTTAAGGGAATAAATTTAGATGTAATAGTTGTGATTAATACTAATGTGATTGATTACAACAATCCTGAGGTGAATGAACTTTTCCTACGAAAGTAAAAAGAAAATAGATAAGATGTATAAGAAGATTATTAACTTTTTCTTATATTTATAAAGGTTTAAAAGTGATACTAAAATATTTATAATTGATTACAACAATAATTTTGGTATAATGACATTTTAAAAGGTTATAAAGGGTATATATATATATATATGATATTTTAAAATTTGATTGAAAAAATACGTTAAGAATTTTGTTTTTGCCAAGTATTAATGGACTTGATATTATTTTATTTGTGTATAAGAACACTATTGTTAAGTTGTATTTATACTCTATCACGTTTAGAAAGATAGTTATTCCTAAACAAATATTTATATAGACACTTAGAAAGATAGTTATTGTTTGCGCCGATAACCACCAAAATTAGTAACACATCAATTAACATTTAGTTATTAACAGTTATGAATGAGTTAGATTACAATGATTAACTGAGCAATCAACCAACCAAGCAAATCCTTGACTTAGCATCAATTAGCCAAGCAAAATGCTCAACTAAGTAAAACTACTTCGTCAATTGAGCACTCAACTTATTATGCTGATTAGCTCAACACTTAGTTGATCAGCCTCAGATAGTCAGATGTATCAAAATTTGACAAGACTTGAACTAGTGTGCACTTCGTATCATCCTAGCTCGTTAAATTTAGCTAAAATCCTTACATTACACTAAATAACTAACAAAATAAGATATTTTAAATCTTAATAAAGACATATACAGAATTCTCCTTTTATTATACATGCTGGTTTAGAAATTTTATATGCTTGTCACATTGCAGATTTTCTTTTAAAAACAGTGATGAATTTTATTAAAATATAAAAAATCATATACATTTACACTTATGTTTGGGAGTTACATGTTCAGCTCAGAAAGCACTTTTTAAATTTATTGAGTAGGACTTAACCATTAAATATTAATTTTAAATAAAAAAAGAAATCCTTAATCATATCTTTTGATAGGTCAACAATTTAGTAGATAACACTTGCATACATATATTCTAAGTAGGGATGTAAATGAGTCGAGCTACTCGTGAGCTACTCGAGCTCGGATCGTTAAAAGCTCGAAACGAGCCGAGCCTTAACGAGCTCGAGCCTAGATTAAAGCTCATTTAATAAACGAGCCGAGCCCGAGCTCCAAAGAGAGGGCTCGCGAGCTTAAACGAGCCTAAACGAGCTTCATATATAATATAATTTATATTTTATATATTTAATTTTTAATAATTATATATATCATTTTAATAAAAATATCAAAATAATACCCGGGCCTAAACGAGCCTAGCTTAAACGAGCCGAGCTCGAGCTCAGCATCATAAGCTCTAAACGAGCCGAGCTCGAGCCTAAAAAAGCCTAAACGAGCCTGGCTCGATAAGTGTCTAGTTCGACTCGGCTTGTTTACATCCCTACTTCTAAATAACATATTTATTTAATTATTCATTAAAAATAAATTAAATAAATAAAATAGAATCTTCCTAATCTTATCCACACTTATTCAAAGTAGTGTTTAGAAATTATTATTAATAATAATAATAATAGAAGGTACTACGATTAAACGTTAGCTTTACTCCATTATGATTATAAGAGGCTTCTGTTTTCATCGTTTTTTGGGGTTTAAGGTTGATACTCAAGGTCACCGATCCGCCATAGCCGCCCGGAAGCTAATTCGATGAAGCGGTTGCTCAATATTTCAGCTTTACTTGTGCTCCTCTGCTTCTATGGCGGGGACTCCAAGTATATGGTTTATGATACTTCTCAAAGAATTCAAGCTGACAAGATCAATGTTCATTTAGTACCACACTCTCATGATGACGTAGGCTGGCTCAAGACCGTCGATCAGTACTACGCCGGTGCTAATAATTCCATTCGAGTATCATCGCCTCCTTTTCTTTCTTTCTTTGCACATGCATTTGATCACTACATAGCATAACCAAGTGTTTGATTTCATTCATTTTGTGGGAAATTTAATAGGGTGCCTGTGTTCAGAACGTGTTGGATTCCGTGATTTCAGCTTTGCTCGATGACAAGAATCGGAAGTTCATCTATGTTGAAATGGTAAGCTCTCTTTGCTGTTCTATTGACTCCTTAAGTCATTATATAGTACTAATTTCAATTGCTTCCGTGTCTTCTTTGTGGTTAGGTTTTCAATTTGCAGGCGATGGAATTTATCTGATTTTTTTTTTTTTTAACTTTTTTGTTATTTCCAGGCGTTCTTCCAGCGATGGTGGAACCAGCAGAGCGAACTACTCAAGAGTAAAGTCAAGGAGCTCGTTAACACTGGCCAACTTGAATTCATGTGGGTTGACTGTTTTTAAGTTGTCAATTTTCTTGTATTAAACACTGTAGTGTAATCTACTTGTTCTTAACCCTAATTATTTGCACTTTTAAGAAATGGGGGTATGTGCATGCACGATGAGGCAACACCACATTACATAGACTTGATCGATCAGACAACTTTGGGACATATGTTTATACACCGGGAGTTTGGTCAAAAACCAAGAGTTGGTTGGCAGATCGATCCTTTTGGGCACTCTGCCGTCCAAGCTTACTTGCTGGGTGCCGAGGTCTACTCTTTGATCTTTTCATTTATTTCCTATTTATCTTTCTGATCACTTTCATTCCCAGTTGATTCAAAAAGTGGGATGTTCATAAGATGAAAAGATAAGACTTTGATTATTTGAGCATTGTTTTCATGTTCATTCATAATGCTTCCACTCTTGTATCTGAGGTAATGTAATTTCATTTTGTTGCAGGTAGGATTTGACTCTCTTTTCTTTGCTCGAATGGATTATCAAGACAGGGAAAAGAGGAAAAGTGACAAGACTCTTGAGTTCATATGGCAGGGTTCAAAGTCTCTTGGTTCATCTTCACAGGTGAGTGTACACGAGCACCATTACAAATTTTAAGGATGACTTCAGGGTAGACTGTATGCTCTGATTGCAACAGTGGTTTCGCTCATTAATTTGTTGATAGAGTTTAAGTTGCTGCAAGTTTATTACACCTGCTGAAAAAGTAAACAACCTAATCAAGCTTTCTCCACAACTACTTGCAGTTATTTACCGTTATATTTCCCAGACATTATGACCCCCCTGATGGTTTCACATTTGAAATAAATGATGTATCTCCACCTATTCAGGTACCCGGCAATAAACACAAGTTGTCTGATTTTTGATTTCTATGTTTGATTCTTTTGCTTGGTTACTAATTCTATTTTGAAGGACGATGTTCTCCTTTTTGATTACAATGTTCAAGAGAGGGTAAATGATTTTGTAGCTGCTGCAATGGCTCAAGTATGTATCTGCGACTCTGTTATAATGCCCCCCACCCCCAGAGTGGGTTTTGTTTTCCTTTATCCTTTTTTCTACATTTCCTAATTATGTTTCTATTTTCACTGAAGGCTAATGTAACAAGGACAAACCATATAATGTGGCCAATGGGAACCGACTTCCGGTACCAGTATGCAGTTTCATGGTTCAGGCAGATGGACAAATTTATACACTATGTTAACCTGGTATTGGCCTTTACATTTTTATGCAAATTTATTTCTAAATCTTTATAACAATGATTTCACATCTTTCTGTTAGTACTTTTTGTCAACTCTACTTGTGAAGACACTAATCAATTAGTTGTTATTGTTAAGGATGGACGCGTAAATGCATTATATTCCACCCCATCCATTTACACAGATGCAAAATACGCAGCTAATGAAACATGGCCTCTGAAAACTGATGACTTCTTTCCGTGAGTATAATTTTATCCTTCAGTGTTGAACAAATTGATATTTGCACCTACTCTATCATCTTATGTCCTAATAGACAATCAAATCTTTTAGATATGCAGATAAAGTAAATACCTATTGGACAGGATACTTTACAAGCAGACCAACTTTTAAAGGTTATGTCAGGACAATGAGCGCTTACTACCTGGTAAGTGCTGTGGAAACTTTTTTGTTCTTATATCTAAGTTTTATTAAGATCTCCCCTGCTACAAATTCAGGCAGCAAGACAGTTAGAGTTTTTCAAGGGCAGGAGCAGTTCTGGACCAAATACAGATGCCCTGGCAAATGCTCTGGCAATTGCTCAACATCATGATGCAGTTAGCGGTACACAAAGGCAACATGTGGCTGCTGATTATGCATTGCGTATCTCGAAGGGCTACGCAGAGGTGGGGTCTGATTGATATCAAGGAATTTTCTGTTTTTTATAGAACAAGCCTACAAATCCATGAACTATTAAAACATGACGTTAATGTTTATTGAAATGATACACTAGGACAACTTTGTTTTCTTTCGTGTGGATCTGTGTCATTAGGGACGCACCTGTTGAATATTTTAGTACCATATATTTGCAGGCTGAGGAAGTAGTTGCTTCGTCTTTAGCATATTTAACAGCATCAAAATCAAGTGGAAACTATGAAAAGTCAGTTGGCACGTTTCAGCAGGTTGTCTAGGCCCTAGGGCTTAAGTTGTTCTAATTTAGATTACATTTTCGGTCAGTGGCTAATTGGTAATTTTATATTTCAGTGTCCTCTCCTTAACATAAGCTATTGTCCTCCATCGGAAGCTGTTTTAGATGATGGAAAGAGTTTGGTGAGCATAATCTTCATGTATGTTTTTTCCTAATTTTGTTAATGTCTACTTGATGATCATACCAAGCCTTCTTATCTTTGTAGGTAGTGGTTGTCTACAACCCTTTAGGATGGAAGAGAGAAGAGGTGGTCCGAATTCCTGTGAGTGCTGCAACTCTTCCCTGATCATCTTTTTGCATCTTCTATGAAATAGTGTTTTTTAAACGTTCAGGCAAAAGAAAAGATCAAGAATATAATGAAGTGAATTTGGCGCAGGTTTCCTCCCATGAATTAATCGTTCTGGATTTTGATGGAAAAGAAATTGAATCACAGCTTCTTCCCATTTTCAATTCTTCATTGAACATGAGGAACTACCATGCCAAAGCATATGTTGGTAAATCTCCTAGCAGTACACCCAAGTATTGGCTTGGATTTACAGCATCTGTACCACCTCTTGGTTTCAGCACCTATGTTATCTCACAGGCCAAACACACAGGTCAACTCCTCGAAAGCGATATTACAATTTGGAAATAAGTTGTTAAACTCCAAAGATAATATTATATCTGTAATAATGATTAGCAGATACAAGTTCAACATTGTCAACAGTGTGGACTTCAGAGAGCACTAGTGATAAAACGGTAGTAGTTGGTGGAGGAAATTTGAACCTTCACTATGCCACAGATAAAGGAAAGCTTACACGCTATACCAATAACAGAAGCTTGGTATCTGAAATTCCTTCAAATCTTAATTTAATGATTTTTAAATTTTTTGCAGCTCATGTAATATCAATCATAATATTAACATCTGGTGGCACATGACTCCAGGTTGAAGAACTTGTGGAAAACTCATACAGCTACTATTCTGGGCACAATAGCACAGATCAGGTACATGCAATTTCTCAGCTAGAATATGGAAGGTGTATGTATGTTCTAAGGCCCTGTTTGGTTCGTGGGATTTCGTGGGATTTCGTGGGATTTCGTGGGAATGGGATTTCAAATACAGGGAAATGTTGTGTTTGGTTGGAAAAAAAGGAAGGGATTTTAAATGCTGGGAATTCTTTAAAATCCCTCAAATTCCCTTACTCAAGGGATTTTACAAATGCATCCACCCCCCATGGTATTTCAAAATGCTTTGTATGAAGGATTTTCCATTTTACCATTTTGCCAAATGCAAATCCATTTTACAATCCTGTCAAATGCAAATCCTGTGAAATGCAAATCCTTTGACAGAATACAAATCCCATGAAAAAAATCTGCGAACGAAACGCCCCCTAAGTATTTCGTTAAGTTTCGGTTTTCATTTTGCATGCTTTGATGAAAAAATGTAGTTATGTGAATTTTTATTCTTCTGAATTTGTTCCTGGTTCTTGAAGGCCTCTGGAGCTTATATCTTCCGTCCTAGTGGCACATATCCGATAAAATCTGAAGGGCAGGTAAGCCATTCTTCTTTTGTTATCCAGTTATCCTATTATGGGTTAATGACATGAATTCCACTAAATGTTGCAAGTGATTATCCAGTTCCTGAAGACGTTTTTTTTTATTTTATTACAGAAAGCTTTTACTGTTCTAAAGGGTCCACTATTGGATGAAGTACACCAACATCTCAACTCCTGGATATATCAGGTATGTACTTGGGAAAGGCCGAAAGGTGTAGTTTTCTAGGTTTTAGTGTTTTATTTCAGTTTTCAGCTTTTAGTCATTTCTTTGTTTGTTCTGTGTTAATGCATATATGATGTGTTGATTTACCTTCGTCAATAAAATGTGTGTTTGATGTGGACTCAAGTTTATATGTTGTGTGTGACTACTCATAAAGCACCGTGGATATGTCAGCCATATTTCACATGTTACTCAATTATATCAGATTGATCCTATTGAAGTTTTATCAATTACTTCTCTGCCCCGTTGGTTGGGTGCTTCTAGACTTGGCTTAGTAGCAAAGACTCTTCGTCCTGAAGATGTAAGTCTAGATATCGCTGCTGAATGGTACTGAAAGTTTCCCATGTAGCTTCTTAACCCTGTAAATCTTTCCATCAAGTCACAACTTCACTTTTCACAACAGATCCAGACCGTGTATGGGTGTCGTAAAGGAATATAATAGACATATTTGCTTAATCGATCCGCTACCACCAAGATCACCATGAAACCCTTTGATTCAGGCAAATTGTCAATGAAATCCTTTGTTACTTCCTCCCGAGCTTATTAGGCAACCCCTAAGGGTGTAGTAAACCTCCTAGAACCATGGTTGAATATTTGTGAAATTGGCAGATATCACATTCATTCACCATTTTTCCACACCTTTTCCTATTCCTTCCCTACACAACTCTGCCACCAAACGCCTACAAGTCTTTAAGGTCCCTGAATGTCCTCATACCCTGGATCTCCTGAAATAGTCACGGAATTTAAACACTTGGTATTTAATCTTATCCGCGTATCTAAAAGCTCTTGCATGCAGATCACACGTGTATACAAGGAGAAGGAACATGCTGAAGTTGAGTTTACTGTAAGTTTTTTTGTCAGCATGATTCTATGTTGTCCGTAATAATTTTGTTGCCCACTACATCTTATCTAATCAGATATTCTGCAATTTGGTACTAGATTGGACCTATCCCTGTGGATGATGGTGTAGGCAAAGAAATAACAACTCAGATCACAACTGCCTTTACCACAAACAAGACATTCTACACTGATTCTAATGGGAGAGACTTCATTAAAAGGGTAAATAGATTTACTTAATGCTATTTTTATGCTCTATGTACTTCTCTTTCACTTAAGTCAACTTTTGCACGTTGAGCCCCTTATTAAGAAATAACAATTATAATACGTAATGATAATTATATAAATAATTATAAATTATAATAATTTAGAACCTTTGGGTATCCGGTGTTTGCACTGATTAAATTCACTATTTTTCGTGCTTTTCTAAAATAAAAAAATACCTATTTTGCAGGTTCGTGATTTCAGAACAGACTGGGACCTGCAAGTGAACGAACCAGTTGCTGGAAATTATTACCCAGTACGTACTTGTTTATATAGTATCTCATAATGTATCAAGTATAATCAAATTACGGTCATTTTCATTTAATATATAGTTGATAACTTAATCAGATTTTAATTGTGGATCTTTTGGTAAATACTCTTCAGGACCAGGAAATGCCACTATATAGTCTATATTATTGTACTTATGACTTGTTGATCATAGTTTCACTTGTTTTTTTTCCTTGGTATTGCTGTGTACTCTTGTTTGCTTAGATAAGCCTTGGAGCTTATATTGAAGATGGAAGTATGGAACTCTCTGTGTTGGTAGATCGTGCAGTAGGTGGCTCGAGTTTAGTAGATGGCCAAATAGAACTAATGCTCCATAGGTATGATTTTTCACTTCATATATAATTAACAATAGTAGGCTAATCTTGTAGAAGAATACCTGATCTTTTTTGCATTCTCTTGTCATTTGCATTTGTAGGAGGCTATTGTTCGACGATGCGAAAGGTGTTGGTGAGGTGCTAAATGAGACAACATGTGTCCTTGATGATTGCAAAGGCTTGGTGGTAAGCATGCTGCTTCATTGCCATATGAGTAGTTGAGATAGAGAGGACAAAAAAGGAAGTCAAATCTGTATATTAATTTTCTTTTTTTTTTCTTTTCTGTTTTGCTCTTTCTTTCTGGCATGTATGCATGTGGTGTCTTGCAGGTCCAAGGAAAATTTTATATTAGAATTGATCCCATAGGAGATGGATCCAAGTGGCGTCGCACATTTGGTCAAGAAATTTATTCTCCACTCCTTCTAGCATTTGCAGAACAGGTAAAATGATTTTCTGTATTTATATAAGTTTCCCTTATTTCACCTTATAACCCAGAATTATGTTATTTTCAACTATAATTAAACTATCTTTTTGATTGATCAAGAAACTTTCTGTGCGTAATCGTGTGTTCATGTGTATCTTTTATATACAGGATGAAAATGATTGGAAAAACTCTCATGTATCATCCTTTTCAATGATTGATGCCTCCTATAGCTTGCCAGACAGCATAGCAATTATTACCCTGCAGGTATACAAATGCCTTGATTCTTTGTTAGTTTCTAGTGTTTTGCAGTTATAAATTCACATTTCTAACACTAATGACTTTCATTTTGAACGTCATTACATTTTGCCCGTCAGATGCGCACTCCGATACTATGATTAACATGCACTTTTTCTTTTTGAATTTTGTAACTTTGGGCAACTGGAACATTTTGGATATCTTGTTTACCTAGAATGCTATCCGAAGGGGAGATTTTCAAACCTGTTTGTTCATTGCAGGAGCTTGAAAGTGGAAAAGTACTCCTTCGTTTGGCTCATTTATACGAGGTTTTTGTTCAACTTTGATATATGGAGACATAGACACGCACGTGCACACACACACACAAACACACACTTTGTCATGCACCTTTTAATATGATAATTAAAGGGTGTTTGGGATATGGTTTAAAGGTGGGGGAGGACAAAGATCATTCCGTAATGGCAAGTGTGGAACTGAAGAAGCTTTTCCCAAATAGAATGGTATTTCATTTGTGACTTACATGTTGACTTTGGTTGATACCAACTTGGATTGTCCATTTCATCTATCCTCTTTACTTTTTTTTCTCCTTCAGATAAAAAATGTGACAGAGATGAATCTTTCTGGTAATCAAGAAAGAAGTGAGATGGAGACGAAGAAGCTAAATTGGAAAGTTAAAGATTCATCAGAAGCCAAGATTGTTAGGGGAGGAGCGGTTGATTCTCAGAAGTTAGTGGTGGAACTTGGACCCATGGAAATCCGCACATTCTTCATTGACTTTGATTATCTCAGAATGTTTGGATCTGAATGAAGATGTGTTAACACGTAGTGATGTGATAGGTGTGTATTTGATCACTTTCATTTTGTTTTCATTCATCCTTTTGGTCAAAATGAAACCAAATTAAAGTTGACATCATGGAATCTACTGAAAGGATTCAGCTTTACCATAATCAAAAGGCATCATCGTCTCGTTTTTATCCTGTTAAGCCACCCAGTGGAGAACAATGAACCATTAGGTTAAGGAACTGGGCGATGGTAACACAAATGAACAAAGGATGTGATCAGATTACTGTTCTTGTTTAATACTGAGATCTGATAAACAACGTTAAAATAGGCAATCTAGTTGGTGTTTCATGAGCCAGTTAGCTGCTTCACTGTATTCAGAAACTCATGATCTGAGATCCCACTCCCAGTTGTGCTTTAGGACCTCGAATCTATTTTGTTCGATTACCCCCCGGCGGGTCAGCATTATATATTAATTGCTTGCCGAGTGAGAATGAGAAATAAATAAATTAAAATAAATCCTAGTCGGTTAAATTGGGTTTAAAGTCGGAGTCTTTTGACTAAAAATAGAACCCTAGATCTAAATTCTAGTGTTAAATTGGGTTTAAAGTCAAAGTCTTTTGCAGTACTTAAGAAACTCCATGTATTATCTCTCTCATTACACTATGACAATAGTCTTGCCATGCTCGCTATTCCATTTCATTCCTAAATGAGTAATAAACACGTTTATCTCATTATGTCAGAATATTCTACTCTATTCCTCCTTTGCTTCATACATACCAAACACAACCTTAATAAAAGGCAGTGACATTTATATTTAAATCAATCTTATGGTATCAAAGAAAAGAAATTCTTTTAAATAAAATAACATACATCTCAAAGTAATTTTTTTTTCTCATACTCGAATTGTTGAAACATATAATGATCTTTTTAAAACATTTTTAGATAGCGGAAACAAAAAAATTATCACCATAACAGCCATTAGGGATCAATTGCACGCAAATTAGCAACAAAAGAAAGTCCTAAAGATTTAGCTTAACGTTTAGGAGCTTTGGAAACAATGGAGAGGACATTTGATACTTCCTTTTGCAAATCCTTGGTGCTAGCCAAATCACTTCCAAGAAGCATTGACTCACTCTCTAATGTGTTTCTAGGTGTTTTTATACATTTTAGCCCACAAAACCAGATCCCATACCTCCTATTTATACTAGAAAGATGGAGTCGAATTCTATCAAATTTGATCTTATATTCATTCAAGTAAATATGCATGACCATGCACCTCAACAAGGCACACCCGTGTTTTACAAACTGAAGAGATGCATAGTTGCACACTTTAAGCACACACACGGTCATGCATCTCAACAAGCAACGCCGTGCACCTTAACAAGGCATGGCCGTGCCTCACAACCAAAGGTGGTGCATGGGTATGTACAACTTTGACCCAAGCATGTCCATGCATCTTAACAAGGCATGGGCGTGCTTCTTAAAACCTGGACTTTTCTTTAGAGATCATATGCATCATACGTACGATGATTTTATGTGACATTGTTTAGTTCTTTTCTTGGTTTTAAGAGTCAAGATTATCTTCCCTCGTCTTACATCAAACGGATATAATCTTCAAAACTAGGGATGTAATTAGGTAAATGAGCCGAGTTAGTTGCCCATTGAGCTACTTGAGCCTAGATTAAAACCCATTTAATAAACGAGCCAGAGCCTTGTATATTGGTCGTGTTTAAGCTCGCAAGCTTAAACGAGCTTTGATATAATATTTTTTTTAATTTTTTTTATAACTTTATAATTGTATAGGTCAAGTCTACAGTTGAAGAATAATCACATGTTGAAGAGGAAAAGGAAACTGTACGACCAATTATGCATTAACACGTACGTACTTCAGGCTTAATTCATGGTGGTGTAATCAACAAACACTCAAAAAATAAAAAATAAAAAACCCTAACCACAGCATTCCTCCAACACACAACAGAAGCAAAGAGCAGTCAGACTGCAAAACAAACACAAGTTGAATTTCATATGAATTAAAGAAGATAAATTTGAATCAAGTTAATAGTCGGGTTGGGTCGGGTGCGTACCAGCCTCTAAGGAATGAAGAACAGTCATCGGGATTATCGTATTCGTAGCCATCGTGATCACAGTGATGGTAATGGGGCTGAGGTTGCGACGGAGGTGGAGGGGCGAAGTAGCCTTGATACGGCGGATGGTGTGGTGGAGGTGGGTAAGAATATCCGACTGCCACTGATGGATTTGGGTATTGGTAACCGGTATAATGTGGTGGAGCCCATGGATGGCCAGGTGGCGGTGGTGCTGATGGCGATGACGGTTCCGGTAGCGGTTGAGGTGGAGGTGGAGGTGGAGGGTACGTCATACTCATACCCCCGTACCCTTTACAAAAGGAAATCGAAATAAAACGGTTAAATCACACCATTAGAAAGAAGGGAAAACTGAAAATCGCAAACCCTAAAGGATGTTAGAAATTGAAATGAAGAGATCACCTGGTGGTGGATAGCCATGATAGCTCATTTCTAGGTTTTTGTGATTAGCAGGAAATTGATTGATTGATTGGGTATTTATGTGAATCGTAGAGGGAAGACGACACCTGACCTGAGCTGGGCTTGATGGATGTTTTGCCAGGTCATATACTCGCCCCCTGTTTTCCTCATACATACACAAACTTTTATATTTAATTATTTATTAATTTTAGGAAACGAAAATAACGTATTATATTATATTAACGTCATCTAATTTACATTTAATTTACGTAATTTAAATAATATTAATTTAAGATTAATTAAGTTAAATGTTTATAGTGTTTAGTAAAAAAATTGTAAAATATACGTATTAAATTGATCAGAAATAAAAAATTTATATATAATATTATCATCAATTTTTTTTGTAATACCTCTTTTTAATCAAATATGGATTTTTTAATTGAACTCATTGTTATACATGTTTACATAAACAATTATAAAATAAGTAGATTTATCTACTAAATAATTTAAATAAATATTTTTGTTAAATAAGTATTAACAAACTAAATTGTCTAAAAATAACATTTGAAAAAACAACTTATTCTTAATCTACGTGAAGAAATAAAGAGGGATAATTAATAAAAAAAAATTCTAACAAATAGAATGATGACATAATAATTCATTTTTTTATATATATAAGATTAAATTTTAAAGAGAAATATTGATTTCACAAATCATTTAAATTTAAATTTCTACCGTATTCATTCATTAATCATTATTATTATTATAAGATTAAATGGTACGTTAAATTATCAACATATAAATAAAAAAGAGAGAATTTCGTTTATATCCTTACAAATTTTATTAATTATGTTATATCCTTGTAAACTTTAAAACTACATATATATATCCCTACAAAACCTACAAATTTACATATATATCCAGACACTTAATTTAATAATTCTTAATCTTTTTAAAAACTAAAACTAATTATCTTAAATTGATTTGTTTATATTAAAAAACTAATAAACTTGTATATTACAAAATTACCCTCTGCTAACTCAAAACACTGTAGAGAGCATTCATCCCGACTTCACCATCGTCTAAGCCTTCAAGGAGTCACTCAATCAATTACAAGGTTAGGATCAATTGAGCAAAGATTCATTCTTTACTTCATTCCTTGAAACAGGGGAGTTAGTGTATGCAATAACTTACTTAAATAATTAAAGGTATTGTTCATGTTCTTGAAGCTTGTTCATATGTAAATCCAATCTAAAAAATCTTCATTAATCGATTCAAACAACTTACCTTGATTTCAGGAAATCTTCATCATGTAAACAAAATCTCAAAAATCTTGAAGATGAAGAAGCACCGGGAAACAAAGAAGAACAAGCTGCTGGAACTGAAAACCCTAAAATCAAATACTAGAAACAATTTGGTTAAATGTTGTTTCAAAAACCCTTCATACCTTCCATTTGATAACCCACCTTCAACCCTTCACAAATCGCTAACTAAGTCCATCTTGGTGGCCTTCACAAATCAATTTGATCACCCACTAGTTGATTACCCACCTTCACCCTTCACGAATCGACTTGATGACCGACCCCGATTTGTTTGATTACCCACAAATATCATACATCACCTGATTACCCAGCATATGACAGCGGCAGTGGGGGAAATAGGCGGCAATGAAACGATTGAAGGTAGAGTTCGAAAAACATGGAGTTTAAAGATGATGTTGCGATGAAGAAACGATTTAAGCTTAGCTCTGGTAGGAAGTTTCCCAGCGTACGGCAACAGCAAACTTCACCTTCCCACCGCCGGAGCCTGACAAGCTTACAAACTTCACCTTGCCGCTACTAGAAAACTTCCGATTACTAGAAAAAACTATCGTTTGTTGACTCTAGTTACAACTCCGACGAAGAGTCAAAATCTAACAAGATGGCATCGCCGGATTAGCCATGTTCCGTTTCAGTCTCCGGTGACTTTTCTGGAAGTCTTCTCCGATTTCCAACAGAAAAAGGCAAAACATGACAAAAATCTATTTGTTAAATCAAGGGTATTCATGGAATTTTACATGTAAACTAAATAAGAGATAGCGTTTCCTATATTTTAAATGTTTTAATTATAATAAAATTAATATTTGGATATATAAGAGAATTTAAAGGTTTTAAAATGATATTGATGTAAATTTAAGTTTTTTAAGGATATATATGTAATTAACAAAGTTTGTAAGGATATATATGAAATTCTCCCATAAAAAGAAGCCTTGCACTTAGTTGTTGCTATGTAAGGAATTCATGTGTGGGCAATCCAATTGAAGAAAGAGGAATTGGACGGCTAAGATTGGTTCTCGTTGTTCGCAATTTGCGAACGAGATGTATCGTTCGCATATGATCTCCCTTATATATATATATATATATATATAGGGAAGATTCCGTTGAGAACCGTTTTTATTGCGAGAACCGCGAGAACCAATCTTAGCCGTTCATTTTGAAAAATAGAATTCATGAATGAAGAGCGTGGATGGATTGCGTGTGGCAGGATGCATGTAAGGAATTCATGGGTGGCCAGTCTAATTGAAGGAGGGAGAATTGGACGGCTAAAATTGGTTCTCGCAATAAAAACAGTTCTCAAATAAACTCTCCCCTATATATATGTAGGGGAAGGTTCATTTGAGAACCGTGAGAACCAATCTTAGCCGTTGATTTTGGATAATGGGATTCATGGATGAAGAGCGTGGGGGGGATTGAGTATGGCAGAGTGCATATAAGAAATTCATGGGTGGACAATCCAATTGAAGGAGGGGGAATTGGACGGCTAAGATTGGTTCTCGCGGTTCTCGCAATAAAAACGGTTCTCGAATGAACTTTTCACTATATATGTATATATATATATATATAGGCAAAAGTTCAAACGAGAACTGTTTTTCGTGCGAGAACCAATCTTAGCCGTCCAATTCCCCCTACTTCAATTGGATTGCCCACCCATGAATTTCTTACATGCACCTGCTACACTCAATCCCCCCACACTCTTCGTCCATGAATTCCATTATCCAAAATGAACTATCAAGATTGGTTCTCGCACGAAAAACAATTCTCGTTTGAACCTTCCCTATATATATATGTGTGTATATATATATATATATATAAGTAGAAATTTAATACATTGAAAGTAAATTTATTTTTATCTTTTCTTTAAACGCTAGAAATTATAACCCAATTCTATTTCATTTTTGTTTTGTGCTTTACCAGGCGGAGCCAAGAATTCAATTCGAGGGGTCCAATTAGGGGTGTAAACGAGTCGAGCTTTTATCGAGTAACTCGATTTGGCTCGTTCGAGTTGAACTTTATCGAGCTCGAGCCCAAAAACAAGCTCGAGTTATTTAACGAGTCGAGCTCGAGCTTCTAAGAGCTCGGCTCGAGTTCTTATCGAGCTTTTCGAGGCTTGTATAGTATATGTATATTTATATATGTAATATGTATATATGATGGACTAATATTAAAACATATTAAAAAAGAGTACTTATTGAAACAAATTTACTTTATATACATACTATTTATAATAATTAGTTACTAAAAATCATTAATTTTAGATTTTATCTATATTTTGAATAATTTTATTTTTGAATTTAATTTTTTTATATTATTTCGAGCTTTTCGAGCCGAGCTCGAGAGCTAAATGTACCCTTTCGAGCCGAGCTCAAGCTAAATGTATGAAAGCTCGTCGAGCTATCGATCCGAGCTCGAGCTTAACATAAAATTTCGAGTCGAGTTCGAGCCCTGTCGAGCTCAAGTTTGATTCGACTCGGTTACACCCCTAGGTCCAATTAGTTAATAAAATGTGCTGACATTTATAATTAAATCAGTCTTGTGATATCAAAGAAAATAAATTCTTTTAAATAAACATACATCTCAAAGTTAGTAGTATTTTTTCTCATACTCAAACTGTTGATCTTTTTAAAACATTTTTAGATAGCGGAAACAAAAAAATTATCACCATATCAGCCACCAAGGATCAATTGCACGCAAATTAGCAACAAAAGAAAGTCCTAAAAATTTAGCTTAACGTTTAGGAGCTCTGAAAACAATGGAGAGATGATTTGATCCTTCCTTTGGCACCATAAGAACCTTTTTGCAAATCCTTGGTTCTAGCCAAATCACTTCCAAGAAGCATTGACTCACTCTCTAATGTGTTTCTAGATGTTTTATACATTCTAGCCCACAAAACCGGACCAGACCTCCTATTTATACTAGAAAGATGGTAGATTAGAGTTGGAATCGAATTTTATCAAATTTGATCTTATATTCACTCAAGTAAATATGAATGACCGTGCACCTCAACAAGGCACATCAGTGTTTTACAAATTGAAGACGATGCATAGGTGCACACTTTAAGCACACGCACAGTCATGCACCTCAACTAGGCACAACCGTGCACCTTAACAAGGCATGGTCGTGCCTTACAACCAAAGGTGGTGCATGTGTATGTCCAGCTTTGACCCAAGCACGACCATGCATCTTAACAAGGCATGGGCGTGCTTCTCAAAACCTGGACTTTTCTTTGTTCTCGGAAGCGGATTGCGAATATTCTTGCCATCTAACCGGAAGGTCCATGCATCAACATCTGTGTCATTAGTTCATATGCTACTATGCTAGTGGGCATTTCCTAACACAAACTTCAAAGTTAAACGTCAATATTTTTGTTATGAATCAATCTGTTTAATAACACATAGATTAATTAGAACTTAGGACGCTAATCTATAACTTTTTTATAACCAAAATTACAGCAGGCCGCTCCAATTAATTCTGCAAGATGCATAAGCCGGAGAGCAAATACCAAATGCCAACATAGAACACGCTACATCAACTATCAAGAGGGAGGACTACATAGACTTAAAAGTTAAACCCGATTCGATAACCTCAATCGATCATTTCACCAAGGGCTGTTTGTTAAAACAGAATAATTAAGCACCGAATGATTCTGTGGTCTGAATAATTCAAAGGCTTTGTATAGAATTGTCTCTGAATGTGACATATTGTTTGATAAAGTTTCTGAGTGAACAATCTGAATTATGTAAATTACCATTTTAACCTTAATATTGATATATTATATTATAAGATAAGATAAGATTATAAGATATGATTATTTAACAAGACAACGCATAAAGAAGTGATATTAGGGTAAAATACTTGTTGCTTAATAATTTAGAATTTACTTTCAGGTAGAATGGTTTAGTAATTTTCTTCTGTTTCATTCAAGACAACTTTTATTCTGAGGCGATAATCAAACACACTGAATGCTGAACGATTTACGTTTATCGCTAAATGATTCAATTAAGCAGCAAACAAACAGCCTCTTAGTCTTCTTTAATCTATCATTTAGCCATCTACACCAATCTTCCCATACATTTTGATTGAAAACTTCACATCTGCTCTGAATCAATTGGAAGGTTTTTATTTGCGTATCGAAATAAACCTCTTTCTCTTGCATCTTCGATCTATTGAAAACCCATGCGTTTCTTATCTTCCAAATTATTATTGCTATGAATCAACTTGCTTAGTAACATATAAATTAGTTAGACCCTAGGATGCGAACCCATAACCTATATGTTGATAAACAACTATAATTTAAAAAATATAAAAGAAATAGCAAGTTCTTCTGTTGCTCATTATTCAACATATATTAGTTATGAACATTTAACTTCTCTATTTAATAATTGTTATTTATATTTAACTAATTCTTATATAACCATACTAGCTAAATGCTCCGTGTGTTACACGGGTTATGAAAAATATTTACTATCAAATAACAAATAAATTTAAAAAAATAATAGTACGTACAATAAAGTTGAAATCAAATATTTTGTAGAACTTCCTTGTAAACAACATTTTCATTTGAAGTAGAGTTACCATAATTAGTGAAGATATGTACTTTCAATTCCCACTTACTTATCACAAGAGATATGCAAACCACAATTATACATGAAAAAAATGTCTTTTAGGAAAAGACGGATCTTAAACGACATTTTTATTTTTGGTATATAAATAATCAGAAACTATGGTATCTAAAACTTTATGTACATATATTATTGTATTTATTTTACATGTTAAAACTCAAATATTCGTACTTTAATCAATAAAATATTAGGTAGTATTTATGAAAATTATATAAATTATATAATTATGTAGTTAATTTTATATATAAGGTGGATAATATGTTTGCATTTTCTTGTGAGAATCTAAATCAATTGTACGATGTGTTTCATTTTTTTGAATTTAAATAATATTTTTTTACCTATTATCTTATATTAAATTTGAATTTGATTTATCATTTATCTTGATTTAAAAGCAAAATTAAGTTTTAATTTTGACCTAAAAAAGTCAAAATTTGATTTTAATTGTTACCAAAATAAATGGTTGAGATTTGATAATTAAAATTTTTTATTCAAATCAAAGGTTAAAATTATCTAATTAATTTTTTTGATGTTAGTCTTTTATTTATACTAGAAGATAGGATTTCATTTTTATATAATTTAAATATTTGTAATATTACAATAGTTGAATTGAGAAAAAAAATGAAAAAGAATAAAGACCCACTTCTTATTAAGGAAAAAAAATTTTACTTTTGAATTCTTATAATAATTGCTTCAAGACTTTAAGTTGTCATTCGACTCCTCAGAGAAACACCAAATGATTAGAATATTATAAAAGACATAGTTGATATATCTTACTACTCATAATTTTAATATAAGTGTTAAAATTAATTAAAAATTAATTAAAATAAAGCAAGAGTTGATTATAAATATAAATATATAATAAATATATACAATATAGAAAGTAGGTCTGTAGGTTGAGACCACACCTTCTCTCTCTAGTTGCTTGTCCACTCCTTACCAGCTTTCTTTTCTTCTTCTTCTTCATGAAATCGTCACCTTTTTTGTTGCTTTCATCGGCTAAATCGACCTAATTTAATTGTAATTTGGCTTTTGTTTCTTGATTATTAGTAATTTTGAATTTTTTTGTAAAGCTTAACATATATACTCATTTAATTTAAGTCTATACTATATATTTACTACCGGGACTTAAACTCATACCCTTAAGGTTAGAAAACATCTTTTTTCAAACTCCAATATCACTAGCTCAAGACCCTTTTACCTTTAAATGAGTTATATATGTTTTTACAAAATATACGAGTTACGTTTTTTGGAAGGCCAGGGTGGTGGCAATCTCGGAATCACTTAGGGTGTGTTTGGTTTTAGAAAAAAATACTAATTTTCTGGAAAAATTTTCCATAAAAAGTGAATTTTAAAAATCTGTTTGATTGATACTTTTTTCTAAAAGTTTAAAAAAAAAGAGTTTTCACTTTACCAATTTCCAGGAAAATTAAAAAAAGTCCATATCCTATGTTTACCATTTTTTTCTAAACATGTTTTCTAATCTTCTAAAATAGAAAATGAAAACTCCATCGTTTTTACCAAACGTGTTTTCAAATTTTTTTACAGAAAATTGAAAATGAAAACTCCACCCATTTTCTAAATTTTTTTCCAAAAAAACCTGAAAACAATTTTTAATAACCAAACGCAACCTTAATGTTTTGAATATAGTTAGCGTACAAGCTTTTAGATAAATAGAGAAATATTCAATACAGTCTTAATTTAATTTATAGTCATGAGAGACAATTTATAGTCATTAGATTTTCATATTCAATGGTCCAGATTTAATCTTAGATTATAATTAAAATTGATATATTCATATGAAAGAGGACATTTATGACTTTTTAGCTATTGGTCCCCACTTTCTATCTGCTCTAATTTATTTAAAATTAATTTTCTCAGAAACCGTTAATCGTTAGACGAAACGAATTATACCGTTGCGATCCTTGTGTTCCCCTTTTTTATTAGAGAAGTCACTTGATATACTTTCGACAATTTTTTTTCTCATTTTGTTAGATTGAACTTAAATTTTATTAAAGTATAATCATATGTGATTCATAGAGGTGTGATAATATAGTCTTTATAAAATTATAGTTTGGTGTTTGATAATCCGGCGAAGTTCTATGGTTTAGTAACAAAAAATCAGCAATTGAAAGTGAACCTAAATTATTAGTTGTTTCATAACACATGTGATTATCTATTTCTTATACATGTACATAATTACAGGTGATTTGATTAAATGTAGCATTTTTATGTCACATATTTGACAAAATTAATAACATGTGATTGCGTATTCATTCACATATGATTGCGTATTCAATCACATGTGATTGCGTATTCAATCAAATGTGATTTTGTACACAATCACATGTGATTGAATACCAAAAACATAAGATTTGGTATTCAATCACATATGATTGCATATTTAATTACATGTGATTTTGTACAGAATCACACGAGAGTTTGTATAGATTCACATGTGATTGAATACCAAAAAACATGCGATTTGGTATTCAATCATATATGATTGCATAGAGGATTGTTCAAACGAGAACCATTCTTATTACGAGAACCAATATAAAAGATATCGAATTCGAAGGAGAACACATCTAGACCTTTGATAGAGGGGATATGGTGTTGCTAGTACACAATATATGCATTCATGGGTAGACAATGCAATTGGATTGAGTGAAATTGAATATGTACATACATGTATAAATGGTTTTAAGCGAACGTTGATTTTTTTAAGCATACATTCAAAATTAATAAACGTTAAATGATATACAATTTAAGAAGATAAAAAAATTAATAAAACAACACATGTAATATGGTTATAAATCACATGTGATTATACATTAATAAAATTTAAGTTCAACCTAACCAAATGAAAAAAAAAGTTTGTCAAAAGTATATCAAATGACCTCTCTAATAAAAGAGGGGAACACGAGGATCGCAACGGTATAATTGATTTCGTCTAACGATTAACGGTTTGTGAGATAATTAATTTTAAATAAATTAGAGGAAAGAGAAAGTGGGGACCAATATGCAAAAAGTCAGAATTGTCCTTCCTTATATCAATTTTAACTATTATCTAAGATTAAATTTAGACCATTGATCTTGAAATCTAATGATTAAAAATTGTTCCTCAGGACTATGATTTTAATAAAGACTATATTGAACAAAATACTAGACAAATAATCCAAAGATTCGTGATAAAATTCTAAAGATAGATGATATTTACATTTATGAAAAGGTATAACACTATTTAAACGACGTTACAATTTCGTTTAGCATATGTTTTTTTAAATAAGAGGTGATATATTCTTCTATTTTTCTCTTACTCACGAGATCAGCACAAGTATCAAAATCAATAGAGGAGGTGAGAAAAGATACTTAGTGGATTCTACATGTCATCTTATGATGAGTAAGAATAAGAAATAAAAAGAAATAAGAGGAAAATAAATAAATTTTTTTTAAATGAATAAATCTGACTGAGTGAAAATATGATTGCACGTAAAGTCGTAAACCAAGACAATGAAACTGAAAATGATAAATTTTAGCAACACGAGGAAATAAATAAAACCTTTGAAAGACACCGGAATAATTCACAGGCGACAAAGATAGCAATTAAAACCAAATTTCAATAATTCAATTCCCCGCTTCTTATTACTACAAATCCTCGCCGGCCGACGAGCTTCAGATCATCGTCTTCTTGACATTCACATGTGGACCACCGGAGTCAGCTTTTCCGGTGTGCGTTCCATGCCGATGGTCAAACGCACCACTTCGCTTCTCTCCGTGAGCGCTGGATTCGAACCTTTGTCCTCTTCTCGGCCGTCACTTGTATCGACGGAGCAACCCGCCTTCACGGCAACCACCAGCTTCGAGGCTGATCTTACAGTTAAACGCGATTATTTGGAGACTGAGGTTAAAAGTTTCAGACTGAAGGACTACTTGGAACAGACGAGAGATTTGTTAATCGACTCAGACGGTGGCCCTCCTAGATGGTTTTCGCCATTGGAGTGCGGTTCTCGCTCCAATAACTCTCCTCTCTTGCTCTCTTTACCAGGTTCGTTAATCGTTAATTAAACTTTTCTAAATTTCTGAAATTTATAACTGAACTTGACTGAACTAATACGATTTTTGTTCCAAGTTAACGTCTATATTCATAAATAACAGGATAGGATCGATTAATAAAACAGTAAGTAAAGTAGGCGATTTTAGACGATTTTTCTTTTTTTTTCAGTAAAATTGCAAGCAATGCTGTGGAATCATGAGGGAAACCATATCAAATACATGATTATGATCTAAATTTAGTCTAAATATCTAATGTATACATGTGTCATTATTGGTTGAAATGTCGATGTATATTTTTGCTAAAATTGGACCAAATCTTTGAAACAAAACATAAAAAGTTAAAAATATGGAATTTTTGACAAGACAAGAGAGTGGGAAGGGAATGAAGTAGGAGTAATTCTATCCACAAAAGCTTGAAAACTTGATAGACCCGTGTGATTCTAGGATGGCTTTCAATTAGGTGCTGTTTGGTTCGCGGAATGTTTTTGAAAAAATTGGAATCTGTTAGGAATTGGAATTTGAATTTATAATCGGTTTGGTTGGCAGGAAATAGAATTGGAATCCATTTCCATATTCTGTTTGGTTCGCAGATAATGTTGATGAATTTGATTTCAGTCATGTAAAATGACAGAATTACCCTTCCTACAACTTCCAACTTCATTCTTAACAGCAACAATGAACGGCGACTTGACTGACGAAAGACGAACGGCGACGCGACTGACGAAAGACGAACGGCGACGGGACTGATGAACGACAAATGGCGACGTGACTAACAAACGGGGACGCACCAAACGACGACCGGCAAAAGACGAATGGCGAACTGTGAGGACTGACGAATGGGGACGCGACTGACGAAGAACGACCGGCGAAAGACGGCAGGCGAACGGCGACCAGCGAGGACCGACGACGAACAATGACCGACGAACGGCGAACAACGAGGACTGATGAACGACAAACGGGGATGCGACTGGCAAACGACGACAGGCGAACGGCAACTGGCAACGCGAAGACAATAGATGAAGGGTATAATGGTAATAAACCACATTACCTTATCCATTGAATTTAAAATCCCTCCTTATCTTGACGGATTTCACATTCCCTCCTTAATTCATTCAAATTCCAATTCCATGGTAAACCAAACATCGGAGTTTCTAGGAATTGGATTCCAATTCGCATCAAATCCCATAAAATCCCTCCAACCAAACACCCCCTTAGTGTGAGAATATATCTATATATTAGGTAATTTTTCAGAAATTTCTAGCTAGTTTGTCATAAATTTTTTGGATTCAAGTCTCCCTAGGAGTCTCTCTGAAATTTTTCGAGGGAATTCTTGCCCTTGGAATTTCCGGTTTTTCTAGTAGTAATTTATCCGTACACTTTCATGCTACATGTCTATATGATAGGAACCCCATTGCATCAGAATGGTCACTATTAAAACAAGAATTACAAGTGGTATTGCTAGACTGAAAAGGGATGTGCAGTTTGTATAGAAGTGAGACACAAATTGCAAAGAAGTATTTTAAAGTGCACTGGTCATCCCATTGATGAAGGAGAAAATAAAAGGAGAGAATAATGTAAGTTCACATAGAATTTCTCTTACCATGGCAAATTATGAGATATAAGAAAATGAAGCACTTCACATTGATACACAAAACAAAATACATTAGTAGTAGTAATGCACAAAAGTGCTACTTGTCGAACTATATATCCTTGTTATAAATAGTGTGCCTTAGGCGTGCTAAGGAGCTAGACGCTTTGAGGTGAGGGTCAGACAACTCGAAGTGGGGTAGGCGAGGCAATAATAGGAAGACGCTTGGAGGATTTTTAGTTTACTATTAGAGAGATTTGAGAATTATAGTAATGCTTTTGTTTATGTACTGAGCTACTTTCATATATGTCTGTTGACATTGATACTCATTTTCCTTTTGGACTTTTTGGTATGTTTATTGTAATATTTTGATGTTTAAGTGTATATAAGCATTACAATCAATATCAGGCTCCATGGGGGATTGAGGGAAGCACCTTCGTAATGCCACATAGCTGATTTGATCGACAAACTATAATGAATTATCTAACTCTGTGACAAATACCAAATTTACCGGTTAACCACGGTTATTCACCAAAGAAATTGTGCCTAATTACAGTTTTAGCAAAGTCTATATATATGATCAACTTGGCAACTAGTTCACTGGTTTTCTGTTTAGCCTTCTTTTCATTGCTTTTCAAAAAGATTAATAGCAGCATGTCATATTGTCATAAACATGATTTTTGCAGGGGTTGATGGTTCTGGGCTTTCACTTCTTTTGCATCATCAACGGCTAGGAGAGTAAGTGATACAGACTTTGAAAACTATCAGTATGGCGAATAAAATGTTACTAATGGTAAAATGTTACTAATGGTAAAATGTTGAAAAAAGTAAAATTTCAAAATAAAGAACTTACCAAGAGAAATCCACCAATCGATATATGATATACCTCAATAGCTATATATGGGATTAGACTGTTTGACATACATACGTCCTTGAATAACCGAGGGGGGGGGGTATCTCGGTTATATAGTGGCAAGAAGTATCAGAAGATATTAAATGTGTATCACATCTGAAGATTTTTGGAGACTGCTTTCTTCTTGAAGGACAAGATATTATTCGTTTTTCCTTCTTGTCTTTGATTAAAAAATCTCAGTCGAAGTTCATTGGTTTCAATTTTTTTCATATGTAAGTCAAGTTTTGTCCTAATTAAGTAAATATCTTCCGGACTTTCACAGTCCACATTCCTTATAGTTTTATTTTGTGAGAAATAAACAAAGCTCTTGAGATTGAATTTATGAATTTTTGGAGCTCACATGACCTTTAAACCTGCTGACCCGCCAACATGCCAACCCATATAATTACATGTCATGTTCATGTCTCACATTTATGGACTAGTGTTTTAAATCTTGACACGAATAAGTAAATGAGTTGTGTGTTTCCGATCCTCCAACCCGAACACAACACGATTGCCACCCTTACTAGTGGGGAGGCTTCAAAAGACGCCTACTTGAATGGTTTAAAAAATCTAATAAGGGAACATTGTATTTCTTGGTGATCTCGCAAGAAGATTCTTAGAGGGAATATGTGTCCCTGTTTCAGAAACTAGCCAGTCAGCTTGACAAGGGCGGGGGCCAGAGGCTGTGCTGGAGGCATGTGCATCAAGGGACTTAAACCAAAATTACGTTCATTAGTTCGCTTAATGCAAGCTGAAGGTTCAAATCATGTCATGAAACAAGCAGTGTCTATTGATGAAATAAGGCCTATGATGGTTTTCTAGGGAGTGGCGGATCAAAGCTATCACAGAATGGTCGTCAGTTCGGTTCTTGACATTATCGGTTACGGCGGACAAGATTATTGGAGGATCTACCAACTGCAAGAGTCAGTTCATGCGATTAACAGAGACGGAATTGGCGGCTAAACGAGCCAAAGTACACACAGTTTTAAAAGTGGTGAGAAATTTGCTCCAGGAGATCCTTGTGGAAGTAAGTCACTGCAACTGCTGTTGATCAATGAGGGGAAGAGGCAAACGAGACAAACTCATCCATGGATCCTGATTAAGAGGGTAACTTCAAAAGCAACACCTTAATATAATTTTGGCTTGATGGGTTTGGTATCTCGGTTATATAGGGCCAATAAGTATCAGAGGAGTGCGTGGATCAATCTCTATTACCTATCATAATTTGGCTTGGTGGGTTTGGTATCTCGGTTATATAGGGCCAAGTAGTTTGAGACTACTTGCTTCATGAGGTGCAAGACGCTATCTGTTTTCCTTTCCTCCTTGATTAATAAAATCCCAGCTGACTGTTTATCAATTGATTCCTATCATAACTACAATGATCTAGGTTAAGAGTTTATTAAGCATGATCAAATGTAACATATTTATTGATATAAGGTAGATTCAAGATGAACTGGGGGGATTGTTTCTAATATTGCCTCTCCTTTAATTGACTGAAGGATTTTCGATATTTGGTGCTTACATATTCCTACCACGGACCGAACAAGTTTTAAAGGTCTCCATCTCTCTCTCTCTCTCTCTCTCTCACGCACACACACACTTTAAAATAGTTCAGTTTATTTTAATAGTCCATAAGCATTGCAGTCATATTATGTATGCATCTAAAAGCCATTTACCATTTCTAGTTAACTTAACATGCTATCTTAGTGCATATTCTTTTGAAACAGATATTGTGAAGCTAGTTGAAGCAACAATTAGGTCTGAAAATAATCATTTTCCAGACAGACCAATATATCTTGTTGGTGAATCAATTGGTGGATGCCTTGCGTTAGCAGTTGCTGCCCGTGTCCCACATATTGATCTTGTGTTAGTTTTGGCTAATCCAGGTTAAGAACTTGTTAGTGCAGTTAATCGTGTTAACTTGTTGACTTGTTTTATTGAATTTTTTGGTTTCCTTTATGAAGCTACAAGTTTTGGGAAGTCCCAGTTGCAGCCTTTTTTACCTTTATTAAAAATCATACCTGATCATATTCGGCCCTGCCTTCCGTATTTAATGAGCTTAATGACAGGTTTCTCATTTCACTTGTTGTCTTCTAATTGATATTCCTAACACATGTTGGTAAATACTACATTATTCATATACTATATAAATATACAGGTGTGCCTTCAAGTATGGTGAAATCTACTATAGAGAGTGGACTTCCCTCACAAAAAGGAGTTGCAGATCTAACAGAGGCGGTTGCAACATTATTCTCTTACCTTCATGTAAGATCTAAAGTCAAAGAGTCTCTCTACCATGGTCAACATCTCATGGATGAATTGTCATACCGATTTTAGAAGAACTATTTATAGAAACAATTTGATAATTGAGGTTCCCTTGCCAGGACCTTGGTGATGTGTTAACTATAGAGATGGTTCTTTGGAAGCTGAAGATGGTTGAATCAGCATGTGCATATTCAAACTCATGCCTGTATTCTGTTTCAGCTCAGACATTGATACTCTCCAGGTCCCACCTCTACAACCATTGTTATTTTCTCCAGCTGTTTTTTCATTTTATTTACCGCTCTTAAGTTTTACAGTAGGAATGATCAGATTCTACCAAGTCTACAGGAAGGAGAAAGGCTTCGTCAAATTATACCAAAATGCCAGATCCGTACATTTAATGATTCTGGCCATGCACTCTTTCTGGTAGGATGGTCTCTCTCTCTCTCTCTAAATGCAAAATCTCTTTGTTGATTTGTTTTCATGCATAGTCTATAAAAACTGAAGTAACACTATCATTAGTGTTTCTAAGCGGTGCATGGTTTAATTCGTGACCATTACCAAAGATCACTAACACTATCAAGTTCTCTTTGTCATTGCAAAAAATGCGAAATTTAAATTTATGACTTTATGTGAATAAACCATTTGTTTGGATTCTTATTTATCTACCTAATGTGAAGTAAATTTCTGTCATCCTAAAAAAAGAAGCCAGAGGCTTCAGTTTCTAAATAATTAATCTAGCCAATATCTCAATTTTCTGTTCTCTCTTTTTAGGTATCAACTGATTTATACGAACTTCTTTCTGATAGCAATCATAAAAGGTGGAATGGAAAAAATCACAAATAATATTACATTAACGTGACGTGTTAAAGCCTTGCTTGATCGATCACATTTTTTTGTTCTTAAATGTTTTCGTAATGTAAATGGATCTGTTATTAGTTTTGGAGCACGCCTATTCATTTTCCTAATAGTTTCTTTGATACTAATCTCTGTGCATTCCAAGATGGATTGGCTTTTAACGAGAGATGTTTTTGAGTCTAATAGTCTTTGATGACAAATCTGATTGGACATTTGACAAGCATTGTTTATTTGCAAGAATTAAGATCAAAACTTAAAGAAAATACATAATAAAAAAAAGATTCTTTAGGTTTGAAATCTCAAACTTCTTAAAATAATTCTGTCCATGTGTAAACCAATTTCTAAACAGTTGGTATCAAAATCAAGTTTACAGTTTAGTACTAATTCTCACACCGGTCTTGTAAACCACCTTTGATTTTTCTAACATTTCCTACTACATTTGCAACTAGAAAACATAAAACAAATAGGTTAAGAAACAATCATATCTTTGATCTTTGAAGTGAAACATGAACCAAATTTTTTAGATTAAATTATATTTGTAGTTCCATCTACATGTAACAGGAAGAAAATTTTGATCTGGTAACAGTCATAAAGGGTGCTGGTTTTTATCGCCGTGCAAAACACATAGATTATGCCTTTGACTTTCTACCACCAAGCTCTCGTGAAATCAAAGATATTATAGATTCTGCAAGGCAAGTAAACTCTACTCTATAAACTTCATCTTGGATGATTATTGCAAAATTTTTATTCTCATAATTTCTGGCTAGGGGAAGACGCAAAGAATATATATTACCCCTTTGCTTATACTTACCTCAGATGGATAGACATTGCTACTTCACCTGTGATGCTGTCAACTTTGGAAAATGGGAGGATAGTGAGGGGCTTATCTGGAATTCCTTCTGACGGACCGGTGTTATTTGTGGGTTGCCACAATATGCTAGGATTTGAAGTGGCTCCTATGTTTCTTCGTTTCATTATTGAAAAAAATATTATTATACGAGGAGTAGCACACCCAATGTTGTTTATGCAGTTGAAAGAAGGAAAAGTGCCTGATCTTGCAACATATGACGTAACAAGACTTTTGGGTGCAGTTCCCGTGTCACCATCCAACCTCTACAAACTCTTTTCCATGAAGTCCCATGTTCTCTTGTATCCAGGCGGTGCGCGTGAAGCTCTTCATAGAAAGGTAATATTTTTCTTGTGAATCAAGTGTCTTACCAAACAAAGATGTCCTTTTAAAGGGATAAATATCTACTTGAAAAAAATACTCAGAAAATATTATTGCAAAAAGAAATTAAAAAAAAATATGTTGCTCTAATTGGTTAAACTATCGTTAGGACTTTTTTTAAGCAAAGCATTTCGTATCATTCTATATATCAGTGAACTTCAATTTACAATGAATGAGAAACTCCCACTGGGAGCTCACTCAAGACCCACTTAAGCCTCCACCTTTACTTGCAATTTATTATTCTACCCCCAAAGCCCAAGGACTTTTAACCCACTTTTCCCATGCTATAGCACCTTTCTTGATTCAATTTGAGCACGACACGAAAGAGGTAGAGACTATAGAGCTGAAAGCATCTCGAGAAAGAATGCTAGCCTTCTCATCCTCTTGCGCAAATAAGACCGAGTTTCTCCATCTCCTAAGTACCCAGACAGTGACATAGCATATTCCTGTGAAAATTTTTTCATTTTGGGGAACCTTTTGTTGCACAACCACCTGAGAAATCAGTGAACTTAGGGATAGATCATCTGGTAGAATTCTTCCTCGCCATGCAAATAACTTGACCCAGGTATTTTTTGTTAACGGGCAAAGGAACAGAATATGATGAAGGTCTTCATCCGGACCTCCACATAACACGCAATTTGGCAAAGAGATTGTAATCCCTCTTTTTTCCAAATTCTTTCTGACTGGAAGCCAGTCAAGCAATGCCCTCCACACACAAATATTGACTTTCCCTAGAACTAAATTGTTCCATTGAATGTTGGAATCATTGTTACCTTCCTTTTACATCTCATTTTGAATAAGAATGGTGAGTTTTTAACGGTAAACTTTCCAGAGAAGTCAAACCGCCAGCTCCAACCATCTCTTTTATGTGGGTCAAGAATGGTTTCCTCCATAATTATCCCCAAGGCCTCGATCTCATCTTCAGCTCTTCCTCATAAAGGAATTCTCCAATTCCAACTATGTTTCCAATTAGTTCGCGCAAGGACCTTTCTTTCATTGACCAAACACCCTTTATCAATCTCTAAATGGTATCAGAGCCAGGTTGCCTCCTCACTGCCGCCAACCCTAACAGCGGTCTTCTCCCTCCAGCGACTTTTGATCGACAATATTTACTGCCGCCAACCCTCCCAGCGACTTTTCTTTTGATTGACAATATTTACTGCCGCCAATCCTCCCAGCGACTTTTGTTGATTGACTTTTGTTGATCGACGTATTTATTTGTTCACGTTATTTGATCGACAGACTCCATATTTGATCAACAGTATATCTGATCGACAGACAAGTTTGACAGACACAATATTTTATATCCTTCGATTGTCATGGCAATGCTTACTGCCTTCACTTCAGCAGAAAAGACAATCCATAATTCTCACAAGTTTGCTTTTACGCTATCCTCTACAAATTATGGCTTCTGGAAAACGATGGTACAACCATTCCTCATCACCAACAATCTGATGGGTTATGTCGATGGCACCATTCCCTGCCCCTCACCTACTATCGATACAACAGCCTCATCATCTGACATAGATAAGGCTCAACCGAATCCTCAGTATTTTAACTGGATTTCTAACGATGCTCATGTCAGGATGCTCTGATACCAAGTTAAACTTGGTAATGGTATCGTAATTGTAATTGTGATTGTATAAAGTTAATCTCACGATAGATTACAAGAGATATATATAGAGAACATATTTACACATTGTATCCTCCTATATTAACATATTTATATAATTGTCTAATAGAGACAAGGGAATTTGTCTCACATTCTTATACCGTCTTTTCCCCAACCGGCCATCTAACCAAAATCATGTAGTACCTCCATCTCCTAGCTGTTTCAAAATTGATTATTTTATGGGACACCAATTTTTTCTGTTTTTTAGGACTGGTTAAAGATAATGAAAGGAGGTTGCTATTTCTGGTAATTTTCAAAGTACATTGTTATTATTGGCAAATGTGTGAAAGTACATTGTTATTTTGTATAGTTATGGCAACAGCTTAAATGTATTCAGGGGGAGGAATACAAATTATTTTGGCCTGAGCAGTCGGAGTTTGTGAGAATGGCTGCTAGATTTGGCGTGACGATTATACCTTTTGGTGCTGTTGGGGAAGATGATTATGCTCAAGTAAGTCTAAAAACTAGTCATTTTGTTTCAACATAACGATTTTAATACTTATTGCCGGGGTCTTAACTATTCATTCATCATCAGCTGGTACTAGATTACAATGATCAAATGAAGATTCCTTTCATGAAGGAATATGTGAAAAAAGTAACTGATGAGTCTATAAAACTAAGGTTCGGAACCGTTGTTTTGTTGGTTGATTATATGTGTGCTTAGTTGGTACGATAACTTTGTGGTTGTTGATAGGAGTGACATCAAGGGAGAGATTGCAAATCAAGACCTCCACATGCCAGTATTTTTACCCAAAGTTCCTGGGCGTTACTATTACTTATTTGGAAAGCCGGTTAAAACAGAAGGTAAATTAACACACTTAAATCTCCTCTCTTGAAATTATTTTATACATATATATATGTTGGATTGAGTTGTTGGTTTCAGGGAGGAGGGAGGAACTGAGGAATAGAGAGAAAGCACATCAAGTGTATATGCAAGTGAAGGGGGAGGTGGAAAAATGCCTTAATTATTGCAAAACAAGAAGAGAAAATGACCCGTACCGGAATATAATACCCCGCTTGATGTACCAGGCTACTCATGGTCTAGAATCACAGGTCCCGACCTTTGATCTTGATTAAATTCTGTGCAGTATCTGTATGTGTGTATTTTTGAAAAAGCAGAGTGAAGCTATTCCTATTAAAGGATCTTATTCTGTTTGCATTTTTAAAAAAATAATGGCATCATGCATAAATGTTGTCACACAAGTGTTAGTTTTAAGATTCGTTATCAAAGTACATTGTCAGTTCAGCATATATAGTAGTGGTCATTCATTTTTCTAGGTCCAAAATAGATAGATGTTTGTTCTGTACCATGTTGACCGATCATATATAGATTTATTTTTAAGGTAGATATCAATGGATGCGCCGCGGTTGCTTTTTAACTATTCCTGTTTAAGACGAGTTAAAAATGGGTCTGATTCAAGTAAGCTTACCGACTCTAAAATGATACGATTTACCCGATTTTGTTTAACAACAAATTGACGCTTAAATGTAAAATTATATTTAAATATTAAGTAAAAAACAAAAATATGAAAGTTAACCTTAAATGAAATTGAAACGGCACATAAAGTCTTTTCCCCCTTTTTTTTTGTTCCTCGCCCAAAATTGAAAATCCCGTGAATATTAAAAACTAAAAAAAAAAAAATTTATAAGTCAAACAATAAATAGGAATCCGGTCAAAGTTAGAAACTTTGGCATGCATCTAAGGACGTAATGGCTGGTTATTGATTTCATCTGCAAAGCTGCAGAGTTTGTGTATTCTGTGACTTTATGAGTTTGTGAATTGCTGTGTGAATACGTGAATCAGCATGTGATCTTTTACTTATGTTGTGATTGTGTTTTCGGAATATGTTTTAGTGACTTTTGTCCCCCCTCATTCTTGATTTTTTCACATGTGAACTCAGATTGTTGTTTGCCTCTTAAATTCTTGTTTAGGGAAGGTTTATCATTTGTTTGTTCTTTTATGCTGGATTTTGTTAGTGTTCATGGATTTCTCAATTATGTGTTCAACTGTTTACTTAGGTCGTCACGTACTTTGAATTTGTTGAAATGTATTTAACTTTGAATGTGACATAAAAGTGATGTGCCTCCGCTTAATCATGGCAACCACAGAAGAAAGTGACGTGCGTCCGCTTAATCTTGGACATGATGATGATGATGAGGAGACTATGTAACCTACCTAATTTGAAATTTTCGAAGGTTCAACAACGCAAAAAAGAAACAGAGGCTTCCATTAGACGTGATTTATCGTTTTCTTTGTTAGATATGAATATATGATGAAGTAATTAGGAAAATCTTTAAGTATTTGAAACCCTTATTAACTAATTTTACTAGGAACATCACAAAGTCTAGACATAGAAAAGATGTTTAATAAAGAGATAATTACACTTCATGGTGACTTCATTGCATGTCATAGTAGAATTTGTTCATCATATGATGCATAGACTTGTATTGCCACTCGTGGATATTTGAGTATGATCGTATACTGTATATGTGGATAGTAATCGGGTGTTGCGAAAGTAAGTTTTGAATTTGTCTCGCTTTCCTCCTCCGTATAGTGGAATATATTGCATTAACTAAAAGATAACTACGTACTTTGTTCACTAGTTAGGGAATAGATAAACAAATTATATTTCATCACCGTAGATAATTCTTCTGCAAATGATTCTCGTGTTAGCATATTGATAGTTAATCTCACATCGCCGAATCTTTTATTGTATAATGGTGTTTAGCTTGATGTAGGGCGTATATTTTAAATATGATATGTTCTTCGTTACCTTAATTTGTCTTATGTTAAATTCAAAGTTGTCCTAATGAAGAAGAATGCGAAAGGGTTGAAAAAGTATATAAGTTTCTTAAGGATTGTTATGAGGCAATTAATTAATTAATTATATTTTTGGATCTCTTTATCCTACTAAAGGAGTTCTTTGAAAAAGCTAATTTTATATAAGTTTATACAAGTCGATTTCTACATGCAATTTCTTTCTAGGAAAATAGGCAGATACGAAACACGATCTAGATTATTTTCTCAAAAAAATGGGGACGAGAAATATGACTCGATTTTTTTCCCGGAAAAATGGGTCGACAAAAAAACACATACTTAACATGAATTAGTCGATATAAACTAAGTTGGACATGAAATTAAATTAAACTAAAAATAGGTTAACACCAAAATAGACCGGTATAAAAAATATATGACTTATATAACATAAACACGACCCACTCTATTGATACCGAATAATCCATTTTGGTAATTTGTCTTTTATTGATCATTTCATTCTACATTTGAACTCTCTTGCTTTTAGTGTTTCACTTCTTTGTTTGTTTTTCTTTGTTTGTTTGTTTTCCTGTTTTGATAGGATTGATTTTCTTTTTTGATATTAAAGATTTTTTATTTTTTTTTGTTCTAGTTGGTTAACACTGTTAGCTTTAGGGGTCATTTGTTTTTCTAGAAATTGTATTAATATATCTTAATCTGATTCAATAAGAGATATTAAGATCTAAGTGTTGTTTGTTTTTTCTTTTCATTAAGTTATGAAAACCTTTTAAAACCTCTTAACGAATAAGAGATAAAATTACCTCTTATAACATCTTAACTGAATTTATATTTCATTATCCTATAATAATCAGACTCCTTCACTGATTCATGTCAACATCCACTCCTTCACTACTCTACATACATGGACACCTTTCACGGTCGCCGTCGGCCGCCACATGCCGCTGCGCATCTCTCTTTTATATATTTTGATTTTAATTCTCTATATTATTATGGTTTGATAATCGTTATTAAAATATTTTACTTTATCATTAGAAAAGTTTAAATTTAGTTAAATATGTAACAATTGAATATAAAATATTATAAAACGGATAGTTACAAACATTCAGATATTTCAAAAAACAAATACCAAAATATGAATAAACATTCGGACGTTAGAATCACCTCTTAATATTTAGACATGATATTCAGATTCAGACTCAGAACCTCTTAATAAACAAACAACACCATAATTTCTACTCTCTAGTAAATTAATACCAATATACCCTTATTTACTTTTGTGATTGGAAATATTCTTTGGAAAATTATTTGATTCAACTAGTTCAAAATTTCATATAAAGTTTTCACTTTTTATACTTAAATCTATGATTTATTGGCTATACCCATAATTGTATTTAAAATATGAATTATTCAGCTTTTACCCATGACTAAAGTCTAAAATGATATGTATATACGTAATAATAAAATTATTTCCTCAAAATCCTATTAAATATTCTTTCCTTTATATAATATGCTAAAATAAGATTTCCAGTATATAAAGCTTTTATTTTTTTTAATAATAATCTATCCGTTTTATTGTTATTGTTCCACTTCTAATTGATATTTTTCATGTTTTATCTTTAATTAGTTATCTTTGTAATTTCATTTAAACGTTAACGATGTATTACATGTGATGACGATAAAATTAACATTCTCACTACTTAAACTTTACATAAATTAAAATTATCTTAAACATCATAATACTAATGAGAATAAATAAATAACATATTTTGACTCCATTATTCCGTGTGTCAATTTTCATTTTGTTTCCATATTCAAAATAGTGATAAAACTTTTTGACTATTGCTTTGTTTGTTTTTTAAAGTAAAGTCTTATTTTAAAGAAATATTTGCGGATGTACAGACGTTTCTAATAAGCTAGTTTTTTTAAAAACGTATACGCGCCTGCAGCCGTTTCTAATAAGTTTGTTTGTTTTTTTCGCAGACATAAGACCTTATTTTGTCTCACTTTTGCTTATTTTAAAAAGCTAAAAACTACGGCTTTGTTTGTTTTTTAAAATAAGGTCTTATTTTAAAGAAACGTCTGCGGGCGCGCAGACATTTCTGATAAGCTTGTTTGTTTTTTTAAAGAAACCTTTGCACGCCCGTAGATGTTTCTGATAAGGCTGTTTGGTTTTTCACATAAATAAGATCGTATTCTGTCTTATTTTTGCTTATTTTGAGAAGCTAAAAAATTACATCTTTTTTTTTCGCAGACATTCTCAGATTTAAGACCTTCTGAACTCATCTTCTCCTGAAGACATGAAATAAGATATAAGACATTTATGTCTTCCAAACAAACAACACTTATATCTTGTTTTCGTAGACATTCTCAGACTTAAGACTTTCTAAACCACACATTCTTTTGAAGACATGGAGTAAGACATAAGACATTTATGTCTTAAAAAAACACCACCTAAGTATGGTAATATGATATACGGATTCAAAACTTGACATGAAATTGAGATGAGTTGATAACCCGACACAAAACTAAAATGGATAAAATATGAGTCGACATGAACATGACATAAAAAATGGGGTAAGTTGGGGTAAAATTTGTTTATCTGAAAATGACATGATTAACCAGATTTTATTAATTAAAGATTATAGAAAAATCTAAGTAAAGAGATGCTAAGTTTAAAATGGATCAAACTTCAAATCTAAACGTAGCAGCCTAGCTGGTTACACAAAATTGAAATACTTAAAAATCAAAATCTCAATTCCATTTGTAAATTATGCACCTTACTTTTAGACTCAAAACCCAACCTATAAAATGATTGACTGGGGACCTAAAAATTCGGATTTTGAAGTCAATTTTTTGTATTTTAACTTTATATGCGGAATTTTATCTCCAAAAACACAAATCAGATTTTTCCAAATAAAATAAGTTAACACGAAACATAACCAAACTAAACATGAATTAAAACGAAACCAAACCCGAAAAAAAATTTAGATGTCGTGATTGACTTTCATAATATTAAAATTATTTTTTATTGAATTGAACCACTAAACTAGAGCCAACCAGAAGTGGAAAAAAAAAGGTTCAACTCCACACACACACATATATATATATATATATATATATATATATATATATATATATAACCAAATCAAACAAGTCAGACATGAGATGGAAGTCACTTCTTTCTTCTACGTCTTTCCCTAAATCATCACATACATATATTTCTACTTTCCACTCCACTCCATTCTTTTGAGTTTTAACACCATCCATGGCTGCCTTTGGTAAGCTTTCTTGTTGTTACCCTCCTTCAATCCACCATTTCCGTACCACCATCGCAAGACCTTCTGCTATACTTCAATCTACTAGACTCTCTTCAAATTCAATCACCTCTCATGCTTCTGATTCACATCTTCAAACTCTTGATAAACCGACCCCTGTTTCTAGTACCAATAGTAGTAGCAATAGCAATGGTAATCTAATGGATTACTTGGAGCAAACGAAACAGCGGAGCTCATCGTCGGACCGGGGACCTCCTCGATGGTTTTCTCCGGTGGACTCCGGCTCCTCCCGCTTACCTAACGCTCCTCTTCTCCTCTACTTGCCAGGTATCTTCACTTGTTCATTTAGAACAACTATACATCTTTGTTTTATATGAGTTACTTATGGAACTGTTTATCATTTGATCCTCAGGGATTGGTGGATCTGGGAATGGCCTCTCCTTGCATCATCAGAGACTTGGAGAGTGAGTCTATTCAAATTCAATCCTAGAGATAGGTTAAGTAATATTTCACTTGTATTGTTTATATTGCATTCGAATATCATGAATCCCCTGACCAATTTGGTGTAAAAGGCCTGTTAGTACAATCTATCTAAAGCAGTTATTGGTTCTACAAAGGGTAATGATCACAGATTTAATGTGGTGCTTGACAATTGTCCTGATTAATTACCTCAATTATTAGGACCACCCTTAAAGGCCTCCACCGACTAGCCCCGTGGCAGATAGAGGTTAATCGAGTAATCAGAGTAAAAAGAGCATGTGTCAGGTTTTGATCTATGAACATACACTATAGATTCCACATCTTTAACTACTTTGGGGACTAGGATTTAGGAATGCACCCCCTTCTTGGAAGGGATTGCTAATGAAATTGTATATCTATAATATTGTTTTTAAATGTATGACATTTGGTAAGGTGCTTAGTTAACTATTAATGGTGGATATATTACTAATTTGTCTTTTTTTCCTTCCTTTACAAATATAGGATTTTTGAGATATGGTGCCTGCATATACCTGCTACAGATAGAACACCATTTCCAGGTCTCTTTTGTTTAATTACCATATAGTTTTTTACACCGCTTAGATATGATGTGGCTCAAATCCGATTCATTTCGCCATGTTTTCTAGCTATTTTATGCTAGTGAGCTCACTTACTAGCTCGTGTTTTTGGGTATTCTTTTCTTGACTGATATATAGTGTTTGGAGTTGTGTGCTATCTTGTATCCTTAATTATAACTTGATATGCTACAGAACTAGTGAAGCTGGTTGAAAGCGCTGTGAAGTCTGAGAATTACCGATTACCAGCGAGGCCAATATATCTTGTGGGACAGTCTTTTGGGGCTTGCCTTGCACTAGCAGTTGCGGCACGCAATCCTGAAATTGATATTCTCTTAGTTTTGGCCAACTCAGGTGACAAAGTCTCTATTTCAAGATTTGTTGGAAGCCTTCAGTACTGAATTTCATTTCATTTACAGTTTCTTCTTTGCAGCTACATCTTTCAATGGCTCACAGTTGCGTCCATTGATACCAGTGTTAGAAGACATGTCAAGGGAACTCGAAGTTGGCCTGGGTTATATTCGGAATACGATCACAGGTGGTTTTATTTACTTTGTGATTTCAACAATTTTAAAAGATACCTTTGTTTATTCTAAATATAAATAGCGTAGGGACACTTTATAGAAAGTGATTTTCTTTGACATACATATAGGCATGGCTTCAACCGTAGCAGCAGAAATCTCAAAGGCTTTTGTAGCAATGTCCTCTGACCTTCCTGTAAGCTTCATACGCCTATATTTAGTCTATATTATTTATTATTATACAAATATATTTAAGGGGATTGTTTAGTGGTCTGTGTGCAGTCGTTAACAACATTCTGTATTTCTGTGGAAGGCATGCACATATCTTACTCTTGGGTGTGTTTAATGAGATTTATATCTGAAGCATGTGAAAATATGGAGTTATTTATTCTTGTTAAGAATTGTTGGTTGGATATGGTTATGTGATGGTTATTTACTCTAATTTTAAACTTAAAAACTATAGACACTTAGTTATACTTAGATTATGTTTTAACAGATTGATGGTTGAGGTTGCAGGGCCCATCTGAAATATTTTCTGTGGAGACATTTGTATGGAAACTGAGGTTGCTTGATTCAGCTTGTTTGTACACCAATTCACGTCTTCATGCTGTCAAAGCTCAGACACTAATTCTCTCCAGGTTTACCATCTTATATGTATATTTTGATTTTTCCGGCCAAATTTCACCTATTGAAACATCTCTATTATTTACCAATTTGTTACTGCATAAGAAGCTTCTGGTAGGCTATTAAGCACTATTTCATGAATCTACAGTGGCAGGGATCAGTTATTACCAAGTCGGGAGGAAGGTGAAAGACTTCATCGTCTACTACAAAAATCCGACATTCGTAGATTTGACGACAGTGGCCACATGCTCTTTATGGTGAGGATTCCCACCTTAAAACTTTGTCTTTTTCTAGTTTGACTAGATGTTGAACTTACTTAAATCCCCCAGGAAAAAGATTTTGACTTGGTTACAATATTGAAAGCCACCAGTTTCTATCGTCGTACAAAGAATGTTGATTATGTGCTAGATTACTTGCCACCAACCCCTTATGAGTTCACAAAAGCCAGAGAATCACACAGGTACTTAAACTCAACTTAAGCACATTGATGTTAAGCACTTATGTTTTATATATATATATATATATATATATATATATATATATATATATATATAGGGGATGGTTCATTTGAGAACCGTTTTTATTGCGAGAACCGCGAGAACCAATCTTAGCCGTTCATTTTGGATAATGGAATTCATGGATGAAGAGTGTGGGGGGATTGGGTGTGGCAGGGTGCATGTAAGGAATTCATGGGTAGGCAATCCAATTGAAGGAGGGGAAATTGGACGGCTAAGATTGGTTCTCGCGGTTCTCGCAATAAAAACGGTTCTCGAATGAACTTTTCACTATATATATATATAATGTTGTGTGTGTGTTCACATCTGATTGATGTATTTAACTCACAGATTTGTGGAGGCAGCTTTCTCTCCTGTGATGCTTTCAACTTTGGAAAATGGAAAGATTGTTAAGGGGCTTTCAGGGATTCCTTCAGAGGGTCCAGTTTTATTTGTTGGGTATCACATGATGTTAGGGCTTGAATTGTCTCCATTAATTGCTCGTATTTATTCTGAAAGAGGGATTGTTGTGCGTGGGGTAGCTCATCCACTGATGTTTTATAAACTGAAAGAAGGAAGACTACCTGATATATCACAATATGATACACACAGACTTATGGGAGCAGTTCCTGTCTCACCAACTAACCTTTTTAAACTCTTCAAATCCAAGTCCCATATCCTGCTGTATCCAGGTGGCATGCGTGAGGCTCTTCACAGAAAGGTAATTAACATCGATCCAGGTTTTACTTATTTATATATAGTTATTTATCTATAACTGTCTTGATTACTTCCTAGATGATTGAATATATCCAGTTTTCAGGGTGAGGAATACAAATTATTCTGGCCAGCACAGTCTGAATTTGTGAGGATGGCTGCTAGGTTTGGAGCCAAAATTGTACCTTTTGGTGTTGTTGGAGAAGATGATATTGGTGAAGTAAGGCTGGCTTCTATTTTTCTGTTATCTCTGTCTATCTACCAATTTGGAAATTCTACTTGAGTTATTATATTTATATGTAACGGATAAATTTTCTGTTTTTCAGTTAGTTTTTGACTATGAGGACCAAATGAAGATTCCCTATTTGAAAACATTTATAGAGGAATTAACCGAAGAGGCAACACAGCTAAGGTATTATATATTATTTAGAATAATTTTAAAATTGTATGGCACATATTACATGAGATTTGGGCATAATTTTATTGAATTTGAATTCTTAAAGGAGTAACATTGAAGGAGAGGTAGCAAACCAAGATGTACACTTGCCAGTGATTCGTCCCAAAATTCCTGGGCGGTTTTATTACCTTTTTGGAAAGCCAATCGAAACACAAGGTATGTTTATAATTTTACATGAAAGTGCAGTTGCAAATGACATTTATGTTATGTTTGTGCAAATGAATGGATTACAGGGAGACAGCAGGAGCTAAAGAACAGGGACAAGGCGCATGAACTGTATTTAGAGGTGAAGTCTGAGGTAGAGAATTGTCTATCATATTTAAAAGAGAAAAGAGAAAACGATCCTTATCGGAGTATATTATCTCGCTTCGTTTACCAGCTTTCAAATGTCCATGAAACTGAAATCCCATCATTTGATCCCTAAAATCATTTCATAATCTGAAATTAAAGAAATCCTAGCCATGCTATTGTTATTCAATTAGTTGGTGTGAATAGTATAAGATTAAGATACTCGTGACATGAAAAACAAGCATTCTTCTTACTGTTTCATCATCATCAAAAGGTTGTTTACGCCGGGTCAACTCCGTGCCCGGGATCTATTCTTCTTACTGTTTCTTAATCCCTTAAACAAAAGGAGGGGAGTATAATAGTTACATGCTAGGTTTTTCTTGTAAATTTTGTAAACATAATAATAAATCAGTATTCAATCAATCCAAGTAAATGTTTTTACTTTCTATTATTTTAGTCTATATACTAGAAAGTTTCAATAAATGTATTGAAAATAGATAGAAAAGATCGCAAATTTATAAATGTGATGACACAAATTTTTTGCGATTTTCTTTGCATAGTTATTTGTATTCCATTCCACTATTTCTTTGTAAAATGTTTGCATTCTAATAATAATTTATGAATTTAATTTTGGTTGTTTTTTTAACAGCTAGAAAAATGTTACAATCTGTCCCAACTTTAGTTATCCTTATTACTTGAAAGCGGGACGTGTTGTATAAGATTTTCCAATGCTACAGTTTGTCCTTATAATCACACATCATCCCTATACAACTCGACTCCGTGCTTTCTAGCATTTGCGATGGATGAAGAATCTTGACTTGTAACACCATGGATACCTCTCATCACCTTAGCTCATAAAGCTGAGTTATCTATCTTGAGAAGCCACACCCACTTGACTAATAATGCTATGTTGATAGCCGATCGCCCGATCACGAACCAAACCAAGTCCTAAATTCTTTGGAGCTATTGTTTTTTGCCAATTAACCCAACAATTTAGGCTTACCTTGAGTTGATGTTCCCCGTATGAATCTTTTTCTACTCCTTTTAATTAAATCAGTCACTTTTTTGGGAGCTTTAAAAATAGAAAGAAAATAGTTAGGAACACTACCAAATACCGATTTGCATAAGGTCACATGTTCACTAAATGATAGATTTTTCTCTTTCCAAGTAGAAAGTTTATTGCTAATCTTTGCTTATCATGTCATGGACTGGTTTCCAATATTTTGCCACCCCCATTTTTGCACCAACAGTTATACCATGTAAGTGAAAGAAAGTTTAGCACTCTCACATTTTACAAGAGATGAGAAATTTTGTATTTCATCATCATGAACCCCGGCCCAAAAACCTTAATTCTGGAGAAGTTAACTTTTAATCCCGAAGCTAGATGAAAACAACTTAGAATCCGGGTAAGATTCACAACATTTGATTCTACAATTCAAGTTCCTCTCCCATGAGTGCTCTTTGTTGTGCCATGTCATTAATATCTTTTCCCCTACCTGCATGCATACACTTGCAGTCCACGCCATATTAACAACATTTTGCAAATAGTTTTTAAATAACCATGAATTATAGAATCGAAAAGGGATAGGACCCAAGTCGTGGCTGTGCATGCGAGTATATGATCGAACAATGGTCCGAGTATTTACTTGCTAACACAATAGCAGAAGCCAAAGGCCAGATTGTTAAACATCTGCAAAAAGTCTCATTTTTACTTCTTAATTAATTTGCTGGTAGCTAGTAGGATTCACTGAGAATTGATTCAAGTCCAAAATCAATTTCTTGCCAAATATCAAGTCAAACAAAAAATTAATACAAGATTTTGATTTATGTACTTCTTTCGGTTTTCCCTCTTTGACCAAACACCAACTTTGACTTTCTTTGACTTCAACCTTTTGGGATATATAGTTATAGTACATAGTATACCAATTTCATCATCTAAATTTGTATCCTTTATACGTATATAATTCCCCAACTTAATTTCCCCCGGTTAACTAATAGGAATGGCAACGAAGCGGGTTCGGGATGAGGATTGGTCCCCGTCCCCGTTTAAGAAAACCATCCCCGCCCCCGCTTAAAAAAACTGCGGGGATTTAAACGGGGATCGCTGTCGGGTAACCGGGGAAAACATGTAATTAAATAGGTAGAAATGGGTATCTCCGTTTAATATAAAACATGTAATTAAATAGGTAATTTTTACCTTGAATAAACCCATTAAAGTAAAATTGTGATTTTTCAATACGGGGATCGTCACCATTAAGATTTTGCCACGAGTTTTAAAAAACGATTATATTAAATTATACAACATTATCGAATACAAACATATATGAACCAAAATTAAAGTCTTAAAAAATCTAAATGTATCCAAAATATCAAAAATCAAACAAAGATTAAAATTAGATTGTATGAAAGTGTATAAAGAGTTGTATATTTTTTCTTCCCGTCCCCGTCCCGTTTATATCGGATTTCGGTTTTTCCCGTCGGTTTCAGTTTTTTTACCATCCCTATTAACTAAGTACCCACAAAATTACCCTAATCTTCTTTTAAAATAGTAATAATTATTTTTGTATATTTGATTGTGTTTGATCTTTTGTTATATAGGCTTAATTTGTGAATTGAAAGTTATATCTTATTTGAAAATTTTAAAAAACAACTCAAGACCCAATACAAATCAAGCAAAGCCCAGTGTTCGTACATAAACATTTTGATCTAGGTTTTGTGGTCTGTTAACTTTAAATCGGTAGAGATTTCAAATTCGAATCTCTATAATAATTAAGTGAGGGTAAAAAGTCAAAATTATTACGTATAAATCAGCTTCCGAAATAAAAAAGTCTAGACAAATAAACATTAAACAAGTAATTTTTAAAAAAATGTATATATCCTCTTATTATATATTAGGGGAAATTGTGCAACTTTTAAGAAAATTTCTGAATCCGTCTATGAAGACCAACGGGCTTCTGTCCCAATGATCAATGAGGTTTTACTTCATAGTGTAGGTCTTTGGTTCAAGTTTCACTATGGGAGTTTCCGAAAATAGATGGAGGAGGTTTTATTATCTCATGACGTGTGGCTTGGGGTTCGCATACTGCCCGTTTGGATGTTACTGCGGATCCAGCCCACTAACATAAGTAAATAACTTCGCTGTTAAAAAAAAGTGGATGAAGAAAAAAATATGTATGATAATTATAATAAATAACATTCTTTTCCTTGAATTTTGTAATTAATTAATTAATTCTAGATGTTACTGTTTAATGATCATGCATGTAAATTGGACAAAAACATGATTATTAATAATAGAGGTAAATGTAATTTATACATTAAAAGGTGAAAAGCAAGAAAATGTAAACCAATATATTTAGCTAGCTTCATGTAACTAAATTAAGATGTGAGTTTCTTATATACATATATATATATATATATATATATATATATATATATATATATATATATATATATATAGAGATATAGATATATATGTAGAGGGGATGATTTATACGAGAACCTTTATTTTTACGAGAAATATTTTCATTCATTAATATTTTTAGTTAATGGTTAAGATCAGTTGTGACATTTTAATAGTTAGATTGAATTACAAGGAAATTATAATATATCTAAAAAAGTAAAGATGTTATACTACCCTAATACTTTTTAAAAATGATAATATTACTGTAATTAAACACACACTCTCTCTCCTCTTATATCTATGGCCACTCACTCATTAAAATATCATGGGTTTCACTTTCCAAACTCCCAATTTTATAACTCTCCCTTCAAAATAATTTGGTAATTAATTAATTTTTATATTTAAAAATTTGTACTTGTTATTAGGTTATGTTTTTTATTCAAAATCTCACACATTATTTTTTGGTTTATTTGGAATTGATAGATTTGTGTTCTCTATTATTTTGTTCATATGTAAACATAAGTTGTATCGCGAGAACCAATCTTAGTCGTCCAATTCCCTCTTCTTCTTTTAGATTGTCCACCCATAAATTTCTTATATGCACCTTGCCACACTCAATCCCCCCACACTTTTCGTTCATGAATTTCATTATCCAATATGAATTGTCAGGATTATATCTCGCAGTTCTCGTAATTTAAGAACCGTTTTTATTGCGAGAACCGTGAGAACCAATCTTAGCCGTTTATTTTGGATAATGGAATTCATGGATGAAGAGCGTGCGTGGATTGAGTGTGTCAGGGTGCATGTAAGGAATTCATGGGTAGGCAATCCAATATAAGGAGGAGGAATTGGACGGCTATGATTGGTTCTCGCGATTCTCGCAATAAAAACGGTTCTCAAATGAACTTTCAATATATATATATATATATATATATATATATGTTTGTAATTAATGAGGAATTAATTAAACACACAGTATCAGTATCAGTATCCATCCATCTGGATTAATTACTTATTTAGCTTAATTAATACGTGTGTACGTACCTTAATCAAGTAAAATTTGAAACCAAGAAAGATTCAAACGTTAGTTTCCATTGATCGATCATCAATGGCAAATGTAATCATATCATCAAGAACAGGGTTAAGTACGTATTGCAACTCAAATTATATATAGAAGCACCAGGCCATGAAATTAAATCGAACCCAGATCCAATGCAATCAATGAAATGGAATCGATTTCATTTTACTTACTTCATTAATCAAACTCTATCTATCAAGCTACGTACGTACGTACAATTAATAGATATATATATCATCAGTCCCGACGTACTAGCTAGCTACTAATTAACAAAACTAAAATTAATTAACTAACGAAACCCTAGATCGATCGATCGATCGGTTAGATTATATAGAGTTGAAGATTAATAAGCTAACTACAGACGTACATGAACTGATCATCGAATGTGTTAATTAATTAGTAAGCTAGAAATTAGTGCAGTAGCTAGGTACGTAGCTGAATATATATAGGTGCTGATGATTGATTACAACCGGAGTGTAAGGTCGAGATCGGCGGTGTGTTCGGCCGGTGGAGGAGCGGTGGAGTGGAAGAGGAGGTGACCGGTGGCGGTATGGCCGTTGGTTTGAAATGGGTGGTCGAACCAGGAGTAGGCGGAGGCGGTGGATGTGGTGGTGCATGTAGTAGCTGGTGGTGGGTTATCGTAAGAACGGCGAGCGGCAGCTCTCTCACGCTTGTGTGCGTTCTGGTGTCCACCGAGGGCTTGAGAAGTGTAGAACTTCCGAGGGCAGTAGAGGCAAGAGAAGAGCCTGGTGGTGGTGGTGGAATTAGCAGCTGGTGGTTGATCTGCAGGATGATGTCTGGCGGCGGAATGATCATGAGGGTGAAGATGAAGATGAGAGTGAGAATGCAGCTTTAAGAAATCATACAAGCCTTGATCCGCCATTAATGAAGTGTGTTGAAGCTAATTTAGAGAGAATGTTGTTGTTTGAGCAGATGCAGGCAGGTGGGAGAGTGTGGGGTTTATATACACAGCAGAGGGCAGGGGTAGTGTTGTTTAATTTGTCTTTATCTGCACAAGGCTTTCCCAACGATGATTGGTTCAGTTACCATTTATTCCATTTTATTATTTATTATTTATATTTATTTATTATTATTTGGTTCAGTTCATGAAAATTGGCTTTATTTTATAAGTTTTGAAACAAAGATGTTAATTATGATCATGATCAGATGTTTTATGAGTTAAATGAACAAGAATACATGTCAGTCAGCATCCGAATTAAACTAATAGTATATTAGCATGTGATCTGATATACCATGTTCAGTACATTAAATGATAATTTTACAAAGTCGAATATATTAAATATTAAATTTCAAAGTTCAGTATACACAATATTAACACGTGACAATTGTTGGATTTATTATGATAAACCAAACCCTTTTGTTTATTGATGTGAATCAAATAAGTTGTACATGAATTTCATTTAGCGTTATGTATGAAACTTGGTAATTTTGTGACGAATTCATTGGTAGAAGTTAAAATCTTCCATATTGCCTAAATTTAGAAAGCTTTTTTAAAACCTAACATATAATTCTAAAGACATTTAAAAGAACTAAATTAATTACACTAAAATAGTTTAGCATGTTGTATCGTTTAAAAATATATTTATAAAAAAGCAAAAAGTAAGGTAAGGCAAGGTTAGGTTGTTATGCTAGTAACCCCCAAATTCCGACAATCCCAACTCTCTCTCCCCTTCATTAATTATGCTTCTGTCACACTCTCATACGTACTCCATTCTGCACCTACATATTATTATTATTATTATTATTATTATTATTATTATATTTTAATTAATTAATAATAAAAATAATAATAATTCTCAACTCAAACAAATTTGTTAATTGTTAGATTGTTATTTACTCTGATGAAGGGGGTTTTGAAAGAAAAAAGATTGATGAAGGGAACCGAATTTGGTGATAAAAGAGGTGATTAATTAAGTAAGCAATTAATGATATATATGATATGTGTGAAGAATTGTGGGGTAAATTTATTTATTTAGTTAATTACTGGAAATTATTATATAAGAAAAAGATAAAAATAAAATGACGTACAGAAGTAAATTAAGAAATGAGTTATAGAGGTGGGGGTGGGTTTGCAACGTACAGACGGAAGGCGACATGCATGGTGCCATCGCCACACCACTTGCTACTGACACCACACACACACACACACAGAGTTATATACCTTTTACTTGTCTCCTCCTACAATACATGACACGTTTGCCTTTTATTTACTGCACCTACGGGTAAAACAATATATATTATTCATACACACACATACATACATATATACATAACCACATGTATGTATGTATGTATGTAGTATGTACATGTATATAATCTTCCAAACATTTATTACGTGATCTTATATATATACATATATAAGAAGATTTATTTGAGAACCATTTTTATTGTAAGTATCATAAGAACCAATCTTAATCTTTGATTAATTTAAATAAATAATCATTAAAAATAACAGCTCATTTATAAGTCATTAATAACTCATTAGTGATATATTAATGGCTTATTAATGATGCATTAATGACACATTAATAGCTCATTAATAATGTATTAATGAGATTTATTTTTAAAAAATCAAGCCTTGATTTTTAATGATAGCTCACTCGTAAATAATGAGGGTTATTACCATGAACAGGTTAATAGCTCATTAATTAGGGTTATTACTATAAGAGTACAAGGAGTTGTCACATAGAATCACGTCCAGCATACTCTCACGTCACCTTTTTTCTTTCCTACCACCTAATTAACCACTTAGTCTTGTAGTGGTCACTTCTCACCACACCAAATTATAGGACCCACATATTACCCAACTAATCAATCAAAATTTAATTAAAAAAAGTTAAAAAGATTAGTGTCCACCCCACACCCATTCACGTGGTGAATACCACACATCCCCTCCTACCACACCCACCCCCCAAGTGATCACCCCACCACACTCATTCGCCACTCTCCACTCCTTATACTCTGAACAAGTTGTGCACATATGCACATGTGCTTGAAAAAAGTTGAGTGTTATTTGTGCACATGTGCATACATCTGATGTTGTGTTGAAAAAAAACCCAGCAAAAACAAATTTTTTTATTGAAAAAGTATAAAAATATGGATATCATATTAAAGAGCATAATTTTCTAGTTAATTTGGTATAATTTTCGTATTTTTAATTTGATTTTGGTAGATATTTTAGCTTTAAGAAAGTGGTCCCCTCATTAATACAAATTGCCTAAAATACCCCTCCAGGACATTAGGAAAATGAAAATGACTGATTTGTTTTTAATTAATTACATGTTTGCTATAATTTATACTAACCTTTGATTAGTTATGATCAATAGCCACAAACGGTTCTCTCGATACTCGCAATAAATTGGTTTTCAAATGAAACATCCCATAATATATATACCTATATATATTATATAGGCAAAGGTTCAAATAACAACTGTTTTTCGTACGAGAACCACGAGAACCAATCTTAGCTATCCAATTCCCCCTCTTTCAGTTAGATACCCACCCATGAATTTCTTACATGCACATTGCCACACTCAATCCCCTCACGCTCTTCATCCATGAATTCCATTATCCAAAATGAACGGCCAAGATTGGTTCTCGCTGTTCTCGTACGAAAAACAGTTCTCGTTTGAACCCTCCCCTATATATATTTAGTGAAAAGTTCATTTGAGAACCGTTTTTATTGCGAGAACCAATCTTAGCCGTCCATTCCCCCTCCTTCAATTAGATTGTCCACCCATAAATTCCTTACATACACCCTGCCACACTCAATCCTCTCACGCTCTTCATCCATTAATTCCATTATCCAAAATGAACGACTAAGATTGGTTCTCACGATTCTCGCACTAATAATGGTTCTCAAATATATATATATATATATATATATATTATGAATCGATCAAGCTTGGTCGGGAGAGGTTGGTTTAACATGCCACAATTTCACACAATTAACTACACAATATCAACATTTATTCGCAACTTTAAAGGGAAAATAGCCCATGTGCAAGACTCATGTGTTGCCCATTGCTGGAATGAAAATTAATGATGACTCACATTAACAATTACCATTTTACCACAAGATCAAGATAACGTACAATACCAAATTAACAATCAACAATTACGACAAAGTTTATACTTGATAATACATTTATGATTTATTACTAACCCTAAATTACTTAGTAAATCACATAATAGGAAATTAATGCGAAGTCTCAATTTAGGTCCATTCCTATAATTCCATAAATCTGTAATGACATCTTACTAGTTTATACAAAGTTATATGGTCCATCATGACCCTTTAAAATCAAATAATAACGAGTTTAGACCAATTATCACTATTAAGATGGGTTATGACCTATTTAGGTCATTGCATCAAAATATGACTCGTTAAGACCAAGTATGATCTATGTATCAAAAAATGGGTTATAGTGTGTCATTTCTAGTCTTAATACAACATGATTGGACTTATTTTTATATAATGTTTTAATAAGTCATTTTTCTTTGTAGTTGGTTATAATGGATCTTGATCAATATTATTTGGTTGTAATTGTTCATATTTTGTTTTAATGACTAATATTGAGTGGTGACAAGTCATATAAGTTTTAAGAGATCAATATTTAGTTGTAGTGAGTCATATCGGGTTAAATGACTTATATTTGGTTGTTAACATGTTTTAACAAGGCTCGATAGTTATTTTTTTATAATAGGCCCTACTTGGTTGTAAATAAGATATTACTTTTAATAGGTCGTATTTGTTTATAATGGATGATTAGAGGTTTTGGTCGATCACTTTGGTTAGTAATGGGTTGTAACACGCTTTGATATGACATTTACTTGTAACGAGCCTTAATGGGTCAATATGCGTTATATTTATTCTAATGAGAGTCATGTTTACTTGTAATGGATGATATTGGGTCGGTATGGATCATGTTGATTTGTAACGATTAGTATTAATCATTTGTACTTGTAAGTCATAATGGATTGGTATACGTGAAATTTACTTGCAACAAGTCATAATGGTTTAGTATGAATCATATTACTTGTAACAAATAATAATAGGAGAAATTGCATGAAAATACAACAAACTATGCCAATATTACCATTGTGTGCAACTAACTTTCTTTTGTACATAAAAAAACACACAACTTACAAATTTGGTTCATTGTATGCAAGTTATCTGTTATAAAAGAACTTTGGTACCTAAAAATACAAAAAAACTTTCAAATTTTGTTCATTGTATACAATGGATAACTGGTAACCTGATATTCAGGTTACCAATTGTATACAATGAATAAAATTTGTAAGTTGTATGTAGTTTTATGTACAAAATAAAGTTAATTGCATACAATGACAATATTGGTAAAGTTTTTTATATTTTCGCGTATTTTGCCCAATAATAATGGGTCAATGTTGGTCATATTTACTTGTAACGGGTCATAATGAGAGTATGGGTCATGTTTACTTGTAACAGGTATAACATGTTATGATGGGTCGGTATGTGACATATTTATTTCTAACGGATCATAATATAGGTCATATTTACTTGTAATAGGTTATAAATAATAAGAGATAATATTACTTGTAATGGGTATATGTGAGTCATATTTACTTGTATGGATCATAATGGGTCGGTATGAGTATTATTTACTTGTAATGGATCATAACTAGTCTTTATAATTATATTTTACTTGTAGCATGTCATATATATTTGTAACAAGTTATAGTGGGGCGCTATGGATCACATTTACATGTAATAGGTCGTAATAGGTTGGTATATGTCATATTTATTTGTAACAGATAATAATAGGTCGGTATGGGTCATGTTTACTTGTAACATGACATAATTGGTTGGCATGGTCATATTACCTGAATTTAGTGGATCATAACAGGTTTGTATGAGTCATATTTGATTGTAGCGATATAGGTTATATTTACTTATAATGATCAAAATGGGTTGCTATAAGCTATGTTTACTTGTAACGGATTATAATGAGTCGTAGGGCTCATATTTACTTCTAATGTGTCACGTTAAGTTTTAATATATCATATTAATTTGAATGTTTTATATTATGATTGTGACTAATATAAACTTTTAAATTTAGATACACTAATCCTTTTCAATACATTGATTAGATTATAGATCGGTGGTATATTTTGGTAGTCGGTATGTTATTTCAAATACTTCTAGATATTTTGTATTATTTTACTATTACATGAATATATTAAAATCTTTAAAAACCAAAAAGAGTATTAAAATCTTTCCAGCGTGTTTCTAACACTTTTCAAGGGATATATATATATATATATATATATATATATATATATATATATATATATATATAATAGAGTTATGATCAAATGAGAACACTTTTAAAATGCATGACAGTGAAAACACTTTTGAACCTTTGATTTTATTGATCGGATGTTTAAAAATTATCATTTTTTATCATTTGTTTGACTATATACCTGATGCATCAATGCATACAAATCTGTAAGTTGTTAATATTATAGAAATAATTTTGATTTTATGATTTAGGATGAAAACTTGACTTTTGGGTAGTTATGGGTGAATATAAATGTAAAAGAGAAATGTTAAATTACAAGTTTATCCAGGTTATCACTATCGTGCATTTTAAAAGGGTTCTCCTTTAAACCTCGCCCTATATATATATATATATATATATATATATATATATATATATATATATATATATATATAAAGAATTACGAAAAACATTTCTTATACAATTTCTAGAACTATCCAAGAAAAGTAAAAATGTAAAATACAAACGATCAACAGAATCCTTTGGAAAAATAAATGTAGCCAAAAAATCGTTAAAATCCGTTGATAAACTTTCTGATAGATTTCCAACAAAAATTTGGTTGGTAAAATCTAACTTCCTACTTTTTTAATTTTCTTCAAAAAAATTTTTATCGATATACAAAAAAACTGTTGAAAAATTTTGAGGTCGGTAGAAAACTTTCGTAATACAGTTTCCCGTTACGATTTTGCCAATGTAGGGTGCCGGCGATTGTTAGATTGAAAAAAAAACGGATCGAGAAAGCTAGATTAGGCTCGATACCATGTTATGTATTTGGAAACACATTAGAGTGTATTGCATACATCTCACAATATAAATAATACGCAAAGTTACATAAAGGACCCTACACTATACAATAATATAAATTAGAGTTAATTACAAAAATGGTCTCGGTGGTTGTCACCGATTTTCACTTTTAGTCCTTTAACTTCAAAAATTACGAAAATAGTCACTGTGGTTGTCACTTTGTTTCGATGTTGGTCCTTTAGCCTAACTGCCGTTATCTTTTTCCGTTAGAAGCCCTCATGTGCCTTGCACATGAGGGTATTTTGGACTTTTTGACTAGTATCCATGTTACCAAACAAGGTGAGCTTGATTTCCCTTTTTACATTTATAAATTAATTAAAATTGTTAAACTCTTATATACTAATATATATCTCATTATTTTGCACTTTACCGGAGACTAGGGATGGCAAAAATAACCGAACCCGACGGGAAAAACCGAAAACCGAGTTAAACGGGGCGGTTTCGGGGATGCTAAACGGGATGGTGAAAAACCGAATAATTTAAGCGGGGACGGGGACAGTGATACCCGCCCCGATTAACCGATTACCCGGCCCGATTACCCGATTATATTTTATTTTTATATTTTATATATTTTTATTCTATTTTTATATTTTATATTCTATTTTTTATTATATATTATATATTCATATGAAGTTGAAAGAGTGATATAATTTAATTGGATCGTCATTGAACACTTAATGTTTTAAAACCATTTGTTTGAATACATTTGAACACTTAATCATTATCTTGGATCGTTTTATATGTATTTGTGGAGAATGTATTAAAGTTGTATTATTTTAGTATAATTGTTTTTTAAAACTCGTGTCAAAATCTTAATAGTGACGAGAATCCCGCGGTGAAAAATCACCGTTTAACTTTATACGGGTATCCCCGCGGTGAAAATTACCCGTTTAATCACCCGTTCACATTAAACCGGGATACCCGTTTCACCGCGGTTTTCTCCGATTACCCAACGGGGATCCCCGTTTAAATCCCCGCGGTTTTTTAAGCGGGGACGAGGACGGTTTTTTTAAACGGGGGGACCAATCCCCGGCCCGAAACAGGCCCGTTGCCATCCCTACCGGAGACACACCACCACCACCATGGCAGCCTTCCAACTCTGCCATTGCCACCGCAGTACCGCACCACCACCATGGAACTTTGCCACCACCATTGCTAGTATCACCGCCACCGCCAGCATTATTACACCACCATCGTCATTCTCTTCGGATCTAAGCACCACCATCATCATCGTCTTCGGATCTAAGCACCACGGCTGCCATCGTTTTCAAATCTAAGCGCCACCGCAATAAGCACAACTGTCGTCATCGTCTTCAGATCTAAGCACTATCGCTGCCATCGTCTTCAAATCTAAGCACCACACCATCATCGATTTTGGATCTAAGCACCACCACCGTCGTCATTTTCAGATATCGCACCGCCATCGTCGTCGTTTCAGATATACGCACCATCGTCGTTGTTTTCAGATCTACGCACCACCGTCGCCATTATAGGTTTGTATTTGTGGAGGTTTTATATCAATCATCAATTTCGGATCTAAGCAAAACCCTAAATCTTCTTCGTCTATTCGATTTGATTATTTGAGGAAGTGTTTAATTTTGTCATGCAATATCCTGTTTCAGTCCGATTAGGGTTTTGTTGTGGTTCAGTTTTGGTGTCTAATTTGTGATGGATTGATTTCATCTTCGTTTTAAGTGTTTTAGACATGAAATTAGGGTTTCAAATATGCGATTTACTCAAACAGGAATTCGTTTTAATTTTTTTGTTGAATATCTAAATTTGATTCACATTTAGGTTGTTGAGAAGATTTGTGAGGAATTGAGGAGATGAGAACATAAAAATCGTTGTTGTGGAGATGAAATCAAGTTTTGAACCACAAAGAAATTATAACAATTTGGGGGTTGGGGTGGGGGGGGGGGGGTGTTAGGAGTTGTGTCTATGTGTCTATGTGTGTGTGTGTGTGAGAGAGAGAGAAAGGAGGAGGAGGAAAGGGTTAATATTTAATTTATTAAATATATAAAATATTAATTTGAGGTGGTAGTGTTTGGTAACGGAAAATGATAACATCAGTTAGGCTAAAGGACCAGAATCGAAATAAAGTGACAATCACAGTGACTATTTTCGTAATTTTTAAAGATAAAGGACTAAAAGTGAAAATCAGTAACTACAGTAACATTTTTATAATTAACTCTATAAATCAAGTAATTTTATTTAACAATATATGTTCCGTAGAAAATCTGAAGTGTTGGTGATGTACATGTTTTTGTAGTGTTTCTTTATATTTGTCTGACATATTATTTTTTCCAAAATATTTCCCCTGTTTTTCTCGATTATTCATGACAATTAATTATAAGTTTTATGATAGATTCCATTCGTAATATATCATAGAGGTTCACGATGTATATCAAAACGAGTAACAATTATTTTTTCCTTTTATCCCCCTTTATTCTATTAACTCTCATATTTATTCCTCTCGACCATTCTCTATTTTTTCAAAAATAAATGTAGAGAAAGAATAGAGAAAAGAAGATAGAGAAAAGGGGAGAGAAAGCGTGAGTGGAAATAAGTTAAAATAGCTCACTCAGAGTGATAGAAAAGGGGGCAATAGTGAGTCAATGTATCATGATCCATCCAGCTCCTTACCAGCTGGATGAATGCGTATGGTCTAACACCCATTACATCTAATGTAACCACATACATCATATTATCTACCTCATATGCTTTATTGCCGGAGTAAAATTTTGGGCAATTTGTATTAAAAGATAATTAACTTTGTGTTAGTTACTATTGTATACAATAATTTTTTTTCTTAAAAACAATACAATAAACTTTTATAATCCTTCTATTGTATGCAAACAATTATATCTCATTTTTAATTACCATTGTGTATAATAAACTTTTCTATAATTCTCATTATATACAACTTACATACAATAAAAAGATTTATTATATATAATAGTAATTAAAGAAAAATTTATTATATTTTTATGTAATTTACTTTATAATTTATATTCCTTTTGATAATATGTGAGAGGTGATGAGACAAAAAGGGTATCATTAACAAGTAGTAGTCTTTGTTTAGTAAGCTTTTTATTGGTAGGTGGTGAGATAGTTTAGAATGAAAGAATAGATGGATATGACAAATGATTTTGAAGAGTAAAAGTTAAGGTGGAATTGAAAGAAAAGAAAAGGATATACAGTCATAAAGAAAAGGGTAATTCTATATATCCTTTTCATTATTTATATAGTCTCATTTGATTTGACATATATGAGTGAAAAAGTAACATTAAAAATATAATATTTTTTGATTTAATATGTAGGTTTATAAGAAGAGGGGGACTATATAGTAACACTAATTTATTAAACACAAAAGGTATGTGTATAAACAACAACAAAAATACCAAAATCAAGATTTGGGAGGGAGGGAGGGAGTGTTGATAAGTGAAAAGAAATGTGATATGTAGCGACTTAACATGAAGTCAAATCAACTACAAGTAGTGGAGTGTAGAGTGTAGTATTATTAGGTAGGTTTAGGTTTAGGTTTACTCAAGTCAGGTTGAAGAAAACCCAGGCCTTTGTTTCATCTCATTAACTCAACCAGGACTATTACTACTAACTTACCTTCATTTGTTTCCTTTTAACTTACTCCCAAATATGCCTATTTCCCTTTCTTTTTTTAACTATTTCATCCTCCTCTTTTATTGCAACTTCTTGAAACCCTTTCTTTTAACATAATTATATATATATATATATATATATATATATATATATATATATATATATATATACACACACGAAGAATATTCAATATAGTTCATAACTAATTTATAGTTTTAAGGGACTAATTTTAGCCTTTGGATCAATGTCATCAATAGTCCAGATTAAATTTTAAAAATATAGACAGAGTGATATTTTCGTAATTTTTCGTAATTCACATATGATGCTTTTATAAATCATATGTGATTCAGTATACAATCACATGTGATTTGTAAAAGCATCACATGTGAATTACAAAAAATTATAAAAATATCACTCTGCCCAAATTTTTAAAATTTAATCTGAACCATTGATGACATTGATCAAAAGGCTAAGATTAGTCCCTTAGGACTATGAATTAATTATGGACTATATTGAACATTCTTTATATATATATATATATATATATATATATATATATATATATATATATATATATATATATAGGGTGAGGATCCAATGAGAACAGTCTTTAAAATGAGAACTCTAGGAACACTGCATTTAGTATATAAAATCACTGCATCCAACTTAAAATCATTGCATCTCAGCTAATAAATATTGTATCTTGTCTAAAAAAACACTGCATCTTGTAAAAAAAATCACTGCATCTTGTAAAAACAAAGGTCTCACGTCGTGCGGCATGCTCCACGATGTGGAGTCCAGCTGCCATTTTGATGGTTGATGTGCGTTTTACGTACTAGTTTTAAATTTATATTTTACCGAATTATTTACTAAAAACTGCACGAATAGGCAAGTGTACCTAATCGTTTCGTATTATAGTTAGTAAGTCGGGTGTCGAACTCTTGGGGAACGGGAGCTAAACTGATTTTTATCAAATTAACTAAGAATTAACTAAAACAAACTAATTAGACCAAATAAAGACAATTAAACTAAATAAATGCAATAAAATACTAAAATAAAGCAATTAAACTATTTAAAAGGGAATTTGGTTGCAAGATTCAAACTTTATTAACCTAAATGACTATTAACACTACTAAATTACCAAGAACAATCAAAGAGAGCAAAAAGCAAGAAACTTTGTTGAATTAAACTATCAAATAAAAGGCTTCCCTCCCTAGATTCAATTTTACCATTTTCAAGTTGGTTTTATAAATCAAATTCAATGCAACGGACAATTAATAAACACTATACCGATTCTTATATTGTTAGACTTTTGATCCGAGTATCCAACTTATCTAATCATGCAATTAACTAATCAATTGGTCCTTAAATCAATTAACTACACAATTAAGCATATTTAAGTCCGTATCTATCAAGATCTAATCTTTAATGATTGATTAAGTTACCAAATCATTTAATTAACACATGAAAGTCATCATATCTCAATTCTAACACATTAAAGTTCCTATCTTGATTGTTTAACCCTAGGTTTTGATCAAACACTAGTCAACACCAATTATTGGTCCTAATTAGCATTGATTAAAGTCTTATAAATGGATTGGTCCTCCAATTTACATCAACTCAGATTCTAAACAAATCAAAAACAGAATTAAAACATGCTTGGATCATTGATTAGACTTGAAAGATAAATATAATGCCATTAAAGTCAAAAAGATATAAAATTAACCAACTTGATAGAGTTTCATCTCCTCTAGGGAGGAAAACAGAAAACCTAGCCTATTACAAGCATACTAGACTTCTGGAAATCAAGATTAAACATTAAGAATGGAAGAAGAATAGAAAAACCGTAAAAAGCAAGAATTCCAAGCCTTTAATCTTCAATTGTAGCTTTAATCCTCCAAATCCGAGCTCAAGCCTTCTGGAATGTGTTCTTGGACGTATTTAGCAGAGGAATGGTGGAAGAAATCGGGTTGTTAACCCTTTTTCAGATATGTAAGTTCGTTTAAATAGATTTCTGAAAACAGGGGTGTCGCGCCGCGACGAGGAAGTGTCGCGCCGTGACGAAGTATTTTAACCCGATCCTTCTTCTTTCAAATTTCAAAGCTGCCGGCATCTTATCGCGTCGCGCCGCGACAGGTGAATAGGTCGCGCCGCGACAACACGTGGCGAGAAGTTGGGCCTTATCCGGACACTACGTCGCGCCGCGACGGATAATTGTGTCGCGCCGCGACGATGCTTTTGGCGCCATGTTCTTCCTTTTTCTTCTTGGGCTGGGCCTATTGGGCTTAGCTTCTTTTTTTTTCTTTCTTTCTTTTCCTCTTTTTGGGCTTCTTTCTTTTTATCTTTTCTTTCTTTGGCCCAATTATTTTTCTCGATTTCTTTTTATTTTCTCGTCTTCTCGGGCTTTATTTATTTTTCTCGATTATTTGGATATTTCGCCTTTTTAGCCGGCAAAACATAAAAGAAACGGTAAACGTACCTTTTTACAATTAAATGCACATTTTCCGGCTAAAACCAACCCGATATCGCATAATATTTATATATATTTAGCGCGATATCAAAATACCCCACACTTGAACTTTGCTTGTCCTCAAGCAAATCACAACTCTATCCAGGCTTAAACTTTAAATAATAACATCATTCTCGAAAAATTAAATATAATTTACGAATGTCAAAAATGTTGATTAAAACAAATCATAACCTATACTTACGATTATGCATATACCTATGATTAGATCTTTATTTACTTTCAACCATTCCTAAAGAATATTCCTATCTATATACATCCAATCCTTAATTTAAAAATTGAATTTATATTTAATTTGGTTAATTTATCCTTTGAAAATCCCCTGACCTCAAGACTTATTGCAGATTTCCAACTTTATTTGCACATATATTTTCTCTCTTTTCAGCTCTTTTTTATATAAGCCTATGACTTTCTATGGAACACATGTAGGTGATTAGGTGTAGAACACCCCTCAGAGTTTACTAATTCGAGTTCCAAATGCCATTTATTTGACTTATATATTTTTTCTAGCTCTTTTGTATTTTTTTTCATTTTTTGCACATTGGCTTTTTTCACTTTTTCTAACATATGCTTGTAAAAATTGAAAATTCAACTCAGTCTATTTTTGTCAAGCTTAGACTCAAAACGGGCTTAACCTTATAATTTATTACAGCAATTCAAAAATTAAAGTTTGGTTACTATAAATAGAAATTTCTAAGGAATTGGCGAAAAGCCACAAGTACTATGCATAAAAGTTAAACTTACTCTATGAATCTGTTTATAAATCAACAAACTTGACATTCTTAAATAATATCTAATTTTTAACTCAAATGATATTAAAAATTTTTAATTTAACACCCAAATAAAATAATAATTTAACACAAGGACAAATAAATTTCAAGCGAGTAAATATTTTCTAACCCCCTACCCCACACTTAAATCGTACAATGTCCCCATTGTAAACAATAAAAATATAACAAGGTAGAAAAATGTTAGAAAAACTCCCTGGGTACAATTAGGCGATTGAAGCAGATAGATGTTAGCATATACGCGTACTCTATAAATTAAAAGCCCTTCACTGAAATATAAATCACTCAAAGCATATTGTCAGACACACAGAAATATAAACATCAAAGGATAGTAAATGTCTGAATGTGATTCTGTATGAAGGATTCAAGAAGCATATATGAAGAATTATCTAGGCTAGGACTCTAAGAATAAAAACAAAAGGAAACAAACCTAACTCACTTTCGTAGGAATCACGGATGCATTTAGTGTATGCAACAAGCCTTTAAACCCCTCGGTAACCCGAGTGGACGAGTTATAGCCTCGTGAGGGTTTTAGGCAACACACCCACAAAGCTGGAATACGGGGTGCCTCCCGAAAGCGCTTCTTTAAACGAGTCTTTAGCCGGACTCCACCCCACACTTAGGGCTTTAGTACGGCGAGGTTGATATCCTCACCTTCCCTTTCTTCGGGCATTGCTTCCAAGTAATGCTTTACTCTGTGCCCATTGACTTTGAAGGTAATTCCCTTGGAATCAAGTAGTTCGATAGTGTCGTATGGGAATACCTTACTAACCACGTATGGGCCGTACCATCGGGTTTTGAGTTTTCCAGGAAACAACTTCAACCTAGAATTGAACAGAAGAACTTTATCGCCAGGTTCGAAGTGTTTGATTTCTTTCAGACGTGCATCGTGCCATTTTTTCGTACAATCTTTATAGATCAATGAATTCTCGTATGCTTCGTTTCGTAATTCATCTAACTCGTTTAGCTGTAAGAAACGGTTGGCACGTGCCTTATCTAGATCAGGATCGCATGCCTTCAATGCCTAGTATGCCTTATGCTCTACCTCGACTGGAAGGTGACATGCCTTTCCGTAGACTAAACTAAAGGGAGTAGTACCTAAAGGAGTCTTATAGGCAGTCCTAAACGCCCAGAGTGCGTCATCGAGTTTATCTGCCCATTCCTTACGGTTCCCGTTCACCGATCGTTCTAGAATTCGTTTCAGCGCGCGATTGGTAACCTCGGTTTGCCCGCTTGTTTGCGGATGATAAGGCGTTGCAAACCTATGGTTCACACTATATTTCTGCAGCGCTTTCTCCATTAGGCTGTTAGCGAAATGCGTACCCCTATCACTGATCAAGGCTTTAGGGATACCAAACCGAGAGAATAGCTTCCTTAGGAATTTCACTACGACTCGGGCATCGTTAGTGGGTAAGGCTTATGCCTTGGCCCACTTCGACACATAGTCGACAACTACTAGGATATATTTATTTCCACGGGATGAAGGAAACGGACCCATAAAGTCTATACCCCACACATCGAAGATTTCACAGACTTGGATGTTGTGTTGGGGCATCTCGTTTCGGGAAGATATATTACCGGCCCTCTGACAGGCATCACACTCCTTTACGAGGGTGTGTGCGTCTTTAAAGATGGTGGGCCAATAAAATCCGGCTTCAAATACCTTCTTTGCGGTGTAGACCGCACCGTGGTGTCCCCCGGTGGGCCCACTGTGGCAATCCCTCAGTATTTCCCTCGCCGCATCTCTCGAAACGCATCTCCGGATGATGTTGTCTGCGCAGTGTCGAAATAGATAGGGTTCATTGATATCACCCAAATTGAATAGTTATTTCGGGGCGATATCCGGTCGTTTCGTATGGTTTTATGAGTAATTTGGTCTTAATTGATACTTAATTCATTATTTTTTGATATCTCATGTCTTTAATGACTATCCATGGCAAAAGGAAGGAAAATCCCCAAAATTTGGAAGAAATGGAAAAATCATGTTCCAGACCCGTTTGTACGGCCCCGTAAAGTGCGATGTACGGCCGTTCATCTTCCAGACGCTGATGGCATATTTAAGCATTTTTTCTCCCCCTTTTGAGAGGACCCGTTTTCCAGCCCTAGAACCTGAGGGGAGGCGATTTTTCTGCACATTTTCCAGAGGTTCAAGTCTAATTTTCAAAGGATACATCCAAAGAGAACAAGATTTGGAGCTTGGACCTTGACTTGGAAGCTTCATCTTCATCTTCTTCCTTGGTTTCTTCAAGGGTTTAAGCTCTCCTTCATGTCTCCTTTCAATTTCAGTTTTGTTTACTTAGATTTCGTAATGTTTAGCATGGAGTAGTTAATTTTAGTGCTATTAGATGAGATTCAAGTAGGTTATTGACTTAGATTTGGGATTTTTTGTGGGTTTCCCCAAATTTCACCATTAATGGAAGCTTCAAGCTAGGGTTTCTTCTCAAATTGCTTGAATTCATGTTTTTCCTCAAATTTCCTTGACTAATTGATGTAATAGACATATTGTGTTGATTGGTTCTTGGTTTCTTTGCAATTACTTCTAGTTGTGATGCCCAATTTGTGAGAATTTACACTTGGGTTTGGGTTTTCACCATTGTTTGAGCAATTTGTTGATAAAATTGACTTTGAAATGCCTATCTTATGATTAGTCAAGTGTTGGAATATCTTTTAAATTGATTTTTGTGAAATTGGCTACTTCGGAGAACTTCGGGGGGTAGTTTTCAAGAATTGATTGTTTAATTAACGGAGAACTTTGTTATTAAACGTGTTTAATGCAACACTAAATCCTTGCTTGAATGTTTTTGCAAAGTGGTAGATTCTAGTCACTTCTTATATCTTGTAAAATCATTCTAAGGAGACCTTCTTGTTTGATTTTATTTAATATTTGAAGTGTTTAGATGCTTTAACTTCTTGCCCATCAAATTTATCAAATCCTTGTCAATTAACTCTATTTGTAATCGAGTCTAGTAGCACTTCCTTCTCAAATCGAAAAGTTCTAAAAAAAATATCTCGTCTCTTTTATCTCGCTTGTTTTGATTGTTAACTTTAGGAATATAAACATTTGATCATAGATTAATTAATGACGACAACCTAGTATTGAGATTTCATCTTGCTTCCTTGAGGTTCGACACCCGGTCTTACAAACACTTTACTACGGGGTGCCTCGTGAGGGTTTTAGGCAACACACCCACAAAGCTGGAATACGGGGTGCCTCCCGAAAGCGCTTCTTTAAACGAGTCTTTAGCTTGACTCCACCCCACACTTAGGGCTTTAGTACGGCGAGGTTGATATCCTCACCTTCCCTTTCTTCGGGCATTGCTTCCAAGTAATGCTTTACTCGGTGCCCATTGACTTTGAAGGTAATTCCCTTGGAATCAAGTAGTTCGATAGTGTCGTATGGGAATACCTTACTAACCACGTATGGGCCGTACCATCGGGTTTTGAGTTTTCCAGGAAACAACTTCAACCTAGAATTGAACAGAAGAACTTTATCGCCAGGTTCGAAGTGTTTGATTTCTTTCAGACGTGCATCGTGCCATTTTTTCGTACAATCTTTATAGATCAATGAATTCTCGTATGCTTCGTTTCGTAATTCATCTAACTCGTTTAGCTGTAAGAAACGGTTGGCACGTGCCTTATCTAGATCAGGATCGCATGCCTTCAATGCCTAGTATGCCTTATGCTCTACCTCGACTGGAAGGTGACATGCCTTTCCGTAGACTAAACTAAAGGGAGTAGTACCTAAAGGAGTCTTATAGGCAGTCCTAAACGCCCAGAGTGCGTCATCGAGTTTATCTGCCCATTCCTTACGGTTCCCGTTCACCGATCGTTCTAGAATTCGTTTCAGCGCGCGATTGGTAACCTCGGTTTGCCCGCTTGTTTGCGGATGATAAGGCGTTGCAAATCTATGGTTCACACCATATTTCTGCAGCGCTTTCTCCATTAGGCTGTTAGCGAAATGCGTACCCCTATCACTGATCAAGGCTTTAGGGATACCAAACCGAGAGAATAGCTTCCTTAGGAATTTCACTACGACTCGGGCATCGTTAGTGGGTAAGGCTTATGCCTTGGCCCACTTCGACACATAGTCGACAACTACTAGGATATATTTATTTCCACGGGATGAAGGAAACGGACCCATAAAGTCTATACCCCACACATCGAAGATTTCACAGACTTGGATGTTGTGTTGGGGCATCTCGTTTCGGGAAGATATATTACCGGCCCTCTGACAGGCATCACACTCCTTTACGAGGGTGTGTGCGTCTTTAAAGATGGTGGGCCAATAAAATCCGGCTTCAAATACCTTCTTTGCGGTGTAGACCGCACCGTGGTGTCCCCCGGTGGGCCCACTGTGGCAATCCCTCAGTATTTCCCTCGCCGCATCTCCCGAAACGCATCTCCGGATGATGTTGTCTGCGCAGTGTCGAAATAGATAGGGTTCATTGATATCACCCAAATTGAATAGTTATTTCGGGGCGATATCCGGTCGTTTCGTATGGTTTTATGAGTAATTTGGTCTTAATTGATACTTAATTCATTATTTTTTGATATCTCAGGTCTTTAATGACTATCCATGGCAAAAGGAAGGAAAATCCCCAAAATTTGGAAGAAATGGAAAAATCATGTTCCAGACCCGTTTGTACGGCCCCGTAAAGTGCGATGTACGGCCGTTCATCTTCCAGACGCTGATGGCATATTTAAGCATTTTTTCTCCCCCTTTTGAGAGGACCCGTTTTCCAGCCCTAGAACCTGAGGGGAGGCGATTTTTCTGCACATTTTCCAGAGGTTCAAGTCTAATTTTCAAAGGATACATCCAAAGAGAACAAGATTTGGAGCTTGGACCTTGACTTGGAAGCTTCATCTTCATCTTCTTCCTTGGTTTCTTCAAGGGTTTAAGCTCTCCTTCATGTCTCCTTTCAATTTCAGTTTTGTTTACTTAGATTTCGTAATGTTTAGCATGGAGTAGTTAATTTTAGTGCTATTAGATGAGATTCAAGTAGGTTATTGACTTAGATTTGGGATTTTTTGTGGGTTTCCCCAAATTTCACCATTAATGGAAGCTTCAAGCTAGGGTTTCTTCTCAAATTGCTTGAATTCATGTTTTTCCTCAAATTTCCTTGACTAATAAATGTAATAGACATATTGTGTTGATTGGTTCTTGGTTTCTTTGCAATTACTTCTAGTTGTGATGCCCAATTTGTGAGAATTTACACTTGGGTTTGGGTTTTCACCATTGTTTGAGCAATTTGTTGATAAAATTGACTTTGAAATGCCTATCTTATGATTAGTCAAGTGTTGGAATATCTTTTAAATTGATTTTTGTGAAATTGGCTACTTCGGAGAACTTCGGGGGGTAGTTTTCAAGAATTGATTGTTTAATTAACGGAGAACTTTGTTATTAAACGTGTTTAATGCAACACTAAATCCTTGCTTGAATGTTTTTGCAAAGTGGTAGATTCTAGTCACTTCTTATATCTTGTAAAATCATTCTAAGGAGACCTTCTTGTTTGATTTTATTTAATATTTAAAGTGTTTAGATGCTTTAACTTCTTGCCCATCAAATTTATCAAATCCTTGTCAATTAACTCTATTTGTAATCGAGTCTAGTAGCACTTCCTTCTCAAATCGAAAAGTTCTAAAAAAAATATCTCGTCTCTTTTATCTCGCTTGTTTTGATTGTTAACTTTAGGAATATAAACATTTGATCATAGATTAATTAATGACGACAACCTAGTATTGAGATTTCATCTTGCTTCCTTGAGGTTCGACACCCGGTCTTACAAACACTTTACTACTATACGATGGGTTCACTGCCCGGTGTGTAGTTTAGTCTAGTATTTCCGTTTTATTTCAAATCATTTTTCATATATATAACTGCACAACATTAGTTTTTGGCGCCGCTGCCGGGGAAGCAATTTTGATCTTTTGAAAAAGGTTCTAGTCATTAGTTTAGTCGATCCTTGTGAATATTTATTTTTGCAAGTTACTTTACTTGTTTATTTCTGATTTGGGCAATCTACTTTGAGAATTTTCTCTGTTGTTTTGTAGTGGATGACCCAGTCTTCTTCTGAGGATATAGTGAATCCATTTTCCGAACCGGAGAGGATATTCTTTAGAAGAGTACGTAGCCCGGAATTAGACGAATATCCTTTTCTAAAGAATTAGTGAATCCATTCAAATTCGTCTAATTCCGGGCTACGTACTCTTCTAAAGAATATCCTCTCCAGTTCGGAAAATGGATTCACTATATCCTCAGAAGAAGACCGGGTCATCCACTACAAGTCAATAACCTACTTGAATCTCATCTAATAGCACTAAAATTAACTACTCCATGCTAAACATTACGAAATCTAAGTAAACAAAACTGAAATTGAAAGGAGACATGAAGGAGAGCTTAAACCCTTGAAGAAACCAAGGAAGAAGATGAAGATGAAGCTTCCAAGTCAAGGTCCAAGCTCCAAATCTTGTTCTCTTTGGATGTATCCTTTGAAAATTAGACTTGAACCTCTGGAAAATGTGCAGAAAAATCGCCTCCCCTCAGGTTCTAGGGCTGGAAAACGGGTCCTCTCAAAAGGGGGAGAAAAAATGCTTAAATATGCCATCAGCGTCTGGAAGATGAACGGCCGTACATCGCACTTTACGGGGCCGTACAAACGGGTCTGGAACATGATTTTTCCATTTCTTCCAAATTTTGGGGATTTTCCTTCCTTTTGCCATGGATAGTCATTAAAGACATGAGATATCAAAAAATAATGAATTAAGTATCAATTAAGACCAAATTACTCATAAAACCATACGAAACGACCGGATATCGCCCCGAAATAACTATTCAATTTGGGTGATATCAATGAACCCTATCTATTTCGACACTGCGCAGACAACATCATCCGGAGATGCGTTTCGGGAGATGCGGCGAGGGAAATACTGAGGGATTGCCACAGTGGGCCCACCGGGGGACACCACGGTGCGGTCTACACCGCAAAGAAGGTATTTGAAGCCGGATTTTATTGGCCCACCATCTTTAAAGACGCACACACCCTCGTAAAGGAGTGTGATGCCTGTCAGAGGGCCGGTAATATATCTTCCCGAAACGAGATGCCCCAACACAACATCCAAGTCTGTGAAATCTTCGATGTGTGGGGTATAGACTTTATGGGTCCGTTTCCTTCATCCCGCGGAAATAAATATATCCTAGTAGTTGTCGACTATGTGTCGAAGTGGGCCGAGGCACAAGCCTTACCCACTAACGATGCCCGAGTCGTAGTGAAATTCCTAAGGAAGCTATTCTCTCGGTTTGGTATCCCTAAAGCCTTGATCAGTGATAGGGGTACGCATTTCGCTAACAGCCTAATGGAGAACGCGCTGCAGAAATATGGTGTGAACCTTAGATTTGCAATGCCTTATCATCCACAAACAAGCGGGCAAACCGAGGTTACCAATCGCGCGCTGAAACGAATTCTAGAACAAACAATGTAGTAACTACTCCCCTTCCCACACTTGAGGTAAACATTGTCCTCAATGTTTGAAAATGAAAAGCGAAAAGGGAAAAGAAGCAAGGAAAAAGACAAGAACTCCCCTGATCTTCAATTGCTGCCAGACTGAATGGACCAGGAAACCGAGCTGAACTGAATGCCAGCAAGAACCTGGAGCAGCCTGACCAAACATGGCACATAAATCAGCAAAATAATCAGGTCACAACCACAACAGTCATATATATATATATATATATATATATCAAGAGAGTGTGCAAAAGAGGGTGCAGGAGTGTGGTGTGGTGATTGTGTTCAATACATGACCAAATAGTAAAAATAGCAGCAAAAAGGGCAAAAGAAGGAGTCTTCAATAGATGCCAAAAGAAGATCATGCGTCCGTGGAAGCAGCATCATTTGATGGAACACTAGGCGTGACAGCAGGAGTAACCGATGGATCAACAGTCGGGTCAATGGGATGTCCAACCTGATCATCAGATGAAGATGCTAAAAACGTGTGGCATCAGCATCCGGGACTGCATTACATTCGGCACCATTGTCTGAAAGTGTGGCTTCAGGTGAGGATTTTGAAGAGTTTGTCAATCTGAACCTGCCATTATACTTCTTTATGAAGTTGTTCTGAAGCATCCATGCCTCGTCAAGAAGTCGGATGTCAGTCTTTTTCTCATAACGGGAGAGGGGAACTTGATAGTGTTGTGCAAGGACAGTGATAACTCCAGCACCAAAACAATCATTGGTTTGTTTTCCTGAGCGATATTTGTTGAAGAATTGAGCTAAAGCAATCGCCAGATTGCAAGGGGTGTTGTTGATGAGGCAGTATAGGTATAAAATATCGGATTTAGTGACTGCCGCCCCTTTATTACCCCGTGCATCCACTGTGCTAGCAATTATCTTGTAGAGGATTCGGTGGATGGTGCTGTTTAGACAACTAGCCTTCATGCGGGATAGGGTAAAAGTGGTAGAGGATATTGTGTTCCAGAAGTTTAATGCCGTGGTCGGTATGGATTCGGTCCATTTAAACAAGGCATTGTTGAATTCATCAGATGTGATTTAATCACGGGTGTACAAAGTGGTGGCTTCAACCCATTCTGCCATAGAGATCACGTGGGGTTTGTTGTGTAAGCGAAAACTGATTGCCCCGTCCTTGTTATATGGTGTATCGGTGTTGTGTAACTCAAAGGATGCAATAAACTCTCTCATCAGCTCCGGATAGTATGGTTGATTGATTGACAACAACTTCATCCATGGTGGTGTAAGGAATGGTAGTATCTGATCAACAATGTTAATTTTCTTAAGAAATTCAAAATCCAGTATCATAGGCGGTTGAATCCCATATCCCTTAATTGCTTTCAAGCTCTTTTTGTAACTAACGGCATGTTTACACAGCGTTAAGTTTTCAGCAGAGTTAGTATCCTCCCGCTTTCGTTTAAGTGTTGGTTTCTTTTTTGGTGTAGACATCTGAAAAACAGAAACCCAAACAGAAAATCAAACTAAGCCTAAGAAAACAACAAACTTAAAACACTAGGAGCAACAAGTAGAAGCAAACAAAGAAGAAATAAACCCACAAACGAACACTAACAACTATCTAAGCAGAAAGGGACACGAAGACAAACCAAAAACGAGAGAAAAATAACTAAACACGAGCAAACAAGCACTAAGATACGAATTAAACTATACTATACTAAATATTAAACCCCTAGAAATAAAATTAAGCAAAAGAAACTAATTAAAGAAGAGGAATTAAAAATGGGCAGAATGTTTTGTACGGCCTGTGAATCCAGATGTACGGCCGCACAAAAGGTGCAGTGTGCCTTTTTGAAGAACTGATGCACCGATTGGCAAAAATGGTTCCCAAATTCAGTTTTAGACTCAACAATTTACTTGAATAAAACAAGCATATGATTAACCAGGTAATACCAATTTTCAAAGACCAAAACCACCAGCTTGGTAATATACTTGCATCAATCAGAAAAACCACACAAATCAAAACAACTTATGATTTTTCAATGAATCAGAACAAATCCACTCAGAAACACAAATCATATTTTCAAGTTCGAAGAAATTTCAGAGCAGTTAGCACAATGGATCCCATTTCGTCGAATTCAAAACAGAAACCAACCACACAAACATGAATTACAGATGTTATTGAACTCAATCGATTCTAACAACAAAGCTCGAGAAACAAAAGTAGACTTAGGGTTATCTACCTTTGACTTGAGATCAGGGAAAGTGAAAAATTGTGTACCTTGAATGGTGAAATCGAAATGTACTAAAAATGAAGCACTTGTGGTTCGATGCTGGTAGTCCGAAGGTACGAGCAAACCAGAGGTGTCGATCGAAGTCGGTGTCTGTACTGTAGGCGAGCGGTGGTCGAAGCTATCGTAGATGTATGGTGATGGTGGTTGTTAGAGGCTCCGGTTGGTGGCGATTATAGTGGTGGTCGGAGTTGCGACAGACGGCGGCGGCGACCCTCGGTGTAGCAGCGGCGCCAAAAACTAATGTTGTGCAGTTATATATATGAAAAATGATTTGAAATAAAACAGAAATACTAGACTAAACTACACACCGGGCAGTGAACCCATCGTATAGTAGTAAAGTGTTTGTAAGACCGAGTGTCGAACCTCAAGGAAGCAAGATGAAATCTCAATACTAGGTTGTCGTCATTAATTAATCTATGATCAAATGTTTATATTCCTAAAGTTAACAATCAAAACAAGCGAGATAAAAGAGACGATATATTTTTTTTAGAACTTTTCGATTTGAGAAGGAAGTGCTACTAGACTCGATTACAAATAGAGTTAATTGACAAGGATTTGATAAATTTGATGGGCAAGAAGTTAAAGCATCTAAACACTTCAAATATTAAATAAAATCAAACAAGAAGGTCTCCTTAGAATGATTTTACAAGATATAAGAAGTGACTAGAATCTACCACTTTGCAAAAACATTCAAGCAAGGATTTAGTGTTGCATTAAACACGTTTAATAACAAAGTTCTCCGTTAATTAAACAATCAATTCTTGAAAACTACCCCCCGAAGTTCTCCGAAGTAGCCAATTTCACAAAAATCAATTTAAAAGATATTCCAACACTTGACTAATCATAAGATAGGCATTTCAAAGTCAATTTTATCAACAAATTGCTCAAACAATGGTGAAAACCCAAACCCAAGTGTAAATTCTCACAAATTGGGCATCACAACTAGAAGTAATTGCAAAGAAACCAAGAACCAATCAACACAATATGTCTATTACATCAATTAGTCAAGGAAATTTGAGGAAAAACATGAATTCAAGCAATTTGAGAAGAAACCCTAGCTTGAAGCTTCCATTAATGGTGAAATTTGGGGAAACCCACAAAAAATCCCAAATCTAAGTCAATAACCTACTTGAATCTCATCTAATAGCACTAAAATTAACTACTCCATGCTAAACATTACGAAATCTAAGTAAACAAAACTGAAATTGAAAGGAGACATGAAGGAGAGCTTAAACCCTTGAAGAAACCAAGGAAGAAGATGAAGATGAAGCTTCCAAGTCAAGGTCCAAGCTCCAAATCTTGTTCTCTTTGGATGTATCCTTTGAAAATTAGACTTGAACCTCTGGAAAATGTGCAGAAAAATCGCCTCCCCTCAGGTTCTAGGGCTGGAAAACGGGTCCTCTCAAAAGGGGGAGAAAAAATGCTTAAATATGCCATCAGCGTCTGGAAGATGAACGGCCGTACATCGCACTTTACGGGGCCGTACAAACGGGTCTGGAACATGATTTTTCCATTTCTTCCAAATTTTGGGGATTTTCCTTCCTTTTGCCATGGATAGTCATTAAAGACATGAGATATCAAAAAATAATGAATTAAGTATCAATTAAGACCAAATTACTCATAAAACCATACGAAACGACCGGATATCGCCCCGAAATAACTATTCAATTTGGGTGATATCAATGAACCCTATCTATTTCGACACTGCGCAGACAACATCATCCGGAGATGCGTTTCGGGAGATGCGGCGAGGGAAATACTGAGGGATTGCCACAGTGGGCCCACCGGGGGACACCACGGTGCGGTCTACACCGCAAAGAAGGTATTTGAAGCCGGATTTTATTGGCCCACCATCTTTAAAGACGCACACACCCTCGTAAAGGAGTGTGATGCCTGTCAGAGGGCCGGTAATATATCTTCCCGAAACGAGATGCCCCAACACAACATCCAAGTCTGTGAAATCTTCGATGTGTGGGGTATAGACTTTATGGGTCCGTTTCCTTCATCCCGTGGAAATAAATATATCCTAGTAGTTGTCGACTATGTGTCGAAGTGGGCCAAGGCATAAGCCTTACCCACTAACGATGCCCGAGTCGTAGTGAAATTCCTAAGGAAGCTATTCTCTCGGTTTGGTATCCCTAAAGCCTTGATCAGTGATAGGGGTACGCATTTCGCTAACAGCCTAATGGAGAAAGCGCTGCAGAAATATGGTGTGAACCATAGATTTGCAACGCCTTATCATCCGCAAACAAGCGGGCAAACCGAGGTTACCAATCGCGCGCTGAAACGAATTCTAGAACGATCGGTGAACGGGAACCGTAAGGAATGGGCAGATAAACTCGATGACGCACTCTGGGCATTTAGGACTGCCTATAAGACTCCTTTAGGTACTACTCCCTTTAGTTTAGTCTACGGAAAGGCATGTCACCTTCCAGTCGAGGTAGAGCATAAGGCATACTAGGCATTGAAGGCATGCGATCCTGATCTAGATAAGGCACGTGCCAACCGTTTCTTACAGCTAAACGAGTTAGATGAATTACGAAACGAAGCATACGAGAATTCATTGATCTATAAAGATTGTACGAAAAAATGGCACGATGCACGTCTGAAAGAAATCAAACACTTCGAACCTGGCGATAAAGTTCTTCTGTTCAATTCTAGGTTGAAGTTGTTTCCTGGAAAACTCAAAACCCGATGGTACGGCCCATACGTGGTTAGTAAGGTATTCCCATACGACACTATCGAACTACTTGATTCCAAGGGAATTACCTTCAAAGTCAATGGGCACCGAGTAAAGCATTACTTGGAAGCAATGCCCGAAGAAAGGGAAGGTGAGGATATCAACCTCGCCGTACTAAAGCCCTAAGTGTGGGGTGGAGTCAAGCTAAAGACTCGTTTAAAGAAGCGCTTTCGGGAGGCACCCCGTATTCCAGCTTTGTGGGTGTGTTGCCTAAAACCCTCACGAGGCACCCCGTAGTAAAGTGTTTGTAAGACCGGGTGTCGAACCTCAAGGAAGCAAGATGAAATCTCAATACTAGGTTGTCGTCATTAATTAATCTATGATCAAATGTTTATATTCCTAAAGTTAACAATCAAAACAAGCGAGATAAAAGAGACGAGATATTTTTTTTAGAACTTTTCGATTTGAGAAGGAAGTGCTACTAGACTCGATTACAAATAGAGTTAATTGACAAGGATTTGATAAATTTGATGGGCAAGAAGTTAAAGCATCTAAACACTTCAAATATTAAATAAAATCAAACAAGAAGGTCTCCTTAGAATGATTTTACAAGATATAAGAAGTGACTAGAATCTACCACTTTGCAAAAACATTCAAGCAAGGATTTAGTGTTGCATTAAACACGTTTAATAACAAAGTTCTCCGTTAATTAAACAATCAATTCTTGAAAACTACCCCCCGAAGTTCTCCGAAGTAGCCAATTTCACAAAAATCAATTTTAAAGATATTCCAACACTTGACTAATCATAAGATAGGCATTTCAAAGTCAATTTTATCAACAAATTGCTCAAACAATGGTGAAAACCCAAACCCAAGTGTAAATTCTCACAAATTGGGCATCACAACTAGAAGTAATTGCAAAGAAACCAAGAACCAATCAACACAATATGTCTATTACATCAATTAGTCAAGGAAATTTGAGGAAAAACATGAATTCAAGCAATTTGAGAAGAAACCCTAGCTTGAAGCTTCCATTAATGGTGAAATTTGGGGAAACCCACAAAAAATCCCAAATCTAAGTCAATAACCTACTTGAATCTCATCTAATAGCACTAAAATTAACTACTCCATGCTAAACATTACGAAATCTAAGTAAACAAAACTGAAATTGAAAGGAGACATGAAGGAGAGCTTAAACCCTTGAAGAAACCAAGGAAGAAGATGAAGATGAAGCTTCCAAGTCAAGGTCCAAGCTCCAAATCTTGTTCTCTTTGGATGTATCCTTTGAAAATTAGACTTGAACCTCTGGAAAATGTGCAGAAAAATCGCCTCCCCTCAGGTTCTAGGGCTGGAAAACGGGTCCTCTCAAAAGGGGGAGAAAAAATGCTTAAATATGCCATCAGCGTCTGGAAGATGAACGGCCGTACATCGCACTTTACGGGGCCGTACAAACGGGTCTGGAACATGATTTTTCCATTTCTTCCAAATTTTGGGGATTTTCCTTCCTTTTGCCATGGATAGTCATTAAAGACATGAGATATCAAAAAATAATGAATTAAGTATCAATTAAGACCAAATTACTCATAAAACCATACGAAACGACCGGATATCGCCCCGAAATAACTATTCAATTTGGGTGATATCAATGAACCCTATCTATTTCGACACTGCGCAGACAACATCATCCGGAGATGCGTTTCGGGAGATGCGGCGAGGGAAATACTGAGGGATTGCCACAGTGGGCCCACCGGGGGACACCACGGTGCGGTCTACACCGCAAAGAAGGTATTTGAAGCCGGATTTTATTGGCCCACCATCTTTAAAGACGCACACACCCTCGTAAAGGAGTGTGATGCCTGTCAGAGGGCCGGTAATATATCTTCCCGAAACGAGATGCCCCAACACAACATCCAAGTCTGTGAAATCTTCGATGTGTGGGGTATAGACTTTATGGGTCCGTTTCCTTCATCCCGTGGAAATAAATATATCCTAGTAGTTGTCGACTATGTGTCGAAGTGGGCCAAGGCATAAGCCTTACCCACTAACGATGCCCGAGTCGTAGTGAAATTCCTAAGGAAGCTATTCTCTCGGTTTGGTATCCCTAAAGCCTTGATCAGTGATAGGGGTACGCATTTCGCTAACAGCCTAATGGAGAAAGCGCTGCAGAAATATGGTGTGAACCATAGATTTGCAACGCCTTATCATCCGCAAACAAGCGGGCAAACCGAGGTTACCAATCGCGCGCTGAAACGAATTCTAGAACGATCGGTGAACGGGAACCGTAAGGAATGGGCAGATAAACTCGATGACGCACTCTGGGCGTTTAGGACTGCCTATAAGACTCCTTTAGGTACTACTCCCTTTAGTTTAGTCTACGGAAAGGCATGTCACCTTCCAGTCGAGGTAGAGCATAAGGCATACTAGGCATTGAAGGCATGCGATCCTGATCTAGATAAGGCACGTGCCAACCGTTTCTTACAGCTAAACGAGTTAGATGAATTACGAAACGAAGCATACGAGAATTCATTGATCTATAAAGATTGTACGAAAAAATGGCACGATGCACGTCTGAAAGAAATCAAACACTTCGAACCTGGCGATAAAGTTCTTCTGTTCAATTCTAGGTTGAAGTTGTTTCCTGGAAAACTCAAAACCCGATGGTACGGCCCATACGTGGTTAGTAAGGTATTCCCATACGACACTATCGAACTACTTGATTCCAAGGGAATTACCTTCAAAGTCAATGGGCACCGAGTAAAGCATTACTTGGAAGCAATGCCCGAAGAAAGGGAAGGTGAGGATATCAACCTCGCCGTACTAAAGCCCTAAGTGTGGGGTGGAGTCAAGCTAAAGACTCGTTTAAAGAAGCGCTTTCGGGAGGCACCCCGTATTCCAGCTTTGTGGGTGTGTTGCCTAAAACCCTCACGAGGCACCCCGTAGTAAAGTGTTTGTAAGACCGGGTGTCGAACCTCAAGGAAGCAAGATGAAATCTCAATACTAGGTTGTCGTCATTAATTAATCTATGATCAAATGTTTATATTCCTAAAGTTAACAATCAAAACAAGCGAGATAAAAGAGACGAGATATTTTTTTTAGAACTTTTCGATTTGAGAAGGAAGTGCTACTAGACTCGATTACAAATAGAGTTAATTGACAAGGATTTGATAAATTTGATGGGCAAGAAGTTAAAGCATCTAAACACTTCAAATATTAAATAAAATCAAACAAGAAGGTCTCCTTAGAATGATTTTACAAGATATAAGAAGTGACTAGAATCTACCACTTTGCAAAAACATTCAAGCAAGGATTTAGTGTTGCATTAAACACGTTTAATAACAAAGTTCTCCGTTAATTAAACAATCAATTCTTGAAAACTACCCCCCGAAGTTCTCCGAAGTAGCCAATTTCACAAAAATCAATTTTAAAGATATTCCAACACTTGACTAATCATAAGATAGGCATTTCAAAGTCAATTTTATCAACAAATTGCTCAAACAATGGTGAAAACCCAAACCCAAGTGTAAATTCTCACAAATTGGGCATCACAACTAGAAGTAATTGCAAAGAAACCAAGAACCAATCAACACAATATGTCTATTACATCAATTAGTCAAATTGATGTAATAGACATATTAAAATCACAATATCTTATCAAAATGGCACTTTTCCCAGTTTAGCACAGAGTTGGTTTCTTCACAACGGGCGAGCATTTTGTCCAGATTAGATAAGCACGAGTCGAAAGAATTTCCGAATACCGAGAAGTCGTCCATGAATACTTCCATGAAATCTTCCACCATATCGTGGAATATGGCGGTCATGCATCGTTGGAAGGTTGCTGGGGCATTACACAGACCAAACGGCATCCTCCGGTAAGCAAACGTCCCGTATGGACATGTGAAGGTCGTCTTTTCCTGGTCCTCAGGTGTGATGGGAATCTGGAAGTAACCAGAGAACCCATCTAGGAAGCAATAGAATGCATTACCAGAAAGATGTTCGAGCATTTGATCTATGAATGGGAGGGGAAAGTGGTCCTTACGAGTGGCATCATTTAATCTTCGGTAATCAATGCACACTCGCCAACCAGTGACAGTTCTTGCAGGAATGAGTTCATTCTTTTCGTTAGTTACCGCTGTCATCCCTCCCTTTTTAGGAACCACGTGGATTGGGCTAACCCACGGGCTGTCTGAAATTGGATAGATCATACCGGCGTCTACGAGTTTGACAATTTCTTTCTTCACAACCTCTTGCATTTTAGGATTTAAACGATGTTGAGGTTGGACTACTGGTTTGGAATCATCTTCCACGAGGATCTTATGCGAACAGTATGATGGATTGATTCCTTTGATGTCGGAAATGGACCAGGCGATCGCATTTTTCCGTTGTTTCAGGACATCGACAAGTTGGTTTTTCTCAGATTCGGATAGTGCCGATGATATGATAACGGGGAATGTAGAATTCTCCCCTAGATAGGCATACTCCAAGTGTGGAGGTAATACCTTGAGCTCAGGAGTAGGACCCGAGAGTGGAGGTGCCTCCTTGGATATGTCAGGAGGTTCTGGATCCTCCTTTACTTCAACAGCCTCTATGTGCAATGATGCAACCTGTCGCGACGCGTTCATCGCGCTGCGCGCCGCGACGGCTAAAAATTCTGCACATCAGAACTCGACTCTGGCCCTTTTGCTAGCAGCCTCTCCAACTCCTCCAGGTCTCTCTCAGCATCCAAGAGACCTTCCCCCAGTGGCATCTGCCCTTCATCTCCATGTGTGTCAAACTTCTGCAGCTCGCTTTCAAGAAGGATATCAACTATATCCACAAAGAAGGCAGAATCATCACAGATTTTGGAATGTTTCATGGATTTATCAATCCCAAATGTGATAGCATATGTGCCTACCCTGAGTGTCAGCTGTGACTCATGAATATCAAATAATGCACGAGCTGTACTCAGGAAAGGTCTGCCCAAGATGATGGGAACTGTATCATCCTCCTCCATATCTATAACGATAAAGTCCGCAGGAAAGATGAATTTGTCTACTTTAACTAGCAAGTCCTCCACTATCCCGCGTGGATAACTGACGGACCTGTTTGCCAGATGTATAGCCATGCGAACGGCTTTAGGCTCAGGCAAATCTAGTTTGGTGAAAAAAGAATATGGCATAAGGTTCACGCTCGCTCCTGAGTCAGCAAGTGCATGACTCACGGGTAGATTGCCAAACTGGCATGGCAGAGTAAGACTCCCAGGATCAGTCATCTTCTTTGGGATCTTATTAAGCATGGCTGCTAAACATTGATCGTTAAGAGTGACACTCGACACTTCTTCCATTTTCTTGCGGTTGGTAAGAAGGTCTTTCATGAATTTAGAATACTTTGGCATCTGTGCCATAGCCTCAACAAACGGGATGTTGATGTGAAGGGATTTCAAGTGCTCCAGAAATTTCCGGTACTGCTCATCCTGTTTGTCTTGCCGAAGACGCTGCGGATAAGGTATCGGAGGACGGTAAGGTTTAACTGGAGGTGGAACGGATGGAACAGATGGAGTAGGTGGGATAGGTTCTGGATCAGGAGTGACCTCCTTCTCCTTCCCCTTCCTTTTATCTGGCTGAGTGGATAGTGGCTCGATAGGATCAGGATGGGAGCTGGAAGGTGGTGGGCCTGCAACTTCTTTTCCACTCCTGGTGGTCACAGCTTTAATTTCGGCCTTCGGGTTCGGTTCAGTGTTACTAGGAAGCGTGCCAGGAAAACGGTCCTAGAGAACCCTAGAGATCTGCCCAATCTGGGTCTCTATGTTGTGGATAGACGCTTGTTGATTCCTCAGTGCGGCCTCAGTAGAAACGTCTATCTTCTTCACTAACTCCTCAGTCTCCTTATGCCTCTGATCTGATGCTGCTGCGAAGCGCGTGAGAATATCCTCAAAGTTGGGCTTCTTCTCTGGCAGTGGCCCCTTTGGCTGGTCTCTCTGATAAAATCCTGAGCCAGTCTGCCTAAATCGCCCCTCCATCTCCGTGCGGTATTCAGGATATGGTTTCTAGTTGGGCTTTCTATTGCGGAAGAAAGCCTCATCCTCTGGATAATCATATTTATCTCCAGCTGAATAACACGCAGATTCTTTGAGATCCCCATTCTCGTCATATGGGCAATCTCTCGCAAGATGAGGTCCACTGCAGTTGTCACAACCGACCTGCATAGCGTGAATGTTTTGATTCACCTTCTTCATGTCACGCCCTAGTGCATCAAGCTTGGCACTAAGGGCCGCTATGCTATCAGATGAGTCGGCTGTAGCCGCAGTCTTCCTCCGGTAGGAAGAATCTCTAGAAGAATGCCACTGATGAGAGTGCTGAGCCATCTCCTCAATCAGGGCGTACCCAGCGGCGGGTGTTTTCTTTGGTATTGGGCCCTGAGAATCGACCATTTGTCTAGTGCAGACATTAATACCATTATAGAATGTTTGGAAAACCTGGTGAGCATTGAGATCATGCTGTGGACAATTTTGGAGCATCTCCTTAATCTGTCCCAGGCGTCATAGAGGGTTTCGTCCTCAGATTGCATGAAGTTTTGGATCTGCATTTTCATCTTGGCAATCTTTGATGGAGGACTGAATTGTTTATTGAAACGAGTTTTGAGCGCATCCCATGTACGGATGGTGGGCTCGGATCGTAGGCAACGTTTGGCTGCACCCTGGAGTGTTATCGGAAACACTCGCAGCATAACAGCGTCACGACTAACTCCCGGCATGTGGAAGTAGTCAGCAATCTCGAGAACGGCCTCGACATGCTGGTTGGCATCCTCGTTATCCTTTCCGGTGAAAGGAGTCTCGCGCAGAAGATGAAGGAACTGGCCTTTGATTTCGAATGTTCTCTCCTCGGGTATTTCAGGTCGGTGAATACCCACTCCGGTGCCCTCGCGCACATGGCTCGCATACTCCTCGAGTGACAATTCGTCGATATTCTCTGCCATTATGCGTGCTCGCTCTCTCTCACGTTTAACTCACAGGCGTCGATGAAATTCGCGTTCCGGTTCGTCAAACGGATGAACGAAGTCAGAAGTGGGGTCTAAGGGCATACACTACCCTAAAAACCCTAATAGAGATTACTAATTAAAGTACTAATCCTAAACAAGTCCCAGAATAAATGATTAACTAAAGCAGAAAATAAAGAAAACAAGTGTTACTGTTCTGGCCGCGACGCGTCGCGGCGCGATGAGAAGGCAGAAACACAAAGCTTGTTTCTTTTGAGCCAAAACTCGCGGGAAACAACGGTTAACTCTAAATTAACTTAATAAAAACAGATTAAGACCGTTCCCCGGCAGCATCGCCAAAAACTTGATGTGCGTTTTACGTACTAGTTTTAAATTTATATTTTACCGAATTATTTACTAAAAACTGCACGAATAGGCAAGTGTACCTAATCGTTTCGTATTATAGTTAGTAAGTCGGGTGTCGAACTCTTGGGGAACGGGAGCTAAACTGATTTTATCAAATTAACTAAGAATTAACTAAAACAAACTAATTAGACAAAATAAAGACAATTAAACTAAATAAATGCAATAAAATACTAAAATAAAGCAATTAAACTATTTAAAAGGGAATTTGGTTGCAAGATTCAAAATTTATTAACCTAAATGACTATTAACACTACTAAATTACCAAGAAAAATCAAAGAGAGCAAAAAGCAAGAAACTTTGTTGGATTAAACTATCAAATAAAAGGCTTCCCTCCCTAGATTTAATTCCATCATTTTCAAGTTGGTTTTATAAATCAAATTCAATGCAACGGACAATTAATGAACACTATACCGATTCCTATATTGTTAGACTCTTGATCCGAGTATCCAACTTATCTAATCATGCAATTAACTAATCAATTGGTCCTTAAATCAATTAACTACACAATTAAGCATATTTAAGTTCGTATCTATCAAGATCTAATCTTTAATGATTGATTAAGTTACCAAATCATTTAATTAACACATGAAAGTCATCATATCTCAATTCTAACACATTAAAGTTCCTTTCTTGATTGTTTAACCCTAGGTTTTGATCAAACATTAGTCAACACCAATTATTGGTCCTAATTAGCATTGATTAAAGTCTTATAAATGGATTGGTCCTCCAATTTACATCAACTCAGATTCTAAACAAATCAAAAACAGAATTAAAACATGCTAGGATCATTGATTAGACTTGAAAGATAAATATAATGCCATTAAAGTCAAAAAGATACAAAATTAACCAACTTGATAGAGTTTCGTCTCCTCTAGGGAGGAAAACAGAAAACCTAGCCTATTACAAGCATACTAGACTTCCGGAAATCAAGATTAAACATTAAGAATGGAAGAAGAATAGAAAAACCGTAAAAAGCAAGAATTCCAAGCCTTTAATCTTCAATTGTAGCTTTAATCCTCCAAATCCGAGCTCAAGCCTTCCGGGATGTGTTCTTGGACGTATCTAGCAGAGGAATGGTGTAAGAAATCGGGTGGTTAACCCTTTTTCAGATCTGTAAGTTTGTTTAAATAGATTTCTGAAAACAGAAGTGTCGCGCCGCGACGAGGAAGTGTCGCGCCGCGACGAAGTATTTTAACCCGATCCTTCTTCTTTCAAATTTCAAAGCTGCCGGCATCTTATCGCGTCGCGCCGCGACAGGTGAATAGGTCGCGCCGCGACAACACGTGGCGAGAAGTTGGGTCTTATCCGGACACTTCGTCGCGCCGCGACGGATAATTGTGTCGAGCCGCGACGATGCTTTTGGCGCCCGGTTCTTCCTTTTTCTTCTGCGGCTGGGCCTATTGGGCTTAGCTTCTTTTTTTTTCTTTCTTTCTTTTCCTCTTTTTGGGCTTCTTTCTTTTTATCTTTTCTTTCTTTGGCCCAATTATTTTTCTCGATTTCTTTTTATTTTCTCGTCTTCTCGGGCTTTATTTATTTTTCTCGATTATTTGGATATTTCGCCTTTTTAGCCGGCAAAACATAAAAGAAACGGTAAACGTACCTTTTTACAATTAAATGCACATTTTCCGGCTAAAACCAACATTATATCGCATAATATTTATATATATTTAGCGCGATATCATGGTGCACGTCGTGAACTTGTACTCCACGACGTGGAACCGGTTCACACGGTGCGAACAGATTCGTATCTGATCATTTCACTATATATATATATATATATATATATATATATATATATATGTGTGTGTGTGTGTGTGTGTTTGAATAAAATTGATACTGATATTTGAGTAATCCGACTCTCCTGTTATATGGTACTCTACATATCCGTCAACCTTTTTTTATTGCTCCAAATATGATAACAAAATAAAGAATTCAGATTTTGAAATGTTTAATTTTTTTGAGTTAATTACATTTTTGGTCCCTGTGGTTTGTATGAAATTTCATATTTAGTTCTTGTGCTTTAAAAATTACGACATTGATCCTTATGGTTTACATTTCGTTTCAATGTTAGTTCTTAAGGCACTTAAAAAGACAAAACTACCCTCGCATTTTCTTTTAACTTTAAAACCATTTTTCTTTATTAAATTATTAATAAATAATAATTATTAAAAAATTAACAATAAAAACATAATCTCTTTCCCCAACACTACACAAGTCTTTCTCCATTCTTTCTTTCTATATGCACCTACCACTGCCACCATAGTCTTTGTCCGACCACCGCCACCATAGTCTTCGCCCGACCACTACCATCTTGTCCATCTTCCTTCACCATCTCGGCCACCCTCATCCCTTCTCTCTCCCCTTCGAATCCTTAATCGCTTTGTCTCGGGATCCTCTAAAGGCAGCCCACCGGCCACCGCTCTTAACGCTGCCGATGCTACCACCATTCTTGCCTTCTCCAACTCCGACCACCATCGTGGCCTCCTCCAAGTCGAACTACCATCATTTGTGGATCATCTAACCTTTTCTTTTCTTTTCTTTTTATGATCCGTTTGGATTATTCCGACTTAGGGTTCTTCATATTTGTAAATGGTGTTGGATTTTGATCTAGGTGACTTTGATTTTGGGATATTTAATTTGGTGGGTTCTGATGTAGGAGGCAGTGGTTTTATTGTTGCTTCCAGTTCATGTTGCTTTCGATTTTTTAGATGTTTGGTGGCCGGTGGTGGTGGGCGGCAGTGATGGATTCATGTTACTTTCAGTTTTTTGATTTTGGGTTGTATTTTCCTTTCTATTCATGCTGCTTTTCGTGACGCACAGATCGGGGTGGTTGTCCAAGGGGAGGTGGTGGGTAGCGGTTGTTACCTACTCCAATGAATGGGTGGCAATGGGTTGTGATGGGTGGCGGTGGGTGGGAGGGAGAAACGACAAAGAGGAAGATTGAAAGAGAACTAATTTTCAAGTAATTATTTATACCTAGAGTTAATTACATTGTACTCATAAAATTTGATTATTTATTAACAAAATAAAATGATTTTAGAATTAAAAAAATTAATAAAAGAAATGGTAAAGGTAGTTTTGTCTTTTCAAGTGCCCAGAGGACTAACATTGAAACGAAATGTAAACCATGAAAATCAATGTCGTAATTTTTTAAGCACAAGGACTAAATGTGAAATTTTATGTAAACCACAGGGACCCAAAATATAATTAACTCAATTTTTTTTTCCTTTTATAAATTTTCAATAAGTTTTCTAATACTGGAATTGGTACAAGTGAAACTAAATTCGTAATCTAATGACCTGTCGATGTGGAGTTATTATAAATTTCAATACTACAAGTCCCAAAGATGAAACAATTATTTAAAAAAAAAACTTACATATATACCATGATTCTAAAAATATTTGGCATTTTCAACCAACAAAACCATTCTTTCCATTCCTACTTAAGACTCATCAAATCTAGGCTGCCACTAACTATGACTAGCTGCTCTTAATCCATATCCACAAACATAAACATCACAATAAGAATAGCAGCAGGATTCCACAAGAAAAAACAAAATCTTTATCCATCCATATATATTTCGTACTTTTAGATGTTAAATGCAAATTCAAAGACATCACATAGATCATCTTCATAATAATATTTACAGACCTGCTCTGCCAACAAACCAAGACGAATACTCTATCATTCGACCAAAAAGAATATATGCTCAACAAGACTGCAGATATCATCTCCACCTGCACGCATATGCATCCCCACAGCCTCTAAAATCAGAACCACTTGTCGAAAATTTAGCACCCAACTAAATATGTATCCCAAATCAAGATTGTAGCTAAATTTAAATGATAACCAAGTGAGTCTGATATACCTTAAATGTGGGCCATGTCAGAGGCTACTTCCGAAACAGTTGACAACATTTTCATGTTTGCTAGTGAAGCAGGGGTGAGAGGCGGAGATCCTACTTGCCCAGGCGGCTGAGTGGACTCCACAAGTTTAAGTTTGGGAACATGTAAAGCCCCCATGGCTCTTTGGTTGCTGGAAGGTATGGAGAAACTTCTAGAAACAACCAACGGGGGCTGCGGAAGAGGAGATGCAGCAGTCGATGTCAAGATCGGTCTTTTATTTGGTGGTGGAGGAGAAGTCTCTTTATTTTTGAAAAACAAGGGTGCCGAATGTCCTATCAAACCACTAGAAGAAGAAGAAGAAGCAGGTTTAAAAGTCATACTAGTAGGAGGCCTAGGAAGCTCATGAAGTTCACTTAATTTAGGTGAAGATAAAGGAGGCGGTGACACACTTCGAGATGCAATTTGAGAAACTGGGACCCATGAAGACGACATTTTACCAGAAAATGTCTTACTTGGTGCTAATGGACCAGAGTAAGCTTGTCTTTTTGCTGCTTTACCATCAAACTTGGTATTAACATCTTTTTCAACAGATTGTGATTTTGTGGCAGATGATGATGTGCTATCATCATGAATATCTCTTTCATGCTTCTCATCTCGTATTTGGTGTTGCAAATTTTGAATAGGATTGTTGGTAGGTGTTTTTAAAATTGGATTCTTGGTATCATTCTTGGTATCAACCACAGGAGGAGGCAGCACATAAGAGTAGAATTTCCGACCAGGCTGCGTTTCTTTAGGCTTTCCAGATGGATCAATCTTCTCTGGGTATAATGGGGCAGAATAGCTACTCACTCGAGCTTGCCTACCAAAAACCTGTTCCCCTTGATATTTATTCACATTTATCTGCACAGGTCATGTACGACGTTTTAGAACACTTGAGCAATGGAGAAATAACTTTGATTGTGCAATTGTGAAAATCAATTTTTAGTTATGGACACACCTCCGAATCTGGTACATTTGGAACTTGAGGATACGTAATATCAACACGGTCTAGCTGCAAAACAGAATGCATTGAAAACACATTTAGTATGCACTAATAGAAACAAATCTATATCTTATTGCTCATTTATTTGTGCTGACTGCTGAATTGATAAAGTATTGTAGTTTCTGATGTATTTGTTCTCGATTGATATATACTTTACTGCATTTTATTGTAAACAATTCAAATTGGAGGTGACAAATACGAATATACGATGCTTTACCAATATTTATTTTTATGGGCTAATATGTCTCACACATACGTGTCTTATTGTATGATAGAGACAAAGATGTCAAGATAATGGAAGTTGGAGGCTTGAGTTGTGCTATAGCCCAAACAAAAAGACAAAAAAAAGGAAGTTCAATGAAAAACAAAAGACCAGATTGTTCATAACAGATGAAGTTAAATAAACTGTGAAGCAGTGAAAGAAAGGAAAGAGCTGAAGACAAAGGACTGGATCACAATTGCTAAGCAAGCCAGAGAATGAGCTTATGATTTGGTAGTTGAATAATTTCTCTCAACGCATGAGTATGAGTGGCTAATCCCTTTTTAATTTGTCAAAATTTATTCTAGAGTGTGTCGCATATTTTAGCTTCAAAGATTTCTTCACGGAATCAAGAATAGAATAAGCCCTTGAGAAGATTATAATTGTAAATGAATTATTCCGCATTCAGATAGTTACAGCTACTTTCATCATTTTTATTCATTAGTATTCGTGTCTTAAGAGCTCCCCCATCCCCAAAAAAAGACCCCCACATCTCCCCACAAAAGGAAACAAAAAGCATTTATTTTGAATAAAGATGTAAATCGAAACCCCAATCTTTGTGAAGCCGAACATACTCGTTGCTATCTAAAAGTACCTTAAAAGTATTTTAATTTTGTTGGATTTGACACCCAGCACACCATGAAATGTAATCGAACAATATCTGACACACATCTAATGTTTGCCAAATGATGAGGCTAAATAACTGTTGCATCCTTCCCCACTTGTATCGATTAATGAGCAACCACTGCATCTCTAGTTCTCCACTGTGATCCTCTATAAGAAACTTGACCACTGATCCTATAACTTATATATTGATAATAGTAACAGGGGTACAAGTATACTATTTCTAAATGCCTATAAAGAAAATGGTATCACTATTCACTAAATCACAAGAAAATCTAGAACCTTACAACCATATCTAGTTTTTCATAACAATCGTCCAAATAGTTAAATCTTTAAGGATATCAAAGGTCTCCCAACTTAAAACTATCGTCAGCCCCAATTACCCATCCCAGTGTACATAGAGATACATAGAGAATGTTGTCATTTATATGAAATTAAGAGTTCTAAATAAGTAAATAAGTAATATTGCATTTTTCTTTATGATTTAGTAAAGGAGAGCTGGAGAATGCAAGTGCTAATAACATCCAAAAGGATTTATAGATAAAAGTATAAAACTTAACATCCGATGCACAAAATACAAGAAGATTACCTCCATTGGATTGGATGAAGTGGCAATAGTATCCAACCCCTCTTTCTTGTTTCTGTAGTCAAAACTCAATTCTCCATCATCAGTGCTACTTAAGCCTTCAGCTGCACCATCACTGAGTTGGTAATCAATCCGATGCTTCTCTGCAACAATTCTTATGTGAGGGTCAACTGCTTCAAGAGCTTTGACTCCCTTGCGAAAGAAATTCAACTGCATCCAGGAAATAGAATGGAAAACTAAAATCAACTTCTGTTAGGATTACAGATAGTGAAATAAAAACGGATTATGTTTTAAAGGCACCTGAGCAGCATGATGGCGAGCAGCCTGTGCTATAAGACTACGGCATTGTCCCTCCTTGAGTGATTTTACACGAAATACACAAAGTCTAGCCACTTCATTATATTCATCTTGAGCTTCTTGTAGTTTTTGCATGACAGAATTTTCAACCTTTCCACTTCTCAATTTTCCTTTATCTTTGTGTTGTGACATCATGTATTCATATGCCTCCCTGGAAAATCCATAAAACCAATCAACACACCTTTTTACTTCGTAAGCAAAGTTTGGAATGGGACAAAAATAAAAATCTACCTTTTCTCATCACACTGAAGTTTCATCTCCTGCACCAGTAATAATGAAATATAAGTTAATGATAATGGAAGGGTATTATCATTCAGGAGAAATGCCTAATGTACATCCTATCATATGCTGCTAACAGACACGCCTGTATGCTTGAATTGCATCTTCTGTTATTATATCATATCTGTACCAAGAAGTTCTTTAAAATTCTTTTGAAATAATGCAGTTAGTTTGTGGTTTTACACAACAATAAGCAAGAACATTTATGCAATGTAACTACAGAATATCAACAGTTTTGGGTCTATACATCCTAAAAGACACATTTAAGTACCTGGTTACCAGTTGAGACAGTCAAACCTGGTACATTAAATGGATGGCTTTGATAGTATAGACCCAAAAGCATTTATTTCAAAAATCTGCTCCAACAAAATTCAATTTGAATGAGTATGTACCTTTTTCAGATATTTAACAATAATATTGTAAATGAAATAACTTGTATTTTGAGTGATACCAAAGTAAATACAATAATTTCTCTTTTGGGCTATAACAAAAATTTTATGCTTAGAAATATTTTGAAGAAATAGTTAAGACATTAAAACTTAATTAGAGTTATTTACACAGATGGTCCTTCAAGATATGGCCAAATCACACTCTTAGTCCTTTATCTGAAAATCTTGCAAACTCGGTCCTTAATATTAAAACTTGAACACGCACGGTCCTTTGTCTATTAATAAATGTTAAACTTTTGAAAATAACCATCTTACCCTTTACACAACCAATCCTTATGCTATATCTTTAATTTTAAATCATTAAAAAAAATCATTTTATTATTAAATAATTATATTATATAATATTATATAGGGTATTTTTATTTAAATAAAAAAACTCAAACACTCCTTTAAAATAGACTCTCTCTCTCTCTCCTATTCTCACAAGAAAACAGCCGGCGACCACCTTCTGCCTGAGTGTCGGTTGTGCAGTCAATCTCGGCGATATCTCGGTGATATCTCGCCGAGATATCGGATATCGGACCTTAGGAAAATCTCGGTTTCAAATATCGCTTGGTTATATCGGAGGCGATATTGTCCGAGATTTGGCCGATATTATGATATCGAAACATCGGTATACTAGCGATTTTTGTTTTGGTCAGCTTCCCATTCAAGTATTCAACTGTCGTCTTCACCTCTTACCTACCGGCTTCCACTCTTCCATACGATTAGGCAGCGGTGAATACCAACAAGGCAACAACAACCTTTCGATCGAGTGAAACAAGCCACGATTCACTCCAAGCGACAAACACAGCCCCATGATTTCAGTAGAGATTGTTGCTACTAGCTACGACAAACGGGCCACGAATTTCTTCCTTCCAGGCGACAAACAGGTGACGTGGCTGTGTGTGATGGTTGTAGCCGTCAATTGCAAAAAGAGGCTGGCGTGAACTGCCAACGAAGATTAAAGGAAGGGGAGGCGATGAATTTGGTGGTTTGGGGTTACTGTGTGCAGTTCTCAAAATAATGGGGGTGGGGGAACGGTTTTGCTAATCAATGTAGGGAGAAATATAGTGATAATAAAATACTATACTACCCTCAAACTTAACTAGCCAGGTGTCAAACTCTATATTTAATTCTTACACTATTTACAATAATTCCCTATATGTGTGTGTGTGACTGTGTGTATGTATATATATCTATATATTCTACAAAATATAAAAAACCGATATCTCACCGCGATATCCGCGATTTCAAATATCGGTCCTTGACCGATATTTGATTTTGGACCGAGATAACTGCATAGAGTGTCGGCCACCGTCAACTCCGGCAACAAGTCGACTCCACCACTGCCATCCAGCCATCTGCCATCCCCTCTCACTAGTCGTCTCCATCACCGTCATCTCCTCGGTCTTCTTCGTTTACTTCTTTTCTCTCAAGATCCGTGTTCATAGGTGGTGATTTCAGTGGTTGCAGCTGAGATATGTGGTTGTAGGCGTATGTTCTTCGATTTAGGGGTTTTTCTTTCACTATCTTTGATTAAGGGTTATAGATCTAGTTTCGTGTTGGGGTTTGAATCTAGGTTTGCGGGTTGTAGGGGTGTGTGTCTTTATGTCTGTGTGTGAATATGGGTTTGTGTTAGGGTTTGCAACCATCGCCCCCATATGATCTTGTTGTAAGTGTTCTCCAGATTTCATATTTGAATCCAAGTGTGCTTGTTCTTCAAATGTGTGTGTCCAGGTGTGTGTGTGTGTGTGTGTGTGTGCATGTTCTTCGGGTGTGAGCGTGTGTGTGTCTAAGTGTGTGTTCTTCAAGTGTGTGTCCGCGCGTGTAAATGATTTTGGTTATCACTGTTGAATTTAGGGTTCTTATTCATCTTAAGTTACCAATATGTGTAAAAGATTTTTGAATTTTAAGAACACTGTGAAGAAGAAGAGAACTATTGAAGAACACAAATTAGTGAGTAAAGATCAAAATAAATGTTAAAAACCAAAAATCGATATGTAACGTATATTTGTTGAAAATAAAAATGATAAAACCTAAAACTAAATTTATTTTATTTATTTTTTATTAAAGGATCGTTCATGTAATATTAAGAAGGGTAACATTGTCATTTTGATAAGTCTAACGGCAGCTCTATTAAAGTTAACGGCTAAAGGACCACGCGTGTTCAAGTTTTAAAAATTAAGGACAGAGTTTGAAAGATTTTCTAATAACAAACTAAGAGTGTGATTTGGCCATATCTTAAAGGACCATCCGTGTACTTAACTCATTTAGTTATAATTAAATTGATAAATTTATGATCAGTTCCATATTAATAAAACGCACATAAATTTAGTTACTGTAAAGTTTTTTTATGTCAAAAGATAAATCACTTAAGCAATAATCTGTGAAAAATAATTAAGAACATAACTGATATTTTATTAAGGAGTAAGGACGTTGCTTAAACGTTGAACATTGGGGTGTACAATTTTAAAAAAACACATTTTGGTTTACAGTCACCAATGACCAGACTGACCAGTTATAAGTCACCTAGTGCTCGAATGTGTTTCTTCTAAACATAGACCCAGCAACCAAATACTTTGACTTTGAAAGTATGTTCCCCACAGAAGAAATTGAATGAAGGTACATATTTTCTCTCCAATAAAAAAGAAGTATTAAACATCTACGTATTGGATGGTGCAGTCACATGATAGTTGTGAATTGCGAATAGCGGTAAATAGCGACGGGCTACCTATATGCTATATAGCGAATAGTGATAAGTAGCGACCGCTATTTCATATTTAGCGATAGACTTCTAAAAGACAAATTATATATTTATTTATTAGTATATTACCTTAAAAGTCTTAAACTATTATATATATTAGTATGATACCTTAAAAGTCTTAAACTATATACCAATTAAAAGAAAAAACCAACGAATTATACCAAACTGCCACTGTAGTTCAAAAAAAGAAAAAAAGTTACCAACAGGGCCGCTATTTACTGCTATAACTTATAAGTATGATAGTGCCCTGAGCTCGCTACGCTACGCTATTCGCAATAGCGTCGTTATTTATCGCTATTGACAACAGGGGTCACATCTCTACAAACAAGACCAAATCTAGCCTACCTAATCACAGCTCTTGTAATGGCTGAGACATATATTGCTCTATGCATGGCTTGAAGATCTAATTGTTATAAATATCTGATTTTTCAGTTGCATATAATTCAAACATAAATAACAGCTTCTAATTAACGATGCAATGCTTCATTAAGCTACATAAATTTCCAAAAAAATTTAGGCAGATGTTATTATATGTCAGATTGCCCTTCTATCACACATTTATCACAATCTTCATCATCTTTTTAATTATTATCCAATGGGGTTTTTATTTATATACCTGCTCTGCACTAAGGACATCTTTAATGTGCATATATAGATTACCAATCTACCCATATCATGAATGATCATAAGGAGCTGCGAAACTTTCTATAGTTATCGGTGTGTTTCAAAAACAACCATGTGCATAGATATACACATTTATGAGCATTTTACCAAATTAACTAACCTCTACTTTTCGCAGCTCACTGAGAAGAGACTCTGTTGGGTTTGAAACCGTGAGAATTACATAAGAACGCTGAAACATTAAGAGAGGGTGAGTCATTGTTTATTACAAAGTGAAGGTACATAGGTAATCCAACAACATGACAAAAACTTACATATGTATCAGCAATTTTATGAAGTTCTGATTGCATATTTCCCAGAGCTGATAAAACTCTTCCTGCATAGGTAGAAGATTCTCATAAACCTTTAAGGAAAAGAAAAGCGAAAATGGAATATCAAAAGCGATGTAAAACGGTGTGCATTTACTGAGTTTAATCATCGAATCTGAGTTTGTGGCTATGATGATACGTTTAAATCCTTATTTTTAATCATTTAAGATTCTTGTATAATAGTAGCTACAAATAAGATACGTTGACATGATAAATAATGCAAAAAGGACCTAGAGGTGCTTCTTATTTACCACTTTCTTCATCAGCGTCGACCGCAGTTTTATCCAGCAAACATGTCCCCATCTCATTCAGGGACTCTGCAAATTCTGAGATATATATAATGTTGAGAATTATTGGTTTGTATGTTGGAAGAAAACAAAAGAGCACAAGTTACCAAAACTTTGCGTCGTTGTCATTCATGTTTAAAAACTTATTGACAAAAGAACCCATAAACATAATATGAACGGATTTATGTGGCAAACCAAGCATCAAAACTCACAAGATACACCAATCTAAACACTCTAAGAGTAGCAAAATGTAGCAAGCATTCATAAACCATATTTGCATATTTATCTTTGTCCAACCGTCATATTAGTTCAAGTCTGGTAGAAAATATAACTACAAAATGTTATATCTCATCCTTCCATAGCTAATACCTGTTTCGTCCATCAAATCCCTTCAAAAAAGCTTGTATGCGGTCCTATTTATAAGATCTACAAACTGGGTGTACTTCAAATAATATATAATTTAGATGCGACATCATGTGGCACACTAAACACTTACCATATATGCTATTTGCTGTAGCAGCAGCTGCAGATAATAAGGAATCATAGCATTCTCTCATATCTTGCATATCCTGCAAATATAATCAAAAGATCACAATTGTGTTTTTCAAGTAGATACAAAATGTAGCTAATGGCATATCCACTTTCATGTTCTTTCTATCAACATTGCTTGGAATGGTGATAGATACAGAACCTTCTAATTATCAAAATCAATAGTTCTTTAATACTGAACAAAACTTACATTGCTCGTACTCTTTACCATTTACAGAATCCAACATTATGAAGATCTAAGGAAAACGGCATCCTTAGTAAGCTAGTATACATGGCTTAACTCACAGGAGATAGAAGGGTTGTTAATCATAAAAAAAATCTTTTCAAACTGGATATGTAACAGTAAAACGCAGTCTTATTGTGCAGTGCAAAGCACAGTAGGCAGGTATAATTTAACACCCAAAGAAAATAGAAGAAAAGAATCATGAATAGAAACCCTAATTGAGGTGTAAGCTAGAAACTGAAAAGTGAATAAATTGAAGAAGCATATAGAAAGCATAAAAATGGGGGAAAAGGGACCCAAATCAAACCCTACCTTGGAAGCCTGAGCAAGTTGTTCGAAGTGGGCGGAAGGCTGATGATCTCTCTTCTCTTTCCCATCGATCCTGTTCATGCTTAATTTGCGCCCAAGTTTACCAAGTGATGAAATCATGCTTTTGATATAGAAAAACAACAGCAGCTAGCAGCAGTAGTAGTAGTAATACACTGTACTAGTATGTCCAAAACAACGGCTACAACAAGAAAGCAAAGAAATGTGTAACTGATGGGTAAATCATGAGAGGGAAGAAGAATGGAAGCAGAAAAATGGATCGCGAGATACGAATAACAGAGGGTAGACCCTTGCCGTGGTGAACATCTTCGTAACTTCACACTAACAACCATTGACCATCTTTTTTCAGTTTGCTTCTTCAAAGTTCAAATATATGTATGTGCCGATCGATTACATACCAACCATTCTCACTTTCTCTACAACAACTTTGAATCATTTAAACGCTTGTAAGTATAAAAATATAAACACGTATTATATCATGGTATTTTTATCTTTTTCACTGTATTTTATTATTTTTCCTTAATTTTCAATAGCTACTTATTATTGATTTAGTACTTTTGGTAACTATAAGTTAAAGATTGGGTGTTCGTTGATTTTTTCAAGAGTTAATTTGGTAAAATACTATTATATTTACTACTTTTAACCGAACTCTAAAGCATAAGATACGAAGAACAAGAACATGATGAATTGTTGATATACGAACATGTGAGCAACTTTGCATTTTATTTCGATTACTCACATCAAACTGCGCCGCCGTGAAGAGCTACTAAAGATTGTCGGATAAATCTACTTCCAAGGTGTCCTCCTTCATCGGAACTCGAACTAGACGACAAACCCCTCCTCCATCCACCACCACCACCGAAACAAGAAAACATGCCACCCAAAACGGCAAAACTCACCGCAATCCGCCACCAACTCTACCACAATTCCCTCTTAAACCCCAACGAAGTCTTCGCCACGCCTCTAATATAGTTGAATCAACCGTCCACTTCGGTGAATATAGAATCTCCCTTTCCTTTCCCTCTCTTACCCACTGCAAAACCACCGCCATACAGCCTCCATATTATTAAACCAGTATTTCTTCGTTATTGACACTCATACTATGAACAAGTCTTATTTTTTTACGGCAGTTCATGGTTGCATACGTGTAATGAATTATGCAAATTCAGCCATGGAAGGATGCAATTAGAATGGCATAAATGCTTGCAAGGCATTTCTCTAGCTTTTGTTTTTGTAATTCAAATAGGTTTTTGAAGACTGCACACTCGGATCTATCAAAATATTAATTTCTTGAATTTCAATCTTCAGAGGTGCTTCAACTGCTACCTTTGGCGTTTGTGGATTATAGTCGATTCTCTCTAACCTATTTGCTTCAATTTGAGTCAAATGATCCAACAACCGGTCAAAGCTAGAACCCAATAAGAAGTTCAAATCCATGCTAGTAATGGCCTCAAACTAGACCTAACTACGTCATCGTAATACATCGCAGTCCCACCATCTCCCGTTATAAAAGTCGGTGTGTTCTCGTTAATGTGTCCACATAGAATGATGACGGGGTGAAATGGTGACCTGTGTTTATACAATCCTTCTTAAGGTGTCATTGTTGTTTGAACGATCATTTCTTCAAGTCCAATGACAAAGGGTGAGAAAAGACAAATATTTAAGAGATAAAGTAGGTAAATGACAATAATACCCTTGACTTAAAGCAGGTAACTGTGTCACTTAACTTCTGTCTATTATAAAGACTAAATCAGTAACAAGTTTGCTACAATAGGGATTGACAGCGTAATTTTTCATCTTAAAGGACTGAAGCCGCAAAAACGTGCAAACCAAAGACCAAATAAGCAATTCACTCCTATTACATATATAAAGTATACAGAGCGATTAAACACTTCTAACTTTAAGCAGGAATCTTTATTTTATTCTTATAACACTAGCATCATACGCGCGCAATATTACGGTGGCAAAGAGTTTATGTTTTACAACATGTCGCTTTCAAGAATGTAACGTTGGGATTTGTTCGGTTTTTAAAAATATATTTTAGCAACGGAAGCATGAACAACAATTTTAAACTTTTTAAAACTCCCCACCAATGATCCATATGCAAGCCTTAAGAAACAAAACCAACCATAGGGTGTTTAGAACTACAACCTTTGTAGCGCGAGTAAACCGTTGGTGAAGTGGTTGATCTATGAGAAGCCAAGAGAAGACTTCTCCAAGGTATCCACAAATCAATGAGTCCAACACCTCCAAGATGCTAGTCTCTCCAACCCTTGATATTCAAGAATGCAAGCAACAACCTTTGTTCTTCTTCTTGAACTAGATGTATGTATTTTGAGTATGTGTTTATGTATCACCTTTGCTAACTTGAAGAACACCAATACTAGAGAGTAAGGATGTTTTTCAAGTATAAAACACTTAGAACAATTCTAAGAACACAAAGAAATGTGATAGCATGCAAGTATGTTACAAAATGGACCATGCATGTAATTATAAAAGTCAAGAAGCAAAGCAAGAGAGGGAGGACCCCCTCCCTTGCATTATGGACGAAAATTAGAGGGGGGAGGGTCCCCTCTTGCCTCTTGCTTCCTAACTTGTCCCATACATGCATGTCTTGGTTAAGTCTTATGCAAAAATACACCATATGACCCCTTTCTTGCTCATTGTGAGAATTTCTAGCTATTAATCTTTTAAATATATAAAAGATATACTAGATATGTCATACTATGTATAAAATACATCTACATGTATTTTATATACATACTTGATTGTTACTAGTAACTCTTTACTTGTAATAAGGATATACATACATTTATATAATTGTTACTAGTAACAATTTACTTGTAACAAATATATATTTATACATATATATATATATATATATATATATTCATACATATATATAAAATCATATGTTTATATTTATGTATTTGATATGCATTACCTTATATCAATATATAAGAGTGATATTATTATTTCACATAAATAATAATATGCAACAATGCATATATACTTATATATATATATAATGAGTTGGAAACATATTTAATTCATATTCAAATATGTAATTGGTGTCCATTGATTGTAAATATGTGACCCTATGGGTTTATTTATTATCAGTAATATCGTATTAATTTGTGTCTTGTGCACATAGAACCAACAATCTCCCACTTGCACAAGTTACAACTTAAGCCGATATAGACAATGGTAAGAACGTCTAGCAACATCCCATTGCCCCTAATAATAAATAAAGTGTGTTGATCAACACTTTCACCAACGAAATTAACTCACTAGCTACAAATTGTTGTTATAGGTAAGTCATCAATTATCCCTTTGTTTTAACATCTCGTTGAACATGAGACATGGATCATCATCAATTCTCATATAATGTTCAACTTGTTTTAGGGCCCAGAGATATTATACTCCCAATTAAATGAGAGAAACAAATTCCATCTTGACCACATACGTCTCTTATAAGACTCATATCATACCTAATAATGGCCTTTATAACTACCCGGTTAAAGATAGCGTTTAACCACATTAAAGCATGATACTCCTCATACTCGAGTCCCAATATGTGTCTCAGGTCTAAGGATACAAAGATACCACCTTTTTCTCAAGATTTACTTATGACACTGATCCATGAAGAGATCTTAAGAGCGGGTCATGTCCAATGTTCGTTCCCTAACAAACATTAGTGAATTTGGCTGCAAACCCTTTTGCCTACTTTCATCAAGAATGAAAGTCAACCAACCAATTCACATTAGTCTTAATTCATAACTATTCCCATAGTTATAACCGACTATGGACGTTTTAGAATAAAAAATTATTCATGGATTCAAACATGCTAATAAAGAACACAATAAATATTAATGAAGTGATCATATCCCATATATCATTCAGATAAAATAGATATTGTCATAATGTTCCAAAATATCCAAATACTAAATTACAATTCAAATCCAATCCCTTGCAAAGCGAAGACCTATTGCCCTAGCATGAGACTCATGCTTAGTCGAGGCAAGAGGTTTCGTAAAAGGATCTGCAAGATTCTGATCTGTATGAACTTTGCGAATACACACATCTCCTCTATCCACTATATCCCGTATGTAGTGGAAACGCCTGAGGATGTGTTTGGTGCTGTGATGTGATCTAGGTTCTTTTGCCTGGGCAATAACACCTTCATTATCACAAAATATCTCTATGGGGTCTTGAATGCTTGTTACTACCCCAAGGTCAGCAATGAACTTCTTGTCCAGCCTCAGAAGCAGCAATGTATTCAGATTCTGTAGTGGATTGTGCAACTACACTTTTCTTAGAACTTTTCCAAGCAACCGTGCCTCTATTCATAACGAAGACATAGCCCGATTGTGATTGAGAATCATCTCGATCCGTTTGGAAACTAGCATCTGTGTAACACTTTACACAAAGATCTTCTTCCAAACCCCCATAGATCAAGAACATGTCTTTGGTTCTTCTCAAGTATTTTAAAATGTTCTTCACTGCCATCCAATGGCTATCTCCTAGGTTTTGCTGGTATCTGCTCGTCATGCTCAAAGCATACGAGACATTTGGCCTAGTGCATAGCATGGCATACATGATGGATCCAATTCTAGAAGCATATGGGATCTCACTCATTCTATCTAGCTCTTCTCTTGTGCTAGGGCTTTGAGCTTTACTAAAAACCGTGCCTTGTGCCATTGGCAAAAATCCTCTCTTAGAATTCTCCATCTTGAATCGTTTCAAGATCTTGTCAATATATGCACTTTGACTTAGGTCAATAAGACGCCTAGATCTATCCCTATAGATCTTTATTCCAAGAATGTAGGCGGCTTCTCCCAAATCTTTCATTTAGAAACACTTCCCAAGCCAAGACTTGATGTCTTACAAGGTCGGGATGTCGTTTTCAATGAGTAGTATGTCATCAACATACAAGACAAGGAATGCTACTGCGCTCCCACTAGTTTTCTTGTAAACATACGGTTCATCTTCTGATTTGATAAAACCAAACTCTTTGATTTTCTCATCAAATCGAAGATTCCAACTTCGAGATGCTTGCTTTAGTCCATAGATGGATCTTTTAAGCTTACACACCTTGTTAGGATACTTAGGATCTACAAAACCTTCGGGCTGAACCATATAGACATCTTCACTTAAGTGTCCATTTAGAAAAGCCGTTTTGACATCCATTTGCCATATCTCATAGTCATAATATGCAGCTATGGCAATAAGTATTCTAATAGATTTAATCATGGCTACCGGAGAGAAAGTTTCATCATAGTCAATACCATGAGTTTGAGTAAAACTTTTCGCCACTAGCCTTGCCTTAAATGTGTGTACATTTCCATCTATGTCTGTCTTCTTCTTGAAGACCCACTTGCTCCCTACAGTCTTACTATTGGGAGGAAGATCAACCAAGTCCCATACTTGATTTTCATACATGGACTGCATCTCAGTGTTCATGGCATCAAGCCATTTATCGGATTTCGGATCCGATATAGCATCTTGGTAGTTAGTAGGCTCAGAAGAGTCTACCAAAAAAATATCATCATTGGACACGAGAAATCCGTATCTCTCGGGTTCTTGACGAGGTCTACCAGATCTACGAACACTTTGTGTTTCAGTAGGTTCTTGAACAACCAATTGTTCAGGTTCAACAACCGTTTGTTGAGTGCTAGTGCCAAGCTGACTTGTATTTTGTGGTTCTTGAATTTCTTCAAGGTCTACATTGCTCCCACTTGCCTCTTTCGAAAGAAACTCCTTTTCTAAGAAAGTGGCATGCCTAGAAACAAACACTTTGTTCTCAGCTGGGTTGTAGAAATAATATCCTAATGAATCTTTAGGATATCCCACAAAATTACATTTGATAGATCTAGGATCGAGTTTGCTTGAAGCTTCTTGTCGTACATGAGCCTACAACCCCAGACTTTCAAGTAAGATAAGTTTGGAACCTTTCCATACCACATCTCATATGGTGTCTTATCTACCTTCTTGGTTGGAACCATATTCAATATGCGCGCAGCAGTTACTAAAGCATAACTCCAAAAGGACGAGGGTAGAGTACTTCGGCTCATCATAGACCGAACCATATCTAGTAGAGTTCGGTTCCTCCTTTCGGATACACCATTATGTTATGGTGTTCTAGGAGGAGTAAGTTGTGAGATAATCCCACAATTACTAAGATGATCCATAAACTCTTGGCTTAAGTACTCGCCACCTCGATCGGAACGAAGGGCCTTGATTGTTTTGCTGAGTTGATTTGGTACTTCGTTTTGAAACAACTTGAACATTTCAAATGTTTCATGTTTATGTTTCATCAAGTAAACATAACCAAATCTACTATAATCATCGGTGAATGTAACGAAGTATCTATCACCATCCCTAGACATTGATCTAAAAGGACCGCATACATCCGTATGTATGATTCCTAATAGATCTTTGGCTCTTTCACTTGAACCGGAGAAAGGAGCCTTAGTCATCTTCCCATATAAACATGATTCGCAAACTTCAAATGAGCTAGAATCGTTTGATTTTAAAATTCCATCCTTTTGAAGTTTTGCAATGCGTTTCTTGTTTATATGACCAAGTCGACAATGCCATAGGTATGTTTGACTTAAGTCATGCTTAGGTCGTTTGGTGCTAGTGGTATATATAGAATTATCATCAAGAGATCTTTTAAGATTAACTTCATATATTCCATTAAGAGGGTGAGCCTCAAAATACAAAATGTCGTTTTTGAAGGCACGAATGCCATCATCAACGAAACCAAAAGTGAATCCAGATTCTCTTAACCGAGCTACTGAAATAATATTCCTAGTTAAACTAGGTACATAACAACAATTGTTTAATATTAAGTACAGACCATTTGGTAATAATAATTCAAAAGTTCCAAGGGCTTCAACAGCAACATTTGCTCCATTGCCCACGTGGAGATCCAAATTGCCTGGCTTCAGCAGCTTACTTTTTCTCAACCCCTGCACATTGTTACAAATGTGAGTTCCACAACCGGTATCAAATACCCATGAATTTATAGAAAAAGTATACATTCCAATCATATATATACCTGAAGTATTGGCCTCGCCAGCCTTCTTCTTTTTCAACTCTGCGAGGTAGGTTGGACAATTGCGCCTCCAATGTACTACCACCCCGCATTCAAAGCACGGGTCATTCTTGGGAACCTTTCCCGCCGTCTTGGGTGTAGGAGCCTTGGAAACCTGCTTGCCTTTGTCCTTTCCCTTTGCCTTTGCTTTGCCTTTCCCTTTTGAGTTGTTTTTCTTTTTCTTCTTGATTTTCCCTTCTTGAATCATCAAGACTTGAGGTGTTTTGCTTGGAATCTTACTCTCAGCAGTTTTAAGCATCCCATGCAACTCTGAGACAGATTTCTCCCAATTGTTCATGTTATAATTCATGACAAATTGATCATAGGCTTTGGTTAACGAGTTAAGGATCATATCCTGTGCAAACTCGTTGGTTATGGGAGATCAAGCCTAGCAAGCTGGTCAATGTATCCTTTCATCTTTAGCACATAGTCGCTAACGGATTGACCTTCCTCCATCTTGCATGCATGGAAGGCTCGAGTGACTTCAAAGTGTTCTTGCTTCGCTTGCTTTTGGAACATTTCCTTAAGCTGGCGAAGCATCTCATATGCTCCATGCTCCTCAAGGTTCTTTTGAAGATCCGGAGACATGGTAGCAAGCATGAGGCATGCAACTTCGACCGAGTCGTCGGAATGCTTCACCCAAGCATCCCTAACGGCTTTGGACGCAGTCAATGGAGGTTCCTCAGGGACGGGATCCTTAAGTTACGATACCAGTCTAAGAAATTTGTACCATTGAGTTTTTCTTTCTCTAAGATTGAACGAAGCGATAAGTTGTTAACGGGCGTAGTTGAGTTAGGGGTCATCTACAAAATTAACAAAGTTCAATTTAGTATTTTCGATATTTAATCCTTTAATAATTAATACCCTTTAGAATTATAAATTCTTTAATTTTTAAAGGCTAGGATCCAAGTTGAACTTAACCTTGAATGTTTGGCTAATGCTCTCTCCATGAAGTTAAAACAACAAGGTAGGTAACGTTTACCAATTACATCTCGTATGTAATTCCTAGATCTTTATGGGATCCTAGATAACGATTGTCAATTTTGGCATGTTTGATCCCATCTATGCCTCGGGCTTCCTTACGTTTGGCTAATGCTCTCTCCGTAATAAGATTCCTATTAAGTCGTCATATTTCAAGACGGTGAATTTCCGGCCCAAGACGTTCATGGAATTCGCGGAAAAACACCTCGGTTGTTACAAAAACAATCCACGCGTTTGGCTAATGCTCTCTCCACGTGAGTGTCGTTGCAACAAGCGAGTGTCTTAAAATGGGATGGCATAGACTTACGTTTTGAAAAAGGGCTTTTACCGTTTTGTATATTTATTAAATAAAACAAAACGAGTCGTGTGACTAGTATTGCATGCATACAATAATAAGTCCACGTTTTGATAAAATCATATTATATATATATTGGTCTTGAGTATTCTTAAAATCCATATTTTACGAACTCTCAACGCGTTCAATTTTAAACTAGTATTAATATCCTATATTAACGTGTGTAGTTTCGAGCGCGCGAATACGACCAATTTTAGCTTGTAATAAAACCATTTTATTATTAAGCTTGAATGGAGTTTGGTTGAGTTTTTAAAATCTCTATTTTATAAAACTCATATATATATATATATATTTTTTTTGACATAATGAATTTTAATCTTTACAAAACTCCTTTTATATAAAATTCATTTTACATCTTATGTTATGTCAACTTTATATATATATATATATATATATATATATATATATATATTTTTGACATAATAAATTTTAATCTTTACAAAACTCCTTTTATATAAAATTCATTTTACATCTTATGTTATGTCAACTTAAAATACCAAACTCCCATTGTGTGATTTATATTATGTCAAAAATATTATCTAGCATGCAAAAATCCTATTTTCAACCTTGCATAATAATATAAACATAAACACACACAAATAACATGTATAAGTGCATAACCAAGCCATTTATCCTAAGTGGTATTTTTGTGAGCCATACAAAAATACCAAGTCATAACTAAGGACCAAATATTCCTCTTGTGATGAATTTGAAGCTCCCACTTGCCAAAACAACTCCTTGTAGTGCAAATGATTCTAAGCCTTCATGGTTGACTCCACCACACTTGAAAACTCCAACTTGGTCATTTCTTCATCTTGTTACATTTTTATAAAATTAACTAGTCTAAACTATTCTACTACTTACAAAATACAACAAGATGAAACAAAACTAAAATTATTATTACATACCAAATGAAAGAATAATTTTACAACCAAATCGAATTTCCAACACATCACAAAAGGTCTATGGCTTGTTATGCACAACATACACTCAAACAAACATATATATCAACAATTGATATTTAGGCAACTTTTACAACCAAACATGCATGTGGTTTGGTTGTTTCCCAAAATAAATATATAAACATATACAAGTTGCCAACAAGAAAATCCACAACTTTTCTAACAAAAGAAAAATTGTCCATTTTCTTAAACAATATATACTCAAAATAAGTTTCTTAAAACTATACATAAGTGGCTCTGATACCACTGTTGGAATTTGTTTGGTTTTAAAAAATATATTTTAGCAACGAAAGCATGAACAACAATTTTAAACTTTTTAAAACTCCCCACCAATGATCCATATGCAAGCCTTAAGAAACAAAACCAACTATAGGGTGTTTAGAACTACAACCTTTGTAGCGTGAGTAAACCGTTGGTGAAGTGGTTGATCTATGAGAAGTCGAGAGAAGACTTCCTCCAAGGTATCTACAAATCAATGAGTCCAACGCCTCCAAGATGCTAGTCTCTCCAACCCTTGATATTCAAGAATGCAAGCAACAACCTTTGTTCTTCTTCTTGAACTAGATGTATGTATTTTGAGTATGTGTTTATGTATCACCTTTGCTAACTTGAAGAACACCAATACTAGAGAGTAAGGATGTTTTTCAAGTATAAAACACTTAGAACAATTCTAAGAACACAAAGAAAGGTGATAGCATGCAAGTATGTTACAAAAGGGACCATGCATGTAATTATAAAAGTCAAGAAGCAAAGCAAGAGAGGGAGGACCCCCTCCCTTGCATTATGGACGAAAATTGGAGGGGGGAGGGTCCCCTCTTGCCTCTTGCTTCCTAACTTGTCCCATACATGCATGTCTTGGTTAAGTCTTATGCAAGAATACACCATATGGCCCCTTTCTTACTCATTGTGAGAATTTCTAGCTATTAAACTTTTAAATATATAAAAGATATACTAGATATGTCATACTATGTATAAAATACATCTACATGTATTTTATATACATACTTGATTGTTACTAGTAACTCTTTACTTGTAACAAGGATATACATATATTTATATAATTGTTACTAGTAACAATTTACTTGTAACAAATATATATTTATACATATATATATATATATTCATACATATATATAAAATCATATGTTTATATTTATGTATTTGATATGTATTACCTTATATCAATATTAAAGAGTGATATTATTATTTCACATAAATAATAATATGCAACAATGCATATATACTTATATATATATATATAATAAGTTGGAAACATATTTAAATCATATTCAAATATGTAATTGGTGTCCATTGATTGTAAATGTGTGACTCTATGTGTTTATTTATTATCAGTAATATCGTATTAATTTGTGTCTTGTGCACATAGAACCAACATGTAATTATATGTTATTCACGTGATTCGATATCACACTTTTTTTTACAACACATGTTCGTTTTTTTCAATTTTTATTTACGTAAACTATTTTATTAATTTTAAATATAAATTCTAAAAGACATTAAAATAAGAAAAATATTTATATTTAAGAAGAAAGAAGTTAATAAGATTTTAAAAATTATTTTGATGTGAGTGGATAATTGTCCTTGTGTGAGAGTGTGTGTTAGTGTGGGAGAGTATATTTTAAATGAATAAAAAGTTAAAGTAAATTAGAAGAAAGAATAAATCGAATGGTTAAAGATTGAGTAAATAACTTAATTTAAATAGAATAAAAGATCAAGATTTTATCTTGATTGAATTTTTAAAACTTTTAAAATTAAAGAGAAAAGAGAATATTAAATGATATATATAGTAGTATAGATAGCAAACCATCATAACTTCCTATAATATATAATCATTGAACAACCTCCCATATCTTGATAACCTCTTAGTGACCTCACATATCTCAATACCGTCATAGTAACCTCTCATAACTTGATTACGGGAGAGAGAGAGAGACTAGGACTCGGATTTATGTAAAAAAGAAAGGCCATTGGTAAAGGGATTACAAGAAACAAACTCAAAACACTAGAAAGAGAGGAAATAGAGATGATGTGGGGAAACAAGGAAGTGGGATTTGAAAAGGAGATGATTACTAAGGAAAGCCTACAAAAATGTGTTCTTGAGTTTTTAAGAGGAGGAAAAGGAGAGGGTTTGGAGGGATTTGAAAGGATAAAATTTCTATCTTTTTTCGTGAATATTATCTGCCCAAAGTTGGGTTGATTAGGAAGAAAAACAATAAAAATTACTATATTGCCCTTGTTTATTCATATTCTTCATCAGTTCATATTTGCTTCTCCTTCACCATTGTTTTCTCTTCATCATCATTCTCCATCACCTATGATTTTTCTCATCTACAGCTTAATACCTGCAACAAAGGTGAGTTTTTTTTTATTTTTTTGTGATTGTTGCTTCAATTCCATCTTTAAGCTGTGATGTTTTCCTTTTTGTTTCTATCTGATATTTGATTTATTTCATACATGCAATTACAGGTTTGGGTTTTATCTTGCTTCAATCAGTGATCACTCACAGGTTAGTTTTCCTTTTATTTTTCATCCTAAAAGTTCATATACATCATGCGTTTTGTTTTCTTTTTAACATAGTGCTTTCTATTTTTTTTTTCATCCTAAGAATAGCTTCCCTTACAAACACGCAGCTCAATTTAATGCATAGTTGATTGTTAAAATATGAAGAAAATCATATATATAGATTTTTTATGCTTGGAGATTATGTTTTAAACCTGTCACATAGTAGATATTTTTTATGCTTTTATCACCTTTCCCTGACATGTGGTTACTACAACCTGTAGCCTTATCAATTGTATTCATCTAAGAAGTATATTGAGTTTGAAAAGCATGATCTAAAGGTTGTGAGTCAAACTGTTTTAATCTCGATCAGTTCATGAGATTATAATTCTAACTTTAAATGATACATAATTATAATTATAATTCTAGCTTATATTCTAATACTTATCTACCCATTTTGACCTCCAGCTCTATTTGATTTAGTAAATATATAAATGGAAAAATATTTTAAGATTTTAGGAGATAACAGGGCCTTTGTTTGATATATGAATAAACTTGCAATGAATGAAAACTTATATCTTATGGTGAGAAGACAACATTTAGCTGCCATTCATTTGGTTTGTCTAGTGGTAGTTCTTACTGAACATCGTAGGCTTTGTAATGGAAATTGTAATAATGCACTTACTTGAGAAGAGATGTTACATAGACGACAAGTATGTGAAGAGATGTTACATGTACTTTCAAACGGTGGAAAATGTCAAGAACTAATTCGTATGAGTGAGAATGCATTTAAGATTTTATATCAAAAGTTAGAGAGTGATGGAGGTCTTCGATCAACTCAACGTATGAGTATTGAGGAAAAGGTTGCAAGATTTTTGCATATAGTTGGAAATGATTTTATAAACCAGTCCGTCTCTTTCTTTTATCGTCGATCCTGATCAGCAACAAGCAGACATTTCCATAGAGTTCTAGATGCAACTATATCATTAGAGGGCCAATATTTTATTCAACCTTCAGGAGATACTGTTCCAAAATAAATTCAAGAAAAAAAAGAGTAGATTTTATCCATTTTTCAAAGATTGTATAGGAGCAATTGATGGTACACATGTTTGTGTTAAAGTATCTAGTAAAGATGCTCCGAGATATCGTGGTCGTAAGGGATATCCAATGATTAATGTCTTAGGTGCTTGTATATTTGGTTTGAAGTTCACATATATTTTGAGTGGCTGGGAAGGCACGACATTTGATCCAAGAGTATTAAAAGACACACTTACTAGAGAAGATAAGCTAAATATCCCGGAAGGTAAAATCTTCACCCAAGTTGGTTATAATAACATTATTATTAGTTTTTGTTATGATACTGATGGTACCACACATGTAGGTAAATTTTATTTTGTTGATGGAGGTGTTAGGTATCATTTGAAGGAGTACTCAAATCGTGCGCCTCAAAATCCAAAGGAATTGTTTAACCTTCGTCATTCATCTCTACGAAACTCTATTGAACGGGCATTTGGCGTTTTGAAGAGAAGATTTCCCATAATCCGAAGCATAACAGAGCCGTTTTACTCATGTGAAACACAATGAGTAAGCTTCCAAGTTCTTCAATGAGTAAAAAAAGAAAGTTTGAAAAGGACGATAGATAGAAGTACAAATGTATTTGTATTCATTTGTAAGTTAAGATTCATTTGTTTCATCTTTATTTTGGTTCCCATTAACTAATGTTTTCTTGTTGCCATCTTATAATTTTTTAGGATTTATGTAAGGTAATGGAGAGCTCTTGTCCAAGTGTTTACTCGGAGGAGGAAATCTATAAAGAATTGGAGCTTATAGGCATAATGTCTAAGGAGGAAATCTTCAATACGTATCTTTTTTTGGTGGAGCGTCCAGAAAAAGCAAGAGCACTGTTTGGTTATCCTCTTCACATGTGAATAACTATGTTATGTAAAATGATGAGAGCATGTGAATGAAATTTGAAATGTTAATATTTTTTTTGGAACTTTTGATTAAACATGTCGTAACATGTTGGGTTTTTTGGAACATTATCTTGTGGATTAAGACATATTCATTGTTGTAGAATATTGTTTTGTTTATGAAAACATGGATTTGGTTGTTTTGGGACATTGTCTTTCTTATTAAAACATGTATAATGATTATCATGAAGTAAGTTAATTGTTTTGAAATTTTATTCTTTGAATTATTTTGAGAATGTTATAGAATAAGTCATAATAATGTTATGTTAAATAAGTTATTATGTTATATAAAATAAATTAATTAAAGAAGATTTAAACTTTTTCTATATACTAATACTATACTAATGAAGATTTAAAAAATAGGCCAAAACATTTAACCAATTTTGATACTCGATGGTAGATGGAAGATGATCCGGCTGAAGTAAAGTTAGGAGTGAAAAAACATTTCTTAAATCTCTATGTGCAACCAATTTTGAGTAGATCTGTAGAGCAATAATTTTTAAACACTAGATGCTAGCGAAGCAGACATGTTGGAAGTAGAATTCGCAGAAACAGAGATGTGGCTGGCTGTAAAGGGGTGCGAGAGTACGAAAGCCCCGGGGCAGACGGTTTTAACTTCAAGTTTATTAAATGTTTTTGGCACATTCTGAAACATGACCTCCTAAAGGCATTGTGGTGGTTTTGGTAGAATGATACAATTAATCATGGCTCTTTCATTGCTCTGATACGAAATTTTAGCAATCAGCAATCCAATGGGACCTGCCGACCTGGGAAGTATCGAAGGATAAGCCTCACAGGGTTTACTACAAGATACTAGCCAAAGTGGTAGCGGAAAGATTGAGGAAAGTCATTGATAAGTTGATTGGCGAGGAACAAAACGCCTTCTTGGAAAGTAGATATATTCTGGATGGGGTTCTTATCGCGAATGAGTTAATAGATTTCCTAAAAAGACGCAAGAAAAAAGCGTTATTCTTAAACTTGATTTTGAAAAGGCCCATGATAGTGTGTTGGAACTTCTTGATCAAAACCATGAAAACTATAGGTATAAAAACATATTAATTTGCTTTAAATGATGTCACACTTTAAAGGGCTAGCCTGCCTGCCTTGTATTCAGTTACGTAAGCTGCAACGAATAATATCTGAAAGTGATCCTTAAGAAGCGGAGATACACCTTGTCGCGTTGGTGTACTCTTGGTTGCTGTTGTAGGTGATGATATTGGTTATTAATCATAATGTTTCTTTTATTAACCAGTAGCTAGGTGGACATATATGGTCTTGTTTCTAAAGTAACTGAAATCAAATTAGTAAAATGCATTTTTCAGATTGCTAGATATAAACTGCATAATGATTGACAGAGCAATAACAAGACTATAGTATATATTAAAGGAAAACTGAATATATGCTATTAGACATCCAAGGTCAATGCTTTCAAGTTTCACTTGTAATTAGTTATTGAGTTGATCATGTGGATTGGAATCAGCTTAATTTATAGTCATGGAACTATGTTAATTTGTGGTCAAACATGACCTATCATGTGTAGGACACATTGGCTGTGAGAGAACATGATCGATATTCGACCCAACTTGAGACAAACTTAACTAGAGTTGAGTTTATCACATTTGTATGAAGGGCATATTCTTAAGGATAATCGGGTGATAGGAGCCTTGAAACCAGTAATAAAACTTGCCTGAACGCATTCAGGGTCACAAATTAGTAGTAATCGTTGCAAGAAGTCTTTTCACCTGAATTTGTGTTTCATAAGACTTTATTCTTTATCTTGATCGGTAACAGTCCATCAGAACTGCATTGGACTAAGAAGTAAACATAATATTACAGGACCCCTGGTCTGATTTACTAACACCATCTGTAACAGCTACTTTAGTAAGTAGTAACATTAATGACACAATTGTTAAAAAGAATCTGTAGAGCATATTAAACTGATAGTTTAAGTTCCAGTCCACTAAAAGATGTGAACAAATGGAGTTTGCAGGTTTTTGGATCTAGTAAATTTGCTTTCAAAGTGAATTAGTGAAACTAGAAACACCAACTGTTGTATACTATCTACTCAAATAAGCAACTTAAATCTTGTAATGACCAAGTAGAATTTGGAATACTAATACCAGATATAGCTTTAACAATGAGAATAACAACTGCTACTTTCCACAAATGGTAGGATCTTTTTTGGGTGGTCTAAAACTCAAGGCAAACATGCTGTAAATGCACACATTGGCCTGTTTCGATTTCAAAGAGAATTCATCAGAAGTGGTTACAAAACCAGGTAAGTTGCACGTCGGTGAAGCACTTTTAATCAGTGCGGCTCTGCACGTGTTCAAAACCGCTGCGTCTCTAGCACAATAGATTCCATCCACAGAAGGTATATCCAATTTATAAACACCATAGCGGTTTGTCGTCCTGTTAACCGAAAATGATATCTGCTCAGCAGTTCTTGGTGAAACTGCATTGAACTTACAGTCTATCCTAACTTCTGCCCCTGCAATCAAACAGTAGTAGCATAACTAACTAATTATTTATTTATTTTAGGAAAAAGAAATAAAAAAAAGGACAAAATAGGAACCTGATAAGAAGTAGATGTGTGTGTTGTTGGAACATGCATCACAATAGACCATACCCATGACACTGATGTGAGGAATGATGGGTCTTGAAGCTTCAAGTTGAAGAAACATGGAGACTGTTGAAAACAGCAAGAATATTGTTGTTGATTCCATAGCACCAAGAGATGTAATTATCTTCCTGGATCTTACTAGCTTATATATATATATATATATATATGGAGAAGTTCATTTGAGAACCGTTCTTGTTGCGAGTACAATTTGTAACCACCATTAATGACTCATCAATAGGAGATTTTTTGTCATTTATATATTTACCTAACCGTGAACTGCGTCCGGATGAATGAGTCGTTATTAGATTGACTTGATTTTCCAAAAATGCCCCTCATTAATGAGGCATTAGCATAATCGCTCTGGTTATGCTAAAAACTAAGGATTTTGTATATTTTTTTTAAAAAAAATTGAAATTTGAGTAAGGTGGCATAATCTCTGTGGTTAGTCCTTGAGTGATTGGGGGGTGATGGACATAATGGAGGGGAGATGTGAAGCCTAAGATGAGATGGGGAAGATGGGAAGTTGTTTTTGAAAAATTGAATAGAAACAAAGACATGTGAATGTATTTTGGCTTGATGTGATATATTTTGTAAGTATAATTTTATTATTATAATATATAATGAAGGCCAGGCTTAATTAATAATTAATAATGGTTAATATATAGAAACAAAAAGCATATGTTGTTTGTGAAATGTCCAATCTACATCTTTTTATATATATATATTAATTTGTAATTTGTAAATTAATAATTGGGAAAATATTTATTGATAATTGAAGTAGGATGAGATGGAGTGATCATAGGAATCCAGTGAACCGGAGATGAAGATGTGGAATAATTAATCATAGCTTTGAATGCCATCACGTGCGACTTGAGAGCTACACGAATTGGCTAAAAAGCTCTTCTTTCTTGCTATTTTTTTTTTTACATTTGTTTTGATTTTATAAGCAGAAGAATGAGTAAGAATATAAAATAGGAAAATATATAACCTTTCTTATTTTTATATTACTTAAATAAAATTTTTGATATATTCCTACTTTATCTTCTTATTCGTTAAATTATAATATGTGGAACATACTAATTTTCTTTCCTTATATCTTTACTTATTTTACCACATATCTTGATTTGATAAGTAGAATGATAAGTATGAAAATTTACCAGGTGAATATACAACCACTCCTTATATATATCCCATCGGGAGTGATTATTTTTAGGAAATTATATTTCCTATCAAACGTGAAATTCATTTATTTTCTTTCGTTATTTACTTCTCTGATTTTGATACTTATATTTATTTTGTAAGCGGGAGAATGAGTAAGAATATAAAATAGAAGAATATATAACCTCAAAGAATATTCAATATAGTCCATACTTAATTCATAGTTCTAAAGGACTAATTTTAGCCTTTGGATCAATGACATTAATGTTCCAGACTACATTTTAAAATTTTGGGCGGAGTGACATTTCATAATTCACATGTGATGCTTTTACAAATCACATGTGATTGTATACTGAATCACCTGTGATTGAATATTAAATTTTTATATGTTTTTTAAATACACTTTATTAAACACAACTCACATATCCTCTCTTATTTTTATATTACTTAAATAAAAATTTCTATACACTCCTTCATCTTCTTATCCACTAAATTATTACATGTTGGATCTACTAATTTTTTCTTATATATTTACTTATTTGATCATATATGTTGATTTAATAAGTAGAATAATAAGTATGAATATTTAGCAAAAGAATATAAAACTTCTCTACTTATTTTACCATATATCTTAAAGGAATTAACGGGTAGTTCGTGAACCGATTGGGTTCATTTATTTAATAAATAAATAAAAGTATAAGGCCCGTATTGTAAATATTTTAAAATATTATCTATTTAATATATAAAAGATTGGTGATGGTGATTATTTTCATTTGCTTAAACAGTAATTCTAAATTAATTATCTTCAATGTATATCAAAACAATTAAATTTTCGTAATCCATAATTATAAATTTACCACTCACAGTGTCACAGTAGCAAAAAAAAAAAAAGGTACCAATAGAACAGTTGTTTTAAGGTTAAAAAATGTATTGGGCCGTTGGATGGGCTTAAAAAAATAAGGCAAAAAAAGTAAATAAAATGTATTTAATTTTTAGTAAAGCGGTAAAGCTTACTGGGCAATATTTTTTACGCATTGGGCCATGCGGCATGAGAAGGGCCTCACTGGTGCGGGCTAGTTTAAAAAAAACTTTCGGGTGTACCAGAATGCATTTTATAAAAACCGATAACCGAATAACAAATAATACGGGTAATCTGAATAACCGGAATTTATTACTCGATAATCCACAAAAAAGATGTGAACTAAATGATGTTTATTGGGTTGGTCAATTTTTTAGGTATCAGTTTTTTCGATAGACCTAATCAATGTAATAACTGAGTCAGCTACCAACATATACACGTATTCATGTCTACCTCTTAATGAACATCACTTCATCTCAATTACCCAAAGGAAAATAATCATATACAACCTAACCATGATCAACTTCTCATCTACCTACAGATAATGATCATATACAATAATACAATCTTACCATGATTACAATCCCAACAACTTAATAGATAGTGTTAGACATACAACCTAACCGTGAATATCCTAACTACACATGATATTAATCATATACAACCCAATCATGAACACATGCCAACTACTCACAGGATAATCGCCCTCCCAAACAGTATCTTACAGTCTTACTTCCACCAATAACTCAAGTTGGACAACAATTTTAACTCTAGCCCAATCAACGCTAGTCGTCTTATAGACATCACCATCTAATTAGCGTATTATACTATAACCACTCATGGAGTCATGGATAAGGTTCTAGGGATAACACACTTTTCGCATAATACACGGTGAACGCTTGCAAAATCTAGAAAATTGACAAAATTACTCTTATTTTTAATTCATAATAAAATAAAAAAAATAAACTTTTGAATTATATTAGAAAACAAATTTAGAAAGTAGATAAATATAATAAATATGTAGTAGATGCACCATGCATCTAATATATGCATCTATTATTGTAGCCATTAGATTAGATTTTCAACACAGATCCGTTATTGCTAAAAAGAGTTGTTCTTTCCGATCGGCTTCAACCACTCATAGCAAGAAAACACAAACAAACATATTACCAAAATACACAGGTATATTTGAAGATAGTATTTGCTAACCTGACAACATCTACTCCATATGGACACTTAATTGGTTGGCGGTTGCTTATGGCTTATTAAGTCTTCTTTCCTTACTCTTTCTTCGTATAGATCGTTTATTAGGCTTTCTAAAATCATTTGAAATTGAGATATTGTTCGAACATAACAAAAATTAGCCATACACAATAAAAGTATTATAGGCCAAAGTTCAAACGAGAACTGTTTTTCATATGAGAACCAATCTTAATCGTTCAATTATCTGTCATCGGACTGGTTGGTTACTGATACTGGTTATCTAAATCATCACAACTCAGCTAAAATGTGTGTTAAATTGCAAATCTGGATTGGAAACCCTCCCCAAGAAGTTCAGCTTCTTAGGTAGCTAACTAGCTATCAATTTCTTTGTGATGCTATTAATTCGTAAAGGGTGCGAAGGAGGGAAGATTGAATGACAGATTAATGGCTCAATCGATGTTCTCTCTTGACGATTTGGCGGTTCCCTTTGGGAGTTTGAAGACGAACCGATTATCTTTTAACTGGTTAGTAAGTAAGATTTGTTCAATTGCATTTGTTTAATTAAACCATATCATCGTCTTTTGCCCTGATTTCCGCATATTTCTTATATTGTTGCTTTCATTACAGTTTTGATGTTTGTTTTTTTTACTTCTGGGCTGATTCTTGGTCGACATTAGTGCCATTTCTGGTTGGAACCTTATGATTGTTGTAAATTCTTCCTCCGTTAAGAAGTTGATGAGCAAAGCTTGGATTTGGGGTTTTGGATGTTAAACTAATGCACAGCAGGTGCTTGTTAAAATGTCTTGGGTTGCATATTTGCTTTTTTAATTAAAGCTATAATTTTTGGGGGTTTTCCCTCAAAATTAGACCATGTTGCCTCATTTGTATTTTAGTTAACCAATTGTTACTACTTGACCTTCTAAATTGTTACTACTCATGTGAATGTGAAAATTACTTGGTAGGAGGAGGTTCTATATTTTAGATTTTTGCTGCTAATTTGATTTTCTATGATATTTTAATTTAGTCCATAAATTTTCTGATGAACATTTAACATGTTATTTCTTTTAGCTGCTCAAACTTGCTCATCATCCAAAAGAAGCTTCCAAGAAGACATTTTTGAATTTTGACTGACATTGATAGAAAGAAAGCTCGACCGTTACAAGGACTAACAGGTAACAAACACTCGTATAGTATGCACCAAGAAAATTGACATTAACTCACCACGATGATGTTTACGCACACTTTATAAGTCACAACTCACAACTACTAATGATTTGGTGTAGTTCCACCAACAAATTTCACATGACAACTAACACCATAAATTCAATTACTTTTTTCCACATTCCTTATATATATATATATAAGCTTCCAAGTTGATGCATATGTGTGTTTTATTTGAAAAAAGAACAAAAAAAGTGTATTATAAGAGGTTTGATGCACACAACTAAGGTATATTCATTTTAGAATTAGAAAGTTAAGTTGGATCTTCTACTATTATTATATCTTATTATAGTCATCACAACTTCTTACAAAGGAAAAATAGTTTAAGAAGCTGTATGTGCTCTTAGACTTGAAGAAATCTTTAAATTTTGACCACCTATTTTGACCCCTTCACATGTGCTTCATAAGAAATGTGTCTTTTACTGTTTAGACTTGAAGAAATTTTGAATTTATTTTAGGTGTACACCTATTTTAGATTGTTTGTATGTACACTTATTATAACTTGACCTCTTCACCTGTTATTGCCCTTTCACCCGGATGAAACCGTAGAGAATGCTACGAGCTATGTTGTTTTGTATGTTATTTGATTGAAAGTTGAATAGTCCACCATTTAAATCTCTTCGGACCAATTCACATGATTTGTAGCACTTCAAATTGTTCGAAACGAGTTAGTGTTACGGTTTTACACCTGCGCGTTGCTGCGGTTTTTAGGTATATTAATATAAAAATTCAAACATAAAACTAAACATAAAGCGGGAAAAAGATATAAAATTCAAGATTGTAATGCGCTATTTGGTCTAAACTCAAATTGATTCACATTTATTTTTCATACATTCATACTACATCCAACATGACCATGCGGTATTATTATTAATCCCTACAATAAATAAAAAAACGTTTAAGTGGAAAAAGAAAAGAACTTCTATTGAACCATTCTAAACTTTTTTTATAAAACATAAAAACTAAACATAAAGGGGATAAGATATATGCTTCTAATAATATTTATCTAAATATAGCCATTTCATTTTGTTGAAGCATCTGTATACTGCCAATATTGGCTGACATCTTTGTCTGTGAAGTGATTCGACATCATGGTATTCCCAATGATCGCGACCCTTTATTCTTGAGTTGATTTTGGCAGGAGATTTTCAGATCTCAAGGTACTAAATTACACAAGTTTAGCCTATCATCCTAATCGGATGAGCAGACAGAAGTGATCAACCGTTGTCTCGAGACGTACTTTAGGTGTTTTGCTGTGGCCTGTGGATCAACCTCGAATTGGTTGTTATGGATACCTTGGGCTGAATTCTGGTACAATACCACCTTCCATGGGTTAATCGGTACATTTCCTTTTGAAGTGGTTTATGGACGAAAGCCCCCAACAAGTACTCAGTTTATACCAGCAGAAGTTCGATTTCAACAGGTGTTAGAGGAGTTACAAGATTGAGATGAAGCCTTAAAACAAGTTATTGAATAAATAACAAGTTGATTACCTACAAAATTGCATAAACGTAAATGTTTTGAAAGTTTATTGTATTGTTTAAAAAAATATAGCACGTTTTATACAATGGTAACTAAAACAAAGCCTATTGTATTTTTATACGGTTTGCCTAATTCTTCGAACATGTTCAAACCAAGGTTAATCATTCACACACATACACATACGCAAGACCAAACACCCCTAACACATCCAAAGAGGTGTTTCAACTTAAATCAAGCATCCCTGCCCCAGCCAGGATAACGACATGATCCACCTTGGTTGCTTCCGTGATTTGGTGTTGCCTAGCTATTATGATTTTTTTTTTGAATAACAGAAGACACATACATACTAATCTACTCTTTAATCTACACCTTTTATCCATAACGAGACTTGAACTCATGACCATAGGCCATAGGGAACATGTTACAACACCTTAATACCGCTAGGCTATAAGCCATTTGTACCAACCTAGGTATAAATAAATTTACATTCAATCTCAAAATCATATAACATGAAGGCTTCTATAAATCAATGATTAATTAACACATCAAAACACACTCTTGGTACTAAATCATCAAAACTAAAACAATAATATCAACCAAGAGGTCTTTTGACCCAAATCAACCCAACTCTTGAATTTAACCAACAACCCGAAATATATATAACTAAAAACCATCAAGAGAATACATACTTGATAATCTTCCACCTCTTACAAGCTCCTAAGAAAGGAATCAACTCAATAAAGGCTCAAGATCATCTCCATACATCATAAACTTGCTTTGAAATCAACATATATGCATTATCAAAGATCTTCAAATTAAGCGTCCATAACTTGTACATGAAGCTAAAAAGCTTATTAGCTTAACAACACCCAAAGGTTTAACTAATAACCTCATAAAATACAACTATAATTTTCTCTTACAAGTATATAGTTCATGAAATAATTAATAATCAAAAAAAAAAAAAAATCAACTTTACTACCTAAATTAGAATACAAGTTACAATGCTTAAAGCTATCTTTTAATCTATTTCTCTTTCTTTCTCTTTAACTTGGAAGCATAATTAATTTTCTCTCTCTTTTTTATTTACACTAATAAATTAAGTTTTACATACTAATAATCGTATACTAGTAGAACTTACTATAATAATTCTAAAATTATTTTTCTTTTTCTAAATTTCGTATATATGTTTTTAACAAGAAACACAAAAATAAAATCATTTTTTTTCATTTCATTTCCTAAATTTATATTCCCTTCAAACCCAAAAACATAACTTAGAATTGACAAAATCCTGAAATATATTCTTGAATGATCGAAGAAAGCACATGCGATTATGGCAGTCAGGAACGTACTCTCAAATTAAATTGTTAAAGAGAATTAAATAATATTAAGCAAAATCTGAAAATAAATAAAAAAACTTAGATAAGATATATAGATATTAATATACTTTTTTTTTTAAATTTGATATATAATTAGGGAATTAACAATAGAAAGTACAAGGAGGACGACGGAGAAGACAACCACTTCCTTCCTTTGGGAAATCCAATCCTCAGGCGGCGCAACCCACGCCATTTTTCTTTCTTATATTCTCCCTTTTGTCACCTACTACTTTCAATTAATACTTTTATTAATTAATACAATTTATTTTTCTTTATGTTAATAATAATAATTTCCATATACTAGTACTTACACTCATGCACTTCTATTTCTGGACTCTATATATGGAAATCAATTCTCCCTTTAAGCTTAATTTATATATAGTTGGATTAATTATACAACTATGGAAACACGTCCCTTTTTTTATGGTAGTTTAACGTACGGTCGTGAATATAAAATCTATAGTTGAAGGTCCCGAGAGAGATCGAAACCTAACATGCGTCTTTTAATTATGGTTACATAAGTTATAGTGTTCATGTAAGTTGGTGTAAAATTAGGTCTATAAATGAGGTAAGTATATACTAAGGCATTTATGTATATAATGGACAAGAACTATGTTGTTGGGAAACTTGTGATTATTAACATTTTTATTTATTAATTGAAAACCCTAGCTAGTAAAGATGATGTCAATGAAGTCAAACAATGAAGCTTATAGTTTTAAGAAAGTTAGTTTTTCTTTCTCTTCATAACCGAAAGAAAGTATATTCTGTTACATATATACTTGAGCTATAAGAATAAGAATGCATATTTAATTCAATGTGGAGCCCGCTCTCCTCTTAGAAAAATATCATCATACTTCTAAGGGGTACGTTTACGGGGTCGGGGCCTCAGAGGTTTTGGAGATCGCACTTCTCATCTTCATCTCCGCTTCTCACCCCTAATCCACATCTTTGTCACCATACTCGTTGGAGAATTCTTGAATCCATATATATCATTGCCCTAGTCGGGAATCGGAGATTTTTCTTAGTCTATAAAGTTGATTTTCTAAATACGTACATATACTTGAGAATTTTTATATAAATTAGAAATTACAAATCTAACTTAATTATTCAACTGTTTTAAATATTAATCAATCAAGTATTTATTAGTTTGTAAAATAGATAATATTATCAACTAAAAACATAATATATTAACTAATCGTTTTATAGAGTTGTGTTCAATAAAGTTCATGTAAAAAACATAGTTCTAAAATTTTAATATACAATCACATGTGATTTGTAAAAGCATCACATGTGAATTACAAAAATGTCACTCCGTCTAAAATTTTAAAATGCAATCTAGATCATTAATGCTATTGATCCAAAGGCTAAAAATAGTCCCTTACGACTATGAATTAAGTATGAACTATATTGAACATTCTTCTCGTTTTATAATATACATAATGTTATCAATCAAATAGATGATTTCTTTTAACTTATATACATGAGAGAAACTTCAAATATAATGTTCCACAAAGATTATGTTAGTCATTTCTTCTAAGACTGTCAATTCGGGTCGGGTTCGTGTCGTATGGGTTTAGGTCATTTTTGTGTTGACCCAATTTTGACTCGTTTATCAAGCTCGGGTTGTGTCAATTTTTTTCGTGCCGACCTTCGTGTCAAACCCATTTCGGCTAAATCTAATTGGCAAGTATTTTTCGGTTTTTCGAGTACGCTTTTTGAAAATGACTTTCCATTTCAACTATGATTTTCTTTATCAATTTTTCAAATTTCATGTTTGTTTCCAACTTTCAGTAAGAATTTCGAAAATAACTTTCATTTATATTCTAACTTCAATATTTAATGTTCGTTTCTATTGTATTTGAACTTTAAATTCGGTATTTTTTTAGGCTTAATTTTACTTTTTTATTTAAATTATACAAATAAATATAATCAAAATGTGATGTACTACTATTCTATTAAGTACCAATGAATAATGTAATTAAACAATAGAATAATTTAAAATAATTATCATTAAAAGAACTATGAATTGAATTCAAGATACTGAAGTATCACTTATCAAATAATCATATGTTAAAATATTAGAATCATATATTCAAAATAACAAATACCAAAATGATGTATAATTGTAAATATTTCTTTGTTTATTTTAAGTTTGCAATGTTTAAGGGTTGTGTATGTTTGTTTGACGGGTTTTATTACTCTAAGATGTCACTCCTTTAGTTAAATTCACAATCTTCTTTTCAAAATTTAAATTTTAAGTATTAAAGAAAATTTTATAATGTTAATTTACCCTTAAATAAGTCATAAGAGTTACTTTTAGGTTGTCGGGTTGGACCTAACCAACCAATTTATTTTCGTGCCAACCCGCTTTTTAACCGTTTCAGGTTTGTGTCACTTTTTTAATATTGGATTCGAGCCGGGTATTGTGTCGTCCCAAAAAGCAGCATTAATTTCCTCATATTAATTTTTGTATGTGTCATACGTTTAGTACATTGTATGAAACTATCAACAATCTTATTGATATGCATATTGATGTAGGAATGTTAAATTTGATACAACTACATATTAATTCATATAAGTGTGTATGTGTGCGTATGCGGGTTCGGGAATCCCGTGAGTATCCTCATCCCCGTTTCTAAGTTCGAGAAATCCTTGTCTCCATCCTCATTCTTGGTCAACTCGAGGATCCCAAGTCAAATCGGGGTCGGGATCGGGTTCCTCATCAGTGTTACATTAGCTTTTAGTATAATACTGAAATTCTGCTTTGTCACACCATCAAATTTAACCCAGCCAACTCCTTTAATACATGCAAGAATTGAACTCTCAAAATTTTAACTTGACCACCATCCACCGTTTAAAAAGCTATCGATCTATCATAAGATACCATCAAATAATTTACTCCATAATATAATAAATTAATATTAAAAGCTATCTATCATAAGATACCATATTTTATAAAAGTTTGGAGGAGAAAAGCCTAAACTATTGGCCGGCCCACAACACAAAAACCAAATATTTTACAACACTTAGTTTAAAGTCGTTGGATTTTCCTATGCGCAAAAAGCAAGCTGTGCTAATCTTGACAAACTTGCATATATTTAACCAATAACTACCCTCCAACACTATTATTGTCTTCTAGCTTCTCTAATTCCACATTAAAACACCCCACATCACAGCCTCAGCTTCAAAGTGTTGTTAACCCTAGCTAACACTAACTCAAAACCTTGAACCTTCCTTTACTTAACACAATGATACATGCCTCCATGGGTAGTACTACTTCCTTACAGAATGATATGAACACACTTATATCTGAAAGCTCATGCTTAAAACTCCAACCTTCTTCACCCCATGAATCTGATAATACCAAGAAAACCACGCCACCGCAGTCTTCGTGTTCCTCGGATCTTGCTCCCTCTAGCCTTAGCTTTCCTTCACTTAAATTTGAGCCTGTAGATCATGGTGATATGGAGATACAATCTCCAGATACTAATTCTTTGTGGGAATCCTTCTTTTCTGAGCAACTTGAGGCAGATTTCATGATCTCGTCTCCTGTTAGAACATCACTCCCTTCGTCTTCTCAGTCGTCGAATTTGAACTATTATAATACAACCGCATTTGGCTGTTCACCACCTCGCACAGCGTCGTCGCTGGCGCCATTTAATAGTAACAACAACAGCAGCAAACCGAAAGGAATGAGTCCCCTTCAAAGGGTTTTCAGTAACTCCCCTAATAATCAGTTCATGCAAGTTGAGACGATTTCCTTACCGGCTCTTGAGAATTTCTTGGACGATTTTGATGGAGATGATGAGTTCTTGGCTTACTCTACAAGTACTGGTCCGGGTGTGAGTTCTTCGGATCAATCGTATGATTCTCTAGCGACTATTCCGGCTTTGTTGGATTGCTTGACCTTGCCTAGCCCTTCTAGGTTTTATGATGAAGCTAATACAACCACTGTGCACGGTGGTACTGTCCATGGCGGATCCACCGACAACGATCAGATGTATCATCAAATCCAACCTGCACCTTCAAACGCTCCACTCATGGAGCAACTAGAGCATGAGAGACGAGAAGAAAAACAACGACAACAAAGACAACAAAATCATCAACAACAACAACAAGTAAGACAGTCAAGACTACAACCTCAACAACCAATGAGCCATAACCACCTCATGGTGCCTCCACCAGTTGGCGCTGAGGTTCGTATATCTCTTTAATTATATCTTTAAAGACAAACTTATGTATGATTTTAGTATTAATATCCTGCTCTCATCTTATAGTCGATCATTTCTAGTCATGTTCTCTCGTATACGTAGAAGGGAGACCCTCTCTTGTTTTGTGACAAAACATGGCCATGTTTAACCACAACATTATATGATTTTTAATGTTGAGTAAACAAATTCTTGTCTAACAGGAGCATGATAGTGGGCTTCAACTGGTGCACCTTCTTCTAGCGTGTGCGGAAGCAGTGGCTAAAGAGGATTTCATGTCCGCAAGAAAATACCTTCACCATCTTAATCGTGTAGTCTCGCCGCTAGGTGACTCCATGCAACGTGTGGCCTCGTGTTTCACGGAGGCTCTCACCGCACGACTAGCTGCTACACTCACCACTAAACCACCCTCCACCCCAAAATTCACTCCTTTCCCTCCAAATGCAATGGAAATCCTCAAAATCTATCAAATTGTCTACCAAGCTTGCCCTTACATTAAGTTCGCTCATTTCACAGCCAACCAAGCCATCTTTGAGGCATTTGAAGCCGAAGAACGTGTACACGTCATCGACCTTGATATCCTCCAAGGATACCAATGGCCTGCTTTCATGCAGGCCCTTGCGGCTAGGCCTGGGGGGCCACCGTTTCTTCGAATCACTGGCATCGGCCCGTCTCCCGAATGCGTTAGGGAAACAGGCCGGTGCCTGACAGAGCTTGCTCACTCTCTCCATGTCCCCTTCGAGTTCCACCCAGTGGGGGAACAACTAGAAGACTTAGAACCACATATGTTTAACCGAAGAGTCGGTGAAGCCTTGGCGGTAAACTCAGTAAACCGACTTCAACGAGTCCCGGGTCACTGCCTGGGAAACTTACTAGCAATGCTTCGAGACCAAGCCCCGAATATCGTGACGATCGTCGAGCAAGAAGCGAGTCATAACGGGCCGTACTTCTTGGGTCGATTCTTGGAGGCATTACATTACTATTCAGCAATCTTTGACTCATTAGATGCAACATTCCCAGCAGACTCGGCTCAGAGGGCTAAGGTAGAACAGTATATATTTGCACCTGAGATAAGGAATATAGTGGCTTGTGAAGGTGCAGAAAGAGTTATGAGGCATGAGAGGTTAGAGAAATGGAGGAAGATTATGGAGGGCAAAGGGTTCCAAGGGGTGCCACTGAGTGAAAACGCGGTGACTCAGTCAAAGATATTACTAAGTTTGTATTCATGTGATGGATACAGGTTGACAGAAGATAAAGGTTGCTTGTTGTTAGGATGGCAAGATAGATCAATTCTTGCTGCTTCTGCATGGAGATGCTGATAAATTTATTATTTTGTTTTTATTTGTGATTTTAGTTATTATATATGATTATGTTTGTATTGAATATTTTATTTTTTTCCCTTTTTAAAATATTTAGTCTAGGCCTTTACTGAGTTGAAGAAGTTAGTCAAGTGAAAGGCCAAAATGAAAAGGGAAAACAATTTGTAACTTTTATTTCTATATATCAGACAAATAAATTACAGTGTATACAAATGACTGTGTGTTTAGCACAAAATAACCTTTGGAATTAATGCAGCAAAAGTTTATTAGGGGGTGTGCATGCTATGGGAGGATAATTACACTAATATACATGTGTCAACCTGTACCTGTTAATTAATGTGATTTAATTCATTACTAAATTTTTTATTTAAAAGTGGTTTAATCTCTAGATTTTTGTAATAAATTAATGTTATAATTATCCTAAACTTTTTATTAATATTTGATTACTTAAACATATTTAACCTAATTATGACTAATTAACCTAATCTAATATATATTACCCTGATCATACATTTGGTTGAATGATTGGTTGGTGGTTAAATGTATTGCAATATTCTTACATGATAACCCAGCCAGTTTCAAGCATTATTGAAATATATAGTGGGTGGTCTAGTAAGTATACTGTTGAAAAATAGTTATCTCTGGTGTATATATTTATAAAATAGTGTTAGGTGTTGTCTGTTTTCAAAAAAATAAATCATGTCTTTATGAGAAGATGTAGTTTAAAAAAACTTATGTCTGTGAAAAAAATATGTAGTTTTTAGCTTCTCAAAATAAGCAAAAATAAGACAAAATAAGGTCATATGCCTGCGAAAAAACAAACAGCTTATTAGAAACGTCTGCGCGGACGTTTCTTTGAAAAAACAAACAGGTTTATTAGAAACGTCTGCGCCTACGCAGGGGTTTCTTTAAAATAAGACTTTATTTTAAAAAACAAACAAGACTTTAGTGTTTGGTTATCTTGAATAGGTGGTACTTCTGGTAGATGTTACCGGAACAAGTAAAGTCTATGACCATCCAAGCGTTGAAGGGTCATGTTTTTGGAAGAAATAAAAAAATCAATCTTGAATGAAAACTCAAGTAAGATCCATATCTCTTGATAAACTTTGCAATCGTGGTAAAGATGAAATCCTTGTTTATTTGGGTTTGCAAACCCTTATGCTTTATTTTAATTTACTTGCAATTGTCATTGTAATGTGTCATATATCCAAGTTGGGTTATGATCATCGTATTTCTTTCTATGGTTGACTTCTTGATTTATTACGAGTATATGATCATGATTGATGTGCATTGAAAACTGAATTATGTGAGCGAGTAAGTAGAGTATAGAGAGGTGCAATCAATATAGCCAAATTTCATATGCAATTTTGCAATATAAGTTTGATATAATAGTTTATTGAAGTCCAATTGCATTTACTTAAATGGCAGAAAGTTCTCCCAAGTGCATTTCCTATAAGCAGTGTAAGGATCAAATAACTACATTGTAAGAATCGAACTTAAAACCTTAACAAGAACCCTTTAAAAGATACAGATAGTAGAAACAAGAAAAACACAACACCAAAATATAACGTGGTTCAATCATTAGAGTCACGACCTACGTTCACGGGCAGGAATAAGAGACTTCTTTATTATGACTAAAGTGTTTACTAATAAGCCGCCGCACAAACTAAACTTGAAGAAACATGTACAAAGTCGAGTTACGATCTACAGATCCCGGTATGCTCTTTTTGGGCAAAAAGAAAATTCTAGTAATCATGTTCAAGGCAAATCTTTTAACAGGGAGAATTGCACTGATATGAATCAAATTGATATATTGATAAATCAGAACGAATACATTAGTAGGCGTGCTTTCGAGTGGCACCCGTCTCTCCTTAACCTACTTTCGAGAGGTAGGAGCTCTCCATAACAAAGAAAATAACAAAATAATTCTATACTCTCTCCCTTAATATCTTAATCCTAGACCTCTATTTATAATAGATTAGTAACTTGCTCCCTAAGACAATATAATTTCTATAATTAAAATCGAATAACTACCATAATTAAAAGATTCACTAAATATGGGTCATATCATTACTCCGCCCCCCAAAAACACCTTGTCCTCAAGGTGTTGCTTCATAAATTTCTCTCTAAGTGATCCCGGGATCCCAAACTTTTCCTTGAGAATAGTGAGGCCAAGGCAAAAACTCTTCAATCATGCAAGTATTAAGAATATGTTTGTCGACAACAATAGACACTCGTTCATCCGGTTCAACCAAAAGATAATGCCCAGTTCCATTTCAAGCCCATTTAATTCCACTTGAGGCCCAACGTGAAAAACATCGGATCCCTTCGCAAGGCCGGTTGGAATGAGGAAGCCTTGCAAATCAAAACGTAGCCTGGGAAATCCCGACAGCTGCGACCCGGATAACGGCTGGACCGGTGGTGTCGGTGGGAATGTGGGTGGCGGCGGCTGGAAGGACCGAGTGATGGGCGGTAGCGGTTGGGTGGGCTCGGCCGTGGCCGGTGGTGGTTGGGTGGGATGGGCGGCAGGTGGCGGAAGTTGGGTAGGTTGAGTGACTGGAAGCGGTGGCTGCAGGGTTTTCAAGAGCTGCAGGATTTCAACAAATCTCTTGTCTGTCTCGGTCTTGTGTTTTTCAATGGTTTCCTGCAGCTTATCGAGTCGAGTTGATATCTGGTTGTGATAAGAAGCTGTTTCAATTTTGAGTTGCGCCAAGGTTGTTTTTAAGTCACTTACTTTTGTCATGGCGGAGGTTTGCGAAGTGGGAACTCACGGGTAGGAAGAACGGCTTTGATACCAATTTGATATGAATCAAATTGATATATTGATAAATCGAAACGAATACAATAGTAGGCGTGCTTTCGAGAGGCACCCGTCTCTCCTTAACCTACTTTCGAGAGGTAGGAGCTCTCCATAACAAAGAAAATAACAAAATAATTCTAAACTCTCTCCCTTAATATCTTAATCCTAGACCTCTATTTATAATAGATTAATAACTTGCTCCATAAGATAATATGATTTCTATAATTAAAATCGAATAACTACCATAATTAAAAGATTCACTAAATATGGGTCATATCATGCACATAAATAAGGAACTTCATCTTATTCTGGCAACCAGATTGATGTCAGATAAGCAGTCCAAGGATACTAAGTAGAACTTATGAATCAAAATCAAGAGTTGCAAAATGCCAAACATCAGAATTTACTCTCAACATCAAAATCTGTACTGTATTGAGAATTTTATTGCCTATATTTGCTAACTGATATCCACAAGGTTCTCTAATCCCTTTGTATCTTGTTTATATCTACAAGATTTCCTGCTTGCTACCCAGTAGTTATTATTCTATTTCTGAATATGTACACTTTCTACTTTCTTCAACTATACCTGCATCATGAATTCATGATGATGATCGAGTGAACGGACTAACCAGTTTGAAATTTGAAGAAATGTCCAAAGAGAAAGCTCATTGTTGTTTCTTCGCGTGTTTGTTTGGGTGGGCTTGAGTTCCATCTAACATCAAGCGCTGTGTGTTGCCCGATTTCTCTACGAATTGAATCAATCGTCCTGGGGTCCACTGGGCTGTCACCTGTCATATCTGTGACATAAAAGATGTCTTTTGCTTTCCCGTTTTCTGTTGAAATCTCTGCTCTTTTTATGCACAAACTATTCTCCCTGAATATTCTAGTTATATCGGACAAAAGTCCAACCCGATCTTCTGTACACATCTCTAGCTCTAGTGCCTACATAAAAATCTGATTTTCAAAACCACCAAAAAACAGCAACAATTTATCTTAAGTGGCCTGTGTATACATTATTTTATTTCTGTGTTATAACTATACCTCAGAAGTTCTTCTTTCAATGGCCGCTTCAAGACACTGTGTGACTCGCTCCCGCTCTGCCTCTGAACTTATACGGATTCCATCAACATGTCGAATGTAATACTCCTACAACACGAAGACAAAATATTAACTCGGTTTTTAAAAAAAGAAAAAAAACCCCAAATCAAACAATTTTGAAGAAATTGTCAGCAGGGGTAGATACCTGATAAGCTTCCATTTTTCCAGTGTGGACAACTCCATGGTAAACAACATACTGCATGTCAGTGATAGTGCAGATAGTATCAAATAACAACTTAGGTCGATCCTTACATCGCATCGTAATAACTGTGTAATCTTTCTCGATACAATCCAACACATGAACCTCTGCCTTCAATCCATGAATGTCCTCCAAGTCTTCGTGTTCAACCTTTTCATAATCTCTTTCGGCAAACATTATCTGATGTAATCTTCTCTCTCTGTGCATAGAACCCGGGGGTGAAAGTGTCATTTTTGCGGTTTTCAGGTCATTGTTTCCCTTAAAAACATTGCAAAGACGTTTCTTAATGGTTAACAGTCGATCAGGATCTTTAATTGCACACCCGATCCTGTCATCAGTCACATTCACCACAGCTGCAGCCCGAGCATTGTGGGTCCATATTTCAGCACTGACCACATTACAACCAAGTTCAGCTAGAACCGCACACACCTCGGATAGTAATCCGGGTCTGTCAGCTCCAGCTAATTCAATCGATGTGTAATCTAAAGAAGGTTTCAGTCCAACTGAACTTTTTAGTGATGGAACATTAAAGGCATCGCTTTCAAGTATCTGCCAAAATATTATATCAAATAAAAACGAGTATAAACTTACTGCCAAACACAAAAATCATGTATCATACATAAAAATCCATAAGAAAAGATCGAGCAAGAAAGCTGGTTACCTTCTTAATATAGCTGATCACACCTTCATCTTTAACTTTGCTTCCATTGCGATGTTTCACATTAAAAACTGTAACAAAAATGTTCAAAAGAACCTCATACTATGAGCTACTAACATCAAAGAATAAAGTATAAAACTATTGGACATAAGTAAGGATGTTACCATCCATAAACCATCTGCCATCTGATGAGATGTATGCTTTAGTGATAATAAGATTCAAATCAGTAAGAACTTGGACAACTTCTAGTAGAATACCAGGTTTATTAACACTCTCAACCTGAAATAATAAAGCAATAACTAGACTAAATTAAGGGGGGTGTGTCTAGGATTGCTTACTTTTTGCTTTAACTTGTAGAGCTTATAGCTTATGTTGTTAAAAAATGCAGCTTCCTATTTCCTAACAAGTGTTTGTTTTAGCTTATGTTGTAGAAAAACGCGGTAAGCTGAAAAGCAGTTTTTGAGTGTTTGGCGAATTCATCTTATTTACTAGCAAACGACCAAGTTATCTTTGTGTATCAAAAGTGAAACATCGTATGTCGATGACTTTAAAGAATTAGTTTTGTATCGATAAACTATAAGCAATTTAAAGTAAGTGTTAAAACGAGAACTGTTTATCAGCCATCAAAAAACACAACAAACTATAAGCTGTTTTGTTTAGTACTTTAGCCGAACCCGAATAAGTGCCTTTCAGCAGTCACAAACAACCTGTTCTCGAGTTTTTCAACAAAGGAAAGAAAAGAAATTTGGAAGAAAAACCAAAAACGTTATGTTCTCTAGTTTTATTTAACGAAGGAAAGAGAGGGACTTTTTTTCCTCTCGTTCTTAAACTCGAGAACATGCCGAAAATGCAATAAGCCGTAAACAAAAAGCAACCCGTTTCAAAACGCAATCCCAAACAACTAGTAAGCTGATCAATATGAACAGTTAATATCAAGATTATGTATAATCATCAAACAACCAAAATCACACAAAGCATACCTGAATAACTGTTGCATCTTGGGAAGAATTGTTGTCAATTGTAACCCTGCTACACCAGAATAAGCAACTATAACCCCATTCCAAAACAACACACAGAGAGAGAGAGATTGCACAAATCAAAATGGAAAAAGAACCCTAAATCAAGCGATATATTCATAATTTGCAGTGTATTACATGAAAATACGAAAGAAAAAACAAAATGAGGAAAGAGTAGATATAAATTAAGAAAGTACCTTGGTGGGTTCATCCTCCTGATAAGTTTAGCATATTCATCATCTTCTTCTTCCATGTCTAAATACAGAAAAAGGGGTTGATTAATTATTAAAGAAAGAGTAGATATAATAAAATATTTATACAAGAAGAAGGAAGCAGGTGAGGTAAGATGAGACCTCCAATATCGAAGGAATCATGAATGGAGATGCATTGCAGAGACAGTGTGAGTGGGGACTACGGGAATGATTTACAGCAACGCCACCACCTTCCCATTTTATTTTGTTTTGTTTTTTTATTTTATTTTCTTCGGTCAAAATACCCAACAACAACAACAACAGACGACGTTTTCTTTTCACGTGACAACCACCCGTTGGATGCCGTGGAGGTCGAGCCAGCAAACATTCCAAACTGGTGTTATACAGTTAATTAGTGATGTACATAGTGTATTATGTGTATTTTAATTATTGATTAACGTCGGTAATAGATCTGAAATATTTAAGGTGTGTTTGGTTCGGGATTTGAAGAGATAGAAATGATAATGATAATGATTAATATTGATTGATTAAATGAAATATAATTGAGCATTATTCATTATGGGTAATTAATTATTCTCTAGTAAAATAGGAGCAATGAACATAAGGTAATTGATTCAAGTATGTGTATCTCTCTACTGACCACCACCACCAATATTACTACCGACCAAAACCACCATACTGTCGTAACTCGTCGTCAATCACCACCTCCACCTATCCCTGCCACCACCACCCGTCACAATCGTCGCTATCATCAACCATCGCTTGCCACCATCAATTGCCATTGATTGTTAACTCCACCAACATCATTTTCGTCACCAACAACACTATTTTCACCACTGCTAACACCATTGACCACCACCACCATCACCACGAATTCAAGTATGTATTGGCCTACCGACCACCATCACCGTCACTACACTTTACCATCATCATAGGCCGCTGCCGCCACCGACACTGCCGCCACCACCAGCAACCTCCACATTGTCGATCATTACCACTACCACCGCCTACATTTCCTATCGCCGCCTCTACCGACTAACTCAATCACCGGGTTGTCGTCAACCACCACTAATTGCCATTAATTATTGTCTCAACCAACATCTTTGTCACTGCCATCGATCATTTTTAGATATATTTATTTTAAAATATAAGAGTAATGTTCGACTTGTATTAGATATATTTTATCAGTATAAATCTTGTAGTTATGTAATATTTGACTTGTTCAATGTGTAATTGCTATGTCACTATTGACTTCATCATTTTTAGTGCCACCTAAGCACTTTTTTCTCCATTCCGTGAACTACATATATCTATACTACCATATACATTATTTAACATTATTTCTCCTCTTAATTTTAAGAGTTTTTATAATTTAATCAAAACAATATCTTGACTTTTCCTTCTATTTAAATTAATATCATTCATTCAATCTTTAATCATTTAACTCTCTCTTTTAATTTACTTTAACTTTTTATTCATTTCAAATATTCTCTCACACAAACACAATTATCCACCCATATTAACATAATTTTCAAAATCTTATTGACTTCTCTCCTTATTTTATAAATATAATTTTTTTTCTTATTTTAATGTTTTTTAGAATTTATTTTTTAAATTAATAAAATAGTTGATGCAAACAAAAAAATTTAATCACACGAATAACATATCATTGCATTCTTGAAATTTTAATCACGCGAATAACATACCGTTCTTATTACGGCAACCAATATTTTTTTCTTGTTACATTAACAGTTATATTCAACAATGAACAAAAAAAGTAACAAATTATACTTATGTTCGGTAATGAACAATATAAAAGTAACAAGAAAAAGCCGAAAAAATCTGAATTCACTTGTTGAACATATTTAAAAAACCCATATCTACATAGAAATTTTATTCGTTAATAAACAAAACCCCAAAACTTTGGTTTCCTAGTCTAATTTTTTTGTTCATTAATAAACACAGAACTCCCAAAAAAATAGATCCACACTTTATTAAGAAACCCATATCTACACTTTATCAATCCAAAAATAAAATAAAAAATCACACATCTATGAACATCACAAACAAGGTGTTGAAATATATCATTAAAAAAACTAATTAATCACCAAAAATATATAAAAAAAAGCATAACACCACATCAAAAACAAGAAAAAAACAAAGTTCAAAAATTTGTAGAATAATCAAATGTCAACTCACTAGATTAGGAAATGAATCTATTCATATATTTGATTTGAATATGTGAAGAGCACCATTTGTGAATCTGATCATATTTCGAAAATCTGTTCAAAAATTTGAAGAACACTTCACAGATCATGTATCTTTCACTTCCCAATTTTTGACCTTTACTCAACTGTGTAGTCACTGCCATCGGAGGTGGTGCGATCTCCGGCAGGATGAGAAACATAGATCCACACTTGATTGTATCATCTGATGTTTCTTCTTGGCCTGATTGGTCGAGAACTATGGAGAAAAACCTAACCCTTCGCACCAGGTTGTTCCGGCGTTAAGCGGCTGTTTTGGAGGTGTTGTTGATGGTGGTGATTTACGACCACTAAAAGGGGAGTGGTGATGTGCAGCGCCTGTGATGGCCGAGTTTGAGGAAGCAGCAAGGGGGCTGGAAAGCGGCAGTGATTATATCAGATGGGGGAGTGGCGGCTGAGATGTGGGGGGAGAGTTAGGGTTTTAACAAAAAAATATGGTGGTGGTGGAAGGTGTGGATCTTGAAAAACATGGAAGGGAAGGAGAGGAGAGAAGATAGAGAAAAAAAAAGACTTTTTTACCCTTTTGTATTTTAATAAAAAGTATTTAAGTTTGTTTAAATTACTAAATTGCTACACTCAATAATAACCATTGATCAAATGATCTAAAGGATGAAAATGCTTCTTGCAATTTTCACAAAAAACTAATTTTCACATGAACTCTCTATATATATATAAGTAAAAAGTTAATTTGAGAACCGTTTTTATTGTGAGAACCGCGAGAACCGATCTTAGCCGTCCAATTCACCCTCCTTTAACTGGATTGCCCACCCATGCTCTTAATACATGAATTCCATTATCCAAAATGAACGGCTAAATTTGAAACTCGCGGTTCTCGCAATAAAAACGGTTTTTATATGAACATTCTTTTATATATATATATATATATATATATATATATATATATATATATATATATATATATCGACCAAGCGAATAGAAGGAAATAATTATCTTTTCCTATATAATTAAATACTTTAATTATATTTTTGTATATATTTTCTAATTTAAATTTAAAAAAGGTTAGTAGGGTTGTGGGATACAAAAAACACAACAATCTTAGTTTTTGAGGGATAGAAAGATGAAAAAGACAGAAAAAAAATGATATAACGCTAATGTAATAAGTGAAATAAAGGGGTAGAAAAATGACCACTCCCTTCACCCTAAAACACTACTTGATGGTGTCATAGAAATCAAACTTTCTTGGGGTACCATTGTGTATTATTTTATATCAAATATAATTTTTGACGAACTTAAAAACTCTAAAAGTTGTATTGTACTCTTATAACAAGAAAACAATTGAACCAAACATATATTTTTTATTTTAATCTGAAAAATCAAAACTCTACCTCTTCATTTAAAAATGTTTTTTCATTTTTAAAAAAAATAAAAACTCTATATTTTTATTTTTTTTTCTCGAGCTAAACTCAACCTTCGTCACAAACCAAAAAACAAACGATCTGAAGTAATATTCATTGAAAAAGAGAAAGTGACAAGGCAAATGCATTTGAGAAAGAATATGTACCTTTGTAAGTGGTGAAATGGTTGTTCTAGTGGGGAATAGGAATATGCAAGCAACTCATGATGATCATGATTACCATATATTATTACCTTTTATTCTTTTTTATTATATTTTATTTTATTTTTTACTTTTAGGGATTTCACCTACTTACTAAAATATTCTTTCTTTCTTTTTCTTGTTGATACCCTTAACTTTCTCATTATTATTTAGAGTTAATATTCAGAAAAAACAAAAAAGCTTCTACTAATTTATTGGTTTATATATTTAATTATATTTTAATATGATTTTATCACTAAACTACTCTTGTCTTATTAAAAAAAAGTGTAAAATGACATGTTAAGCAGATAACTAACCAACTGGTCAAGTACAAAATCACATAACCAACATATTAACATGTTAGTCATATATATTATCATTGAAAAAATGGAGCAAACAGCCAAGAAATCGTTAAACGGTCAACAAAAACTTAACAACTCGTCGTGTTCGAAACCGAAACTTTTTATGCGAAAGTAGGAGGTTATACTTGACGAAATTTAATGATTATTTTTGCATATGAAGGATTGACATGTTTTTTACATTATTACATGAAAAAACAACAATATCTTAACGAGATATAATTAAATTTAAGGTTAAACCGATAAATATGCGAAAAAATTTCAATTCTTAAAGGTTTACTGTTTATTCGTTGCAGATAAGTTTTACACTCTTTTATAAATAAACAATTTAACAATAATTTCTAACTTTTTTTTATAAATTAACAATATAATTAATAAGTCGTTCAAAGAGGTATTATAATAATAAAATGAGTTTTTATCATATATTAATATTGGATGATGATAGATAATGATGTTGTAGTCGTTAGAAAATGAAATATGTTTTATTTATTTTAATTTTTGAAATGTTTTGATAAGAAGCAAATAATATTATATGTTGTTGGGTGGATGCAAAACATGTACGAATTATTCATACCAACGAATGTGAATGTGAATGTGAATGTGAATGTGAAGGATGATAATGATTGAGAAATTCAAAAATTAAAGTCAAAATCAAGTGGAATAAATAATTGGGCAACTTGAAAATACATGTGTGTGGACTGTGGAATTAGAATTGGAACTGATGTGATTATTCGGATAACTATTAAATCGATCTCAAGATTTATTCGAATCACACGTACAATTTATGTATTCCTCATCTTTATTATTATTATTATTATTATTATTTTCCAATCCAATAAATTAACCAAAACAACAAAAAAGATGTCTTTTTTTTTATCATCATGTTATTAAGTAATATTTAATTTCTGGATAATTTAATTAAAAAGTAAATTATGTATAAAAATTATCAACCAGACTTTAATCTAGGACTATTATTCAAATGAAATTTAGGTGCTTCTTGACAGTGATTGAGGGGCTAATGAGATATTCTTGGGTATTTTAGTAAATTTTATATAGGGAAAAATTTTAAACGAGAACTGAAAATTGCGAGAATCAATCTGATTTTTTATTAAAATAAATTAATAGCTAAGAATTCTAATGGCTCATTAACGAGTGATATTTTGAAAACTTAAACTAATCTAATAATGACTGATTTATCCGAACGTAATTTACGGTTAGGTAATATAAAAATGATCAAAATATCCTTATTAATAAGTCATAATGATGTTATAATTAGTTTTCTTACAAAAAATTAGTTCTTGTTTAACTTTTCTCTTTCATATAATAAAAGGTATAAAAAATTTATAAAAAGCGATAACTTATCATATAAGATCTGTTACATAGTTCAGAGTTCATTTCATCACTTAGTTTAATCCAGCTGCTGCAAAGGATCAAGCAGAAAGACTCAAATTCCCCTACCAACAAAAGCTAGATAGGTTGTTGTATGTACTTAATTGCCAATAGCAATGATCTTATAAACAAAAGCTAGAAGGTCTGTCATGATATCCGCATATGGAACGGTCAAGATATTAACCTGAAACCTCTGTTTGATCTAAATGGTTTTACCAAAAATTAGTATGAAGATTTTAATTATTAATAGAATTTAATATGCAATAATTTATATATATATATATATAATATTACTAAGTTATTAACCCGTGTATTATACAGGCTGATTTAAAAAATTGATAAATAAAAATATGTACTGAAAAATATTTTAAAATGATAAGCCTTGAATGAAATATAAAAAATTAGGAGGTTATATATATCATAAAATTGTATATAAAACAAACTTTGATGTCCACAAAAGAGATGAAAATGTTCTTACACTCAAACTTAAACTACAAGGGTATTTATAACTGCTTTTCACAAACTAAAGTTCTAAATATAAGCTAAAATTTTCATACTAAGTATCTGTAATTGTATATTCTTGGATATCATTATTAGTATCAACATCTGGAGAGAGAGTTTTCTATTTGGACGAGTCTCTCTATAGCAGTATAGGATTAAATAAATAGAAATAAAACACATTACTTGGCTAAACAATTCATATAATTATGAACTAGTTTAACACCTCGTGTATAAACACGGAGATGATTAAAGTTAATTTTAAATGTTTTCATATTATAAAACAATTGTAAAACATACAAAAAGTATAAACAAATAATACGCGTATATAAATACATATACCGATAATAAATAACCCGTATATAAATAGTATCACAAAATAAAATAACAAATCACGATAGAAAACAAAAATAACAAAAAAAGAAAGTACTTGAAGTGATATGTTATGACGTCATTTTTGAAATGATTCCCAAAATAAAATAGTATCACTAATCGAATAATTAGAATTCAATGTATTAATTTAATCAAATTTGTCTACATATTTACATAAATAACCATGAAAAATTATATCTATTGAATGACTTGAATATATTTTTTGTTAAAATATTTAGTCTTAACAAAGTAAATCAGCTAAAATTAAAAATCTTAAACAATATACAAAACTTAAGGTACTTAATGTAAAAACAATTATTTCTAAAGGCATTTAAGAAATAAAAAGATATGATTGAGATAAAAAAAAATTCTAAAAATGGGAGGATGACATATAATCCTATTCTTTTAATATATATTAAAAATTAAAGATTAAATAATCTTAAAACAAATTATCCTAAAAAAGTTCACTATCATGAGTCTTAAATCACATTGAATAATATACTCCTCTTAATCAACAACAACGAGGACTAAATAGGCTGTCAAAATAATAATAAACTTCTTTTAATTATTCAAGGTTTCGCATATGTCAAGAGTTAAATCACAAAGACATAGTTAGGGTCTTAAATGCTATAATGAAAAATACTTCCGTATAAACTCAGACCCATTGCTAATCATTATCTCTAATACAGTATTGTTGCGAGTTAAATAAAATGAAATAGTCTATATCAACAATACCAGGATGTTCCATACTTAACTAGTCGTTTTAGCTTTACCATGTCATCCTCTAAAACTAAAGTGATAGGTAAATTAGATCCCTTTATACACAAAAATATAATATATATCAGATGAACCTCATGTTTCACTATGTACGTAAGGCAGATGAAGCAATAGTAGCTTCACTAACCTGATTAACTTGAGACAACCTTGGATATTAGGAGACTCCATGATCGGTGTCAAGTAGTAATTTATTCATTTGAGCAATCTGATACAATAATCTGATCGCTAATTGTTGTCGATCAAAGCTGTGAAATTAACTAAACCAAAATTATCATAATTTGGCACAAAATCATGTCTACATGAAAAGTGATCATAGCCAATAATTGAGCACTGCCTACCCAATGTTCCCAATTTCAAATTTTAATGATTTTTTCACTTATTTCTAATACTCTTTATACATAAGTATTTTTTAACTAAGAATAAGAATTCATTAAATCTTATACGATAAATATATTTTTAAAAATTAATATACAAGACTCAACTATAAAAATTTGAATGGTTTTTTAATATTTTTATATTTAAAGAATAACTTTTGAAATTATGGTTAAAAATTACAATAAGTTGACATACAATAAGTCTACATGTTATTGATAACCACACCCTTTTCACTCTAAGTTAGTTCAAAAGCGATAAATTAAATTGACATCTTATAAAAATAAACATATTGTTTTTTGTAACATCGTGCGGGTAAAATACTAGTGTGTGTTGTTAGTGTAATCAATGCCCAAAAATATAAAAAAACATTAAAATAAATATTTTGATGATAACAATTTTAGTATTGGATAATATGCTACAATTTTTATAAATCTAATTTAGTAGGAAAATAATGAGTTTTCCAAAAATCATACAAATTGAATACTAGAATTGTTTGGTCACAAATGAATAGAGAGTTATCTTAAAAATATGACCATATAACATTGCAAAATGGAAAATGGAAACCGCATTTTTAAGCATCATAAAAAATTGAATTTTAAAAAAGAGATCAAAAGTTTTTGAATTTCATATCACTCGTCAAAAAGCCAAATCTTGTAGTTTTTGGTGATTTAGTATTCCATACAACTAATCTCTTGTTCGCAAATCTCCCAATACAATCTTTACTAGCTTTGATAAGAGAGCCAAACAAAACATTTGTGTAATAGCAGGGGAGGATTCATGATTTTTATTAACCGGTGATACTATATAATGATAAAAAAATTAATTAAAATTGACGGTATTGTTCGGGGTTTTTTTTTCTGGTTTTCAGATAATCGGGTCGGATTAACGAGGATAGTTATTGTTCCGGTATTTTAGAGCTAAAACTTAAAATAAAACACAATTTATATGAAGCCATGCTAATTAAATTGTTATTTTTAATGTAAAGTAAAGTATTTTAAAGGTATAAATTGAAGACTGGACTATATTTTATCATTTTTTATAAAAAATTATTTTTTATTAGATTTTGGTGGTATAAAAAAATCACTTGTGACACCCCAAAATTTGACTAGTTACACCGGCTTGAAAACGTTAAAAATTTTCACTTTGTCTGTAAATTAACCGGTAACCCGTGCCATCGCCGATTATAACATAAGTATGCTAATGTGTAATAGCTTAAACCAATGGGACAAAATAAAAAACAAATCTTTTGAATCTTATAAGTTTTTCCTTTAAATTTGTGTTGGGAAACTTTCTAGACATGTTTTTGAAAAGGGTTTCTAGAGATTTTTAAGTTCAGAAGTGCGGGAAAACAACTATATATATATATATACTAGCAAGGTACCCGCGCAATGCTGCGACAACAAATAATTTATATTTTATATTATGTTACTTTTAAAAATGTAATAATATGTTATTCGCGCAATTTAATGTCACGAAAAAGTATTGTATAATGTCAGTTTTTTATTTTTTTTATTTGCATCAACTATTTTATTAATTTTAAAAATAAATTCTAAAAGATATTAAAATAAGAAAAAGATTTATATTTATGAAATAAGGAGGGAGAAGGTAATAAGATTTTGAAAATTATGTTGATGTGGGTGGATAATTGTGTTTGTGTGACATGATGTTTTAGTGTTAGAGAGATGTTTTAAAATAGATAAAAAGTTAAAGTAAATTAGAAGAGAGAATGAAATGGTTAAGAAAGAGTATTTTATTACATTCAAGCTACTTAAAATTAAGAGTTTTTAAGGTTGTAAATTTATTATAAAGGAGTAAGATATATAAAGTTAAGGGACAAGAAATGATAATAGCAGATGTATAGTGCTTTGGTTGGATGTTATATATATATATATATATATATATATATATATATATATATTTATATATATATATATATGAAGGTTCAAATGAGAATGAAAAATCACATGAGATTGGGAGACCCAATCTCAGTCGTCCGATCGATGTCTAGATCTAAAAAAATCACGCTGTGGCAATTTCCTAATTAATTGTAATGATCATGTGCAGTTCTTTGATATTTCATATATGAATTATTGATACGTATTTTTATTTCGATAGTTCATATATGAAATCAAGTATATGTTTGCTTATACTTTGTGGCTTCACTTTTTTTTATATATATTATTAAAGAAAAAAGTGAAACGGTGACTTTTTATTTCTTTGACATTTCATTTATGAAACAATTGTATTTCATTACTGTAATGTTAAAGAAAAAAGTGAAGCGGTTACTTTTTTTCTCTGATATTTCAGTCATGAAACAATATATTTCATGACTGAAATATCAAAGAAAAAAGTGTAGCGGTGACTTTTTTACTTTGATATTTCAGTCATAAACAGTAGTATTTCATAATTGAAATATCAAATAAAAAAGTGAAGAGATGATTTTTTTTCTTTGATATTTCAGTCATGAAATACTACTGTTTATGATTGAAATATCAAAGAAAAAGTGAAGCGATGAAAGAGAAGCATATATACAGTGATATTTCAGATATGAAACATTACAAAGGGAATACAAATCAAATATATGTCATTTCATATATGAAATATGTTAAACATTATAAAGTTGCGATTAATTAAAATTTCACCACATTTTTTTAAGATCTGGACGTCGATCGGATGGCTGATATTGAGTTTCCCATTCTCATTTAATTTATCATTCTCATTTGAACTTCTGTCTATATATATATATATATATATATAGAAAAGTTCAAATTAACAAGAACTGTTTTTCGTACGAGAACCACAAGAACTGTTTGTAACATTATTAGCAACTTATCAATAGGGGTATATTGGTAATTTATATATTTACCCAGCAGTGGATTGCGTTCGGGTGGACCGTCATTAATGAGCGAGACTTGATTTTTCTAAAGTAATGCTCGTTAATGAGCATTCAAAAATTATTAGCCTTTGATTAATTTTAATCGAATGCGAGAATTAGTTCACGCATAAAAAATAGTTCTTATTTAAACACTCTCATAGTCTCGTATATATGTAATTTCGTTGTGCACAGAAATAAAACTTTTAAAATTTGCAAAAAAGTAATAACTTAAACTTTTAAAAGCTATGATAGAAGCTATTCAACCTCCTTTTAATTTTGACATATATATATATATATATAGGAGGGTTCATACGAGAAGTTTCATTTTTGCGAGAAGAATTGTGGACCATTGATTGAATTTCGATCTAGTGGTTTACAATAATGACATTTATTATTTTTATTTAATTTTAAAGGGTAAACTAGTAATCAAAATTATTTCTCTCTTCTCTCTCCAATTAACTTTTTATTCCATATTTTTAAATTTTTCTCACATTCCAACAATGAAGATTAATTTTTTTTAGTTTTGCATTTTTAAAGACAACTTTTTCTTCCAGGTTCAGGATAACTAATGTAATATAGAATATTCACCGGTGAACACGAGGCTAGAACTATTTTTCTACATCTATGATCTTTGTTCATTATTGAACCAGCCATGTTTATTCTACCATCTTTTTAAAACATAATCACTAATGAACCAACCATGTTTATTCTACAAATGATAATAGTTTTTAACGTGTTCACTAATAATTAATATAAAAAATTCAAGCTTGAGATTTCTTCACATTATTTATCAATGAAAAAATATAAAACCTCACAATCTACAAGATTTTATGGTATGCACCCGGAATTTGTTTATTTTCACTTCTTCTCGTCTTTTCTTTTTCTTTACTAAATGTCTTATTCAACTATCTATATTCACTTGAGAGCAACAAAAAAATATAATTTCAACAAAACTAATACACAAAAAATAAAAACCCAAAAAGCATGAAACAATATGTAATTTCATCATAGTTCACTGATGAAGAAAAAAACTCAAAATCAGTCAATGATTCCACTACTGAACGACAAGATGAAAAGCGAAAAAAATAATCTTCTGTGCATTACCAAATTTACGACATAACAAACATGCTTGTTCATTCTTAGAGAAAGGAGAGAGGTGATAGTGCCGTTCGTCGGTAAAGAGAGGTCTAACATCGGTGCAATGAAGCGGTGGTTCGGTGGTGGATCGTTTTTGTTTTGGAGAGGGCAACCTTCAAATCTGACAAACGGTTCTTTGAGTACATATGGAGGCAGTTGTATTCTTATGTCGAGTAAAGAAAGTAAAAGGGACGACACTGGTGCTCGGTGGTGGATCGATTGAGATGTCAACGGTAGTCCTGGCCGGGTCGTAGCAGGGATATTATAAAGGGGGCTCATCTACAACTTTGAGATGTCAACGGTGGTGGATCGATTGAGATGTCAACGGTGGTGGATCGATTAAGATGTCAACGGTAGTCTTGGCCGGGTGGTTAAATATGTCGGTGCTCATCTACAACTTTGAGAGTGCTGCTTCACAGCAATGCCGATGATGAAACAAACAGCCTCTTATCATCGATGGTTGGCTCTAATGGTTATGGTGTTGCTCGGCCAATATTTTTAAAGGAAGATGGAGATGAGATTTTGGGGGTGGTGATTTAAGAAAATATGGATGATTTAAATTAGGATATATTCATTAGTTTAGTCAAGGATTAGACATGAGAGACTGGCGGCGGGTCATGGGTGGGTGGTTATTTAAGAAAATAATGGTGATTTAAATTAGGAATTATTAATTTAGTCAAAGATTTTAGCGAGGATTAAATTACTCTTTTATCCTTTTGATAGTATTTTTATTTTCGTACGAGAACTATGAGAACCAATTTTGGCCATTCAAGTGGTAAGTGGAATTCATGGATAAAGAGCGTGCGGGGATTGAGTGTGGCAATTAATGTGCATGTAAGGAATTCATGGGTGGACAATCCAATTGAAGGATGAGAAATTGGACGGCTAAGATTAATTCTCACGGTTCTTGCAATAAAAACGGTTCTCAAATAAACTTTTCACTATACAGGGATATATAAAATCAATGTTATCTAGTTTATTATTTAAGGTTGGTTGTGCATTAATTGGAAAACCTAGAAGATCATGTTCAAGTGAAAGACATCCTTGTCGAATTGGGAATCTATTATCAACTACACGTAATACTGTCTGTGAACATCACCTATAACTATATAAATCAGTTTGGTCTTCAATTCCTATCAGTTTTTGTTTCCACATTCATGAATTTCCAAGTTATATGTTGTTTATGATTGTTACACATGCATGCATGCATGCCTGTTGTACAAACATCTTTATCAGTTATATATACAATAATTATTATATATCGATCTTAACACTTTTGGTACGTGATCCTGACATGTTTGGCAGGCAATTAAGCTTCGTACGTCCATATGCATGCCGCCCAATTATGATCACTTGATTATCTTTGTAATGCCTTAAGGAACCGTACGTAATTCATGGCTTCATCTGTCAGTCCTCGATCTACTTTGTTGTTAACAAACTCGATCATATACGTACCGAAGAATTCAAGTATCCTCTAACAATGGATTGGTTCCAACAACTCGTATATTTTCTTGTATTCTACTTCTATGTTCTTTAAAGTGTCACTTGGGAAAACTTGGAATTAATCAAAACGAGTTTCAACAAGACTCGAAACAATAAAATTAGGGAAAATCTCATTTATATCCTTATAAACTTACTTAATTACATATATATATTTGTAAACTTTGTAACTATATATAGGGGACGTTCAAACGAGAACTGTTTTTCGTACGAGACCTGCGAGAACCAATCTTAGCTGTTCATTTTGGATAATGGAATTCATGGATGAAGAGCGTGAGGGGATTGAGTGTGACAAGGTGAATGTAAGGAATTCATGGGTTTATCATATCAATTGAAGGAGGAGGAATTGAACGAATAAGATTGGTTCTCGCAGTTCTCGTACGAAAAACAGTTCTCGTTTAAACTTTTTCCACTATATATATATATATATATATATATATATATATATATATATATATATCCTATAAACTCACAAAAACACCTAAACACTTGATTTAATATTATTTATCTATTTAAAAATTTAAAAAACATTATCTTAAATAGATTTGTCATTGCTAAAAAGCTAATAAATTTGTTATATTATAACATTACCCTTCTCTTAAATCAAAACAACTCATCAAACTATTGATTAAACAAAGTAACCATGTAAATATGTAATTGAAGAAGAAAGAGCGGAATCAATCTTCTAACTGGGATGTCGTAGACATCTCTAGTTCTCTACACCTCAACATTGGCGTGGGATCCTCCGTCTCCTCTTATCAGAACCCTTTCGTTGCCGTCGCCTCGAATGATTTCCAACCTAATGTCATAGTTGTCGTCCAATTCGCCGATTCTCGTTCAGTCTTTAGACTTTCGGGTTGTTGGATAAGACGTCGTCCGTGAAAGAAGGCGGTGGAGGGAGCAATGAAGCATATTGAAGGTTATTTAGATGCGAATATTTTGGATCTGATTTTGGGTTTTCTTCACCCGCAGGTGGTACCGAAGGATTGGGTTCGTATTCTCGTCGTTGAGCGTCCGAGCAAAGAACATGTTGCGAGTCCGTTTTTGAATTATTGTAAAATATTGATGGCACTCAATTTGGTACTACTCTATTCGAATTAATGGATTAGTTGGAACTTTGAACTATGACACTGGGTTTAATTGATGAGTTGATTAGATTTAGGAGAAGATGGATGAATTGATTTGATTTAGGAGAAGGGTAATGTTGTAATTTGGTAAATTTATTAGTTTTTTTTTAATAAAGACAAATTAATTTCAAATAATGTTATTTACTTTTTAAATTGATTAATTATTATTAAATTAAATGTTTGGATAATTTTGTGAATTTATAGGTTTTATAAGGATATATATGTAGTTATAAAGTTTGCAAGAATATATACGTAATTAAGTAAGTTTAAAAGAATATAAACGAAATTCACCATTAAAATATCTATGTTAGACATTATTCTCTTGAAACAGATTCCAAGTCTGTTACCTAGGATACAATGGTCAATGTAATATGTATTTTCGAAGTTGATAAGATAGATAGTTTATAGTAAATTAAACGCGTGAGAAATCTGATTCACAAACTGGCCGGCCAATTGAATGTAAGAGACGAATTCAAGAGTTATTGGAGGATTTCTAGCACCCAAAAATCAAATAAGAAGTCTTGCATTTATAGTGGTGGAATGATTCTATTAATCAGAGAAATTCACACACACATATATATCTTATTCATATATAATGCATTTATCATCTAAAAAACTCTTAATTTTAAAAAGAGCAAATTTACTAAAATACCCCTCCTTTATACCTCCTTTAAGTCCACAATTAATGAATTTAAACAAATAAATATTGAAAACATAACCAACAATTAATGAATTTAAATCAATACTTATAATTGAATTATTTCTAACCATATATTTTTAATATTAACTTTTGATTCATGAGATCACCATATTTATAGCTGAATTTTTAATATTAACTTTTGATTAATGAGATCACCTAAATTCCTGTTTTCAATAAATCAAGTTCAAGAGATTTCACAAACTTCAAACAAATGAAAGAGTTAAAGAGTTGAAATTTATAAACATTACATTCTAACTCAATTACATAATAATTGGAACTATGAAACATTACACACACAACCTCCTCTTTATTTCGCCGCCGTCGCATTGCGCGGATACCCCACTAGTATATATATATATATATATATATATATATATATCATTTCTTAGAATTTAATTTACAAAATCAAATCACAATTTTTTTTTTAATTCACGAGTTATTGGACAGAAATGGATAGGATGAGAACACCATTGCATCCCCTACTTAACTCACCAGTTGACCTCTTTGCTGCCTCACCGGCGTGTGCCTTCTCTCTTCTATCTACCTTTTTTTAATTTTTTTTTTAAATAAGTAGAGAAGAATTGTGTAGGATGAATATAAAGATTTGTGGGTTGGAAGAAAGACGAAAGAAAAAATGATATAAAATTGATGTGATATATGGAATGGATGAGTACGTTGTGTGTCATGTATGCTAATAATTGCAATCCTCCAATCATATCTTCAATAATTTAACTAAGCTCTCGTTTGTTTCTTAGAATTCGAATGGTGGGATTGATTTAAATTCCATTCAACTCACTTATGGAATGGATTTTTTATTACTTGAGAGAATGTAAATATTCAAAAATAATAATAAGATTTTATTCAAAAACAAGTTTACCTAACATAATACAGTGAGGAATTTGATTTCAATTCCATTCCATTACTTCAAATTCTATGAAACAAACGACACCTAAAATTCACTGACTTTTCTTCTTCCTTCTCTCAGAGTAGCTAACAAGGATACATATTGAGAAAAGAGGCATTTAGTACCTCGCACGTTGTAGTGGGGTTTGAAACATAACATATGTTTAGCTATTAAAAAAAACTAACTTTTGCATTATATATAGTAAACATGATTCATATTTTGTATCGTGCTTTTAATAATGCTCGTAATGCGCTTATATAATTAGGTTTGAATTCAAATATATAGGTTAACTTTTTCGTACTACAGAGAACGTAACATGATCGAAAGAGTACATATTTAGATAGACATCGTATCACAATAAAATTTATACCGTTGTGTAGATAAAAATGAAATCGTCATATACATATATATATATATTTGCGCTAGTCATTATATGCTAAAAGTTATAAAAAGAAAAAAAAATGTACTAAATTAATTGTTTTAATATAATAATAAAATGAAATATAAATAATAAAACAGTGATGTGTTGGCCGCTTACTCGCTTTCAGAAAGTTACGTTGAAAAAAAATGAAATTAATGAAGAAGGAATCGAAAACTGCATCTAAGTGATAGAGTACTAATTACTTACCACTCAGCTAGCCGCTTTGTTTGTCATCGCAGGAATTATATATAACTAACATTTACCCCATTACACTTATAAATGTTAGTATATATAATATAATCTCAATTTTGACTAATAAAAGTCTAAATGGGAGACTTAATCACATAACCTCTTTCAAGTATAAATTTTTTATGCTTTCACTATTAAAATAACTATCACTTAAGCTTTTATAACTTGTAACAAATACAACTACCAATCTCCTAAATCCAAAGGGTTTGATTTTTTTGGTATAAAGTTACAAAATAACGAATCACAACCTCCACTTATGGATTCTTTTTCCCAAAACTAGTGCACATTTATCATTAAATCCCCTTTCTACAAATGTTTAACAAATTAGAATCATTATTTATGTATTCTTTTGGATCATGGATATTGATTTGAGATAATCTACAACACATATTTGATTCTTCTATAGTATATAACATTGGAGTTTGATTATTCTATATATATAGACATTTAGCGATGTAAACAAATTGAACTGAGTTGAGTATGACACTAATAGAGCCATGCTCGTTTAAAGTTATAGAAGCTCGAGCTTGTTTCAAGCATGTACGTTAAATCTTTTTCAGTGCCTCAATAGGAATGATTTGTGGTGAGTCGGTGACCCTTGATGCTTCATAGGGCCGAGGGAAAAAGAGATTCTAGATTAGGGGAAATGAGGAATGAAATTTTGAAATTTGAAACACCACAATTGAGCGGAAAATGTGATTTTAATATTTTTTTTGTATTTTAGTATCTTATAATACAAAAATAAATAGATAAAATTTATTAGACAATTTAACCATTCATTTAATAAAATATTTAATCTTGACCATTCATTCTATTAAAATTAAAAACTCAATTTTAACTTTTTAGAGTCAAACTACTTGTAAACCCTTGAATAACCCGTGTAATCTTATGGCTTTAATTGATTTTAAATAAAAATAAATATTAAATCTATTATTTAGACGTTAGTTAGGATGAATCACCATCATATATGGTTTAATTGACAATTCAATCATTGTTACAATATTTAACTAAACATTCCAAAAAGATAAGGAATAGTTATATTTATCAAAGAAAATAAACTTATCACACATTCAAAGTATTTATACTTATCTAACTTATTTATTTATTATATATTTTTTAAATCTTATTGTGCTAATTTTATCCTTATCCTAATTTATATATACATCTTTTACACATTTTGCAAGATAACAAATAATTTTATTTTTAAGTCGGTTTGCAGTAAGTGATTAGGGATTCTGGATGTTCAGGATAAGTCTCTCCTTACTGAGACCTCTTTTGATTTTCGGAGTCATCACCACCGCCCGTATGTATTAAATCCTCATTGTTTCAAATCCTTTTCGTTTTTCGTGTCTCTTAAGTAAACAACAGATTAAAATAGTGTATTCTTTATGCCACTTTTGTATTTAGTTTCCGTTACTCGGTTTCTTATAAGTATTTGTTGATTCGTTTAGGTTTCTCGGTAGACCTTTTGCGGTTCGCTTGGTTTATACTCTCAGGCTTCAGGTGACTTCAATAGAACTTACAAAACTGAGTACAAAGACAAAACCTAATTTTGACAAGTAAATCGATTATAAGTTAATTGGTCTTACGTGATAAGTGTTTAAGTTGCAGTTACTTGTTATTTGTATGCTTATACGCTTGTCATGCATGCTACAGTTTAATTGCTGTTAATTATATGCTTACGGTTATATGCATGCTTGAACTTAGTGGACGAGGTAATTTACCATCTTGCTCATTTGCAGATTATGGGCCTAATAGGTATGATTTAACCTTCAAGGATAAAAGTGCTAGTCAATGTGGGTCGCTTGGCCTTTCTAGACGACACATGTAACGTCCCAAATTTTTTTTAAAAATATATATATAAATGAAAATTGGAATAAGTAACCTATACAAGACTCACCAAGATTTCTAACGAGGTTCCACACCCACAACTACACGTCATACATATAAATCTTTAAATGGTTAAGTACGAATAAAAATCCAAATGAATGTTTGATTTATTAAACATCGAAGGCGGTGATGATAGATGAGTCATCTTCACATTGCTGGAGCTTTCCCACGATCAGGTCTTGAAATAATAATTCAACAAACATTAAGCATAAAACTTAGCGAGCATACACATGTACACACCACACTAGGCATGTACATATCACATAACATTCCATGATCACATATTATTTCACATAATACTGATACAGTGCACTGACGATGATTTCACAATTTGGGTCACAGTTGACTATCCAAGCCGTACAAAGGATTTGACTATCCAAGCCGTACAAAGGATTTCACATGTCTGACTGTGCCCTAGTAGCGTTTTCAACATAATATAACGCAACCCTTCACTTCACATATCCACATATAAGTTACACTTTCACACATATAATACATGCACATTTCACACTAATATAATGTATAAGTTAGTATAACTCACCTGAGCTGCAACATAGGATATTAGCAATCACAAAGTTCACAATCAATGAATCTGGCAGTAGGAACCTACACACGAGTCCTACCAAATGAGAACAAATTCCCACCGAAACTCTAATGCTATAACACGGTTGTTACTAAAGTTAAATTTTAGCATCAAAGTCTGTCAACCTCCAAAATTCAGTCGATCAACCAAATGCGGTCGACTCACTTGAAGTCGGCCATCACTTACAAATTCAATCCACAACCGAATTTAGTCAACACATGGAATCCGGTCAACATTATTAAATTCGGTAAACCCCTACCAAGTTCATTATCCGAATTTGGTTAACACTTGAACTTGGTTATCTCTTAAAGAATCCGGTCACCCGAATTCGGTTCACCCATCAGAACAAAATATTTTCCAACACTTTCAAAGGTCAAGTTTGCTCGATTCTAACCAAAAACATTAATTATCTTTCGTTAAGCGATCCTAATTGCATTTCATCCTATCATTAACATTTAATATCGCTTAACAATTTGTTTAATGGATTTAAGACTTGGTTTGGATCTTGGTTCAGTTTAGACTCGTAAAACATTAATCCTAGTTGATTCAGCCTTCATAATCTATGAAATCAAATGTATAAAAATCTTAGCAACATTCTAATATACTCTAAATCCTTTAATTCGATTTATACTTTAAAAACATCATAGTTTATGGTTTACGACCTCGTATTGCTCTCGGTTCCGATTCTCACCATCAGCCCCAAATCTCTATTGTTCTTACATTAATGAGGGTATAGATCACATACCTTTTTATCGCCAATTGATTCCTCAAAGTTTGGCAACTTGAAATCGATCCTTGTTCTTTTCTCTCTCTCGGCATCACCCAAAACCACACACACAGCACCAACAAATTTCAGCAATGTGAAGTCTTTGGGGCTGTGTCCAAGTATGGTACTTATACCCTTCCCTTGGGTCTCAAGCCCAAGCCAATCGAATCCATCTCAAGCCCCATAACACCCTTTATTTAAGGTAAGTAACCACTAAGCCAAAAGGAAATAACTATACTAAATACCCCCAAATGTAAGTCCAATTAAATTTCCCAATATAATAAATATAATGGTACACCTTATTATTAATTTGGAAATGGGTACAACACATAGTACGGGAACACTTCGGTGTTCGAATCCTGGAGTGATGTAGGCTAGCGAGGCTAGACCATACATCATGAGGGTGTGAGGAGAAGCTGAAATTGCGGTCACTTCGTTTGTACTTACACTTGAACGACAATATGGTATTTGTACTCGCACTGTTGGAGTAGCGAAAGCAGCGATACTCAGGATCAGTGTATCGAATGGGAGTCATGACCTACATAGGTTGGTCGGGCACGTGAGTAGTGAACCTTGAGTTTTCCATCGTGGGTTTAGACTTTACATTAGGATCACCTTATCGGTATGTGTACAGATATGATGCCGTATGATTTATGATATTGTTTGGGTGATTATATGACTTGATTTGTGGATATTTAACTTATTCAGGGTTACATGGTTTGCGGGTTATCGGGTACATGTCAAATATACGGTGGGTCAGGTATGATATTCACATTAATTTCATATCTTAATTTACGATTATGATTTTATGGTTTTTAGTTATAACTCCTATTGATTCACTAGACATAAACTAACATTTGTTTTTTAATATGTCTTGTACTCTTGCAAGTGGCTTAAAGGTACGGCTTGGTGAGGAGGGTTACTCCTAGTAGGTAGTTTTGTCTAGTTAGTGATACCAATGAACATTACTGTTTTCATTATCGGTTTTAAACATTTTGTAATGGTTTTGAATGGCTACGGTAGCAAAACTGTGGTTTATTTTCGATTGTTTTTATTATTCTTTATGACGATGATAAGTAATTCTGTTAATGGTTTAAAACTTCCGTTGCGAGTATTTATTATTGTTTAAAAAGTTTTTATAAGTGGTGAAATTTAAAAATCACGGTGTTACACTTGAGCTCGTTAAGGCTCGGTTCGTTTCAAGTTTTTAAGCTCTGGTAGTTCACGGGTAGTTTAGCTAGCTTACCCTTATAGACATACAAAAGTTAGTTGATTTGACGTCAATAAGTGTCGATCATATATTTCTAGAGGAGGTGATTCGTATGCAATACTTTCACCCCTAAATTTTGTAAGATGACTGTTGTATAATGCCATTTTATATAATGACTATGACACTATGTTGTATGATGCATTATGAATTATGAGTGAGCCTATTCTCCTCCTGTAATGTCACCTTTTTAAAACTAAATTTACTAATTTATTTTCAACTTTCATCATGTAACAGCAACACTATAGAAAAGATGATCATTCCCACCTATCAAAGACTTGCAAGTTTCAAACCCATGATCTTTATTTGAGTTATTAAAAACAGATTCTGATTCTGCATTCAAATCTTGAAAAAAGGAAAAAGAAAAGTTCCACTCACAAGTCACAACCCAAGATAAACATGCTCCATCTGGTAGGACACTTGTTTGCAACACTTGGACAGCATCTAAACTTACATTAATATCTTCACTTTAGTTACCAACTTATTCATCAAACAAACAACTCTTGCTTTGAGTCATGCCACAAAACTAATTATACACATCACTTTGTCAAACTTGCATTCAATTATACGCAATAATCGATAGTCGATAAAGAACGGTTTCACTTACACGCGCCATGCAAGAAGAGATTGGCACAAATGAACTTAAATGGCGTTTCATGCTAAATATGACCTTAACCAAGATCCAATGACTCAGAAAGAACATAGATTTCTCCTGCCAAGAGACTTAACAATGGTCCTTCTTGAATTACATCTACTGAAGATAGCAATGTTTATAGCTAGTGTTCTTTTGAGTCAAATGGGGCAGGAACTCTACTAAATTCATGTAACAAAATGTGAGCATACTTGCTAAAAAGAAACTAGAAAGAGAAACTCATCAGAATGGAATGAATTTGCCAAGAAATTAAACTAGCAAAAGATGTCATTTTTCATCACAAAAATATGTAATTAATGTATAATGACAGACTCACAGACACTTCTAAAAACATACAAGAAAATGCTATAATTTAAAACCAAATCCAAACTAGTATGGTCCTGCAAAACCAGGGCACTTACAAGCAACTATATGTGGTAAGAACAAAATCATACTTTAAAACAAAAAATCTATGATTTACTTACATAAACAAAAAGATAGCGTCAGAAACACAAACCCCGAAGCACCTGAAACTCCAACACTCTAATCAAGAAGAAGAAGAAGATATCCCAAACAGTCTCATCATCTTCATCCCTCACTTTCTTTTTTCCAGAATTATACAACACAAATACAGAAAGCCGGTATCCCCAAAGTGCTAGATTCAGCTTCAAAATCAGACATTGATTTGCCTAAAAATTCTACTGTCCCTCTGAATTTTGAGAATTATCATTTGAAGTCTGCTGCTGTTGTTGCTGGTGCATTCTGGTTTGACCCATTTGGTAAATCTGATTCAAAGCTTGTTGATTTAAAGCTTGTTGGTTCAAAACCCCAATATGACCATCTTGTGAAAGCCCAAGCTCCAACCCAGGAAGCTGTTGTTGATGATTATGATGATTCCCCAAAATTGAAGAAAAACTCATCTGACCCATATTCGACCCGGGAAAATCCAACCCGGAAAACGCAATCTTTTGCAAGTAATTCGAGCTTTCAACGCCTAAATTGTTGACCGATGGACCAGTAGATGATGAAGATGACTGAAACCCAAATCCAGTTGTGGTTGTAGGGGGCCAAATAGGTGTAGAATTTGGCATATGGGTTGTGGGTCTACCCGCCCCCAAAGTCGGACCACCCATTGGCCAACTGGTCCTACAGCTTCCAACATTAGAATTACAATTACCCCCACCAAATTCATCAATTTTATGTTGTAAACCTGCAGAAATCGAAACCCCATGTGAAGCGGCGGCGGTTGCTGCCAAGACAGACGCCGGAATCGTACCGGTTCCGGTGGCGGCAATAATCGAAGGCTCAGCTTGTTGAAGTAGCCACTGAATTGTTTCCCCATCGGATTTATGACCTAATTCTCGAGTAAGTTGAAAGATTCTCGCAGCACAAAGAGCTGGCATACGAATCCTGCGACCTCTGCCTTCAACCTTTGTGTGCCTGTCTTTGTTGGAGGTTCTTTTGGGTGCCAATTGTTGTTGTTTCTTGGTTCCTGCAGCCTCCTCCTTTTCAGGAATCGTAATCTGAAAATCTTTAATTTCGGAAAGTTTATTGTTGTTGTTATCTCCCATGATGTTGTTGTTGGTGGTGGTGGTGGTGGGGCGTGGGAGGCTTAAGAATCTTGAAACCTCATGTGGCTGCTGCTGAGGTTGAGGTTGAGGTTGAGGTTGAGTCTGAGGATGATGATGTTGTTGGTTTGAGCCCTTGGGAATGGGATCCATATTCAGGGATGGGTGACTCTCTATACAGAAATTATTTATATATTATTATATTAAAATATCAGAAAAATACATATCTGTATTGTATTTTTACTTTTTAACTTTTGTTTTGTAGAATTGTATATTGAAGAAGGTAGGGAGGGAGGGATTAGGGAAGGAGGTAAGATATTGCTGAAGAGTAAACAACAGTGTGTGGATGGTGAAGGAATGTGAAGACAAAAGTGTAGATGTTGAATCCCAAGGTAAAGTGAAAAGTGGAGGGGGTTGTTTTGATTGATCAAAGTTTGTCCACACCCTTTTTCTTTTCACTGTACAATCCTTTGACTACTTATGCAACATCTCTTTACTTTATTAATTATATTCTCCACAAAAATTCTATCTTTTTCTTTTCTTTATTTCACCATCACAGGTTGATTCACATGTATATCTAAATCCATGTGGTAGCTACTGTGCATGTTTGTTTTAAATCTTGCTCTCATGTTTATAAAAGAAAGAAAACTTCTTGTTATGTTTGATTTACCTTGATTGAGAGAATATGAGTCATAATTAGTATGAGATAAAGATAATAATAAAAGGGTTGTTATGTAAGTTGGTGTTGATGTGATGATTTGTTGCCACTTGAAAGAAAAGAAGTAATGATGCATGCATGGAGAAACATGGGATGAATATATATAGGAGGTCTTGCAAGATACTCAACTCAAGCACAATACATTATATATATATATATATATATATATATATATATATGTATGTATGTATAAAAAGGTAAAGGAATTTGGGAGAGGTGGCAATAAGACAATGAGTTGGTGGTGGGAATTGAATGGAATTGCTTCTAACCTACTCAATGTTTATGTGTAATTATATAAGTAGAATGGATGGATGGATGGTTTGTTTGAGGTAGGGGGGTAGTAATCTCCATAAATGGACCCCCTTTTTTAAAAACACTATCCCTTCAGAATTAAGATGGTACTGGTGCTTTCTAAATCACCTTTCCAACATTTTATTTCTCTTAAAAAATGCAGTTTTGTTTCAATAATAAGATAGGGAGGGTTTTTGAATTTATTACTACAATCAACCTGTATTTCTATTAGAATATTCTTCTTTTAGTAGATGATATTATTTTTAATGTTCTAATATGATCAAATATATACATACTTTAATATCATCAATATTCAGGCATTAATTAGATTGAAGAAATAAATATCAAATGATATTAGAAGAAAAGATTATAAAAGTAAATATATCAATAAAAACATTTGAAGTTCGATACACGTATGTATATTTTTACTTTTTTATGTAACAAAATTACATACAATGATAACAAATTAAAATTTTGATTCACACAATAAAGACATTTGAAGTTCAATACACATAATAACAAAACGTGTAAAATAAAATTCACTTCAACGAAGATTACCCTAAAATTATCGAGAATTTTATAAAATAAAAACTTAGTCAAACAATGTAACTTAGAATATTCCTAAGAAGGCAATATTTCTACATTATCAAGAATTAAAAATGGCTAAACTCGGTGAACACAAAAAACATTTCCTCAATGTTTCATTATGACACATAAAAGTTTTTTGTGTTCACATATATATATACTCATTAATATATACAAAAAAAAGATTTTGTAAATATTAATGATATAATGACACATTTTGTGATCATATTACATAATGAAACTTCTGTAAACCCTTGATGTGTATTTTTGACCAAAAAAACTTCATATGCCATAATGGAATATAAGGGAAATGTTCTTTGTGTTCGGCTAGGGGTGAGTAACCGGTCTATAATACCCGATTTCGAATGTAAAAGCATTTTATAAATTAGTAATAAAGGGGAGTGTTAATAATACCAAGTAACCTTGTGTGTTGTAAACCCAAATTAGGACACAATATCCAATGACACAATACTGTAGCTGCATTGAATGTTTTAGTGCACTCTATGTGTATTGCGAGTGTGAACAAGGACAAGAAGGGAGGACAACAAGAGGAAACCTGCACTAAATCACTTGATTCTTACTAGGAAAGCATCAGGTATGATTTCTTGTATTATGATGATCAATTTCATACCATTTGTTATGTCAATTGATTGAGTTTTTATGGGATGTGATTATCTATCCGATTGTTCGAACAAGTGGGGAAAACTGAGAAATATATGTAGGTTTTGAATCCTTAACACTCAATAAAAATACAATTAATTATTAGGGGTTTGGCTAGATGACGTTAGGATACTCATGCAACAAGAATTTCATGATTTCGTCAAGAAATGGGTGAGTTTGATTCTGAGATTTGAAACTATTCTTGAAGAATCGAAAAGGTGTTATGAACTCGAATCGTATATCTTGAAACCCCAAACGTAAATTGGTGTCAAGTTAGAATTGTAAAGTGGGATTTAGTCTAGAATCGAAAACTCACTATTCTACTCCAATCGAAAACCTTTTATTTGTTAACAAGAATCGAAAACCTCCCATGTAACTATCAAAGTCAAAAAGCTAGTTGTAACAAAGACTTGATCGAGAACCTTGAATAATTGGACCAAACTGCACAAGTTTGAAACATGATAGAAAAGTGAGATCGCAAATTAGGGGTTGAGTCCCTTAGGAGATTCCCCACGTCTTCGGATCGCAAACCAACCTTAGGGTTGAATTCAAAACCGAATCAATTGTGAATCGTAAACATGGTCACAATCGTAAATTGAAAACTTAGGAATCGTAAACTGTAAATCGAAAACCCCAACAAGGTAAAATTTGATATACACAATCCAATTCTATATAGTTTCAATACACATAATAACAAGTCAAGCTTAAACTTCAGTTGCAATCGTAAACCAAACTAAGGAGGAATCGTAAAATTTGATATACACAATCCAATTCTATATAATTTCAATACACATAATAGGAAGTTAATTTCACACTATATCAATAAATTAAAACTTCAATGCATATAATAGAAGAAGTTAAAATTTGATATACACAATAAAAATTTATACAAAGTTAAATACATTTTCATAAAGTTTATCATATAAAATTAGACAAAGTTTGATACAATTTATGTAATGATGAATCTATTGTTTTTTGTTTCATACGCTGAGACAATATATTCTGGTTGATTAAAGTATTAATATATATTTTTTATTTTTGAAAAATGAAAGTATGAAAAGGAACAAAAGCAAAGACAAAAGACGATGGATGCTCTCTTTAATCATCACTTTCATAATATTTCAAGATTTAATAATTGATTTCTTACCCATACCTTCTTATTAACAATACAAAATAGTGGTATACCCGTACGTTGTTCTGATACATAAGTAAAAAATTTATATTTAATACTTTTTATACATACTATTTTAAAAAATATAAAATTATTCAGGTCTAAAAGTTTTTAATGTAATATTAATGTGTTTCTTGTGGTCACTATTTTTAATAAAAATAATATTTATGTAATAGATAAATGAAAAACCACCATTATCACGTTAGTTCATTATAAATCTTATCTATTTTTTATATAAATTTTATCTTAATAAAACAAAATTTTAAAAATAATATATTTTTAACTCTTTTATCGAAAGACCAAGAAATCTGTTATTATATCAACCATGATACCTAGAGAAAATGAATAGAAAAACATATAAATTTTGCCAAAAATTATCTACCCACTGCTATTGATGGATAACCGTTAAGAATATACTAATTTTTTAAAAATGTCATATTACAATAAAATTTATACCAAAACGTAGAGAAAAATGAGACGGTTACAAATGTATAATTATTTTTCTATAAACAAAATAAATCACAAGTTATTAAACATAATTTATAAACAACTTATAATTAATTTCATACAACCTCCTCAAATGTTTCATAAAACACCCTCATAATTTTTATCTAACCCCCTCCCAATTAATTTGAAATTCACTTTTTCCCACATCCAACCAATCACAAGTTCACAACTATTTATTTGTTCACGTCATAATTTCCGGTCATCATTTACGTGGCATTTGTTGTTAACAAATCAGACTTTCTCTGCTTTATCAACAATATATATATACTACATAACTGCTTATAAAAGTATTTTTGATACCAAGTTTTTAAAGCTATTAAGAGTAATTTTTTTTTCAAAAAATAATAAAAGCTTCTACTTTGTTTTTGATATAGAGCTTAAGACCGTTATTCTGAAAGAAAAATTATTAAAATAAAAGACTAGTTAGACTGTTAGAGTAGCTTTTAAGATTATTTTTTTATATATATTTTGATGTATAAAGTTACATTATATTCTTAATTGCATCTTGATTAATGTAACATCTCACAAACATCATGATATCTAGTATTTGTAGAAATATCTCAAAATCCTTCAGATTCTTAAAAAATTAAAAACCCTACAATTGCCGATCCGATCACAAAGATCTTCAAGCTGATCATCTTGGTCTGACCATATGAGTGTGGCCGCAATTGTGATCGCAGAGGTCTTCGAGCCAATCTTAGCTAAAGAATACGAGCATGGCTAAGATTGCAAATTCAATCGTAGAGATCTTTGAGCCGACCACGCAAGAAAAATTTGCAGATTGAACAAAGACCATGCAAGATCTAAGGAAAACACATATATAATCTTCGAATAGTGATATTTGAGTTGAGCCTATCAATGGCCAAACTAAGCTTTAAACAAGGAAGAATGGAGGAAAACGAAGATTGGATTGCATACTCGTATATGAAAAAAGGGGAGGATGGAGGGTATAAGATGATGGAGGTTTTAATGCGCTGTGTGTCTTTAAACTCGGAGATCTAAGAAAAGAATGTTCGAAACATCCCTAAAATCTAGAAAATTTCCCAGTATCCGGTATTATTTCTAAATCTAGAAATATTTCGTAAACCCTCAAGAACCGGTTGTTTTATGTTGATAGCATGCTATTATACGTCATCTTGCAAGCAATGAATGAAATTCAAAAGCTAATTGCATATTCGAGATAAATATAATTCAATACATATAATGGTATTTTTTACGAAGTTCATTGCTAGGGATGGCAAAAAAACCGAAACCGACAGGGAAAACCGAAAACCGAAATAAACGGGGCGTAGACGGGGATACCCGATTAGTTAAACGGGGATGGGGACAGGTTTGATGATCCCCGCCCCGATTACCCGACATACCCGATTATAATTTAAGATTAACTCTCTCTCTCTCTCTCTCTCTCTCTCTCTATATATATATATATATATATTAATATACATAAAATTAATTTTAAATATAAAATATACAAATCTTTATACACTTTCACACAACCAAATTTTAATCGTTGTCTTTATTTGAATTATTTGGTTTTGTTATTTGGATGCATTAAAATCTTTAAGACTTTAATTTCGGTTAAGATATGTTTGTATTCGATAATGTCATTTAATTTAGTATAATTATTTTCTAAAACTCGTGGTAAAATCTTAACGGTGACGATCCCCGTAGTGAAAAATCATAGTTTTAGTTTACGGGTATCTCTGCGATGAAAATTACCTATTTAATCACATGTTTATATTAAACGGGGATACCCGTTTCCCCGCGGTTTTCCCCTGATCCCCGTTTAATCCCCGCGGTTTTTAATCGGGGACGGGGGACCATTCCCCGCCCCGAATCCGCCCCGTTATCATTCTTATTCATTGCAATTTAGTACTATTTATCCTTTGTTCTTTAAAACTTGAATAAATGGGATTATTTTATTCCACTTTATTAATTGCGTAGGATATTTGAAATATATTAACTTTAAGGTGTTAGAGTTTTAATTTCAAACGCAAGTATTGTCTAATAATTCATGCACTTTAGAAGTAATATTTTGTGTTATATATTATTGTGGAAAAATTAAAGCAATAGGGTTAAAAAAAGATTGTTTAACATATGGTATGTTCGGTAACGGGTTTATAGAAAATTATAAGGGTTTGAGATTTTAGTTTTTATAATATTCAGCCTCGTTCGGGTCTTAAAATTTGAGTGAATTATTAAAAACATAATCACTCGTAATCCCCTAAAATAAAAGTTTTTTCAAATAGCTTATAGATTGACATTGGAATTATCAATTATCAATTAATCAGACATTCAGACTTAGCTAGTTTCACCAAATACACACATAATAGAACCAATACGCACACACATATTTTAATCTGCATCTATATCATCAGTAGAATTTAAACTCATAATTTCAAAAAGGAAGGACACTTGTACACACTTTGAATTCACTAGTTATTTAGCCCTTTGGTAAGCACTCAAATTTAGTGAAAACAAGCTAAAGTCGAAATGGGGAATCCTAGGAATATAATGTTGTTGATAGCATGTTCCATGTTTTTTGGAATTTTATGTAACCTTTTTGTTCCTATCAACACACTAACTATCAATCTCATCTATAAATTCATAGGTATAATAATGATTCAAGCAATAGCTTTTTGTTATATATAGCACAAAAAAAAACTATTATCCACAAATCATCACCCAAGATTTAAGGGAGTTGATTCTTCCGCTTATAAATTTGATTTATCCATTGAAGGTATAATACTATTAAAACTATGTTACAAGTTAGTAAAATATATATAAGTTTAAGTGAAAATATCATCTATGCATATACATAGATATTGTTATGATTCATGATGAATGTTGGAAGTTAGATAAGGAATGAATGCGGTTGGTTAATAATTGTGAGTGTGACTGGTTGAAGAATTGCTTGTCACAAGTGTCTCCCCTATCTATTAACCATTTATGCATAAACATCCAACGCCTCCCATTATTTTCTTTGAATTTTAAACCCTCAATCTACGCCCAACAAATATCTTTCCTCCCTTTATTTTTTCTTTCAGAAAAAGATTTTTTAAGAAAAAATGACAACAATAATGGATTTTTTTGGGCAGCAATTAAAACTTCAGAAGACAATGAATGAATCTAGTACAGTTACAGTATAATCAATACATAGAGTTAACCAGCCGCGTCGCGTCTGTGTTTGTTAAGTTTATACATGGTCGAGTTCTTTCTTTTTTCTTTAAATATTATTACTATTTTTATTATAATTATTGATCATGGTTTATTTGGTTTGAATACAATGAATTGAATTTAACGGGAACTCTTCGAACATATCTTCAATCTCTGATCTCTACAACCATAAACGAATTGAAGATCTATGTTAGACGACCTTTTAGAAAAACTTGTATAAGTCACTCTGATACTCAAATCTGTATTTAAGTATTTAATATATCCTGTGGAGCAACATTTGTCCTCATCTCAACTATGAAAAGCAAGATAGAGAGAGACTCATTAGCGGTTTATAAGTACGCTGATTAATTTAAGTATTTTAAATTTCGTATTTTCACTTGGAAACAAAAGTGAGAATTTTTGTTTTATTCTCCTAAACATTAATCATCGTTTAATGGACAGTTTCTTTGGTAACGCATCACGTGATACCTTCACTAACCAGTGTTAAACGTCTCACGTTTAACCCGAACGCAGTAAATCATGTAACCGTTGCTAAAAGTTGAACTTAGAATAAGAGGAGATGGGTCTTTCTTAAGCAGTTGAAATAAATAATGCCAAATACTTATCAAAAAGATCTTTAGACTAAAGTTTAGGCAAAATACATGAAAATACAATTAACTTTGTCTTAATTGTCATTGTATACAACTAACTAATTTAAATTCTTAAAAAATAATACAACTAACTTTCAAAAAAATTTTATTGTATGCAAACAACTTTTTTCTGTGTCTAGTCTTTAGCTACCATTGTATACAATAAACTTTTTCATAATTTCTATTGTATACAACAACTTGCATGCAATGGAAAGATTATAAAAGTTGATTGTATTATTTTTTAAAAAATAAAGTTGATTGTATACAATTATAATTAAGACAAAATTTATTGTATTTTTATGCATTTTCATGATAAAAAAATATGATGGTATATCGCTACCTAAAAATCATAAATTTAGGGTCTCATAAATCACTCCGGCCACCATAAATGTGCATTAACTTAAGTGTTTAATGCTTTAAATGTTTTACAATTTGTCAAATACTTTCACCAAAGCCAAATTATTATTGTAAACTAGATTTAATATGTGTGGGATATACGGATTGGTTTAAAAAATGATAAATGTTAAGCATTAGTAAAAAGATATTAGATGATTATAAAACATGAAAGAAGTGAAAATTTTAAAAATCTTTAAAGACAACATCAACACTCAAACCAACGTGGGAAGCGTAGACACAAGAGAGAGGAATCATATTGTGTCGCTAACTTCCGACCTCTTAGAGACACTTTCTGGGAAGCGTAGACACAAGAGAGAGGAATCATATTGTGTCGCTAACTTCCGACCTCTTAGAGACACTTTTCTGTCAGAAACACTTACGTCGTTGCAGAAATCCGTCGGCAACTTTTAGCGAGGAACATCTAACAACAAATTATTGTTGTTGCAATACGCATTAGAGACGGTTTTGACTGTCATAAATGCCCATTTTCTTGTAGTGAATGGTAGAAATGTGGTATCATGATAAGAAAAGACGTCATTGTATTTCTTGTACAAGTCATTGATTATTATTGTTAATTAGGGGTAATAAAGTCAAGTCTTTATTTGTTATAATTAAAAAGAATTTAAATGCTTATAAAATATTTTAAAATGATAAAACTACAAAATATGGATAGATGTAATATTTTAAATTGTTATAAAGAGTATATAAGATATTTGTAAATTAGGGTGGAAAAAGACAGACATTTTAAGGTTTGAAAAGTGCATCTATGAAATTCTTTTTAATAATTTTGATTCAAAAATAAAGTTGAATTGAATCTAACTTTGATCGAGAAAAGTCAAAATTGTGTTTCAACTTTTACAAAAATGTATGCTTCATATTTAATAATTATTGTTTTTTATCTAAATAAATGATTAAAATTGTTTAATAGATTTTATTTATTTTAGTCTTCGATTAATATTAGAAGATTAACATATTTCATAGAAGCAAATAAAATTTGATAGTGACAACAATATGTATAGTCTTTTCTAACGTTTTCTGTTAACTAGGTCAATTAACTTTTTTAAAATGATTATTCTACCCTTTTTACCTTTTTTATATATTTCCTTAATAATAAAATTCATAATTATTATTATAATAATAATAATAAACATATTAAATAATACCCCCACCTTTTCCCTTTCCCTCCCAAACAATATGTGACTGTCATTTCCCCCTTAACCCCATCATTGCCACCGCTGACTCACCTCCCCTCGCCGGAGAAGTCCAAGACCTCACCTCCCTTGCCAGACAAGACCATCGCCGCCTCCAAACTACCGTCGTTGCCTTCGCCATCTCAAAAATCACAATTCCCCTTTCTAAACATGTTTGTGTGTGTAGAATGTATATTTAAGGTCGATTTAGGGTTTCAATCGGTAAGTGTATGTGTGTGTCGTTGTGTGTGTGCGCACGCACGATTGAAGATCTAGGAAGGCGGTGCCATGCGTGTGTGCGATTGCAGATCTAGGGTTTCCCTAGTGTCTGTGTGTGCGATTTTAGCGTGTATTTGTGTATGTCTGCATTTTGCGAGGGCTTTTGATATTTCTGGCGAGGGTTTTTGAGATTTTCGGCGCGAGTTTCTAGGGTTCGATCTTGGTTTGTGTTCAAATGGTGGTTATTTCCGGCGAGGGTTACTACTTTTCGATTCTTTATATGTGTGTTCTTGGTGGTAGAATGTGGTAGGTGGTGTTGGTTATGTGGTGTTCACCGGAAGAAGAGAGAGTGGTTTGATGGTGGTGATGTGGGGTAGAATGAAACAAGGAGTGGTGGTAAAAAAAAGAATTAAATACATTTATAATATCAGTTTTTTTATTCTTAAAAAATAATAAATATCATCTAATATAAAAATCAATTAAAAATAAAAAAGAGATAAAAAAGACCTAAATACCCTCTTGACCATTAGATTTAACGGCATTGACTAACGAAAACTAGTACAAAGGGTTGTGACTTCAATAAAATAGTAGTTAAGGACGAAATTTGTAACTTTTTTTTAAAAAGAATTAAACTTGTAATTTGTGGTTAGTTAAAGGACCATTTATGAAATTAACTCTAAATTTTACGACAAATATGGAAGGGACTCGACACATAACATTCCTTCCATAAAAGAAAGTTATTTGTGCATAACCCTAATATGTTATATACAATAAAAGAATGTTTATTTGAACTATTATACTCTTAAACATGTATATAAGAAAAATAGATAATTTGAGGTTATATTTTGTTTTGTTGATCAAGTGACTTATGTGAAACTAATAAATTGTTTGGCCACAAGTTTTTAAGGATGGTAAAAACACCCGATCTCTGCGTGACATTCAGAACCCAAAATTTCCGGGACGGGTTTATGGGGTCGTATATAGGATTTCTTTCAAAAAAATCGTGGGATTGGTACGGTTATGGTTTTAGTGAATACCTTCCCAATTACCCGATCTCTTACTTGGCTCTGTCTACCCGACCCCGAACCATTTATATTTTTATTATATATAGATCTCTTACTAGCATATTAATATTTAAAGTTTTAATTTTAACATTATTTAATATTATAAGTTGACTATGTGTACGACGTTGGTAATGAAGTAACTATATATGACAATATGACATTATAAACTTTAAAATTAGCCATAAATATCTTTTAGTTATTAATTTTAAAGTAGATTTTGTTTGCTTGTTTATTTTACAATTGTAGAACACCACTTAGAAAGTTTTCAACTTACGAACTACTAACGTGCAAAAATAGAGGAATAAAGATGGCTACTATTGTTTTTACTATTTATGCAATAATTTCATTAACTTATTATAAATAGTTTAAGCTTGTACGTGGATGTTTGTAAATATTTTAACATTTAAAAATTATTTGAGAAGTCTTACTCATTGTTTTGAATTTAAATTTAAGCAAATTTTAAGAGACTAAATTCCTTACCGGTGAGTTTTAATCGACTATGATCGTTAAATTGAGATATGATACCCGCGAACTAATGGTTATTTTGTAACTAAGTACCCAATGAGACGGGACAAGTATGGAACTGGGATCATCAATACATGTCTCATTGTCATTCCTACAAGTTACTTTTGGGAATGATTGCCAATTATATAGATTTAGTTTCGAGTTTTGAAATTTGGTTGAACTTTTTTTAAAATTAGAACGTGTAAAAATCCTCTTTTGCAACTTCACAAATTATTCAGTAATATTAGTTTTGCGTCAAATAAGCATGTTTCGGAGTGATTTGGTCACCGATGAACGAACTGAAAATGTCTACAACCAAACTACTAATGTATAGTACATGATATTAATTAGAGGTGTGCATGATTCGGTTTTACCGGTTTAAACAGGTTTGGAAAATCTTAGACCAAACCGACCAATTGAATTGGAAAAACCTAACAGATCAAACAACCTAAAACCTTTTCAATTTGGATTGGTTTTGCAGTTTTTCCTCTTTGATTATTTTCTTAGTTGGCTTAGAGCTTTAACAAAAATATAATAATTTATTAGAACAGTTCTTATTTGAACTTTTCTCTAATTCTTTATATACTAGAAATTACATGAATGATTTATGAATGTTTCTTTAAAAAATGACTCGATTGTTTTTCTTTTTATTAAAAATCAGTTTCATCTTGGATCTGGTCTCTAATTTTCCTAATCATTATAAGAAATTCTAGTGTTGTTTTCTTATAGCTTAATAAGAAATCATTCCATGTGATTGATGCTTTTATAGCCTTGTTTCGCAAAGAGGGCTCCATGGTACAACTTTAAGATATGAAGCCATCTTTTGTGTAATACCGGATAATACTATAAGCGGATATGATTTTTGTGAACAGTAAAACCGGATTTTTTAAAAACCGGTTCGGATAATATCCGGTTTTTAATAAAAAATACTATATCCTGTCTAACCGGTTCGGATAATACTATAACCGGATATTTGAAAAACCGGTTATAAAAAAAACTGATTTTTTTTTTGCATTTTTAACTACATTTCCTATATACTATATACTACAAAATATATATATATATATATAAATGATCGGTTTTTTTACCGTTTTTTGTAACCGGTTTTTATCCGGTAAAATATCCGATCGACCCCAAATCCATGGAACCGGTTTATACTATCCGGTTATAAAAAAACCGATCCGGTTAAAAAAATACGGTTTTTCAAAAAGCCGGTTTCGGATATTTTTTCGTTAAAATCGGATATTCGGTTTTTTTGTGCACCTCTAACAACAAGCATAGAGATTGAATTGTTCTTTCAAATTGGGCCCTTCATTTGATATATGTACATGTATTGCACAATAATTAAATGAAGTTTGTTAGGTGTTTGTAGATTCAGTTTTTTATTATAAATTAATAAAATAAAAATATGTAAAAGATTAATAATTATTAATTATCGATAAATTAATAACTTTTGGTGGTCGCGTGATTATTAGTTTCTACTGTAGTGGCAATCGCAGAACAACCTTTGCCCTCAAAATGGGTATCCTAATTAGTTGTTTTTTGGTTGAGGTTGTCCGGGGTACCCTCCATTCGCATCTCCATGGATGTTTCAATTGGGGTGATCCAAGAACCTATTCCAAACCTAACAGATATATTTGTGATGGGAATCACAGGATAATCCGAGAACCTATTCTCGGATTTGCCATATCCAAACACATCTATACATGCGGTGGAAACAATGAAACATCCATATGAATGAATCAATTCCTATATAAAGAACCATGGAACTAAATTGAATCATATTGGTTAACAAAACTAACTAAAAAATTTGAGATAACTAGTTTACCTCAAATATTAAGTTTGTGAAAAGGAGAGTGTAGTAACTAAAGTAGGATACCTCCACATATCGTACATATAGCTTCACAGCCAAACAAACAACCGCTACTAGTCAACATGATCAATCAATCCTTCTCTAATTAGGTTAATTATCTCTATGTCTAATATATAAAGGCCGTTGAACACTTATTAAAGCACATAGGTCCATCATGGCTAGCTAATTAATTATAACCAATTGTAGGACCCTTTTGAGAGGGTATTATACCATTGTTTGTAGCATATAAAGATAAATATAGTTATAATTAGTTGCTTTAGTGTAAAGATTTGATTAAGTTAGGTATACGAGTTAAGTGGTGTGAACTGAGAAGTACACACTCTTCGAGTCTTAGTTATTGTTCTACACCCAAGATAGTGGGGTTGTGGGGATTGGACCCCTCCCTCTGGTTGGGTCATAGACTCATAGGGGCATCGCCTCTAGTGGTATGATAAAGTAAGTGTTGAACTGATAAGCTAAGTGGTCAGATGATTTTGTATTTCGCTCAGTTGAGCGTTTACTTGGTTGATTTGTGCTCAGTTGAGCAATTGCTTGGTTGAGTGCTTACCCGGTTGAGTGGTATAGTATGACCTATCCTATAATTGTTTGTAACTTATAGTTAACTGTTATGTAACCAACTACGACGGTTATTTACATTTTACATGAAAATAACCGTTTTAGGATGATTATGAATAGGATAAACATTCACAAATGATAGATGCATTACTGAACAAAGATTTCTAGACTATCCATGATTGAAATACGTAATACTCTCATACTAGTCGAATTTTCAATTCAAGGACAATATTATTGTTTCGATGATTTAAGAAATTACCCTGGAAGTTTGCTATTGAATTCCATAGCTTTACTGGTAATCCCCAACAGTGATTGCAAATATGAGCAATTATATTATTGGGTGGTAGAATTTGCAACTTGGGTTGGGGGGGAACAATGAAAATGTTGAAAATGGCTATCAACTCATGTGATGCGTATTCATTTGTTCATAACGGAGGAACCACGTGTCGATCGGTAGGTACATCCCTTATCACGCAATAAACACCGCAACTAAATTCTATTATAAAAATTATCTAACTCGCTTTCACATATGAATACAACCATCTCCTTTCCACCTATATTTCTCCTTCCCTCAATTAAAAACAAAACCCAAAAACACCTTAGAAATAAGGGATAAAAACACACACACACATATATCTATATAGGCAAAAATTCAAACGAGAACTATTTTTCGTACGAGAACCGCGAGAAACAATCTTAGCCGTTAAATTCACCCTCCTTCAATTGGATTGCCCACTCATGAATTCCTTACATGCACTCTACCACACTCAATCTCCCCACGCTCTTCATCCATGAATTCTATTATCCAAAATGAACAACCAAAATTGGTTCTCGCAGTTCTCGTTTGAACCGTCCCCTACATACATACATACATATATATATATATATGAGGGGTTCAAATAAGAACTATTTTTCGTACAAGAACTGCGAGAATCGATCTTAACCCTTGATTAAAATTAATCAATAGCTAAGAGTTTTTGGCAGCTCATTAATGAAGGTATTTTGGTAAAATCAAGACTCGTACGAAAAACAATTCTTGTTTGAACCCTTCCATACATACATATATATATATATATGTAAAAGTTCAATCGAGAACGTATTTTCGTACGAGAACCGCAAGAATCAATTATAGTCGTTGATAAAAAAGATGGAGGGTCCAGATATGTGTACATATGCATATCTACAATTGTATTAAAAAAAACTAGGTGAATCTGTGCATGTGCACATGTCGAGCTGTACTAGAAAAAAAAAACCCAGCAAGCACAAAAAATTTTTTGAAAAATATAGCAAGATCGGTCTCAACTAAAAAGCATAATTTTCTCGTTAATTTGATATAACTTTTGTAATTTAACACTTTTTCGATTGATGTATATATTAGTTTAAAAATGTGGGAGTACGAATAACGATTTTCGTTTGAACCGTCCCCTATATGTGTATGTGAACTTATTTTTTCCGATTTAAAGGCTTATTAAATTTTATTAAGCCGACAAATCTTTTTTTTAGTTACGAGCTTATCTATACTATATTATAAATCATTTAGGCATTTTGCTTAAACTCTTAAATTTTTAAGTGTTTTGAAATTACTAAACTACCCCTCATATAAACTAAATTGAGTAACTATTAGATATAGTTAATAAGATTCTTATATTCCATTTTAATAACTAAACTTTACATATTTTATCATACTCCCTATGCTTGAAAACAGACATGTTAACAAGTATAAATTATTCGTTGTCACCGTATTGTGCGGGTATCATGCTAGTCAATATAAATATAGCCTATTCAAGTTTATAAGCACACTTGATAAACTCATAAATTAAAAAAAAATAAGCTTTATCAGTTTGTGAAAATTCTAATGATCTTATAAACCGGAAGAAAAAAGAAGTTAACATACACCCTCTTAATGCAACTTATTCTTTTATTTGAAAAAAAAAACTTTATAATATTATGAATTCATTAAATACTATCTCATAGAGCCTCCGCGATCATAACCGACATTGTTAATTGACATGTTGGCATCATTAGCTTATTACTATCAGCATTCATAACATGTGTCACTAACATTAGTGGACCCACACACCATTATTATCTTGAATTCTATTGATCGAAAAGAAAAAAAAATTAAAAAGAAATGGTATAACAAGATGGCCAGCTGGTTACCCATTCACGAACTCAATAACAAGCATAGGCAATGGAAGTAACAAGCTAATAGCTCGTGATGGGGCATGTTTGCTCAATAACAAGCTCGTTATTAGTCCCATTCCGGACGTTCCTAGTCGAAAGTTGCATTTCTTTAAGAATGACATAATCAGAGAAGCAACCCCAATGAATGTCAAGTAGTCAAGTTATTTGTAAAAAGAAAAATCATCATACTCAATTCTACCTCAGCAAAGTATAAGTGAGAAAAGATATAGACAGACATAATTCTACCTGAGGATAGAGAAACTGCTTTCTCAAAGACGATGACCAAGTCCGATTGTAAATTAAGAAAATTTCAGAGCAGCATATATGAGTTAATAGTGCAGTTAAGGACCCTCTTTTGCAACTTCAAGAATTATTCAGTGATATTCTTAAGACGTGTGTTTGGACATGAATTTACTTCCTTTTTATGTCAAATAAGCATGTTTTCAAGTCATTTGACATTAACTGGAAACGTCTAAAACCAAATCAATAACATAAAATACATGATATGACCCGTACATCAGAACAAAAAGAAGCTATACATGTCTAACTTTGGATAAAGAGTTCCTAATTGCTCAGCTGCTTACCGAAGGTCCAAAGTACATGCAAATGGGCGGGTCTATCCTCAATATGGAAAGTATCGCTGATGGAATCGTCCATATCCCGTCCCCGCAAATCAAACCTGAAGCAACTGCACCCGCATAATCTTCGGATTCCTTTTTATTCACTCTTTCCCATACAAATAATATAACTGTCCCCACAAACATGTCAATTGCAAAGTAAGCTCCTATATAAAATGGTACTGCCATTGCCATGGGAATGGGAATGAATCTGGACACCTTTGAAGGCATCCAATCCCTTAACAAATTCAAAATCAAGGCTGCCACAAAGAACCCACAACATAAGGCTAAACAATGTTTTGGAAGCTCAGAGAAGCCTTCGACTGCGAGAATAGCCATTTCTCGGTATATGACTGCGTAGGGTGCCTTATAAGGACTATCTGGAGTCCCAATCTCAAATGCGGTCCAAAACATCCAAAATGTGAGGGGTGCAATGATGCAGCCCATGGCAGTCCCCACAAGTTGACTCACAAACATTGACTTTGCTGATGATAATGTGAGGTAACCGGTTTTGAAATCTTGCATCAAATCGGCTGCAGTGGATACAATTGACATCATAACACCACATGCTGCTAAACCAGCTAACACGCCTCCATTGCTTCCAACTAATGAAGAGATGATGAAAAGACCAATTTTCCCGTATGTTGAAGCTAGACTCCAGTCCGTGAGACCGGATCCATAGGAATTGCAGAAAGCAAGGGCAGGGGCAATTATGTAAGAACACAGAACTAGGTACCATTTAAGGGGTGGGAAAATAAGTGGCATTGTTGCTATAGATATTGCAGCCAAACCCACATACCCGGAAGCTGCAAACCAGGTTGGTATCCTGTCTTTTAGAAAAACTTCATCCCTTTTCCGTTGCTCAAGTTGTGATTTGGATGCCTCAGAGTCTGCATAAGATGCATAGTTTGGTGTCAAATAACATAACATTCTTGGATAACATGTGAATGTAAGTTATATCTCACCTAGTATCTCCTTAATTAGAGGGAGATCTAGTTTGGTGCTGTTGGTCCATACAGCCTTAATGGAGATCACTATTATCTTCACCAAATTGTAAAGCCCGTCTCCAAGGATAAGGGCAATAGCTACAAAGACCTGCACACATAATAACAGTCGTGAAGAATTTGTATATATAAATAACATTTATTTTCACATGTGGCCAACATTTTAGGAAAAAGAAATAGAAGCTGTGTAGGGAAATTTGTACCTTGTATCCATAAAGACCTTTGAAGTCATTGCTGCCTAAATCAGCTGGGTACCAGTCCCCTGCACGTGTGGTAATGAAGGGCCAAAGGAAACCCCATGATACAATAGCTCCAAAAAGAACTGAGCAGTTGACTATGTGTGGGCAAATAAGACCACATCCAATATAAGTTGGACTGAAGTCAAAGTAAAACCTGCATAATAGAACGATGACAATGTTGACTTAAAACAATGCTATGGGACTGATACAATTCTTTGGGACTGGTTTCTGTGACTTAGTTTCAAGCACCGCGTTTTAGGTTAAAGGTTTTTAAGACTAGGGAAAAAATCTAAATTGACAAACTTACGTATTCTTGTACAGAGTTAAGCCGAGACTTGGAAAATTATCGAATCCACATGAATCCCCGATACCACCAAAGAACCATTTAAAGCAACTCCAAACAAAGCTTATGCTCAGATACTTCCCGAGACAGCTTACCTGTTTCCTATTTTTTTTAAAAAGATATCAGCATTTTAAAAATAGTTCAATCCCATGAAAAATTAATACAAGCAGCATACTGAACAGACTATTTTTATCAGAAGTTTAAGAAAACTAACGAAGTTCAAGAAGCGATTGATGAATAGATTACTTAATGCTTGTACCTCGCAAGTTCGGCACCACTAGTGGTGTGGAAGCTATTTATTAACATTGCTGTGGCAGTTCCACTAGGGTATGTAAGCTTATAATCCATGACCATAACCTGAAATGACACACAAAATGAGTAAACAAACAAAATTGGCAAAAATTTTGTGCATCTTTGTCACATTTAGCCAAAATAGTAAATCAATAACATACGAATTCAATACCTTACGAAGTGGCACAAGACTGAAAAGGCCAAGAAAACTGACAATAAAGATAAAGCCGATCATCCACAATAATCCTGGATTCTTAACATCTTCAGCACGATTACCAGGGTAATCTGGGCCTATCAAATTGTATGTCCTCTCGTCCATTGACAACAAATAGGACCCAAATCCACCTGTATAAAACAATGATCAGTCCCAACATGAGAAAACAAACCAATTCATACACATGAAGAATACATTGTAATTCTTTGAAGCTGTCAGAAAGCAGTCTGAGGAAAGGGTGAAGAGAATCAATTGGATAAACATGTGGATTGTCTTAGACACTTTCCAAATATGACAGGTTACAATTACATGAATTTGAATGTGGGATGATCCAAAGATAGAAATTTTATCAAGAAAGTATCTAACATTCATGTTTATATGTATCATATATAGATCACCCAACGGTTACAACTAACTTTCAACAATTATTTTGACGGGTAACTGATTTTGATCAGTGATCATGGTCTGCTTACACTAAGTAGTTGCAATTTAACTTGCGACTAGATTGACCGGTCAGCTTATGGCTACACTGACTAGTTCATGGTCAGCATTTGCCCGCTAGTCGATCAGCAGGACGGCCAATGGTCAGCCTTTTACCTTGCTAATTAAAGTCAGCCACCATTGCACTTAGCATGTATCATTTAGGTTTTTCTGCCCGACCCTGCCCGCTAATCGATCAGCAGGGGTCACAAGGGGTGCTGCTCTTAGGACCCTGCAGAACCCACCATTTTTGGGTCCAAATGTAATGTGGCTTATATGAGTGTGTGCGCTTCGCACCACTAAACCCATTACCAATCACAACTAAAATCCTTTAGATTTCACTGGCAAAACTTCAAAGATGACATTGATTGCCTAGCAATTACACTATGCAGTCACTAAGAATTCAGATAAACAGACATAAATAGTCTACAGCTAGCATCATCTACAAGATCTAATTCATATCTTTTATCAAACTATCCCAATCCCTCAGATTTGCAACCATTTAGCACTAGTATAACTCTTTTATAAGTAGATAAAGCTATAACTGCCAGCACTCATAAACTAGCTACTTCGTCATTACTAAGTGGTATCAACTGTAGCAAATCACATAAATCTTTCAGTATCCAAGATCAACTTCATAAGAGAACTGATAAGAATAGGGAAAATTACCGCTAAAAGCGAGGCCATAACAAGCAACAACACAAGTCTGAATGACAGTGTTCTCTTGCCTGGTGAAAGGGCGAGCAGAGAAGCCGAATTTATGAAGGAGAGTAGTCCAGGATTTGACGAAGAAGAAGCCTAGCAAACCGGCAGCGACATTTAAGGAAGGAATGATTCCGACGGTGAGATTGAGCTTGTGTGTGATAATACAAAAAAGCGTCCCCAATAAGGCACTGGCGATTAAACCCCTGAAGGTGATTTGATCTTTCCATTCGGGTATGATTTCTGGAGGGGAATGGAGGTCTGATGATGGGTGGAGCAATGGTTCAGTGATATCAAGGGTTGATCTCCTGGATTCTGTGCCCATTTTTAGGAATTAACAAGTGAGGAAGATAAAGAGGAAGGAGGTGAATTTATATGTTATAGAGTGAGTGGGAGATCCCAAGAAAGAAACTGTTGAAGATAAAAGCCCATACGCATGGCTAGATTCTCGAGGTCATCCACTTTCAATAAAAAAATTAAAAAATAAAAAGATTCTCGACGTCATTGCGGTTGTCCCAGATTCCTTCCCTCGTAGTAGTGTTGTAATACTAATTAAAATTAAAAATAATAATATTTGTGTAAAATAATTTTTTAATGGTATATAACTAAAAATAATTGTTCGAACCATTATACACTTGTATATGTAAATAATGAACAATATATAGTGAGATTGTGGACACATAAAAATGATAATTATTATGTTTGAAAATTTTGTGTTGTGTATAAATTATTTTTTTTAAAATAAGAATCTAAATTAGTATAAAAGTTTTCGTTATCCATTACTCAAAGATTTATTACTTTTCTTATAAAATACAATTGCAAAACACATCACATTACGGTTATACACGTATGTACAAGTCTTGAAGAGTGGTTCAAAATTTGTCAAGTCTTTCAAAGTTCAAGGGATGTTTAAGGGTGTATAAATATTACAAGTAAATGTTAGCATATGTACAAAGCATATACTATCACCAATATTAAAGCTCACATCCCCCTCTTTCTCAATCTTGATCATCTTAATTGTGATGCTTGGAGATAACTTTTCACCACCCATTGCATTGGCTTTGATGTGCTCGACCACATTGATGAAACTTACGATTCTATTCCCCCCCCCCCCCTACAGCCCCAGAATGGTGTAAACTAGACTCAATCGTCAAGCTTTGGATTTACGGTACGATAACTCAAAACCTTCTCCAGTTTGTTCTCAAAAAGGATGCCACGGCTCGTGTGGTATGGATGAATCTTGAAAAGCTTTTTCGAGACAACAAGGATGCTCGGTCTATCCAACTCGACACACAACTTCGCACAATCTCTCTTGATGACATGTCCATCGATGAATATTGCAACAAGATCAAGAACATAGCCGACTTGTTGGATAACATTGACGCCACGGTTTCAGACCGTCATCTAGTTACCTACGCACTCAACGGTCTCTTAACTTTAATGATACGTTAAGTGTAAGATGAGTTGTGAATGCCTTGACATTTATCAAGATGAACACTTTAATTACTCTCGTATTTTGCTTTTTTTAACTAATAAGTTTGTTTCATGCTTTCTAGTCAATTTGCATTTTCATTTCTATGCTTATCTCTAGCTTGAAACATATTTTTTTTTATTACTTTCTCAAATCTTCTAAATAAAAGATTAACATACATTAAAATTATTGAACGATTATATCCTTTATTTAATTAAATGAATTTTAACTATTCAATTTTGACCATCAATTTAATCTCATTTTGAATTCTAATTTTGCCTTTTTTTTAAAAATTGAATCAAAATTATTAGAAAATTTTCATATATTTCCTTCTTAAACTTTAAAAAATCACATTTGTCCATTTTAATTTACTAATATTGTATTTACCCTTTATAAAATATCAAAATATTATATTTAACCAATTCGTAATTTTATCAATTATTATGACTTTTCTTTGTCAAAATGATTAGAGAAATTTCATATATGTCCTTAAACTGTAAAATATCATATTTGTCCAAGCTAATTTACAAATATCATATTTACCCTTTAATAAAATATCAAAATATCATATTTAACCAAATTTTTAATTTTATCACTTTAAAATATTTTATAAATTTTAAAATTTTTAAACAATAAAGACTTGACCTTGTTGTCTTAATTGTAACAAAATAATTGACGATTTGTAGAATACAATCATATCTTTTCGTATAACACTATAACGATATCACATTTCTACTGTCAAGCCTGCCCTCGGAACTCACCTTGATTCTTCCATCGTCGTTCTGGGTGTTGACACCCTGTCGTCATTTTTTTAAAATTTTCATTTATTTCGTGTTTTATAATTATTTAATATTGTTTTATTAATATTTACTATTTATCTTTTTTTGAAACAAGACTTGTATCACACAAACATCTAATCTAGTGTTTTCAAACAACCGTTTTTATTTCACATTTGTTACTATCATATCTAGTAAGTTGATTAATCATGTTAGTTACTACTATTTGTTCCTCGAAGCTACCGGGGAATCGCATTCATCATTTTTTTCATAGACACACACAACCCTACATGACATGAATGAATATTCGGTTTCTATGGTTGAAAACCGAAAATTGACCCAAAGGGAATTGAAAGATAAGTTTGTTAAATGAGAGAATGTTAGACCCAAGTTGTATTCATTTTATCGTTTTAGTTATGTTTTGCTTCTAGTCGTATTTCCTAAAAGTATATGGTAGATTTAGTAAATACCTTTTGGGTCTATAACAATGTAACTCACCCTAATTCCCTTAAGCATTTTATATTCTAAAATCAAAATGTATGTTCTTAGTTCTCTCTCAACTGTTCATACTAAAATCATAAATCATCATTGTGGATATACTTCAATACTATCGGAACTTGATACAATTGGAAAGATACAATTGGTATCAGAGCCAGGTTGGATCAAAATGTTAGTTTTTTTAGTCAAAAGATTTAAAAAAAAGGATCGAATGTCATGTGTTCATCGCCGCTGGTGGTGAATTCATTTGGTTGACCTACTTGTCTGTCTGCTTGAATTAATTTTCCTGCTTGCTAGCCTGCTTATCATTTTTGTTTCGGCCGTAAGAACTTCGAAGAACACTAATTTCTTTTTTTTTGTTTTGAGTATGTAATTCAAATTGATCCTTGGGGTTACTTAGTTTGATGTTTATTTGAAGATTGGGATTGAAATCATTTGATTTGAATTGAAAATTAAGTAAACAAGATTGCTTAATTTGAGAGATTAGGTTATTTTTATTGGGATTGTAAGTCTTTGAATCATACACGTTATTTGATCAATTGCAATTGTTCTTCCCCAATTGAATCGCATTTGGCTTCAATTATATTTGATATCTCAATCGTATTTAGCAATTATAGTTGAGAATTGAATTTCACATTTGACATTTCAGTTGCAGTTCACAATCGTATTTAAGCAATTGTATTACCCACCAATTGTAATTCCAATTGAAATTCAAAATTCAATTGTAATTACAGTTCAATCGTAATTGCTAATTGAATTCCCAACACCAATAGTATTTGCCAATGTTGATTCTCTAATTGCATTTTGAATCGCAATTCCGAATCGTAATTCACCAATCACAACTCCACAATCGCAATTCCCATCCATTCTAATTAATCAATTGCATTTCATTCCATCAAAATCATCACCTTTATCATTCCACTTAAAGATCCATTGTCTAGTATCAACCATGCTTCGTGCCAAAGAAGAAGAAGCTCTCAAATTAAAGAAGGTAGAAAATCTTGGTTCAAATCTTATTCTTTGGCCAGATTGTGCCAACAAACAAAAAAAGAGAGCTGATGAGTTTAAATTTCAGAAATTGAGCAAGACTTACAAAATTGTGTACAAGAAAATGTCACGACATCTTCTGATTCTGAAAAAGTTCAAAAGTGTAAGTTTTCTAAAGGAAAAGAAATCAATGTGGTTCCTGTAATAGTCTGTGCTGGTGAATCATCAAAAAGTATTATACATCCAAAAACAAAATGCTCTAAGGATGATTATTCCAGATTAAATTCTTACATGGAGAAATTCATAAACAGTGTCAAGTTTCGGAGAAAGCTTTGGAATGAAAGTAAAGATACTTTTGAAGGAACGAAACAACAAACTTTTCTTCAAAACAATTGTGGTTATGTTTCTCGTGCTACTCCTCATCATGTTGCTCGTCCATTTGTGTGTGTTAATCAAACAAGACCATTCTCGAATGCTAACACAAATGCACATCTTCCCACCTTGCATGAACTAAAATATCCATTTGTGGTTCGCTCCATCAAACATCTCTTAAGACTTTCTAAAGAGAAATTTGCATAAAGCCATATAACTTTTCACCAGTTGTCTATCATAAGAAGATATATGTTCGAAAGATCCAGGGGGAGCAAGGTAATGAACTGATGATCAAGAGCTCCATTTGAAGGAGAGTATATTTTTGTTTTATGAAAAATAACAAGGATGCCGAAATTTATGATTCCCTCAATAATCTTTCTGTGTTTATGGTCAAGATCAAGTGCTCCAATGAAGAAAATATTGTTTTTTGTTTATATACTTTATTTGTACGATGAACACAATGAGAGAGAATGTTAGACCCAAGTTGTGTTCATTTTATCGTTTTAGTTATGTTTTGTTTGTAGTCGTATTTCCTAGAAGTATATGATAAATTTAGTAAATACCCTTTGGGTATAACAATGTAACTCTGCCCTAATTTCCTTAAGCATTTCATATTCTAAAAGCAAAGTGTGTGTTATTATTTCTCTCTTAACCGTTCATACTAAGATCATAAATCATCATTGTGGATTTACTTCAATACTATCGATACTTGATATAATTGGGAACATACAAAGAATCTATAGATAGAGAAGACAATTGTTAGAAGTGATGAGAAACTTGTTAGTAAATGAGAGTGTGATAAGTCAAGTAGTAGTCTTGATCATTGAGGAGAAACTAAGAAAGTGTGATAAATCCATATTATAGTGTAACATGAAAAATAATATATCTTTTTACTTTTTCCTCCTACTTCATTCTCATACTCATTACAGGATAACATATGAAGTTCACTGGCTGTCTTTCGTTACCTCCTTCATTGATTTTAACACTTGTGTTGATCTTTTGAATAGAAAGAAAGGATGGGAGAATATATATCTCCTGTGACATAGATGATGCTCGACAATCTGTAAGTATCTTAACCTTTTTGAAGTTATCAAATGAACAACACTTATTTTCATTGTCATCTGCCACTACAAAACTTAAATATGTGATCGTCAAAACCCGATAAAAAATAGGATTAAAAATTATGGGGAAAGAAGAAAAAAAAAACCCATCACCCACTATTCTATGCTGCATGGGCTCCCATCTACTCACATATACTTGAACTTTCCTAGAAGAATGGAAAACCACAAACTCAATCACGAGTTTTTTCTAGAAATAACTAGTAGCTGATCGATACTCTCATGGCTGTAAGTTAAAGCCAGAAGCTTTTATTTGTTATATATGTTCGACAAATAAAAACAATTCAGTAAAGATAGTAATGCACTTTTACAAATAACACCTGATTCTGTACAAAAATGATATGGGATAGGTAAGATGTAGACAGTATACTTATGATATGGGATGGGTAAGATGTAGACAGTATACCTCTACCCATAGATAGACAGACCGCTTTCGAAAGGCATCTAACAAAAGAAGCCACCTACGCAATGTCGATATAAAAAATAAATTTGTATTAAAGAAATATATTGTTTCAATTATTAATAAGATAAATACCTAAAAGCCAGCTAGTTTTTTGTTTTAAAGCTTTTTTTTTAATATTAATGCTACCAAATCTATTACATCCAAACAAGGCTAAAATCTTTTATTTTCAAAATAAAAGATTTCAAACTCCTAAAAACTAAAAAAAAAACTCCTTCTGTAATTGTGCATTATTAGTTTTTTAAAGCAAGATTAATACGTAAAAAATAAGTTTCATCACATAGTATTGTTTTATATATATATATATATATATATATATATTCATAGATAAATATATATTCATAGATAAATAAATGAACAAAAAGTGGCATCCATCTTTATCCTTTCCAAATTATGTATATCCTCCTATTATTTCTTCCGACTTATCCTCCTACTCATAAGATTAACACAACTGTCAAAATCAATGGAAAAGGTGGGAAAAGAGAATTTAGATTCGGTAGGAGGATAAAGTATGAAGAATAATAGAAGGATATATCATTTTTCTTAGAGTTTATTATAAATCTTGATTGATTCTGGTTACTTAATAATTAATATGTATGAATCCTGGTTTTTATCATTCTAATTTCGTATGTATGATTTAGTATGGATAATCTTGATTCATAATATTGATGCTTTAAACTATATGTGTATTTTAGGGAACATTGTAACAAAGTGTTGACTAACAAAGAGAAGAGAGAAAAGACAATCACGTACGTCTACTAATTGTTTAATACTATTTTATTAGAAATGATCTATTTTCGTGTTCGTAATCTTCGAATGCCCAAAAACAGAAAAAGAAAGAAAAAACAACTTACACAATCTTTTCATTTTACAAACCCTTGAAAAAGTCTTAGTTTGTTTGTTTAAAAATTTAATATTAAAATACTCAGGACCGGCCCTGAATCCTAATCACATCATAAAGCTTGACATGAAGAGATGAACCCAACCCAACATATTTTCAAGAAAATATTAGGATAAATCCATTCAACAAGCCAGAGCTGGCTACTAAATGTACCTCTTATCAGAGTCAGACACGGTAACGCAAACAAATCGTACAGCAAAATTCGAAATAGAAAGAGAGTTCACATGATAAATGAAAAGAGTGACATGAAAATCAACGCAATCTCCTGGCTTCCCTCTCGGATTCAAGCAAGGTAAGAACATCACCCTCCCTCACCGGTCCTTTGACGTTTCTCATGATAAAACGATTCTGATCATCCAAAAACTTCACTCTCACTTGGGTCACCTGCCCTCTTGAACCAGTTCTCCCCATCACTTTAATCACAACCGCATGCTTTATCTGAGACTCCATCCTGAATTGCAAATTTTCCAAACACTCGTTATAAAAAGAAAGGAAGGAACAAGATTTTCTGTCTGTTAAATAATTAAAAACAAACACGGACAATGGTCTTGTCTGTTCATTGACGTTTGTGCATGTTCCGCAATCTGTTAATCAGGCTTTTTATTTATAATTTTGGTTTTACTTTTGTTGAATATGCTTATATGCTTATGCTGGCAAACAAAATTTGTCAGTAGGTCTGAATTTGGATGGTGTAAATTTGTTTCTAATGGAATAAAATTCCTAAACTTTCCATTTGGGAGAACATGTTTACAATAGACATCTTCATAATTTGGGAATCTGGTTTCAAAAGTCTTTAATGTTTTTAACTATCATCAGTAGGCATATCATAATTGAGTGAACTGCATCCAGTTGAATATGGCCATAATGGAATTGTAGAGGGAACAACATGGAGGCAGGCATACAAGGTGGTGATAATATGCGAAGGTGACACCTGCCATGTATCTGACTTGTAGGTGTTCCAACAATTTTATGAATTTTGCCAAAATAAAATCATTAGAAATAAGAGAATTATCAAATCGTCTATTCAATTATGCCTGCATAGATAGTAGATATAAAAATATAAAAACCTTACAAACATTATGTCAAAACAGCTTCGCCATAATGCTTTTGTCCAAATAAACAACTTGTTTTACTTGCTAACTTTCTTAAAAGAACATAAACTATGTAATACATACTTTCATGATAAAAAAAAGTATACAAGGGATAAATCTCAGCTATGCAACAGTTGGTCAATATTTCATATATGCTGCCATAAAACTGTTACTTATTCAAAACTTTATAAATTCTATGAACTTGAAAACTTGTTAAATACTTTTGCTTTGACTCTAGTAACAACTGTAATCAGTTTTCTAATCGAGGGGGTGCCGTTTTGCACAACAAAGAATCCATCCAAGTATCCAACCTAAATGTGGGAAAGAGCTAACTTTGAAACCGAGTCAGCAAATCAATATATCTATCAGAGATTTCAACCCCCATAGCAAGTTATACAAACAAAAGATTGTAGGTAAACCTGCATTAAAATCTAAATCATCTGCATATGAAAGGTACTAAGTTTACATAAAACGGATCCCAAAGGATATCAATTCCAGAATCAAAGTTGCAAAACCAACGCATATAACGAATTAAAATCGATGAAATACCAAAGACTTTCTCCAGGGAATACAAATACCCCTCAAATTACACGAACTAGAAATTAGTCGGACTACATTCAATTGAGTATCAAAATCATTACAAGCTTAGGAATCACATAAGATCTAAAGGCGACGCTGGATAGAGAAAGTACCTGGCGGCCTACGGGTAGATTGAGCTGTTGGTCGTCGAAGCTCCAAAATCCAAACGGCGGGTGTAGAAGAATGAAACCCTAAAAATAGTGAAAGTATATAAAGGCATAAACAATGAAATATGGATTTCAGTCTTTTAGGTTTTACTCCAGACAGAAAAAGCCCACTGCACAAATTTTTCTGTTGGGCTTTGATAGTTGGGTTTTGTCCATTCACCTCTAAAGCCCAACATGTTTTAATTTTTTTTAAGGTAACGATTAAGGGTTACGGTGGTGGGAGGTCATAGAAAAGCAAGAACACAAGAACCAAAGACTAAACCTACAAATAAAAGAGGAGAAGAAAAATCGGCAGTGGAGTACGACGTGGGTTAAGAGATCTACGACGGAGAATGTGAACTGGTGACAATAGTTGAAACTTGGATTTAAACTCAAATGTACCGTCATTTTCGAAGCTGTTGTTGGTGGTTGGAGTTTGGTGGCCAGATGTGGCGGTTGAGAGGTCACCGGTTCTGTGAGCAGCTTTGGTGGTCGGAGTTGGTGGCTGGATGTGGTAGTCGGTGACCTGCGGAGAGAGAAACCAGAGAGAGACTGTAAAGAGGAAAATAAAATGTAAGTGCGTTTATGTCTTTTTAATGCACAAGGAACTAACAATAAAATGAAATGTAAATTATGAGGAACAACGTCGTAGGTTTTTGAAACATATTGACTAAATCTACATTTTTTTGCAAACAACATGGAGCAAAAATGTAATTAATAGAAATAATTACTATAGATGTTAAAATTAGTATTGTGTAGTGGTAATATTAATACATTTTTAACTCAAAAAAATATGAGGTTATTACATTTATGACCTGAGTTTTGAAAACTCATTATAGTCATTGTGACTCCATCAAAATATAAGGATTAATCATGTCAACCATGAAAAGGTCAAGAGACTGACATAAGTTTTTGTGCGCCATAGTGTTTGGTTACGCTAATCGATTGCTAAGAAGTAAGAATGTTAGATGGTATCATAACAGTGAAGACAGAATCCAGACATTAACAAATTACATAGACATATAACAGAATATGTTTATCACAAATGAGATCAAGGATACAAGTAAATGTATAAGCTCGGAAAGTTTAGTATATAAATACAATACGAGAATCTAAGTATTAATCTACATTTGGTGAAAGGATAGATGAAATAAGAAAATACAAGAAGCATAAAGATCAAATGCAAATGAGATGCTTAAATCTTTTGAAATATCTCATGAGTATTAATCTACATTTGGTGAAAGGAGCAGAGGCTCACGCCTATGATGTTAAACTCGCACGATCATGAAAATTTGGTAAAAAGAGTTGAATATTCAAATATCCATAATAGTTATAATGCAGCTTTGGTGGTTGGAGTTGGTGTCCGGATGTGGTAGTGGGTGACCTGTAGAGAGAGGAACCATAGAGAGACTGTGAAGGGGGAAATAAAATGTAAATGCGTTTATTACTTTTTAATGCACAAGGAACTAACATTACGAGGAACAACGTTGTAGGTTTTTGAAACATATTAACTAAATCTACATTTTCGTGCAAACAACATAGAGCAAGAATGTAATTAATAGAAATAATTACTACAGATGTTAAAATTAGTATTGTGTAGTGGTAATATTAATATGTTTTTTAACTGAAAAAGTTATAAGGTTATTACATTTATGACCAGAGTTTTAAAAACTAGGTATTGTCGACGTGACTCCGTCCAAACATAAGGACTAATCATGTCAACCACAAAAAGGTCAATAGACTGGCATAAGGTTTCGTGCGCCCCAATGTTTGGCTATGCTAATCCATTGCTAAGAATGTTAGATGGTATCAGTGAGGACAAAATCCATACAGTAAGAAATTACATAGAAATATAACATAATACGTTGATCACGAATGAGAGTAAAAGATACAAGTAAATGTATAAGCTTAGAAATTAGTATATAAATACAAATATATGAGAATCCAAGTATTAATCTACATTCAGTGAAAGTATAAATTAAATAAGAAAATACAAGAATAAAGATCAAATGCAAATGAGATGCTTAAATCTTTTGGAGTATCTCATGAGTGCACAACAAAGGCTCACGCCTATGATGTTAAACTCACACAATCATGAAAATTTGGTAAAAGGAGTTGAATATTCAAATTTCCATAACAGTTATAATGTAGATAGTTAAAGACCGAAGAAAAGAAAATAGATTTGCTCAAGCTTATCTCATGACCGTGAAAATCAGTAAAAGGAGTTGGATAATGGGAATATTCAAAACAGTTATAATGCAAATAGTTGAAGATTGGAGAAAGAAAATGAAGATGAGACAGTATTATTAATGTGTATAGATGGATACAATTACGAGGAGAGCAATTATAAGAAAAGTATGTACCAAGTAGTGGTCTACAATATGTGTATTGTCGGCAGGATTAGATCGGACACAATAGTTTATATTAGAGGCCACATATGCGTTAGTATCATTTCTTGTACTCAGATATGTACACAAACAGTATAGTGGACAAGAGCGACCATATTATGTTCTTCTTTAGAAGCTAGTGTTCTATGTGTATATGAGAATGTACTACTATCAGATTTACGTTGCTTTATGCAATTGCCAATATTGTTGATTCCTACTGGGGGCCAAAAGTCAATCGATGGTGTTCTTTATAGCATAAAAATAAGTTAAAAGTAAAACTTAATGTAAACAGATTTTTAGTAACCATTTATCAAAATCCGATATTGAGCTACTCAATATAGTGCAACACGATAAATTATTAGTTTATTTTAAGCCAGTTGTACTAGGTTTTAAGTATAGTTGTTTTAAATGTTTTTTTTTTATATTTTTAGATTCTTGCCATGTTTTGATCTATATCAAGTACTTTCAGAGTGTTATATGTTCAAATGTTATTTTAAAGCTTCCTCTACTTTAAAATAAACTTTTGTGTTGCATATATTTTGTAAAAAAACCACATTGTGCATTTAATTGAATACAATATCTCTATTATCTTTCCCCCTTTTAGCCTCGTGATTAGAACAAACCCCTTTTAGATTTGGTGATTTTCAGATTTGTTGTTACAAATTAAGATGCCCAACTATAAGCTTGCTATCACAAATTAAGAATACACTAAGGGGGTGTTTGGTTCGTGCTATTTTCTGGGAATCTTTGGGATTGGGGTTTTAAATCCTGAGAAATCTTGTGTTTGGTTTGTAAAAATGGGATGGGATTTCAAATCCCAGGAATCCTTGAAATCCCACAAATGAGGGATTTCTAAATCTCCCCACCCCCATGGTATTTACAAATCCCACAGATGAGGGATTTCTAAATTATGTGTTTCGTTCTTCGTTCGTCGTCCGCCGTCGTTCGTTCGTTGTCGCCGTCGTTGGTCATCCGCCGTCGTTCGTTCGTTGTCACTGTCGTTCGTCATCCGCCGTCGTTCGTCCGTTGTCTCCGTCGTTGGTCATCCGTCGTTGGTCATCCGTCGCTGGTCATCCGCCGTCGTTCGTTCGTCGTCCGCCGTCGTTCGTTAGTCGTTCGTCGTCTACTCGTCCGCCGTCGTTTGTTCGTCGTTCGTTCGTCTTCCGCCGTTGCCGTCGTTCATCATCCGCCGTCTTTAGCTGTTGATGGAGTTTAGTGGGGGTGGAAATCCCACCTAAGAAATATGAACCAAACACAAGATGGGATTTTAAATCCCACTAAATGCAAATCCCACCAAATACCAATCCCATTTGAAATCTCAATCCCTTCAAAAACAATACTTGAACCAAACACCCCCTAAGGGGATGTTTGGTTGGAGGGAATTCATGAGTTGGGGCAGTGGTCGCGAGTGGCGACATAGATGTTGGGGCAGTGGTCGCGACGGTGGCGATGTTGGGGCAGTGGTCGCGAGTGGCGACATAGATGTTGGGGTGGCGGTCGCGACGGTGGCGATGCTGGGGCAGTGGTCGCGAGTGGCGACATAGATGTTGGGGTGGCGGTGGTGGTGAAGGAAGGTGCCACCGATTTCACCAAGCTTTTCCCTTTTGAATTCCATTCTTTGCCAAACACAAAAAGAAAGAAATTACTTTCCAATTTAAATTCCTTCCCATTCAAATTCCTTTTTAGATTCCAATTCTAATAAAAAAGAATCCGCGAACCAAACACCACCTAAATGATAACATTCGAAAGTTCAATACATTACATGATATATTTAAGAATCGAATACATACAACAATAAAAAATGTAAAATTGAATATGTTTTGATAATCCTTAATCCTTATAAAAATAAGATACATGAATTATTTATACTCGTAATTATTTAATTTCTGAAAATATACCAAAATATATATCCTTGACAATATATAGTATTTTTTATAATTTTTTTGTGGGTTTAGATTATAGCACATTCACTTCATTATATCTTATTTGGGATGCTTAAGCATATATCGAGTACGAAAGTGCTTGTGGGTGACATACATGTAGGTTCGGTTAATAGTTCACGTATGGAACATATCGATGATATTAAAAAACCATTAAAAGGTATAATAGTTATAGATATTATGTTTTAGTCATCCATGGTTATTTTAACTGAAAATAACCATGGATAACTAAAACATAATATATACATTTAGGGTATTTTAACTTAATATTATTTTTACGTGTATTTTGTTAACACGATGATTTCGACCTAATACGAGGTATATACATGTAATTATGTATATGTAATGATAGACAAATATTGAAACATCTCTATTAAGATATGATATTAAAAATAATATTACAAATTTACTATTCATCTTTTTAAAATGCTAACTGATTCGTACACAACAGAATGTTGTTTATACACAACTGGTGTTGCCATCACGGTATCACATCATTACGTCAGCTTTCCACTCCCACTACTTAGCCCACCACTCAGAACCGTAGTCACTACTCACCACATCAAATTCTGGGACTCAATCTTATTTATTAGTTTTACATCTAATAATACTCAATAAAAAATATATAAGTAAAAATTTAAATTACTTAATATTACCATAAAACTAAAATAAAATTTTCACATTTAAAAAAATTTATATTCCTAAAAATAAAAAAATTACATTCCTAAAAATAAAATAGAAATACACTCATAAAATAAAAAAATTATATTCTTTATCATATAAATTTGGCCAGTCAATGATCTCTTGGCCTAGTGGTTAAGAGGGAGGTGGAAGGCAAAGCCTACCTTGGAGGTCCTGAGTTCAAACCCAGACAAAGACGTTTAATTACTAACTTGGCGCGTGGCTTGGGGCTCGCATACTGCCCTATATGGATGTCACTGCGGACCCAGCCCACTAACATACTAACATAACTTCGTTGTTCAAAAAAAATATAAATTTGGCCATAATCACACGTATATTCGCAGACCAGTTACCCTAAATGTATATATTAATAATTTTGTTTGTACTTTACGCAATAGTATTGTACGTTACTTACTTGCTTTTATGCTTAGACATTTTCTTCATTCAAAGTGTTTGTAAACTCTCCTCAAACTTTAATTCTCCAGAATTCTCGTTTCTTCATAAATATCTTTTTTTAGGATGTGTTTGGTATAGGGAATGAGAATGTAGAGAAATAAGAGCATAGAATGAAATTACAGAGAGAGAATTAATCTAGAGAATAGGAATTGACTTTTTTGTTTGGTACCATAAAGATTTAAGTAGAGAAATGTAATACAAAATCATTTCTCTTATTTGGTACAATATGAAATTTAACCGAGAATTCTACCAACTATATCATTTGTACTTGTACATACTTTGTTCATCTGAAATGGGTATATTTGTTCACATACTTTGTTCAAAATTCTAAAATCAAATACTTGAACATGTTTATATATACTTGTTTCTTTAAAGCAAGGATTGAACTGATAGAACAGAGAGAAAGTATACAAAACCAATGCAGACAAGTAAAGGTATCAGAATTTTAAGCCAAAACCCTAAACAACCTAGCAAAATTGATAGAACATAGAGAAAACTATGTATAAATAAATTAATGGTTAGACATCAAAGCTATATATGCATAAACAAATAGATAGGTCAAGCTATGTATAAACAGATATGAATGCATAGTACATAGTACTTGTTCAACAAATCAATGGAGAGAGAGAGAGACAAATACTTTATTGGATCTGCCGGAGAGATATTGTCGGAGACACCACCGCCACCGCCGCGGCTGGAGAAGAAGAACTCGACGCCGCTACTAGAAACGCCGCCGGTGAAAGAAGAAGAACCCGTATCACTGATGGAAGCGTTAGTAGAAGAAGAATCAGACGCCGCAGGTGGAAGAAAAAGCCGACGCCACTGATGGAGGCGTCGGTCGGTCGGATGGAGGCGTCGATCGTCAGTTGGTCAGATGGAGGCGTCGTTAACATTTTCACTTCCCTTAATTTCTTCCTTATCAAGGAGAATCAGAAATAGAGAAATAAAAATATATATATTTTTTCATTTCTCTTTTTCTCAACTACAACCAATCAAAAGAAATATTTTCTTTTCTATTTCTCTGTCTTCAATTATCTCTACCAAACATATTCTTAATACTAAAGGCAAAAAGAAAAAAGTATCTTATTATGTGACCTCCGCAGCGGAGGTGGTTTTCATAAAGACCAGCTATAACGGCGCCGTGAAATGATGAGAGGGTGCTACCATGGTGCCATTCATCACCAGACACATCAAATTTAAGGCAATTTCGTATACTCTAACAACTCATAATGTCATGGTATAAGTTGGTAATAATATTACAGATATTTTATTGTATACGATTGCTATCCATTTATTATAGAGTGATGAATTCAATGTATAATTGTTAGCTAAGTTCAAAGTACTAATTATGGATAGATAGGACGTACACCATGACACTCATTCTCATTTTAGATTAATGATTGTTTATTGATAAGATATGTCTATTTAATATTTGTCTAGGAGAATTAGACAGAGCTCATTTACATCTAATTGCACGTGGATTTCTAATATGATTTTAATGCAAAAGATCTTCTTGCATATAAATTTTACATTTTTTCTTATCGTATGTATTAAACTTTTAAAATCTAATATGGTCTGTGTAAAATTTTTAATTTATTGTTATTATAAGTAATTTGGTTACATACGATATAAAGTTTAATAAAAATTTAGTAACACAATATAATTAAAGTTAATTACAGACAACAACAAATTTATAAATTCAATAATACAATAGAAGACATTAAAATTAATACACATAATAGAGTGAAATGTGAAGCTAAAAACATATTAAAATGAAGTAAACTCTATAATTAATGTGTATTTTGCTTATACTAATAATGATATGTATATACAAAAGTGATGTATTCTCTTAATCACAAAATCAATATAAGTGTTAAAATCAATGGAAGATGTAAGAAGAAGAGAATTAATAGATTACACATGTTTGGCTGGAGCTTTTCAGAGATTTTAAGAACTTGAGCTTTTAGTTTTTAGAAAATAAGCTTTACTAACTCTGTTTGGTTGCAAGAGTTTGAGTTTTTTTTTTTTTAAATAAGCTCATAAAAGCTTCAAAATGAAAAGCTATTTCAAGTAGCTTTTAGAGGCTGATGGAAGCTTTTAAAACCCAAATTATATAAATAACCTTTGAAGTTAATTTTGTTTCTTATTAAATGTTTATTTTGTGTCATTTTATGTCTTTTTATATTTTTAAATTACAACTACAACTACTTTGCTACACATTTTCGTACAAATAAACTCCAGCTTTTATTTCTAAATAAAAGTTCCAACTCTAGCTCCTAAAAACTCTGGCCCCAGCTCCAACTTTCAGCTAGTTACTCTAAAAATCTCGTTTTAAGTTTTTAAGTTTAAGGGGAAAAAGAAAAATTATTAATTTACAATAATTTCTGTATTCTATAAAATTTACTGGTATTTGAGCTGTGTGACGCGGCAGGACACATAAAAACCATTAGATTTTAAAGAAATATACAATTTTAATCCATTATTTTTATAGTGTATTGTAAGTTCTTATAAATCTAATTTTAGGTTGAGCGTAATATATTATTTCTTTAAGATATATTTATATACGATACAGTGAATTTTATAGTTTACAATTTAGTAAAAATTTATTAATACACTATATTAAATATTCGTATAATACATGAGTTGGTTTAAAAAATAATATTAAATATTAATAAACATATATTAAGTAATTATAAAAGGCTAATGAAATGGAAATTTAAAAAAAAATAAAGACAGATATCATCAACACTCAGACCAACGATGAAAACATCGACGTGAAAGGAGATGCAGACGTGAGGGCAAAGAGTAGTATCATAATACGAAAAGACATGATTATATTTTTTGTATAAGTTATCTATCATTATTGTTACTATTAAGGGCAATAAGATTATTGGTTATAATTAAAAAAAATTTAATGATTATATAATATTTTTAAATGATAAAACTAAGAATTTAGTTAAATATGATATTTAAAATATTATAAGAAATAAATATGATATTCGTAAATTAAGGTGATAAAATATGATATTTTAGGATTTAAGAAGGACATATATGAAATTTCGGTTTAAATTAAAGTCAAAATTATTTTGACCAAGAAAAGTCAAAATTAGATTTTAATTTTTATCAAAATGGATTGTTAAAACTTGATAATTACAGTTTTTAACTAAATCTAATGGCTAGAAATATTTAATAATTTTTATTGAAGTTCCACTTTCATTTATATTTGAAGATAAGATTATAAAATTAAAAAAACCATAAAAATGTATACATATATTATTACATATATTAAGTTTTGTTATTATTTAAATTCTTGACCAATGTTATCTTTTTAATTTAAATACCGGTATCATTTATTGCATATTAAAATTAAGCCATATTTATTTTAAATATTTATCTTGTTAAGTTATTATAAAAGATGTAATTAAAAATTATATTACTTAAAATAGTTTTATTTGTCGACTTGTTAATTCAACATGTTATTTGTGATGTTGTAGGAGAATATGGTGGTTGTGATCTTCGTACAAATATCAAGTTAACGCAACACTTACATTTAAATGATAACATTCTATTCTTGTATGAACGAATTCATACCATCTTTTATGATCATATTACATGGTAGAATATAAAACTTCTTGAAAACAGTAAGTAAATGTGACAATTATTTAAATCATGCTAAATACATATGTACTTCACTCATCACGTAACACTTATTTGTAGACAGTTATAAGGTATATATAGGCAAAGTATTTTGGTCTGATTTTTGTCATTAAATTCAGGACAGTTTTTTGTAATTAATTTTTTTGACAGTTTTAAAGTGTTTAAGATCATTGCTGGAACATATTGTAAATAATGCTATTTGAGTTGTACTATTTTAAAAGTTTTAAGATTGTTGCTAGAAGTTATTGTAAAGCATGCTATATTACTTGTACTATTTAACTTTAAAAATTGTCTTAAAAAAGATAAATGTAATTAAATCTGACAGTTTTAAATGCTAGAAGTTATTGTAAATTATTAATTATGTATTTAAATTGTCTTGAATGCTGAAAGTTATTGTAAAGTATTAATTATGTATTTAATGCTATTTGAGTTGTACTATTTTTAAAATGTTAAGATTTTTGCTGAAAGTTATTGTAAAACATGTTATATTACTTATATTACTTAACTTTAAAAAAGAGTTAAATGCTTTATAGAGTAGTAAAGATATAAATTAGTTACCTCAAGACCAATTTAGTCATTAATAACAATCATAAAATCTTTACTTTATTTTCTTCTCAAATCTTTATCATTTTTCAAACAAAAAAGAAAAGACTTGATTAACCTTATGGTCCTTTTCCTTTCAAATCATTTGTTATTCTCTTAGAAAATAATTGAACATGATTTTTTATGTGTTTATTTTAGTCTTCTTTCTTATCTTTTGTTTTTTTCCCCGGTGAAGAATATATTTAAACCCGCCTTTTTATTCTAGAATCTAGATATCATTTTCCTTTATATTAAATTAATTAAATTAAATTAAATAATATAATACATTTATAAGAGAAGCAAAGATGTATTTGGATGCTTACATTATCTTTGATTATTGTGTTGTTGACCTTAATCTTGACAAGGACATTGAGAGGCAAAGTGGAGGGCAATAGAGATGGATATGGAGATGTGTGATTGGAGTTCTGTCTTTTTGCATCACTCTAAGAATCCATTTTTATCACCACTATTTAACAGAGGGATGATTCAAAAGATTATGAAAACTGAATCAAAATTCAAAAGAACAAGAAAATGTGTTACAATTAAGGATTTCTGAAGATGGGACTTGGTCTAACAAGAAAAAGATTATGAAAGTCCTCACCTTTTTCTCAATTCAAGAGTCTGTCTTTGTGTGTGAGTGTATGTGTGTGTGCGCGCTTTGATAATCATTAACATCACCATCCTTCAACTGCTCTCCAGTTTCATTTGGAAACCCTAGTTTTGGGGACCATCTGGAAGGGAGCCAGAAAACTACATTACAATTTCAAAAATCTCTTTCTGAAATGGTCCTCCTTTAGCTTTAATCTGCATGTTGGGACATTAATATATGTACTGTGACACCCTTTTCAATCAGAACTCATCATTGACTCTTTTGTATCATAGTGTCAACTGCTGTTCTTGATTAAATATATAGTCTTTGTGTTATGGAAATCCATGTCAGTTGCTGCTGATTATCATTTTCAAGAAATTAAGAATCAAAGAGCAAACCCAACCCACCTGTAATCTGTAAGTCTTTTTAACAAATTTCATTGTATTCTTCTTGCTTTTATGAGTTGCTCCCATGTTCTTTCGTTTTCACTTTTCCAGCTTTTTCTCTCATGTTTAAGTCTCACACACACACACACACACTCAGAGAGAGAGAGAGAGAGAGAGGTTCTTCTGTATATTTGTCGGGCACCCGTGGGGGTCGGTGATTGTGGGCGTGGCTACCATGTGATCATTCATATCAGATTCCATAATCTCAAAATTTCCCATCTTTTCTTTTCCATTTTTATATTATTAATTGTTTAATGTTTATGAAATTACTATTAAAACAGATGAACCTCCTTGTGCTATAGAAGGAAAACAAGAATATGGATTGGGTATTCAACTCCTCTTCTTCATGGGACTTGACTGAACTGGACATAGATGACTTTGATGTGCTGGGAGTCGATAAGAATCAAAATATGGAGGCTTTGTCTGTGGATTCAGGTTCTGGCGTATTTGGGGATGGGATCATGAACAAATTGAGTGAGCAAAAACATTCAACAGGATCATCTTTTTCTGCTGGTTCATCCAAGAAACCGCGACTGCAGGGTAGTGAACAACATGCATCTTGTTTAGTGGACGGATGCACAGCGGACCTTACTGGTTGCAGAGACTATCATCGCCGCCACAGGGTTTGTGAAACTCATTCCAAGACACCCGTTGTCACCATTCGTGGCAAAGAGCAGAGATTTTGCCAGCAATGCAGTAGGTATGCTCTAAACATCCCTTTGTTTTGATGGAAATGCATTCTTATGTACTTCACAACAAAGATTGTGTCTTCTTGACAATTTACTCAAATGTTGTATAGAATGTAGAGTTAAGGGTTTATTGTTTTAATCAGTTGAGCCAATTTCGTAGATTCCATTCACTTGGGGAGTTTGATGAAGTAAAGCGGAGTTGCAGGAAGCGCCTTGATGGGCACAACAGGCGTAGGAGAAAACCGAGGGCAGAATCTATGTACTTGAATTATGGGAGCTTTTTGACAAATCATCAAGGTGTTTGACTTTGTGTTTTGATTCTAGATAAATATTAAGTTTTAAACAAATGTTGTGTTGATATATTACGTTACAATTTACAGGTACAAAACTGCTGCGGTTTGGTGCTTCACCAGCCTTCAAGACTACATTTGGTGGCTGGCCCGAGAATGAAAAATCGAAACAGAAACTGCATGTTACTGTTGAACAGAGCACACCATCAAATTCATATGCTTGTTTTCGCAACGCAAGGGAGAGAAAGTTCCCTTTCTTGCTGGGAAACGATGAAAAGGTCAACCAATCGTTGTATGAAGCTTCTTTCCAACAATTTGTAAACACAAATGCATCATCATCATCAGCTGCTGAACTTGTGGTTGAACGCAAAAGCGCTCTCTCTCTTCTGTCAAAACACACAATACATCGTCATGATTCAGCTTTAGAGTGTGGTCCAACCAACTTGGTTCAGGTCAATTTCAATGGTTCAATGAATCAGCACTCGGGCGAGCATCTTCCATTCAGGAATGTAACAGGACCAGATAATAATCAATTTATTGGGATGATTCACTTCCGGGCTGAAGGATTGTTGGAAAGTGAAACAGCACAAGTCCTCTCGTTTTCTTGGGAATAATTACCACCTGCAAAGTGAGAACTTGTAAATCGAAATTAAACTGCTCGTCTTTTGTTATGTAGTGCTGTAATGATGCAATCTAAAATATCCCTATCGAAATTGATGGCAAATCATTTATTAAAGCCAAAATATAGCTGAATAATTGATTGGTTATATTATTAAGCAATTATGTGATCATTTGATTCTTTAAAGATCATGGGGTCATATTCAAATGGATGACAAAGAAGTATAAGGGCCCAACTGGTCATCTTTGTATTCTTTTTGTTATTGATGCTCATAGCAATAACATTTGTACAAAGTGGGGCAAACCTTTTCTAATCAAATGAATTCTTGTTAGTAAAAGAAGAAAAAAGGAACCTTTTGTTCCTTAATTGATGCTTTTGACAGATATTGCCTTATCCTACCACCATTAAAGATGAAAAAGTAGGTGCTTTTGTTCTTTCACTTTATGGGATTGAAATTCCTTAATACTTAGAAATGGCATCTAAACCCTGTTTTTAGTTTCTGCAGACCTCTTGTTTCTTATTATTTTCAGACACAGAAATGCAAGACTGGGCGGCTCCGATCATAGCTGCAGCGTTGTTTGCGTTTCTAGCACCAGGACTTGTTTTTCAGATGCCTGGAAATGAGTCGCCGATGGGTTTCATGAACATGAAGACGAGTGTGATATCCATGTTATTGCACACAGTGCTCTATGGTTTGTTCCTTATTTTGTTTCTTGTAATACTAGATATACATGTCTATGCTTAGTATTCAAACTCTTATTATTTGCAATCCCATCTCTGATTTCATGTACTTGCAAGTTTGATAGCAATTTACATCCCCTTTTTCAGTTTTTTGTTTGTTTTTTCATCTTTTGCTACAATGCTACGGCTATAAACACGTCAACTTCCAACCTGTTGCGCCTATGCTAATCACAAATTTGAACACAAACCTTTCTTCGTGATGCAAGAGTTGAGTTTGAGGCTATGTTTGCCTCCACCTCCATCTACCCCCCACCCCCATCCCCAAAGGAAACAAAACATGCATGCTCGTTCACACACTCAAGAAAAAAAAAAGATGAAAGAAGATGCTAAGTCTTAATAAAACCTGAATGTAGTAACTAAACAAACTTGTAGTGGCAAAAAACAAACTCGAGGACTAAATTGGGAAATAACATTACAACTATACTCAATCCCGATTCATACCCAATCCCACTAAAGCAGTGTATAAGAGAACATTATTGAATATTGTAAAAGTAAACAATGAACAAATACCGGCTCCCAAATTGGGTTCTTGAATCATCCACATTTTGAGGTGTTTACCCAAAAAATGCGTTCCAAGTTTCGAAGGCCTGTTTATATATATAGCAGTTCGAGGGTTTAACTGCAATCTAGTCTTGATACCTACTCAGAACAAGATCATCGATCATTTTTTATTAATCTCTTTTAACAAAATCAGGCTATATAACCATGGACCTGCCTGCGATGGGTTAACAAGGTATGAATCATCCATCTTATAATGATCTCTGTAAAAAAAATTCAACCAATGCATCACTTTCACCAAATTCTCAACATTCAAACAGGTACAAAAAATGCCCACAATAGCTTCTCTGTGAACATGAAACCATTCAGTAAGGGAATTCCGGATGCACACACTCCGTTCACATAGGGGAGAGAGACGTAATAGCACACTTAAATTCAACAACATTTAAGATGTGAATATTTGATATACAACCAATTCACCCAATTACAGTTATCGGACAATCAAAGAGAGGAAAAGCATTCAAATGGTTTAACATCTTTAACACCAAAAAGTAAATAACTTTTGACAAGATCGTCCAGTTCCAGGACCTTCAGTGTCTAAACAAGACTTTGATTCTAGAGACACGTGTCTCCCTCATGCATAGTTTAGGCGGAATATGTCATTGTACACATAAAAGCTTCCTTGTGGTGTAGGCATCAAATGAAACATCTGCACATATAAACAGTCAAAAAGGAGATAACATAAGCAAGAGTCGATCACACGTGTACAACTTCTGCTATATGTCATTACTTTCATTCACCAAATATCTAAAAGGGGTACGTGCTAAACATTTATTTTGTCATTGGAAGTTATATTTGCGACTTATGTTTCACCTCAGTTTCAATATGATATGCGGAAAAGCACAATTGTAGTTTCTGTTAACCTCGTTAATTATATAAAGCTAATGGAAGCCTTGTATCATTTTGTCATGGTCACTAATCTCACTTATGAATCTTTTGCTACAACTTCTTAAGGGAAGAAAGAATTCCATATATGCAATTATGCATTAGTAACTAGCAAAGCCTCAAGTAACAATATCCTCAAGAGTCTCCTATAATGACGAGTAAATGTAACCAACTATACGCAAATGATTGATTCCATGTGTTTGTATTGATGACTAATCTTTATGCGAGCAAAGGTTCCATGTGTTTGTATTGATGACTAATCTTTATGCGAGCAAAGGTAGCTGGCTTAAATTGAGACCGACCAAAGATTTAGAATGTCTGATTTCACCTTTAAACCTGCATTTGACCCCAAAAGAAAAGTACGAAAAAGGAGGGCAAGTGGAACAACTTAATAATATATGACATAATCAGGATGATGCTGGCATGCTGCTACTTGCTATTAGTTGGGTTCTATGTAGAGATGACAAATATGACCCCTTCACTTAACCGCTAAAACTAAAAAGAAAAGAAAAACAGCTTTAAAGCAAACAGGTTGAAACTATGAAGTCATCAAAAGTGTATGTTTAATGCATTAGACCTCCTAAATCATTTTATTCAAGAAATTAGACAATTATTAAGATATTATATTTTTAATAATCATATCTGACACACTAATCATAATTAAAAATTGTAATATGTTTAGACAAAAAGAGTTTAAGGTCAATCAAACCAAACCCACATGTACCAAAAATTCCATACTTTGACCCGACCTTCTTGCGACCCACCAGCCTGCCAATTTTGTCACCTCTAGTTATGAGGCTTGAAAGTATCAGTTGGCAATGATACCAGCTAACTTTACTCCGCAGCCAAAACAATTATACATGTAAAATTATGACGCAAAGAGAATTACCTTGACCATAATTTCCTTCTGCAGCATCTGTTTCAACTAAAGGAATATATTACTATTCCAATATGCCACTAGAGGCATAGAGCCCCATAGTGCTTTGGAACCAAAAGGAAAAACAAAAAGAAGAAAACCCCCTAAATTGTAAACATAGTGTTTCAGTCTTGCAGTTTAAAAGCCAGATTGACCTACTACTGATGAGTCTGATAATGTGTATGTGCTTTTGTTGCAATACCTTACATCTTCCACCAACAATAGACTGATACATAACTTCGGCGGTATCTTATCTACCCACATTGTAGTTGCTGAATGAATGGAAATGATGCAGTAAGTACCATACAACCACCTAAACTGGTGGTTGTCAATAAGGCAATGACACACATGAGTTGTACTGTTGTAGATAACAATTCTTTACTTTGGTGATACAAAAGATAACTATGCAGAAAGAACATTCATCAATGTGCATAGCGGAGGGCACAAGTGCAGAGATAAGATTTTAGGTCATAACACGTCAAGTTATTCCAATCTGGACTAAAATCTAATTAAGTATGCAAGATCAACAATGAGCAACGTCACGTTATCAACAACTTGAACATCAATCTGGACAAATTTTGTTTGCATAATCAAAGAATGTTTTGACATTACATGCCTATCACAGCCCTCTCTCGAGTCTTGATCATCGAGCCTAACATGAACCTTTGCAAATATGGTTCTACCACTGAAACACATCCACCTTGTACTAACCTTGGTTTTTCTCTGTGTCTATATACCATCAGCTATGAGCTCTCAATCTTATAAATGCTTGTTGCGAATATTCTATAAGCTCTAAACACCAACTGTATAAGATATTAGATCCCAAAATTAAGAACCTGAAGCTATCTGTAAAGGATATCTTTCTCCCCAATATACAATTCACAAATCTACAAATGTAACCAATGTAGGCATGGGCGGACCTATGTAGAGTTTGGCGGTGGCACGGGCCGCCAGTCAATTTTGCAGACGAAGTGGAAAATTTCAACGTTTTCGAGCCGGTGCCAACAATCAAATTTGGGGTGCCACGGGTGATTTTTCTAGCGCCATCAAAATCTAATAAAAATGAAATGTTTTTTTAAAATAATGAGAAGATATAGTTCAATCATCGATTTATACCTTAAAAATACTTTAGTTTACCTTAAAAATAACAATCTAATTAACTGGGCTTCATATAAATTGTGTTTTGTTTTAAATTTTGGCCCTAAAATACCGGAACAACACCTGAAACCTCGTTAATCCGACCTGATTAACTGGAAACCCAAACAGCATCCTCAATTTTAATTAATTTTATTTTTGCCATTATATAGTGCCACAAGTCAACAGAAATCCTAGATCCGCCAGCATTTTCTTTTTTCAAAACCTAGCAACATTAAATTAGTATATTACAATGGCAGCCTAGGGTCTTCCATGTACGTGTCACAGGAAGTCTATGCTTGTAACTATACATCAGGTTCAATGAGATCACATATATGAGTCATGTCTGGAAAATGCCGGTGAGGAGTTGCAGAACTTTTAAATAGAATACAACAATAATTTCAGTTGTGCTTATGTATGAATCATAATATTAATAGATATACTACCTCATATACACTACCTCATATGTTTGAAGTTGAAAAACCGATCAAACAATCTTCCACGCATCTGAGATTCAGTCCTATCATATGCAGTATTGCAGTCTACATGCAATATGCGTGTTCTCTATACAACGAAACACTTCTGCCAATTTTATAACCAGACTAGCAATCATTCCTATATTTAATTGGAAACCACTAACATTTCTACGCGTAGACAAGCAACGCATTCTTTATAAACGATCAATTATCGATGTATAGGTTATAGATCACTCTCTAGAAGACTTCAACTGATAGTATTCGTATAAGAGATTTTCTATCAAGAAAGTGATTGCTTTATTAATGTCTGAAATTGCAATTAGAGCGACGATCTAAATCTCAATATGATATCCATAATAGGCAAATAATCAGATCCAATGATAGGTAACGCATAAAACAAGGATACATAATCTAATCAGTGGAGCTGAGGTGTTTGATGAAATAAATACCTGACTGAACTTGAGAGCATGTTGTTCACCAGCAAGTTGAAGATTGCCGCTGACAAAGACGAGCATACCGCCGGCAGGACCGGAAGGCTGGCAATCGACGGTGGTGATAGTATGTTTGCACTGCTGGAAAGGAAGAGACGTAAGCTTGTTGACGATGTTCTGAGAGCCTTGAATCTTCTGGCCTTCAAAAGTCAACATGGAAGACTCCTGGTAGAGGTTAGCTAAGCCAGACCGATTGGTGTCGAAGGTGGAGTAGTAATGCTCTACGAATGCTTTCGACAAAGCGTCTGGATCCATCTGATTTCTCCGCCTTCGCTCCCCCTCTCTCTACTTGGCTGAAAGATTAAGCTACCCCCAGGCTGGGTTGGTCATAGGACCTATTTATATAACCAAGGAGTTATGCTCACCCTATCACATCCCTCTTCCCTCTGCTCTTAAAAAAAATTATTAAAATTTTCGTGCTATAATATTCCTACTAACTATTTAAAATGAAAAAAATAATAATAAAATAACTAAATTATCTTTTATTTCAATGATATGTATGTTAATATCATAGATCATTTTCTTATAAACATAATATAAGTGAAATTGCATCCATAAACCACTTAGATGAACGGTGTTTACATCATGTTATTAGAAAGGAGTGTTTACATCGTTTGATTGTTTATTATTTGCTTAATTGCTCTAGGATACAAAATTACCTAATTTAGGTGTTTTTAACCACTTAAAATTACAACCAGAACTGGTTTTTGTTTCTAGTTCATGTCTACTCACATGTCTAGTAATAATTTATGCCACTTATCTAAATATATAAACTTAAAACCATGTTTTAACAAACAATGAAAGCATGTTAATCCTTTGATAGACTAATTAAGTTTGGGGCTGATTGCATAATTAAGTTGTCATTGTTGAAATTGTTATCAATGTCCTTGTGTAAGTATTGGGTGGTAGAATTGTTGAAATAGTTGTCATTTTTGAGGTTGAAGTAGGGAAAATTATGGGTGGTATAAACTTTTGAAAGGAGCAATTATTAATCGGAAGTCAGTTCAGAGTATTTAAGGGTGAATTTGATGAACAGCTAGAGGGTGGAAATTGAGGTTGGTAACAATTTTCGAATTAATCATATTGGGTGGTAGAATTGTTGTCATTCTTAGGGTTGAAGTAGGGTTATTATGAGTGATATAAACTTCTGAAATGAGCAATTATTAATCGGAAGTCAACTTGGAGCATTTAAGGGTGAATTTTAAGAGGGTGAAAATTGAGGTTGGTAAAAATAATTCTAATTAATCATAAATGTCCACTGTTAATGCTTTTTTTTAGTTTTGGAAGTTGAGAATGAAGGTTAGAACATATAAGTTGTGCAAATAGAAGAAAAGAATGGTGTGAATATTTGAGAAGAGAGAGGATTGTTTTATAGTTTGTCTGAAATAATATTTTTTTTAAAATATAGGTTGTTCTTTGTTAGGTGGCTTTTGGAATTGGGCCTTTAAAGGTGTTTTTTTTTTGTTTTGTTTTTTGTGGGAGGTGAAGGGAAAAAGGGAAAAAACATAACTCTTACCGTGATGGAAGGTAGCATACTAGCATTGGCTGAATCACACCAAGCATAGGGGGAGTTGCATAATACTGCCACTTAAGCGGTACTAAGACTGTGATTTTATCTCTATAAAATGTTCCAGAGCCACCGCTCAGTAATCACGAGGTCACATCGTTGAGAAAGGAGTTAGATAAGATGACCCACTATCACCATACCTATTCCTAATCGTTATTGAAGGCCTAACCTTGATAATTCAAGAAGCTTGTGAAAGGAAGTTATTTAAGAGCACTTCAGTAGGAAAAGGAGGGATACAAGTTTCACATCTATAGTACGCAGTAACGCAGATTCTGTCTGGAAAATGGAGCTTTTGGAATCTCAGAAACTTGATGAACTTATTATAAACTTTTTGGCTAATTTATTATTAGATAATCCATCAACACTTGGAAAGAAATGAATATGAACTGTAGTTTTGGGCAAACCCAGGTTGTCATAGGTCTAATTTGAGCTGTTGCAAGATGGTCCATGTCATCATCATCCCATTACTCCCATGATTATGTAACGCCGTAACGGGTGAGTAGGAGGATAAGTAGTGGACTTCACATATAATCTTGTGGTGAGTAAGAGAAAAAGGTTGGAAGATATATCACCTCTCTTCTACGTATTAATCTGATTTACGTTAACTTATTAGATCAAGCTTCTGATGTTCAAAATAAGAAATGTTAAGAAAAGATGCAGATTGGTTACTCAGAATATATCTTTTAGTCAAAACATATTTAGTTTCAAGCTTGATGCTGTCGGATTCAGTATATCATTTGCTAGAGATTCTTTTTTTCTCAATCCTGAAGCACGGATCAAGAGAAAGGGTTAATTTGTGTCGTGTTTCATCTCAAACAAATCAAATCAAAGAAAAAATGGGTCAAACAAGTTGGAAGTAGCTCAAATTAAACTTTTAGTGCATACAATCTCCTAAATCATTTTTGTTCAAAGAATAGATCATTATTATAGTAATAATATTACAGTACTTCTGTGATATCATAATAGAAGTGATATCCTAATTAACGCATCAAACATTTTGAGTTTGTGAGTTTAGAACCGACCCATCTTCGTTGTTGCTATGGTTCAGGTTTCTTTTGTTATCTTCATCATTTCCATCTGATTCCTCACCAGAATCCTCCTCAAAAACATGACTTTCAGGAAAAAAGAAAAAGAATTCTTATAAACTTCTTTGGTTTCAAAACAGCTATTTCCCTCTGCCTCGATCTTCAAACAAATCCATCATATTTAGTCAAAAAGGCCAGCAGGGCACTGAGATATAATAAATAAATGCAGTGATTTGATAGTTGCCCTCAGTTCAAATTGCTCAATAGCAAACAGCATGCAGATTTGAAAGAGAAGCATGTTAACAGCAAATGGATCACATACTCTATAAACACCATGACTAATATGATGTGATTGTAGCATTACCATGTAGCTAATAACAAAGTGTTTAAAAAGAGCAGTAATATTTATAAGAAAAGAAAGGAGATTGGAAGGGAAAAACAAATAGTTACCTGGGATTAACATTGTTCTTAGTAAACTTCTGACCCTACTTTCTCCACTTACCACCATCATTAGCCATTGCATTTTCATTGCTTTTTATTTTGCAGTATATACTTGTTCTTAACCCAAGTCTCCTCTCTCCATATTTGAAGTTCTGCACACATAACCACTAATTTAGTTAAGTCTTATTTAATAAATAGCTAGCAGGGATTATGTGCGGGCGTATACATACATAAACGTGTATATACAAAAAAAATAGTTACATGGGATCATCTATGTATGTATACATATATAAAAGCACACATACATATGTGCTTGCGTATACATACAGACAAGCTCAGCAAGGGTGCCAACAATGGCTGCATCAATAGACGGAGTTCGAGCTTTAACACAAATATTGTTAAATACAACAGAGGACTTTGTTAATCATCAGAACAAAAATAAATAAATGTAAATTCCATCAAACTGTATCTGCACCGACAAATGACATTCATTTTTAAAGTAAAATTTATTTTATTACCTTCAATATAGTTGTATTTGTGTTCTCATATGTCTGCTGCATGAACCTTAAATTAATTAAACTTGAAGTAGTGCTGCCTTGTGCTTCCATAGTGTGTCTGTAATATTAGAGGAGCTTTATAAAGATGTGTTCCAAAAGAAAAGGTGTTTGCGATTCATTTATCTTGTGATGTAAAAAAAGAGAAGATACGGATTATGGATGTAGGTTGGTTTGTTATATAATTGCACTCATCACTGATGTCAATGATCTAAATTCCAAGAATTATATAACTACTTGATTTCCTTAAAACAACCCGAGTTATTTCGACACAGGTCTATCTTTGCTTTTGACTTCATTGTCTAATATTGATTCTAGCTCTTCTTTTGAACCAGATAACAGCATAACGCTTTAAAACAAAACCTGAATAAAAGCTAACAGAGACTTGCATATGTACTATAGTCCTAAGCAACAGTCAGCAGTAGTGTTTGTTGCAGTGAGGCTTACCCTCCATATCAGCAGCATCAGGGCAGCAGAAGCTTGTGTTTATTGTCCCAACTGTTTTTTAGCTCCCATGTTCATGATTTAGAATACCTAAATGAGTACTCAAATTATAAACATGTTTATAATACAAAATGATATGTATACTGTAGAAATTGTTTTAATATATATTAGAAATCTAACCTCCACTGGGACATCATCAGCTACATGAAAACATGTCACATGAATATCAAGATTTCACTCAATGCCTTTAAATTATTACAAACAGCTAAAGATTACAAATTCATCCATTTTTCTTTGCAAGAGTAATAGAAATCACAACATAAACCCTTATAAGATAAAGTTAATCTAACCAGCTAAACTAACCTACACATGGAATCATCAAAAGGAGAACCCTAAAGTAAAGCTTAGAAATCTTCATCCAATTTGAAGACATGACTGTCTCCATTTCCATTCAAATTTGACATCACAGAAGCCTTCTGATACTCACCAACCCTCTTCTCGAAGAAATTAGTCTTCCCCTGTAACGAAATCAGCTCCATCCAATCAAAGGGGTTCTGAACATTGTACAGCTTTCCATGTCCCAATGCAACCAGCAACCTATCTGCAACGTATTCGATGTATTGACTCATCAGATCGCCGTTCATCCCCACCAGAGCGCACGGCAAGGCGTCACAAACGAACTCTCTCTCGATCTTCACAGCATCAGCGATGATCCCCTTCACACGCTCTTCGCTAACCTTCACCCTTAACAAACTGTAAATCAAACACGCGAAATCACAATGCAAACCTTCGTCACGCGAGATCAATTCGTTAGAGAAGGTTAGCCCCGGCATCAGACCGCGCTTTTTCAGCCAGAAGATAGCGCAGAAGCTTCCAGAGAAGAATATTCCTTCGACGCAAGCGAAAGCGATTATTCTTTCTGCAAATGATTCTGAACCGTCGATCCATCTGAGCGCCCATTTTGCTTTCTTCTCTACGCACGGGATTGTTTCGACTGCGCGAAAGAGTCTGCTCTTCTCGTTGGAGTCTTTTATGTACGATTCCAGAAGCAGGCTGTACATCTCGGAGTGAATGTTTTCGATTGCGATCTGGAAGCCGTAGAACGCACGAGCTTCAGCGACCTGGATCTCTTTCATAAACCGTCCGGCAAGGTTTTCCAATACGATTCCATCGGAGGCGGCAAAGAAGGCGAGGACGTGAGTAACGAAATGCCTCTCGCCGTCGGTTAAAGAATCCCAGTGACGTTGATCCTCCGACAAATCGACCTCCTCGGCGGTCCAGAAAGAGGCTTCGGCTTTTTTGTACATTTCCCAAATTTGTGGATATTGAATTGGGAACATACAGAACCTGTCTGGATTGGGGGCGAGAAGAGGCTCTTCGGGGATAGAAGGCATGATTGAATGTCGTAGGTTTAGGGTTTTCAGAGAAGGAAATCGTTGATTTGATGAGAAAGATGGGAGGGTAGGAGGGTGTATTAATGGAGGTTTGGAAGGCGGGTGAATTTGAATTTTGGAGGAGAAGCTTGCGGGAGAATGAACTAGTTGCAGGTGGTTTGGCAACTTTTGATTTTTCGGTGGGTACCGCTGAATTTGAACGTATTGACATTGCCGCTAATTTCTAAAATATTTATTTCTAAAGTTTGAGATTTTTTATCAAGTTAAAAAATATCAATTTCTTACAAAAATTTTAACTAAGGGTTAACTGGTCATTTCATTATGTACTCGTATAAATATGTTTAAGTATGAAAATACTTATTATATGGTATTTTAGTTTTACAAATCCTTTACTACCAATAAGGTAATTTGTTGTCCTCCTACATGTCATTTATGGTACGATCTTTCTTAGGTAAACACTTGTCATACACAGCTTAGGCCCACTTAAAAAGCCCAACAACATATTCTCTTTTCTTTTGTTTCTCTTGCACAGCCATTGCCCGTCAAGGAAAAGAAAGCAGAACAAAATTCGGTTTTTGTAGAATACGTAGAGCAAGATTTAGATTATTATTGACACCAAAACAATTATTTTCAGTTCTGTATACAGATTTAAAATGACATTTGAAGTCTCGATTTTCTTATCAAAGATGAATCGAAATCCATGACTATCCGTGCACTTTTTTGTTTAATTTTTTTAGCGTTTATCAGTTCTTTTTACGTAATATCATGAGGAAATGTTTCTCCTTCATTTGGCACCAAGACCGTAATTTTTGGTTGAGTTTTTTGCATAAAAATTGCAATTAAACACTCGGTTTTTCTTTCAAAAAATAAACAGCGCCTACGGCTAATTGTTAGCATTTTCACTCGTTTTTAGGGACTGTTTGTTAAAAACAGAATGATTAAACACTGAATGATTCTGTGGTCTGAATAATTCAAAGGCTCTGAATGAATCTGCCTCTGAAAATGACATGCTGTTTGATAAAGGTTATGAATGAACAATCCGAATGATGCAAATTATCATTTTAACATTAATAATGATATATTATTGTAACACCGCCTTTGCAATATTAAAAAATACGTATAAATTCGAGTTTTCAAACTGCATGGGTACGTTTGTAAATTTGAACATTTACCTGTTTGTTAACTTAACCGAATTTCAAAAACGACGCAGCGGAAATTTAAATAACAAACAACCCAAGTAGTTATTACAGTTTAAAAACATATGTTTGGAGTATATACAAATATACAATACCAAAAATTGCCAAACATGCCAACCGGTGTTACATAATCTAAACCGACCATTGTACTACTATACCAAAAGCGGTGTTCCTTCAAAATGGCTTGTATAACAGCCATAAGTGTCCCCAACTCACCAAGCCCGCCTATTCCTTACCTGTAAAAGGTTAAACATCAACAACAAAACAGTGGACTGTACATGGCTTCACGCCGTGAACAACCCCTTGTTCACGCCGTGAAGTCAAGCCAGAGTGACGAACAACAGCTCTGTTCTGCTGTGTATCCATCCAACCCCAAGTTCAAACCTTTCTTAATTGTTTCCAGGTTATACACTAAGTTTGGGGCATCATTTGGAGTCTATAAACATTAACATATCATACTTTTAACATATGATTCAAGTTTGAATCATCAAATTACCATAAAAGACCCATTTGGTCAAATTCATGAAATTCCTTCAAGATGGTGTCTATAATTCATAAAATCAGTTCTAAATTACTTGTAGGTGATCCTAGAACAGATTTCAATTCAAAAACTCAAGCTTTGTTAGCTAATTTGGTTTTACCCATTTTTGACCTAGAACATGGAATGAAGAACAAGGAAGAAGATGACTTACTAGCAACAAGATGATGGTGAAGAATGGAACAAGAACAGATTGGAGACTCTATTGGAGCTTGATTCCAGCCTCTTTGTTTGATCTTGGCTTTGAATTGCCTTCTTCAAGAACAAGAGAAGAGATGAGAAGTTTGTGTGAGTTTAAGTGTGTAAACGTGGGTGTGTGGGTTGATTGTTTGTCTTGGATAAGTAAAGACCGACCCAAGGGTCTTATTTTTTACTTTAAGAGGTATTTTGTTCCCCTTTTCAACATACAACACAACACCCGAATAACCGTTTCAACTAACGAGGATATTTTTAGAAACCTCGTTTGAAACCAGTTAATATTTTATCATTTTATCTATTTTTATTACTATTTTAATATTCACATTTAACTAGCCAATTACATATTTTCTATTAATACTTAACATATATATTCATTTAATTCTTTAAATTAAATTCACGTACCAAATGGAGCGCACGAATAGGCCTGATTTGAGGATGTTATAACTCTACCCCCTTAAGAAGATTCTGTCCTCGGAATCTGTTCAGCTGGAAATAAATGAGAGTAGCATGCCTTCATGTCATCCTCAGTTTCCCAAGTCATATTGGGACCTAAGCTGTGCTTCCACTTGACAAGAACCAGTCTGATCAGCTTCTTACGCAGCTTCTTTGTCTTTGCGTTAAGAATTTCAACTGGCTCCTCTACAAGATGTTTGTGTGTGAACTGTGTGTGCAACCGAGAGAGAAACAAAGGAAGAAGAACAATCGGATTCCCAGATTTGATTTGTAGATTCAAGATAAAGGTTGGTTTGATTCTTGTTTTATTATTGAAACATGATTTATGCTAACATCTTATTGTTTTGTCATTAACATGTTGGGTTTTATATATGAGCATGATTAGAAACCTTTGTTGGTGGGTTTTATGTGTTCTAAGGTGCTGTTTGGATTGAGGGAATCCTTAGGATTCTCTTGGAATTGGAATCCAATTCCCATGAATTCCTATGTTTGGTGCACACTGAAAATGGAATCTGTGAGAATTAAAATCCCTTAGAGGAAGGATTTTAGAATCCATCAAGGAGTGGAAGGATTTTAGAATCAGTAGATAAAGGAATGTGCCTGCCTTCTGCCGCCATTGGAAGTCGGCGTCTTCATCGTTGTTCCTCGCCGGTTCGTTCTCTCTCCGGTCGTCGCTCCTTCGGTCGCCGGCTCGTTCTCTCCTTCGATCGTTCTCTCCTTCGATCGTTCTCTCTCCGTTCGTCGTTGCTTGTGTCTCCTTCGTTCGCCGGCTCAATTTGATCTTCATCGCTCGTCTTCAGTCGCCGTCTTCCGTCACCTGTCGGTAAGTTCTCTCTCCTTCACCTTCAATCGCCGGCCATTCTCTCTCCTTCGGTCACCGGCGATTAGGTTATTATCAGAAGTATTTTGTAGTCTAACTCAAACTCCATCTAAGCTTCGACCGACAACCGGCGACGACCTCGCTTAGGGCTTCGACTGTGAGGACCATCGAAGCTTCGATCGTGGCGACGTCGTGCGATTAGGGCTCCGACTGTGAGGGCTTCAATCGTGGCGACTGTGGGGATTAGGGCTTCGACTGTATGAATTCCAATTCCTAAGTATAGCCAACCAAACACAGTGAGCCAAGATTTAGATTCCAAATCCAAATCCTTCAAATTCCAATTCCTTCCAACATTCCAATTCCTTCAAAAAACAATCCGCGAACCAAACACCACCTAAGCGTTTATGTGACTTTGAAGGTGTTATGATGCATGATTGGATGTTTAATCATGTTTTGATAAGTTTACATATGAATTATATGAACTGGAAAGAGGATTTATGGAGGCTATAAAGTTATCGGATTCTTGAAGTATGAAGTTATCGGATTTTGATGATGATGCTGATGAAATCCGAGTGTGGGAAATCCGGGTGTGAATCTGACACTTTAGAAACCGAATCTTAAAATCCGATGATGGGTTCCATGAGTGAAATCCGAACATGTGTATAATCCTATAAAGAATCCGATAGTTGAAGTTCGAATGATGAAATCCGAGGGAAGTGTCGGATTTCTTTGAAAACCGACAAGTGTTGCGGATTTACTCTCAAAACCGACAGATTTATCGGATTTTCCTAAAATCCGATGGTGTTAGCGGATTTTGCTAAAACCCGATGGTAGTATCGGATTTCTTTTGAAATCCGATAGTTTTGGGTGTTTGTGTTTATTTGATGTTATATGCTGAGTGTTTATGCATATGTGAATCTAACATGTTTTTATTTGATTTAAAGATGATATAAATATATGTTGATATATATATTTATGAGTTAGATACTGATGTTTGGTTTGTTGTGTTCTCAAGAACAGACAAGGCTCAGTAATATTAGACCACTGAGTGGGGGTTCGAGAACTCAAGGTGAGTGGATGTTTACTCACGGGTGTTATTAGTTGTAACTGGCTTGGGTTGCAACTGTTATCGGATTGATGCATAGATAGACTGTTGTCTATTAATTGATTAACTGTGATATGTTAATTGATTGTTGCGCCTATTGTGAAGTCAGCTATCGGTTGGGCATATTGGGTTGGGTTTGTTTGCTATCGGCTAATTAGTATTGTGGTCTTTTGATGCATTCGTTGCAACTTAAGATAATACTGTGTGAGAATAGCAAATAGACTATCGGTAAAACTTTGCTTGGCCGGCATTGGTTGTAGGTTCTTGCAGAACCGCCGGTCTTCTCGTGAGGCAAAGGGTGATTATGTGTTTTCTGTTGTTGATATCATGCGGTTATTTGCTAGTATATCTGTGGTGGTTTACTTCCATTCACTTAGCTTTGTGCTAATCCCCCACCTCTCACTACTTTTACAGGTGACTGGTGAGTTATGCGGTTTAGTCGTGAGGGTGAGTAGTCTGGGGAATAATTGACAGACACTCTGATTGGAATTGTGACGAGCCGTAGTTTTTGTAATACTGTATTTTGAACTGATTGGGTTTGTTAAACAGTGGTTTAACTTCAGTTGTAAATACTTTTATGTTTGGCAAACGCTTCCGCGGTGTTAATTAAAATGAAAATTTTATGGGTAAAAATACGGTGTTACACATGAGGGCACTTTAGACATTTTGACCCTTATCGTTGTTACAAAACAATGTTATCTTCTTACATCCTTTTACTCTAACATAAATAGCCCCCTCCATCTTTCTCTCTCTAACAAAAACTCGTCACCATAATGGCATCCTTCAACACTACCACCGTCTAGCTTGGAATCCCAACCATCTAGATTAAGAATCAAATCTACTTCAAAATTGGGATGAATGCCGAGACCGAGCATGCTAAATCTGATGACGAGACCGATGACAACAATGACAATGATGATGAAGATGAAGATCTTCGTTGCTTTACCCATGTGACAAAACATATTCTCTTACTTTCTCGCTCTCTCCCTCTCGCTAAAAAAAGTTGTAGAAGCTTACAAGTACGGAAATGGTGGACTTCGTTTTGTTATCACTCCTGGCAGATGATGAAGGGATAGTCTTGCAGAGCTAAAATTAATAAGTTTAGAAAAGAGTACAGTTTTTATGAGTAACGTATAAGAGTTTGAATAAGAGAGGTGAATTAGGAAAACACCCCTAAATCAATTTACGTATAGCCCCGTGACGCCATGACCATCCGAATACTAAGAGAGAGTGAGAGAGTATCAAAGATGGTGGTGGCTTATGTAATACTCGTTTTCGAATTAATAAGATAATAATTATTCCATTTGTATTTTATTTATAAGAAGGAAAATTTTCCCATTTCCCATGTTTGGTGATTTTTAGTCATTTACTCATTTACGGATGTTTAAGAGTGTTTCGACATCAAGGCTACTTTAAAAGGGTATAAATACTCAATTAGGACACAAAACCCTATGTATGATTTATGTATCCGTCTAGACACTATGTTGCAAAGGTGTGTGTGTGTGTGTGACTTTCTATCGAGGAGGAAACCGAGATCAACCAGTTCCATCTTTTCATCAAAATGATTAGGAACACACGAGAAACCATAAGGTATGAATCCTCACTTCGTAATGTAACACCGCTTCTGAAAACAGTTGCTTTCGTGATAATTCAGGTTCAGCAGCGGAAATTTTTCTTTTAATATTAACAAATAGTTAATTATTTCATCTTTGTTTCCAAAACATTCATTGGTGTTACCTAACATACAGGAACCGACCATAGAATCTATTTGCATTACATCATATGAATTACAAGTGTTCCACCCACAAGGCGCAATGCATATCCCAAAAGCAACCCGCCTCGCAGGCCATCTAGTCTTTACCTGAAAAGGAAAACATAGTACTATTAGCTACACTAGCTAGTGAGTACTTACTTAGCATAAGCATCAATAAAGTAATTCATGCATCATACACATCGTACATAAACACACATTGCTAGCTTAATATATAGCGGTGTGCTGACAAGATCAGTAAGAGTCATGTCTTGCAGGAGAGCTAGTCCTGCTCAACAACCCAGACCGGGGAATCAGTCACAACCATCCGCGCTGGTGGGGGAGTATACAGCAGTCCACCAAGCATCGTTTACGGAACCCAAGGTTCCCTAGTAATCACGGCCAGATCCTGGCTGATTACAATCTCACGTTAAGGCACGGCGGTTCTGCAGAACCTCGATCCGGGATGCACCCCGAATCACCGTTAAATCCAGAAATGACCGAAGTCCTGTAAAGATCCAGCTAACCGGCTGACCTTAACCATGCGTCAGATAGTCTGCAGGCAATTCACATACACATATACGTACATTCGATCCCACAGGGATCCATCATCATCATATAATCATATATCGTACATAGGATCCCACAGGGATCCGTCATTCATTCATTCATAACTTCACATGCATCATCATACAATTCATCATTCATGCACATCATCGGATATTAACTAAGCGGTTCAAATCTAGACCCGCTGACATGCACTTATTATACATCTTACAAGCAATCGTAACATCATTCAGAAACTTACACTCATCTTCTTAAGCGTACCTGCATAGACAGGTTAGACATACATACATACACATTCAAAAATTCACATAGTCATCTCAACTTGCAAGACTTACTCTACTGAGTCTCATGAAAGTAGGCACTCACCTGTTTCGCTTACAAACTTCATTTGCTTAAGGCTGGTTCAGCTGACACGTTCACCTAAAACATCGGCAATCGCGTTAAGCGTTTGCATATGTTAGATCTTACTATCAGGACCTTACAACATCTTTCTAACGTTCACAATTCATTTATTAAACTTACTTAAAACACTACATAACCCAATCAACAAGAACATGTAAACAAAACACATCCTTGCTGAAAAGGGCCCGTCGCGCCGCGACCACCTTAAGTGTCGCGCCGCGACGCATGAAAGTCGGACCAAATGTCGCCTAGTTCATGCGAAAGTCGGACCAAACAATTATATGAGCCATCCGACAGTCGGACCATAAGTCGGATGGGCCATCCGACTGTCGGACCAAAAGTCAGACCACTCGTACGAAAGTCGGATAAAAAAGAGTTGCATAGTGCAAATCTTACGGGGTCGCGCCGCGATCTTCGTTTTCCCAGATTATCATCTTCTTTATTCAACATGCATGCGACTTTCACTATACAACTCAAAAACCCAGATTTCAAAACATGTCTTTTTCACTCTTTAACACTTCTAAGCTTCATATATCACCTATATGAACCTTATAAACATCTTAACACCTTTTTAAAACATCAAAACATGAGAAACCCACTTAGAAAGTAAGCTTAATGTTTATCTATGAAGTTTTTTCATTCTAACTCAACTTCCAGCCATAAAACACATATGTTTCTAGCATAATACATGTGTAATCTCTACAACAAACATCTTACTAACCTTAGATTCAAGTTTATAGCTTCAAATCTCCAACTGCCTCTTTCAAGAACCTCACAAACGAGAGTATCAATGTGTGTAAGTGTGTGTTCTTACAACTTTTGCAATATTTGACTTTTGTGAGTCAAATAACACAACACACACACACATATATATATCTTATCCAGAGGCAAACCGCCTTTGGATAAAATATCTAATTTTTTTTCTATTTTTCTTTCTTCTTTTCTTTTCTTTTTCTTTACTCATTTCTTCCTAATTCTTTCATTCACTTAATTAGTACATATATATATATCCAATATATATACATATACATACTTACATATAATTAACACACACAACACAAACATTAATTTATTTAACTTCACAAGTACTTACAACTATTATTCGTCTATTATACTAATCACGTACTAATTACAACTAGGCCCAAATCAAGGATGTTACACGTAACAAGCATTTGAGTATTGATTTCATATAAATTGATTGGGTTTTGAGGGTTTTGAGAAAGAGCTGAACACTTTTCTTAGGCTTTGAATTATTAAGACACGATAAAAATGGGATTAAACCATAGGGATCTGCTTGCTGGTTGAATAGAACACATTGCAATTGGAAATTTGTAAAATGACTAAATGTTGGAAGAGTTTGATTATCTGAAAGTCAACTAGGTTTTGGAATCGTAAATGTTCTTCAAATCAAAAACTTGGAACTGGTTTAAGAATCGCAAATTGTGAATGGTAAGGAGGTGTGAATCGAAAAGCATATGAAGATTGAGTCCCTTAGTGAATTCCCTAAGTCGTAAACCGGAATCATAGATTGGCTAGTCGCCAATCGCAAATAGTGAATCGAAAACCGATCCCTAGTATCGAAATTTATGAATATTAAACCTCAAGCTAACCTCAATCGAAAATTGTGGTATAAGTTGAATCATAAATTAGACTCATATGCTGGATCGTAAATCAGGATGTGTAAGTCGATCGAAAATCTGAATCATAGTTAAGGATCGTGCATCAGAATCATAAAAACAAGGAATCAAAAATGTGAATCAAAAAGTGGACAGGTGGATTGAATCATAAACTACAATCGTAATTTGTAATCATGAACCGCTATGTGTGAAACCAATCGAAAACCATGGGATGGACTTCAAATCGTAAACTAAACCAAACCCTAATCGTAAATCATGAATATTGGTAATCACAATTGGCTTTAACCACTTAATCGCAAATTAGGGATTTAGTTAAGGGCTTGGAAAATTGGTGTTTACTAGGGTCACTTGTATAGATTGACCCCATGCAGTGTCTAATTTAGCGGGACCGTGTTTGTAAGTTCTTGTCGGTAGACACAATTGACTTTCAAATTACCGCTGTTATTGTGATTATCCTATATTGTTGATTAGACGAGTTTTCACTAATTTACTAATTATACTGTGATTACTATTCATGTGTGATATTGTACTGTGTGGTGTTAATGTGACATCTATAAGCAGTCGGGCGCTTATTATTATTGCAGTTTTGGCAAATCATGTGCAGCTGAGCACTTATGTGTCTGTGTGCCGTCGTTTGATGATGTGTACTTATTACCTAAATAGGCTATATAGTATAAACTGCAAGTTTTGTGTTAACTCATAAAGTTTTATGCTTACTCATGTTGTTGAACCGTCTCGTGTGGACAAAGGTTAGGCACCATCATGACAACCATTTTTCTACAATCTCTTAGAACTCTTATCTTTGTTAAACAATATTTACAATTTTAATTATGTCCTAAGTCTCATGTGTAGGATAAGTGAACATGGTTGGAAATTTATTTAAAATGTTTATTTGAAAAAAAATTGAGAAGTTACAACTCTAGTGGTTAGAGAGAGAATGAGATAACTTAAGATTGGAAAGAAGTGACATAGAGATTGCATGAGAGAGAATGAGATAAGTAAAGTTGGAAAGAAGTGACATGGAGATGGCACGAGAGAGAATGAAAGTGTTTGACAAGGTTAAAAAGAGAATAACAGTTGAAATAAATAACTATAATACCATTATTTGAACAGTCAAAACTAAGAGAGTGACAATAAAAAGACGAAAACTGGAACAAGATGTAAACTACCATGACCATCAATGTAATATTTAAAGTTATAGGATTAAATATGCAATTTAAGACTAATTACGGAGACTATCTATGTAATTAACTTTTATTATTATTACAATAAACTACATCTTTTGTTCATTAGGTTTAGTCAAAATTACAAATATGCTCCATGTGTTTTAAAATTTATGGGGTTGGTCCCTCCTGACATGAACCTTTTACATGTTTGGTCCATTGGTTTAGTTCAAAATACGATTTGATATCTGATCGGTTTTTTTCTGATTTATCACATAATCATTTCCGAATTGATTGATTTACAATGAACAAACATAACCTTACAAATGCAAATTCTTACAGATTACATTAACAAAACATTAGACAAGTTTTTTTTGACAAAATAGAACTTCCATGAAAAAGTTACACGAAGCAAATGTATACTAATGCAAGGCCCCAATTTTGTTTATTTACAAAAAGACTTTACTTTCAAATGATGTAAAAATTAATTAATTTTTAAAAAATCAAAGTGCAAGGATTCATTTAGAACCGAAATGTTTGAAACTCGTTAAAAATAGTATTTTCTCAATACTATCAAAATGATTCTTTTTTAATAAACCACAACTTATATTAGAATTTAATTTTAAAGTTCTTCTTAATAAAACGAGATAACTAGAAACTAATTCAAGGGTTTTTGACTTTTGTATGTATTCCAAGATCGACCATTAAAAACGAGGCACTTGATCATCGAGCCATGTCAAACATAAGCGAATGCTTAATGAGTACATAACATAATACGTAAAAAAGATATTACTTGCTCTCAATAAACCGATAAGCTTTCAAATGAATCATCATAATTTGCTATCAACAATTCCCATGGTGTTTAAAACACTTGAAAGGTTTCTTTCATATTGCAATTGGCTATCAATCATATAATCATGATATCATTATATAAACTTCCACATTCATCAAATAAACTATAATTACAAACTTTTACATCAAAAGCATAATTACACAATCTACATGCTATCTATATTAATAGGTAATTCCAATACATGCTTCATCATACCATAACATTATCATACTACACTCTAATTCAATGGAACCTTTAAACTTACTTAATTCTCTTCTAACACTTTCTTCTTCATTAGTAATTAACAAAGCAATAATGCTATGAAACTTATTCATAAACTCAATTTATGCTATCAATATTTGGCATATAAATATTCATGTATTACTCGTGCTATCAATACTATTCACAATATATATAATTTAGCACTCAACATTATCATAACGTCTTAATACTATATCTATCATGACATTATGGAATGAAATTGAAACCAAATTTCGTGCTCTATTATGTTTGGTAAACTTGTTTTTGAATATAATCTTATTCTTTGGAATGGTTATATTTCCTTAAGTAATGGAAAGTCAATTCCATAGGTAGATTGTACGGAATTTAAATTTATTTCATTTCTTCAAATTCTGTAAAACAAACGTGACATAAAAGTTAGCTATCGTTGTTAATTCCATTTCCATCTACATTCATGCTATCTACAAATTCAAAATATCATATCACAATTGTGCAATCTGAACTAGTTATAACAATCAACTTCATTATAAGTAGCTCATTTATTCAATCATTTGTAATAACTCACATAGCAAATACAATATCATATTTATCTTATAATTAAGTTAACCATAAATATTATAAATTATATATTTTGATTTCAACATAGCTATCAATAATCATATAATTTGCTTTCAATATAGATATCAAATTTTTTTAAATATTTTACCTTCTATGTAGAGGCGGACCCAGGATTTGAAATCGATGGTAGCACCAGACCTAAAATTTGAAATGGATTGTAGCACCATCTCGGAAAAATCAAAATTTACACTACGCGAGATCGAAATTTACACTATGCGTATAAAATTGGATGGTGTCCCGTGACCCCGTTCGAATGCCCTTGCGTCCGCCCCTGCTTCTATGATTTTAAACAAGCTTTCAAGTATCGAGTTAGGGTACTCACCTTGATACCCTCTTTGTACAGCTCGAACAATCTATAATATCATTATAAATTAAAAGCCAATTAACCAAAGGGGTTTGCCCTGGTGGTAAGGGAGTTTTCCCAGTGAAGGAGAGGTCTTGGGTTCGAGTCTCTCTGGAGGGTTTCTTCCTAGGAGTAGCTGAGGGTCACTCCCTCGTTGGTGAAAGCAGCCCTACCGAATTAATTAGGGAGGTGTAGTTGGAGTGGTTCGAAACCGGGGCCCGGATTAGATCAACCGGTTTCGATCCTAAGCCACTACCGCTGAGGCGAAGCTGTTAAAAAAATTAAAATCAAAAGCCAATTATCATTAGTTGATCTACAAATGACTTGGACTTTATAAAGACCTTCACTTGTACTTAGAAGCACCTTATGATATGAGAAAACTATCCCAATACCTCTTTAACGATTGAACTAACCCGTTTAACCCGCAACACAATTAAATTATGAATATTGTCTACTTATTTAATATTCTCTTACCCACTTGTCGTAATTAGTCCATGAAACCATCATGTAATTAAACTAGACATTTATACCTTTAAAATGACCCCTTATATGACTAAAAGGGACTTTCAGTTGATTTTCTATGAGTTTTACAAGTTTACTCAAAATTTTCAATTTTCAGCTCTTACTTGTGGAATTGCTGTCAATTTTGTCAATTCTCATTCAAACTCAATCTCAATACTTTAAAATGCTCAACGTATGTTTTTATAACACTTCTAAGGTCATTTCAAACAAGCCCTGATAATGTAATAATAAAAAATCACAAGTATTATCTAATGTTTGAAAATACCCAACCTAACCTATATGGCTTAAGCTTGCCTATCAACCATATGCACTACCAATCTGATATCTTGCTTTAAAACTCATCAATAAAATCTTATTACAACATTATCTATGACTTAACTTTGATGCTATTTGCATCAATTGATTCAATGCTTTCAATTAGGTTCTCTATTTACCAAATATGACTTCAAGGTCTTAAATGGACCAACAATGGCTATCAATCGAGTTCTTAACAGAAAAGATACTTGAAATCCATTACCATCCCTAGAATTTAATCTTGAGTAGATTCATCCCAAAGCTTCATATAATCACCATTTGAGCTTTATCAATACATGGGAGCACTAACCTTCTTCAATTTCTTCAAAGATCAGGCTAATTTCCCCATCTCTTTATCTCCATCGGTGATTACAACATCAAAGTAATCTCATTTGGTCTTTTAATCTTCCATTCAAAGACAAGACCTAGAATTGAGTTTCCCAACCAACATGCAACATCAATTGGTATCAAGATCCTCAAGAATGAAATTTTTCTTCTTTTCCCTCTCTTTCCCTCATTCTGTCAATTGCTATCTCCCTCCTCGATTTCTCCAGAAGATGGAGACTTATAAAAGAGGTGATATATCCTTCTACTTTTTCTTCGTACTTTTCCTTTTACTCACAAGATCAACACAAGTGTCAAAATCAATGGAGGAGGCGGGGAAAGATATGGGCGTGTTTTGCGGAAATAGATGGTAGCCGGAAGCTGTACACGGAAAGCTGGTAGCTGGAGCTGCAAGCTGTTTATTTTAGTTATATACGTGTTCAGCAAAATAGCTGGTAGCTGGAGCTTAATAGTGTAAAATGACAAAAAAGGACAAATTATGAAAATTGGAGGAATTATAAACAATTATAGAGAGTATTTAGGTAATTTGGTATATAAAAAGCTTCCAACTAGTTTAAAAAGCTAATTCAAAAGGCTTTTTATTTCAGAGCTTTTTTGTTTAAAAAAAAGCTTCCAGTCTTTTCATCCGAACATAACTTGTAGTTTTTTCTTTCAAAATAAAAAGCTACCAGCTCCAATAAGCTCCATACGAAACATACCTATAGTGGACTCCACTTGTCATTTTGTAGTGAGTAGGAGGATGAAGTAGAAAGAAATAGTAGGATGATTATATCATTTTTCCTTATAAAATGGTTAAATGTCACTAGTTAGGGTATTAAATACCCGATATTTCCAATATGGACCCTTAACTCTAAATCTTTTATAAAATTGCCACTAAAATGTATCATAGTAAACATCATCTATTTTAAGAGACGTGACCAACTTAGAACCATCAGACAATAAAGGGGAGATAGCAATAGGCATTGTTTGTGGAATCTTTTCATTTATTTTAAAGGGGTGTATAGTTTGCTGAAATCCTCCAAAATTAGGAGGAATTTGAATCCAATCACTGAGATTCCGCGTTTGGTTCACCATTTGTATGATGGAATTAGAATATTTTGCATCTTAACTTTCTTTCATTTGAGGAAATTCAGATTCCTTCCCACTCCTTAAGTGGAGAAACACACAACACATCTTGATACACACTCGAATTCGGCTATAATAGCAATTACCTAGGGTTTTGTGTCTTTAAATGTGTAATTATACATTTATACTCTACTTACCTTTTATTTGTTTCCAAACATCCCCTAATGTTAAACAAATATATTTCTATCGCTAAATCGTCATAATTTTAACGTTGTAAATACATGGAGAACTCTTGTATTATAATAAGAATATAATCAAAATTACAAATTTTAAAAGTGGGTATTACACTAATTAAGAGTTCAAATTTTAGATTAAAGTAATCAAGTCGTTAAGTAATTTGATTTTAGGGTGTTAAAGTTGAAAACTTCACAAAATTTATTTGTAATAACTTAGATGGTTGGAGCATTTATTTTTTATTTTATCTAAACGAAATTAACTTGCTTTTAACTTACCACAATCTAAGCCACACATGATAATATGATATGATTGGACATAGGTCTCATATCCCATGCTTTTAAGTATAAAACATTTAACCGACTTTTTCATATAACATATTCGTTTTATTTTTGTATACACCGGCAATTAAATTCTCTGGTCTAGAATATACACACATACACATACACATAGATAATAAATTAGCTGGAGTGCTATATACCTGAACAACGATTAGAAATAAATAGTAAGAAGATATAATATTTCTTTTAGAAATTAAACATATAAGAAGTGCTAACCATTAATTTTGTGAAGAGATGGTAGATAATAGATAATTAAAAAGACAAGATCAACTAACAGATATTTAGATATAGTTACTAAAGGACTTGAAGTTCAGCGGTACAAAAATATTGGAAAGGTATTACTCACGGTCTATGATCGTAGATTCAAATCCTATTATGAATAAAAATATGTAGATTTAAAAGTAAATTAGTGTATTATGCTATTAAAATTTAAAAAGAACTACATATAGTTATTTTGGTGCACAAACATACAACATCCATATATTTAGATATTAATGTTTTCTCATCTGTTATGTTTCCAAACTTTGTAGAGGGCCATATATGTTAGAATATAATTTTTAAGACCAATAAAAAATTGCAAATATCATGCAAACTTCTACAGAGGGCCAACACTCCTGGTTACCCTTATTATGACCTTTGATGGTAAAATCATGAGAACTTAACAACCATATGATAACAAATAACTAGCTAAATGCGTAAGTGATTAAGTGCTATAATAGGTATTTAAATTTAATTACACAAGTTTTTTTTAACAGCTTCGTCTCAGCGGTAGTGGCACAGGATCGAAACTGGTTGATATAATCCGGGCCCCGGTTTCGAACCACTCAAACTACACCCCCTAATTAATTTGGTATGGCTGCTTTCACCAACGAGGGAGTGACCCTCAGCTACTCCTATGAAGAAACCCCCCAGAGAGACTCGAACCCAAGACCTCTCCTTCACTGGGAAAACTTCTTTACCACCAAGGCAAGCCCCTTTGGTTAACTACACAAGTGATCAAAAGACACTAGCTTTCTTTAGGAAAAAGTGATTATCATAGGAAACAAAAATGTTTTAGGATTAAGACGTTTAGCACTAGGCGAAAAGAAATTTCTTGTAGTCAAGGTGCTACCTCCTGTTTGTTTCACAGAATTCGATGAAATTCCACTGATTTAAATTCCATTCAGGGCACTCTATGGAATTGACTTTTTTTTACTTGAGAGAATGTCTAAAAAATGAGATTCCATTTAAATACAAGTTTACTAAACGCAACACAACACGAAATTTGATTTCAATTTCTTCGAACTCCGCGAAATAAACCGGAACTTTTGAGGTTTATAATTGAAAATTTTGAAGAAAGGAAATGTCCATATGCAATGTTCTCATATTAAAATCATGACTTAGTCAATATTAATATCGTTTAACAATAATAAATTGCAAGTGACAAAATGGAGTACAAGTTTTTTTTAACAGCTTCGTCTTAGCGGTAGTGACACAGGATCGAAATCGGTTGATTTAATCCGGGCCCCGGTTTCGAACCACTCCAACTACACTCCCCTAATTAATTCGGTAGGGCTGCTTTCACCAACGAGGGAGTGACCCTCAGCTACTTCTAGAAAGAAACCCTAGACTCGAACGCAAGATTTCTCATTCACTAAAAAAACTTCCTTACCACCAGACAAGCCCCCTTTGATTAAAAAAAAAAAAAAGTACAAGTGAATGGTGCAAATAACAACTTAGTCGACAGCTAAAAATAACATAAAAAGATGTCGATCAGTAATTGGCTGCATCAAATCTTCATAGTCTTTGTTCTTTATTGAATTCACAAAATAATTTATCCGACGGCTCACATTCGACCTGCCGACAACACTTAAGTTAATCACATGCTTTGCAAATTCTCAACAAAACCCACACTCTCAAACAAGCGCGTTTCCTGCACGTTCCCTCAATCAACCAACACGTCGTGAAAATGGCAGTACCGTAATAAAGCAGCAAATTATGTCCATTTTCAAGGGTGTGTAATTATATAAGTTAGAAAAATCTAGATTTGCTATTCTCTCGTGTCTCATCTTCCGGGTTTCATATCCCAGGAGAGATAAAAGGTGCGTTTTCTTCTTTTTCCTCAATTTCCTTTCATTTCGTATTTATCAGCCCTCAAATCTAGGGTTTTTTTTCCTATCTTAGCCACTAATTTTTGAACTGATCAGCAGACCGATTTTTGCTTATCCACACAAGAGATTAGATCCTGCTTTCACTACTGAGCTCATCCAGGTTCGCTTAGTTTTTTTTTTTTTGACGCAGTTTACGAGTCTAGTTATGTGATCCTGTTTGTTCTTTGGTTTTCTCTGATTGATGTTCAAAAATGTTTGAATTTGTATTTTTTTTTGGTTATTTACCAAGTTAATTGATCGGTTTTAGGTTTAGATTTTGGGGAAATGTTGGTTGTCTTTTAGTGATTGACCGGAGCTTTACAAATGCTAGTGTTTTAGGTCTACGAATTAACATTTAGAGTCTTGTGATCTGGCTGTGTATTGATCTTTCTCTAAAATGCCTCCCTTTTTCTTAAGCTCTTTCTAATGTGATGCGAAAATTTTTCCTAGTTTTTTCATGACAATTCTTTTGAATGAATTTAGGTTATGATCTGTAAGATATAGATTTATATTTGGAACTAGGTGACACCTACAAGATCCATGGTGTATGCTTCTGAATGTGCTTCTTATCGAACCTATGTTATTGATTTAGCAGGATGGAGAATTTACAAAGCTACTGGCAATTGGGGGATGAACTTAGAGGGCAATCGAAAGTGTCTGAGGATCAGAAGTGGTATGTGGCTGCCTCAAGGTTGGCTGAACAGACAAGGTCAAAGGGTGAACGGAGAAACAATTTGGATCTATCGAAGGTCTCTGTTGACCCACGGCCCAGAGATAATGTAGGGTTTCAAGAAGAGAACAAATTTGAGAGCCTCAACTTTAACATGTTAAATTTAAATCTTGACATGAAGATGACTGAGAGCATGAACAAAAATTCCCTTCGGAATGGTGTCTACAACACAAATGCTGTGTTTCAGAAAGGCAACAATAGAACTATGGAGAACATGATTAGTGGCAAGTATCCGGGAAACAGTCTCAACAAGGATATCAACAGCGGCAACAATAACAACAGCAACAATAACAATAATGATAGTAACAACAATAACAATGCTGCGGACAAGAGGTTTAAGACTTTACCTGCAGCAGAGACACTCCCTAGGGATGAGGTTCTCGGTGGATACATCTTTGTCTGTAACAACGACACTATGCAGGAGGATTTGAAGAGACAGCTCTTTGGTAATTTTTCACTACAATTACCGAGCATATGTTGATAAGCAAACACTCCAGTCCATCTACTTTCATTTTTGCGTTTTAAATCCTGCTAAAAGAACTATCATCTTTTATGCTTTGCTGTTAACTATGCTCATTTGCTATATATTGTGTAGGTTTGCCACCAAGATACAGAGACTCTGTTCGAGCAATCACCCCTGGATTACCTCTGTTTCTCTATAACTATACCACTCACCAGCTGCATGGTATTTTTGAGGTGTGTTTGTGTGTGTTTTTCTTACCCTCGACTCATTTACAGTATTGCTAATTTTCAAATGGTATAGTTGGTTCTGTTCAGTAGATCTTGTATCTTCAGTTTTCCTTTCTGGAGTTTTATCAATGCTTTTCCTATGGGTATGTGTGGTTTAGGTTGTGAAGAGTTAGAAATTTCTCTCCCAAGTTCATCTAAGATTAAAAGTTTTAAACTTTATTGTTTTTCATTTGTCGAGGGTCATAAAGTGTATGCTTGATGGGTTTATCTTAGGATTACGTTCTTTTGTCAGTTTTTTGGTGTTGCTGGGCTTTACAGATGCTACTATTCTACCCACATTCTTATCTTGAACCATCTTATGTAGGCAACAACTTTTGGTGGTTCAAACATTGATCCAACTGCTTGGGAGGACAAGAAGTGTAAAGGTGAATCAAGGTTTCCTGCGCAGGTAAAATATGTTTTAACCAATCTGTTTCTGTCATGTATCCATGATTATTCCAAAGTATGGTGTCTGTCTACTTCAAGTACCTCACTTAATCTCTACCGAATTAGGTGAGAATTCGCATAAGGAAGGTCTGCAAAGCGTTGGAGGAAGATGCTTTTAGGCCGGTCTTACATCACTATGACGGTCCTAAGTTTCGGCTTGAATTGTCTATCCCTGAGGTACATAAATACTAGCAAAATACAGCTTTTTTTAATTTGTTATTCGCTGTCATGACGTACATTCTTTTCTTTTATTTGTCTTACGGGTACATGATAAAACTGCAGACCCTGGACTTGCTAGATCTTTGTGAACAAAACGGAGTTTAAGTTGAAGTTGCCATAGCCTGGGAGTGTATGCTGCATAAGCAAGATGCATTAGGGTATATTGTGCAAGTGTCTGTAGGAGGGTGAGTTATTGTAAGCAGCATTTCTTCATGAAGCTTCTGTAAAAGCGCAAGCTTTAGTGAAGTTGTTTTGTGGAGGGTGTTGGACTGCAAACGCGGCCAGCTGCTGAGAGAATAAAAGTTTATTATTTGTTTTAAGGATCGACGACGGCTTATGTGTGAAGAAGAAGAAGAATCAAATCATGTTAGTAGGTTTGTGTTACTTTTTTAATAGCTCTGTTATGTGAACAACTTAAGGCATAACTTGTGTGTAGTAGCGTCCATTTCAAAGATGACAAAAAAAATATGTTAATTTATGGTGGTTATAATTATGGGGTTTGTTTGTTTGGTTGTTTGGTTTGGTGGCCCTGGCCCTTGGGTGTATTGTATATTGTTAGTGGTTACCCAATCACATGCTGGTTGGGTAAACTATCCAACCACATGTCCAATTTTTAAATCAGCGATGCCAACCAAAAGGAACTGGTTTTCATGTTCAGGCATGTTGGAATGTACCAATGCTGGTCCGGGTTTGCCTGGTGTTTGATATAACAAAGACAAAACGTACCATCCAAGAGATTCTTTCTAGCTTATCTCATATATATATATATATTTTTTTTATATATATCTCATCTTTTAATTAGTCTAGTTTTGTATAACAGCTCAGATTCTGAGAAGCTATTTTTAATTGCATAAAACCTTTTAAACCAACTTCAAATGTTTGCGGTCTGAATCCGTCGGATTTAAAAACAACCGGAGACCCGAACCATCTTATGACACCTCTACCATGCCTATTAGATTGGTTAAGAGGTATGAATCCATCTTGTTGAGAAAGAAGACAATAGATGGAATAAGAAATTTGAGACTGGTTGCGGGGTACTGACTTGTCTTATCGGGGAAGCGAAAGCAAGATGGAATTAGAAATTCAACTTAATTCTTTTAATCATTTCACATCAAAATACAATCAATCAAAGTCACATCGACTTCTGAGATCACCACGATCCTCGAGATCACCATGATCTCTAGATGCTACCATAACATTTGGTTAGTCATATCAACTGACAATTACTGCCACTCAGGCAGGTTGGCCGTCTGTCAAAGAGCCACTTGCTCTAATTACCACACTGGTAGGGAAAATCACCTGTTCACATAATATCATGTATACATATATCGCATATAGCCATATCGGAATAAACATCATCTTTTATGTATACACATCACGTACTCTATCATCACACACATAATCACACTAATATGTTATGATATCACTACAATGGCCACCCATGTAATGTTTATGACACTGGTTATCTACTTACTCTTGCTTCGTTTAATTATGTGTACATATATATATATATATGTATATATATCACATATTTACACTTCTTTACATTTACGTGTTTATCTTTCATTCCACTTGTCTATTTTCAATGAATACTAGCATTGTACCCGTGCAATGTTGTAGCCGCAAATAATTTCTGTTTTACAACATTTCGCTTTCAATAATATAATGACTTGTTATTCGCACGATTTAAGTCACGAAAAAGTTTTCTACATCAACATGTCCGCTTTTTTTAAATTTTTTATCTGCGTCAACTATTTTATTATTTTTAAAAATAAATTCTAGAAGATATTAAAATAAGAAAAAAGATTTATATTTATGAAATAAGGAGAAAGAAGTTAATAAGATTTTGAAAATTATGTTGATGTGGGTGGATAATTGTGTTTGCGAGAGTATGTTAGTGTGTGAGTATATTTTAAATGAATAAAAATTAAAGTAAATTAGGAGATAGAGTGAAATGGTTAAAAATTGAGTGAATGAGATTAATTTAGATAGTATGAAAGATCAAGAATTTATGTTGATCGAATTTTAAAAGTTTTAAAATTAAAGAGGAGAGAGAATGTTAAATGATTTATATATAGGCAAAAGTTCAAACGAGAATTGTTTTTCGTACGAGAAACGCGAGAACCAATCTTAGCCGTCCAATTCCCCCTCCTTCAATTGGATTGCCCACCCATGAATTTCTTACATGCACCCTGCCACACTCAATTCCCTCACGCTCTTCATCCATGAATTCCATTATCCAAAATGAAAAGCCAAGATTGGTTCTCGCAGTTCTCGTACGAAAAACAGTTCTCGTTTGAACCCTCCCCCCCCCCACACACACATTTTTAGGTACATAGACCCAATCTATCGTACTCACTCATGTTTGGATATACACATACTTATAAACATACGCCCACTTTTATATTTAATACTCTGTTATGTATCTCGCAGAGATACCACTCGTCACAATTACCCATGCGCACTCATAATACATGTAGATTAGTATTTATAATATATACCACTGCAATTACGCATCTTCTTTAGTTATGTATTTATACATATTTACATCACTTAGTTAAACCCTCGTATACTCTTTACATTTGTGAATCACACCACACTAATTATAATTGCACTTAAAGATGTAGGATTAACTATTAAATATTAATCCCATCCTTTTTCTCCCTTTATTTACCTGGTTATCACTTATTATTTAATCATTCATGCTCGTCTCTCGTCATTTAGTGTATATTTCATTATCAATATTCTTCATAAGCAACAATAACACGTATAACATACCCATGATCACATAGACACGTTAACCCAATTATAGCCACACATGCAATGTTTATAACTCTAGTTATCCCCTTACTCTTGATTCATTCATGTTGTAATCATATATACATTATTACATATTCACATTTTCTACATTATTCTTTTATCTTTCATACATTTCATTTCATATTTCTCTTTTATACATAGCCAGACTATTCTATCATACTCTCTTGTATTCGTATATATATATATATATATATCATTCATACACACAGTATCACCATATTCCAATCTCAGTTATAAACATGTATCTCTGTTTCGTATCTCTTATATGCACCTTTAGACATCTCTATTAATTCCATATTCATCTTTATCCTTTTAAACCATTAATTTATTAGAAGTTCTCTTGATATTAATAGATAATAACAACCATGCATTAAATCTCATTCTAGTGTAATACCCGTAATTTCAAAAATTTATGAAAGTAATTTATTGGAATGATATAGTGATTTTTATATGTATGTGTATATATATATATATATATATATATAGATCCAATGAAAGTTTTAGTGGGAGTTGGACTTGAGGTCTTGAGATGGGCTTAGGCCCACAAGAAGTTTTACATAAGAGTATAAATAGGAGTTTAGGGCACAACCTCCCACACAAACTATCAAGTCACTGTTTCATCCATTCAAGGTGTGTGTGTGTGCTGTGTGCCATTTTGAAGAAACAAGAGGAAGAAGAAGGCTACGTCCATTTTTGAAACTTTGAGATTTTGGCAAGGAAAATCATCAGGTAATGTTTCTCACTCCTTGGAATCATGTAGATACTAAATCTTGCTATGTTAAGGTGGTGAGGGAATACTTAGAATCTGGGTTTTGGGTTTTTGAATGTTTGAGAAAAACCCAGCAGAAATATCTAACCAAGAACACTTTATTAGTTGATAAAATATAGTTTTAAGCTAGAAGGAAAGTTTTAAATGAGTGGAGAAATTTTTTGCAACAAGAATGAGTCGAATTAGTTGAGTTATGAGAAAGCTTGATCTTGGCTATGGAGTCTGGGTTTTTCAAAATGATGAACTGACAGGGAAGGAGATAGTCCATGTGACTTTTAGTGTATATAAATAATGTCATTCGACTTTCAGATGGTTATGTGTGCATTTCATGTGACTTTCATATGATTTCCAATAGCCATGTAACTTTCAGTGTGTATATATGTGCCATGCGACTTTCAGTAGTATAGTGAACATGCCATGCGACTTTCAGCTCTTGTAATTGTGCCATGCGACTTTCAGTTAGTATATGTATACATCCATGCGACTTCCAGCTCTTGTAATTGTGCCATGCGACTTTCAGCTCTTGTAATTGTGCCATGCGACTTTCGGTTAGTATATGTATACATCCATGCAACTTTCAGCTCTTGTAATTGTGCCATGTGACTTTCAGTTAGTATATGTATACATCCATGCGACTTTCAACTCTTGTAATTATGCCATGCAACTTTCAGTTAGTATATGTATACATCCATGCGACTTTCAGCTCTTGTAATTGTGCCATGCGACTTTCAGTTAGAAATGTATACATTCATGCGACATTCAGTAAGTACCATGCGACTTTCAGCATGTAGCCATGCGATTTTCAGTAGTGTGTACCCATCCGACTTATGGGGAGTTGTATAAGTAAGTGAAGATTAGTACCCGGTGCTAACCATATTTGAACATGGACCAGGTAACAGTCAATTGCAGAGTTAAGCAAGTAAAGTCTTTCAGTAAGAACTGAGTAACTAAGCCAACTGACAAGTGAGTATTCTCACTTATAACCTGAATAGATTCCAGATGTTATTATATGCATGTGAATACGTGAATAGCTATGAGTTATAACTGAATGTGATTAGACCGTTTACTTCGGTAACGGGTATGATTAGACCGTTCACTCCGGTGATGGATATGTTAGACCGCACACTTCGTGTAACACCGCCGTTTCGAGAACCAGATTTTTCTTTTTAAAACATTTATTTATCTTTTTCATTTGAAAACACGCAGCGGAAATAGAAAACACATGGCAAATATATTACAAACCAAAAGATGCCACATACAAGTTCGGTGTTACTGTTACTTATCCGGTCGACCATTATTAAATACAAAGAAACATTATATCAGAGTTATTACAGACAAAGTGTTCCTCCTATGAAAACAAACTACCCGCAGGGTCCCAAGCTCACTGAGGATCACCTGCACATGTAGCGTGTAGCATTTGTTAGCTATAATAGCTAGTGAGTACTCAAATAGCATATGATTAACATAAATACATCACATATCATGAATCATGCTCAGATAATTCTATCCTAGCATCTCGCGATGAGTTGGTGTAGTCAGGAGGTAACATATCTTGCAGGGGAGCTAACCCGGCTCAATGCACCAAACTGGGGTACCAAACACATCACCGCCCCGGTGAGGGAGCTATACAGCGTCCACCGTTGCGTTTTGGAATCCGCAGATTCCTCTGTTGTACAGCCACAGCTATACCCGAAGAGGACAGCTTTGTCCTTAAGTAGAATAGTTTTGTTCTTGTAGGACAGCTTTGTCCAGGACAGCTTTGTCCATAGGATCCAGATCAATCACAAACAAACAATTGATTCAATCGAATCATCAGTCAATGCGCGCATATATATTCAATACTCATAATAGCATACACCTAATCAAGTGCATACTATACTGTGTCAACATGGTATATTCTAGCATCATCATGCAATCCTATGCTTGAACAAGTGCGTGTACAAATCATGGTTTACAATTCTGTAATCATTGTTAATATATGTTATAGGTATATTAATCGTTATGTTATCAGGCACTCACCTATCGAGTTAGAATACCCTACTATTTGATACTGAGGCCTCTGGATCAACTGGAATACCTAAACAAGATTTACAGCTATTAAAAACTTGTAAAACAGATTCTGCCAGGGGTAGGGCACGCCCGTATCTTGCCAAGGCACGCCCCGGGTATGCCCCGTACCCGGGTCTCAGGTACACCCCGTGACTTCAGGGTACCCCCGGGCTCGCTAGGGTTAGGCACGCCCCGTACCCTTGGGAGGTACGGCCGTGCCTCCTAGGTACGCCCTAAGGTACGGTCTGTTCTTGAGAGGCACGCCCGTGCCCTTCAATATACAACAGCAGGTTTGTGCAGAACCTGCTGTTTTCATTCTAAAATTACCAAATCATTTCCAGAGTATTACCAATCGGTTTCTATGGTCCATATGTGAAATAACACATCAAAAACAACTTAAAAACAACATCTTTACATACCAAAACAACCAATTCAGAGATTGGGACCAAAATCCTCTTTTTGACCCATTTGACACTTTAATTTCCAAATTTCATTCAAACCTTCATTTTAATTACGGAATTCAATTCCTATGAACTTAGAAATCATCTAGGAACATATTGGTAACATCAGAAACATAGATTGGGATCAAAATCATTGAAACCCAATTTAGAACCTAAACTTGGTGAAACTTAGAAAATCAAGAATAGGAACTCACTTGAAGATTGGAGATGATTAGGAATTATCTCAGCAGATTAGAACTTGAAATTAGTACTTGAATTTACAGCAAAACAGATTGCTACTTGATCTTCTTGAATTCCCCCTTCAAAGCCAAACAAGATCACAAGAACACAAGTCAAAATGGATTTGTCTGAGTTTTGGTGAAGGGGTGCTCACGTGGCTGTAAACTAAGGTACCTGCTTGTGGGTTGTGCATATCCACAAGTGGGTATCTTGTTCCCCTTTCCAACATACAACTTAACGCACGAATACTCGTTTTAACTAACGGGGATATTTTTGGAAACCTCGTTCTAAACCATTTAATAATTCATTATTATTATCTATTTTCAATAATATCTTTAATATTATCATTTCTTTATTATTTTCCTTTAATTTCTTATTTAATCAATTATTTATATTTAATTCCTTTTATTCAATATTTAATAGGAGTTCTAGACGTACCAGATTCGAACACGACTAGGCCTATTTTGAGGTTGTTACACTTCGGTGTCGGGTATGAGACTGTACACTTCGGTGTCGGGTATGAGACGAACACTTCGGTGTCGGGTATGAGATCAGCACTTCGGTACCGGGTATGTTAGACCGTTATGACGACAACGGGTGAGACGAGACCGTCCTAGTGACGGATATGATGAGACCACTTACTACGGTAGTGGGTATGACCTTTGAGCAGTTACGTGAACTATTTGGTTTGTAAGTAGTATACTCGCTAAGCCTTAGGCTTACAGTTGTTGTTTCATCTCTTTTTAGGTGACGACCACGGCAGGGCTCCAGCTCGGCACTGATAGCTCATTGTCCAAGCTTCCGCAACAAATCAATATAGTTTTTAACAGTAATAGTTTTATTGATGAACAACGATGACAGATGTAATTCGGGAAAAATTGTGTATTTACTTTAATTTCTGATTGTTATGCATCTATATTATTATTTATCTATCGACATCTTCTATGAAATTTTTTTAGGACGTTACATCTAGCGTCGAATACATACAATTACAGATTATTATCTCTAATTACCAGGTTGAGGTACTTACCTGTGGTCCATAGCTCCAACGTCTTCTCTCATCGTTTCCTTAAGTCCCATAAGACCTATGTAATGATAGTAAAACGATCATACATCTTATAAAAAGCATAAAACTAAACTTATAATCTGATAGAGGCCTACATGGCCTTTGACATGGTCGGTGTCAACCTATATGGGCTGTGTTGGACCTACACGGCCTGTGTTACCCTACATAGCCTGTGTTTAGCCTACACGGCCTACCCTCCCCTACACGGCCCGTGTTCTGCAACTTACAGCAACAATTAGCGGATATCCTGCTCTCCTATCCAACACACAACTCATCCATACGTTATCCAAAAATCTTAACGAGGATATATTTGGAATCATTATTTTAAACCATTTAATAATTTATAACTTCTATCAATTTTCCTCAACTTTTATTCAAGAACTTATTTTAATAACTTTTATAAATTTGCGGTGTTACAGGAAAGTTTTTTTAATGAGGTATAACAATAAATTGTTATATAACAATAAATTGTTATATAACAATAAATTGTTATAGAAGCGACAAAAGATCAATTTGCTTTTCAAGGAGCGTTTTAAATAACCCTTTTTCCGAGCTTTTGTTACACCTACTAAGAAACATGTCAGGTCGTAGTGGTGAGCACGCTTCGGGTTGGCGAAACCAAACAGAAAATTTTGGCTTTTGGAAAATCAAAACCAAAACCGTTTGGTTTTGGAGTGGATTGGTTTTCGGTTTTGAAGTCTCATTTCGGTTCAGTTTTCGGCTTTTGGTTCCACCAAATTCAAGCTATATACATTACAATTGATACAAACAAAATGTCTTTCAAATGTTTAAACTTTAAAGCCAAAGTTGAAACAAATCAAACTCAAAGCAAATTAATAAATAGCAGAATAGCAAAACTGAAAATCGAGATAAATAACTAAAAATGGATTTCTATATTAAGTTGGAAATGGATAAAATTGAGAAGATGTGAACTTGTCGATTAGAAATGAAGTGATGTAGGTGAACTCAATCAAGTAGTCCGACGACCAAACAAAGTTGTAACTGCTAAGAGATCTGAATCAGTGTGAGACCTCTTTGGTGGAACCTTATAAATGGGGGCGACTGTAAAAATGGAAAAGTCATTGAGTATTTGATTTATCGAACATGTATATTTACAATATCGTCCCTTGGAACGGTTTAGTTCAGTTTGGTTTTTTCGGTATTGAAATTTTAAAACCCGAAACTGAACCGAAAAAATTGGTTTTTGAACATTTGAAAACAAAAACCATTGGTTGCTATATTAGTTTAGTTTGGCTTTTTTAGTTTTAGTTTATTCTGCTCACGTCTATCGGGTCGCGTCGCACCCGTACCTTTTGAGTTAAGACTCGAGAAATTTTAGCTCACGTTATATTATGTTCCATAGTTCAAACAATGGGTCACACTCGGTTTTTTAATTTCACTATTTGAACCAGAATATTAACTCTAACTACTAGTTTGATCTTCATAAACATAGCAATATAATGCGAGGAGATGTTAAATTTTTTTTTATTTTTGTGTGAATTATTGAAATAGTCCATGTGGGTTTTCAAAAATTATTGTTTTAGTCTTTTAAGATAAAAAATTACACCACATATTCTTATAATTACATTTTTGTTACTTGATTTGTCTTTTAGTCTTACTTCCATTCAATTAAAATGTTAGTTGTCTTTTAGTGTATGAGTATTTTTGTCATTTTCACTCTTATATCTATTTCCAAACATACCTTTTTCCTCCTCCTCCTTCTCCTTCTTCTTCTTCCTCCTACTCCTCATTTTTGTTACTTGCTTGAATCGTTGCTCTTTTAATGTAAAATAAAGATTTTGATTTTTATGCTATGAGGGTGTGGTTTGAACATCACACCTTTTTTTATTGAAAAATTTAATAAAAAATTCCGACTTCTATGAACTCTATCGGATATTGTTTAGTTCAGTTTTGAAGTCATGGTTCCTAATGTGAATTTCAATTTTCAAATATGTGATATGAGATTTTGAATTTATTCCTTTGAAGATTGAAGCATGTTTATTGTTTGATGGCTAAGAAGCTTGTATGCCAGATTTGAGTAGATCAAACTTGCTTTCAATTCTTTACCTTCATATATTTTTTGTTTACTTTTAACATTTGTGTTTTTAATTTCTTATGGATCATGGAGTTTCATCTCTTAACAATTAGAAGATCAAAGTAGCAAAAAGAACATTTTTGGAGGTTTAACAAACCAATGGGAAGATTTATATCTGCTTTTGGAGGTTTGTTCTTAGAAAAAGAACACAAAACCCAAGATGAAGATAAACCCAGATGAAATCAAGTAGCAAAAACAAGATTCAATTCAAATTAGAAAGACGGTTTAGATTAAACTATAGCTATCTTGCTGAAAAACAACAAAATCTTGAGAAAGAAATGAGAGATTATTTGTTTAGGAAGAAGATAGAGAAATAATTTGTGTGTGATTTGTGTGCAGGGAAGAAGATTAGAGATCATTTTGTTTGGGAAGAAAATGGGTTTGTAAGAGAGATAAATGTAAAAAGACTAAACTACCCTTGTCACTAAAAAGACAACAATTGATTCTCGATTTCTAGTGTTTTTACCAACACTTGATTTTTGTTGTTGATATTTATGTCGATTTCTGCTAATTCAAACTCTAAGGTTAAAAGTAGGGTTTGTTTGCATCCCTTTATTTCACGTAAAAACAAAATTAAAATCTTAAGAAACAAACACTCTTTTGTAAATAAGACTTCGTTGTCTACCTCTTCTTTTGCATATATGAACATACATGGAAAAAGACATTAGACATTTTACCTTAAATAAACACCTGAATCTATTTGACACAGCATACAATAACGATGCTCTTAAAACGGAGGGAGGGAGAGGGGGAGAGAGAGAGAGAGTGCTCAAACAACATCAACACTCAAATTTGAGGCAAGAGAAGGGTCGGCGATGAATTGCTTTAGAGTTGGCACGGGTGTCGCAACAATGCTAACAGGGTGCGAACACTGCATCCACGACGACAAAACTAGGGCATCAAGTCATCAACAATGGCTAAAGGTTATTAAAGGGTGATAGGGGATGGTCAATTACTTGGGAGAACCAGGGTAAGAAGAATCTGTTTTGTGTTCTAACACGAGGGGGCGAGAGTTTGTATCTTTAGTTCATGGTTTTAAGGTATTTCTAGAGGTGAAAGTAAAAGAAAAGGCATTACTTTTTTGTTCCCGAAAAGCATTACTCGTCTCTTATAAACTCTTACTGAATTAAAAGTAAAAGACATTATCAGGTATAAAAAGAACACCCTCTATAATAGATCAAGTAAAAAGAGCCCAGAAACAAAGATACCAGGCCAGCTATTAAGATGCAAACATGCAGTAGCGCTTAAAAAAGTATACAATATAAACAACAAACTACAAAATACAACCTTGGTGTCAAATATATTTAGCATCACAAGTCTTATATGGTAGTTTCTAACCTTGATATCTTAAAATGACCGGATTTAATCACTGTTGATAACAGCAAAGAGATCAGGAATATCACGTTCAGCAGTTCATTTTCAGGAACTTTTATGTACTTCCATGAACAACTGTAGGTGGCTTACGATTCAGGTAACGGATAACTGCATCTTCAACCCTTCAAATCCACAAAACATAAATCCATCAGTTGTGGGTTGCCTAAACCAAATTGCTCAAGAAAAGAACCAATCCAAGAACAAGCATGTGAAGTAGCAGGCAGATCAAAAGAAATTAAATTTTTCAATAAAAATAATAAAGACATCTGTTTATACTAGCATCAATGACAGCATGCCCAGAAAAGAAAATTTCATATAGGCATATTAATACTAACTAGATTTAAAGTAATGCAACTAATATGCAATTCAGAACATAGAAGCTCTAAAAAAATATTAACTTAAAATCTAAGCATACGAGGTATCACCATTGAAAATAAGCTCAGGAATAGTACACCTGTATGTCATGACCATGAAGGTAGAAGTTAAAACATACTAGTAGCCAATTCATAACGTCCCTGAGGTGCAAGCACGCAAAAGGAATGACCTTATGAAACATTAATGACAGGCAAGATGACGTTAATTCAGTAAAATATAAACAAAGAAAGCTAGTTCAACATAGAAATGAATATGTAGACAGTAGACCCTATATGATACATTATGATGACGAAAACAAAAACATTATCTTGAACGTACCAGGGTTGATTGTAGAACTCAGCCCGATGTTCTTTTTCACTGTTACGGGTTGCTTCCCCTGCTGCAAGCTTCAGATCTCTTCCTTGAGATTCAATCAAAGCATCAATAAACTCAACAGGTGACTGACTAAATCCGAGAAAGAAAGCTCGTCTTTTACGATGCTCGTTAATCTTGCGAATTGAAGAACATATTGCTTCGTCACAGGCTTCAATCTCTTTAGTTTTCTCTGTGGTAGCCAGTAGATTATTCAATTCCCTTTGTACTGGAAAGGGGACATCTACTAATACATCATAACATGCATCTCCAGCTGGACTATTTCCTGAAAGTTTGATCTTATGCTCCAAATGGACAGGCTGTGGTGGAGATAAATGTTGTGAAATCTTCTGTGAGACCATGGTAAATTTCATCTTATCCTCCCCAAATACCTTCCGAAGAGCTGGATCACAATTAAAATATGAAGGGTCATCTGCATTTTGCAACTTCCTAGCTTTCACATAATGCCAGATGGCAGCAATAATCCTTGAGCGAGTGTCCACCTCAATTCCAAGCACTTCCATCAGAGCTAAAGAAAGCTTGTATTTCTCAGGCACGTAATTCATTTCCAGCCGTATGTTTGCAGTAAATTCTTTGTCCCCTTTCCTTTTAACCTCAAACCCTTCCTGGTGTGTCGGTGTTCTTGCACTATCCCACACAATCATATGATTATCAGGGTATAATCTCTGGTCCAATGAAATAGTCACTCTCTTAAAGAAAGATGAGAACTTAGGGTACATGGGGCTTGATGTCTGCATCATCCCAGCCTGACCAGGATCCATACCTTCTTCCAATATTCTACCTATTATTTTCATTGACCAAGTAGGTGGCTCATCGTTGGGCTTCATAGGACTTTTACGGGTTTGATTAGCAAAAGTGTTGAAAACATATATTCTAAGGGTTTTCTGAATGCAAGGTGGGTTCTTAATCGCCTCTTGAATGTCTATCTTCTTTCTAGCCAAAGCAGCATCCACACGTGACTCGAACTCAAGGAGCTCTGTGTAAAGAGCCGATTGTGGCAAAATTTTAGCCACTCTCTCTAGTAATTGCTTCTCTGGAAGCTTCTGCTTCTTTTTATTGCGCTGAGCTGGCGTAAGCTCCATCATCCTCATGGGAGAAATGGTGTTAGCATTCGACACTCCAGGTGGTCGTCCAACAGGCTTCTGAGGCATACGCTTGATGCTAGCATTAGCTGATCCGGGAAAAGAGGGTGAATTACCAGAGAAATGTCCATGTGATTGATTAATAGACATTCCCTGAGCCTGTAGCTGGGCTTGGAATTGGACATGGCTGGCCTGAGCCTGGGCCATAGCTTGAGCTTGAGCTTTTGAATGGGCTTGAGCTACAGCCTGAGCATGGGCATGGGCTGCTGCATACTGGGAAAGCTGAAACTGACTTGCAAAGGGGGACCCAGATGGTTGTTGAGGTTGGGACTGCGACTGGAGATGAGGGGTAGGGTTTGTTGGCAATGAGTTCCCAAAGGGGGTGCTCTTTTGGGGGTTGCTGTTATTCATAGACATCTTTCATATAAAAAGAAACCCTAATTCTTACAATTGCACAGACTTTCAAAGCAATTGCTAGGTTAAATATATAAAGTTCTTAAATTGCTAGTCAATTTCAACTCTAGCGATGCCCTAAATACTCAAATCTAAAAGAGATAAAACCTTTGACAAGATATTTCACCAAGAACTGACATAAACTCGATTAGATCAAAAGAGACCCAAATTTTGAAAAGAAAAATCACAACTCCGATTACTAAAGTTTTCGATTTACGTATAAAAACTGAAGCAGTGAAAAGAAACAAAGGAAAAACGCGATAAATAAACCTGGGAGCAGGTAGAAGCTCCGAGGAAGACGAATTTCCCGTCACCGCAGCAGTTGTAGAAGCAGCAGAAGCTTTGACTTCCTTTTGATTTCTTCTCCACCTTTTCACTGTTTGTGTGGAATATGTGGAGGCCCAGCCCAATTGACCAATGACTATGTTGTTTTGGATCCGAGAGGTCCATGTTTAAAAAAACCAAAATATCGAATTTTTTAATTACCTTTATTTTATTTTTGTACATTTCTTATTGTATTAACGTATATGTTATGAGTAAAAAAGGGAGTTATTAGAATTAAATAATAAAAAATATACAAATATGTTATATTTTATATTTCTTTTGTCTAAACTTCATCTTATTAAAAGTATTGTTAATATCACATATGTTATGTTATTATTTTAGGGTTAAATGTGAAATAATAAAAATGTGTTTTTGTACTGCTTAAAATGATATGTTTTACTACATAGTTTGAACTAAGGAAAGATCTCTATTTATCATTTTTATGCGTCATTAGAAGAATAATTAAAAGGGTGTTGTTAAATTAACATCTCTAAAAAACACCCTAAATCTAAATGTTAAAATCAATGATACTATTATAATAATTAACATTTGGATTACAACTATAAAATATAACAAATGACAAACCACCTAAAACATATATAATATCCGCTGCCGTCGTCGTGCAGCGTGACAACCATCTCCACCACCGTCGTGCAGCAATTGCTAGACGAATTATTGAGTTCGTTTGATGTCTATGCTAGAGTTTTTACGGATAAAAATGATAATTGCGTGAATCATTAAATTTCTCACAATCAACCGCACCATCACAACACTGGATGGTTATGCCTGTAATGGGATCCTGATTGTTAACAGGTTTGGAGTGATCTTCCATTATTTAAAACCAACCACAATAAGATAACTTTCTTTCCTCTTTGAAAAGGTCTAGAACAGATTCAAGACCATCAAACTATTACGATTTCACATGTATATTATATTTATTATGTGATAGCACATGTAACATCCGTAAACCCGGGCTAGTTGTTAGCGAGTTAGCGGTGAGTGATTATGATTGTTTACGTGTTTGTTGGATTCTATGTGATTAAAATAAATATTTTATATTGCATGAATTTATGAAATAGATGAATTCATTTTTGAACAAGGGTTATAGATAATACCCCGTTGCATAATAAATGACTAGCATCATATCCGCGCAATGTTGCGGTGGCAAATAGTTTTTGTGGGGATGATTCAAACGAGAACTGTTTTTCGTACGAGAACTGCGAGAACATATCTTGGCCATTCATTTTCGATAATGGAATTGATGGATGAAGAGCGTGAGGGGATTGAGTGTGGCATGGTGCATGTAAGGAATTCATGGGTGGGAAATCCAATTGAAGGAGGGGGAATTGGACGACTAAGATTGGTTCTCGCGGTTCTCGTACGAAAAACAGTTGTCGTTTGAACTTTTGCCTAGTTTTTGTTTTGCAACATGTCGCTTTTAAGAATGTAATGATAAGTTATTTGCACGATTTAATGTCACAAAAAAAGTTTCTTCAGCAACATGTCAGTTTTTTTCAAATTTTCTTTTATTTGCATCAACTATTTTATTAATTTTAAAAATAAATTCTAAAAGATATTAAAATAAGAAAAAAAAGATTTATATTTATGAAATAAGACGAGAGAAGTTAATAAGATTTTGAAAATTGTGTTAAAATGGGTGGATAATTGTGTTTGTGTAATAGTATATTTCAAATAAATAAAAAGTCAAAGTAAATTAGAAGAGAGTGAAATGGTTAAAGTTAAGGAGGAGAGAGAGTGTTAAATGATTTATATAATAGTATAGATTAAGGTTGGCTGCTTAATTGTATTGACTATATACTAGAAAGCAGTAGGGTACACCGGTAATTATTTTAATCCTAAACATGTTGCCACTTCATGTTTAATCTAACTATTTTGACTTAAAATTGTGTGTGTGTGTGTGTGTAATGTGTATGAAAGTGGATATACATGAGATTTAACCCACCTCCTCATTTATATTTATCTTGTGTGTGTGTGTTTTTAAGTGTGTTTCTTTAACTTGATGAAAAGAAAACTCAAGAACAGAATAACTTGATTATTAGAAGCTTTGATTTAGTGTGATATATTGAAAACAAAGGTTGGTATATGATTTTAGTATGATTCTTGTTAAGTTTTGTATATGCTGAAGTTTGGATGTTTGAAGCTATGAACTCCATTGAAGAAGTTATGAAGCTTTTTGAAGAGCTTGGCAAATGGGTTTTATGGATTTTGAATTTTTAATTGGTTTGATGGGTGTTTGTTGATTGTTTACATTTTATATAAAGTTTGTGTATAGTTTGGATGTATTTTTGAGTGATTTGCATAATTTTAGACCTGTATGTATGTGTTTCTACAGCTGAGTTTCGAACAGGGAAGAAGAAAAGGCTTAAAGTCAGCTGTGCAGTGGTCCGACTTTGGTTTGGTGCGACTTAGGGCCTTGCGGGCGCAAGGGGTGCTGAAGTGTGAGGCCTTGCAGCCACAAGGAGTTGCCCTTGCGGGCGCAAGGGGTGCTGAAGTGTGAGGCCTTGTAGCCGCAAAGGGTTGTCTTTGCGGACGCAAGGATGGTCCGACTTACACTTGTTAGTCCGACTTGTGCAAAAGTGGTGCGACTTGGTTTGAAGAAAGGAGGCCTTGTGGCTGTAAGAAGAATCCTTTGCGGGAGCAAGGACTGTCCGACTTGTAGTGGTCTGACTTTGGACCATTTGACTTGGTTAAATGTTGGTTCTTTTGTGTTGCATGTTATTTGCTTGTTTCATATGTGAAACTACTGTGGTTATGGTTATGATTGATATAAATATATGTGAATATATATTTATGAATTGAAGACTGATTTCAGTGTTATTGTGTTCTCAGGTAATGCAAAGCCTCGGTAAGATAAGATATCTGAGTGGTGCTATTAAGAACGGAGGTGAGTGGAGGTTTACTCATGAGTGGTATTGATTGTAACTGATATGGTTACATGGAATTGAGTTTATTGATGTTGTGATAGACTGTTTAGTTTGGTGATTGTTGAGTATGATTGGATTAACTGTTTGTGTGTTAGTTGACGTATGCACATGGTTAATAGTATGTGCACATGGTAGTTGATCTGTACACATGGTTAATGGTATGTGTACATGGTATTTGATAGAGGTCATTTATGCGTGGAATTGGTTTGGGCTTTTTGCTATTGGTTCCACAGTTCTAGACCTTTTGATGCATTTGTAGCAACTTAAAGGGCTTTAACTATACCAAGTAGCAAATAGCTATCGGTAAACATTTGTCTTGCCCGCATTGGTTGCAAGTTCTACAGAACCGCCGGTCCTTTGGATTTATGTGATTGTCTGATTGCTATTGTTGATTGTTGTTGATAACTGTTTGTTTGTAGTTTTCATTCACTTAGCTTTATGCTAATTCTCCACTGTTAACCCGTTTTTGCAGGATCGGTGAGTACAACTGTTTAGCTATGGTTTTGTGAAGGAAAACTTGACCAACACTATGATATTTTGTTTTGTATTGATACGAGCCATGTTTTGTTAATCCTTGTAACACAACTGATACTGTAATTTTGTAAACAGTATAATATAATTGTGGGTTAATGTATATTACATTTTGATTTATGCTTCCGGGGCGATTTAAAAAAATGGCTTAAGATTTTCGATGTTACAGTACATTTAGAAGGAGATTACCCAAATGCCTACCTTTCTGGCTTATTAGATTGGCCACAGAGCCCCATATGAAGTTGGATGACAATCAATGTATATGTCACATCTGGAATCTTATAGATAACTGAAACCTAGTAATCCGAAACACTTATTGTAGATATAATGGTCTATGTTTGAATATTAATTTTTATAATTTTAATATTATTGATCATATTTTTACATTTATGTCCTTTTTTATGCCTGAAAAATTTATTGCAAAAGTTCATTTATTTATATAAAAATGTTAAACTTAATTATAGAAAAAAGAATTTAGAAAGTATAATTACATTAGTTATCATATCCAAAACTATAATGTTTATTTGGAAGGTAAATAAATTTTATTTTAAAGAGTATTTTTTTAGTAAATTAGAGGTGTTTATTTTGCCAACCCATTATTAAATATATAGAAAGGAATAACATTTTTGAACTAGTAACTATCTATATTGATCTTATTTTGTGGGCTTAATTAATTCTACAATATTGGGCCTCGTACAATAAAAGATTAAAATCTTCATTTATTTATAATAGTTATTTAAGAATATGTTTTTTGTTTTATCAATTACAAGTAACGTTCTAAATAACGTGAGGAATCACATTATAGAATGGTCAAGCCTCAAATGTATTGACCGAGCGAGGAAGAGGTAAAATTACTAACCTTTGTATTAACATCTTGTTGGGTGAGTTAGTCCATTATTTGTTGTACTAGAAGTTTCTTGTTGAATATTTATTGCCTCTAGTACAAAAAAACATTCACCATTTTGTGTGATTCCAACCTATTTCTCTTTCCGATACAGAAACCCATATGAGCCAAGTCGACCACTCTCTCTTATTTATTAAGATTATGTGTATCGAAATGTAATAAAGTGTTTTCGTTTTTAATATTCTGTGTAACGACCTAAGCTTTGTTTATATTAATACATTAAAGTCACATTTTTTGATATTAATACAATAAAGTTCTCAAATGAAAACATTGTATGTAATGTGATCTGTAATTGTAGGTTAGCAGGTCACCATTTTTATTATTTTTTTTCATTTTAATTATTTTATAGCCCATTTATATATTATTATTATTATTTGAAGACAAAGCGCCCCCCCCCCCCCCTAAGGCCCCACCCATCCCCAAATTCTTTTTCCATCACAACTCTTTCTCACTCATTCTTTCTATCTACCACCGCCATCTTGGCCAACAATAACCATCTCCAGCCCCCACCCCACACCCGTCACCAACACCATCTCCTCAATCCCACCTCAGGCACCCTTCGTCTCTTCTATCTCTCTTTCTCTCCATTCTCCCCTCGATTCCCTACAAACTGTCACTCTCTTACACCACCGCCTTAGCAATTGCCGTTACAGTTATCAGCAGTTCAACACCCTCTCTCACCCAATAACCCTATTTCCTCACATGCGGCTCTCACTACAAGAAATTAAGATGTTTACCCACACATAAGTTAGTCACACATTTTAATGTGTGGATAAGTACCCACACATATTTTGTATATATGTGGGTAATCAAGATTTACATATTTTAATAATATTTAACACTTATTATGTTTGGGTGATACTTTTTACAAACACTTTAATTTAGAGGGAAAATTTCTAACTAAAATTGATGATTGACATCAAGTTATATTACTCACATATGTAGGTAAATTATATTTATGTGTAGGTAAATTACCAACATTGGGACATTTGACTTTATGTGTGGGTAATCGTCAAAGATCTATCAACACATAATATTTCATTATACTTGTGATCATAAAGAAAATAAAGAATTTTTTTAATTTATTTATTAAAAATGATGTAGTGTTAGTAATACCCACACGTATTTACAAATGTAGTACAAAATAAAAAATAATTCAATTTTCATAATAAAAAATTACATAAAAATTAATAACATCACTTTGAGATCCTATACGTGACTACTCTAGAACACAGTTCTTTTTATTCCCGCCCAATATCCTTCAAGACTTCCAATCTTCCATTTGAATTTCTAAAATTCAAATCTATCCTCAAATTTCGGAACTTCTTTATGCTCTTCACGATAGATTTTTTTTTCTATCTTCTTCGGCCCATTTTGGGTTTCCTACCTTTGGCAGTTTCACCATACGTCTCCATTGCTTCATCTTCTTAACTATTTTCATCAATTAAAAAGAGAGAAAATTATTTTTGAACAAAACGTTTGATCGGTGATGAAGAATGATTTTTCTCCACGCCTCTTTATACTAGGTTTTCTTACGTAAGGTTTGTTTCTTTTTTTATTACCTTATATGATTTTCAGCAAATTAACTGTTTTATCAATTTGTTCTTCTGTAGTTGAAATTGAAACCATTAGTAGCCGAACTCTGCCTTTGAGTACTTCAACCGTTGTATGAACCAGTAAGTAGCTTGACGGAGCAAGGTAAAATGTTTAATTGTTTCATAATTGATTGTTACCTATGCAATTGTAAGAGTATGTTTATATTTTTGGGGTTATGTCCGCATTAAACGAAATCTTGCAGAAGTTCCTATATTGGGTCCCTATCAGGCTATAGATTACGGTCTTGAATTATTAGTTTGAATCTGCTTGAATAGTTTAGATTTGAGGTTTCTAGGGCTAGTAGCCATTGATTTTTTTGTGATCTCTCACATATCATAAGAGCATTTAGTATATTATTACTTTAATATCTTTCTCTTGGTTGTTTGTGGTGTTTAATTCATTATATGAATTATTCTTGATATCAAGTACTTATAATGTCATTTGGATTTGACTTTGTTTAGTTGTGTATGTGTTTGATTGAATAAATATACAAATGGGGTTTTCGATACACTGTCGCTTGGCTAAAATACATATATTGTCCTTCTAGTTATGTACTTTGCTTTTAATTGGTTGAACTTAAACAATTTTGCATGTATAATTTCCATCTTGGATTGTCCCATAAATCACTATTAGAAATGTGAGGTAAATATACAATCCTCTTCAAGTAATGCAACATATTTAGAAACTAAAACTAATTTGTCAACTAAATCCTATGTTAGATATATATATATATATATTCACACCAGAAGAAATTCCACGGTATCACCATAAAAAACCAATATTGAACTTGCATATGTTATCTCATTGCTACACTCGCGTTCTAATAGTTTGTTTACCATAAACTTGACTAGACAAATATTTTGTTTACAAATGTCCAGTGGTTGGTTATGCATGTCAAAGAGACAATATGGTACCATGCATATATGACCCATTTGGTTTTCTCTAAGTTTGTTGATTTTGCATGTTAGGATTACTAACTCACATCGACCTATTGATAATTAAGGGAGTTCAAATGGCCTTTATTTATTAAACTTACTTGTTTTGCTAGGTTAAAGCTGTGGACCAATAATTTACGATGAAGATGGAAATGGAGAATTAACGAGCCAGCTAAAGTGAGGTAACCATATACCTTTGTTCTTAAGACCAAAGAAGATTATTTGTTACTAAGTGCTTAAATTGAAAAAAATTTAAAGTAGAAAAGTAATATGTTCATTTTCTCTTTGATTCAAGCAGTAGTTTTAAATTGCAATGGAGTATTTATGTTTTACATTTGTTAATTTTGTTATCTATCATAAATAGTTGATTTAATATACATGTGTTATCTTTTTACTTTAACAGGAAGAAATATTGAATTTGAGAAACAAAAATTTTAAGGACTCAACGAGCAATAAAAGGCTAAAAGCTATTTTGAAGAAGATACTTGGATGATGTAATGTCCATTTGTCTAGTTGAGGCGTGATCCAGTTGCATGTAAGACCACAAGTACTATCAAATCAACTCTTGGTATTCCGGTTCAACTCTTGGAAGCAACCGTTGAAACAATGCAAAAACTTTTAATCGAGAAAATATCTTGCCTCCAATTGTCCAACATGATACAGCTGACCACTCTCGGTCCGGAGTGTCTCGTCATGATAAGTCTAGTTGAAGTAGAGATGAGGTTGATGATCTAGAGTGAATATTTGGGATTGTCTATGAATGTTAACACGCTTATGACTAGCTACTCTTTTATTTGTTTACCATTTATACTACATGGTTGGTATTTTGGTTTTTATGATTGAAGCTATTATGCTATAACATATTTATTTAAAACTGTTTTTTGGTTACACATTTTGTATTTGTTTGCATATATGTGAATATTTATTACCTACATATCTTGTGTTTATTGGTCACTCATAAGTGTTTTTTACCAACACATTTGTAGCTATTACCTACACATAAAAATACATTTACCCACACATATTGAGTGACACGTGTCACTAACACTTTATATGACTATGCCATGTCATCTGACACGTCATCGAACAACTAAATTATAACACCTTTACTTACATGTATAGATTACTTTTAAACACACATATGTGTGTAGGTATAGCTTACTGTCTATGCCTACACATAATATATGTGTGGGTAAATATCTTTACCTACAGGCATGAGCCAACACATAGTTACACTTTTTTTATATGTGGGTAAAAATAATTACTCACATATAGAGATGTTTTACCCACATAAAACATGTGTGAGTAAATACCCTAATTTCTTGTAGTGTCTTTTGTCAGATGTGCCATGAAGTTAGGCTTGAAGAACCGTAACCCTAAAAATATATCTGAAAATGAAATTGACTTTATAGAGACCTTAAGATGAAACTGATTATTGTTCGATGGTGGAAACCCTAAATGGAACACGAATACAAAACCGTAAATGGTTTTGAACAGATCAAGTACAAATTCCTTCTCACTTACTATGCGAGAATCGAAGAAGGTGGAGGTTGTTGTAGACAGCGGAGGTGGCGGCAGTGGAGGTTTCATGATCGGTGAAACCCCTAATTTGTTCAACCGATTATTGTTAGGGTTCCATTTATTACAATTAGGGTTTCATTTGATGAAACCCTTAATTGGCCATCACATTTATGGTTCTTCATTGACACATGTTTTCATGATCTTCTTCGAGGGGATGGTGGTGGCCGGAGATGGCGGTTATAGATAGAGAGAATTAATGAGAGAGAGAGAGAGCGTGTGTTGTGATAGGAAAAAGAATCTGGGGGTGGATGGGACCGCGGAAACTTTGTTTCCAAATAATAATATATAAATGAATTATAAAATAACTAAAAATAAAAATAAAATAATAAAAACCAAAGGGTGACCTGCTAATTTACAATTGCAGGTCACATTACACATAATGTTTTCGTTCTAGAATTTTATTGTATTAATTAAAAATGACTTTAATGTATTAATATGAATAAAGTTTAGTTTATTACACAAAATATTAAAACATAACCCTGTTTATTAATTAAATTAAATAAAGACACAATTAGCTAAAGCTTAATTAATCAACTTCGAACTAAATAACTCTTTTTAAAATTAGAGGATTATTATATTTATTTTATTAAATAAAAAATATAATGTCTAAACCAATCTACATGCCACTTGCAATACATGTTTATCCAAACTTATTACCCATTGTGCATCATTATCAAAACGATTAAGAAATCTTGACATATTTATCATTTTATTGGGTATAGGTCTGTCTAACTTTTTCTATTTTAATCACTAATTAATTAATTAAGTTGCAAATAATTAACATAAACAATGACATACACGTGTCCCTACTTAACTTTTTTGACCTTGATGACACCGCATATATTAAAAAATAAATAAATAATAGTTTTCATCGAAGATATTTTGATTGATGGAATTAATAAATCTTTATTTATAAAATTTCATCATCAAGTCGGCATCTTTTTAATATTTTCCGAACAAAAGTTTGAATTAGTAAACTTTTTAAGCAACAAATGTCTACATCTTCATTGTAGCAGTTGCTAATCATAAAAAGAAACATCATAAAATTTGACAACATTGCCACTTTAAGCCGTATTCAAACGTAAGACACACAACCCACTTGTACTAACTTTGCAATATGTGATTAGTCTTTCAATATAGCTTTCCCTTTTTTTTTTTCAACCTCAATATCCCATCAACGTTACATCAGTTTTTTTTACTTTTAATTTTCTAACTCAAATCAACCTCAAACTCTAGTATAGCCTCTTCCTTTCAACCCAAACTTTTTCCTACTTTTTTAATTTATTTAATTACACATTTATATATTTAACAAATTCAAATATTTAAACAATTCTATAAAAAATAAAAAAATATGTAAAAAATTCAAAAGATTTTAATAAAAATATTATTATTATAAAATAAAAATTACAATACTCTAAATCTAGATTAATAAATTAAAAAAAGCTACCCGTCTTCGTTATCCGAAAGTCAGATACGTGAAATATGCTCGACCAGATCCGACCGAATGTTATTATGCGTCTCTTGGTTTTTGACTTCTCGTACGTTAGCCGCGCGTGCTTGTTCACTTATTTGTGTTTCGATATCCGACGATATAATGTCGTGCGGGTATAAACTATAAATGGCATTGTCTTCGTCTTCAAGTATCATATTATGTAAAATGATACAAGCGTACATAATGTTTCCTAGTCTTCTTGGATGTCATCCGCGTGCTGGATTATGAAGTACATGCCAACGTTGTTTTAGCACGCCAAAAGCACGCTCAACATCTTTTCGTGCCGATTCTTGCGCCACCTTGAACTTTTTCCGTTTATCATCCTGTGGGCACGTAAATGATTTTACAAATATAGCCCATTCCGGATATATCCCATCAGCTAGATAATATCCGTTCTTGTAGGTGACTCCATTCACCTCAAATGGACACTCGGGGGCTTTTCCGTCGTAGTTATCGTTGAAGATGGGTGACTGGTTGAGAACATTTATATCGTTGTTGGAATCCGCAACGTCAAAGTACGTGTGCCATATCCATAGGTCTTGTGATGCCACCGCTTCTAGCATTATTGTTGGATTCTCGTGATCACCTCTCATGAACTGACCCCGCCATGCAACCGGACAATTTGCCCACGCCCAATGAGTACAGTCTACGCTGCCGAGCATGTCGGGAAATCCGTGGTATTCCTCATGCGCGGTGTATAACTGTTGAACATTGGTGTAAGTAGGTTTCTGTAAATAAACTCTACCATAAAGCTCAATAATACCACTGCAGAAATTGTGTAGGCAATCCCGTGATGTTTTCTCTCCCATCCTCAAGTACTCGTCAAGAGAGTCGGCGGCTACCCCGTACGCGAATTGCCGAATAGCGGAAGTACACTTTTGTATTGGAGAAATTTTTTTCCCTCGCGCGTCCCATCCATCTCTAAAATACTCGTACTCTGCTTGTAGATCGTTAACGACATTTTCGAATAGCCGTCTGCTCATACGGAACCGCCGTCTAAACATCTCCGCAGAATAGACAGGGTTATCGCCAAAGGAGTCATTTAACAACCGCTCGTTTGCAGCTACCCGACCTCTTTCTATGTTTCCGCTTCTAATTCTGCTCGATGACTCCACGGTGCTCTTATTAAGCAAGTTTTCGGCCTCTCGAAGCAACTCTATATAAAATTCTTCTTCCTGCCGGATCTGTTCGTCGGTTGATACGGAAGCCGACGAACCGCTCGATGAAGCATGTGGTGGTGATGCCATATTTTGAAGGAGAATTTTTTATATGAAGTGTTGAGGGGTGGTTATATATTTATAGGAGAAGAGTGTAATTTTTTTAGAAGAGTTGGATGAAAGATGGAAGAGTTGGATGGAAGTAAAATATGGAAGTTTGAAAATTTTTTAGATGAAAGGACGAGATAGAAGTGTTTGGTATTTATATGAGAATTAATATATATATATATATATATATATATAGGGAGAAGTTCATTTGAGCGTTATTTATTGTGAATATGAAACATAATGATATGTCGTTCTATCGATTCATGATCAAAGTTGTTGATATAAGTCAATCACAACACAATATTGTAACTCAAGGTCAATCACAAACATACTCGACCCAAATTGGTTAAAAGGTATCGATCATAGTGATTAACTTGGTCAACCACCATAAGAAAGTTTTATATTTTTTCAACAAAATTTTAGTGATCACTTTACCTCAAAAAATAAAGTACAACTTCCTACATATTTTATAAGGACCACTTTTAGGAGAAAATCCGGCATTTTTTCAATTAGCTACTCCACCATCGGAATTTTGTCGGAATCATGTCAGGATGATTTTATATTTTCCAACAAATTTCCTACGGATCAATATATAATTAGCTACACCATTCTCGGAATTTTGACGAAAATTTGCGAGGAAGATTTATTATTTCCGACGAATTTTCCTACAGAAAAATCTTCTCAGAAATTCATCGGAAATCAATCAAGATTCCATGGTTATATACTTAGCTACTATACCCTTGGAATTTCGTCAAAAATCAGTTGGAATTTTCTGACAAATTTCCTATAGATCACACTTTGTCGAAAAACCAGTTGGAAATCCATTGGAAAGAAATCTGTCTTTATTTAGTTAATACGTCATCCTCGGAATTTCGTCTCAAATACATTAGAAAATTTTAATATTTTCCAACAAAATTGCTACGGACCACTATACGTTGGAAATCCATCGGAAATCCATCGTTATATACATAGCTATACTACCCTTGAAATTTTGTTAGAAATCCATTGGAATTATCGACGGATTTCCTACAAATCACAATTTATCGGAAATCCGTCGGAAATCTATCAGAAATCCGTCGTTACATAGTTACATATGCCATCCTCGGAATTTCGTCACAAATCCGTTAGAAAATCTTAATATATCCAACGAATTTGCTACGGATTACTATTTGTTGGAAATCCGTCAGAAATCTGTTGGTAATCTATCCTTAAATTTTTAGCTACTCCATCGTTGAAATTTCGTCGGAAATCCCTCGGTATATTCCGACGAATTATGTCCGTCGGAAATATTCCTCTGTATTACCAACTAATTTCCGACCAAAATATTTAAGATCCTAATTTATTCATTATTAAATCACTGTATTAATTATTTAAATGATTTTAAAATTATATTCTTCAAACTGTCGTTATTAATGACCACTTTGCGACCAAATATATAGTATATTTTTATAAAATTCATTCTAATGTTTCAGATGGTGGTGTGTCAGTAAATTGTCGTTAATTAGTAACGATTTTCCAACTGACCTCTTATTGTCTTAAAATGGTTACAAAAGCGAAGGCAATTTATCGTTAATGGTATTGTGGTTTTTAGGGAATTTCGGTCGTAATAGTGTCGCAATTTAGTCAAAAAGTAGTGACGTTTTTTGTGTGGTTGATAATTATTGTTGGAAAATAGTAACACTATACAAACCGTCCCTAAATGGTTGGAATTTCAGACCATTATCCGACACAAGTTATTAAACATCAAATATTATGTTATATTTAATTGTTTGTTAAATTATTTTATACAAAATGTCACTATATCATCGAAATTTTTAACGATTTTCATACGAAAATGATAATAAATTATTAAGTTTAACAATTTTAATGTTTCGGTCGGTATGTCGTTGGTAAATTGTAGTGAAATAGCTACATATTTACAACATATCTAGTTTCGTCACAAACGGTAGCCAAAGTGATGATAAACTGTCACTAATGGTATTATAGTTTTTAAGTTATTTTGGTCGGAATAGTGTCGCAAACTCGTGAGAAATTAGCGAGGGTATTATAAGGTCGGAAAAAAATAGTCGGAAATAGACAACTTTCTAGTAGTGGTGCTTTAGAACCAACAAAATTAAGTAATACCTTTTAAATACTATTCATATCATTATAACTATGAATTGATATGATATCTCTGTCTTTGGTCTACAAAGTTCATCTTTTTATATCTTAAAATGAGATTAGCAAATTCCCCACAATAATGGGGACGACTCAGCACATACATACATACATACATACATATATATATAGTGAATAGTTCATTTTAGAATCATTTTTATTGCGAGAACCGCGAGAACCAATCCTAGCCGTCTAATTCCCACTCCTTCAATTGGATTTCCCACCCATGATTTCCTTACACGCACCCTGCCACACCCAATCCCCTCACGCTCTTCATCCATGAATTCCATTATCCAAAATGAACGGCTAAGATTGGTTCTCGTAATAAAAACGGTTCTTAAATGAACCTTTCCATATATATATATATATATATAGAGGGAGGTTAATGCGAAAAGGGGTTTATTTGCGAAAAGTGCGAGAAGTGTTCTTGGCCATTTGATCATTTAATCAATGATTATAATCTCTTGTGGCATTTTAGTAATTAAGAACAAATTCAATGGTTCTAATTTATTTAAATAATGGGTAAAAAAGTAAATATCCTATACTCTCTCCAATCTACACTCTCCCTCCCTTTCTCTCTCCTTTCTATTTTAATAAACTTCCCCATTCCCTCACCATCCATATTTCAAAAAAAAAAAAAACTACATCTCTCTCTCTACGGCTACAGTTCTCGAGGAATAGTTCACCCGCCGGCCAGTCTCATCCATACGGCGACACAGTGCTCCTGCCATCATCCTCGCCTCACCACCGCCATCGCCTAACCGTACCACTGCCGCTGCACCATTACTTCCACCTCAAAACCCTAGATCTTTACCACCGCCATCACCTCTCTCCTCCACCATTAAAGTCGCCGCCGCCCTCAAGCACGGCCATTAAAGTCGCCGCCCTCAAACCCTAGATGTGACCGCTGCCGCCGCCGCTGATCTTTATGTTATTTGAATGCCAGTACCCGTCGTTGATCCGGAGGTTACCACCGCCATTTACAATCCCTTTCTCTTTTTCTTTTTTATTTATGTTCTAGATCTGGACCTGGTTGCAAATGGCGGTCTTGCAAGAATCTGCCGTTGATCTGGGCTTTCAGGTGTCGATGGTTCTAAGTTGCCGCCCTCCACGTGTCGATGCCACCCCTGCTCACCATCATCAGCGCCTTCAAAGACCTGTCGCTTCCCTCAACTTACTTTTTGATGTGTTTTTGTTTGTAGTTGAACGAGAACTGATTTCTACATGTTTTGACAGATTTCTACATGTTTTTGACAGATTTCTACATGTTTATTATTGAACAAATTGTTTATAAAGTTTTTTTATAGATGTTTATCATTGAACAAATAAAAAAGTTGTGTATAAAGTTTATTTTTATAGTTGTTTATCATTGAACAAATTTTGTTAGCTGTGTATAGGGTTTTGTTTATTATTGAACATTCATTAGTTGATTATTTTATTATACATAGTTTTGTTTATTATTGAATATTTATTAATTTAATTTTGATTATGGTTTATTATAATCTAATACCTCCTATTTCTTGCAAAGAATAAAATAGGATCTTAAGAAATAAATAGAAAAAATCAAAACAGAAAAAAAATTAATTTTGAAAAAAAAATTACTGAAACAATATAAAATAAAAGATTACTAGTGAACAAAGTAATGAACATAACTTTTAATAATTTAAAATTCGTAAGTTTTTTCAGGTATTGATCATTGTTGAACACTGTAAATTTATTAATTTACTATTAAATTATTTTTCTAATTTATTTTGTTTAAAAATTGAAGGAGAGAGAAAATAAAAGAGAAATAAATTGGAGAGACAAAAAAATTTGTTTACTATTGTACCCTTTTAAATTAAAAAAAATAAAAATAAGATTAATCTAAGCCATTAGATCAAATGCAAATAAGAGGTCAGGATTGCTTTTCGCACTTTTCGCAAATAAGCCACTTTTCGCATGAACCCTCCTCTATATATATATAGTGAAAAGTTCATTTGAGAACCGTTTTTATTGCGAGAACTAATCCTAGCCGTCCAATTCCCTCTCATTCGATTGGATTGCCCACCCATGAATTCCTTACACGCACCTTGCCACACCCAATCCCTCCACGCTCTTCATCAATGAATTCCATTATCCAAAATGAACGGCTAAGATTGGTTCTCGCGGTTCTCGTAATGAAAACGGTTCTCAAATGAACCTTCCCATATATATATATATATATATATATAGAATATGGATCAATATAGTCCCCCTCCTTATCCATAGTCCCTAAAGTCCCATTTACATCCATTGATTTTGTGAGATTGAATAAGGGCATGATTGACTTTTCAAGGGCTGTTCCATATGGCAGTTACCATTCACGTAACAGTTTCCTTATTCCACGTTTGTTTTCCATTTTCAAGTATGTCAACATTCGCTTGTTCTATGTCTTCTTCTCCAAGATCGTTTTACGTTTCAGCCGTCATTCAGTTTTGTTCGGTCGCCCATTTTTCTGTTTATTTACGATGGCCTCTTGTTCTTCTTTTATGATCAGCGATGATGATATATACAATGGTATGTTTTTTTCGATTTTCTTTTGCATGTTGTTTATTTTACAATTGATGTTCACTAACTTCGTTTTGCAGAGTATCGTTCGTATTTGCTGTTTACCTTATACATCCTCTTTTCATTATGTATTTTTTTTTGTGATGTATCTTAGTTTCAATGTTTGCAGAGGTTTTTCAAAAATGATGAAATTCATATGCAAATGATTTCCATTAAACATCAACTGTAATTGTTTTTGTATTTGCGATGTGTATTACGTATTTCCCGATTTTCAGTTGGTATTTTATAAATCATCATTTTCGTACCTTCTATAAGGTATTCGATGTACTTATTAACCAGTGTTGCATTCTCAGCGTTGATAGCACATCGGTATTGTACTTATCATTTTGATATTAATAATTCAGATCAGCGTTGATGATATTGTTCTGTTGTGATGTTATGTATATGTTGTATGTTGGCTTTCTGTTAATATTCAATATATGCAGATGAACGAAAATGATAATATTGTTCGGTTTTGTTATTATATGATTTTGATATCACATCATTTTGAAATTTATATACTTTTCAGTGTTTATTCATCCGTCATTTGTATATTATTGTGCGAAAATGATGATATATTCTGTTTCTTGTCAATATGATGTATGAAAATGATGAAAATTGTGTGTCATGGAAATGATGATATTATGAATGTATGTCTATTATGAATTATATTTGATGAGTTATAAATTGTAATCATTTTCATACATCAGTTTATACATGTTAAAATCTATCCATTTTAACTGATGTATTATTTGCTTACAACCATGAACTAATCATTCTTACATCATATATATCATTTTTAACTTATTCATCATTTTCATCATTTTCGTTCAACTATATGTTAGCTTTCTGTTAGTATTCACATCATTTTGAAATTTATATAATTTTCGTTCAACTGTATATTAGCTTTTTGTCATTTGTATATTGTTGTGCGAAAATGATGATATATTCAGTTTCTTGTCAATATGATGTATCTGATGTATGAAAATGATGATAATTGTGTGTCATAGAAATGATGATATTATCAATCTATGTCTGTTATGAATTATATTTGATGAGTTATGAATTGTCATCATTTTCATACATCAGTTTCTACACGTTAAAATCTATCCATTTTAACTGATGTATCATGTGCAGGCAACCATGAACTAATCATTCTTACATCATATATATCATTTTTAGCTTATTCATCATTTTCGTTCAACTGTATGTTATCTTTCTGTTAGTATTCACTATATGCTATTGAATGAAAATGATGATATGGTTTGGTTTTGTTTTATAACGATTTGATATCACATCATTTTGAAATTTATATACTTTTCTGTATCAATTCATCTGTCATTTGTATATTGTTGTGCGAAAGTTATGATATTTTCAGTTTTCTTATCAATATAATGTATCTGATGTGTGAAAATGATGACAATTGTGTGTCATGAAAATGTGGTTGCAAATGAATTGTTAGCTTATTTATCATTTTCATCATTTTCACACCATCATGTGAATTAAAATGATATAAATGGTTTCCTATAGCTATCTCTGAACATCAAAATGATGTAAGTAGTCATATGATCATGTAAATGGACTCAAATGATATAAATGGTTTCCTACATTCATATTTAAACATCAAATGATGTAACTAGTATCACGTCATCATGTAAATGGACTCAAAATGATAAATATCGTTTCTGTAGCCATTATTGAACATCAAAATGATGTATGTAGTATCATACCATCATATAAATGGACTTAAAATGATATAAATAGTCTTCTACAGTCATCTTTGAACATCAAAATGATGTAAGTATCACATGATTATGTAAATGGACTCGAAATGATATAAATGGACTTAAAATGATATAAATGGTTTCCTACAGCCATATTTGAACATTGAAATGATGTAAGTAGTATCACATGATCATGTAAATGGACTCAAAATGATATAAATGATTTCCTACAGTCATGTTTGAATATCAAAAGATGTAATTAATATCACATCGTAATGTAAATGGACTCAAAATGATAAATATGGTTTCTGTAGCCATTATTGAACATCAAAATGATATAAGTTGTATCACACAATAATGTAAATGGACTCAAAATGATGAAAATGGTTTATGCAACAATCATTTACATAAAAAGAAGGAGACGAGAAATGATTTTTAGAAAATGAGGGATTCGGTCCCGCATATTTTGCCATAAAAAATGGAAAGTGGATTTTAGTTTATTGTTTCTTGACAATTTTACCCTTTTTATTATATAAAAGGGAGTTATTTTGGAGTTAATTTTTTTGGTTTCTAAAATTAATCTTGTCCATCCATCTTAAGATCTAATGGTCAATATTCAGCCTTTGAGGACTATATTTAAGGGTGAGACTATATGGAATCTAACCCTATATATATATAGAGAGAACATGGCTTCCATGCGTCCTAAGTTCCTAACACAAACATGTTAAGTTAATGTTAGCTAGGTACTACTCTTTGTTGTCTTCATGCTGTCTCCAAGATGAAGGTTTTGGCAAATCACACATTGTTCTAATGCTTCAAAAGACTCAAGCTTATAATGGTTTGAGTTTGGAATCGATATCTTTCAGAGCTAGCTCGGTTTTCTTAAATACAAAACGAGTTAATAAGTCGAATAGAACTTTTTTTTTTACATTTAACCTGATTTAATTTTTTTTGTAATTAAGACAAATAGATATTGGTGGAGATGAGACAATCAACATATAAGTTGAGTATTGTTTCACATCGGACGAAAATTTTACTTTGTAATATGTTTAATAAGGGTCATGTGTTACTTCGTTCATAACCACTTAGTTTTAAGTTAGAATCCTAGAAACTTACAATATAGACTAGTTGTGGAGGTTTTTTCAACAAACGTGATAAGCGAGGAGCAAGACCCTGGTATATAGACCGTTCTTGGATTTTCGAAATTAGAATATAGACCGATCTTGAGGTGTATGCTAACCAGTTATAAGTTGTAGAGTATAGACCGATTTCTAACTGAATTATGTTAATGAATAGCGAACCGAAATGTATATATTAATGAATAAAGACATGGTATTTTCATATGGACTTTGCTTATGGAGGTCAATGGACAATGGCATGGCACATAACTGCCAACCAACCCTATCCATTCAACACCATACGCTAAATAAATGGATGTTAACTTTTAGGAAAAAAAAGTATTCCTAACCAGAATTAATAGCCATATTTTTTTATTTTTTTAAAGGACAAAACACACACTATAATTTTACTCTTTAAATACACACTTTTATTTAATACGAAACGTCAAATTCAACTAACACTGTTAAGCTATAAGCTCTTTGATATTTTTATTTTCTTTTTGGATTCCAATTTGTCTTGAAAAACGTGTTATAAAATACGAGCGACTTCTCATCCAATGGTTTTCTCAATTAAATTCATGTTACGAATTGATTATGAAAGGAACAATTAAGTTTTGGATCTTTATTTTCTCGTCTAAATTGGCCTAATCAGAAGTTAATCATCGATTTAGTGATGAAAAAAGTCGTAAATTAATATAGAAGCTGATGTTAAAAATAGAACGTGAAGAAAAGAAAAAAAAAAAAAAATCCTCGATCGCTTTTACAGGGTATAAACAATGAGCATATGTTAATTATATTCTTATCAATTATCATCTAAAAGATATAGTATTAATTTAATGAGCTGATAAGTGATTATTTCCTTTAGTTTAATGGTAGAAAAGGATTCGTGTTTGTGTTTTTATTTTTATTTTCTAAGAGCATCTATGCATGTTTCTTAAGCTTCATAAGCGTTACATCATGTTGTTTACTTTTCTCTGTTTATACTTTAAACAAAAAACATATATTTAAGTGTGTAAGAGAGATGGAAAGGAAGAGTGCGTGAGGAAAGCGTTGAGGTAAGGGGATACCGCAAACTCATCTCGTAGTGCGACACGGTGGAGCATGGGTGGTGTTCCTTGCGACACGCAAGACCACATAAACATACTTTTTCATAAATACACACTTTGCCACCCACATAAAATAACGAAAATAATTGTTTTGTTATTTGTTTTAAAAATAAAAAAAAGTTGATGAAAAAAATAGAAAGAAATGAAAAGACATTTTACCGGGTAGAAGCAATTTCCCGAATACCATACCCCTATGTTCTATAAGATGACATGTTATCAAATAAAAGTTATTTATCACCGGAACATTACACGAGTGCTATTCTAGTACTCGACAATGGTAGAATCGCTTGTCCATATACTCTATAACCGTTGAACCACTCATTGACCGGTGAATAAAGCCCCATATAGAGATTTTGGCATTTTAGAGGGTTAATGGACGAATTCTTAATGGGTTAACTTCTTTGTAACTCTTAAAACTATTTACTAGTGATTTAATCTTCTAATTATTCCAATCGTTGTTCTCGATTTTTATTTTAATGGCTTCCCAAAAATACTTGATCTCTACACCCTTCGTCTATTTATCGTCTACTACACAACCTCTCCAGAAGTAGCGCAAACACAACTCACCCAAAGAACCCATTGCGATTTCATTTTGAGAAGTAGCGTGAACACCACATCGTGTCCCCTCCACTCTCATGTTGTGTTTGACGGTGATTTGTGGGTGTGATGATGTGTTAAGGTATGAGTATTACTAATATGAGGCGGAAAAAGCAAAAGTGACAGGGGTAATAATACCAGTAGGTAAAGGTTACGCTAAATATAAAGTTTCTATCGCCTTTTATTAAATAATTTATTGATTAGATACTAGATAGGGGCATAGGGCAGTTTTGTGTTTAGCTATAATCTTAATAGACACATGGCAATCATCCAAAAGGAACGGAAAGATGAAAGTTCTTTTCTAATCGTGTCTTGAACAAAAGTCAAAAGGTATCTACGAAAACAAGATGTGTAAACATAAATGAGCTTCTTCTTCTTCTTCTTTTTAACATAGAAATGAATCGCTGTACATTAATTCAAAGCCTAACCAGTTAGAAACCAAGAAAAAGGAATATGAAAGGTAGGATGGCAATGATCTAAGAAAAACAAACACATGAAAGGTGCTATGGTTATGATCCTCATGGGTGATTAATTTAATATAAATATTTTTATAAACAAGTGGGCCCTACATTGGACGGCCACGTGGACCAACAGCAGGACACATGTTCATCTTCCTATCTGCCTTGATTGAACCTGTAGCTACGTGAAAACGATTAATTGTTGCACATGTGTACAAGATGACCTTTCACTTGCCCCAAGAGCCATTTTTCCTCCCAGCCATCCGATTTCACAGTCAAGATCTACTACAACTTGTTCAGCAAATGACTAAGCATTTCTTTATCCACACTAATAATCAAATCAATCTAATTCCAGAATTATGTATTTGATCCGTATCCCATGTTATGTCCATTTTCCACGCATAATTAAAATAAAGACTAAACCAACCGGTATGTCACCCTTGATTATAGCCGACGTAGAATATATCTACGACTAAGGTCCAAGGATCTAATCTTTTAGTAGCGAGTTACGTTATTATAGCATCCATGTTAACTTTGAGATCGGTCTGTGGAACCCCTAAGATAAGGTTGAGCTACTCGGATTAAAAGGCGTTATTACAGCTCAGTAGTGAACTTTCCATGACTTCAGGAACGAAGTGGAGTACCCCTTTTTTTGGGTATTAAAACAAATAAAAATGTATAATACCACTTTCATGGATATATTTACACATTCCATGTATATGTTTGCCAATTATAGTGGAGTATCCTAGAAGCGCTTTTTTTGTTTTGATTTTTCTGAACATTATGTAATAGCAAAAGGCTACTTTACTTCATATATTTCCAAAATCCTGAAACAATTGATTATCAAGTGGTATAGCTTGGACCCCACAAGAGGTTTATTTTATAGTTACACTTGTTAATGTTACCATTTCCCTGCTCTTATCCTAGATCTGATAGAAAAAGAATAATGCATCTTTCAAGAGCCTACCTTGCTAAAGTCACAAAATACTCATGAACCATAACACATCATGACTGCATTATATGTATGATTTAACCTCAACCAAACTATAAATACCAGGGAAATGGAGATAAAGATAGAGAGATTATTTTAAAGCAGAGAAGGACCGGTACCTGTAGAATTCAAAATCCTGACGTCTGTCTATATTTCTGCAACTGAGTCTGATCAAAATGGCGACAGATTCAGACAAATTGGCAGAGAATACTACTACTACTACTGCTAGCAACATGGAAGAACAGAGAAGTGAACCTGAAAGAGACCCAGAGAGCAATTCTCTACATCAACCACTCCTCAAAAGAAACCGAACACTTTCATCAACTCCACTAGCCCTCATTGGCACCAAAGTTTCCTATATCGAGAGCTTGGATTACGAGTAAGTTTAATTCAAAATTTTCTGAGAATCGGTAAAACTTCATCAAACAATACGATAAAAACAAACTTCTTTTCTTTTTGGTGGTAAATGTCAGGATCAATGAGAATGATCTGTTCAAGCATGACTGGAGAACCAGATCACAGGCTCAGGTGTTGCAGTATGTATTCCTTAAATGGTTATTGGCTTTCCTGGTTGGGCTTTTAACCGGTCTCATAGCCACTCTCATCAATCTTGCAGTTGAGAACATTGCAGGATACAAACTACTGGCTGTAGTCCACTACATAGACAGAAAGAGGTCTTCCCATTGACTGTATAAAAATATATCGTTATCCATTTATTCTAGAATTTATTTATTTGATAACATTCTTGTGTATGTGTGTACACGATCATGGTGGATGCAGATACATGATGGGGTTCTTCTTCATGACTGGGGTCAATTTCATATTAACACTGGTCGCAACTCTTCTCTGTGTATTTTTTGCACCTACTGCAGCTGGGCCTGGCATTCCTGAAATTAAAGCTTACCTAAATGGTGTAGATACTCCCAATATGTATGGTGCCACAACAATGTTCGTTAAGGTATATACTCACAAGGAAAATGAGTACATGTTGATGTCGTTACCTGTATATAATGATGATAACCAAGATCCAAATATCAAACCCTTGTAGATAATTCCATTGGTTGAGATTTTCGTTTATATACATCATGTTTAAGAAGATGTATAACTGAAAACTGATGGCTTTCCAACAATTTATATCTAAATCACAGATCATTGGAAGCATCGGAGCAGTGGCTGCAGGTCTGGACTTGGGGAAAGAAGGGCCACTGGTTCACATTGGTGCCTGCATCGCTTCATTACTAGGTCAAGGTGGGCCTGACAATTACAGGATCAGATGGAAGTGGATTCGTTATTTCAACAACGATCGTGATCGAAGAGATATCATCACTTGTGGGGCGTCTTCAGGGGTATGTGCTGCTTTTCGGGCTCCAGTGGGTGGTGTGTTGTTTGCACTTGAAGAGGTGGCAACATGGTGGAGAAGTGCTCTTTTGTGGAGAACTTTTTTTAGCACAGCGGTTGTTGTGGTGGTTCTTAGAGCTTTCATGGAATACTGCAAAGCGGGGGAGTGTGGACTTTTTGGTGAAGGTGGGCTAATTATGTTTGATGTAAGTGGTGTTTCGGTTAAATACCATGCTGTTGATCTCATCCCTGTAACTGTGATTGGAATCATTGGAGGGGTTTTAGGAAGCCTTTACAACTACCTCCTTCACAAGGTCCTTCGTCTCTACAATCTCATCAACGAGTAAGCCTTTATTACAGTAATTCCATACTTATAAATATGTCAACTTTGCCCCTAAGAGGGATGGGTCAGATAGGTCAAACGAAAATTTGGCTAAGACAGAACTGGTTAAATAGGTCAAATGGATTTAAAGTCGCCGAAAGTCTACTTTATATAATGTTTACAACCCTCTAAGATGTTTCAATTAGTTAGATTATTATGGTCATAAAATTTTATTTGTAATCATAACCAACAAATTCACTATTCATAATTTTTTTAAAGTGACAAAAAGTGTTAGCAGGTTAACCAAACATGTTCTGATACGTAATAGAAATAACCTGTTATAACCCAAATTTACTGTGACCCACCCATTAGCTAACCGCATGACCCGCTCATCTCACAGCTTTAATTCTAATCTTATTAATGCAAACACCATCCTAAAATTGTGTGATGCTTACTTGCAGAAAAGGGAAATTAGCGAAGATCTTACTAAGTCTCACCGTCTCATTGTTCACCTCTGCATGCTTATACGGGCTTCCATTCCTCGCTAGCTGTAAGCCATGCAATCCATCTCTTGCGGATTCCGAGTGCCCAACTACAGGAAGAATGGGTAACTTCAAGAAGTTTAACTGTCCAAAAGGTCACTACAACGACCTAGCCACTCTCCTCCTTACAACCAGCGATGATGCTGTACGCAACATATTCTCCACTAACACTCCAAGTGAATACAGTGTATTTTCACTAGTCATTTTCTTTGCACTTTATTCCATATTGGGACTCTTCACATTCGGGATTGCAGTTCCCTCGGGTCTCTTCCTCCCCATCATCCTCATGGGCTCCGCTTATGGCCGCCTGCTTGGTATGGCAATGGGACCCTACACAACTATTGACCAAGGTCTGTATGCTGTTTTAGGCGCGGCTTCATTAATGGCCGGTTCAATGAGAATGACTGTTTCTCTTTGTGTAATATTTCTTGAGTTGACCAACAATCTTCTTTTACTCCCTATAACAATGCTTGTCCTTTTAATTTCCAAAAGTGTTGGAGATTGCTTCAACCCAAGCATCTACGAAATCATACTAGACCTTAAAGGGTTACCTTTCTTGGAAGCCCACCCAGAGCCATGGATGAGAAATATCAGTGTCGGAGAACTTGCCGACATTAAGCCGCCCGTAGTCACACTATCTGGAATTGAGAAAGTGGGTCGAATAGTCGATGTTTTGAGAAACACCACCCACAATGCATTTGCTGTTGTTGATAATACACTAGTGCCAACAGTAGGTCAAGTAAGTGAAGTACATGGGCTTATTTTAAGAGCTCACCTTTTACTAGTGTTGAAGAAAAAATGGTTTTTACAAGAGCAAAGGAGAACAGAGGAGTGGGAAGTTCGGGAGAATTTTACATGGGTTGATGTGGCGGAAAGGTGGGGAACAATTGAAGAGGTGGCGGTTACAAAAGAAGAAATGGATATGTATGTTGATTTACATCCGCTTACCAACACAACCCCTTATACGGTGGTGGAAACCATGTCTGTTGCCAAGGCTTTGGTGCAGTTTAGGCAGGTGGGGCTCCGTCACATGCTAGTATTACCAAAGTACCATGGCCCTGGGGTAAGTTATCTTTCTACTTTTAGAAATTACAACCACGTAATGGAGTAATAATATATATAGCATATATATATAGTTTCTACGGCACTAAGGCATAGAACTGTTTCGTAATAAATTTAGTAATTTACTGACCTTATGTTGCGCTTCTTCTCACAGGTGCCACCAGTGGTTGGGATCTTGACCAGGCAAGACTTGAGAGCTCACAACATTTTGAGTGCATTTCCTCATTTGGAAAAATCCCATGCCAGTAAAAAGGGACGCTAAATCTCCATGCACTTGATAGTTCCAATTTTGTATTCTTTTAAAACAAGGTACCACAAGAATGTAAAATGTCTGTATTGGTAACACTCAAAATTTGCATTGTTCTATTAGTTATACATCATTTAAGTTATATTTATTGATAATAAAGTCAGTATTTTTTTGCTGAACATCTTTTTTTTTTACTCAATCTACCCAGATAAGATATTCATTCTCTTGCATTATATTGATTTCAAGCCTTCAACCCATGCACCGTCCTACATGAAAGAAGTTCATTCGTCTCAACTGGAATGATGCAATTTATAGTTTTTCAACTAACTTCATCATGTTTGATTAATTGATGGGACAAAAAGATTATCCAACCAAGCATACAAATAGAAAATTACACTGTTGTTCACATTGTTCATTTATGGAATCATAGAATGAAGTTATATATCTTCTCATGATATAAGATTACCTCAAGTATTTTACACATAACAGCTTCAAATCAATCAGAAAGCACATTAGCAATTGTTGCCTGCATTTGGTTGTTGAAACCAGTGATAATCCAGTCATTCCAGTTCCTTTATATAGATCAAACTAATGTTTCAAGTCGGACATATCTATGCAAGAACCACAAGCAGAAGGTTGTTTCAAAGCAGAAAAACGAACAAAGTCAAAAGTAACATTGTTTTGTGTAGTGGAGAGCTATGCATGGCAGAATTGGAAGACTTGATGAAGGTATCTGACAAACATTATCTTGTTTTCCTATTGTACTTCAAGAAAATGGAAATGAGTGGACTGCTCCGCTTTGTTATTGACAGCAGCAGCACTTTCGTGATTGTGTATGCTATGTGTTGAAATGTCAATCTAATTATGAAATTAGAAATTATTATCCTTCCTAATTTAGTTGCTGGATTTATGCAAATTAACGTTAATATAGGAAATGAGCTGTTGGTGTCAATAAGGCAAGTGTGGAAGAAATTTATATTTGCTCAAAAGTTGAGGGGCCTGGATGCAATACAAGCTTAATATATAAGGGGAACACCACCCACCAGTTGATACACACAAAGAGAAAGTTTCTGTCAAACCACACCCATTTAGGGTTTTTCTGCTTTATATCTTTTCATATAATATTGCTCTCATACAGAGGCAATTGTTACGGAGTGCTCTTGGGTGTTCATCTGTTACCTTGGCACTTATAGCTTCCGACTGTAATCGTTTGGTCATTGTGTTTGAATAAAATCTCTATTTCATCACAAGTTGCAATCTCTTATAATTTCTTCAGCTATGTGAAAGAGTCCCATGGTCCATGGTTTCACCCTAAACCGCCGGTTGCCGGGGATCGCACCATTGGTGATGTCGGCAACTGTACAGTAAAAAACGGTTAATCAACTTCCTTAACGCCATCAATCGAGCTTTTTTGAACACATAATCTTGTTCATCTCATCAAGGCAAGTAGAATTGAGTCGAACCATGGCCGGATTTGCTTAGAAGGTGGTGGTGCTTGCAGTTCAAAACTAATGCATACATTGAAGTCGGATACTACTTTATATGTGATCATTCAAAAGTAATGAGCGCATTAATATGTATGGATACAATCAAAAGCCAAGGAATCAAAGGTAATACATAAATTCAAAAATATAAAAGGCAACTGTTTCAATGCATTTATTCAAACATATTGCATACTTTTAAAGATGGTGCACAAGGTATAGCGAGACCGCCATTTACGATAAAGCCCAAGATGGGAAGTCGCATCTCTTTCGTAGTTGAATCGGAAATCCTACTATAAACAGTTATCATTCTCTATTGACAACAATAATTGAATTTCCTTATTAGCTGTATCAAACAAGGATTGATTTCTAGGATTCCTTGTGCCTAGTTATAACATTTACTAGCCTAGACATAAATTTTCAAAATTTTGTGGCTACAAAGTGAAACTTAAAATATCCTTGGGTCGTCTTTGCTACTCTTGACCGCATCGTATCAATAGCAAACATATATGATTAGTCATCGGTGCCAAAGTAACGATCACCAAACTCACCCGGACCAAGTATAACACGAAATTCTTTATTCAAAGCAATATCAATCTCTGATGTAACAATTTCACGGAGAGAAATCTTTTGGAAGCGCAATGAATTCCTTCTTGGGCCTAACAAAATTACATGAATACAAGACGAATAAGAATCTTATCAGCATACAATGATAAAGTGATCATACTGTATAAAACCAAACTTACAAGATAAGGTTAAGGAATATTACGTGCGATTCTGGTATTCCTTTCTTGATGAGTTGTTCAATTGCCTCGTTAGCTAAATTACCCGAAACCCATTTTCCAAAGAACACATCAATTTTTAAGAATTTATGGAAGGTTATTCATCATAATCAAAAGTATTGAGCATAATAATGATAGGATTGATGACGTACACTTTATGAAAAAGTGCATAGGTGAAAGCACCTGTGGCCAGAACTGGGTCAAAGAGAAGCACATGTCTTTCAGAAATGTCGTTTAGGAGCTTTTCATATAGATAAGCTACATCTTTTATGTAAGTAAAGATTAATGTTATCGAACTATTATTACAATCACACAAAAATGATAAAACAAAGCCAAACTAAAAGTTGAAGGGTAAAGCATTAATGAAAAAACAAGGGTTTACTTTTTCAAAATGTGTTAAACTATACCCCAAATGTTAATGTATGTATCCACCTTCCAAAAATGTTATTGTGTGTTTTAAAAAATGTGTTATAATGGGTATTAAACTTCCTATTGTATGTACTAAACTTATACTTTTTTTGATTTTTTCTGTAATCAAAATACATACAATAACAACAAATTAGAAGTCCAATACACATAATAGCATTTTTGGAAGGTGGATACACACATTATTATTTGGGGTATAGTTTAATACATTTTGGAGAAGTAAACCCAAAAAACAAACCGGAAGATATTTTCCTGCTTCCCATTGTCCCTTGTACCGTGGATTCATTTACTCGGGTCCTCAAAGAGTGCATGATGATGCCAGGGCTATGAAAGAAATACCATTACTTACATGTTAACGGTCCTCGTATAAGGATTATATCTCCAAAAAGTAACCGGGATGTGTTTTGATAATCTTTGTTTATTTGGAAATTATATTCCTACTCTATTTATGTTTATTTTCATTGATTCTATTTTTCTAAGTATTTTGTATGAGACGGTGATATTATTAAGGGTTAAAGTTACTCTAAGTGTAATAATGTTTCTTCATTTAAACCTAAAATAAAACCATTAAATAGAGTTTATTAGATTCTTAACAGCATCTTCAATGCAAGGAGTATAAGAGTGGTATAGGAGTTGTATCTAGGTTGTATGGAGTGAGATATGAGTTGAGTAAAGATGGAGATTTGATTTCTTTTATAATTTATGTAATATATGTATTATTATTAGGATGGACCCCACCTCTTGTGATATATGTAATATAACATCTAATTTTGTATGAAGATTTATGAAGTGTGAAGTTTAATAAGTAAAGTTGTATAGATAGTAAAATGTTAACATGATTGTATATTAAACTCTTGTAGAGTTGTATGGATTGGAAATGACCTAAATAATATTTAATAACTAACTTTCATAATAAATAATGTTTAAAAATGTCAAGTTAATTCGAATTAATTTTTAACTATAAGATATTAAATATAAGTTAATAATTAAATAAAAAATCTTCATAAAAAAAATATTATAAATATTCTATCATAAAACAAATATTCTAATTTATGTTTTAGAAAATAAGTATGACTAGAACTCATAAATATAATAAAATATAACCCAAATTTATAAACATTTCCGGATTTTTATAAATGACTTATATGATCAAAATAAGAAGTTTAATTTATAATATATTTAATATTTTCTCTTTCACTTTACTTATAAACTCTTAAAATTAAGTAATAGGAAATGACTAATATACTCTTAAATATACTTAATTTTTTTAAAGCACACAAACCCAACAATAAACTCTCTTATGCTAACATAGTTCTCCATTCATATCAACACAATTCAAAAGTCATGATATGGTTTCATCATCTTATTTTATAGGGTAAAATGCGCGAAAATACAAATAAACTTTGCCAATATTGCCATTGTATGCAATTAACTTTATTTTGTATCTTAAAATATATACAACTTACACATTTTGTTTATTGTATACAATTGGTAACCTGATTACCAAGTTACTGGTTATCAATCGTATACAATGAATAAAATTTGACTTTTTTTGTATTTTTAGGTACTAAAGTTCTTTTACGTTTTGCCATGTACTAAAGTTCTTTTATTTTTGCTATGCTACCGGCAAGTTACCTATTGTCATAGTAACTTGCATACAATGAACCAAATTCGTAAGTTGTTTGTATTTTTAGATACAAAATAAAGTTGGTTGCATATAATAACAGTATTAACATAGTTTGTTGTATTTTCATGTACTTTGTCCTATTTTATAAGAAGATATTTTTTCTTATTTTATTAATTTCGAAAGTTATTTTAAAAATTAATAAAAGAGGTGATATATAAAAGAAAAATAAAGGAATCGTATTGCGTGAATACTATACTCATACGTTATCGAGTAAGAAATATTCGTTGTTGCCCACATTGCGTGGGTCCCATGCTAGATTATACTAATATATAAAGGGTTTAACACTTTCTCTTCTCTAACTTTATAAGACTAATTAATTTTAAGTAGTAAACCAATCATCTCATTAATTACCCCAAGTGATTTATTGTAACTATTGTTTAACAACTCATTAAACATAATTATATATCTTTTTTTTTTCAAAATTACATTAAAAACCAATAAAAGAACTATGAGAAATAAAGAAAATTGAAAACGGACATGTTGTTGACTTTTTTTTTTGCTGACACCCGCATTCCCTAAATACCATACCCTAAAATTTTGAAGCCAAACATGTTATCGAACACAAACTATTTGCTGTCGCTGCATTACTCGGATACTAGCTAGTTTTAATTTACTCATTTAAGTGTTTGTAAGTGAGAATCAATATATGTTTTTAGTTGCAAAATATATTATTTTTTCAATAACTAAATTATCAGTTAACTACTTATTTATTTTATATTCTTCTAGTTTTAAATTATTTTATGTAATATTGGAAACTTAACACTAATATCATGTATAAGTTAGTGTAACTCACTTGATTCGCAACACATTTCATAAGTTGAAAGTTAACAAGTCTAGTCGCGAGGACCTACAACACAGATATCTCACATATCAGCTTTGGGTATTCAATGGGCCTATAAGTCGTACCACTTCTGAGGCCAAATCAACATTCTGAGGTCGGACCAATCACTAAGTCGGACCACACCCAAAAGTCGGACCAAACACTTTGGTCGGACCAAACACTTTGGTCGGACCAAACTGAAGGTTGGACCATACACACTTAGGTCGGACCAACCCCAAAATTCGGATCAATCAAAAGTCGGATCACACTAGGTCGGACCAACTCCAAAAGTCAGATCAATCAAAGGTCGGACCACACTAGGTCGGACCAACTCCAAAAGTTGGATCACTCAAAAGTCGGACCAAATCCAAAGTCGGACAAAAGTCGGATCAATTAAAAGTCGGACCACAAGAACACCATCTTGGTCGGACCAAAACCCAGTACCTTAAAACGCCATTTTCATAATCCGAACCTTTAAAAACTTAGTCATTTCGATTCAAATAATTTGCAAAGCCTTTCTCCTATCATAAGAACAAACCCTACAAACATTCATTGGTTAAAAACAAGATTTAACCCCTCAATCCACCATTTCCCTTCACTTCTTGGACAGAAAAACCCCAGGCAACAAAACCCCCATAAAACAGGTCTAAATCCATACATAAATGTATTTGCATGATCATAGAGGGATTAGAAACATCACCTAATAGTTCTTCTTCCAATTCCTTGCAGATTTATGGGAAGAATCAAGGTTCTAGCTCTTCCTCTTTTTCTCCTTTTCGCCCTCAAGAACACACAGTATTCTCTCTCTAGAAATGGAATAGTGCAATAATTCCTTGGGGGTTGAGCCCTAATCTCATATTTATATACATCTCCAACAAGACCTTTAAGCCCAATAGTTAAACAAATTCTAAGCCCACAAAGCTTATTCTTTAATACCCCTATTTTACCTCTCCAATTAATCAATTAAGCCCGTCATGAAAAGAATAACACAACACTTATCTATTTGCTAGGCTAGATAACTATCCAAGTCCAAATAATCAAATTTAAACCCATAAATAAATTGCAACTCAAATAATAATAAGGATGACCTTATCCATTAAAACATTCATTTATTTATTACACAAAAACAGGGTATTACAACCCTATTAGGGTTTTCCAAGGAAGAAGACCCCAAATCAGGGGCAAAAACATTAGGAGAAGTACAAATGACCCTAGATCCTCCATCCTCTTACCAAGCACGAGTCCCATGGTCCATGGTTTCACCCTAAACCGCCGGTTGCCGGGGATCGCACCATTGGTGATGTCGGCAACGTACAGTAAAAAACGGTAAATCAACTTCCTTAACGCCATCAATCGAGCTTTTTGAACACATAATCTTATTCATCTCATCAAGGCAAGTAGAATTGAGTCGAACCATGTCCATCCCCACAACCAAAAGGGCAGGCAATGGCCGGATTTGCTTAGAAGGTGGTGGTGCTTGCAGTTCAAAACTAATGCATACATTGAAGTCGGATACTACTTTATATGTGATCATTCAAAAGTAATGAGCGCATTAATATGTATGGATACAATCAAAAGCCAAGGAATCAAAGGTAATACATAAATTCAAAAATATAAAAGGAAACTTTTTCAATGCATTTATTCAAACATATTGCATACTTTTAAAGATGGTGCACAAGGTATAGCGAGACCGCCATTTACGATAAAGCCCAAGATGGGAAGATGCATCTCTTTCGTAGTTGAATCGGAAATCCTACTATAAATATATGCCAAATCTGAAAAGAACCTATTCATATTCGTCATTAAAAAAGGCATATTAAACAAAGGTCTCATGGAGTCTTGTACTATAGACCCACACATGCCCGCTCTTCGTATATAGAAACACGATTCTCGGAACCCTACCTTTAAAGAGAGGCACTTCGATAGACGATCAATTTCAACATCTATCCGTTACAAAAGGTCTTTAATGTCGTAGACGGACTTTTTTATAAAACGACAAACAGCCCCCCCTAACTAAACCTACCCCTCAATGTACTCCTTTGTCCACAATGGGACTTGAACCCACAAGCTATAAGGAGGAGGAGCTACTCTACATCACCGGATACCACTACAAAAACATATGAACCTTACACCTTGTTCTCAAGTTTTTAAATGAAGAAAAAGGAAGGGGTGGGAAGGAAAGGAAATGATGGAGAAACTTTCTATCCCAATCATCTCAAAGTGGGAGAAAAGTTTTAAGACACTAAAATGGTAAAATTCATTAAAATAACTAGAGAACAGGTCGATAGTGTTGACCCTCAACTACAATTTAATTACCAACAACCTAATTAAATTCTCTCAAATCTCACTTCAAACACACTGTTGTCACATTTTACAGACAACTTTTTTTAGGTTTGACCGGCAATAATGATAATAATATACAAACAAAACAATTAAAAGGCTAATTAAACAAGTAAAAACTCTTTATGATCGTATATATATCTATACATATATATATGTTAGTCCCATGTTTAAAATAGTTAGATTTGATGAGACAAACTATCGATATGTATAGATAATAGGTTAAGAGTTAGGAATTATATAAATTTGTTATAGACTAACTAGTCAGCGTATAAACAGATATAGAGTTTTCTATGTAAGTACTAGATAACTCAGTGACTTCTAAGCTAAGATAGGTCTTAAGAGTCAAGACTTGAAGACTTGAAGATTCAAGAATCTAAGATTCAAGAAGTCAGCTTGACAAGGTCAAGACTGAGTATGTCAGCTCAGCATCAGAAGTCAGTTAAGAATTTAAGTAAGTTCTAAATTCTGTTATAAACTCTCTATATCTACGACATTTAAATTAGGATATCTAAACCTAATTTAAACTATCTATTAGTTGGATAGAAATCTCAAACGGAATTAATTAGATATGTTCTAATTAAGGAGTTTGTTACGGTTTTAATGAAAAGATAAGTTCTATCCTTAAACTGCGATTTATTCGTAGATATATCAAGTATAAGTATAAACCTTCTTCTGGGTTTATATATACGAACGAATACGCATATATGTTCTAATGTGTGTACGTGAACAGATACGCGAAACACGACTGCATAAGTTGCAAGACTGCATAAGTTGCAAAACGTATGAGTGTTCGTGATACTTGATACGCATGTGTTGCGATAACTTTGTAAGTTCAAAGTTCTAGAGAGTTTTTCAAGAGTTCTTTTTAATCAGTTTTAACAAGAAATTCGATCATCAATTAGTTTGTGATTCAAGAGTGTTTAGAGAGAGTTGAGGTTATAATCATTGTAATATCAAATCATCCTGTTGATTTGATTAGAGAGTGATAATAGTTATTGTACTGGTTGATAATTGAATATACATTTGATTAGTTTGTTTGATTGTTTAAAGTGTATTCAACCCCCCCTTCTACACTATATCGGTTGCTTGTTCACCCTCTTTGGGACCAACAATATATATATATATGCATATGAAATATATATATATATATATATATCTACATAAGAGTGTGTATATATATATGAGTATCTTTAGTATACATATATGTATATTCTTGACAATATAATCAATGACTTGAAAGTAAATGCGATAACGTAAATGCAAGAATGTAAGAGCAAAAATATAAAGACAAGAATAAATACGAGTATGTAAAGAGTTTAAGGTTAGAGAAACATAACACCAAGAATTATATTGGTTCGGTTGAACTCCAACCTACGTCCACTCCTTGACCTCCGTCAAGAGTTCCACTAGTACAACGTGCAAAAAGTCTCCTTAGAACAGAAGAGACCATCGGTTACAATCACCTTTGAAAGGTAGGTGACAATCTCACCAAGCTCTAATCCAAGAGTGAAAACAAGTTCTTCACCAAGAACTTAAGTTTTCTTCAACAAGGATCAAAAACAAGTTCTTCCCCAAAAACTAAGACCAAAAACACAAGTGGGGAATAGTCAAACCCACTTTCAACAATGTTGTTCTTCCCACAAGAACAATTAATGAAATCTCTCAAACTCCAACAAAGGTGCGTACAAGGAATATCACTCTCAAAATACAAGAGACAAGTGTATGAATATATGAATGCTTAATGATCTCTCTCTCTCTCTTGATTTCTCTTGCTAAACTTGAGTTGTTGTTTGAATGAATCAAAGATTATAACAAACTCAAGAATCACACATATAAATATAAAGTTGTATGATTACTAGTGTGTGATTAACATTTCAGAGGATTTCAGATGCAAGAGGTAGTTTAAAATGAAAACCTAAAGCTTGAATTTATAGAGAATGAGGAGAGAGAAAGTTAGGCTATCTAGAGACCGGTCGACCGTGGCTTATGACTGTGTGTCACTAGCACAGGTTTTTCAGCTAAATTTAAAATGTTATTGTTATGCACTTGGCTTATATTTGAAATCTGTATTTTGTCAGTACAATACCCAAAATATAATATTATTATGTTATGTACTTTGGTTGCCACAAAAATCAAGAAAATATCACATTTGAAATGAGTGGACCACAAGATGCCATCTATGTACTTTTTGTGTGAACAATGCCCAAGGTGAGACATTCTCCTATGATCCATCTTATCTAGCCAACCAAAATAATACCTGGTATAATAATACCTTTTTAAGGGTATTTTACTTGTATACAAAAATATATATTTTCATGTTTGTAAATATTTGCCAAATAAAATATATTTCAATAATAATTGTGGCAAACTATTTTATAAAAATACAATTTCAAAAGTAAATATCTTTAAGATCACGTGGAATTGATTTTATAAATAAAAATACATTTAAGTAAAAAATGACTTTTCAATATATGTGACGTTGTTTAATAGTCATTTTTACTTTATTGATATTGCAAGCGTTTGGCGTCTTATAACATTTACAAGTTTAATCCTCATGATATATTAGTGTTGTAATTAATGCAAATTTATATTTAACTTCTTATTTTGCCAAACTTATTATTTTCATATTAACTTGGATTTTATAATATATTTTCTTTTTTAAATAAATATTAAAATTGCGTTATCAAAACATTTATATAAATATTTATTCGTTAACTGCACCAACAGTTATCATTCTCTATTGACAACAATAATTGAATTGCCTCATTAGCTATATCAAACAAGGATTGATTTCTAGGATTCCTTGTGCCTAGTTATAACATTTACTAGCCTAGACATAAATTTTCAAAATTTCGTGGCTACAAAGTGAAACTGAAAATATCCTTGGGTCGTCTTTGCTACTCTTGACCGCATCGTATCAATAGCAAACATATATGATTAGTCATTGGTGCCAAAGTAACGATCACCAAACTCACCCGGACCAAGTATAACACGAAATTCTTTATTCAAAGCAATATCAATCTCTGATGTAACAATTTTCACGGAGAGAAATCTTTTGGAAGCGCAATGAATTCCTTCTTGGGCCTAACAAAATTACATGAATACAAGACGAATAAGCATCTTATCGGCATACAATGATAAAGTGATCATACTGTATAAAACCAAACTTACAAGATAAGGTTAAGGAATATTACGTGCGATTCTGGTATTCCTTTCTTGATGAGTTGTTCAATTGCCTCGTTAGCTAAATTACCCAAAACCCATTTTCCAAAGAACACATCAATTTTTAAGAATTTATGGAAGGTTATTCATCATAATCAAAAGTATTGAGCATAATAATTATAGGATTGATGACGTACACTTTATGAAAAAGTGCATAAATAAGCTGAAAGGTGAAAGCACCTGTGGCCAGAACTGGGTCAAAGAGAAGCACATGTCTTTCAGAAATGTCGTTGTAAGTAAAGATTAATGTTATCGAACTATTATTATAATCACACAAAAATGATAAAAACAAAGCCAAACTAGAAGGTGAAGGGTAAAGCATTAATGAAAAAACAAGGGTTTACTTTTTCAAAATGTATTAAACTATACCCCAAATGTTAATGTATATATCCACCTTCCAAAAATGTTATTGTGTGTATTAATGTTTTAAAAAATGTGTTATAATGGGTATTAAACTTCATATTGTATGTACTAAACTTATACCTTTTTGATTTTTTTTTTGTAATCAAAATACATACAATAACAACAAATTAAAAGTCCAATACACACAATAGCATTTTTGGAAGGTGGATACACACATTATTATTTGGGGTATAGTTTAATACATTTTGGAGAAGTAAACCCAAAAAACAAACCTGAAGATATTAACCTGCTTCCCATTGTCCCTTGTACTATGGATTCATTTACGGAAGGAACATTTTCCATGTGGTTGATTCGGGAAACTCAAGCCACAAACTAATGGTCCTTTTCAGGTTCTTAAGTGAATCATAGACAATACCAACAAGATCGAGTTTCCTGTTCACTCTAATGTTTTCATCATGTTTAATGTCATTGATTTGTCCCCTTATGTTGGCAGTAGCAATGACAAAGTTTACTCGGGTTCTCAAAGAGTACATGATGATGCCAGGGCTATGAAAGAAATACCATTACTTACATGGTAACGGTCCTCGTATAAGGATTATATCTCCAAAAAGTAACCGGGATGTGTTTTGATAATCTTTGTTTATTTGGAAATTATATTCCTACTCTATTTATGTTTCTAGGAAATCAGAAAAGTTGTGTTTAACCTTTATTTTCATTGATTCTATTTTTCTAAGTATTTTGTATGAGACGGTGATATTATTAAGGGTTAAAGTTACTCTAAATGTAATAATGTTTCTTCATTTAAATCTAAAATAAAACCATTAAATAGAGTTTATTAGATTCTTAACAGCATCTTCAATGCAAGGAGTATAAGAGTGGTATAGGAGTTGTATCTAGGTTGTATGGAGTGAGATATGAGTTGAGTAAAGATGGAGATTTGATAGGTCCCACCTTCATTTCTTTTATAATTTATGTAATATATGTATTATTATTGGGAGAGTTAATTATCAATATCGTTCTTTAACTTTGCATTTTTTCCGATTTAGTCCTTTAACTTCAAAAGTGACCAAGATGGGTCTTAAACATCTACTTTTTGATCTGAATGGTCCTTTGGTTAGTTGACCGTTAGTCAACTCCGTTAAAATAGGGGTAGTTTGGTATTTTTACAAGCATTTCTAATTTTGTATTAATTAAAACAATATTTAATTTTTTTAAAATAAAAATATATATTCTCTGCCTCCTCTCTCACTCTCTCCCCCTCTCTATTCACAGTCTCTCCCTCCTCTCTCACTCTCGATCGGTCATCTCCATAACCACCACCCCACCACCAACTTCTAGCCACCGCCAACCGCCATTGCCACCGTCGGATTTCTTTCTCTCACTCCCAAGACGACCGCTCACTTCACCATCTACCAACACCATGTTCCGCCGCCACCACAACCACCTCTTCCTTCTGCAACCGCCGCCACCACCATCATCTTCTTCAACCAACTACTTTTTCTTCACCTCCCTCCTTATTCTTCAACATCACAAGCACTCAAGCACCGTCTCCATCTGTCTTCAAGAACAGATCTGAAAACAGATCTGAAACTGATGCTTTCTTGAAACCCTAAAATCAAAACTCCAAATCAAAGGCCACTTCCTTCATTTTCAACACCACCACCGCTGCCACATCCTTTGCGTTCAACCACCACAACCACCAAGATGTTTTCTTGAAAATAAGAAAACCCTAATTGCACAAGAAATCGATTCAGAAAACGTGAATGGCAAATATGAGGTTCATTTCGTAAACCCTAATCGTGGTGGTTGAAACCGAACACCTACATAATTCTTCTTTTTCTTGTTCTTTAGATCTGAAAAAGTTGTATGTGTGTGTTTTTTGTTTGAAAGTGTGTGTGTGTGTGTTTGAAGATGATGAATGTGAAGGCTTAAAAATGGTGGCGGTTGGCTGGAGATGGCGAAGAAAGGTTGGCCGGAGGTGGCGAAGAAACGTTGGCCGGAGGTGGCGAAGAAAGGTTGGCCGGAAAAGTGGTTTCTCGAACCAGATTTCTTTGAATGGTTGGGATGGAGAGAGAGAGGGGGGATAAATAATGTATTAAATGAATAAAAGTTACAAATAAAAGAATAAAATAGAAACAACAGGGTATAATTGTCATTTTACCCTATTTTAACGGAGTTGACTAACGGTCAACTAACCAAAGGACCATTCAGACCAAAAAGTGGATGTTTAAAGCCATCTTGGTCACTTTTGAAGTTAAAGGACTAAATCGAAAGAAATGGCAAAGTTAAAGGACGATATTGACAATTAACTCTTATTGGGATGGACCCCACCTCTTGTGATATATTTAATATAAAATCTAATTTTGTATGAAGATTTATGAAGTGTGAAGTTTAATAAGTAAAGTTGTATAGATAGTAAAATGTTAACATGATAGTATATTAAACTCTTATAGAGTTGTATGGATTGGAAATGCCCTAAATAACATTTAATAACTAAAATTTTCATAATAAATAATGTTTAAAAATGTCAAGTTAATTCGAATTAATTTTTAACTATAAGATATTAAATATAAGTTAATAATTAAATAAAAAATCTTCATAAAAATAATATTTTAAATATTCTATCATAAAACAAATATTCTAATTTATGTTTTAGAAAATACGTATGACTAGAACTCATAAATATGATAAAATATAACCCAAATTTATAAACATTTCCGGATTTTTATAAATGACTTATATGATTAAAATAAGAAGTTTAATTTATAATATATTTAATATTTTATCTTTCACTTTACTTATAAACTCTTAAAATTAAGTAATAGAAAATGACTAATATACTCTTAAATATACTTAATTTTTTTAAAGCACACAAACCCAACAATAAACTCTCTTATGCTAACATAGTTCTCCATTCATATCAACACAATTCAAAAGTCATGATATGGTTTCATCATCTTATTTTATAGGGTAAAATGCGCGAAAATACAAAAAAACTTTGCCAATATTGCTATTGTATAAAATTAACTTTATTTTGTACCTAAAAATTTATACAACTTACACATTTTGTTTATTGTATATAATTGGTAACTTGATTACCAAGTTACTGGTTATCAATCTTATACAATGAATAAAATTTGAATTTTTTTGTTTTTTAGGTACTAAAGTTCTTTTATGTTTTGCCATGTACTAAAGTTCTTTTATTTTTGCTATGCTACCGGCAAGTTACCTATTGTCATAGTAAGTTGCATACAATGAACCAAATTCGTAAGTTGTTTGTATTTTTAGATACAAAATAAAGTTGGTTGCATATAATAACAGTATTAACATAGTTTGTTGTATTTTCATGTACTTTGTCCTATTTTATAAGAAGATATTTTTTCTTATTTTATTAATTTCAAAAGTTATTTTAAAAATTAATAAAAGAGGTGATATATACTAATATATAAAGGGTTTAACACTTTCTCTTCTCTAACTTTATAAGACTAATTAATTTTAAGTAGTAAACCAATCATCTCATTAATTACCCCAAGTGATATATGGTAACTATTGTTTAACAACTCATTAAACATAATTATATATCTTTTTCTTTTTTTTCAAAAGTAAATTAGAAACCAATAAAAGAACTGATGAGAAATAAAGAGAAATAAAGAAAATTGAAAACGGACATGTTGTTGAATTTTTTTTTGCTGACACCCGCATTCCCTAAATACCATACCCTAAAATTTTGAAGCCAAACATGTTATCGAGCACAAACTATTTGCTGTCGCTGAATTACGCGGATAGTAGCTAGTTTTAATTTAGGCAAAATGCATGAAAATACAATTAACTTTGTCTTAATTGTCATTGTATACAACTAACTTTAAATTCTTAAAATAATACAATCAACTTTCATAAAAATTTCATTGTATGCAAATAACTTTTTTCTTTGTCTATTGTTTAGTTACCATTGTATACAATAAACTTTTTTTCATAATTTCCATTGTATACAACAACTTGTATAGAATGGGAGGATTATAAAAGTTGATTGTATTATTTAAAAATAAATAAAGTTGATTGTATACAATGATAATTAAGACAAAGTTTATTGTATTTTCATGCAATTTCCCTTTTTAATTTACTCATTTAAGTGTTTGTAAGTGAGTATCAATATATGTTTTTAGTTGCAAAATATATTATTTTTTCAATAACTAAATTATCAGTTAACTACTTATTTAATTTATATTCTTCTAGTTTTAAATTATTTTATGTAATATTTGAAACTTAACAACAATAAAACAACTCACACATTAAAAACAGCCAAAGATATAGTTGTACTCTTTATTTTTATTTTTAAACAACAACAATTTTATAAGAAAGAAAAGAACTAGTAATTAAGAAGCTACAATACAAGAAAAGAGGAAAAAGATAAAATAAAAAGAAAACGTTAAATTACATAAAAATATAATAAATTTGTCTTAGTTATCATTGTATAAAATTAATTTTTTTCTTTAAAACAATACAATCAACTTTCATACTTCTTTCATTGTACTCAGAAAACTTTTTTCTGTGTCTGATTTTTAGTTACCATCGTATATAATGAACTTTATTATAATTCCCATTGTATACAACTTGTATAAAATGAGAGGATTATGAAAGTTGATCGTATTATTTTTTAAATTAAAATATTTATTGTATACAATAGTAACTAAGATAAAGTTTATCGTATTTTTGTGTAATTTACTCAAAAGAAAAATACATAGGAAAAAACCAGCACCATTATGCTATTACAAGAACTCAATGGATTTAAACGACATTCTAACCCGCTAACTTTCTTCCTCAAATTACCTCTAGAGTTTGAACCACTTTGAGAAAGATCAAGAGGAGCTCCAATCTATATATATATTAAAAGAAAACCATTCTTAGGAAAGCTTCCTAAATTAAAATTCAATTAACCAATAGGAATCCTTCAGTTTTTCAATTTTGACTACCCCTTTTAGTAATATCCAACCATGTTTTGTACGTGGGTATTTTAACCCGAAATTCAGAAACACGCGGGTCATATTGACCCGGATTCCTTACGCGATACTACCCTCCGACGTTTTGTTTTCTCTTCATCGCAGACATTTCACACAAACCCTAATTTTCCCTTCGGCGATTTCGTTCGAATCCGTCAATCTTGACGGCAGATTCCAAAGGTTTTCACAGGTAATCTTCTTCAAACATTGTAATTAATCATCATGTTCTTTGTTATCTTTATGTTTTTTCTTTATTAAACTTTGTATGCAATCGTTTGTATACTTGAAGGGCGATTCCGAAGGTTTTCTCGGCGATTTCGTTTGAATCCGTCGGTCTTGACTGCAGATTCCAAAGGTTTTCGCAGGTAATGTTCTTCAACCATTGTAAATTATCATCCTTTAACTTCGTTTCTTTACACCTTCCCATATACCTTTTTTCTTCAGACGCTAGATTACAAGAACCCTAATTAATCTCTGTGCTTTCCCAAGTTACCTTCGTTGTTCACGAAATCAGTAAGTTATTCTTTATAAACTGTTTACATAAATTATCTACTTTGTTATTAATCATTTTGGTTTATCTTCAAACGCCGATACATCAACTTGAAACTAATTTGGGTAATTTTGTAGATCTGAAGGGTTTTTTTGTTGTTGTTTGTTTTGACAAAAGTTTAATGATTTAGTGTTTAAATATTGTAATTCTATTTTAGGGTTTAATGTTTTACATGATTTATGGTTTTGAAATCTTTTTGAGTGGCCGTTAGTTTTGAAATATTAATGTTTTACATGATTTATGGGTTACGGAATGTTTTGACAATCAAATATTATTTATTTTCAAACACTGATACTTGTGCTATAGATTGACTTTTAAGGGTAAAAGAAGTTTTGTATTCTTATTAACTTTGAAAGTTGAAGATGTGCGAAACATGAACTTAATAATAATACAACTAATGTAGTATATATATGTGACAGCTATAAACAAACATGTTTCATGTTTTAATAGTTATTTATGGTTTAATGTTCTTCATCCTCCAAATTTACATGAAGTGATATTAATGATTCATGTATTTTGGTACGTATATTGTCTAATAGTATATGAAGCATGTGAAATATGAAAATATTAACAAATATCTCTTAATTCATCACGTATTCGTTGTGATTGTATTTTTACCTTCAATTTGTTCATGTTCTGTTTTTCTTGATATCATCACTTAATTTACTCATGAATATGTTCTGTTCAATGTTTTACATGATTTGTGGTTTGACATTTTAATGTTTTTCATGATTTAGTTGTTGGCTTTTAGTTTTGAAATCTTTTTGAGGGTAAAAGAAGTTTTGTATTCTTATTAACTTGAAAGTTGAAGATGTGCGAAACATGAACTTAATAATAACACAAGTAATGTAGTATATATTTGTCACAGCTATAAACAATCTAATTTCATGTTTTAATAGTTATTTAGGTTTAATGTTATTCATCTTCCAAAATTACATGAAGTTATATTAATGATTCCTGTATTTTCGTAAGTATATTGTCTAATAGTATATTCTGTTGTGAAATATGAAAACATTAACAAATATCTGTTAATATATCACCGTATTCGTTGTGATTGTATTTTTACCTTCATTTTGTTCATGTTCTGTTTTCTCTTGATATCATCACTTATTTTACTCATGAACATGTGACATTTAATAACTTTTTAATTTATATTTTTTATGTCTTAAACTCTTTGAAGCTTCCAACATGCTTTAGGGTTTATTATATACTTGTGCTATCTACTTATTCTTTAAATTAAAATGTTAGACTGTTTTAAGACATAAACAATTAATTCCCCAATCTCTTAGTTAGACAATTGTTAGACTGTTTTTCAATAATTAATTTACTCATGAATGTGTGATCTTTATTTTTGTTTTAATACATAAATTTTGAGTGGCTGTTTGTTTAGAAATATTAGTGTTTTACATTATTTATGGTTTACAGAATGTTTTGACAATCAAATATTATTTATTTTCAAACACTGATTCTTGTGCTATAGATTGACTTTTAAGTGTAAAAGAAGTTTTGTATTCTTATTAACTTGAAAGTTGAAGATGCACGAAACATGAACTTAATAATAACACAAGTAATGTAGTATATATTTGTCACAACTATAAACAATCTAATTTCATGTTTTAATAGTTATTTAGGGTTTAATGTTATTCATCTTCCAAAATTACATGAAGTAATATTAATGATTCGTGTATTTTTGTAAGTATATTGTCTAATAGTATATTATGTTGTGAAATATGAAAACATTAACAAATATCTGTTAATACATCACCGTATTCGTTGTGATTGTGTTTTTACCTTCATTTTGTTCATGTTCTGTTTTTTTCTTGATATCATCACTTATTTTACCTTCATTATGTCTTAAACTGTTTGAAGCTTTCAACATGCTTTAGGGTTTATTATATACTTGTGCTATCTACTTATTCTTAAAATGAAAATGTTAGACTGTTTAAAGACATAAACAATTAATTCCCCAATCTCTTAGTTAGACAATTGTTAGACTGTTTTGCAATAATTAATTTACTCATGAATGTGTGATCTTTATTTTTGTTTTAATACATCAATTTTTTTTATATATAGATTTGGCTGTTTGAATAATTATAAGTTATCATATTTAGGTATTAAACTGTTTTATGTTTCTTATGATTTGTGTTATCTTTTGATAATTTATAATTGTTTATATCTTCAACTATTTGAAGCTTCCAACATGCTTTTGGATTTATATTGTACTTGTGCTAACTACTTCTTATTCTTTTACAGTAACATGGACTTTATTCTCAGAATCAAAGTAACTTTTTGATATATTGGTTTCATATTATATAGATTCTAACACTTATTTGTATTAATGTATACCATTTCGTTCTACTGTAGGATCTACCGTATATTGTCAAGCATGATTTTGGAGCTAATATCCCGACTGGGATTGTCGTTCAGGTTGAATCAGAAAGGTAGGTTATGGACATAATGCTTGATGTCCATAATGATGTCCTCAGAATTGGTGGGGAGAAAATGAAGCAGTTGATGCAGAGTCGTAATGTCATGCCTGGGTATATTTTTCATTTCACTATAAATCCAAATGGTCCTATATATCTTTACGTTTATGACAATTCTGGTCTGTGCAACACCAATCTTTATCCAAAAATACGCCGAGGTGATCACATCAGGTATGGTGTTACTGTTCAAGACCCAACTGCTGGTTTTGTTGTAAGTTATATATATAAATATATATATATATATATATATATATATACATATATATAGACAGATTTATACGTTTATAGATCTACTTAAATAGTACATAATATATATATATATATATACCTATATATGTATATATATTTTTATTGTTCATGTTTAGTGCTTCAATTTACCAAATACTTCGTTTTGTATCTAACCCTAGATTTTACTTTATTTACTTAATTTATATTTACCAGTTCATTCAGACGGTTTGGTTCCAACAATTCGTTCAGATTTTGAAAAAAAGTTGTCATTTGGATCGCTAACGCTAGGTTTGATGCTGAGTTGTTGATTCATGACGAATTGCCATGTGGCATTGTCGGTAAAAGTCTTGTCAAATTGTTCGGTAGGTTTGGAGTAAAAAAAACCGTTTTATTTTGTTTGAGAACTATCCTTGGTTGTTTGAGTTTAAGTTGAAAATGTTTGATTTGCATGGATGTGAGTATACAACTGATAGCGGTGTTTTCCTACCACATGCTGATGTCAAATTCTGTAAGGATATTGGTAAGTTTTTGAGAATTTTCACATAGAACGATATAAAACAACACTTATGTTTTAATATATTCAGTTTCTCTTACCATTTGAATCTCTAAATTGTAGTTCCCTTCCATTTTGTACCATTCTCACATCAACAGTATTATAACCTTGGTAATATGTTCTAATCTGTTTAAATTTTCATAATTCAAACAGATTATAGAAATTTCAATTTTCTTTTTATTAATATATGTACTAAATGTTATTATGTAGCACACAATGTTGCTTCTACAAGCAACTCGGTTTACCCCAGATATCGATATCTTCATTTTTTTAGAAAGCGGATGGGTGATATTCTTTCACAGAATGCATTGGTAATCTTATTTTTTTAATATTTTAATGTTACGTTTATATTAAGTTATAATTATATTTATTGTCTTATTTTCAGCAAATTCCGGCTTGGTTTGTTAAGAAGTATAAGCTTAATGAAGTTGCTGCTCCAGTCACTGTACAATGTGGAGATTACCATACCCAGATGTGGTTTAAAGTTTATGGAGATCCGAGATTAGGGGATGCTGCGCCACAATATCATGTGGTAATGAAGGGTGCTTGGAAGGAACTTCAACAACACACCAGCTACCGTGGGAGTAAAAGTTTGAAGTTTGTGTTGGAAGTTGACAATCTTTAGAAAAGTGGGTATATGGTATTTACTGTTTATTGACATTGTGGTAAGACCGGTAACATGTCCTGGTATGTTTGTATGGAAACTTAGGGGTTTGCTTGTAGTTTGACATGCTATTTTTTGAAGGCTGATACTATGCACCACCAAACAGGATAGAATCATCTGGATACCTATATGATACACCTATAGGTTATTTTTTGTGATAACATGATCTAACTGATTATTATATATATTTGGGTTGAATCATCATGGATTTTTAGGATGCATGTATGTATTTACTATTAGTATTAAACCATATCATATGTTAATATTGGTCTGTTAGTGGCAAGTGTTTGTATTTTACATTGCTGTATGTTTTCAACCCACGAAATCATTCATTGCAAATATGAAATAATGGATAGAGTAGTATTGTTTGATAGTTTTTATAAGCAAGGTAGTTTAGTCGGCACAAACATAGGTTTATACATATTAATTTGAAGCGGTACTTATTTCATGTTTGCAAACGTTAGACTGTATTGCTATGATTAGTAAACTTATGAAAATCACTGTATTTTGTATTTTTTTCGTAATTCTGATACTAAGTCTACACATATTATGTGAATGTAAATTGTAAATTATAAATGCATGGTTTTAGAAAATGAGAATGAGTTCATAATAGAACCTACATTTGTTTCTTTTTTTTCTTGTGACCTAAATCGTAAAATGTATGTAATACTTATTTAAATATTACAAAAAGCGTCAACTTTGGCGATTTTAAAACAAATAATATTAAATGTCAACATAATATTTTGTACATTTCAAATGTTTGGTATTTGTAATTTAATTTAGGGGAAATCTTTTTTAATTTTTTTTATTTCTATATTGATTACATATTTTTCAAAAATGTAATTGTTCTTTAGTTTTGAATTTTTTTTATTATCTTGATATCTTACTAATAATACATTACGTTTATGTACACAGATTTCTATTAGTATTGGTAATTTAAAAGAAAGTATATTTAATACTTTTTTAAAACATAAAACTAATAAAGAAAATTCTGGTACATAATTTTGGAAGTCAAGATTTTCGATTAGTATTGTTAGTTTCAAAGGAAATATATTTAATTATTTTTGAAATATAAATTTTATACAGGAAATTGTGGATATATTTTTGGAAGTCTAGATTATTGCATACTTGGAATATATATTTAAATTATATTCCGTGGTTCAAAATGAATAAAAGTCAAACCATTTCTTAAATTACAAAGGTATTTGTGTTTTAGCTTAATATTTACTCCATATTTTTAAAAAAATATGGATACTATTATTTTGATTTAATTTTAGTATTGATTTCATTCCTTTACCTTATGTAATAAATACATGTTCTTAAAACCGACTCTCCCATATATATATTGAACATAATTAAACATAATTCACTAAAAGTTTAGTTTCTTTTGGAGAAAGAAAAATGTCAATGTCTTCAGATATTATACCAAATAAAGATGTCACTCTGCTCAAGTTTATTGACGGCACATCTGACGTGTTTCGTATCAAAGTTAAAATTATTTTGAAGTGGAAGGCATGTTACGCAAATAATCCACAAAAACAGGCAAGTCTTGACATGATTTTGGAAGATGAGAAGGTAAAATCAATACAATTCCATGTTTTCCATTTACATCTTTAGTTTCACTTAGTTATTTGTAATAATTTTTTATACATATACTCCTACAATAGCTAATTATAATTTATCTTTCATTCTTTTAGGGTGATAGAATTTTTGCAACAGTCAAAACTGTTCTTATTGCTCACTAATTAAAAGAGGGTGAAGCCTTTTTTATCTCTAATTTTGGAGTTTTAGAAAACAATCCAAAGTTTAAAGTGGTTGATCATGTTGCAAAGCTTAACTTTTACAAGTCCACCATTGTGACACCAACATCTTATTTTAAATCAGTATTAGCTACTGATTTTCGTTTTGTTGATTTCGTTGATGTTAACCAACGAAGACTTGCTAATAGTGTTGCGTTTGGTAAGATAGTTCTTAAAAACTAATATATCATTATTTACAGTTTACTTAACATATTAAATTTATTAAACACTCTTAATAGATTGTGTTCAATCACATATTATACTTTTTTCAGATGTTGTAGGTCATGTGATTTCTTCGAATGATTTGAAGGTTATGAAGGTTTCAGGCCGTGACAAAAGTTTACTGAATTGTGAATTGCAAGATTTGAGGTAATCATCATACAAATTATGTTAATGTTAGTTGCACGAACTCCATTTAATTTGATGTATGCACAATTTATCGAAACCAATTATATGAGTTCATTAATAACATTATACTAAATTATAATTTAAATGTCAGTGGTGAAAAAATAAGTTGTGCTTTGTGGGATGAACACGCGTTGAAGCTTCAAAAGTTCATCCAAGGACACAACAATGACAACAATCCTGTTGTAATTATCTTACAACTTGCAAAGTTCCAATATTGGAGTGGTAATGTTATTAATTTAAAAAAGTAAATGTTTCATTTACTTTATACGTATTATTATTTAAATCGTGCTATATTTGTAAGTACAGGTATTCCTCAAGTCTTCATATCCCTTAACGGATCAAAGTTGTTTATTAATAAGGACATACAACCCATTAATGAGTTTATGCAAAGGTTAGCTTCTGTACATATATTTTTTTTGGTACTTTATGTTTAACATTTTCAATACTATTCAAACATATTAGCAGTGTGAATGAAAACCATGAGAAAGAAACATCCTCCTTAGATATGTTTGTGCAACTGTCCAACAACACAGTCATTACAAGTCAAGAAGATTATTTCAAAGCTTTTGAGGTTAAGCATGTTGATGAAATGTTTGAGATAGGCACGGTAAATTATTAAACTCACGCTATTAATTATAATCGCTTATTCAATATCATGTTTATAACCTATATTGTTGTTTTTGTCAAATTCTTTGGTATTTTAGGCGATGCAGTTCAACCTTGTGACAAAAGTTATAAAGATTGAACATGAACAATGATGGTACTATTTGGCATGCCGCAAATGCAATAGTGGTATTAAAAACAATGATGGTAATCCATATGTTTATTTTTATGATATATTTATTTTATTAAAATTCTACATATCCTTTCCTTATTTCTATCAAATTATTTATAACAGGAGAAGGCATTCATCCATATAAATGCAATACGTGTGGTCCTGTTTCAGATGTTTATAATAGGTAAATTACTAATGACTATATTATAAGTTGGACATAATTATATTAAAATACTTTCTCAAATATTTAAATAGTATTAACTTTTTCAATGAATAATTTCATTTAATTTATTAATATAGAATGAAGGTTTTTATACGTGTTCAAGATTGTACTGGAACTGTTTCTTTCACATTGTTTGAGACAATAATTACTGGGTTATTGAACAAAACCACAACTACTTTGATGAAAAGTATGAAGAAGGTATGTCGCATACGAATCCTATTTATTAAACATTCGAGTAATTTTACTTACACATTCACTAATTATTTGTTTTAATCAAAATTATATATAGCAATCCCGATTTTCTCCATATCCAGACTAGTTTAACCAATTGTTGAACAAGAGGTTTATGTTCAAGGTTAAGATTTCTAACTATAACATCGAGCATAAGTACTACATCTTCACAGTTAGCAAATTGACTAATGATGAAGATGTTATTAGAAATTTGTTACAAGGAAAACTAAATTTGGAGGTAATTAATATTTAATCATATGCATAGTTTATAAAAACTATGTGTTAACACTATTCTTTTTTGTTAATTTTTTTATTTATTTTTGTAGGATTTAATTGCTGAATTTGATTCTCCGTCGTCTATGATCGGAGTGTCACAAGGTTGTATCGATTCAAAGGTAGAGAAATTTTAAAATTTTTCCATATAATTCATGCTCGTGTTTTGATATTACAAACGTTTATATCTAAAATTTTGTACAAATTTTCTTTACGTATATTTAAGAAGCAATATCTGGGACGGTAGAAAATAATTCTCCACTTATTATATTGGCAAGCACTGCAACAAGTCCTGACCCAAAAAAACATTTTGAAGAGATTGATCACAACATTCATATTCAATCTTCAAGTTCAAAGACATTACAATTTAACCAAAAGCTCAAGAAACCAAAAATGGAGCCAATGTAATAGATTTAATTATCGTTAGATTTGAGTTTTTATAGACTATTATTATATGTTGTTTTTGATTCGTACAATTTCGGTTTAAATTTTTCTGCAGTTTATGCCTTCAAGTTTTGTTACATATTGGTTGGTTGGAATGGTTTTAATTTTATGCATAAATTTATAAGTTTTGTTACATATTTGTTGTCTGGAATTGTTTTCATTTTATGCATAAATTTATAAGTTTTGTTACATATTTGTTGGTTGGAATGGTTTTCATTTTATGCATAAATTTATAAGTTTTGTTACATATTTCTTGGCTGGAATTGTTTTCATTTTATGCATAAATTTTTAAGTTTAGTTACATATTTGTTGTCTGGAATGGTTTTCATTGTATGTATAAATGTACATGTATTGTTACACAATACAATGAATACATTCTATTTAGTATATAGATATTGTCTTACATAAAAATTCAACCTCAAACTACAATTCAAATCTATAATTAAAACCATACAAAAATTTCCAACAATAACTTTGTGACGTATCATTCACCAAAATATAATTTCGTGTCTCAGGATTTAAAAATTACATATACCTATATGTAATTTTTACAAAGAATTTAATATATTAATGAAAGTTATATGTAAAATTTATTTACAGAAAAATTTTTAATAATGATATCAATAAATATATTTCCATTTCGAGATATTTGGAAACATTCTATATAAAAAACGGCAATAAATACAAATAATTACATTCAATTTTTTCCGTAATTAGATGTTTACAGGAAATTAAGTATAAATAAACACTTTTTCTTCTTTTGCATTCATAACCAATGTTTTAGTCTTATGATTCAAACATGGATAGAAGAACATCATCAAAGAAAAGAACAACAATATCAGAGAGTTCTAACCGAATTCATTTATCTCATTCAGATGTTGAGCATGGAAAGAATAAAAGGATTGTTTTACAAGATATCTCTAATGGTATGTTATTATTTAATTCTTTATATTACGTGTATACATTTTTTTTCTACAATGTTTGATGCAATATACATCACAACAATACTTATTCATTTGATTTGTGTTACTGTTTAAAAACTTTATGTTATATTTTTAAAAACAAATGTAAAATCATTTTAATTATTTACCGCAACAAAAAATTCATCAAATTTAATGACTCAAAATTAAAATAAACATCATATCACGCTAAGAAAATTTGTGAATTATTTAAACGGTTGTTTTGTAAACAATTAGTAATCGTATGACTGTACTCAATATAATTGAATTTTGGATTTTTATTTCGTTCATATATAAGTTTTATTTGTTTACCACTTTTAATGTTCATTTGCTAAGTATTTTTCTTATTCTCATTATCAATATAGTAATATCCAATGATTCTAACAAGCTACATGAAGTGCCTATATTAAATTGCGAGACTTACGAAGCACTGAGGCTCAGGATAATTTTTTCATTAATCAAGTTGTTAGTAACAATACAATAATTCCAGGTATAATTTTCTTATAAAGTCTTTAAATTATTTATGTTATTCATAAATTAGGTATCTTAAGAGTAAATATTTGTTCATCGGGTGTTTCTTCTTTTACTCAAAATTCAACTGTGTTACAAAATGAATCACCTTCTAGAATCCAAAAACAATATCCATCCAGTTCGGAAAACAACAAAAGAACAAGTAAGTTTTTTTTCCATGTTGATCGATTTAATTTTAGTGTAGTTTGAATGATTTTCAATTAAGGTTTGTAAGAAAAATTATTTATTATGTATTTTATCAATGAATATACTTGATTTAAACACTTTTAGGTTATATAAATTCATTACCAAGAAGTTCTAATGATCAAAATTGCACCCCTACATCACACCACCAAAAGTATCATGTTGTTACTCCAACAACAGTTATTTTACCGGGTATGTTTCGTAAATTTCTTCTTACACATTTGGGAATGTTTAGTGTATACAATTGATAAAGTTTGCACCTTTGTCCTATTATATGATACCAGGATATATATTATGTTCATTAATCTTATTTGAACAAATTTATTTATAATTATACTAACATCTACTACTCCATCATCATATATGCAAGAACGTTTGGGCTTTACTCCTATCCGCATTCCTTATACAGGTATGTTTGATAAATATATTATTTTAAGTTATTTTCTTTAATTTAATTATTTTATATCAATGGATTTAACCTAATTACAATTTGCTAATAATATATATATATATATATATATATATATATATTTTAAGAATATATAGCAACTGAATTATTTTACTTTTTTACAGGATTTATGGGAAGTGCATCAACAGTAACTACACATAATGGATTTACAAGTTGTCAAATCCCTGTTTCATCAACAATAAATCAATGTAAAAGGAAAACATCATTAACACACGGAAAGCAAATTTCAACTCAAAAATTACCTTCTTCCAGGTTGAACTTTGATGAAGAAGCTTATGTACGTCCTTAACGTTCGGAATTCACAGGAATATCCGTAGGTATATATTACGATCACTTCACTTATGTGGATTTTATTTTGTAATTGATTTAGAAAATATTTTCTTCATAAATTGCATATCTAATTTATAAATTTTCCTATTTTTAGACTATATTGATATGGACGATCTTGATTTCACATGTGTGTCATGTAAAGCTAAGTTATGGCTTGCTGAAGCTGCCAGAGGTAACAGAGATATGAAGAATGAGAAGTATTCACTTTGTTGTATGAAAGGAAAGGTGTTGCTTCCACATCTTAAAGAACCTCCTTCCATGTTGAGCAACCTTTCAGTTTCACATCTATTGGTGGTAAGATTGATAACACATACAATAGTGGAGGTGGACCATATTGTTTTAGAATGCATGTAGAGAATTATCATTCTATTGGTAGTTTGCTTCCTGAATGAGGTCAAATTCCACGGTTTTCACAGCTGTATATATATGATACGGATCATGAGACCTCAAACAGATTTAATGCGTATATGTATTATTAAATTCTATCATTTTTAGTACAAGTTATTATTAAATGCATTATTAAATTATATCATATTTTTGTCTTTGCAGTTCATCACATAATAATGCTAATTCAGATCCTACTTCAATTGAATTCTCAACGGTTAATCTACTACAAGATATTCTAAATGAATGTAATCCATATGTCGAACAGTTCAGAATGGTAAGAGATAGATTTGCTACCCCACCAGAAGATCGGGTACAACTAAAGCTTATCGGAAGAAGAGACAAAGATGGAAGAACATACAACCTTCCAACAGCAAACGAGGTTGCAGCTTTGATAATAGGAGATATTGATGGTTCCGGTGATATGAGAGATATTGTTTTAGAGACACGTTCTGGTTATCTAAAGCGAATAAATGAATTACACCCTTCTTACCTTCCCCTTCAGTTTCCTTTGGTTTTTGCTTATGGCGAGGATAGATACACAGTTGATATTTTTCTCAAAGATGTAAACAGTAAAGATCAACGTGGCAGGACAAACTTGTCAATGAGAGAGTTTTTTGCATACAGGATGCAACAAAGAGATGATGAGGTGTCCCGTTTGCTAAAGAGTAGAAATCTTTTTCAACAATTTTTGGTTGATGTATTTACAATGGTTGAAAATCAAAGGCTTCATTATATTAAAAATCATGAGAAAAACCTAAGGATGTCTACATTTAGCAACTTATCAAGAGCAATTGGTAATGGTCAAGCAAACTCTTCATTAATCAGTAATCGTGTTATCCTTCCATCCTCATTGTATGATCTTCATGTTGATCCTTCCGATAGGCCAGATCTTCTAACAAGAATATTTAAGTTGAAGTTGGATAATTTGATTCATGCAATAAAAGACGACCACATCCTCGGTCGGGTGAATGGAGGTACAATATATATGCTTTACTTATAACCTATTAGTAATATGAATAATGTGAACATGTCTTAGCAGAGTTTAAATGTATCATTCGTTACTATTTATTTTTTGTAGTTATTTATACGGTTGAATTTCAAAAGAGAGGTCTCCCCATGCCCACATTTGTATCTTCCTTCATAAGGAAGACAAGTTACCAAATCCTGAAGATATTGATAGAACAATATCTATTGAATTGCTTTCTAAAGACGATGATCCTGAATTATATAAACTTGTGTCCGAGTTTATGATTCACGGTCCATGTGGTGAAGATAATCCAAGGTCTCCCTGTACAAAAAACAGGAAATATACAAAGAAATTTCCTAAGCCATTCAATAATCATACTTACATTGATAGCTATGGATATGCTGTTTACCGACGTCGTGATACAGGAGTTATAGTCGAGAAAAATGGTGTACCATTACACAACGGGTATGTTTTTATCACTATCATATTATTTTAATACAAACAACTTTATACATAAATTTTTATATCTACCAATAATTATGTATACATATCTACAACTACACATGTGTATTTATTGTTGGTTTGTATGTATATTCTTAATTTTGTTATTATTAAATTATTTGTGCTATTTTTGTAAATACTAATTATTTAATATTATTTCCATAGATATGTTGTTGGATACAACTCTGAATTGCTTAGAAGATATCATCACATATCAACATTGAATGGTGTAACCAGCTTGGATCCATAAAATATCTATTCAAGTATATAAACAAAGGTCCTAATAGAATTACAGCTGGTTTTTCTCACATAAATAAACATTCATCTACTTCATAAGATGAGAACCAAACTGAGCAAGATGAAGTAAGGAACTACTTTGATTGTAGATATGTGTCCGCGTGCGAAGCTTCATGGAGGCTTTTTGGTTACGAAATTCATTATCAAAAACCTCATGTTGAGAGGCTCTCATTTCATCTTGAAGGTCAACAACCTGTATGTTAGATCCCGCAAATAATGTCGATGATATTTTGACAAAAGCTTTAGTTGGAAGAACACAATTCACAGAATGGATGGAGTGTAATAAAGTTAACGAACGTGCACGAGAGTTAACGTATGTAGATTTTCCAACACATTTTGTGTGGAATCAAAAATCTAGGAAATGGACCGAGAGAACGAAAGGAAATATTGTCGGTAGATTAAATTATGCTCCTCCTAAATCAGGCGAGTCATTTTATCTAAAAATATTACTTAACAAAGTTAAAGGTCCTACATCATACGAAGATATCAAAACTGTTAACACAGTTAAATATAATACGTTTAGAGACGCTTGCTATGCTCTTGGTCTTCTTGATGATGACAATGAATATATAGAGTGTATTAAGGAGACATCAAACTGGTCAACGGGTTCGTATTGTAGGTCTTTATTTGTTATGTTAATTTCTTCGGATACTTTGTCAAGGCCTGATCATATTTGGGAAAACACATGGCAATATCTTTGTGATGATATACTTTATATTCGTCGTAAGGAACTTGAAGTTCCAGGTAACATACAAAATTCCTTTATACATTAATATAATTGGTTTTTTACATTATAAAGACATCTGTCTACATATCTTATTAATTATTGTTCTTGATTTTTTTTAGATTTAGAGTTGGACGAAGAAGCCATCAAAAATATTGCTTTGTCCAAGATTGAAGTTTTGTTGAAAGGTTTTTCAATGACTCTAAAAAATATACCTAATATGCCGTATCCTGATTACAATTACATTGAAGAATCATGCAACATATTGCTTCAAGAAGAGCTATCATATGACAAACACGTGTTGAAAGAAGAATATAAAAATCTCTTCTCATTAATGACAGATGAACAAAAGAGTATCTATGATACAATTAGTAGTGTTGTTATTAATTGTGAAGGTGGGGTATTCTTTGTATACGGATACGGCGGTACTGGTAAGACTTTTCTATGGAAAACCTTATCTGCAGGACTTCGATCAGAAGGTCGCATAGTACTGAATGTTGCTTCAAGTGGTATTGCATCTTTATTGCTTACACGAGGTAAAACTGCACATTCAAGGTTTGCTATTCCAATAAACGTGAACGAAGATTCTTTTTGCATCATTTCTTCTGATAGCGATTTGGCAGCTTTGTTAAGAAGGGCAGATTTAATCATTTGGGATGAGGCTCCAATGATGCATAGACATTGTTTTGAAGCATTTGACAGAACTTTAAGAGACAAAGTTGATCCTGATTTTAGTTCAACCCCATTTGGTGGAAAGGTTATTGTGTTTGGCGGTGACTTTCGGCAAATACTGTCAGTTATTCAGAAAGGACGAAGAGAAGATATTGTTAATGCTTCATTGAATTCATCATTCTTATGGAAATATTGTTCCGTTCTTAAGTTGACTGTTAACATGCGCCTACAGACAAGTTCAAATATACAAGATATACAAAGTACAAAAACATTTGCTGGTTGGATTTTGGACATTGGAGAAAGAAATGTTGGTGGTCCAAATGACGGAGAGGCTGAAATACAAATTCCTCAAGATCTGTTGATAAAATCCAATGGTGATCATGTTCATTCAATAACGGAGTCGATTTATCCATCAATTAATGACCGTATTTACGATCATAACTATTTTCAGGATAGAGCAATTTTGGTCCCAACAAACAATGAAGTTGATCATATAAACGAGTACATGCTTTCAAAGATAAATGGTGAAGAAATAACTTACTTTAGTTGTGATACTGTTTGTTCTGATGAAATGTGAAGTACTTTTGAAGAATCGCTATACTCTCTTGAGATCCTCAATTCATTCAAAGTATCGGGTATTCCAAACCACAAGTTATCTTTAAAGGTTGGTGTACCAGTTATGTTACTTCGTAACCTTAACCAGTCAAGAGGGTTATGCAATGGGACAAGACTTCAAGTAATCAGACTTCGTTCACGTCATTGAGGTCAAAATCATTTCAGGTAAAAATGTTGGTGTTACAGAATATATTCCTAGAATGAAGATGATCCCCTCTGACTCTAAAATTCCAGTCAAATTCCAAAGAAGACAATTTCCCATGATGGTTTGTTTTGCAATGAACAAGAGTCAGGGCCAGTCTTTCACTACAAGAAATTGGGGTATTTACCCACACATGTTATGTGTGAGTAGAACATCTACATATGTGAGTAATTATCTTTACCCACACATAAAATAATTATAACCATGTGTGGGTTCATGCCTGTCGGTAAAGATTTTTACCTACACATACATTATATATAGGTATAGACAATGCTTTTTACCTACACATATATGTGTGTTAAAAAGTAACTAACATGTGTGGGTAAAGGTGTTAAAACTTAATTGTACGTTGATGTGGCTAATGATGTGTCAAGTGACGTGGCATGACCATACAAAGTATTAATTACATGTGTCATTCAATATGTGTGGGAAATGCATTTTTATGTGTAGGTAATACTTGCAGAAGTGTTGGTAAAAATACTTATGTGTGGGCAATAAACATAATATATGTGGGTAATAATATTCAAATATAAAAATCCATTTTAAATAAAAATATGATAACATAATGGTTTCAACCATATAAAGCTAAATACAATCATGTAATGTAAATACCAAACAAATAAAAGGGAAACAAGTCATAAGTAGACATATTTAAAATCAAAATAATGCTAAACATTCATAGATTATCCTAAATATTCAATCTAGACCACTAAACTTATCACCGCTTTCACCAGACTCGTCACAATAAGACTCTCCAGATCAAGTGTGGTTAGATGTATCATCGACAAATGAAGGCAATATATCTTCTCAATTAAAAGTTTTTGCATAGTTCCATTCGTTGTTTCCAATACTTGAACTCGACTTGCCAATTGATTGTAACTAGGACAGTTTGACACAATAATACTTGTGGTCTTATATGCAATAGGATCACGACCACATCAAGACAAAGAAAGAGAACTCCGTCCAAGTACTTTCTCCGGAATAATCTTGTCGCTCATTGAATCCACTGAATTCTCATTTCTCAACTTCAATATTTCTTCTGGTTTAAGCAAAAATAACCTAAGTATAATAAATTAAAAAATTAACCATAAACAACAAGATTAACACATGTAACCCATAAATTTTGTATTGCATTTAGTTAGAAAGGAGCAAGTAAACTTACATATTTATAGTTACATCTATAGATATCCTACCCTTGTTAGCATCCCAATGTATAAGATGCCAAGTGTGAGTTGACCAAAAAAAGACCCTAAAGTTGACCAAAAGAAGTTCCTAAAACAATGTCACACTCAAATCAAACAGTTGAAGAAAGATTAGCATATATGTATTACAGAAATAAGATGTTACCTGAATTAGCAATAGTTTTTCCATCTCATCCTTGGTCCACCTAGTGTAGTGCATCATCTTTTTGTCATTTATGCTCTTTGTAAGTATAAAGAAAAAGAAGCATAATATAGTGCATTCCATACATCGTACAGACCAAACTAGCAGCTAGAACCAAAATAGGACTAATCAAAAACTCGGTAAACAAATCACTAAAAAATTACCCAAACAAAATGGACCCGCTGCCCGAACTAAACCCGCATCCTCGCAATTCGAAAGCTTCTTATAATGGGTTTATTGTTGTTGTATGCTGAATTTTCTATTTTTACTCCAATGTTTTAAAATCAGTGCTTGAGTTATTTGAAAATCAATAACAAGACAGATTGGACAAAACAAAACCATGGAACCAAAAGGAATCACCTCCAATGCAAATACAAGAAAAAGAAACGGAGGAGAGCGATGATAATTTCCATACCTTGAATGGATAAGAACTTCACTACTTTCCTTTTAGTTCCTGATCGAGGTCATTTTTTATTGACGATAGCTTCCCCTATCATACCCGTTATTCTCGAGATTTTTGAAGAGTTTAGCAGGGCGGATTGAAAGCAAAATCCGTCTTCGTTTCTATGTATAACCATCACAAGAACTTCGGAGGAGATCAAACCCTCGTCTCCGATATTTCTGTTATTTCTACAATCTCCATACTAATTTAAAATAATTAAACTATTTTATCGCAAGATTTGGGTTTCTGTTATTTATTTTAATTTAAACATTAGATTTCTTTCTTTCAATTTCCACGTCATTATCAATTTAAAGTAATTAAACTATTTTAATTTACAATTCACTAAATAGTATTATGTGTAGACCGGATATATTTATAGTCTACAAACTACACAATATACACGTTTTAATTATCTGTAGGTACTTATTAGAATGTTAAGTCATTTTTCGAAAAATAATTCACAAAAACTTGTATTTTTACCTTCACAATTATATATAAGTATTATGTGTTAGTAAAACTTAAATAATTACTAACACATATAACCAACATTAGTATTTATGTAGGTAATTTGTCCACACATTAATATAACTTATCTTATGCGTGAGTAGTTTATCTTGATGTAAATAAAAAAATTTAAAGGGAAATTTTGCCTCCAAGATAATATGTTAGTAAAAAGTATTATCTACACAAACTAATTGTTAAAAGTCCTTAAAAAATAAAATTTCAAATTACCCACACATATACAAAATAGTGTGGGTATTACCTACACATTAAAATGTATGATTAATATATGTGTGGGTAAACATCTCAATTTCTTGTAGTGTTTGTCTACTGTCGGATTATTTCTCAGGCGGCCTGTATTTACTCATAGGCAATTATATGTGGCACTTTCACGTGTTAACAGTAGGAGTGAATTAAAAATCCTTATATGTGATGACAACGACAATCCGACGGACAAAACAACCAATGTAGTGTACAAAGAAGTTTTACAACGTATTTGATAAAATTTTAATTATTTTAGTTTTTAACCGTTTGACATTGTTTGTTATTTCCTCTATGTTATAAGAAGTTATTAATTCTTACTGCATGCCTACGACCTAATCCTCTCAATAAATTTTTTATTATTATTTTATTTAAGAAATTATCTACCAACATTATCATTTAAAAAAATCCGGGCGTGCACGAATCCCTAAATCTAGTAACAAGAGAAAACACAAAACCATTTTTAGGACAATTTGTACTTGGTAAAAGTTGAATAAAAAAATAAGATCGAAATTGAAATTAAATTGAAACGAGCACCAAATTTAAAGTTAGAATCAAATTAAAATGAACATTGAATTCTAAAGTTTGAATCGAAACAAAAATCTTATTCGAAGTTCCTATCATGACAATAAATGAATTCGAGTAGTGGAAAACAGAAAAATATTCGTCGAATACATTAATTTGGCCAATATGGGTAGACAAGAAACCTAACATCAAAATAAATGGTCGACGTGTAATTGACACGAACACCTCAACACCATACAGTAATCATACTATTTTTATTAGAAATTGAAATTTAGAATTTTTTATTGACTTAAAAAATTAAAAATTACATTTATTAATATTTATATTACTTATTTTTGACATTTTTACGATAAAAAAATGACAGGACCCAAGATGATGAAAAGTCAATGTTCATTCTATCAATCTCTTCCTTAAATTTCGAAATCATAAACCCAACCAATAATTATCTCTGCTTATCAAGTTACGATTTTCCACTATTTTGTTCTATTTATTGATCTCATCATCATTAATTAATTATCGATCAAGTCCACCTTCATCATCATCAAAAACCATGGACTCCACTTAAGTAAGTTTAATTTTGTGATATTTTCTGTAAGTTCGTAGTTAAGAGGGTTTGAATGTTTAATTTATAGTAGTACTCCAGTTAATGAAAAGTAAAAATGAAAATAGCTAAACTTTAACATCTTATTTCTGTGCACGTTAGCACCTTGAATTGAAATAGCAGCAGCAGCTTAATTGGAAGCAGCTCAAATCGATCAAAAGAAAATGCACTAGCTAGGATCGATCGATCGATGGGTTATTTGAAATTTTCGTGCTCCAGATAGCTAGCTACGTACGTGCCTCGATATTTCTGCTTCTTCACTTCATACCCTAGAGAAAGAAAGTAAACACGTTTCGGAGTGAATTGTTGTTAATATTAGATACCGTAAAACAGATCAAAAAGGGAAGAAAATGGTTTTGTTAATATATATATTCATGCTTACTGTTGGTATTTGATTTTGATTCCTCCAGCTCTGGGATCAGCAATGGAGGAAAAAGATTCGTGTGACAAGTCAAGGTCACCCTTGCAACCAGGCGGCGGGCAGAAGTCGGTGATCATAACAGTCACGGTTGGGCTGGCGGTACAAGGGTGTGGTGTTCCTTGGTTTGTTCCACCTGTACACGTCACCTGGAAATACTTTCCGCATGCAGCTCCACCTTGCCATAATGCTTGATTTGCAGCAGCTATCATAACTCCCTTATCTTCATATCCATAACATGCTGAGGCTGCAATTCAAATAACTTATCAGTAAAATGATTAATAATGACAATATATATATATATATGTATGTATATGCGTGCATGCAATTAGCTGTGTATTTGTAGTGTAATTAGTCTGTGCATTTGACTTACGTAAGTATGGAGGGTCATTGATGGTTCCGATCCCGTCATTACATGATGCTTGATACCCGAAACTTAGAATACTCAACACTATGAGAATGCCCGAGTATTTCATTATTGATGCCATTAAAGATGAATAAAAGAAACAAGAAAATGCAGAGAGAGAGAGAGAGCTTCACAGTTAATTGGTTGTGATAATTTGAGTGGAAGGGATGGTTATTTATAGTGTATGGTTTCCTAAGGAGTTAATAAGTGGAATAAAATCACAAACCACTACATCCACTTTCATTGTGTTTCTCTAAGATCTTCATTGGAAGTGAAAGAAGCAAGATGTTAAAAAATTGACTTTGTATTTGCCAAAAAGGGATGCAACAAACTGCTGGCCAATTCAGATGTAAACAATAGAAGTCTCTAACACACAATGCATTGTTGTCCTTTATTAATCAATCAATAAATGGATTTTCAAGTTGCACTTTTAAAACTAATTCTTTTACGAAGTGTTATCTACACGTTTCTTTGGCTCGTTTGGAAACACTGGAACGAGAAGGTCTTCAATGTGGGCAGCAGTTCCACTTTGTGGTCTCCTTCATGTTCGATTCAATCCCTAACTTTCTTTTGGATCAAACATAGGAAACGTAATGGGATCTCATTTGATTGGACTTCTTGGTGTTATAATCCTTGTATTGTTTAACTCTTTATTGTCATTTTGAATATTTCTAGCAAATTGCTAGTTGATATTATTAATATATATTGGGGCCTTTAGGAGGGGTGATGGCGGAGCCGTAGCTTCTCTTAGAGGTTCTTATTTTGTCGTTCAAAAAAAAAAAATACTCTACCCTAAATGGACCAATATGAAGAATCCAAAACTGATATGAAGCCTTGATAGTTATTGTTCAATCATGTTTAATTTATGAATTCTGATTAATTAGCCTCACTCTGGTTAATCCTTCTAACCTCATTTTCCTGTCCATATACCAATTTAAGTCCATCGCTAACTTTTCTCACATAATATATCCATCAAAACAAAACCATTTATTTACTAAACATATAAATTTATATTTTAAAATATTATTGTTATTACCGATAATAATGATAGTTCTTACATGTATTTTTTACTATTAAATAGCCGACGTCACATATTAGACTATACATTGTTATCTACATACGGTGAGATTCGAATCCAAAAAAGTAAAGTGAGTAGGGCTCTTTTTGTGCATGCACTGTGGTGCTCACCGTGTAGTGGTGAGGATGATCCGTCACACCATCACGGTGTGGTGCATAGAAGGCTTGGTGTAGACCATATATACCAAGTTGAGCGTTGGTGTGGATATATAAGAGGTGAGGTATGCACATTGTTTTGTCTTTTCTCTCTTTTTTTCTTATTATAGAAGTAAAATACTGACGTGATAGTGTATTTGGGAGTCTTTAATTTAATCAGAGGGATGTGAAACACTTTTGTTACTTTAAAATCATTAGCGACTATTTTTCTTCTCAAGTTTGCGAAGGTGTCATAACTATGTGAGGGTCGCGAAAGTTATTTTATATTTCAACTATTCATTCAGTATCGTTGTAGATCCTTTACGTACTAATAACGATGAAAAGTTGGCCGTTGCTAATTAATCCGGTATTCCGTCACGTAAATGATTTTTGTTGTATTTATAAATGTAAAGTAATTAAATACTTAATTTTGTTTCTTTCTAAGTAATAATCCAAGAATAAGCTGGTTAAAGAAAGATTTAATCAAATATGCTGATGCTATGTCTGCAAAAGATACTTTTCGAGATTGGAATGTTTCAAAGATGACTAATGTCTCTAAAAACTTTTTGAAATTATTTTCTAACTTTTAGTCACGACTTATGATAATATATATATATATATATATATATATATATACATTTATTTCATTGTAATATCTTAATTTTTAAATAATTTAAAATTACTATTAGACCCCTTATTTAAACCTATAAGAAAACCATTATATGAGTTAGTTAGATTATTAAATACCATTTTTATAATTAAATCTTTCATAATAAATAATATTTAAAAAGTCAAGTCAATGAATATTAATTTTCACCTTATTTGATATTAAATACAAATTAAAAATTAAATAAAAAGGATCTTTATAAAAATAATTATTTTAAATATTTTATCATATAACACATATTTTAATTTAAGTATTAAAAAATATGTATAATTATAACTCATGGACCTATAGCATGTAACCTAAATTTATAGACATTTTTAGATTTTTAAATGACTCGTGTATCAAAACAAAAGATTTAGTTTATAGTATATTTGATATTCTTTCTCATTTTATTGTTTTTAAAAATTAATAAAAGAGTTATACAGAAAAAAGAAATAAAAGAAATGGAAAAGGGACAAAAAAAATAGATATATTGCGAACAAAATTGTTCGATGTCATCATAATACGTGAATATAATAGCGTTACGTTATAAAAAAAACAGACATATTATCAAGTATGAATTATTTCTAACCGTCACATTACACGAATACTATGCTAGTGATAATATATTAATCCAGGGGCATGAAGTAAGTGGTGATATGTCCACGGCGTGATGGACTCTCTTTTGATCACTCACATCGTGATAAGCTCCATCACTTGTGTGGAAACCAGAATGATAGGAATGTGAAACACTCTCTCCCTAGGCCCCTCACATTAATTTTCAACCTCTTTTTCTTTCATCTTTTATTGTATATATATACCAATTTTATTTACGTTGCTTATCGAAGGTCACGAGGTGCGGTATAGAACTCTATCATCCTTTAAATAACATATATTCTTCCATAAGTTTCTCATACAAAACAATGCAAACCGTTCTATTTTACGCTCCCATGAACACCCTTGATTGATCGACTCACAATATCCCATTTAATGCTCGAAACTATGAGAATGTCCGAGTATTTTATTATTGATTTTTTTAAAAGCTACTAAATCTACATCAAATTTGTCTACAACGGGACTCGAACTCGTGATCTTAGATTATGAGCAACAACAAACCTAAACTACTCCAATACCACTAAGCTAGAAGCCTTGGGTGAGTATTTCATTAATTATTATCGATGCCATTGAAGTCTAGCTATGTTGTGAACTTGTCGAGAGTTAAGAGATCGAGAAGAGGCAGATTTATAAATAGAGTCGATCAGGTTGTGATATATGAATTGGAGTGAAATTAAGAAATGGTTATTTAATTAAGCATACTAGCTAGGGTTTAATTCGCAAGGATGTAGTTAATAAGTGGAATAAAATCACAAATTAATTAAGCATGTATTAATATAGCCACTTTCATTGTGCTTCTCTAAGATATTCTTCGGCAGTGAAATTGAGAAGCAAGATGTTAAAAACTGACTTTGTATATATATGCCAAAAGGGGCCGGGAACAAATTAACAAACAGCTGGCCAATCAGAATAATTTTGATATAAACATATTATAATTCGGTAACACAATTTATATACACAAGAATAAGTTTATTTGAAAACCGTTTTTATTACTAGTACCGTAAGTATAATTTGTAATCATCATTAATGCTATATTAATAGGGGTATTTTGGTCTTATATATATTTTACAACAGTGAATTGTGTCAAGATGAACTGTCACTAAAAAGTGAGTCTTGATTTTCTCAAAATACTCTCATTAGTACATCATTAATGAGACTTATTTTTATTAGCCATTGATTTATATTAACCAAGGATCAAGATTGATTCTCACAATAAGTATAGTTTTCAAATGACTTTTTAAGTAGTTTTCTGCTCTGTCCTTGCTCCTTACTTTGGAGATTGACGAGAGAGAGATATAGTGAGAGAGAGTCCTCATTTTTTTAACAACATAAAACTCTTAAATATATTAGAAACTTTTGTTTATAGCAGGACTAGATACTATAATTATGTAGATCGTCTTTCTAATACCTTCAAATTGCTTAGTTATAAACCATTCGGTATAGTCGCCGTGCATCGTCTCTTAATTACTATCATTTTTTATGGATCTGACTGATAACCTCACTCTAGTTCATCATTCTTCCATTATTTTTTATCTGTCCACAAAACTAATATTTAAGCCTAGCAAACACTAATTAACTTTTTCATAATTAAAACAAGAAAAATTATATATTCTCCTACTATTTTTTTCTGTTTTATCCACATACTCATCATAAGATGATATGCGGAGTTTACTAATTCTCTTTTTTTACTTTCTTTATTGATTTTGACACTTATATTAATCTTGTAAATATAAAGATAAGTTGAAGAATATACACATCTTGATACATATCCAATAGTGTGGTTGTACGTAGGTGATAGCTGACACGTGGGTGAGAATGCATTTGCCCCGGCCAGACTTTGATGAAGGCTATGCATTATTTTATTCTGCCATATCAAAATCAAACAAAACCATTTGTTTACTAAGGGGATGTTTGTTTGCTACTTAATAGAACTATTTAGCGTTTAATGCTGAATCTCAGCATTTAACATGTTTGATTAATGTCTCAAAATGAAGACTATGTTGAATAATTTAGCATAATACCGCTAAATCATTTTACCTTAAAATGCATTATGAATCATTAAGCACCAATTATTTTACCCTAAATACTCCTCCTTTCGCAGGTTGTCTTGTTAAAAATCTTATCTTATCTTATAATATAATATATCACTATTAAGGTTTAAATGGTAATTTTTATCATTCAGAACCTTTAACAAACAATATGTCACATTCAGAGACAGATTCATTCAAAGCTAGCCGTTGAATTATTCATATCACAATATCATTTATTGCTTAAACATTCTGTTTTAACAAACAACCTTTAAATATAATATTTTATATTTTTAATTATTATTATTATTATTATTATTTATTAATCATAATAAAAAACAAATATATGTTTGTAAACTTATTAATTAAACTGATGCGCTAATAACCTGCTAACCAACAATAAGGCAACAACGACTTACTTTAAGAACACATAAAATGACCTTCTTTAAGAACACATTAATTACACTTAATTAATTAAATAATAATTTTAAAAAATTACTTTATGTCGTCACTATTCAATCGCATAAGACAGTTTTTCTAGTAATGAGATTAACAAAGAACTAATTAAATTTATAACTTATTTGTGATAATTAAGCTAGGTAAATATTTGAGAAAATAAAGACATTGTGATAATTTCAACCGCCAACCATGAAATATTGAAAGGTTGCAACAATTTATCTATATACACTGTATATAAAAAAAGATTATACTATTCACACTTTTTTTTATATAAATATTAATGCATTAAAATTGTAAAAATTGCAATCAAACATGAAAAAAAATTAGATATTACAAATTTTATTAAACTTCTACATTTAAAAATGTGAAAATCATAGTAAAAATTACAATTATTAGTGTGGACAACTATGCAAATTTCACACTTCTAGGTATTAAAAATTAATATGAAAATAATTATAAAGTTACAAAAGTATACGATCTTAAATGTGAACTTCTCCAATGGTTTGTTTAATTATTGTTAAGTTCACATTTAATAGCATAGATTTTTAAAATCAAATCTACATATTTATATATGAAGAATTTTATAACAATCTCTACATTTAAACTATTTTTCATAATTATAAGCGTGATAATATTTAAAATTCTTACACGCTTTTTATAAAGCCGAAGAAATGATACATTGTTGTAGTGACATATGTTTGTGTATGTATAGGGGAGAGTTCAAACGAGAACTGTTTTTTGTACGAAAACATCGAAAACCAATATTAGCCTTTGATTAAAAGAAATGAATGACTAATAATTGTAATGATTCTTTAACGAGTCATTAATGTGCTCATTAAATGTGGCTCATTAGAGGCATTAATTAATGCAGATTATTTTGATAAAATCAAGTATTGCTAGTTAATAACGGTTTACCTAGACGCAATTTACGTTTGAGTTATATAAAAGACAAAAATATCTTTATTAATAAGTCATTAATGTTGCTACAAATATTTTTCGTACAAAAAAAATTTCGTTTGCATTTTACCCCTATATATATGTGTGTGATTATTGATTTCATATATAAATTTTTTGTTCATCGTAAGAATATTAGATTGACACACAATATAAGAAACATCCAACAATTAAATTCTTATTAGAGCCCATAAATGGCATCACATAGTGGGAATGGCGTGCAACCAAAACTAACGCAAATTGTCGTAAAATCCATTACAAGGAAAAGGAAGCTAGCTATAACTTAAGTTCATATATTATCAAAAGGTGCTACATCTCACACTAGTGTTATTACTTAATTAATTGTCAGATGCTTTTTTTCTCCGGATCGATAGATCTTTGTGTGCAAACTCCATGATCTTCATTTTCTTCATACCCTATATATGTACACAAGGAGAATAAACATATTGTTTTAATTAAGACGCGCGTATTAATTATGAAAACCCATTTTCAGTGGAATTCGGTAATTAATAAAAAGAAGAGAAGTTTTGTGCGCGCTCACTGTTGGTATTTGATTTTGATTCCTCCAGCTCTGGGATCAGCAATGGAGGAAAAAGATTCGTGTGACAAGTCAAGGTCACCCTTGCAACCAGGCGGCGGGCAGAAGTCGGTGATCATAACAGTCACGGTCGGGCTGGCGGTACAAGGATGTGGTGTTCCTTGGTTTGTTCCACCTGTACACGTCACCTGGAAATACTTTCCGCATGCAGCTCCACCTTGCCATAATGCTTGATTCGCAGCAGCTATCATAACTCCCTTATCTTCATATCCATAACATGCTGAAGCTGTAATTGCAATTCAAATAACTTATCACTAAGATGATTAATAATGATAATATATATATATGTATGTATATGCGTGCATGCAATTAGCTGTGTATTTGTAGTGTAATTAGTCTGTGCATTTGACTTACGTAAGTATGGAGGGTCATTGATGGTTCCGATCCCGTCATTACATGATGCTTGATACCCGAAACTTAGAATACTCAACACTATGAGAATGCCCGAGCATTTCATTATTGATGCCATTAAAGATGAATAAAAGAAACAAGAAAATGCAGAGAGAGAGAGAGAGAGAGAGAGAGAGTGTGTGTGTGAGCTTCACAGTTAATTGGTTGTGATAATTTGAGTGAAAGGGATGGTTATTTATAGTGTATGTTTTCCTAAGGAGTTAATAAGTGGAATAAAATCACAAAACATATATTATATCCACTTTCATTGTGTTTCTCTAAGATACTCATTGGAAGTGAAAGAAGCAAGATAGATGTTAAAAAATTGACTTTGTATTTGCCAAAAGGGGATGCAACAAACTGCTGGCCAATCAGAATAATTAATTCAGATATAAACAATACAAGTCTTAACACAATGCATGCATATACTGTTATACTTCAATTCAATTCATTAATTAAATTAGATGGATCTTCAAGTTGCATTTTTGCTATTCCATTCACCCTATGATAGTAATGGACAGAGATAAAGAAAATAGAAAAAAGAGAACCAAAATACAAAGGTGATTGATCGAGTACATGTTAGTAAAACCATTATTACGTTTTTTTTTAAATATTTTTATAAGTAATTAAAAGTGCGAATATTTTTTTCTTCTACAATTATAAATTAATGAGAACATCATGAAGATTTTTTATATTTCTTCGCGTTTAATAATGTAGCTATATTGTACGTATTTACTAGACGAATAACTTGACAAAAATATATGCACTTCATAAAAGCATGTACGTAGAAAAAATTCAAATAAGTAGGCTGCGTTTAGGAGAAGAAAATTTTTCTGTTTTTCTGTAAAAAATGATGGAGTTTTTATTTAGAAGAATGGGTGGAGTTTTCTTTTTTCAGAGAAAAATGAAAAACATGTTTAGTTGAAGTGTTTTCTTTGAAAAGTTATTTGAAAAAGTATGAAAGTTTGGAAAAATAAAATGTGAAAAAGTGAGAGAGTTTTCTGAAAAAATGTACAAGTAAACATGTTTTCTGATTTTCGATTTTCTTATAAAAATTTTCTGAAAAAATGAAGGATTTTTCTGAAAATGAACGCAGCCTAAGATTTTTTTGGTAGTGTTGCCACACATGTGGATGATATTTGATTAGCAACAAGATATTTCATGGCCGCACGTTGCTCTAGGTTGATATTTAAATAATCACATTCTTACTAATTTAATTTATATATAATATTATATATACAATAATTGTTCGAAGCTAGTATACATAGATAATTTTTACTTAAATATTCATCCTATAAGATGAAAAAAGACAGAGTTGTTTTTCAACAAACTATAATTTTATAAGTAGTTAACTAAAGTACTAAAGAAACATTAGTTGTTAGAATTTGTTGGTTGTAAATGATATGGTTACATGGAATTGATATGACTGATGTTTTGACAGACTGTTTAGTCTGATTGAGGATTGATTAACTATTTGTGTGTTAATTGTTCGAGTCCAAGATATGTACACATGGTATGATAATGTGTACATTTGTTACAACGGAAGGATTTAATTGTGTCAAGTAGCAAAAGGTTATCGGTAAACCTTTGCTTTGGTCCGTAATTGGTTGAAGGTTCTGCACCGAACCACCAGTCATCTAGATTTATGTGGTTACTTGTTTCTGTTGTTGTTGTATTGGTTGTTACTGATTGTTGTTTGTGGTTTTAGCTTCCATTCACTTAGCTTTGTGCTAATTCCCCACCTTTAACTCCGTTTTTGTAGGTTTTGGTAAGTGCGATTGTTTAGCTGGGAGTTTGTGTGTTGGAGGGAAAATTTAACCATCGCTCTGATATTGTTTTGAGAAAATGATAAACCATCTTTTGTTTTAACTTTTGTAACACGAAACGAAATATTGTGCTATATGTAATAGTATGTATTTTGTTTTGGGTGTTATTGTATAATTATTTTATTGAAACGCTTTCGTCGTGATTTAAAAAAATAGCTAGAGATTTACGATGTTACGTTTTTTTTATTTGCAGTTTACACCGACTATAACACGTGGAGTATTGAAATCACAATCACCTCAAGCTATTGCCTTTTTACTATGAAATTGACTTAGAATCTCTAGAAATTACTAACTAGATCTTATATTATATATATTAGGTGTTTGTATTCATATAAATGTATCAATGATGAGCAATTTGGTTTACCGAATGTATGATTTTAAAAAGTTGTTTTTATATATTTTTTCAGTTTAGACAATTAAATATTATCATTGTAAAAAGGAAGCAAATGGAAATTCTAAATTGATCCTTAAGATATTTAGTGACTGAAATGAGATACTTTTTCTAACGACAAAAACGTAGGTAAAAGTACATGTGTAGGTATGGTTGAAACTTGAAAGTGAACACCTTTTGCTGATGGAAATTTTCTATAATTAAAGCTTCTGCACTTCTAGTGACGGAAAATGTAAGCAAAAACATCTTTAGTTTTAGAATTTTACTGACTTATTTTTTAAGTCACTAAATCGCATACATTTTGTAGTGATAAATAGTCTCTTTTGTCCCTGTGTATTATCTATCTATAATCTATTTGTTTTTTACGATTAATAAAATCTTGGCAACAAGAGTTGCTAAACCAAGAACACATCTTTATCTTAATTATCTAATAGGTTAATTGATAGTAATTTACTTAATGGAACTAGCTTTACCATTTTCTATGTAGATGATACCTTGTCCTATGTATGCTAACTACTACATGATAAGCTCATACTTACTTGTGATGTGTAGTAAACCTTTAGTAAAATCTGGACCTAATGTATTACTTGGTTTCTACACACCATATTGATACTTTAGTTGGTACTTGTTTAGTTAATGGTTGTTGGGAAACAATTTTGTAACCATGTATCTTTGGCAGATGTTTAAATCATGATCCAGGTTTGTTATGTTCATCAAGTATTTTGTAATTTCATACATGTTGTAAATGCTTCAGCTTACCATGAATTGCATGATTTGATAAAACCTTAGAGGGCTTTTGGTTTACAGGATTTAGAATTGAAAATTCCTAAATCATAAGAGGTATCACAAAATTGATATAATAAAATTTGACCATCCTAATAAATTCCTTAAATCAAGAAATTGGAAATTCCTTCTCCAAATAGATATAACTGTTAAAATTCATATGGAATTTCAAAACATAATAGTTGTCTCTTACCTTACCCCTACCCTACCCTACCCCACCTCACCTTACTCTATTCTACCCCCTCCTACCCATACCCAACTCCATCCCACCCCACTCTACCCCACTCTAACCTCACATTATAACCTACCTCACTCTACTCCTACACTACCTCACCCCCACCCTACTCCATACTTTACTAACCCTACCCCTACCCTCACTTTATGCTCTACCTCACCCTAACCTACTCTACTACATCTTACTCGCCCTACCTCTATCCTACCATACCCTCACACTATTCCATCTTTACTTACCATATCCTAACCTACCCTCACCTACCTCATCCTATCCTACTCTATTCCATTCCACCTTACTCATCCAATCTCTACCCCACATCATCCTACCTACTTCACCCTATCCTACTATATGACACCTTACTCACCCTACCCCTACCCCACCCTATCATACATACTTCATCCTATCATATTCTATGACATCTTTACCTAACCCTACCTTATCCCATCCTAACCACTCTACCACCATCTAACTCCATTTTTATTCACATCACCCTTACCCTACCCTACCCCACCTCTATCTTATGTGTAACATCCTCAAATAAGGCCTATTCGCGTGCTCCATTTGGTACGTGAAATTATTTAAATGAATTAAATAAGAATATACTTATTAGAATTAATAGAAAATAGCTATTGGTCAGTTAAATGTGGAATTAAAAATAGTAATAAAAATAAAAAAGAATTATAAAATAATAACTGGTTTCAAACGATGTTTCTAAAAATATCCTCATTAGTTGAAACGGTTACTCGGGTGTCGTGTTGTATGTTGAAAAGGGGAACAAAATACCCCTTGTGGATAACTTAAAAACCAAAGTCGGTTTTTAAGTCACCAACACACAGTAGTTACACACACACACACATACGAAATACACACACACCTCTTACTCTCTTCTCTTTTGTGTTCTTGAAGAAATCTCATTCAAAGCTCAATCAAGGCTGAAGATTAAGCTATAATCAAGCTCCCAATCTGCTCCTAATCTTCTTATCATCATCATCTTGCTACTAGTAAGCTTCTTCTACCTTTGTTCTTCATTTTTAAGTTTTAGGTTAAAAATGGGTAAAACGAATTTAGTTAACCAAGCTTAGAATTCTTTATTGTAATCTGTTCTAGGACCATTTGTAAGTTGTTTAGAACTGATTTTAGGTAATAAAGATGTCAACTTGATTGTATTTCAAGAATTTGACCAAGTAGGTCAAAGATGGAGAAATCATGGTTTAATCTTGAATGTGTTGTTATAATAGCTTATGTTAATGTTTATAGACTCCCTTTGATGTCCCAAACTTAGTATAAAACCTGGAATCAATTAAGAATGAGTGAAAGATGGGTTTGGAATGGAAAACAGCAGCTGCAGAGGCATAAAATCACAGCTCTGAAGCTGTGTAGCGGCACGACACACCAATGTCGCGGCGCGAGATGTGCTGCAACAACTCAGTTGATGTTTCTTTCAATGGTTTAAGCATAAGAAATGTTCTAGTATCACTTTTGACCAATTTTGGGCTATTTGGATTAGTTTAACCATTTTTACTAGTTTAGATACATTTAGGAATAATAACACTAGTATTAGTATATATACATATATATATGTGGTGATCTAATTGGAATCATATGTAAACGATAGGTAATTAAGCACCAAGGAAGGACAAACACATACTTGTGTTATATTTGAGCACCAAGGTGAGTACCGACTTGTATGAATTCAATAAAGGAGGTTTTTGAATGCTAATTGTTTAAATGAACACGGTATGCTATTTTTATGCAAATAGACTTGTATATTTATATATATAAGCTTAGAAACAAGTTATGGACATGAAGTATGATATATTTGGCATGTATTTAAATATATGCATATTAATTGAGATATCTGGATATATATGATTTCATATGTGAAAGCATGCATGCTATGATCTTTTTTCTTAGATAATGATGAGCTATGTGAATGTCCGGACATATTTGTGATTAAGGTCAGCTTCGGCTGGATCCTATGAGGCCTTCGGGCGACAGTTTGGGATCAATGGTACTCGAGTGCCATTCCTTAGATATGTGGGGTGATTGCCTTAACTGGCTAAGCCTAATGAGCCTTTGGCTCCGTAACGAGCAGGTGGAATCATTTACGTGATGATACCAGCACGGTTGGCAGTGTTTGATTCCCCCGGTGGTTGTTATTGAGCCGGACTAGCTATCTAGCAAGATATAGCACTGCTGGACATGTCAGCATTACCGCTAATTGTTAGGATAGCATTGTATGCTCATATTTGATTCATGACTTGCTATTATTGCACTTATACTTGTCTGTATTCACTAGCTATTTTATATAGCTAATCCAGTTGTTGTTTCCCTTTTTCAGACAGAGTATAGGCAGGCCTGGTGAGACGAGAACCTAATGCTTTTGTATGGGCTTTGAGGAACACTGCTTTTGGGTATATTATATATATACAATGGTCGGTTTAGTTTAAAGTAACACCGGTAGTCGTGTTTGGCAAGTTTTGTTTTGTATATACGCCAAACACGTGTTTAAATTGTAATAGTTTAATAGGCTTGGGTTTGTTTATTGTTTTTGAAAATTCCGTTGCTTTGTTTTTGAAATTCGGTTAGGATAACTAACAGGTAAACATTCAATTTACAAACGGACCCATGCAGTTTGAAAACTCGAATTTTAACTGATTTTTAAGGTTTCAAAGGCGGTGTTACAAGTTAGGTATCAGAGCCTAAGTTTGAGGGAATTGGGTACTTGAAAGAGTATTCAATCTCAAACTCGGGCCCGACCATTATGAAGTGTTCCTAATTGGGTAAAGGGGTTTGAGTATGAGAGTTATATGATAAGTATTTGTATTTAGCTAGTCTATATGTATATGTGTAAATATGATTGCTATAATGAATGCTCCTTCTTTCATATAGCAAAAGTTGAATATGTCTGCACAACCGGGTGCTACTGAACAGGCACTCAAGGAAATTGAGGACGAAGCCTCCCATATACCTTCTCAGCAGGCTGCAGATCAGCAGTCTGAGCACTAATCTGAAGGTGCACCAGCTGAAAATGTGCAACAGGCGTACATCAGACGCCTTGAGGAGGAGCTCCGTACTGCAAAGGAGCTTCTACTCAGCTCGGCTTTGGGTAGACCAACCCGCAAGCCATGTTCATATAAGACATTCCTATCATGCCACCCACCTACCTTTGAGGGGAGTGATGACCCCGTTGTTACCATGAGGTGGTTCAGAGAGATGGAGCAGGCGTTTGAATCCTGCGAGTGTGAGTCCGAATACCGCGTCAGGTATGCTGTTCGGATGTTGAAAGGCCGTGCCATCTACTGGTGGGACACGGTCAAAGCCTCTATCAGAAAGGAGGTACTTGATTCTTTACTTTAGGAGCAATTCTCAGAGAAAGTGCAGAAGAAGTACTGCACTGATTATGATATGGAACACTTGGAGCGTGAGTTCAACAATCTCCAAAAAGGAGATAAGACTATGGAGCAACACATAGGTGCTTTTTCTGATAAAATGAGGTTTGTACCTCATTTATTAACTGATGAGAATCTCAAAATAAGAAAGTTTGTTGCTACATTACCCTTGGAGTTTCGAGCACATGTCAGAGCGGCAAGTGATCTGGATCGAGCATTTGAGATAGCTCGACAAATGGAGGGTGATCGCATCCAATGTAGGGGCGAATCTGCAGGAGGAAGCAACAAGAGGAAGTTCTAGTCTTCTTCTAACCCAAGTCCTTTAAAAGGACAATCTTCTGCAGGTACCAAATATGGTGATTATAAGAAGTCTAAATCTGAAGGCTCGTGGTGCAATCAATGCCGTTCCACTCATTCTGGTGATTGTTCTAAAGCTACCAGAAGGTGTCCTAGATGTGGTATCAAAGGCCACCCAGTGGAAGATTGCAGGTTTAAGGAGGATGTCTGCTTCAGATGTCGCCAGCCTGGGCACAGAATAGCCAAATGCCCACAGGGTTCTAATACACGAGCTGGAGGATCATCATCTGAGCCGAAGAAAGACGGCGCCCCACGTGCTAAAGGGCGTGCGTTCCAGATGACGGCCGAGGAGGCCAAAACTGCAGGGGATGTGATTACGGGTACTTTTATTATTGAATCTACCCCATTATACATATTGTTTGATACCGGAGCTACTTACTCTTTTATTTCAATATCTTGTCGTAAGAAGCTGCAACTACCTGTTACTGCATTAATTGATCCAATTAAAGTAGAAGTAGCTGACGGTAAAGTAGTTCACGTTACCGAGAAAGTCCCGGTAGCACTTGTTTATATCGACGGGCATAGCTTTCCAATTTCATTCCTTATTATGCCTATCGCGGGATTTGATGCTGTGATCGGGATGGATTGGCTCAGCAGTCGAGATGCCGAGATCCTGTGTTCTAAAAAGATTATTAAGTTTCCTCTATCAGACGGGTCTTATGCAATAGCAAGGGGGGAAGGACGGGAATCTGACATTCCTATCATCTCGGTTATCAAAGCTTCAAAATCATTGGCGAAAGGTTGTATATCCTACTTAGCATATGTAATTGATGCTAAGATGGAGAAGCAACCAGTTGAAGACATCAGGGTAGTGTCAGAATATCCTGAGGTGTTTCCAGATGAATTACCCGGGCTACCTCCAGTCAGGGATGTTGAATACAAGATCGATCTTATTCCAGGAGCTACTCCGGTGGCTAAAGCTCCATATCGTCTCGCTCCTTCAGAGATCCGTGAGATGATGAACCAAATACAGGAACTACTTGACAAGGGCTTCATTCGCCCGAGCTCTTATCCTTGGGGAGCTCCAGTTTTATTCGTCAAGAAGAAAGATGGCACTATGCGAATGTGCATAGATTACAGAGAGCTTAATAAGCGAACTGTAAAGAACAAATACCCACTCCCGCGCATAAATGACTTGTTTGATCAACTACAGGGAGCAACATGCTTTTCTAAGGTTGACCTTCGATCAGGGTATCATCAGGTACGGGTTCATACTGAAGACATACCGAAGACTGCCTTTCGTACACGTTACGGCCATTATGAATTCTTGGTTATGCCATTCGGCTTAACCAATGCACCAGCTATCTTCATGGATCTCATGAACCGAGTTTGTCGTCCATTTTTGGACAGGTTCGTGATAGTCTTTATTGATGACATCTTAATCTTTTCAAAAACTGAAGCTGAACATGAATCACACCTTCGTCAAGTTCTCGATACTCTCAAGCGAGAACAACTGTATGCCAAACTTTCTAAATGTGAGTTTTGGCTTCGGGAGGTGCATTTTCTTAGCCATGTTATCTGCAGGGATGGTGTTAAAGTAGACCCTACAAAAGTAGAGGCAGTGATGAATTGGGAGGTTCCCAAAACTCCTACAGAGATCAAGAGTTTTCTTGGTCTAGCTGGCTATTATCGGCGGTTTATCCGTGATTTTTCTAAACTCGCTGGTCCTCTTACTAAACTGACACGGAAGGATGTTGCTTATGTGTGGTCTGATGCACAGGAGCAATCCTTTCAATCCTTGAAGCGGTTATTATGTGAAGCTCCGATTCTTACATTGCCAAACGGGTCGGAGGATTTTATCGTCTATTGTGATGCATCTTATTCTGGATTGGGTTGTGTTCTAATGCAACGCGATAATGTGATTGCCTATGCTTCAAGGCAATTAAACCACATTAAAAGAACTACCCAACACACGATCTTGAACTCGCAGCAGTTGTATTTGCATTGAAGCTGTGGAGATATTATTTATATGGCACAAAATGTGTCGTATGCACGGATCATAAAAGCTTACAATATGTCTTTTCTCAAAAAGAACTCAATATGAGGCAACGACGCTGGATTGAGTTAATCAAAGACTATGATTGTGAGATCCGTTATCATCCAGGCAAAGCTAATGTAGTAGCTGATGCCTTGAGCAGAAAAGGGGTTTCAACTGAAGCCAAATTCATGAAACTAACTGTGGTTCCTGATATTATTACAAAATTGAAAGAATCACAACAATTGGCTATACAGGAGGAAAATCTGAAAGCTGAGACTATGAGGAAGATAAAAGATCAGCTAGTTGAAGATAGTCGGGGTTTGAAGACTTTTCAATCCCGAATCTGGGTACCATTAATTGGAGACAACCGTGAGTTGATACTAGAAGAAGCTCATAATTCCAGGTTGTCTATTCATCCAGGTATTACAAAGATGTATTATGATCTCAAGAAGCTGTATTGGTGGCCTACTCTTAAAAGAGACATTGCTTCATTCGTGGAGAAGTGTCAAATATGTGCACAGGTCAAAACCGAGCATCAAAGGCCTTATGGCAATCTACAACAGCTTGATATTCCAGAATGGAAGTGGGATCATATTACAATGGATTTTGTCACAAAGCTACCCAAGACACTTAAGGGGCATAATATGATTTGGGTCATTGTTGACCGTTTGACCAAAAGTGCCCATTTTCTTGCTACAAACGAATCTGCATCATTAACACGCCTAGCTCAACTCTATATCAACGAGATAGTCACTTGTCACGGTTTACCTTGTTCTATTGTCTCTGACCGTGACTCTCGTTTCGTGTCTAACTTCTCGCAAAGCTTACAGCGTGAGCTTGGCACACGGGTTCATTTGAGTACTGCTTATCATCCACAAACGGATGGTCAGTCTGAAAGAACAATTCAGACTCTTGAAGACATGCTTAGGGCATGTGTACTTGAATATGGTGGTTCTTGGGATTCTCATCTCCCTTTGATAGAGTTTGCTTATAACAACTCTTATCATTCTAGCATTGGGATGCCACCATATGAGATATTATACGGGAGGCGTTGTCGCACTCCCACTTGTTGGCTTGAACCGGGTGAGAAGCAGTATGCCGGACCTGAAATTGTGCAAATCACTTCTGATAAAGTCAAGATAGCTCTGGAGAAACTTAAAGCGGCTCGTGATTGTCAAAAGATATATGCAGACCCAAAGCGCCGACCTGTTGAATTCAGTGAAGGCGATAGGGTATTCTTGAAGGTATCCCCTTGGAAGGGTGTAATTCGGTTTGGACGCAAAGGCAAGCTGAGTCCACGTTACATTGGTCTATTCAGGATTATTCGAAAAGTCAACGAGCAGACTGTATCTCTTGAATTACCTCCTGAGTTATTCGGTATTCACAACACTTTCAATGTATGCTATTTGAGAAAGTGTAAAGTTGAAGAAAATCAAGTTCTACCTCTGCAAGAATTGAAGGTTGATTCGGCTAAACGCCTTGTAGAGGAGCCAGTTGAAATTCTTAACGCGAAGACAAAGAAGCTGCGTAAGAAGATGATCAGACTCGTACTTGTCAAGTGGAAGCACAGCCTAGGTCCCAACCTAACATGGGAAACCGAGGATGACATGAAGGAACGATACCCTCACTTATTCCCAGAAGAACAGATTCCGAGGACGGAATCTTCTTAAGGGGGTAGAGTTGTAACATCCTCAAATAGGGCCTATTCGCGTGCTCCATTTGGTACGTGAAATTATTTAAATGAATTAAATAAGAATATACTTATTAGAATTAATAGAAAATAGCTATTGGTCAGTTAAATGTGGAATTAAAAATAGTAATAAAAATAAAAAAGAATTATAAAATAATAACTGGTTTCAAACGAGGTTTCTAAAAATATCCTCGTTAGTTGAAACGGTTACTCGGGTGTCGTGTTGTATGTTGAAAAGGGGAACAAAATACCCCTTGTGGATAACTTAAAAACCAAAGTCGGTTTTTAAGTCACCAACACACACTAGTTACACACACACATACGAAATACACACACACACCTCTTACTCTCTTCTCTTTTGTGTTCTTGAAGAAATCTCATTCAAAGCTCAATCAAGGCTGAAGATTAAGCTATAATCAAGCTCCTAATCTGCTCCTAATCTTCTTATCATCATCATCTTGCTACTAGTAAGCTTCTTCTACCTTTGTTCTTCATTTTTAAGTTTTAGGTTAAAAATGGGTAAAACGAATTTAGTTAACCAAGCTTAGAATTCTTGATTGTAATCTGTTCTAGGACCATTTGTAAGTTGTTTAGAACTGATTTTAGGTAATAAAGATGTCAACTTGATTGTATTTCAAGAATTTGACCAAGTGGGTCAAAGATGGAGAAATCATGGTTTAATCTTGAATGTGTTGTTATAATAGCTTATGTTAATGTTTATAGACTCCCTTTGATGTCCCAAACTTAGTATAAAACCTGGAATCAATTAAGAATGAGTGAAAGATGGGTTTGGAATGGAAAACAGCAGCTGCAAAGGCACAAAATCGTAGCTCTGAAGCTGCGTAGCGGCGCGACACACCAATGTTGCGGCGCGACATGTGCTGCAGCAACTCAGTTGTTGTTTCTTTCAATGGTTTAAGCATAAGAAATGTTCTAGTATCACTTTTGACCAATTTTGGGCTATTTGGATTAGTTTAACCATTTTTACTAGTTTAGATACATTTAGGAATAATAACACTAGTATTAGTATATATACATATATATATATGTGGTGATCTAATTGGAATCATATGTAAACGATAGGTAATTAAGCACCAAGGAAGGACAAACACATACTTGTGTTATATTTGAGCACCAAGGTGAGTACCGACTTGTATGAATTCAATAAAGGAGGTTTTTGAATGCTAATTGTTTAAATGAACACGGTATGCTATTTTTATGCAAATAGACTTGTATATTTATATATATAAGCTTAGAAACAAGTTATGGACATGAAGTATGATATATTTGGCATGTATTTAAATATATGCATATTAATTGAGATATCTGGATATATATGATTTCATATGTGAATGTCCGGACATATTTGTGATTAAGGTCAGCTTCGGCTGGATCCTATGAGGCCTTCGGGCGACAGTTTGGGATCAATGGTACTCGAGTGCCATTCCTTAGATGTGTGGGGTGATTGCCTTAACTGGCTAAGCCTAATGAGCCTTTGGCTCCGTAACGAGCAGGTGGAATCATTTACGTGATGATACCAGCACGGTTGGCAGTGTTTGATTCCCCCGGTGGTTGTTATTGAGCCGGACTAGCTATCTGGCAAGATATAGCACTGCTGGACATGTCAGCATTACCGCTAATTGTTAGGATAGCATTGTATGCTCATATTTGATTCATGACTTGCTATTATTGCACTTATACTTGTCTGTATTCACTAGCTATTTTATATAGCTAATCCAGTTGTTGTTTCCCTTTTTCAGACAGAGTATAGGCAGGCCTGGTGAGACGGGAACCTAATGCTTTTGTACGGGCTTTGAGGAACACTGCTTTTGGGTATATTATATATATATATATATATATATATACAATGGTCGGTTTAGTTTAAAGTAACACCGGTAGTCGTGTTTGGCAAGTTTTGTTTTGTATATACGCCAAACACGTGTTTAAATTGTAATAGTTTAATAGGCTTGGGTTTGTTTATTATTTTTGAAAATTCCGCTGCTTTGTTTTTGAAATTCGGTTAGGATAACTAACAGGTAAACATTCAATTTACAAACGGACCCATGCAGTTTGAAAACTCGAATTTTAACTGATTTTTAAGGTTTCAAAGACGGTGTTACATTATGCCCTACCTTACCCTATGGAAGGGTGAGGTGAGTGTAGGTAGGGCTAGGGTGAGGTATGTATCGTAGAGTAGATGTGGTAGGTAGGTAGGGTGGGGCAGAAGTGGATTGTGAGTAGTAGGGTAAAGTATGGTGAGGTGATGTAAGTAGGGTAGGGTAGGGTAAGGGTAGATTGTGGGTAAGTTGGAGTAGTGAGTGGGGTGGTGTGCGTAGGGTAGGGTAGATAGTGGGTAAGTTGGGTGGGGTAGGGTAGGGTGGTAGAGTAGGAATAAGGGTAAGAAGTTATAGGGTGGGTGTGTGTTGGGATAAGGTGAAGTAGGGTAGGACTGGGTGGGGGTAGGGTAGGTAGGGTAAGTAAGATGGAATGCGGTAACTTGGGATGGGGTGGGGTAGTGTAGGGTGAGGATAGGGTAGGGTGAGTAAGGTGAGATGAGAATGAAGGTAAGGTAAGGTGGTAGAGTCAGGGTAGGGTTGGGTGAAGGTAAGGTAGGGTGGTAGAGTAGGGGTAGGCGTAGGGGCCGAGTGGGGTGGCGGTGGAGGTTTGGTGCCAGCGGAGGGGGTAGGGGTGTGGTTGATAGTATAATTTATTTTGTTTATACATATTGAGTTGATTTATTTTTTGTTAGATTCTATTTTCAGTCTTTTTTAATTAAAAAAGATATAGTTTTTCACAAATTTCAATTCTAATTAATTCAAATTTCTATAACTTTAATGTTTTAGTCAATTCAATAATCACTTCAAAACGATAATTTAAAAAAAGTGTTCTAGAATATTTCAATGGCTCAAATAGTAAATTCAAAACAGTAATTTAAAAAACAATCAGAACACTTAAAGATCGAATAATCAATTCAAAACAGTAATTTAAAAAAGTATCCAGAAACTATTTGAATTCATAACAAAAAGTTGTACGCTTTTAATTAAAATACAAAGTACAACTTTGCTTTATTAATTCTCAACGAGCAAACAATTAATGAAACGTACAACATTAATTATATAAAGATATTGATCATATCAAAACGAATAGCTAGCTAGGGAGAATAATATCATGCCGGCCTTCTCTCCTTAATTCTCTCACAACGTACAATATGTAATCTGATCTGATCGATATCACTACCTTGCCTTTTTCCTCTAACACAACACCTGCGTCATCAACGAGCTTATTACCATCAAAATTGTACTCACAACAACAAACGATCCTGTAACACGACTCACACCAGAAGTCGAAGTCGGTGTTGCATTTGATGACGACGACGACGAAGAACCAGAAGAAGAAGAATCCGAGACTGTAGTGATCTTCACCTTCATCCCCTGATCACAGTGTCCAGCAGTACCACATGCAAAGTATCTTGTACCAGCCTTGCTTAACTTCACCACGCTGTTTCCATCACTCATAGAATTCGTAGCTGAACTCACGTCGCATTTCTTGTATTCGCTCTCGCTGCCAAGCTCCACGACGCTATGCATTGGACTATACTTGAATACTATCCAAAAACCAACAAAAAAGAACCTTTAGATACCATAAAAACGAATGTTTTATGATATAGTATAGATTTTAATTTTTTAGCTTACCGAGTGTGTCACCAACTTTGAAGGTTTCACCTGAAGCCCATGAGTCGAAATCTGTCGATTCATCCCACCCCTGTTTCCCTCCAACAGCATGTTGCGCGGCCGATCCTTGTTTCGATAGCATTAACAACATAAATCCAACACAACCCACAATCACTAACATGTTGTATGCCCTTTTCTCCATTTTTGTTTGATCGACTGATTTGTGTGTATATGGGACCAAAGTGGTATGTATATATATACTACAAAATTGTACCTAACGAGTAATGCATACGCAGATTGTAACCTTCTTTTACCTATTTGCCCCTGGATTGGTTTGTTGGAATGGTGGTTTGTGTTGTTATTCATGGTATATTTGTAATTCCACTGTCCCAAAATACTGATTCATGGTCTTTTGGTAGATGTAATGTAAAATCAAGTAATCAATAGACAGGTGATTTGTGACCTAAGCAAAATCTTTCTAGCAACAGAATTTGCTTGCCTTTGAAGCTTATTATTAATGAGTTTGGTATTGCTTAGGTAAACTTTATTATCAAGAAACCAATTAATAATTACAACTTTTGACATTGTTAAAGGATTGATTATTCTTACTTAGTATAATCCTCATTCTGAATTCATATAATAAAAGGAATTCAAGATAAAATCGAAACGATTTTGGGGCAAAAAAAGCGTGTTACATATAAACAATCAAAGTATCTCTATTGATTTCGTTGAAAAAACGAGATGATTTTGTCATAAACAACATCTTTAGCCGTTACACCCATGATAAAATCGGCATGAGCGTACTCCTTGATATACTGCACACTAATCTTCCCTTCGTCGTGCAACTTGAGATCATCGAGCAAATTAGCCACATCTTTTGGGTCTGACAGTGCATCTTGACCTCCATAGCTAAGAAACAAAGGGAAGTCTTTTGGGATGTTTGAAAGGTTATAAATTGGAGGCAATGGTACACCATAATGTTCAACATTGAAGGCAGGATTTCCATAGTCATATTTCGCTAAAACCCCGTCCCTAACAGCTGCGAAATACAATATTATCGAGTTTAATGGATCCAAATCAGCCCTTTTCATAAAGACTAAATATTCATGAATACACAGAAATTAAAGAAAGAGTGATCTTACTTTGGGCCAAATGAACCAAGTTCTTAGTTGAGGTAGACTGAGGCTCGTTTCTTAAGAAGATGTCGACAGTTGAGGCATTGAGACAGCAGTTTTTACCTTCGAAATAATCATGATATTAACAAAATATACCTGAAATTTTAACTGAATAAATTGATAAATTATACTGTACTAATCAATACCTGTAAGGGCAGACATTAAGTCATAACAATCAACCTTTGGATCTGCACATAGGCTTTTGAGGAATCGACTCACATCGTCACTGTCAGTTTAATACAGAAATCAAAACAGAGTGCTTATGAATTCCTTAAACTGAAATCCTGATCAAGAACGGAATGGTAAAACAAGCTATATTACCCTTTTGGATTAAACTCGGCAAGACCAAATACTATAGTAATCTGCAAAGATTGAAACTTAAACATGCTTTTCGCTAAATGTGAGACGATTATGAAATGGGAAATATGTTACTGAATTAGTTTGTACCTCACCAACAAAAACTTTGGCTGCAAGAACACCAATTTGGGTGGTCATATGGCTCAAGTACGCGATTGGGCTTAATAACGCAGCCGATTTCATCTTGTCTATTTGTTTACCTTCCGAAAAAGATGTCAATGCAATCAAAGTTCCCTACAATTGGAGCAAGATAATATCAGAAAGTTGTGTACTTGCTGTTTAGGTGGTGTGTACTTTTACTACTTAACATAGTACAAAATGGGGCTCCATTAGTTAAACACTACTAAGAGCGGCAACGTACCACCAGACTGTAATGTTAGCATCACGCTCCCACCACACAACTCATCACACACTACATATAGTGGTCACATCTCGTCTATACCCACATACCCCCACAACCCTTCAATCAATTTAATTAACAAAAAGAAACGGAAAGAAAAAAAATCACCACACCCTCTTTTCATCCATGATTTCCCCAAGTGACCACGGCATGATGGAGTGGTTGACCACACCCTCACAGCGTGGTCACCCAAATCGGTTCCCGCTCTGTATGCTCTAAACAGATTCATCTCTACAATCCGTTGGTACTACCATATTACACGTTATTTGTTTTTCTTATTTGATATTTTTTTAATGTCTTGCTAGAGAGCAAGTGAGATTGTTTACCAAGGAATGTCCAACATAGTGGATCTTTTGGTTAGTTTGCTGGAAGATATAATCGATAACAGCAGGCAAGTCACGAGCCGCGATTTCATCCCACGTCCAGTCCCAGAATTCCTACAATAAGTAAGAACTCCAGTATACAAATTTCACATATGAAAAAAAGAAAAAGGTTATAAAAATGTAACAGTAATATAGAACTATTTAAGCATACGGGTGAGGCGGGATCAAGAGACACATGTCGTCGACTAAACAAGGTCCCTCTCGTGTTGGCTATCCACACATCGAAACCGCTATCGACCAAGATCAAGGCTAGAGATTGCTCCGGAGGATTTAGTAGCCATGTCATGCCATCCTGCATCCGTAACGTACATTCAAATTTATATAAGATTGAAAGTAAAATGATCGATAGCTTTTATTTGTACAGTATGTGACAATTGGTACTAGTGTCAGAATTTAATCTATGCTCAAAATCCGTCACGGGTTCGTTGGAATTATTGTGTCAAGGACAATAATATGGAGCCCATAAAAAATTTTGACCGATCAAATCAATATCTATAGTTGCATCTTTGAATTATTATATTATATTATATAAAATAATTAAGAAATCTCACTAAAACAAATTTAATTGTAATCAAAAGTGTGTTATATATGAGAATTATTATTATACTAATAATACAAAATTGTGGCCTCTCAAACAGCAATCATTAAAAGTATATATATCAGCATTATTGAGTATATATATATATATATTATCCTTAATTATTTATTTTATTATTAATAAATAAATGTCATTAAGCTATATATTACATTCTTTAATTAATTAAAATTGACATGTTGTATGCAACCGATCTTTAAGTATAGAAATAAGGGTAAATTACATGAAAATACAATGAACTTTGTCTTAATTATCATTGTATACAACCAACTTTATTTTTTTAAAAACAATACAATCAACTTTTATAATTCTCTCATTATATGCAAGTTCTTGTATACAATGGAAATTATGAAAAAGTTTATTGTATACAATGGTACTAAAGACTAGACACAGAAAAAAGTTGTTTGCATATAATGAATTTTTTTTTAAAGTTAGTTGTATTATTTTTAAGAGTTTAAAGTTAGTTGTATACAATGACAATTAAGACAAAGTTAATCGTATTTTCATGCATTTTGCCCTAGAAATAAAAACAAATTGCAAAAAAAACACCAGTCAAATAAAAATGAAAAATCTTTTCTTGTAAAAAGGAATTTGTTACGCATAATAATTATTACTAAGTAAAAATTATATTTTTAAGAAGATTATTCTCCAAACATAAAATTTTTGTTGTATATGTCAAATTATTATGGATACAAAGAATGTGAAGCCTAATATCGACAGAGCTCGTGACACAAACAAAATGAAAAGGCAACGCCTTGCATGATGTGTTCCATTTTATTGCTTTATCTTAAATCCAAATTTTGAGATAAAAACATTAAAAAAGAAAAAAACGAAAGAAAAAACATCGGACGACACGAAGTAAAACATATGACCGCCATCCTCTGTTTCCTCACGCAAATATATGCATATCTCTTATCCATCAATCTGAATCTGTGTTTTATTAAAAAAAGTTTTTTCCAGCTAAAAACAAACTAAAACATTGTTTCAACAGTGATGATTTACGGTTCGAATTACTTGTAATCTAACGATATTTGATGTTTAGATATACTATATGATTGTGGGTTCAAGTTATATTATGAATAAAAATAATATAGAGAATTAGATTAGGGGTTATGTTTCTAGCCGTTTAAAAACTTTGTATTGAAATATATAAATAATTAATTATATTTTATTTATATAACTTTAAACATATTTATTGTGGGTTAAAATACGATCAAACATAATCCATCATATTTTCTCGTAAATAAAAAAATATGGATCCAATTTCCTTAGAAAGAAGTTTTACTTTCTTTTCATTTATAAAAACATGAAAGTTCTTTTTCTTTTTTTCCTTTTTTTTTTCTTTTGAGCGAAGGCTGTTTTTTTTAATCATAAAGATTAAAGAATCTGGATCCCATGTATGTATGCTCGTGAGCAGTTCAAATTATAAAATTACCACTAGAACTCCATGTTGTAACAGCACCGGTTGTCTATTCCTCCTCCCGCCGCCGCCGCCGCCTCTCCCCTTTGGAATTCTCTGAACGCTCAAAATGTATCCATCTTCCGTCGTCACCTGACCATAAAACCCGGATTAGTAACCACCTCGTCATCATGACTAAATTGGTTAATTAAACTCAGTCCGTACATACATCAATTTCTTGACATTTGTAACCATATTTGGTGACGGCGGAGGCGCATATTCCGAGCGGTGGCGGGTTTGTTACGATGGCACCGTCGAAGGTGAGTCTGCTTGATCCGACAGCTGCGTATGGCTGAATTAAGAGTATTAGGGTCATCCATAGGAGTATTGGAAATTTACAGACACCGGCCATATTTACTTCGGAGAAGATAAAGATAATGAGGGGAATACACGACTTTTTTTATCGTATTACTAAACAGAGGGGCATTTATAGCGATAATATGAGTGTGTGAACAAAATCTTGAAAATTTGGGGTCTGTTCTGCGAGCTCTCAACTGAAAGTAGGAAGAAAAGGTTGCTTTTTCCCCGGTGACAGAATAGGAAGATGGTCTATGGACCCACTTCTATTTATATTTATATTTCTATTTCTTTAATTTATCTCTGCATATATATCTACTAAAAAAAATCTATTTTCGGCTTCTAAATTAGTATATCTTTTACCTACTAAATAATTACATGTAAAATACAACGATTTTCTCTTTTTATTATATCTTTTGATTTAAACACTTATTTTGATGTAGTAAATACAAGTGTATAAAACCTTTCTATCTACAAGCTCTGATAATCTTAAGTTGATTACACCGTTCGTTATTTACGTATGTACAAATTTCAATTTTGGCCATTCTGATTCAAAATTGCATTGTTGGTGTTTTGAAATTCATTTTGTTGCATCTCCTTTAGTTAATGTGTCTTAATTTTCTCTGTTAAACACCCTCATCTCCGGCCACCCCCGTCATCTTTTCAGTCTATCATCTTATCTACCACCATCTTCGTCCGTACTTCCCATCCACCACCATCTTAGACCACCACCCATCCCACTCCCCCTCGACTCCCCAAAAACCCTCACCCTTTCTCTTTCTTCACACCACTGCCACCATAATCGCCACATGAGGACTCTCTATCCTTGCATGCCCTGGCCACATTCCCATCCACTACCATATCAAATCATTCTTTCCATCACCATTTGCCCATGAGTCATCACTACCTTCACTACTTCTAACAACCTAAACCTCCACCTTAAGACACCATTGAAACAATCGTCGACCAAAAAACCTAAACATCTCCACCACCGTCATCTTCCAAAAACACCACTACCACCATAGATATCAGCCACCATAAATACCACCATTACCTTTTATCTCAAACATAACCTCCAAAAATAAGGCCGAATATTTCCCTCATTTAATAGTTTCTGACGTATTCATATGAATTCACAATTCAACCCAAGGTTTCCATTATTCGAACCTTGTTCATGTATGTTTTCTGATTTGGAACATATCGAGATTAGGGATGGCAAAAAAAACCGAAACCGATGGAGAAAACTAAAAATCGAAATAAACGGGGCGGGGACGAGGATGATAAACGGGGACGGGGATGGGGAAAACCCGATTATTTAAACGGAGATGGGGACGGGGACAGGTTTGATGATCCCCGATCACCTGATTATAATTTATTATTACTTATATATATATAATTAATATGCATAAATTAATTTTAAATAGAAAATATACAACTCTTTATACACTTGCATACAACCTAATTTTAATCGTTGTCTTTATTTGAATTGTTTGGTTTTGATATTTTGGATACATTTAGATTCTTTAATACTTTAACTACGGTTTATATATATATATGTGTGTGTGTGTGTGTGTGTGTGTTTGTATTCGATAATGTTCTATAATTTAGTATAACTGTTTTCTAAAAATTGTGATAAATATTAATGGTGACGATCTCCGTAGTGAAAAATCACAGTTTTATTTTAACAGGTATCTTCACGATGAAAATTACCATTTAATTACATGTTTTACATTAAACGGGGATGCCCATTTCTCCGGTTACCCGACTGGGATCCCCATGTAATTTTCCACGGTTTTTTAAGCAGAGACGGGGATGGTTTTCTTAAACGGGGACAGGGCCTCTGAACCCGCCCTGTTGCCATTCCTAATTGAGATTAGCTGTTAAGAGAGAGAAAAACAAATATTAAACATGGTTCATGGTAGTGGTGCAACGGTTAAACGGGAGAGTAAAGTATAAAGAGGAGGTTGGTAGCTGGAGGGTGTTTGTCAGAGGGTGGTCGCGTGAAGATGGTTTCGGAAAGAATGATCAATCAAATTCAATGTATTAAAACATCACTTATGAAGTAATCAAAAACCAAATTACTAGAATAATATAGTCAAAATAACAAATACTAAAATGATGTACTATTGTTTTAACTGTAAATATTTTATTATTTATTTTAAGTTTAAAAATTTTGTACTTTTGTTATAGAAGTTTTATTATACTAATATGTCACTCTCTTATTTGAATTCATAATCTTCTTTTCAAAATTCAATTTAAAGTATTAAATAAAATTATATAACAATTTTACCTTTAAACGGGTCCATTTCGGGTTGACCTTAACCCGACCCATTTATTTTCGCTTGATTTCATGTTAACCCACTTTTGACCTATTTTCGGTTAGTGTCTCGTTTCGTGTTCGGATCGGGTTTCGTGTTGACCAAGAATTTGCCGGTCTTACGTCAATGTGATGAAGTACTTAAGATGCACATCACTTTTCACTTTGTGGTACAGAAAATTTTCATGATTCTGGACATACATATACCGCAATTGAGAGAAAGAATATAATGAGGAAAGAGAATAGAGAAAGAGAAGTAGGAAAGAGAAAACGAGAAGTATGAATATTTTTTAGGTTGAAGTTGGTGGCAAAGCCATAGTCAATCGAGCAAACAATTTGGAAAATTTAAAGGTTTTTTATTGGTTATACCAATCAAATTTTAAAGTGTCACGGTGAATTTTGAATGCTATCATAACCTAATTAAATTTGAAAATAAAAGTTATAAATTTTGCTTGTAAAATACCTCGTTTTCAGTGACACCATTGTTTTGTTTTCGGTTACCGAGTTGTTTTAGGTTTTTTTTGGTTTTGTGTTTTAGGTTATTAAGTTATTCATTTGCAATTGTTATTAGTTTTAAGTTATTGGTATTGGATTTTTGTGTTTTGCTTCAAATTTTGGGCGTAATTACCAAAATAACCCACATGAATTTAAATTCAGATCGACAATGTATTTAACGACCACAATTCGGTTAACCCGCCCCGATTAACTTGAGACCCGAAATAACCAAACAACACCCCTAATTAGTCACCAAAAATTGTGCATCCGTCACCGGTTGAAATATAAAAAAGTAAAAACGAAGTATGAATAAGGTAGAGCCGATGTACTATAAATATGAAAAATATGGAGTATTACACTCCCACCCTCTTACATCAAATCACACTTTCACTATTAACCAATTTATCAACCCATTTAGTCATCACAACAAATTCATATTTATTAATTTTAGTTTTTAAAAGATATAAATCTATCATCTGGCCTCTTCCTCTATACTCACAACTACTGAAATCATCCATCACACATGTTTGTAGTGTCACGACGCCCTCCATGCCGTGGTTGATGTCAAATCCGCTAGCTACACCACGAATAATATTATGTACGTACGTACCTACCCCTCTTATATGAGGTTCCAAAAAAGTCCTTAAACATTTTAGACCGGTCGAGAATTTATTTCAAAATGAATTTTCCAAAATGTGACTAAGGGTATGGATGGAGGAAAAATAGACGTGTTCACATTTAACACATTTGTTGTACATTCAAGAGCTAGATAACATTCTATTTATAGAAACAATGCATTCATCATAGTACAAGTGAATGATTTTCTAGGGCAGAGTAATTGAGAATACCACCCATGCCAATGGTCATGTTACGGTGTAGAATATAGGATGACATGTAATTCTTAATAATAATAATAATAATAATAATAATAATAATAATAATAATAATATTTTTGCTTTTAGTGACGTGGATAATTCACCACAACAGAATTGTTATGATTTTGTCAAGCCAAATATTTCCTCCATGTCATAGGTCCTTTCGTAAAACTATTTCGTAAAACTAGCATGAGGTACTATATTGATAACTATTTATATATTATAAATGATAAAAGATTCATAATATAACACTCACATATACTCTACTCATATATATAATTATATCGTGTCATCCTATATTAAACCATACTTTACATATCTCTAATAATTTGTTTAGCCGAATATCTTGATTTTGTATTTTTCTTGAAACTTAATTTGAGCTAAATATATATGTTCTATCTTCCATTTTCTAATTATTCTTGTCGGACAATAATAAATAACTTAAACTTTGATGTTATGTTTCGTTTTCATCTAATCATCATATGTTCGCGCGGCAAGAAATAAGTTGGAGCTTTTTATTTTAAAGAAAAAACGTTGAAATTATAAATATTGAAATAAGATGGATGTTAAATAGTTTATGCACTCCACTATATTATATTAATCTGTTTTGGTGTTTAGCAACCTAATGCTATAAAATATTTAAATATTTATAATTAAGTGTACTAGATAAACATACATGTATCAACTTAAAATTTCGATTCATGAGAAAACTCAAATTTTGTAACCATCATTGTGAATTATTATTGGTCGCCAAATTATATTTATTTGTTAGTTATATCAGTCATTTTTTGCATATGAATTATGATTTGCTATTTTTTTCCTTTTATGATAATAAATATTTTCATTTACTTATTAAAAAATGATGATTTCAGTAATGACGTGAAAGTTTTGTAACCGTCTGTAAACTGCATGTTAGTAGGTTGTTTTTAATATGTCTTTTAAAACCGTTGGTTAGTGACATAAAGTTATTTACAAAACTACCACTGTCACTTAAGGTTATTTAAAATTGATGGTTAGTAGGTGAATAATTAACTATCCACAACTATAACTCAACATAATTACCGGTTAGTGGAACAACCGTCATGCTAATAATTTTTATAACTACCCTTGCAACTTGAAATTTTAGATAAAGATTTAATTTGTTTAAACTTTTTAACTAATAACTTCATACATAAAATTAAGGTTATTATTGCTTTTATATTTTAATTCAATGTTATTTTGTATTTTCAGTGATATCTAACTAAATAATAAACTATACCCACACAAATTACATATATATAAACAGAATATATTCTATGTTTGGATATTAATTTTATGTGATGTAATTTTAGTATACTTGTATTGATATCATTATTATTTACTTTATAGTAAATACTGTTTAAAATTTTAAAGATACAAATATATAATTGGCTAATAAAAATGTCTTTGCTCGAATTAAGTCATAACATCAACAATAATATCATGGAGTATGCCTTTATAATGTTGGAACAAAGCTCCAATACGTAAAGTTAGATATGTTTAGAAATGATAGTATTAATCATGGAAAGAAAAGATTAGATTAGTGCTCATTAATACGGGTATTTTGATCTTTTGTATATTTTTCCAATCGTAAATTGCGTCCGGGTGAACCGTTATTAAATAGCAAGACTTAATTTTGCCAAAATACCGTTCATTAATGCGTCATTATCGAGCTATTAACAAACCGTCATTTTTATTAAAGGAACTTAAGGAACCATTATGAACTATTAGATCCATCCATATGCATATAAGAAAAAATTACATAAGCATACAAGAAAAAAAATCCACTACCCTGATATTTCTCATTCACATGCTCTACCTTGATAAAGGTGGTTATTCATGGATCTATACCATTAATATTACACTAAAAACTTTAGACGTGAAATATAGTTTTAAAATTTTAAAAAGACTATGTATAAAATGTATTAAATATTAACATTTTATTTACGTACACTAGTACTGCACGGGTGTAACACTAGTTTTACGTGGGTAGATAAACTCAAAGAGGGTTTATAAGAAGAAAGTAAGAATGCTTGATAAGCTTCTTTTCTTGTTTTTTACTCCCACAAATGCGGACATGTCATTATTAGTTTCATTCGATATTCGGTTTTAAGAAATCAACAATTTTATTTCTGATACTTTCGGGTTTGGTATTGATCCGGTTTTGTAGGGGTGAGCATGTATTAACTTGGAATTTCCCGAGCTAAACTACTCCCAGACTAATATCAATTATAAGTTTTCGATTCAATATTAAGTTTTAAGAAATCAACAATCTTGATTTGGGTACTTTTTGGTGTGGTATCAATTAAGTCTGATTCTAATTCCGAGCTCACCCCTATTCTAAATTAAATACTCTATAATTATGGTAATTAACACCACCTTTTCCACCACCGTAACTACCCTTGAGAAGTCCAAACTGTGTTTAATTAGCCTTATTTTAATTTCTTGATCATGTTTACTTTATTATTTTGTATTTTAATTATCTACTTCATACTCTCATAATTTTAATTTAACATCTGTAGTTAAATTACGTTTTTATTCAAATTAATAAGAACATATATAATTCTACAAACAAGTAAATCACTCTTAAGTCAACTATATATACTAGTATCACGAGAATGTCAAAAATTAAAATGAAGTCTTTGTCGTTAATCGATCAATATTCATAGCAACTGTAATAATAAGTATCATCACTAATCGTCGTATCAGAATCACAAATGACGCATGTCTCCTTTCATGAGTCGCGAGCAAACAAATAACGAGCTCTTCACGAAGCTCTTGCCGGCCAAGAGCAAAAATCTTGTTATTATACATCGTCGTTTGAGCACTATTGCTTAAATGATAGTTTTTTGGGGGAAAAAAAGAGCAAAAAATCATTCACACAATGCACTTTGTTTCTCATGATGAAATTAAAATCGAATTTTTTTTTTCAACTTTCTTGTCAGGGAACACATCCATTACTCAGCATTGATCATCCATCATTCCCCATCATTTACCTTTTGACCAATTTCGACCTTTTACACTTATAAAAGTCACTCAATCTTTTTCTTTAATTATATGTTCAGTGATATTTGTACATAGCATAGCAAGCTGCTAAAAGATTACAAGTTATAAAATTATATAGAAATTTTTAAAATAGAAAAACAACATCAACTATACTAGTTTATCTTTTTTTCTACATTTCCCCTAGTATTAACCAAAACAAGGAGAGACTTTGTACCACACTAATCCAATCTATCGAAAACTGCCTACACGAAGGGAATGCTCGGGAATTCCGAATCTTTCAAATAACCCAGCAGAGAGCATAAATCATACGGTTAAAAGCCTCAAACATTTTACCCTTGAAACCCTACAAGGATCCCCACGAGAATAACAGATCGATGGAGGACACCATGCTCGTATCTACATTCCACCACTTCTCAATCATGTTTATCAAGGATCGAAAAACTAAACACCGAAAAAATAAATGTCCTTCTGATTTTGGACCTCTTTTACACAGGTAGCTTATCATGGAGTTAATCGATATACCCCTTGTAGAAAGATTACACAAAGTTGATAGCCTTCTTTGTTCTAAACGCCACATCAATATATTCACTTTGAAGGGGCCTGATTTTAGCCACAAAGTTTCATCGGGAGCTTCCATGTAATTTTCTTTAATCTCAATGTATCTTCTCAAGGAGCAAACCGTAAATAGTCCTAACTTGTCAATGGTCCATGACCATTTAACTCCTCACCATTGGGTCTATCCTACATAAAAGCTTGAAAAAGATCATTAAGATTAACATTTACATCTTTTAAAGAAGTATCCAAATACAAATCATCCTCACCATGTATAGATCGAATTACTCTTGCCCAAATGCATCGATCATCTGTACGAATTCTCCACAACCACTTAGATAATAGAGCAAGATTAAGGGCTTTTATACTACCCAGACCCAATCCACCAAATGACATAGGCGCCAATACTTTTTTCCAAGCTATCCAAGAAATTTTATCATCATTCTTTGAACCTCCCCAAAAAAAAAATTGTTTTAATACTCTCTGGTTTATTAATAGTTACCAAGTGATCCCAAATCAGATCTATAAAGCACCATTCGACCTCCCATCGATAAACACGAAGCTTTCCATTGAGATAATTTGGAGTTAAACTTCTCTACCAGAGATTGCCATGCAGACGTTATGTACATTGAACAACCCATAGAAACGTCTAAAAGTTTGACAAGCAGCTCGCCCGATTTGCACATAATTTTTTATTGTACAAAGCAAAAAATGAATGTTTAAACTATTATTTCACTTGAACTTGTGGATAAAAAATATTTTGAATGACAAAATACTTCTATTTATTAACATTGCACTTCAACTACATCCCGATTCAAATGACCTGCAACTTCTACGAGTAATAGAATGTAATAATCTATACAACTAATACACCTTGTGGATGAACTTAATAGAATTCAGTTGTTAGGGTTATAAAAGTCTTAGTTATAGTGTACGATAAAAAATTAGCGTGTACAACTCATCATCCTATTCAATTACGATATATATATATATATATATATATTATTTTTAAAAGATTTTTAAGAAACAATCTTTCTACTTGAATAGAGATACAATTGTCTATAATTTATCTGATTTAGGCTAGATTGTATATGACTAAATCTAGTCATATCACTAAATCACTTGGTCTCATTTAACAACCGAATAAAACGAAAGGAAATGTTTTTTATTTTTTATTTTTATTGATAGTTTTCAGGGGAAAAAACACATTTGTCGGGGTGTATAGAGAATTACTGGGCCAACCACAGAAATCAAACCAAGCCATATAAACTATAGAGATCTGACCGGTCCATCCGTATTAAAAAAAAAAACTTTTTTTTTGTTTTTTGTTTTTCTGAACGGCCTGAAGATGAGCTGTTTAATTCTCGATTATGCGGTGAACATGTTTAATTCGTTATGTATCTATTCTTTAAATTAGTGTTTTATATCTTTCGAATTATTTTAACTATAAAAGGTTAATATGGTATTTATATGTCATTCAAAATAGACAATTTTAAATACTATTAAACGACCTTTTAAATTCAAATCTAGAGTCTTTAAATGGTCCAGAGCTCCAATCCCCATCCTAGGCCTTGTCTCCATCTCCATCTCCATCTCCAACTCAAGCCTAGTCACAATTAGTTTTGCAGAACATACCATAAGAATGTGAACATAAAACACAATCTATATCTAGAGAAAATTTCAATATTTTTTAATGCCTCCTGAAAAAAAATCTTCCCAAACAATTCTTTTTTGTGCTTGAGATAAATTTTTATTACCTTTAGAGTGATTTTGTCAGTATAGTTTTGTTTTTTCCTTAAGAAAATAACAATTAATCTTTACAAGAACAACGATGTGAAGGTAACCCTTTACACACCCCCAAAAAATACATATATATATATATATATATAGTGAAAGGTTCATTTGAGAACTGTTTTTATTGCGATAATCGTGAGAATCAATTTTAGCCGTCCAACTCCACCTCCTTCAATAGGATTGCCCACCCATGAATTCCTTAAATGCACCGTGCCACACCTAATCCCCCCACGCTTTTCCTCCATGAATTCCATTATCCGAAATGAACGGTTAAGATTGGTTCTCGCAATAAAAACGGTTCTCAAATGAACATTCCCCTGTATATATATATACACACACACACACACTGGTACTGGATGTATAAAAATAGATTTGAAGTTTGTTCTCAATCGTGTCATTAAGGGGCTGCGTTTAGCAGGAGAAAAATTTTCTGTTTTTCGTTTTCTGTTTTTCTGTGAAAAATGGAGTTTTCATTTTCTGAAAAAAAAATAGAAAACATTTTTAGATGAAGGGATGGAGTTTTTCTTTTTCAGAAAAAAAATAAAAAACATGTTTGGTTGAAGTGTTTTCTTTGAAAAGTTGTTTGAAAAAGTATGAAAGTTTGGAAAAATAAAATTTGTGAAAAAGTAAGGGAGTTTTTTGAAAAAATATGCAAGTGAACATGTTTTCTGATTTCAATTTTCTTAGAAAATTTTTCTGAAAAAATGAATGATTTTTCTAAAAGTAAACACAACCTTAAAGAGAAAAGAAAGGATCCGAAGGAAGAAGGGAGTGGGGGAGGAAAAGTTTATTAACTTTTCTCCTAAACTTTTTTTGGAAAAATTTGAATGAAAAGAAAAGAAAAAAATTTATGATTTGTAACTATTAACAAAATTACCCCTAATCCGAACTAATAATTTTAAAAAATAAGAATATTATTGTAATTAACTCTTTTTTTTTTCAGGAACACAAAATAAAATCACTACCTTTTCTCTTCTTTTGTTTATTTTCAAACCTAGGAACACAAAAGCCTAAAATTATTATCACTTCTTTTCTTTTCTCTTCTTAATTTTCTTTTATGTTTCTTTCCTTTGTATCTAAAACTCGGGAACACGGTGTTCATTCTATTCTAGTTTGCTTCGATCTGTTTTCATTTGTTAACCTTCAAACCCAATTTTGAATGATCTTTTACTTTCCACCACAAGATCTAGCTCGATCTATCATGGAAACTTTTTACATAATTTCCCCGTTTCAACTTCTTATAAAAATAAGCATTGATGGTAACACTTTCACTTTCATTTTTTTCATACCCCTAGTACACACGAAAAGAGAAAAAAAAAGCTTCTCAGGACATGATAATGGTGGTCACCCGGCGTGATGCACCACGCATTAGGCCATTAGGGTGGCCACCGGTATTCTGCTTCAAATGGAAAGGAGCCAAATACTAGTGGTGGGGGCTAGGTTGCCACCCTGCCTTGCTCCTTGTAAGCATTTAAGGGTGTATATGGGCAAAGTCAAACTTGACCCATAAGAAACTTGGCTAGTTACATATTCAGAATCGGTTTTCCTGTTACAAATAATGCATAATTTTGCTGATAATGTCAGTTTAATTGTGAACATAATCTTGAAAACTTTGGCTCTTTCTGAGCACTCAACTGATATAAGATAATGCTTGCCCGTGTGTATGAATATCTGTGTCGACTGACTTTAGCATATTTTGATTGAAGTGCGCTCTAAAACTGCGGAATTCAAGAAATGTATGTCTATTAAATAAGACTGGTATTGAACACACAGTTATGCCACAAACAACCCCAAGGTAGGCTCAGTTTCAACAAAAATCCTCAAAATACATATTCCTTATGGAAAACATATACTTGATGTATATCTCAATAATTGACCCCAAGACAAGTTACTTGGCTTTACATATTCATTTTTTACTATACATTAAAGCCCCTGATGGCTACAGGCTACCTCATATCACCCCACAACAGGGTTGGGCCTCGGGTTCGGACTCATCATCTTCCTTCCATTGGTTGATGAGCTACGGCTAGAAAGCAAGCCCGGAAAACAGCTCCCAAACCTCTCCCTCTTTGTCTTTAACCCATTTGCCGCCACTTCACCACTATGCATAAAAGGACTGTCCGCCTTCGAGCTCACCCCGTTTTTCACTGGTTCATCATCCTGTTCACCTTCAGAATCATAATGATCACCTCTTAGGCTATCTTTGAAAAGGTCAGAAAGTCTCATTTTCTTTTCTGAGCTACTTGGAGACGGTTGATATGGAGTGGAAAGAGGTGGTTTGTTGTTGCCTGCAGAGAAGTTGTGGTGGACCGGTGTATTGCCTCTTGATGGGGTAAATTCTGCAAATATACCACCACTCAGAGGGAGACCACTCATTTAGAAGTAGAATCAATTACAAAAATTGTGGGAAGATGTTTCTTACCACCATTAACACTCATGAAATCATCATCACAGTCTGAATCTAACCATGCTTGTGAGTCGAAAAATGTTTCCTCTTTACTGCCTGCAATGTGAAAACAACACATGTTACATCAAGATTCCAATATCACAATGTGCTTCTCGCAAAGTAGTTATGTCATCTTATAACAACAATGATACAAAATAAAGCCAATCAAGCAAACCTTTGTTGCATAGGTGGTTACTATACCATGTAAGAAATTAATCAAGATTTATAACCAGTTAAAGAGGTGCAATTGTGTAGATAAAATTTTAGTGACTCCAAAGTGAGTGATCTCAGGAACTAGAATGCACAATCACACCAAACATGAAATGGGATGTTACAATAACACCAATGAAAGCGAACATACATTGATGCACTCGAGATTATGCCATAGAAATCGGCAACTCATACAAAAATTTCCCTACATACAAGTATATTCTTTCATGGAAAAGGTCAAGAAAAAGGGATGGAGATAACTTGTAACTAGCAATCATTGTTCATGACAAGAATGTTCTGTGGGACTTTCTTCCCATATAAGTTTCCACCAATTCATATTCTAATTTTTGTTTTCTAGTCAATTATTCATCACTATCAAACAAAACCAACAAAGCATGATAGAAATACTAATGATATACTAAAGAGAAAACAGAATTTGAGAATGAAACAATAATTCTGGATCCACAAGATTCTAATAATCTAACTATATAATGTTTTACCAGACCCTACCATTATGCCATTGTAGAATTCTTATATTACAGATTATATTAAGATCATATCTTTAAAATAAAAAAGCAGTCAACAATACTATTTATGTAATCCTCAAGCAGGACATATCTTCTGAAGAACTCTAAGTAAAGAAGTCTTCTTTTTCCCCTTTCACAAAATAAGTAAAGAACAAGACAAGTTATAAGATAACTAGGAATTATAGCAATACAAATTCACTAGAGGAACTATAAATCCTTCTAGATTATATCAAAACTCCAGCTATTGAATTAAGTAGAACTCATGAAATTGATAAAGAAACTAAGAGGTCATATACCCACAAATTACATTAATCTGCTATTGACCCAGAGTCTAAATTATCTTCCCAGATACTAACAACATAATTTAGACTGATTATATACATAAAATCCAAAACGGATGAAAATATATACCGGGTCACTCATGTGACTCGCTAAATGACATGTGTTAGGGTTTGATCTGCTAACGAAAATATATTTGAGCTATGAATTAGGGGGAAGGCATGCTTGGACATTTTTGTATGCAAGTGATTACTTTGAGGTTAAATGATTGGTATCAATACAAGAATAAGATTCTCATATATATGTATTCTACTTTTTAGCTTTAGATTAATTTTGATTATTATAAACTAATAACATGGTTAAAATTATCTCTGTGTTGCGGTCATATTCTGAATCTTAACCCAGTAATCATCTTCAAAACAGCGGTTTACTAACTTTACCGGTCAATAACTAGCAATCATTTTCAAAACACAAAAGTCAGTGACCAAGAAATAAAATTTTAACTTATATTAAACTACTACAACTGGGACCAATAAAACAACAGGGATATATTAAACAAAGCCACAAAAATCACAAAGACCCAGAAAATATATCCAAGACCCATCAAGAATCTAGATCACAGGAATAGAAAATGATACCAAAATCGCGAAAAGAGTGAGGTTTAGCAGCAAGATCGCCATTGATGATGGGAGGTTTAATATCAGTAGACCCAAATAACGCTTCTACCTTCATTGCAGAAGGCTTCTGGTGAGTTGAAACGCAGCCACCCATCTTCTGCTGATAATCCTATAATTCTTGAGAAAGTTAATCAAACTTGTGATGATGATACTGTTTGTTAGAGAGAGAGAGAGAGAGAGAGAGGGAGGGAGAGTAAAGTATAAATGAATGGTGTGATTTGGCGTTACGCTTAAGATAAGAAGGAAGGAAGGAAGGAAGGAAGGGGGAGAATTGATAAAAGGAAAAACGGTTTTGTAATTGTGAGATAGCAAAAATGCCAAAATGGAGAAGAAGATAGATTGATTAAAAGAGTAGTTGTTGTAGTTGTTGTTTGTATTAACCGAGGGCCCTCTTGTTTAGTGAATATTAAAGTTTTTTTCTATTTTTGTTCTTTAACGTTGATATCGACATTCATACACGTCATCCACGTCAAGATATTTTCCTTTTTTTCTCATTTACTTTTATTTTTATTATTTTTTCGAAAGTGATATATTTAACTGGATATTTTGAGAATCATTTTATTTTTTTTAAAAACAAATAATCTGTTATCTTATACTCTCTGTACGTGGGTGTTTTGAAAAAAATGATAATAAAGAACAAATTATAAAAGTAGGAGAAATTATAAACCAATAAAAGAGGATATTTAGATAATTTAATATATAAAAAACTTTAAACTAGTTTTAAAAGTTACTTAAGAAGCTTTTCGTTTTAAAGCTTTTTGTTTAGAAAAACTTTCAGTATTTTCATCCGAACATAACTTGTAAAAACCACCAGCTTCAAAAAGCTTAATACTAAACACAAACTTAATCTTAATAATTAAAACATGTGAAATAATAATGTGACAAGGGTGTGCAACTAACATTTAGGCTAGCGTTGGTTGGTGTTTCAATGGTTTGGTATTCTAATTCTAACTTTTTCTTTTAAAAATCTAATCTTTTAAATTTGCACTTTACAATTTTCATATAATAAATATAAATAGTGAAAGTTATTAATATTAAACTAATTAAATAAATTCTCTCGAGTTGTAACTACGCATTAACAAAATACAACCCCACTGGATTTGTTACGACATTAGTGTTGCTTGAGTGAATTCAAATCCGGCCATTATTACATACAAAATTGAGTTAATAAGGCTGTTGGTCATTTAAATTTGCACTTATTTTATATTTAGTTCTTTAAGTTGTAAAATTACGATAGTGGTCCTTATGTTTTTCAATCTATTTGAGGCTAACTGGTATATTTATATTACAACTAATAATAACTTGTACAGATTGCACCTTAATAATCATTAAGTATCACAAACTATTAGCCCATTGTTTGTGATATTACAACTCTATCCCTTTTAAGAAGATTCCGTCCTCAAAATCGTATTACGATCAAACTAGTGAGAGTAACCGCTCCTCATTTCATGCATCCTTTATACATGTACTCATACTATGTTTCCACTTTTACATGTAATAGTTTGATCAACTTCTTTCTAAACCAAAAATGTGTTATAAATGAAATTCGATCAAATCAATGAAGATATATCGATCCTTGATCTTCTACCTCGCACGAATTGAAGTGGTAGCTGCAAAAAGTTTCTCCTCAGAGAGAAGTGTGTGTATATATAAAGGAGAAGATTCATTTGAGAACTATTTTTATTACGAGAACCGTAAAAACCAATCTTAGTCGTTGATTTTGAAGCTGCCTTTAATTATCCAATGTGTTAGGAGGACTTGTGAGCATATATACTTCGTTCACATATGGATTTTATATTAAAGCTAGGAGGATTAGAATATATATATTGGTAAAAGTTCAAACGAGAACTGTTTTTCATACGAGAACCGCGAGAACCAATCTTAGCCGTCCAATTCCCTTCCTTCAATTGGATTGTCCATCCATGAATTCTTTACATGCACCCTGCCACACTCAATCCCCCCCACGCTCTTTGTTGGGGGAGATAATCACTTCACCCTAATAATCAACGCTGTCTGTCTTAAAACATAGAATTTGATGATAACCAAACCCTACATTCAGTATGACTTAGAAAGTATTCAAACATGTGTTATTTGAATCAGATTCTGGAAAATATGCTAAGTATGGAACCATCAGCTAACCATCAGATGAGTATCAGCCTCCACTCAAAGTATCAGCCGAAGGACATCAGTTGAGGAGTATCAGATGAAGAAAACAAGTGTAGAAGACCATCAGCTGAGGAAAATCACCTATCAGCTGAGTGAAGAAATTTGATCACCCGAGTGCTTACACCATTAGTTGAGCAAGGATTTTGCTCAGCTACACCATCAGCTGAGTGAATATTGGATAAGTTGAATCCCAGAGCATCAGCTAAGTAAGTCTTTCTAAACACAAGTCATCTTCCTACATAAACTGGTGTATTTAAATGATCAGCTGAGCATACTTGATTAACTGATCATATCAATACATAAGCTTATATCCTCCTAAGATAACTATTGATCAACTGAGCATTTGTATGATCAGCTGAGCAATATGTATGTAACACCCGCAAACCTGGGCTAGGAGATTAGCGGGTTTGTGGTATGTGTTTATCTGTTTTAATGCAAATTAAATATTAATTGATTTAATTAAGAGTAATTATATGTATGTATGCTACTTGCCGTATATATGTAAATAGATGTATATGTATACATGAATGGGACACCTCATGCTTGGTTTGTAGAAGTGTGTGTACGTGTAGGTTATATGCTTAATAACAATGTTTTTGGTCATTATCTTCAAACTTAAGAAAAAGGTGTAAGTGTGTGTTTTGTGAATTTACTCTGCCGAAGAAAGAAGAAAAAGAAAAAAAAAGAATCGGATTTTCAAATTTGTGTGGATTAATTCAATTAACGGTTAGATTTTATTTCTAACATGTTTGAATGTTAACTTGGGGTGATTGTTGATTGAATAACATGAATTTATGAAGAACAATAGGATCGATTTTAAAGAAACTTGATTTTATGGATTTTTATGTGTTCTCATGAAGTATATGTTCATATGATGTTATAAGGCATGAATATGTGTTTTAATATGTTAAAGCATGTTTTTGGTGTGTTTGATATATTTATAAAATTTTTGGGTTTTGAGATATGATGGTGATGAAGTTGGCGGATTTGGTTATATGAAGAAGATGATGAAAACCGATAAGACCAAAACCGACAACTATAAAACCGATACACATGAAATCCGAAAGAATGTGAAAATCGAGGAACCCAAAATCCGGAAGTCTTGAAATCCTACACTTGAAAACTGAAACCCAAATCCGAGGTCCAAAAACCGAGAGATTCAAATCCGAGAGCCAAGAATCCGGAACTCCCAAATCCGGTATATAGTGAAATCCGACAAATATGAAATGAGTCTCAAAATCCGATTAGGTGAAATCCGATACTTAGAGTTGCGGATTCCTAGAAATCCGATAGTGCCAAATCCGATGGTTTGAGAATCCAACAATTTTGTGTTCGGACTTATAATTGTTTGTTGTTTATTTGATGAATGATTAACTTATAAATATATGTGGGTAAATATATTTATATTTGAGACTGATTTGATTGTTGCTGTGTTTTCAGGCAATCAAAAGACTCAGTAAAATTAGATTTCTGAGCCCGTGCTGGTTTTGAGGTGAGTGGACGTTAATCGCGGATGGTAAAGATTTCGGTTAATGTTATTGATGTGATGTATGACTGTGATTGAGATTGGATTGGATTGATTGAACTGTTAATTGTGATTATTGATGATTGATATTTGCTGCATGATTATTTGGCCAATACGCACTCTTAGGATGATTTTGAGTTGCGTTGGGAAGCCAGCTATACGTAGAATTGGGCCGGGCTCGTTCACTGATTGGTTGAACAATGTTAGCCTTACTGGTGCATATGTTGTATCAGAGGGGGATTTTCACTGTGCCAATTCAGTGGAGAGCTATCGGTAAACCTTTGCTTTGGCCGGCGGCATTAGTTGTAGGTTCTGCGCCGAACCACCGGTCTTCTCGGGATATGTGATTACATGCTTTGATATTGACTGTGGATGTTTGCTTTTGGGTTTAGCCTCTACTCACTTAGCTTTGTGCTAATTCCCCTCAGTTGTTGCTTTTGCAGGTTCGTGTTTGTGAGGTTGGCTGAAAGAGAAGTTGACCTGACTCTGATATTAGTTTTTGAAATGAAACGAGCCTGTAGATTTTGTAACACAACAATGATATTTTGTCTGAACAATGATTGTATATTTGTTAATATTGGTTTATATGTAATTAAGTTTGTTTACTTAAAGCTTCCGCAGCGTATTTAAAAAAAATGGCTTGTGATTTTTCGGTGTTACAATGTACCAACTGAGTCCTAGCAAAAATGATCAATTGATCTATCTTTTCAACTGAGTAGTGAAAGTTAAAGTTCCTATTAGTTTCTATTAGCTGAGTCGAGCAAAATGTCAAATCTGCTCTTTCTTTCAGATTGTAAGCTTCATATGTAAAAGACAGAACATGTGTTGTTCTATTATGCCTTAGATACTTGTTTGTAAAAGTATAAAACAATTTTTGGATCAAGTATGAGACAAAAATGTTTGATCTTATCCTCTGGAAAAGGAGAAAGATACCTCAAACAGACGAAAATCTCGAAGATTTGTTTCAACAACTAAGTATGGCTGGCAATCCCATACTTGGTAAAGTCAAATCAAGAAGAAGCATGGCTGTTGTATAAAGTACAAGCATGAAAAGGTAAAGACAGTCTTACACGGCAAAAGGTGTGAGGTTTAATATTTTATATTGTAAGTGGGTTGCACTTTTTCAGAAAAGTACAATTACTTTTATCAAACAGTTGATTAAAGTAACTATACTTTTCACCCACTACCTTTACAATTAAAATATTATATTTCCACACACTCCTTGTCTCCTTCCTTCATGCAACCGGACACGCCAATACTTCTATTTATTCATGCACAGTGAACATGCAAAAAGTGTGAAGCTTCTACACAACACAAGCAATCTCATTAGTTGAGAAAAATTTCGTAGAGTTTAAGCATTGTGTAGAACCAAACTTGTTCATGTGTTGAACACTCTTTAACATTAGTTGTTTTAGAGTTAGCTCGTCTATGTGTTAGACAAATTGTTGCCACTTTTTATTGTACTTAGAATTTCCGCTTCTAGTACATGTAATTCTTGATTCATAATCAATAAGAATTATATAAAAGTATAACGGTGTGTCTTTAATTTTTTAAAAGCTAAAATTTGTATTCAACCCCCCCCCCCTTCTACAAACATTTGTTGTTGCGTACTCAATCAGGGACTAACACTCTTTATCCGTGAATTCCATTATCCAAAATAATCGGCCAATATTGGTTCTCGCAGTTCTCGTATGAAAAACGGTTCTCGTTTAAACCCTCCCTTATATATCTTATTCCTTTATAATACATTTACAACCTTAAAAACTCTAAATTTTAAGTAACTTGGATGTACTAAAATACCCCTTCTTAACCACTTCATTCTCTCTCCTAATTTACTTTAACTTTTTTATCTATTTAAAAGCAACATATTATTACATTTTTAAAAGCAACATAATATAAAATAGAAATTATTTACCATCTTGCGTTCCCATAATGACAGTTTTTCAAATATGAATCAAAAGTGGAATTACATGCACGTGATGCAAAAGTTTGTAATAATAATAATAAGAGTTAATTGCATCAATGATCCTTTAACTATTTAAAAGTTGCAAGTTTAGTCTTTTTTTAAAAAAGTTACAAGTTAGATTCTTTAACTACCATTTTTTTTCAACCACGATCCTTTCTGTCCTTTTAGTTATTTATTATTTTTTTAATTAATTTTGGATAATAAACTTTTGGATAATAATAATAATAATAATAATAATAATAATAATAATTGTTATTAATTAAAATGGCAAATCATATATTTTCATGAATACTTCTGCGCATGCAAGCGGCATGAATAGACAGACCATTTTTAATGTGTGGAAAACCAACTCCAAAACCAACGGTGCTTAGCAATTATTATTATTATAATATATTAATATTAAGATGCCACTAATTAATTAAATAACGTAGACGAGGTTGGTTATCTATCAAGAGAAAAACATTTAGATATTTTTTTATTATAATTTTTAACAAAACATATATGACTCTATGCCAGCCGAAAAGATAGAGTATATGTTATATAACCGTATATGTTTTATTTATTATTAATATATATATATATAGGGTAGAAATTAAGTAAAAAAAAAATTAAAGTAAAAAGGGTAAAAGGGATGATTATTTGATATATATATATATATATCAACTGATAATCGTTAGTTCATCATCTTTATTGATTAAAACTAGTTCTTCATCAATTTCTTTTTGATGAATCCAACATATTCATCACTTTTTAGATGAAAGCATTTTGTTCATCAACAAATTATTCCAAAATTTTGTTTTCAAAATCTGTATTTGAAATAAAAAAGAAATTGATGAAGAACTAGTTTTAATCAATAAATATGATGAACTAACGGTTATTAGTTGATATATATACCGAAAAATGATCAAATAATCATCCCTTTTACACTTTTTACTTTAATTTTCTTTTTATTTGATCTCATCCCTATATATATATATATATATATATATAATATTAGAGTGAGAATCGCGAGATCCAACTTAAGCCGTTCATTTTGAATAATGGAATTCATGGATGAAAAACGTGGGAGGAATGAATGTGGTAAGGTGCATGTAAGGAATTCATTGATGAACAATCCAATTGAAGTAGAAGGAATTGGACGGATAAGATTGGTTCTCGTGGTTCTCGCAATAAAAACGGTTCTCAAATGAACTTTTCACTATATATATATATAGGAATGTTCATTTGAGAACCGTTTTTATTACGAGAACCAAGTTTAGCCGTTCATTTTGGATAATAGGATTCATGGATGAAGAGCGTGGATGGATTGAGTGTGGCAAGGTGCATGTAAGAAATTCATGGGTGGACAATCCAATTGAAAGAGGGGGAATTGGACGGCTAAGATTGATTCTCGCAATAAAAATGATTCTCAAATGAACTTTTCACCATATATATATATGGTGTGGTTCAAACGAGAATTGTTTTTCGTACGAGAACTGCGAGAACCATTTCTGGCCAATAATTTAATTTCCGGTCTTTTTTATTTATTTTAAACGGGCAAGGGTAGTATGACATTTTTACATTACCCCCCATTTTCAAAAACTAATATATCAATCAAATGAAAATGTGTTAAATTACGAACATTATACCAAATTAATTATAAAAATATGCTCTTTAATTTGAAACCGATCTTGCTATATTTTTACGAAAAAAACAAATTCGCGTTTGCTGGGTTTTTTTTACACAGCTCTCGACATATGCATATGTGCAAATTTTGCACATGTGCAAAATATCTACATCTATGCTGAAAAAACTAGGTGAATCTATGCATTTGCACAAGTGCATATATTTGCACATGTGCAAATGTCGACTTTACTGAAAAAAATAAACCCAGCAAAAATAAAAACAAATTCTAAAAAATATAGCTAGATCGATCTCAAACTAAAGAGTATAATTTTCTCGTTAATTTGGTATAATTTTCGTAATTTAATATCTTTTCATTGATGGATATATTAGTTTAAAAAAGTGGGGATAATGTAAAAATGTCCAAATTGCTCTTAATTAATTAAGGATATGTTTGATTAGTTTAAGGTTATCCATTAACAACTATTTAATCTTGACCCTCCATCTTTTTGATCAACGGCTATGATTGGTTCTCGCAGTTCTCGTACGAAAAACAGTTCTCATTTGAACCGTCCCCTATATATATATATATATATATATATTGGGTTTCCGTTAAACCACAAAAATTTAAAACTTAATATTAAAAAAGAAAGACAATAAAGGAAAATAAAAGAGGAAACTTACTTAGAATGCAGAGGTTGGAATCACCAGAGTGTATATGCAGAGGTAGTTCCACAAGAAGATTTTTTTTTATATAGTGAGGGATATAATATGAGGTGTAGGAGGAGGATTAGGAATTAAAGATTAACTAAGGGAATCAGAAAGAGTTTTTTAACACGCCATGAGATTAAAAAACTTCACAAGTATTTTATTGCTTCTTGGTTCTTGCTTTTTACAACTAGAATTGTGATCGTTTATATAGATGATCAAAATCTACCTACTTCCCAACATATCAAATCTTAATAATTAAGCAAAGAAGAAAAAAAAAGAAACATCAAACGAATCTTTCAGAAAAATAGAAAAAATGTGACTGAACTAGAAAAGGAATAACCGTACTAATTTACTCGTACAAAGATTCTTTAATAATTTTAAACGTTTTTAAGAGGTAAATAGTAGTGTCTGTCGGCCATTTTGATTGAGGTGTTGTCATCACTGCTTGCGTATTCTTGTTTTGCTGATGTTCTGTCCTAGATGTCTCTGTGAGTCTCGTCCATTGATGGTGTTGTTGCTGTATCGTCTTCTAAGGAAAATTCTTCATTGTTTTCTTCATTATTCATGTGTTCTAATCTCATGGTATCTCCTTCCCCTGAAAAAGGAAGTAGCATATTTCAATTTTTGTATGACCAAATTTGTAGGTAATGTCCTTCTGCGAATAACTTGAAACTTTCCCAGAAAAAGTCTGATGGTAGATTTGGGGTTTGCTAGAAGAGTTTTAGTTGTTCTGCAAATCTCTCACATGCTCCAAAATTTATTTCTGTGGATGCCTCGAGCTGCTTGAACATGTTTTGTGTAGCTATCCAGTGTGTAATAAAAATCCTCTTTTTTGCAGGTCTGTAAGTGTGGCTATTTGCTTCTGGAAAGGATGAAAATATTTAGCATCCGGTGATGGGAGAGGAACTGTAGGATGCGATATTTCCTGTTGTTAACAAAAACTTTTCGCCAAACTTGCTAAGGATGTTTTCTGTCTTAGAGTTTAGTTTAAATTCGAGATAATCAATCATACCGTTATGGTAAAATTGAAGAATCTCTTCATCTGTGAGTGTAGTTGTGTTTAAGTTTATCTGTAAACACAAGGGGCATGTGACATGGTGTATATCAATATTGTCAATTCCAAATTTACTGGAGTGGCTTCTCTGTATTACTGTTACCCCCTTATATTTGTTTTCGTTAAAAGCAATGTCCACGAATTTTTCTTTTAAAGTGTGTACAGACCTTTTCTGAAACAATTTGTTCAAACTCTTTAAATTGTTTTATAACATGTTCCATAGTTTGTTTCCAAGGGAGATCTAAAATTCTTGCCCTGAAGCTGTTGTAATTCCAGTTTATAATTGTGTTTGTTTTTTCTTCTTCTCGATTTCATTTTGAAGCTGTGTATTTTTGGCTTTGAGAAGTGCTATCTTTTGTTTAGCAAACTGTTCTCAATTTGGGTTTGTATATATTGTGTATCTTTTCCAGATTGCATCAACTGTTCTTGTAGCTTGGTGATTATTTCTTCCTGGAATTTGATTAACTGTTTTGGATCTACTTTAGCCACTTCTGAAAAGGTTTGAACTTCCTCAGGTTCTATGAAAAAATTGTTTAGCCCAAAACGTTCTCTGGCTACTTGCATAGCCTTTGAAAAACTGTAGAATCCTTTATAAATGGGATTGGGACACTGTATATACTGTGCAACTGTTTCCCATTTTTTAAAAATACCAATTTTTGTTCCCCTAAAAATTACATAATAAGAAAATTTGTGTTTCTTTGGTTCAAGTTTTTTTTACTCTATTCATGAAAATAAATGCTTAATGCATTTAAAATTTGTACTTTAAACGTTGAGGCGTGTGGCACAGTTTGTACATGCCACAGATTGTGTAGTAAACATTGTTGTTTATCTGTTAACTGCATACCAATGATGGGTCTAAATTTTTTGGCTTCATCATGGTATACCTGTAGCGCATAATTACCATATGTAATGACTGGACTAGTCATTTTCTGTGTAGCCTTTGTATTTTTTTATATTAAACTGTGAAAAGTAAGGATTGGTGGGACGAATTTTATTCATCTCCAATCGATGTCTCATTCAAGAGTTGTAAGTTTGTAGACGCTGTGACTGTGTAATACTGTCAAGTCCCTGGTCTAGAGTTTTTTGAAAGGAACTTAATTTGGACTGTGGGTTTTTCTTATGTTGAAGATGATCCTTTTCTGTACTGTACTGGATGTATGGGTTTCTTCTTACCTTTGTCTTTGCTAGCCATCTGCAATAAACAATTTATTAATGTTTCTAGAGAGCATATCTGATATGCCATTGTTCTTTCCTTTAATGTGTTCAAAATTTATTTTATATCCACTGCCCTGTATAATGTTCTGTAAATTTACCCACCTAGTTCTATTTACTTTTTTACTTTGATCATTTTTAATAAATCGGACTATTGCTTCACAATCTGTTCTTACTGTAAATTCTTTATGAAAAAATATTTTAAACTTTTCTAAAGCACTAATTAATGCTTGAATTTCAAAGTCCAAACTTGTCTAGTTTGATCCTGCTTTATTAAAATTTCCGCTTGCATACGACATATATTTTTCTGTATATTTAAGACTATATTTATCTAGTTTACAGAGTAGGACTGCTCCCCATCCTTCTTTACAACTATCTACTTCAATAATTATGTAGTCGGTAACTAATGGTATTTCTAATGGCTTAATATTTTTAACTGCTTCTTTTATAGTTTTTACTAACTTTATATCTTCTGAATTGAAGTGTTTTTGCCCATTCTTTGTTGTTTTACTGTATAATGGTCCAACCATTTTTGAAAGATTGGGTATGAATTTTCGAGCATAATTAACTAGGCCCAAAAAAGCTTGTATTTGTTTTATGCTTTCAAATTTTTCTGAAAACTCTAAAATCTTCGTAGAAATGTGTGCTTGTAATTCTATTTTTCCATTTTCTATTTCTAAACCAATAAATGAAAATTTTCTTTTAAATAATTCCAATTTCTTTTTATAGACAACTATACTGTTCTTTTTAATTTCTTCAAATATCGTCTGTAAATGTTTCTCGTGTTCCTGCACTGTTTCACCGGCAACTAAAATGTCATAAATATATACTAAACAAAAATCATATTTGAGACAAATATTTTTCATAAATCTTTGAAATATAGACGATGCGTTTTTTAATTCAAAATTTAGAACATTCCATTCAAACTATCCTTCAGAACATGTGAAGGATGTCCATGGTTTAAAATTTTCTTTTAGTTGTAACTGGTTGTATCCTGATTTTAGGTCGAATTTTGAAAATACCTTTTTCTTTTGTATGAGATTTAATAAACTATATTTGTTTGGAATATTGTAACCATCATCTTCTGTTTTATCGTTTAAACGTTTGTAATTATAAACTATTCTAGCTTTTCCTCTTTTAATCTCACTGTGATTTCTCACTATAAATGTTGCTGATCTGTGAGGGTTTTCTGATTTCTGAATTAATCCATTCTCTAACATTTCTGGTATCTGTTATTTAAATTCTTCTTTGTCTAAAGGGCTATATTCTATATTTGGTGTTCTAATTGTAACATCAAGGGTTTTTGAGTTTAAATTTACATGTATATTTTACTTTTGATTTTTTAATATCTTCCCCGATGAGTCCTATTTTTTCTAGTTGAAGAATAATAGGATAATTTTGGCTTTTAGTAATATCTTTCCCTTTTTCTAATTCGTGTGTTAAAAAGTTTGTGAGTAGTTTAACCGTCTCATTTTTAATATAAATTTTATTATCTTGATTTTGTTTTAAAAATTCTAAATTACCTTGTCCACCACGCTTTCGCGCAAACTCTGATGTATTTATATAACGAGATGTAAGAAAACTATAAATCTGTTTACTAAGTGTAACAAAATTACGTGTTATTGTAATTGCTCCGTATAATCCTAATATGAAGTTTAAGCCAAGAACGAAATCTTTCGATTTAATATATTGTGGATTAATGTTAACCTGTTGGATGTCATATTTTATACTATATATATATAGGGGACGGTTTAAACGAGAACTGTTTTTCGTACGAGAACCAATCTTAGCAGTCCAATTCCCCCTCATTCAATTAGATTACCTACCCATGAATTCCTTACATTCACACTGCCACACTCAATCTCACGCTCTTCATCAATGAATTCCATTTCGATAGATAGATAGATAGATAGATAGATAGATATACTCATATTAGTATATTACGGTATCCCACTCATAAGAAGAAAAATGTTTTGACTTTATTCATGTTGAATGTGTCATGCATGTGCATGTCACATGAAAACTAAATTATATATATATATATATATATATGAGTTGGGTTCTATAAAGTCTATGTAAAAAATATAATCCTAAAATTTTAATATTTAATCACAGATAATTTAGTATAAAATCACATGTGATTTGTAAAAACATTATATGTGAATTACGAAAATGTCACTCCGTCCAAAATTTTAAATTAAATCTGGATCATTGATATAAATGTTAAAATTAGTCCCTTAAAATCATAAATTAAATATGGACTATATTGAACATCTTTTTATATATATATATATATGAGGATTATTGAGAGAAAAGATTTAGGTGAAAATAAGAAACAAAATCATGTACATAGATATTATAAATCTAATAGCCATAATTTAAAGATGTTGATTAACATCATTATTAAAACCTTCGAGAGTAAAACATGGGGATGGATAAAGTAAATTTTAAATATTTATGATATTAAAAAGTAGTAACATATATAATAAAATAATTGTAAAACATATATAGAAATAACTAATCTCTTAAAAAGGGGTAAAATTATTAGAAATAAAAAATTTATTCATAACATCATAATCAATTTTTTTATAGAACCTCTTTATAATCAAATTTGATTTTTTTTAAAATTTAATTCAATTGTTATACGTGTTTATACAAATAACCATAAATATAAATAGATATATGTACTAAATGATTTAAATAAATATTTTTGTTAAGATATGTAAGTTTTAACAAACTAAATCACCTAAAAAATGCATTTGAGAAAACAACTAATTCTTAAGCTAGTTAAGAAAATAAAGATGATGATTATAGAAAAATTTATAAGACGACAATAACATTGTTAACCTATTTTTTAATATATATTAAAGATTACTATGATTCTCATGATCATATTTATTCTCCCTCCCCACTTCTATTTTCCTTTTCTATTATTTTTTAAACATAAATAAAATTATACCATTTCAATCGGACACCAAATTTGTTATGATTTAAATAATTTTTTATCTGGGTTTTATTTTTTAGTTAATAAATATAAATTTGAAAAATTATTTATGATTCTAGTGGATATTTCTTTCCCAACTTTTAGCTAGTTTTTTACCCCTCAGATTGCATATATATATATCAAAACATTCAATAATTCGTACATGTAAAAAAGTATGTAAAACTTAAATGTGGTTTTTTTTTCAATAATTCTGTGTTATTTCACGTCTAAAACAATGCTATTTCATATTTACTTTAATCCAAAAACAAGTTTTAGACCATCAATGAAACAAACATATTTAATAGCAACTAATGCAAAATGTTTCAATAATTATACATGTGAACATAGGATATATCATTCACATCTGAATAGAAACATAATTCTTATAACACGAACAAAATTATACTAATTCAAATATGAAATTGTAAAAATTCATACATGAAATATATAGAACCAATTGAAAATATCGAATCAACTAACGAACAAAATTCAAAATATGAAACTAACAAAATTATACTAATTCAACGCCGACTCATTTTGAGTACGAGCTCAAGAGCAATTCGATGCTCTTGTGTTAAGGCAACAGACCTGTGATCAACTTTCTTCCAAGTGGAGGACCTTACATCAAAACGCGGCCAAGTTCGACGGGTACTACACAAGTTTCTCCAAGAGAGGTTGTTTGGCGCGCAAGACGAGAACGTGATGAAACAAACTCATGTACTATACATTAATGACATGGAAAAACATTTTTATTCGTAAGAGGCATATGAAGTTTTAAATGTTATGTTTCATCAAAGCGGCTGGTATAGTCGAATACGAACCCATTAATTTCAAATCTCAACGCCCATTACGAATTAGAAATATTGGTGACGATTTTATTCCTCAACGTCTGGCGGTCTTCTTCCTTTCTAGTCGATCTCATTGATCGGCTTGAAAATTTAGATCATTACAACAGTGGTAATGCTAGAGAGTAGAGAAAGTGCGATTTTTATCTACCTCAACTGAAGGGGTATCGATGAATTGGACCGGAAAATCATAATGTAAAATTCATGAAAAGTATTTTTTTTGTTAGAGTAGGTTTATCTATTTGTAATAGTTTTGGCTTATTTATGATTTTTAAATATTGTAATAAAATGTTTAATATAGTTCATACTTAATTCATAGTATTAAGGGACTAATTTTAGCCTTTGGAAAAATGATATCAATGGTCCAGATTGCATTTTAAATTTTTGGGCAGAATGGTATTTTCGTAATTCACATGTGATGATTTTACAAATCATATGTAATTATATACTGAATCACCTCTGATTGAATATTAAAGTTTTAAAACTATGTTTTTTTACATGGACTTTATTTAACACAACTCAAATATTGTAACCGTAGTAATTTTTAATTAATTTATTTTTAGTTTCATAAAAGTAAATTTTCAGTTGGAGTTTTAGTTAGGTTTTTTAAATTAATCTATTTTTTATTTTAATAATGCGTTTTATAGAAAAATAAAATTAAAAAGAACTTAGTATTGAAGTAACGGTTAGTATTAGTAGTGATATTTGTTAAAACTATTCGGAAAAAAAAATCATATCTGACAGAAAAAAAAAACAAAAAGAGATATTTAATTATTTAAAGAAATACATGTTTCATTTTCGTAGATTTTTCCAACACATAGTTGAAGTTATTTATCAATATCTCATAGAAAACAAACGTAAAGCGAAATTTAAAAATTAATAAATAAATAAATGTATCATTTTCGTGGGGATGCTTCAAATTAAAAGACATTTATTGAATTAAAAAAAACACAATTTTTGGAGCAAGTTGAATATTATGTCCATCACAGGTTGCAGATCATAAGATTATTTCTTTAATTTAACAACCATCCAATTATTTGATACCCTTCACTAATTGATTTCTTACTCGGCATAGAGGAGGTAAATTATATAATCCAGATTTAAAATATATTATCTGTGTTTGATCACTAAACCTTCACGATAGATTTCAAGTTTTAACCACTAAATAGACTTATTTATTAGTTTCTATACAAAGTTGGTGTTTGGTAAGCATAAATTGTGGTTGTTAATATTCTTGGTGTTCGGTTTTATATAACCAATTAATTAATGTATAGTTTAATTTCATTTTGTAAATGTGGAATTTGTAGTTAACATGTTATCATTGTTATAATCTTGGTGTCTTGATATGCGTAAATCAGATGAGATTTTATATTTATAAATTGAAATCATCAAAATTCTGACTACAACACAAATAAGTAAGTGTACCTAATCGTATCACAGTATAGTTTTAGTAAGACCGAGTGTCGAACACTTGGGGAACGAATATGATTTCAGATTTAAAAGATTTAATTATTAATTAGTCTAAAGAAAACGAGTAAATAGGGAATTAGGTAATAAATATAAGAATGCGATAAACAATAATTAGACAAAAGATAAAACAATCCAAAAGTAAGATAAAGCTGAGAGCTTGAAATATGAAGGATCAAGATAAAGAAGTGTTCTTACTTATGTTTAATTACCCCTTATTTATGGTTGATTTCAAGCTAGTGCAATAAATATTATTCATCATATACCGATTCCTATATTGGTTAGGTATCTTGGTCAGAAACTCTAACCCTATAATCATGAAAAATACTAATCCTATGGTCATGGAATCAAGTACTATCATAATTAGTCAACTAAGTTCGACTCATGCAAGACTTAATCAATATTGATTGTTATTATTCATTCAATCAATCAATCACACATAATGATCATCACATGCAATTGTTCATACACATTAAAGGTAACTACTTTGTCACTTAACCCTAGGATTTGGTCAATCACTAGTCACAATCACCTAATGGTCATAGATAATCATGATAAAATGATACATAGATAGATTGGTACTCAAACCTATGTAAACTCGGTCAATAAACAACAAAGTTTGAAACTTTAAAACATATGGGTCTTAGAACAAGCGAGGCATACAAATATATAACTAATAAATCATCCAATTCATTAAAATCAAACCATAAAACAAAAGTAATCTCATCTAAGTAAAAACCATGGTATTTAAGCCATAATCAGAACAAAAGAACATCTGAAAATCATAGATGAATGCTAAACATAGACAATAAAGCAAACAGAATGAAAGACGATGATTCGTTAATTCTGATTCTTCATTCTTGAGCTCCAAATCCACTCCTAAGCTTCTAAAGCACTTCTGGAGGCTCTCTATCATCATATTGAAGCCCTAGAACCGCATATATGTTTCCTGCGTTGAAAATAGGGCTGAATTTATAGATTTCATGTTTCTGAGGTGTCACGTCGCGACTAGTATCTATCGCGTCGTGACCAGTAGATAAGTCAGGACTTTTTTGGATCTGAAATCCCGTCGTGTCGCGAAAAATGGACTGCCACGTCGCGACCATGTGTTTTCAGGCATTGACCATAAAATTGATTTTGTATCACTCTGAGTCTAGTTTCCGTGGCCGCTTGAATCACCTCAATCCGAGTTTGTATGAGTGAGATATGATCAAAATACTTGAGGTGTGTCGGAGCTGACAACTTTTCTTATTTTATTCACTTTCTTCGGTTTTTTATCTAAACCTTTCATCATCCGCCTTTTAACCTAAAATCCAACAATTTAAGATATTAAGTATCTTTTGACTCATTTACAAACAATATTTGGTTAAAAATAAATATGATATCGCATAAAATATATATATGTAAATACGGCAATATCATGTGTCAATTTCGCTAAAGCTTTGAGACTTGAGTTCTATTAAAATTTTTGGGACTCCTTGGGTGTGTTAGAACTTAGAAATAGAAGTATATATATATATATATATATATATATATATATATATATATATATATATATAGAGAGAGAGAGAGAGAGAGAGAAATAGGATTAATATAAAACTTAATCTTAATTATAGAACCTAAAGAACAAATTTGGACAATTTGATCATCTAAATTAATTGTTGAGATTTGAAGATGCAATTTTGTAAATTATATGAAAACTATATGAGGTAACTACATAATTGAGGACAAATATAAAATTCTGTTTTGGTAACCACAAATTTTCTTTCTAGTTCCACCTCTCGAAAATGCAAACTGATAACCAAAATGCAAAACATTAGGTTATTTGCATGTTAATGACTTAATATTGTTTGCATTTTCGGTTATTTACATTTTTGTTATCTTCTTTTATGTCGGTTGCATTTTGCCTTTTACATTTTCGTTAAACTATTTGCATTTTTGTTATCTGTTTTTTTCATTTTCGGGATCATTTTGCATTTTCGTCAAAAATTTTGCTTTTTCAAAAATTAAAAAACTTAGAAAACATTTAAATCCTGGTCTTGAATTAAAGAGGATAAAAAACTGAATCTAATAGTATATTTTTTTTGCTAAAATTCTTAAACATGAATTTATTATGACTATTTGGATGTTTAGTAGATTTTTTTAAATGAAAGTTTGGAGGTTGAATGAGGAACAGAGGAGTGAGTATTAATTTGTAATTCTTTTTTCAGTTTTACCCTTACTCTTAATGCCACATGTCATCATCAGGTTTGTTCTTTTATGTCGGTTGCATTTTGCCTTTTACATTTTCGTTAAACAATTTGCATTTTTGTTATTTGTTTTTTTCATTTTCGGGAGCATTTTGCATTTTCGTCAAAAATTTTGCATTTTCAAAAATTAAAAAAATTTGAAAACATTTAAATCCTGGTCTTGAATTAAAGTGGATAAAAAACTGAATCTAATGACATATTTTTTTTGCTAAAATTCTTAAACATGAATTTATTATGACTATTTGAATGTTTAGTAGATTTTTTTAAATGAAAGTTTAGAGGTTGAATGAGGAACAGATGAGTGAGTATTAATTTGTAATTCTTTTTTCAGTTTTACCCTTACTCTTAATGTCACGTGTCATCATCAGGTTTGTTCTTTAGGTTATATTAATAAGCAAGGTTCTATATATAACCTCACCATATATAAATATATATATATATATATGAAAAAGTTCAAACGAGAACTGTTTTTCGTACGAGAACTGCGAGAACCAATCTTAGCCGTTAAATTCCCCTCCTTCAATTGGATTGCCCACCCATGAATTCCTTACATGCACCTTGCTACACTCAATCCCCTCATGCTCTTCATCCACAAATTCCACTTATCACTTGATAGCCAAAATTGGTTATCGCAGTTCTAATATGAAAAACAATTCTCGTTTGAACCCCTATATATATATATATATATATATATATATATATGATTAAGATCAAATAAAAGAAGAATTAAGGAAAAAGAAGAGAGGCAATGTAATAATGACACATGGCACTAATGGTTTAAGGGTATTAATGACATTTTATAAACCTTCTATGTTCCCAAAACAATGAAATGTCACCCCCACTCTGTTTATCCCAATTCTTAGATGCATAACCACTTGTAACCTAAATAACCCATTGCCCATTGGCACCTTTTTGTCTTCCTGATGTGCGTGTAGCATACTAGTTTTAAATTTATAAATCCGAGTTATTTAGCACGACTACAATACAAATAGACAAGAGAACCTAATCGTATCGTAGTATAGTAAATAAGTACGGGTGTCGAACACAAGGGGAACGAGTATAATTTTGAATATAACTATACTAATTAAATATTAAACTAATAAAAACAACTAAAGGGGGAAATTTAGAATCTTATCAATAAAGATTCAAACTTTATTATCCAACTCACTAAATAATAATAACAAAAACCAAAAAAAAAAACAAAGAAAGCAGAAAGCAACAGACTTTATTAGATTAAGCTTATGAAATAAAGATTCCCTCCCTTGATTCAATGAAACTCTCTTCAAGTCAATCAATTAAGTGCACAGACAACTAAATATCATATACCGATTCCTATATTGTTAGATTCTTGGACCGAATATCTAACCCTATAATCATGCAATTAACTAACCCTATGGTCAAGGAGTCAATTTTAAAGCAAGATTAGTCTTTTTAGTTCAGATTCTACCTTTAATGATTGTCTAAATCAACAAACCATTCAATTAACATATAAAGGTTATCATATGCAAATATGAAATTGTACATACATTAAAGTTTCTATCTTTTCATGTTCAAGCCTAGGATTTGGTCAATCACTAGTCAAAACTATTTATTGGTCCTAAATAGTCATGATAAAAGCCACACAAGCGGATTGGTCCTCCTACTATGCAAACTCAGAATATAAACATGTCAAAAACAAGATCTAAAACACATGTGGATCTTTGGTAGAACTTAAATTGATAAATATATGAAATCTAGCATCTTTAAAACAAAAAGCAATTAACTTTCAAAGAATCCATCTCCTCTAGGGAAGAATACATGAAATTCTAGCATAGAAACATCATAAAATAGCTTCTGGAAATTAAGAACAACATAAACACATAAGATAAATAATAAGGATGATAGAACCGTGATGAATCTAAGCCGAAATCTTCAAATAATAAGCTCCAATCCTTCAAAGTTGAGCTCCACAGCCCCTAGAATGCTTTTGGACGAGTTTTGGCAGTATTTGGGTAGTATAAGTCGGGTTATTCACCCCAAAACTGATCTGGACATTCGTTTATATAAAAAACTGAAAACAGAGGCGTCGCGTCGCGATAGGTGAATTTGACACGATCCAAAACACTTTTGAAATTTGAAATTCTGATCGATTGCATCGCGATCTCCTTAATTTTCGCGCCGCGACCTTGCTTTTTTAGAGTTTGACCATAAAAGAGATTTTGTAGCACTCTGAGTCTAGTTTTCGTGGCCTTTTGAATCACCTCAATCCGAGTTCGTATGAGTGAGATATGATCAATACAGTGGAGGTGTGTTGGCGCGTACAACTTTTCATATTTCTTCGGTTTCTTCCGTTTTTTGCTCAAAACTTTTCATAATCCGCCTTTTTGACCTGAAATTCAATAAATGAAGATAATTAAGTATCTTTTACTTATTTATAAATAATAACAGGCTAAAATAAAACAGATATCGCTTAAAATATATATCTAAATTTGGCGATATCATTCCCCTAAAACATTACCGGCAACATCCCTCTTATCATCACCGCCGACCTAATTGAACAAAGTCACCACTTTCACCGGTGAAAACCATCATCCCCCACGTCTTTTCTTACACCACTCATCTATAAAACCTTCGCCGTATCTAAAGAGAGACAATCATAAATCATTCGTTGTTCCTGAAACCGCCATTGATTGTTTAATGAACGAGAAGTGGGGGTACCATGGTTGAAACCACCACTGAGTTTTTCCTTCAACTGTTGCACTCGGGTTTGCCAAAGAACATAAACACATCGGATTCCAACCACCGCCCTGTGACATTCGGCAACAAATTTCCCAGGTTAGCCATTAAAAATTCTAATTTTAAGCCTAGTATGACTAAAAATAGTATTTATGACTTAAATACATCCATAATAATATTAGATTTCGTAGAAATCCCGCCTATATGGTTAGAACCTTTCCGAGCTCGAAAAATCGAATTATTAAAAGTCAAGAATTACAAATCATATACAATAATAATAATAATAATAACAATAAAAATAATTAAATACATCATAATAAATATAAATAAGTTAAAATATAAAACATATATATATATATATAAACTCATCAAAATAATTAAAACTTTGTTAATTAAAAGATTTAAACAAAATCACCATTTATACAAATTTATTTAAACTAATTACACAAAATTTATAAAAAATAAAAAAATAAAAGAAACCCCCCATCTCTTTTCTCTTGCCTCCTTCTCTTCCCAAGAATCATCACTTGATCTCCCCCATGCTCTATATAAGCCCCCTACTACTCTTCATCATTTCCTTCACCACCACACTCCATCTCTTCTCTTTTCTCTCTTCTTCTTTCACCAACAAAAATCTCCCAAGAACATCCAAGTCTTGATCATCTCTTAAAGATCAAACACAAAATCAAAGAAAAGAGTTGGTAAGATGATCATAAAACACTCATCTCTACTCTTCTACCTTTCTTCTTTTCTTCTTTCTTCTTTCTTTTATTTATTTTCTTTGTTGTTCATCTTATTTCCTTTATATATATCTATAATCATGTAAATATAAACATCCTACCAATGTTGTAAGGAGCACATGAAATGTGCATCATCCTACCATTGTTGTATGGAACTTAATCAACTAAAAATCAAGAAAATAAGACTTTGATCATGCATGTGTTTCATCTCAACAAATGTTGTAAGGAACACATAAAATGTGTATCATCCTACCATTGTTGTAAGAACACATGGATTATCAAAGCTTATACTCATACAATATGATTAATCATGAATATAAACATGCCATATTAAAGTTATGACCCATAAGCAAAAAGAATAACATTCTGGCAGATTCTGATGCTAGAACTCCCCACTTGTTTTTGTTATATCTGGAGTTCTAGGTATCAAAATCAGTTGATTCTTTTTTCTAATCTTAGTTTAAAGTGTTACCTTTCATTTAAACCTGGATTCACTAATTTTCATGAACGTTTGATCCTTCAAACATATTTAAAAATACCCATATGTTGAATCTGGAAATCTGGCAGATTTAGAAGGGTACACTTTAAACGCGTGTAACTTACTCATTCTTGGGTCAAAATACGTCTAGTTTTTTTTAAAAGTTTAATCTTTGAGTCGTGGTTATTTCCCAGTTTGAATCATGTAGAAAGGAGGTCGTATGAGCCCTAAACAGACGATTTAGTAACAACATGTCATCCAGACCCTGATCAGTGGACATCCTATACACTTTTAATTATTAAAAATACTAAACATGGATTATAAATTCCTATATTTTTACTGGACATTCTAGAAACATGTATTAAGATTATATTAAAATATCAAGCCTTAATATGACTCCTAAATTACATTTTTTAATTTTTAAAGTTCAACTTAAAGAACTGAAAATTCCAGTGAACACTTATGATTTATGGAAAAATAGAGACAACCTTTAACTATTTAAATAAATAAGTTAACAACAAATAAATAATACAAAATAATAAATAAAATAAGTCTAATAGAGCTACGTACCTCTTATATTAGGAAAGGAGATTCGGTAGGAACAAGAAATCCTTACGAGTGAACACCTTTGCATACCGAGTGAGTATCATAGCCCCTTTTTACCGTATTTCATATTATTTTGGGGTGAAAGCATGTGTATATATTTCATGAAAATTTTATTGCCTATCTTCTTATTTATTTCAAATATTATTTTGAGCACTTATGGTATTATTCTTTGATGTGCTTGGGTGATCGTTGTAAGGCCCTTTCGTTGGACATTATTCCTTAACTCCGCTAGTGAGCCGATGGTATTTGTAAGTAGCGCTATTTGGAGATTCCGACGTCTCCCATTTATGGTTGACGAACTATAGATGTACTTTACCACTACTAACGTCATTTAATATAGGCGTTAGGTTTATCATGGGCAATTGGTTGTCGGCTAGGTTGGATAATGGCTCAAGCAACAATCATCATAGTCTATTACTACCATGTGCAACGTATTGGGCAATATAATACATCTTCTATCATTATCTCATACTTGGATTTTTATCCAAAAACTTCCATCAATTATTTAAACTTTTCTCATTTAAAAGATGTTTTGTGCATACATTAAAACCTATGAACTCACCAACTCTAGTAGTTGACCCTTTTCTTTTACCCGTGCTTTCAGGTGACCGCCGTTAGGTACCTTATGCTTGCAAACATGATGTGTGGCATCTTCATCTTCATCGTCACATTTTTATATAAACATTATCTATTTCATTTACGCATCGTACAAGACAATGTCTTTAAATATTATTCGGATATGTAACCTTTATTTATGTTTCATCCGAACTACATATTTTGTTAATTTAATCTAATGGTTATTATCTATTTACCTTGTGCGATGATATCTTGTGCTGTGACACCTCGTGTTTCCGCTTTAGCGGGGTGTGACAGATTTGGTATCAGAGCCTAAGGTTATAGGGAATGTTGTTTTTCTTATGGGGGGAAAACAACAACTATGACCAAAGGTTTATAAAAATAATTTTCCAAATAATTTTGTTTAAAATGCATCAAGTGTATTGATAATATAATTAAGCTGAGTACCACATTGTTATACCTCAATTAGACAAAGCTTGATCACCTATGTCTAATTTAGCTATGTACGATATGGCACTTAGGTTAGTTATAATAAAAATATACTTAGAAACAAAATTTTATTTACTTTCTTTCTAGATCACGATTATTGTGTGTGTGCATAAGCATGGCATATCATAAGTACTTTCATATATTAGCACACTTAGTAACCAATTTTATATATATCGAAGTCTGTAATGTCATCATTAGGTTGACGCATTAAGATTACATATTCTTTACCCATGGAGGTTAGAATAGAAACTTAGTAGGAGAGTCCCCGAGTTTCACGACCTAGTGTATTATCAACACCAACTTCCTGTGAAGCATGTGTTAGGCTCACGGCTAGGAAAAGAGTCCCCTTACCAACGAGAGTAACATCGTGACCTTTTCATTAGGAGGGAGAGAACTGCTGATTTAGGGAGCACATAGAGGCACCCTGAGTAGTAATGGGAACTATATGATTGAACATGTTTTGCTTAAATCACGTTATGAAATGTATGATTTTAAAATTTTACATGCATTGCTATATGATTGAACGGGAGTGTTAGTTAACCTAGCTAAGTAGAATTTGTACAAAGGAGAGACCCGAATGTGATTACTAGTATGTTTCTTCTGAACAATTATAATGCATCAATGCTATCTGACTCTAGAATATATAGAAGCTTAGTACCACTAGTTTTTAGGCCAAAACTCAATCTAAAATTTCAAATATTGAAAGAGGCCTATATCATGGAATTTGCCAATGGACAAGAAGTCAAGACTAGAGATATAATCACTAAGTGTACCTTGAACTTAGCTAGCAAAAACTTTAACGTAGACCATACCAATCAAATTAGGGAGCTTTGATGTAGTTGTTGGTATGTATTGGCTATCCAAAAATCAAGCTGAAATACTTTGTTCTGCAAAGATCATTCAGACTCCACTATCACAAGATGAAACGCTTGTCATATAAGGAAAAAAAGACTAGGAAGAACGTCAAGGTGGTATCATGCATGAAAATGCAAAAATATTTAAGAAAGGACTATATCGCATTCTTCGCTCACGTTGTAGAAACGGAGGTTTAGGAAAAGCACATTCACGATTTTCCAATCGTTCGGGATTCTCCCAAGGTGTTTCCGGATGAATTACTTGGATTACCCTCAGTTAGACAAGACAAATTTGGATTGATTTAATCCCTGGAGCCGCGCTCGTAGCAAAGGCACCATATCGGTTAGCCCCGTTGGAAATGTAGGAAATTGCCTGCACATCTTCAAGAGCTACTCGACAAAGGAATTATTCGACCAAGTACCTCACCATGGGGAGCCGTAGTCCTATTCGTCAAAAAGAAAGATGGATTGCTACGAATGTGCATACACTATAGGGAACTCAACATATTGACCATCAAAAATCAATACCCTCTTCCTCGAATCGATGACCTTTTCGATCAACTTCAAGGTGCTACCTATTTTTCTAAAATCAATATTCAATCTGGATATCATCAATTAAGAATCCGTGAAGAGGACGTGCCCAAAACCGCGTTTAGAACACGTTATAGTTATGCCCTTTTGATTGACAAACGCACCAATTGTCTTCATGGACGTAATGAACCGAGTATGCAGACTATACTTAGATAAGTTGTGATTGTGTTTGTTGATGATATACTCATTTACATGCGACAAAAGAGCACCATGAAAAGCATCTAAGGTTGATACTAAAGTTACTTAAGGATCAGAAGTTTAAAGTTACTTAAGGATCAGAAGTTGTATGCCGGGAATTACGTTTTCTAGGCCACGTAATTAATAGGAATTCATGTTGACCCAACAAAGATCGAAGCCATAAAGAAATAGGAACCCCATATATCCCGACTGAAATTGTAAATTTCTCGGTTAAGTACATTTATTTATAGCAAATTTCTCAAAATTTGCGCAACCACTCGCGGCATTAACTCAAGAGGATAAGAAGTTTGTTTGGTGAAAAAAAAAAACATTTTCTACGCTTAAGAATAAGTTAGCAATGCACCAATTTTGGCGTTACCCGGAGGAACATATAACTTCGCGGTATATTGCGATGCGTCACACCAAGGATTGGGTTGTGTGTTGTTGCAAAAAGAGAAAGTCATTGATATGATTCGAGACAATTCAAAGTGCATGAGAAGAAATTTACTACCCACAACTTAGAGTTAGGAGCCATAGTATATGCCCTTAAAAAAAAAAATGGAGATATTACCTTTATAGTACTAAGCGAACTATTTATACAGACCACAAGAGTCTTCAGCATATTCTTGATCCAAAGATGCTCGATATGAGGCGTAGAAGATGAGTGGAATGGCTTAGTGACTACGATTGTGAAATCAAATACCATAATAGCAAGGCCAATATGGTCGCTGATACTCTATGAAGAAACAAAAGAGTGAATCCATCTAGGGTATAAGCTTTAGGAGCAACCATTCAAACAAGCCTAAAGGAAAGAATAGTTGAAGCTCAAAAAGAAGCATCAAAGACGGAAAATTTGAAGAACGAGACCCTATATCACTTGGAGCGATGATTCAAAACAGGCCAGATGGAGTGCACCACTTCGAAAACAAGAATTGGATAGCTAAGTTTAATAACCGTTAATCGACAATTTTAGACGAGGCTTATAATATTCAATCCACCCTGGAGCCGACAAAATGTTCTCAAGGAATACTATTGGTAGGCCTGGAATAAAGAAAGACGTCTCCTTGTTCGTGGGAAATGTTTAACTTGCGCAAGGGTTAAGACAGAACACCAGAAGCCATCCGGTTTGTTGCAACAGCCAGAATGGAATGGGAACATATAAGCATGGATTTCGTATCTAAATTACTCCGATCTGCAAAAGGGTACGATTCCATTTGGGTTATAGTAGATCGCCTCACGAAATCGGCACCTTTTCTCCCTATACGGGAAGATTACAAAGTGGAAAACTGGCTCAGAATTATATTGACGAAGTTGTTGCCCGACACGCAGTACCAATTGCAATAATATCCAATAGAGGTAGTCGGTTCACATCCCGATTTTGGCAATCGTCACAAAGGGCGTTAGGTACGCAAGTAAACCTGAGCAGCACCTACCACCCTCAAACGGATGGGCAATCGGAGAGAACGATTTAGACACTAGAAGACATGTTGTGTGCATGCGTAATAAATTTTAGTGGAACTTGAGATTCACATATACTATTAGTTAAGTTTTCTTAGAATAATAGGTGTCACACTAGCATCCAGTGTGCACCATATAAAGTCTTGTATGGGCGCAAGTGTAGATCCCCACTTAATTTGTTGGAAATTGGCGATAGGAAATTGACTAGACCTGATATCATGCAAGCGGTCATCGACAAGAATACAATTATGAACGATAGGCTTAAGACTGCCAAAGATCATTAGAAAATTTACGCTGATAATCTCCGTAAGCCTTTAGAGTTCCAAGCGGGCGATAAAAGTGCTTATAAAGGTATTGCCGTGGAAGAAAATAGTACATTTTAGGAAAAGAGGAAAACTATATCCCATATTCTTTAGACCATTTGATATAATTAGAAGAATTAGACGAGGGGCGTATATGCTTAAATTGCCACAAGAACTAAATGCCATACACGATACCTACCATATGTCAAATCTAAATAAATTATTAGCTGATGAAACTCTAGTACTACCCCTAAAGTATGTTCAGATGACCGGTTAAATTTCGTACATGAACCAATTGAAATTCTTGACCGTAAAGTCAAACAGCTTAGAAAAAGTAAGATTCAAATTATAAAAGTTCGATTGGAATTCAAGTACGGACCCGAATACACATGGGAACGCGAAGACTACATGAAACATAAATATCCTCACCTCTTTAATAACGTTAGTACAAAGTAAATTTCGGGACGAAATTTTTTTTTAATCAGGGGAGACTGTGACATTCGGCAACAAATTTCCCAGGTTAGCCATTAAAAATTCTAATTTTAAGCCTAGTATGACTAAAAATAGTATTTATGACTTAAATACATCCATAATAATATTAGATTTCGTAGAAATCCCGCCTATATGGTTAGAACCTTTCCGAGCTCGAAAAATCGAATTATTAAAAGTCAAGAATTACAAATCATATACAATAATAATAATAATAATAACAATAAAAATAATTAAATACATCATAATAAATATAAATAAGTTAAAATATAAAACATATATATATATATAAACTCATCAAAATAATTAAAACTTTGTTAATTAAAAGATTTAAACAAAATCACCATTTATACAAATTTATTTAAACTAATTACACAAAATTTATAAAAAATAAAAAAATAAAAGAAACCCCCCATCTCTTTTCTCTTGCCTCCTTCTCTTCCCAAGAATCATCACTTGATCTCCCCCATGCTCTATATAAGCCCCCTACTACTCTTCATCATTTCCTTCACCACCACACTCCATCTCTTCTCTTTTCTCTCTTCTTCTTTCACCAACAAAAATCTCCCAAGAACATCCAAGTCTTGATCATCTCTTAAAGATCAAACACAAAATCAAAGAAAAGAGTTGGTAAGATGATCATAAAACACTCATCTCTACTCTTCTACCTTTCTTCTTTTCTTCTTTCTTCTTTCTTTTATTTATTTTCTTTGTTGTTCATCTTATTTCCTTTATATATATCTATAATCATGTAAATATAAACATCCTACCAATGTTGTAAGGAGCACATGAAATGTGCATCATCCTACCATTGTTGTATGGAACTTAATCAACTAAAAATCAAGAAAATAAGACTTTGATCATGCATGTGTTTCATCTCAACAAATGTTGTAAGGAACACATAAAATGTGTATCATCCTACCATTGTTGTAAGAACACATGGATTATCAAAGCTTATACTCATACAATATGATTAATCATGAATATAAACATGCCATATTAAAGTTATGACCCATAAGCAAAAAGAATAACATTCTGGCAGATTCTGATGCTAGAACTCCCCACTTGTTTTTGTTATATCTGGAGTTCTAGGTATCAAAATCAGTTGATTCTTTTTTCTAATCTTAGTTTAAAGTGTTACCTTTCATTTAAACCTGGATTCACTAATTTTCATGAACGTTTGATCCTTCAAACATATTTAAAAATACCCATATGTTGAATCTGGAAATCTGGCAGATTTAGAAGGGTACACTTTAAACGCGTGTAACTTACTCATTCTTGGGTCAAAATACGTCTAGTTTTTTTTAAAAGTTTAATCTTTGAGTCGTGGTTATTTCCCAGTTTGAATCATGTAGAAAGGAGGTCGTATGAGCCCTAAACAGACGATTTAGTAACAACATGTCATCCAGACCCTGATCAGTGGACATCCTATACACTTTTAATTATTAAAAATACTAAACATGGATTATAAATTCCTATATTTTTACTGGACATTCTAGAAACATGTATTAAGATTATATTAAAATATCAAGCCTTAATATGACTCCTAAATTACATTTTTTAATTTTTAAAGTTCAACTTAAAGAACTGAAAATTCCAGTGAACACTTATGATTTATGGAAAAATAGAGACAACCTTTAACTATTTAAATAAATAAGTTAACAACAAATAAATAATACAAAATAATAAATAAAATAAGTCTAATAGAGCTACGTACCTCTTATATTAGGAAAGGAGATTCGGTAGGAACAAGAAATCCTTACGAGTGAACACCTTTGCATACCGAGTGAGTATCATAGCCCCTTTTTACCGTATTTCATATTATTTTGGGGTGAAAGCATGTGTATATATTTCATGAAAATTTTATTGCCTATCTTCTTATTTATTTCAAATATTATTTTGAGCACTTATGGTATTATTCTTTGATGTGCTTGGGTGATCGTTGTAAGGCCCTTTCGTTGGACATTATTCCTTAACTCCGCTAGTGAGCCGATGGTATTTGTAAGTAGCGCTATTTGGAGATTCCGACGTCTCCCATTTATGGTTGACGAACTATAGATGTACTTTACCACTACTAACGTCATTTAATATAGGCGTTAGGTTTATCATGGGCAATTGGTTGTCGGCTAGGTTGGATAATGGCTCAAGCAACAATCATCATAGTCTATTACTACCATGTGCAACGTATTGGGCAATATAATACATCTTCTATCATTATCTCATACTTGGATTTTTATCCAAAAACTTCCATCAATTATTTAAACTTTTCTCATTTAAAAGATGTTTTGTGCATACATTAAAACCTATGAACTCACCAACTCTAGTAGTTGACCCTTTTCTTTTACCCGTGCTTTCAGGTGACCGCCGTTAGGTACCTTATGCTTGCAAACATGATATGTGGCATCTTCATCTTCATCGTCACATTTTTATATAAACATTATCTATTTCATTTACGCATCGTACAAGACAATGTCTTTAAATATTATTCGGATATGTAACCTTTATTTATGTTTCATCCGAACTACATATTTTGTTAATTTAATCTAATGGTTATTATCTATTTACCTTGTGCGATGATATCTTGTGCTGTGACACCTCGTGTTTCCGCTTTAGCGGGGTGTGACACGCCCGCTCCCCGCCTGCTTTATTGCCACTTATGTCACTTGGAAACACCATATGCACCATTGCCATCCACCATTATCCACGATCTTTCTTTCTTCTTCTATTTTTTTTTAGATTTGGCTATAGATATCTATCTCTGCTGTTTGGAAGTTAGCTTTTTTGTTTATGCTCTTCATCCATCCACCAGCGCCGTTAGAAACACGTGCAGTATAAAGTTGTGTGCATCAACGTTAATTTTGTGTTTGTGTTGTGTATTAATGAAATTCATTCTTTGATTTTGTTATAGCATATGTGTATCAGACATGTGATACCTTTTTTTATCATCTTGTTTGTGCATAGATATTGTATCCACTATGCATCAAATTTTAAAGGTTGTGCATCAAATTCAAATTTAGGTTAGCAAGCAGTTGATGGAACAGATATGGTTGATTTGATGAAAATGTTAAATTGACGGTAATGCCCTTACATGGGTATTTTTGGTTAAAAGAAAAACAAAAAAACCCTATTTTTCAGGTTTAAGATCTAAAAAATCTAATGGGTGAGATTCTCTCTCCTTTTTTAGTTTAATTCGCTTTTTACCTGAAAACTCTTAATTTTAAGTAATTGAATATACTAAAATGCTCATTCTTAACCATTTCATTTTCTCTCCTAATTTACTTTAACTTTTAAAATACTCATTTTTAACCATTTCATTATATCTCCTAATTTACTTTAACTTTATATCTATTTAAAATATCTCTCTAACACTAAAACACCCTCTCACACAAACACAATTATCCACGCACATCAACATAATTTTCAAAATCTTATTAACTTCTCCCTCCTTATTTCATAAATATAAATCTTTTTCTTATTTTATTGTATTTTAGAATTTATTTTTAAAATTAATAAAATAATTGATACAAATAAAATAAAAAAATGACATTGTACGATACTTTTTCATGACATTGAATTGCGCGAATAACATATTATTACATTTTTAAAAACAATATGATGTAAAATAGAAATTATTTGCCGTCGCAGCATTGCGCGGGTACCTTGCTAGCATATATATATATATATATATATATATATATATATATTGGGGGGTGTAAATGGAAGGAATGATAATTAAGTATAAGAAACATATACAAAGTAACAACACCCCCCCCCCCCAAGTAAAATAAGAGAGATTTTGATCTAAGAGGTGTAAAGGTAACCTAAGCATGACATATGATATTTGTAGGATAACGTACCCCCATAAGTGTCATAGAAGCAGAAGTACCATATGGAACCTAATAGCCGCCACCATGAGGTCACCTTCGACCACCGCCACCTGCTTCCTCCACCTAGCCTATGACTCCCAACTACAATCGCCCAATCACCACTCCTCACCTCTGTTAACCCTAAAATACAATCGCCCGACCCTTGAACGGTCATGTGCTTCCTCTATTGCGATTCCAAGTTTGCAAAAACCCTAGATTGACAAACAGACCATTCAGATCTTCCAAATATTTTATTTTGTCGGTCATTGATGGAGAACAGACCCACTATTCTCGCAACCCCTCTATTGCTTTTTTTCTCCGGCAACCATCAATGCGACGCTGCTGTTTTTTTATCAATGTCTTCATCAATTTTGATGGGGATCAATTTCATCGTTTATATATATATATATATATATATATATATATATATATATTTATATATATATATATATAAATATATATATATATATACTAGTGGGGTACCCGCACAATGCGACGGCGGCGAATAAAGAGTAGGTTGTAATGAGTTTTGTGCAGAATAATCACAAAGAGCTAATATGAGTTTGTGAAGATTCCTTGCGAGATGAAGATAATATGAGTTTGTGAAGATTCTTTGCGAGAGCCACTTTGAAATTAAGAATTAAATTGCTAACTCTGAGTTATTTGTCTTTCAGTTTATTGGAAGAATTTTGTCGCATGGCTGAATCATAAAGTTGTTGATTATATATATCTATGTATATGTGTGTGTGTAATGTTTCATAGTTCCAAATATTATGTAATTGAGTTAGAATGCAATGTTTATAAATTTCAATTCTTTGACTCTTTCATTTGTTTGGTGTTTGTAAAATCTCCTGAACTTCATTTATTGAAAACAGGAATTTAGGTGATCTCATGAATCAAAAGGTAATATTAAAAATATATGATTAGACTTAATTCAGTTATAAGTATGGTGATCTCATGAATCAAAAGTTAATATTAAAAATATATGGTTAGAAATAATTCAGTTATAAGTATTGGTTTAAATTCATTAATTGTCGGTTATGTTTTCAATATTTATTTGTTTAAATTCATTAATTGTGGACTTAAAGGAGGGAAAAAAGAGAGGTATAAAGGAGGAGTATTTTAGTAAATTTACTCTTGTTAAAATTAAGAGTTTTTTAGATGGTAAATGCATTATATAGAAGTAAGATATATGTATGTATGTATATATATAAACTTTCAAATCCGACCTAATATAAAAATACTAGAAAACTCATATTTAAAATAATTATTCTATAACTCATTAACACACACATACACTAGGGATTAGAGTATGCATAGTGAGACAATGTTTGAGAATCGAGAATAACATACGAGGTATCCTCAAAAACCGAAAAATATTCATGCAACAGCTACATCACATACATATATTTTATTTCAACTCATCAATTGTTTATATATATATATATATATATGCGACTAATAATAGAATGACAATGATAGCTATTGAGAACAATATATTGAATAACATACTCGTTACGGAAGTAGACGGTTTAAACATACCTGTTAACGAAGTAAAGGGTCTAAAAACATAACCGTTACCGAAGTAAACGGTCGGAACATACCCATTACTCAAGTCGCATATCAATACTAAGTCGGACGATACACACACAGACACACCCACACCCTAAGTCCCCAAGTCGGACCAACGTCAGTCGGAATAGGGTCGTAGATGCTCAAGTCGGATGAGGCACCTAAGGCCCAAGTCAGACCACTATACATATATATAGGTTGGATAGGGTGTTTAAGGCCCGAGTCGGACCACACCAAGTCGGACCGAATCCCAAGTCGGATAGGTCGCAAGTAAGTAAGTCGGATCAACCCCAGTTGTCCTAAGTCAGACCATATCTCTATCCGACTTCGAATCCTTAGGTCGTACGATAAGTATATATATAAGTCGGACGTATCTTCTCTTTTGGACCCAATTCGCAGGTCCTTACTAGGCGACATATCGAAATCGAAATCCTTTAAAACTTAACCAAATTGATTTATTTTCGTTGCAAATCACTTCTTCTAACATTTATACAAATCCGTTTCATTAAATCTTGATTCCAATAACTTTTAATGGGTTAAATACCCACATCTCTCTCTCAACATTACAAACTCAAGAACACACTTACAGGGCTTCAAAAAATCATAAGCTATGCTTAAATCCATACTAAATTGTATCTAAATGGTCAAAAAGGAGATAAGAAATATTACCTGATAATTCTTTTCACAATTTTTGAAGATTTAAGATGAAAAAAAGATTCTTGCTCTTCTTTGTTATCTTCTTCTTCAAGCCTCAAGAACACACACACAAACACTTCTCTTAACACCGATACAAGAAAAGAGGTATCTGTTTTCCTTGGGGGCTAATCTGATTTTGAGCGAAAGGGTTTTTGCTACGGAAGAAGAACCAACGGATTTTTAGTAAAAAGTATGATTTCGTGTATGCTTTTATTAAAATTCAAAATATTATATTTGTTCGGTCAAATTAACAAATATTGTTTAATTATGTACTTTTTAATTTTTTAAAATTTATATTTATTTATTCAAACTACCATTTTCATATTTTTCAAATCATTAATAGTTATAAAAATAGTCAAATGACTATTGTGCCCCTATTCTAAACCTATTTTCCAATTATCATATATCCTGTCATAAGCTTTCAAAACATCATAGTAACCAAAGGGGCTTGCCCTAGTGGTAAGAAAGTTTTTCCAGTAAAGGAGGGGTTTTGGGTTCGAGTCTCTGTGAAGGGTTTCTTCCTAGGAGTAGCTGAGGGTCACTCCCTCGTTGGTGAAAGCAGTCCTACTGAATTAATTAAGGGGGTGTAGTTGGAGTGGTTCGAAACCGGGGCCCGGATTAGATCAACCGGTTTCGATCCTGTTCCACTACCGCTGAGACGAAGCTATTAAAAAAATTGTAGTTTTTAAAGTTTAGTATACAAAATAGCAAAAGGTGAAAAATTCTATACACTTTCATAAACTAAACGCTCTCTTTTATTACTTTTAGGATATAATGTTCAGTACAAATATATATATATATATATATATATATATATATATATATATAACCATTTTATTTTAATCTACATTTTGATATAATTGTATCGTTATACAACATTTATCTTAACAATATATTTTCAAAGATCTAATACTAAAAAAAGCATTTCGTTTGCTACATATCATATTATCTTACTATTTATATCTAAATATAGATAAAAATAGTGGACTAGAAATATATATTTAGACTTACAAGAGAAAAACACATCAAAAGTTATAATTAAAAAAATAATAGAAATATTCAATACAGTCCTAATTTAATTAAGAGTAAATTACTAAAATAATCCATGTGGTTTGTTAAAAGTTACTGGTTTAGTCCTTTAAGATTAAAAATTACACTAAATGTCCTTATAATTGCATTTTTGTTACTTGTTTGGTACTTTTGACTAACGGGGGTCTAATTCAGACGTTACTTGTCTTTTAGCAAAGGGCATTTAGTCTTTACACCTAATAACTTCTCCTAATATATAAATATTAATTAACATACTAAATCTCTCTCTTATCCTTATTAAACATCTAAACCCAGCATACTCTCTCTCTCTACCATCTCTCTTTCTCCCTCCCACCTAACCACCAATCTACCACCACCTGTCTACCACCGCCTGCGACTAGGTAAGCTTCCGAAAGAATAATAAATATGAAAAAAAAAATGAAAGCCCCTACCCCATGAATCTCAAGAGAAATACAAACAAGAAAGGCAACAACCCAAGAAATATAAACAAGAATGACAACAACCCAAGAATTTCAGTCAGAAATTGTCCACACTAACCAAGAGAAATTCAAGCTACCCCATGAATTTTAGGATATATATACACAAGAATGGCAAGAAACCAAGAAATAAAAACAACAAGAACATGATTTCAACTTCAACTTTGTATATTTGGAACCGTAGAAACGGCATTAGACACCTCTATGGCTGTAAAACCACCGGAGAAAGGGGATCAATGAAGTAGTTGTGAACCAGAATCGCCGGAGACGATCGGTGAAGCGACGACAAATGACGACGAACCATAACAGGTGGAGACATCAGCGAAGCGTTGGATAACCGACGGCGAACCAAATGAGATGATTGGCGGAGCATGCTGTGTGTGCGTTTTTTCAGTTCCTGGGTGTTGAAAACTACAAAGTCTCTCTTCAATTTGCATTCCTGCGTATAAAAGTAAAAATAGGTACATAAAGGTAAATGTATATCTTTTGCAGTGATGAATAAGAACATACATTTGAAATATCATGAACATTTGCATAAATATCATTCAAAAAAAGATGAAGAGGAAATGATAATAATTACATGATGGTAGTGTTCATATGAACAAGATGAAGATATAAACAAGATGAAGATGAAATGAAAGTTAGGAGAGAAGTGAATAAATGACATTAATACCCACAGAAAAAGACAAGTAATGTCTGAATTAGACGTCTTAATACCCCCACAGAAAAAGACAAGTAATGTCTGAATTAGACGTCTGTTAATTAAAAGGATCAATCAAGTAACAAAAATCTAATCATAGGGACATATAGTGTAATTTTTAATCTTAAAGGACCAAACCAGAAACTTTTAACAAATCACAGGGACTATTTCAGTAATTCACTCTTTAATTTATAGTCCGGACAATTTATAACAATTAGATTTTAAAACTCAATGGTCTAGATTCAATCTTAGATTATAATCAAAATTGATATATTTGTATGAAAGATGGTATTTATGACTTTTTAACTATTGATCCCCACTTTCTCTTTACTCTAATTTATTTGAAATTAATTATCTCACAAACTGTTAATCGTTAGACGAAACGAATTATACTGTTACGATCCTCGTGTTCCCCTCTTTTATTAGAGAGGTCACTTGATATACTTTCGACCAAAAAAAATTCTCATTTTGTTAGATTGGACTTAAATTTTATTAAAGTATAATCACATGTGATTCCTAGAGGTGTGATCAATATAGTCTTTATAAAATGATAATTTAGTGTTTGATAATCCGGCGAAGTTCTATGGTTTAGTAACAAAAAATCAACAATTGAAAGTGATTCTAAGTTATTAGTTGTTTCATAACACATGTGATTATCTATCTCTTATACATGCACATAATTACAGGTGATTTGATTAAATGTAACATTTTTATGTCACATATTTGATAGAATCAATCACATGTGATTGCATATTCAATCACATGCGATAGCGTATTCAATCACATATGATTGCGTATTCAATCACATGTGATTGAATACCAAAAACATAAGATTTGGTATTCAATCACATATGATTGCATATTTAATTACATGTGATTTGTACAGAATCACACAAGAGTTTGTACAGATTCACATGTGATTGAATACCAAAAAATATAAAATTTGGTATTTAATCATATATGATTGCATAGGAGATTGTTCAAACGCGAATCATTCTTATTACGAGAACCAATATAAAAGACATCAAATTCGAAGGAGAACACGTCTGGATCTTTGATAGAGGGGATAAGGTGTTGCTATTACACAATATATGCATTCATTGGTAGACAATGCAATTGGATTGGGTGAAATTGAATATATACATACATGTATAAACGGTTTTAAGCAAACGTTGATTTTTTAAGCAAACATTCAAAATTAATAAACGTTAAATGATATACAATTTAAGAAGATAAAATTTTTTTAAAACAACACATGTAATATTGTTATGAATCACAAGTGATTATATATTAATAAAATTAAAGTCCAACCTAAAAAATGAAAAAAAAAGTTTTCAAAAGTATATCAGGTGACATCTCTAATAAAAGAGGAAAACACGAAGATCGCAACGGTATAATTGGTTTTGTCTAACGATTAACGGTTTATGAGATAATTAATTTTAAATAAATTAGAGGAAAGAGAAAGTGATGACCAATTACAAAAAGTCAGAATTGTCCTTCCTTATATCAATTTTAATTAATATCTAAAATTAAATCTAAACCATTAATCTTGAAATCTAATGATTAAAAATTATCACTCATAACTATGATTTTAATAAGGAATATAATAAACCTGAACTTTATAAATAAACATCCTTAAGTTTAAACTCTTTTATCCATTTATTTTAAATACTTCTATTTAGATGTTAATTATATATTTTGTTTATCCAAATTTCCACTACAATGGGCGATAAAAGCCATCTCATTGCCTATTCATGTAGCAAGTTGGTTGTAATCAATTGTCAACTTCATCAAACCAAAGGGGATTGCCTTAGTGGTAAGAGAGTTTTCCCAGTGAAGGAGAGGTCTTGGGTTCAAGTCTCTCTGGAAGGTTTCTTCCTAGAAGTAGCTGAGGGTCACTCACACGTTGGTGAAAGCAGCCCTACCGAATTAATTAGGGGGTGTAGTTGGAGTGGTTCGAAACCGGGGCCCGGATTAGATCAACCGATTTCGATCCTGTGCCACAACCGCTAAGGCGAAGCTGTTAAAAAAAAGTGTCAACTTCATCAAATAATTCATTTGAAATTCATTTCCCAAAAATTGATTCACGTATTGTTTACTAGTGGTTTACAATATTAAATTTGTATGGTAACATATGATAGCGGGTCATAAGAGTTAACAACAGGTCACCTTTATTTTCACTATAAAAACAAATGAAAGAAAATTAGATGAAGAGATTTAGGAAACACAAAACTTAAGTATAAACTTGAAGATAAGCAAATCTAAACACAAGTTTGTCCAAAAACCAAGCAATCGGATACATGAAAAATGGCATATTGTAGATGAAGACTCCAATTATGGTTTCAAAATCAATTGGTTTCATCCTTAAACGGATGAATATCGAAAATAAAAGCATGTTCAGATTTGATTTGTGGCTTTGAAGGGGCTACGGAAAGGCACAATTGTAGTTTCGGTTTTGATTTTGGGTTTGGATATATGATCATTTAATGCTAGGGTTTTCGTTTTTTATTTTTGATTTCACAAATCTGTAATCGTTCATATCAATCTGCTTTTCAAGATGACCTGTTTTCGATTTAGGGGCCGTTCATCGGCTTGAGTTTCGATCCGGGAGTTTTAATTTATGGGTTGTTCTTCGATTGTTCTTTGATTTACAGGCTATTCATCGGCTGGAGTTTCGATTTAGGGGTTGTTCTTTGATTTACGGGTTATTCATCGTCTGGAGTTTCGATTTAAGGGTTGTTCTTTGATTTACGGGTTGTTCTTTGATTTACGGGTTGTTCACCTGTTAGATTCATACCCACGACTTGAGTTCCTTGTTTACAAATATGGCAAACTTCATGATATCAAAAGGGAAATAAAACACAAAAACGGGAAGGGAGAGAAATGGAAGTTCCATATCAATGCCATGAATATGAATACGGTTGTTCATACCCATTAATCAATGGTTTCCATTGAAGGTTGATTTTGTTTGTTCATCTTCATCTTCATGCTCATGCACATTTTCTTCATTTTAATATTTAAAAAAATCAACATTAATATAATTACCTGCAACGTGAACAACAAGTTTTCTAATGCGTTAAATGGTAACTTTAAAAAATTGAGTATATTAAATAATAGTTTTTAAAGTTAGGTAAGTGTCGCATGAATTGGAACAATCAACCACCAGAGAGTCGCATGGCACCATGCGAGAGTCGCATGGCACCATGCGAGAGTCGCATGGCACCATGCGAGAGTCGCATGGCTTCATGCGACAGTCCCATCTCCTCATGCGACAGTCGCATGGCACAGGTCGCATGACCCATGCGACTGTCAGACAGAAACTACGTAACTTGTCTGGCTTTACTGCTTGATCATTTGCAGACCAACTAAAATCTTAATCTTGTTATTTTTACTTTCAAAACACTTTCAAACTTCATACAACACTTACATAAGCTTCATAAAATCATCAAATCCAAACAAAAACACCATATAAACCAAAACCCATTTATGAAGCAACTTTAAATGTTGGAGTTCTTGTATGAACTTGAGGTTTGGCTATGATTCAAACATAAAACTAATATAAACAATGTTTAAATTCTACTACAAATACATGTTTACCTTGCTTGAATTCAAAGACTTAAATCTTCAATCTTCTCTTCTCTTCTCCTGAAGCTCATCAAAATAGAGAGCAAGTGTGTGTATGTTTGTATGTGTGTTTTCAAAAACTCATCAACTTTGACTTTATGAGTCAAATATCACATTACACATATATATAAATCTTATCCAAGGCAATATCTAATTCTTTTCTTTCTTCTTTTTCTTTTTCTTTCTTTATTCTTTTCTTAACTAGTTAACTACATATATATTTAATACATATACATACAATTAACACATAACATACACAAATATGCATACATTCATTTAATCTTAATTAACTCAACAAGTACACACAAATACTTTCCTATTACATTAATCACATACGCGTACGTACTATTTACAACTAGGCCCAATTAAGTTGAGGATGTTACAACTTGTGCACAAGCTTATTAATCTGTACATTATGCTTCATTCCTTGGTTCAAAACTTGACAAGTTTATAATAAAAGTTCCCACAAAGTTTATACACACAAAATATATACAACTGTAACAACTGAATTTGAAAATAAAGCTACAACTACTTGGAGATATTTACAACTCCACGAATGAATATATCAATGGAAACCATCAATGACCAAAAGAATTAGACTAACCGATCGAACCGACTCACATAGAGCTTAAAAACGAAAGAATTCGCGATATGATCATCACGACATCATGTCTTGGAACTCAAGAAAATCAAGAACGCCATTGCCATCAAGGTCGAACTTTGCGATCATCAACTCACACTCGTCTACACTTCTAGACTCACCTAATCTGCTAAGCATTCTCCTCAAACTTTTAGGAGTAATACAATTTCCTCTACCCTCCATGTCTTCATACATTTTAAAAGCCATTTTCAAATCCTTCACTTTCTCTTCATCATTTGCACCTTCCACCACTTTAACCAAGTCTTCAAAGCTCAACGACCCATCATCACCGGACCCCATTAACTCCGTCACGATCTCTGCCTCCTCCAACGACAACTCTTCGCCTATCTTCTCTATGCAAACTTGCAGCTCCGGCGGAGATATCTTCCCGTCGCCATTTTTGTCCAAATGTCTAAATACAAGCTTGTACTGCTGTTCTTTGTCCATGAAATAAAGCTGATATATACTCTTAATTAAGAATCTGATCGAATATATAAAAATAAACTGTTAATGTGTTTTAAAATATAAGTATGTAATTAAGAGAAGAAGAGGGAACTAGCTAGGGAAGTTAAACTGCTAGATGGAGTTATTTATATTGTTTTTTTGCGCGTGGTTGACCAGACTAGATCAGGGATGACGAATTTCCAATTATGGGGCTCAGTTTTTTCGTATGTAACATTTTCTTCCAGAAATTGGAAATTACTTCGAAACTGACCACCACCCAGTTTGAAAGTTCTAGACAAGCTTGTATTTTTCGTGTATGATTTACGTGTATTTTCGTCATAGAATAATCACATGCATGTCCAATAATGTACTTTTCATATATATATATATATATATATATACTATATTATAAAACATTTAATTCATTATAATCTCTTAATTTTAAGCAATTTAAAATTATTAATTTAGCCCTTATTTAAACCTATAAGGAAACTATTATATAGAGTTAATTATATTCTTAAATACCATTTTTATAACTAAATCTTCTATAATAAATAATGTTTAAAAAAATCAAGTCAATGCAAGTTAGTTTTCAACCTATATGGTATTAAATACAAATTAAAAATTAAATAAAAAGGATCTTCATAAAAATAATAGTTTAAATATTTTATCATGTAACACATATTTTAATTTAAGTATTAGAAAATACGTTAGCTAAAACTTATAAACCTAATAACATGTAATCTAAATTTATAGACATTTTGGGATTTTTTTTAAATGACTCGTGTAATCAAAACAAAAAGGTTAATTTATAGTATATTTAATATTCTTTTTGTTTTTTGTTTTATTGTTTTTAAAAATTAATAAAAGAGTTATAAATAAAAGAGAAATAAAATAAATGAAAACATGAGAAAGAAAATAAATACATTGCAAATGAAAATTGTTCGATGACATTACAATGCGTGATATAATAGTATTACGTTATTAAAAGAAGACATGTTATCGAGTAGGAATTATTTTTATACGCCATATTGCGCAAGTACTATGCTAGTGTGTGTGTGTGTATATATACATACACACACTATATATATAGGCAAAAGTTCAAACGAGAACTGTTTTTTGTATGAGAACCGCGAGTACCATTTTTGGCAATCATTTGATTTCCAGTATTTTTTATTTAAATTAAAGAGAAAAGGGTAATATGGACATTTTTACATTACCTCACTTTTTTAAAAATAATATATTCATCAAATGAAAAAGTGTTAAATTATGAAAAATATATCAAATTAATGAGAAAATTATGCTCTTTAATTTTACACCGATCTTGCAATATTTTTTTTGAAAAAAAAAGTCACGCTTGCTAGGGTTTTTTTTTCCAGTATAGCTCGACATATGCATGTGTGCAAATTTTACACATGTGCAAATCTACATCTGTGCTGAAAAAACTAGGTGAATTTGTGCATATGCACATGTGCAAAATTTGCACATGTCGAGCTATGCTGGAAAAAAAACCCGGCAAACACACAAAAAAAAGCTTTTGGCGGTTCAAACGAGAACTGATTTTCATACGAGAACCAATCTTAACCTTTGATTAAACTTAATCAATGGCTAAAATTTTTTGGTGGCTCATTAATGACTTATTAATATTTCATTAATGACGCATTAATGAGAGTTATTTTAGAAAAATCAAGCCTCGCAAATTAACGAAGGCTCATCTGGACGAAATTCACGGTTGGGTAAATATATAAATTACCAAAATACCTCTACTAATGAGTCATTAATGGCGTTAAAAAACAGTTCTTGTAGTTCTCGTATGAAAAACAGTTCTCGATCGAGTGTGACAAAGTGCATGTAAGGAATTCATTGGTGGACAATCCAATTGAAGGAGGGGGAATTGGACGGTTAAGATCGGTTCTCGCAATAAAAACGGTTTTCAAATGAACTTTTCACTATATATATAATATATAATATATAAAATAAGAATAGACGCATAAGTGTCTTATATGCAGAACCTATAGAATCAATCTAGAACTTAGTATCAAGTTAATCAATGGTTTAAATTAAATTCTAAATTTTCTAATTAAAAAACATCATTTAACTATTAATAGTTGCTGAAAAGGGGTACGCTTGGGGTTTTATGTCATGCGTATGGCGTCCAAATGTCTCTCTCTTATCTAAATATAATATAAGCAACACATCATTTTTTCTTACTTTTATATTTTGTACACAAATACTTAGTATCTCTCGAAGATTTGTTTTAACAACTAAGTATGGTTGGCACCTCTATATTTGGTAAAGTCAAATTTGAAAGAAGCATGGTTGTTGTTTAAAGTACAAGCATGAAAAAAGAAAGTTAGTCTTACAAGACAAAAGATATGAGATTTAATATTTTATATTGTGAGAGGGTTACACTTTTTCAGAAAAGTATATTTACTTTTATTAATACTTGATTAAAGTAATTTTGCTTTTCACCCACTATCTTTACAATTAAAATATTATTTTCCTATGTACTCTTTGTCTCCTTCCTCTTTGCCAACCGGATGCCATCTGGCTATATATATATATATATATATATACTCATGCATAGTGATCATGCAAAATCATCTTCTACACAACAATAATCTCATTAGTTGAGACAAACAGTTTGGAGTTAGCAAATTGTGTATAAACAAACTTGTTCATGTGTTAAACATTAGTTGTTTTAGAATTAGTTTGTCTATGTGTTAGACATATTGTTGTCACCTTTTATTGTACTTAGAATTTTCGTTTCTACTACATATAATTTTTGATTCAAAATCAATAAAAATTATATAAAAATATAATCGTATGTATTTAATTTTCAAAAGTTAAAGTTTGTATTCAACCTTCTTTCTACAAACATTTGTTGCTACGTACTCAATCTGAGACTAACATATATCAAACTAGATGATGATTGTTACCAAAAACTCAAAATCGCCATGCTCAAAAAAACTAGCGAGCCTAAATTTGGCTAAAAATCATCACTTCTTTGTCTTGCAAGTTATTGGAGAACACTTTGCCATTTTGTGTCTTCCAAATCACCCAAAAGAAGTAGTAAAAAATACCCAAAAATGCCTTAAGTTTCAGTCCATTAAGTTTAAGGCTTCACCACATTCAAATAAATAGGGTTAACCCTAAACGAACGATGATAGAAATGCCCCATCACATGCATATTTCTTTTAAAATTCTTTTGGCCAACTTACATTCTGAAATAAAAGAAATTCATCGTCACCCTGGGAGTTGCAGGGAGGGCACAACAGAGATACAAGAGGAACATCCCGCGTGAAATATTCTCCATGCTACCACGTTTACCTTGAAAGGAATACAACTATTCCAGAAAAATAAGCAGTTTTGTAAGAAGTAAGATAGAAATCATCAAAAGCATTTTTTAAAGAAAAAACAGTGAATAAGTTCAAAGACACGATAGCCCATCGAGTCAAAGAATCTTGACAGACTTAGAACCAATTTGCTATTGAGATGTTCATCTTCTCATAATCGCTATGAGTTTTTAAAATTTACTCCAAACTCCTGAAATTAACCGAATTCCATGTAATCCATGCAATCTTCTTTAACACCATCCTTATTTCTCCAAATAAAATTTAATCTAGTACTTTCAAGCTTTTTGAAAATTTCCTCCTCTTTGTAAAGAGAAAAAAAGTAAATTCCTAAACTCCCTAAAACCTATTTGACAAGAAGTCAATAACCAATCTACCCCCAAAGAAAGTGTGTCCTGCCTTTGTAACACCTAAGGTTCGAAATCTCTAAATTATTATTTAATAGAAAGTGTTAGATATTATTGTAAGTTGCCTTTATGAGATTAGATGTGTTTATAAAACTAGAGGGGCTAAAATTATTAAATTATAAGTTAAAATAGTGCAGGGACCAAATATGTAAATATCCCAAACTTAGAGATATACATGGCTTACTTGAACATGGACTTTCATTCTACAAACACACATAAACACAGCTGCATACCTCCTTGATCTGGCGATTTTTGAGACACAAACACAGTTATATCATTAGTTAATTAGCATCTAGCAAGCTCACATAGTAGAGGTATGAAGTTCTTGATTTGGTTGTTGTGTTTTTAGCTTTCTTATGGGTCAAAGATTGATCACAAGGATCAAATCTTGTTAATTTATAGTTTGATATGTTATATAGGTGTTATGGGTGTAGGAAAACACCATATATCTGTTTATAGAATGTTTAGAATTAAGTTCTATTGATTTTGGCCGGAAATACAGTTTCTGTCGGTCAGAACTGTGCAGACCAGGAGAGGGCACGGGCGTACCCAAGGAGGGTACGGGCGTGCCTTTCGCCCCGTGGCAAACCCTAGTTCATCAGGTACCCCCGTGCTTTCAGGCATAGGCACGGGCGTAACTTAGCAAGGCACGGGCGTGACTGCAGGATAGGTACGCCCCTGCCTGAGGAGAGTTTAACCGTGTCTAGGTTGCAGGCACGGGCGTGCCTTTGAAAGGTACGGCCGTGCCTTAGCCCTGTTCAATTCAGTTTGGTCCTCAAGTACAGGTATTAATTTTTATACTATTTATGTTATATTGTAGAAGCTAATTGTGGACCTATTATCTGAATCATACTCAATTGTGGATCTAATCATATCATAAGTAAACATAAGGTGAGTCTTCATATCTGCAGCATGTATGCTATTATATCAGATTACAAACATGTATTGTTATTCATATGTGTATATAAACTGAACTGCTATGTGCAGTAAGGTTCAAAGGTGATACAGTACTGTTACAAAGGTGGCTGCCCTGGGTCTAGAACCAGTGGCTAGCATTTATTATCTGACATACGTGTACTATCTTTATATGATTCTATACGTGTGTTTATATGATGTTTACTTTGGAATACTCACTAAGCTCTCGTAGCTTATCAGATACTGTTTTTAAAACTTTTGCAGGACGCGGCAAGGATAAGGGCAAGGCTCCTGTTTGACTGCTTTTTAGTTACTCTTTTGAAAACAACTTAATGCCCAGTTTGTAAATATTTGACAATCAAAGTACACTAAGCATGTACTCGAGTATATATCTTTTGGCAACAACTTGGTTTAGTAGTAAAATGATTCCGCGTGTGTTTTAAAATAAATGTATATTTTATAAACGAGTTTTATTTAGTATTATATTACTTTTTGAAATTTGGGGCGTTACAGCCTTCCATTTAAATAATTTAGCATTGAATTTTTTAATTATTGACTCCCAAATCTCACATTTATTCAATGATAAGTCCTAAATAGGAAAATGTATTCAACAAGACTCTATTTTTCTTTTACCTCTAAATTGTGAATTTTTATTTTTTATCTTCCCAACTTAGGGGTCGTTTGTTTTTATAAAGAAATGTCTTAATATATTTTAATCTGAATCAATAAGATGTATTAAAATGTAAGGATTGTTTGTTTGTTTTTTCATTAAGATCTGAAAATGTAACACCGCCTTTGAAACTTTAAAATCAGTTAAAATTTGAGTTTTCAAACTGAATGGGTCCGTTTGTAAATTGAGTGTTTACCTGTTTGTTAATTTAACCGAATTTCAAAACTATGCAGCGGAATTTAAAATCAATAAACAAACTCACGCCTATTAGCTATTACATTTTAAAAACACATGTTTGGCGTATATACAAATATACAATACAAAATAGCCAAACATGTCAACCGGTGTTACTTTTAAACTAAACCGACCATTGTATATTATATACCAAAGTGCAGTGTTCCAACAAAAGCCTGTACAAAAAGCATAAGGGTTCCCGTCTCACCAGGCCCGCCTATACTTTATCTGAAAAAGGGAAACAACAACCCGATTAACTATTTAAAATAGCTAGTGAATACTGACAGATATGAGTACAATAATAGCAAGTCATAATTCAATAATGAGCATACAATGTTATCCTAACATTTAGCGGTAATGCTGACATGTCCAACAGTGCTATATCTTGCCAGATAGCTAGTCCGGCTCAATAACAACCACCGGGGGAATCAAACACTGCCAACCGTGCTGGTATCATCACATAAGTGACTCCACCTGCTCGTTACGGAGCCAAAGGCTCATTAGGCTCAGCCAGTTAAGGCAATCACCCCAAGAGTTTGAAGGAATGACACTCGAGTACCATTAGTCCCGAACAATTGCCCGAAGGCCCCTGAGACCCAGCCGAAGCTGACCTTCCATACACATATGTCCGGACTTTTCACATAGCTCATCATTATCTCATAATAGAGATCATAGCATGCATGCATTCACATATGAATTCATATTTATCAAATTATCACAATATATGTACATGTACTTAAATACATATCTACCATATCATTTATCATGTCAAGACTTGTTTCCTAATCTTATATGCATAAACATACAAGTCTTGGTGCAATAAATAGCATACAAGGTTCATGTAACTCATTTAGCATTCAAACCTTACTTTATAGCATTCATATAAGCCGGTACTCACCTTGGTGTTTATCAACAACACAAATACGGACTCGGCTCTTCTTGATGGTTTAATTACCTATTGCATATATATAGAAATTCATTTAGATTACCACACATCATATACATGTTCTATTATCCTAGTTTTGACCCCCCAATACACATTAAAGTGCCAAAAACGATCAAACCATAACCCATGTACCCGAAACATCGAACGACAACAAAACAGGGGGCTGCCCAGAAGTTCACGCCGTGAACAGGGCATAGTTCACGCCGTGAACTGCTTCCTGCAGTTTGAACAGCAGGTCTGTTTTGCTGTTTTTCCATCCAAGCTCAATTCCAAGCCTTGCTTAATTATTTCCAGGTTATACACTAAGTTTGGGGCATCATTTGGAGTCTATAAACATTAACCTAACTTGTTTAACCATAAGATTTCATGTTTGAATCATCAAATCACCATTAAAGACCCATTTGGTCAAATTCTTGAAATTCAATCTAATTAGCTTCTATAATTCATAACATGAGTTCTAAACTACTTATAGATGACTTTAGAACAGATTTCTACTCAAAAATCTAAGCTTCAATTGCTAATTTCATTTGTACCATTTTTGACCTAAAGCTTGAATGAAGAAGAGAACTTACAAGAAATGAAGGAGATGATGAAGATGATGTTAAGAACAGATTAGAACTTGACTTGAGCTTGATTCCTTGATTCAATCCAGCCTCTTGAATAATCCTTGAGATGTTTCTCCTTCAAGAACAGATGAGAGAATACGTGAGGTGAGTGTGTGTTCTTGATGGTGTGAGTGTGTGTGTCTGTGATGATATAAGTGAGAACCGACCCATGTTCTCATTTATCTTTTAAAAAGGTATTTTGTTCTCTTTTTCAACATACAACATGACACCCGAATAACCGTTTCAACTAACGAGGATATTTTTGGAAACCTCGTTTGAAACCAGTTATTATTTCATAATTCTTTTCTATTTTTATTACTATTTTTAAATTCACATTTATTTGACCAATAGCAAATTTCTATTAATTCTTACAATTATATTTATATTTAATTCATTTAAATAAATTGACATACCAAATGGAGCGCACGAATAGGCCCGATTTGAGGATGTTACATAAAACCTCTTAATAAATCAGAGATAAAATTAGCTCTTATAACATCTTAAAAGAATTTATGTTTCATTATATTATAATAATCAAATTCCTTCCTTCATCAATTCACGTCAACGTCTACTCCTCCATTACTCTACATATAGGGATGCCTTTTACGGTCGTCGCCGCCCGCCGCACATCTCTTTTCTGTATATTTTGATTTTAACTTCCAATATTATTATTGTTTGATATTTATTATTAAAATATTTTACTTTATTACTAGAAAAGTTTAAATTTAGTTATATATGCAAATTTGAATATAAAATATTATAAAACCGATAATTACAACCATTCATATATTTCAAAAAAGAAATAGCAAAATATGAATAAATATTCAAACGTTATAATTACCTTTTAATGTTTAGATATGGTATTCAGATTCAAACTCAGAATCTCTTAATAAACAAATGACACCTTAGATATAGTCAAAATCAAAATACCAAAATAAATTCTAATCTTTTCTTTTCTGTCTTAATTTTCTTTTATTATATTTTCCCATCACACAATTTTTTTAATGGTAAACAAATATTCACATATTTTAATATACATTTATGTTCTTAGTAGAACTTAAACTTATAATCTTAAAAATAAAAGATATTTTAAACACACTTATAAACTGCTAGACCAAAGGCTCTTTGGTTCGCATCAAGCAATTAGATCTCTTAAATTTCTTTTCGAAGCCCAACAACTCTTTTAAGTTTAAACCAATAATTTCAACGTTTTTAAGGTTGTTGTCGAATTTATCTTTCCCGGGTCATCAACTTGATATATATTATTTTTTATAAGGAAAAAGAAATTCCGTTCATATGTATCGTAGTATCAATTTGAAACATTTTAATTGAAATGATCATTTGTAGGGCCGTAGAGATGTAAACGAGTCAAATTGAGCTTCACAGTGCTTGAGTCTGGCTCAAGAACTTTATGTTAAACTCAAGCTTGGTTAGAGGCTTCCATATGTTTTTTTGTGACGGGTGGCATCATATAATGGCAAAATTATAATAAATTAAGATTGAGGGTGTTGTTCGGGTTTTCGGTTAATCGGATCAGGTTAACGAGGTTTCAGTTGTTATTCTAGTATTTTAAAACCAAAATTTTAAACAAAACATAATTCTTATGAAACTCTGTTAATTAAATTGTTATTTTTAGTGGAAACTAAATTATTTTAAGATATAAATCGAATATTGAACTATATCTTATCATTGTTTTAAAATTTTATTTTTAATTAAATTTTGGTGACATAAAAAAATCGCTGATGGTATAAAAAATTTTGACTGGTGGCACCGGTTCGAAAAGGTTGGAATTTTTCACCTTGTCTGCAAAATTGATTGGTGGCCTGTGTCATTGCCGGACCAAGCATAGGTTTGCCCTTGAGCTTAGCTTGATACCTCAACGATCTTTCATACTTGAAGCTCCAACTCAGCTCGATGATATACATTATTAGTTCGAGCTCGGCTCGAAAAGCTTAAAATAATATAAAAAATTAAATTCAAAAACAAAATTATTCAAAATAATAGATAAAGTCCAAAATTAATGATTTTTAGTAATTAGTTATTATAGATAATACGTATAGAACGTTTCAATAAGTACTCATTTTTAATGTATTTTAATATTAGCCCCTCATATATACATATTACAAATATAAATATACATATACTATATAACGCTCAAAAAGCTTGATAAGAACTAGAGCTAGACTCTTAAAAGCTTAAGTTTGACTCGTTAAATAATTTGAACTTGTTTTTTAGGCTAGAACATGAACTCGAGCTCAAAAAATTTCGACTTGAACGAGTCAAGCTTGAGTTAATCAATAAAAGCTCGACTTATTTATACTCCTAAAGCCCTAATTTCATTGGCCTACTTAACATATAAAAAATTGTATTTATAAAATTAATTAAGAATCGTTTCGTGATTGGAGATCATTAAAGGCACAACTTGTCCTGCACGTTGATCATATGTGTTATAAATGTATCTAAATTTTACAAAAAAAATATCTATCTTTAATCTTTAATGAGTTGTGTTCAATAAAGTCCATATAAAAACATAGTCCTAAAATTCAGTATACAATCATATACGATTTGTAAAAACATTACATGTGAATTACGAAAATGTCACTCCGCCTAAAATTTGAAAATACAATCTGGACCATTGATGTTATTGATCTAAGGGTTAAAATTTGTCCCTTAAAACTATGAATTAAATATGGACTATATTAAACATTTCACAATCTTTAATATATAATTATATATCGAAATTTTTAACAGAGTTTGTTTCTTGGTGTTATGGACCATTTAGGTCTGGAGAAACCGGATCATGCACGCACATAAGGAAGATAAAGTAAAGCTAAAATATGATCGATGATATCTTCCCTACAATACAAAGATCATATATCCTTGCTTTGGATTTCCAACAAGTTGAAGAAAGTCAATATAACTTATTGGGATAAATCGACTAGAAGACCTAAAGAAGTTGTGGTTTGGTATTTGGGTTGTCTTTTATCATTGGGAGTTGATCCGTACACAACAGTTTTTAGCCATACATAACAAGGTACAAGCATTTATTGCACATGGTATAAGTTGGTGATGCATAAAGTTATTATGTATGACCAAATTTGCTGTGTACGAATCACCTACCTTTACCATTTGGTTAGAACTATGTTGTTTATGAAAATGTACGTATGTATCTTGGTGACCGGCTTTTGTGAGCTTCAGCTTGTAGCTCTCTAGCCAATAGCCATGGGTTTATCACTAATAAAATTTCTGCTTTTAAAAAAAAAATAAAAATTAATAGTTTATCTAATATTCTTAAGGTTTGTTTGGCTAAACGGAAATGAATAACAAAAAAATGTAATTGACAACAGAATAGAATGGAGAGGTAATGGAATTAGTCATTACCATTCATCGATATGTTTGGTTGTTTTTGTAGTATTGAAATGAATCATTATTATATAATGGTTGATAAAGAGAAATAGACATATGAATGTAATAAAATAAATTTTAATAAAAAAGTTAAGTAAAAAATATTAAATTGTAGCAATTCATTCAATTTCTCAAAGGAATGAGAAAAAACACACATCCTACAAGGAATGAAAATCCTTAAAACAGAGAGAATTGCATGCCATACGTAATGATCCATTTCATTCCTACATGATTAACAAACATCTTATAACAAAGAAATAGAATGATGGTTTCCTTCCCTTATCCCATTCCACCGTAACAAACGCATCTTAGAAGGTGATCTATGATTGTTTCATATTTTTAAAATAGTGTTTTCAAAATAGTCTTTTACGAAAGAGCGCGACTTGTAAATGCTTCTTCAAAATCACACTTGTAGAAAAAAACACATAATTACGTTTTAAAATATGATACCAATCACCATTTTATCTTTTACAAACCGTATAAAACTGAAAATCATTTAAAACGTAATTTCAAACACCCTTTACTAGATACATCATATAAACACATTTCACTACATTATGACACGTGAATTCTTTAATTTCTCATTCTTCATCTTATCCTTTAATTTAGACATTTGTATTAATCTTACGAATAAAAAGATAATTAAGAATATAAATGAGGAGAATATATATATATATATATATATATATATATATATATATATATATATATATATATATATATATATATAGGGGAAGGTTCATTTGAGAACCGTTTTTATTGCGAGAACCGCGAGAACCAATCTTAGCCGTTGATTTTGGATAATGGAATTCATGGATGAAGAGCGTGGGGGGATTGAGTGTGGCAAGGTGCATGTAAGGAATTCATGGGTGGGCAATCCAATAGAAGGAGGGGAAATTGGACGGCTAAGATTGGTTCTCGCGGTTTTCGCAATAAAAACGGTTCTCAAATAAACTTTTGCCTATATATATATATATATATAGGAGAGTTCAAACGAAAATTGTTTTTCGTACGAGAATTGCGAGAACCAATCTTAGCCGTTCATTTTGGATAATGGAATTCACGGATGAAAAGCGTGGGGGGATTAAGTGTGACAGAGTGCATGGAAGGAATTCATGGGTGAGCAATCCAATTGAAGGAGGGGGAATTGAATCGCTAAGATTGGGTCTCGCAGTTCTCGTACGAAATACAGTTCTTGTTTGAACTTTTCAATATATATATATATATATATATATATATATATATAATGGGGAGGGTTCATTTGAGAACCGTTTTTATTACGAGAACCAATCTTAGCTGTTCATTTTGAATAACGGAATTTATGAATGAAGAGCGTTGGGAGATTGAGTGTGCATGTAAGAAATTCATGGGTGTGCAATTCAATTAAAAGAGAGAGAATTAAACAACTAAGATTGATTCTCGCAAGAAAAAAAGATTTTCAAATAAGCTTTTAACTATATAAAATAGCCCGGGCTATGTTTAGTTAAGCTTAAAAAGGGTGTTTTGGTTTGCTAAAAGACAAAAGAGGTTTGATTAGTGCGATGAAATTAAATATTCTCCGGCGGATGGGTCGTCGTATTTCCTCCCATGATGTTGGACTTTCGACTGTCTCCCAATTTTATTTTTATTTTATTTTAATAGTTATGGAATAATAAAAAATGTACGTACACGACTCGCATTGACCTTAACTAACAAAAGTTTGTTAGAGAGAACAAATGAGGAAGCTACGGATGCATGACGACTTCAGCAATATCGGTACGTAGATGTTTCCATGATATTCAACAACTACAAAATATACATACATACATACATAAAAGAAATTTTAAAAACAAGAAAAAGTCATATTTTAACTTTTAGGATAAATATATATATTTGTTTAATCACTATATTTTATTTTTATTATCATTATTTAAACAGCTAAACAAACATATTCTCTAAACCTAATTCTATACCATTTTAAATCTTATGAGACACTAAGAATGGTTTACCCCTTCAATTTATTTTACTTGTTCTAATTCTAACTATAAAGTTTGTTTTCATTGTTAGTTTAGCCTAATTTTGGTTTTATAACGGTTTATAGGCAAAGGATATACGAGTGTGGTAGAATTACGCTATATAAAACATGTATGTGAATATGACAGCACATAACTTAAATGTTGCAGCTAACACGCCCTTTTTCCTATCGTTTATATTCTCAAAGTAAAAGTCTTTATAGTTGAAGCAATCAAAACTGGTCAACTATCTTCTAACAACATTCTTCGGCTACCTCCTTCTGGTGAGAAAAAGATCGAGTACTATATTGGGGTTGTGAAATACAAATTGGTTATGAGTAAGTATGAGAATATGAGATAGCTAATTAGAAAGATTAGAATAATCGAGAGTTAATTACTTGATTAGTGAGGAAAGTTTTATAATAAATGTTATACTAATGCCTTGTTCTCGAGTTTAAGTAGGGGAGGAAAGGAAAAGAAAGAAAAAGATTTCATTTCCTTCCAAATCATCCCTATTTTGGCAGGATAGTTTAGACATCAAAATAAACCTACATTCCCCCTCCATTTCTTTTCTTTTCCTTCCTCAAATGAAACTCAAGATCATCTTTTTTAAAGTTTTCCTTCCAAATCCTTTTCTTTCTTAAAAAAACTCGAGAACAGGCCAAAATACTCTCTTAAATGATCATAAAATGTTTAATTATATTCTCGTGTTGGGTGTCTAGTAGTTAATTTTGGGTGTTGTAGTTATAGTATGCATGGTGCTTCGTAGTTTTCTGTAGTTATGGGTTTGCAGCTTTGCAAATTCATGGACTCTAAAGTTGTATCTGTTTTGGTTTGGTAATTGTATTGTTGCTATTTAAAAAGGGTTAATGTTATTGCATAACATGTTATTTTTATAAAAGAGTTGATGTATGTAATTTACTATTTAATACTCATACAAGTAACCTACTTTGTTATGAAATGTTAAATTAAGTAAAACTTTGAATTTTCCGATTAGAGCTAAGGCGCTAACTAGTGATCCCGTATTTGACCGGAATTTCTTCCCGATAGCCGATTGGTTTTGAATTGAAACTCCACAAACTTACATGGTATCAAAACAAGGTTCACCCGTAGTTGGTCAAATGTCACACGGACTCCACATACCCATAAGTATCCACGTGTTTGGTGAAAGAACGTCAATCCCACATCGGACGAAAGATAACTTCGTATGTACTTAATAAGGGTTATTGGTTACTCCTCTCATAGCTAATTGATTTTGAGTTGAAAACACACACAACTTACGGAATATACTTACAAGTGAGACAAAAAATATTGTTGTTAAGAGTTATTTTCCTTTATAAAACTGATTTTCTATGGCTTGGAATTAGACTGTGAGAGTGATTGTCCTGTATTTATGTAGATCACAAACAAATAAGCCATTTGATTGTAACGTGAACCACAACTTTTTGGGCGTCTTTGACTCCGTCGCTCATCGCCCTCCACCTGTCCTTTCTAGATTCTACCAATACAAACAACGCCCACTTGCTTTTTTAGTGCTTTTTGCCCCCCTTGTCTTTTGCACTCATTTCAACTTCACCCTCCGATTTTTTTTTTCCTAAAGTACACCAAGAAAATATGTAACCTGTTTCTTTGGACCGCAACGCTTGAAGTGTACTGAAGAAAGACGCCGTGGGGTGAGGTGTGTAGATTTTGAAGTGTAGGTGTGGCAGACAGCACAGGCCCAAAACCGACCCTGTAATTAAGAACTTTAATGTTAAGAATCAAGGAAAAAAGCTAGACCTAACTGAAGCAAGACTATCTTCTTGTTATGAAACCTAAGATGCTTACAAGTTGATATTACTACGTTTTCGCATGTCGTGACATTGAGCTAAAAGGATAGATTCTAGCTTCTATAAGAAAGACATCAACAACTTCAAACCAATTTTTCCCCTTGTTTCAAAAGACCCTTTAACTGAAATGATACTTCTAATTTTCAAAATGAAAAATGATCTATAATGGGTGTTGTTATATAAACACTTAGATAAGTAAGTTTTGTAGTGACTAAATTGTCTCAACTTAAAGTGTTTATGAGTATGACAACACTTATAATAAGTGCTAGCAACTATACAAATATTATTCCCATTTTTAATAATAAATAAAAAAATAAAAGATACATGTTTATATTCAAACATAGCCATTCACAGAATTCAAACAAGATATTTTGCATCTGTGATATTTGAAAATATATTCATTAATTGAGGGCTTGTATTTCTTTTAATGTTTTTATGATGTCTTTGTTACTGTCATTGAATTTCTGTCCTTTTCTAAGCTTTAACACCTAAAAAGTGAATTCATAATTAACACCTAAAAAGAACTTACTTTTTAAAATTGGGGTGGTAATGGAATTAAGTAAAATCTCGAGGGCTGTAACTGTAAATAACTTCCCTTCTTCTTAACTTTTGGTTCTTCCATTCGTTTGCCCTATTTTCTTCTTGAAAACCCTGATTTCTGTCAGTCGCTAAAACCCTCATTAGTCAGCCGCCATGGCCATGGTGTCTCGCCTGAGAGTGGCCGTTGCTCCTCTTGCGCGACTCCGATCTGGTCAGACCAAACGCCGTTTCTATGGATCTGCGGCTCAGCTCCAGTGCGATTACGACGATGATTATGATTACAACGAGAGCCCGTCGGAGATGGAGGACTCTCTGGGATCGGTATCGGGTAGAGGCGTGCAGTGGGTGGTGATGGGTGATCCATATACGAATAGGCAAATGTACGCGGAGAAGCTTTCGCAGCTCCTCAAAGTACCCCATATTTCCATGGGAACCCTCGTTCGTCAAGAACTTCACCCTCACTCTTCTCTTTACAAACAGGTTTGTTAAATTATGCTTCGACGTTTACGTAATTGTTGTCTCAACATCTGTTCCTGTTTGACTGTCCAGATCTTCTTCTATTGCATTTTATGCTTGATTACATTATTGGCCTAGGTGAAACCCTAGTCTTCCATCTAAAGTTTTGAAGTGTTGTTCAATTTTTATCTTAATTGGTTACAAGTAGAAAATTGGTAATTTATGATGATAATTGGTTCTTCTTCGATCCAATTTCAATGTTAAATTTCTTGACAATCGGTTATTCGTTACCAACGTATTGGACAATTAGGTTTAACTGTATGGCTTCATATTGAAATACTCTGTACGTATCAGACTCATGCCTTCTACTCTTTTTAAAATCAAAATTAGATTGCGGATGCTGTGAATCAAGGTAAGCTCGTACCTGAGGAAGTGATTTTTGGTTTGTTATCAAAGAGATTGGAAGAAGGTTTTCACAGAGGTGAAACTGGGTTCATTTTGGATGGAATTCCTCGAACAAGATTGCAAGCTGTAAGTTGGGATTCTATAAATGTCTGCTTTTTGTAGCTGTTTTTTTTCTTGTTTTTTACTTTCGTGGATAATAAAATCACATTTGAATGTTGTTTTATCATGGGAATCAAGCTCCCAGTCAATTCGTGGGCTTTCAAATACGATCTTTGAGAGTTTTCTTGTTTTCGTATTTGTGATGCAAGGAGTTTTATGATTGTTCATTATCTAACAGGAGATTCTTGATCAAGTTGCCGATATAGATTTGGTCTTAAATTTCAAATGCACCGAAGAGTGCTTGCAGAAGAAACATGTAGCACATTACCAAGATATTCTTGGTGTTCGCAACTCGATGGTACACTTCAAATCTTAACTCTTCTAACAAGTGGTCTGAATATATGAATTTAAGTTGATATGTGTAATAATGTTATTTGCAGAACAAGGCATTGGAGGACTACTACAAGAAACAAAAGAAGCTTCTAAATTTCAATGTTGCTGGTGCACCTGGAGAAACATGGCAAGGGCTATTAGCTGCCCTCCATCTTCAACATGCGAATGCTCTCACCTCGTCGCACAAGTTGACTGTATAAATTTTGCAGTTGCAGTTTTTTGTCCTTTAATATCGCTTCATGCCCGGCAAAACAATATACAAGTACTATGAGTTTATAGTTTGGCGGATTTAGCATTCGCTAATATACCCCGAGTTCCGTATTTCAAAGAAAATTTTCTTTTGTCCATTATACTCCCGAGTGTTTTAGGATTTGGGTATTGTGTAATCTGTAATGTAGTCCTCGACATGACCGAGAATCATCTTCGGTATATCAATTTTGTGCTCTACATAAAATCAAGTTTGCCTTTTTCTTTATCACATGTATCCTCTGTTTTGTACTTTTGTTAAATATATGACATTTTCCAAACTCAATGTGGTCAACTTTGATATATTCAAATGAGAAATTTTCAAGCTCAAGTTGGATCCAGTAGGTTGGGTATGGCTATTGGCTAGCCTATTCTGGCCATCCACTTGGGTGTGCCATAACTGTATGACCAGCTCTGCATTTAATTAGTTATTTCCTCCATCACATCAAACCTCTACTTTATCATACCAATAATACTCGCCTACTTTTTTTTATAAAAATACACACAATTCAAAGAAAAAGATGATTCACGTGTGTGAGGAAGGTCACGGCGGCATGGGCGTCACTGCATGATGGGGGCTGATCACATCCTACGCGTATCCCTTTAATGCGATGAGATGCTATGCAATGGAAATTTACATAATTGCAGTTCACCGGGTATAATGGTTGGTGGAAGATAGACTTTCTTGGATAAGTAATTATTTGTATCACTACAAGAAAGGTTTTTCTTTTATTTTATACAAAAATCTAAACTCCACAAGCTGAGTCAGGACTTGAATTTTGTACCAAACTTAAGAATTTTCTTGGATAAAGGACGGACCAAGCTTAAGGCTCATACACAGATAGAAATCAAGCCTAGCCAAGGCTCATCATTTACTAAACTCGACTCCAAATCCAAGCTTTTCGAGCTTCGCAAGCAACAAGCCTAGCCTAGCCTGTAGGCTCAATACACCCCTTGCTTGGTTTTAAGTTCGTTATAGAAATATAAAACATGCAACAGCTATAACCCAAGAAAAGTTGCTCGTTTTGCATCCAAAGAAAATTTTCAAGGGCACGTAAAATTACATAATTGCACATAACGTACACACGGGAAGGCTTCGACTAAATAATTCCATTTGTCTTCATTGGTGGTAGACCGGTCGCTAGCTCAAAACTGATAAAGAGTATAATCTGCCCACTAATTCCATTCGTCCTCATTTTTAGGGTTACCTTGAATCCAACAGTTCTCATGTATGTTTAAAAGACCATAGCTCCTGAAACTCGTGTATATCACTATTCATTATTCATCCATACTTCTTTAAGGAGTTGATATCGAATATTACTGTGACTGGCCATATCCTTTGGTCTCCAGCTGGGCTTTGTTGTAGCGGCTGACCCCCGAGAAGTGTCAATGATGGAAGTCAAAGGTGAAGTCAATTCATCAAGTTCATCATCACTTGTATTTGACTTTCTCAAGATTGACCCGCTGCGGGTCAACTGAGTTCGGCTCCCACCGTCTCCCAGTATGCTTCTTATTGAATATGCGGATGGTGGGTGATAAACAACCGCAGCTGCTGCACAGGGGAGACTCGTAACACAGTCTTCATCAACGTTAAACGATTCCTATAAATGAAAAACGCAAGCAGGTCAACACTAATAATAATAAACACTGCATAAACTGAGACCATGATCACATCTTCATCTAATCCATCCATATAATATAAACAAGACCCTCGGAGAGGAATGTTAAAATAGGATCTGTTACTAAAATTTCCCTAGTTTTAGGTGTCTTCAAGTTTTTTCATTTTTAGTTTTAGATAATTTTGATATTATAAGCATGATTTTGAAATTCTGGATGGACCTGCCAAAATGGTATTGTCATTTTGTGTACGGAGTATGACTGACGTAAGCTTTTTCTTTTTTGGAAATTTTGGGTTTTTGGTTCTAGAATTTTAATGATCTGTGTCGCATCCTTAACAGTCATATTGTATATCTTTTATGGAAAATAATTATACAGCATGTAATTGACATAGATAACATCTTGTTCGTCTCAAAATTTTCTTGTCTTTTAAGAGAAATTAGAAAAAAGAAAAATCTCACAAGTGCATTGTTAGATGGACTAACCTCTGAATTCAGGGCTTCAAGCACAACTGCAGGAATAGGGTCTGGACAAAACTCATCTGGGACGAAAGTATCAAGTATCCTCTTGATTAATGGTGCTCCAAAAGTAGGACATACCTTTAAAATTTTTAAAAATTTAGATTTGTGAAAACATAAAAAAATAAACCGGTCATCAGAATAGGATAGTTCTTAAAACAGTTTCCAGTTGCAAAAATGGAAACCTCTTTCCTGATAGTGCTATCTAAGAGCATATCTTTGGGAAGCATCATGAGGTCACTCAACGCATTGAGGAGATGAAATGATTTGAATGATGCATCATCATTTGTTCTCGTGTCATCATTATCATCTTCAAACGGGTCATCATCATCAATACCAAATAGATCTGTTAACCATCTCGACCAATTTCCTATCTGTACTTGACCAACACAATACACATCAACACGTTTTTTAGAATAATTCACATTCAATAACATACTCAAAGTTACAGGTTAACTAAATTTCACTCACCGCATTCTTCAGTTGTGCACCAGCCCCAAAACTTGCTTTCCCTGATGGAATCGGAAGTACTCTTGCATCACTGATTGGGTCAGACACAGGATCAGTTGGAACGTCATCAGCAGATTCACGAAGAATTGCATTAAACATAGCCACATCTAATCTCGCCATGCATTGTTCCATTACCTAGTAAAGAAATTAAAAAATTAAATGGAAAGAACCTTATCAGAAAGCAATAGAGAATAAGTTGGTATTGCAGAGTAAGTAAAATATTGTAAATAGCGAAGTTACCAATCTAGAAAGCACCGGCAAGCAACCACAATCATGTCCTCCAGCTCGAACAGGACAAATTCTTTCACAGGCATCCATGAAAGCAGTCTTCCAAAGCTCCATGGAGAAGTTTGCTTGTTCTTGATAACGTTGACTGGTTGTTTTTTGAAAGGATTTACTAGATTCAGAATCTACAACTCTAATGATAGCCTTTGCAGCAGCAGATTGCATATACGGGGTAAGAGTCTGTAAAATACAACAAGGAAATCACATGTAATACATTAGTCAATTATAAAAATGTAAAAAGAATGCCAAAACGCATTGGCAGGTCAACCCAGCCATATCTAGCCTGCGCTAGAATTACCCGCTTTTATTTGCACACGACCCACCCATTGTGCCAACTAAAACCCTCACAACAGCAAAAAGAACTTGAAAATTTTTTGATGAAAAAAGTTGTATTATGCAACAACCTGCCACCATACTGATTCGATAATTCGTGAAAAGATCCAAGATTCTACTTTTTCCAGGGCTGAGGTAAAGTTACATGGGTTTTCCCATTCATTAGCAATTCCACGAACACCTGTTCTACCATCCTTTAAAGAAGACTCTTTCTTCCACTTGAGTGAAGAGTTTATGTCATTATTGCCCTTCATGACATTCTTTTTGCTTGAAGAAAGTGACAAGTGCTCATGCTTGAAAGTATTGTATACAATTGCTCTCAGTACCACACAATTTGACATCCAGAAAGTCAACCTGCATAAATAAGTAAAAAGATACAATTAATTGAATAATTTCGATGGTATTCAAGGAATTAATTGGTCCACAAAATACCTTGGAACATCATTTCCACAAGCTTTTGCAACCAAAATCAATCCTGAAACAATACTTCTTGCTGAACTTGCTCTCCTGGATTGGGAGTATTCTTTGCACGAATGCAGGTACAGCCTAGCAAGACGCCGAGCTGGGGCATGAACTTTATTAATCGAACTCCCATGTTCTGCAACTATCGAGTAAAGACCAACTTCAATAGCAGCAGCTTCTCTAAGCTCACTTTCAAGATTTTTTACTCTGTGTTCCAATTGTTGTAACTTGCTAACATCTTTGACTCTTTCCCCAAACTTACTAGACCTCCAAGATCCATTGCCATAGGCTGAATCCAACGGGTTCCGGGTAGATTTCACCTTTTTAAGTTGATCGTCATTTAAAATGTTTGGCTCTAGATCTCCCGTGATTTGACTATCTTGTTCATTTTGACTTTCATCTGTAATTGATAATGGCATACAAGATTGTTGACCACCCGCATCACTGACCCGGGAATCCATGACCTTGGCAGAACCCATGGCTTCATCTGTTTCAGCAACCGTTTTATCTTGAACTAATTCCTTCTGCAAGTGACTGTTACATGTTACTACACTATCAAAACTATACAGGATTATAAATTAGTATAAGTAGCCTTTTACTCAGGAAGGTTTAATGTTGTTGTAGTATTATTTAAATTCCAGTAAAAGAATAGAAGAGATACGTTTGTTTTGACTTGGGAACCTATTTTTTTCTTAGCAATTTGAAATTTTGTATTGTAATAGCTCGCAACATTTTCAATTAGGTTTCTTTTCTTGGCAAGAATGTTGGGGTGTATAGAATGTTCGGGTAAAAGTTTTGATTCAGATTTTCTAACTTATAGGTCAAAATATTAAGGTTTGGAGAAATAGGTAAGAGGTCACTCTACTGAAGACAGTAACCGAGATAAATGTGTACCTACCTATCTCTAACTTTAATCAACCGATTACCTAATTACATGATTTTGATTCTGCAAGTCGCAATAATTACTTTCAAAACGCACATGCAACGCCCCCTAGAAAGAACTCATATTGATTTCCTATAATAGGTTAAAATAATAAGATCCGGAGAAGTGAGTAAGAATGAATTTATATCCCTAGATCTAAACAACTAATTGGCTAATTAATCTGTTTCTGATCCTTCCAGGAGCAATAATAGCTTCAAAAACGCACATCCAAACACCCCCTAAAAAGAAACTAATATTGATCATGAGGTTCAAGATCAGTTTGCTCTTTCTTTGGAACAAAAAGAATATGTTGCGATTGTTAAAGCAAAATAGAACAAACATAAAGTACCTCTTTTTGAGGGTTCGAACTCCCATTTGACTGTGAAGTCAAAGATGTTGCAGCCATGGAAGACTGTGAGGAAACATCATCATCAGTAACTGAGGTGCTCTCGGTTTCTTCAACAAGTTCCTCATTCATGAAAGAATTTCTATCCATAGAGGAAGAGCTCACACGATTATTCTTCTCAACAGCTTCAATCTTTAAAAACAGCATTGGTTGAATAGTATTACTAAAAGTCCTCTTGCAGTTCATAGGTACACTAATTATTAAACCATCTTTCACAACACCATACTCTGCAAAGTCCACAATGGCAGTGGCCAACAACTGGCCTTTTACCGTTTTATCCCTTCGTGGTTCATACATATTAAACTCTATATAATTCTTTAAAAAAGTGTCAGTGTCCCCGGTCTTTATCGACATTTCTCTCAACAATGTCACGTGAAGCTTAAAAGATTCATTAAATTCAATTTTACCATCACCAACACCAGAACTAGAAACAAGTAAAGGAGAAACTGCTTTAGTAGTCCCAGAATTCTTGTCACCGTGATCCCACTGAATTAAAGCAGAACGAAGCGATCTCAATGACTGAGATGGAGGCCATGGCTTAATCTCTAATATGTTTATTACATAATCGAGTTGCACAGACGGGCTTTTCCTGTTTTTTGTCTTCACACCCTGTACCATCTTTAATTTTATTTTTTCTCTTCTCGTAACTAGCGAGTTGCGTGAATATCCAAAATAATAACCTTAAACCTAGAACAAAACTGTAAAAAGAAAAAAAAAAATAAGCTAAGAAACAAACAGAGTATGCAATAAGCCAATAATGTTTGTATGTGCCTACTAAAAGTGATACTCAATAATCATATCCCAGGTCCTTTCCGGTTCTAGATTGACCATAGGAGTATAAAATGCGAAAGCCGTTACCTGCAGCAATTCTTGCTGTTATTAAGTAGAAATTATTCATTACCGCCAGTTTCTGGTTTTTCTCTCCATAAAGAGGTATGTGATTAATTGGGCTAAGATACTTAACATCTCTTAAGATAATAACTTGTAAAAAAGCTTGGTGCCTAAGTAGTGTTTGGATGTCTGAATTAGTTGAAGTTGTAATAATCAAAAGTTGAGTGTTTGGCAAACTCTTATTATCTAAGAAAGTCATGAACAAAAAGGAATGTAAGTACAATTTCATCTGAGTTGTATGTTTTTGGCCCCAAGCACTAACAAATTATTGTGACTTGATGTCTAAACTTCATATTGACAGTCGTTTATCGTATGCCATGAATGCTCACCGAATTTTCCATTCTTGGAAATCAATAAAACTTTGAAGTAATTTAATTTCACCAAAATTGCAACTCGAACGAATGAAGGCTTAGTGAGATACGATCACACCTCCACTTGATTACAGAAAGTGAATTATAAGTTAATTTGTCTCCAAAGTGGACTAATATCAAAACAACAAAAGAAGAGAAAATTTGGTTAAAGCAAATATAATAACAACAGCTCACACTAGGGAAATCGATTTAGCAAAAAAAGCCCTAACCATCATGAAACTCAAATGTCATGAGTAATTACATGTATAAATGGAGTAAGAGTAACCGAAAATAGAGGAATAAGGAAGCATCAAAGGCCCCATTAGCAGGAAAAGGAAGCTCATCAAGATATTTTCAAGGGTTATCAGGAACTTACTTGAAATCAAGCCCGCCAAAATGGGTAAGCTGTGAACACAGAGTAACAATCGTTTGGAGGAGACGCTCAATTGTGTGTGTGTGTGAGAGAGAGAGAGAGGGAGGGAGAGAGAGAGAGAGAGAGAGAGAGAGTCAGAGAGAGAGGGTGTGTAAGTTTCTGAGCTAAAGTTGGGAGTTAAAAAGACGAAGGACTGTTTTTGTAAACAAAGACTTTTCCAAGTAATGATGCTTTAATCAAACAACCAGGAATTCAACAAAATTAATGTTTTGATACCGGTCCTTCAAGTTCTTATTCTCGGCAAGAAAAGGACGATTAAAACTTCACCAAAATAAATTAAAATATTCATATAATATTAATCTTATTCTATTAAGGTTAATATTTTTTTTATTTTATATTATAAAATTTCTAATAAGTAACCTTGACAGAAAATTTTTCAAACTTGATTATTATTTTGTAAAATAAACCCAAAATAGAATGTTACTTTCTCATCCTCTATCAACTAAATTTACAAATAATTTTGCTCTGTCTTCCTTTTGCTTTTGATAGTTTTCTTGATTGATATACAACTTAACATAAGCCTTTACTAAATTTGTTAAGCTATCAAATAAATCTCAACAGAAACAATTCCATATGGATAAAGAAAATTTAACAGGTAGTGATTCGTACACAATAAAGTTGATCGTACACAACAGCTTAATACATTATTAAATTATACTATATGCTATTAACCACTTTGTACATATTGTATATAGATAAACTTCAGTTATATACAAATTAGCATCCAAATCTAAAATTTACTGTTAGTTATAAATTAATTATGTTAATATACCAGACGGTCATAAACACGTGTAGTGTAAAGTATGATGGTGACAAGGGAGTAATGTGATGATGAGAGAAAGCAAAAGGTGATAAAATAGAAGATGGAGGAGTAAGAATTGGGTAGTTGAAACAAAGATGTATGAATGAGTAAGGCTTACTCGAGTGGGGTGGAAGGTGTAACACACGCTCTAACAACTTCGACCAACTGTCTGTCGGTGTATTACAACTAATGAACCACGAACGGCGAGTTTGGAGGTGTGGGGCGAGTGAGTTTGAAATTACTCGCTCACCGACAAATTTGCTGTTATCCCATTCGCCATTTCCTTCCCGCTCAAATACTTCCCCCTCTTCCACATTAACCATAACTATTAACTAAAGAGTTCTTGGGTTCGAGTTTCTCTGGAGGGTTTCTTTCTAGGAGTAGTTGAGGGTCACTTTTTCGTTGGTGAAAGCAACCCTACTGAATTAATTAGGGGGTGTAGTTAGAGTGGTTCGAAACCGGGACCCGGATTAGATTAATCAGTTTCGATCCTGCCACTACCGCTGAGGTGAAACTATTCAAAAAAAAAAAACATTACTATTCTTGGGAGGATGAATAAATTTAAATTAATCTTTTAGTCATAGTAAAACTTATATCCTAAGAATAATTAATAAAGTTTTGCTAAATTTAGTTGTGTTTTGGCAATTAAGCATACACACATAAAGAAAGGGATTACTTGGTAAAACGGTGACGTACATCGACAGCTTCACCCATTTTTCTTAGTTGCAGCTATCGTCACTAAGACAACTCACCAAATCGACGTTGAAGTAGCACCTACCCGACCCGACACACTCTTCTTCCACCAAAATCAAGAGACGGTTTTGATTTTGAATCCATGTCTTCTAACATACATTTATATCGACTCACTTGAAGATTGCATAATCAGCCAGAGAGGTTCCATATCTTCCTATAAAATCTTCCTGTTCATGTACAAAATCGACACAAGTGTTAAAATCAATGGAGAAGGTGAGAAAAAAGAATTAATTGATTATACGTGTCATCTTATATATGGTGGGTAAAAGAATAAAATAGAAGAAAATAGTAGGGGTAACAATTCTTGACACGACACGAACCCGATACGAAAATAAGCGGGTTTGAGTTTACAAATATAATAAACAGGGTGGGTTCTTGTTGACTTGTGTGACATAAATAATAATTGGGCCGGGTTAGGGTCATACATAAATTTCGTGAGTTGACACGCGAATCCGTTTAATATTTATATATATTTTATCGTTTTCATATATAAACTAAGTTTTGATGTAATTATCATTCAGACTCCCACAATCAACAATCATGATAGTTTTAATTTGTGAAAAATTAAACAAATTAGTTGATCTTGATGTTAATAAATATGATTTTTTGGTGCTGACATTCCTACACATTAATTCGTTTACAACCCACCAACCTTCTAATAATCCGTCAACCTATAAATGACATGTCAACACGCTAACTCATATAATTAAATGAGTTATGCGAGTTTCATATATATGGGTTAATGTTTTGAATCATAACACGAATAAATAAATTGGTCGGGTTCGGATCAAGTGATTCTAGCATGCTAACCCGTGAACCCGTCATACGTCAACCCAAACACGACATGATTGACATCCCTAGAAAATGGTAGGAAGATATTATATTTTTCATATATTTTAAAATTCTTTTATTAACGTGACAATCATATTACACATTTTGAATTTTAACCCATGTCATTTTTTATTTTGTCTTTTAAAAAAAGAAAAGTGGTTACTACTACTACTATTATTATTATTATTATTATTAATGTTATGTTATTATTAGTTTATTACTACTAGTATTATTATTAAATAATCAATATACAGTCAAAACCGATCTTTAAGTTTTACGGTCATTCTGCACTCATCACCATTTCTCACTAGCTACCGTATTAATGATGGGAATCATGGGTTTATCCAAAAACCAATTTACGGAACTGATGTGTCCAAATGTATCAAACAATGCAGCAGAATCAATATAACAATTATATATACAAATCATTCTTCTGACACATAAAGCCAAGTATCAAGATTGTTGGATTTTAAACCGTCAATATAACCGTGAATGCTATATCGTAAAAATTGAACATATGGGTGGCTAGGCAACTCAATGTATAAGAAATAGGTAACGTCTTGACCAACATGAGTTCCTTTTGATCTAGTATTAAACGTCTTGATTCTAACAATTGGTATTAGAGCAGGTCATAGGTTCTACCCCTATCATGTGCATGAATTGCTAGGGGCACCGGGGGCGGATGGATGTGTCATTGATCGCCATCTTCCTAAATCTACTTGTAGGTTGTGACAAGTTGAAATCCCATGGGCTAAAGACATTTGTGACATAAGTTGGGAGGATTGTTGGATATTGGATTGCCAACATAACCATTAAAATTACCTCGTAAAAATAAAACTCGTGGACGGCTAGGCTACTCAATATATAAGAAAGAGGTAACGCATTGACCACTAGTAATTTCTTTTGACCTAGTTGTAATATTCCGAAATTTTATTATAGTCTAAATGTTGATTAAATAGGGGTTATATAGTTTTAAAAAATTGTGAATCGTATTAGTAAAACACAATAGTATAACATAGTTAAATCGGTGAATTATTGTTTTAAAAATGATATTTAGACATAAAGTATTAAAAGAAATGCACAAAGCACAATGGGTTGAAGCTTGGAATGATTGGTATAAAAATGTTATGAGTTGTGGGTGTTATGTGTAAAGGTTGATAAACTTAAAGGGCTAAATGGGTTAAGTTTGGAACTAGAGGGGTCATTTATGAAATTATGGGTTATAAATGGGGGAAGACTCTAGAAATTTGACTCATTTGAGTCAATCTCCTGATTGTGCATCGAGAGAGGGAGATGGAGAGAGTTCTAGAGAGAGAGTTGAAGAAGATAGAGGAGAAGTTGGTGCCTTTTGCTTGGATTCAAGGTTGGGGGTGCTTGTTCTTCAATTTCCTCTTATTTAACCATGATTTGAGCAAGAAGTCCACTACCCAAGTTGGGGGTTTATGCATCAAGTAAGTTCTAACCTTATTTAGTGTTGATTTTGAGTTTTGATGATTGTTGGTGTCATTTATAGTGGTTTGTGGTTGAAGTATGAGTTTTGTTTGAGTAAATGGGTCAAAATCCTTGAATTAGGGTTTGATTACCCAAGTCTTGATGAATCCTAGTTATGGGGTTGTTATTGTGATGTTTTGAAGTATTATTGAGTGTTCTATATGCAGCAAATAAGTTTGCTTTGGAAGAAATTGGGTTTTGGCCGGCATAGTGTTAAACAACAAGCTGCAAGTCACTGTTTACGAGGGCTCGCGGCGCGAGGTTCAGTTTGGTCGAAGGCCATTTTTCCAGAGATTTTCTCCCGGCGCGAGGCCTCTTGTCTCGCGGCGCGAGGACCCCTAAAAGGTCCAAAAACTTGTATTTGACCCCATTTGACCTTGTAATTGATTGGGGTTTGTTTCTAAGGGTTTTAGGGAGTCCAAAGGGAGTCCGAAAGACCCGAAAGGGTGTCAAAGGCTAGAATTGAGTCTAGAAACCTTGTTTTTGGGTTAACTATGTAAGTTAACCTTGTTTTTGGGTTAACTATGTAAGTTAACCTTGTGTTTTGGTGATCATAGGTTGATGATCAAGTGTTAAGCTTTGGTTTGGATGGGGTTGTGATCCTTATCACACCCTCAAGTGAGTACACCCTGCGGATACTCAACTGTTTGAAAAGATTACAAGTCATCATGTTGTGTTTTGATTGTTTGGCAATTGTTTGATGAATCTTGATGATTCAAAGGATGTGGATTATGAATTGTTTTGTAACATGAATTAAACAATTTGAGATTATTTATGAGCTTTGAACTTCTGAATATGGAAACTATGCAATTGTTTTATGATGCGGGTAATATGATTTACAACTGTTTATGTAGCTTTGAACTTAAAGAATGTGTAAACCATGGGTTGTTTTATAATATGGTTTACTTGAGTGACACATGTTTTATGAAATCTCTGGGTTTAAAGATTGTGGAATTGTGAACTTGGTAAAAGAAGTGTTTAAAGGATGTTTTACTAAAATAAGACCATTGCTCCATTGTGGAGATTGTCAAAGCCAATGACAGTTTTGAAACACGTTACTCCATGATGGGGTGAACTTTGATTCTAAAATAACAAACGTGGTTTTGAGAAAATAAAAGACGTGTTTACACTTCTGATATATTTTGGGCAATGAGATGCCTACTGTGGAACGATTTTGGATAAATGAAAGATATGTTTTTCACCAATAATGTTTTGGGTATTGTGATGCCAAAAGTGGTTTCATGACCCTTCGGGGTAAGAGACTTTATGACCCTTCGGGGTAAGTGATTATGTGACCCTTCGGGGTATATGTGCTTCGGTCCGGACCACTGTGTGATATAACTCTGTACCATAGGGTTCCTAGTCATTGAGACGTACACAGAGGTTCCTGTGGCTTCGGCAATTGGGGGACCGCGAGGTACGAGTGGCTGAGGGATCGGTGCAAAGAGTGGAGGGGTATGTCAGTAGACCATCATGACCGTGTGGGTTCACTCGGCTGACGAGCCACCGAACCAGGGGCAACACGTGTGAATTTAGAAAACAGGGCTTACACTCCAGATAACCGTTGTATGGTGGACTGCTTCGTGCATCCCCCACCTTGACGGGGTGATGTGGTTATCCCCCATGTGGGCACGTGTTAACCGTGGCTAGCTACCACGTGGATACATTGTGTCCCAATGGACAGACCCGCATCCTTATGTGCTATTATGCGTATGCTTTCAAAAGCTTAATTGATTGTCAAACTTATGTTTTCAAAAGAAGTAAAAGGATGACTTGGTTTTGATAAAACTAATGTTTTTGGTTGTACTCACTAGCTATGTTTATAGCTAACAGTGTGGTTTAAAATGTTTTGTATCCGCAGGTTGTACAGAGGCCTTGGTGAGGTAGGTAGATGCCTTGGGCATAGTTTTGCTTGCAATTTCGGTAATCCTGGATTTCCTACTATATGTTTATGGTCGTGAGATTGACTGTGGTAACACCCAAGGCTTTGGATTATAAATGTTGTAAATAGTTATGGTTGAGATATTTACAGAAAATGAAAATGCTTCCGCGATAAATTGTAAGGGTTTTGTATACATATGGTTTTCTATTGATTTTGAAAAATTTAAATTTGGACTGAAAATCAGGGTGTTACAAGTTGGTATCAGAGCCTGGGTTTGAGGGAATAATGCACTCGAGTTAGTGTTTGGTCTCAAACCAGGCCGACCATTAGGGGAAATCCATTTGAACTGGAAGGGGTAACTTGGGTTAGGATAAGAGTTACCTGAGTATTAGGTAACTCAAGTGTGTCGCTAGCCCTCTGTTACTAAGTTTGACCTCTGAGATGAGATATATTTATGAAAAGCCTGCCTTGGGTAGCAGTTTAGAAGTTAATTGTACTGTTGAGTACTAAGAATAGTTGTCCTGGTTCACATAGAACCTCGGATAGAAACAGAAAGTTGTATGAGCTTGTGTACTGAATCTTGTATTATGGATAAGTCGTTGATGAATCCTTTGTAAGGATAGCCCGGTTTAGAAGGAAAGATTTCCTTGAGGATATATGAGATGCTTTGAGCACTAGAATGAGAAACTAAGTCTTGATTAAGATTAGTTTCGCCAATAGAAACATGATATTATGATATTAGAAGCGTTGTTTAGTATGCCTTAATGCTAAGGCGAGTAAATGATGAACTCCATGAAATGGAGATTAGATCAGAAAAGTGCCATTATCCTTGGTTCAAGGAGGGAGGCATCTTATAAGGAGTGATATAAAAGATGATTTGGTCTATAGAATGAACCCTTTATGCGACTGCGGTTGCGGGTTTGGATCCTTTATGGATAATTGTTAGAGTTATCCGTTGGTGACACTCTATGTGTTTTGACTTGAGAGCTGTTTCTCTATCTAAGTATAAATCCTATTGGGATTAGTGATTAAGTTGAAATTGAAAGCTAACATTTCATGTATGGCAGACTTACTCTGATGAGTTAAGTTGCAAGTGGAATAATGTTTGTGTGCTTCTCAGAGAGAAACAAGAATCTTTTGTGAATTGTGTCTTCTATGATAGAAGAATAGATATTATGTCACCATCAAGGTGGTGTAATCTAGTCCAAATGAGTTGGACCCCTCATGGGAGTCATGTATAGATCGTGTGATCTAATGGGACTCTCGTTGGGATGTAAAATAGAATGACTAAGATGAATTGAAAACCTTTAGCCATGTAAGCTCTCAAGTTTGAATGAAAGCGGTTAACCACTCTTGGCACTTGATATGTGCTTAGAGGAGATAAGAGGTATAAGTAAGTTGGGGAAATCCCAATCGTATCTTGTGATTGAGACTATGTAACGAAATGTTTAAGTAAGGTTGTACTCTGAGTAACCTTATGATTAAGTGTTGATTAACCTTAGAGATTTAAACTCTCTAGTGGTTGAGATTTTATGAAACTAAGATTGTGATGCTATTGATTAGTGATTTGATCACTTAAGAGTCTGTGTGACCAAATCTCTCTTCTTTGATGATTTAGAGAGTTGTGTTAAAGAAAGATAATTGTGAATTATTGAACCTCTTATGAGGATAGACCAATTATAAGGTCAGTTTTGTGATATGAAAATTTGGATTATATTTTGGTGTGACCCTATGTATCAAGTTATTCCCGATAGTGGGAATGAGTAATGGTAAGTTCATTAGAACTGTGATAAGTGTTAATGATTGATAGTTTGATAAGTTGACTAAGTGACCCATATTGGGTAGTGTTGAAAAGAGTTTCCTAATTATTACAATTAGTTCTGGTCGGATCAATGATCCAGTTGATGTATGAAATATGAATCCCATTAAGAACATAAAATTGTATGGATATGGTGTTGGGGGTCTATAGATTAACCTTAGAGGTGAAAATCTATAGGACCTCATAGTGATTACTTTCGGAATCACCTGTGATTCCTGGGGATTAAATAGTTTGATTATGCTATCAATAGAACAACGTGTGGTTGTTACCTAAGGGGTGATTAACTCTGTTTGTGTGATTGGATACAAAAGAAATTTAGAGATTAGTGGAGCTGAACCCGAAAGTGAAGCTCCTATGCATGAATTGAGACATGTCCTCAGGCTATGAGATAGAGTTGAGATCCCTCTATTTTGATAATAGATGTCATTGTGACAAATAGTTAGCTTATATGTGTATGTAATAGTGTGATTGTGGATCTTTTAGACCAAAAGATGCTTTGAAATTTATGAGGCGACTTAGAGGTGCTCAATGAGAGGCCCTGCAGAATAAAGATCTCTAAGAAAGACTGTGTTGGTAGATATGATCGTCTTAAGGACAATATTGTGACATTTTGACCAATGGGTCAATTTGAGCCTTAGTGTTGGATATGGAGTATGAGTTATTGTGATTAACATATGCTGGTTCTGGTGAACCTTCCTTTGGTGATACTAGTAATGTGCAGAGATCTGACCTCGTGCGCTAGCTATTGATTTTGATGGCATGCATAGTTATTGAATTAAGGTATGATGCTTAGAACCTTAAGTTATGTGATATGCCATAATGTGATCGGTAATTTTACCGTAGAAATTTCCTAAACAGAGGTTAGTTTATGTACTTTTGGCTATGTGTCAAGGTTGTTGTGAACCTTAAGAGGGTATGGTATGACTTAGGTCAATGAGGGGCCAAAGCTAAAGAATGATTTCATTGGTGATACTTGTAAGTTTACTTCCTTATTTATGTGAATAGACTTACTTTGATATAGAATTGTATTGGTGAGAGGGTGTGGGATCATGACATGTAGTTATGAATAAACACCCTTGTGCACCCCAAATATTGGGAAAAATACTTATGAGGAACACTTGTGTTCATGATCGGGTTGTTTACCCAAGTTTGCTGGTATCTGCCTTAGTGTTTGAGAATTTAAAAGTGAATGATAGTTCACTATTTAGTGGAATCAATGACTAGCCATAAGACTATATGGTTTAAGAGCTATAAAGCTTGGGTTAATGATGTTGATCTTTGATAGCCCAATTGGGAGTCATTCATGAACCATTTAGTGGTAAATGCTAGGCTATCGTAAAAGGTCTAGTTAAAGAAATTAATCTTGAGCTTCGATGTATGAAAAACGGTATCGATTAAGTGTATGGATGATTAAGTATCATAAGTGATGATTGCTCTCATAAGAGGGAAAGATTAAGTAATTATGAAAGAGTTGATGTTAATGGTTGAATTAAATGATCCTAGTTAGGATCTTAGTGCAAACATGTGAAAATACTTAAGCTTGTAGATTGATTTGATTCCGAGGATGGAATCTTGTTAAGGAGGGAGGAATTGTAATATTCCAAAATTTTATTATAGTCTAAATGTTGATTAAATAGGGGTTATATAGTTTTAAAGAATTGTGAATCGTATTAGTAAAACACAATAGTATAACATAGTTAAATCGGTGAATTATTGTTTTAAAAATGATATTTAGACATAAAGTATTAAAAGAAATGCACAAAGCACAATGGGTTGAAGCTTGGAATGATTGGTATAAAAATGTTATGAGTTGTGGGTGTTGTGTGTAAAGGTTGATAAACTTAAAGGGCTAAATGGGTTAAGTTTGGAACTAGAGGGGTCATTTATGAAATTATGGGTTATAAATGGGGGAAGACTCTAGAAATTTGACTCATTTGAGTCAATCTCCTGATTGTGCATCGAGAGAGGGAGATGGAGAGAGTTCTAGAGAGAGAGTTGAAGAAGATAGAGGAGAAGTTGGTGCCTTTTGCTTGGATTCAAGGTTGGGGGTGCTTGTTCTTCAATTTCCTCTTATTTAACCATGATTTGAGCAAGAAGTCCACTACCCAAGTTGGGGGTTTATGCATCAAGTAAGTTCTAACCTTATTTAGTGTTGATTTTGAGTTTTGATGATTGTTGGTGTCATTTATAGTGGTTTGTGGTTGAAGTATGAGTTTTGTTTGAGTAAATGGGTCAAAATCCTTGAATTAGGGTTTGATTACCCAAGTCTTGATGAATCCTAGTTATGGGGTTGTTATTGTGATGTTTTGAAGTATTATTGAGTGTTCTATATGCTGCAAATAAGTTTGCTTTGGAAGAAATTGGGTTTTGGCCGATGAAACAATACCGAGTCCAATAGCGGCTTCGGCAGCTGCAATAGCTATAACAAAAATAGGAATTGGTCAAAATATGCGGACTTTCTTATTTGATTGTATCGAAAGGCCCAATGAATTGGGATTTCCCTATTGGTCCAGGTCATCCAGGAACAGGCTCGATTCCATAGCATCGCCCTTTGTAACGAGCCGGGACATTGAGGAATATCCAGAAAGGCATTTCGGGAAGATTTTCGTCGAGCCGTAATCAAAGGCTCTATGCGTATTCAAAGGCGTAAAATGATTCGATTGATGGGATTTGGTATGATACTTATGAGATCGATGAGATTGATATTATAGATGCTACATAGTTGGTTCTCATCCTTCAGGATTGGTGTTTATCCCCAAAAATTTTAGAGACCTTTTATAGCTAATCGAGTAGCTCTAAAAGCGTGTGTAAAAGCTCGTATCTAACGGAACATTTTTGGATCAAATGACAAAGGCATTGTTGAGAAAAAGATGAGGCATAGTGTTAAACAACAAGCCGCAAGTCACTGTTTACGAGGGCTCGCGGCGCGAGGTTCAGTTTGGTCGAAGGCCATTTTTTCAGAGATTTTCTCCCGGCACGAGGCCCCTTGTCTCGCGGCGCGAGGACCCATGAAAGGTCCAAAAACTTGTTTTTGACCCCCATTTGACCTTGTAATTGATTGGGGTTTGTTTCTAATGGTTTTAGGGAGTCCAAAGGGAGTCCGAAAGACCCAAAAGGGTGTCAAAGGCTAGAATTGAGTCTAGAAACCTTGTTTTTGGGTTAACTATGTAAGTTAACCTTGTGTTTTGGTGATCATAGATTGATGATCAAGTGTTAAGCTTTGGTTTGGATGGGGTTGTGATCCTTATCACACCCTCAGGTGAGTACATCCTGCGGATACCCAACTGTTTGAAAAGATTACAAGTCATCATGTTGTGTTTTGATTGTTTGGCAATTGTTTGATGAATCTTGATGATTCAAAGGATGTGGATTATGAATTGTTTTGTAACATGAATTAAACAATTTGAGATTATTTATGAGCTTTGAACTTCTGAATATGGAAACTATGCAATTGTTTTATGATGCGGGTAATATGATTTACAACTGTTTATGTAGCTTTGAACTTAAAGAATGTGTAAACCATGGGTTGTTTTATAATATGGTTTACTTGAGTGACACATGTTTTATGAAATCTTTGGGTTTAAAGATTGTGGATTTGTGAACTTGGTAAAAGAAGTATTTAAAGGATGTTTTACTATAATAAGACCATTGCTCCATTGTGGAGATGGTCAAAGCCAATGACAGTTTTAAATGATGGTTTTGAAACACGTTACTCCATGATGGGGTGAACTTTGATTCTGAAATAACAAACGTGGTTTTGAGAAAATAAAAGATGTGTTTACACTTCTGATATATTTTGGGCAATGAGATGCCTACTGTGGAACGATTTTGGATAAATGAAAGATATGTTTTTCACCAATAATGTTTTGGGCATTGTGATGCCAAAAGTGATTTTATGACCCTTCGGGGTAAGAGACTTTATGACCCTTCGGGGTAAGTGATTATGTGACCCTTCGGGGTATGTGCTTATGTGACCCTTCGGGGTATATGTGCTTCGGTCCGGACCACTGTGTGATATAACTCTGTACCATAGGGTTCCTAGTCATTGAGACGTACACAAAGGTTCCTGTGGCTTCGGCAATTGGGGGACCGCGAGGTACGAATGGCTAAGGGATCGGTGCAGAGAGTGGAGGGGTATGTCAGTAGACCATCATGACCGTGTGGGTTCACTCGGCTGACGAGCCACCAAACCAGGGGCAACACGTGTGAATTTGGTGAACAGGGCTTACACTCCAGATAACCGTTGTATGGTGGACTGCTTCGTGCATCCCCCACCTTGACAGGGTGATGTGGTTATCCCCCATGTGGGCACGTGTTGACCGTGGCTAGCTACCACGTGGATACATTGTGGCCCAATGGACAGACCCGCATCCTTATGTGCTATTATGTGTATGCTTTCAAAAGCTTAATTGATTGCCAAACTTATGTTTTCAAAAGAAGTAAAAAGGATGACTTGGTTTTGATAAAACTAATGTTTTTGGTTGTACTCACTAGCTATGTTTATAGCTAACAGTGTGGTTTAAAATGTTTTGTATCCGCAGGTTGTACAGAGGCCTTGGTGAGGCAGGTAGATGCCTTGGGCATAGTTTTTCTTGCAATTTCGGTAATCCTGGATTTCCTCCTATATGTTTATGGTCGTGAGATTGACTGTGGTAACACCCAAGGCTTTGGATTATATATGTTGTAAATATTTATGGTTGAGATATTTACAGAAAATGAAAATGCTTCCGCGATAAATTTTAAGGGTTTTGTATACATATGGTTTTTAATTGATTTTGAAAAAATTAAATTTGGACTGAAAATCAGGGTGTTACACTAGTGGTAAACGTCTTGATCCTAACAAAGCACTAGTAATTTATTTTGGCCTAGTGGTAAACGTCTTGATCCTAACAAAGACTGTATCATGTTCATCGACAAGCCTAAAAAAGATATCAAACTTTCATCTTGGCATAGAAATGGGTAGATGTAATGAGCTCTGGAATGGAGGAATTTCACTATTATGCTAATAGTGGATGGTAATGGATATATAAAATATAAAGTAATTTGTGAAATTTACAGATATAAGGCAATATTAGTAGTTAAGAGCTACATTCAAGTAATGGGATGAAGAAACTTTCTCTGATGTTAAAGTTAAAATGGTAACAGTTAAATGTTAATAAGTCTAGCTGTTGAAAAAAGTTTGTATAACACTTCCTCAAGAATATTAAACATAAAATAGAAAATGTATGCAAATTAGTGAAGTCTCTAAATGAGCTTAAATATATGGGTTTATGCAAAGTAGAAAAATGAAAATTTCTTATTTGTGCAATTTTCAAATTAAAGAAGTATTTAATTATTGCTCTCCTAGCCTATGTAGATGGTATTTTTATAACATGTGAAAGAAAGAAAGAAATTCAAGCTATCTAAGCTCAAAGTTCTTGACACAAGACATAGGGAAACTAAAGTAGTTCCTTGAAATAAAGGTCCTTTAATTAAGGAAATATTGCCTAATTTAGTTACTAGCAAAATTTGGTATGCTAGGGAATAAATTTCTTAACATGAAAATTGAAGTAAATCAAGTTGTCACTCATAAAGAAAACTCTACAAGTGATCGATGATACTCTCTTGACAAGCAAATTTAAGGAAATGTGTCACTAGTTTTGTAATTATTTGGATAATTAAACAACCTTGTATCTTGAAAAAGTATAAACAAACAACTATTTCTTTGTCCTCTACAGAAAATAGCTACTTCCGGGGTCATTTGGATTGTAAATCTTTTTAAAATATCTTAATAAAAAGTAAACTCAAAGCTAATTCTAATTGCTACAAATCTCGTCTTTTATGACGAAAGAACAAAATATTTTAAAATTGACAAACAATTATAAGATAAAAAGTACGACGGAAGCCGTTAAGGCTATAAAAACCGAAATTGCAAATTAGATTGTAGAAATTCTTATACAAGTATCAAACTTTGTTCAAAAATTAAAACTCTTTGACTTCTTCAAAACTCAAATTAAGGGGATATTAATTAAAGGGCAAATTGCGGAGAAAGCCAGAAATGTAATCTAAATTTGTTAATTTTTTTTGTCAAAAAAGGATTATAAATTTTGATTTGTAATAAAAAATGGTATAATACGTGAAATTTATACCTTTTTTTTTGGTTAAAAATTGAAATTTTGTTAAATCTAAGAGGTAATTATATTCTTTTCCCTAAATTAAATTAAAAGACAAATTGAGTTTAACCTAATGATGAATTGTTTATTTGTGCAGGGACTTAATATGCAAAACATTCTCTTTAGTAAGGAAGGTTGAACCTTTTTATTAGTAAGGCCAAAAGTTAAAGAAGGCAAAATGTTAATTTTTTAAGAATAGAAACAGGAAAGTAGACCTTGGGGCAGACATAATTTTGTGAGCTTAACGCTTTGTTCATTGTAACAATACCTTTGCTACTTTTGGTCTTCTTCTCTGTGTAAATGTGTAGTTCCCACATCAATTAAAACTAGAACTATATCGGAACGGTATTTGGGTATGTAAATAAAAAATTTATGTTTAATACTTTTTTTACATACTTTTTTAAAAAATATAAAATTATATTTCACATCTAAAAGTTTTTATTATAATATTAATGCGTTTCTCATATTCACTATTGTTAATAAAAGAAATATTTATGTAAAGGATAAATGAAAAACCATCCTTATCACGTTAAAATGCGTGAATGATAACTCATAATCAAGGTAGTGGATTTTTGTATTCCAAAAATGTTCTTTTATGTATATAGATGCACACCAACTATCAATTACATACATACATATATATATATATACACACACAGACATATAAATAGGGGAAAGTTCATTCATAAACCGTTTTTATTGCGAGTACCGCAAGAACAAAGCTTGTCCCTTGATTTAATTAGATCATAGCCAATAAAAATGATAACTCATAATGAGTCAGTAATGACTTATTAATAACGCATTAATGAGAGGTATTTTGATAAAATCAAGAATCGTTCTTTAATGACGGTCCGCCCGGACGCAAATTCACGGTTGGAAATATATATATGAAAGACCACAATGCCCTTATTAATGAATATTAATGGTGGTTACAAATGGTACTCGCGGTACTCGTAACAAGAATGATTCTCAATAAGCCCTTGATGCATAGATCTGATGGTTCGTAATGGTCTCTTAAGTTATTTATATAAGAGAGATTTTTTATTGATCCTTCCTATATATATATATATATATATATATAGGGAGCGGTTCAAACGAAAACTGTTTTTCGTACGAGAACTGCGAGAACCATTTCTGGACAATCATTTAATTTCCTGTCTTTTTTATTTATTTTAAATGGGAAAGGATAGTATGGACATTTTTACATTATCCCATATTTTCTAAAACTAATATATCTTTCAAATGGAAAGGTGTTAAACTACGAAAATTATATCAAATTAACGAGAAAATTGTGCTCTTTAATTTGAGACCGATCTTGCTATATTTTTTCGGAAAAAAAATTCACGTTTGCTAGGTTTTTTTTATACAGCTCTCGACATATACACATGTGCAAATTTTACAAATGTGTATATCTACATCTGTGCTGAAAAAACTAGGTGAATCTGTGCATTTGCACATGTGCAAATGCCGACTGTATCAACAAAAAAACCCAGCAAATATTAAAAAAAATATTTCAAAAAAATATAGCTAGATCGGTCTCAAATTAAAGAGCATAATTTTCTCGTTAATTTGGTATAATTTTCGTAATTTAACACCTTTCCATTTGAGAGATATATTAGTTTGAAAAAGGTGAGGGTAATGTAAAAATGTCCAAATTACCCTTAATTAATTAAGGATAAGTTTGATTAATTTAAGGTTATCCATTAACAACTCTTTAATCTTGACCATCCATCTTTTTGATCAACGACTATAATTAGTTCTCGTATGAAAAACAGTTCTCGTTTGAACCGTCCCCTATATATATATGATTCTTTAATTTTTATATTGATTGGTGTTATTATTCGGATTGAGTTTTATTATGATAAAAAAATTTAATTTTAAGTTGGTACACGTACGTTTATTCATTACGCTATTAATTATAGATTGTTTATAAATTACTAAACCATGACAGATCAATATAATATATTCTTAATAATATTTTAAGTGCATCAACTATTTAAGATACACCTTAGTTCATTATAAATCTTATCTATTTTTTATGTAAATTTTATCTTAATAAACTAAATTTTAAAAAATAATATATTTTTAATTTTTTTATCGAAAGACATAAAAAAACCAGCTATTATATCAACTATGGTACGAAGAGGGAATGAATATAAAAAAATTCATATAAATTGTTTCAAGAATTATCTACCCACTACTATTGATAGATAACAAAAAATTAAGAATATACTAATTTTTAAAAAATGTCATATTACGATAAAATTTATACCAAAATATAGATAAAAATGAGACGATCGCAAATATATAGTTATTTTTTTCCTAAACACAATATATCACAATTTATTAAAAATAATTTATAAACAACCTATAATTAATTACATTAATATATAATTTTTATAAAATCCCCTCACATGTTTCATAAAACTCACTCACAAGTTTGATCTAGCCCTCTCCTAATTGATTTAAAATTAAATTCAGTTTACTCAACTTTTTATTATATTCTACCCATCACAATTCATTATTTATACATGTTATATTTACATATAATCATTTACCTGAATGACAATAGATTTTCTTTTTACTTTGTCAACAATAAATATATATATATATATATATATATATATATATATATATATTAAATATGTCTTCTATTTATTGTTATATTAGGGTTTTTGATCGTCATATTTGTTTGTATTTTCATTCATTCAATCAATAAAGAAGAATGAACAGATTTTTCCTACATTCAAATAAGACTAAATTGTTAAGTTGCATTTCAAATTCCTTAAGAAAAATTAAAATTTTTATGAATACTTATATCCATCATATAAAAAGTAACCTTGATAAGTGAAATATTTTAAAAATATGTTAATAATTTTATTTTCCTTCATAAATATTTCTATTATTCTCTTTCCTTGCTTTGACTTTTACTTAAGTTAGTAAATCAAATCAGAGTTTCAAGTCTTTTTTTAAATAATATTCCATAATATTCTAAGATTGAGAAATTAATTTGTTACAACTTTGTCACTAGCTAACAACAATGAAAATTGATTTTCTCATATGGACCAACACTATCTACCAACTTTAGAACAATCAAACACTATGATGTGCCTTCTGATTTCTGATCAAGATCAGCTGTGGTTTGTACTTGAGCTGCATATTGCAAGTTCCACAACACATCTTCGAACGATGGTCGGTTTGCTGGTTCCGGCGATATGCATTTGTTTGTGATAGATATCACAATCGACAAAGACTCTTGAGTGCATGTCGTTAACACCACTGGATCCACAATTCTATGTCTCCCATCTTGGCTTCCAAAAGATTTCTGTTTAATTTAAAGAAACATTCACACATTAGACTAAAACACAAACACGCTCGAAACCATTGCTAATTGCTATACAAGATTATATAACTAGTTAAGTTGGCTACCATACCATTTCGTTCAGTAAGAATGCTTCGCCTTTCCCGCTCACTATCGGGCCCACAAGCGCTTCGAGCAAAATGAATCCAAAATCATACACATCATCTGCTAACTTCTTTAAACGCCTACAACACAAACTTCATGGTAAGCTTTGGTGATATAGTTGGAGGGGCTGACAGGTACAATAACATCTATGATGGATACTATTGCACTTATTAAAAATTACAAAATTAAGGGTATTTTAGTTATTTAAATGTTTAAGTTGTATCTCTCCCCCCTCCCCCCTCAGAAAAAAGACTTGATTACATTTTTAGTACATGTGGTTTGGTCATAATTATAAAGTGGTCACTGGGTTGTAATTTTTACAGGTTTGCTGCTGCGCTATTGCGAAAAGCATTTTTGTTCTAAAAGATCTTTGGAGTGGAGTTGATTACCATGATTTAGGTCCATCTGCCTTTGACTGCATTACAAAAATAAGGAATGTAAGTAGACAAATATGATGCCAAAATTATAAAAAGATTGTAAGAAACGATACACCTCGAGTTGATCTAGTTCTCCTGTGATGACATACATTCCATAATCAGTCAGCTTTGCAATTTGATAATCGTCGAGTAATATGTTGTTTGTCTTTAAACGATTGCTGGAAGAAGCAGGAATGACTCCAGTATGCAAATAATGTACAGCTTTTGCAATTCCTATCAAAACCGCTAATCGGTCTGACCATTTAAGAACTCTTTCCGGATCATTCTCTGCACGTCCCATAGCTATCGAATTAGACAGACAAAGTTCCTAGGGAGGGAGGCCACCAAGTTTTGCAACATAGTTGTATAAAAACATATAGAAATACCATCTAACTTTTTGACTGGTGTCATTTATACTACAAAACAATCTAAAATGACTTAAAATGACCTTGATTACATAGAATATGGTGGTTAACTAAAAGGTTGCTTCAATTAGTAAATCTTTTCGGGCTTATGAGCTTATTAGAATTTTGATAATTTCATAAGCCAAGACTTATGAAATGAAGAAATGCAACAATGAAGAACTAACCCGAGAGAAAAGCTCGAAAATTTCCGTTAGAACTGTAGTCGTAGACGAGGAAGATTCTGCTAGAAGTGGAATCGTGATCTAGTCCGCCATGGTCAATGCAATAACCCACGAAGCTAACAAGGTGTGGATGTCTAAGCTTTGAAAGCATATCCAACCGGATTTTCAGGTTCCGAATCGAGTATCGTTTGAACAATGAGAGTGATCGTATAGCAACATAACCTCCGTTTTCTAATCTTCCCTTGTAAAGCTGCAAACCAGTATATATACTCGTTTCATAACATGCATGGCAAATCTTCGATTTTGTTGATAACTTTCGTTCAGAAAAATTATATTTATTCCTATTAAATTAATCCACTAATTCTATTTTCTAATCTTATTTCTTAATTTTGACACATGTTATGATACGAGGATGAATACGAGGAATTAATAAGAGAATTTAGAACATCTCTTCGTTTATACTTGCATTTTGGGAGTCTAAAGTTAGGGTTTGATTGTTGGGAAATGAATATACGTTGCTAGCAACACTTTAGTTAGATGTTGTCACACTCATATATTTCTTTAATAAGTAAATACTAAAATCAAAAAATAAAAAGATATGTGAGTACAACAACACCTAACTTAGATTTGTTTATATTGTTTGTTAATAAAATTAATAATAATTGTAATAGAAAATAGCATTATTATAATATAATTATCTATATTGTATTATAAAGCATTTAGGTAATTGTCTTAATCTCTTAATTTTAAGTAATTTAAGATTACTAATTTACTGTTTATTTAAACCTATATGAAAACCATTATATGGAGTTAATTAGATTCTTAAATACCATTTTTATAACTAAACATTCCATAATAAATAATGTTTAAAAAAACTCTCAAGTCAATGCAAATTAATTTTCAACCTATATGATATTAAATACAAATTAAAAATCAAATAAAAATGATCTTTATAAAAATAATAGTTTAAATAGTTTATCATATAACACATATTTTAGTTTAGGTATTAAAAAATACGTATAGCTACAACTTATAAACTTAATAACATATAACTAAATTTATAGACATTTCTGGATTTTTAAATGACTCGTGCATGTAATCAAAACAAAAGACTTAATTTATAGTATATTTAATATTTTGTTGTTTCTTATTATATTGTTTTTAAAATTTTATTTTAAAAATTAATAAAAGAGTTATAAAGAAAAAAAAATAAAAGAAATGAAAAAAAGGAGAAAGGAGAAAGAATATAGATATATAACCAAAAGAAAATTGTTCAATGTTATCATAATATGTAAATATAATAGCCTTACGTTTTAAAAAACGAACATCTTATCGAGAATATAATAGCCTTATGTAAAGATACCTTCCCTACAGATCCTTCACCCAAAAAAGCCGATTGATCAAAGTTGCCGGTGGCCTCCACTAAATCTTCCATGGAAAACACTCTGCACGACGGTGTAACTTGTGTCTCTAAATCTGATGCTTCAAATACAAACCCTAAAACGAAAACCCAAACAATTATTTCTTCTCATGCTTCGCTAATCAAGATTCTCCTACTAAATCTCTTAATACTAACGAAATGTTAAAATCAAGAGATTAGATAAAGAAAAAAATTAGTGAATGAAATAAAAAGTTTCAGATTATTAGTAATTTTTAACAATCACGTCTCATGTTGATCAATGTGACTTACCGGGATTAGTAACAACTTCAGAAGAGATCGCCGATGGTGCATCGTCCTCGGTAGCTTTTGGTACCGTGTGCTGCAGAGTGATCGTCTCTCTTGGATGATGTCTTTTGCGAAAGATTAGCAGCAGAATCGCAAATGATGCGAAACAAATCGTCAAACAAATGACAGTAATTATAACCCACAATGCTTTACCCCAATTTGGTTTTTTGATCATATTTCCTTCTTTACAGTCAGATTCGTGATGGTTTCCATTACCAGCATATAAGCAATTCCCAGTGAACTTTACTACTCGTTTGTTACTAGAAATCGTATCCAAACAAGAGGGAAGCCTACCCGTAAACCGATTACTAGAAATATCAACAAAACCAAGTTTATTTCCACATTTGATCGAATTAGGAAGAGACCCAGTTAACATGTTGGATGCAAGATTCAGATAAGTAATGTTTGGCAAAGCGAACAAAGTGGATGGTGGTGTTCCCACCAAGGTGTTTGATGAAATGTCTAACTGATGAAGTCGGTCTAGTTTCCCAAATTCTTCAGGAATGTTACCCGAAAACGAGTTATTGCTCAAAAGAACTGTAATTAATCCTCTAGGCAAGAATGGAAGTTCAGAATCTAGATGATTTTCCCTCAAATCTAGTACATGTAGGTTAGTTAAAGCTGTCAAATCAGGCAATTTACCAGAAAGATCATTCTGAGACAGAGACAAATCTCTAATTGTTGCGATTTTGCAAATTGAAGAAGGGAAATTACCCTTTAAGTTGTTGTTCTTTAAGCTCAAAATGGTAAGGTTTGATAATGAATCAAACCAATCAGGGATAGATTCATTGAAGAAATTTGCATCTAATGTTAAAGTATGAAGCTTTGGTAATCTTGAAATCCCATTTGGAACAGAACCAAACATGAAATTTGAGCTCATATCCAGGACTTCAAGTGAATTGAGCCTGTGGATTTTATCAGGAAGTTGGCCCCAAATTCCCAAAGATACTAAACTTAGTACCTTTAATGTCGTCAATCTTGTTAATGTAACAACTAAAGAATCGATGGAGAAAGTTTCGGATAACGTTTCGTTTTGAACTGCAAACCCATGAAAAAGACTGACCTTTGGAAGCTTGTCTCCCATGATTTTGAGTTCAGTAACAGAGTTATCCTCACATTTGATGCTTACATGAAGACTCGAAGGTAAATTACAGAAATCACCATTGAAAAGTTCCCAATTACTCAACTGAATTGGGTATTCTAAATGCTTTCTTAGCTGGAGAAGAATTCGAGATTGGGTGGTTTGTAATCCATGGGTGTTTGAGATCAAGAAAACCAATAAAACAAAGAGTATGTGAAAGAAGTAGTATAAACCCATTTCAAGACCTCTAGAAATCTATTCAAGGATCATGAGATTGGATGAACATTAACCCATACATGACTAGATTTCAACTTTAAACATGATTTCCACAAAAGGTGTAAAGAAATGATAAAGATATGTTGAATGGTGGTTGATAATGGTCCTTTTGGGGAATTAATTGACTGTGTATTGAGTAAGTAAAAGAAAATGGAGAAATGGGTGATGGAACTTAAAGGAAGAAAAGGAGTAATGGTGGTAGTTGAACCCAAAGAAGAAGAGAGTGCAATAGCATTTAGTGGAAAGCTGCTGCAATGGAACAAAGGATTTTGTGTGTGTGTGTGTTGGTGTTTGGGGTGTAGGGGGTCTGCATTTGAAAATATAGGTGCTGCATTCACATCCTCCTTTAACTTGTGTTGTTGGTTTTGTTTCAAGATAAAATGAAGTATGAGATGTATAATTATGTCTCTTTTGAGCATGGCATGTTATGAGGATGCTGTTTATAATCTATCTAAAATAATTATAGTAAGCATTCATCATATCATTAAAGACATTAATAAAATAAGGATTTAGTTTATTGGGTGTCATTGAGTTTTGATTTAATCAAATTTTCACTAAGTGAAAGGCATTTTATAAAACTAACATCATACCTCTGTTACGCAGCAGCGACGAATAGTTTCTATTTTGCAACGTATCATTTTTAAGAATGTAATGGTATATTATTAAAGCGATTCATGTCATGAAATAGTTTTTGTTCACCAACATATCCGGGTTTTTTTTTCATTTCTTTTATTTATATCAACTTTTTTATTAAAATTAAAATAAGAAAAAAATTCTATTTATGAAATAAAGAGATAAAAAGATAATATGATTTTAAGAATCATGTTGATATGAGTAGAGTATTGTGTTGATATGAGAGAGTGTGTTATTGGGAAGGTATATTTTAAACGAATGAAAAGTTAAAATGAATTAAGAGAGAGAGCTAAATGGTTAAAGATTGAGTTAAGAGAAAAGGTTAATTGGTTTATATAGTAGTATAGATTATGACTCACATGTTACTTTTATAAGGTTTAATGTATTTAAATAGTAACTAAGCATGAGAATTGTCCCATTAAAACTAATCATAATTTCATTAGGTTGTCTACTAATTATTTCAAATTTAAAAAGTGTTTCAATTATTATGAAATTTCTAATCTTGCATAGGTTACAAAGCAAATCGTCACTTATTTGTAGGTTACTTCTACAATATATATATATATGGAAAGAATCATTTAAGAACCGTTTTTATTGCGAGAACAAATCTTAGCCGTTTATTTTGGATAATGGAATTCATAGATGAAAAATGTGTGGGAATTGAGTGTGGCAGGGTGCATGTAAGGAATTCATGGGTGGGCAATCCAATTGAAAGAGGGGGAATTGAACGGCTAAAATTGGTTCTCGCGGTTCTCGTAATAAAAACGGTTCTCAAATGAACTTTTCGCTATATATATATATAGGTACAAGTTCAAACGAGAACTGTTTTTCGTACGAGAACTGCGAGAACTTAACGCCATTAATGACTCATTAATAGGGGTATTTTGGTAATTTATATATTTACCCAACCATGAATTGTGTCCGGATGAGCCATCATTAATTTGCGAGACTTGATTTTCCCGAAATAACCCTCGCTAATGATCCATTAATGAACGTTAAAAATAGTTCTCGTGGTTCTCGTACAAAAACCAGTTCTCGTTAAACTTTTGCCTATATATATTCAATCGAGGAACAAAACAAGATCATTTCACTCCATTGTTAATAGATAAAATTGGAGTTGGTTGAATTATTATTATTTTTTGGTTAACTCTAGATTTAGCAATATTTGAAATTTGAATGGTTTTACTTAACAAATAAACTACGAGTGATTTTAATAAAATACTTTTCAAACTTAGTTATTACTAGATAAATTAACTTATTTTATCATTCTTTAGTATAATGATATCTCGTTAATTTTACATACAATGTCTTCAAATCACTATATACTTACATAGTATGGTCAGATGTTACTCACCGATAAAGCAAGATAGATAAACATACATTTATTATATAGGTCACAGAGGAATAATTATATATCATTATAGAATAAGAGGTTCTACATCCTTTTGCTTTGTATTTATATACATCCTTCTACTTACAAGATTAAAATAAGTATTAAAATTAAAAAAGAAAGTAAAAAAAATAAACGAATTTCATATATCTCATCTAAAGAGTAAGAAAATGAATTAGAAATATTTAATAACAAGAAATATAATTCTACATTATTAAAAGGCGGCTTTAACATTTTGTATGAAAATATAAGTAGTAAGATGAAGAGTAAGACAAATAAAGAAATAATTCAATAAATTACTAAAGGCAAAGAATGAAGACCTTGAGTTTAATATAAACTTTTTAACATTTATTATAATATTTAAGTTGATATTTGAATTATAAAAGAGAAAAAGAAAAAGAAAAAAGTGTTAAATGGACAAATCTCTTATGATTTTGGTGGATTTTCAGGACACAAACTCCTATACAAGACAATATTGGACTTTATCTTTCTACTCTCATCAGATTGTCTCAATGTCTCATGTCCTACCAAAATTTTGTAGTACATTCTTTTATCTATATGATTTGGTGAATTTTAAGATTTTAGTTTCTAACCTTTTATTTTTATATGGTCTTACAATTTCTATATATCTTATGACTTTTTTTTCTAATCAAACTAAAAAATTAAATTACTCTTGTCTTATTTTTTTTAAATATGATTTACCCTTAAATCTCTTTTAAAAATAGAAAATATCAAGATTTACCATCATTTAAATAAAGGAAAATTTTATAAAATAGTAAACAAGTTTGAAAATTGTTCCACCAAGGTCACTTACTTCTTTATTTGACATTGTGAAATTTTTCATGAATGACAATGGTGAAACAGTTTTCAAAAGTTCAATGTATCTCTTTATCATTGCCAACCTCTCTCTTTATGTTGTAGCAGTATTGCAACAATCACCATCACCTTTGCTATCGTCGCCAACTCCGACCATCACCGTGAACATCACAACTACTGCCTTCATCTTCAACCATCACTACCATCGCTCCATTTTCAACCACCATCATCGCCTCCATCTCCAACCATTTCCTCCATCTTCTTTATGGGTGTCTACATTCATCTTTAACCCCTACAACCACCTTCATCTTCAGTCACCCACATATCGAACACCAAATCAATGTCATCAAACACCCCTAATTCAAACTAGCTAGGGCTTTAATTAGGGGTTAGGGTAACGACGGTAAAGATGAAAGGTAGCAATGGTGAAAATCATTACAACACCATCATCCATGTGCTTTAGGGTGACAGTGGTGAAGAGAAAGGAAACAATGTTCACACGAATTAATGAGATATACCGGTGGTTATTCCAATCATTACATCGGATTGATGAGATTTGTTGATGGTTCACCTAAAATCTATTAAAATCAAAACCTAATTGGTGAGATTTGTTGGTGGTTCGCCCCTCAAATCCTTTAACCATGTCGAAGTGTTGGTTAATTAGAGTAGCAAACCCACTTTGATCAAGAAAATGTATGTGATGGTGGTGGTATATGATGAAGGAGGCGGTGATGATGGTTATGGCTAAAGATGAAGGAAGTAGTGGCGGCGATGGCGGTGGTTAAAAATGAAGAAGGTAGTGGCGGCGATGGTGGTGGTTGAAGATGAATGAGGTAGTGGCGGTGGCGGCGATGGTGGTGGTGGTTGAAGATGAAGGAGGTGGGGAGAGTGGTAGTTGTTGATGATGAGGCAAGTGGTGGCATTTGAAGTCACCAGCACACATACATACACACAAAGAAGAGAGAGTTAAAATGTGTGTGTGTGTGTGTGAAAAGAGATAAATATGAATTTTTTATATAGTGAGTTAATGAATGGTCCATGTGGTTTGTCAAAAGTTGCTAGTTCAATCCTTTAAGATTAAAAATTACGCTACATGTGCCTATGGTTGTTATTTTGTTACTTGTTTGATCCTTTAAACTAACTTCCATCTAAAATTGTATTTAGTTTGTCTTTTAGTTAAAGGCATCTTTATCATTTCATCTTATTTAAATAAAAAAATAATATATTATCTATCTCTGACCTCTCTCTCTCTTTCTCTCGTCTCTTAACTGTCCTCTCTCCCTCTCTCTCTAAACACTAGCAACTCTAAACACACACACACTCTCTCTGTCCTCTCTCTCTCTCTCTCATCTCTCTATTGTTATAATTCATCTATCACCTCAAGCAATCTCATCTTCATAGAATGGGTTTTTGAAGCAATCACATGTAACACCTATTTTCTTTAAACGTACAACAAGGAAATAACAATAATATTTTATTAAAAAGGGCAACACCCGGCTTAGGTGCAATGTAAAAACAATTTCCTTTGATGTTGCATAAAAACCCTCTACGATGTCCACCCGGAAGCCTTGTCTGTCACATAATCTGAAAAGATTAAACAACGATATGAATGAGCTAAAAAGACCAATGAGTAACTCCACAAAGTACTCAAATGAAATAAGTAACATGCAATTGCCATCTCATATGTCTCACACAGAATGCCATCGAAGCACTTTAACGATAGTCAAACCTTTTACACTTCTGTCCGCTACCAAAATAGACGCTCCGCAACATATTGATCATATAATCACATATCACATATATAACGATAGATTAAAGTTGTATGTAGTAGCACTGTAAGCAGTGCAATATAAACTGCATAACTATATTTGAAGACCAATAGTGTGAGTATTGGATCTCCTTCCCATAATATATACATATACGTATAGAGACTCATAGGGTGCGTATGAGCCTCTACCTTTATATACTTGGTATCAAGTTTACTCCATAATTGTGCAAAGCTATACCAACCGCATAGCGATACACTATAACTCCATAATTTACATATACATATAGAGACGTATAGGATGAGTATTAGCCTTCTTCCCTTTATATACTTGGTACCAGGTTTATTCCATAATTGTACAAAGATATACCAACCGCATAGCGATACACTATAACCCTTTAATTGCATGCACCATAATCACATAATATATAAGCAAGTATAACATATACATCACATACGCCATAACAACTATATCAAGGAGACCTAATAGTGTGAGTATTGGACCTCCCTCCATAAATTGTGTATACTCCATAATTAATATTCTCCATAAGCAACAATAACACGTATATCACACACATAATCACATTGACACGTTATAAATAACCCAATTATAGCTACACATGTAATACCCTTAATTTTGTAAAATATAGAAAATGCAAGTTTAAGTAAGAATTAATAAAATTATGTATTAATGATATTTATTATTGCTATCTATCATGTATGAATGTATTATAGTTAAAAATGTGATAAAAATGAAAGAATGAGACTTGGGGGACTTTTTATGTAAATATGTATATATATATATATATATATATGTGTGTGTGTGTGTGTATCTAGCTAAATTATTGAAGTCAAAACGCTTCTTGATGGCCGGTGAAAAACATGAGAAGGAGGAAGAATGTTCTAGAGAGGAGTTCTTGAGGAAAATTGAAGGGAAATCAAGTAAAAGAAGTAATCAAGTTGGGTTTGCAAATCAAGTAAGTTCAAAACTTGCACTTGTGTTTGATTCTAGCTAAATATATGTAATTGGTGGTTTATTGTTGTAGATATGTGGTTTATTTTGGTTAATGGATCAAAAATTGGAAAAATGGTGAATTTAGGTTTTTGGGTGATCAAAAATAAGAAAAATGTGTTTATAAGTGTTGATATGTGCAGACCCAGTCGCGACGCGGCGGGTTGGGCGTCACGACGCGGCGTGCAGAAAAGAGCTCTTCTTCCAGAGATTTTCTCGTGGCGCGAGCTATAGGCTCCGCAGTGCGAGGCAACCTGAATCATCCAAAAATCATGATTTTGACCCCATTTGACCATATACTTGTTTGGGGATTGATTCTAAGGTTTTATAAGGGATATATGAAGTCTTTTTAGACTCGAAAGAATGTCTAAAACTAGAATTGAGTTTAGAAATCTTGTTTTGGTTAACTTGTGTAAGTTAACTTTATGTTTTGTGATCATAGGTTTATGATCAAGTATTTGAGCTTTGGTTTGGTTGGGGTTGTGATCCTCATCACACCCTCAGGTGAGTACACCCTGCGGATACCCAGCTTTTGTTAAAGTTTTTAGGTCATCATGATTGTGTTTTGATTGTTTGGCAAATGTTTGATGAAACTTGTTAAATCAAAGGATGTGGAAACTATGGGTTTATTTTATAATGTGTTTATATGTTTGACAAATGTTTTATGAAGCTTATTGAGTTTAAAGAATGTGGAAATTGTGAACTCATTATATGATGTGTTTTAAAAATGTTTTTCAAAATAAGACTATTGCTCCATTTCGGAGATGGTCTATGTTAATGTTGTGCTTTACTTGATGATTTTTGAAACAGGATACTCCATATAGGAGTGAGCTTGATATTAAAACAATACTCATGTTTTTAAGTTAATGAAAATTGTGTTTTTACCTAGTATGAGTTATGGGCATTGAGATGCCAAATGTGGTATTGTTTGTTGAGCATGTATGCTCAAGAGATACGAATTGTGACACTTGTGTGTTTTATGATGAGCTTAAATGTTTGAGATACTTGGCCTTTATGGCATGTGATGTATGTGACCCTTGTGGTATGTGTTTTGGTCCGGACCAGTGTTGAGATATGAACTTTGCACCATGATGGTTCCTAGCCATTGAGACGTGTACTGGTTCATGTGGCTTCGGCAATTGAGGAACCTTGATACACGGGTGGTTGAGGAATCGGTGCAGAGAGTGGAGGGGGATGATAGTACCCATTATGACCGTGTGGGTTCAATGGGCTGATGAGCCACCAAACCTAAACAACACGAGTGGATTTGGGAAACAGGTCATTCACTCCAGATAACTGTTGTATGGTGGACTGCTTCGTGCTTCCCCCACCTTGATGGGGAGATGTGGTTATCTCCCATGTGAGCACTTGTGGGCCGTGGCTAGCTACCACGTGGATACATTGTGGTTCAATGGACAAGCCCGCATCCTTATGTGCTTATGTGTTTACTTTTAATGTATGTTTGTTGCCAAACTCGTATTTCGAAAGATGATGACTTGGTTTTGAAAAGACAAATATTTTCGGTTGTACTCACTAGCTATTTTTATAACTAACCATGTGTGTTAAATGTTTTGTATCCGCGGGATATTTTGCTGGCCTTGGTGAGGCGGGTAGATGCCTTGGGCATAGCTTGGGTTTGTTTATTTTCTGGTAATCCTGGATTTTCTACTCTTTTGTATATGGTCGTGAGAATGACTACGGTAACAACGAAAGTTTTGGATTATATTCATTGATAATGTTTATTGTTAAAAGATTATTATATTTTGTTGAAATACTTAAAGAAAATTATAATGCTTCCGCAATAAGTTAAAGAGTTTTGTATAAAATATGTTTTAAATTGAGATTTGGAAAAGTTTAAATTTGGACAGAAAATTTGGGTGTTACAACACATGCCATATTTATAACTCTAATTATCCTCTTACTCTGGATTTATTAATCAAGGTGTAAGCATATATATATATATATACACACACACACACACATAGTCCAACTTACTCTCTCATATTTATGTATACACATACTTATTCACATCTGGTTACTCTTACATTTAATTATCTTATTTGTATTTCACAATTATATCACTTTTCTTAGTACGTATGAGTACTTTTAATGCATATAAATATGTACTTATAATGTATAACTTTGTAAAAACGCATTCTCTTTAATTATGTATTCATCTCTGTACTCTTTAGCAATTAATTAATAATAATTCTCTTGATATCATAGTTAATAACAATCATGTATCAAATCTCATCCTAGAATTGTAACGTCCCAATTTTTTTTTTACAATTAAACTAATAGTACGATTGATAATTCATCACAAGTAAACATTGTATGAGTTAGTTATAGACCCGAGTAATAACCCGTCGAATGCAATTGTAATTGTTTAGAATACATCAAGAAACACAAAATAGTTTGAACATAGCGGAAGCTTGTGAAGTATGAGCTATCAACCGCGTGCTGGAGCCCCGCCGTGGCCATCACCTGAAAACAAGGTTAAACAACAACCGTAAGCACGAAGCTTAGCGAGTACACTTACTTACAATCAACCATAAGGCATCAAATCATCTGTTTCACAATCATGTTACATCTTTCATTCCCACTACCGTAGTAGACGGTCCCAACATTCCCGTCACCGTAGTGAACGGTCTCATCATTCCCGTCATCGAAGTGAACGGTCTCGTCATTCCCGTCACCGAAGTGAACAGTCTCATCATTCCCGTCACCGTAGTGAACGGTCTCATCATTTACGGTGACGGTCTCATCATTTACGGTGACGGTCTCATCATTCCCGTCACCGAAGTGAACGGTCTCATCATTCCCGTCACCGAAGTGAACGGTCTCATCGTTTCCGTCACCGAAGTGAACGGTCTCATCCTTCCCGTCACCGTAGTGAACGGTCTAATCATTCCTGTCACCCTAATCAATAACATAGCATAACACATTATCCGTTATCAATTCATCAATCATCATTTCACCATTTCATCATTTCATCAGTTAAGCATTCATAAATCATGTAGCATGTAGCACATTAAACTCATATACCATAAGGTTTAGATGGTAAGTAAGAATACTCACCTGTCAACAGTCTTAGTTCTCAATCTTAGCTCACTAATACGCTTGTGGTTACTCGCTAGTCGACCGTCACCTACAATGGGTCTAATAAATCAATTACCATATATGAATCCCTTGTTCGTCTATTCACATAATACATTTGAGCCTCGCAAGGCATGTAACAATAAGTAATACATTAAAGTCCATAAAGTCAGGGATGCGTCACGTCCATCAAACCGACGAGTCGCGTCGAGGTGAAGTGTCGGATTCTACGATCCGGATCTAACTGTCGGATTTCCATTCATATTGCAACCATCGGATTTCGACTTATAAAACGATTTTCGGATTCTCAATCAATGTATAAGTCGCATGAGTGTTTTGTGAGTTGCTCCATGCGACAGTCGCATCATGCGAAAGTCGCATGGGGTGTTTCTTACAAAAGTCACATGACACCCTTTTTCGCATAAGTCGCATGAATCATATGATACGTAAGTCACATGAGGTACACATGGTAGTTAAAGGTCGCATGAGCATATACTTGCATAATAGAGAGTCGAATGAAAAAGTCTAAGTTAATTGGACACTCCATGCGACAGTCGCATGGTGCCCCCATGCGAAAGTCGCATAGGCATAAACATATTCATACTTAAAAGTCGCATGAGTTCACATAAGTCACATGGGACACATCTCAAAGTCGCATGGATCACATAAGTCGCATGGAACATAGCTTAAGTCGCATGGAATTCACATAAGTCGCATGGAACACATCATAAGTCGCATGGAACATACAATTGCTAACATGAAAATCGCATGAAGCATCAGGGAGTCGCATGAGGCTTATCTTCCTCATCAGTTAATCATTTTCTAAACCTAAACTCCATAGACAAAAATCCAACTCTTTCAAAACTTAACCAAATCGTTTTATTTTTGTTCCAAAACGTTTCTCCATTCATTTAACCACTTCCTTCAAGATTTAACTACATTTTATCAAGTATTGGAGCTTATATCTCAAATTTCTTTCTCTTGTTCTTCATAAACCCATAACTCAAAAACCCAGATGCTAAATCATGCTATCATCAACCAAACAAGATAAAATTAATACCTACGGTATCCTAATGAGGCAAGAAACATTACCTGATGATTCTTTCAACAATTCTTTGAGTTTCCAGCTAATTCTTGAATCTTCCTTCTTCTTTTTTTCGTGGGTTTGCACACACAACACACACTGGTTTCTCACTCAATGAAACAATATTTTCAGTGGGTGTTGGGGGTTGTGCCCTAATCCTCTCTCTCTCTCTATATATATATATATATATATATATATATATATATCAAAAAGGCCTAAGACCACACTACTCATAATTGGGCCCAAGAAACATAAACCCAACAACACTCACATATCTAGTCCAATAACGCATATATATATATATATAACTAGTCCAATACCCATTATCCATTCAAGCCCATAACTCTTTAACATATATCACAATTAACTTCACAATCCAATATAATTTACCATTTCTCAATAAATATTCTTTTATTTATTTTTCAGAAATTTGGGTATTACAAGAATCGAACACATACAATTATAGATGATTAATATTTCTAAGTACCAGGTTGAAGTACTCACCGTTGATCCTAGCTTAGTCAGTGAGTGACTATATATACTGTATTTAGTCCTGACAAACCTGTAATAACAGTATCAATGTATAGCTCTAACTATGCTTAATTCACAATATATGACTAAACAACCCTTATGGCTATAAGCTCTAACCCTTATGGCTGTAAGCTCTAACCTTTATGGATGTAAGCCTTTGAGCACAGCTTTGGTTCGTAAATTCAGACTGTCTTTGCAGGAATCACTCCAAAACATCCAAAACTCATTTCCAGATCTTTCAAAACATTTAGTATGATCATAGAGGACTTTATAACAACAAATAGCATCATTTTTATCAATTACAACTTCCAAATTCAAGGTTTGATTCCAAGAACCCATTTGACTCATTAACATTTTAAACTTCAAGAGTAATACTTACTTGATTCCAAATGATATATATATATATATATATATATATACTAATCTCCCTTCTCTAATCTCCAATCCAAAACTCCAATATCTTCTAGTGATTAAACGTATGTGTATGTGTCTTTGAAGAAATAAGAAGAAGGAAACAAGAAGTAGAAAAGGATAAGAAGAAAAGGAAAAACATAAGAGGCTGCCAACTTAATGGTTGGTAGTCTCTTTTAGCGGGTATCATGCTCCCCTATCCGACTTACAATTCATCCATACGCTATCCATAAATTCCAACGGAGATATATATGACATCATTATTTTAAACCATTTAAGAATTTATAACTTTTACTCATTTTCCTAAACATTTATTTAACATCTCATTTTAATAATTTATATAAGTTTGGGGTGTCACAACAAGGAAGAAATACGACGGTGGTAGGCTTTTGGGTTTTGTAACACCCTGAATTTTTTTAATACAAATTTAAACTTTTTGTATTTCAACAAAATAATATTATACGAGTATTTGTTTACATCATAGTGCGGAAGCTTTGCCAAATTTACAAAAGTTGGTGTTACTTGTTGACCTGAATACACGACTATTAATTACTGATAAATAAAATAAGGGAATAATCATGTATTCCAAACATATCCAAAGGCAACAAGCTTCTCCCAAAAGCATCTACCCGCCTCACCGGCATCAAGCTACTATTTATCTCCAGATACGAAAACATAACACGGTTTCATTAGCATAAGCTAGTGAGTGCGCCAAAACAATTTAAACAATAAAACAAGTCATCATAGCATGTAAAACAGTTATGGCATCAGTAAACAATTCACACAAGATGTGGGGGACAAGTCCACTTATACTTGTATATTCCATAGGGGCCAGCTATGGTCAACAAGTCCTTGTGGGGGTGTGTCCACATCTCCCGTCAAGGTGGGGGAAGCACGAAACAGTCCACCATACAACATTTACCTGGAGTGCATGCCCTGTTCACCAAATCCACCCGTGTTACCCGGGTTCGATGGCTCGTCAGCCCAGTGAACCTACACGGTCATGATGGCTACTGACATACCCCTCCACTCTCTGCACCGATTCCTCAACCACCCGTACATCGCGGTTCCTCAATTGCCGAAGCCACATGAACCTATGCACGTCTCAATGGCTAGGAACCCTATGGTACAGAGTTCATATCACAACAGTGGTCCGGACCAAATCACATACCACAAAGGGTCAGTCATATCACAAGCAAGTTATACACACAAGGTCACAACTTGCCAAAATCAATACAAAGCATAGCATGCTTCAAAACAGATGAATCACATATTCAATTGCATAAATCATTATCAAAAACATGATAATATCAATAACAGTTCACATCGATGCCATATATATATACATAAAACATGATACATAAGAAACAATTGATGACTTGCACATTTAAAAGCATTGTATGTATCCGCGGGACACAACTCACCTGTCTAAAGTGATGAGGATCACTTCCACTTCAATTCAAAGCCACAACCACTTGCACAAAGGTCCTATGATCACAACACAAGGTTAACTTAGTTAAGTTAACCATACATTGAAGTTACACACGAGTATAGACTCAAAACACAACTTAAACACTCATTTCGGGTCTTTAAGACTCCCTATGAACTCCCTAAAACCATTAGAAACAATCCCAATTCAATTATAAGGTCAAATGGGGTCAAAAACAACTTTTTGGAGGTTTCAGGGGGTCTCGTGCCGCGAGACAGGGTGCCTCGCGCCGGGAGAAAATCTTTGGAAACTTGACCTTCGCGAAGAGGGGACCTCGCGCCGCGACGCATAGGGCTCGCGGTGAATAGTGGCCTGCGAGTTTCTTTTTGCTGAAGGCTCCGATTTTTCCAACCTTTCAACACTTAAAACTCATTTCTTCAAACATAAACCTAAAACCTAACAACAACTACTTCATAACCCCATTATACCACTTTTAAACACATTCAATAACAATTTAATTATCAAAGAAACCCTTAATTCATCCATTTTAAGTTTTTTGACCCATTTAATCAAACCAACACAATTCAACCATAATTTCACCAACTTAACATGTAAAACTACCATCAAACTAAATTATCAACACTTTAAACACATTTAATCATTCCAAAACTCTAACTTTAACAACTACCCTAATATTGACCCATTTTACCAAAAATTTTCAACATAAAAGTCAAAGATCATCACAAACAACACTCCAAACTACAAATCAAACACCAATTATGAGTAAAACTTACTTGATGTGCAAACCCTAACTTGAATGATTCACCTCCTTTGCTCAAAATCAAACCAAGGTTGAAGAATATGGAGAATTATCACCAACTCTTGAGCTAAATCACATAAACCACCAACTTCCCCTTTGATTTCTTCCTTCTTCTCTTGTTTCTCCTTTCTAGAACTCTCTTCCCTCTTTCTCACGATTTCTTCTCCAAGAATTTTCATATGACTTCAATTATTGAAGTCTTACACACATTTATATACATAATTACAAGTCTAGTCCCCCTTCTTTCTTTCCTTGTACATTTTATTACCATTTTAGTTTATAAGACACAAACACACTACTAATAACACACACACACACATATATATATATATAACATTTTAGTCACATAATTTTACTAATTCTAAGTAAACTTGGATTTTATATTTTTTTATAGTTTTACAAAATTACGGGTATTACAGGTTTGATTTTCCGGTGGTAGGTAACATCGCTGGTTTAGTGGCAGCACTGTCATTTGATTTCATCCCTCTTCGCCTTGTGGGTGGTGATGGTGCCAATACCATCGTTGCCATGGTTGGACATGGGTTTGTGAAGCAAACACAAACCCTCACCATCGTTGAGCACTGACCCTAAACCCTCGCTGCTGATAATTTTGATTTTCATTTTCGATTTTGATTTCGCTCCTTGTGTTCTTGATGTTGTTGATGGTGGTGTTCTAATTTTGATTTTGATTTTCTATTTTGATTCTGATTCTGATTTTGATGTTGATTTTGGATGTATGATTTGCTGGTTGTTAGGTGGTTGTAGACGATGGTGGTGGTTGATCTTTGGGTGGTGTTCGTTGGCGGGAAAGAGGTGGTGTGTGGTGGTGGTGGTGGTGGTTGGGTGGTAATGGTGGGGTGGTGGTAAAAGTTGGCGGTGTTAGTAGAAGATGGCAGTGGTGGCGATACCAACTAGGGTGGATGAAGTGTAGAAGAATAAGGGAGAAGAAATAGGATTTAGGAGAGAACTAGGAAAAGACTAAAATACCCTCACAAAAAAGACAAACCAGACGGATCATTTCAGTAATTCACTCTTTTTATATTTTCGTAAAGCAATTTTAAAATGAATTAAAATAGAGAAAATGAATAAAAAATGAGGGCAAAGCCAAATTAGTGTTTGAGTATTTAGAGACCAAATTCACAAAAATGAAAATTTAAGATCATAGCGAAAAAGTCGAGAACTAACAAAAGAAGTAAACCTCAAGTGTTGCAAAAGACTGGGATAGGAAACAAAACGGAATGTGACTTTTCCACGATTGGAATGCTTCCTTCCTCGATTGCTGAGGCCAAAAAAGAGGATTCCTCCCGGTAACCTAGCTCGCTTCGCCGCATTTGGAAGGAGAAAGGTCTCACTTTCCAAGCAGAAACCGGTCTACTTTGGAGTATTTAGAGACCAAATTCACAAAAATGAAAATTTAAGATCATAGCGAAAAAGTCGAGACCTAACAAAAGAAGTAAACCTTAAGTGTTGCAAAAGACTGGGATAGGAAACAAAACAGAATGTGACTTTTCCACGATTGGAATGCTTCCTTCCTCGATTGCTGAGGCCAAAAAAGAGGATTCCTCCCGGTAACCTAGCTCGCTTCGCCGCATTCGGAAGGAGAAAGGTCTCGCTTTCCAAGCATGAACCAGTCTACTTTGGAGATCCCGCATAAGTTCCCGGATCTTCAAAAGCTTCGCGCTATTTTCTTTTTTAGGGATTACAATCCAGAACAGAATCATACGAACTAAAAATGTTATTTACTAAAAAATTAATAGAATATAATATTACATCATTGAAGGGTAATGTTAAAAACTTCTATTTTTTATTTTATGTTCACTATTATTTATACTTCTTTTATTCACTTCTTATGTTTTCCTATACATAATAATCGTATTATAAGGATGATAATTAGTTAATTAGACACAAAATATAGAAGTACATTTTATTTCTCATCTCTAAAACTATTCTATACATATCAAAAACAAAAACAAAAACAGTTTTGACATATTTTCCAAAAATTCTTACTTTGTTCATGACAAATCGCATTATGTTTAAGAACGTTGTATGATCCGTGACAATGTAAATTAATTTATGGTTCTTGGTATCTCATACTTATGCAACTTATCCTCTCATCTATTTTTGAAAATACACTTAAAGCTTCTAGTATAGTGGTATTGGGGTAATTTAGGTTTGGTGTTGCCCATGGTGACATTTGTTTTTGACAAAATTATTTTTCATATAAAGGACATTACCCAAAAAAAATTACAATTGTTAATAGCAAATTGAAAATGTTGTTCTTTTATTTATAAATTTTGTTATCTTGCTTTTCTAAGCAAATAAGGATGTAAACGAGCCGAGCCGAGCCGGGCCAGACACTTATCGAGCCAGGCTCGTTTAGGATTTTTTAAGCTCGAGCTCGGCTCGTTTAGGCTCGGGTATTATTTTGATATTTTTATTAAAATGATATATATAATTATTAAAAATTAAATATATAAAATATAAATTATAATGGAGCTCATTTAGGCTCGTTTAAGCTCGCGAGTCCACTCTTTGGAGCTCGAGCTCGGCTCGTTTATTAAATGAGCTTTAATCTAGGCTCGAGCTCGAGCTCGTTAAAACTCGGCTCATTTCGAGCTTTTAACGATCCCGGCTCGAGTAGCTCACGAGTAGCTCGGCTCGTTTACATCCCTATAAGCAAACCAACCCTCAAAAGATTCATTTACTCTGCAAATTATTAAAAATGATTCAAACATATAGTTGGTATAAAAAAAACCCCTACACAGTTTCATGTAATAGTAAAACTAACATCAGAAAAGGGTGAGACTCGTATCAAAATCATTCATTACCTTTGACACTTGTATTGTTAAACTTTACTCAGGAAGCAACATTTTGGTCTCTTCTTTTTGTACAATACAAATTTTAAGCTTATTTTGACCCACCTTCAAGGACACCAAAGAACAGAAAAGTCATTTTGATTTTTTGCCATATAAATCCAACCACATGCTATGGAAAATTCTTTCGATCTACATACTCCACGCAATTCCTGCATTCCGAATGTACTGACAAAGCTCGGATTATAGTTCACTCACAAATTCATTCATCTTTCCAAATTAGAAAATGAATGAAGAACTTACCATAACATATAGCAACACCCATCCTATAACTTATCATCTGAATAAGAATCCAAATACGAAATCACGGACTCAGCTGCTTTGCATCCAGAGGATATTGCCCTCCCAACAGAGAGCCCTCCTTTGTGGTTACCTAATACATCTAGAATGTCATACAAAAAGGCAATGTACTTATCTTGATGTGTGTGTGTGTGTGTCGTTTTTTACCAATTTGGTCATTAAACTTTGTGAAAGTGCTTCATTTTTGTCATTACTTTCTCAAATGATGCACATAGGTCATTGTATAGTTCATAAATAATAACAAAAGAAATTGAACATTAAACTAAGCTTGATGAATAAATTTGTACCGATCAAAGTGTAATGACCAATGGATCAGGTCGGGCTGAGCACAAGTAATTGTTCCCAGTTTTATTAATAATTGATGCATAGATCTGTATAGTTAACGTAAACTTTTGAAAATAGACTATCAGGACTTGAGAGGATGTATGCAAAAAAATGTACTTTGGGCCACTTTCGACCTTTTTTTACCTATTCCCCTTTTAGCTAGCTTTTTAATTTACCCATATTGACCCATTAGAGATAAGACCTCACCCAAATCTACCCAGCTATAAGCAAATGGTTCAAAATTTCCACCTCTTCTACACACATAACTTGCCTAATTTTTTTCTTTACACAAACAATTTACCAGCATAAAAGTAACCAGGTAGCTCTTTTTCCATCTTCTCAATTGCTTCGATAACTGAACCATAGTTATGTCCGTATAATGGAAATGCTTTGCTCCAGTAATAGTGACTGCAATCAAACTCACAGATCAATTGTGCATACATCTATGTACCTCAGACTCCCACCTCTTTACTTTTTAGCAACTATATGAATTGATGAAGAAAAACTTCCAGTTCAAAAATTATATTTGTGTGATAGGTAAGCAAGTGCTTACATTCCTTTTTCTCTTAAAGAAAATAAGTGTTGTTTCTTACGTTAAAAATCTTGGCTCCCCCTCGGCTCCAAGCAACTGTCTGAGTTCAGAAGTTACTATCTGCTTCAACTCGTCCCTGTTAAAGATACATAATTGAAAGAAAGATACGAAAAGCTGAAAAAGTAGAAAGAGAAAGTGGCAGAACATGTACGCAAGCCTACCTGGAGGCTTTGGCCAATTCTTTGTTTCTACTCCCCCCAACAAAGGTGGTATAAAGGTAAAAGCCTTCTGATGCACGATCTGGAAACATCATGGAAGAGAAGAGAGTGCCTGCATAGAAGAATTTTTGCTATGGTGAGTTTAATGAATGTTTGCTCAAAAAAAAAAAAAGTTCAATGAATGTGGTATTGTGGTGTGCCTGTTTTATGTTATAATAATATAACTTCACCTAATGTCTTCAAACCATTTTCCTGCTCTTTGGCAGGAACAAGAACTCCAAAACCCTCAAGGGGGGTCTTCACGTTCTCTTTCTTGAATGTGGAGATTACGACTGATAGTGGCATATAACTCACCTGTATTAATAAAATGATTTAACACTTCAAAAATAAATGTCACTTCTTTCATGATGATGATAAAAGCTTTTTTCTCCTGGCAAAATTTATGTATGATTGTTACTTTTTTGACAAACTAAAACTAATTCTTCAGTAAAGTAAAAAAACATACCTCTGGTATAAAGTTGAGTAGAAACGGACTCCCTGTCTTTGTAATCTTCATTTCTTTTACATTGCTAAGTGGGGCCTAATTAATTGCACAAGCACACATACAACTTAGTAAGCATCATAGGAAGACTGAAGTATATTCAAGAATTAACTGTCCTATTTTATGTCCTCTGTATGTCTGAATGTGGAAACAAATATCTCATATCCACTCCCGAGCTCCCATAGATCCAGATTTTGACAAAAACTATTTTCATGGAGAATGCAAGCAATTAACCAAATTTATGTCACTGTAACTAAAAGATTACAGAACGAATGTACTCACAGTCATGATCACAGCATCGAAAGATTGCTGATTTAATTGTTTGCTTAGATCTGGATCACAATAAATTGACCAGTTACCGATCGCATTATCGTTGCAGCTGTAGGACATTTCAAGCACCTTAGATCGAAGATTAAGTTCATGTTGTCCAATTTCTTTGCAAAGTGCATTGGTGAGCGTCTACATAACAATAAAAAAATTACAAAGCATGCCTAACCATACTATAAACAGTTATTCCTACATTAAACCATAAATTATTCTAAAATAAAAGTGCAATGCAGAACGAATGGTTCACTAGCCTATGACTGCCTACAGAATCTTGTCTATAAGCTTATTATATAAACATGCCTACTGATAATAAAATGCAGCAAAAGGAAAGAATATGTATAATCTAGAGAACATATCAACAGATGCAAAGGCAAATAAGAAAAAAGTCAACCATCTCTTATGCAAGAAGTAGAAAAGGTATGATGAAGCATGGATACCATATGAGATAGTTTACCACTTGAGCAGCATGCTGAATAATACATACGTATGACACTGATAGGTTTAAAAAATTTATCCATGGTGAAATTATTTTTATGTTGATGCTCCCATTAAATACAACTATATTAATAAAGTCATATTTATTAGACAGATGAAAACCACCCATCTTACCTGCATTCCACCAAAAAAGGAAAAAGAACCACGCCCACGCTTGCTTTTTCCAGGACTCCTTTTCCCACCTCTGGAAGATATCATAGACTGAACTGCCCCAGATACGATTGAACCAAACCTGAGTGTAAATAATTGTGATTAGTCAACTGATTATTGTCTGAACTCTTAAGAAAGAAACAATCACAAGTTGTTAGTCCACAGGTCTACAAGACTTTAACGGATCAAAAATGGTTCCTTCTCATAGAACCTGTTGAATTTAATAATCTACAGATTTACGGATAATAACTAGTTTGATAAAAAAAATCCTAATAAATTGCATACTAAAATATGCGGAACAACAATGAAGAAAGCCATTAGAAGAATTAATCACAATTCTTTGTTATACACATACCTTCTTTCTAAATCCCATAACTCAGGAAATACATGAGGCATCTGTGTGGACATGTAATGGAATTCAAGCAATATATTAAATAGATATAGGGAAACAAGTATGTGGAAGAGTTACTCACAGAAAGTGATTCAGGATCTCCACCAGTTGTTCCCGCAACAAAAGGATCAATAAGATACTCAACAACCTTAATCACATCAAAATATTCATAAGAAAGACTGTAAGAGACACGCAAAGCATGAAGAATTTTTTGAACAAGTATAGAAACTTGGGTTTCTTTGAAACAGAACAAAAACAGAAAAATGAAGTGAAAGAATTGGATTGAGGTAAAGTATTAGAATATACAAATACCTCCTTCCCAAAATGACGTTGAAAGAATCCTCCGACACTGCAAGAAAAAATTTAAGAACTAATGGCACGTACGGAATATAACTACTTCTAGCAGATGTATGGAACAATGTTATACATTTTACCTTTCTTGTGTTTCAGACGATTTATTCTTCTTCCATAATATTGGCTCCAAAAGTATTTGAAACTGTAAATTGTGCCAACAAAAGAACAATAACCATATATACACTCTAATAACAAATCTTTAACCTCTGACATCAATTAAAAAAATACCCTGGGTAAATAGTGAAAATGTGAAACATATTTCAACAAACATCTCTATATTACTTTATGACATTTTTGCAAGTCTTCATCCTTGTCTAAAAGGCAGAGATACTGGGGACTGGGAGCTCATTTGCAAAACAGACGTTAGTATATGATCACGGTTAGCAATGTATAACACCGCCACTCCATGTCAAGTTGATGTTGGAGACCCTATTTTATCGGAAAGAGTATACATGCAAGCTTATTAAGGGTTCTACATATATGATATCATAAGTTTAGAACATGGTATGTTTAAATGAGAAAAATAAGTGCAATCCTTGTGTTAATATGTCATCATATCTCTTTCAGGCACAATTTCATGCTACATACAGCATACATGCTTTTAAACCGTAATGAAGTAAACATACATCATAGATTAAAGCAAAACAGGATAAAGAGAGATCTAAATCTTAGCATTGAACATCATGGAGAAGATGATGTTAAATAAAAATAAGATCTGGCATACTTTGTGCTTCAACCTTAAAGTTAGGTACTAACATACCTTTGATTGAGTAGAAAGAAAACTGCTTGTAATCAATGCAATCGGGTTAGAAGGCATCTGCAGTCATGAGCTTGAACATTTAAAAGAGAGATACTAAGAAGACACCTAAGGCTTCGTTCAGCAATAATTTTGTTTTCTGTTTTGAGTTTATTTTATAATTTTTTTTTACTAAACCAGCAATAAAAGTGTGTTTGACAGATGGTTTGTTTTTTCAAGAAAACCAAAATCAGTTTACAAAATTGTGTAAATGGCGGTTACAATTGGTAAACTTGATTTTGATCTATACGAAAGTACAAAACTGGTTTCCAGAACTACACGTATGAGCTTCAAAGGCATTGACACACAATTTACTTTTGATTTTCAATATTCATCACATTTGTTTGAGAATAGAGAATTTATTCATAATAGAGGATTAGTAGTTAAGTATTGTGTTGAGATATTCATACCATTACAGGTTTTCCATTTCTTACAATGTAGCGTTTGTGCTGTGAAATTGGCTGCAACAGGAAATATATGGAAGGACTCAGCCACCGTGTAGTTATACACACAGTATGTCATTAAATTTTTAGTATTGGAACACAAATACAATTTCCTCTTCTTTGTATGATTAATAACATAAATGCAGAATAAAAAATAACTATGCAAGCTATGGGAAGTATGCCTACTATATTAGACACAATAACTTACAAACTGCTGTTTATCTCGAAGCCCAAGATCATCAAGCAAACTGCTGACGTCTGCCTCACTCTCAGTCTGTATAAAGTAAAACGTATGAATATGATAAGCATTATTATGATTGCTAGTAAATTTATTTGTGCCGGCACACTCAGATTGCAATTATACTATGAGATACCATAGTATTGGCACCCTCGTCCCATGTTAAACCATCTTGTGAAATGCTTCTTAGTTTCCCTCCAGCTCTCCCGTCAGCTTCAAATATTGTGACATTCAATCCACGCACCTTTAACTTATATGCAGCAGCAAGCCCACTGAGAAATATATATTTATTAGTCCACCTTTTGGAAAATAAGTGATTAGTGTAATTATCGATCATCGTATTGAATTATCGATCTTGGACCCAACTGTCCCTTTGTCCTCATTATGAAATCTATTATTGGTTGTACATCATCTGTTCTGTATTTCACGAGTCATATTCAAACATGTTGAATACTCAAAATGAGAAATAAAATTAACCTCGAGACTCAAGACACATTTTCTAATGAAATTAATTCTAACACCATTGATAATCCGCCTGTCCTGAAACCAGAAGTGTTCCTTGTATCCCAAAATAAGTCCCTCAACGAGTGGCTTGAAAACCAATAACCAAAAAAGAAAAGAACAGATTGGAGTGAAAGAGTCCAACATTCTAAATGCCTTCAACTTGTGCTTATCATATATTATGCTAATTCAAGAAAAATGAAATTAATTGTTCTCATCTACTAAATTCACTAAACATATTTGATGCCTTGTTGTTACTTAATAGTTTCAATTAGCCCAAAAAAACCCTTTTCTCATTAGAAACTCAAATAAGCTACCTACCTAATCCCTGTAGGAGGAAATAAGAACATACCTATTACCAAAACAGACCAAATGTAGGAATGATCATCTTCTTAGCTAAAGTCTTCCTAAAACATACTAGTGTAAACGTATGATTCACCTCAGTTATCTATGACGTCATCCATCCACCATACAATGCCTTAGTGATACCAATTTTGCGATTGCTTTTGGTGTAACAAATTCTTACAGTGATTAAGATCATGCGATTAACTTAATCTAGTAAAAGAACAAAAGAAATTTCTATTTAACTTTTAATTTGGCGTACCTGACACCAGCACCAACAACGGCAACTCTCTTAGCAGGTCCTGTAATAAAAAAAACAAAACTACACAATTAATAATTTCCAGTAGTTTTTTGAATTATACTTGCAGAAGCTACAGAAAACAGGCAAAATTACGATGAAATGCAATTAGAAAAACCCTAACTTTGGTTATCATCATTAGTTGTCCTTGGTGAAGCCATTGTTGTTGGCTTCTCTGTGGGTGGAGTCGCTGGTAATCTGATTTATCGGGGTTGGTATTTGTTCCTCTCGGGTCGAACCCGACAAAGGTAATTCTGCGGATCTCCTCCGATTCATCTTCTTAATTAAAAATTGAGTTAATTGCACCAATGGTCCTTTAACTATTCAAAAGTTACAAGTTTAGTATTTTTTTTACTAAAAGTTACAAGCATCATCCTTTAACTATCATTTTTTTGCATAGGTAGTCCTTTTTAACGTTTTCTGTTAAGTAAGTCTGTTAATTTTTATAAAAGACTAGTATACCCTTATTCATCTTTTTTATATATTTCTTAATATTATTATTATTATATTACTGTTATTTTTAATTATCAATATTAAATATTAAAATTTAATATCACCAACACCCCCTCCCCATTTCCCCATTTCAACAGACTACACACTCTCTCTCCCTCTCTCTCTCTCTCCCTCTCGTTCTTTCACGTCTTTGAACCACAGCGACTGGCGACTTTCGACAAAATATCGACCGTCGACTTGCGACCGTCGCTCCCATCGTACACCACCTATAACCGGCGGTAGACCACCATTGCAAGTTTAGTCCTTTTTCGAATTCTAGGTGAGAGTGTCTATGTAACTTTATCGCCGATGATGAGTTTTGATTTTGTACAGATTTGAACAATTCACGTGTTTTGATTCGTCGATAAAACATAAATTTAGGGTTTTATGTTTAGGCAGAGCACCATCAGCGACAAAACATCAATTTAGGGTTGTATGGGTTTCGAATTCTAGGGGTGTTTTAACCATTTGGGGTTTTCTTTTTGGTGGTGGGTTTTGATTTTGTAGGGGTGGTAATGGTGGTTGTGTGTGTTCTTGTTGGTTGGTGGTAACAGTGGCGGTGATTTAACAAGGTGTTGGCACTGGTGGTTCTGTGTATTCTTGTTGGTTGGTGTTTTAGAGAGGGAGTGTGTGTGTGTGTGTGTGTGTGTGAGTTCTTGGTGGCGGTGATGATGCAGCGGCGAATGTAGCGGTGGTGATGGCAGACGTGGAGGTGGGCGGTGGCAGTGGTATTTTTCTTGGTGGTTGGAATTTTAAAGAGAGAGGGTGTGTGTGTGTGTGTGTGTGTGTGTGTTTGTTCTTGGTGGTGGTGGTAATGCCAACGACGAAGTTGCCGGTGGTGATGGCAGAGGTGGGCGGTGGTGATGGCAGAGGTGGGCGGTGGTGATGGTAGAGGTGGTTTGGTGGTGGTGGCAGAGGTGGTTTTCTTGGTGGTTAGATAGAGAGAGAGAGAGAGAAGTCTGTGTTAATGAAAGGAGTGAGAGGAATAAGGGTATAATAATAATATTAAGAAATATATAAAAAAAGATGAATAAGGGTATAATAGTCTTTTTATAAAAATTAACAGACTTACTTAACAGAAAACGTTAAAAAGGACTACCTATGCAAAAAAATGGTAGTTAAAGGATGATGCTTGTAACTTTTTCAAAAAACGGACTAAACTTGCAACTTTTAAATAGTTAAAGGACCATTGGTGCAATTAACTCTTAAAAATTTATCTATACTATCTATAGGGATATAAACGAGCTGAGCTACTCAAGTTCGGATCATTAAAAGCTCGAAACGAGCCGAGCCTTAACGAGCTCGAGCATTAAAGCTCCTTTAATAAACGAGCTGAGCTCGAGCTCTAAAGAGTGGGCTCGCAAGCTTAAAGGAGCTCCATATATAATATAATTTATATTTTATATGTTTAATTTTTAATAATTATATATACCATTTTAATAAAAATATCAAAATAATACCCGAGCCTAAACGAGCTTAGCTTAGACGAGCCGAGCTCGTGCTCAACATCTAAAGCTCTAAACGAGCCGAGCTCGAGCTCGAGCTTAAAAAATCCTATATGAGCCCGACTCGATAAGTGTCTGACTCAGCTCGGCTCGTTTACATCCCTAACTATCTACATCTATACCCAAGGTTATCAAGATCAAGATCTTACTTAGGATCATTTTTGTCTTTGCAAGATCGGATCGTAAGATCGAGATCGGGATCTTAAGATCCTACCACAAGTCACTAAATTTTTTTTAGGTTTTTTATATGCTATAATTTTTATCAAAACCCAAGTATATAATATTTTTACGAGAGAATAAAATATTAAATTTTGAAATAACAAAACATCAGATCGTTCAAATTTTAAATTTTAAAAGAATAAATAACAACTCATCATAATTAATTGGTTTACATATCATAATAAAATTTAAAATATAACTTTTAAACACAATCAATAAATCTAGAGCATATTGTGCACAACATTAATTATTTAATTCATAAAAAATCTTATTCTCGTAAACCTCTCTCTTATAACAAAAGAAAAATAAAAAATGTGACGTTTATAAAGTAGAAAACTGTATACAATTGTTTTTAACACAAGGTTGATCACTTAGAAAATTAAAATTAATAAAATAAAATATTAGTAATAACCAAAAAATGTAAAAAAATAAAAATGTAAAATAATAGTAATAATTAAAAAATGTAAAAAAAAAATAGGATCGTAAGATCGCTATACGATCTTGCTACGATCTTACGATCCTGAGTACGATCCTACCTATTTATGATCCTAAATACGATCCGGCGTGTTTTTGGTTGGTGGGTGTAACGCCGGTCTTTCAGAAATCAGAGTATATTTTTTTATCAAAACACGTGCGGAAGCTGATTATTATATTCACATTATACAACTTATATAAATATAAGTTGTAATTACAAAAGTATTGCTTAACAAAGTTTCCAACGTTACGAACTAGATCGACCATTACACTAAACATTTACAACAAATTGTCTTTATTACAGTGTTCCCCAAGAACCAAACATGTCATCCCAGCAGGCATCCGAACTCATATTCAATCATTTACCTGCATATGGAGTGAACATGAGAGGGTTAGCTATACATAGCTAGTGAATAACAATTAAACAAGAGCAGTACATTAACAGTATCATAACATATTTCATGCATTACATAACTTCATTCAAGTCTATCCTAACACACGTTGAAACACCGGTTGTCAGCAGGCATCACGTCTTGCAGGGTTATAAGCCCAGCTCAATGATCCTCACTGGGGAAACCGTTGCTTCTTCTGCGCCGGTGGAGAAGCGGGTAGCGGTCCATCATTGCGTTATTCGGAATCATATCCCATTTGGGATCAGTGGGAAAACTGAGAGCCCCGAGATAGTATTGAGGGCGGTGGTTTAGCTAGAACCAAGATTCGTGATCATCGAATCCCGCACAACAATCTCTACAATGTAGTACCGGCACTCAAACAATGGCCTACTCTGGCCTCATCACAAACACATTGGCCTACTACGGCCCTTACATATCAAGAGTGACCTAAACAGGCTTTTTTTACATTTCAATTATGACCCACAAGGTCTTTCACATGCATACATATCATTTGGTTCTCATATTTAGTTCATAAATCTCTAACATGCACAACTACAATTTCATGGATTGTAACATACAAAACATATTTGTAATACTATTAATATCATACTCGAGTTAACTGTTACTCACCTGTTGAGCTTAACAGGTAATTACACGACTCCGGCTTGCTTTAGTTGCCTTTAGTACCTATATCAAATTATTCACGTTTAGACACTTAAACATGCAAGGAAATCTTCAAGACATCTAGAGTAATGTCCTAACAATGTTCCCAACTTGTTTGCTAACTTATATCTATGACCGAAACACTTCTACGCGAAAGAACAACACAAAACAGCAATGTGTGCAGAAACTGCTTGGACGCGTCGCGTCCAAGCCTCCGACGCGTCGCGTCGCGTGCAGCAGTGCACAACTGCTGTTTCTGCACAGTAGTACCATTTTGGTCCATTTCAATACCAATTCAACTCTAACCAATTTTCAATGTTCCGTAACATCATTTGACACTTGTAGGTGCTTTCTAACATCCTTAACACTCATCCAATCAATCCATACAAAATTCAAGTCTTAAATAGCAAGAATGTGTTCAATATGGCCAAAACTTGAAACACATCAATTCCAACACTTCCAATGCATCATTCACACTCCAAATGACTTATTGAAGCTATTGGAACTGACCATTTCATTTAAAACCTCTGTTTGGTAGCATTTTCCAATTTTTGGCTATTTAAAGCCTATTTTAGCACTATTTTTACCAATTCAAGCAAAACCATCAATTTAATTCAAAACCATTGTTCTAATCAATTCATACAAGTCATATGAACTTATTAGAACCTTCAAAATCAGTCCTTGATGTGTAAAAACAGATTCAACTCATTTTGGCCATTTTGACCCATTTAGGCCAATTTTAAACATATGCATAAACACCACCTCTAATCAACCATATGTGTTCTAATCAATCCTAACACTTCATAAGAACAATTAAAACACAAAATTTCAGTTCTTGAGGGTCAATTTCAGTTTGACCCGTTTTTGGCTATTTTGACCAATTTGGTCAAATCTTGATTTTGATCAAATCAACCAATTCTAATCCATGTTATGTGTTCTTTAGCATCTATATGAGTTGTAGGAAGCATTAGAAGCTTCAAAATCAGACCACAATGGTCAAATTCGGGTTTGACCTTAAAAACCCACTAAAACCTAGTTTCTTGAAGAACATGGAGAAATGGAACTTACAAGGATGAATAGATGAAGAAGATGATCAAGAATAGGTTGTAGCTTGGATTGAGTCTCGAATTTCAGCAACAAACTTGAAGCTTGATGATCTTCTCTTGAATTTCTCCTCTTGAATTGGCTAGAACTCAAGAACACACAATGAGAATGAGTTCTCTGTGTGTTTTACGTGGGTATCAAAAAGGAAAGCTGACTTGTGGGTAATAGTTATCCACAAGTGGGTATTTTGTTCCCCTTTCCAACTTACAACTTAACGCACGAGTACCCGTTTTAACTAACGGAGATATTTTTGGAAACCTCGTTCTAAATCATTAAATATTCTTTTATTCTTTTATATTTTTATCAATATTTTATTTATTCATTTAAATAACTATTTTAGTTATTTTTTCTTGATATCTACAAATATATATATATATATATATTTTATTCTATTTATTAATTGAATACACGTACCACGTAAGCGTGCGTCTAGGCCCTTTGTAAGGATGTTACAGTGGGATCGTAGGATCGTACGATCCTACGATCAGAATCGCGATTTTGATAACTATGTCTATACTATATCTATAAAGCATTTAAGTCTTTTGCTTAACTACTTATAAATTTTAAGTATTTTGAAATTACTAAATTACCCTTCATATAAACTAAATGAATACTATTATATAAAGTAACTATTAAATAGAATTAATAAGATTATTATATTTCATTTTAATAACTAAACATTTCATGTTTAAAAAAATCAAGGCAACATAAATTAAATTAAATATTTAAAAGATATTTTCATAACCAAACTTTTATTTTAAATATTCTATCATGGAATAAATAATTTAACATAATTATCAGAAATTGTATACAAGTAGAACTCATAAACTTAAATAACCTATAATCAAATTTTATAAACATATATTTTTAATTTTTTTAAATAGCTCATATAATTAATAATTTTAAGTTAGTTTACTTTATTTTCTTAATCTCTTAATTTTAAATAGTTTCAAATTACTAATTACACTCCGTATTTTCATACACTTTACCATGTTTTATAAGTAGAGACCATTTTTCTTATTTAATTGTTCTCAAAGTTTATTTTAAAAATAATAAAAAAGTTGATTGAGAACAGAAACTAAAGAAAATGGAAAAAAGATAAAGAAAATATAGATGTTACCAAAGTAAAATTATTCGTTGTCACCTTATTACGTGAATACCGAGAACGAACAAGTTATTGAGTAGAAACTATTTGATGTTGCCGCATTACACGGGTACCATGCTAGTTATTCTGAATTTGTGGATTATTACTCTTTGAAAAGTTATTGGGTCACCAATGAAGCCCAACTCATCATGAACCGGTACATTCATGTTTCTAAAAAGCTCGTTTTGGCTTTGTCATGACTTGAGGCTTGACCATGCCGGCACAACATGGTCCAAGGCTTGGATATAAAGCTTGGCGTACGCTAAAGTCCTGCCTGACATGTCTTTACTTGTTATAAACCATGTTTTTTAGGTGTATTAAAGGTATTGAGTTATATGAGTCAAATATATATAGTTATTCGGTTATAAGAATGATTGAATATAACGAAAACAAATAAAAAGATTGACGAACTACGTTATAAACCTATAATTATGTGTTTTTAATATTTATTTGTATAATTTTATATACATAATTAGAATATATATATATATATATATAAAATTGCTGTCTTACATCGCGTCTTGTAAAACATCGTGATCTCGTCATGGCTTTCAAGACATGAGGCTTGACCTTTCCGCCATACCACGCCTCACGTTATTTAGAATCTTTGGTACATCACATTATCTACAATGCTAAATTGCATTTTTCTAGAAATACAAAAGCCAACAACACAAGAATTGGAATATAAATTCTATTTTTATGATGTGTTTAATTGACAAAACACAAAGAATTGTAATCTTCAATCCATTGAATGATGGAATTTACTTCAACGAGGCATTCTCTTCTTCATTTGTATTTTAAGATGTTTTCTTTATATTTTTAATGTTAAACATGTTGATATTAGTGAGTACATTTGTTATATATTCACTAGCTAAGAATTGGATTATGGTAAAAACAAGTGTTTTCTTGACGATTCCACTTCAGCGAGATACTTCTTTTTTTCACCTCAAACTTTGTCTTCGGTTAATGACATGGTAGTATTAGTATAGTACAAATAGTGAGAACCTGAAGTGAAGTTAAAAGGAATAATCGTTGACAGTGTTGTAAAAATCGGTCTTAGCGACCGATTAATCAGCGTCTATGTAGTTATTGGCGGTCCACCGACCTAGAAATCATATAATTGGTTAGGTTTATCGGTTGTGGTCAAAATCAATCATCAGCGGTCAATGAAAAAGTTTGACTTGATTTTTAAAAAATTGAAATCTTAATATTTTTTTTACTTATTTTGTTAGGGTATTACTAATTACCAACTTATGGTTTTTATTTTCCAAGCTTATTAATTTTTTAATGGTTATTGACTTATTTTTATTATGAAATTGCTAATATTTTTTTTTAAAATTCCTTTATAATTTAGAATAATTGCCTAGAGACCGATCAATCACCTCCTGGCCGATTAATCGCTTAAAGATACTCAACCGACTATATGTCGTCTAGTTGACGATTAATAACAAATCAGCGACATGCTTAATGTGAGGCGAGCAAACAACGTCGTGATTCCTTCAAGGCCAAGCAGAATTTCTCAATCACTAAGTCACTGCATTTACTTCGCATGTATGTATATACTTAATAAAGTGAATGTTTTGAGACTCGCAAGTGAAAAATATGATATAGTTATTGTTGATAAATATTACATATATTCCTGGGAATTTTTATTTAGAAATCAAGTGATGGAGTCCTTTTATGATCACAAGTAGATCTCTTACAACTTCTCTGCCAGAATTTTAAAACAGAGCGATGTTATAAATGGCAAAACTATACGATGATATAGTGTAAATGGTTTTCTCGGTCCTTTTTCGCCGCGGAATTCCATTAAATACTTAATTGCATCATTACATTGTATCAAGAGAAAACTTTAGTACCTATTTGTAAAAAAAATTCAATATTTGTTTGCACTCTACAATATTCTTGATTACATCAAGTGCAAAATCCACTTGTTATGAGGTACCTAAAAGGTTAGAGGTTAGTTATATGGTAGACCTACACTTTTATTTTATTTTTACATGGATGAGATTTATAACTTTTTCACTAGGGATGTGGTTGGAAGTTGAATCTCACTTAGGAATTTAACAATCATATTTTTATCTGGTTTCTTAGAATAACCGTTGTAAACATGAGTTGAAGTTGCTTGTATTTTTACTGGCTACTCAATATGTATTGTTTGTTTATTTCAGGAATATATTTTTCTGAAAAAAGCCAAAAGAATTGTTAAAACATTTATAGGCATACGAATATTTGATATGCTAGTCTTAGATTTGTTACGTATTGTGGAAACCCGTTGAGGGCGTATTGTATTTCATCACCAATATAAATAATACATAGTATTTACATAAAGATACCCTACACTATACATTATTATTATTTAACAAGATTGATTAATACTTAAATGATACAACATGATGTATGAAAGAGTTTTTTATTAACGGTGATAATGTTCAATACAGTCTATAATTAATTCATAGTTCTAAGGGACTAATTTTAGTCTTTGGATCAATCGTCCAGATTAAATTTTAAAAATTTGGACGGAGTGACATTTTCGTAATTCACATATAATAATTTTACAGATTATATGTAATTGTATACTGAATCACCTGTGATTGAATATTAAAATTTTAATACTATGTTTTTTAAATAAAATTTATTGAATACAACTCATGTATTTGAATGTACTTTGTTTAATTATAATACACTTTTTAAAAATGCCTTATTTTTTGTCGTTTTAATGAGACACTGAGATACTTATCATGTTTTGAGCTATGAGACATGTCCTTCAATATTAGAGATTTAAATGCAATTTGTTTTCTTATAAGGGGTGTTTGGTAGAGAGAAATAGAAATAGGGGAAAATAGAAATGGCGAGAAATATAAATGTGTAGAGAATTGGAATTAATTTTCTTGTTTGGTATCAGAAAAGAAATGAAACAGAGAAATGGTGGCTCAAGTTGTCGGACGGCGGTTGCGGCGTTGACCGCCTTGCCGGACGTCGACGATGATGATTAGAATGCCGGAAACACATCGTAACCGGACATCGACAATGATGAGTAGACACTGGTTGTCATTTCTCTCCATTTCTTCACAATTTAAAGAGAAATGAAAATACAAAGGAAGGGGAGAAATGGAAATGGGTGGAGAAACCATTTCTCCTCCCAAAACTATAATCATTTCTCCCAAACAAAATAAATCAATTTACTCCATTTCTTTTCTCTCTACCAAACACACCCTAAGTTCGGAGGCTAAGTAACTCTCAACCTGGTAGTATTAGTAATTTAGTATGTTAGAAACAAGCTGGGAATACTAATGACATTCATATTCATAACTAGCATCATTGTCAACATTAGTCGTCACATGTTATCATCACTAAAGAGCTATTTGTTAAAATAAAATGATTAAGCACTGAATGATTCCGTGGTTTGAATAATTTAAAGACTCTGTATGAATCTGTATCTGAATGTGATATGTTGTTCGATAAAGGTTCTGAATGATGCAAATTATCATTTTAACCTTAATAGTATTATATGATATTATAAGATATGGATTGTTTAACAAAGCAATGTGTAAAAGAAAGAGTATTAGGGTAAAATATTTGATGCTTAATTATTCAGAATGTACTTTAAGGTAGAACGATTTAACAATGTTCTTTTGTTTCATTCAACACAATCTCATTCAAAGGCAGCAATCAAATACGCTTAATGTTGAACGATTTAGCATTTAGTGCTGAATGATTTCATTAATTAGCAAACAAACAGCCCCTAACATAGGGGTGTTGAAAATAACCGTTACTCGAATAAACCGATCAGTTTAATCAGATTTTGGTTAATTCACGTTGGTTATTTTGGGTTTATGGTAGATAAATTCGGGTAGCGGCTTGATTATTTAAAATTTAGGTATACCTGATTAAGTTTTTATTTTTGAGATGTATTAGATTTGATTGAATATGGCCAAGATTATGTCTACTAAATAAATATAGTATAAATTTGCATATGAGAAATCATTTTAGCTAAATAACTTGATTTAGAAATATATTTCTCTTAATGTTTTTTGAATTGATAACGTTTTATTCATTTCAAACCAATATTACATTCACATAACATATTCCTTACTTTGACTTTTTTTATAGAGGAATACAACTTAACTACCCTCAACCTTTTTATTCTTTAGATCCAATATAAGTTAATTTTATTAAATGTTATTTCGACCAAGTTAGAAAATACCATTAAAACAAATAAAGTCAATTTTAAATGACTTAAACCACAAAAAAAATTCAGGTATAACCAATTTTACCTGACCCAACCGAAATCCGAATAACCCATTAAATTGGTTTAGTTAACGATTAAAAGTTTGATAACAAAATACTTGATCTACCTGACCTAAATTACCCGAAACCCGAAAAAGTAACCCAAAGAACATCCTAAGTAACACATCACTAATATTACACACATCCATGATCCATTAAGACCATCTGCATTCAACCCATGTTACTCAACTTACCCTACTGCCACATCAGCATCCACATCATCTTTCACCTTCAACCCAGCTTACCCCACAAACCCCCACATCCAACTTTTTTCAACCCTATATCTTTTCCATCGGAAGACGAAGAAGACGGATCATCTGACTCCAACGTTTCATACGAAGAAGAAGACATTTTTTTTGGAACCGTAATGTATTTTTTTTAAAGAATGAGAAATGGAAGATTGGAAGATAGTGAATATAGTAGAGAGGAGAAGATGTGTAAAATATATATAGCTTTGAATGGTATTTATAGGAGAGGAAAAAAGAAAAAAAATACATTACGTTGAACGGTAAAAAGGAAAAAAGAATTAAACCCGATCGGGTTCGTGAACTAGAGGGATCAGGAACCCGACGGAACACGGACACCCGCGATGATGTTCCCGGGGTACCCGACGGAACCCAACACCCTTACCCGCTACGGATGCGGAGGGTCTAATAACTAACCATCACAACCATACATACACGCCCCAGCCAAATTGTAACTAATCTACGTCAACAAAGCAAACACGAACGGCCTTGATCGTTAGAAACATCACCTGAGATTCCTCATACGTCATAACGTGCCGAACACGAACACCACGCAGTAGATGTCACGAGCTTTGCATCTTGTGATGTGAGTTTTTGGATGAATACGAAATATCTTGATTTATGAGGGAAAATGTTTTTGTATTTGATTTGATTTGATTGATGATGGCGTAGGCAAAAGGCCACCCACGTATCAGCGGCTGATATTTGGTGGCAGGAACCAAACCAAAGCAAGTAAGCAACCATATCTTCTTTCTTCTTCCTCTTCTTCTTACAGCCCCCCAAACCCACGAACCACTGTACTCCATATAATAGCTTATCGCACCCAACCCACTTGCACCCCCCTAACCCTTTTCAAATGAAGGCTTTCACTCTCTTCAGAACCTCCGACACTCTCTCGCTCTTCGGTGCACCCTCATCCTCTGTATCCTCCCGGTAATTCCTTCACTTCTCCTTTCATTTCAATTCATAGTCATAGATACATAGCTACGAAGTTTGATTCTTCTGTTTATTTCCGTTCTTTATGTTCATCCTCAAATTGTAGGGTTTTGTTGTTTATGAGACTTAAGAACATGACTGAATTTCACTTTTTTTTTACTTTAAGCATCAATTTCATAAAGTTTGAATGATTATATGTCTGTTCGGGTTAGCAGTTTACGTTACGATTGTTTGTCCAAGTGCTGTAATTGTACAAGCCTTATCCAGGTTTCTATCATTTTGCAATATTAAGAATCAGTCACTTCTGATAAGATTACGGAGGTCCCTCTATGTTTGAAGGTTTTAGGTTTTAGAAATCACTTTCGTCGATCGAGAGGCTGCAGCATGTGCTTTTGGTTGCTGGTTTATATAGATGGCAAGTAGAGGGAGGCTTAGAATTACATAAAAATTGTGGACTTTGGCATGGTGACTGGTAAACTATTGGTGATTTGTATGATAGAGAATAGGAACACTAGATACATTTTTGCAAACATGCAAAAGATGAAGACATAAACTTCAAAAGGGAAAATGTTATCTTTCAAATACTTTATAGGCATATAATGGGTCATCTACACAGAATAATGATGAACAGATATGCATTTTTTCCCTGAACAGATCAATAAATATGCATTATTTTACAATTATCTCATCTTTTCTTCAAGTAAAGCTGCACTCTAATCTAAATATAATTGGCGTTTCAAATTAACCAATTTGTTTTTGATCAAGCATCTCTCTGTTATAAGTTTGTTGCAGTAACCCAAAGTTATCATCATTGTCTTTCTTCACTTTATAAATCAGTACCTGGTGATCTATACATGTAGTAACAGGAAGATACTTGCATACATCACATTATCGTTGAACTTCCAGAGTCAAGTTATCGTTTAATGTTTCACATTTTAACACAATTTTGAATTGACTATATCTATTTAATACCAACTTTAGTTCTTATGGATTCAGGACCCAACTTTCTTTCCCCCAGAGGCTATTCTTCTGCCGAGCAGACACTGGTAAGCTAGTAAAATTTCATTATAATCAAATCTTGTCTTCTTTTAATTGTTTTTGGTTGTACATGTTGCATATGATGGCTTTTTGTTGGTTCCTTTTGCTGTTCTGTTGTTCTGAAATCTTGAATCTGTGATAGATGGGTCTGTGAGCTTAGTAAACGTGCCTCCGAACCTACTATTAGCAGAAAGAGAAGAAGCTAAGGCTGTGTTGCACATGTTTTTGACAAACCAAGGCATGAATCGTGTTAATGCAGCTAGAAAGATGAAAAAGTTAGATCTATTTGTCGATCACCTTATGTCAAGACTTCACACTGTTTACAAAACCCGATATCTTGTAGGTATGACATAATTCTTTCCTCCCTTGCTAGTTCATGATAGTAAGCTTGTTGGTTTTTGTAATATACCTAATCTATAATTCCTTGCAGGTCGAGAGCTCACGACCCCTGAAATCAGAGATGCTCTCATCCCTTATCTAGAAGAACTTGTCGAGGAACATGGGGATAGTTTTGTTGAAGCACTAGAGTACTTTCCGATCCCACTAGTCAAAGATAAAGCAGATGAACTTGTGCAAAAAGTGCCTTCTAATGTTATGGAAAGTTCAACTACACCAGTCTCCACTATTGAACCGACCACCACCTCTAAGAAACAGACCACCACAACACGAGCAACTAATATTGGTGAAACACCAAATCTCCCTCCACACGTAGTTTATCTTGAAGAACTTGGCATGGAGCGCGATGTAATTAAGGAAGTAATTAGAAAATTCCCGGCTTTTGCTTACTACAGTTTGGAAGGAAAAATCAAACCTGTGGTTGAGTTCCTTCTTGACCTCGGCATTGAAAAGTCAGACATACCTGTAATTATCAGTAAACGACCTCAGTTATGTGGTATCAGTCTATCCGATAATCTTATCCCGACTATGGCGTTTCTAGAAAATTTGGGGGTTGACAAGAAAAAATGGGCAAAAGTTATTTACCGATTTCCCGCCCTTCTCACTTACAGCAGAACAAAGTTACAAACAACCGTGGATTATTTTTATGAAATGGGTCTTTCTTCTCAAGACGTGGGGAAAGTTCTAACACGCTACCCATCCATCATAAGTTATAGTGTGGAAGAGAAGCTACGGCCCACAGCTCAGTATTTCCATTCAGTAGGAGTTAATCCTGCAGTGCTCATGTCTCGATGTCCACAAGCTTTTGGTCTAAGCATTGAGGCGAGTTTGAAACCAGTAACCGAGTTTTTCTTGCAAAAAGGATATCATATTGCTGATTTTGCATTGATGGCTTCCAGATATGGGGCTCTTTATACGTTTAGTGTGGAAGATAACTTGTTACCGAAATGGGAATACTTTCTGACCATGGAATATCCAAAAACCGAACTGGTTAAGTTTCCTCAATATTTCGGGTACAGCTTGGAGGATAGGATTAAACCGAGGTATGAAATTGTTAAAGAGAGTGCGGTAAGGTTGCTTTTAAACCAGGTGTTGTCTCTTTCAGATGAAGATTTTTACAAGCTTCTTAAGCGAAAAGTGAAGAAAAAGAATGCTTGTGCCTGATTTGTAGAATCCCAGAAACAGTAATAACATGATGATCCAGTATGTTTGTAATGGTATGTTTTATTTTGTTAGAATACATTGAAGCTGATGAATGTTGTAACCACTAGGCAATTGCATTATACTGTGATTTTGAAACTTTATTTAAGGTGTTAGAGGTCCTTTGAGTTTTGAATCAACTGTATCTCAAGCATTAGTAATGGAGGAGGAGGCCTTTATTGTTCATTTTGTTTTTATTTTTTAACTTTGTTCATAGGACATTGTTTCACTTTCTACATACTCAATTCCCTTCTACTTTTATCCTTTATCCTTGTATCCATCTGATACGAAATCTGTTAATAATCTTTTCTTACTTCCTCTTCATCTGGTTAGTAAGAGAATAAATAAAAGGATGTTTAGTAAATGATATAACGCTCTTCGGAAAAATATAAACACCGCAATACTTGTAAACATCTATGAAGTATTTACCATCGTTTTGGCCATGGCATGGATCAAACATTTCCGAAAACTCTAAAACCGGAAATTCACAAAAGAGATATGCTCTTTAGAAACGTAGGCATGAATATGCTCTTTAGAAACGTAGGCATGAATATTTTCATCGCGAATGAGAGAAAATCATCGTAGTGTCCACCAAGTCAATTCCAAGTAGACGGACACGAATAAAAAGATGACTATTTTCAATTATATCAACACACAAATCACATCTTTGATGTAACAGTATGAATGACTCAATCATGCACTTAGCGGTCATTAGGTATATAATTAGATAAATGAGGCTTCCGGATCCCTACGTACTTCTAACAAATCTAATTTAAACGTTGTTACGATTACCAAACATATGTAATAATCTTATATGCTGAAAATAAATTAACAAAACATTGAATAATGTAAATAAGTTTGTAATCAAGTCAACTCATAGGTAAACCAAATCATATGATTCATTCTTAGACATAATATCTCATGGGTTATGGCCTATTAGGGTTTCTCTTGTATCATTTATACTCTATAAATAGTTATCAATGTAATACAAAATACTTACAGAATTTTCATTATTATGCATTTAATCTCAAAAATGACCTTTTCTCCTTTTTTCTTCTCAACCCAAATTAACCCAAAACACAAGTTGCATTCATCTTAAATCAACTCAATCTTCTTACCACTTTTTAAAATTTATTTAATTATACATTTATATATTAAACAAATTAAAATATTTAAAATTTTCTATAAAAATAAAAAGATAGCAAATAATATAAATAAAAAGTTCATAAATTAATAAAATATTATTATTATTATCAAATAAAAATTACAAAACTCTAAATCAAAATTAATAAATAATCAAAACATCTACTCGTCCTCATTGTCGGAAACTTGGATACGTGAAATATGCTTGACCAAATCCGACCGAAGATTATTACGCGTCTCCCGGTTTTTGACTTCTCGTACGTGAAATATGTTTGCCGCCTCTCAAACCAACCTTACAAAAATTTCTTTTTCCTGCCGGAGCTGCTCATCGGTTGATACGGAATCTGACGATGCGCTCGATGAAGCCTATTGTGGTGAATCCATATTTTGTAAAACTAAAAAATGTGAAAGTAGTAAGAAATTAGGAAAGAGAGAAGGAAGTTTGTATTATTGAATTTGGTTGGGGTGAGAATTTGTGAAGTAAAATAGTGTATATATATATATAGAGGATAAGAAATACATACATATATATACATGAATTTCACTTACCACTTGAATGGCCAAGATTGGTTCTCGTAGTTCTCGTACGAAAAACAATTCTCGTTTGAACCCTCCCCCCCCCCCCCCACACACACACACACATATAGTTGGATTATTCATAGAACCCTTCTTATATATAGAACCTAAAGAACCATTTTGGACCATTGGATCTAGAAATAGATGGCTAGGATTGCATTTAAAAATCAAACAGGTTGATTACTAATTCACAGCCAATTAACATACATAAAAGGGCATAAATGTAAATTTCAAACCCCATAATTCGAACTGCCTTTTTTAACGCTAAACCTATATATGAAAACCGAATATTTCCAAAATCCCCATAATGCAAAATCAATATGGATAACCAGGTAACAAAAAATCAGTTCCAATCAATCTTGGAAATCTGATATTTAAGGATCATCATTTTAGGCAAGATAACTAGGTTGCATTTTACATTTTCATCAATGTTTGCATAACATTCAGTTTGTGAGAGATATATTTTGCGGATGATTTGCCTTTTTCATGACCTAATTTGTAATTTCAGTTACTATAGTCTAAATGACTAGTATAGGGTTATCATCTTTGAAATATGATGTTTAAGAATCATCATTTTAAGCAAGATAACTAGGTTACAATTATCATAACATTCAGTTTGTTAGGGTTATCATTTTGTTGGAGATATCCTTTGCACAAAGATATGCACTTTTCATTAATTAATTTGTAATTTCATTGACTATAATCTAATACTAGTTGAGGGTTATCATCTGGGAAATCTGATGCGTAAGAAACATAATTTTAAACAAAAAAAACTACTTTACGGTTATAATTTTCATCAATGTTTGTATAAGATTCATTTTGTGGGGGAATATCATTTGCACAAATGTTTGAGATATTCATGAAGATGATTTGCGTTTTTAGTACAAATATGTTACCTTATCATTTTCATAAGTAACTTATGATGGCTTATAAATTTTAGTACAATGATATTTGCATTTATGAAGATGATTTACATTTTCAAAATGAAAATTCTAAAACTAACTAATATTATACAAATATTCGTTCACTTCATTAATGAATAATGCATTTGAACATGCAGAAACCCGAACATGCATATCCAAATGCAAATTCTAAAACTAACATATATTATAGAGATATTCATTCACGCCTGTAATAATGCATATGAACATGTAGAAATCTGAACATGCATATCAAAATGCAAATTCTAAAACTAAATGATATTATACAAATATTCATTCACGCCATTAACGAATAAAGCATATGAACATGTAGAAACCTGAACATGCATATCAAAATGCAAATTCTAAAACTAAATGATATTATACAAATATTCATTCACGCCATTAACGAATAAAGCATATGAACATGTAGAAACCTGAACATGCATATCAAAATGCAAATTCTAAAACTAACTGATATTATACAAATATTCGTTCACTCCATTAACGAATAATTCACATGAGCATGCAGAAACCCGAACATGCATACGTAAACACAAAAAAATAACAAAGATACTTGGAGAAGGAAGTGCATTAGGATACATTACCGTCAAAATCATCATGATCATCACCCATTGATTCGGTGGCATTCGATAGAAATGCAAACAAAATATAATATAAAAACTATACAAAGTACATCAAAGCAACAGTAATCAAAATAAACAACTATAAAGACTTATGTTGATTCTTTATATTAAGATTAACCAATATTGACTATTAAAATGCAAATAATATAATCTATAAAAAAAAGCCCAAATGAAGAAACTTAAACAGGAACTTGTTTATAACAGATAAGCATGCATACATGTTTATGAAAAAACATATATTATAAAAACAACCAACATCTACAACTAACTGAGATTAAACATATACCATTGATAACATTAACAAATAATACAAATATAAATGAAAATGTAAAAAAACGAACTTGATTGTAACATATGAATAGAGCATGATTATGAAATGCATATAAAAAACCAACATCGACACCTAACTGAGATTAAAACAGATAACAAAATACAAGCTAAACAAATATTATAAAACAAAATGCAAATGCAAACATAAAGGAACTTGTATGAAACAAATGAATAGGTCACGTTTATGAAAATGCATAAAACCAAATAATTGAAAAGACGTGGCTTACGATACATTACCGTCAAGTTCATCAAACTCATATATATAGTGAAAAGTTTATTTGAGAACCGTTTTTATTGCGAGAATCAATCTTAACCGTCTAACTCCTCTTCCTTCAATTGGATTGTCCACCTATGAATTTCTTACATGCACATTGCTATACTCAATCCCCCACGCTCTTTATCCATGAATTCTATTATCAAAATGAACGGCTAAGATTTATTCTTTAAAAATATTTTGAAAGGACCCACAATTTTTATGTTAAATATTTGGTAACAAAAGAAATAAAGTTTGAAAATATTGATTAGTGGGTGTAGCCTATTACTATTCACAAACATACATGAGCTACAATCCAATCTAATTGTGTTTTAAACTCAGCTTAGACTTAATATGTAAACATGTTACTTAAGCTTTTACAATCAACCATAAAATTTATAATAGTTTAATATCTCGTGTATAAACATGGGGATGGTTAATATAAATTTTAAATATTTACAGTTTAAAATACTACAAACAGATATAGTAAAACAATTGTAAACAATACATAGTGATATAGTTATATAAAATTGTCTAAAAGAATGGTAACTTTATTAGAAATCAGAAATTCACACATAAGATCATCATTATATTTTTTTTTATAAAAAAGCATACAAACGAATCATAAAAGATCATAACACAATTTTAATTAACAAATTGGCATACCATATGCAACATTAATACAAAATTATAAATTTGTCTTGAAAATTATTAATCAAATAGAATGTCTATAATAAAAAACAACACAATATTATCGATTATAAAAAAGACAGAGCATAACGTAAGCAAACAACGAAAAATCAAATTTTGATTAGAGGTGACTAAATGGAGGGATTTAACCTAATATTAACAAAAACACACTCCTTGCAATAAACAAGGCATGTTCGGTGGACGGTTTTAGGAATTCCCGCTCCGATTACCTGAATGCCGACCGTGATATTTATTTACATTTATTTATTTAAATGCATACTTTATATCTTTATACAGAGTATTTATTTATATATGATATTTTATGTAACCATGGGGTTTCAAAGATCGACTCTCATCTCTCGGCACTACTAATTGACGACATTAATCAATCAATCAATCGGCATCTCCTAATCGACAGCTCGTAAGCGATACTTCAACACCTATTCATTGACAGCAACATAATCTTCCCCCTCGACAACTGAGGTAATGTTCCTCCCCCTAATCATCCACTGACATAGTGAAATTGTTCGTTTATAAACCTTCTATGTGGTTTATAGTCGAAATAATGAAGCTTCTATTTGTGTTTCTTTTCTATTTCATTTATTTTTATTATCCATTTTATATTATAGATTTTAGCTGGTTTATTTATGTTTTATACACGTTTTAGACGTGTGTCTCTTTTCTGTTTGAAATCTGTTTCATTTCTCTTTTATATATTTTAGTTGTTTTGAAATCTTTTTCTTTATTATAGACTTTATCTGTTCTTAAATTTGTTTGAACATGTTTGTTTTTAATCTTTAAGATTATACAGAAAGATGAAGAACATATTTTAACTATCTAAATCTAAATAATATATTATAGCATGAAAGTTTAAAATACCACATAATAATTGAACAATCTTAGCCATCAGTTTTCATAGCATATCAGTTTTCATGAGTTTAGCATGTTTGTTTCTATCGGTCTGTGCTCCCATGAGTCTTTTTTCATGGATCCACCATGTAGCATCAACCAATTTAAAACACCATACTTCAAAGATGTATCATCTTTCTACTTGGTACTCTATAAACTAGAATAACTTTTTTGTTACCTTTTTTGGTTTGGCTAGTTTAAGGTCTCGTTTGGTTTTATATGTCTTGCAACCAAGGTTGTGAGTTTGGTTATGAATATTTTACATTTACCAACCAATCCTGACCCAGAATAGTGAACACCCCTAGTTTCAAGCAATAAAATTCAATTTTTATCCTTACCTTTTGTTTATACGTGATCAATTTTACATAGACAATCTATTTTCTTTATTAAGTTACGAGTTAGTTTTTTTTTCTAATTGTTTTAAGAAATTATTTTCATACAAAATTATAGATAAAATCACATGTTAAGTTTATTTTCAGACTTTGCGCTCTGTTTTCGAGTTTAATAAGGGAAGGAAAGGAAAGGAAAGAAAAGGAAAAAAATGTTTTTCTTCCAAATCATCCCAAAATTAGAAGGAAGATTTAAAATCAAAATACCTAAATTTCCTCTCTAAATCCATCTCTTTCCTTTTGTTTTATCACCGTTCTCGAGTTTAAGTAGGGGAGGAAATAAATAAAGGAAAGAAAATTCTTTCCTTCCAAATCATCCCAAGTCTGGGAGGATACTTTTGATATCAAAATAAGCCTACATTTCCCTTCAAACCCTTCCATTTTCTTTCCTTCCCTTCCCTAACGCTGTGTTTCCGAGACAAGGTAAGGAAAGAAAAGAAAAGAAAAGAAAAAAAAATTAACGCGAGAAAAGGAGAGAAAAGAAAAAGATAATGATTTTGATTTTTTATGTTTTCGAGTTGAAAAGAAATGAATTAAATTAAAGGGAAAAGATATAAGTTTGTGTTTCCAATTTAAAAACTAAGGGGGTGTTTGGTTCAAGTATTATTTTTGAAGGGATTTGCATTTATAATGGGATTGGTATTTGGTGGGATTTAAAATCACATCTTGTGTTTGGTTCATATTTCTTAGGTGGGATTTTCACCACCACTAAACTCCATCAACAGCCAACTACCACACTTGTTGCCACCATCCAAGAGGAAGGACGACGACGACGACGGTTGACGGGTGACGGCGATGGCGAATGGTGACCGCGAACGGGTGACGGCGACGGCGAATGGCGATGGTGAACGGGTGACCGCGACGGGTGACGACGACCGCGAACGAGTGACGGCGACGACCTTGCGACGACGGTGACGGCGAATTCTATGTTGGTTCACCGGAATATTAGCTTGAGAGTCGCCAGAGAAAATACCTCATCTGAGGGATTTCAAAATACCAAGGGGGGTGGAAGGATTTATAAATCTCTCATGTGTGGGATTTTATAAAATCTTAAGATTTGAAATCCCATCCCATTTTGCCAAACCAAACACCACATTTGAAGGGATTTGAATCCCATAATTCCCTCCAAATGACACCAACCAAACACCCCAGGAAAAAAATTGGGTCATTTTAATCGGAAAGAACACCTTTTTTTAATCTTCCTTTCGAATTTTTTTTCTTGAAAAAACTCGAGAACAGACTTAAATGAAATTTAAAATTTAAGAACACCTTTTTAGTAGAACACGGCGTTACAGTGTGAACAAGAATAAGAACAGAAGCAACACACAACATACAAATAGCGATTCACTCAGCGAACAAGAACGGCTGCGTCTCATTCTTAGCGGGTGTTTGCTTACGTTCACAGTTCAGAAATTCTAAATTTTAAGCTAAACAAATTTCTAACCCTAAAACGTATTTTCGTTGTAATTAACATGAGTATATGATAAGTAGCTGTTATTTGGGTATATTAAGCGTTTTAGATTGGTTATTTAGTTTGATGATTTATGATTATTATTTGGGTGAATAGAGGGTATGTTAAGAAATTGCAAACCTAAATTTTTGTTTCGTGTTGTGCTAGTTATTGGTTACATATTTAGGATTGTTTTTGTGAATGTGATACAGTTCTTAGTGAAATATAAATGCAAGTTATGATCATTTTTTGCTTGAGATTAGTAGAACTTTCAACATTACTCATCAAGATCGAAGAATAGGAGAAGATTTAGAACAATCCTCTATATTTTAGGTCTTGTTTAGTTGGAAAGAATCTGTAAGATTCTATAAAAATTAGAATCTAATTTTCAAGAAATCCTATGTTTAGTTGGCTATGAATAAGAAATTACAAGAAATTAAATTCCCTTACATGTGGGAACGTGAAATCCTTTTCAAAGAAGGATGAAATTCAAAATCAATACATAAGCAAATCTGAAACATTACCATTATACCACAACCCACAACCTCCTTTACTCCGTAATCGTTCCCTGCTCAACAAAACCCTAGACTGTCGCCTGCAGTTCCTTCGATCGTAAGCTGGGCTTTGTTTTTCTCGAGTAACTGCTGCCCGTCGTCGTTCCTTCGCAGTTCCTTCATCCACTGTCGCCTGCCCTTCCGTCGTCCGTTGCTCATCCGTCGCCGGTAAGTTTCCTTCTCTTCTCTCTCTCCCTCACTCTCTCCCTCGTATATATTTCTTTTCTCTCTCTCCCTTTCTCTCTCTCTTGAAAAGCACATCCTTGAAAATCAGAATGATGATTTTGTGGGTTAACTGATGATTTTGTGATTTGCAAGAACTTGTAATCTCAACTGATAGATTGTGTGGTTAACTGATGATTTTGTGATTTGTAAGAACTTGTAATCTCAATTGATGATTGTGTGGGTAATTGATGATTTTGGCCTCAACTAATGATTTTGTGGGTATCTGATTTGTGTATAGGAACATGTTTTGTTGCTAATAGAAACATCAAACAATTTGTTCAGGAAAGTGTAACTGATTTGTTGATTGCAACAGTATTGATTTTGTGGTTAACTGATGATTTTGTGATTTGCAAGAACATGTTTTGAACAAAGCAGGGCCTGAGATATCACTCTTTTTATCCTAAATACAGCAGGGGAAAGTGTAGTAATTCTAGTGTTAAACATCAAACAATTTGTGATTTGTGGTTAACCGATGATTTTGTGATTTGCAAGAACATGTCTTTTTATCCTTATCTTACATGTTTTTTTATGAGCATGATTTTATAATTTATATAATATATTTTTACATAAAAGTTATAAAACAAATTAAAATTAGGTAAAAAAACAGAAAGGGTAATTCTGTCATTTTACAAAACTGAAATCAAATTCATCTACATTGTCTGCAAACCAAACAGGGTATTGGAATTGGATTCCAATTCCATTTTCTACCAACCAAACAGATTACAGATTCAAATTCCAATTCCTGCCAGATTCCAATTCCTTCAGAAACATTCTGCGAACCAAACGCCACCTAAGTATTTAGAATTGTGTGAAAAGGTCAAAAAAACATGTTTTAGATACAATAATTCTAGCAGTCAGTTTCCATAGGCTACTAGTATAAATAGGTGGTGGTCTCATTTGTTAACAATTCTAGTAGATTTGATTTTATCCAATTTCATATATGGTTGACCTTCAAGTCAAAACAACGCTCTCACAATGAATTTTGTCGATTCATTGATTAATCTTTTCGTTAAATTCACCCTTTTCAGATGTCACGAAATAATATAGATATTATCCGTCGTTGTAATATCTTCTCCTATGCTTCGAGATTCCATCATCAAACACTCTCGCCAGGTGTAAGTTCATCGCCACCTATATACCATAGCTACTTCACTGTCACTGCTTTCATGTTCATTTTATCACGCAAATTGTTGAAATTTAGACCAGTTTCACTACACAATTGGTTTCCAAAAATGGTCGGCGGCAATTTGATATCGATTCACTCCTATAGTTTGGAATGTGGTAGTGAAGCATTTGATCAAACACCTGGTCGGCATGTTTCAGTTTTGAGCAGTGATGATGCATTGTATGGAAAAGACGTTGAATGCATTTCTAACAATAACCCATTGTATGAAAAACCTAATGTTTGTGTTCCAATTTCGAGCGATGGTAAGAACTTGTACAATATTATTATGGATTGTAAGTTGAATAACCTCGAAAGTAGTAACATGGAGATATCTCTTAGCCAAACTGGTGTTCAATTGACTACGGCATTGGTGGTCGAGCTTTTGGTTAGTCTTAGATTCTATGAGAAGTTGGCTTTTAGGTTTTTTACATGGGCTGGGAATCAAGAAAACTATAGTCATGAACCTCAGGCATATAATGAGATGATTGATATATTATCAAATACAAAATATAAGGCAAAGCAATATCGTATTGTTTGTGATCTTTTGGATTACATGAAGAGAAGTGACAAAAAATTTGTCCCTGTTGAAGCATTATTAAAAATATTGAGACAGTATGCAGATAAGCATTTAACGCATCTTCATAAGTTTGCAAAGAAGAAAAAGGTTAAACTGAAGAAAATGCAGCCTGAGATCGATGCATTTAATGTTTTATTAGATGCTTTTTGCAAGTGTTGTTTGGTTGAAGATGGTGAAGCCATGTTTACAAAGATAAAGAACAAATTCAAGCCCAATGCAAGCACATATAACATCTTGTTTTTTGGCTGGTGTAGGGTGAGAAACCCGAGAAAGAGTATGGAAATTCTTGATCAAATGATTGAAATGGGCCATACCCCAGAAAATTTTACATATAATACTGCCATAGATACATTTTGTAAATCTAGGATGTTAACAGAAGCTGCTGAACTTTTGGACTTCATGAGAGCAAAAGGTACACTCATGTCTGCGCCTACTGCTAAAACATATGCAATCATGATTGTTGCATTTGCACGTAACAATAAAATGAACGAATGTTTTAAACTTGTTGAAGATATGGCATCTAGTGGTTGCCTTCCTGATGTTTCAACTTACAGAGAAATGATAGAAGGGATGTGTTTGGCTGGGAAAACCGAATCAGCTTATAAATTCTTGGAGGATATGGGGAATAAAGGCTATCCACCTGATATTGTTACATATAACTGTTTTCTCAAGGTTCTTTGTGATAAAAAAGACAGTGAAGAAGCACTTAGACTTTACAAGAAAATGGTCGAGGTGGGTTGTAAGCCGAGTGTCCAAACTTTTAACATGCTAGTGATGATGTTCTTTAAAATGGATAATCTAAAAGGGGCGTTTGAGATATGGCATGAAATGGATACTAGTGAATGTGTTCGTGATACTGATTCTTATTGTGTAATGATTGAAGGGCTTTTCGGGTGTGAAAGAATAGAAGATGCTTGTGCTCTTTTGGAAGAAGTTCTTGATAAAGGTATGAAATTGCCTTATCAAAAGTTTGATTCTTTCTTGATGCAGTTGTCAAGCATCGGTGATCTATGTGCTATTCATAGGTTATCTCAGCATATGAGAAAGTTCTACAATCCTGTTATGGCTCGTAGATATGCATTAAACCAGAAAAGGAAGAGTGTTAGTTTAAGAGGGAAATGACGAGGTTAACAAATTACGCTTTGTCTGCCATGAATAATCAGAGTCAAAGTTGGTTATATATTTATGAACTCATGAACGCTAAGGTATTGCTAATATGATTTTGGTGATTGTATGAGGTAATATATTTATTGTTTGTTCTCAATCTTTTGTTTTGCCTTTTATTTATTGTTAATATATGTCATGTTTCTAATCATTTATTTGTTTTGCGTGTTTGTTCACATTCTTCCGGTAAGATGATGGTAATTAGTTTAATTTACAGACGTATTTGACCATTCATGGTGAGGGAAGTGTCAAGCTTGTTTCTCAATTGAATGTCAAATGTGGTTTTAGGGAGGAAGGATAAACTTGTTGTAGGATAAAGTGTCAACGGGTCAAGCTAACATGACCAACTTGATTACCCATTTTGACTAGAACCTATTTGAACCTCTTGCTTAACTCGCCACTTCACCCAGCTCTATGATATTCTGAAGTTCTTAACACATTAGTTTGTATTTAATGATGCTCATGATGCATTTTCAATTTTTCATTTAACCTAATCTTCTGTTAGGAGTCAACGTCTGATCCAAGAGTCACTATGGTAACCCTTGTGAGCCTCATGGATCATGCATTTCTTAGGAGAATTCAACTCAAATCTGACAAAAAGTTTGAAGAGACTTCAAAGCAAAATCCTTACTATGTGTCCTTTGGCCCAATAATAACAGTCAGAGTATCAAATTCAAGAATCCTTAGTTTCTGATTGATAGTTGCAAATTGGTAGTGAATACATCTTCCTAAAGTTGGCCAAACATCCAATAAACACGATACACAGACTACATTATAATTCATTTAACACTCTCCCTCATAACTTTACTTGAGCTTTTATAAATTAAGTAATGAGAAATGACCAATATACCCCTCAAGTAACCCTCCATTCATTTAAAGCCTACCCACCCACCCACCTACACAGAATCACTGCATGTACACAAGACTGCCAGTTAAGACAATATTCTTGTTCATTACCACATTCGATTTTGTTGTTTATTACTACAATTTGGTAAAGATTGCAACCCCAAGCGAATTTGGTAGTGTGATGGAATAATTTAGATTTGTGAAGACCGAAAGAGGGCACTTGTGAGTCGATTGTTGCCGTATGCACTTATACATCAAACTATTGGGATTCCTGATTGATGGAACTGTTATCAGTCCAATTGTCCAAGGCAAGCATTACCTGGTACGCATTTGAACTTCACACGAATTTAATTAGTTTTTTCAGTTCTGGTTGTTGTTTTATGATAGTAATGTGTTTGTCTGTGTTTGAGCAGGATGGAGTAATTTTGTTTATTTTGTGTACATTAATCCAACTCTTTACATTTGCCTTTGTGTTACTTGAGTTGCACACTAGCTGTTTGGCAAAAGTGGCCAAAACTCAAGTATCCATAATTGGTTAACCAGCCACCGGTAAACAGGTCTAAGGTTCCATCACACAAGGTTAGATTTCTTCAGGATTTCGATTATAACACCGCAACCACCACCGTCAAACACCAACACCACACCAGTGACGGAAGAGAAACGAAAAAACACCTCTCTCTCTCTCTCACACACACACACACACCATGAAAATTATTTATTTTCTGCAGGTTCCAACAACCATTGCAGCATCCAAGTGAGTCTTCACTTTTGTCCAACTTTGGCGGGGATTGGAAGCAACAGTTGTCGCTATGATATCACTTTTATTTTTACATATTTATCTAAATTGAAAGTAGTTCTTTATGAAATGTAGAAGTATTATACATGCTTTATTTGTTCGTATCATTGTTCATGCGTGGCCCTTCTAGTTTTTATTGATCTCATCTCTCTCCCAAAATGCTATCTTCTTACTAAAATGGGACAATTCATATTATGGTTGCTCTAAACTTTAATGTGCCTATATGTTCTGATCATTGTTAGAAATAAATGCTGTTAATTGAGGTCCACGTTTTTTTTATTCTAAGATAACAGGGGAATGGGGATTTTGAACCCATGACCTCCAAAGTGTTACACCCACAGGACAGGGCCAAATTATCGCCTAGCTAAATGTTTATGCTTATAGTTTCTGTACTGACCCTTATTGAGTTTGACAGCATAACGACGGTAAAGGATATGGTATGACTGGCTGATTGTCGATGTAACACATTCAAAGCACGAGTACGACTGGTGAAGAGTTGAGCTGTACCAGCAGGTAATTTTATAGGTTAGAAATGATTTCTCACAGATCAAACATAACTATCTCTGTTACATTGAACTGGTAATTATTCAAATCATGATGATAAACCTCGGATTAGAATAAAAATAAAAAGGGTTATTTTGGGCTCTGATTTGGCCTTGTAAATTTATTATTAGAAGATTCATTCATTCATGCTGATTAAATTGAAGCAACAACCACTTCGCCTTTCTGTCTTCCTCCATTAGATTCATCTATTGAACCGATCTCCTTCTATGTCTGGATGTTGTCCTTTTAATAGTGTCATAATCATAGTTGTCAATCGTGAATAGTGGTAAATAGCGATGGGCTACCTATATGCTATATAGCGAATAGCGAAAAATAGCGACCGCTATTTCATATTTAGCGATAGGCTTCTAAAAGAGAAATTATATATTAGTATATTACCTTAAAAGTCTTAAACTATATACCAATTAAAAGAAAAAACACATGACTATTACAAAATAAACCCAACAGACCGCTATTTACCGTTATTGTATGATAGTGAGCTGTGGGCGCTACGCTATTCACTATTACTGCTATTGACAACAGGGGTCATAATTTTTACAATTTTTGGCAAAAATATATTTTTAGTAATTGGATTTTGCAACTAATAAGGATTTTGTGTGTGCGTGTGGACCAAGGCGAACTTGTAGAGATATACGTCAACAAGTGTGGGGATGGGGCAAAAACGACAAATGGGCAAACAAATATAGCTTTAATACTTGACCTCAAGAAATCAAGAAGTGATCTTGCGTAGATGGTAATAGTGCACAAATATCTACTTGTAATGATGGAACATCACTGGTTTCTAAACATTTATTTTAGGTTTTGAAAGTTTGTGGTCGGTCTTCAACAGTTTTTTAAGGCTTTGAAAGAATACCTTGACTCATTGATTTTAGGGAGAGACTATTTCACATGAGATGTTGTGCTCACATATTGAACTTAATGGCTCAAGATGGTTTACTGTAATTGCCTGATTGGGGAAGGAATTAAGATGATTAGGGATAGTGCTGCTTTCTGGACAGCAACTCAAAAAAGAATAGAAAAGTTTGATGAAGCGGCTTGTCATTTGGCAGTTGATTGCTCAAAAAGGTTGTATCTTGATTGTAGAACAAGTTGGAACTCGATCATATATGATGTTGAGTGTTGCTATAACATATAAGAATGTTTTCAAACTTTTAAAGCAATGACATGCGCAATATAGAAGTTTGGCTACGGAGCTAGCTTCAAGTTTTTGCAGAAAATCGCAACTATTTTATAATGTTACTTTGATGTTTTCAGGTACCAAGAATCCTATGGCGAACATCTTTTTTTCCCGTCCATATGTGAGAATTCTGTTGAGTACGTGGAATGAAGATCAGGATGAAAAATAAAAGCAATGGCGGAGATGATGCGTGTCAAGCTTGATAAATACTTGTCAGTTATACATGAAGTAATGGGAGTTGCAGTGATTTTAGATCCAAGATACAAGTTGAAATTGATGTAGTTCGCTTTCTCAAAATTCTATGGTTTTCAAAAGTCCAATGATGAATTAATGAAACCGAAGGAACTTGTGTATTGTTTATTTCAAGATTATGGAAGTTCCTAGGGATTAAGACGGTGTTGGTTCAACTCGCAACGATGACAGGGAGGAGGGGTTTTTCATGACTATTTTACATTTGTTGACGAGGATAATCATACATATATTATAGTAGCAATGTTGTTTTATTTATCTTTTCATTGTTTTATTAATCTTTTGAATGTATAAATTTTTTCTTTCATGTTGGAGCTTGATCATTATCTTCAAGAGAAAGTATGGACGCAAAACTTGAAACTTATATTTTGTCTTGGTGAAATACAAATGGTTTTAAGTATCTAACATTTCAAACTATTGCTCGAGATACATTAGCAATCCCAATATTTACTATTGCGTCTGAGTTTGCCTTTAGTACAAGTGAGAGATTGGTATCTTCATCCAAAGATAGAAGCGTTACAATGTGCCTAAAGTTGGCTGTTAAAATGAAATAAGAGGTAATAAATTATTTCTTTTATTTTTTTAATGTATTGCTAAGTTGATATGGTTATATAAATTAATAAATATAAAAACTTGTTTATCCATGTAAGACAAGTTATTATAAATCTCCCTACTTAAACACTAGATGTCCCCGTTAGACAGACATATCCAGAATCCAAATCCCAGGACATGCATGAGTTCCGCACTCACTACAACCCCACGGGCAATGATTTTGATACCATTTATAACACCTCACAATTTAAAGTCACGAGTTAGCCCAGTAACTTCAAAATCAACATAAAATCATGTTGGAAGTTACTGATAGCTCACAACTTTAAACTTTTCAACTTTCATTCATCTATCTATGTGAGACTGGTTATTATAAACTTTCATATAGATTCTTTTTCATCTTTCATCCATGTAGGACGAGCTGTTACTAATATTCATTACCTGCTATCGTCTATGGTGAGATTGGCCCACATAAATATGCATGTACTACTTCACATTGGCTTGGAATTGGGCTGGCGATGGGAATGGAGTTCTACATTACTTCTCGACCATAAAAACTCTCAATTTTTTAAACATTGTTTGATAAATTAACTGCTACGAAAGTAGTTCCTTAACCAATCAGATGAAGTCATATTATAAGTAAGTTCGATTCACCGGTAACTACAAAAGGTGTTACTTTTAATAAAACGACAACATAGTTTTACTGATCATACAAATAACAGATATGATATACATATATGCAAATGATCTCGACAAAAACCATCCTAAGCAAAAAGCTCATGAGTACAGACATATCATGTAAGATAGTCAATCAACTGATATTGAAACCGTGTTATCCTAGCATATTGAGACAGGTAACAAGTTCAACTGAAACTGTTTATTTTGGGCTAGCTAGCCCTAGCTCAAGGATCTAACACATCAATGGACAAGGTGACTGAACATATAACGCTTTACCATACATCATCTCTATTGGGTTTTACCAAATAAAACAATATTCTTGATCAATACAGGTTTACGAAAAACATTAGCTTGTTCTTGATAAAAATCGAACAACAATATCAATCATATGAGCGGAAGCAATTAATAGTAAAAGCTATTAATCTTGTAAAATCCGAAAATATATCGACTCTTATTAATTACTGCACATGTTATAAAAGAGTGTAATTATCCATTAAAAAAGGAAAGGCCTCGCTTTTTTTAAAAAAAAATTATTAGATTTCGTTATATTTTTTGGAGTTAATTACATTTTTGGTCCTCGTGGTTTTCATGAAATTTCACATTTAATCCTCGTGCTTCATTAATTATGATATTGATCCTTGTGATTTTTATTTCGTTTCAATGTTGGTCCTTGATCCATTTGAAAAGACAATAATGCCCCTATCTCTGTTTTTTATTCATTTTTCTTATTTATAAATAATAATAATTGTTATTATAAAGCATTAAATATTATTATTACTGATTATATTTACAAACAAACACCCCCTACCCCACCCCCAAAGAATCAATCTCCTCTCTCTCTCTCTACAACCTCTTAACGCCGCCACCTCTTCCAATTCCGATCACCATCGCCATTATCTTAGCCTTTTCTTTTATCCTCCGATGTGGGTTATGTTCATATCTATTTGGTGGTGGTAGGTTCCTATATGGTTCTATTCAAATATGTTTGTGGGTCCGATTTTGATTTAGGGTTTTGGTGGCTCGATGTTGTTAGATGATTTGGCCTTTAGGGTTTGGCGAGTTATTTGTAGAAGGTTGTATGATTGAACGTGATATGATGATTTTGATTTTGTTTGTGGGTTTCTGTGTTCGAATCTGATCTGATGATTTCACTGTTGTTTGAACATGATCTAAGGATTTCACTTTTGTGGTTTCTTTGATTGTGACGATTTCGATTTTATTTGTGGGTCATTTGTTTGAAAGTTATCAAATGGTTTCGTTGTTGTTAGATGGTTTCGATTTCGTTTGTGGGTTCTTTCTTTTGGACAAGGCTATGATGATTAACATGATTTAAGTCCCATCGGTTTAAGATTCGAGATTATATATAGCTTGGCATGGCAAAAACGGAGGATGGTAAGTGTACTATTTACCGATGAAAACTAAGCTGAGCTCATCAATTTCTCTCCGGTCCTCCTTTTGCAACCTCCGTTATTGCAGATCATGTTAGTATAATTCTCTTGTTCCGATGGTAAAACTGATCCGGGTCTCGTCTTTTTTCATAGGGATAAAATGGTAGTGAGTGTTGTTTGGTGTTGGTGGTAGACGGTGGTTTTTATCCATCTTCATTTTGTTCTTATTTCCAGATTTGGGTGGTGGTGGTGGTGAGGTAGAGAAGCAAGATCAAAGAGCGATAGTCGTAGACAGTGGTGGGGCGGTGGTAGGCGGTGATGGGGCGGTGGTAATGGCGGTGGGGTGGTGGTAAAAGGTGTTGGGTGGAGGTGATGGTATTAAGTATTTACTAATTTTTATTATATAATAATTAGTATATTATTGTTTAAGTATTTATTAATAAATTGTAAAAAATTAAAACTTAAAAATAAAAGAATAAATTAAGAATATAGGGGTATTTTAGTCCTTTTAAGTGAATTTGGATTAGCATTGAAACGAAATAAAAACCACAAGGATTAATGTCGTAATTAATGAAGCACAAGGATTAAATGTGAAATTTTTAACAAACCACAAGGACCAAAAATGTAATTAACTCTATTTTTTGGTTAAAGATTTGTTGATGAGCAAGATATTACAGCAACACAATTCACCAAATACACATCACATAAATACAATGGGTGTTGCTAAATTGACACCCTAAAAACAAACTAAATAAAAAAAAATTCAAGTGGAAGTATTGTTTTTATATTTTGTCATATATGTTAATTAAGATAATTAATGCATTTTACTATCTAGACTCCTTGTTAATATTGTTTCTATATTTTTTTTCCTAAATTTTAGTTACAATTACTAATATAAGATACATATTAGATTACTTTTTATTTAATAAACATTTTTGTTATAATTAAAAATTAAAATCGTTTTTTTATAAATAAAAAAAATGAAATTTAGACTTTAGATCATAAATTAAACAAGCACAAAGAAATTTTTGTTAAATTTATCTTTAACAACAATATATAAAGATTACGATGAGTTTGAGTTTTTATTTTTTAAAATTTATGGTCTTATTAGTAAATTTTTTAAATTAATACACTTATTTTATTTAAATTTATGCTCTTATTAATACAATAAGTTATCTAGATTTCTTGTTAGTAAATATATATAAATATTACGATAACTTTATATTTTCATAGAACCTTCAATTTCTTATTTGGTAATTAGATTTACTAATAAGGCCATAAATTTAAAAAAATAAAAACTCAAACTCGTCGTAATTTTATATATCTTTACTAGATTAAGAGCGTATTTGATATTGCAAGAGTTTTCTAAACAAATGGCAAGAGAAGATATTAAATAGGAAGCCACAACACAAACTGAGATCTCACGGCCGATACCCCACAATATCTATGTAAGTTTGTAAAACTTATTAGAATTTATTTTATTTAAAAATTTATTAACTGATTTTATGAATCCTCACGACTAGATTTTTATAAAATCAATTTATATGAGTGAATGTATATGTATATATTTTAGATCAAAACTCATTATTTAATTGTTGATTAATTCAATTATGAAAAATAATAATTTATTGACACATATATTATAAATTGTGATCATCAAAAGGTTTAAAAATATATTATATAAAATTATCAGATTCGATTTGCACTAACACATATTATAGATATAGTAGCTGAATGGTTATGCCTATAACAGGAGTCCTGATTACCAGTATGTTTGGAGTAATCATCCATTATTTAACATCCCAAAGTAAGATAACTTTTTTTCTTCTTTGGAAAGATCCGGAATGGATCCAATACCATTAAACTATTGCGATTTCACATGTATATGATATTCATTATGTGATGGTACAATTAGGAGATTACTCAATGCCTACCATTCGGCTTATTGGATCCATCACAGAGTCCCATGTGTAGCTGGATGGCAATTACGTATATGTCACGTTTAGAATGTCATAGACAACTGAAACTTAGTAATCCGGAAACACCTATTATAGATATAGCGAAATATGCTTGAATAATGTTTTTTTATAATTTTAATATTATTTGGTCATATTCTTGCATTTATGTTTTTTTAATGCTTGAAAAGGTTTATTACAAAAAGTTTATTTAACTATTATAAAAATGTTTATTACATTTATGGAAAAAGGACTCTAATTACAAAAAATAAAATTTGGAAAATATAGTTGTATTAATTATTGTAACACCGTATTTTTAACCCAAAAATTTTCACTTTAAGTTACACTGCGGAAGCGTTTTAAACAACAAAGTAATTACAACTAATTATAACCACTATTTACAAAATATCAGTATTACAAAACACGTCTCGTCACAAATACATTATCAGAGTCCTAGGTGATTACTCCCCAAGCTAACCACTCTCAGCCGAGCCGCTGACTTACCAACACTTGTAAAAAGAGTGAGAGGTGGGGGATTAACACAAAACTAAGTGAATGGAGTATCACAAAACAGATATATCAGCCAAAACCGCATGATATCAACAACCACAAATAAGCACCCTAGGAAGACCGACGGTTCTGCAGGAACCTACAACCAATGCCGGCCAAAGCAAAGGTTTACCGATAGTCCATTTGCTATTCTCACACAGTATCATCCTCTGGTAGCAACAAATGCATCCCAAGGTCCTGATACTGCTTAGCCAATAGCATATGAACCCAGCCCATAAGCCCAGTCGTAAACTGACTTCCCTTCCAACATGTATACATATCACAGAATTCAACAATTAACATTCATAGTTAATTAACCAATAGATATACAATATATCCAACAATAGTTGCAACCAAACTAGTACAACTAATATCACCCGTGAGCAAACATCCACTCAACTCTGGTTCTCAGCTATTTTCACTCAGTGATCTAATTTTACTGAGCCTTGTCTGTCCCTGAGAACACAACAACCAACCATTAGTAATCAACTCAAAAATATATATATATCAAACATATATATTTATATCCATTTAATCAAACATAAACATGTAAGATTTGCATATGTATACACATATAACACATAGCATCATACAATACAAAACAACAAGCCAAAACTGTCGGATTTCATGAGAAATCCGACACTAACATCGGATTTGCACCAAATCCGCAACCATTATCGGAATCCGACACTTTGTATCGGATTTGAAGGAATCCGATACTTCCTTCGGATTTCACTTGGTACAAACGGATTTTCCATGCTACTCGGATTTCAACACTAAGATTCCACATTCGGATTCAAACCATAGGATTTCGACATTAGGATTTCACACATCCGGTTTTCATGAGTATCGGATTCTGAGTTCCGGATTCAACACCCGGATTTCACTAGAATCGGATTTCACCATGTAACACCCCAAATTTCAAAAATGTAATATAATACTAAATAAAACTCATTTATAAAATATACATTTATTTTAAAACACACGCGGAAGCATGTTACTACTAAACCAAGTTACTGCCAAAAGATATATACACGAGTACATGCTTAGTGTACTTTGATAGTCAAATATTTACAAATTGTGCGTTAAGTTGTTTTCAAAAGAGTAACCCAAAAAAAAAGCAGTCAAACAGGAGACTTGCCCTTATCCTTGCCGCGTCCTGCAAAAGTTAAAAAAAAACAGTATCTGATAAGCTACGAGAGCTTAGTGAGTATTCCAAACTAAACATCATATAAACACACGTATAGCATCATATAAAGATAGTACACGTATGTCAGATAATAAATGCTAGCCACTGGTTCTAGACCCAGGGCAGCCACCTTTGAACCTTACTGCACATAGCAGTTCGGTTTATATACACATATGAATAACATTACATGTTTGTAATCTGATATAATAGCATACATGCTGCAGATATGAAGTGAAGTCTAGAAGACTCACCTTATGTTTACTTATGATATGATATGATCTACAATTGAGTATGATTCAGAGATTAGGTCCACAATTAGCTTTTACAATGTAATATTGATAGTATAAACATTAATACATGTACTTGAGGACCAAACTGAATTGAACAGGGCTAAGGTAGGGCTGTACCTTTCAAAGGCACGCCCGTGCCTGTAACCTAGGCACGGTTAAACTCTCCTCAGGCATGGGCGTACCTATCTTGCAATCACGCCCGTGCCTATGCTTGAAAGCACGGGGGTACCTGATGAACTAGGGTTTGCCACGGGGCGAAAGGCACGCCCGTACTCTCCTTGGGTACACCCGTGCCCTCCCCTGGTCTGCACAGTTCTGACCGACAGAAACTGTATTTCCGGCCAAAATCGATAAAACTCAATTCTAAACATTCTATAAACAGATATAGGGTGTTTTCCTACACCCATAACACCTATATAACATATCAAACTATAAATTAACAAGATTTGATCCTTGTGATCAATCTTTGACCCATAAGAAATCTAAGAACACAACAACCAATTCAAGAACTTCATACCTCTAATATGTGAGCTTGCTAGATGCTAATTAACTGATGATAGAGCTGTGTTTGTGTCTCAAAAATCGCCAGATCAAGGAGGTATGCAGCCGTGTTTATGTGTGTTTGTAGAATGAAAGTCTATGTTCAAGTAAGCCATGTATATCTCTAAGTTTGGGATATTTACATATTTGGTCCATGCACTATTTTAACTTATAATTTAACAATTTTAGTCCCTCTTGTTTTATAAACACATCTAATCTCATAAAGGCAACTTACAATAATATCTAACACTTTCTATTAAATAATAATTTCGGGATTTCAAACCTTGGGTGTTACAACTCTTCCCCACTTGGATGATTTCGTCCTCGAAATCAACTGTTGTATAATTCTGGATAGTTTTGCATCATCTCCTGTTCAGGCTCCCAAGAAAGTCTGAGCCTTTCCTGTGCTTCCATTGGACCTTGACCAGTCCAATCTGCTTATTACGTAGGGTTTTGATCTTTCTTTCCAATATAGCTATAGGTTGCTCCACATAGTTCAGTTTGTCATCAATAGTAACATCTTCCAACGATACAATTACAGACTCGTCTGCTAAACATTTTCTAAGGTGCGAGACGTGGAAGGTGTTGTGAATCTGAGACAATTCATCTGGCAATTCCAATCTGTACGCAACCTTTCCCACACGTGCAATGATCTTAAAAGGTCCAATAAACCTTGGACCGAGTTTCCCCCTCTTTCTGAATCTGATTACGCCTTTCCACGGCGACACTTTTAACAATACAAAATCTCCCACCTGAAACTCAAGTGGTGACCTGCGTCTATCTGCATAACTTTTCTGTCTACTCTGGGCGGTTAACAGCCTATCTCTGATGAGCTGAATCTGTTCAGTCGTTCGTTGCACCACCTCTGTACTACCCAATTCTTTCTGACCCACTTCACCCCAACATACCGGAGTTCTGCATTTTCTACCATATAGCATTTCATATTGTGGCATCCCAATACTGGAATGATAACTATTGTTGTATGAAAATTCTGCTAAAGGTAAATAAGAATCCCAGCTACCTCCAAAATCTATAGCACACGCCCGCAACATGTCTTCTAGGGTTTGAATAGTTCTTTCACTCTGACTATCAGACTGAGGATGGTATGCTGTGCTGAGATGTAATTTAGTTCCGAGATCTTCATGAAATTTACTCCAGAACCTAGAAGTGAATCTTGTGTCTCTGTCTAATACGATAGAAACTGGCACACCATGACGAGTCACAATCTCTTTCACATATACGCCTGCCATTCTTTCTGAAGGATAGGTCTCCTTGATGGGAATAAAATGAGCACTTTTAGTTAACCTGTCTATAATTACCCATATTGCATCATAACCACGTGGGGTTTTGGGTAATTTGGTAATCAGGTCCATTGTGATGTTTTCCCATTTCCAAACTGGAATTTCTAAGGGCTGTAACTTCCCATGAGGTTTTTGGTGTTCAACTTTCACTTGTAAGCATGTAAGACACTTTTCCACATACTTTGCTACATCGCGTTTCATACCCGGCCACCAATAATCAACTTTTAGATCCTTATACATTTTAGTAACTCCTGGATGAATAGAAAATCTGGATTTATGAGCTTCACTAAGAAGTATCTGGCGTGCATCACTATAAGCCGGTACCCATATACGACCATAACGGGTCCAAACATCACGACTGTCTTTAATAAAGTTGGCTACCTGCCCTTTGATTCGCTCAGAGTTATGATTCTTATCTTTGATTGCTTCAAGCTGAGCTGTTCGTATCACGCCAAAAATAGGTGTCGTAACAGTCATTCTTAAAGTTTGATTCTTCACTAGAACTGTTTCTGACTTTCTGCTTAATGCATCAGCTACCACATTTGCCTTTCCCGGATGATATAAGATATCACAATCATAATCTTTTAATAATTCCAGCCAACGCCTCTGCCTCATATTGAGATTCTTCTGATCCTTGAAATACTTTAAACTTTCATGATCGGTGTAAATAGCAAATCTCACACCATACAGGTAGTGTCTCCATATCTTAAGTGCAAACACCACCGCCGCCAATTCCAAGTCATGTGTTGGGTAGTTACTTTCATGTGACTTCAACTGCCGTGAAGCATAAGCAATAACTCTACCTTTCTGCATCAAAACACAACCCAGCCCACGATATGAAGCGTCACAAAATACCACCATATCTTCACCCCCTTCAGGTAATGCAAGAACTGGCGCCTCACACAACTTCTTCTTGAGAGTTGAGAAAGCAGACTGTTGTTCGCTTCCCCACACAAATTTAGCATTCTTTTTCGTCAGTTGAGTCAAAGGAACGACAGTTTTTGAAAAGTTCTGAATGAACCTCCTGTAATAACCTGCCAATCCTAGGAAACTTCGAATTTCAGTAGGGTTCTTTGGTGGTTCCCACTTCATCACAGCCTCTACCTTCGCAGGATCTACTTTGATTCCACTTTGGTTAATTAGATGACCCAGAAATTGCATTTCCTGAATCCAAAATTCACATTTAGAGAATTTGGCATATAACCGTTCTCTCCTCAAAGTTTCCAAAACCTCTTTGAGATGTTTCTCATGATCCACCGGATTCTTTGAATAAATAAGGATATCGTCAATAAACACAATCACTGATTTGTCTAGCATTGGTCTACAAACTCTGTTCATCAGATCCATAAATGCTGCTGGTGCATTCGTAAGACCAAACGGCATCACCACAAAGTCAAAATGCCCGTATCGAGTTCTAAACGCGGTTTTTGGGATGTCTTCCTTCTTGATCTTTAACTGATGATACCCCGACCTCAAGTCAATTTTTGAAAACCACGATGCTCCTTGTAACTGTTCAAACAAGTCATCTATCTTGGGTAAAGGATATTTGTTCTTTATGGTCATTTTATACAGTTCACGGTAATCAATGCACATGCGAAACGTACCATCCTTCTTTTTGACAAATAGAATTGGAGCACCCCAGGGTGAACTACTGGGTCTAATGAACCCTTTGTCTAGCAGTTCCTGAAGTTGCTTCATTAATTCCTGCATCTCTGGTGGAGCAAGTCTGTATGGAGCCCTTGCAACTGGCGAAGCTCCAGGTACTAAATCAATTATGAACTCAACCTGTCTATCTGGCGGTACCCCAGTTAAATCTTCAGGGAATACATCAGGATACTCACACACTGTTTTCACATCTTCAAGACTCGTCAGCCTCTTTTCTAATTTTGTATCTATCACATAAGCTAGGAAAGCTGTATACCCATGCTGCAAATATTTTCGAGCTTTTGACACCGAACACACATATGACTTTCCCTTTTTATTATCACCACATATAGATAGTTCTTCCCCACTTGGGGTATGAACTTGTATCACCTTTTGCCTACACAATATGGTAGCCTGGTTATAACCTAACCAGTCCATTCCAACTACTACTTGGAATTCTCTCATAGTCATGGGTATAAGTTCTATAGGAAATCTAACTGTATCTATTTCAAGCACATTATGTTTATACACATCTGATACAATTACAGATTTATCATCAGCTATGTCAACTTCAAGAGGAGAATATAGCTTTTCACATATATGACTGAAATTTTTGCAGAAAGAAACAGATACGAAGGATTTACTTGCACCAAAATCAAATAGCACAAGAGCAAGTAAATTGTTGACAAGATATGTACCTGTAACTACATCAGGCTTAGTTTTAGCTTCCTCAGCTGTAAGCTGAAAAGCTCTTCCTTTGGGTTTCTGAGCATCCTCTCTCTTCACATCCTTTACTCCCGAGTTTCGTGGTGGAGGCAGAGCTGGAGTAGGTTTAGATCCAGTAGACTGTGCATTAGAAGACAATCTCGGGCATTCTGACTTCTGATGGCCCGGCTGGTAACAGTTGAAACACACACGCGGGGTTCTACAATCTTTCCCTGCGTAACCCGATTTCCCACATTTGTAACATGTGGGAGGACCAAACCGGCATTCTCCCAAATGATGTTTCTTGCAAGTCGGGCAAATTGGGTAGATTTTCTACATTCCTTTCTTCTCAGACTGCTCAATCTTCTATTTCTTAAACACTGGTGCCGCTTTCTCTACAGACTTCTTTTCCTTATCCTGCCTTTCCAACTCTAATTCCCTCGCTCTAGCCGCGTCCATCATGGACTTTACTGTCTGATGTTTGTTGGCATCAATGAATTCTCTGATGCTGGGTTTGAGTACCATCATGTATCGGTACATCTTCATCTTCTAGTTCGCCACGTAATCAGGACAAAAATGTGCTTGTTCCAAAAACTTTGCATTGATCTCAGGAACCGTCTCTGTCGTCTGCTTCAACCTATGAAATTCATCCACAATCCTATCAATCTCGGATTGAGGAACGAACTGTTCAATAACCAACTCCTTGAATTCCTCCCAAGTCATGGTTTCAATCCCGGCATAACCCCTCTGTTTGATCTCCATATCCTACCAATCTTTTGCCGCACCGCGCATCTGATTGGTTGCGTATCTAATTTGAATTCAGGTGCACATGAACATGTATGAAACGCACCCTCTATCTCAGAGATCCACCTATGACTTATAACCGGATCTGTAGACCCATGGAACAACGGGGGTTGGCATGCAGAAAAGTCTCTGAACGAACACACTTTTGGAGCATCACGAATAATGACTTGTGGTTGAGGATTAAACCCTTCTCCACCTGCAGCGAACCTTGTAGTAAGTTCCTGTCTGATCATAGCTTGATTCTGTTCCTTCATCTGCTCAACTACTTGTGTAACAATGAAAGGAATACTTTGTTCCATCGCCTTGCCAATTTCCCGGGCAACGAGCTCTTGTACTGTAGGTTCTACCACCCTCTCATTGAGATCAGGGGCTCTAATAGGAATCTGTTCACCAGTAACACTGGTTTCTACACCCTCGGGTCTACGACTAGGACCACCCTCGGGCCTAATTGCTGCGCGAGATCCTCTCGTGTTAACCATCCTGATAGTATAGATAAAGCGTTAAGGTAAAATGGTAGCTTTATCACACCACCCTCTATCAATTATATACTCATATATCTATTAACTCAGTATACCGTATCTTTAAAACCAAAGTATTCTATACATACTAAGGCATTTTCTTCATACTTACATTCTCAGGTACACTATCTACTTACAAGTACCTCTCACCCGATTCACAAGAATCTTCATGATTTCATTAAGTTCTAACATGTATCATGTGTTTGTAATAATATGGGCCCTATATTATTCTAAACACACTACACATATTCGATCTTAACTTTATCACGAAAAGTCCCGATTCACAGGCTTAGGCCAAGTATCATATATATAAGATAACATAATCATGTAATTCATAAAGATTCCACATATAACATGTCAATCTTTTAACTATTCAAATAATCAGATATATTCCTCATATAACACATATAATAAATAACATTCGTCAGTATACTCATTAAGCTGCAAGTAGCAGGCCTCCAGTTTGACAAAATTTTTCAAAACCATGGTTCAAGTCCCGACTGTGCTTCACACAATCCAGATCTCTTAAACCGTGGCTCTGATACCAAGTTGTAACGCCCCAAATTTCAAAAATGTAACATAATACTAAATAAAACTCATTTATAAAATATACATTTATTTTAAAACACACGCGGAAGCATTTTACTACTAAACCAAGTTACTGCCAAAAGATATATACACGAGTACATGCGTAGTGTACTTTGATAGTCAAATATTTACAAACTGGGCGTTAAGTTGTTTTCAAAAGAGTAACCCAAAAAAAAGCAGCCAAACAGGAGCCTTGCCCTTATCCTTGCCGCGTCCTGCAAAAGTTTTAAAAAACAGTATCTGATAAGCTACGAGAGCTTAGTGAGTATTCCAAACTAAACATCATATAAACACACGTATAGCATCATATAAAGATAGTACACATATGTCAGATAATAAATGCTAGCCACTGGTTCTAGACTCAGGGCAGCCACCTTTGTAACAGTACTGTATCACCTTTGAACCTTACTGCACATAGCAGTTCGGTTTATATACATATATGAATAACATTACATGTCTGTAATCTGATATAATAGCATACATGCTGCAAATATGAAGTGAAGTCTAGAAGACTCACCTTATGTTTACTTATGATATGATATGATCCACAATTGAGTATGATTCAGAGATTAGGTCCACAATTAGCCTCTACAATGTAATATTGATAGTATAAACATTAATACCTGTACTTGAGGACCAAACTGAATTGAACAGGGCTAAGGCACGGCCGTACCTTTCAAAGGCACGCCCGTGCCTGCAACCTAGGCACGGTTAAACTCTCCTCAGGCATGGGTGTACCTATCCTGCACTCACGCCTGTGCCTTGCTAAGGTACGCCCGTGCCTATGCCTGAAAGCACGGGGGTACCTGATGAACTAGGTTTTGCCACGGGGCGAAAGGCACGCCCGTACCCTCCCCTGGTCTGCACAGTTCTGACCGACAGAAACTGTATTTCCGGCCAAAATCAATAAAACTCAATTCTAAACATTCTATAAACAGATATATGGTGTTTTCCTACACCCATAACACCTATATAGCATATCAAACTATAAATTAACAAGATTTGATCCTTGTGATTAATCTTTGACCCATAAGAAAGCTAAGAACACAACAACCAATTCAAGAACTTCATACCTCTAATATGTGAGCTTGCTAGATGCTAATTAACTGATGATATAGCTGCGTTTGTGTCTCAAAAATCGCCAGATCAAGGAGGTATGCAGCTGTGTTTGTGTGTTTGTAGAATGAAAGTCCATGTTCAAGTAAGTCATGTATATCTCTAAGTTTGGGATATTTACATATTTGGTCCCTGCACTATTTTAACTTATAATTTAACAATTTTAGCCCCTCTAGTTTTATAAACACTTCTAATCTCATAAAGGCAACTTACAATAATATGTAACACTTTCTATTAAATAATAATTTAGGGATTTCAAACCTTGGGTGTTACACACCATCAACACCAAAATCCGCAACATTCAACATTTCCATTAATCCGACAGCTCCATAACTTGCATACCTCAACTTTCCAGTTTATATCATTCACATACAAGTTCATATAAACACATATAAACATGTTTAAACATGCAATCATGCATCAAAACACTTTTATACCCTAAGAACACCAAATCCGATAACTTCATAAGGCATGACCCTATGATGTTCATATTAAACCCACTCAAAACAGTAGCATGTTATTACTAATCAAAGCATAACAGCACAATAAAAGAAGAATCATCAACCTTATAGCTTGAATCACACAAAATCAATAAATCACCAATCCGATTGCTTCTTCTTCCTTGCTTTCTTTCTTGCTTTCGGTTTTACACACTTATTCCACACACACAAAATACTTCAAAGTGAAGTAATCACTTCATAACCCACGTATATACACTAGGTAGCATGAGGTGTCATGTTTAAATTATCTAAACACATGCACACACACATACACACGTCCGTATACATACATACATACATATATATATAATCCATATTAATTAAGTAAATGATTAATTAATCAAATTAACCACTAAATACCAATTAATTAACATAATAATTCACGTGTAACATACCCCAATGCCTACGTTTCTACTAAGCCCAATCTCAGGATGTTACAATTATCAAACAAATTCTTTGATAAGCTTTTTGCATCTGAAAGAAAACCAATCAAAACCTATGTAATCTAAGGTAGATGGCTACTACATAATAAATCTTTTTCATGGATTATTGTAACGCCCCAAAGTTTAAAAGTTGCTATGTCTATGTGTTATTAAAGACTAGAGGTGTTTATAAAACTAGAGGGGCTAAAATTATCAGTTTGAAAGATGATAAGGCCAGGGGGCTGTTTTGTAATTACTAGAAAGTGTGTTTATATATGTGTGTAGCTAGGTTTGACTTGAAAAGTCAAACCCATAAATACTTTCAAGCCATTCCAGCTCCATTCAATATCCAAGCTTGTTTAGCAATTTCTGGATTCAATCAGCAAGACAAGGGCACCATGATTTCACCCAAGCTATCTCAAGTAGTGAGGTATGTGTTGTTTGGTTGTTTTGGGTCAAAAAGAGATTCATGGTGAATCATTGACCTCATGTTGTTTGCATGTTTATGATGTTGTTTAGCTGTTATGTGAGTCATAGTACATAATACAAGTGCTGGAAAACGTTTGAATTGAGATTTAAATCAAGAACATCAGTTGTGTTCTTCACAGAAAGTTGCAAGTCGTCGTGTACACGGCCCGTGTACATGAGTTTTAAGCCGGTGATAGGCCATGTAGATGGACATGGTCGTGTAAAGTATAAGTCAAAGACGGTGACAGGCCATGTAGGGTTACATGGTCGTGTAGTATAAAGGGTACACGGCCCGTGTATAGGTACACGGCCCATGTATAGGTACACGGTCCGTGTAGGGTGATGTGTCAACACAGGCCATGTGGCCAAGAGAGGTCGTGTAGTGTACAGGGTACACGGCCCGTGTAGACCCATTTTCAGCACAGTTTGAGCAGTTAGTAATGTTTAGCTATTTCTTTGATACAGGAAGATGTCTGGATACTCGACAGCACACGTTACTTGTTTAGCATATTACTCAGTTACCAGGTGAGTGTACTAGTCCTTTAGCATCTTTAGCATATGACTATGATACAGATGAATAGCATGATATCCTTGTTATGAGACACAGTTTTGATATGTATATATGTTGTATAGGAGAGGTGTATAACTAACCATGTGGTGTAGCTATGCACAATATCAGTATCAGGGTACATAGTTATGTACCAGATCAGTGACATGGTGTACAACTACGCTGTATACCAAGAACAGTAACAGTTTATGCAAGTTGCAGGTGCTACAGCTTGGAGGTAAGACATCTGGGGAGACTTTACTTCTGTTTAGGTTATTTATGTTTAGCTAGTATGCTCACTAAGCGTTAGCTTATGTTTCAGTATTTTATGTTTGAAGGTGGCAATTCCAGCAAGGTGAGGCCCCTGTGCGGTGTTCAGCCGGATAGCTCCTGGTTTTCAAGAAGCAAACTTTGATACTACTTTTGTAAATGTTAGCACGTGTATGTTTAGAAACAGTATTTTTGTGAAACTCTGATATCTTTTAGTGCTAATTTGTAAGATAATGTTTTTAAGTTAAAAACTGAAAAGTGGTGTTACAATTATAAAAAATATTTGTTTAGACAATAATATCTTTTAAGTGTACGAAAGAGGATAATAATTCATAAGTTTGTAAAAACAAAAATATTATGTTTTTTGTGTATGTCGAATTTTGTTATGTATAAATATCTTAACTTATTAATTAATTCTTTCTAAAAGTAGATTGTTAATAATCTATTTTGTATATAAAATTTTGTTAATTTTTGATATTGAGGTATAAATGATAATTTTGGAATTAATAAGAAATATACATATATATCTTAGGTGTTTGCCTAACAGTTTTACACGTGTATAATTAAGTATATAAAATATTCCTAATAAAATATGTAAAAGCCCAGTACAATATGAGTTGGTTTTTAAGAAAGTTTAAATACGAAAAAAAATAAAATTATAGAAAACATATACTTGTAGGTAATCTTATTAAATATTATCCTTTCGAAACTTACGCGCCGCATTTTAACTGTGGACCCAAGTCACAGAACACTGGTATTTATCCAAGTGAAATTCTATTTTCTGTATTTCTTGGGTAAATGAGGGTAGATTAAGGGTGTATCCGGTAACAGAACCAATCATAACTGGACTATAACTAAAAGTTTCCATAACCGAAAATAATATAGATTAGAACGAAAACCGAACTGATATAAGGTATATGGTTTTGATTCTGGTTCCCGTTATTAACTGGTTTTCAAGCTGTTGGTTAGCTATTGTACAATTTTAATAAGCTGTGCTTATTAAAGAAGTCACCTTAATAGTTTTACGATACAGGGACAAAGACTTTTAGAAGGTTTAGTCTGGGTAAGAAACTGGATAAGACTGAAAGTGTACTTTAGAACGAGTTTCAAGAGTGGGAACAAAAATTAACCGATAACTAGTGAATATTTTTGCTATTAAAGACAAATACAATACATTTATATTAGTTGTTTTTTACCTATAAAGGTTAACTAATAGCCAAACAACTAAACGGATTAAAGTTAACACAAAATATTTGGAATCATAAGTGAACATGCATGCATCTTCGACGCTAACATATGACCAATAAATAATAGTTTCATGACTTCGTTCTTACGAATAATAGTCATCAACCATATCGCCAATGGTAATAGTTCAATAACTAACCATATCACTAAAAAAATAGTTCATAGCCAACCATATGACAAATACAAAATCACATACCAACCGATTCCATTCAAGACAGAACTACCCGATAACCTATAATAGTTCATAGCCAGCCGTATGACAAATACAAAATCACATACCAACCGGTTCCATCACCACCACCACCACCGAATGTCCCCACCATCATCGTCACAATCACTGCTATCATCAACCATCGTTTGCCACCATCAATTACCATTGATCGCCGCCTCCACCAACATCATCCTTGCCAACACCAACGACCGCGACCACAACCACCTCTACCGACTACCACAACCACTTGTTGTAACCACCGTAGTCATCGACCACCATCTATCACAACAAAATTTTATTAATTGTTGCATCAACCAATATCATCATCACCACTAATCATCTCCCTGATAGTTGCTGCCACCATCACCAACCACCACCACAACTTACTATTAACACTAATAACCACCATCAACACCGCTACCACAAACTCATCACCACTGCCGAAACTATCACCACCATCAACCTACACACACACAGACACTATATATATATGTATATATGATTACTTATTTTAAACAGACAAAATAAAGAATACTTATTGTATTTATTAGTAATTCCTTATTGTAACACCCAAGGTTCGAAATCCCTAAATTATTATTTAATAGAAAGTGTTAGATATTATTGTAAGATGCCTTTATGAGATTAGATGTGTTTATAAAACTAGAGGGGCTAAAATTGTTAAGTTATAAGTTAAAATAGTGCAGAGACCAAATATGTAAATATCTCAAACTTAGAGATATACATGGCTTACTTGAACATGGACTTTCATTACATCATACACACTTACTAGAACACAGCTGCAAAACCTTAGATTTCTGGCGATTTGGACATCAAAATACAACCATAACATCAGTTGAATATCATCATAGCAACCCCTCATAGTAGAGGTATGTATAGTTTAAATTGTTGGTGTGTTCTTCATGTTCTTATGGGTCAAGAATTGATCACAAGGATCAATTCATGTTAATTTGTAGTTTGTTATGTTATTTAGTTGTTAGGGGTGTAGGAAAACACCCCATACATGTCTTAGAATGTTAAAGATGAGTTTTTATGATGTTTTGGCCGGATTCACAGTTGCTGTCGGTCCAAACTGTGTAGACCAGGGGAGGGCACGGGCGTACCCAAGGAAGGTACGGGCGTGCCTTTCGCCCCGTGGCAAACCCTAGTTCTTCAGGTACCCCCGTGCTTTCTGGCATAGGCACGGGCGTACCTTAGCAAGGCACGGGCGTGACTGCAGGATAGGTACGCCTATGCCAGAGGAGAGTTTAAACCGTGCCTAGGTTGCAGGCACGGGCGTACCTTTGAAAGGTACGGCCGTGCCTTAGCCTTGTTCAGTTTAGTATGGTCCTCTAGCATATAAATTAATGTTTATACTATCAATATTACATTGTAGAGGCTAATTGTGGACCTAATCTCTGAATCATACTCAACTGTGGGTCATATCATATCATAAGTAAACATAAGGTGAGTCTTCTAGACTTCACTTCATATCTGCAGCATGTATGCTATTATATCAGATTACAGACATGTAATGTTATTCATATGTGTATATAAACCGAACTACTATGTGCAGTAAGGTTCAAAGGTGATACAGTACTGTTACAAAGGTGGCTGCCCTGGGTCTAGAACCAGTGGCTAGCATTTATTATCTGACACACATGTACTATCTTTATATGATTCTATACGTGTGTTTATATGATGTTTAGTTTGGAATACTCACTAAGCTCTCGTAGCTTATCAGATACTGTTTTTAAAACCTTTTGCAGGACGCGGCAAGGATAAGGGCAAGGCTCCTGTTTGACTGCTTTTGATTACTCTTTTGAAAACAATTTAACGCCCAGTTTGTAAATATTTGACTATTTAAGTACACTAAGCATGTACTCGTGTATATATCTTTTGATAGCAACTTGGTTTAGTAGTAAAATGCTTCCGCTTGTGTTTTAAAATAAATGCATATTTTATAAATGAGTTTTATTTAGTATTATATTACTTTTTGAAATTTGGGGCGTTACACTTATCTTTTGTTATTCTCATTCCTTCAGCCAAACGCATTGTTTATACTAGGGGTGAGCATGGTATTGGAACCGGTATTGACCTGTACCGGTACCAATTTTACCGAATACCGAATTTTGTTTAAAGACGGTACCGAATATTGTACCTAGTATTTATATACAGTATCGGTACCTATTTTACCTAGTTTTTTTGGTACTGTCCCGAATACCGAATCTCGAATATCGATTTAACAATATTTTAAGTCCGAGTACAGGACCGAAAACTTTAACTCGGTACCGGTACAGATACGGGTTCCGATACAGTGTGGTATTTTCGGTACCCATGCTCACCCCTAGTTTATATATCTAATTAATGACAAAAACATTTTGTTAATAAAACTAAGATTTTGGAGAAAATAAACTCATTCATACTTCAATTTTTAATTTGATATTTGTCTTTTTAGTAAATTAAAAGCGTCGATTTTGTTTGGGGAATTGATTTGTACACAACAAGATTTTATCATATACAACAATTGTGACTTTTATACCCCTAAAATCCCACTATCTTTTATTCTCATCCACATATTTAAGGGTACAATGACCCAAACAAAAACTAGTTATTGCGTATGGTAAAAATCTGTTGTATACAGATCATCTCCCGTTTGGTTAACCTCCCCTGTTATTCTTATCTTTAAATGATGTAAATTTAAAACCGTAACAATATTCGTTGTCGTTTAGTGATTACACCATGTAATATTTTACCAACATTCACAATATTCATGCATACGACCCACGAAATTCAATGCTTTTATTTTGGTTCATTACAAAAATACACTATAAAAAAGAGAAGTAACATATCTTACTCTTATTATTTGTTATTTATTCTTCTATTTGCAAAGTTTATAATAAGTGTTAAAATTAATAGATGATTGATTGAGTGAAGAGAATTGGTTTATATATATATCATTTTGTATATGTCATCTTGTAGTAAGTAGGAGGATAAAGTAAAAAGAAATAATAAAAAAATATATTATTTTTCTTAAAAGAAATGATATGTTTTTTTATCATTTGTTTCTACTTATCTTTCTACTCAATTATAGACAAGTGTCAAAATTAAATTATAATATAAAAAAAGAGAATTGGTACTTTATATATATCAAACATTACTTGACTCATCTCATTCCTATAAAAAGGTTGATTTTATTATTATTTTTATTATTATCACATTTAAAATTGTGTCCGAGAAGCTTGTCTGAGACTCTAAAAAGCCTCGACCGTTTTCTTCTTCCCTCTCTGTTTCTTCCTAAACATCATACCCCTCTTGCCTCAGTTGCAGAGAACTACACACACCATTTCACACACACACATACTCACTGATAATCAAAGCACAAATTCGGTTACAATCTGTGTATACATTTGTATATATACATGTAGAAGGGGGTTTGATTAAGTTTTATCAAGTTAAAAATGGGGATGATTTACAGGCGGTTGTTAATTGGGAATAAAAAGGACGATTTGTACCCTGTTTGGGAGGCTGCACACTTTCCCAAACGTATCAAGAGAGACCTTGTTGAAAAGACGGACATCAGTTCTTCTGTTGGTTAGTTTTTCGTTTTGATTTTCTTCTTCGCCATTTTCTCTTTCGTTCTAGTTGATGTAATTTAATTAACAAAAAACTAATTAATAATAATAATAATTGAATCGTGTAAATTGTTTCAGCGACGTTGCTTTTGTGTTAGTGACAAACCGATCGGGTTCGTTAATTAAATTTGATCTGTGGTTCGTTTATGGTTTCTGTTCGTAAATGTTGTTGTTCATCTCTACGGAGAGTGGTGAATGATTGTGAATCATCTCAAGGCAAAGGCTATATGATTTTGCTGTTTCATGTGTTTGTGTGTTCAGTTAATTGTTTAATACGCATATGCTTTTGTGAAATTTCTAGAGAATGTGATTATTTAATCCTTAATTTTTGTTCAAAATGTGTTTATATCTGAAACCTAGGGTTTTTTTCTGGTTAGGGGATTGAAGGAGGTTTGACTGCAACTGAACAAACTGTGTGGGCTCTTAATGTTTGCTTCCAAAGTCAGCATCAAATAACATATAATATTTCTCACTATTAATCATTTAATGGAAGGGGAAAATGATTATATGCTGCCACCGCACAAGTTTAGGGTTTGCGGAAATCTTGTATGAAGTGGTGTATAATTAAAATATGTTTTAGAACTTGTATTTTGGTGATTCTGCCTGAAAATTTGTGCATTATTTGTTGACCCTTTTTCCTCAAAAAAGTAGTTTTTGTTATTCCCTTAAAAGAAAAGAGCTACTCTCACAGGCCACAAATAGAAAAGGAAATGATGAAACCAGGTTGAGTGAGAAAATTTTAGGAGGGCTAGTGGGATAAAGCTTTAGTTTAAATTAAATAACTTACAAAGAAAATTAATTGTAGCTTGATGGTGACCTAAGTCAATTCTTGCTCTGGTTACAAGGGGTTTACTTTGCGAGTGCGAATCTTCCCACATTGGTTTGGGTTACATGTTGTTCATGAGTGAATATCCTAAAAGGGATCTACCGTTGAAATTCAAGTTCAGTGGTTCAAGTGTAGCGTACGTGCTACTTTAAGGTATCTCATAAACATGATGAGTGGATTTTAAATGAAAGGTGTTACGACTTGTTCCGTCAGAAAAAGATTAAGCGTTCTTTAATCATAGCCACTACAGCATAAAACAACACATATTTTTGTCCAAAACAAGTATATCTAATATACTTCAATTTTTTTGTATTTTGTTTCTTTAAAAGGTATTTTGTTGCTTCTAAATTTGTTAATACTATTACTTCATATATATCAATATTACTGACATGCTTGTTTCTTTGTTGTATTTGATTCAGATAAAATAATGGTAGAGCAACTTCCTGTTGTAACATGTAGAATATTAGGCTTTCTTCTACTAGGAGTGACGAGGATATACTCGAAGAAAGTTGAGTATCTGCTTATTGACTGCAATCATAGCTTGAATGAACTGAAATTTTTTTGTGGGGGGAGGAAAAAAGTTAGCACTAACGTTGCGGGTATGTGCTTAGCGGAATCTTCAAGTCATAGATCCAAATCTAAAGCAGTAGAGTTGCCTGTACCAGAATCTTCTAGTAGAAAGAGGTGTAATAATACTTTTGTTGAAACTATGCGTGCACAATTATCTTCAATCAGCCTGCCAGAAAATTTCGATCTAGATGCTTTCGACCTGGAAATTGTGGAAAATGAGAGCAGCGAGTGAGTTAAACACTTACATATATACATATTTGTATATAATTTGGTTGGTCTTGTTATGGTGTTATCACTTTTTGACTATTCCATGTCTCTTTTACTGATATTATTACAGCGACCATGTCAGACCCCATTTGGAGCTCGTGCTTCATGGTAATGTTTTAGGTGCATGTCTTTTTATTGCTTTATATATATACATGATTCTTTTCACCTAATCATATGATTCTCTTCATACAATAGGTCTGTGGGAAAATGAACGAACAGGGCGTCGCACATCTAGCAAGGTACATCGAACTTTCTCCCCTACACACAGATATATAATGTTGATCAATAGTTAATTTGGTAACTCATTTTAGATCATTAAAGTAGAGTATTGGTACTTTGATTTATTAGGACCATGGGGATGTTTCTACCCGTTTTTCAGACTATGCTTCAACTTCTACTTCAGCTATGATTACAAAGTAAGCAATTATTGATTTATTTCCATATTAACTTATATTCACGCTACACACACTCGAGTTACTTGACTTATCATGGCAGCATTAACCAAGTCAACTCAGAAACTAGTGCTGAGAAATTTCGCCATGGTTTCTCCCTGGATGAGTGCCTGGATCCAATGGTACTAGATGAAACTGATGAAGAAATAGATCTTGCTGTTATACCTTTTATTGAACGAGAGCCAGAAGGGAGTAATATAAATTCTTCAGATATGATATCTGCAAATGGAGAAAATTTAGATACTAATCCTCACGAAGAGTCTACAACCAGGCAGACCGTGGTTTCAGAAATGACATCGGTTGATAACACAAGGCTTAAACCTAGTCCAAAGAAATGCCAATTGTCAGTTACCATTAATGCGACACCTCAGTCAAAAGCTCCTGTTGTAGTTCCAGGTAACATAACTTCTGAGGTCTCAAGTGTCAGATTTAACCTATTGCCACAGGCTTTCTTATTATGAACCGCTCTTTTAATAAATGCAGATGAACAAAAATCAGATCTTTTGGCTGTCCGTACCCCAGCTTCCAGAGAGCATGTTAGGCGCCGAAGGAAACGTATATGTGTTTCTGATGATCCAATTAAAGTCCCTAAGGAGTGAGTGGTGTCAACCCTGATTTTTTTTGGTGGTGTAAAAGAAATAAAAATATGTTATTGTCGTTCATGTTGTGAGTTTTATTTGTTATGATAGTGGATATACATACTCTTCGATGTGGCAGGTTATATAGAAACTGGCTTGAGAATGCAAGCAACCTGATACGCAAAAGGAGAGTTCTGACTGCTAGTTTTGCTCGCAAGGAACATCAATCTTCTGATTATTTTTTGAAACCCATAATTCCCAGTAAGCATTCTAATTTTTTGATGTTATTATGTTGCTTTAAAGTGTATTTGAAGCAGGTGCCAACAGGTTCGGAATTTCAATAGTCGTTTTCAGTTATATCTATCAGAATCGTTTGATAAGCTCTATTTCTTTTCTAGTACTATTGATCAGCAACATTCCGTAATCTTGATCCTCGCAGTCAGTGCAGGTTTATTTCCGGATCTCAAGCCTGCCATTTCTACAAAAGAGCTTTTGGTGGAAGAAGTTGAAACTAATAAAGCAGATCCACTGAATGAGGAAGTGGAACCCCTCATGATGGATAAAGTTTCTGAGATAAGAGAAGCTGAGGCCATTGCACCTTTGACACCCATAACGCGCTCAAAGGCTAGCGAAATGAGACCCGCAAGTTCTGCTGAGAGTGGAGACTTCCCAATCAGGAATGTGGAATTGGATGAGATTCAAATGGAAGAGGTAATCTATTATCTCTATTTTAATATGTAGAGTACTAGAGTCGCTCCATATATCTCGAGGTCAGAGGGGTAATTAAAGTCAGTTATGTTTTTAAAAAAGAAAAAAAGGTCTGGCTTTTGTTATTTACATGCAACAGATTTGTCTGAAAAGAGCCTTTATTTGACTTCAGAAGTCAAAACACTTTCTCTTTCTCTTTTTTGTTTTACTATAGTTTTGGAGTGGAAAAAAAGAAAGGTTAGGTAAGTTGCCAAAATGGATGGTTTTTATATTGCTGTCTATTGTTTAAATAAGTTGTAAAAGCTTGTATACAGTGTCTGCTGCATATTTTCGTGCAATATTCTGAACTTCTGATTATTTATAGTTGTTTTTAAACCAATGTCAGGGGCCAAGTCCTATGGGAAATGACGATCAAGAAAATGGTACGCAACATTCCTTAGTTTTCCATCTTGTTGCTTTGTAAAGTCTCCTTTTTGTATCTTTCTTTCTTTAATGATCTGCTGAAATCATGTTTCCCTTTTCTGATATGGCATTTGCACCCCTCCAGTCGTCGACGCAGAAAAATGGTCCCATATAACAAAGTAAGTTTTTAAAATAAAATCATATTTCAGTCTAGCTTGCGTAGAATCCCTTTTCATGCCCTAATAAGATCCATCCTTTGTGTTATACAGAAGTGTTGGGTGCTTTCTTCACAATAATTTCATGCACAGGAAAAGAAAGGGAAAAGAGGAAGCTGTAAACTTGTCCCAGATTTTGAAACACAAAACCAAACAAGAAAGTGCGAGGTTTTTCTCTCAGATACTGGTAAGCAGCATTTTACTATTTTATCAGATGATACCGCTTGATTAATTCGTCATTAATCTTGAGATCTTTTGGGGGTTTAAAAAAAACCTCGTGCAGGTTCTAAAAACAGGAGGATACATTGATGTGAAACAAGAAAAGCCGTATGATGATATTCGTGTGATGGAAACTCAGAAGCTGAAGGAAGTTTTTGGAGCAGGCGGCTGAGAGTGAGACGACAGCAATCCATGGGTGGTGGTGTTTGTACAAAAGATTATACAAGAAATAGTTAGCCTAGCGCACAGTTGGTTTGTTGATCTCTAGTTTTGTAGGTTATGTTAATTTCAGTTTTCTTATGAACTTGAGTGTCTTTAGTTTATTGGGACCCTTGTATTGTAACTTAATAACTTATAGCTTTTCTTTGGTGCAAGACCGTTTTTCTAGAGATTAAACTGTCACTAAGGTGTTTAGGATGGTCGAGCAAGTTATGACTAGTTTCTGGGGTCATTTGGCCTTAGTTTTGTTATCCGAGTCATCTGGTGTTAACTTTTAAGTAATCTTTTCCCACTTTCTGAGTTCGTACTAAACGGGGAAAAAACGGTGGCTTCTTGTCCATGATCGTGTCGCCACTATTTTAACCACATGCCTCTCACATAGGATCTACCATAAATATACGTCTACATCAATTTGATTTGCTGCATGGACACACCCCTAAAGCGATCCGATGATTGGTGCAGAGGTTGTCACCTTCTAAATTTGAGATAAGCATCTACTCTCTTAGTATACATTCGCTATACTTAGGCTAGAGATTAATCACACACTTAACAAGCATTTGGCTTTTTTAGTATGTTAATTGTTTGCGGTATTAGGTGTATTATGTGGCTTCAAAACCGTAAGTTTAAATCCTGTAGTTGGAAAAGGTATAGAATTAAAAGTAAGTTAGGACGTGTTTCTTTTTTTTTTAAATTTAGTAAAGGTCATTTATTTAGATTAGGTCACTAGCAAATCCACCAAATTGTAAATAAGCATTCTTATGATTGATCAATAGGTACTCTTTTTATAAAAAAAGTAGCGGTTTTAACATTAAATATTTGGGTAAATTCTAACACTTTAGATACACCCTTGGTAACAAATCAACAACTTCCTTGTTTGGAGGGAATATTTGATTGCAAAAGTTATTATAGCATCATGTGTTTAACACACTATAACAGATAAATGGTATAAAATATGAGGAAATGATTTGTGTAGTTAACAGCACCTATTTTAAACACTGTTGTACATAAATACACTTAAACGAGGAGTATTTTAGTCATTTAAGTATTTTAATGATTTAAATGTTATGTATATGCAACAACACCTAAGATAGATGTTGTTTACTACACTCATCATTTCCCCATAAAATATAATCTTGTAGGAATGTTAAGTTAATAGAATATTAAGTCTAATCATAGGGTATAGTGTAAACTGTAAAGCTTTATATGTTTTAGTGTGCATTGTGCTCACATTTGTCTTAACCCTCTTGTGCTGTAGTTTCATATAGTCCAAGTATATATGACAATAGACTCCAAACTTGTATACAAGTACAAGATTAGACAATATGGTCTCTTGCACAGTTATCTTGAGAAAAAGAAAAATGATGTTAGGTGTTGTTTTAGAATGATCCTCTATAATGGTATCTGAATGTTCAATCATATTTGGTTGCTTGTTTTTATAAAAGGTTGAATTGATTAACCGGGACAACAACGATATTTTTGTAATGATAACAACAATATTTGTGAACCATAGTAATTAGGGGGTAACATCATTCGTGCCATAACAAACACTAACTACATTCTACTCTACGAGAGAACCATAATGTTACGGTATGTTGTATTATAAACATAAAATTCAAAACAAAGCAACTAAGTCACCAACATTAGAGCCTAACAAACACCACTAACATTCTTTGAGAAAATCACAACAATATAACATTTGTAACATAACAGCAACAACAATACAAGGGCAATGATGGTAAGGGTGGGACAGCGTGCAGTGATAGGAATGCAACTAAAGTTGTGAACTATTAGATAGTTATGGGAGAACAAAAGGTCACTCGAACATTGTGGAAAAACTTGGTCAAAGGCGGGAACTTGTTTTTGATGTTAAGATGTTATCAGAGACTTTTTTTTAGCTTTAGTTCATTTAGAAACATTAAGAGACTGTAGATCTGCATGTATAAGAGGAAAAAAACAGGTATTTCTATCTCTTAGACCATTTTACCAAATTAGAGTTAATAAATATTTAAAAGTTTTTCATAGTATCTAAATGACACCTTAGTAACTTATCAATTTTCCTAACATACATATCAAGTATATTCATCATTATATACGAGCAATGATTTTTTTCACTTATGAAATTGATTAATCCACATAAGATACGTCGGTCATAAAGCTATTATATTTTTCTTAAATAGACCAATTTTATAAACGGAAGAATCATCTCTCGTATCGATAATTCTTGCATAAAAATAAATTTGAGCAAATGAAATAATGTTTATATTTTGATATGCATTTTTGTCTTGTCGAGTTTATAAGTTGGGCTGGGCCATTAGCAATCACTATAACCCATACCCATTTCAAAAGCCTCATTTGCAGGATCGGGGCAAAGTCATTCAGGCAAAACCACTTTCGTTTCTCGACTCGACGGCATAACTGCAAATGACCCAATCGCCATTCGAAATCCTAGGGTTTTAGAGGGCTTTCATGCTATGTTATCATAGATTTATCTGATTTTTCTTTGATTTGGTTTTTTTGTCGATCAAGTTTTGTATCAGAACATGTCGGTCGGAGCTCAGTCTTTCAGTGGCAACCTCAAGGTATACTTTTGCCATTTCTCTATTTGAACGCTGATTTTGGATAAAGTTTATGCAGTTTGGATATCGGTTGGAAAGGCTTAATTGTATGCGAAACTCCATTTTCTATTGTCTAATGTTGTGATACATCTGTATGTAGTATTGATTATTTTGCATATTTACACATTGCTTAGTATCAACAAGCTAAATCTGTGCAACGAAAACGTAACAGATGTTTAATTATCATATATATATACTGAAAACGATGCATAAACAATGGATGCTTGTTTATGCATCGTTTTCAGTATATATCGTTCAATTGAGTTTTGCTTATAACGTTGTATAAACAATGGATGCTTGTTCCTCACTTTGTAACTGAATGAGTTATTGGCCATAGTTATAAAGTTCAGACCTTGATTGTTATTCTACATAATCGAATTCCATTTTGTAACCGATCAATGACTTAATTTTCATTAATTGTAGATTTTGAAAATTGAATGCCTTAAGATATTGTGATACCTGCATGAGGTGTTGTATTACTTAACTTATAATTTGGTCTTACAAATTTGACCTAAATGCATTATAGAGTAGTAGAGATTATTGGTTCGTACCACTGCTTGAACTTCTATTTGTCAAATTAGTCGTTTACAAATTTTCATGTTGATGGAAATTATAGAACCCCTCTATGAACACCGGAGGTAATTTTTTTTTTCTTTTTCATTTTTGGGTGAGGTATCTCTATGATCAAAGTTCCACAATTCATGATTTCTTGATGATAATCAGAGTCTCAAAGGCGCTTGGTTGCAAACTTTGTTTAAGCATTAAAGAAAATTGTGTAAGCATGTATTTCTAAAGATGAGTTTGCCAATTTGGGACTATGATACTACTTGATTCAGATGAGCTATTTCAAAGGAAAGTTCATAATACTAGTAATGCAGGGATCTTCGTAGTCTCAGATCTTCAGAATCACCACAAAACTATGACTTTTTGGCTTACATTTGATCCCTTGAAATTTTTTGGTGAGACTAAAACTTTTTATTTTTGTTGCAGAAAGCAGTTGCTGGTATAAGACGGATAAATTTGGAAGGACTGAGATGGAGAGTCTTTGATGCCAAAGGCCAGGTATTTTGCTCTCTCCATTTAAGCAACCGAAGTAACAAACTTGGTTTAAAAAAGCGCGCTTAGGCGCCGCTTAAAGCGCTAAGCAGTGAAGCAATGAAGGTTAGCGCTTAAGTTGCACCTTAGCACTAAGATTACATAAATTGAGAAAAAGCACTTGCTTCGGTCTCCCTTTAGGTGAAGCGCTAAGCAGCGCTTATTAGCGATTAAGGTAGTTGATTAGGTTTGGGTTTTTAGCGGGTTTTAAGTTATTAGCGGCTAGTTTCTATACGACGAGCTTAGGTTAGGAAACGAAGAGTCATCATCCGAGTGGTAAAAGTCGATCCTCTAGAGTGGCTAAAAGACTAAAAGTCGACTTTTGAATAGTTAATCATCATCTTCCTTCTTGCATTCATGAAGCAAAGCAATTCTTCTCCACTTCTCCTGTTCACAACTTCACGCCAAGGCATTTTAGACTATTTTTTGGTAATTGGTATCATAGTATGATTAATGGTATGCAAGTATTTAAGTATTAGTAACATATAATTAAATTGAGAAATATATATTGGCGTTTAAGTACTTGTGAGTTTTGAATATATGCATTGACACTTTGGTGTTTAAGTATTTATAAGGTAGTTTATGTATTTTTTTATTTTTTCTTTTGTGAATTTTGGGCGCTTCTTGTGCTTAAAGCGAGCGTTTTCGCTTAGCGCTTCAGCGTCTAGGACCCTTGGCACTTTACTCCTTTTAAAACCAAGGTAACAAACAAGAGAGAATACGAAAGACACATTTTATCCATCAAATACGAAGCTATCTGACATACGAGACTACGAGTGTGTTTGGGTCATGTATTGTATAAATGTTGCACTGCTTATAGGACTCTATTATTTGATCCAGGCGCCCTTGAAAGTATTGCCTATAGTTTATAGGATCACTGGAGTAGATTCATGTGCCCTCAAATCTCAATATGCTCCGTGGTTTCATATTGGATTTTGAATTCTTTTTGTTCTTCTTTTGACAACTCAGCTAGACAAGTCAGGCAAATACTATACTTATTCTTGAAATACGAGTAAAAGTACATTTCTTCTTTAAAACACTGGTGTTTTGAACTGGAATCTAGGCTTGCCAGATCTGTGAGCAGGCTAGATGTTTTACTCGCTATCTCATTGCCCCTACCCGCAGAAGTTTTGGGAAGTAATAACACCTAAACATTTATGCAGGTCTTAGGGCGATTAGCATCACAAATATCAACAGTGGTTCAAGGCAAAGATAAGCCTACATATACCCCTAATCGTGATGATGGGGATATGTGTGTTGTGCTTAATGCAAAAGATATTTGTGTTACTGGGAGAAAACTTACTGACAAATATTACCGATGGCACACTGGGTAAGTATCCTGCCTTTTAAGTTCATGGTTAGTAAATAACTTTAAGTTGGGATGCTTGTCAATTGTTAACATCACGAGTATTGTTTTCCAAAGCGCATAAGCAAAAAGAAAATGTCGTAGTTGTATTGATGTTACTCTTTTGCTCCCCATATGCTTGTCTGAAGATCTCCCATGTTTGTGTGTCTGTGTACTGTGTATATAACGTCACGTATAATCGGTATACAGATATGTTGGGCACCTTAAGGAAAGAAGTTTGAAGGACCAGATGGCTAAGGATCCTACAGAAGTTATTAGGAAAGCTGTCCTTCGCATGCTCCCAAGAAATAAACTGCGTGATGTAAGTTCATAGCGATTTATTATGTTCCTCTAGGTTAAAATCCTATGTGCTATTGACATGATATACATTACTAGTATATCATCTTTATATCTTTGAGGAATCGGCCACTAGGACAGTAGGACTTTGTGCTGGCAATGCATCAAAAATGTTCTCAGTGGTTCAGTAATCTGTCAAATATTTTGCATGACATGTATTAAGCTAACTAAAACACAAGTTTTGATTTGATAACTGATATGCTAAAAGTAAATTTGATGAAGTATTAACATGACCTTGTTGGTTTTTCCGGGTTTTTAGTTCATTTAACTTGATATGCATCAGAATGGCTTAAACATACAAGTGTTTTGAATTATTCTGGGATTACTTTTATAGATATAGAAGGGTCATGCTCAAATGTTCTGATATCATTGTGGATTGCTTTAGGGTAGGTTTGCAAATAGGTCAAGTTTTTTAATCTATTTTTCTTTAGAAGGCACACTTGAGCTGTCTACGTTTTTTTATCTAATAATTTGAGCTTGAAACATATAATGATATTAGTTTGAGTGCATAAAACAAGATGAAATGCATATAACAGGTCAATTTTGAGTTTACAAGGATGTGGTTTAAATCCTTATTGGAGGCCTATTTTATGGTTGTTAACAAAGTCATGACGAGTGTGATCCATAATACCTGAAAGTTCCCCTTGGAAGGAATGCCTATAGGTTTTATTTAGTTACCCTTTAATGCGATTCATGTTTTTGGACTACTCCTGTTGTAACAAGGTTATTAACGAACACAGGACAGAGATCGTAAGCTGAGAATATTCCCAGGCAATGAGCATCCATTTGGTGACAAGCCCCTTGAACCCTACGTAATGCCACCTCGAAACGTTCGTGAAATGCGGCCACGTGCAAGAAGAGCCATGGTTCGAGCACAAAAGAAGGCTGATCAACTAGAACGAGGTGGTAATTTAAAGATTAGCAAAGGTAAAAAGAGAGATGAGGCCTCACAACTGAGCGCCTGAGTTCAGGAGCCTTTCTCACCAAACTTGAGTAGGTAAAGTGGATCAAAATCTTTGTTTCAAGATATGTTTATGTCATTGCTTCTTTTCTTCTTGGTATCGAATAACAAAACCTATGAACGTGGTAGTTTACTCTATTAGTAAGATTGAGTGCTAAAGAATCATCGTGGGCACGAACTGCGACTTAAATTGCAATGATTTTTATTGCACACACTTTTAATTATGATAGCGATCAAGATGTATTAGGCCTTCGATGACGAAAAGCATGATCGCAATTTCTTTATCACAAAATATATTGGAGAAACAAACAACCTCAGTTATGCTTAGTTAAATGCAATTTTTAGTTTGTAGGATACACGTTTTTTTTTCTTATCTTTGCATTCAGGATATGAATCAATCCCCCTCACTGCCTCCTGTATCTGTGTATCATATACAGATGAAGGCAAAAGTGTGATTTTGTGCCTTTTATTAAAAACATAAGATTTAAAAAAGAAAACAAGCAGCACCTGCCACTCCATAACCTTCGACACATACACGACCTATGTGCTTCTGCTACAGTGCTACATATGAAGACCGCATGAGTGTGTGTTTTATGAAGAATTGGTAGGTGTGTGTAGAATGAAAGACAGATCATCTTTCTTTGACTTTAACAACACCAAAGTTGCCGCTGAGGTGCCGACATCCATCACCATCCACCATTCCTTCTCCTTTTCCTTGTAACATTGTCTTTTTCATATCCATGTATGTGTTTATAAACGTATTCGTGCGTGTTTGTGTGAAATATGTGTGTGTTGTGTGATATGTGTTTAAAAATCTAAGTTTGAGCTGTATGTGAAGGGAAGTAGAAGTTAGGACTATGGGTGTGTGTTTTCATATGCTAGATCTAAGTTCATTGTTTCTTGGTGTTTTGTTTTGTAAAAAAGAACTTAAGTTTGTGTTTTCTACATGCTAGGTCTTGGTTTATTGTTTATAGATGTTTGTTTTTTATGGCAAACTTGAAGCCCATTGCCCTTGATTGTTTGTTCTCTCTCTCTCTCTCTCTCTCTCTCTCTTTTGTATAGTGTGAAGTAGGGTGTTCAACAATGATCGACCGGTGATTAACAATGATCTAGTGACATTCTTACTTGAAGAATACCAAAGATTAGATATGTTATTCGGATATTGTGAATAATATTCTAAAAAAACTAATTGATTAAATATTAGTATTAATATTAATAAAACCCAAACACTTCGGGCGCCGGGGCCTTCAAGCATCTGAAATATGCCGGGTTTGTAAATGACGTAGGCACATAGCCCTTTATAAAAGACTATGGATGGATGTTATACAATAATACCTCAAGAAAGACGATTTATATGCCTGAAAAATATGTGTAATGAGGTAGTTGAATTGGTAAAATCAAGTTGTAATACGATGAGAAAGAAAATGTGTAATTAAGGTGTTAAATGATAAATGATAAATGAATTATATATCATTAACTTTAAATTGTAATGGCTAAAAACGTAAAGAAAAAGCTACCAATGTAGTTTTTTTTACTATTTATAGACATAATTTCTCCAACCCATACATTTGATGTTCTACAAATTATCTCCAATCAAATCCTATAAGGGTTTTTAAAACTGATTAGTTGTGTTAACGACCAACTAAAACTCATTATTTTCGTCAATGATCATGATCATCTGTTGATAAATTTTAGATTTCGAGGAGCTAATAATTTTAAAAAGTTTTACTTAACGAATAAAGTACCAGATAATATATACATGGAACTCAATCTTTTTCCTTCAGGTGTTTCTCCTTGTTCGAAAACTCACGTAGAAATGGTTGATGATATGACTTTAGGAAGTAGAAACTCTAAAAGGACAAGTACTTTGGTTTATAGGAACCGCAAGGTATTTGATAGAATTTGAATTGACAATTTCTAAATCATAGGTGTTTGATTCTCGGAATTGATGGAATGGATTTTGATAATTAATTTCTTAAATCAAATAATTGGGAACTCCTTATGTAATTCTTCAAATTCTAAAAAAATCTGAAAACATAATTGTTATTTCCTACCCCATCTCCTACTTCTACTCTACCCACCCTACCCCTACCATACCTACTCAACCATACCCACTTCACCCCTATCCGACTCCTTACCTTACCCTACCCTTACCTACCCCACGCTAAACCTACCTTACACACCTTACTCACCCTACTTTATCATACCATACTCCACCTCACTTCATTCTATCCTACCCAACTCCCTATATACTTTACCCTTACTCTACCTATGTCACCCTACCCTCCTCTACCCTAGCCTACCCCCATCCTACCTCACCCCCACCTTACCCCACTCTACGCATCCTACCCTACTTTACTTGGACCGTACCTAACCCTACTCCACCTTTACTCACCATACCCCACTCTACCTTCACTTTATGCCCTACCTCACCCTTACCCTACCATACTCTACCTCACCACACCTACTCCACCTTTATTGACCCTACCCTACCCCACCCTAATCTACTCTATTTCACCTTACCTGCCCTACCTTTAGCCTACCCTCACCCTACTCCATCTTTACTTACCTACACTACCTATCTTACCATACCTTACTTTACTTCACCCTACCTACTCCACCCTACCTATTTCACCCTACCCCTACCTACCCCATCCTGCCTATTTTACTCTACCCTACCCTATGACACCTTACTTATCATATCTTACCCTACCCCACCCCACCCAACCCAACCCAACCCTTACTAACTCCATTTTTATTCACTCTACCCTATCCATACCTTATGCCCTTACCTTACCTTATGGTAAGGTGGGGTGGGTATAGTAGGTAGGGGTGGGGCAGGGTAAATTATGGGTAGGTATGGTGAAGTAGGACAGGGTGGGGTAGGTAGGGTAGTGGTAGATTGTGGATAAGTTGGAGTAGGGTGGATGGGGGTGGGGTATGTAGGGTAGATGTAGATAGTGGGTGGGATAAGGGTAGAGTAGGGTGGGGGTAGAATAGGGTGGTTGAGTGGGAGTAGGGGTAAGGTAGTGGTGAGCTGAGAGTGTGTTAGGGTAATGTGTAATGGTGTAGAGCTAGGTGGGGGTGGGGTAGGAAGGGTAAGTAAGGGGTAGGGTGAGTAAGGTGGAGTATGGTGGCTTGGGGTGGGGTAGTGGTAGGTGGTGTGGTAGGGTGGTGGAGATGAGGTAGGATGAGTAAAGCGTTGTAAGATGAGGTGAGATAGGAATAGGGGTAGGATAAGGTGGTAGAGTAGGTGTAAGGGTAGGGTGACAGAGGGTGTGGGTGACAGCAGGGAAGGGGGTAGGGGATGATGAGCGGTTGATAGTATAATTTGTTTTGGTTTAGGTAATCTATCAAAAAATCAAACAATTTATTTTAATATATATATATATATATAGCTCGTGAAAGGATCTAATGCGAACACTCGATAAAAATGCGAACTTACGAACCGGACTTGATTCTCCAATTTTACCCTCGAGAAGTTAGGAGGAGCTAAATTAAAGTCAAACTTTTCGGCTACATTGATTTGTTTATTGTAAGTTATTTATTTATTTGTTATTATTATTATAATAATAATAATAATAATAATAATAATAATTATTATTATTATTATTATTGTGTGTAAAGATAAGATGCAATGTTTTAAACAAGATGCAGTGATTTATGCTAGATGCAGTGATTTTATACTAGATGCAGTGGTTTTTAAACAAGATGTATTGGTTTTTAAATAAGAATCCACCGATTAATTCGTGCATGATGGACTAGTTTTAAGAGAACTTCATGTTTTTTATATATTATGCAATGATTTTATAGACTATATGCAGTGTTCCTAAAGTTCTTATTTTAGAAACCGTATCGTTTGCGAACGCATTGCAAATATCAATTAATTGTCATTTAATTCCACCTCCAGATTTTTTTTCTTTTCCTCCCCACTTTATCCACTAAGCAAGAATTAATGTGTCATTCTTTTTTTATGTGTTTAAAAATAATAATTAGTTTAATTATAAAATCTGTATAACCAAATTATTTTAGGAGTTGAGACGATATGTAGTGTTTTTAGATAAGAAAAGTGATTTTAGATTAAATGTAATGTTTTTAGATAAGATGCAGTAATTTATGTAAGATGAGATGCGGTGTTTTTAGACGAGATGCGATGATTTTATACTAGATGCAGTGGTTTTTAGACAAGATGCATTATTTCTTAAATGAGAATCCACCGATTAATTCATGCATTATGGACTGGTTTTAAGAGAATTTCATGTTTTTTAGATAAGATGTATTGATTTAAAGTTGAATGCGGTGATTTTTTTAAATAATTTGCAGTATTCCTAACTTTCTTATTTTAAGACTGTTCCTATTCAATCTTCAAACTATTATAAAAAATAAATTATCAAACTATTTAACATGTATTATTGAAAAATTAAGTTAAGAACTAAGAATTTCAAACAATTAAAAACACCACCGAGGGAAATTGAAAGAAATAAATAACAAATGAAAACCAAATTAAAACAAAATATTGGTGTGATATCATGAAATTCAAGATTGGCGGCTAACTTTAAAAGTAAAAATCAAGTGTTCTCAAGTTCGCATTTTTATATAGGTGTTCGCAAGGGATCCTTTCCCTATATAGCTTTAATAAGAAAATCACCTCATAAGCTATCTTATAAAAATAGCAAATTACATGTTTCATTAATCTGATATGTAACAATTTAGTTCTTTTAGTTTTGATATTATACAAGTAACCCGTGTTTGAAAACTTATTACAATCATGCATGACATTTGGCTTTGTCAACTTTATCTTCTTAACCTAAAATTTAGTATGACGTAACTTAATCTTTCTTTCACCTATTTTTTATTTTTTATTATACATTTAATTATTAACAAAATAAAATATTTATAATTATGTAAAAATAAAACAATAATAACAAATAAAAATAAAGTTTTCATTCATTAATAATATTACCGTTACATTAAAAAGGATAATAATAATGATAAAAATAAATTTCAATCTTCGAACACGTACAATTTTTTGATCATCTCCTTCCTCACCAAAAGTCGCCTTCAAAACATGTAGCGTAAGATCATCTTGCGAGGTAATTTTAAAACTGGAAGTCTTGTTGGAAGCCAGGGGACGGATTATTCAAAAATTGTGTGTTTAGATACCTCGCGGGTTGCGTGGGATATACGTGTGGTGAACTTTGAATCCATGAGGAAGTAAAAAAAATTAAAATTGTTGAAAGTTTTGTAGAAGAGTTTAAAGATGTAGAGAGTTTTTTGTGTGAAAATGGATAAAAGTGGTGGATATATAGTGTTTGTAAATTGTAAATAAAAGTTTTTTTATTTTTAACCGTTGTTAAATTGCTATAATTTAAAACAAAAGGGGTCAGGGGTGGGTGGGGGTGGGGAAATGCTCGGGTTCTCCAACTAGAAAATGCAAACCAATTTGATAATAGAGGTTCGGTGTAATCAATGAACCTAAATAACCCAAGGCTATACCTGTTCGAGTTGGTCTATAAGCAAGGCCTAACTATTAAATAACTAAACTATATCAAATTTATCACATAACCATTTTACTCCAAATAGTTTGTTTCCTATTTAGTCTTTATCTTTTACAACATTTTTGTAAAATTTATTATGAAATTACACACCCAAACTAAATTGATGTACAAAGAAAAACTAAATGCAATATACTTAATATAGAGAACATCAATCCTAAAAATACTAAATCCTATTTTTAAATATCACCGTCCATCAGAAAACTACATCTTAAAAAGAAAGACAACTATGTACACCAATGGTTTTCAACAACACATTGGATCTAGATCAATTTCCTTAAAAGGTAGCCCAAAACCTAGCCTTCTCAAACTTTAACTCGGAGTTTAGATTGCTAGAAATGAAGCACAAGCCCTAACCACCTCCAATCGTCAAATTAAATAATATTACAACTTCATCTAAGTAATGCAAGGATATATACATCTACACATAACAAAGTTTCTAGACAAATGAGGCCAAACCCTAGTAGCCTCCACCATGCCTGAAAGACGACTTAGAGCATAAAGAAGTGAGAAATAGAGAGGTTTCAGGCAGAAGTCATGTCACTATCTTCGGGCAGTAGCAACAACAGTGACAAAGGCAGGGTTGCGACAACGGTATTCACCGAAGACACAGAGAGGGGTGTAGATTGGAGAGAGATGGAGTTTGGGTGTTGAAAGATGGAGAAAGAGCTTCACAGAGAGAGTAGAGTGGGAGTGGTCATTGGTGACAAGAGAGAGAGGCCGAGGAATGAATAGGAGGATTGGGTATGTACATTTATTGATAGAAATTACTTATTTAGGAATTTAATTGCATAATAAACTTAAAGTTATTGTAATAGGTAAAATGATCATATATAAAACAAAGCTTTTGAGGGTAAAATGGTCATATGTAAAGTTCACATAGTTTAGTTAGTTTTAAGATCGTCTAGTATACATCACCCGCTCAAAGGGACCGTCTAGCTATTCTTACGTTTTTTAAAAGAAAAATGTCTCACTCTTTTCCTCCCTACCAAAGCTCTCCCAAAACTCCCGGATAAAATCCCTCCACTTTTCCCTCTCTCTCACACACTCTCTCTGGTTGATATATTTATCCTTTTCTCGTTAATTTATAAAATTAAATAATAATTTTCCTTTTTTTTAAACGTGAAATTTGAGTCAAGAAGTAACAACTAACAATAAGTGTGTGTGAGAGGGACTATATACGTAAAATGATGCAATCTGACATCAGATTTACATTTCATTTCCCTCCAATCGGAAACCACGAGCTCCAAGTAGCACCTTCTCCTTATCTCCATTCCTCTCTCAGGCACTCAAATGCAACTGAAACCCACCAACTAAAATATCCCATCACTCATATGTCTAATTCACTCCAACAATCCTCCTGAATCTGATTCTTCAATCTCAATCTCAATCGCTGCCTTCTAAACCCTAACCCTAATTTCACTTCTGATTCAACAATCATACACAATGGACGTCGCCTATCTACATCAAACCAAATGCATATTCAATTTCGATCCAACTTATCCTTCAACTCATCATCACCCTGTCTCTGTTCTTTCCAGGGTATCAATTTCGAAATCAAGAGACCAAAAGCATAATGCTCACCGTTCGTTACGCTGGGGGACTCGGAATATTTGTTTTGCTTCCACCTCCGATACACTTGTCTCAGGGAATTCTTCTTCTCCTACGGTTGCCAGCAAGAAGGATAAGACGTATGAGGAGGACGAGGAGGAAGATTTGAAATCTTGGATGCATAAGAATGGTTTACCTCCGTGTAAAGTGGTTCTTAAAGAACGGCAAGCGTATGATTCACGACATCCTCCCATTCATTACGTCGCCGCAAGTGAGGATTTACAGGTTGATTCAATTTGTTTAAGTTTGGTTCGATTCAATTAGTTGAAGTGAGGCTTATTTGATGATATGTTTTACTGTACTGTAGGCAGGTGATACTGTATTTTCTGTTCCGAATTCCTTGGTTGTAACACTTGAGAGAGTATTGGGGAACGAGACTATCGGTAAGATACTTTTTAACTTCACTAACAATTTATATATATTAGATGTGCATATGGTTGGCATGATTAATTCATCTTCAGAAAGAAAACATAAATGATCGCGACTGTAGATGTCACAAATCATTATTCTGACTAGGAATTTCTTTCTTATCTTAAATGCAGCGGAACTGTTAACCACAAACAAACTATCAGAGTTAGCTTGCCTAGCATTGTATCTAATGTATGAGAAAAAACAAGGAAAAGAGTCTGTCTGGTACCCATACATAAGAGAGCTTGATCGACAGCGTGGTAGAGGACAGTTAGCTGTGGAATCACCACTCTTGTGGTCTGAATCTGAACTGAATTACTTGACAGGCAGTCCGGTTAAGGTATTAGTTCCTACTCTAAATATAACTCTGCTGTTTATCAGCAAACACTCGTGTATTTAAAAATAAACTTTGCACACAAGGCCTTTCGATCAAAAAAGAAAAAGAAAGAAAAAAACTTTCAACACAAGGGGACAAAAGTTTTTTGGCTTTCACCAATTAAATCTACATCGCTATGTTAATCTTATAATATCAGGCTGAAGTTCTTGAGAGAGCAGAAGGCATCAGAAAGGAGTATAATGAGCTTGACACTGTCTGGTTTATGGCTGGGTCCCTATTTCAGGTGTTTCTCCTTGTTCATTTAGTGATTTGACTTGTATTGGATTTGAGCATTTAATCCAAAAAGTAACAAGAAATGGTTTTGTTCATTTCGATTTCAGTTCTTCACATGGCTGATTACTTTAATTTACTTTTATCGTTCTATATTGAGCAGCAATATCCATTTGATATCCCTACGGAGGCCTTTTCATTTGAGATATTTAAACAAGCCTTTGTAGCCGTTCAATCTTGTGTCGTGCATTTGCAGGTTTGTCCTACCAATCTATAAAGACTTAACTGTCACTAGTTTCCTTGTAATGTGGTATTTATATACCTCTTCAAATCTATAGTCATTTGCACTTTCTTATTTCCACTACATGTAACTTTGTACAACCTCTCTATGGTCGCAAAATGATGGCTATTTAGGAAGTAAGGTCGTGTTAAAGTTCTCTTATTGAGAATTTAGAAACATGGTTGTTGCATCTTTTTTTCTTTAAACTATAAGTCTGTAAGTATCTTTCTTTTTAGATAAAGGAAATAATCGTAATCATGTCAGATTTCTATCTGTTATTATTCTTCTTCTTCTACACTTCTGTTTCTCTTTCTTGGTGTTTCTCATCAGCTGTGCAATGCTGTTTAAATTCAGAATGTCAGTTTGGCACGAAGGTTTGCATTGGTTCCTCTTGGACCTCCTCTGTTGACGTATAGGAGCAACTGCAAGGCGATGCTAACTGCTGTAGACGGAGCAGTCCAATTGGTTGTCGATCGGCCATACTTAGCTGGCCAATCTATTGTAGTGTGGTATGACTTTTTTTTCTCAGGTGTAATTTCACGATGCTTCTTCATTGTTGTTTTTGCAATCGTCATTTGCATACTTTATGTTGAACGTTCAAATTTACCAGTAAAGGAACAAGGAAAAAATGTGTGGAAGGTCTGAGATATATTCTGTACCAGGCTGTTTTTAAAGGTGTCGCTTTTAGTTCATTAGTTTCAAGACATACTGTTGATCTTTCACTTATACAAATGTTTTGTAGGTGTGGCCCACAACCTAATTCGAAATTACTTATCAATTACGGTTTCGTCGATGACGATAACTCTTATGATCGCTTGATGGTTGAGGTGAAAATTTGAACTTCTCATATCTCATGCATTATTTCAAAGAATCTTTGCTTCTACTTATGTTTCTCTGACTTCTCTTGCTTCCAGGCAGCATTGAATACAGAGGATCCTCAATATCAAGACAAGAGATTGGTTGCTCAAAGAAATGGAAGACTAACCATTCAAACTTTTCAGGTATAGGTCATATTTAGTTTGACTCTGAAATTATTTTATGTTTTGCAGATGTGTGTCAGATATTGACTACATTGTATCCTCCCTTAGGTTAAAGTTGGGAAGGAAAGAGAAACCATTCTAGATATGCTTCCATACATGAGGTTAGGTTATGTTTCAGATCCTTTAGAGATGGAATCCGTTATATCTTCTCAGGGTCCAATATGTCCGGTAAGTCCATCTAGTAGACACATCGTCATTTTCATGTTACAAGTTCAGTATCATTATTATTGTATTTTCATGTTATGGTATTACAGGTAAGCCCTTGTATGGAATATGCGGTTTTGAACCAACTAGCTGCTTATTTCAGAGATAGACTGGGAGGTTATCCCACTACACTAAACGAAGATGAAGCCTTGGTAAAGTTTTTCATTTCTTTAATGTTCATTTGACAGTACTTAGAGGTGGCAACGTAAGCGGGTAAATATCATAGCAGATTAACTTTTAATACTTGTCAAAACAGGGGGTTGGGCCAACTCACAGACACTTTTAAAATGTTAAAAGGGCTAAATATGATTACAAGAAGCTTTTTATTACAAGAATGATCAGCTGAAGTTTTTCTTAATGAAAACAGTTTTTGAGGTTCCAATGTTCCATACATTTGAATACATTACAGATGATTTTCGACCATTTGACCTATTATCTTTTAGTTAAATCTTTTACCTTAACTCATTTAGCCCGTTAGAGTATAACATAAACCAAATTGACACATTTGTGTCCAAGTTAATGGGTTGAAATTGCCACCTGAATTGACCAATGTGGTTTTTGGGCTTCAGTTGGAAGAATGTGATATAGATCCCAAGAAACGAGTTGCTACGCAGCTACTGAGGTGTGAGAAGAAAATACTAAGCAGATGCTTAGAGGCAACTGTTGATCTGATAAACGAATTACCAGATCTCTCTCTATCTCCATGCCCAGTTCCTTACGCCCCTCTACTGAGATGAAACTGGGTGTAAGATGTTTTGGCTCTACATAATCGTCATATCTTTTTGGAACCTTGTGAGTTTCAATGACCAATGCAGCACCAGTTGCCCAGACAAATACGGTGAGCTGTCCATTGCTGTTTGTGTCTTGTCGCATTAGGTGATCTTGTTTTTCCATTTCTTTTTGTTACCCCTGATCTTCAGATTAGCATGGAAAGACTTGAAATCTTCTGGTCATCAAGTTCTTTTAAAGCCGCCTGTTGATGCCTAGTGCAAATATATTGATATTTGATTTGTTGTATAAACCAGAAACCTTCAAATCTTGTACAGTTTATGAACCAAAAATGCTGATAAAACTTGAATCTCCCATTGTATCTTTTCAGTAGCATAATATGTACATGCTCCATAGAATGCATCACCTATCAAAACTAAAACAAAATGTTACTCTTGATCGAACACTGAAATGAGCAAAAAAGGTTTGCTAGCGTCTAGGTTCTATTCGTAATGTGGTAGCTTGTAGACTACTACATCAACTAGGTGGCTTTTGTTTTTTAGAAGAAAAAATTTCTTATATCTTCTTTCAAGTCTCCAAAGATAAGTTGTACAAAAGTGTTATGTTCGAAGACACATGACTGTTTCTTTTCTAAAGAAAAAGATACGGAGTCATGGATTCCCCTCTCTTGGTATAGTGTTTTGGCATAGTCTCTGATAATGACGGTTAGGGTTCTGGCGATGTTGACCCCCTCCCCCTTTTGTTAAGGTTCGATTAGGCTATTTTATTTTATTAGGGTTTAGAAAACGGAGATGAATACGAGGTTATAGAAATCAGAAAAGAATATGACGATTAGGGTTTCGAAGAAGACAATGATGATGAACATCCGTTACATAAATTGGACATCATCTTGCAGACGTAAAAGGTAAGAAAATCTATGTTAAAAAAAACAAACATCATCTTGCTTTTAAAGCATGTTAGGTCACTAACAATCCTTTGCTCCCACTTTTTCTGTCACGTGACATAACATTACTTTCGCTCCGTATCATGGAAACCTTGCACTAGATTTTTATACCACACATACGTACAAAAAGAAAAAAAAAGATTCTTTGTTGTCGCGGTCCATGGGTGGTCGTGCAACCTTGTTCACACGTGAAAGAGGACCGTTGACACGTGAACACTTCATGGCCACCGGCCTTCGTATCCTCATAAAAAGCAAAGTCTAGGGATCAAACCCATGATTAGTGAAAACAAGCACTCCTATGTTTGCCTTGAATCTAACTAAGGTTGATTTGTTTTAATAAATAAGTTTTTTCATGCTCTAATTGTTTATTTAAGAGTAAACTGCAAATTTTATTGTTCTGGTTTGTATTAAATTTCAAGTTTGGTCAGGAAGATAACAAAAGTACACATGTAGTCTTTATTTTGAAATTTAGTCTTAACTTGGATGGAACATTAACATATATAGATAGCTCTTAAAGTTTTCTAAATGATAATTTCACTGCCACACCACTATTCCATGCCACCGAGCCTAAGTTTTTTCCGATCATTTCTGCCAAAGGATTTTGACATCAAGTCCTTTTTCATTTTGCAGCAAACAAATACTTTGTCTACCGGCTTATCTTGCTGACTTCATTTTAAACCATCTGATACACGTAATTCTCTCAAACATCGGTGTCAATTTTGCATTGAAGATAAATCGTTGATTTAATATTGCATCTCATCCAAAGGCGTGCAGTATTTGAGATTGCATAGACCATGTGTGGTCTACAAATCTCTAGGAGAGGGGTGTTGTCACTGTGGTTTCTCTCGCTTACAGAAAATCTTTGCACCCCTCGTAACTCAAGAACCTCTGGGATTGAATTCGAAGGGATTCTCCCGATGGATTACCTAAACATTCAGAAACACGTTAAAACCCTTTGGGATGGTGTATTCACCTATTGTACAATCTTGGCTTGGACACCGCGGGATTAGGAGATTCTTCTTGAATCTTTTTCATTACCTTATGGTGTTTGATATTCTCAGTCATTGCCCGTTCTATTAGTGTTGCGGTTGTTTCTATTCCTCCTATCATAATGTAGTACATTAAGTTTAACCTTCAATCTTGTTACTTGTTAGTTTTGGGTGCTTGTTCGGTCATCATTTTGTAAAATGTGTGATGAAATGAAACACACATACTAAATATACATAAACTAAAGATGTAAAACTGTGTGATTATTAATGATTTAGAATAAAGCTTACCATGAGAAGCGACTTTATTTTTAGATTCAACTAGATGGTCATTAATTCTTGTGAAACATGTTCTAGCTTCTTCAGTTCCCTGTCCTGCTCGACGCCTTGCACATCAAACCATGCAATAATAGGAAAGAAATCGGACAAATTCGGATTTCCAAGAAGCTCGATGATCTTGAAAGCCACCATCTGCAACTCAGCTCCAAGATGGATGTCTTTCTCACTTTCATCTAATGAATTTTCTCAGACCATTCTTTTTACGACATTGATATCTGTAAAGAAAGCAATATTCCTAATATTGACTGTTGTGCTGATTTTATTAATAACATTTGCGATGGGTTTTCTAACCTCATCCCTTCGGAAAGAACCACACGCTTGAAGATTCCTATTGCTTAGAACTTCCTAGACAAATATCCTGCGAAGCTTACGTCAGCTGGAAACAAACATTCTTGGAAAATACAATATCTTCACCCTGTAAGATTGTTAGAAATTGCTAACTATAGAGTGCTAATTGTAAATTAAGTCTAGGGAGTCAAATTGTAATTTGGTTAATTGTAAATTAAGTCTAGGGAGTCAAAGATTGTTTGTCTTTTAGTCTCTTATAAATATAAATAGGTGTATGTATTAACAGATATTTGGTGTGGAATAAGAAATCATTTATTGGTGGTTTATATTGTGTGTTTCACCCTCTTGTTCTTCCGATAAATGTTAGTAATTAGTGAAAATAACACACTCCATGGCGGCGTGGTTTAATTACCACGTGCAATTTAATACACCCTTACGTCGTGTTCTCGAGTTTAAGGAGAGGAAAAGAAATGAAATGAAAGAGAATTCTTTCCTTCCAAATCATCTCATTTTTTGAAGGATTAGTTTTGAGGCAAAATAAGCCTAAACTTCCTCTCTAAATTCCTCTCTTTCTTTCGTAAAATGAAACTCCTATTCACAACTTTCTTGGATTTTCTTTCAAATCATTTCCTTTTCTTTGCTAAAAAAACTCAAGAACAAGGCGTTAAAGCCTGAGTTGTGAAGGACCATGTGAGCCTAACATATGATTCACTCTTTACGTGACTGACCGGTGAGTTAAGTAGTGAGAGAAAAAAAACTGACATTATTGTGTAGTAGAGTGCTAGAGTGTGACCACTTCTTTCACTTTTGATGCAGAAGGGAACAAAGTTATGTTGCTATTGCAGTGATTCACGAAGGCTCAAGAAAAAAATGGAAGTCTGATTTTTTTCTGTTTTTTTTTTCTTCAAAGGCAAAGAAAGAAAAAGCAAGGTCCGTGGGATTTGGATTTCTCTTCGAGTGTCGATTATGCAAAACAAGTTTGAGCATGATCAACATGTTTGTAGATTGATTAAAGTCCAGATGATAAAATTCTGGAAGGACATATGGGTGAAGAAGACTTCATAGATGTATGGTGATGTAGATGAGAAGAATCTGCACATTTTTTTTTATTGAGAAGTGTCTAAAAAGGGGCTTGTTTTTTTGAACATCGAAGAAGATGACACGTGTGATCCAAATGAAAGATTTCGGACAACGATTGACGATTATTTTTCATTGATTGAAGAAAATGGATCTTAAAAAAGATTGTGAAAGAAAATTCTGTAGAACACAAGTTAGTGATGAATTCAAGCGAAAAGATCTCAGGTTGGAAGAAGATGTTTGTTGGTAATAAACTTCAAGATTTCAAGTATGATTTATGTGCAACAAAAGATTTTTGCATCAGATTGAAAATGAAAGTTTAGCTTAGGAGTGTATGTTGGAAATTAAGCTAAACTTTAGTGTTAATTGAAAATTTAGGGAGTCAAATTGTAATTTAACTAAAAATTGTTAGTTACAAAAGGGGAGGAGATGATTTTGCTCCTTTTGGACAATTAAAGACCCAATGGAAGCAATGTTTTAAGACCCGGGTTGATCCGGCCGGTCGAACCAGTTAACCCGGTACCCGCTGACTAGATCGGGTCAACGTAGAGCAGGTTTTTAGTAATTTACAGCCCAGTGTGACCTGGAAGGGTTAATGGTTGAACCAGACCATGTTGACCCGGTTTAGTATATGTATATATATATGGAAAAGTTTAAACGAGAACTGTTTTTTGTACGATAACCTATTGTAATATCATTTATGACTCATTAATAGGGGTATTTTGGTCATTTAAATATTTTTCCCAACCGTTAATTGCTTCCGAATGAGCCGTTATTAATATGTGAGGCTTGATTTGCCCAAAATACCCCTCATTAATGAGTCTTAATGAGTTAATCATTAGTCATTAATGAACAAATCATTAGCCGTCAAAATTATTAGCCATTGATTTATTTTAATCAAGGGCCAAGATTGGTTCAAACAAAAACTGTTTTTATTGCGAGAACCGCGAGAACCAATCTTAGCCGTTCATTTTGGATAATGAAACTCATGGATGAAGAGCGTGGAGGATTGGGTGTGGCAAGGTGCATGTAAGGAATTCATGGGTGGGCAATCCAATAGAAGGAGGGGGAATTGGACGACTAAGATTGGTTCTCGCGGTTCTCGCAATAAAAACGGTTCTCAAATGAACTTTTCACTATATATATATATATAGGCAAAAGTTCAAACGATAACTGTTTTTCATACGAGAATCGCGAGAACTAATCTTAGCCGTCCAATTCCCCCACCTTCAAATGGATTGCCCACACATGAATTCTTTACATGCACCCTGCCACACTCAATCCCCTCACGCTCTTCATCCATGAATTCCATTATCCAAAATGAACGACCAAGATTATTTCTCGCGGTTCTCGCAATAAAAACAGTTTTCGTTTGAACCCTCCTCTCTCTCTCTCTATATATATATATATATACACACACACACACTAGCATGATACCCGCGTAATGCGGCGGTAACGAATAGTTTCTACTCGTTAACATGTCCGTTTTCAAAATGTAAGGAGTATAGTGCTAATGTAACACGGTGACAGCGAATATAGTGACATATTTATTTTCTTTATCTTTTTTCTATTTCATTTACTTTTTAATTGCTCTCCATAATTGAAAAAAAAGGTTATGAAAATATTTTTTACTAATTAAGTTAATTTGTATTGGCTTTAGCTTTTAACTTTGATTTTCTTAAATATGTAAAGTTTAGTTATTAAAATAAAATATAAAAATATATTAATTATATCTAATTGTTACTCAATTTAGTTTATATAAGGGTTAATTTAGTAATTTCAAAACAATTAAAATTAAGAGTTTAAGCAAAAGGTCTAAATGCTTTATAATATTATATATATATATATATATATATATATATATATATATATATATATATATATATATAGGGGAAGGTTCAAACAAGAACTAATCTTAGCCCTTGATTAAACTTAATCAATGACTAAGATTTTTTGACGGCTTATTAATGGATCATTAATGACGCATTAATGAGGGTTATTTCGGAAAAATCAAGCCTCGTAAATTAATGATAGTTCATCCGGACGCAATTCACGATTGGGTAAATATAAAAGTTAGCAAAATACCCCTATTAATAAGTCATTGATGGCGTTAAAAACAATTCTCGCAGTTCTCATATGAAAACAGTTCTCGTTTGAACTTTTACATATATATATATATATATATAAATTTGAAAAATCTGAAAACCGGATTGACCTGCTAGTCGAAGGGGTTGACCTGTGACCCGGTAAGGAGTCCGAATCAACTAAAAAACTAGGTTTTAAAAGAAGAGGTACAATGAAGAGGTGCGTCCCAGATCATCTGTGAGAGGTTTATATTGTGTGTTTCACTCTAATTCCTCCAACAAATGTTAGTAATTAGTAAGCTAAATTCAAATATGTTAGTATTATAATTAGAGATGTGTTATATTTTTTTTATTTTTTCTTGTTATTCATAAAATCAATGCAAATGTCAAATCAATGAATGATAAAAAAAGTTTAATGAACTCCACATGTCATCTTGTGTTGAATATGAGATTTAAGAGGAAAAAGTAAAAGAATATATTATTTTTCTTATAAATAGTAGTCAATGACTCAATGTTAACTTGTAGTGTAAATATTAATTCTTAGTCTTGGCCTAGTGGTTAAGAGGGAGGTGGAAGGCTTTGCCTTCCTTGAAGGTCCTGGGTTCAAACCCAGGCAAAGACGTTTAAATACTAACTTGGTGCGTGGCTTGAGGCTCGCATACTGCTCTATATGGATGTCACTGCGGACCCAGTCCACTAACATACTAACATAACTTTGCTGTTCAAAAAAAAGTAAACTATGTGCACAGACTACGGGGTCTTGGATGCGTATAAATATATACACTAGTGTTACATGTTATTAAATTATGTTATTAAAAAAATATGAGAGATAACAGATGCATGCAAGATATGCGTATAATTATTATTAAATTATATATTAAAACCTAAAGTGTACGTTAAGCAAAATTACTAATATAAGAGAAATGATCGTACCTGATCCACCATCTCATTTTTTATTTTTTTAAATATAATATAAGGTTTAATTAGTAAAAATATTATTATTAGCTTTATATTTATTACATTATTGAAATAGGAAAAGTAATAACTAATGAGATTCTGTTATTTAGAAGTGGATTACTATTTTATAACAGACTAAAATAATATATTAGATAATAATATTATTAAGATGGACACGTTTGACCATTTATTAAATTAGTTTTTATTTCAAATATCGATTAGTAATTAGAGTTTTATTAGTAATTTATTCATGTCTCAAAATTATCAATAAATCATTAATATTGTATTATTTTTTATTGTGTAGAAATTTATCAGTGATTTTGATACATTAATTAGGAGTGTTGGCGTACCTCTTAAGAGTAAATCGTGGGAGCATAGTTATCAAAATCGCAATCTTGATCGTAGGATCATACGATCCCACCTACCGAAAATGTATCGGATTGTACTTAGGATCGCAAATAGATATGATCGTACTCAGGATCGTAAGATCGTAGGATCGTTATGCAATCCTATGATCCTACTTTTTTTGTTTTTTTACATTTTTTAATTATTACTATTGTTTTACATTTTTTATTACTACTATGATTTTATTTTTATTATTTTTAAATTTTTAACTGATCAACTTTGTGTTAAAAATAATTGTTTGCGGTTTTCTACTTTATATACGTCACATTTTTCATTTTTCTTTTGTTATAAAAATATGTGTTTACGAGAATAAGATTTTTTATGAAATAAGAATTAATGTTATGCAAAATAAGCTCTAGATTTATTGATTGTGTTTAAGAGTTATATATTAAATGTTATTATGATATGCAAACTAATAAATTATGGTGAGTTATTATTTATGTACTTAATGTTTAAAATGACGATTTGATTTATGTTATTTTAAAATTTAATGTTTCATTCTCTCGTAAAAATATTGTATAATTGGTTTTTATAGCATATAAAAAAACTAAAAAACCTTTAGTGACTTGTGGTAGGATCTTAAGATCTCGATCTTGATCTTACGGTCCGATCTTGCAAAGACGAAAACGATCCTAAGTAAGATCCCGATCTTAATAACCTTGCGTGGGAGAGTTAATTAATCAACATATATCTAGTACTTGGATGAATCTATCTATGTTATTTCCTTTTTGTTATAAAAGCTCATCATCTAATTTGGTTAGTATCATTTTGAGGACAGCATAATATTATTAGTACCATAATAGACTTGGCATCATAACCACATTAAATAGACACTAGCGGATCTCTGTATGTAAACAGCAAGTAACGATATATAACAATTTAGTAATTGATTAGAGGTGTTAAAATAGCCATGCTGAGATAAACACTCAAGAACAATTTAGTGTGTGTTTGTTGAATTCGAAAAAATACTTAAGGACGTTCAAAACGGACGAAGATGAACACTCAAGAAAATTCAATGATTTAAAGAAATATTAAAAAATTCATAAGTACCGAATTCTGATTGATGCGGAACAACTTCTGATTCTCCAATCTGTCGCTATTGCTACTATTGTTGTTGTTGCAAAAGGTTATATGGATGTCTTATTGATTTATTTTCTTAAATGGCTCACGAAAATGAACCATTCAAAAGTAGTGATATTTAGAAACATGCAAACTTACATATAAAGGCTCACATCAGGCAACCTTTGATATGGGATAGCAATGAGCGGGTTTTTTTTCTTTAGTGTAGAGCCAAATTTTTCAGAAAGATCATGCTCTTCACCCTCCGGCAACCTCCAGTCAAAAGAGTGCAAGAGCGAAGCCAAGATATACATTTGCATTTTCTGGGCCAACGGAATACCTGGACACACTCTTCTCCCAGATCCAAATGGCATAAACTTCATATTGTTTCCATTGTAATCAAATTTGTTTGCCCCCTCGTAACTCAAGAACCTCTCAGGATTGAATTCCAAGGGATTATCCCAGTATCGAGGATCTCGATGGATGGCCCAAACATTCAAAATCACGTTACAACCCTTTGGGATGGTGTATCCACCTACCATACAGTCTTGACTTGGCCACCGAGGGACGAGAGGACCTACTGTGTGCAACCGGAATGTTTCCCTAATTGTTGCATCTAGGTATTCAAGTTTCAGGAGATGATATTCTTTCGACAATGTTATTTATTCCTACAATTTCTGCTAATTCTTCTTGAATCCTTTTCATTACCTTATGGTTTTTGATAATCTCTGCCATCACCTATTCAATTAGTGTTATGGTTGTTTCTGTTCCTCCTATCATAATGTCCTAATACAAGAAAGTTTGACCATCTATCTTGTTAGTTTTGTCATGCTTGTTCAGCTGCGGGAGTGGAGATGTCCTTTGGGTGATGGTGGCACGAGACACCAGCCAATTTTGCCCGTGTAGTGGAAAATTTTAACGTTTTAAACCGGTGCCACTAATCAAATTTTTAATACCACCAAAATCTAATAAAAATGAAAATTTTATAATAAAAGGATAAAATATAGTTCAATCTTCGATTTATATTTTTAAAATACTTTAGTTACCTTAAAAATAACACTTTAATTAACATGACTTCGTATAAATTGTGTTTTATTTTAAATTTTAGCCCTAAAATATCGGAACAACAACTGAAAGTCATTAATCCGACATGATTAATTGGAAACTCGAAAAAACCCAAATAACATCCTCAATTTTAATTAATTTTATTTTTCTTATTATATGGTGCCATCAGTCAATAGAAATCCTGGGTCCACTCCTATTCAGCTGTCATTTTGTGATGTGTTATGAAATGTAACCAGTATACTATATATATATACATACACACAGATATATATATATATATATATATATATGTGTGTGTGTGTGTGTGTGAAAGATGTGACAATGTGTAATTACTAATAATTTAGAACTAAGCTTACCATGAGAATGGACTTTATTTGGATGATGTTAAGCGATGTTGCATCATTCTTGCCCTTGAGATCCAACAAGATCTGTAAGAAATCTTTATTTCTTGCATCTGAAGTCCCGTCCTCTGGCAATTTATTGTTAGATTCGATTCGATGGTCAATAATTCTTGTGTAAATGTGTTCTAGCTTCTTGAGTTCCCTCTTCATATCCCGCTCTACGCCTTGCAGATCAAACCATGCAAGAATAGGGAAGAAATCAGACAGATTAGGCTTTCTAATGAGCGCAACGATCTTGGAAACCACCAACTGCAACTCATCGTCAAGATGGCTATCTTTTGCGCTTTCATCAAATGAGTTTTCCCAAACCATTCTTTTTATTACATTCGCCTCCGTAGAGAAAGCAATCTTGCTAATATTAACCGTTGTACCACTGACTTTGTTAAAAACATTCTTGATGGTTCTTCTAACTTCATCCCTCCGGAAAGAACCACACGCTTCAAGATTCATGTTGCTTAGGACCTCGTGGACAAATATCTTACGAAGCTTACGCCAGTTGGAATCATTCTTGGCAAACGCTATATCTTGGCCCCCGTAAGTTAACACTGAAGAAGCAATAGTTTGGCCACGGTTAGCAAAGATCTCGTCTTGGTCGCGCACCACCTCTTTCACTAATTCGGGGGTGTTAATCACAACTTTAAGTTTATTTCCCACATAAAACTTGAAGATTGGGCCGTAAATTTGAGCCATGTTTGTGAATTGTTTGTGCACGTCGGGAGTAAGAAATGGAAGGTAACCAACAATAGGCAAGGAAAAGGGACCTGGTGGCAATGGTGGTCTTGATCTCCAAATTATCAACCTGAACTTGTACACCAAAATCACAGCTGAAATGGTGACAATAAGCAGTGCTAAAGTAAGCTCATCTTTGCTGCTGCTGCTGATCATTTCCAAGCACCACCACAATCCATGCTTGTTTAGTTGTGTCATTTTGATAAATGAAATTTGTTAGCTATGGAAATACAATGGCTTGGCTGCATTTATAACCCTGCAGGCCCCATGCTTTATAAATATTATAATATATAATTTTTAATAAGAAATTAGTTTTTATTTTTCTGGCAATCATGTTATCTGAGCGTTGACTTACATGCACAGACGACGTACCGGGGTGTTCGATTTCTGTGATGAGTGTTACGCTTGCTAGATGCTTGATCATTAGTAATTGTTATTAAACCAGATTAAATGTAACTAAAAATATTAATGAATAGATATTAAATTTTTATAAAACGTACACTACAAGAAATCTGATTAATAGCAGCGACATAATTAGCAGCGAGATGAGCAATAGCAACGACATGTAATTTTGCGTATTATATGATTGTTTGATTAAGAAAGATTCCGTTTTGGGACTACTTTTTGAATACTTTATCGATCTCTTTTAGGATGTGAATGCGTATTATATGATTGTTTGATTAAGAAAGATTCCGTAGTCATTTTCTCTTTGCTTCTCGGGTATATATATTTTTGTATATACTTGGGAGCTTAGAGGAAATACTGCTGAAATTTTCTTAAATGACTAATCATGTAATGCACATTCACATATGAGGTAAGGTATTCAAAGAGTAGGTTTAGAAGCCTACCCTTGAAAGTACTCTATCCTTGAAATTGTTAATTGTCTTATAACTTGGACCCTATACCTTAACTTATGTTTCAGTTGCGTAACCCTAAACCATAACTTATATTTCAGTTGCATCATGTCTATTGATAAAACTTGGACTACCATTGAATATCGTAAATGTGACGAGCTTTGGAAAGGGCTAGATTCTTTTGTCGAGAGAGCCAAAGCATATGTCGACAACAAAGGTCAAATCAGATGCCCGTGTAGAAAATGTTTAAACTACAACTTCACAGATATTTTAACAATGAAACATCATATACATAGATTTGGTTTCTGTCAACATTATGTTACATGGATCTATCATGGTGAAAGTAGAACTCCTTCGATCGTAGATGATGTAGCTCCAACTAACGAGATGGCTGGTGTAATTGAAGACGTCATGGGGGAGTTTAGGGAAAGCAATACTAACCACGGTGAAGTGAACTCAGATACAGAAGGTAGAGGTGTCGATGATGGATTTCATAAGTTGTTAGAGGAAGTCAATGCAGAATTATATCCTAGTTGTACTTGGTTTACTTCCCTTGACTTTTTAGCAAAACTGATGCATATCAAGGTGAATAAAAAATGGACTGATAGTTCCTTTGATCAGCTCCTTGAACTGTTGCAATCTGCATTTCCAAAAGAAAACATGATTCCATCTTCATTTTATGTAGACAAAAAGAAATTGAAAAAGATAGGTTTGGGTTATGAGTCAATCCACGCGTGCAAAAATGACTGCTTTCTCTTCTGGAAAGAACACGAGTCATTGCAGCATTGTCCTATTTGCAATGAGAGTCGGTGGGTCGATAAAAACACAAAGGGGAAGAAAGTAGCTCATAAGGTTTTACGATATTTTCCTTTGACGCCCAAGCTGCGGCGTTTGTATTGTTCAAGACACACGGCAAAAAATATGATTTGACACAGAAGAGGGTACCATGCGTCATCCTGTTGATGGATCTTCGTGGAAAGAATTTGATAAAAAATACCCTAACTTCTCGAGGGAACCCCGAAATGTTCGTCTAGGTCTTACGGCTGATGGTTTTAATCCATTTGGTAACATGAGTTCTGCTCATAGCACGTGGCCTGTTGTGCTCACAACATACAATCTACCACCATGGCTATGTACGAAAGAGTTCATGTTGTCCTTGTTGATTCCTGGCCCTAAATCACCCGAAAAGGACATGGATGTTTTTCTTAGGCCATTGGTCGAAGAGTTTAAGCACTTGTGGCACTCAGGCGTACATACTAAAGATGCAGTGACAAACACATTCTTCAATATGAAAGCGGTGTTATTATGGACAATAAACGATTTCCCAGCTCGTAGTAGTCTATCGGGTTGGAGTGGACAAGGATACAAAGCATGTCCGACTTGCAATGAAGACACTCCTTCGTGTCGTATAACTAATAAAATTGCATATGTTGGTCATCGTCGATTTCTAGATCCTAACGACCCATGGAGAACGAGTTTGGAATTCAACGGGCAACACGAGACAAGAGCTGCTCCAAGACTCTTTAGTAATGAAGAAATAAAAGCTCAGATAGATCGTCTACCGACCCGTACACCAGGAAAACATCCTGACTATGGAGGTGTTAAGAGAAAGCGGGAGGATTTCGAGTTGAATTGGTCCAAACGGAGCATATTCTTCGAACTCGAGTATTGGTCTTCTTTGCAGCTAAAGCACAACCTAGATGTTATGCATATTGAGAAAAATGTGTGCGACAGTTTGTTAGGTACGCTTTTGATGAATGATAAGTCCAAAGACACAGCAAACGCACGGGTCGATTTAGAAAATCTAAATATTAGGAAAGCATTATGGTTGCAAAAAAGGGGTAACAAATTCTTTAAACCCCAACCAAAGTACTCATTCACGGAAGTTGACCGAATTTTTTTTGCCAATTTATAAAAGCCGTCAAATTGCCAGACGGGTTTGGATCTAACATTAGCAAGAAAGTAATGGATAACGATACTAACATTGCCGGGCTGAAATCACATGACTGTCATATTCTTATGCAACGTTTGATACCGATTGGAGTTAGAGGTTTTTTGGCCAAAGATAAGACTACACCAAAAGTAGAGCTTTGTACATTTTTTAAGCAACTTTGTTCGAGAACACTATTGGTGGAGGATATGAGGAAAGCAAAAGCTGCTATTATTACAATTTTATGCAAATTAGAAATGATCTATCCTCCGGCTTTTTTGACATTATGGTTCATTTAGTTTTGCATTTACCTGATGAAGCTATTTACGGAGACCCCGTCTATATGAGATGGATGTATCCGTTCGAAAGGTATATGAAAAAACTAAAATACTGTGTTAGAAATAAAGCGAGGCCAGAAGGTTCTATTGTTGAGGGTTATGTTGCCGAAGAAGCTTTAACATTATTTTCAATGTACCTTCAAGATGTCCAGACTCAATTCAATCGCCCTGAAAGAAATGAGGATGTCTTCATAGAAAAAACAAAGATGTGGGTGTTTGAGTCTAAATGTCGACCTATTAGCGCAACACAAGTAAAACATCTTGATATAAGGGATAAAAAAACTTGAATGGTTTGTGCTTGATAGTTGTGAAGAAGTCAGACAATATATGAAGTAATTTTTCCTATCTTAAAATTTTTATTATCTATTCTTATTTATTATCATTAGTAATTCTATATCTTTTTCTTATAAATGTAGTGAATTCAAATCAGAACGACCACAAAGTGATATAAAAACTGAATTCCCTACATGGTTCTAAAAAAGGTAATACAAATTAACAAACATATATGCTTGATTTCAATACTATATCAAAGTAACACACATTAATTTATATATGTTAGGTCTATGAGATGCAAATACAAAACTCTCCATTATTTCACAAGGAGTTGTCTGCTCTTTCAATGGGTGCACGAGCAAATGCCTCTACTTACACCGCTTGCATAGTCAATGGTGTTAGGTTTATGGTAGTTAGCCGTGACACACAACGCACAACACAAAACTCTGGGGTTCTAGCGGAGGGAGAAAATGAAGAGAAATATTTTGGTCAGCTAGAAGAGATAATCGAGTTGCATTATCCATATGGTTATTTGACTGTACTATTTCAGTGCAAGTGGTTTGATACTCGAAGGGGGGTTATATGTGAAAATAATATCACTAGTATCGACACACGACGTGAATGGGATAAAGATCAACTCATTTTTGCTACACAAGCCAAACAAGTGTTCTACATCCGAGAACCTTCTCGAGGAGACCAAAATAGCAGCCATCGGTGGGTTGTTGAAGATGTTAATCATCGTAAAATTTGGGATCTTCCAATAAACGAGGCCCACCTTGAAGATGTAGACAATGGCTCTACCGAAGATGCTGATGTTGTTCATAATAATTGTTCGTCTAACTGCAGACTTGTAATTGACTTCAGACAATACTTTGATCAAAGCCTACAATCGACGGGTGAAGTTGAAGTTGCTCTGCCAACACATACAGTGAATGAAGTGTCTGAGGACGAGATTGATTTCGATGAGAATAATTCCGATTATGATAGTGAAATGTCTAATTGCGACACTGAAATGTGTGAGGGCGAGAAGGATTAAAACACTTCATATGTAATCATATTTGACTTATTACAATTTATAAAACTCTATTGGCTATAGGTTTTGCTTCTATATTATAATTAAACTGTATTACATATCATTTTGTCTATTTTCTATCTTTTAGCTTGATAGCTTTCAATGGCTGACGTTATAGCTCGGGGCCATGACGGTGATGGGCGTGAGGATCCACCACCTCCAAATGGTCAACCCCGTGGTCAACACGAGGAGGATGGTAATTATGTCTCATTAGGATTTATTTATTTATTTATTATATTTATTCATTTATTATGATTTATTGTAACTAATATGTTTTAATTATAATTACAGCTGTACCACCAAAACGTACAAGAGGTAGAGGTAAAAACCTTAAGCTCACACCAAAATGGGAGGCAAATAGAAAGCGACCTCTGCCTCTAGAGTTTGATATGACGACCGCTACACCCGTTGGGGACAATGCTGGCCTTTTTATTCGTGAGGTAAGCGGGTATATATTACGGGATATCCCTCTAGACAGAGATTTATGGAAAAATGTTTCTGAGGCCGAGAAGAACGCCATGTACACGCATCTTATGGTAAATTATTTATATAGTTATATTTCTAATGTTTATTTTTTATTGCATTTTACTTTCTAATCCTTGTGTTATTATTTGTAGACATACTTTGATATTTAAGGTATTTTGGAAGATCCTGAAAAAAGTAGGTTCAAGCAGGGTCTTGACTATGTCATAAGTTGCCGTTATAGAGGGCGAAAAGCCACAGTGAAAACCCATTTTTTGAAGGAGGGAGGCTATGAGGATGTGGAAAGAGCAAAAGGTAACCTCCCCTCTGGTATGAGTGAAGAAGGCTATAACAAAACTATAAACTATTACATTACAAAAAAACATGTGATGCGCTCCGGTCAAAACAAAATCAACAAGTCTAAGCAAGTTGTAAAGAATCGTGGAGGGACATGTTCGTATAGCAACGCTTATCACAAACTAGTAAGTTAGGACTATTTATATATATATATATATATATACACACACACACACTCACACACATATGTGCATACAAGTGTTTTCTACGTTTAATCTAACCTTTTGCTTTAAACAAAACAAAAGTAGAATCCAAACCTTTCATGATGCTCATGTGCTTAAAAATGGGGTGTTCGACGACCCAATAGTTGAACAAAATTACGTAAGTATGTAGTTTTTTTATTTAAATGATAATTATATTAATCTATTTAATCATCTTTGTAATACAAAATGCTTTAGTGCAAGAGCTTAGTTTACAAACTCAACTCTATGCCTCCTCAAGCAATCCAACCCCAGTGGACGAGGCAGCCATATTTGAAAAGGTCCTAGGAGCTCGACGGGGATACATCAAAGGTATTGGATATAAACCTTCTGGAACGAAGAATTCTAGTGGCCATTCACGCACATCACAACCTCCACATGTAAATTATGCAAAATATTTGTTTAGTCTCATTTACCAATATGTGCATGATGAGTTCTAGTGGGTCACATGAACTTGTAACAGGTCATGATGAGTTATATATGGCTTAATTTAGTTGTTTGGTTATTTAAAGGTTTGCTTAGTTAGTTTATGAGTCATGATGAGCTATAATGGGTTACATGAACTTGTAACGGGTCATGATGAGTTATATGGCTTAATTTGGTTGTTTGGTTATTCAATGGTTTGTTTTGTTAGTTTATGGGTCATGATGAGCTATAATTGGTCACATGAACTTGTAACGGGTCATGGTGAGTTATATGTGGCTAAATTTGGTTGTTTGGTTATTCAATGGTTTGTTTTGTTAGTTTATGGGTCATGATGAGTTCTAATGGGTGATATGAACTTGTAACGGGTCATGATGAGTCATATGTGGCTTAATTTAGTTGTTTGGTTATTTAATGGTTTGCTTTGTTAGTTTATGAGTTATGATGAGCTATAATGGGTCGCATGAACTTGTAACGGGTCATGATGAGTTATGTGGCTTAATTTGATTGTTTGGTTATTCAATGGTTTGCTTTGTTAGTTTATGGGTCATGGTGAGTTCTAGTGGGTCACATAAACTTGTAACGGGTCATGATGAGTTATATGTGGCTTAATTTGGTTGTTTGGTTATTTAATGATTTGCTTTGTTAGTTTATGGGTCATGATGAGCTATAATGGGTCACATGAACTTGTAACGGGTCATGATGAGTTATGTGGCTTAATTTGGTTGTTTGGTTATTCAATGGTTTGTTTTGTTAGTTTATGGGTCATGATAAGTTATAATGGGTCACGATGAGTTATAATGGGTCACATGAACTTGTAACGGGTCATGATGAGTTATATATGGCTTAATTTGGTTGTTTGGTTATTCAATGTTTGATATTTTAGTTTATGGATCATGATGAGTTATAATAATTTGTAACGGGTCAAATTGATGCTTTGTTTATTGTTTTAACTTATAAGTTACTAATGTACATATTTAATAATTTTACAGCCCAATCAACTAGATGTTATGCTTCGTAACCCATCATTCAAAGCGGCAATGGAATCGGCAATGACAAACATGATTCAATCATTTTCATCTCAAAACGATAATGTGGATAACGACGAAGAGAACGGGGGCGAATATAGTGACGAGTAGTTATGTATTATGCATTTTGTATTAACTAATTAACAACTAAAACACACACACACACACACATATATATATATATATATATATTAAGGATTTTGTAATAATTTGTGTGGTTCTATATATATATATAAATATTAGTTTTTCTGTATTTTTGGGGTATTAAATTATAAGCAAAACAGGTTATAATTATTTTTGTACTGAATTATTAAAAAAATTGAAAATGAACAATAGCAGCGACATCAAGCAATAGCGGCGACACCAATAGCAGCGACACTTAAGCATTTGTGACAAGGTAATTGCAGCGACACAATAGCAGCGACATGTCGCTGCTAAAGCCTTTTGCAGCAACAATTCAGGGTATTAGCAGTGACATATGTCGCTGCTAAAGCTCTATTTTTTTGTAGTGGTAAAATAAATGATAATTTTAAAAATAGTGACAGACGACGTTAACACCCAGTCTTGGAAGCATCGATGTGAGAGGGATGATATACGTGATGACAAAACATGGTATCATGATACAAAAAGACATGATTGTATTTTCTTTACACTCCATTGATCATTAATTATCGCTATAATTAAGACAATAAAATTAAGTCTTTGTTGATTATATTTAAAAGTAATTTGAAATGATAGAACTAAACATTTGATTAAATATTATAATTAAAATTTTTATTTAAATCAATAGCTAAGATTGTTTAATAAACTTTATTCATGGTAGTCTTTTTATTAATACTAGTTTAAAGACACTTACACATACCGGGATGTTTAAAAGACCTTAAATATCTAACATGTAATTAAATAAAGTGAATCATATTCATAAAAGCAATAACAAAGAAATTACATATTTATTGAATGTTCGAAATTTGAATTAATAAGACGTATGTTCATATTTTTATAGAAACAATAACAAAGAAATGTCACATTTATTGAATGTTTGAAGTTTTCCATAATACTTTTATGTAAGGGTGAGCTTGGTACCGGAACTGGACCGAAGCGGTACCAGTACCGAAAATTCCAAAACCGAATTTCTTGAATTCTTCGTACCGAATACTGAATCGAAATACAAGAACCGGTACCGGTTTGAGACCGGTTCGGTTCGGGAATTTCAAGTCAATACGCTCACCTTTAACAAAACCAGACTGAACCGGTACCAATGCCAAAAATACCAAAACCAAATTTCTTAATTTCATGGTACCGAATATCGAACCGAAATACAAAAACCGATACTGGTTTAGGAAATTTGGTTAATACGCTCACCCCTACTTCTATGTATACTATATTCATAGTTTTATTTGTTGGGTTACCATCATGTTCGTGAAGAAGAACTTTTGATCCGTTCTTGCTTGTGACACGAGGAACTATTATATACAAATGTCCCTGTGAAAAAGTTGGATGTCTAAAAAACAATCCAAAATGGATAGTGATTTACCATAGTTTTTAGTAATGGTTATCGCAAAACAAACCGTCACAAAGAATTGCGTTTGTTAAAACTTGAATAAAATTCTTGAATAAATGAAAGAACAAATTAAAGGTTTAGATTGCTAAATAAAAGAAGGCCTAAACCCAATATATAAATCACATAACACAATATTAAAATTAACCTCGTCTTTGATAACCATACAATATTATACAAGTAATGAGTTCATTTTTATCAATTAATTATGTTGACATTCTAAGTAAACAGACCTCATGAATACCTGCAAGATGATGAAATTGAAAATAGATACAACTTCACATAAATATCATATATTTTATAGAAATATAGAAAGATAAATAAAAATGGTAGCATGCAGCTGCTTTGTTTGCATAATTCAAACTTAGAACTTGTTTTTTATGTAGCACATAACATGAACTTCTGAATACAACCTCTAATCCACTGAACCTAAAGATCGAGTAATTAAAAATCAGTGTAGATCCTATATATGCCAACCCAAAACCATAAAAGAAAAAATTGTTTCTAGACAATAATACAAGCAAGTTCAGCATATGTGTGTGTTCTATGAGTTATTTTTAGATAAAGGAAAAAAATTACCTGATTACTGACACTTGTATGGATTAAGACTATAACAAGGGATAGCTTGCATATTCATCAGTCGATGGTCTGTATCTTGGTGTCAAGAGTTTAAGAGCGATGTAGATTAAACATGTGTTTATCGATTTGAACAATCAGATTATCTAAAATCTGACCCATTTTGACCGGTTACCTAACACATCTATATAACATATGAAATCCATCTTAGGATCTTGATAAGAACAGTGTACACAATGCAATGGCCAACCTGATCATATAACCAAAGAAAAACAAAACTGACAGGTAGAAAAGCAAACACGTAAATCGCTTACTTTTCCATTTGATGAGTCCACAATAAGTCCATCAAGATGATCTCCAACAACAATTATAAGCTTACACTATGGCCTTAATGATGAATGCTGCAACCATAAATTTCAAGTTTAGCATCTGAAATTGAAGCATACAAATGAAACTTTGTTCAGTAGCTATGACTTCTTCAAGGTGGAAATTGGTCGCCATGCATGCCTTCAATATAGATTATACTACTGACAACGGATCTATGAACCTTAGTAGAGGCAGCAGATCTATGAAACGCAAATCAGTGAGCTTAAATTTAAAGTTCTCAACTTTAAATTATATACCCACCTGCAATCCGATTGTGATTTTGTAAGAGTCAAGTGCACTCAATTTAAACCGAATCCAAATTTACTGGAAGCATTACATAACATCTACATATTTTGACAAATCAATCAATTCTCAGAGTTCAAGAACCAAAATTAATAATTAAATCATTCAATCCAATAATAGGAATGAAATTCTTAAGCCAGTACCACTCAATACTCACATACATTTAATCAAACACGTAGTGTGCAACGCAATAAAGAGGAAATCATGAAGACCCGAATGAAAAAAAAAACCACAAACAAACACATAGGCAGCATGATTAATTGGAAGAACTATTAGAGTAACCATCTCATAGTTATGAAATTTTTTTTTTAACGGCGAGTTAGTTGTTAGTGGGCTGGATCCGCAGTGACATCCATAAAGGGCAGTATGCGAACCCCAAAAGAAAAACCCCCACGAGGAGACTTGAACCCAAGACCTCCCCATAGTTATGAAATTAGTTCTAATGTTTGAGATATAATTGTTAGGGTAATTCTATATAGGCCCTCTTGATTATCTATGTGAGTGAAAAAGGTACGTTAAAAATGTAACATGATTTGACACGTGGGTTTGTAAGGAGTGGGACTAAATAGTAGCACCTTAATTGTTATTAGCCTTTTCAAACTTTTCAAAAAAAGAAGTGTAGAAACAGGTGATCGAGGAAACTGAAATAGAGGAGTATAAAATTCATTTTTTCAAGCAATAAGAATAGAAACAATCGATTAAAAACCCTTATGAACATCAACAGATGAAATGATATTAGAGGAGGTCGTACCTATGCACATACAAAAGAGGAGAATATAAACCGTCGGAGAATATGTCAGAATTAGGATAAGCTTTTGTCATCCGTAAGAAGGCTAAGAATGGCAACCGGGCGGAGTTCGGGGTGGGGATTGGTCCCCGTCCCCGTCCCCATTTAATTAAACCATCTCCGTTTAAAAACCCGTGAAGATTTAAACGAGGATCGCCAATATCGTGAGGAAACGGGTATCCCGTTTAATATAAACATGTGATTAAATAGGTAATTTCATTACGGAGATACTCGTTAAAGTAAAACTGTGATTTTTCACCATTGGGATCGTCTCCGTTAAGATTTTACCACGAGTTTTAGAAAACGATTATACTAAATTATACAACATTATCGAATACAAACATATTTGAACCGAAATTAAAGTTCTAAAGAAACAAAATGCATCCAAAATATTATAACCAAACAATCCAAATAAAGACAACTATTAAAAATTAGGTTGTGTGAAAGTGCATAAAGATTTGTATATTTCTACTGAATAGTAATTCTATGTGTGTGTGTGTGTGTGTATATATATAGGGTAGAAATCAAGTAAAAAGAAAATTAAAGTAAAAAGGGTAAAAGAGATGATTATTTGATCATTTTTCGGTATATATATCAACTGATAATCGTTAGTTCATCATTTTTCGGTGTATATTTCTTTTTACTTCAAATACAGATTTTGAAAACAAAATTTTGGAATAATTTGTTGGTGAACAAAATGTTTTCATCTAAAAAGTGATGAATATGTTGGATTCATCAAAAAGAAATTGATGAAGAACTAGTTTTAATCAATAAAGATGATGAACTAACGATTATCAGTTAATATATATACTAAAAAATGATCAAATAATCATCACTTTTACCCTTTTTACTTTAATTTTCTTTTTACTTGATCTCTACCCTATATATATAGGGGAAGGTTCATGCGAAAAGCTTTTTATTTGCGAAAAGTGCGAGAAGCAATTTCAGCCACCGATTGGGTTTTGATCTTGTGGTTCACATTAATCATAATTAATATTTTTATTTAATTCAAAAAAGTAAATTAGTAAACACAAAAATATTCTCTCCCCTCTCTTTAATTAATTTTTTTCTCTTTCCAATCAATTAATATTTCTCTCTCCTAAATTTTAAATTAAAAATAAATAAAAATAATTTTTTAGTATTTTTATTAATTTGACGTTGTGCACTGATGAACATAACCAATCAGTTAAACGAATTTTAAAAGTATACGAGTTTTAAAAATGAATTTTTATTAATTTAACTATGTTCAATATTGAATATTGCCAAAAGTATATGAGTTTTAAAATAAATTTTATAATATTCAGTAGTGAATACAGTTAAAAAATATGATTTTTTTCATCATCATTATTTTAAATAAGTATTCTTTGCTTGTTCACTAATAAATTTAACCAATAAATATATAGTTTTTATTTTCACTAATGAATCTACAAAAATTTATACTTATTTACCATAAATCATGTATGTTCATTAATATAATCTAAAAATCTAAAATTTTATATATATGTGAACAACCATATATAATTAATACAAAATTTTACTTTTCATTCATTATGTAACATTCTCCACTAAAAAAAACTTGTTTTAAAATAAAAACAAATATAATTTGCCAAATTGCCAACATACATAGTTAAATACAAAGAAAAAAATCAGAAAAAGGACAAAATATACATTGTTGAATGCAAGAAAAAAAAACAACTAATATATCCTTGTTCATCGGCGAACATTAGAAAGATAGGTAAGGAAATTGTGTTTCAAATTTCAACAAACAAAATATCACCAAAATATTTAATGACCAACGTAATTCACTACTCGATAAGATAAAAAACCTATTAAAAAAAACTAAACCAGGGAAAGAGTATAACTCGCCCCCAGCCTCCTCGAGATGACGTCGCCGATCAAAAGTAGTTGCCTCAAAACCGCCAAGACCCACCATCGTTTAAGTTTAGTTCCACCACCACCGTTGAGCGACTTCTTATCGCCACCACAGCCCACCATGTTGTTACTCGCCGTCGGCTGCTGCTGCTATCACACAGGTGACTACGTTTACGTCTCTCACCATCGGCTCCTGCTGTTATCACCGCCACCGCCACCGCTAACCTTTCACGTCTGACCGTCTTCGACGAGCCCTATTGAGTATTGCAACGACGGATTGTCCGGAACTGTTGAACGGGATCTCCAATGGGCAAAGACCGATGGTTGAATGGGTTCTCCGATGACCAGCAGTGGATGGAGGTTGGCAGATCTAAGCGATGGCTTTTGCACTAGATCAGCCGCTAGAACTCCGGCGAGAGGCTTGTAGGCAGTGAGATGTAGATGAAATTAGGGTTTGAAGTGCTAGGAGAGGATATATGAGAGAGTATTGTGAGGGTATTAATTTGTGGAATAAAAAAAACGTATGTGGGAGAGAGGAGAGAGAATAGCTATGTGTTTAATTGTCTAGTTTACCCTTCTTGTATTTAATTTTATAGCATTTAAGTTCATTTTAATTACGAAAAAGCCACACCTAACAATAGCCATTGATTAAATCATCTAAAGGTTGGAATTACTTCTCGCACTTTTCGAAAAAAAAATATTTTTCACATGAACCTCCCTCTATATATATATATATATATATATGTGTGTGTGTGTGTGTGTATGTATAATTAATATTAAATTATGATCGAGTATCGGGTATCAGTTTAATTTACAGATTCGACTAGATGATCATTAAATCTTGTGAAAACATGTTGTAGCTTCTTCAGTTCCATGTTTGTGTCCTGCTCAACGTCTTGCGGATCAAACCATGCAATAATACGGAAGAAATCGGACAAATTCAGCTTTCCAAGAAGCTCGATGATCTTGCAGTGTTTCATGAAGGCTTAAGAACAAATGGAAGTCTGTGTTTTTTTTCTATTGTTTTTCTTTGAAGGTAAAGAAACAAACAGCAAGATCCATGGTATTGAAGATTGATTCAAGTCTAGATGATAAAATTCGGGAAGGACAAATGGGTGAAGAAGACTTCGCCAATGTATATATGGTGATGTAGATCTTCACATTTTTTTACTGAGAAGTGCTCCGAAAGAGATTTGTTTTTTGAAGATCGAAGAATATGACGTGTGTGATCCAAATGAAAACATTTTGGACAAAGATTGAAGATTATGTTTCGGTGATTGGAAAGTTCTGTAAGTTCAGAGAGTCAAATTGTAATTTGATTAAAGATTGTTAGTTACAAAAAGGAAGGAGATATTTTGGGCAGTTAAAGCCCCCATGGAAGAGGTACTATGAAGGGGTGTGTTGTGACTTTTAGTCTCTTATAAATAGGTGTATGTTTTAATAGATTTTTGGTGTGGAATAAGAGATCATTTATGAGAGCTATATCTTGTGTGTTTCTCTTTTATTCCTCCAACAAATGTTACGAATTACTTGTAGTATAGTCTCATTTGTTTCGCAAAATTTGAAAGTATTAGATTATATATATTTAGGTGTAAATATTTTGTGTATATCCTTTTTGTATATCCCGATTCCCTTTCCCTATTTATCTTCCATTTGGTTGCTCCTCCTCTTGTATATATTCTTGTACATTTGGTGAATGAAATCAAGGAGATACTTTGATACTTTACATGGTATCAGAGCTATTCTAGCTCTCTTGGCTACGATCCGTCCCCTGCTGCCTCCTCTTTTTCGTGTCCATTACGATGGCCGGTAAAGAAACAGCCACCGGAAAAGCCACCACTCTCCATCCCGTTTATACGGTAACCAACATACAAAACAAAGTAAGGGTTCTCGATGGTACCAAGGTCTCTTACTCTTCATGGGTAAAGCTCTTTCAATTACATGCTAAAGGCTACAAAGTTCTATCACACATTGACGGTACCCGACCTCCTGCAGAAACAGATCCGGCATTCGATTCATGGGTGGAAATTGATGCCATTGTACTCCAATGGATCTATGGTACACTTTCTGATGATATGTTGGTTCGTGTTCTTGAACCCGAGTCAACAGCCTATGAAGCATGGACCCGTATCAAGAACATATTCCTCAACAACAAGGGTTCCCGTGCAGCTGCGTTAGAGCACGAGTTTACGAACCTGACTCTCAAGGCAATGCCGTCCCTTGATGCTTACTGCCAGCGGATCAAAGAACTCGCGTATCAATTAAACGATGTGGACAGCCCCGTCACTGAACAACACTTGATTCTTCAACTTGTTCGTGGATTACCGACTGAGTATGATACTGTGGCCTCGTTTATAAATCAAAGCCTCCCGTCTTGGGATACCGCATGTAGCATGTTGCAACTTGAACAACACCGACAATCGGCTAGAGAAACCCTCTCCTCTCCTCCGGCTGTTGCAGTCGTCGCACAAGAGGTAACCGCCGCCCCCAACCGTCGTGACAACACTTCAAACCGTGGTCCTCCTCGGAACAACTCTCAGCGCCGGGGCAACAATCCTACAAATCGAAACCAACAGGGCCCAGTGAACAACCAAAAGAAGCGGGCTCCTTGGCCCAACCCCACAAACACCCAACAATATTGGGCTCCCTGGTGGATGATGCCACTCCCTTGCCCTTATCCAACTCAGCCCGGTTGGGCAAACTCATGGACCGCTCCAAACCGGCCTTCCAACCAACAGCATCAGCCCGCGCCTCGCCCCAATGCGTCAGGCTTATCTTCGGGTCCGGCCCAACAAGCCCACATGGCTGAGTATAATGCATTGGAACCTACTGATCTTGGGGATGCGTTTCAAGCTATGACCATGGATGTTGGAGACAATCAATGGTATATGGACACGGGTGCTTCTTCACATCTTACAGCCGATCAAGGTAAAATAACTACACATTCCCAGTTTACTCCTATTAGCTCTATATAAGTTGGTAATGGACATAGCGTGCCAATCCTTGGATCGGGCCATACCACCCTTACCACCCCTTCCACAAGTCTCCAACTCAAAAACGTTCTTTACTCACCTCATATAATCAAAAATCTTATTTATGTCCGCCAATTCACAAAAGATGATAATGTCTCACTAAAATTTGATCAATTTGGCTTTTCTATGAAGGATTTCAAGACTGGGAAGACTCTGACCCGGCACAATAGCTCCAGCAATCTCTATCCTTTCACCACCGCCGCTTCCGCACCTACTTACTTCGCATCTTCTTCTGATTTATGGCATGACAGACTTGGTCACCCGGGTCTACCCATCATGGACTATCTTAGTTCTAGTAAAATCATTTCTTGTAATAAACGTAGTCGTTCTTTGGTTTGTAATTCATGTCAACTTTCAAAGCATAAACGATTACCTTTTTCTATTTCCTCGTCTTCTACCATTTCTCCATTTGATATAATACATTGTGACTTATGGACATCACCAGTACCAATTAAAACCGGTTACAAATATTACATGGTTTTGATTGATGATTACACTCAATACACGTGGGTGTTCCCCCTAAAGTTTAAATCTAAAACCGTTACGAAATTTTCCAACTTTCATGCTTTTATCAAGACACAATTTTATTTGCCTATTAAATCTTTCCAATGTGACATGGGTGGTGAGTTTGATAATCACACTTTTAAAACCTTTGCATCCCTCACGACCACCTACCCCACCCTCGTCACCACCACCACCACCAAATCCGCCCACCACATACCCACTGACCACTCGTGCTCGTGCCGGTATCACCAAACCTCGGATTCCCTTAAACCTTTTTAGCTCCACCAACACTACAATTTCACCTTTACCCAAATCCCACCTCACTGCCCTTACCGATCCACATTGGCATGCAGCCATGACCGATGAATATCGGGCATTAATAGGTAACAAAACTTGGGATCTTGTGCCTCGGCCTTCCAATGCTCATGTCATCCGGTGCATGTGGTTATTTCGACACAAGTTTCATGCAAATGGTACACTTCAACGTTACAAAGCCCGGTTGGTGGTTAATGGTAAATGTCAACAGGTTGGTGTGGATTGCGATGAAACATTTAGTCCTGTGGTTAAGCCTACCACAATTCGAACTGTACTTAGCCTGGCAGTCTCACGTTCTTGGCCGATCCATCAATTAGATGTTAAAAATGCATTCTTGCATGGCGATTTGCGCGAAACGGTCTACATGTTTCAACCGCCTGGTTTTGTTAATGCTAAACACTCTGATTATGTTTGCAGGTTACGCAAGTCCCTCTACGGCCTTAAACAGGCACCACGTGCCTGGTATCAATGGTTTGCAACTTATATCACTCGATGTGGTTTCCGCAGTAGTGTCAGTGATACATCATTATTTGTTTACAAACATGGCACTCACATGACATACTTACTCTTATATGTTGACGATATCATCTTAACAGCATCAGATGACACTTTGCTGCGCAAAATAATTCGATCTTTATCAGATGAATTTGCCATGTCTAACCTTGGCCCGCTACATCATTTCCTCGGCATCACGGTTAATCGACACAAGGGTGGCCTTTTTCTCTCGCAAGAAAACTATGCATCCGACATTCTAGCCCAAGCAAACATGTCAAATTGCAAACCGTCTACTACCCCTGTTGACACAGCTTCGAAACTTAGTGCCACAGCCGGAAATCCTTTGCCTGATGGAACCCTTTATCGTAGTCTTGCTAGTGCTTTGCAATATCTAACTTTTACCCGGCCGATATTGCGTATGCAGTTCAACAGGTGTGCCTATTCATGCATGCTCCCCGTGAGTCGCACTTCCAGTTTCTTAAACGCATACTTCGGTATCTTAAAGGCACCTTAAACCACGGGTTACACATCACACCCTCCAAGTCGACTAAGCTTACTGCATATTCTGATGCCGATTGGGGGGGATGCCCCGACACTCGTCGCTCTACCTCCGGTTACTGTGTTTTCTTAGGCGACAATTTAGTCTCATGGTCTTCAAAGCGCCAACCAACGATCTCTAGATCTAGTGTTGAGGCTGAATATCGGGGCGTGGCAAACGCAGTTGCCGAAACGAGCTGGCTTAGAAATCTTTTACTTGAGTTTTCTATCCCAACGACTCAAGCCACGATAGTATATTGTGATAATATTTCGGCTGTCTACCTCTCAGAAAATCCAGTCCAACATCAACGTACGAAACATGTCGAAATGGATATTCACTTTCTCCGAGAGAAAGTGCGTGTTGGTACTGTTCGAGTTCTTCATGTTCCCGCCGACTACCAATATGCAGATATCTTCACTAAAGGCCTTCCCCGGCAACTATTTACGAGATTTAAGTCCAGTCTGCACATTCGTCCATCTACTGTTTAGACTGCGGGGGACTATTAGATTATATATATTTAGGTGTAAATATTTTGTGTATATCCTTTTTGTATATCCCGATTCCCTTTCCCTATTTATCTTCCATTCGGTTGCTCCTCCTCTTGTATATATTCTCGTACATTTGGTGAATGAAATCAAGGAGATACTTTGATATTTTACAGAAAGAGTTGAATGAACTTGAACTCAAATTATGTGTTGTATTGCGTCTGGTAAACTTGTTTTTGAATAAAATGTTATTCTTTAGGATGTTTACATTTCCTCAAGTAATAATAAATCCATTCAATAGTTGGCTTGGATGGAATTTAAATCAATTCCATTCTTTTGAATTCCTGAGCCATATCATGTTACCCCAGTATTGACTTTATTATGTGCACAGACTACAGGGGTGTTGGATTTCAGTGATATAAAACTCTTTTTTTTATTATTGATTAATGTTTATATATAAAAACAGTTGCAAAACATAAAGAGTAGGTTATTAATTCGCACATAACAAAATTATTCATACACACACATTTGAATTTAATGATCTCTTTGAAAGGAAGATGTATTAGACTCGAATTTTTAATTTATTAAATTATATATAAGACTCGAATTCTTAATTAGTAAAAATATTATTTTAGCTTTATATTTAGTACATTGTTGAAATATGAAAAGTAGCGATTAATGATTTTATGACGACCTAAATTAGTACACTAGACAATAATATTAATTAAGATAGAGAGAGTAGATAAGTTCAACTATTTATTAAAATGGGTTTTATTTTAAAAATAGATTATTAATTAGAGGTTTTATTAGGAATTGATTCTTGTCTCTAAATTATCATAAATCGCTTCATATGTCTCTCAAAACTTTAAGATTATAACTATATATTCTATTGTCTTGAGAACATAGTAAGGAGTCTCAACTTTGTTGCTAGATAAGCAATCCTTTACTTGACAGTTGTTTATATGTACACTTGCAGATAGTTTGAATATAAACTTTAGGATTACTATTCTATTGTCTTAAAATTATACTTAGTCACAAGTTTGAATATTATTAAGTTAGCATGCGAATAGATTTCTGAATCTTATATGTACACTTGGAGATGGATGACATACACATTCTACCTTATTAGACTTTGCATCATGACCACATCATATAGACACTAGCGGATCTCTGGATGTGAACAGCAAGTATACGATATAGGCACTAGCGGATCCACCACAATCAAGTGTGTGTTTGTTGAATTCGAATGAATACTTAAGGACTTCCACAACGGGCTAAGATGACCACTCAAGAACATTCAATGATTCAAAGAAATATTCGAATACCGAATACTGATTGCAGTGGAACAGCTTCCGATTCTCCAATCTGTCACTATTGCAGTTGTTGCTAAAGTTTCTGTGGATGTTTTATTTATTTATTTATATATTTTCTTAAATGGCTCGTGAAAGTGAACCACTCAAAAGTAGTGATCTTTTGAAACATGAAAACTTACAAAGTTATCTTGAAAGATCTTAACCATATGGTCAAAATCCTACAAGATTACACATAAAGGCTCGCATCAGGCAACCTTTGAGATGGGATAGCAATGAGCGGTTTTCTTTTCTTTAGTGTAGAGCCAAAATTTTCAGAAAGATCATGCTCTTCACCCTCTGGCAACCTCCAGTCAAAAGAGTGCAAGAGCGAAGCCAAGATATACATTTGCATTTTCTGGGCCAACGGAATACCTGGACACACTCTTCTCCCAGATCCAAATGGCATGAACTTCATATTGTTTCCTTTGTAATCAAATTTGTTTGCCCCCTCGTAACTCAAGAACCTCTCAGGATTGAATTCCAAGGGATTGTCCCAGTATCGAGGATCTCGATGGATTGCCCAAACATTCAAAATCACATTACAATCATATGGGATGGTGTATCCACCTACTATGCAATCTTGACTTGGCCACCGAGGGATGAGAGGGGTTATTGTGTGCATCCGGAATGTTTCCCTAATTGTTGCATCTAGGTATTCAAGTTTCAAGAGATGATATTCTTCAACAATGTTATTTGTTCCTACAATTTCTGCTAATTCTTCTTGAATTCTTTTCATTACCTTATGGTTTTCGATAATCTCTGCCATTGCCCATTCAATTATTGTTATGGTTGTTTCTGTTCCTCCTATCATGATATCCTGATACAAGAAAGTTTTGTCATTCAATTAGTTTTGTCATGCTTGTTTAGTTGTCATTTTGTAATATGTGTTATGAAATGTAACCCATATACTATATATATATATATATATATATATATATATATATATATATATATGTATATAGGTATATATATATATATATGAACGATGTGAAGGTGTGTAATTATTAATAATTTAGAACTAAGCTTACCATGAGAATGGACTTTATTTGGATGATGTTAAGCGATGTTGCATCATTCTGGCCCTTGAGATCCAACAAGATTTGTAAGAAATCTTTCTTTCCCGCATCCGAAGTTCCGTCCTTTGGCATTTTGTTGTTAGATTCGATTCGATGGTCAATAATTCTTGTATAAATATGTTCTAGCTTCTTGAGTTCCCTCTTCATATCGTGCTCGATGCCTTGCAGATCAAACCATGAAAGAATAGGGAAGAAATCAGACAGATTGGGCTTTCTGATAAGCGCAACGATCTTGGAAACCACCATCTGCATCTCATCGTCAAGATGGCTATCTTTTGCGCTTTCATCAAACGAGTTTTCCCAAACCATTCTTTTTATGACATTCACCTCCGTAAAGAAAGTAAGCTTGCTAATATCGACTGTTGTACCGATTTTATTAAAAACATTCTTGATGGCTCTTCTAACTTCATCCCTTCGGAAAGAACCACACGCTTCAAGATTCTTGTTGCTTAGAACCTCCTGGACAAGTATCTTACGAAGCTTACGCCAGTTGGAGTCATTCTTGGCAAACACTATATCTTGGCCCCCATAAGTTAACACCGAAGAAGCAATAGTTTGGGTACGGTTAGCAAAGATCTCATCTTGATCACGCACCACCTCTTTTACTAATTCTGGGGTGTTAATCACGACTTTAAGTTTATTTCCCACATAAAACTTGAAGATCGGGCCGTAAATTTTTGCCATGTTTGTGAACTGTTTGTGCAAATCGGGAGTAAGAAATGGAAGGTAACCAACAACAGGCAAGGAAAGGGGACCTGGTGGCAATGGTGGTCTTGATGATCTCCAAATTGTCAACCTGAACTTGTACACCAAAATCACAGCTGAAATGGTGACAATGAGAAGTGCCAAAGTAAGCTCATCTTTGTTGCTGTTGATCATTTCAAACCACCACCACAATCCATGCTTGTTTAGTTGTGTCATTTTGATAAATGAATAATATTCTTGTATGGAAACACAATGGTTTGGCCCATGCTTTATAATAACTTTTTATTAATAAGAAATTAGTTTTCTATTTTCAGTGATGCAATACTCTTTGTTTTATTGGAGTATTTAGCAACCAATGCTTACAAATAAAGATGCTTGTTACGCATTCTAGAAGTTTGATCAATAGTAATTATTATTAAACTAGATTAAATTTATTTATAATAATACATAGGTTGGTTTTAAAAAATATTAAATATTAAATATTAGTAAAAAGATATAAAATAATTATAAAATGCAAAGATGTGGAAATTTAAAAAAATGGTGACAGACGACGTTAACACTCAGCGGTGAAAGAATCGATACGAAGAGGGCATACATGCCAATTAGAAAGTGGTATCGTGATATTTGTCTAATAGATTTGATAATTGTAAATTTTAATCTAAATTAATGACTATGATTTTCTAATAAATTTAATTCATGTTACTCTTTTATTAATACTAGTTAGTTTAGTGACTTGTACACACCGGTGACACTTTAACAAACCTTAAATATTTAACATGTAATTAAGCACAATAAAATATATAAAGGATTTTCAACAAAGTGAATCATATACATGGAAATGATAACAAAGAAATAATATATTTATTGAATGTTCAAAGTTTGAAATTAACAAGACATTCGTATTTTCATAGAAACAATAACAAAGGAATGTATTTATTGAAGGTTTGAAGATTCCTATATTTATATACTACATTTATAGTTTTATCTGTTAGGTTACCATCGTATTAACAAAGAAGACCTTTTAATCTATTCTTGCTGTGACACAAGGAATCTTTACATACACTTGTCACTATGAAAAAATTGAATGTATAAAAAACAATCCAACTTTGCATAGTGATTGACCATAGCTTTTAGTAATAGTTATCACAAAACAAATTAACCATCAATTGGAATTTCCTTTGTTAAAACTTGAATGGAATTCTTGGATAAATAAAAGAACAAAAGGTTTAGATTGCTAAATAAAAGAAGGCCTAAACCCTATATATATATATAAATCACACAGCACAGTATTAAAATTAACCTCCTCTTTAATAACCATACGTACAATATACAAATCATTAGTTTATTTTTTATCAATTAATTTTATTGGAAAACTTATTAACTAAAATGTCATATCAGCATCGTTACTTTTCTCTTCTCTTTCAATTCAAACCTAAAATTCTAGTATAGCTACCCAATATTGTCTTACTTTAATTATTATCTTAATATATAAGAGAGAGAAAGAGAGAAGAAGAGATTGAGAGAGAAGGTAACCTCTCGGGTGTGGGAAGCCGATCACACAACCCGTCGGGTATCAAAATGGGGGGCGTATGGGTGTTCATTGCCTACCTAATAAGCCCGAATGGCAACCCCGAGATGCCATATGCATGGTCTAAAGATAGGCTCCACATACAAACCAAATAGCGCAATGTACAACTTATTGATGCGGTTGTTAGTAGCAACAAATCTATTCTTGTTAATGGGAAACTTGAAATACAAAAGTAGATGCAAAATCTAATACCTTGCATGTTTACTCTACAACATTTGACCCTCTTGCAACATTCTTAGTTTACTTTGCACGGTTGATAAACAACTTTCAATTGATCTCTCTCTTCTGTAACTAAAGAAAGCCGAAAAAAATACAAGTTTTTAACATAGTTAAAACAAAATCTTAGGGGATGTTTGGTTGGAGGGAATTGTTGGGAATTTGTAGGAATTGGAATCCAATTTCTAGACATTCCCATGTTTGGTTCAAATTTTATCTATGGAATTAGAATTTAGACATGGAAAACTTTCCCTTCACCGAGGGAATTCAAATTCCATCCATTTAGCTATGGAATTCACATTCCTTCACCAAGGGAATTTAGACATGGACCGGAGACAACATGCAACCAGCGATACCTTGCAATCTACGACCGGCAACAGGTGACCGGAGACCGGAGAACAGCAACCAACGACCGGAGACCGGCAACCAGCAACCGGCTACGACCATCGAAGCTTCGACTGTGGTGACGAAGCTTCGACCTCCGATTAGGGCTTCGACCTCCGATTAGGCTTCGACTGTGACGACGTCGATTAGAGCTCCCACTGTGGCGACGTCGATTAGGGCTTCGACTGTGGCGACGACCTTCTTCTGTGGTGATGACCTTCGACTGTGGCGACGAACTTCGACTGTGGCGACGTCGATTAGCGGTGGTGGAGGCTAGGATGGTGGCGGTGGTTCTGTGACTGAATCAGGTATGAATTCCAACTCCTAGGTATAGGTAAACAAACACAATGAGCCAGGATTTGGATTCCAAATCTAAATCCTTCAAATTCCAATTCCTTCTTACATTTCAATTCCTTCAAAAAAACAATCCGTGAACCAAACGCCACCTTAGAGTATAAACCAGATAAAGAATAAGAATTATTAATACGAGGATTTATTAATTAAACAAGTTATACACAAAAATAATCTATAAATGTATGAAAATGCATCATTCATAAACTTAGAACTTCTTTACAAGCTCAAATAATAATAACTAGTTTATAGACCCGTGTATACATGGGTATTACAAAAGTAAACTTGAGATATATTAAAATCAAATAAAAAATGTTAGAAGTATACATACACAAAAACTTTCAAATACGTACTTAAGAAACCAAACGTTTCCTTGTTGTCTTCAAATAAAGCAAAGAGACCAGGTTTCAAAATATTTCAAATCAATAATCAAATAATGATGTTAAATCTAGAATAAAATAAATAAATATGATTGTTTTTATTTTCTTTCTGTTGGTCATCTTTATCTCTAATTTTTAAATTATTATGCATGATGAAAAGGGCATTTTTCTTTAAAATGTCTTTATTGAAACTTAACTGAAATGTTTGAATTATTTTCATTTTAGAAATATACATAATAGCACATGTGTATCAAATTGAAATAATTGAAGAAATATTTGATAATTGAATTGAATTCAATTTAGGAGGGTCCGTGTTTAATAACATCTTTCTAAAATTATTTTGTAAAATTGAAGGATTTTGAAATTGGAGGTTTTGATTGGTTGATAGAGGATGATTTAATAGGTAAAAATAAAAAGAAGTAAACTTGAGATATATCAAAAAAAAAATAAAAAAAAAACTAGAAGTAGACATACATAAAAACTTTCAAATATGTACCTAAGAAACCAAACGCTTCCTTATTATCTTCGAATAAAGCAAATAGATCAGGTTTTAAAAGATTTCAACTCCACAATCAAATGATCATCTTAAAGCAAGAATAGAATAAAGAGATAAGGTTGTTTTTATTTTCTTTTCCGCTGGTTTATATTCATCTCGAATTTTTAAATTATCATCCATGATGAAAATGACATATTCCATAACTTTAAAATTTCTTTGGTAGGACTTAACTAAAATATTTGAATCATTTTCATTCTAGAAATTATACATAATAGCACAAACATTCTTGCCAGAGACGATTCTTGTCTCGATAACATATGTATGAAATTGAAATAATTGAAGAATATTTGATAATTGAATGACTCTAATCTATTCATTTTTATAGAAAAATAATAAAAAGTGAACATAAACAAATTGTTTATAGTACTTCTTTATATACTCTAGAAGGAGCACGGTATTTAAAACTACTAAAGTCATGTCCTTTTTTATTATCCAGTTTTTATATTTTATATCACAGTTCAAAAAGTCCTTTGTACAAATATTTTTACATATCTGAATTTAGATTTTTAAATATATAATATATCATCTTTTAATGATATATTTTATTTTAAACTATATTTTATAAAAGGTTTCATACATCTTTCTAATAAGATTGAAAATGCATTTAATCAATAACTAAACGCTCTGAATAGCATACTCAAGTTGAGCATTCAGCTCATCACCATAATCCTAAAAAAAAATCCACTCAGCTAAAAAAAATTACATGCCCATTACTATTAATTAATAACAAACAATTAAAAACATACTAATTTTAAAAAAGTTTCATATTACAATAAAACTTATACCAAAACGTAGATAAAAATGAGACGGTTGCAAATATATAACTATTTTTTTCTTTAAACAAAATATATCACAAGTTACTAAACATAATTTATAAACAACCTATAATTAATTTCATTAATATACAATTTTTATAAAACTCTCTCATATTTTCTTAATAGCTCCTCATATGTTTCATAAAACCTCCTCATAATTTTCATCTAGTCCCTCCCAATTAATTTAAAATTGAATTCAATTTACATGATAAGGTTTCTAAAATTGTTTTGTAAATTTAATTGATTTTGAAATTCAAGGTTCTGATTGGTTAATAAAGTTTGATTTAATAGTTAAAAAAGGAAAAAGGGTAAGCCTTTTTATGATAGTTATACATTGTAACTCAAACAAGCTCGAATTAATCCGTTTTCAGCTAAAAAAAATTTAGTGGTGTATCTGAGCAGGGGCGGACCTTATGAGTAGTCCGGATAATCCCTCAAGTTTCTCCGTAGGGGTGTTCATAGGGCGGGGTGGATAGTGGATTTTTTGTAAACCGCAACTGCAGGGCGGGTAGCTAGTTTTAGGAACCAAAACCGAACCGTAAACAGCGGGTACCTGTTGTGCGGGTACCCAAAGGGAGGCGGGTATCCGCAGTTCGGGTCACGGATACCCTAAAATTGAACTGTTTTTCATTTTTGTTGTTTTCAACAATTTTAGATTTATAATAAAATAATAAACAATGGTAGAAACAAGTCAACAATAAGACCATAAGTTATACCTTACCCAAACCTTTTCCTTACCCAATGCCACATCAGCGCCACATCATTCTCTTTCCCATTTCCTTTACCCTACCCAAAATAAGTGTTATACCTTCCCTTTTCCTACCCAAACTTTCCCCACTTTTTTTTTATTTTTATATTAACAAAATTTATTATTTAAATAAATAATAAAATTCATTCATTCATTACTTAATAAAACATTAATACAATACTAATAATAAAAACTTAATTAAAATCTAAAATTGTAAAATAGAAATAACAAATTACATTTTTTTAAACTTAAAAGTAAACAATATTATTTATTCAGATGGAGGTCATCCGTGCTTGGCTCGTATCTTCTCCTTTAACATTAGCGTTGTCGCCAATGCACCTCCTGAAAGATGATCCGTCGGCTTCATGTAAAATTCGTAATCTTTAAAAGTACGATCCTCTACTTGTATTTCCAATTGTTTTTTACGATACGAGAGAAATTCATCATTCTTCGAATTAATCGAGGCTAGTTCATCCAATAACGACGTGATGCTCTCTTCCCTCGACCCGGTCCCGGTTGATGCCGAAGCCAACCGCTTCCCCTGATTTCTACCGATGGGTCGTATAGGTTTGTTTGGCTCAACATCCTCGTCTTCTTGTTCTTCGTCATCGTCTTCGTTGAGGTTGATAGGAGCGTGTGCATCGGAAGATCCCGTAGTGGATCGAGGATTGGATTCCGAAGTTTTGCTTCTTTTTGAAGGACGGGGGGTGGCATCTATGGGAGGAACTTGGTGCCATTTGGGAGAACTCTTAAGAATTGCCCAACATTTTTCATGACCAAAAGTTGTGCCATGATTATCGTCTCGGTAACGGTTGAGCGCAGTTTTTAAAATACCCCCATCACTCATTCCACTACCTCTTGTATTGAAGAGGTTGTTATAAATCCCGGCAAACTTTGTTACTTTAGAGTTAATATCTTTGAACTTGGCGTTCAGTTGATGCACGTTACGGTAATTGGCGGGTTTGCCGAGTTGACTTTGAAACGACTCCAAGATGCGGTTCCAAAAATTTTCTACACATAACAATAATGATACATTAGTACTAAATAATAATAACAATAATAATAATATTAATAATAATAACGATGATAATAATAATAATAATAATAATAACGAAAATAATAATAATAATAACAAACTAATAATAATAATAATATTAATAACAAACTAATAATAATAATAATAACAATGATAATAATAATAATAATAATAATAATGAAAAAATAATAATAAGCAATAAAGAAAAATACTTTGTTTTTGTGCATTTCCAACTACGGGATCCTCCGAAATGTCAACCCATGCCGTGACCAACGCGATCTCTTCCTCGTTTGTCCACGAGATAGGTTTAGCTCTGTTGAAAAATGTCTCGCCCTTCTTCTTTTGTGATGGTCCCTCTTCTTGTGTTTCCGGTTGCGGTTCCGGAATTTGTGATGGTTCTTGAGGTTGTTGTTGTTGGGTTTCGGGCACATAATCATAGTATTCGTCCTCTTGGGTTTGTGGAATTTGTTGTTGTTGAAACGGGTAGCCAAGATGTGAGAAAGGAATTTCTTGGGTTTGGTTGAGCATCTCCGTATAAGTGAACCGTGGTGGGGCAAAAAACGGGTTTTGTTGGTAAGTGGGTGGCGGAATGTTTATAAAAAACGGATTATCGGGCCTTTGAGGTGTGGAATTCGTAACCCTTGATCGGTTACGCCCGGATGAAGGGGTATTTGGTTGAGGATCCATGAGTAGAGAATGAAGTATATTTTATAAAAGTTGGAGAAGAGTAGAGAGAAAATGGTGAATAAGTGGAGTAAAAAATGGTGAATAAAGGTGATATATATAGTGATTTAATTGTTGAATTAAAAAAAATAAAAAAAAAAGTTACCGTTGGAAAACGGTAGTTTTTTTTAAAACATTTATACGTTGGGGGGGGGGGAATTGATTGCTTCTCGTTGAGTAAAGAAACCCGGAGGGGGTACCCGCTAGGCCTACCCGGGACACCCGAAATGGTGTTCCCGAGGGTACCTGCTCGTACCCGAGGGTACTCGATAGGGCGCGAGTTAAGCATAACGGATGGCCTAATGAATAAATCACTAGCAGAACAAAAACCGATACAATTAAAGTTGACACTGTTGATCGATTTCAATGTCTCTATGTTGAACTCTCGATCGTTGCAAGCTTGCAAACTCTCGATATTTAAGCTCAAAAAAAAGAATTGGGGGAGATGGTAGGGGCTACTAGAGGTAAGTTAGTTAGTTTTGAGGAATTTAAGTTTTCTAAAGCATACGAGGCGGGGCGGGTACCCGCGGATATTGAATTTTAAAAACCGAACCCGCCCCGTGTTTAGCGGTACCCTAATTTTCAGGTTACGGGTTTTACGGGTATCGGTTTTTTTGGTTTCGGTTCATGCGGGGCAGGTCGGTTTTTCGTTTTTTTTAACACCCTATTTCTCCGAATAGTGTTACTTTTTTCTAATAATGGCAGTGCTACCTCTAACAAAAAATTTGTGCAACCTATGCTCTTTGTGAACTAGAAAATATATTTGTATCCTATAAGAAAAGAATTTTTGTGCAACCCCTAATATTTTTTCCTGGGTCCACCTCTATATGTGAGTATGAGGGTGTTTGGGATTGCGTTTAAACATTGATTATCTGATTATTGTGACTTGTAATTGCAGATAATAAGTTTAAAGTGTTTGGGGTTGTGTTTTTAGAAATCAATTATTTGCGTTTTGAAGACTACAAAACGCAGTTTTAAGAATCTACTCTTGAGTTGCTTTTTCAAATTGATTATTTGATTAGTGTGATTTTACCCTTCAAAAGTCAATTAATCTACTTTGCTAAGCACTTATAAAACTAATTATCTGATTATTGCGATATGAAGCAGCATAATCAAATCCAAACACTATTATTCAGTAGCACGTTCTCTTACAACTGATTATCTGATTCTGATTATTAAAAACGCATAATCTATTTTCAAATCGTAATCTCAAACATCCCATGTCGATATAGCCAAGTAAAGTAAACACCTTTTATTATTTACATACATTCTTTAGGAATGGATTACCTTTGCCAATCCTGAATAATGATTGCATAAACAAAATGTGAGTTTCTCATCAGAACAACTAATAAGTAATCATAAGAAAAAAAAACATAATTAAGATCACATTTGCTAAATACAACATATATACGAAAATAGTTTAGTATGGAACATATACACATAATTAAGATCACATTGTGTCACACATACCCCTTCCCAGTGGAGAATGGAACTCTATATTATGCAGGTTAAGATCCTCTCAAGTTATAAAAAATATCTCATCATGTTCTGTCACAAACATAAGGGGTTAAAAGAGGATCGCTTAGTTATTTTAAGTTAAAAATGGATCCCTTTATAGATAAATAACATAATAGATCATGTTTTACTAAAATAAAAGAATCTTAATTCTAACACATTATAAATATAGTAAATTCAATAAAAAAATCGCAAAGATTAATACCCACCATAGATTATTACTTGTTATATATGCAGAAAATTCACAACAAACTCCCAAAAGATATAATACATAAATAAAGTTTTTTTTGTGTGTTGATTTTCACATGTTTGAAATGGAAATAACCAGAACACAAACATCATACCAGTAATAATTTATGGTATTTTTATAAATACCATAAGAGTATAAATATAAGTATGTAAACCCTAAATTATTAAGTATTTCTATATTCCAAATACGTTTCTGTGTTATTGGCCATATACTCTCTATTAAGTATACATTCATACATTTCAAGTTCATGTAATCATCATATGATTGCTTTGACTGTAATTGATACTTAATACTAAGAATGGTACCTACTCATATGGAAGTGTTCAAGTGGATCCAAGAGCCCATTAACAAATTATCTGAGTATTACATAAAGCTTGACATACTTTTTGATGGGTTTTTGTTAAGAGTAATTGAATAAAGTTTCAGATTTCGTACTTTAATTTTTAAAATTACACTGATGGTCATTGTGGTTTAAGTTTTGTAACAAAACGGTCATTTGACCGTTAAAGATAATAGAGTCAACGTTAAATTTTTTATAATGACTATTTTACCCTTTTTTCACATATCACATCTAGGCCTTATGCTTTAAGTTTGCTGCATTAATGGTCCTTTTGGTAGTATTTTTAGTTTTTATTAGTTTTAATTAATTAACTTTAGTTTGAATAGTTTTTAAAATCTAGTTAGTATTATTATATAAAATAAATTAGCAAACTTATATTATATCTAGTTAGTATTATTATATAAAATAAATCTAGTTAGTTTTTAATAGTTTTAATAAATTTTAATAGTTTTTAATTAATTATATTTGTAATTTGTTTCTATCTAAATTTGTTATAAATATTTAAAGTTCTTGAATTTTTATTTTAAATGTATTCTTGATAGTTTTATTTTTCAATTATTATTGATGTTATTAATATTAATAGTATTATTATTATTATTATTATTATTATTATATATAATAATAATAAAATTAGAAGCTACTTACATAGAGTTGGGTATGCATTGGGTTGTTAATTTGATTTCTAATTAGTCGGGTCGGGTTTTCTAAAAAAAACAAATATCACCCAAAACCCGGCCTTAGGTAAAAGTTCAAACGAGAACTATTTTTCGTACGAGAATCAATCTTAGCCGTCTAATCCCCCTCCTTCAATTGGATTGCCCACCTATGAATTTCTTACATGCACCCTGTCACACTCAATCCCCCCACGTTCTTCATCCATGAATTCCATTATCCAAAATGAACGGCCAAGATTGGTTCTCGCAGTTCTCGTACGAAAAATAGTTCTCGTTTGAACCCTCCCCCTGGCCTTATTATGCTTTGGGTTAGTGGGGTTCAAATTAATCATGTTTCGGGTTAATAGGATCAGGTTAGACGTGTTATTCGGGATAATTATAAACTAAATAATTTTTTAATTCTTAGTTTTTGAATTTAATTATATATTTAAGTTTTTGCATCAACCATGTGTACTTTTTGTAATTAAGTCTTGGAAATATTTGTATGAATATTTTTATCAAATACACTATTTATAAGTTGTAACAATTGCATTCACAAGATCGAATTTTTTATCCATGGGTTTGCTAATTAATTCTGAATTGATGTTTATAGAAAATAAAATAAAAAGACAATCCTACAATATTTCAAAAGATAGTGAATTTGCGGTTGCATTCATAAGATGGAAATGTTTGTATGGATATTTTTATCAATTTTCTAGCTCTTCGTACACATAAAACACATAATCACAGCCCTTCATATATATATATATATATATATATATATATATATATATATATATATATATATATATATATATATATATATTGTAATGATTATATATAAAACGTAAGTTTGTAGAAGAGTCGACTAGTACATACTTGAGCCCAAACATGGGTTTGTGATTCAAATTGGTAGAAAAAGTTAATGTAACCGACCTAAATAAAGACATGAAATTATAGATCAAAGATTAATAAAATTCTTATTTGGGTTAATCAGTTAACCTGAACCAGAATTTATTTTATATAATAATACTAATAAGACTTAAAAAATCTAAAACTAAAGTTAACTAATTAAAAGTAATAAAAACTAAAAAATCCTTATTTCAGACCATAATAAACCCGATTCTGAGCATAACCATCTTCTAATTTTACTAATATCAATAAAATGGTTATAGGATATTAAATAATAATAATATTAATAACAAGATTAATAATTAAAAAAATAATAAAAGTTTGTGAACTTTAAATAATTAATATAAATTTGGATAAAAACAAAACTCAAATATATTTTATCAATTTATAAATTTAATTATATAATAATACTAACAAGACCTAAAAAATATAAAACTGGAGTTAATTAATTCAAAGTAATGAAACTAACAAATATTTTGTAAAGGACTATTGATGCAACAAACTTAAAACATAAGGACTGAATGTGATATATGATAAAAGGATAAAATAGTCATTATAAAAAACTTAACATTGCCTTTATTATCTTTAACGGTCAAAGGACCGTTTTGTTAAAAAAACTTAAACCACAATGTTTAATATATATAATTCCTATATCATCTCTTACTTTTTGTTCCTACTCTATCTTTCTATCTACTCAATGTTTAATATATATAATTCCTATATCATCTCTTACTTTTTGTTCCTACTCCATCCTTCTATCTACTCAATGTTTAACATATATAATTCCTATATCATCTTTTAATTTTAACACTTGTTTTAATCAAGTGAGTAAAGGGATAAATAAATAAAAAATAGAAGGATAAATAATTTCTCATAAATAAAACTTACGGTCAAGATTTGGTAGGCTCACATGTGGTGCCAACATGCAGGTCAGATATAAAAGGAAAGATGGAAAAAATGGAAAGAGTAACCAGTTGTAGGGGATAATACCCCACTTATGAACAGTAAAATACAAATAAAAACGACATCAAAAGTGTCTAAAACGACACCGACCACCTCAGTAATGTATATGTGTATAATATACGCAATTCAAGATTGCTAAATTATTATAATAATACAATTTGAATTATGTAATTGAACGCTTTCCATTCAAGTGGTGATTTTGTTTTAATTTATGAGCTCCCAATATTCAATATTTTATTTTAATTATTTGTAATTTTGTATGTATGTAATAAGTTGACTTTCCATTTAATTGGTGATTTTATTTTAGTATGGTTTCTATGTTATTTTACATTCAATTTGGTTTACATGTTGCCTGATTTTATTTAAATTTCATTCATAGGCGGGTTGTGATTATTTGCACATACGTGTATTTTGACTTCTTGTTTGTTTTTGTTTAATGATGATCGACAACATGTCGGGTTTTAAAGATTTAAGGATATAATATTATAAAATACGGTGTCAGTAAATAGTTTATTTTGATAATAAATTTAATGAATTATAAGGCTCATAAATATAGTAGATAGGAAGATTTAATAGAAAGCTTTATAGCTACAAACCACAAGTTGATTATATAAAAAGTAAGATCACTAGTTGATTCATTCATTTGCTGTTTTTCTAATATCAATTATCTCCTTGGATGATGTATATGATAAGACTCTGAATCCTTAATTTAATAGATGAGGTAGGATCTATGCAGCTAGCGTAATTTAAGATCTCGTTTGTTTTGTAGAATTCAAAAGAATGAAATTGAATTCCTAAATAGGATTCCCTATCATGCACGTTTGTTTGTTAAAAAAAGAGGAATTGAATTCAATTTCATTCCAATCCTATATAGGAATGGAAGAATTGAAATGGAATTATTTCAAATGACCAAACAACCAGAATGAAATTTCATTCCATTTCTTTGAATTTCATGGGATTCTTGTGAAACAAACGGAACCTTAAGGTATATGTTTTTCCACTTACAAACACTTTAAGTAAATGGTGTTTTAGTTATTTTAATACTTACTAGTTTATGTGGTTATAAGAATGATAACACGTATGATATGTGTTGCTAGCTACATATATCGTTTTCCCATAATACTTAAGTATTACTTTTCGTTTACTATTTTATAGACAAGTTTAACTTTTTATGATATACGATTTCTTTTAGCCTTAAGTACACCATTGGTCCTTTATACATACTACATGCTCATAAATACTCAAATATAAATATAATCATCATAGGATTCAAAACATATATATATATATATATATATATATATATATATTAGTTCAAAACACTGTTGAGCTTTGAGGTATCCAACACTAATCTGCAAAATATGTTATTAGATTCCAAATCTAATACTCAATAAATAATGAAATATGAAGTATCTCTATGCAATTAATGAAAAAATTAAAAAAAATAAAAACTTTGACTTCGTTGACCACCTAGCCCCGACTAGTGCCGCCTAACCCCAACTATGACCTAAACCAAGTAATAAGTCCGAGCAACCACTATTGGCCAAGGTCTATGCCTGACTATCAACTAGGTGCTAGCCGCCCTGGCCGAGTTTTACAACACCGCTAAACATATATACTATTATTATTAATAATTGTTACTTTTTCTATTTTACCCATTAGTTATCATTGTTACATCTTTTATAGGTCAATGATGAAATAATTATACGTAAAATTGATATTTTCACTAAGTAAATTTTACATTAATCTAGGCTGAATGCATCAACTATCCAAACTGATACAAAATGTTACTCTTGATCCAACACTATCTTGAGACAAATTGAGATCAAGAACAATGTTTTACAAGCTCAATTTGGTTCGCCATAAGTCCGCCACAACTTTCTTTGGTTGTGGATTATCTGGTCCCTTGTCTCGCTGTCCGGATGTGATATAAAACCATCCATTCCAGTATGCTGCTTGTGTAGTTTTTACACGATAAGGAAGCTTTCCGATCACATGCCATTTCTGTGTTACGGAAGCATTTTAATGATGTATAAAACAATTATAAAAGTTAAAGAAAATTGCGATATCGACTGTACCTTTGAGTCAAGATCAAATCGGAAAAGCTCTCCAACCAATATCATTCGCTTTGTCACGGGATTTTTCTCTGTTGTGCCCCCCGCGATCACAATGGAATTGTTAAGAACTACCCATGAAGCTTCTATATGTGAATCAGGTTTTGGCATTGGTGGCAATGTATGCCACTTCATCTTATCATCAAGCATGTAAACATCACCATAAACTACCTGAAGTTTTGAATAAAAGCTCAACTCTTGAAGGTCATATATGCTAATTTGAACTTCAAAAATCACATGATATCTTCATGATCGATCTTACGGCTAAATCTTGATAAGTGTTAACCACGTGTAACTTGACAAAAGATACTTATATTAGAAAAACATGTATCAAGTTTGATCATGAAAAGTAACAGGTTTGGCTCTTTTAATTCAAAACAGATTTCTTCCTAATGGCATATCTTACAGAACATAAGATAGATTAAGTCAACATTCAAAATTCCTGATGGAGGCATAGAAATTTAACTTACCTCGTGCCTGCGTGAACACTTGAAGATAGGCGACCCTGGTTTAGGCATAAAGTCACCCTCTTGACCACCAATAACATAGAGCCGATCACCGACAGCAACACACGCTCTATTAAAACACAACATAGAACGTTGGTTGGGTTTACAAATTCCTCTCTAAATAATTTTAATTTTATTTTACTTTCATTCCAATCACCGACATCATATGGTTATTTTACCTATGTGGACCTCCACGAGGAATCGACACTTCTTTCCTCCACGTTTTCTCTAAGGCTTTGCCATTCTTCACAGCAATACTCCAATGATCTTTACTAGGTGTATGACGGTCCTCCTTGCCACCCCCCATCACATGAAGTCTCCCCCTCCAAACTTGAGTTGCTGGAGCATACCTGGGAATTAAATTTATCTAGCATTGATAACCATGGTCAACCGCTCATAAAAGTCGATTTTAATGAAATTAGAACTTTGAGATGGCAAATTTGACATATTTACTCGAGAGTTACCATATCTCTAACAGGTAGAAAATTAGTAAAGAAGAAACATGTCAATTTTATGAAATGAATTGAAAGTCATGTATAAAATCTCCTAAATCATTTATGCACAAAATTATAGTAGAATTGAAAATAATTTAATTTTACTAGTCTTATTTGAGACCCAAAAAAAATTATAAATCAAAAAACTTGGTGTAACAATTTTTTATTTTTTTTGTAATCTCAAACCGACATGTTTTGACCTGTACAATATTACCATCTTGACCCATTACCCAAGCCATCAAATCCGCCCATTTTCCACATCTATCATAGTATGCAACGACTTTTACTCGTGAACTGTGATGAGAGATAAGAATACCTTGGTTCTGGTAATGGTGGAAATGGTAGCCATTTTCTTGTTCGAGTGTTGAGCACAAATGTTTCTGCCACAGGAGGTGTTCGACATTGTGGGCCCTGTTGCCCTGATACAACGTATATATACCTCCCGTCAGTTGCCATTCCTAAATGGGAATTACCCATTTCTTTTGGTGTAGCGAAACTTTCTTCCCATTTGTTGCTTGTGAAATTGTAAATGTCAACATGGGAATGAACCTATACAATACATTTAGAAGTTATTAACTTAACACAAATGAAGTTTTTGGATCTGCATTTTGAAAGTGAATATTGCAAACCGAATAACAAAAACCAGATGATTAGATAATCATATGATTAAAGCTAGGGATATAGGTATGCTTACATTTACTCGCTAATCAGTTTCTTAATGCAACCTTTTGCATGAATTTCAAACAAAATTACTTTCATCTAAACACTAAAAAATGAATATTACTCCTTCAGTTTAATCGCGCACTGAAATCATCACCTTGGTAGTCCACCGGATAGTCCACTTGCCACCAATAAGGGAGGTCAAGGGATCAAATCCTGGGAGCTTCAATCAAGGGTTGGCAAGGGTTTGTTTCCAAAAACGGTCACGGGTAATACCAGTTAGACCGCGTACATCGAAGCCAAAGGCTAGCACCCCCGGGGGAACCCTGACAGGGAAAATCCCCTTTGTAATTAAATTAAATTAATTAATTAGTTTAATCGCACATTTAAAAAAAACCTAAAGTAGCCAATGAATTGATTGATTATCCAATTATTTAAAGGCTTCACAAAGATTATGCAAACCATATAAACAATCTAATTACTGACATTCAAGTTGAATTTTGTCATCGACTCGTTGTCATTTAGTTTCCCAAAATTCAACATCAATGCCGATTAGGAAGACACATGGAATTACACATGAAAAAATAAGATACGTTTTAGTAATGTTGATGTGGCACTGAAAATGCATCTTAACAAACTCTAAAAAGAAACTGTTTTTGTTTATCTTAGAACAATTTAGTACTGTGATTTAGTTTCATCATACAAACCATGAAAAAAATGAAACACAATGACCATATTTAATCACCGCGATTCAGTCAATGTGATTATGTGATTTAGTTTTGTTAAGTCTGTTAGCATTATCATTGATGGGACATTAAAATTGCATCTCTAATCACCATGACTAAACCATTTAGAACCAAATCACAGTGACCAGATATCGGTTTCGTATAAAGATAGTTCAGTTTCCCGTGAAGAAAAACATTACGAAGATATGTATATGATGTATGCAAAGGTTAATCCTTACATGGTCGAGGGTTCTATATCCAGAAAATACATAAAAGAGGTCATTGATTTGTATTGAAGCACCATCAAGACGTGGAACAGGTGCTGGTGCCATCTCTTCCCATTCGGTTTCTGGTGCAGGTAAATCAGCAAAAGTTCCTGATAGTAACCTCTCAGGAATTTTATCCTTGTGATCTTTAAAATCTGCAATCTAATAATTAATAATAAAAAGATTAGCATAGAATAAGTAAAAGAATTGTACTTTATAAATCAGATCATGGGCATAAATCTTGCTATTAACAACAAAAACCCAAATCGGTGTTATACCAAAGGCTATTGTGAGATTTCTGATCATATGATAAAGGTAATAGCTATTCAATAATACCACATTTGACTTTGTGGGTCAATTTTTAGTATGAATGTCAAAATCGTATCAACGTAAGTACTCTCGAGGGAGAAGAATTACGAAATTGAAATTTCCAACAAATAAACGATATTATACAGAAATTTTCTCTGTTAATTTAGGGATGAATCACCATTACGAATCGGAATAACTAACATTGATCTCAAAAGTCAAAATCAATCGATTATATGTATTAGATGAATAAAGAAAAATCAAAATAAAACGGGGGAATAGGCTGACCTTATCAGTATCGTTGAAGAAATTAGGTAGGGTTACAAGATCATTTTTCTCGCGAACCCAGTTATAATGAATCGAGGTATAGACAGCAGAGGAAGAGGAAGACGAAGCCCATAAATAATCGAAAACCAAAGCGCCACCAACAAGAACACTAGCGAACAACAAAAGGATTGCTGATTTAGTAGAAATCTGTTTGCTGCTGTGATTCCTTGCCATAATCTTTTAATTCAACAGAAAATCCCGAAAACCAGATAAAACCCATATATAAATAGTGTATGCAAACATAAGAAGGGTGGGATACTGGGATGGATTATTGCAGATGATATGGGCCGCCAATGGTTTCCGATTACCGGCGGAGACTGTCAATGCTTTTCTGATGTCGTTACTAAAATATACATATCCCTTCACGGTGCGTGCATGTGGAAAAGCATGTACAAGGTTACGAGCATATCAATACTTTAACCCAAGTTAACTCAATCCTTCACCTCAGTTTTTGTTCCTTTTTTCTTTCCAATCCAAAATTAACTCAAAAGGTAAAGTAGTATTCATCTTAAATTAACCCAAATAATTTAAATATTTTTTATTTTCTTACTCTCTTTATAAAACTAAAAAAACCGGTTTCATCTGGTTGCCAAACCCGAAAGGACGGAGGAAGGCATCAACCCGAAAGGGCCGTAGCAGTGCTCCCAAAGGAGCCGGCCAGACCAGAAGGAACCCGAAGGCTCTTCCCGAGAGCCATACACAAAGCCTAAGCGCTAAGACTTGTTTAACTTTTTAATAAGCAAATACTAAAATCTTAAAATTAGTCTTTATTAAACAAATATGTAAATGTGATAATATATAACTTAAGTGTCCTAATAACACATATCTTTTTCCTTATGTATAATACCATGTATTAGATGTGTATAATATTCTAAGTTGAGTTTAAGATCTATCACACTCACCATACCATCATATCAGTTTTCTTATCTCATCACTCAACTTATCATTTGGTACCATCACTTCCCATCATATCAAAATCTGAAGTACACATAGTACTCAATGATTCAATGAAAAAATAAATAAATAAGAGAAATAGAGAGAGGATAGGCCCAATATTTTCCACCCCTCAACACAATTACACAACCACATGTGGTCTTCACTCTTTTTCCACCTCCATCCCACATGTATGGAGTGAATCACATCCACCCCCAAGTGGTGAAACCCCACCCCCCCCCCCCCCACTCCCTTCACTCTAATAGTTTACTATGATTAAATGTAGAGTTTGCATCATTGCACTTCTTACTTATTATGTGTAAACCCCTAAAATGGGCATACTTGTACCACTTGTATTTAGGGTTGTAATCTTGTAAATTAAATAAGAAATAGTAATTAAAAAATGAAGGTGTAATATGATGTTAAATGAAAGTTGGTGATAAATAAATAATAGTTGTTATTTATTAGATGGTTTTAGATAAGGATTCCAGAAATATCCCCGTTAGTTAAAACGGGTAAACGGATATTGAGTTGTAAGTTGAAAAGGGGAACAAAATATCCCTTGTGGATATATTAGAACCGCAAAGGCGGTTCTCTTCCCTTGATATACACAGACACACGTATTACACACACTACACTTTATTATGGTTCTTAGTTCTTAGAATTTGAAGGAGAGATCAAGAGAGGATCATTCAAGCTCCAAATCTCGGTTGCAATTCAAGTTGAAATTAGTTCCTAGTTGCCATCTTCATCATTTATCTTGTAAGTATTCATCTTCTTCTCCAAGTTCTTGAGTTTAGGGGTTTTAAGGTTAAAAATGGATTTGCTAGAAATAGCAATCAAGATTTGAAATTTGAATTGTAATTAGTTCTTATAACATCAAACAAGTGTTTATAAGCAAGAATCATGAATTAAAGTGTTGGTTTTGATTGAGTTTTGTGAAATTGTTTAAATGGGTCAAAATTGGAGAATTGATCTTGATTCTTGATATGATTGTTAAAGTATGTTAAAAATTGATGATTTGAGTTAAGTTAGACTTGATATAACGCATATGATTATTGGAAGATGATTAAAAATTGATAGGAAGTGTTTTGGTTGAAAAATGGTATGAAGAGAGTGCTGAAACTCGTCACTGGTCTGAAACAGACTTGCTTGCGGGTGTAAGGAGAAAAACACTGCTTGCGGCCGCAAAGGAGAGACTGCTTACGGCCGTAAAGAGAATGCTTGTGGGCGCAAGCAGCCTTTTGCCCTTGTGGGCACAAGCAGTCTTCAGCCCTTGTGGGTGCAAGCAACATTGCTTGTGGCCACAAGGAGACCTGTTTCGGCAGATAGTTTGCTGTTTCGCATTGTATTGATATATGGTAAGTTGTTATAGGTTTACCTTACGACCAAGGAGAGCCGGAACACTATGTTTTCTTGTGGTAGCTCTACAGGTGAGTACCGACTTAACTTGTAATCATTATGCAGTATATATGGATTTATTGATTACCGTTAGGTATATATGAGATATGATAATTACGATTATGATCAGTAAGATTGTAGAGTGAGTTTAAAATGGTGTTTATAGAAACGAGAAGTATATATGTCTGTACGGTTTAAGTTTACACGATTATGTATTATATGATATGTATGCATGTTGATGGATCCGAATTGGATCCGCCTTGTTAAGTTGTTAGTTATTGTAGAGTGCATGCCAGAGGATCCAAATTGGAGCCGCCTAGTTAGAACTTGTTATTGTATATGTTATGGATCCTGATTTGGATCAACCATGTGGAATTATTGTTTTATATATATATATATATATATATTGTTGGACCCTGATAGGATCCCCATGTGGAAACAAGTATTGACATGATAAATGATATGCCAGACATGTATTTAAGTACATGTGCATATATGTTGAATATGAGTTATATGTAAATGCATGCATGCTATTGTCCCTGCAAAGGGTTATTGATGAGCTATGTGAACGTCCGGACATATTTGTTATTGAAGGTCAGCTTCGGCTGGGTCCTATGGGCCTTCGGGCAATTGTTCGGGATCAACGGTACTCGAGTGTCGTTCCTTTAAACTCTTGGGGTGATTGCCTTAATTGGCTAAGCCTAATGAGCCTATGGCTCCGTAATGAGCAGGTAGAGTTACTTATGTGATGAAACCAGCACGGTTGGTAATGTCTGATTCCTCGGTGGAAAATTGTTGAGCTGGATTAGCTACCCGGCAAGATATGATGCCTGCCGGTAGGATCAGCACTACGCTATGTGATAGGATAGCATTGTTTGCTTAATCCTGTGTTATATGACTCACATGTATCTACGTTGCCATGTTGCCATGCTTATGATGATGTGAAGAATATGATGCCCTATGTGTGCATGATGCTTAGGGTTAAGTTTGTATTTACTAGCTTTTAAAGCTAACCCCCTCCCAGTATATATGTATGTTTTTGCAGATGTATGCTTAGCCTGGGCATGGGAGTGCTTTTATTGTGCTAGAACATTTGTTGATTATTGCAGGTATGATGGTCGGTCGGTATTAATATTGGTAACACCCGTTTGTAAATAAAGAAAATGTTTTAAGACTTCCGCTGTTTTGTTATCAAACTTAAATAATGTTTGAAATTAGGTTTTTAAAAGTTAAAATTGGCTCTAAAATCGTGGTGTTACATTATGTATGTGAGTGTATTAATTTTTGATGTGATATGTGTGTATGAGAATAAAGTATAATCAACAATGCCCAAAACATAATTGTGCTAAACAATTAAGTGGCTAATTAAGTATACAGGTGTTCTTATGTGTTTGTAGACGTGAGTAAAATCTCTGAAAATGAACAAGGTTTATATATTATTAAATAGTTTAAATAGTAGTTTCAAATAATAACCATTTGTATTTTATGGTGTCTAAAGAATGAGGTGTAAGTCTGTTAGGGAAACTGAATATCCACTATTATGATTTTAAAATTTTCTATAAGTTGTTCCCTTTAATTTAAATGTCATCTATCTTAAAAAAAACCTCCATGTGTGTGTGCCTAGAAAGAAAGAAGAGCAAGAACAAAAGCGAGTGCAGTCTTCTGACAAATTGGAATCAAATTGAAGCAATAATCAAACCTATACAAGTGTAAGTGATTAAATCACAGCTCAATTAAGTGTGTTCTTAACCTTCTTGATTGTTCTTGAGTTTAGGTGTGGTTTTGGAAGTGTCAAAAGGTGTACACGACACTTAATTAGTGGTTATACAAGTGTCTAGAGGTTGTTTCTAACCATAAGGCATTGAGAAATTTGTAACTAATTAGTAGGAAATCACTTATAATCAGTTATGAATGATTTGTGATTAAATTGGTAAAGAACATAGTCTGTTTTCATAGAACTGACATGCTACTCGTATTGAACATGGGTGTGTTCGAAAAAGGGAGGCCGTGTTGGCCACACCACGTTGATGAACACGACCATGTTAGTAAACATCATCGTGTTAAATCCTAGTGAACATACCCATGTCAAAATGGTACATAGCTGTGTTAAGTTAGTGAAGGCCGTGTTTGAAAATAACATAGCCATAGGGGACCCTAGTTCGATACAATGTTGTACATGACCCGAATAGGGTGTGTTGGGGGTTGTGTTAAGTGACACAGTCATGTATAGCCCGCGTGCGGGCCGTATTGGCATGTGTGTTGTTCTAAATTGAGATTTTACTATTTTAGTGTGTTATATGTTGTGTATTGATACTTAGTGTTATTCTATGTTAACTGGGACCTCAATGAGCACAAGAAATTGTTGTTTAGCCTAGGTGTGGACAAGAGGTGAGTACAATATAGTTTTACCTCATTGTGTCATGTTAAAACAAATACGTGAAGTTGCAGCGGAGTAAGTTAAGATAGTATTACTAAGTGTCTTAATGTGCTTCTTATTCTTTGCAGGTCATAAATTAGTTGTAATTTGGTGACATATGGAACCGGATTAGATCCTCACATATTATGGTTAAACATGACCACTAGTGTGTTTTTTACAAATGTAAGAGTGAGGTCCTTATTTTAAATCAAGAATATATCATTTATAGGTTTAACTCTCATGTTTATCAGAAAACATGAAAAGTCATGTTTAATCATAAGACTAGAGTAGGGGTGTCAATTGGTCGGATCTTGATCTAGATCTGATCTGCTCTATTTATATGATCCAACAGGTCAAAAACTAGATCCATTAACCCAATAAGTGATCCAATACGTCGACCCATTTAATTGGATCACTACGTGGGTCGATTCATTTAATATTATATTACAATTTTTTTAATAATCATCAATTTATTATTCACCACCCACCATCGACCATCACCACCCATCGCCGCCACCATTTTCACGGCAGTCGTCGTCACCACCTCCGCCCACCGTTACCGCCTCTACCACCCTCCGCCACCACCACCATCATTACGGCCGCCGCCACCTGTTATTGCCCCACCACTATCACTACCGCCGCCACTAACACCGCCACCACCACCGTTATCGTCGCCGCCACCGTCACGGGAGGTTCCCAAGTCATATTAGCATGTCTTTTTTTTACCAACTTCTTGGTTCTAATCAATTTTTTATCAATCATCATACTTGCACTTCGTTTCTACTTCCAAGCACTTTTCAACCCGAGACCATCAAAACACTATTGAGTAATAATGTATAACACATTTATCATTGATAATAGATACAAACATTGATATTGTCAGAAAATAACTATACATTAGACAATATCAATCTTCTAAATTATATATAAATAATAAAACTGATTTTTTATCAAATGATTAATCTCACAAAACGAATATTCATAATTAATTATAAATATATCACACAAATAAATTATCTCATCCCGATTAATCACGTTAACAAGTTTATGAATAACTATAATCTCACAAATAAATTATACATAACTTTATCAATAACTATAATTTGAAAAACATTAATTTATATATTATTCTTTTATAAGAATTGTTTATTGCTTTTCGTTCATCGTTTACATCATCATCTTCCTTCTATATCCACCATCGACTATCACTAACCACCAACCTTCTTCAACCACCACCTCACACCATCATCAGTGGTTGTTGTCCAATAGCTAACTATTGTCATTCACAACCAATGTGCTTCTTTCGTCTCAAAATTATTGTCCAAAGATAAAGAAAACACAAAGTTTAAGATACTGCGATTAATGCAATAATTTATTAGTAAAAATGATATTTTTAGCCTTTACATTTAGTATATTATTAGCTTGTAAAAGATGTAATAATGATAATTAATGTAACACCGTATAACTTAAGCCATTTTTTTAAACGCTGCGGAAGCATATACTTAATTTCATTTAACATAAATACCCACAAAGTACAAAGTACTTATACAAATTACAACATCCGTTTGTGTTACAAAAGATTATAAAACGTGGCTCGTCTCTTCTAAAAAATACAATATCAGAGTATTGGTCATATTCCCCTTTCCACAAACAACCTAAACAGCTAGTCACATAAACCTGCAAAAAGCAATCAACCGTGGGGGGTTAGCACAAAGCTAAGTGAATGGAAGCTACAGACAAGCATACAACAATCTCAGTTCACAAATGAATCTTTGAACAACAATCACATCAATCGATCCGTCAATTCAACAATCTCCTCCATCCCGAGGACCGGCGGTTCTGCCGAACCTACAACCAATGCGGGCCAAAGCAATGGTTTACCGATAGATCCCTGCCGATTGGCACAGTAAACTCCCCTCTGAGCAACAAATGCAACAGAGGAGCTACTACTGTTCAACCAACCGCAAGCGAGCCCAGCTCTTGCATCAGCAGCTGACCCCAACCAGCCCTTACACAGAAGTTGATCTCTTCTAGTCACAGTCACAATCACGATTGAAACTCTTTCACATATAACTTATTTGAACATGTAATTCTCATTTAGCATATAGCAGACTTAACAGTCTATCATGGCATGACAAGCAATCTATCTTCGCATAACGAACTTAACAGTCAAATATCTCATATTCGAATCAACAAACAATCTTTGCATTCAAACCATCCTTCACTAAATCAATTCATAATGTTACCACCAAAACCACCCGTGAGTAAACTTCCACTCACCTCAGTCCTCAATCACGTTTGCTCAGTTGTCTAATATCACTGAGTCTTTGGATTGCCTGAAAACATAGCAATAACCAAATCAGTCTCAAATATATAAATATATTTACCCCCATATATTTATAAATTAATCATCCATTAAATAAACATCAAACAATAAAGAATTGCAAGTTCAAACACGAAATGTCAGATTCTCAAACTATCGGATTTGGGCACTGTCGGATTTCTAAGAATCCGCAACCTTCAGTATCGGATTTCACTCAATCGGATTCTGAGACTCGGATTTTCCTTATATACTGGATTTGGGAGTTCCGGAATTCTAGACTCTCGGATTTGAATCTCTCGGTTTTCAAGTGTAGGATTTTATAAGCAACAATTGGATTCTAAGTTTCCTTATTCAAAGTGTCGGATTTCGGATTACTCGGATTATCGGATTTTGGGTATCGGTTTTCCTTGTATATGATTTTGAATTTGTAGGATTTGATATGTACGACAATCGGATTTGGGGTTCTGGATATCAAAGTCTCGGATTTTGGGTTGTATCGGATTTCAAACAATCAGTTTTGGCCTTGTATTGGTTTTCCCACATTCGGATTTACAACAATCGGTTTTCAAGACTTCCGGATTTCATCTTCTCGGTTTTCATCATCATTTTCATTAAATCCGATAACTTCATCACCATCACAACACAAACCTAGAATTATAACAATCATCAAAACATACCACAAACATGTTTAAACACATTTAAACACATATTCATGCATCATAACCTATTTCATGTTCATATATCACAAGAACAACCAAGAACCTAAAAAATAATGTTTCTATAAAACCGATCATGGTGATCTTCATAAATTCATGCTTTTCAATCAACAATCATCCCAAGTCAATATTAAAACATGTTAAAATATAAATCTAACCTTTTACTTGAATTTGGAATCAACTAAATAGAATTCCGATTCTTTTCTTTCTTTCCTTCTTTCTTCGGCAAGGAATACACACAGAACACACACACTTCACCTTAAAATTAACAGATGATATTTCTATTCAAATGAATACCCATGCACTAATACACAAATCAAGGCATGAGGTGGCCTAGCCCACCTCTTTTCTCACAATTACACCTACACGTGTACACTATTACATACATGCATACATACATACGATATACGGCACTAATTACATGCATAGATACATACATACAATATTTAATTCATACTTGAATTAAATCAATTAATCAATTACTCATATAATCATATTGAAAACAGATAAACACTTACCACAAACCTGCTAATCTCCTAGCCCAGGTTTGCGGGTGTTACAATTAATTAAGGGTAAAATAGAAAAAATAGCAATTAATAACAACCTTTTATTAGTAAACAATTATTTTGAGACATACTAAAATAGTATAATGGACAATAATATTAAAATGAAGAGAATATTAGTTTTCTAGATATAGAAATAGGAAAATTTTATGAAAACTATAGATACAAAACTTAAAGTTATTTTTTTCATAACTAAACACACTGTAAATTTTGATAATTTTTAAAATCAACCAAATTGTAAAATAATTATAAAAGTATGGTTACCAAGATAGTAATTTATATAAATATTATTACCTCTTCCACGCCATAATCATATTCCACGGAGCGACATTATGCCTTCGTCTCTTCTCAACAAGTTTCTATAAATTAAACAAATAAGACATAGTCACATATATTAATATTATTCGTGAAGAAAAATAATATACGAGTGATTAAAATATTGTTACCTTGAATCTCATTCAACAACCAACTTTGAGCACACATTAAAGCCTTCAAAGTTTTTGGGTGAAGCCGACTTCGGTGAGGACTTATTAATCTTCCACTTGTGCTGAATGCAGACTTTGAGGCAACTGTGGAAACTGGAATTGCCAATATATCTTTTGCCATCCTTTGAAGAGTCGGATACTTACATCCGTTTGTCTTCCACCAAATCAATAAATCAAGATCCGCGTCCTTAGGCAAAAGCTTCTCTTTCAAGTAGTTATCCAACTCCGCCGTATCACTCGAGTCATCATTCTTACTAGCAATTACTTCAATGTTAGATAGGAATTTTTGAAACTCATCACTATAGCCTGAACTCAAAGAAGACGAACCAGATGCACAACCACTACCTATAGATCAATGAGAATAAATATGAATAAAATATTAGCAATGCTTTATTTATTATATAAACCAATAAGTACAAACTAATATGTTAATACCTTCGTAGTAGCTTCTTATACGTGAGTTGGTAGATTCATATTCTTTAAAGAAAGATCGGACAAACTCCTCAAGAATGTTAAACTCATCTTTTGCCCTTTCTTGTCCATACAAGGGAGGCATAAGTAACTCTACAAATTTAAACTTGTATCGTGGATCTAAAACTGCAGCCATCCCCATGATCCCATGAATTACAGACCAATATTTCTCAAACTTGGAAATCATTTTATACGCCATCAAACTAATCTCGTCAATAGAAGACTTCGTCCATTGACGCAAAGAAAAACTAATCTCACATCTTTTGCCCTTTCAATTAAGTTCAAAAACAACAAACAAATTTAAACTAATGAACCTAAACAAATAACAAACAACTGGTTGTGTTATATATATCAATTAAGAAGCCAACAAACAATTTTAAGAAGCCAACAAACAGATGAATCAAGTAACTGGTTGTATGAATATTAACAGAATCCAACAAACAGACTTAAAAACAGATGAATCAAGTAACTGGTTGTATGAATATCAACTGGTTCTATAATGTATGAATATTATGTTGCAAGCCTACAGCCAAAAAACTTAAAAACAGTGGATCGAACATGAATAAATTAACAGAATCCAACAAACAGCTATCGTAATTAACAAAATACTTGGATAATCAAGATTAATCAAAAACATGAATAAATTAACAACTAACATAGGGCTCAAATTAATCAAGATTCAAAAACATGAGTTGGGCAGAGGTAAAATCGAACAACAAATCGAGAGGTAGGAATCAATTACATACTTGAATACTTGGATTCGAACAAAAGTGGGTCGAACAGCTCGAGAACGAGGAGAATCTGTCGAAGCCTCGAAGAATCTGTCGATTTGTCGAAGAATCCGAGTCGAGTTGAGTCTTGCTTGCTGCAGTGGGTCGATTAATCTATCGAGTGTCGAAGCATCGAAGTCTGTCGATTTGTCGAAGCCCTCGAACTCTCGAAGAATCTGTCGAAGCCCTTGAACCGATCGAGTGCTTGAAGGGGAGGGTGGGGGCGTGGGGCGGTGGCTGCAGTAAAGGAAGTAAGGAACACAGCTAAAAAACAAGGGAAAAAATTAGAAACCCTAAACCTATTTACTATGTGGTATATATATATTATATATAAATATTTTTTTAATTAAATATATATATATATCGGGGCGGGGGTACCTTTCCCCGATACCGAACCCGAAGAAATCCCCAAAAATTTCCCCAACCCCGACCCGAATGTCCCGACCCGAACTTCACCGGGTTTCGGGTTTCTCCGTCGGGTTCGGGGCGTTTTGCCATCCCTATCACTAACCACCTACCTTCTTCAACCACCACCTCACACCATCATCAGTGGTTGTTGTCCAATAGCTCACTATCGTCATTCACAACCAATTTGCTTCTTTCGTCTCAAAATTATTATCCAAAGATAAAAAATACAAAGTTTAAGGTTGTATTTAGCAGGAGAAATTTTTTCTGTTTTTCGTTTTTTATTTTTCTGTGAAAAATGGTGGAGTTTTCATTTTCTAAAAAAATAAAGAACGTGTTTAGATAAAGGGTTGGAGTTTTCCTTTTTCAGAAAAAATGAAAAACATGTTTGGTTGAAGTGTTCTTTGAAAAGTTGTTTGAAAAAGTATGAAAGTTTGGAAAAATAAAATGTGAAAAAGTGAGGGAGTTTTCTGAAAAAATATGCAAGTGAACATGTTTTCTGATTTTCAATTTTCTTAGAAAAATTTTCTGAAAAAATGAAGGATTTTTCTGGAATTGAACGCAGCCTAAGATACTGCGATTAATGTAATAATTTATTAGTAAAAATGATATTTTTAGCCTTACATTTAGTATATTATTAGCTTGTAAAAGATGTAATAATGATAATTAATTAAGGGTAAAATAGAAAAAATAGCAATTAATAACAACCTTTTATTAGTAGACAATTATTTTGGTACATACTAAAATAGTATAACGGACAATAATATTAAAATGAAGAGAGTATTAAAATAGTTTTCTAGATATAGAAATAGGAAAATTTTATGAAAACTATAGATACAAAACTTAAAGTTATTTTTTCATAACTAAACACACTGTAAATTTTGATAATTTTTAAAATTTCCATACAATCTTATTATCTTTTATTATTATCTATATATTCAAGAGTATGGTGATCAAAACAATCACGATTTGTTACATGTAACAAAAACTTGTTGTATACAAGTCATATTCTATGAGCCAGAACCAAATATTTTTAAAAATGAAATTAATAATAACCTGTTTAAGCATATTTTCTAATTTCGGATTTTCTTTAAAACCATTTCTTGAAAACACTCAACTTTTTTATCACTAAATTACTAAAAGACCCTTGTCTTTACCAATCTAGAAGCCCATAATTTTGAAGCCCAATATGTGATTATGGGTTGAGATAAAACAGGCCTTGGCCCATCAAAAGCTCGTTTCTTAAAGGAATGGTGAAATAGAACGGTCGTCGTGCTTCTTGGAAGCGAAAGTGAAGATCTCATTCTATTTGGGCGAATAATTTCCCCATCCTCCTTCCTTGTTGGATCTCTCTGCGGCCGTTTAACGCCGCCGGCAAACGGTTTCTTCCTCCGAAGACATCCTGTAAGTGCACCCTAACATCATGAAAGCTAAATCAATGCTACAAGTCTGTTTATCAGCGCGATTTTGCTTTGCGAAATGTGTTGCAATCTCGTTTTGATTTCCTGTGTATTGATTGATTGCTCCTCATAGCTATAATATCTTTTGTCTAATGTCTGAAATCAGATCTTGAATCGGTGATTTAAGTTTGTTATTTGTTCTTTCAGCTCGTTTATAATCAATTAACAATTAGGGTAACGTCTTCTTGTTATGTGCCAAATTAGCCTCGTCTTTTGTTCTAAGAAAAGTGGAATACCTGACTTTTTATGTTGAACCTATACTCCTTATGTAAATGAACATAAATACTAATAGTTGTGGCACTTGTAATAAAAATCAACGTACCTGAAGCTTTCTGCCACGATGATTAAAATTGCGTAATAATTATAAATTAGAATGTAAGATATGAGGTCCAAGAAGCGTCTCTGTGTTTAGTGTGAGGAAAAGTGGTAGCTTCTGATTTATCTTTGGAGCTAATAAATTTATGACCGTGTAGAAATTTAGGGGGAATACAGTACCTGATGTAGTTTCATTAATGAGTTGTTATATATTTACTCCCAGGAAATTGGCTTAAATGGCTGGTGGTAGGGGAATTTACCACTTGCTAAGGAGCAGACTTCATTCTCAAACCTCTGTAAGCATTATTCTCGTTTGCATTTGCTTAATGGTTTATTAGAAACATCCTCCTTATTGCTTTTTGTGTGCTTGTGTTCACTGGTTGGTTGTCTGTTTTAAGAATCTGTTATCTGGTATTTGCATGAGTAATGAGTCTGTGTGGAAGCAGTGATAGTAACAGCTCAACAACATCCAGTTCTAGAGTCTTATCTAAAGAACCTGTTTTATTTTCACTTTCTGGCTTGCCATTCATCTAGCTGGCAACATTAAACTGTGAGAGGGTTTCTAGACTGCAAAATAACCACTTCACATTATCACATATATCAAGTAGTTAGATTTTATTATATACTGAAGTAATGCATTGATGTTTTGATCCGACCTTTAGCGAGACATTTACTTAGTGCGTATACATTTGAAGAAAGATTAATAAAGTTGATAGTATTCTGATGTTGCATAGGCAGTCATTGTATAGGTTCAGAATTCAGTTTGGCCATCTCTGAAAACGTTCCACCTGAGGTGGGCTGTAGACCATAGTGATGATAGTGAGAGATACATTAGAGAACTGCCCACTAGAGCCGGGTTGCTATTATATGTTTTAGAAGTAATATAAGCTGAAAGTAAACTTTATATAAGCTGAAATTGAATTAATACTGGGATGAGAAGCTGTTTTTCTAAAGCTTAGTACATAGCAGATTGCAATGTAAAAAATGAACCACTTTTTCCCCTACAAAGTCTCAAGATTTTTCTTTTTAAAAGACATATGGCCATTTTCTATGCAAACATACATATGGCCAAACTAAATGTTTTATATGCCCATTGATGACCATCATCCATATGGCTTCAGAATAAACATAAAAGGGCTGGCGAACCAAACATGTGGTAGACTTTTCTGTGTGTTCAATCACTCGGTATACTACTGAAATACGGTGTAAAAGCTATCCTCTGCATAGTCTTTCTTTTGAATCCACTTAAAAGCTCTATCCTCTTAACGTAGGATGCATATGCTAGTTTTTTTTCTTTCTTAAAATGTAATGACAGTTGATTTTCTAGTTGGCAATTTCAAGCAAAACATGGCATATGCTTAAAGTCCGAGAAAGATGCAAGTTTCTCCTTATGTAATAACATTCATGCGGTTGTGCATAATTCATGTGCTAAGAGCCTAAGATTCATGTAATGCTGATATCAGAAAGATTTAGTTTTACAAATAAATGTTTTTGCTTCATGTGGTTATTTATATGTATACGATATAATTTCTATAAACAAATAGAGGTGTCCAATGGTGACTGATTGAAGTCATATATAAATTTGGTATCTATATACCCTGTAATCCCTCATCTTTATATCTCAACCACTCATTTCTGCAATCACCTACAACTTATTAAAAATCTAGGTCCCTCCAGTTTTGTCATCTCTGAATTCGAAGAAGGATCAAGATGTTTCTGGAGCTGTTGGCATGAAATCTCTGAGGGCACTTGCACTCCTTGGAGCAGGTGTTTCAGGGATTCTAGGTTTTACAACTGTAGCAAATGCTGATGAGGCTGAACATGGACTAGACTGTCCAAGCTATCCTTGGCCTCACCAAGGCATTCTCAGTTCATATGACCATGCTTCGTAAGTTTGTTTAGTTTTCTTATAACTTTTGTACCTTTTTTTGTTCTTCTTGTGAGTGACATTACTTTTGTCTAATCCATAGTATTGTACCTTTTTTATCTTCTTGGGAATTGACCTTTTGCTTTATTGATCTTTGACCATGAGCAGGATTCGACGTGGTCACCAAGTGTACACGCAAGTATGTGCGTCCTGCCATTCAATGGGTTTGATTTCATACCGTGATTTGGTGGGTGTGGCATATACAGAAGAGGAAACAAAAGCTATGGCTGCTGAAATTGAGGTGGTTGATGGTCCTAATGATGAGGGTGAGATGTTTACCCGCCCAGGCAAACTCAGTGATCGATTTCCTCAACCCTATGCAAATGAGCAAGCAGCTAGGTTTGCTAATGGAGGGGCATATCCTCCAGACTTGAGTCTTATTACCAAAGTAACTCCTGGTTTTTGCTTTCAACTTTCAAGGGTTTTGCCTTTTTGCCAAGAAATTCTTATATACTCTTTTCTCCCTCTTTAGGCTCGTCACAATGGCCAGAACTACGTATTTGCACTCCTGACCGGCTACCGTGATCCTCCTGCTGGTGTTTCAGTGAGTTTTGCATCTTTTACCACCTTTGTTACCACTCAACTCTTAGTATTATGTTGTTTCAGTGAGTTTTGCATCTTTTGATTAGTTAAATGTTTAGAAAATGATATATTGACATAATATAATACTGATCCTAACTATTTTCAATTCGTGGAAATCATGACTAATTGTTGTATTAATTTTCGAACTAATTTCCTTACAATTCTGATTAAAATTGCACCTTCTTCTCTAATCAATGCATGCAATCTTTATCCAACTACCTAATCGTCAATCTACAAAAATATATTGCAGATCAGGGAAGGCCTGCACTATAATCCTTATTTCCCAGGGGGGGCTATTGCAATGCCCAAAATGCTTAATGATGGGGCTGTGGAGTATGAAGATGGCACCCCTGCCACAGAGGCTCAGGTTAGTTTGCCCCTCTTGTATGTTGTTTGATCTTTTTTTAGATGGTGTTCTGTAAGTTAATGATTTAATCATTTTTATTTAATATCTGCAGATGGGCAAAGATGTGGTGTCATTTTTAAGCTGGGCTGCAGAACCAGAAATGGAAGAAAGGAAACTGGTAAGTGTCTCTTGAATCCTTCAAAATTGCATGACTAGCTAACCAGCCTATAATATATAACACGCGTCTTTATTTTGGTAAATAGTTCCTCTTAAATATAATTAGGAAAAATGTCTGCTACAATGACAATCTAAGTATCTAACCTTTTGTAATAGAAAAATCTAAGAGGCTTTATGTGCTTTTAATATCCTTTGTTTGACTTTTGACCGTTTTTATGATAGTTGATTGTTTGAATTTTTCCGATTTCACCTTTTAGAGACAAAGTAGAACCCGAAAGCAACCTGTTTACCATAAATTATACGAAATGACCACCTTCAACAGATACAAGTGGCCTTTGGCCCAACTTGTATTAACAGTCTCCGTGAATCGTATGGAAAGCCACCGAGTATGTAAATCATTAAGATCATATATTAATTTCGTTTCTGTGTGTTCCAGATGGGATTCAAGTGGATATTTGTACTGTCACTGGCCCTGCTTCAAGCCGGATACTACAGGCGTTTGAGGTGGTCGGTTCTCAAGTCCCGTAAGCTGGTTCTTGATGTTGTCAACTAGAACTCATATTCCTCTTCATCAAAGGTTTGTGACAACACTTTGAATGAGAAATAATTATTTTCTGTAAAAGAATACTCATGCATGCATGCATTTTTGGCCTTCTGCTTCTGTACGAAAAAGCTGTGTTTTGGTAACGTGATAGCACTGGTTCTTTATTTTGGAACTTGAAAACAAGGAATAAGAAACTCATTTATTTCATGTGTTTTTATATATCTTCTGAATCGATGAAATCCCATGTTCGGACTTTGTTGTTTCTTCTACAATTCATTTCCTACCAATAATATCTTAATGTTACATGAAAGCATATGTGGACGATGATGTTCAAACGTAGAACTTGAACGCAAACTAGTTCAAAGATGATAATTATGGAACAATTTGTTCTTATTATGTTCAAACATTGCTTGTGAGTTGTGACCTCAAAAACAGGCATCCATACATATGGATGGAATTGGGTTCAAAAGCATGGCTGTCACATGTTTCGGCCAAGGTTGAGCAAGGAAATAGGGGTAGATCATCAAGCTCTTAATTCGGTATACCTAGTTATGTGAACTAGAGTCGTGCATTTATGTTTTCATTGTAGCCATCCCTTGGCGAGGATGTTTCTAGGTCAGATGCATAATTGCGTTTTTCTTATTTATTTGCGAATCATCGAAGCAGGCAGGTGTTTTTGGGTACCTTGTAATATAACTGAAGTGTTTTGTTGCTCAGAAGTTTTACCTTTTGGAAGGCGACAGTGGTAGAGTTGATGGGAATCAATAGGTGCACACCCATCACTCGCCCGATACTCGTACACGCGTGAAAATTTGCAGGTTTACCTACCCATCATGGGCAAGGTATCCGTGGGTGCCTGGGTGGCGGGTTTTTTCTTGCCTATTGTCATCCCTATTTAATAATATCGACCTTTAGACGAATGTGTGTAATGTCAACCTTTCGTCGAAGGCCTGTATTATCTTTTGACACAGGTGTGTAATGTCGGCATAATATAAAATGGCTCAACTATACAACAACAATTCCTTCAACCAAATGTTAAATTACTCTTCCGGATTCTATTAGTACCCAATCGAGCAACAATCTACCTACACATTTTTTCCAATCTCTACCTCTTGAATTCAGTCAATACCAATTCAACCAAATGATTCATCAAAATCAACAACAAATGTTACAACCACCATAACAACTCTACCTATCATCACAAGAAGCCGAACTCGAACTGTCTCATCAAGAAAAAGGGGAAGGAACGATTACTTCGGTTAGAAAACACGTTGGACCAAAGAAGAAGACTTTTTTAGCCGATAACGAATATTTTGGGAATTCTAAAAGCAAATATTGCTTTTGTGGAAAAGTTCACGGGCAAAGGCGCAAAGCAATGCTGCCAATCTTTTTTTATGCTGCCAATCTACCATGAAAGTTCAACATTCAAGAGATCAATTGCTTCGAAACATATATTTAGCTACCAACAAGTTCAACACTTTGTCCAAACGGAAACGTCACAAGAATTCTACGATTAGCCGCCGCCTTCGTGATTGGGTATTCCCTCTTCTTTTTTTTTCTTTCTTTATTAAACAACCATTTCTTTTATTTTTAAAAAAAGCTGGTCTACTGATGGTAGTGATAAACGGTTATTCCTATTGCCTGGCTATCGGTATTTAGTGATAAAATATTATTGTAAACGTGACACTCAGTAATAATAGTAATTATAGTTATTACCGTAATACCGCTTGTGTTTTTAGTGCCCGCCATGAGGCAGTCTTAGGCAAAGCAAGTGATCATGAAGGCAGCTAATCGTAGAGTTCCCATGGGGAAAGGTCAGTTGTTAGCAAAACACGACCATATAAGAAAACGACTGGTGGAGTGGTGGTTGATGTTTGCACATTTACTTGTTTAAAATGGCTTAAAGTGTTTGTTCTAGCATCATGAAGATTGATAAAGAAGAGCTTTTATTTGCTCCTCGATACGCCACGATGAAAAAGGTTCAATACACTCAATCGTTAAGTGTACTTTGTTTATTTGCAGAATATGTTACCTATAGCTGGTTAGTAGGAGGTTCAAATAAGAATGCATATTTAGGTCAGAATGAATGACTTAATCATGTCCTTTTATTTGATTTGATCGGATAGTCTACATCCTTTATTTTATTTATCACTCAATCATAAATTGCGACGGTCATAAATTGCAATGAGTGAAATGCAACTGTTAGATCTAATAAGTTTTCCCATTTTCACAATAACCCTCCCATTATAGGTTATTAGGTTTTAATATTGTTTTATCAACATCATTCAAATTCATATTAAGTTTCAATGGCTTCCTGTTATTGTGAAAAGGATATAACTGGTAAAAAATGGCTTAATGATATAAATGGAGGAATTTTTTTTGAAGGCATACATTCAGGAATTATAATACTTGGTTATAATTTTAATGATGTTGTTTTTTAAAATATTGCACATACAAACTGTCCACACTAAAAATGACAAAATATTGTAATTAGGTAATGGATGAAAGGGGTGAAATATTTGAGTTTAAGAAATAATACATTAAAAGTGGGTCAATAATGATTTAATCATTAAAGTTTCTATTTAGTTTCGGTTTAAGTATCATAGTTTTTTAAACGATTTTATCATAAAGTTTTGAATTAGTTATTATTTAAACATCAAAGTTTTCTCCAAATAGTTTAAACCTTGAATTTTGTAAAAAAAAAAACTGATTAATTACTTATGTATGATTTTTGATTTTACCCTATTTACTTGACTAACATGTTAGTTATCAAAAAGTTAAGTGTTAAATCATTTGAATTTTTTTAAGTTTTAAACCAGAGAAGAATGTTCAATATAGTCCATAATTAATTCGTATTCCTAAGAGATTAATTTTAGTCTTTGGATCAATGACATCAATGGTCCAGATTATATTTTAAAATTTTGAGCGGAGTGACATTTTCGTAATTCACATGTGATGTTTTTACAAATCATATGTGATTGTATACTGAATCACCTGTGATTGAATATTAGAATTTTAGAACTATGTTTTTTAAATAGACTTTATTGAACACAATTCTTAAATCAGAATAAAGGTGTAATTTTGATAATTAAATCATAACAAATTCAAACTTAATAGTGTAATTGTTTAAAAAACCTTGATGGTTTAGCTGAACCGAATTAAACCATTATTAACCAAAAGTAGAGTTAATTACATAGATAGTCCTTTAATATATGCTCAAATCACACTCACAGTCCTTTATTTGAAAATCTTACAAAGTCGGTCCTTAATTTTCAAAAGTTGAACACGGATGGTCTTAGTCGTTAACAAATGTTAAACTTTTAAAAATAACCATTTTACCCCTTACGAAATTAGTCCTTATGCAATATCTTTAATTTTTAATTATTTAAAAACTTATTTTATTACTAAATAATTATATAATATTATATAGTGCATTATTATTTAAATTAAAAAAACATAAACACCCTTTATAATAGATCACACACACACACACTCTCTCTCTCTCTCTCTCTCTCTCTCTTCATGTCCCATTCTTGAAAGAACACCGGTGTCCATCACCCTCTTCCGGCGACCACCTTTTGCTGGCCACCGTCAGCTCCAAGCCTCTAACAACACCGTCATCCCCTCCACTAGTTGAGTCCATCACTATCATCCTTTCGTTCTTCTTTTACTTCCTTTTCTACTTCGTTTTTTCTCCAGATCCATGTTCAGGTGGTGATTTTGGTGGTGGGTTTGTGGTTGCAGGTGAGATATGTGGTTGTAAGGGTCTGTTCTTCAATTTAGGGATTTTTTCATTAATTTTTATTAAAATTTGTAGATCTTGGTTTGTGTTAGGTTTTAAATTTGAGTTTGGGGGCTGTAGCGTGTGTGTCTGTGTATTTGTGTGTGAATTTAGGTTTGTGTTAGGGTTTGCAACCACCGCCCCAAATGATCTTGTTGTGAATCTGCATTTGTGTTAGGATTTGTGAATTTGGGTTTGTCTTCGAGTGTTTGTGTGTCAAGGTGTGTGTGGCTGTGTTCTTTGAGTATGTTTTTTCTTCGAGATTGTATGTCCAGATGTGTGTATTCTTCAACTGTGTGTATGTTAATGTGTGCTCTTCGAGTGTGTGTGTGTGTTTGCTTATTCATCCAGATTTGTTCTAGATTACCAATTTGTCTAAATAATTTGTGAATCATTCAAGAACACTCTAAAGAAGAAGAGAGTTATTGAAAAATAGAAATTAGTGATTAAAAATTAAAATGAATGTTAAAAACTAAAAGTTCTTATGTAAAAGTTTATTTGAAACTTTGAACAAAAAAAGGAAAAAAAACAAAGTTGTAATAAAAAAAATTTAGTTTATTTATTTTTTATTAAAGGACTATTCATGTAATAGTAAAAAGGGTAACATTGTCATTTTAATAAGTTTAACGGCAGCTTTGTTAAAGTTAACGACTAAAGGACCATTCGTGTTCGACTTTTTAAAATTAAGGACCGACTTTACAAGATTTTTAAATAAAGGACTATGAGTGTGATTTGAGCTTATTTTAAATGACTATCTTCGCAATTAACTCTCTAAAAAGTATATAACTAATAGGAGAAATAAAAAAACAAATGCAAAAAGAAGAGAAAGAGGAAAGAGCAAATATACGAGAATTCAAATCTCATGGTTTAATGATGTAATTACTAAATCACCCTTAAAATCTAATGAGAAATTGAAATTTTTGTTTGTAATTTGATATATAGAATAATGATATGTGGGACAATTCATTAGTACTTTTTAAAAGGGAGATGATTTGTACATAACAAGAATTAGCTATACATAATAATTACAACATTTTTATCTTATAATATTTTTTTCTCATTCATATATTTAGGGGCAATTTTTGCCCTGACATATACTTTTTGTTATGTACGATAAAACCTTATTGTATATAAATTATCTCCCTTTTCAAAATTCATGACATATAAAAACTTTTATCTTCTTAATAGTTAATAATAGCACAAAAAAGACTTACATCAAAATATGTGAATATCAAAACACCATTCCCAACCATCATTTAAAACCACTATATCATGAATCTTAAGTCTTAAATTAAATGGGAAGTGATACTTTCATTTAAGAAATTGATTCATTTACAAAAAGTATAATACACTTAAAGTTATGTTACAAGTTTTTTTTTGAACGACAAGCAATTTTTTTAAATTGTATAAAGCTAGCAAGAAACTAGCGAAAAATACAAAAAAGATTAGAAACAAGTTAAAAGAGAATTACACCAATTTGACCACGCATTATCAATGATACACCGGTCGGATCTATTTTTTTTTTATCAAAGAGAATGTTTGCACTTGACTAGCCACTAGAACTTCCTTGTCTTGAATACGGTACGGGGGTCCGGGGGCTGGCTCCTGGAGGGGTTCCAAGGAGCAGCGCCCCTGACGGGGTCCAAGGTGCAGAGCCGTCTAACCGCCATAGCAAAAATTATTTATATATTTATATATGAATAACCACCGCCCAACCGCCACCAACCGCCGCCTAGCCGCCGGCAGCGGCGCCTCCTTATAACTGCCGGTAACTGCCATTTCGTGGCTTATATAGGGACATTCGACCATTGTGTTTCGATACGGAAGAACGAAAAGCCGAGAGAACATACAAAAGAGTATACGAATACAAGTCGATATTATGACGAAATAGTCTCAGATAAACGAGAAATAAAGTAAAGATATTCTGTATTTGAATTTGAATAAAGTTTGTAATTCAAATCGAGTTTCTTGGATTATCCTATATCTGAATTCGTGATACCTTAGACAAAAAGGTCGAATTACGGATTATGAAAAATGTATTAAACACGATCCTCAAAATTATCCAAGTTATATATTGTTATTCTAAATCTTGTTTGACCCTGTATCAAATCCTTTCCTCCAACACATAACCATCCTCGTCCACCCACCTATGTACCCGAGCTCCCGTAAACCAACAAACAACTCATATATGGTCAAGTCACTAGTATCACAATCAATCATGCAAGCTCATCTATTATGTATTGGTATATACATAATTAATCTTTATTCTTTCTTTTGATCTTTAATCTTTATTCTTTCTTTAGATCTTTAATCTCTAATTTTTAATATTTAATCTTTAATCTTCGTTCTTTCTTTCTTACGTGGTGTTTAAGTATTCAACCAAATCACCCAATCTTTAGACCCGTTTCACAAATCAAATGCCTAAGAACCTATGAATCAACGTGGGCGCTACTCCCACCGTGCAAAATTTAGTTAAGTTTGTTCATTATCGCTACTCCGATTATGCAGTGCACATTGTACACCACGACATCATTCAGGTGAAGGAATTAACGATATCTATCTATAGTTACACACATGTAACACCCACATGATATTATCGATTGTGACCTATTTGGTCCCCCACCACTCCAACAAGCATACAAGACACTCACCTACCATGTGTCGCTAGGGCTATCTAGTATGCATGACAACTCTTTAATTGACTAGCACTTTTCCTAGAAGGCCATAAACAAACCCACTAGGCTCATCCTCGATCTTTCCTACAGGAAATACCCTCGTCACAGTAAAAATCCTTTTTGTCTATAAATGTAGTCGATTTTGAGAAATATTCTACTCACTTGAGTCCAACATAAAAATTAAGCTGGGCAACTCATATTAAACACCCTAAACATAAGCAAATGAAACTATGCCAATTCGGATTCTAGATCATAAACAATCTACTTAAACAAGATAGTACGCATTGCGTTGGCAGGCGGGGACACGACACTGGTAGCGCAAAGTCTACTTCACATGTTGCTTTTATAGGGAGAACGCGCGTGTCACATTTTCTATGAATTCGACAACTTTAAACCTCAACCCTCATTTGATTGAGACCCCATCTTAGCCTCTTAGGAGGTGGATTCAAGCCACAAAAACATTATATAAAGGTTCACATTCGTAAGATATTATATGAACCAAACTAACATTAAATAACTAGTATTATACCCGTACGGTCCTCGGTTATGTAAATAAAACTTTTATATTAATACTTTTATACATATTCTTTTTTTAAAATATAAAACTATATATAACGTCTAAAAGTTTTTAGTCTAATATTAATGCGTTTCTCCTTTTCATGTCTAGAAGTTTTTAATAATCATGAGTCTAAACTCCCAATCAGAGAATTAAAACTAAAATTCAAGATATAAACTTTACATATGTAAATCACAAAAACAAGGAAAAATGAATAAGAAAATTATATCTTCAAGCAGACCACCACTCTTCCAACAACAAAATCTTCAAAGGAAATAAAACCATAATCTTAGTCATTTGAGAGAGAATGCAAATGGCAGGGAATGACAAAGAAATAAAAGAAAATTAAAGACAGAAAAGAAGAGAAAAATAAGGATAATGATTTTGACTTTTTGTATTTCTGAGTTGGAAAGAAAAGAAATGAAGTGGAAGGAAAAAAAATTAAGTTTGTGTCCCCGAGTTGGAGATAAAGGAAAGAAACAAGGGTCGTTTTGCAGTAATATCCTTATTTTTTAAAATTATGTATTGCAATTAAGGGTAATTTAGTCACTTACGAAAAGTTATGAAGATTTTTCTTTCCTTTCCTTCCAAATTCTCTCAGTTTTGGAAGAAAAGTTTAAGAGAGAAACTTAATCAAACTTTCTTTCCAAATAATTTCCCTTCTTTCCTTAAAAAAAACTCCAGAACACAAAACTTTTTTATTTCCTTCTAAATCTCTTCTTTTCTCTCCAAATTAACATTCTGAAACATAGTGTAAGGCTCATATAGGGTTTCATATTTTCACATCAAGCCCTCTATCATAACCAAGAGTGATCCTTTAACTCTTATCTATCAATATATGCTCGTTAATATACACCAACATAGGAGTGTGCAAATTCGGTCCAAGCCCGATTTAGTTTAGTAGGTCCGGTCTTTGGTCCCTAAATTTTGAGAATTCCGGTCTCAGTCCTGGCCCGAACCCGAATAATGCATGCAAAAACCGGCCCAACCCGAATATTGTTTCGTAGCTTTTTTTATCTAGTCATTTAGAACATAGAAAGTATTTTGTCCCAAAAGATACATCCTTGAAAACAGGTAATTTGTGTGTAATTCATGATAAAAATGATTACGGGTCCATACATGCATAGTAATTTGTGTATATTAATTGAGGTATGTATGTGAATTACGGTTATATGCATGTTTTGGTCCATTAAGTCGGTCTCAGTCCGGGCTTTGGGCCCGACCTTTCCTTTCATTATCATTAGACTGGTTTTCGGGCTTGACATTTACGTTTTTACAAGTGTGACACCAACATAAAATGTATCAAGTAATAAGGGTTAACCAATATATTGAAAGAAATTCCGGGTTGTTACACTCTTTTGTTTAAATCAAAACATGCAATTATATAAACAAGATATCTCCATTATGTTTCTCAAAACTAATACAATCCAGAAATACAATTTTAGTTCATATTCTTATGATTATCGTAAACAATCTCTTTTACACATGCTATCTACCCTAATGCATATAATTAATATATTTTAGTGAACTTATAACTTGACCCTCTCATAATGGATAAAAAGAATTATCTTGACATTAAACGCACTCCTGTCATCTCAAATATTTTCGAGTTCAGAGGCAAAAATAAAAAGAAACCCATAAAAAATACTGAGACATGTAAAAGTAATCTAAACGTATAAAAACATCGAGTAACAATTAAAGAATTAATATACAAACACCAATTAACCAATTTTACTAATCAAACTATTAAACTAGTAAACAAATACCAATTAACTACCGGTTAACCAATTAACCAAAACAAAGTACATAAAAGTAACAAATGAAAATGTGAACAATGATTGAAGAATATTTACAGCTGTTTGAGAAGTTAGAAATGTTTCAAGTCTCAAATCTGTTTTAGAATTTTTGAGTTCTTCCTTTCGATCATTGTTCATGTAAGCAAAATCTTTAATCAAGTCCACCTTCACATTTAGCAACTTTTGTTTGCAATTTTGCCAATTTTGTTTCTTATTTCCAAACAATTAAATCTTAGGTGACGTTTGATTCACGGATTGTTTTGGGAAGGAATTGGAATGTAGGAAGGAATTGGAATTTGAAGGATTTGGATTTGGTATCTAAATCCTTTGCTCATTGTGTTTGGTTACCTATACATATGGAATTGGAATTCAATTTCACACCATCTGACCAAACCTAAAACCACCGTCCATAACCACCGCCACCTCTCACCACCATCGTCGCCACCATCAGAGGGTGAATCGCCGCCCCTCTCGCCGGTCGAAGCCTTCGAAGCCTCCTTCGAATCATTCATCTGTCGATCTGTCTCCATCGCCGGCCTCCTTTGAATCATTCATTGGTCGAAGCCTTCGAGGCCACACGATCTGTCGATCTGTCACCATCGAATCATTCATCGAACGCTTCATCGCCGTCGTAGCCTTTATCACAGGTCGCCAGTTGGTGGCCTTTATCGCCGGTCGCCGTCGTAGCCTTCATCGAAAGTTTTTCTATGCCCTAATCGAAACTTTCCCGGTTGAAGTTAAGGAAGGAATTTCAACTCCTTAGGCAATGGGAGGGAATCTACTTTCCCTTGGTTGAAGGAATGTTTTCCCACTCTCAAATTTCAATTTCATTCATCAAGTGTAATCAAACATGATAATCTTTAGAAATTGGATTTCATTTTCTTCAAATTCTTAGACATTCCTTCCATCCAAACAACCCCTTATGATTTCGTCCCAAATTGCTAAATGGTCAAACAATTTTGTAGGATTTTTTTACAAAATCAAAACTTGCAAACGATTTTTGATGAATCAATGATTTCTTATTTTTTTCGCCAAACAAAAAAACAATTTTGATAATAAAATATTTGATTTCCGTTTTGCTCCTTGTTTCGTTATTAAGTCATCGTATCTCAAACTTCTACGCCCTATTAACAATAATTACTTTTTTTTCCTTAATCATAGCAATGTCACGCTTGAGTCACGTGGATCTACATCAATTTATGACATCTGAAGTGCTTGCTGTCAACACTATTGATTCTGAAGACGGCGTGAATCAACGGTTTAGATTTTTCCCTACACTCTCGATCTAAAAACCCAATAGCAAATTAAATTACATAAAATATTAAAAAACACGCTCACTTGCCCCTGCATCCCTCTCTCTCTCTCTCTCTCCAGAGTCTCACTTCAACTTTGCTTGCATTTACGCCGTACGATCCTATTGTCTCCGCTCGAAGCGAGTCCATCGGCAAATATCTGCACCTCCGTCCTTCTCCGGTCACTGATTCCTCCTAGGGTTTCGACCACTGCATTATCGAGATTCAATTTTCTGTGGAGATCTTTCGGTTTAGGGTTATGCTAATGTTTCTGGAGTCATTGGTGTTGATTATAGGGCTACGAGTTTGAATCACGCCGAATTAACTTATCTGTCTAACTGAAGTTTGTTTATCGGCCGGGAGATTCATATTTTGCAACTGGAAGAGGATTTTTGCGGTAAGATCAGGTGTTTCCTTTTGGCGACTGCGTATGGTATTTTGCTTGTTCAATTTTCGTTTAAGACTACTTCAATCCAAATTTGATGGCGAAGTCGATATAGTAATTCTGTAAGAAAATTAATTAATTGCAAAATTTGAGTTTGTGTGAGACCGGTTTTCACTAACTGAAATAAATGTATTATACCCTAGTTCAATAGGAGATCAATATGTAAACCGGTACTGTGGTCAGCGAGTGTATGTGGTTTTTCTGTTGGTGATGATTGTAGGGGCATGTGAAAATTGAGAAGTGTGTACTGGATTCAGTTATGGACTTCAGGCGAGTTTAATGTCTTGTCAAATTCCAGGGAAGTGCCAAGTATATCTGGCGAAGGTTGTAATAAACAGTAAGGTGGATTTCCTGTAAAATACTAGGGGCATCATGGCAAAGAAGGATAGGTTTCCTGATGCTTATTCGGGTGGATTTCCTCACAATGAAGAATCTGAAGGGTCAGGTTGTTCTGGACATGCTCATAACGGGAGGTCTGTCTATGAGAATTCAAGTGGCCCTAGAAAGAAATGGATCAAGTTGAGCTCTGCATCACAAGATGGCTTCGGGGTGCCTATACAAAGAGTCCCCTTAACACTGGCATCTTCTGAGAAACAGAAGTGGTTGCTTCGGTTGCGATCTGAGCTTGATCAGGTTAGAACATTTCAGAAAAGAGTTGATGTGGACCGTGATCATGTTACAATGTCATCTTCCAGCAATATTATTAGCTGCAGCAATGTACAAGGAAACCAAACAAATATGAGGAAATCAATAGATCAACAAGCTCAGAAAGCAAGTAGCTTGAATCGAGGTGTTACAGGACGGCTTCAATCTGTAAATGAGCCAGCTGTACCGGAGACTTTCAGTCTACTTTTGAGGAAACAGTGTGAGAACTTGTTAAAGAAGTTGATGTCACATCAGCATGGTTGGGTGTTCAATAAACCTGTTGATGTCGTTGCACTGAAAATTCCAGATTACTTTAATGTTATTAAGAAACCCATGGATTTAGGGACGATAAAAGAAAAACTCGGCTCAGGAAAATATTCAAGTCCATCTCAGTTTCTTGCTGATGTCAGGCTCACCTTCTCCAATGCCATGACATATAACCCTCCAGGTAATGGCGTGCATATCATGGCTGATGTTCTTAGTAAATTTTTTGAGCTAAGATGGAAGCCTATTGAGAAGAAACTATCAGTGAATGGTCCTCAACAACAGGCGGTTCATGAAGAGATTCAGTTAGTTAAGCCAAATCCTCCCTCAAAGAAGCGAAAAATCACTTCATTACAACCAAATGTATTGCCCGAGCCAGTTAAGTTGGTGATGACCAATGATGAAAAACATAAACTAAGTAGGGAGTTGGAAACTAATCTGGGAGATTTGCCGGATAATGTCATCAACTTTCTTAAGCAACATGGTTCTAACAAGAACGAAGCTGGAGAAGATGAGATTGAGATTGATATTGATGTTCTTAATGATGAGACCCTATTTGAATTACGCAAGATGTTGGATGATCATTTTCGAGAGAAACAAAATCAAGCAAAAGCAGAGCCTTGTGTTATTGAGGTATCTATGTTTTTTAATCTTCCATCCACAATAGAAGATCGTAACCAATTGCCATGATATCCCAAAATGATAATATTTCTATTTTGGTGCAGCTTCTAAATGAATCAGGGCTTAGCAACTCAACTATGCAATTGTACAAAGGTATTGTGGTTCTTTCCTACTCTCTCACATTCATGTACTTTTGATAACTGTGAGTTAAAAGTAGGTTTCCTTCCTTCTTTTGTTACATGTTTCAACATATTACAGGGAATGATCTCCTGGATGAGGACGTAGATGTTGCTGGGAATGAGCCCCCTGTTTCAAGTTATCCTCTGGTTGAGTTAGATAAAGAAACAAAGGAAAAGAACAACAAACAACCTACTTCAGGCACTTCAAGTGGTAATTAGGTTATGTATTTCTTTGACTATGATTTGTAATAAACTATCACCTTATAAGTTCATTGATGCCTTGATAGGTTCTTACCATATAGCCTTTGTATTCTTACCATAAAAGAGTAATGCCATTATAATCCATAAGTATTGCCTACTTTCTCACTTTCTGTTTAGGTTTCTTTGGCTAAATATGTAAGTTTTAAAACTAGCCTATTGACATTTAAGCTTCAAATTGATGAACTTTAGGGCCTAAATACCCTTTCATAGTGAACTCCCCCGTATAAGATTTAATGACTGCAAGTTAAAATCTGTAGGAAAGCATGTCTCTTTCTATTCAATGGGAACTGATGGATTATTTACTAGTTGGGGATGCTGGTTTCTTGGGTTGGTTTTTACTGTAATTCCCAATTATGTGAAATCTGTTCACAATCACATATTTGGGTAGGTGGTTGTTGTATATGAAATTTGTTATCATATTTAATGGACAATCAACAATTTATATTAATGCACCAATTTTTCTTTTTTACTTTTGAAATGTTGGTCAAATAGTAAGAGTGTAACACACTCAGTATTATAACAGGGTTAGTACTTAGTACTCTGAACAATGGTTTCTACTTTCTAGTCATCGTAAACTAGTAAAGACGGTAGTTTGCTATAAACCCTTCAAGTGTAACTCGTGAGATGCTTGAAAAGGATAAGGGAAGTGTAAGGTATAGAAAGGCTGGACAGGACAGGAAATATTTGGAAAGAAACCAACTTGAATTTTATAGTTAATGCTCATATTATTGGTGTTCAATTCAGTCATGGTTTTAAGTTGATATGTTAGATGGTTCAAGTTTCGCAATATAGTGTATACCATCTTTCTTGTTATTGTTAGCGGGCTTAATCATCTAGCTAGTGAGTTCAAAAATGCTGGCCTGAGAACTTTGATACTCACATAGTCACATATACATGCACTAACATAGAACCTGAAGACTAAACAGTGCTTCTTTGTAGTTCTGAAGTAATATAAACAAGCTGAAATTAACTTGTGAACTCTGCATTCTGTATAGGCTGTAGTCATCTAAGAAAAGGTGTACTCTATCTCATTTTTGCCAAGGAGATATAACATCATCTTGTAAAGTGCTACTCAATTATAATTATGATGCCATTCATTATATCTACTTGTTGGAGGTTGATTATGTTTCACTTTCTTTGCGGAGGATAATTATTTATGATGTTGATGGCTAATGTAGCTGGTAATCTAAATTAAGTCATTGGTCAACAGTACAAAGGAAAGTTTGTTGTCAAATCTGGTGCATTTTCTGCTTTTCTGGTACTTAACATACAAACTTAAGTAGTAGATCATCAGCTGGATTACTTATCTGGGGTCTGTCAACAATATTCATATTTTTTACACATTTGTTCAGAATGTTGTGTTCAGGATTCATATTGTTGAAAGTGTCTTTGATGGCTAAGGTGGACTGTTATCATAAAATAACAATATATTAAATTTAGTTGGATTTTTATTGCTAAATAATAAAAGTTAATAAAATCACAGTCAAATAGAAACTATTGAAGTAATCAAAAATAGATATTAGAAAACACATGAAAATACAAAGCAAAGGAAAAGTAAGCAACAAAAAGAGGTTGCCAGTGTGTTGTTGGAACATCATCAAAGCAATTGCCATCAAAACTTGTTCTTTAACAATTTGTACTTTGTAACGTTTTTATGACATCATCCAACACAAATGCTAGTCAAGCTGACCATATCTTTCTTTCTTTTTATGTTTTCACAAGGTTATAATTGGTGATATAAAAAGCCCTTGTCATTTCTTTCTTCATTGATGAAGAACTTTTCTTTCCATCAGTTTCTTGCTTCAGACTCTGATTACCAACTCATAAATGCGAAAAGAATGGTCTTGCTTGGCGTGCGCTCCTTGAAATCTATCTGTGTATCATGGATAATTACTTTGCTATAGACATCCTTTTTTAAACCTGATTCTTTTTATTAGGGATTATCTGACACTGAAATTTTTGGTTGCTTTATTGTCAAATGGTTGTGTCAAAAGCTGCTTGGTTTATTGTTGATCCTTGTCTTGTTTGATAGTTGATTTTCATATGGTTATGCAGATTCTGATTCTAGTTCTTCTAAAAATGAAGTAAAAGATGTTAAAGCTTCTAGCTCGTTTAGTGGAACAAAGGTATATCTTGAGTTTCTATATATGTCTGGTGTATGTGATATTTTGTGCAAAACAGTAGGCAAAGATTATTTGGTATTTGCTGGGCAGAATCTTTCTCTCATGTTCCTAATACTCGTCTTAAATTGTAGGAAACTGATGTTGCTGGAGCAGATTGGGGTCCGAAGACAGGCATGACCTGTTCAGTTGAGAACAGTGAGTTTTCTTTTATGAAACTAATAACATTTGTATCATTTTGCCTCGTAATGTTTTCGAAGTTACTATTTTAATTTGGCTGGATGCTGAAGTTATTAGGTCGTTTGCTTTAGATGCTTTGGCCGTTTTCATGTTGTGGGTCCATTCGTTTGGTTCGAGGACAACTTAAGATGTGATTCTGGGTCTCGTTAGCTGACATGAGGGTGAATGAGATGAAGCCTACAACATGGAAAAAAGATAGTTGAGGAACATAGTATATTCGTTCAAAATTTAAGTATATAAATAGAAATGTTCATGATGCGAACTTAAATGATAATTTTCTGCTTCTGCTTGCTCAAAATTGAGTAGAGTTATTGCAATTGATACCATATAGAATTTCTGCGATTTATTAGTTTTGATCGGGGATCAGAATGGTAATTAACTAATTATGTAAAATAAACTACAACTGAACGTTCCTATAAATTATAAACATGGAAAAACAAAGATTTTGTTTAGTGATAATTTGTCACCGTTTTGCTAATGGTTGTTTAATTCATATGATTCGTAGGGCCAGTTAGTGCATCGGGCCAACATGATGAACAATTATCACAGCAGAAGCCAAACTCTATTGAATCAGATAGCCAGAAAGATGATGGTAAGCTTTGCTGGCTCAAAATTGTATTTCTTGTTTATAGGTCATCTCTAAATGGCATTTATATTCATAATAAAGGGGATAGTGCTCCAAGTGAGAGGCAGGTTTCACCTGATAAACTCTACAGAGCTGCTCTTTTGAAAAACCGATTTGCTGATACAATATTGAAAGCTCGGGAAAAAACGCTCCATCAGGTCGGTTGCTAAATCAGTTTCTTTAAATCCTGCGACATCTGCTCCAGTTTTCTGTAATCTCCAATAGTTTTTATCCACATATAGCTTTTATGGATGTCGATGAAAAATAAACTTGTATCAATGCATATACCGTTTCTTTCTTTCTTCCAATATATTCAAGTAATTTTATAACTAAAGAAATAGGAAATTGTGAGAGAAATGTTTTGCATATAAAAGGTCCAGTTCTCTTCAATGGATTTACTACATAACTATTCATCTGTATTTACACTTATAGCAACCAGTTATTTTGTAACTTTCATCCACTAACCTTGGTAATAAACTTTATTACCAACAACAAAGGGTTTATGCTACGTGGTATAGAAGCAAAGACGAATGACATGATCATCATCATCATATGTTCAAATGACCCAGATCATGAATATTAAGTTCCAAAGGATATTTTTTAATATGGATGGTCAAACCACCCAAAATATTTCATAAACTTGTGTCAAAAGAAATCTTTAGTGCTATTGATCTCGCAGGATGAAAAGGCTGACCCTGAGAAACTACGTCGTGAGAAAGAACAACTTGAAAATCAAAGAAGGAAAGGTTAGACAGAAGAATTTGACACTTGTGATATAATACAAGTTTTGAGATTGTGATTTATGAAGGTGAATTAAGCTTTTGTAACTTTTATTATGCATGAGTAGAAAAGGCTAGACTGCAAGCAGAAGCCAAGGCAGCAGAAGATGCGCGAAGGCGAGTCGAGGCTGAAGCAGCTGCAGAAGCAAAACGGAAAAGAGACCTTGAGCGAGAGGCAGCTCGACAGGCATTGTTGAAGGTATGTTTCTCTACCGCATTTGTTATGCCTCTTTATGAACATTTATCTATACTATATTATAAAGCATTTGGAAACTATTAATTTTTAAGATATTAATTAAAAGTTAAAAGCATAGAAAAAGAATTTCTGTTAAGAACAACATATTAAACATCTGATCATATAATAGATATTTTAAGTTTTAGTTTTAAAAAAGTGAGTATACCTAGAACCTATGGACCAGAAGCACCTGTAAACTGAGTTTATGAACGTTAGTGGATTTTTGTATGGCTTATATGATCAAAATAAAATAGAATAATTACCAGTTGCTTTTGCGGGCATAGAATGCATTCCATATTTCCATCATAGTTTTTGTTTGTTCTTGTTCTTGTTAGAACACAGCAATGTGGTTATGAAGTAAAGTATGAGTAGTTTGGTGATTCTTCGTTTTCTTTTGGTGTTTGACAAGTAATTGATTGTTTTGCTAACGCTTTTTGTGTCAATAATGTAGATGGAGAAGACGGTTGAGATTGATGAGGCATCTCGGTTCCTCAAAGACTTGGAAATGCTAAGGACTGCAGATCCCAATGAGCAGCTCCTGCCAAGTTGCTTAGACGAGACAAGTCCTGAACAGGAGTCACAAGATGGTTTAGGGAGTTTTAAGTTTGGATCCAGTAACCCATTGGAACAACTGGGTTTGTATATGAAAAGGGATGAACACGAAGAGGAAGAAGAAGAAACCGAGTTAGAACCCCCTGCTAGTGCTGTTGTAGATGATATGGATGGGCATGGCCACGAGAATGGAGTAGTAAATAACGACGTGGAAGAAGGTGAAATCAACTAAGCCATGTGTTACTGGTGGTGTATCTGTTATTAAATTATAGTATGGAGAGGGGTTAGAAAGAATTTTTGGAATGATGAATGTTGGCAAGTGATGAGCTCACAAAAGTAATAGTAAAATGAACCGATGGAGTTGGTGTTGAACGGAAACCGTCGTTCCTTTCTTTACCTTTCATCTTAAAAGTGTGTTCATTTTGAGTTTATTAACTTAGCTCAAATTGATTTTACTAGTAGCTCTTGTAAACTTAAAAAGTGTTGACATTTTGGATTGTTTTGTATGATCAGGTTCCAAACCATACTTGTGACATCTAAGATTTCAGCTTGCAAAAGATGCTGGATAGAACATGGTTTACCCTGTGATCAAGAGTTTTTAAAGCAGCAAAAAAAAAAAAAAAACCTCCTAAGAGATCAATCCCACTATCCTCATGCACTTAAGTTTGTGTTTGTTCAAAAAAATAGATCAAAGTCATTGACAAAATCAAATCTTGGTGTATTTATACTTAATTGCCCTTAATCATGTTCATTCCATTCAAGCAATAACATCTTCTTAGATCAAATGATGCATGTTTAGAAACTTTTTTTCTTTCAAATTGCTTAAATACACCTATGTTTAGAGATTCTTCTTCAAGTTCTTCGATTATAAAACTTTTGACTCAGGTTCTTATAGTTCGTGTTAAGATTTGTCTTCCAATACTTGGTATAAACTCCAATCACCTTGTGCTTAGCTACATAATCCACTAAATTACTCCAATCTTGGATAATAACAGTCAGTTCGTTAACGAAAAATATATCATCATCTATTAAGTCTAGTAATTTACCTTTCCAGTAACATACAATCTACATAGAAATTTTGTAAAAAATCCGCCATGATTAATCTTCAAGGAAAATAGGGTTAGGTAATCTCTTCAACATCTTACTTATATTAGCAAACATAAAACATGTTTTTTTTTTAACTAAACACGACAAAAACATGTTATATCTACTACATTTATATACTGCAATCCATGTATATATCAAATGAATAATTTTCCCTACGATACCACAATATAAACACCATCTTACTCTAAAGCCGAAGGAGAATGATGTGTGATTTTGGTTACAAGATTTTTGCTGCAATAGATAAAAGCCGAAGGACAAGGATGATAGAGTTCAAATGAGGCTAAGGATTTGGTTTTGGCTTTATCGATAAGACGAGAAGGTTAGTTGAGAGGAAAGGTAAAAGGAGAGCCTCGTGGTGCAAGGCACGTGGACATGATAAATGGTGAAAATTAGACGAGATTTAGATCAAGAAAACCCGTAAAATTTTCAACTCACAAACCAGAATTTATAATTTCTAGCAAACTATAAAAACCAAAGAAAGTTAATTCTTACACTTATAAATTTAATTTATCCACAAAAGATATAACATTTTTTAAGCTATGTTACAAGTTAGTGACACAGATAAGGAAACACCGAACACGCGTATATCATCTAAAATGGAAGGCAAAAGTTATAAATTTGAATTAAGAGTGAAGCTACATTTTCTGACATTGATCAAGGGGTTGGCGGTTGTTGATTCCAGAAGCCGCCACCTGGTTCTGCTTTTTCAGCATCTCTTTATTTCCCAGTCTTCGTAAAGTACGTTACCATCTGTACCAAATTTTCCATTCATATTTAATTATTTATATATATATCTATGCATACACATGTATCTACAGCTCATATTCATATAAACAACCGTTTTCATCAATTCATACAAGATTCGCCCTTGTGTTGACCTCTAATTTTGCGATTTTTAGGGTTTCAGACAACGACATTTTGTTTTGTGAATTAGGGTTTCAAGAATAATGGATTTCTCAATCTTAATTTCTTCACTCCCACACCTTCCGCTCTTTTTCTCCATCTTCTTTGTCATTTACTTGACTGCATACTTCATCGTCTTCCGAAACTGGAGTTCCAAACTCCGGCCAGAAGCTTCCAGCTGTTTGATCTCACTTGCTCATGGCACCCCTGCTGTTCTGTTAGCCTGCCAAGCCATCCTTTCCGACCCCACTTATGGATTTGCCTCAACAAACACGCATTTTCAAAACTCTGTTCTGGAATACAGCATTGCCTACTTCTTGATGGATCTTTGTCATTATTTGATCTTCAACCCTAGCGATGTACTCTTCATAGGTCACCATTTGGCCACCCTTTTCGTGTTTTTAACATGTCGATATCTTGTGTTTCATGGAGCCTATGGTATTCTGATTTTACTTATACTGGCGGAGGTCACGAGCTTCTTTCAAAATGTTTGGACGCTGGCAAGTGCGCTAAGAGCGGAATCTAAAATTGCAGCCCAGGTGTTTGATGTTTTGTCTCCTCCCTTTTACACACTGTATTCTGTTGTTAGAGGTTTCTTTGGGCCTCTCTTTGTTTACAAAATGGGTGCCTTTTATTTAAGTGGAGCTGCAGATAATGTTATTCCTAGGTGGGTTTGGATTTCTTGGATTTGCGTTGTTGTTGCAGCCATTTCGGTTAGTATACTTTGGATTACTAACCGGTGGATCGAGTTGTATAGAGAAAGAATATCTGTACTTGAGAAAAAGCAAAAAATTAAATAGGAAAATTCAATTAAATAGTTGAGATGGGACTACATCCCCTGTATGAGTTATCCGTTTATTTCAAAGAAAATCATGTACCAGTGTTAGCTTCCTGATATAGTACAATAAATGTTATTGCTGGTGCTGTAAATCTTTTGTTTCAAGTTAAATATTTCATGGCCTTAATCACTTGAGCTTACATATGTATTTTATTCCATAAATATTGCCATCAAAGGCAATAGTTTAATTGCCACCCTTGTACATTTCAGGCGGGGTTATATATATTTTTTATGATATTGATGATTATGAAGATAAATAATGATCTAAACCAATAATCTTCCAGCTGTCCTTCCATGTTGTAATTTAATAATCTAAAGTCTGTGCAAAACTTTGCTTGCGTATCGTAAAGGATTTTCACGATCTGATAAGCATATCTTATATCTGCACTTCAAATTTAATCTTTACAATTTGAGCAGCTTCTAAGTATTCAAAACTGCTTTCTGCAATTTGAGTTTGACAAGTTTTAACTGTGTACAGGTTCAACCATCTTGATTGTGTTTCATGCATTTCTTGTTTTAAGTTTCCTTTGTAATAACTAAAGTTTAGGTCCTTTCTCGAATTGTATTATATCCTTTTGCAAATACTCGAGCCTCTTAGTGTTTAGAGAAGAAATTGTCTGATAGAAATAGTACATACAGAAAAGCTCTTCCTGTTGTGCAACTGTGGAAGCTACGATTACTAATCTTACACTTAACAAATACATATTTGTTATATGTTGACTTACGCTTGTTTTTGCTTAAACATTTGTGTTTGGGAACCATGTTTTTGTGATCTAGAATTCGGAAAGCTTTAACCATGGCAGCAACATTGTGAAAAGCAGCATGCTACCATTTTTCATTTTTTCTGTCATAAAATCAGAGGCAATTATACATTACTTTTGATGAGGGGAAGCTTAGGATTTAGGACCACCTCACAAAGAATAAATGGATACTAAAATATAGGTGTATTTGGATGTATTTTCCTCTCTTTTATTCAAGCTACCTTTAAATTCTATGTAGGCATAAGTAAATTGTATTGCATAATATAAAGAATTAAAGACTTATTGTGCATGATTTGTCTATGGTTTTGAGATAGAAAATGTGTTTTTGACAGAGTTTGGTTCTCCTTGCATATATGACTAATCTTTGTACACAGGAAAATGTCTTTTACTAGACATACTTCAGAGACTTATTTACTTTTCATTGGTTAGGGCATGCAGCAGTAGTAGCACTGTTTATGCTTTGATATTATCATTGCTTTACTTGCCAATTCCAAAATAACACACTTGTATAAGAGGAGCCGGTATTTGTCATATTCATTCACTTGGCTTAAGGACATGAACTCGATAGTATCATATTTGCTTTCTCCTTGCACCATTTTGCATCTCCGATAATTTTAACATGAGGGGCTAATATACTGCTTATTTGTTTGGGGTTTAGCGAGTCTACCTGGTAAACTACTGGATGATTTGCGTATGTTATGCGATTAATGAAGGGAAATATAACGAAAACACCTTTCTTTTTCAGGTCAGATGCTGGATATGCTAGGTTTAATGCACTATCATTATACATTTTGTAGTAAGAGGTAAGAAGACTTTCTTATTAGGCTGGTCACCTCTAATTTGTGAAAAAACAATGCACGCACATAACATCTTTTCTTGGTACATTTACGGATTCTTTAAAGGGTTCCGATTTTTACTGCAAATACTGACATCGTGTCTTCAAAGGAACTTTCACACACTGCTTACATATTGGGAAATTGACGAGCTATAGTAAATGAATAGCAAACTGAATTTCATAATAGAATTCACAAGTTTGTCTTTCATGGTTTTTACAGTGGAAATATTACTACAGATATGCACACACAATGGTAAAAATGAATCAAAAGAAGAGTTGGAACTTTTGCAAGTAAGCGTCTTGACTGATTCCATGGTCCCTTCCCCTTCTAAACAATCTTTCAACATGTATATTTACTCCAATAGCTTAAAGGGATCTCCTTAATACAAAATTATTTAAAAAACCATCAAACAGGTGTCCTGATGTTTGAGAACCATCAAGGGCTTGCTTAACTTCTTTAGACACGTACTTTTTCAACCTGCTAATTTTTTTTATTTAGTTTTATTTTAAGAGAAAAACTCATAGTCTTTGGCTTCAACAATGATCTGCCTTAATCCTCCAATAGGTGATACAACCATCAATGCAACCCCCAGTATGATACACACCTGAATGTAATATTTATATCAGAAAACATGTAAAATGGTTGAAAAAGTAAGAAAATGCATCTTTTGGAATGTTGCATACCCAATTGGTAATCCAAGATAAGCTCCACTTGTTTGGTTTATATATTGTAAGCCACATGATGCAAGGTAACTAAACCATAAAGAACACAAGATAACAAATAAAAACGATAAATCTCATGATACCAAAAGACCCCTAAATAAAAACAAACGAGAAGTAGAAAAGAGCTGGATTTTCTTACAAAGTATGTAGTAGGGGCAAATGCAAATCCACCAAAGAAACCCAAAAGTCCACCAAAGAAAGGGAAGCAAATGCCAATGAACATTGTTAATGCTGCAGCCAATGCATGGAAGAATTAATCAATCAAGAAACCTTACACCCTGATAACTTTGCAAAACTCATCCTTGTAAAATGTAAATCGTTTTTAATTTGGCAACATGGGTGGGTAATAAATCATTATAAGTTGGTAGTTTTTGTACACATAGAAATGGGTCGGTGGGGTTAGGTTGACCGGCAATGTTTTGTCAAAAAAATTTGACAATATAATTTTTCTAATAAAATGATTTAGGAGGTTTTATGCATTAAAAATACACTTTAGGAGACCTTAAGTTGTTTTCATTTTATCTTTCTTATTTAACCCGATTACCAGGTTAGAGATAAAACATAACCCGATTCTGTCCGTTCATAAGCAAACAAGTCAAAAGTGCCACTGCCTTGAATTATTACTGCCCTAAGTAGTACACTTACCAACATAGAGATTCCTGGTGATAAAGCGAAGCGTAAAGCTAGGGGTGAAGTTCATATTCTTGACGAGTACAGTTTCGATCATATCAAATACTGGCATTGCATAAATCTACAAAATGAAAAATAAAAATACATAAGAAAATTATAGATCTGTTTGATTAGATAAAACTTGGGTGGTAGAGATTGATTTTAGACCTGATAGCTTCCAATAACGTGAACAACAACAAACAAGTTAGCCATGGCTATGAGCCATGTAGGCTTCTCTAAACTGATAAGAATATTATCAGAGACCTCATTTCCAAACATCCAGTAGCCTATAATGGCTACCGGGAAATAGCAAATAGCTACAATAATATAGGCAACAACCACTCCTTTCCACATGGGACCTTTTGACGGCTTCTCGGGGGTTGAAGGAATAGTGGCTTGAATTTCCAACACCACATTGTGGCCAGCGTATGCAAAAGCAACATCACCCAAGGCACTAAAAAAGTTAAATACCTTGTCTGCTGTGGTACCTGATTTATATCCATAGTCTACGTTTGGCTGCACACCCTTTGCCACAGATGCTGACCATGCAATAATGGAGTAACTGCATCAAATCACTTCTTTTAATTTCTGTATCTATTTCCTAGAGGTCTCTAGATGGGCAGGTCAGGTAACGTGTCAAAACAGGTATGAGTTGAAATGGTTCTTTATTTTTTAATTATTATTATTATTTTACAATGGTTTGAAATATGTCTAATTTGTTTGACCTGAAAATAATTTTGTACCTTTTTTTTGTTAAACACAACTATTACAATAATAATATAAATCTTTGAATAAAGGATTTATGAGGTTGTATGGATTATAAATACACTTTGGGGTGACTTTCAACCTGTCTGACCCTCTTGGTCCATATGACACATTCCCTTTTAGTTAAATGGTTTTATTTAAACGATATGAGGTTAAAATTACCCAAATCGACCCATTCATAAGTAAATGATTCAAAACTGCCACCTCCACTACCTCTGATAATTGCTTAAGTTTTATCAAGAATATTTTGCAGGGTACCTGAGGGACATGATTGCCGCAGCCATCGAGACTCCAGATATTGAATTGAAATTAGGGAGATGGGAGAGAACAAAATGGACCGAAGCAAAGATCATGATGAAATAAGTGAGTTTTATGTCTTTGCAGTTATCGTTGCAAATGAGATCGTGGAATTTCTTTAAAGATTTTCCTCCGGTGACCATATAGACAATGTTGACCCCGACTTCAACAATGAGCTGTTGTGGAACCACTATGTAAAGTCCGAGCTTTTCTCCGAAAGCATGCTGGCCAAGCTCGTGGTATCTGTCAAATCGTTTCCCAGGTACCATCTCATGCATTTCAACCATTTGCCATAATGTGTATAAAGTTACGACCCATGATATGACCAGTACTGATACACCAGGACCCCTGAAATTTCAGTTAAAAGATTGGTGTTAGTGTGTTACACATATGAGTATAATCTTCTTATCTTTTCTACAGTTCTTCCTACATGGCCGCGCTCTGAAAAAAGAAATTATAGCATATTGTACTGCAAATAAAGTATAAAATTATTGCAGTGCATTACTTAATAAAGAATGTTGCATATCTTGGTTGGAAGTCCTAGCAGTGAGTATGATACCCGAAGGTCAACACAGCAGGCAAGCATCATGATACAAACTGTAAAACCCAACCAAAAAAAGATCTGAAAGATCAAAATTGACTGAAGAAGGGAAACCTGAATAATAGAAGATCTTGCAGGAATGTCAGAACTGACGTGGCTAACAACAAATCCTAGAATAGCACAACCCATGTTGACGTCATTTGATTGTTAACCTATGACTGGTCGATATAGGATATGCTTTCTCTAATGAGTTAAATGGTTAATTAGAAACATATAGGTTAAAAGAAAACAATTCAAATATGTCAACATTCATCTAAAGTGTAATTATGATGTTGTAGTGTATTGCATACAACCTCTTAGAGCTGTATTGTAGCATAGTTTAGACTTAAAGGATGTTGGTGTGTTATATCTGTCTCTATATTATATAGAGAGCGTATTGTAGCCATTTGATATACACAATCAACATGCCAGACCTCTGGTTCAACTAGGTATTCGAGTTGGTACCAAACATAGCCCTAGCTTAATACATAACCCACGTAGACCCTAGCCGTCAATTAAAGCATCGTCACCTAGGTTGATTCTCGCAACGAATGTAACATCATTAGGCGTGCCTCTGTCATGAGTACCTCACTCTGGAGGAACTCCTATGTGTGGCATCCACACGTCATGCTCCAGCGGTACATATAGCCATAATTTTGACTTTCGGCCATATCTCTCCACTTGGACACCTTGTCTCACTCGGCACAGGTGTCTTAGTTGGCAAGTCCCGACCATGTCTCTCCTGTAAACTATTGTTATTGGAAGACTATGTTTTAACCCACCCTTGTGACTTGTGACTAGACAATCCCCTAATATTTGACACCCAACAGAGCCACCTTTATTTGTACAATGTTTTTGGAACAAATGTAATCTGTCGAAAGAATTAGATTAAACAAACAATTTACAGGAATTGAAATTTGAATGAAAATATATTCACTAAGACGCATGTTCTCAAGATTATTAAGATTAAGGTTATGAATCCTATATGCTTATCTCAATCGTGCGCATAAGAGTATGTTGATGCACTCTTGATTAACCTGTAACAAGATCTCCGTATACTTGCAATCTTCGATCTTTAGAAGAGTATAGTGGTCTTAAATCTACCATCACTACACAATAGTTCCCTACCGCCTTCGGCGGACTTGTTCTTTAGTTGGTGGTCATGCATAACGCGTGGAAAGTCCATGCTTCTACATCCATTGCTTATGCCTTTATTACTAATATCGGTGTTCTTACTACTACCAGAGTTCTTGACAGCTCCTTCGTTTTCCACCCAATTTGCATCACCCCGCTTCTTGTCATTCCCGGCCTTCTAGATCACCATTGCAGGAGCTTCAGCTTAAGAGCTATCTATCAACAACTAGCTGCTCATATTGGTCCTATTGCATTTGTCCTTGGTTTTTGAGTTGGTGTCCACTTGTCGTTGGAATTCTCGTGGTAACAAACATGGCCTTGGTGGCGGTCACACCTTGAATCAAAACATAGTTTTTGGCAGGGAAAAGTTCAAACGAAAACTGTTTTTCGTACGAGAACCGCGAGAACCAATCTTAGACATCCAATTCCCCCTCCTTCAATTGGATTGCCCACCCATGAATTCCTTACATGCACCCTGCCACACTCAATCCCCTCACGCTCTTCATCCATGAATTCCATTATCCAAAATGAACAACCAAGATTGGTTCTTGTACGAAAAACAGTTCTCGTTTGAACCCTCCCCGTTTTTGGTATTTGCAAACATAGTAGTGGACTTATTCCATGACAAAGCAAAGTAGAGTTTTGGATAGTGGGGGTGGTGGCGGCGGCATGGATGTGGGAGTTGTGGTTCGGATAACATTAACAAGTAGATAGGGGTGTTGGTCGTGAGGTTCGAGTTGTGGATGTTGGTGATAATGGAACAGAGGTGAAGTGGATGCATCGATAAATGTGATGATCGAGATGGTAAAGAGTTTAAAAACTCATACAAATGCGAAGATTATGCTGTAGGACATGGTGAATATGCATCACAAATGATGGAGTGATTGCTGACATGTGGGGTGGTAGGGCACAATGGTTATGATGTTGTTTGGGGGGGGGGGGGGGGTTATGGATGATGATAGACTATAGCAAATAGTACATTTTGTAGCTTCTACTAGGGGTGTTCACTAATCGGATAAAACCGAATTACCGAACCAAAACTTTTGAATCGGACTATTTGGTTCGGATATTTGGATTATGAACAATTACTATGGATTTCGGTTTGGTTTTGGTTGCAATTAACCAAATCGAATAAACTGGATAAACCGAATAAGAATATATATATATATATATATATATATATATATATATATATATATAACACTACCGGAACAAAGTAATCTATATGTATCATGTACATGTTTATTTATAACTTATTATTTTTATATTTATGCCAAATTAGACCCATTAGTAATTGTAACTTGAAAAACTATATTTTAATCTTTAATAATATACATATCAAATCTAGTTTTTAAAATATCTGGACTCTTTAAACATGTATTTATGTAAGAATGAAAACCGAATTATATAAACCGATTCAACCGAATTGTAATTTGGATGGTTTGGTTCGGATCTTAAGATTGTTTGGATGGATTGGATCTCACTTTACAAAACCGAAATCCAATTGGATTTACTCAATTGGATCGGATTAGACCGATCCATCCGAACATACACCCCTAGCTTCTACAACAAGATGCTCATTCAAACTCGGAGCCTATGCCCTAACCATGATCACTTCTACCTTGTTGTGCTACCTTATTTGATAAGGGTAAATATACATGGTTGTTGATGCTCATTTGATTATTGATCTTGGTCCATGAGGTGATTTCTATCCATTTGAGTTCTAATTCTATCTCATGAAACAGCATGCAGTTTCTTATCCTATAATGAGTCTGAAACAAAGCGCTAGCTTGCTGTCCCAGTAGCTGAACTTACTTGTTTTCAACCTCTTCTCTGTGAACATGGATTTTGTGCACCTAGCAACCTAGCTATTATTTATACATAGGTGGAAGTTGTTACTACAAATAGACAAGTAGTTGTTAGTCATTTCTACAAGGATTGACCAAAAATGGGTCATGATTTTGTGATCAACACTGTTTAATGAATTGAAATATGATGCAGGCAGGCAGGCAGGCTTGAAGAAGGGACTGACCAACCAAGTTCGGACATGGCGTAAGGAAGACTGAGAACACCAGCTCCAACCATAGCAGTAACATTGTGAAAGGCGGAATACCACCATTTCGCGTTTCGGGATGAGGTAACCGGAAGCCATTCGTCAATGGCTCTCTCCTGTTCCGTTCTGTTATCAACCTGTTATACATGTTTTTTTCCATGTATATATAAATACATAATTTACCACCATTAAAACCAAAAAATGAAAAACAAACAAAAAAAGAGTTAAGAAAAAGAAAGAAAGAAAACACATACAAGTGGTGTTGTAAGTGTCATATTGTTTTAAAAGATAAGAAATATATGAATGCACGTAAATGGAGGTTTAATTATATATATATATATATATATATATATATATATATATATATATATATATATATATATATATAAAGCTGGCTTCTTCCCAGTGATTTGGGGGTGGTTCATATGTCTACATCTGGTCACAGTTTGAAGCCGTGAAACAAAGTAAAAAGGGTAGAAATTTCAATTATGCGTAGGCAACATCACTGGTCAATGGTCGAGACTTTTTTTTAATTATTTTATTATTAATTATGTCCTCGTCATCATCTTTGTGAATCACGTTTAAAGAGTCTAACCGTGTTAAAAAATATCTTGTTTTAATTTTTTTGGGATAATTATATATTCTTACAAACTTGTTTTATTACTTTTATATTCTTTCAAACTTTAATATTATGTATATATTCTTCTAAAATATTTAAACTCCCAAATATATTCCTATACCTAATTTATTAATTTTAAATCATTTAAAAATTTAAAAACATGATCCTTAATCTAATTTAGTGATAAAATCCCCTAAATACCTCCAAACCTTCTATACCACCTATCTTTCATCTTCATTCACTTTTAATGAATCCCTAATCTATATTCCGAAGAATTGTGCTTCAAATCAAGACTCGTCATCTCATTGAGAAGATTTATAGCATCACGTATGCATAAGTTCTTAGAGAAATATGGTGGAAAAGAATCCTAATTCAAAGCTTCGTACACTGATAAATCTGAACGAAGATGAAAGATAGGTGGTATAGAAGGTTTAGGGGCAGTTACGGGATTTTATTACTAAATTAGATTAGGGATTATGTTTTTTTAATTTTTAAATGATTTAAATATTAATAAATTAGGTATAAGGACATATTTAAGAGTTTAGATATTTTAGAAGGACATATGCGTAATATTAAAGTTTGAAAGGATATATACGTAATAAAGAAAGTTTGTAAGGATATATATGAAATTATCCTAATTTTTTATAAGCAAAAATCTTAAATGGTTAAATCACGAATATTAAAACATAACTTGACACTCTGGAAAGCCTACAAAAACTAGAAATCCTTTCTAAATAAGGAAAACATGTAAAGGTACACGTTACTTTTAAAGAATACCGCACGGTAATAGTGGCTAAAGTAAGAGCACGAGGAGTACTCATGCTTATGCATGGGATGCTTCAAGCCAGGGGCACATTAACATAACTTATGAAAGTTATCAATCTTAATTAGAACCACCAAAGAAAGTTTCTAAATCCACCCTTGGTCAAAATTTGTGTTTTTGTGTGTATTAAACTTTCTACTTTATGTAAGAAATATATACTTTTTTTTTTGTTTGAATCAAAAGTTCAATACATATATTATAATCATTTAATCTCCCATCCTTAAAGTTTATATAGGAAAGAAAATCTTCTAGTAAGTTATTTTATTTGTTTTCCTCGCCACGTGTTTTGCATGTCAAATATTTATTCTGAATTGCTTAGATTCTTCTATGTTATATTATATGCCTTAGTGGTTTTCAAAAAATATGATTAAAAATACTACATACAGTCCTTATTAAATGGTATATGAGTTTGTTGTTGTTAACATGATAAATTATTTTCTTAGATTAACTTCTAGCTATTTTGTAGAAAGAAAAAAAGTGCAAAAGTGTGAAAAATGTTGGAGAAATGGGTTTGAAATAGGGTTAAGAATAACAATAAATTTTTAGATAAATTTGTGAATCGTGTTTAATACACTTTTTGTAATCTGTAATTCGACCATATGCCTGAGGTATTACGAATTCAAATATGGGATAATTCAATAAACTTGATTTGAATCACAAGCTTAGTTCAAATCCAAAAACAGAAAATCTTTGCTTTGAATTTCGTTCTTTGGAGACTATTTCAACAGAATATTGATTAGTAAAATCGTTATTCTTCCTTTGCTCTTCTCGGTTTTCTACCTTTGTTCGTGAATTGCACCATAAACCGAGATGCCTATTTATAGGCGTGCAAGCGGCGGTTACACGGCGGTTGGGCGGCAGCCGAGGGCAAAGGGGCGCTGCCCCTCGGACCCCGCCAGATATGGGACCGCCGTGAATTCTAATATGGGACCTCCGCCAGGGGTGATGCCCCTTGGAACCCCAGCAGGGGCCAGCCCCCGGACCCCCGTATTCCCGATACCAGCTTAACTTATTCGTGTGTGCACTCCGCACCTCCAAAACCAAATTATAACTAAGTCTAAAATTAGCTAATCTCATGTCAATCCTGATTATACTAAATGTCTTGATGACACTAAAATCACCAACAAAAAATATAATAAACATTATGAAATTATCATCATTTGCAATCAACTTTGTTTTCCCAAATCCCACTTTTGTGTCATTATATCCAATTCCCCTTTTAACCGGTGGACGACTATTTCTTCCTTTTTATTATTATCTCGGTTAATAGCGTCCCAAAATATCTTAGAACTTCCAAACAGTTGTCGAGTTCGCTCCAAAAATTTGAATTTGAGGTTGTGATTACAAATTGATGGTTCTTAACTAGCATTTCATTTCATGTGGTTCTTCATAATAGCACTCGTTCTTCTATTAAAAATGTGTGAAGACATTTTCTTCAAGGCAATTTATTAATTCAGGGAAACACCCAAATCCTGCATTCTATATTAAAAATAATAGGGTAAGGTTTTAAGAAGAACACCCATTACGGTGATAAATTTTTTTGACCAAATTACCTTCGTTTTTAATTCATAAAAACAATAAACTTTTAGATTATATTAAAAAATGGATGCAGAAAGTGATAAATATAGCAGATGCATCTAATTTTTATAGCATTTAAATCAAGATTTTAATGACCCAAATTTGTTCTCCCTATTCTCTTTAAAAAAGTGTTCTCTCTTTATCTGACTCGTATATAATAATCCTTGGTTATGTTATGGATTAAAATAATCAAATTGCTTATGAAACTTGTATTTCCTACAGGAAGTCAACGAAGGAGGAGGCTAATAGCAGTTTGGGTGTTCAAATTGGTTTAATACTCAATTGCTCTTAATACCTCACGACACGAAACCAAACTACATTTTATTAATAATAAATACATTTAATTTATTCCAAGAAATGACAAAATACGTTTGAAACTTGTCTTCTAAGACAAATCTTTAATTTTGACTTTTAAACATATCTATATCATTATACATACTAGAGTTAATTACTGATTTGGTGTATTTGGTTTACACTTTTCTACTGATTCAGTCATTTATGTTACAAAAGTACTTGGTTGGTCCTTACTGTAGCAAAGTTGTTTCACATTTGATCCTTTAATCATTAAAAAGTAACGGACGTTTGTTAAACATTTCAAAATGACCATTTTGCCATTTTGTAACATTACAAGCTAAGTCCTTATGGTTTTCAAATAATTTCGCATTTAGTCCCTTAACCTTTTTTCTTAAATAATTTACTATATAAACCTAAATATTTATTATTATATTTTATGAGATTTTTCAATAATTTACTATATATCTATACTACTATATAAATCATTTAACATTCTCTCTGCTCTTTAATTTAAGAGTTCTTAAAATTCAAACAAGACAAAATTTTAACCTTTCATTCCATTTGAATTAATCTCGTCCACTTAATCTTTAACTATTTCACTCTCTTTAACTTTTTATTCATTTAAAATATACTCTCCCACAGTAACACACTCTCTCACACAGACATTACTATCCACCTACATCAACATAATTTCCAAAATCTTATTAACTTTTTTCTCATTATTTCATAAATATATATATCTTTTTCTTATTTTAATTTTATAAATTAGTGTTATAATACACTATTATATATTACACTTAATTTTTTTTGTTTACAATTTTTTAACGATCAACATTATTTTTATTTTTTATTAATATAACTACCTCTTAATTTCAAACTTTATTAATACACCTTGTATTTTTTTCTCCATCTGATATTAACTTTTACATAATAATATATAATTTCCGAAATACTAGTTGATATGGGTTATCTAATTTAATAGTTTGATATATCCGAGATTAGATAGGTTATAAATCAAAAATCGTAAGTTACGGTTTTAACTTACGAAACAGAATATTCCATAAACTTAATAACATTCCATAAATTTCAGAAAAGGAAAATATATAATATTCACTTTTCATCTGCTAAATAAAAATTACAAAATTACATCTAAATTTTATTCCCTTTTCACTTGCTAAATAAAAATTACAAAATTACGTCTTGTGTGTCCTCTTGATTAATACCTACCAAAACAATTCCTTACAAACCATTTTTATTTACCGTCGCCGCATTACGCGGGTACCCCGCTATATATATATATATATATATATATATATATATATATATATATATATATATATATATATATATATATACACACACACACACATTATATTATTGAGATTAAAAAGATCTAACCCTCTTGGGTTTAGGGGGTGTGTTGGTCCTCAAGTTCCGCCTTTGTGAGGATTAACAAGTTTGTTCTTCGTGTTGGTTCAGACCAGTTGAGTTTGAATCAGGATAACACGAGGAGGTCATTACAAAACCTTCAATAATGAGAAAAAAGTTAATAAGATTTTAGAAATTATGTTGATGTAGGTGGATAGTAATGTTTGTGTGAGAGAGTGTGTTACTGTGGGAGAGTATATTTTAAATGAATAAAAAGTTAAAGTGAGTAAATAGTTAAAGATTAAGTGGACGAGATTAATTCAGATAGAATGAAAGGTTAAAATTTTGTCTTGTTTGAATTTTAAGAACTCCTAAATTAAAGAGTAGAGAGAATGTTAAATGATTTATATAGTAGTATAGATATATAGTAAATTATTGAAAAATCTCATAAAATATAATAATAAATATTTAGGTTTATATAGTAAATTATTTAAGAAAAAGGTTAAAGGACTGAATGCGAAATTATTTGAAAACCATAAGGACTTAGCTTGTAATGTTACAAAAGGGCAAAATGGTCATTTTGAAATGTTTAACAAACATCCGTTACTTTTTAATGATTAAAGGACCAAATGTAAAACAACTTTGCTACAGTAAGGACCAACCAAGTACTTTTGTAACATAAAGTACTGAATCAGTAGAAAAGTGTAAACCACGTGGACTAAATTAGTAATTAACTCTACATACTATCAATTGGTAAAGTAAGGAGGCAATTTCTTGCGACATTTTTAAGAGTGTTATAGTAAATTTATCTTTATCTCACAATATAATAAGCATATAAGATTTTGAGATTCTCATGATATTTTGGAAAACACCATGGTTGAGAGAGAGAGAGAGAGTTTGGGCAAAGCGATGGTCAGGAGATCTGAAAGTGAGAGAAGAAAGAGATGGGGAATAGAGAGAATGCCGGTGAGACTACATGTGCGACGAAAAGCGAAAGTTACCGTTGGTGGAAGCCGGCAGGCAGCGACAGATCACGATATGGTTATGGTGGTTGTTGTAGGTAGATGAGGGCCTCGGTGCAGATAGGGATCGACCGATCGAGGATGGTAGTAGGAGAAATCTGAAAGAGAAAATAAGAAGCGGTGGAGTTATGGCGATGGTTGTGTTGTAAAGTTGTGGTCGCACCATCGCAAGAGATGTTGAGAAATTGAGAGTAAACTCAAAGGGAAAGGAAGAGTTGAAACTTTGATACACGCGTTTTGAAAGTCAAAATAGGTGGTTGCCTTACGAGTTTCCTTTACTTTTAGGGTTTAGGTCACTAATAGCATCCTATTTTTTTAAAAGTGTCAGTGTATGTAATTTACTTTTTTTATTACCAAATAGATAACCTACTTTGTGGTAAATTATTAAAGTAAGTAATGACTTGAATTTTTTTATTATGGTTTTGGCTTTAACCGGAGTTTGCACTGTTAGATCATCACCAAACTTTGGTGACATGACCGGAGTTCCTTCCTAGAGGTTATGGTGGAGTCTAATCGGCTTCATGTCAGCCATCGTTACGGGATTTAAATAAAGTTGCGTTGTTGATGTTTTCCTTAAATTTGTTAACAATGGCAGACAAAATGTAACACCGCTTCTGAAAACAGCTACTTTTCATGATAATCAGATTTAGCAGCGGAAATTTTTCATTTTAAAACAACAAACTGTTATTTACATTAACATCTCTTCAAAATAACTTTGGTGTTACCAAGTACAGGAACCGACCATTGTATCAAATTACATTACAACATAACAATTACAAGTGTTCCACCCACAAGAGCTATGTACATTCAAAAACTACCCGCCTCGCAAGACTACTAGTTTTTACCTGAAAAGGGAAATCATAGCATCATTAGCTAACACTTAGCTAGTGAGTACATACAATCATAAGCATCAATATAGTAAGTCATGCATCATACATATCATACTTAAACAATCATTGCTAGCTTAGCACATAACGGTGTGCTGATAAGATCAGTAAGAGTCGTGTCTTGCAGGGTAATCAATCCCGCTCAACAACTCAGACCGGGGGATCAGACACGACCAACCACGCTGGTGGGGGAGCATAAAGCAGTCCACCAAACATCGTTCACAGAGCCAGAGGCTCTACAAGTAATCCAGCTACAACCGGCTGATTACCACTCACGTTAAGGCACGACGGTTCTGCAGAACCTAGGATCCAGGATGCCTCCTGAATCACCGTGAAATCCCGAACTCATGGGATCCAGTTACAACCGACTGACCTTAACCATGCGTCAGATAGTCTGCAGACAATGCACATACACATACATACATATGATCCCACAGGGATCCATCATATTACATATAACATCTTCCAGGTAGCCATTCATGCATAGTATCATATTAACTAAGTGGTTCCAGTCTGGACCTACTGGCATGCACCTAATAGACTTCGTAACATCATGCAATACATAAACTTACCCCCTTGAGCATACCTGCAAAAGCAAGTTAGATACACATAATGCATTCACATAGTCATTTAGCATACAAGCCTTACTCTACCGAATCTCATGAAAGCAGGCACTCACCTGAGTAGTTTACTACGTACAGGTATTTGGTTTTGACTCCACAAATACAACAAGTTCACCTAGAATATCATAATTGCATTAATCATTCACATGTGCATACAAGACGTACAAAATAAACACTTAACTTTGGACTTAACACAAATCCGCCAGAATTGTCGGATTTGGGAAATCCGATGGTTCTGTCGGATTCATGAAATCCAACACTCATAATCCATGTAATCCGATACTCATCAATCGGATTCCAACACTTAGGAATTCCATCATGCATACGGAATCCGACACTTGCGGATTCCGATACATAGAAGGAAATCCGACATATGGAAATCCGATACTTGGGAATGAAATCCGATACTATCGGATTTCAACACTTGAAATCCGGAACTTAGGAAATCCGACAACTTGCGGATTTAGGGAATCCGATAACTTGCGGATTCCACACTTATAAGGAAATCCAAGACATGAAATCCGACAGACATGCAGAATCCGATACTTCTATCGGATTCCGACAAATCCTTCGGATTTCAACACATGCGGATTCCGACACCTTCATAGTCTCGGAATCCGACAACTTCATAGCCTGGAATTCCGACACATTCATTTAATCATCTAAACAACTTCATTCTTGTTGGTTTTAAGCCCAGAACTCATTAGAACATCATATTCTATTCCTATAACCATCTTAAACACATAAAATCATATAAGAACACCAAATATACCAAAACCCACTTTAAAGTAAGCTTTTGCATGTTCTTCATGGTGTTCTTGCATGATTTTGTGATTTTAACACACATGTAATCTTTCAACACTCTTGGATCTATGTTTGCTAACCTTTCAACACTCTTTCCAGAAATCCGATAGACAAGCCGAGAGAAAAGGGGGGTGTGTGTGTTTTCTTGCTTTTCTTTCTTTGACTTGTAAAGTCAACAAAGAACATGCACACACAAATATATATTTCTAATTCCATAGGCGGTCGCCTCTTACTTCACTTGAGGTTTTCCTATTATCTTTCTATTAATTAACTACTAGCTAAACGACCCGTGTATCAACACGGAGATGGTATAAATCAAATTTAAACATTAGGGCATGTTTAAATTAAGGTATGTTTCACATCAGTAATTTTCAACACGGAAAATTTGTTTTAAATATAGCCTATAAGAACTTGACTTTATGTTTGTAAAGTCCTAAGAAATAATTGATAGGAAAGCTTTGAAGGCTTAGTACTTTGAAAAGAAGTTGAGCTTATTTGAACTTTAGCTGTTTGTGTCAATCTATATTTTTCAACTCCTACTACGGGGCAAACACCTTTAAATTAGAGGTTTAAGCAAACACCCATTGAACAAATTTATCGTTTGCTAGAGTGTATAATCAACCACGATAACTGTTAAATAGCATGTATGTACAAATGTAAAAGCAATGATTTTACCAAATTCATAAATCAATAAAAAATTTAATCAATTAAACAAAATTGAAAGATGATAAATCAAATTGTGAGACAAACATATATCTACTTAAACAAAAAACATACAATAACATACAATTACATACAATTACTTATAAAGTGACTTTCTAATCATAAGATTTACCTTGATTTATCTATTCTATAAGATTAACAAATTAGAGCAACTTACATAACGAAGCCACCTTCCTTGCCACAAAAACCAAAAATAGTAAAGGACCATGTCATAATTTCATATTAACCATATAGAAAATACATCTATACCAAAGAGAAACTGAAACTTTATAAAAACCAAAAGTTTTTAGGAATTAAAAAAATATTAAGCATTAAACACTTTTCAAAGTTGAAGTTGTACCTAATGCTTAATCTAACTATTGGGAACTATATTTGAGAAAGATTCAATCTACTCAATATTGAAAGAATGAAGCCTAACTCACATGCTAATATGCCCGCGTTGGAAAATCTGAAACATAAAACGACAAATCAATCAGGTGGGTTCATTTTGCAGCAACTATGCAAAAACAGTCATAACTAAGCAACTAAAGAGTACATGTTAGTTCTTCTAACACATTAAAAGCAGTAACATAAAGAGTACAAATAGTTTGAGCACCTATTAGCAGTAGTAGCTTGCCTTGTGACTTCAAACCAATTAAATGGATCTTAAAGAAGACAAGTATAGTAACAAATTATGGATATAAAATACATGGCACCAAATCCAACTCAAACAAGTTGAAGAAATAAAGTATGGAGCAGCTATATTAAAGCCATATATCTCATCATCAAATGCACAGTTTAAAAAAAACGTAAATGCCATAAAAGTATTGTGTAAATCAAAATTGGATTTACATATTTCAAAAGCATCATAAATACCTATGTTTCTTTTATTTAAGACCAGCAAGGGAAGAAGAAAGCTTTCTTTACCAACCGGTTCTCTCTAAGACGGCACACATGATTTCCTTTATGAATGCATCTTATTTCTATAGTATGACAAAATATATAAAAAGTACAAATAAACTGAAGATCAAATTGGACAACTGAAAGTAATGCAAAAACTCCAACTTCCTAAATGTATTTAGACACCCCTGCCCAACTGTGCAAACCATAATGTTTACTAAATTGCCCCATGTGACAAAGAAGCAAATCACTTAAAACTCTCATAGAATGCAAGAACATTGAAAGAACTTAAGTTGCATCCTTTTTTTCTTAAGAAAATAATGTTCATATCATCTGTCTAATATTATTCATTATTCCTACCGATTGTCAAATAGGAATTTCCACACACCAAACTTTTTGTGCCGTCACCCACAACGTTTATACCATTATTCATGTAATTCCTAGGGATAACTCTTAGTTGGACACATAGATTTGTGTTATGAATTATACAAAAAATAACAATTAGTCATAAAATAAAATGAATTATTCATTACATTGTTATCTCCATACTATGTCGGATCTTCTTCACACACACACACACACACATGAAGAAAGATGATTAATATTGTTCTAATTTCTTTTAGACAATTCATCGAACAGTTAGTGGGCACAGATTATTGGAACATATGTTTTATACAAATTAACCCAACCAATTCCCTTTTGGTCCAAATGCAGTAGTAAATGGCTTGGTGTAAACTTTTGCTTGCTTTAAATACATGAAAGAAACACCAAATTATAAGGGAAAACCACATAGCACTGATACATGTATTGTAACTTATTGTAACAAATTGGAGGAAGTCGATTAGTTAGTAGGGCATGTTCAGGTATATGCTAGTACATTGTAATGAAATATATAAATAAGTGAGTATGTAATCATATGCAAGTGTAGAAATAAGAAATCGATTACCTCTACCCTTTGACCCTTTCTCTTTGCTCTCATCTTTCATTGAATGAAGAAATCAATGGAAGAACTATCCATTGCCTAATCGAACCGAACAGTTACCTAAATTGAATTCAAGTAGTTGAAGCCCATCTGATCATATTCAACACTCTAATTTCATCTCCTATCGACTATGGAGACTCGTAGACATCGTGATTGCGATCGAGAAAGAAACAATTGATCTATTTCAAGCCTTTTTTTTGTGTTACGCTTCACGCTGACCTCCATTTATCTCTGATCTAATTACCTTTAATGGTCTGAGAGATCTTTCTGATGAACATACTATATCGTCCTGCATTATATTTCATTTCTGATTAATTAAAAGCATTCATCAAAATAGTCCAAACGATTTCTTTATTAAAAAACACTTTGCAATGAAAACCTAGAGACGAACCTCAGAATCGATATAAGCATCCAGGGGTCCTCGTTTAATCGCATTCAAAGAATAAGTTCAAGCATGAGTGACAACAGTTTGATGATGTTAACTCCATTGGCAAAGATATAATCCTAATTTAGAAGGGTGCAGGTTTGCATACAGTTCTATCAAGTTTGTCAGACTATTAAGCTCCATTGGCAATTCACCAGTGAGATTATTGGCACTCAAATACCCCATCGTATTTCAAGCATAGTACAGAGATGCGAATTACCCTCACAATTGTAGTCGGCTGAAGCCCCCTATAAATCGTAGTCGGCTGTTGTGTTTATGGAAGAGATAACTCGAAGAAGGCATGTGTTTCTCGAAGAAGGAAGTGTTTGAAGAAGGCAGTATTTCTCGAAGAAGGCAGCCCCGGAGCAGTGTTTGTCGAAGAAGGCCGCCCCGGATGTTAAAGAGAACCCTAATATGTTTCTCGAAGAAGGCTGCTGATTTTTCTTCTTTGTAACTCGGATCGCCAGTCAAAACCGGGTTAAACCCGCGTGTGGCAATATATGAAGAAGACTTTTTGGTAACATGACGTCATCATTGTTAAAAAAATGATTTTGTAAAAAGAATGATGATGTCATCACCCTTTTCTTTTAAATAGGTTATAAGATTTAACACATACATATACTCAATATACATGCATACGTACATACACATAAACATACATATAATACATACTTAAACATACATTTATATTCAAATAACTTAACAAGTATTTACAATTAAAATATTCCTATTACATCGATTATACATACGTACGTACTATTTACAACTAGACCCAGGTTGAGGATGTTACACAAAAAGACCGATCAGACTCCATCATCACTACCAAGAAAGAATTCTGATCAGAGCACCAATGTTTAGTGGTAATCGAACGGTGGGAGTAATCCAAAAATTTAGGTCCTTACTTTAACAAGTGATCACAAAGTATATTACCTATTTAGGTAATAAAAAAGTAAATTACCTACATCGACATTTCTAGAAAAGTAGAATGCTACTAAGGATATGTTTGGCGTAGCTAGCTGAAAGCTGGAGCTGGGGCTGGAGCTTTTAGAAGCTAGAGCTGAAGTTTTTATTTAAAGCGGAAAGATGGAACTTTATTTGTATGAAAGTGTTTGACAAAGTAGTTGTAGCTATAGCTTAAAAATGTAAAAAGACAGAAAATGACACAAAAATAAATATTTAAATAAGAAACAAAATTAATCAAAGGTTATTTATGTAATTTGTGTTTTAAAAGCTCTCAACATCTCCTAAAAGCTACTTGAAGTAGCTTTTCATTTTGGAGCTTATTTTTTTAAAAATAAAAGCTCAAGCTTCTGCAACCAAACAGAGCTAGTAAAACTTATTTTCTAAAAACTAAAAGCTTCCGCTCTTAAAAACTCTAAAAAACTTCTGCCAAACATACCCTGACTGTCATAAACCCTTTCTTTTATATTTATATCCTTTTACGGATCAAGTCAAGATATATAATAAACCATAACTTTTATTTCAATTAAAGTAAATAATATAATGGCTAAGGTATATAAACTTCTTTTTATTTTTCATATTCGCAGAGATTTGAAAATTATTAAAATATAACTTGACTTTATAAATAATTTCTCACAGGCTTGCCATGGAATAAATCAACAATAACAATACTAAATTTCTTTAGAACGGAATATGATAGAGGTAAGACATAAATAGTCCTATCTCTATGTGTAGCTAAAGAGACTACTTTTAAAAGATCTCAGACATAAAAAAACGGAAACCATTCTTAACAAACATTTTTTGGTTTTTCAATGAAAAATAGTACATGAATAATCTAAATCAAGCTCAAATTAAAGAGTAATTTAATCCCGACGCGAAGCGCAGATAAACAAAAAACTAGTTATCATCATAACACATTAACAAGCAAAAAACGACGACCATGACTCCATGAGTAGTTGATTTACCATAGATTTAATTTCTAGGGGGAAAAAGAAAAGTATCCACGCAATGATATACGACATAATGTCTTAAACCTTATGTGCTTTAAGTAGAAGCTCTATATGATTACACGTTTTTCTTATTACTAGCATCGTACACGTGTAATGCTGCGAAGTCGAATAGTTTTTGTTTTATAATATACCGCTTTCAAAAATGTAATGATATATTATTCACAAAATTCAATGTCACAAAAAAATTTCTTTAGTAACATGTCATATTTTTTTTCTATTTTTCTTTTATTTGCATAAACTATTTTATTAATTTTAAAAATAAAATCTAAAAGACATTAAAATAAGGAAAAAAAATCATATTTGTGAAATAAGGATAGAGAAGTTAATAAGATAATAGAAATTATGTTGTTATGGGTGTATAATTATGTTTGTGTGAGAGTATATTTTAATTGAATAAAAAATTAAAGTAAATAAGGAGAGAGATTGGAATGGTTAAAGATTGAGTGGATGAGATTAAGTTAAATAGAATGAAAGGCCAAGATGTTGTTTTGATTGAATTTTAAGAAGTCTTAAAATTAAGGAGGAGAGAGAGTATTAAATAATTTATATAGTAGTATAGATTAGTAGGGTGTCTAGAGAAGGTGACGGCGGCAATAGATGTATTTGTTTGGTATCATGTCTTGTTAATAGATGTCACCCTTAAGGAGACGTAGGGAATTATATATAAAATAGGATAGAATTTTAAAATCACTAGAACTTGGATTTATTGTAAAATCTTGATTATCATTTTGCTAATTTGATATTTAGACCCTTGTGTCTGGACCTGCCAGGGCTGCTGCCCTAAGGACCCCAAAGCCCCCTTGACTCCTGTCATTTTGGTTGTAGAGAGAGCACATTCATTTTTTATACAAGTGTGCATTTCACATCGGTCTCCTAACTTATAAAAAAATGAATTTGAACTCTATTGGTCATATGTAAATTCCATTACATTGAAATAACTTTATGACACTAGAATCACCAACAAGACATATATAGAAGAAGAAGAGAGATCGTTATGAAAGAGGAACTATAGATAGAGATGACTAGTAGTGATGTCCCATCACGAAGGCCTCGTCATTCATTACTCCGCCTATCTAAGGATCCTAAATCAAAATAGTGAACTGTTTTGGTGACGAATCGGTTAGTCACAACAATGACTAAAGTAAATTAGATTGTAGCCACCTCTTGTATTTTCTCTCTAATCATACTTAGCAACAAACATTAGATAACCTTGTTGTTGGTCACCAGCAACCCAAGGATCGGTTTTATGCTATAGTGACCAACTTGAGTTCGTCAAAATCGATATTTCTTGCGGATTATAAAATCCTATGCATGAGTGTGGGGTTCAACACTACCGGGGTTAGAGCCTATCCCACACCCATCACAATCTCTACCCTTGGCAGCCCTATTCCCACTTATCCTTTTTCCTCCCTCCAGTTTCTCTTCTATTTTAAAATAACCCTCTGATCAACCCTTGATTGATGTAACATCCGTAAACCCGGCCTAGTTGTGGGTGGGTTAGTCATAAGATGATCTCGTTTGTTTACGAGAATTAATATTTGATAATGTGAATATTTGTTATTGCATAATTGGGTAAAGTTGGATTAGTACGAGATTAGATCACACCTCGATGTGTGTTAATTAATTGGATTAATTGATTAAATGATATTAATTAGGAAGATTAATATGAAATTGTAAAATTGATTAGAAACATATTTATATGTTGGAAAATATTTAGTGGAAGATAAATATTTGGATGTATGTTTGTATGTGTGTATGGAAGTATGTGTATATAAATAATTATACGTATATGTACGTATGCATGTATGTGAGTATGTATGTGAGAATTGGTAAGAAAGTAACACCTCATGCTTGTGCATGGAAAGTTGTGTGCATATGTGGACATTTGGATAAGCTTTAGTTTTCACCAGCCACTTTGTTTATAATATCTTGAGTGTGTGTGTGTGTGTGTGTTTTGAGAGAAAAAGGAGAACTAAGGCTTGAAGTTGGCTATTTGGAAGTTGTTAGATTCAAGATTGAGGTTGGTATGATTCTTTATTTGTTTAGAATGATGATTTATGTCCAACATGCTTTATTTGTTGTTAATAATCAGCTGGGTTTGCATGATACAAGCTTGAACACCATGGATGAGTTCATAAAGAAACCTTGTTTGATGGGTTTTGTTTGATTTTATGATTGTGATGTTTTTTAGCATGCTCTTGATAGTTCTAAACATATTATATGATGATTATATGGGTTTAGAATTGTTAGAAGTTGATTTCCAGTAAGATACGTATGGTTGGATATTTTGATGGAGCTGAAAGATGAAGAAAAGTTGCAGGTTTGATTCTGGAACAGACGCGACGCGACGCGTCCAAGAAAAGAACGCGACGTGTTCTCGGTTGGTTGCGAGTTCGAAGCTTTGGACTTCGAATTCGAAGTCTTCTTGGTTTATTGGGCGCTCGAAGCCACCTTGGCTCGAAGGGGTCCGCTCGAAGTCCTTTTGGTTCGAAGGAAAGAGTGTTCGAAGCCTTCATGCTTCGAAGTGGCCGCTCGAAGTGGCTTAAGTTCGAAGGGCTGTTCGAAGCCCGATGTGACGCGTCAGGGTGTTGGACGCGATGCGTCCCCGATTATTAAGGATTTGAAGCTTTTGATTATTTTGTGTTTGCATGTTAACTTGTTAAGTATGGTTAGAATGGATATAAATATATGTTTGATATATATTATGAACTGAATACTGATTTTGGTTTACTGTGTTCTCAGGAACGGACAAGGCTCAATAACATTAGACCACTGAGTGGGAGTTCGAGAACTCGAGATGAGTGGACGTTTAACTCACGACTGGTGTTAGTTGTAACTGGTTTTGGTTATAACTGTTTATAGATTGACGCATGGATAGACTTTATGTCTGATAATTGATTAACTGTTTGTTTGTTAATTGATTGTCTCGTCAGTGATATGTATACATGTTTATTGGGGGGTCAGCTTGGCAAGGCTAAAGGTTGAGTTGGTTTGCTATCGGCTAATCAGAATTGGGATCTTTTGATGCATTCGTTGCAACTTAAGGTAATATTGTGTGAGAATAGCAAATAAACTAACGATAAACCTTTGTTTTGCCCGGCATTGGTTGAAGGATCTGCAGATCCGTCGTTCTTCCCGGGACACGATTATGTGATTGGTATTCTGCGGACACGATTAATTGTTTGGTATCCTACGGTTGTGATTGATACTGGGTTGTTGTAGTTTTACTTTCATTCACTTAGCTTTGTGCTAATCCCCCCTCTCACTCCTTTTACAGGTTGCTGGTGAGTTCTGCGGTTCGGTTGTGAGGGAGTGTATCTTGGGGAATAATTGGCGGTCACTCTGATTTAAGTTGTGACGAGCCGTGGTTTTTGTAATACTTGTATTTTGACTAAATTGATGACTCAGAAAACTATTTTGTGTTTTCAGTTGTAAATATATTATATATATTTATTGGCTTCCACGATATTTTTTTTAAAAAAATGGATTAAAAATACGATGTTACAATTAAAACTCATAAGATTTGATTCCTTGACCTCAAACGGAGGCTTTAAAATATATATATTCCCCTCTCTTCCCCACTCCTCAATCTCGTCCCCTCCTCTACCAGTCTGCCCCTCCCCCTCTCCAACATGGCATCAAAGAAGGGGTGGTTCTCCTTCTCCCCATGATTGTTGATGTGTTGAATCTCTTTTTCATAATTAATAAGAGTTTGTTTTTTTCTAAGTAACTACTTATTTTTAAAAAGTGTTTATTGACAGACAGATTTTTCTAAGAATTATTTTACTTGTATTTAAAAAGGGTAAATTATCACTTTAACTCTATACACCTTCACTGACTTTAAACTTCGAGGTCACATCCTTTCCTACAAATATGAAATAAGATAGTCTTAAAAAACAAACATTACCTAACATTATCAAATCTCACCTAAGCGGGGTATTAGGAGGTGAAATATAAACAATCATACCAACATTGTATTAACTATTGTTTTTATTTGTACTATTCGTGTATGTTATCAAACAACTTCTTAGGCCTTCCGTAATTGTCGACCCGCAAGGAAAGGGAAAGCCATCGAGTAGCTCGGTTGAGATGGGAACACCACTACGCACACCACCCCCTAACCCGACCAGCTCTCATCATCGAGTCCACTAGCCTACTTGTTCTCCCTATCTCTTCTATCTCTCTCTCTTCTTCTCTCCTTTCTTCACCCTCTTTTTCTCTCTCTTGATATATGTTATAAAATTAAATAAAAAGGTAGATAACATTGGAAAGGTTATACTAACTTTTGTGTTGAAAAAAGAAATAAAAGGAGAATGTGATGTAACGCTAATATAGCAATGGGAGATGAGAAACACAAATGGTTGCTATACGGAATTACGGATAGTCTTATAATTATTTTAACTTCTTAAAAAGATAAACAAAATAAACACCATTTCTCATCAGGCTGGCAATTTTTGAGCCGACATGAAACCTGAAACGGGTCAAAAGCGGGTTGACACAAAAAAAATGGGCCGGGTCAGGGTCAATCGAACAACCTGAAAGTAACCTGTATGACCCGTTTAAGGGTAAAACTATAACATTATAAAATTTTCTTTAATACTTAAAATTTAAATTTTAAAAAGAAGATTGTGGATTCAAACAAGGAAGTGACATCTTAGGTCAATAAAACATGCAAATAAAAGTACAAAACCCTTAAATGCTAAAAAATTAAAATAAACAATAAAAGAATTTATAGTTAAAAACAATAGTACGTACGTCATTTTGGTATTTGTTATTTTGACTATATGATTTTGGTACTTTTACATTTGATTAATTGATATGTGGTATTTTATTATTTTGAATTCGATTCATAATTATATTTAATGATGAATTATTTTAAATTATTCGGTTGTTCAGTAAGATTATTTATTTATTATTGATAAAATAGTAGTATATCATAGTTTTTATTATATTTATTTATATAAGAGTACCTTTAATAGGAGGTCAATAACGGCCTGTTCTTGAGCTTTTAAACGAAGGAATGGGAAGGAGAGGAAAGGGAAGGGAAGGGAAGGATGAAAAAACTTCCCCTCCCAATCATCCCAAAAGTTGAAGGATTATTTTAAAGCATAAAAATAGTAAAATTGCCCCTCCTTTCCCCTCGCTTCCACTGCTTAAAAAAACTTGAGAACACACAATCTTGATGGTTTCCTTCCCTGTCCCTACCTTTCCTTCCAAAAATCAACTCGAGAACAGGCTGTAAGAGTTGTATGAGGGTTTAAGAAGAGTGGTATGGATTGTAGATGAGGTTGAGTAAATGTGGAGTTGAGTGAGGATACCACCATTGTATAGAATTAGGTGGGCTCTATCTCTCTTTTTTTAATTTCAATAATGGTGGACCCCATAAATTTAATATAATTCTCTTATTTATTTACTTTTTTTAATATTAAGTGAAGTTTAATAGAGTGTGAAGGTTAAATGATAAAATTGTATAGATAGTAAAAAAATGATGTAGCAATCCATTAAACTCTTGTAGAATGGTATGGATTAGATATGCTCTAAGTTGAATAAAAATGTAAAGACAAAATTCGAATAAAACCAAAACAAATACCGATAAAGTTTGAAAACAATCAAAACGGACATTGAATATTGAAGTTAGAATATAAATGAAAATTATTTTCAAAATTCTTACAAGAAGTTGAAAAAGAAACATAAAAGTTGAAACAAAAAACTGTGTTTGATAACCGAAAAAATACTCGCCAATCACATTTGGCCTAAATGAGTCAGCACGAAGAAATGACACAACTCAAACCTAACACAAAAATAAATAAGTTAAGCTTGTATCGAAACAAAACTGACACGAACCCGAAGTACACGAACTCGACCCGAATTAACGTTCTTACTTCTTAGTTTCTCACTTTCTCATATACTTTAAACGATTTTAGAAAGTTTAGGGTAATCGTAAAAAGAATAGCGATAGCTTATTCCTATAACATACCTTTTCTACACTAAGATCAATATAATCTCTTGGTGTCAAGATTAAAGATAAGTCGTATCTAATAGGGAAACACATATTTGCATTATAGGAACCGATTATGTCTGTTAAGATGTCAAAGTTCAAAGACATTTTCACAACTAACATCACATATTCAAACAAAGAAGCAAACATGTGAGACTACTAGCTACCAGATTAACCAACTGACCTACTATCTAAGTTGTTGATAGAACATAACGATCATAGATCTCATGCTGCTGTTGATCAGCACTCGAACCCTCAGTAGGCAGCCTGGGTGTACCAAAACACAAGCATTGGGGGTTCACCGATGGCCTGCTATTCACCACCCCGTGTTCTTCATCAACTCCATCATCAAACATCTGATTTGAGCTTGATGCGCCAACAAAATCACTTCCCGTGTGTTTGTTATCCAACGAATTCTGTGAAGATAATGATAATTTGGAGAAGGAATTAGAACGAGATCCTCGGTTCAAATGTGGCATTGCCTGCATAACACCATTAACCAATCCAGAAGCAAGTTTCTTTTTAACAGTTGGACTAGGAAGATTGCTTCTAGCAGCAAGTGTCCTTTTGTTGTTCGGAAGAGATGATGAATTAGAGTATTGCTGTCTCAACGGTACCGGGATTTCATTCATGTTTCTTGTCAAAACCGAACCTTGGTTTCCTTTCTTTATCTTTCTGATCCACCGAAGGAACCGTTGTATGCCCTTCTGCTTGTTCTTTTTGGTACTCTTGGATTCTAAGTTGGAGTTAGAACTCGAGTCGAGTTGACTCAGCTCTGCAGAATGCATGCTGAATACTGGAGTACCATAAGTAGTGGAGTTAGTACTATCCATCCCGGTATACAAGAACATTTCAGAATCAGAAAGTTTGAAGGATGTCCCAGGACTAGCACCACCACCTTTGCCACCCATTTTCAAATGGGAAGCAATAATTTTTCTTGCTGTGTAATCTTGAGTACCAAGAGTTGCCCCGGCTGAGATCAGTTGTCTAGTGAGTAGTTCTGATGAAGCTGACTGTGGTCGTTGCTTGAGAAGATCAAGTGGGGCCATACCATTATTGTCACGAATGTTCACATCGAGTGAACCAGCAATCATAAGTAGTTCCACCAAATCACTGTTTAAGTTCCCATTAATGGCTAGATGAAGAGGGGTTCTTCCTTCATTATCTGTAACATTTATAATTTCTTCAATTATTTTGAATGTTTTTGAGCAGACTAATTGTTTCATGAGAACAATTTGGCGGTCGATCCTTCGGAAAGTGGGGGTCATGAAACCGGTTACCGCCTTATGTAAAAACGTCTCTCCAGCATTGTTTTTTGAATGTACTGAAGAAGGGCATGCTTGGATCAAAACTTCAACTGTTGATAATTGGCCTCTGTAAGCTGCCGTATGTAGAGCTGTGTTGCCGTGTCGGTCTGTACAATTTATTATTTCAAATGATGAAATAAGATCTTTGACTACCTGCATTTTTATGACCAGTTCTAGTCATTTACATATGTATGACATATACAAAGACAACAAAAGGTGAAAATGTCTAATTATAAGCTTAGGCTGTTGGCTAACAATAATTTCCACACAGATAAACGATTACTAGCTTGCTAGTATAGTATAGACTTTAAGTACTAACTCAGCTAGAGCTAAAGGTTAACGGCACCAACACTAAATATTCCTGTTCCAAACTGCTTGTTTTAGTAAGCGATATGCTGTTTGGATAAGCAATTCCAAACACCTTCAAAACAATTTTAACTTATAAAATAAGCAATCCCAAACACCCCCTAAATGTTCAGACAAAGAAGAAAAAGATTGGCAAATCCAAAAGACAGAAATATGAACACAAAAGAAGCTCTTACCTCCACCTGTCCTTTTGCAGCTGCTGTGTGTAAAATGGTGGAGCATTGAACATCTCTATAAGCCAAAACATCTTCATCAGAGCAATCATCACCAAGAAGCTCCTTTAATAGCTTCAAATTACCACCTCTTGCCAATGCATGAACTGCTCTATTCTTCATTTCCTGCTTGTAACCCAATGGGATCTCCCCAATATTTTCCTCTAACTCTCTCCCATTACCAGACATAAACCGTGGAGACATTGCGAAATCATAAATAATCCAGAAAACGTCACTATTCTTGCTCCTAGCAGCAGCATAAAGTATATCAGTCACACCATACTCTCCTTCTCCAAAAACCAAAAGTGGATCTTTTTGCAACAATTCTTCAACAAAATGTAAGTCACCAGCAGAAGCACCAGTATACAGAAGCCACCCTCCATACCCAGATCCAATTAGTGAATTTTTTCCTCTTTTGCATTCACCCTCATGTAGCAGCTTCCGGGCAACAAAAGATCGATTCTTGGCAACATCATCAAACTGTTCTTCATCATCCCAGACAACCTCAAGGCGGCGTATACGTCGAAGCGAAGTCAGTTTGATCAGGTGGTTGCCGTCCATGCGAAGAAGCTCCCGTACCAAGTCATAGTGGCCATTGGCGGCCGCCCAATCAATGGGGGACGCGTACCACCATTGGTCTCCGGTGCTCTCCCATCGAAGGGGAAAATATGTTGGAGGCATTGATAATGATATCTAAAACAACCTTTCTCAGTTTTCACCCTTCAACTCTAGAAAACAGCCCCTAAATCCATCTTGATCGAAAGACAAACAGTTACTGTAAATGGTTAGATAATTCAGAGTTCTATCAAACCATTCTACTATTATGTTCAGTGTTCAACTCACAAAAATCCAAGATCTCTGCAATAACAAAAAGAAAAAAAAAAGAAGAAGCTGTATATTCATTTTCTTAACAATAAAAGGGTTTAAGGTACAAGGAATGCAGAGTGTTGAATGAATTAAACAGGAGAGCAAAATTATGGGAAACCTTAATGGGTTTAAAAGGCATTATGAAGAAGGATAAAGACAATCAAACACAAACAGCATGTGAGAGTAACCACCATGGCATGTCAGAGACATAAGCATGCTCACTTGAAGAAATAATGACCACTGTCAAATCTATACCTAATTCCTTATTAAACTAAAAAAAATTAAGAATGACAAAGTAATCACTTTTCCTTCTAGAAAAGCAACAGAGGAGAACAATGAATCAAACAAGAAAGGGATTAAATAAATCATAATTCCAGAAAAAGCAACAACAAAAGGGAAACACAACATTACTCACCTACGTTAGAATCTAACCAAAGACGCCAGTTTTCTCTTCAACGGACGTGAAAAAGATCCCAACTTATGATACTTAAAGATAAAAGGGCTGTGTTTGTGTACATCAAATATGGCGGGAACAATACGATATTGTATATCGGAAAAGGGGAAGATTCGGTGATGAAAACTGTAAAAGCGGAGATGGAGAGAACATCGGCAAAAGAGTTGCAGACGAGGTGTTTGACGAAATGGTTGAACGGAGAAAAAGGTGAATAGAATCATAAACTATAAAGAGAGTTGAGAGTTGTGTTGTGGGTGTGGAGAATATCGATGAAAATGATGTATGTATGTATATGTATGTATGTGAGTTGCGAGAATCGAAGGATTGGTAGACGACACATTGCCTTCGTGCATTGTCATTATCGTCACGCGGGAAGATCGATAGATAATATTGTTAACACGTCGGTTAAGAAAGTGTATTATATGATTATATATTATTACAAAAAAATAAAATATTAAACTTAGCTAAATCTTTGACTCGTCTTCTATTAATACTTTAATTGTAGTTCTTATACGGATAGAACAATGTGTTAATTGTTTACTGATTTTTTAAACACTTTAAGGTACCCATTAAATTTTTTTTTGAACCGACACTTAGATGTATTATAATCTATTTACGATGAAACTTGAATTCATGACTTTTGGTTTATGGTCAATTATCATATCAAAACACCTTAGTGCTTACCATTGGGCTATGCCCCGAATGGAAGTGTGATACAGTAATTTTAAAAAATGGATAAATATTAAACATTAATAAAAAAATATTAAATAATTATAAAAGGTGAAGAAAATGAGAATTTTAAAAAATAGTGGCAGACGGCATTAGCATATGAGGGGAAGGGTAGACGTGACGGCATATACGTGATATCATAATATAAGATATAATTGTATTTATTGTAAAATATTAGGGATAATAATGTCAAGTCTTCTATCATTATTATTACAAGTCAACGATCATTACTATTATAATTAAGGACAATAAAGTTAAATTTTAACTAAAATAATTATAAAAATTTTTAAAATGTTAAAACTAAGAATTTGGTTAAATATATTACTTTGTAAATTAAAGTGGAAAACTGTATTTTAAGTTTTAATAAGGGTATATATGAAATTATCTCTATTAATTTTAATTCAAATTAAAGTCATCCAATTTGATAATTACAGTTTTTATCTAAATTAATAAATTAATAGCTACAATCATTTAACAAATTTTATTCATGTTAGTTTTTTATTTATATTCGAAGATGTTTGTATATAATATCAATAAATTGATGTGTGTACTTATAAATGTTAGAAAATATTTGATACATATACTATTAAAGATTATATAGTGTCCATGTTACAATAACTAGTGAGACTAGTGGTTTTGGCATAAATATATAATTAAAAATACGGTTTACTTTGTTCCGGTAGTGTTATATATATATTCGGTTTATTTAGTTTATTCGGTTTAGATAAATGTAACCAGAACCAAACCGAAATCCACAATAATTATTCGGTTTTGATCCAATCCAATTGAAAAATCTGAAATATCAGAACCAAATAGTCCGATCCAAAATTTTCGATTCGATAATTCAGTTTTATTCGATCAGTGAACACCCCCTAGGGCCAATAGGCTACTAATAAACGATTGGGGTGAAAAAAATAAATGGGCTCAACTAGACCTTCAGCCTTGTTTACTTGTTCCTTCCCTAGTTTTCTGACTCTATCAAAGAAGTTGTAAACAACACAAAAGTGAGAAATTTGAATATAATTCAAAGAAGTAATAAACCACACATAAAGCGAAAAATCAAAATAGAATTCGAAGAAGTTGTACACTACACAAGAATTCAAGGAAGCAACACGAAATCCATTTGGCCTTAGCCCTTTTGACCTTCGCCGTCGAAATCGAAAATTGAGGAAACAAACACCTCATCCCTTCGGCTCTTGACACTTTAGTCTTGTCTCACTTTATCGACATCGAAAAAGCGCTATAGGTATGCTCCTATGCCCTTATTTTTTAACGACATTGAAAAATCATTTAAGAAGCAAACACCCTTCGCCGTTGACCCCTTCGGCTCTTCAATCATCAAAGGTATGCTGCTCTGTGACTCTAGCCTAATTTTGTGTGTTCTCGTTTAACTGTTTTAGGTTTCTAATTATGATATGTTTTTGCTACACGTTTTTCTTATAAATTCATTTTTAGGCATATTAATAGGGATTAGGCTAATAAAAAATTAAAAGACTACAAAACTGAATTTAATATAGAATAATGAAAACACTATACGTATTTTATATCACGTTGATAACTATTTAAAAGGTATAAAGTTACAAAGGAAACCTTAATGAGAAACCTAATTAACCATGATTATTTATACAATTGGGTTATATGAGGGAGGTTCATGCGAAAAGGACCTTATTTGCGAAAAGTGCGATAAGCAATTTGAATTCTTTGATTATTTAATCAATTGCTATAATTAATTGTGGTATTTTAATAATTAAAAACAAATTAAATAGTTTTTTTTAATTAAATAAAGGGTAATTTTGGCATTATACCCATCTCTATCCTCTTATCTCTCCTCTCTCCTCGTATCTCTCTCCTCCTATCTTTTAAACGTCCCCTCATCTCCCATATATCAAAAAAAATAAATTTGAAAACCTTCAACCTATTCATAATCCTCTAATCTCTTCGGCACCATTTCCAGCCGCCGGCCACCATTTTATACACCATCACCACCTTACAATATCTACCATCTTCCCCATCTCTTTCTAATGGTTTTGCTACAAGATCTAGCCGACACCATGCCGCCGTCTCTCTCGTGGTTTTGCTGCAAGATCTAAGCCGACACCATCGCCGCCGTCTCAACTCAACGACACCATCACTGCGACTCACCACCGCCTAGATCTACGATTGCCCATGCCATTTTTTCGGCCACACCATTATAGCCGACCTTGCGGGTTTGCTACCACGGTGAACAGAACCGCCGCTTGCCACCGCCCAGATCCATAATCGCCGCCTTAGTCGCTCGCCACCGCCCAGATCTACGTTCTCTCTAACCTTGAATCGCCTAACGGTGAACAGCTCCGCCGCCTCCGCCTCCGCACAACCACCACCGGTTTCAGCCTTCATCGCCGCTTCAACATTGTTTAATGGGTTATTTCATTTGTTCGAGGTTTGGTTACGATGTCCGATGGTCATAATGTTGCCCAAGATTTTGGTTTTATTCACCAATTGATATCATCTTTTTGTTCATCGATTCTGAAAAGTATATATCTGTTTTTTTCGGTTTTATCTTTATTAATGAAAAAGAGATTTAGAACAGGATACCGGGTTTTTGTTTACTAATGCATATAAACTTTAATATGTTTAATAGACGAATATAGTTTTTTTTTTGGTTTTTTTCTTGTTCAACAGGTGAATTTAGTTTTTTTGGAGGTTTTTTTTCTGTTCAACCGGTGAATTCATTTTTTTTGTTTCTTTCTTGTTATATTTAGATTGTTCATTATCGAACATTAGTATAATTTGTTTATTTTCATTTTCATTGTTGAATATAAATATTAATGGTTTGTTTACTAATGAACATTCAAGAAATCATTTATATAATTGGTTGGGTGTATTCAGTATTGAATATCTTAAATTTATCTTAAAAACGAGTATAGTATTGGTTGTGTTCTTTTTTGAACCCAAAAAATGTTGGATGTGTTCATTATTGAATACAAATAAACATAGTGATTAGAAATAAGTAAGTAGGTATTTTTATAAATTTTAGTAAGTATTCATTAATGAATCTCAAAAGATCGGCTAGTAGAGAAAATAATAGTTGAACAAAAATATTAATTGTAATTTTAAGTAATAAAAGATAAAAAAATTCTATTAAAATATTGTGATTCATTAATGAACAGTTAAATATATAAAAAAATTTATATAAAAAAAGAATTCATTTAAAAAAAATAAAAACAAAAAAATAAAGAAAATTTAGAAAAAATTTAATTAGAGAGAGAGAATTTTAATTAGAAAGAAAGAAATTAATTAGAGAGAGAGGAGAGAGAATATTATTGTTTACTAAGTTACCCTTTTGAATTAAATAAAAATAGTAATTATAATTAATGTGAACCACAAGATAAAAAATCAATCAATGACTGAGATTTCTTCTCGCATTTTTCGCAAATAAGAAGTTTTTTGCATGAACCCTCACCTGGGCTATATTATCATATAATAAATCGTAATATAAATTATCTCTAATAGTCGGTCGTAGTGAGAACGATAGAAACTCGTACGCACATGTTGGAGCGAGAAAAACAACAAAAGAGTTAAAATATAAAACAAGAAACAAGAAAAAAGCATAGATATACAAAAAAGGAAAAATACGTGGCGGGAAGACAAAGATCGATGAACGTCCAAAGTGCGATGGCCGTTATAAGAGTTATGCAAGCAACAACTTAAACTATAACTATGGTAGTGGCGGTGGCTAAAACTGCGGCGGGAAATGTATAAGCTATGAGTACTACGATAAGAGCTACTACAACTATGACGATGACAAGGAAAAAAATCTTTTATTTATTTACAATGCATTACCAACGGAAACCCAAACAACATCCCTAAATTGAACTATTTTTAATTTTATTATAATTTGGTGTCAAGCATAATAAGAAAAATCTTAAATCCACCGTGTGTAAATATAATAAAGTTTGGATTTTCAAAATCACCTATAGAATTTACTTGTTTAAATATGATAATATAAAGTATGAATAGATTAAAGGTATAAATAGCAAGTAGGATGAGTACATCACCCCCATGTGTTTTGGTTTGAGTGAGAGGGGGCATATGTGGGTGGTTACACTATTTACACTTCATTGATGTTTATGTATTTGCCTCATGACCCCATCTTTAACAATCATTTTTTACCAAACCTGTTTTAATGACTAAAATACCCTTTCTATATATGCTAATGCTATCCTCGATCGTAAATGTTGCCTTCGAAAATTTTGGACAAACAAGTAATTAAGAAACTCAATTCAATTCAATACACATCCAACGATATGTAGAAGATAAGTTTTCTTCTCATTTATATCTATACTATTTTATAGGGGAGGGTTCATTTGAGAACCGTTTTTATTGCAAGAACCAATCTTAGCCGTTCATTTTTTATAAAGGAATTTATGGATGAAGAGTGTGGGGGGATTGAGTGTAGCAGGGTGCATGTAAGAAATTCATGGGTGGGCAATCCAATTGAAGGAGGGGGAATTGGATGGCTAAGATTGGTTTTTACGGTTCTCACAATAAAAACGGTTCTCAAATGAACTTTTCACCTATTTTATAAATCAAACAATATTTTGTTTCTTCATCAATTTAAGGGTACTTAATTTTCAATCAATACTTCATCCTAACCATCCATCTTATTTTGATTAATCATATCCATTCGGCTATTAACCTTCTAAAATAGATTAAAATTTTCTAAAAAATGAAATCAATTTTCTATTTGGTATGCATATCATTCTAAACATAGATTAAAATTTATTTTATATTTGTTACACATATTTCAATGTCGCATTATACGGGTACCCCACTAGTTATTGTATTTAAAACTAAAATTTACGTATTTAAATGTAAACTTGTGTATTGGCATTTTTTTTAAAAACATTTTTTCATTCTTAAAAATCATAGTAACAAATGAAACTAGGTAGGATTGTGTAGGATGATGATATTTGGTTATTTTGAAGCGTTTGTAAACAATCACTCTAATTATTAACATGCATCTTCATTTTCATTGCTATCACCATTGAGCTTTCAACTCTCAAGTTACTTATAACATTCTATTGTGACTACCTACTAGCATTGGTTTTAGTCTCTATCAAGATGGTTGTTGGGTATTAGCTAGGTCAATACCTTCCTACATCTAACTTTTAGATCTACAATTCATCAATTGTTTCTTACTTTCATTAAATAGTGTAAATATTTGACCTATGTTCTATTTCATAGGATTCTTTATGAATCTAGTTCTAGAGCTTACTAAAAAAATTTGTTTATTGCAAGAGGACACTTATGTTGCAAAGAATGCTTTACATGAAACATATTAAAGCATGAATTTCTAGGTAAAACGAGAATTGTTTTTCGTACGAGAACAACAAGAACCAATCTTAGCCGTTCATTTTGGATAATGAAATTCATGGATGAAGAGCGTGGGGGATTGAGTATGACAGGGTGCATGTAGAGAATTCATAGGTGGGCAATCCAATTGAAGGAGAGGAATTGGACGGCTAAGATTGGTTCTCGCGGTTCTCGTACGAAAAACAGTTCTCGTTTGAACTTTTGCCTATATATATGTATATCTATACTATTTTATAAAGCATTTAAGTCTTTTGTAATCTCTTAACTTTAAATAATTTAAAATTACTAATTTACCCTTAATATTAAACTAAATGAAAACTATTAAATAAAAGCAACTATTTGGTATAGTTAATGACAATCTTATATACCATTTTAATTACTAAGCCTTTTAAAATAAAGATTATTTAAATACAAATTAACTTAATACCCTTTTCATATTAAATATTCTATCATATAATAAATATTTTAATTTAACTATTAAAAGTTACCTATAACTAGAAGTATTAAATCTAAATAACATACAATTTAAATTTATAAGAATTACTGGATTTTTGTAATGCCTAATATAATCTATATATATATTAAAAGAAAACCATTTTTGGGAAAGCTTCCTAAATTAAAATTCAATTAACTAATAGGAATTCTTCATTTTTTCAATTTTGACCAGAATTGTAATTTTGACTACCCCTTATAGTAATATCCAGCCTTTTGTTTACATGGGTATTTTAACCCGAACTTCAGAAACACGCGGGTCATTTAGACCCGGATTCCTATCGCGATACTACCCTCTGACGTTTCGTTTTCTCTTCATCGCAGACATTTCGCACAAACCCTAATATTCCCTTCGGCGATTTCGTTCGAATCCATCGATCTTGACGGCGTATTCCAAAGCTTTTCGCAGGTATCTTCTTCAAACATTGTAACTGATCATCATGTTCTTCGTTGTCTTTGTGTTTTTACTTTATTAAACTTTGTATGAAATCTTTTGTATACTTGAAGAAGATTCCGAAGCTTTTCTCCGCGATTAGGGTTGAATCCGTCAGTCTTGACTCACATTCCTAAGCTTTTCTCAGGTAATGTTCTTTGACCATTGTAAATTATCATTCTTTAAGCTTCGTTTCTTTACATCTTCCCGTTTACCTTTGCTTTGCAGACGCTTTTATACAATAACCCTAATTAATCTCTGTGCTTTCCCAAGTTACATTCGTTGTTTACGAAATCAGTAAGTTATTCTTTATAAACTGTTTACATAAATCATCTACTTTGTTATTAATCATTTGGGTTTATCTTCAAACGCTGATATATGAACTTGAAAATAATTTGGTAATTATGTAGTTTTGAAGTGTTATTAATCATTTCTGTTTTAGTGTTTACTGTTTTTCATTAGTTATGGATTTGAAATCTATTTGAGTGGCTAATAGTTTTGAAAAATTAATGTTTTACATGATTTATGGTTTATACATTGACTTTTAAGGGTAAAAGTAGTTTTGTATTCTTATTAACTTGAAAGTTGAAGATTTGCGAAACACAAACTTAATAAGAATACAACTAAAGTAGTATGTATATGTGGCAGTTAGAAATATGACTACAACAACAAATATCTATGTAGTTGTAGAGTGTATTCGTTGTGATTGTATGTTTGCCTTCAATATGTTCATGTTATGTTTTTCTGGATATCATCGGGTAATTTACTCATGAATACATATAATTTATATGTGACAGGTAGAAACAATATAATTTAATGTTTACATAAATCATATACTTTGTTACTAATCATTTAATGTTTTAGATGATTTACTTGCTGGATTTTACCTTTGAAATCCTTCTGAGTAAATTATCTGTTTGTTTATAAATTTTAGTGTTTTACATTATTTATTGTAAATCCGGAAAAACATGTGCTTCCAGCATGCTATTGAATTTATGTTGGATTTATATCTGTATAGTTGTAGACCGTATTCGTTGTGATTGTATGTTTGCCTTTAATATGTTCATGTTCTGTTTTTCTTGATATCATCGGGTAATTTACTCATGAATATATGTAATTTAATTTATTACATGGATTATGGTTTGAAATTGTAATGTTTTAGGAAGCTTTAGTTGTTGTTGGATTTTAGTTTTGAAATATTTCTGAGAGCCTGTCTATTTAATTGGTGTAAATATGTAGTTTTTAAGTGTTTTTTTTATGCTGTTTGTTTTGAAATGTTCATGATTTAGTGTTTAAAGATTGTAATTCTGTTTTAGTGTTTTCTATTTTTCATTAATTATGGTTTTGAAATCTATTTGTGTGGCTGTTTTAATAATTATAAGTTATCATATTTAGGTATTGAACTGTTTTATGTTTCTTATGATTTGTGTTATCTTTTGATAATTTGTAATTGTTTATATGTTAAACTATTTGAAGCTTCAATCATGCTATTGGATTTATATTGTACTTGTGCTAACTGCTTTTTATTCTTTTACAGTAACATGGACTTTATTCTCAGAGTCAAAGAAGTACCTTTTTTCAAACATTGTTTTCATAATATATAGATTCTAACACTTATTTGTATTAATGTATACCATTTTCTTCTACTTTAGGATCTACCGTATATTGTGAAGCATGATTTTGGAGCAAATATCCCGACTGGGATCGTTGTTCAAGTTGCAACTGAAAGGTACCTTATGGACATAATGCTTGATGTCCATAATGATGTCCTAAAAAATGGTGGGGAGAAAATGAAGGAGTTGATGCAGAGTCTCAATGTCATGCCTGGGTACATTTTGCATTTCACTATAGAAATGGTCCTATATATCTGTACGTTTATGACAATTCTGGTATGTGCAACACCAATCTTTATCCAAAAATACGCCGAGGTGATCGCATCAGATATGGTGTTACTGTTCAAGACCCAACTGCTGGTTTTGTTGTAAGTTTTATATATAAATTAATATATATACATAGACATATTTATACGTTTATTGATCTACTTAAATAGTAGATAATATATATATATATATATATATATATCTATACATGTGTATATATGTTTACTTTTCATGTTTAGTGAAACAATTTACCAAATTCTTCGTTTTCTATCTAACCCTAGATTTTACTTTATTTACTTAATTTATATTTACCAGTTCATTCAGAAGGTTTGGTTCCAACAATTCGTTCAGATTTTGAAAAAAAAAGTAGTCATTTGGATCGCTAACGCTAGGTTTGATGCTGAGTTGTTGATTCATGACGAATTGCCATGTGGCATTGTCGGTAAAAGTCTTGTGAAATTGTTCAGTAGGTTTGGAGTTAAAAAAGACAGTTTTATTGTGTTTGAGAACTACCATGGTTTGTTTGAGTTTAAGTTGAAAATGTTTTATCTGCATGGAAATGAGTATACAACTAATAGCGGTGTTTTCCTTCCACATGCCGATGTCAAGTTCTGTAAGGATATTGGTAAGTTTTTTTGAATTTTCACATTGAATGTTTTAAAACAGCACCTATGTTTTAATATATTTAGTTTCTCTTACCATTTAAATCTCTAAATTGTAGTTCCATGCCATTTTGGACCATTCTCACATCAAGAGTATTACAACCTTGGTAAAATGTTCTAATTTGTTGACATTTTCATAATTGATACATATTATGTAAATATCATTATTCCTTTTATTAATATCTGTAGTAAATGTTATTATGTAGCACGCAATGTGGCTTCTACAAGCAACTTGGTTCACCCCAGATATCGATATCTCCAATTTTTTTAGGAAGCGGATGGCTGATATTCTTTCATAGAATGCATTGGTAATCTGATTTTTTTTAAATTTTAATGTTACGTTTATATAAACTTATAATTATATTTATTGTCTTATTTTCAGCACATTCCGGCTTGGTTTGTTAAGAAGTATAAGCTTAATGAAGTTGCTGCTCCAGTCACTGTACGATCTGGAGATTACCAGACCCAGATGCGGTTTAAAGTTTATGGAGATACGAGGTTGGGGGATGCTGCGCCACAATTTCATGTGGTAATGAAGGGTACTTGGAAGGAACTTCAACAACACACCAGCTACCGTCGGAGTAAAAGTTTGAAGTTTGTGTCGGATGTTGACAATCTTCAGGAAAGTGGGTATGTGGTATTTACTGTTTATTGACATTGTGGTTAGTCCGGTAACATGTCCCGGTATGTTTGTCTGGAAACTTAGGGGTTTGCTTGTGGTTTGACATGCTCTTTTTTGAAGACCGATACTATGCACCACCAACACATGATAGAATACTCTGGATACTATATGATACACCTATAGGTTATTTTTTGCGATAACATGATCTATATTATTAATATATATATTTCAGGTGGATCGTCATGGATTTTTAGGATGCATGTATATATGTTACTGTTAGTATTAAACCATAGCATATGTTAATTTTCGTCTGTTCGTGGCAAGTGTTGCTGTTGGGTCATTGATGTATGTTTTCAACCCATGAAATCATTCATTGCAAAAATGAAATAATGGATACAGTAGTATTGATTGGTAGTTTTTATAAGTAAGGTAGTTTAGTCAGCACAAACACATGTTTATACATATTAATTTGAATCAAGGTGGTTTTTTTATGTTTGCAATGAATAGATTGTATTGCTATGATTAGTAAACTTATCAAAGTCGCTGTCTTTTGTATTTTTTTACTAATTCTGATACTAAATCAACACATATTATGTGAATGTAAAATGTAAATTACAAATGCATGTTTTTAGAAAATGCGAATTAGTTCATAACAGAACCTACTTAATTTGTTTCTTTTTTTTGTCAACTCAATCGTAAAATGTATACAATCATTGTCAAAATGTTACAAAAAGCGTCAACTTTGGCCATTTTATATATTAGTGTTAAATGTGATCACAGTATTTTTTACATTTTAAAAAGTTTGCTATTTGTCATTTTATTTAGGGGAAATCTTTTTTAATATTATTCTTTTTAAATTTAAGTCATATTTTTCTAAAATGTAATTGATCGTTACTTTTTAAGTTTTTTTATTATATTCAAATCTTACTGATAATACATTATGTAAATTATGTTGTTGATTTCTATTACTATTGGTAGTTTAAAAGGAAATATATTTAATACTTTTTTGAAACATAAAACTAACAAAGGAAATTATGGTACATATTTTTGGAAGTCAAGATTTTCCATATAGTATTTGTATTTTCAAAGGAAACATTTTTAATTCTTTTTGAAATATAAATTTTATTCAGGAAATTTTCGATATATTTTTGGAAGTCTAGATTATTGAATTTATTTTTAAAGGAAACTATTATTTTAAATTTAATTTTAGTATTGATTTGATTCCTTTACCTAATTTAATAATGGCATGTTCAATAATTCGACTCTCCCATATATATATATTAAACATAATTCACTAAAAGTTTAGTTTGTTTTGGAGAAAGAAAAATGTCAATGTCTTCAGATATTATACCAAGTAAAGACGTCACTCTGCTCAAGTTCATTGACAGCACATCTGACGTGTTTCGTATCAAAGTTAAAATAATTTTGAAGTGGAAGGCATGTTATGCAAATAATCCACAAAAACAGGCAAGTCTTGACATGATTTTGGAAGATGAGAAGGTAAAATCGATACATTTCCATATTGTCCATTTACATCTTTATTTTCACTTAGTTATCTGTAACAATTTTTTACACATATACTCCTACAACAACTATTATAATTTATCTTTCATTTTTTAGGGTGATAGAATTTTTGCAACAGTCAAAAATGTTCTTATAGCTCACTTTGAAAATCAATTAAAAGAGGGTGAAGCCTTTTTTATCTCTAATTTTGGAGTTGCAGAAAACAATCCTAAGTTTAAAGTGGTTGATTATGTTGCAAAGCTTAACTTTTACAAGTCCACCATCGTGACACCAACATCTGATTTCAAACCAGTATTAGCTACTGATTTTCGTTTTGTTGATTTCATTGACGTTAACCAACGAAGACTTGCAAATAGTGTTGCGTTTGTTAAGATACTTCTTACAAATTAATATATCATTATTTACAGTTTAGTTAACATATTAAAAGTATTAAACACTCTTGATAGATTGTGTTCAATCACACATTATACTTTTTTCAGATGTTATAGGTCGTGTGATTTCTTCGAATGATTTGAAGGTTATGAGGGTTTCGGGCCGTGACAAAAGTTTACTGAATTGTGAGTTGCAAGATTTGAGGTAATCATCATACAAATTATGTTAATGTCAATTGCACAAGCTCCATTTAATTTCATGTATGCATAATTTATCGAAACCAATTATATGAGTTCATTAATAACATTATACTAAATTATATTTCAAATGTCAGTGGTGAAAAAATAAGTTGTGCTTTGTGGGATGAACACGCGTTGAAGCTTCAAAAGTTTATCCAAGGACACAACAATGACAACAATCTAGTTGTAATTATCTTACAACTTGCAAAGTTCCCGTATTGAAGTGGTAATGTTATTAATTTTAAAAATTAAATGTGTCATTTACTTTATAGACATTATTATTTAAATCGTGCTATATTTGGATGTATAGGTATTCCTCAAGTTTCCAATTCACTTAATGGATCAAAGTTGTTTATTAATGAGGACATACAACCTATTAATGAGTTTATGCAAAGGTTAGCTTCTGTACATATATTTTTTTGGTAATTTATGTTTAAATCTTTCAATACAATTCAAACATGTTGACAGTGTCAATGAAAACCATGAGAAAGAAACATTTTCCTTGGATATGTTTGTGCAACTGTCCAGCAACACAGTCATTACAAGTCAAGAAGATTATTTCAAAGCTTTTGAGGTTAAGCATGTTGATGAAATGTTTGAGATAGACACGGTAAATTATTTACCTCACTGTATTAATTATAATTGCTTAAACAATATGTTGTTTATAAACTATATTATTGTTTTTGTCAAATTATTTGGTATTTTAGGCGATGCAGTGCAATCTTGTGGCAAAGGTTATAAAGATTGAACATGAACAAGGATGGTACTATTTGGCATGCCGCAAATGCAATAGTGGTGTTAAAAACAATGATGGTAATTCATATATTTATTTTTATGTTATATATATTTTATTAAGATTCTACATATCATTTCCTTATTTCTATTAAATTATTTCTAACAGGAGAAGACATTAATCCATATAAATGCAATACGTGCGGTCCTATTTCAGATGTTTATAATAGGTAAATCACTCATGACTAGATTATAACTTGGACATAATTATTTTAAAATACTTTCTCTAATATTTTAATGGTATTAACTTTTTCAATGAATAATTTCATTTTATTTATTAATATAGAATGAAGGTTTTTATACGTGTTCAAGATTGTACTGAAACTGTTTCTCTCACATTGTTTGAGACAATAATTATTGGGTTATTGAACAAAACAACAGCTGCTTTGATGAAAACTATGAAGAAGGTATGTCCATACGAAGCCTATTTATTAAACATTCGAATTATTTTATTTACAAATTCACTAAATATTTATTATAATCAAAATTATATATAGCAATCCTGATTTTCTCCATATCCAGAAGAGTTTAACCAATTGTTGAACAAGAGGTTTATGTTCAAGGTTAAGATTTCTAACTATAACATCGAGCATAAGAACTACAGTTTCACAGTTAACAAATTGACTGATGATGAAGATGTTATTAGAAATTTGTTACAAGGAAAACCAAATTTGGAGGTAATTAATATTTAATCATATGTATAATTGATAAAAAGTATTTGTTAACACTATTAGTTTTTGTTAATTCTTTTTTGTTTATGATTGTAGGATTTAATTGCTGAATTTGATTCTCCTCGTCTATGATCGGAGTGTCACAAGGTTGTATTAATTCAAAGGTAGATAAATTTTAAAATTGTTCCATATATTTCATTCTCGTGTTTTTATATTACTAACGTTTTTATCTAAAATTTTGTACAACTTTTCTTTATGTATATTTAGGAAGCAATATCTGGGACGACAGAAAATAGTTCTACACTTATTATATTGGCAAGCACTGCAACAAGTCCTGACCCAAAAAAATATTTTGAAGAGATTGATCACGACATTCATATTCAATCTTCAAGTTCAAAGACATTACAATTTAACCAAAAGCTCAAGAAACCAAAAATGGAGCCAATGTGATAGATTTACTTATCGTTACATTTGAGTTTTTATAGACTATTTTTATGTGTTGATTCTTATTCGTACAATTCTGGTTTAAATTTGACTGCAGTTTATGCCTTTAAGTTTTGTTACATATTGGTTGGTTTGAATGGTTTTACTTTTATGCATACGTTTATAATTTTTGTTACATAATTTTTGCATGGATTTGTTTTCATTTTATGCATGAATTTATAAGTTTTGTTACATATTTGTTGGTTGGAATAATTTTCATTTTATCCAACAATGATTTTGTGATTTTTCATTCACGAGAATATAATTTCGTTATATAGGATTTAAAAAATTACATAATAATATATGTAATTGTTACAAAAAAGAATTTAATATATTAATGGAAGTTACATGTAAAATTTATTGATAGAACTAATTTTTATAATGATATCAATAAATATATTTTCATTTCGAGATATTTGGAAACATTCTATATAAAAAATGTAAATAAATACAAATAATTACATTCAATTTTTTCCTGAAGTAGATATTTACAGGAAATTGAGTATAAATAAACACTTTTTCTTCTTTTTCATTCATAACCAATGTTTTACATTAAAATTCAACCTCAAAACTACAATTCAAATCTATAGTTAAAACCATACAAAAATTTCCAACAATGATTTTGTGATTTTGTATTCACGAAAATATAATTTCGTTATATAGGTTTTAAAAATTTACATAAACATATATGTAATTTTTTCAAAATTTTTTTTATATATTAATGAAAGTTATATGTAAAATTTATTGATAGAACTAATTTTTATAATGATATCAATAAATATATTTCCATTTCGAGATATTTGGAAACATTATATATAAAAATTGGCAATAAATACAATTAATTACATTCAATTTTTTCCTTAATTAGACATTTACAGGAAATTGAGTATAAATAAACACTTTTTCTTGTTTTTCATTCATAACCAATGTTTTAGTCTTATGATTCAAACATGGATAGAAGAACCTCATCAAAGAAAAGAACAACAATATCATAGAGTTCTAACGGAATTCAATTATCTCATTCAGATGCCGAGCATGGAAGGAATAAAAGGATTGTTTTACAAGACATCTCTAATGGTATGTTATTATTTAATTCTTTATATTATTTGTATAAATTTTTTTCTACAATCTTTGATGCAACATACATCACAACAATGCTTATATATTTGATTTGTGTTATTGATTAAAAACTTTATGTTATATTTTAAAAAAAAATTTATAATCATATTAATTATTTACCCTAACAAAAAAACTCATCAAATTCAATGACTCATAATTAAAATAAACATCCTATCACACTAAGAAAATTTGTGAATTATTTAAACGGTTGTTTTGTAAACAATTAGTAATCGTATGACTTTACTCAATATAATTGAATTTAGGATTTTTATTTCCTTCATATATAAGTTTTATTTGTTAATCACTTTTAATGTTCATTTTCTAAGTAGTTTTCTCATTCTGTTTATAAATACAGTAATATCCAACGATTCTAACAACCTACATGAAGTGCCTATATTAAATTGTACGACTTACGAAGCACTGAGGCTTCAGGATGATTTTTTCATTAATCAAGTTGTTATTAACAATACAATAATGCCAGATATAATTTTCTATTAATAGTGTTTAAATTATTTTGAATATTCATAAATAAGGTATCTTAAGAGTAAATATTTCTTCATCAGGTGTTTCTTCTTTTACTCAAAATTCAAATGTGTTACAAAATGAATCACCTCTACAATACAAAAACAATATCCATCCAGTTCGGAAAACAACAAAAGAACAAGTAAGTTTTTCCATGTTGATCGATTTAATTTTAGTTTGGTTTCAATGATTTTCGATTAAGGTTTGTAACAAAAATTGTTTTCTGTGTATCTTATCAATGAATATACTTGATTTAAACACTTTTAGGTTATATAAATTCATTACCAAGAAGTTCTAATGATCAAAACTGCACCCCTACATCACACCACCAAAAGTATCATGTTGTTACTCCAACAACGGTTATTTTACCGGGTATGTTTCGTAATTTTCTTCTTACATATTTCAGAATGTTTATTGTATATAATTGATAAAGTTTGCACCTTTGTCCTATTATATGATAACAGTATATATATTACGTTCATTAATCTCATTTGAAGAAATTTATTTATAATTATACTAGCATCTACTACTCCATCATCATATATGCAAGAACGTTTGGGTTTTACTCCTCTCCGCATTCCTTATACAGGTATGTTTGAGAAATATCTTATTTTAAGTTATCTTCTTTAATTTAATTATTTTATATCAATGGACTTAACCTAATTACAATTTGCTAATAATATATATAGATTTTTAAGAATATAGAGCAACAGAATTATTTTACTTTTTACAGGATTTATGGGAAGTGCATCAACAGTAACTACACATAATGGAAACACGAGCTGTCAAATCCCAGTTTCATCAACAATAAATCAATGTAAAAGGAAGACATCATTCACACACGGGAAGCAAATTTCAACTAAAAAATTACCTTCTTCTAGGTTGAACTTTGATGAAGTAGCTAATATACGTCCTCAACGTTCAGAATTCATTGGAATATCCGTAGGTATATATATTACGATCACTTCACTTCTGTCGATTTGATTTTGTAATTGATTTAGAAAATATTCTCTTCATAAATTGCATATATAATTTATAAATTTTCCTATTTTTAGACTATTTTGATATGGGCGATCTTGATTTCACATGTGTGTCATGTAAAGCTAAGTTATGGCTTGCTGAAGCTGCCAGAGGTAACAGAGATATGAAGAATCACAAGTATTCACTTTGTTGTATGAAAGGAAAGGTCTTGCTTCCACATCTTAAAGAACCTCCTTCCATGTTGAACAACCTTTTTGATGGTAAAAACGAAAGAAGCAAACATTTTCTAAAAAATATAACAGTATGCTCAGTTTCACATCTATTAGTGGTAAGATTGATAACACATACAATAGTGGAGGTGGACCATATTGTTTTAGAATGCATGGAGAGAATTATCATTTTATTCCTGAATCAGGTCAAATTCCACGGTTTTCACAACTGTATATATATGATACGGATCATGAGACCTCAAACAGATTTAATGCGTATAGGTATTATTAAATTCTATCATTTTTAATACAAGTTATTATTAAATGCATTATTAAATTATATTATATTTTTGTCTTTGCAGTTCATCCTATACTAATGCTAATTCAGATCCGACTTCAATTGAATTCTCAACAGTCAATCTACTACAAGATATTCCGAATGAATGTAATCCATATGTCGAACAGTTCAGAATGGTAAGAGATAGATTTGCTACCCAACCAGAAGATCGGGTACAACTAAAGCTTATCGGAAGAAGAGACAAAGATGGAAGAACATACAATCTTCCAACAGCAAACGAGGTTGCAGCTTTGATAATAGGAGATATTGATGGTTCCGGTGATAACAGAGATATTGTTTTAGAGACACGTTCTGGTTATCTAAAGCGAATAAATGAATTACACCCTTCTTACCTTCCCCTTCAGTATGCTTTGGTTTTTGCTTATGGCAAGGATGGATACACGGTTGATATTTTTCTCAAAGATGTAAACAGTAAAGATCAACGTGGCAAGACAAACTTGTCAATGAGAGAGTTTTTTGCATACAGGATGCAACAAAGAGATGATGAGGTGTCCTTTTTGCTAAAGAGTAGAAAGCTTTTTCAACAATTTTTGGTTGATACAATTACAATGGTTGAAAATCAAAGGCTTCATTATATTAAAAGTCATCAGAAAAACTTGAGGATGTCTACAGTTAGCAACTTGTCAAGAGCGATTGGTAATGGTCAAGCAAACTCTTCATTAATTAGTAATCGTGTTATCCTTCCATCCTCATTCACTGGTGGAGCAAGGTTTATGCAACAAAATTTCCTGGATGCAATGGCTCTATGCAAGTGATATGGTTATCCAGATCTTTTTATTACTATTACTTGCAATCCTAAATGGCCAGTGATTTCTAGGATTTTGTATGATCTTCATGTTGATCCTTTCGATAGGCCAGATCTTCTAACAAGAATATTTAAGTTGAAGTTGGATAATTTGATTCATGCAATAAAAGACGATCACATCCTCGGTCGGGTGAATGGAGGTACAATATATACGCTTTAAATAATTTGAACATGTCTTCGCAGTAAATAAATGTATCATTTCTTACTATTTATTTTTTGCAGTTATTTATACGGTTGAATTCCAAAAGAGAGGTCTCCCCCATGCCCACATTTGTCTCTTCCTTCATAAGGAAGACAAGTTACCAAATCCTGAAGATATTGATCGAATAATATCTGTTGAATTGCCTTCTAAAGACGATGATCCTGAATTATATAAACTTGTGTCTGAGTTTATGATTCACGGTCTATGTGGTGAAGATAATCCAAGGTGTCCTTGTACAAAAAACAGGAGTGTACAAAGAAATTTCCTAAGCCATTCAATAATCATACTTACATTGATAGCTATGGATATGCTGTTTACCGACGTCATGATACAAGAGTTATAGTCGAGAAAAATGGTGTACCATTACACAACGGGTATGTTTTTAAGAGTATCATATTATTTTAATACAAACGACTTTATACACAAATTTTTATATATACCAATAATTATGTATACATATCTACAACTACACATGTCTATTTATTGTTGGTTTGTATGTATATTCTTAATTTTGTTATTATTGTATTATTTGTGCTATTTTTGTAAATACTAATTATTTAATTTTATTTCCATAGATATGTTGTTGGATACAACTCTGAATTGCTTAGAAGATATCAGTCACATATCAACATTGAATGGTGTAACCAGCTTGGATCCATAAAATATCTATTCAAGTATATAAACAAAGGTCCTGATAGAATTACAGTTGGTTTTTCTCACATAAATAAACATTCATCTACTTCATAAGATGAGAACCAAACCGAGCAAGATGAAGTAAGGAACTACTTTGATTGTAGATATATGTCCGCGTGCGAAGCTTCATGGAGGCTTTTTGGTTATGAAATTCATTATCAAACACCTCATGTTGAGAGGCTCTCATTTCATCTTGAAGGTCAACAACCTGTATGTTATGATCCTGCAAATAATGTCGATGACATTTTGACAAAAGCTTTGGTTGGAAGAACACAATTCACAGAATGGATGGAGTGTAATAAAGTTAACGAACGTGCACAAGAGTTAACGTATGTAGATTTTCCTGCACATTTTGTGTGGAATCAAAAATCTAGGAAATGGACCGAGAGAACGAAGGGAAATTCTGTCGGCAGATTAAATTATGCTCCTCCCAAATCAGGTGAGTCATTTTATCTAAGAATATTACTTAACAAAGTTAAAGGTCCTACATCATACGAAGATATCAAAACTGTTAACACAGATAAATATGATACGTTTAGAGACGCTTGCTATGCTCTTGGTCTTCTTGATGATGACAATGAATATATAGAGTGTATTAAGGAGACATCAAACTGGTCAACGGGTTCGTATTGTAGGTCTTTATTTGTTATGTTAATTTCTTCGGATACTTTGTCAAGGCCTGATCATGTTTGGGAAAACACATGGCAATATCTTTGTGATGATATAGTTTATATTCGTCGTAAGGAACTTGAAGTTCCAGGTAACATACAAAATTCCTTTATATGTTAATATAATTGGTTTTTTTACATTATAAAGACATCTGTCTACATATCTTATTAATTATTGTTCTTGATTATTTTTTTTAGATTTAGAGTTGGACGAAGAAGCCATCAAGAATATTGCTTTGTCCAAGATTGAAGTTTTGTTGAAAGGTTTTTCAATGACTCTAAAAAATATACCTAATATGCCGTATCCTGATTACAATTACATTGAAGAATCATGCAACATGTTGCTTCAAGAAGAGCTATCATATGACAAACACGTGTTGAAAGAAGAATATAAACATCTCTTCTCATTAATGACAGATGAACAAAAGAGTATCTATGATACAATTGGTAGTGTTGTTATTAATAGTGAAGGTGGGGTATTCTTTGTATACGGATACGGCGGTACTGGTAAGACTTTTCTATGGAAAACCTTATCTGCTGGACTTCGATCAGAAGGTCGCATAGTACTGAATGTTGCTTCAAGTGGTATTGCATCTTTATTGCTAACAGGCGGTAGAACTGCACATTCAAGGTTTGCTATTCCAATAAACGTGAACGGAGATTCTTTTTGCAGCATTTCTTCTGATAGCGATTTGACAGCTTTGTTAAGAAGGGCGGATCTAATCATTTGGGACAAGGCTCCAATGATGCATAGACATTGTTTTGAAGCATTTGACAGAACTTTAAGAGACAAAGTTGATTCTGATTTTAGTTCAACCCCATTTGGTGGAAAGGTTATTGTGTTTAGCGGTGACTTTCGGCAAATACTGCCAGTTATTCAGAAAGGACGAAGAGAAGATATTGTTAATGCTTCATTGAATTCATCATTCTTATGGAAGTATTGTTCCGTGCTTAAGTTGACTGTTAACATGCGCCTACAGACAAGTTCAAATATACAAGATATACAAAGTACGAAAACATTTGCTTATTGGATTTTGGACATTGGAGAAGGAAATGTTGGTGGTCCAAATGACGGAGAGGCTGAAATACAAATTCCTCAAGATCTTTTGATAAAATCCAATGGTGATTATGTTCATTCAATAACGGAGTCGATTTATCCATTCATTAATGACCGTATTTACGATCATAACTATTTTCAGGATAGAGCAATTTTGGTCCCAACAAACGATGAAGTTGATCGTATCAACGAGTACATGCTTTCAAAGATAAATGGTGAAGAAATAACTTACTTTAGTTTTGATACTATTTGTTCTAATGAAATGTCAAGTACTTTTGAAGAATCGCTATACTCTCCTGAGATCCTCAATTCGTTCAAAGTGTCGGGTATTTCAAACCACAAGTTATCTTTAAAGGTTGGTGTACCTGTCATGTTACTTCGTAATCTTAACCAGTCGAGAGGGTTATGCAATGGGACAAGACTTCAAGTAATCAGACTTGGTTCACGTGTCATTGAGGTCAAAATAATTTCAGGTAAAAATGTTTGTGTTACTGAATATATTCCTAGAATGAAGATGATCCCCTCAGATTCTAAAATTCCGGTAAAATTTCAAAGAAGACAATTTCCTATCATGGTTTGTTTTGCAATGACCATTAACAAGAGTCAGGGCAGTCTTTGTCTACTGTCGGATTATTTCTCAGGCGACCTGTATTCACTCATGGACAATTATATGTGGCACTTTCACGTGTTAACAGTAGGAGTGGATTAAAAATCCTTATATGTGATGACAACGACAATCCGACGGACAAAACAACCAATGTAGTGTACAAAGAAGTTTTACAACGTATTTGATAACATTTTAATTATTTTAGTTCTTAACCGTTTGAAATTGTTTGTTATTTCCTCTTTGTTATAAGAAGTTATTAATTATTACTGCATGCGTACGACCTAATCCTTTCAATACATTTTTTTTATTATTTTATTTAAGAAATTATCTACCAACAATATCATTTAAAAAAACCCGGGTGTGCACGGGTTCTTAAATCTAGTTAAAATAAAATATGCTAACATTCTTGTTAGATTTTATTAGCCATGTAAAATTTCATTAACCTATTATAATTTAAAAAATAAACACACCAACCCTGTTTTAAAAACGGATAAGTTATAAAGAAAAAATATTTAGAACCGCAGAACGTGCCAAGCCTATCTCATGATAAATTAAATTATTGCGTTTTTTAAATCAAAATTGCAAAATGCGAGAAATTTTCATTGACTTTGTAAATTGATAGTATGTATAACAAGGAAAAAAAGCATGCCTGATATATCATACCGTGAGTTATTGGATTAATGATAAATTTACAAAATTGACCCTCAAAATCTCATGAGATAAAGAGATCTTACTTTGCAAATTAGATCTAGTAACTGGTAAACATGCTGAATTAGGTTAAATAAGGTCTTATTTTAAAAAAAATGTTTGTGAATACACAGACGTTTCTGATAAGCTTGTTTGTTCTTTTATAGTAACGTCTGAGCGCCTGCAGACGTTTCTAATAAGGTTGTTTATTTTTTCGCAAACATAAGACCTTATTCTGTCTTATTTTTGCTTATTGTGAGAAGCTAAAATCTAAATAAAATAAGACATAAGATATTTATGTCTTTGAAAACAAACTGGGTTTCAGGTATGAGTTATTTTGGGCTCCAACAAATTGTTAAATTTTCATGGCTTCATGGGTATTACTCGGCCCAAGCCCAAGTTATCCGGTTAGGAAGACGAGGGTTTTACCGTTGTTGATGGATGACTTGGACAACAAACCAAATCATCTCTAAAACCCTTCTTCTTCAATTTTCTTCCCAATTCAGAGAACAATGGGTAGCAATCAAGCGGCAGTTTCCTTCTTAACCAATCTAGCACGCGCCGCCTTGGGCCTCGGCGCCTCCGCCACCATCCTCAACTCCGCCCTATACACTGTTGACGGTGGTCAACGCGCCGTTCTCTTCGACCGTTTCCGTGGAGTCATTGACGAAACTATCGGCGAAGGTACTCACTTCCTCATTCCATGGCTTCAAAAACCCTACATATTCGATATCCGTACCAGGCCCCATACTTTCTCTTCAATATCTGGCACCAAGGATCTCCAGATGGTCAACCTAACCCTACGTGTCTTGTCTCGCCCCGAAGTCAATAAATTGCCCGCCATTTTCAAAACGCTTGGTCTCGAATATGATGAGAAGGTTCTTCCGTCTATTGGAAATGAAGTTTTGAAGGCTGTTGTTGCTCAATTTAACGCGGATCAGCTTCTGACTGAGCGTCCACACGTCTCGGCGTTGGTTCGTGACAGCTTGATTCGTAGGGCTAAGGATTTTAACATTGTGCTTGATGATGTTGCGATTACTCACCTGTCTTATGGCGCTGAGTTCTCGAAGGCTGTGGAACAGAAGCAGGTGGCACAACAAGAGGCTGAGAGGTCTAAGTTTGTGGTCGCTAAGGCAGAGCAGGAGAGGCGAGCTGCAATTATAAGAGCTGAAGGAGAGAGTGAGTCTGCTAAGTTGATATCTGATGCCACAGCTGCTGCTGGAATGGGATTGATCGAGCTTAGAAGAATTGAAGCTTCCAGGGAGATCTCTTCAACCCTTGCTAGGAGTAACAATGTCATGTACCTTCCAAACTCCGGGAGCCAAATGCTTTTAGGGCTTAATCCTTCTCGCTAAATCGGTAATGTACTTTCTATTAAAAATTGTGTTAATTTTTTTCGATCTTTCGAGTCTATCAATTTAAGTAAACCAACTTTTTGGAGTGAAATCATATGCTTGGAGTAAATTTAGGCTTCTGCTAGTGTTAGTGTACATTTTGCACTTAGTTTGCAGTTTCTCCATTACAGAGAGTTGAATTGGTAAACTCAGTTTCTGGTGCTTAACATGATCTAGATGCTAATTTAGTCTGGTGTTCATGAGGTTAAATACTTAGATTTTTTCAGTTGTTTACTGTTTCACCATGACTGATCTTGTGGAGTTATACAACCTCTGTTGGTCTTACTTCCATGTGGAATTTTTTTTCTTGGCTTTACATTTTCACAAAATATACCAAAGTCTCTGCTTTTGTAATTGTGAGAATACCGTTTATCTTTTTCTATTACTTACTCCCTCTCTTTCGATTTTATTGTCGACATAAAATGCCATTTAAAATATGCACAAGTAATGTAAGTTTTAGTTAATAGAATGTTAGTTTTACCCTGAGTCCATCTAAGATACTTTCGACTTTCAATATTTAGGATAGCTAAAATTAAGGGTAATATAGAAACATAAGCTAATCTATTAAAAAAAGTAGACAAAAAATCTGTAACAAGCTATAATAGTAACGTGAACAATTGAACACTATTTTTCGGACTTAGGGAGTAATAAAAGCTATTCACGTAAGTGTTGCTTTGAATGCAATCTAGTTTTTGGCCTAAAACAGAAATCACATTATTAACGTAACACCATTGTTGCAAAACTCGCTAGGCGGGAGCTGGGCGGTTGGCGGGGAGTAGCGAGTACTCGGCCTAGGCGGGGAGTACTTGGGGAATACTCGGATTGAAATTTTTTACATATAAATTTCAAAATTTTATATCCTACATGTTTGTAAATACTTAAATATAAATATAATGTTCATAGGATTCAAACATATGTTTAGAAACACTAATATAATTGTTTAAAACATCAAATACTAGTTCAAAACACTTTTGAACTTTGAAGTGTCCAAAACCGATCAAAAATCAAAGTGTGAACTATGAATTATTCAAGTCCAAATTTGAAAATATCAAAATAATACTCAAGACATAATGAAATATGAGGTATCCTTGTGCGGTTAATGAAAATTAAAAAAAAAAATATTTTTTTGACTTAGTTGACCGCCGCCTAGCCCCGACTTTGACCTAAAGGAATAAGTCCGAGTAGCCATTATTCTCCAACGTTTATGGCCGACTACCGACTAGTCGGCCGCCTAGGCCGACTTTTACAACACTGCGTAACACACATATAAAATACCACTTGTAATATAATTTTGACCTTTGAAAGTGAGGTATTGAAAAACAGAATTAAGGCTTTAAAGACCGTGTTTTGGTAGTGTTGGTTTACACTGGATGATGGTGCCCTACATTGTGTGAAGTCCAGTCATGATATATGCGTCTAATGGTGACAACTTCATTTTAAGCACCAGAGAGTGAATCACATAATACTCTATTTTGGATGTTTTGGAAGTTTTTGGATTTTCAATAGTCCTCTACATTATCCTTCTCTTGATGGTTTAGGCATATATACCTAGGTTTGGTTCTTTGCTTTGTCAATCTGATGAGTTATATCATTGTCAGCCACTATTTGCGTTTTTAAGAAGGCGTAGACATCCCATTAGCACTTCAAGGTGGGCACCTGGATGCAGCCGATATAATGTGGAAAATTAACACTTTTGTTTTCTTCCGGGTAGTGAAAATTGGTGTGTATGAGTTGCAGTTGTAAATTGATACAAGCGCAAGACGCACTTGTATATTAATATTAATATCACGACTCACGAGGTTGATTCTTATGCATAAAACAAACCTGTCGACAGTATTGATGATGTAGAATGCAACCTTATCACCTGCTTTGTGTTGTATGTTTGCAGGACCTGGTTGATTTCAAGCTCAAGCGGATTAATGTTTAAAGCACGGATTCCTACTTCAACTCGTGTCTTGCACATGTTATACTTGTCTTTTATTTTGGTTTAGGCGTCGTATCATCTTAAAAATAGTCTTTTTGGGTGGTATTCAGAGGATGTGGAGTCGGTGTTTTTGCTGGTGACTGGAAATTGACGAATTATTATGGAAAGAAAATCAAGATTTACTTTCTGTGTTTCTTTGCATTGCAAGTCTTATTTGATGTACGAGGAACTATATTACACTGATTGAGCAAAATAAGCAATTCTGTAATCAAACATAACTTCATTACTCATGTGACTGCTTATGTGGTGTCTTTCCAGTTGTTGGCTTTTGATCAACTTCTATTGCTGTAACATAAATTTCAAAACGAGGCAGACTGGTGAAAAAGATCAATGAATGACTGGGATTCAATAGCAGAAAAGAAATCACCAATTTAGTAGAACAAAATTCGCAAAAGAAGATTCTCTCATCAAACATCAGGCACCGATGTAAGATCAAACTACACTAAGCCTCCATCTCATTATTCCCAAAAAAGAATGGATTCCGGCCTTTTGGAGCCAAAACTGCGCTCCCGAAACCCAGGCTGGTGCGAAAACAGCTCAAGACTTTGACATATGGCGAATCAAATCAATCACACGATTACTGCAAACGCAAGCGATTATCGCCATGTTACATGGATGCTTTATGAGGTGATTCAAAGGTATGCTGTGTCATCCTAAATAGCAAGAAAACGTACCTGTAACCCCATTCGTTGTCATACCATGACACAACTTTGACGAAGTTGTTGTTTAATGCAATACCAGCTTTAGCATCGAAGATGCTCGACCTGATACAACCGGAAACTTATCAAGTCGATTATCACATAACTAATACAAAACATAATCCAGAGACGTATTATTTTTACAAATATTCTTTTTACCTGCAGTCGCCCACAAAGTCAGTTGACACAACATCATCCTCGGTGTAGCCGAGGATCCCCTTCATGCTTCCCTCCGCCTCAGCCCTAGACAACACAACATGGAACTGTAAATCTTTCATCATTCGTCTAATGTAATCCAGACTGACTATGCAAATGGTCCACATTGTGCTTAATTCTTGTTTGACTAAAAGTTAAATGAGCTTGCCCTTACTTGATAGCAGCCTTTATATCATCATATGAAGCAGGCTTCTCGAGCCTGGCAGTAAGATCAACCACCGAGACATCAACTGTGGGTACACGAAAGGCCATCCCCGTAAGTTTCCCATTAAGTGCAGGCAAAACTTTTCCAACAGCCTTCAAAAACACAACCAACCAACTGAGATCATCAAACTATACATTCTTTATTCGACAAGTTGATAAATAGTTAACCAAAAAAGACCCGACCTTGGCAGCTCCCGTGCTGCTGGGAATGATATTAAAGGAAGCAGCTCTACCACCTCTCCAGTCCTTCATCGATGGACCGTCAACAGTCTTCTGAGTTGCTGAACAATTTAGAAAACTGATTTAATCAACAATCAACACGCGGCCCATCCAATAAAACTACTTTAGAAGCAATTTAAAACCTGTTATGGAGTGAACGGTGGTCATAAGTCCCTCAACAATACCAAATTTGTCATGAATAACCTGCATATAAGAAGAAACAAAGAACTTTGAAGACCATCAAAACCCAATAACCATTTAGAATCACTGGTGGCAATGGTGACCTTGGCCAGTGGAGCAAGACAGTTAGTCGTGCAGCTAGCATTAGAGACAATGTTGATATCAGACTTGTATTCTTTCTCGTTCACGCCCATTACAAACATAGGAGCATTTGCACTTGGAGCAGAGATAACAACCTTCTTTGCACCTCCCTAATAAGCAACGATATAAACAAATCAAAATCTTATTTCCCCCCGACGAAAATGCAAGACGAGTCATTCTAAAGTAATTCAAATTCAGACCTTCAAGTGAGCTGCAGCTTTATCCTTGTCAGTGAAAACTCCTGTAGATTCCACAACATATTCAGCACCAGCCTCACCCCATGGGATTTCTTCTGGATTTCTGTACAAAAATCCAAAGAAAATATAATAATTTAACTGTATATAAGAATTCACTATCCATTTTTCAGGTGAATTGCAATGCAAGGTTGGAGAAGCATACTTCATGCCAAAAACAGTAACAGGCTTATCCCCAAACAGAAGAGTCTTGGAATCCTTTATTGTAATGTCATGCTTTTTCCATTGCCCATGAACACTATCGTACTTAAACATGTACGTCTGAACAAAACCAAAATCAGAGAATATCAGGTGCTGCAAGTTCAATTTATTCCGTGATTTTTTCACAATTAATGATCAATTATTACTCAAAATACATTACAAAAATCAGATCTGATTGCAATCGATAGTAAGAATGAATGAGTATGATCTGTTGTCTAGTTTCAAGTGATGGAAAAACTATCAATTCATCGATTCGTGAACAACAAAATCATCAAAATTAACAGTCGCGAATTCCAGAGAGAATCAATTGAAGAGCACTGAATAATCGAAACAATTAGGTTTTACAGCTATAGATTGAGAGACGTACCATGTACTCGGTAGTAATGAAAGGATCATTAACTGCAACGAGTTCAATATCATCGCTCAAAAGAGCAACTCTGGCGACCAATCGTCCGATTCTTCCGAATCCTGCAACAAACAAATGAACAATAATACATCTATCGAACAAAACAAATACAAAACTGGCAATGGATTATAATTCACAAACAAACTAAACTAACCATTGATTCCAATCTTGACCTTGGCCATGAATGAATGATTACTTAATGAAATGATAAACGATATGTATAGAGATGGATGAGTGCAGTAGTAATGGTGAAAAGAGTGGAGTAGGGTTTATATATACATGCAAATGTAGCATAAAAGGCGAAGAAGAGGTGATGGCGATGGCAATAAGGCGGATCTGTCGTGTAGACCGGCCACTTTGGTCCGTGCAGCGTCACCCCCGGAGGCGGAGATTTTTGCTTAATTTTATAACGTCAACATAACATAAAACGCACATGAAGTCATGAACGGTGTACAAACATATTTTTATAAATTTATATTTTCTAATTATAATTCTTTCATGTAATATCAACGTACTTTTGTAAATCATTTTGATTTACAATTTTTACACCTATAAATGTCAAAATATGTTTACACGTTAATTTAGTCGGGACAAATTGTATGAAAATACGATAAATTTTGTGTTAGTTATCATTGTATATAATCAATTTTTTATCTTCTTAAAAATAATACAATCAACTTTTATAATATTTTCTTTATACGTAAACAACTGTTTTATGTATCTGACTTTTAGTTAGTGTCATTGTAAAAAATAAACTCGGTCATAAATCTTATTGTATACAACAACTATAATATACTGAGAATATTATAAAAGTTGATTGTATAGTGTTTTTCAAATAAAACGTTCATTGTATACAATGATATTTAAGAGGGTTTATTGTATTTTTATATATTTTACCCGGCCATTAGAAATGTAGAATACCTTACAAGTAATAAACAAAACTGGACGTACAAACTCTTTTAATACGTATAATGTTTATCCAGCTTTTTAATATATGTTTTCATACACGTTTTATTATCGTGTACCGACCTTTGTATAATAGATTACGTGCTTATATGTCATTGGTTCTGATCACCATTAATAACTTTCCTTTGTCTTCTACAATGCCGATTACCTCCTCCCTCTGTCCCTGATATCTAGCTCAGTGGTAAGGTGTTTGCCTATAATCTAGGTCATGGGTTTAAGTTCTGTCGTAAACAAAATGTGTAGATTTTAGAAAATGTGTAGAATTAAAAGTATATTATAGTGTGAGTGTGTTATATTGTTAAAAAAACCTCCTCCCTTTCCCTTTTTCCACTTGTCTCCACATACACCGGTACCTTTGATTCGCAAGTTACAATTAATATTTGTGCTTGGAAAGGATTTACAGATAACAAAATGTGGACTTGAAATTGTAGAATAATGAAAGCTCCACAGATATTTTGTATTATATTGACAACTATTTATACAATACAAATGGTACAAAGAGAAATCATAATATTAAATCCTATACATTTTCTAATACAAATAACGTTTTCATTGATTTATGAGTTTCAAATGATGCACAAATGGATCATGTGATTCAAATGCCTTCTTCTATTTATGTTCAAAATGGTTTCAATCTAATTGTTTCCATCTATCTACGTTTTTGTTACTTGACAATTGTGGGTTTTGATCTAAGTTGTTTTAGTCGATCAATCAGGTGTTCTGGATTGACCAGAGTATGCAAACAACTTTTTTATGTGTCAGTTGTTTAGTTAGCATTGTATATAATAAACTTTTTCATAATCTTCATAGTATACAACAAGTTGCATACAATGTGAGGATTACAAAAGTTAGTTGTTTTATTTTTAAGAAAATAAAGTTGATTGTATATAATGGTAATTAAGACGGTGTTCATTGTGTTTTATTACAATTTGCCCATAATTATAAAACTTAATTGCGTAAATGAAATTTATTTCTATGAATACTTTCTAAATAGAACAAACCCATATAAACCAATATCATATGTGTAAAGAAACCAAATGCACAAAATAGAAAATCTAATCTAATCACAAACAAAGATAAAAATTTTGTATCTATTAAAAATTGAAAACACAACTGTGCATTCTATATTGTTAATAAACTGATACAAATAAACAAATTGTGAAGATTAACCATTATTTAAAAAGAGAACGAAAAAATGCATAAATTGAAAATAACAATTGAATAGTTCCATTTTCAATTAGAGTATTCGATTTATAAAATTAGAATCATTTTCATAAAAACAGAAAGAAAAACCTCAAATCAAGAAAAAAGACGAAAATTGGCAAATCTAACAACAAAAGTGATATATGTGCCAAATTCAATCGCATGAAATGATAATGACAAAATCAACAAATCAAGAATATTGAAGATGAAAAACGGAAGATCAAGAAAAACAAAAGTGTCATACTCATAGATTACAACCACATCTTCTTCGTGACATTAGGGTTTTCGATGAAAACTAAGTTTTTGAATGAGTGGATCTGACTAAGATTGGCAAATTGCGGATAAACCGTTTGAAGCAAGGATCCATGCCCAAAGGAAAATGGCTTAAGGATTCTAACATCAACAATAAGCTATGTAAAACTTATTTTAGAAAATAAAAGGTTATGATCGATGGAATTAGTTCTAAAAATAGCATGGAAGACATCATAATCTTTTTTTTAAAAATATATATCATGTTTCAAATTTGATTGTGGGTTAGAATGTGTTCATCCAAGTTTCATTTTTCTTTATGAATTGATTGTGGGTTAGAAAGTGTTCATCTTTAAATCTGTTCATCTTCCTAGTGTTTATGAATTCAAATTTGTATTCAAATGTGTTCATTTTTGTTTATGAATTGATTGTGAAATGTGTCTTTGTTCATCTTCATTTTTGTTTATTTCCAAGTGTTCATCATCGAAACCTTTCAATCCTTGAATCTTAAATAAGAAATTATAAAAAAATGATTAAAAGAGTAAAAGTGTAAAGAAAATAAAACTAAGGGATTAAAAAAAAGCTTTATAGTTAAACCATTTAAAAAATGTTAAAAATGAAACTAAAAATGAAGTAAAATTTTGATTATTAAAACCTTTTCAACCCTAAATTGATATATTTATTAAAATTAGCATGGTTCCTAGGGGTTTCAAAGCTTTCTGAAACCGACGAACTGACATGAAATTCAGGTTAACTGAAATGGTATTTTCATTTTTTTGATGTGTGCGTGCGTGCATGCGTGTGGCATCCTTGAGAACTTGATTCTTTCCGCACATATTTGTTTTGTTTTAAATAATCTGAGTTGCATTCGAAATTTTTTTATGTTACATCAATTGTGAAATATTCTCTCATAATTATAAGAATTCTCAGAGTATGTTTAATTACACTAACCATTGTCAAGCAATTTCTCAAACTCCTCGTTATGTTCATGATTAACATACAAACTCGTTTGGGCCTATGCATATCATTATATATAAGGCGGATACAAGTGGATGTTAGTAATTAGTTATAACGCTTGTGGCATATAAATAATATCTAGTTCAAGAACTTCATAAATTATTTAATGTTATTTAAAGTTGGTTAAAATTGATATAAATATTAGATGTTGAGAGTTATTAACTTAAAATTATGTTTTGTAATTCGAATGGTTATTTGGTTAACCGAAAAACAAACTGAAAAAACAGGTTAACCGATTAGGGGTTGACCGGTTTTTTTGGTTTAGGTTTAGGATTCAAAAAATTTGCGAACCAATACAGGTTAACCAATTGCTCGGTTAACCATTCATGAACACCCTCATGGTACCTGCGCAATTCGATAGCTACAAATAATTCTTACTTAATAACATGTTTGTTTTCGATAATGTAGGGCTATTGTTTCCATTTCTTTTATCTCTATCTAACTCTTTTATTAATTTTTATAATAAAATTTGAAAAAAAATAAAAGAAGAAAAAGAAGATAATGTTAAATATATTATAAATTAAAGTTTTTATTTTGATTACACGAGAATCTAGAAATATCTATAAATTCCAGTTACTTGTTATAGTGAGTTATAATTATATGTATTTTCTAATACTTGAATTAAAATAATTATATGATATAATATTTAAACTATTATTTTAACAGAGATCATTTTTATCTTAATTTTTAATGTCTTAGAGAGCATAGGGTGTACCATTGCTTTGGCTAGGTGTTTATTTTCGGATAGTGCATTTTGCTATCCGATATCCGAATCCGAAATTGCGGATTTGGATATTGGATAATCTGAAATATCCGAAATTTAATACTAAGCTTCTTTTTACAAAGAGTTTTTCCTGTTTAAAGCTCCTTCCGGAAATTTAGTACTAAGATTACATCTCCTAAATATTAATTTAATTAGAACTACTATAACTACTTTTACAAACTAATTAACTACCCTTCACATAATTAGATCATCAACCAAATTATACTATATATACGTACAATCGAATTAATTAATTATTCTTCAATTTGAAGCAATATATAGAATGTAATTAACGAGGGGAAATTAAGGATAGTAAATCAATAATCTCTTGATGAAGAAGAGCAAAAACAGAGATATAAAAATTGGCTTGAGTGTATCTAAAATAAACATATAATAACAAGATCAATCGATCGATCGATATAGAAACTAGATCATCAAGTATATATGATATCGATTTGGAGTTGGACATCTAGGGATGTTTTTCATATTATATATTTATTATTTAAAAAAATTAAAAAAAATATATTTCGGATATCCGAAATTTTGGAAAAATGCTATCCGAATCTGAAAATTCGGATATCCGAATTTTGGGTATCTGAAATTTTGGATCGGATTTTTCGAGTATTCGGATTTCAGATACGGATATTTTTGAACACCCCTAGCTTTGGCACCCTATGCTTCAAGCCACCTTAGTGCCATATCAGCATAACACACACCATTCTTTAGTCATGTTTAAAGCCTAGTACTACTCACGCTTCGCATGCTTCAATCTTTTTTTTATTTTAAATTAATTATATATTACTTTATTTAACTTTTATTATTATGAAATTTAATAAAAAATATAAAATTAGATTATAAATTTATATATATTGTGAAAAAATAAAAAAATAAGATTAATAACTAATTTTTATTAAAATAAAAAAAGAGTAGATAAAAAAATTACAACTAATAAAAAAATCAACGATTTATTTTTTAATCTATATTTTTCCCTAATTGCGTCTTTTGTCCGTTGAACAATCTCGAGATCTTCGCCTTCCAAACCTTCATCTTATTGTTTTAAAAATTGTAACGCTTATCAGAATTCTTTACTTTCTTGTAAACGCAGCTTCCGTTTTTTTGCTCAAGAGGCCTCGTGTTATACTCGTCTATTGGACTTTGAAACCCGCCGAAATCCTTGAGTAATTGGTTAAATACTTGAGCAATTAAACTTCCGTTAAAAGACGGATTTGGTTGATGGATTTTTGATCGAGATGAATTTTGAGTGTTTGAAGAAGACTCCATTTTGAATGAGAGAAAGTGTAAAGAATGTAGGAGATTTATAAAATGTAAAGAATATAGATAGGAGTAGAAGTGGTGTAAAATCGTTAAAAAAATGAGGTATTTATATATAGGCAAAAGTTCAAACGAGAGTACTGTTTTTCGTACGAGAATCGCGAGAACTAATCTTAGCCATCCAATTCCCCCTCCTTTAATTGGATTGCCCATCCATGAATTCCTTACATGCACCCTGCCACACTCAATCCCCCACGCTTTTCATCTATGAATTCCATTATCCAAAATGAACGGCCAAGATTAGTTCTCGCACGAAAAACAGTTCTCGTTTGAACCCTCCTCTTTATATATAAAGTGGGTAGTTTTTTTTTTGCATTCAACGGTCAAATGACCGTTTGAAGGTTCTCTCTCCTCGATTCTCTCTCTCTCTCTCTCTCGACTCGACATTGAAGTACCGATGCTGGTTCAAATTTTCAATACCGATCATAGGGGGTGGTGTTCCCTCTCGGTTCCGAACAACCACATAGAAATGCCAATTGAACGCCGATGGTACACCCATCACTCTTATAGATTAAAAATTAATTTGGATTGACTTTTAAATATTACTTATTATGTAAGGTTTGATTATTAAAATGTATTCATGAATCTAATTAACTTCATAAACTGGTTTTCTTAGATCACACGTAGTCATGATATGTGTGATTATCATGATTGATGTCACATAAGTTTTTTCAGCCTGTACTAACCCATAATTAAACAACCCTAATCTATGACAGATATGACTAACCTTCATATCACCATCACTATTATTAGTGGACCCCATAATAGCTTAAATGTTTTATAGATAATATATAGATATAGATAGATGTACAATTATTATTCGTCAACATCGCTTTTCTTCACGGACTCTTGATGTAAAAATAAAACATATGAGCCCAAAGCTTTAATTTGAAACGCTATGTTTTTATGTTTTTTAAAAAGGAAAGGAAACGTAAAAGTAAAAGAAGAAAATATAAATAAACAATTACTTGAATTTTTGTTTTTAAGCTGAAAGGAGACAAGTAAATGAATTTATATTCTCTTTTATCGACTTTAATCCAAAAAATAAAAACCAGTACAGAAGATCGGTGCCTATTTATAGACGATGATATAATAGCAAAGCCATCTGCACACTCTTGTATCTTGCAATGTGTCGTATCCCTACCGCCCTACCGATCGGAGGTTGAGAATCTCTTTAGTGTCATCTCAACGCTAAACTCGAAATCCAAAACAGCAATACTTTTTTGTTTCTAATGCTTGTTGTTTATCCCTTCTTTCTTTCATATTCATCTTGTTCAGAAGTTGCTCCAGTTTCTTAAAAACCCAAAGTCACATCATGGTAAGCAGTGATTCTCTTAACAGAAGGGTCCTCATCACCTGCTAATTTTCCCTTTCAGGTTACAAAACAGCTCAGAGTTCAACAATTTGATGATAAATGCATACACCTTATGCTGCAAACATTCATATAGAATAAGGCTAAAAGTGAAACTCAATAAGATTAATAACCTATTCCAGGTACACATGGCACTATAGTATGGCAGCAGAATGATTAGAAAAGGAAGGCCCATCTTGCACCTTTTGCTGAACATATAAAATCAACTCACCACCCTTGAGATAATTCTAGTCTCCCATGAGTCTCACACCTTGGTAAACCGCACCAAGACGTAAATCGTCAACATTGCTAAAACTTCTATACCCATTTATCTCTCTTAAGCCTGATAACCCACGGTGAGTCAGAAACTCATGTAATTCCTCCTCGGTATAGAAGGTCTTGTCTTCAGTACGCACTGCTATACGTCCAGACTCATCATAATGGCAGATTTTTATAGACACTCCTGGATAAACAAAGACCATGAGGAATGATGGCATATATGATACCAGAGGTGGCACAATGGCCAGGTAAGGCAGATCAGGTTACAGGTTCTGGTCAAGACAGGTACTTTTCTGTACGGGTCAAACTTTAGATGATAAGCGTTCTTTAAAAAATGCTATAGTTATAGAAATAATGTGTCTTCAATTTATGAGGGAAATGGAAAAGAGAAATGATGCTTTTCAAGAAAAAAAGAAGAGAAGAGAAAGGGAGGGAGGCAATGAAAAATATAGTTTTTATGTTCCCGTGTTGGAAAGAAAACAAAGAGAAAGGATATATTTTTTCCATCTTTTTTAACAATAATACCCTTATTATGTTTAGTTTAGGTTGAGTATAGTTTAGTCACTATTGTTAAATCATAAATACTTTCCTTTCTCTTCTATCCGAATCTTCACACAATTGTGAGGAAAGTTTAGGATAAAATCACTAAAAATTATCCACCTGGTTTATTTCTCCTCTTCTTTCTTTTTATGAATAAACTTGGCAACTTATTATATAATTCTCTCCTCTTGCTTCCTCTTCTTTCCTTTCTCTCCAAACATAAGGTACCCCAATTTCTTGAATAAAATGATTTAGAAAGTTTTGTGCATTAAAAATACACTTTCAGAGACTCTTGGTCTGTTTGACCCATTTGACCATCTGACTTGCTTCCTTTTAAATTATTTCTTCTATTTGACCCGTTAGAGATGAGACATAACCTAACTCGACCAATTTCTAAGGGAATGGGTTGAAACGGTGACATTTACATCGCATCGGTAGCTATGCAAATTTTTATTGTTTGAATACCTTCATCTAGGTGGAGATTATAACTCCCCACAGGCATGTTCCTGTCTAGAGCCCGTATGATGCCATCCTCATCTTCCAACCAAAATGCCCGTTTAGATCTAATGCCAAAAGCAGATTTTATTGCCTCTTTTATTGCTTTTGTGGATCCATCAACACCAATCCTTCTAGTGTATTCTCCCCATTTTACTGTTATAATCCTCCCATAAGAAGATTGACCTTCAGCACCTGCAGTATCATAATAAAAGATTGCCAAATGTATGTAACTGGATCTATTTAGCAATCCATGAAACCTTACGCCCTTGTTTATACAAACAGGGTGCATAGTTATGACGGCAAAATTGGCATTTATTTCAAAGGTGAGTTCTCCATCAAACCTATATATTTGCTCATTAGGATTGGTGGGCAGGGTAAAAGGTAGGTTCGGATAAGAAGAAAAAAATTGAGTACTTTTTTCCCTCCTAAGTAATTAATACTCAAAACGATGACAATAAACATAGTAACATACATTGGGTGGCTTTTAAACTGTATGACCAAAATTAGATTAAATTGACAGGTCGGGTTTCGGGTCTCAAGTCTCATTTTAAGGTTCGTGTTTCGGGTCCAAAAGTAAGTCGCACAATTCATAAATGGCATTGAGATTCTGATTTATGAGGATTTCAATTCCGTTTGACCGCAATTTTTAGGTTCTAACCCATTCGCAACAAAATATACGCCGAATTGATCAGTTTTGACATTAAAAGTCATAGATGCAAAGCAAGACTTCATACCATTTCCAGGGGGTTCTCTCCAGTTCCAAGGGGGCACTCCATTTGCAGCAACTGCTTCAGCTGCAGTGATGGCAAGAGGATCACCATCATTATCCAGAGGCCTTTCAAGATTCACTGTTGATCGGCCATTAGCTGAACACCAAATATTACAATTTACAGAAACCAAGTCATGAGGACACAAGTATCAAACAACATCACATGTTTTGAAAGCACCAACTGCCAAACACATGAGACATCCAATGGGGAAAGGGATACTTGGCCATATATCTTACCAAAACGTAAGTTTCTATAACTCTATGTTAGGTGTTAATATTGTACTTGATCCTCACCAGTGATGATGTACAAATAATTAGTAGCAGATAATAAAAATGTATATAGTATATACTCACCACTGTTGAATAAAGACATGAAATGTATAGATTTTGACTGATTGAAGCCAAAACATAAGCCTGTATACTTATACTCAAAGCACATACAAGAATACTTTTTACTTAAGTTATTTCATTCATAATTCTACCACGGAATGATTTTAATATTTTATTTCACTTCCTATGTGTAGACAAATATAGACTACCATGCATTAGTGAAGAATTCTGATGCTGGAGGAAGGTGGATTCATGAGTTAGGAATATCGCCATGCTAACATAAGATGTATCATGAAATGTTTGTCTTATTCGATATGAACCGGTTGTCGCAAAATTGCATTATAATTTAAATGACCGACATTTTATCATGCTATAAGTATATTGACCGTATTGTGTATTTTTACATAAACTAGCTTGCATATAAAAATACGCAATTTCATGTGCCTAACAGTTCACATCTTTTACTTTTCTTCAACGATCTATTTAAATTTTATCTTTATGCACTTAAAAGCAAGCCCCCATTCACAAGCATATCCAGAAAAACATAGAAAGGCATACGTTTGTCTACAATTAGGTTCATCTTCTATGAAGATCCCAATACAGACACCCAGGTCTCAGTATATAGCTAGTCTGAGCCATAGATAGCAATTTAGGCCAAACAAAAAAACAGACATACCTAAACTCTAATTTCATAATGAGATGCTAAATTCAAATCAATTAACAGCAATTTACCTTCCATGGGTCCAAACGGAATACTCCCATCCTCTAACCCTGTAGCAATCAAGCAACCAGAATTTCGATCATTCACCCTAACCACTAAAATATTTCCTAAAATTAGTATGCAACTCTTGCAAAGTTCTACTACAACGACATGGGATAATAATACAATGTCACAAATTCACAATGTAGGGGTGAATTACAACCTTTATCCGAGAACTGAATAAACGAATCGAGCTTTGAAGAAGTAGGAGAGGCAGCCTTGTAAGTTCCATTTTTCGCCCTATCTCTAATCAACTCCTCGAGATCTTTATAATACAACATTTTAGTAGCACCACCACTTCCTTTGCCGTTTTTATGCTTCACCTTCTTGAACTCTTTGAGCAAATTTCTCCATTTATCAGTACACATAGTCGGTGAACGATCAAAACCCTTGTCTCTCATCTTGGACGAGATCTGTTCCCACAGATGTTTATTCGACTTTGAGGTGTTGAAAAATCGATCCACTTCACGCCGGAGACTGATCAGGGTCCGAGTCTCTTCCTGTACCCAAGTCTCAGCTCGTTTCTTCGGAGCCCTAAGTTCGTGATCATCACCGCTACTGGTGTTATTGTTGTTGTTGTCAGCCATAATCATCAGCTGTTGCTGCTGTTGGTGGTGGTGGTGGTGGTTGTGTGGAGGCTGTTCTGGTTCAATTAGCATGTTCCTATCACCTCCGCCGTCGGCTTCTTTGTAGAAATCGATCGAGGAACGAGATTTGTCGGAGGAGAGATACATTGATGAAAGTAGTTTGCAAAACTAGAATGAAAATTGTGCTAATGAGACCAGGTATAACCCTAATTACTAAATCGTCGATATAGGTATGGAATTATGGATAGAGCGGGTGAGAAGGAATTGGAAGCAGCGACGGTGCCGCCATGGAGCGAGGGAGGTTTGACTACTTAATGGTTCAGAGCGGCGTTGCTTACGTGACAACTTATTTGCGGTACACGTTGCGGTCTAATAATCTAAATTATTGATCCACGGGTGTTTGTTATATGTTAATACATTTCCGTAGCTACCCATCTTTAGGAGAAACATAGATTCTCATAGAAATTACTATAAATGGAATTCAGTTCAATTTACAGTGCCTTGTTTGTTATAGAGAATATAATTGTTTGGAAAATAATAGGGAATTATAGAAAAATGGTTGGGGAGTGTTTAGTTAAATATAGAGCGAATAAGAATGATAAAATATAAGGGAATACAAAAGAATGTAATGATTATTTTCTAGTGTTATGTGATTTTATTTGTACTCCTCTTATAATTTAAATTATCCCTTTTGCTGTGACATTTGTGAGTATATAATTTACATTGAAAATTATAATTGAATGATTTTACATGTGTGGTATGTGAGAACAGGGGGCCTAAATAGTAACACCCCATATATATATATATAGTAGGTTGGTGGTGGTGGTTGTTAGTGGTGACAACGGTGTTGATGGTCTTTTTTTATGGCAATAGTAAGTTGTGGTGGGGGTTGATAATGGTGGCAGCAATTGTTTGAGGTGATGATCGGCGATGGTGATGGTGATGGTGATGGTGTTTAAGGCAACAAATTATTGGCAATTAGTGGTGGTTGACGACAACGGTGGTTGTGGTAGTCGGTAGAGGTGGCAACATGAAGTGTAGGCGGTGGTAGTGATGATGATCGATGGTGTGGAGATTGCTGGTGGTGACGGTGGCGGTGGCGGTGGGGACAACGGTCTATGATTGTGGTAGAGTGTAGTGGTGGTGGTGGTGGTGGTTGGTGGACCAATACATACTTGAATCCATGGCTATAGTGGTGGTTGTGGTCGATTGTGGTGGCGGTGGTGAAGACGGTATTGTTGATGGCAAAGATAATGTTGGTGAAGTCGACAATCAACGGCAATTGATGGTGGCAAGCGATGGTTGATGATAACGACAATTGTGATTGATGGTGGTGGTGGTGATGAGGGTGGAGGTGGTAGTACGGGATGGTGATTGTGCGACGAGTTACGACGGTGTGGTGGTTTCGGCAGGTGGTGGCAGCAACGGTGACCGGTGGTGGAGCAGGAGGGTGGTGGTGGTGATCGGTGGGGAGACACACATACTTGAATCATAATTCATTATCGCAAATTTACTGGGGAATGATTCTATATTATATTCCACCTAACCAACAAATATTAATCATTAACATTTACATTCCCTACCTCTTAATATCCCTAACCAAGCACACCTTGTGTAGAACATGAATTTCAACATAAAAATGTAAAAAAAATAAAAATTATTTCTCTTATTTGATATACTAGATTTATTAGAGAATTCTATCAATTTTATAATTTGCATCTATAATTTTTTATAACAATCATTTATTTAAACTTTAAAAAAATACAAAAAATGCATAAATTAATAATTAAATGCACTCATCAAACGAATTAAGATATTACAAGCATAGTGTTTAACCAATTAAGATACTACATAGTCTTCAACCATAGTCACACAAATAAAAGTACTTAACCATAGTGAAAATAAAGAGTCTTTCATGTACTTCAATCATAGTCAAACCAAAAAAAGTATATGAACCATAAATGTAATATCCTAAATTCTGAAATATATATATATATATTGAAAATTTCATTTGAGAACCGTTTTTATTGTGAAAACCGCGAGAACCAATCTTAGCTGTCCAATTCCCCATCCTTCAATTAGATTGCCCACTCATGAATTCCTTACATGCACCCTGCCACACTCAATCCCCCCACGCTCATCATCCATGAATTCCATTATCCAAATTGAACGGCTAAGATTGGTTCTCGCAATAAAAACGATTCTCAAATAAACCTTACCCTATATATATATATAGATTGTAAAGTATAACACCGCCTTTGCTTTTAGTAAATTTAGTAAAAATTTGAGTTTTTAAACTGTGTGGGTCCGTTTGTAAATAGAGTGTTTATCTGTCCTGCTAATTTAAATACAGATTAACAACTAAGCAGCAGAATTCAAAACAAATTCTACAAACTATTACATAGTTTTCAAAAGACATTGATTTGGCGAATATATGTACATATCAAAATCTACCAAATCATAACTACCGGTGTTACTCTAATCACGACCAACCATTATAACAATATACCAACATGCTGTGTTTCTTCCCAAAAGGTATCTACAAACATCAACAAGCAATCCCATCTCACCAGGCTTGTCTAATCTTTACCTGGAAAAAGGAAAACAACGACAATATTAGCTATAAATAGCTAGTGAATACACACAAGCATAAGCATCAATAAAGAAAGTCATATCACAGGAATAAGCAATCGATGCTATCCTATCACATAGTGGAGTACTGACAAGATCGATAGGGGTTATGTCTTGCAGGATAGCTAGTCAAACTCAACAACCCTCACTAGGGGATTAGACACTGCCAACCGTGCTAATGGGAAAGCATATAACAATCCACCGTGCACGTTACGGAGCCAAAGGCTCAATTGGACTCAGCGGGTAGCCGAAAACCCCAGATGCTAAGGAACGGTAATCGAGTCACCGTTGATCCCGAACTTTACCCGAAGGCCCATAGGATCCAGCCATAGGCTGACCTTAATAGTCAACAAAATATCTGGACATAAAAATACCTCATCAATAACCCATTTCGGGTTCAATAGCATGCATGCATTTAACAATCAACTTATACTAAGCAATATATATCATACTTCATGCACATGTACCTAAATACATGTATAACATTTCAATTATCATGGCAATATTCATTTCTTGGTCTTTATTGCATATATAGATGGGATTGCTTGTTGATGGCAACATGTAGCTTACAATAACATTAAATCAAATTGCACTTAAATCTCTCTTTATTGAACTCATGGAAGCCGGTACTCACCTAAGTGTCTAAAGCAAACAATAAATGGTTTCGGCTCTCCTTGTTTGTTTAATCCACCTATTATGCATTAATTTTCATTTAGACAAGAATACCTCATGTACATATACTAATATACTGGTATTCACCCCCAACAATGACTCTAATCTGTTAAAAATGTTCTAAACCATCCCATGTACCAAAATACCATGAAAAAAATATCAAACCACTTCCTGCAGCAAGGTTCGCACCGCGACCTCGAGACAACAACGAACAGTAGTGTAGAGCGCTGCATTCTTCCCATTCAAACCCAATTGTAACTTGTTCTTAATTGTTTCTAGCATTTGTACATGGTTTAGGGCAGTAGTAGGAGTTCATAAACACTCAAATAACACACTTTAACATTATATTCAAGATTCAATCTTCAAATCATCACTTATGACCCATTTGGTCAATTTCAAAGAGTTCATTCAATTTAACATCTATAATTCATAACATCAGTTCCAATCTACTTATAAATGATATTGGAACAGATTTGAACATAAAAATCTAACCTTTATTGGTCAATTTAGTTTTGACCTAAACTTCAAAACTAAGAACAAGATGAAGAAAAGCTTACAATGAGCAAGAAGATGATGAAGATGAAATTAGGAATAGATTTTGGACTTGATTTCTTGCTTGAATTCCAGTCTTGATGATCTAGTTTGAGTTTTCTTTTTCAAGAAAAAAGGAAGATGGGTGAATAAGGGTGTGTGTGTGAATCGTGAGTGTGTGTGTTTATTGTGTTTTGAGAAAGGTGAAACCGAATTGTGGGTTTAATTATCCACAAGTGGGTATCTTGTTCCCCTTTTCAACTTACAACACAACATCCGTTTATCCGTTTTAACTAACGAAGGTGTTTTTGGAATCCTCGTTTGAAACCATTAAATATTTTATCATTTTTATCTATTTTTATGACCTCATTTAATAGCTAATTTAATACTTTCTATCAATACTAATATATATATATATATATATATATATATTCTATTCAATTCATTTAATTGAATTCGCATACCTAAGGTGCGCGCACCACTAGTCCCGATTGAGAATGTTACATAAAGTAATAGAATTTTTGTGGTCAAAGAATAAGGAAATGAAATTAGGGACTAGAAGTGTAAATATAGGATATAAATATCCCCACTAGCCCTTTTTGACTCATTTGAGTCTTGTACTACTACCGGAAGAGTCGAGAGAAAGAGGGGGGGGGGAGGAAGTGAGTTGCAACAAGAAGAATGCATGTTAAGTTTGAGTCAAAATTGAAGTGTTTAGTAGTATTTCTACCATCGAAGCTTTGATTTGGGGCAAAATAGAGCTGGACATATTTGGTTGGTGATCACAAATAAGTTTTAATCTTTGATTATATTCGGTTTCAGTGTTATATCTGGTTACTAAGACCCAATCTGAAGTTATTGAGCAAATGGGTCAAAATTTGGTTAAGTTATGTGAGTTAGGGTTTAATCACTTAATGATTGGGTAAGTTAATGTTATAATATATTTTGGTATGTTAGAAATGACCTAAACATGTTCTATAAACTTATATTTGAGTTTGGTATGCTTTGGGTTCGATTTAAATGAGAAAATTGCAAGCTTTTGATAAGAAATTGTTTCTGCAGTTTTAATAAAATTCGTGAAAAATCAACTGTTTATCGGATTTACACGTATTATATATCGTTGGAAAGCTAGAAATGTCTAGTTTAATCTATATTTTGATCATATAAGCTAATTACAACAGTAGGTTGGTCTAAATGTAGAAATACAGAAGTTGTGTCAGTTTTAGGAGTGTATATTTGACAAATGCAAAACAAGATTTTTTTTCTTTTAGTATTTGACTTTAAGCTTTTATGAGGTTTTTTGGGATTCATGAGTAACTCCTATTAAAGTGTGTTTGAGGCCTTTTAAGTCATCTAGTATTGAGGTCAAATATGTCTTTTGGCTTGAGAATTTGTGTAACACCCTGATTTTCAGTCCAAATTTAAATTTTTCAAAACTCAATTTAAATCATACTTTATACAAATCTCTGTAACTCATTGCGGAAGCATTTTAATTTTTCGGTAAATATTTCAACAATACCCGTTATTCGATAATTATAATCCAAAACTTTTGGTCTTACCACAGTTAATCTCACGACCATTAAAACCAGTAGGAAATCCAGAATTACCGGAATTGTAACCAAGTCAAAGCCGAGCCCACAGCAACTACCCGCCTCACCAAGGCATCTATACAACCTGCGGATACAAAACATTTTCATACACAAAGTTAGCTATAAACATAGCTAGTGAGTACATCCAAAAACATTTGTTTTATCAAAACCAAGTCATCCTTTTTCTCTTTTGAACACACGAGTTTGGCAATCAATATACTTTTGAAATCACACATAATAGCACATAAGGATGCGGGTCTGTCCATTGGGGCACAATGTATCCACGTGGTAGCTAGCCACGGTCAACACGTGCCCACATGGGGGATAACCACATCACCCCGTCAAGGTGGGGGATGCACGAAGCAGTCCACCATACAACGGTTATCTGGAGTGCATGGCCTATTCACCAAATCCACTCGTGTTGCCACGGGTTCAATGGCTCGTCAGCCCAGTGAACCCACACGGTCATGATGGCTACTGACATACCCCTCCACTCTCTGCACCGATCCCTCAGCCACCCGTACCTCGCGGTTCCCAAATCGCCGAAGCCAAAGGAACCTCTGTGTACGTCTCAATGACTAGGAACCCTATGGTACAGAGTTATATCACACAGTGGTCCGGACCGAAGCACATATACCCCTAAGGGTCACATAAGCACATTCCCCGAAGGGTCACATAATCACATACCCCGAAGGGTCGTAAAGTCTCATACCCCGAAGGGTCATATAATCACATACCCCGAAGGGTCATAAAATCACTTACCCCGAAGGGTCATAGAATCACTTTTGGCATCTCAATGCCCAAAACATTATTGGTATAACCGTATCTTTATTTATCCAAAATCGTTTCATAGTTGGCATCTCAATGCCAAAGTATATCTTAATTGAAAACATGAAATTCATTACTCAAAACTATGTCTTTTGTTTCAAAATCGAAGTTTACTCCAACATGGAGTGTTATGTTTCAAAAACCATATTCGTTATTACCAACTCAAAGCTTACTCTAATCATGGAGTATCAGTTTCAAAACCGTCATGTAAAAACAAGCTTTAACATAGACCATCTCCAAAATGGAGCAATAGTCCTATTTGAAAACCGTTTCTCAAAATACACCATGTACCGAATTTACAATCTCAACAATTTCTTTAAATGCATCCATTATCTTAAAACATTTGCAATTCATGCAATCACATTGTAAACAGTCTAATATTTCACAAACAGTTGCAAATCATATAATCCGCAATATGAAACAACTCATTAGTTCCACGAACTTTGATTCATTAAGTTTCATCAAACTATTGCCAAACAATCAAAAAACATAAGTGATGACTTGAAAACTTTAACAATTTTGGGTATCCGCACGGTGTATGATATCGCCAAATTTATATATATATTTTAAGCGATATCTGTTTTATTTTAGTCTGTTATTGTTTATAAATAAGTAAAATATATTTAGTTATCTTCATTTGTTGAATTTTATGTCAAAAAGGCGGATGATGAAAAGTTTTGAGCAAAAACCGGAAAAACTGAAGAAAATAAGAAAAGTTGTCCGCGCCGACACACCTCCACTGTTTTGATCATATCTCACTCATACGAACTCGGATTGAGGTGATTCAAAAGGCCACGGAAACTAAACTCAGAGGGCTACAAAAAAGCGATGTCGCGGCGCGACACCTTCAAGAATCGCGGCGCGACGGAGCTGTTCAAGATAAGGTCCAAAAGCTCGCCACGTGTCGTCGCGGCGCGACGCGTCAGATCACGTCATAATTCAATTTTTAAAAGAGTTTTGGATCGCGTTAAACTCACTCTTCGCGACGCGACACTTACCCGTCGCGGCGCGACGCCCCTGTTTTCAGTTTTTTATATAAACGAAGATCCAGATCGGTTTTGAGAAGAACAACCCAACATATACTACCCAAATACTTCCAAAACACGTCCAAAAGTCATTTCAAGAGTTGTGGAGCTTAATTTGAAGGATCAAAGCTTGATTTGAAGATTAAAGTGGCTAGGAATCTTGGCTTTTACGCTTTTATCATTCATCTCTTGTTTCTTATGTTTATTTATGATTTCCAGAAGCTTGATATGACTGTTATTGGCTAGTTTTCTTCTTTTCCTCCTTAGAGCAGATGATACTTTGTAAATATGTTTGATTTCCATTGATTAGAACATGTTTTCATCTCATAATTTGTCTTATAAGCTCACCAATGATTCATATGTGTTAAAGATCTGTTTTTTGATTGTTTATATTCTGAGTTTATAAAAATTAGAGGACCAATATATTTTTATAGCTTTTATCATGATTAATTAGGATCAATAATTAATCTTGACTAGTGATTGATCGTATCCTAGGCTTAGATAATCAAGAATGGAACTTTAATGTGTATGATTTGCATGTAATGACCTTTATTTGTCAATTTAACAATTTAATAACCAAATAATTGTTAAAGGTGGAGTCTTGTTTGACATGAACTTAAACACGTCTAATTATGCATTTAAACGATTTCTTGACCATAGAATTGAATAAATACATGATTAGAGGGTTAGAACTCAGACCAAGAGTTTATCCATTATAGAAATCGGTATGAGATGAAACAAATGTTCATTGCACGATTAATTGGAAATTAAATGTTTTGAAAAAGTAGAAATCGAATCTAGGGAGGGAAAGCTTTAATTTGATAAGTTTGATCCATAAAAATCTTTGCTTTTGTCGTTCTTGGTTTGCTTTTGAGTGTTTACTAGTGTTAGGAGTAATTTAGAGAAATAAAGTTTGAATCTTTGTTGTTAAGATTCTAAATCCCCCTATTTACTGCTTTTAAATAGTTTAATATTTAATTAGTAGAGTTATATTCAAAATCATACTCGTTCCCCTTGTGTTCGACACCCGTACTTATTTACTATACTACGATACGATTAGGTTCTCTTGCCTATTTGTGTTGTAGTCGTGCTAAATAACTTGGATTTATAAATTTAAAACTGGTACGCTACACGCACATCAGTGTACTCACCTGAGGGTGTGATGAGGATCACAACCCCATCCAAACCATAGCTCAACACTTGATCATAACCTATGATCACCAAAACACAAGGTTAACTTACTTAGTTAACCAAAAACAAGGTTTTCTAGACTCAATTCTAGCCTTTGACACCTTTTCGGGTCTTAAAAGACTCCAAATAAACCTCCTATAATCATAGGAATCAATCCCCAAGCATATATAAGGTCAAATGGGGTCAAAAACAAGTTTTTGGACATTTCAAGGGGGGCTCGCGCCACGAGACAGGGTGCCTCGTGCCGGGAGAAATTCTCTGGAAAAAGGTCTTCTTCTCTGCACGCGACGCATCGCGTCGCGACCAGGTTCTGCACAGTCTGTTTCTTCTTTTTCTTTGCTGCAAATCCCAATTTCTTTTATTTTCTTAACACCAAGCACATGTGTATTCAACTACAAGGCTTTAAAACTCAATTATAACAACTTCATAACTCTATAATCAACACTTTAAACACATGAAATCATCAAAATCCAAGCTTCAACAATTTCTCCATTTTTACCCATTTGCCATATTTCAACATAATCAACTAAAACCACCATAAAACCACCACCAATACTTAAAATCAAACACAAAATGAGTTTAGAACTTACTTGATTTATGAAACCCAACTTGTTCTTGTCTTTCTCTTGCCCAAATCAAGCCTCAAGGTTGAAGAAGGTGAAGAATAACACCCAATTCTTGAATACACCCACTTGAGCCAACAATCTCCTCTTGATTCCTTCTTCTTTTTAGTTTCTCTCTCTAGAACTCTCTCTCTACACCTCACGATTGCTAGGAGAAGTGATGACTCAAATTGAGTCAATTTCTCTAGATTCTTCCTTCTTATAACCCAAATTTACATATACAACCCTTAACTTTCAAGACTTGACACCTAAAACCCTTCAAGTTTCATTCAATTTACACATATAATACTTATTTCATAACATTTATAATTTCTAATTATTTGAGTCTTTAATCAATCGTACCTTATGCACTACTAATCGTACTTTGTGGCCATATATCATTAAATAACAAAATCACTCTCAAAACCATGAATTTCTAATTTAATCATGATTTACCATTATATCTTGCAGTTATGATACACAAATCCGTTAGAACAATGGAAACACCTATTTAATCAATATTAAGGTCATAATAAAATTTTGAAATATTACAATTTGGCTAAGTTATCTAAGATGGTCTTGTGTACTCTTAATTATAGGTTTGATCATCAAGTGAGTAATTGTGGTTTTGTGTTGTGATCCTCACCACAACTTTCAAGTGAGATACCTTGTTTTTTAAAAATTCATAAGTCATCATATGTGTATTTTTGTAAGGTATTATGTGATATTTGAATTTTATGGCATCAAATGTTTATTGTTAAAAATGAGTATTATGATGTGATGGTTATAAACTTTGTATAGCTTTGAGTTCATGATATGTTATGTATTGTTTTATACAAGTTAATGGTTGTATTTTTTTTAACTCTTGTGCTTGTGTATTATGGTCCAGACCAGTACTTGAGATTATGTGCTTTGAACCTTGGTTGTTCCTCACCATTAGGTGACGTGTAAGATTCATGTGGTTTTGGCAATTGGGAATTAGGTGACGTGTAAGATTCATGTGGTTTTGGCAATTGGGAATTATTGTTACACGGGTGATGAAGGAATTGGTGTAAAGAGTGGAGTGGAATGATAAGTAGCCATTATGATCGTGTGGTTTACTGGGCTGACGAGCCACCGAACCAAACCATACACGAGTGAACTTGGGAAAAAGTCATTCACTCCTGACAACCGTTATATGGTAGATGCTTCGTGCTCCCCCATCTTGATGGGAGATGTGGGCGTACCTCCATATGGACTTGTTGACCATAGTTAGCCACTATGGAGAATACAAGGTCTAATGGACTTGTTTCCCACATTTTATGTGATAAAGATTAATGGATGACATGTTATGCAAAAGTGTTGACTACTACGATGACTTGTTTTCGATACTAAACTGTGTTTTTGGTGTATTCACTAGCTTTATGCTAATGTTTTATGTGAAAATATTTTGTATCCACAAGGCGTAGGTAATAAGTAGCTAAAGTCGGTGAGGTGGCTAGAAGCTTTTGGAATCTTTTATTCATGTATTTTTAGACATGTTGGCATATGGATTTAGTATTGTTTTTACTATGATACTAGTTAATGGTCGTGTATGTGAGATATCATGTAAAACCAACCGTTTGTAAAACAAGTTAAAGCTTTCGGGTACTCTAGTATGTTATATAAATTATGCTTAAAAGTGTGCTTTAAAAAGTTTAAATTTGTACTAAAAATATGGGTGTTACAATAAACAACAACCCTATCTGAACTATCGCTATACGATTCTATTATGCTAGTTTACTCTTCTTATGTCAACCCAAGAAATGACCGTCCTAGTTGCACATCCTTATCAATCAAATGAGTTTCTTTAAAATGTTTGCTCATAATAATACCCGATAGAGCTCTCAACTCCTCACTAACATTGTCATAGATTTCACGAGCCTCCATACTTTCTTTATTTAGATGTTCGCCTACAATCTCTCTAAATCTAACCAATACTTTATTAATCTCTTCGTATGACTCCTGGTATATTTCATCTCTGTCCATGCTTTTGCATCTTTTACTTTTGCTGAGTTACACTAGTTGTTGATCCTTCAGATCAACGAGCATCTTAAACGTCCTCTTGAACGAAATCAAAGTCATTAGTATCAATCGAAGGGAACTTTTTTGCATCTCTACAATGATCTATTATTATCCAATATCAATTGCTTTACTACTCAGTTGCTTTATCCTAATCAAAGATGGTCCATAGTTTTTCATAGAACGGAAATGACTTGTATTTAGAAATAAATTTAGAATATAACCCTCAAAAGAACGAAGTAACTATTTATTTCTAATCACGATATCATGATAATTTCCTTTTATTTTTTTGGCTCATGCATTGATGCATTGGAGGCTACAAGGCAAGTAAAAATAAATCTAGAATACACCTTTATTAATAAAAATATATATTTTTAGAATCTACCTGATATATTCATTCCAAACAATTTCCTCAACTAACACCACAAGTTTTTTTGTTCATCTCAACCAAAACCACTTATATGCACCATATCAAATACTATGCTAAAGTGTGTCTTTCATGTATTCATCCTAGACTTTAACGCAGTTCTGCTTTAAGGTCAGAGTTGGGAAGACTTATATCTAGCAATTGTTGAACTCTATTTAAATAATCTGGTTTGAATTCGTTGCCAGCACCGACATACTCTCTAGATGCATGTAACTCTATTAATGCATCAATTAACTTTGCATATTCTTCGAATTCGATCAAGTAACGATCAAATTGGGTCAAAAGTAAAAAAAATCTGAAATGGGTTTACTCTGTTCAACAAATCAAATATTGTCCAATAAATCTAAAATCACAAATAAAAATCTATCTAACTTGTATCTTATTAGCAAGAATATAACCCTCAAAAGAATGAAGTAACTATTTATTTCTAATCATGATAATTTCCTTTTCCTTTTTTTGGCTCATGCATAGGAGGAACAAGATTGATCATATTGATCTTGAGTGTTAAACTTTTTGTATGCTTGCTAGAGTTTTAATGATATTGCTCTTTTCCATTCAAAAAGAATGACATCATGATAACATTAATATACTTGCCAGGTAGGTGTAGAAAATAATACAATACTTATTTCCCATAACAACTTCAATCATAACATAATTTCAACAATTTGGCAATCTATGACACATACAAGAAACTGATTAGAAGAAGAAAAAACTTTGCTTCTAAATTTCTTTTATAAGTCTGAATCATTGACTACTTGGACCCCTAGCACACCTAGAATATGGTTTCAGATGGTTTTGAATATACAGATCAAATAATTCTTAATGTTTGAGTTTGTATGTGGGGTTTAATTGCAATTTTGATCTCCAGAGCTAGAAAATAGTGGGTTGACATATCTCACTGGAGAAGAAGAACCACACTTTGTGACTTGTCGCTTGCCGCTGCAGCAGGAAACGTATATTTGCTGGAGAGAGATATTAAAGAGGGGTGAGAGAGAGAGAGAGGCAGAAAGAGATATAGCGTTGAGAACCACACTTCGCCACTGATCGCTTGTTGCCGCCACCGGTCACTTGTTGCCGCTGGAGAAGACGAAACAGTCAATCTTTAATCACAAATGAAAAATCCAAAAACCCAAGAGATCAAGAATGAAGCGGTCTATTATCTCAAAGTTGATTATATCGAACTAGCGAGCAACCAAAATCACGACTTGAAGGTTGAAATCAATTGGTCGAAGGCAGAACCCCTAATCGTAGAAAGAAGGTGGAGGTTGAAGTCGATTAGTTGGAGGTTGTATGGTCGTTTGTTGCGGAAACAGACGCTAATGGAGGAAGTGGAAAATCGGAACCTAAATCATCAGAGGAAGTGGAACTAAGTTGTTGGAGCAGACAACGGAGGTCGTAGGGTCCTTGGTCATGAAACTAACGTCGATGGAGGAAGTGGAACCAAATCACCATGTAGGAGTAGAGGTCATAGGGTCATTTAATCTAAGAAAGTAGAAGTGTCTTTTACAATTCCTTGGGTACCGTTTATTTCGTAAAATTCGAAGTAATGAAATTTATTTAAATTTCATCCGGTCCACATATAGAATGTAGTTTTAATTAATTGAGGGAATCTAAAGATTCAAAAGAATGAAATTCTATTCAAAACACTACAAAAAAATTATCATTTAGTGGCGTGTAAAAAGTGCCACAAAAAACCAAAAAAGTGCCACTAAAGACCCTTTTGAAAATCACTCGGCACATACAAAAAATGTCACTAGAAGCGCTACCACTAAAGTCTTTTAGCGGCACTATTTTGGTTTGGTGCTGCAAACTTTTAAGCTTTTAGTGACACTTATTTTTCACCACAATAAATAAAAAACATTTGTGACACAAATGTTATATCACTAAAAATTATTGCTACTTAGGAATTCATACTACTTTTAGTGACACATAAATTTTGTCACAAAAATCACATTTTCAAATTAAATTTCCCTATAGACAATGTTTTTTTATCATATTATTTATGGTTTATTATAATCAATTTTTATTTACAATATAAAATGAAAACAAAACTAGAGGATTTAAAAATCATAATAGTTCGTCTTCCAAAAGTATTTCAAAAACCTAGAGACAAATGTCTAATAAGTGTCAAATAAGTCTAAATACCAAACATAAAACACACGAAACTAATAAATGTTTGAATAATAACTCGAAACTCCAATGTGCTCAAGAACCTCTTTCACAATCTTCATGCAAGCTAAAGATCCTCAAGTTAACTCTTTGTTAGCAACGATACCAAAAGTTACCTGCTTAAATAATATATATAGACTTCAATGAGGACACTATTCAAAATGCAAATAATAAAATTTTAGTTGGTAATGTGGGATGGACAAGTTTAGATCTAACCGGTAATTTTTAGTACGGGTTAAAACCGGTTGGGTCAAATTCACAGGCTAACTCCTTTTAAAAGCATTCCAAGTAACTATGGCTGCGTTTAGCATGAGAAAAATTTTCTGTTTTTCGGTGAAAAACGGTGGAGTTTTTATTTTCTGAAAAAAATAGAAAACGAGTTTAGATAAAGGGGTGGAGTTTTCCTTTTTCAGAAAAAATAAAAAACATGTTTGGTTGAAGTGTTTTATTTGAAAAGTTGTTTGAAAAAGCATGAAAGTTTGGAAAAATAAAATGTGAAAAAGTGAGGGAGTTTTCTGAAAAAATGTGCAAGTGAACATGTTTTATGATTTTCAATTTTTTTAGAAAAATTTTCTGGACAAATGAAGAATATTTCTGGACCCTAACATGTTACTTTTTGACAATTGCAAAGAGTCACTTATATCTAACTACACATCGACCTCAAATTACACAAAGGCACAACAGAGAAAAATCTACATCTAACTACAACATACAAATAAATATTCTCTGCAAAATAAAATAAAATTTGACCTGTAATCCATACATTTTATTTTTTCACCTGAATATAACTAGTTACAACTTTCAAGCAGGCTTCCATTTCCTAGTTGAAACTAAGTCATGTAATCCTACCCTGAATAAGAAAAAATTTAATTACCACAAGCCCTTTACATTATTGATATTTGCAAACTAAGTTTCTTGTTAATTAAACATAAGTCCATGACAAAATGTCAAAATTAGCATACAATGTTCTTACATTACATAATCATCTGCAATGTGTATCTCCACCACTCATGAGCAAGTTCAAGAAATGATAAATCATATATTTCCTCTACTTCCATAATTCCATATTAGCAAAGTTAAATTCATTGTGGATATGAAATTATCAACAAATGAAAAACTATTAGTTGAGAATCTTACCAAAGTTGCATCGATGGCCTTCCGTAGTTCCAAGTTTAACAAATATTATCAATTAATAACACCAGTTGAATATTAGCTTTAAATTTAATACAAGTTTTAATAAATTGTAAGAATAAGAATATAGACTTATATATACAAGCTAGAGTTAGCAAGATGCTAGAAAATATATACAAGCTATTAAAAGAACAAACTTGGGTTACAACACCACATTGCTCAATCTAAAGATTTACATTTTGCTCTATATCTAACCCAAATATAAAGTATAACTTGTACTTCCCCATTACATATGAAGTTGAAAATCTCTTACCATTAAACACCACATCATTTCGCCTCTTCCAAACAAACCACAAAACACTCCCCACGGCAGCTTTCAAGAATTTTCTTTTCTATTTCGATTTACCATTTTCAATAATTCCAAAAATGAACCGATCAAAATTTGTATTATGTCCCAAAGAAATATTACACCAGGAAAGAAACCAATGCCAAACCTCCTTTACTTCTGGACATGCAAAAAATAAATGATCCACAGTTTTCAAGTCCCCATTGCATAACGGACATAAAACTGATGGTATGGTAATTCCCCTCATGCTTAAGTTCATTCTCGTAGGTATCCTCTTTAATAACAAACGCCACACAAAGCAATTAACTTTTTGTGGGGGTGATGGCTATGCCGAAGCTCCTTTCCTATAGATTTCTTTCTTGCTGTTAAAAAAAACATAATAGTCTGATACAATTTACTAAATCCGAAGCAAGTTAAAAACTAAATAAAGATAACGACTAATATGAGCAATAAAATTAAAACCCTAAACTGCAAACTTCTAATCGATTTTAAGTAGAAAAACAGTAAAATTTAAAGAACAAATCAAAACCCTAAATTACAAAAGGCTACAAGAACTTACCATGGTGAAGCACTGAAATTACAAACGACTAAACCATCTAAACCTCTTCACCACCGAATAGGTCCATGACGATAGCTGGAGTCACCGATCTGCAGTTGATCATGATGGTTATAGGCGTCGACAGTGTATAACAATTGTAGTCGTGAAACCCACTTAGCTAGGTCATCGTCGATTGAGGAAAAGTAAAGGGCCGAGAGACGTTACTAACATAGAGACAAATGAGAATTGGGAAGATTTCGGTGATGCATACAAAGCATCGATGGATTGGAATGGCCGGATAGAGAATGGAGATTTTAAACCCTTCATTGCCTGTTAGAACTCACAGGAGGGAACAACGAAAAAATTGAAAAATTACCGCCTTCTTTCTCGTCAATTAAAATATAAGGGAGGGATAAAGAAAAAGAAATAGCGCCACGTAAAAACATTTACATATGTCTTATAGTGGCACTTTTATAAATATTATTAAAGATGTTTTAAAATGAATTAGTGGCATATGTATTTTTATGACGTTAAATCTAGGAACAAATAATGGTTCATAACATTTTTGTACCACTAGTACCTATACATATTAGTAGCATAAAATTAAAACGCCACTAAAACATTTTTTTCTTTAACGACATATAACTAAGTGCCATTAAATGTGTTAAACAATGGCACAAAAAGGAAGTGCCACTAAATTACAGTTTTTTGTAGTGAAAATAAATTTACCAAACGCAATATAACACGTAATTTGATTTCAATTCCCCTCCTTCTAATTCTGTTAAATAAACTGGACCTTAGAATTTGAAGAATTCCATCACTTACCCCTGTTTGGTTCGTGATATTTCCTTAGATTGAGATTTTAAATCTTGAGAAATCCTGTGTTTGTTTGGAAAAAAGGCAAAAGATTTCAAATGATAAGATTTACTTGAAATCCTACAAAATGCTTTAGACATGACATTTTATAAATCCTCTCACCCCCTAGTATTTTTAAATCTAATAAACAAAGGAATCTTCAAATTACCATATTACCCCCACCCTCTACTACCCCTACCCCACCCATCCCACCCCCACCCTACCTACCCTTACCACACCCCTACTCTACCCCCACCCTACCCCTACCCTCACCCTACCCCCACCTCTACCCCACTCCTACCCTACCCCATCCTACCCTGCCTACCTACCTTATCCTTACCCTACCCCCACCTTACCTACCCACCATAACCCCCACCCCACCCTACCCTACCCCCACCCCACCCTACCCTACCCCAACCTCACCCTACCCTACCTCACCCCACCTTACCCCATCCCTACCCTACCCTCACCCTCTATCCTACGCTACCTACCTCCTACACTACCCTACCCCTACCGTAACCCACCCTACCCTACACCCAACCTACCCTACCGCATTCCCACCACCCTTAACCCACTCCTACCCTACCCTACCTACCTACCCTACCCCCACCCTACCTACCTACCCTAACTCCCACTCTACTTTACCCTACCCTACCCTACCCCATCCCTACCTTACCCTACCCGCACTCTACCCTCACCCTCTATCCTACCCTATCCACCCTCTACACTACCCTACCCCTATCGCACCCTACCCTACCCTTACCTTACCCCCAACCTACCCTACCTACCTACCCACCCCCATCCCATCCCTACCCTACCCCTACCTACTCCTACCATACCCTCTCCCCCACCCTTCCCTACCCTACCCTAACCCCTACCATACCCTACCCAAATATAAGTAAAGGGAAATTCTGTTATTTGTCACGAAAACAATTCAAACGCTTTGATTGATTTACAAAACAAATAGGATTTTAGGAATGCAAATCCTGAGAGATTTTGTCAACTGAACACAGGACTAGATTCACAATCCTACCAAATGCAAATCCTACGAAATGCAAATCCTTTAATAGAATGCAAATCTCATGAAAAAAATCTGCGAACCAAATGCCTCCTTAGGAAAAGGAATTCATAAATCATTTGATACAAGGACTTTCAATTGCAATCCTCCAACCGAACACCACTACAAGAGAATCTACAAATCCAATTCCTCCTAATTCCAACAATTTCTTCCAAACAAACATCCTAATGGATTCTAATTTTATCAAACAGAAAACCTTTTAGAAGACCAAAAACTCCTTTAAAATCATTTGTCACTCCACCCTCATTATCCTCTAACTACATACCACCTTTAGCCACCTATGATTAGCCCTCCTCATTTATGTCGCTAGCCACTATCCATTAGTCCAACTGATATCGTCAAATTTAGATATATATTTTAAGTGATATCTGTTTTATTTTAGCCTGTTATTGTTCGTAAATAAGTAAAAGACACTTAATTATCATCATTTATTGAATTACATGTTAAAAAGGCGGAATATGAGAAGTTTTGATCAAAAAAGGGAAGGAACCGAAGAAATAAGAAAAGCTGTCCGCGCTGACACACCTCCACTATTTTGATCATATTTAACTCATACGAACTCGGATTGAGGTGATTCAAAAGGCCACGAAACTAGACTCAGAGGGCTACAAAATCATTTTTATGGTCAAAGTCTAAAAAAAGCGATGTCACGGCGCGAAGCGACCTGATCAGAATTTCAAATTTTAAAAGAGTTTTGGATCGCGTCAAACTCACCCGTCGCAACGCGACACTTACCCGTCGCGGTGCGACGCCCCTGTTTTCAGTTTTTTATATAAACGAATGTACAGATCTGTTTTGGGGTGAACAACCCAACATATACTACCCAAATACTGCTAAAACACGTCCAAAAGCATTCTAGGAGCTGTGGAGCCCAGATTTGAAGGATTGGAGCTTAGATTTTGAAGATTTCGGCTTTGGATCATCCTGGTTTTATCATTCTTTCTTATCCATCTTCTGTTTTTTAATGTTTATTAATTTCCAGAAGTTTATTGGGATGTTTCTAGGCTAGTTCTTTCTTGTTTTCCTCCCTAGAGGAGATGAACCTCAATAAAGTTGATTAATTTATGTTAATTTGGACATGTTTGCTATATAATTTGTCTTGTATTGCTTAATTGATGATCCACATGTGTTTTGGTTTCTGTTTTTAGAGTTTATTTACTGAGTTTGCACGAGTTGGAGGACCAATCCGTTTGTGTGACTTGAATCTTGATTGTTTAGGACCAATAGACAATCTAGACTAGTGATAGACCAATCCTAGGTTAAGCTTCTAAAAAAGAAAACTTTAATGTGTGTGATGAATATATAATGACCAATTATATGTTAATACATGTTTTGTTAACCTAAACAAATATAAAGATTAAGTCTTTCTTGACACGAACTTAAAATCGGCTAATTATGTGTTTTGATCAATCTCATGACCATAAGGTTTGTTAAAACCATAATTATAGAGGTATATAATCTGACCATGATTATAACCAATATAGGAATCGGTATATAGTAATTACATGTCCATTGCACGAGTTAATTGAATTAATCAGTTTAAAAGAGGTGAAATCAAATCTAGGGAGGGAGTTTTCACATTATAAGCTTAATTCCAATAAAGTTTGATGCTTTTCACTTTCTTTGGTTTGATCTTGGTTCGTGTTGCTATTATTTAGTGAGTTGGACAATAAAGTTTGAATCTTTGTTGATAAGATTCTAAATTCCCCCGTTTTAGTTGTTTTAGTTAGTTTAATATTTAATTAGTATAGTTATATTCAAAATCATACTCGTTCCCTTTGTGTTCGACACCCGTACTTTTTACTATACGACGATACGATTAGGTTCTCTTGCCTATTTGTGTTGTAGTCGTGCTAAATAATTCGGATTTTATAAATTTAAAACTGGTACGCTACACGCACATTACCAACCATCCTTCTTATTGCCATTGTTGACCACCTCCATTCACTCCTCCTTAACTATTGTTGCCATTTGGCAGCTACCTACAGCTACCCCCTCCATGTAAGGCTGATAATTTGAGTCTACTTAGGGTTTGTGTTGTTCGTGCTCATGTCATTTTTGTGTTGACTCATTTACTTTCATGTCAAGTTCATGTCATGCCACTTTTTTGTGTCGAATTCAGGTCGTTTATCGTGTCGACCTATTTTAGGCTAATGTATTCGACAAGTTTTTTTTAATACAATTTTCATTTTCAATTGTCTAAATTCCTTTTTTGTTTTGATATAACTGAAACTATGGTTTTCGTTTATATTTTAACTTCAATATTCAATGTTCGTTTCAATAGGATTCCTTGTTTTACTTTTAAAGGTTTTGTACTTTTATTGCTTTATGATTTCACTCCCTCATTTGAATTCGCAATCCTCTTTTTTAAAATTTAAATTTGAAGTATAATTGAAATTTTTATAACTTTACAGCTTTACACTTAAAAACAAGTCATGTGAGTCAATTTCAGGTTGTTGGGTTAACCCTAACTTGGCCTACTTTTTTCGTGTCGATTTAATGTCGACCTGCTTTGACCCATTTCCTGTTCGTGTTAGATTTGGGTGGTGTTTGAGGTTGACCCATTTATTGCCACTCTTACCTCCATGTTACCATTGACAAGGAATGAGTTTTGTCACTATTCAGTTGTAACCATAGTGACATGGGGTGGATACTAAATAGTGATCCATGGTATTGTTAGATGGTGATTCGAATTAGTTGTATTGGTGAATTTGTTCATGCTAATAATTGAAAGGGCAACTATGTAGTTTACCATTATTTACAATCAAATATCTTCAATAGATTTATATATCATACATTAATATGCCAAATTTATGTTCCATAGTTATCTTTCAAATTATTCATTATGGTTTGATTATTCATGATAAATATGATGAGTATGCTTTAGGTTTTATTGTATTTTATTTGTTTTAATGAATATAATACCGATGTGATAATTAATAACCGATGTTGTATTATAAATATATGAAACATAAAAAATTACCTATCACGTAATCTAATATATTAAATGGTAAACTTTAAAAGTTCGATACATTAAAAGTAAATTTAAGAGTTAAATTCGTTGGCGTTCATAATATATTTTTGAAGCTATGTTATATCACAATCAACAATTCATGCTTATATTTAAGAGCCAAAGCAAGTGAGAAACATATATTGACGAAATATTCACTTGGCTTGATTTTTAGTATTTTTTAAAAATCAAAAGATATAAATCACATCTATCTTACGACTATTTGTAGTGGTATAGGGTTCAAACATCGGCTCTATCGGTTTGATGGAAAACACCGCTACTCACCCTATCACCCGATCAGCTTTACCATCCAAGTTCCTCAACCTGATGGCTTCCCCTAACCCCAGCCCACCCACCCCACCTTTTTTAAAATATAACCGTTAAATAATGTTCAATATTTTAAAAAAATATTTTTCTACATTTACAAACACTATATAAACACAAACTTTTACTCATTTTTCACACAAACTCTCCCCACTTTTTGAAACTCTTCTAAAATTCCAACAACGAATTTTATTTATTTACCTATCCATGGATCCACATTTAACCATACTTAAATCCTGGCGCAACGGAGCTAGGTATTCGGATTCAGTTCCACAATCTTCAGTCCAACAAGGTTTTATGCAATGTTCGGATAACCCGTTCTAAGTAGACACATGCGTGGGTTACCAACAAGGTTTTATTCGGCATCAATTACGTATCACGGGATGCTCAAACAAGGTTTTGTTCCGGTGAGTTTTTGGCTTCCCCCGTCTTTCAACACTCAAGTTGCGCCGGATTAATTCCAAATCCCAACCCAAAGGGAGATACCACAATTGCAACAAGGCGAAATTGTTTTCAAAAGTCATCTGAAAACACCACAATCACAACCGGCATCACAAACGAAAAATTAAAAAAAATCAAATAGAGCAAAACCGATATCATGAAGTACTAATGTGGAGGTGGCATTGGTATCGTTCTGGGTTGTCGTCTCAAAGGACCACATTATTGGAAACCCGCAATTAATGATATACAAATCTATTATTATTATTATTATTATTATTATTATTATTATTATTATTAGAGTTAATTACATTTTTGGTCCCTTACTTTATTGGTCTCCGAATGCCAAACTTTTTACTATTTTAGTCCTTGGTCAACCCCTGCACTTATTTTTTAACATTTTTTATTTTTACTTTATTTTTAAATTGTTTAAGAAAATAAAAAAGCTTAGATGTCTCCCCTCTCACACACCCTTTTAACACATTCCCTCCCCCCTCTCTTTCTCTATCTCTCTCCTACCCCCTCTATCTATGGTAACCGCTACCCACCACCACCCCTTACCATAGAAACCCTAATTGTGGTTCCCGAACCAAAATCGACTCATTCAACCCTAATCGGAACAACCCAAAACCAAATTGACTTCCATTGCCACCTACTGTCACCACCATCACTTGTGGCCACCCTAAACAGATAAACCCATTTAGGGTTTTTCAAATTTGGTCTTCGTCTAAACCGTTCAAGAACACATAAATCTAGTTCAAGTCCGATTATGGTTCAAGAAATCAAAACAAATGATGGTTGAAGCAAAAAATCGTTCATAGAAGATCGATGTGTTCACAAATCTGTTGGTTGAAGCTGAAAACCGAAAATCAAAACCCAAACTGTGGAGTCGGTTGAACTATCTCCGAAGAAGGAGAAGTAGAAGGGGATGGTAGTAGAGTTTGGTGGTTTCCACGGAAGGAGATAGTGGGGGTTAGGATGGTGAGTGATGGTGTTGAAGGCGGCGGTGATGGTGTTGAAGGCGGCGGTGATGGTGGGTGGTAGTGGTGTTGTAGGCGGTGGTGGTTGTAGTAGAGAGATAGGAAGAGAGAGGAAAGATGGAGTGTGTTAAAACGGCGTGTGAGAGAGATAGGAGATAAATGAGTTATTTTTTTTCTATTTTCCTAACCAATTTAATGGGGAATTAAAAATTAGAAAATGAATAAAAAATAAGGACAGGGGTATTTTAGTCTTTTTACTTTTACTAGGGACTAAAATTATAAGAGATTTCTACAAACCGTTTAATCCGAGATACCGAGAAGATAACAAAAGGATGTCATTCACACAGGAACTAGGTTGGATATCATTAAAAAATGTCCAAAGTGACGCCCAATACGCCCATTGAAGACTACTACTAAACCCAGCCTACAAAATGTAGCAAGACATCGGAATCACAAAATTACATGTGCGGGTCTTCCGATGCACATTGTAATTTGGACCTAAACGATGACGATGCCCATGGTGATGATGATGTGTGAGGAGAATGATGTCAAGGTTGAGCTAAAAGAGCCTCAATGACCCGTAGAGAGAGAGAAGGGGAAGAGACCATCAATGAGTTCTACGAGGTCGTGTAATGAAGAAAACGTCAATCATTTGTTGAATCAAATAAACGTGTTCAACTCCCGGAGTGTTGACATGCTCTCGTTTCGTAGAGAGAAACTTGAAGTAGAGAAAAAACATTGACAAAAAAAGGAAAATGAAGTGAGGATAAAAGAAAATGAAGTGAAAATACAAGAGGCCCATTTCAAAAGATACTTCGAGTTCTCTCTTTCATCAAACCCGTGCATTTTTCGAATTCTCTCTTTCCTCACCAAAGTCACATTCAAAACATCTCCTGCAAGGTGATCATGCGGAATAATGTATATATATCATGTTTGAACTATCACAAACTTATTCGATATCCAAAAATGAGCTAAATTTGCTCAAGATATATGCATTCCCCCATAAGAGCTTCTTTGGAGAAAAGACATACATAAGATATAACATTATTAATTGTTAGATCTTATTCTCAACACTATGCTAGATCAAGCCAGGGATCTTATTTTCAAGGAATCACACAAATGGTGCAGGACTGCAGGTGACGATTGAACCTAAACGGCACTCAATGTTGGCGGGATCCATACATAGCCGTGGGTTTGAACATATCCGACCGTTTCAGCCAATTTATCTGCTTGCTCAGGACCTCTACTTCCCGGCTTGTATGGAAGTGATTGTACTTCGTTATTATCTATTTTGTGCAGTAGTGGGGTGAAGATTTCCCAAGCAGCCTGATCCCAATCCGTAAAAGTTAATAGTTGCATCAAAAAGTTAATAACAATATTTTCGATAAAGTAGTAAATCTATGCATGTGTGCATACCTTCAGCTCATCTCTGCGAACAAAATGTTGTTGATCACCCCGTATTCTGCAAACCAAAGGCATTAATAGTATGATATAATTTCTATTTGTATCGTTATTATACTTACAGCTCGGTGATAATCACCCTGTTTTTATTAATAATAGGCTTTTGGAGGTATATAATGATATGATAAACTTGGTTACAAGGACTTGAAAATATAAAGGTCATAAACTGCACCAGTGTTGGACCTGTGTAGCAACCTGGGGATGAACTTGCCTAGCCATCAATAGTTATTTTTATTTAATTATGCTCTGTTAACTTAATGTTATATCTATGTGTTCTCAGGAGTTTGATAGATTCCATACGTGTCAAGAATCAGGCGTTCGTATGCCTCTGGAATGATGACTTCTTGATATCTTTGCCGATATGATAAGTCTAGTTCACTCAGAGCAGTCTTCATCTCCAGCCCAGGTTCCTTAACCTTCAATTCAGATTACATTGTGTACGGATAGAAGTTTCGATATATAAATTTGTGCCAAAGTGAAACAAGGAATAATAAATAAAAGGAAATGCTTACAGTTAGCTTCATGTAAATGGCTTCTGAAGGTTGTAGTCGAATGACAAACTCGTTCCTCCCTTTGCTCTTTGCTGAGAAAACCAAACATGGATTAGTTCGAGCTAAAGTCTGCTTAGAATATTAATTTTTAGATAAACTCAAGTAACAATAATTGGCTGGCGCCATGGGGCAGTTGTGTAGCATCTTTAAATCAAATTATAGAAACTGTTTTTACACCAGTGTTACACAAAATTTGCTTGAATTTACTGGTTGTGTAACGTACACTTGAATATATCGCCAGGAACATCCTTGAATTGGACTCTGATTTCAGCCTTCTTTGAATTCATTGATTTTCCGGCCTTCATTATAAAGGGAACACCTGTAAAATGAATTATACAATGTTGTTGGTAGAAGTTAGTGATTTACTACCTTCTACACAAATGGAAATTTCAGTATCCTATAACACCTTCCCATCTTTCGTTGTGAATTCTAAGAACCATGGTTGCAAAAGTGGGAGTGTTTGAATCTTTAGGAACTGTGGGGTCATCCCTATAGCCTTCATATTGTCCAATTACAACTTCGTCATCATTAATTGGGAGAATGGATTGGAGAACCTGAAACCAATATCACAAAGTAAAGATTATTGGGTTAAGTAAATTTTGTTTGCTTGTTAATTGTACATCTATTCTATGAAAATGGTGGATTTAGATTATGATTTATCTCTAATGAGTAAATATAAAGAATTTAACTAAATGTAAAACCGGTGGAAAGTCAGCGCAAGAGTATTCAATTTAGTAGAAAACCTCTTAAATTGCTTTATGAGAAGAAGTTCGGTATTATTAATTCAAAAGGTTCAAAGAACCAATAAGAATGTGCTTGCAGGTTGGCCTGACTTACCATCCACCTGATGTTTTAACACATTACCCAACCCACTGATTTGTCCACCTCTACTTGTCATGATGAATGGAAATTTAATGAGATGAGGAACTATTAAAATGCTTAAAAAGGAACTTCAAATCATACACCTTCACTTTCTCATCTCGAATATGCTCAGGCTTTAAAGAAACAGGTTTCTCCATTGCAACCAGGCAAAGCACCTGCAACCCAAACAAACTTCACATTGTTACAAAATGAGTGTGAGACAGAGGTTCGGAAGATAAAGTATATTGAAGTGCCAAATTCTATAGTTTATAAATGCATGTGAAAATAAAACTGAATTGAATATGAACAAGATTTAGTTTTGCAGAATTAGCATCAATTCTTTTCCTCTTACCTGTAGTAAATGATTCTGAAGGATGTCCCTAATAATTCTGACAGACAAACATAAATATAAATTAGTAAGCGGGTGATATGAACCAAATTGATATATTGATAAATTAAAATGAATACAACAGTCGGCGTGCTTTCGAGAGGCACCCGTCTCTCCTTCACCTACTTTCGAGAGGTAGGAGCTCTCCAAAACAAAGAAAATATCAAAATAACTCTAAACTCTCTGCTCCTCAAATGATACCTTATACCTCTATTTATACTATATAAATAACTTCTTTCCTAAGATAAAAGATTACCTACCTAAGATAAAAGATTATCTCTAATTAAAATATAATAACTACTATAATTAAAAGATCTCTAGAATATTGATCATATCATTACTTCCGCCCCAAAACACACCTTGTCCTCAAGGTGTGGCTTTATAAACTTACCTAGAATTATTCCTAGATCCCAAATGTAATGATCTTTGTCTTGTAGCCCTTTTGGAGATGTGTATTCCAGCCTACACAAAGTTCTTTGTAGCTGTCCCACTAAGTTTTCTCGCCATGCATCCTCTCGTAACATAGGTGGTGAGTACCCTCTAATATTGCTAATCGGAAAGAGGAATGCTTGGGCATCAAAGTGTAATCTTGACGACTGATCTTGGGAAGCCCTATTCTTGGACTCAAAAATTGCTGGAGGATGTGAAATAGGTAAGGGATGATTGGGTTTGAATGCCGGTGGCGGTGACAGTGAGGAAATGACAAAGGACTATGTAGGTTGTGTTGGAGGAATGAAGGCCGGAGGCAGTTGTAGTGGCAGGTTTACCCGTGGCGGTGATTGAGAGGGAGGATTGATGGGCGATGATGGTGTAGGGTTTGGGTGGGCGGTTGGCGTCTGGGAGGGTTGGTTGAAAGGCGGTGGCTGGGAGGGAGGGTGGTAAGGCGGCAACGGTTGTGAGAGGGGGTAACTGAACGGCTGCAGAGGTTGGGTGGTGTGGCTAGGAGGCGGCGGTCTAGAGGCCTGCGTCGGCTGCAACAGTTGACTCGTCTTCTTTATTAAACTTATCTTCTTTATTAAACTTATCAGCTCCTCGTGTTGTCTTGCACTTTGCACGCTGTATTCTTCAATCTTTCTCTCCAATCTCTCAAAAGTGTTCATACCGGAAACAAGTAAATATATATTATTTTTTTGGCCCGATGAACAGTACTCCGATGAACCGTGGTCGCGTGAACAGTTGATTTATTTGCTGTGAACGGTAATTGCGTGAACAGTAACTTCGATTTTATTTTCCTCTTTTATGCCTAAAATCGTGGCTCTGATACCAATTTGATATGAATCAAACTGGAAATCAGATTTAAAAGATAGAATAACCGACTTTCGAGAGGTCGATCGGTTCTCGTATAGTTTACTTTCGAGAGGTAAACCAACACTCCAATAATATAAGAACCACCAATAATTTCTGCATAATAAAATTACAACCCTAAAGCATCTATTTATAATGAATAAGAGTAATCTAATCCTAAAATAACTATTAACTCCTAATCCTTATCTAAAATAAATCATATCATATCTAAATAATAAATGCTAACTAACAAATCTTATCTAATAATAACACATATCAACTTCACATATTATTAATAAATATCCGGATTATATAATTACTCCGGCCCCAAAAACACCTTGTCCTCAAGGTGTTGCCACTATTGAGCCAAATTCCAGGATCCCATATATAATTATCTTTGTCTTGTAGCTCACGTTGTGAAATATTCCATGGCCGTCCAACAAGGTCATCATGCCATGCATCCATTGTTAGTTTTAATATTTGCCCATTATGTACTTCAAAAAGAAGCCCAAGCTCATTGTTTGGTATCCATTTAAAATTAGAATCATACTTTGTATTTTTTTTCTTGTGCTTCCCACATCATAATTCCATCCTCTAAGTTGTTGTCTTTTATTCCCTCGAACGAAAACTATTGCTGGCACACTGTTTCCAATGGAGGGCAGCCCCCCTTCCTTGCTAGAAAAGTATTTCCGATCAGTGTGGACAATATCTTCACGGTTAAACTTACCCTTGGCAGCACCCATTTCCTCTGGGGATGATGTCATTAGGTATCTGTCTTCATCAAAATTAATGGAACCGTTCGGCTCGTTGGCTGGGTCACACCCACCGAGATAGGTGGTGCTTCTGTTGGTCTTAGCCGTTGGGAATGTTGTATCCGATTCATCAGCAACTTAATTATCTCTTCATGCTCTTCTCTGATTCTTCCCTAAACAATTCTATAGCCTTCTCCAGTTTCTCGACCTTGCCTTCCAAGTTCTCAATCCGCCTTGTCGATTCCGTGCGGTGCTGCTCTAAATCCACCTCCAAATCAATAATCTTAGTCATGGTACCCCAAAAACAAAAAACAAAAAAAAAATTGGATGAACAGTACCGCGTGAACAGTAACACGAACAGTGACCTTTTTTTTTGCCAAGAATCGGTGCTCTGATACCAATTTGATATGAACCAAATTGAGATATTGATAAATCAAAACGAATACAACAGTCGGCGTGTTTTCGAAGGCACCCGTCTCTCTTTCACCTACTTTCGAGAGGTAGGAGCTCTCCAAAACAAAGAAAATATCAAAATAACTCTAAACTCTCTCCTCCTCCAATGATACCCTATACCTCTATTTATACTAAATAAATAACTTTTTTCCTAAAAATAAAAGATTACCTACCTCAGATAAAAGATTTTCTATAATTAAAATATAATAACTACTATAATTAAAAGATCTCTAGAATATTGATCATATCTGCGGGAGGTAGGGCTGTCAATTAAGTTCGGGTTCGGCTTAACAAGTCGTGTCATTTTTGTGTCGACGTATTTTCGTGTCATTTTCGAGTCGACCCATTTTTGACCCAATTTAATTTCCTGTCGGGTTCGGCTCGTGTCACTTTATTTCGTGTTAGGTTCGGGTCGACCCACTTTGCATAAAATTAATGCATCATCACCTTTCGTTAAGCTCGTTGAAAAATATACGTACCCTAATAACGCAATCAATATGAGTTCCGATGACTTAGTATTCCGTCTTAATTATTAGTTTGTTATACAAGGATAACCCAAAAAGTTGATCGGTTCGGGTTTTTAGTTTGACATTTTCGTATTCAAGTATTCTCGAATACCCGTAATAAAAAATTAATAATAACTTTTTCTTAAATAAATTGTGTCAATTTGACAAAAGAAAGCGAGAAACCATACAAATCAACATGAACATGATACACAAAGTTAGAAACCATAATTACTGCAATATCAATAACGGAGATCCAAGACTTTAATAATTACAAAAATAATCCAACATTATAAAACAAAGGCCATTATCCATAGTTCCACGATCCACACAAAATCTAGAACTAAAGTTGTTAATTTTTAATTAATAATAATTATGATTATTAAAGTAAACGGGTTAACTTCGGGTTTATCGGGTTGACTTGAACTTGACCCACGAAATTTCGTGTCGACCGGTTATTGACCCAATTAATATTTGCGTCGGGTTCGTGTTAACCCAAGTCGGATTAGGTTCGTGTCGGGTTTGGGGTCGTGTCAGCAATTGCCAGCCCTAGCGGGAGGGTAGTCATCATAAGTAAAGGGTAAAAAGTGTTCATGACATAATTAACACAATTCTGTTTGTCAAATCGGTGGGACCAAATTATTGAACAAATCTTAGTATGAAAGTTTTGAAAAGTAACAGAAAGTACCCATATTGGTCGAAATAGCCACCACGACCTTCAGTTCCAAAATCCTCTTTAAATACAATCTGAGGGAGAATAGGACAAGATAAGAGAAATAAGCATATGAAGTTGAGGATATCAGTATATTATTTGAAACCATTCAGAAAGAAAGAAACAATGGGTGTGTATTACAAATGCTAAGATAAGGACAATAATAACTTCTAATCAGGGAGTAGTCATATCTTGATTGCCGATTCCTAACATAGTTACACCAAGAAGAACAAAAAAGATTGGGCTAAGATGCCATGATTTTGGCACACGCATGCAGTAGCATATAAGTTAGCAATTGAACATATACCCACAGATCATAGGATCATTCGATTCATAGTCAAATATAATGTAGGTTGTAGTAATAAAGTTCAAGAAGAACCCTCACCTGTACATTTGAAATGTTGTCATGGTTCCACAGTGGCATGAATAATCGATTAGCAAAACGAAGTACCAGCTGCATTTTAATACTAAATTTAGTGGTTAATTTTTAAGAAGCTAAGACTGTTACTTGAATAGAAAGGTAACCAATTTTCTTGTGAATTATACATCTAGACCTTTTCTACCCACAAAAATCCATTGAAGTTTCAAACAACATGATTTAGGTGGTTGTTTGGTTGTAAATGGGTTTTGGGAATGAGCGTTGAAAGAAAAGTAGGAGATAGAAAATATATTAGGCTCACTAAAAATTATAATAAAATTATTATTTAAAAAAAAAGAGAGATAAAGAGACCCACGTGAAATTAATGTAAACCCATCAATATGTTGAGTTTTAAATCTAACAACCAAACAATTACTCTCACAAGCTATTGAACAAGCATATTGTTAAATCTTTAACTTCATAGCATGTACCTGTTTTCCAAATATAAGTGAAAATGGTCTTTTTTATAAGCTTCTTGAGAGTTTTTATCATTTTTTTTTAAATTTTGAGGGTTATTTTCTGAAATAATTGAAATAAAGTTTAGAAAGAAAGTTTGTAACCTTTATATGCAGTTAATGAAAGCTGAAAGTACAAACATTAGATAGTTTTAGTTATTTCTTTTACCAAGTTCTGCACCAACTCCTTTCCCAAGTAGTGATCAATACGGTAGATCTGTGATTCGTCAAACAATTCTCCTACTTGGGTACTCAACTCCTCGGCAGAATTCAGGTCCTTGCCGAAAGGCTTCTCAACAACAACTCGTGTCCAACCACCCTCAGCTGGAGAAATTACACATTGAACATCATGAAACCATAATTATCCCCTAAGAACACATAATTAAGGAGAATAATGGGCCCATATGCCCTTAGAGTAAACAACAAAGCACACTGCATATTTTCATAACACAAACTAACATATAGTTAGTTTACAGCAAGGAATGGAAGTGTTCCCTTTTTTTTGGAAGTTGGTTAATTTTAGTCTTTCTATTTGGACGTTGTCCTGTATGGCTGTACATCTTGAAAGCGGTTGTGGTACTGCAATTCTATTTAATGAATTTGGTATCATATAGCATCATGAAAATGCTTAATTTGAAAATAACAAATTAATGAAATTAACAACCAACAGATGAATGGTACTAATGCTATTCATACTAGAAATACGAAATTGGAGGAGGGTGCATACATTTGCTCATACAAAAACTCTTTATCATTTTGCATACGGTTGGATATACAGATGGAGGAAGAGCAAAGTAGAAGAGTCTCTTGGATGATCTGTCATCTTTTGACATTTCATATGCAGATATTTCCTGGTCCAATGACACAAATCCCTCCTCTGCATCATAAGGGCCGCTTACATATTTGATCTACACAGGCAACCACAATCAACAAGAGGGAGAGAGAGAGAGAGAGAGAGTAAGTTGCTCTCTGAAAAATTTAGAAATGACTAAAAAACAAAACTGAAAAGGAGTCATGCGCTTACCAATTGCAGAAACTTGGATACGTCTTCCTCGTGTGTCTCCTCGCAACCTTTGCATGGAGTCAGGTATCTGCAGCCAGTGATTCGAGAAGTGAATAATTAGTGTACCTTACAAAAAAATTAATTAGATCAATGTAGACTATGCTATAGAAAGATGATTCATAATATGCACTATGCACTACTATATATCCATTTGATATTAATGATCGATCACAAATATAAACACCCAAAACCTTGGTCTCAGAAGTTTTTGATGCTGCCAACATCATCCAGACCACCGACATGGAGCCACCCGGCCAGAGGCAACCTTTTAGATATGAATAGAAAATTTTCTAGTGTTTAATAAGTTTAATAAACATGAGCTTTAGACAGACAGAGTTACTTCATAAACTGGTCAAACAAAGTTGCTGACATAAAACACCATGATAGAAAAATAACAAAAACAAATAGTTTTTTAATTATGTGTAAAATAATATACTAATAGTTGGCGTTATCTGTCCAATAATTCTTATTGGGGTTTGGGTAGTTCATCCAATTTCAGCATGACAGTCTGAATATTAAAATATACAAAAAGTCAACATGGTCACAGTTTGATCAACTACGCCCACCAACAAATATTACCATGCATCAAAGACTATTTATACAAGTGTGTGTATTATATGTAAATCATCAAATATTCAAAGAACGAGTAAAAAAATTAAGCAGAGTTAAAGATGAGGGTGTTGAGGTTGATGCATGCTATGGTGATGATGATAACATTGGCCGTGGTATTTATGGGAAATGCATACGCACAAGGAAACAGTATTGGCGGTGGTGGGTCATCAGCATGCCTGAATCAGCTAATTCCTTGCCTCAACTACCTAAATAATAAGCAAGAGGGAAGAGATCCCCCTGATAGCTGTTGTGATCCTCTAAAATCAGTGATAAAGTCTAATCCAGATTGTTTGTGTAGTATGATAAGCAATCAAGGTACTAAAAACGCCGAGAGAGCTGGTATTAATGTCACTCAAGCACAAGAATTACCAGGCCGATGCGGTCAGCATGTTAATCCCATTTCCTGTCTTACCACCACATCCAAGACTACTCCAGGTACAAGCGATTCCCAGACACTGGGAAATTCGAGGACCCACTTATTGTATCCGCTGATGATAATTATTGCAGCTCTATATGGTTGATTCAGTTAATGTCCTCTTTACGTGCATTTTTTGTTTTTCTTTGTATCTTGATTATTATTTACTGTTACCAAAAGACATTGTATTGCTATCTGTGTGCCTTCTATTTGTTTATGAGGTTCTCTAATTTGTTTAAATTCCCGGCAAATACATGTGTTAAATATCATGAAAGATAAGGCAAGATTAATTGAAAAAGTTACCCACGAAGGCGGTCCCCCAAATCATCATCTGACATTTTGCTCCTAGCATAGCCAAAAATGTGCACATCTTGTGATTCAATGAATCCCTGACGATGGAGATGAAAGAGAGCAGGGAAGGTTTTTTTCTTGGCAAGATCACCAGAAGCCCCAAGCACAATAATTGAAAGACAACCGGTTTCTGGTTGAGAATCACCCGAGGCAGGTTCACCCATTGTTAAAGCTTGGAAGATGAACTAATTGTAATCCATATATCACACTTGATTATATCTGTGAACAGAACAAACAATGGAAACAAGCAGCATTGTTTATATTTCATAATCATTTCCCCACCATCTTCTTCATTAAAGAAATCAAAATTTTAGGAAAAACACATTCAACTAAAGCAAAAGGTAGAGAAACAATAACTCGAACCAAAAACATTTTCATAGCAATCAGAAATACAGATCAATTTCACCAATAAGATTATTAAGAATAATTGCTTCAATAATGTAAAACTATAAGGATTAGTTAGCATTGGCAATGTACCTATTACAGTTTCCGGTTTATGACGATATAGATTCATATATAACCAAAGGAATTATATGAACTCTAAACTGCAGAACGTGTTAGGAGAGAAATGCAGTGAAATTCACGAAATGAGACCAACATATTAATAAAGCTGTTCAAACCTAAAAGCATTCCGTAAGATAATTACTTTACCTAATCACAACATGGAAGAGAATGAAGATCGTCAGAATTCGGATCAATGATGTATTGATGTGTGAATTCGCAAGATACTGGGAGTTCGCTGATGATGTTATTAATGGTAATCGGAGAGATATGTTTAACAAATTTGAAATTCCTCGGAAACTGATCGGATTTTGTGTTCTTCACCGACGGAGCGATTGGTCGAACGTTTTTGACTTATTCCACCGGCTACCGGAGACGACGCCTGTGTGCGACATACATTGCTTCTGATACATAGCAACTCCCTCGCTCCAATATCGACGATAACTTCTTTAGAGACGAATGGCATTATTTAACCCTCAAGTATGTGATGTTTTATGTTTGATCCCTCAAGTAAATTTCTTGTTCTTAAGAGTCCTCAAGTACGTAATATAGAGAAATTATAATTCCTCCTGCTAAAACTTCGACTTTATCATTCTATTTACAAAATAATATTATGTGAAATCTATTAATTTTCTCTCTTTATTTTTGACAGTTATCTTTACTTTAGTAAGTAGTAGAATGATATAAAAATTTAGTTAAAAATATAAAACACCATTCAGAAGATGGTTAAAACATTAACTATCTTTTATATATGATGTATTCTTTTAAATGCATGATAAGTTCTTTGAAAAAGTGAGGAGACTACAAATAAAATATATATGTAACCATAGCACTATTTTTAGGCTAAATTGATATAATAAATTACTTGTTTGATAAATTGTAAGTAGCAACTTACTTTTCAAAGAATTATCACCACTTAGGAGCTAAAAATGAAGATATCCAAGAGTTGACCTTTCAAACAAGATACGGACATTATGAGTATTTAGTAATGTCATTTGAACTTACTAATGCATACATAGTACTCATAGACCTCATGAACCGAATATGTAAACCATATGTGGACTAGTTTATGATCGTAATTATTGATGTATTTTGATTTATTCCAAAAATCAAAACGATCATGAGTATCATCTAAACACTAACCTAGAATTTATGTGGAAAGAGAAAATATACGTCAGATTCTCTAAATGTAAATTTTACGAATCAAGAAGTTCAATTCATAGTACATGTGGCAACCACGTTAGTGTGGAGCACATTATCGTCGATTTGCTTGTACAACGAACAATGTAACTATTTTTTATGTTATTGTTTAGAGTAAGGGCTATAAATAGCGCAATAACATCATCATCAAATATATAAACTAGATAATTGTGAAGTGAGATTTTATAAGATAACATAATAAAAACATTGGTTCATAGCAAAATTGTAAACCTAATAACAGTATGATGTGAAATGTGTTAATATTTGTAATGTAATATTAAGAAACATTAATATGACTTGGTAATGAGTTAGGTGATGCGGAGCGAACGCTCTATAAGTTAAGATGAAGTCTCGGACTCGAAAAGGAAGGGTTCAAGGGGGTTGTGACCCTTTTCATGGTCCTTGCCCTAACAAAGTCTAATGGGTAGAAATTTAATTTAAGGAAAATGAATATATATCAAAGAAAAAACATGAAATTACATACTCTTTGTTGTCTACAAGTCTATCATTAAAAGAAAATTTATATTAAAATCATTAACTCTCCATATATATGTGCTCTAAATTTTCTAACAAAATGAAGTCATCACAATGGTCTAAAAGATTGTGAGCTCACTACCAATGATGTTATTGATGGTGATTAAATTAATAAGCTTAATGAATTTGAATCATTAAGAGAAACTACCAGTAATGGTATTCATTGATTTGATGAATTTAGAATTGCTAGCAATTATATGAATTTGTGTTAAATTTGCCAACTAACAGAGTATCTAGAATGGGTAAGGGGTGTGAGGGGTGAAGGAGTAGGGGGAGTGGGAGACTAATGAGTTAGAGGGAGTTTGATCCTCTTCACTCAATCTAATTAGTTAATATTATTAGTTTGGTCAATCATGCATTCATATTTCAAGTTGATTCCTTTTATGCGTTCTAGAAATTAAATACCGATAGACCCATTTTTTCTTACCTTATACACTCACTACCAATTATAACAAACATATCTTTATATTATACTAGTTTATAGACTCATGCACACACGTGTATTAGTTCATTAGAAAAGTAAACTTGAAATGCGTTAAAATTAAATAGGAAAATGTAAATACTGATAGACCCATTTTTTCTTACCTTATACACTTACTACCAATTATAACAAACATAATCTTTATATATATTATACTAGTTTATAGACTCATGCACACACGGGTATTAGTCTATTAGAAAAGTAAACTTGAAATGCACTAAAATTAAATAGGAAAATGTAAGTACTGTACATATACAAAAAATTTCAAATGCGTGCGTACATAAGAAAGCAAATTAAATTTTTTTTGAAGTACTTTATACACAAGTAAACTTGAAAAATAACATAATTGAATATAAACACGTTTCAAGTATGCAGATAACGACCAAACTATTAAGACCGATACATAAAAAATAAAAATTAGACATACAAATTGTTTAAAATATATATACAAAACAACAAAAACACATCAGAAGCTTAAGCATGCTCATATCACACATCATGACATCTCATGGATTAGTCAATGATCGATCTAGAAATAAGAAAAGAAGTGAATCTATTTAAGACACAAATTCTTAAATCAAGCAAAAACAACAACATTCTAATAAACAAACATTCTACTTGGTTAACCTGATCATTGGGAAAGAATAAAATGATAGTTAACATAAACTATTAGATATAAATAACAACTAAAAGTTTTTTATATTGAGAGAAAATGGAAATCCAAGTTTGCATAACTAATAACTGTAACATCCGCAAACCCAGGCTAGTTAATTAGTGGGCTAGCGGCAGGTGCTTTCGTATTTAATTTGCGTAAGTTGATTATGTGATTAAATGAATAAATACTTGATTGAATCGAAAGTATATTTATGAATATAAATATATATGTTAATGGAATTAAAATGAAAAGAAAAGGAAAAGTCATGTATGTATGGATGTATGTATGTGATATCGCGTTAAATATACATAAATATTATGCGATATCGGGTTGGTTTTAGCCGGAAATTGTGTATTTAATTGTAAAAAGGTACGTTTACCTTTGATTTGTTATTTTGCAGGCTAAAAAGGTGAAAAAGAAATTATTTGAAGAAATTAATGATTAAAGAGATAAATGAGATAGGATATATTTTATATATTTATATAGTATATATATCTAGATATTATATATTATATATATCATATATTATATAACTAAATCAATTTATTTAAAAAAGAAGAAGATAGAATGTGAATTAAGATTTTCAAAAGTGATATATATTAAATGAGAGATAAGGATGAATTTTTGGTGGATTTTATATATATATATATATATATATATATATATATATATATATATGTATATGTATATATATATATGTATATAGAAGTCCGGTCGTACATGCAGATATATATATATATATATATATATATATTTGAAGTTGGCACAAGATATATATATATATATATATATATATATATATATATATATATATATATATATATATATATATATATATATATATATTGAAAAAAGGGAAAAAAAAGCCACGCAGCATATATCCTATATATATGGATATATATGGACATGAGAATGGGCTTTTTAGCCCATTAAACAAGAAAACACGTTATATCTATGCACGGCAGCGCAAAAAGAAAAAAAAAACAGAAGAGTACGACGGCAGTTTTTTTACGGCAGAAAAAAAGACGACAAGTCCAAAAATATTCCAAGGATTGGAGAGCTTAACTTTGGAGGATTAAAGCTTACTGTTTGAAGATTTCAGCTTTGGATCATCCCGGTTCTATCATTCTTATTTATCTATCTTCTGTATTTTTAATATTTATTAATTTCAAGAAGTATATTATGATATTTCTTGGCTAGTATTTTATATATTCCTCCCTAGAGGAGATGTATTCTTTTAAAGTTAATTGCTTTTTGTGTTAAAGATGCTAGATTTCATATATTTATCAATTTGAGTTCTACCAAAGATCCACATGTGTTTTAGATTTTGTTTCTTTTATGTTTATATTCTGAGTTTGCATGAGTGGGAGGACCAATCCGCTTGTGTGGCTTTTATCATGACTATTTAGGACCAATAAATAGTTTTGACTAGTGATTGACAAAATCCTAGGCTTAAACATGAAAAGATAGGAACTTTAATGTATGTGCAATTGCATATGATGACCTTTATATGTTAATTGAATGTTTTGTTGATTTAAACAATCATTAAGGGTAGAATCTTGATTGATACGAACTAAAAGATTAATCTTGCTTTTAATTGACTCCTTGACCATATGATTAATTAGTTAATTGCATAATTATAGGGTTAGATAATCTGACCAAGAGTCTAACTGATATAGGAATCGGTATATGATATTTAGTTGTCTGTTGCACTTAATTGATTGACTTGAGGAGAGTTTCATTGAATCTAGGGAGGGAATCTTTATTTCATAAGCTTAAGTCCGATAAAGTTTGTTGCTTTCCACTTCCTTTGGTTTGTTCTTGGTTCTTGTTATTATTATTTAGTGAGTTGGATAATAAAGTTTGAATCTTTATTGTTAAGATTCTAATTTCTCCCTTTTACTGTTTTAGATATTAGTTTAATATTTAATTAGTATAGTTATATTCAAAATCATACCCGTTCCCCTTTTGTTCGACACCCGTACTTATTTACTATACTACGATACGATTAGGTTCTCTTGCCTATTTGTGTTGTAGTCGTGCTAAATAACTCGGATTTATAAATTTAAAACTAGTACGCTATACGCACATCAGTATGTGTAGTATGTATGTATACATGCATGTGTTATTTGAAAAGAATAAGAAGATGACTTATAGCCACCTCATGCTTAGATTTTATCAAATTAAGTATGTACGTGTAAGATTGAAATGAGATCAGCTCATTTTCTTAAAAAGCTTGAAAGTGAAAAGTGTGTGTGTGTGTGTGTGTGTTTCCTTGAGAGTAAGAAAGAAAAGAAGAACAAGACTTGGAATTTGTGGAATCAAGATTAGAGTTCTATAATTCAAGAAAAAGGTTAGAATATGTTCATAACACATATACGATTATCTTGATATGTTTATTTGTTGAAATACATGATCATATGAAAAATCACCATATTCAAGTTTGAAGCTTTTTATGAAGAAATGGGTTTTGATGGATTTTGTGTTTTGTTGGATTAAATGATGTTTAGGATGCATGAGAATATGTTTAAAGATGATTATATATGTTTTTAGTAAGCTTTAGTAAGTTTGATGAAGTTTTGGAAATTGGTTATGGTGTTCTTGGTTGGTTTTTACGTGAGGAAGAAGAACAAAGAATCTGGAAATATGAAGATCGCGGCGCGACGCATGGCTTCGAATTTGAAGTCCCCCGTTCGAAGTTGTAGGCTTCGCATTCGAAGTAGTACCCGCTCGAAGGTCTGTCGCAACGCGATGCGTTTGGTTCCGAATTCGAAATCAGGCTCGAAGGTAGCTTCGCATTCGAAGAATCCGCTCGAAGGGGTCGTCGCGGCGCGACGATTAGCATGTCGCGGCGCGACCCCGGAGTTTCAAGATTATGGATTTTTATTGATTGTTTATATGCGTTATCTTTTCGGTATATTTTTATATGAAAGATATATGATATATGAATGGTCTATGTGATGTAAATATATGAAAGAATATATATTTATGAATTGAGATTGATTCCGGTTTTTTGTGTTCTCAAGAACTACGAAGACTCGGTGATATTAAACAACTGAGCAAACAGAATCGAGGACTGAGGTGAGTGGAAGTGTACTCACGAGTGGTGATGGTGGTAACGTTTATGATTGCGTGATATGAGATATTCGTTTGCTATGATAGACTATTTAGTATGAAATGCTATGATAGAATGTTTAGTCTAAGACGCCATGATAGACTGTTTAGTCTAAGATGCCATGATAAATTGTTAAGTTTAAAATGCCAGTATGGGATGTGTTACTTGATATGTGTTGACAGACTGTGTTATTCGTTGGTAGCTGATTGTTGTTTGTTAATTGTGATCGTTTGGGATTGTTGCGTGGCCAGTGTACATGGTTAAGGATATGTGCATGTGGCGAGACCTGTACGTATGGTTAACGATATGCGTACATGGTTAGGGGTCAGCTATCGTATGTGTTGGGCTGGGCTATCTGTTATTGGTTGCACAGTTCTAGATCTTCTATGCATTTGTTGCAGTATAAGGGGTTTAAGTGTACCAAGTAGCAAATAGCTATCGTTAAACCTTTGCTTTGGCCCGTATCAGTTGCAGGTTCTGCAGAACCGTCGTTCCTCTAGAGGTTGAATTGGTTTGTGATGAGGATTTGATCTGTTTGAGATCTGTATGTTTGATCGGATGGTGATTGTTTGTGCTTGTTGTTTGTAGATGCTTGTTTGTAGCTTCCATTCACTTAGATTTGTGCTAATTCCCCTTAGTTGATTGCTTTTTGCAGGTTTGGCTGTTTAGCCTTGTTTGTGGGAAAGGGAAATTTGACCAACGCTCTGATATTATGTTTTGAGAAGAGACGAGCCTTGTTTATAAGTATTTTGTAACACAACTTGACGTGATGTTTGTAAACAGTACTTTGTACTTTGTATTTGTTTAAACGAAATCAGTTAACGCTTCCGCAACGATTTAAAAAAAATGGCTTGAGAATTTACGGTGTTACAAGTTGGTATCAGAGCCTTGGTTTGGCTATGCAGGCATGGCTAAAGTGTTTCATTCCCAAATCTTGGCTCGTGTTGGGTCAAACTTTCCTTGGGGGAATTAGAGTGAATTGGTGAAGCTGTTTGTTAGTTAGTATATTGTGTACTAACGGTTTATCTAATGAGATTGTGAGATGATGTGATTGTACAGATATGGCTGACAGAGATACCCCTGCTGATCCTCCTGTGACCCAAACGGTGGTTGAGACTTCAGAGATTGATAATATGGATACGACGAATCGTGTGGGTACTTCAGGTTATGAACAGGAAAATGATCGAGAGGCATATATTCACAAGTTAGAGAATGAACTTCAGGAACTCAGAGATATAGTTCGTGGTATCGGAAGAGAGAGGATTAATCAGAATATGTCATCACAGATACCGACAGTTGTTGCTACTCACTCTACTACTTCGCCGGTTACCACTCCGTTTCCCCGGTAACGCAAGTGACGCAATCATTATCTATTAATCCTTCCACTTTACAGGGAGACTATCCTTTTGGATATCCGGGATTTAAACAACCTTGTTCGTACAAAAAATTTTTGGATTGTAAACCATCGAGATATCATGGGAGTGCTGATCCAAACGAGAGTTTGAATTGGTTGTGAGAAATGGTAAAAACTCTTGATGCGTGCAATTGCGAGGATAAATCCCGAGTTAAATTTGCAACTCGAATGCTTAAAGGAGATGCGACGGTATGGTGGGATTCATTAACCGGGCATTTTACTGAGGAACAACAGGAAAGTATTACTTGGAACCAATTTCAAGAGAAGCTGTGCGAGCAATATTGTAGCTCATTTGAGATTGCGAAAATCAGGAAATAGTTTATGGATTTGAAGATGACGAGAGACATGACGGTAGACGATTTAATTAAACAATTCAATGAGAGACTGCGATTTGTGAAACAGTGGGTTCCAGATGAGGCATCAAAGATACAACATTTTGTGGGAGCTTTGCTTCCAGAATATCGAAGTACTACCAGATGGGCAAGTACCTTATCACAAGCATTTACTCTAGCCAAGTCGGCTGAGGGTGATGGAAAGGCAAGGGATAGAATGAATAGAGAATGTATTTTACAACAGAAATCAGTGATTGAACATGTTAGTGAACCACAAAGACAGAGTGGGCAGGGAGGCCAGAGTGGCCAGAAACAGAAGAATCAAAATAAGAAATCTAAGACAGGTGGATCTAAACAAAGTTCGTTGTGGTGCCGCCGGTGTAGATTTGTTCATACGGGGCCTTGCACACCTCAGACTTTGCGTTGCATCCGATGTGGATTGTTTGGACATGAGATCAAGGAATGTGGTTTCCCTCGGAGTGTGTGTTGGAATTGTTAGAAAGAGGGCCATCGTACGAATGAATGCTATGAAGAACGGAGAATGGGTTCGGGGTCAGGAGTGGATGCAGGTGGGGGATCCTCGTCAGCAGATGGACGAAAGAGAAAGAACCCTTCTGTGCTAGAAGGTAGAACTTATGATATGATGACTGACGACGAGATTAATACTGACGATGATATAACGGGTACGTTTTGATAACTTTTATATTCGTGCGTATGTTTATTAACTTCAGAGTTAATTGTTGATGCTTGATGCTTATGTGTGCTAAGTGTATATGCTTACTTTTGAAAGAGCATGGTTCTTTAAAAGTAAAGATAATTGATATCGTGTTATCGTGAAAGTATCTGATACTACTGTCAGGAAATGATATGATGGTGCATATGTGATATGTGAAATAATGTGAATTGGGTATGATATGCTAAGGAAAGAATATTCCAGATTAGTTAAAATTGTATGCTATGCAACGTGTTGTAAGATTGTTTTACAAATGGTATTTGTTTATCTGCATAGGAATGATGTGTTTGTATATGTGTATATATGTGTTGTGCAAAGATGAGGGGAAGAAAATAAATTGTTGAGGCTTGGAAGAAATTGGTGTTAACCAAGAGATGTTTTGATAAAGATATGATTGAGATTACGAACTATTGATATTAAATCTACTGGGTAAAGATAATTTATAATGATGAATGATGAATCTGAAGAGATTATGTTATGATGAGATGTTATACTCGTGGGATTAATAGATAAATGATGTTATGCTATGGGATTAAAGAGTGATTTATGTCTTATAGTAAAATTTTTGAGAAGAATGATTTAACTCATGACTTGAAGACTGTACATGATACGTTTGTATTGACTATGTGGGAAATGTTGATTGTAAAGAATGGTATGTGTGATTGACATGAGTATTAAAAGAAGAAGCGAATGCTTATATAAAGATAAATTGAACATGTGACAGAGACAGAGTTTAGAATGAATAGAAGAATGTGAATGAGGGATTTGAATATTGTCTGGGAGGGATAATTACTAGTAGACATGTGAAAATACGAGGAAGTTTATGATGATAACACTGGAGTTATGTAAATTGAAGTATACGCGTCTTGATGAATGAAATTGAAATTGCCTTTACTGGAAATTGATGACTTAATGATTGAAATATGGGAAATAGATTGATTGCTACAAATTGGGTAAATCTGAAATGTGCAGGATTGTTTGAGTAAAAGATGTAATTGATATCTAATTATAATAAGTGATGAATGTGAAAGAATTGACTAAATGACAGTGGTTATCTGTGAACTGAAGACATATTTTATTTGAAGAATATAATGGCCTGAGCACAAGGAATGAAGACTTGTGAATTTTATACATGAATTGCCTTTGCTAGGAAAGTGCCTTTGCTAGGAATTAGAAATTTAATTTGAACAAGACTTATGAAACTAGATTGCCAGTGCACTTAGAAGGGCTAAATGATATAATGCCATACAAAGTATTTAATTAAAGGAGTGAACATGATATATTTCATAGAAATGACATGATCGTGTATGAGTCAAGGCAGAGTATCAGAGGATTATGAACATGAGATAATTTGAGATATCAGAATGATGATGAAAACCCGTTACGATGGAGTTGACGCCCAATTTATTATATAAGAAGGAATTTGGATATATTACGAGTGATTATTGACTAATTAGTAAGAGTGTTTGTATTTTATCACCGGTGGATAGCATTTGTTGGGTAAATTATATATTGATCAGATGATTCAGAGATATGATGATTTATATGTTGAGACTGCTGATGAAAGATTGAGATGCAGTAAATAATTTCTAAATGATTTTATTACGAGAATTGAGACGTGTAATGAGCAGTACGACTAAATTTCATTGGATGGTGGAATAAGAAGAGTTGAAGAGATATGTGAATAAACTTGTGTTTTGTGTTGGATTTTGATGATTCGGGGAATTTCATGATCAGATTGATTAGATTGGCGTGATACGATTTCTATCAAGTGGATGTTAACATATCAGTTGTGAGTTGTTGTATGTAAATATCCAGACAATGTTCTGACAGTGTTTTGACATGTTAGTTGGAAGTAAGAAGAAAGTGATATGTGAATATTTTACATGACAGGCAATGAATGAAAAGTACGTGAAACTTGTTAATTGAAATAAACAGGGTACTGTGAATCCATATTCAAGAGATGTGTTGATTTTGTCTATATGCGAGAATGTGAGAGAAAATGAATTGAAAGACAGACTAATCGAATCTATAAGTTACATGTTGAGTTGAATGCTGAATTTAAGAAGAGTTTGAAGGATAAGTTGTTAAAGGCTGATGATGGTAAACTGAGAAAGATATGTATAAAGAGACTTATATGTTTGATAATAAAATGAAGATATGAATGAATGAATTGACAATCAGTAATAAACGAATGTGAAGAATGAATAATCTGTTTGGTGTGTGCTAAAGGATTCCGGCGACGGAATCCTCTAAAGGAGGGCAGATTTGTAACATCCGCAAACCCGGGCTAGTTGATTAGTGGGCTAGCGGCAGGTGCTTTCGTATTTAATTTGCGTAAATTGATTATGTGATTAAATGAATAAATACTTGATTGAATTGAAAGTATATTTATGAATATAAATATATATGTTAATGGAATTTAAATGAAAAGAAAAGGAAAAGTCATGTATGTATGTGTAGTATGTATGTATGTATGCATGCATGTGTTATTTGAAAAGAATAAGAAGATGACTTATAGCCATCTCCTGCTTAGATTTTATCAAATTAAGTATGTACGTGTAAGATTGAAATGAGATCAGCTCATTTTCTTAAAAAGTTTGAAAGCGAAAAGTGTGAGTGTGTGTTTCCTTGAGAGGAAGAAAGAAAAGAAGAACAAGACTTGGAATTTGTGGAATCAAGATTAGAGTTCTATAATTCAAGAAAAAGGTTAGAATATGTTCATAACATATATATGATTATCTTGATATGTTTATTTGTTGAAATACATGATCATATGAAAAATCACCATGTTCAAGTTTGAAACTTTTTATGAAGAAATGGGTTTTGATGGATTTTGTGTTTTGTTGGATTAAATGATGTTTAGGATGCATGAGAATATGTTTAAAGATGATTATATATGTTTTTAGTAAGCTTTAGTAAGTTTGATGAAGTTTTGGAAATTGGTTATGGTGTTCTTGGTTGGTTTTTACGTGAGGAAGAAGAACAAAGAATTTGGAAATATGAAGATCGCGGCGCGACGCCTTAGGGTCGAGGCGCGACGCATGGCTTCGAATTTGAAGTCCCCCGTTCGAAGTTGTAGGCTTCGCATTCGAAGTAGTACCCGCTCGAAGGTCTGTCGCAACGCGATGCGTTTGGTTCCGAATTCGAAATCAGGCTCGAAGGTAGCTTCGCATTCGAAGAATCCGCTCGAAGGGGTCGTCGCGGCGCGACGATTAGCATGTCGCGGCGCGACCCCGGAGTTTCAAGATTATGGATTTTTATTGATTGTTTATATGCGTTATCTTTTCGGTATATTTTTATATGAAAGATATATGATATATGAATGGTCTATGTGATGTAAATATATGAAAGAATATATATTTATGAATTGAGATTGATTCCGGTTTTTTGTGTTCTCAAGAACTACGAAGACTCGGTGATATTAAACAACTGAGCAAACAGAATCGAGGACTGAGGTGAGTGGAAGTGTACTCACGAGTGGTGATGGTGGTAACGTTTATGATTGCGTGATATGAGATATTCGTTTGCTATGATAGAATGTTTAGTCTAAGACGCCATGATAGACTGTTTAGTCTAAGATGCCATGATAAATTGTTAAGTTTAAAATGCCAGTATGGGATGTGTTACTTGATATGTGTTGACAGACTGTGTTATTCGTTGGTAGCTGATTGTTGTTTGTTGATTGTGATCGTTTGGGATTGTTGCGTGGCTAGTGTACATGGTTAATGATATGTGCATGTGGCGAGACCTGTACGTATGGTTAACGATATGCGTACATGGTTAGGGGTCAGCTATCGTATGTGTTGGGCTGGGCTATCTGTTATTGGTTGCACAGTTCTAGATCTTCTATGCATTTGTTGCAGTATAAGGGGTTTAAGTGTACCAAGTAGCAAATAGCTATCGTTAAACCTTTGCTTTGGCCCGTATCAGTTGCAGGTTCTGCAGAACCGTCGTTCCTCTAGAGGTTGAATTGGTTTGTGATGAGGATTTGATCTGTTTGAGATCTGTATGTTTGATCGGATGGTGATTGTTTGTGCTTGTTGTTTGTGGATGTTTGTTTGTAGCTTCCATTCACTTAGATTTGTGCTAATTCCCCTCAGTTGATTGCTTTTTACAGGTTTGGCTGTTTAGCCTTGTTTGTGGGAACGGGAAATTTGACCAACGCTCTGATATTATGTTTTGAGAAGAGACGAGCCTTGTTTATAAGTATTTTGTAACACAACTTGACGTGATGTTTGTAAACAGTACTTTGTACTTTGTATTTGTTTAAACGAAATCAGTTAACGCTTCCGCAGCGATTTAAAAAAAATAGCTTGAGAATTTACGGTGTTACAATAACTTAGTGACGATTTAAGCGCACGGGTTTAAGAGAAAGAAAATATACTTACAGATTTGTACACACAAGCATTACATGACTAAATCTGAAACACAACATAATCCAATAGAAAATCGTTTGATAATGTAATGAACCAAATTAATTGATAAAGAGGCTCGTTTTCATGCTTAAATCTGCTACTAATGACCACATGTCTTACCTTTTGAAGAGGCTCCATTGCATTTCCACTTTTAAAGCCGAATTTTCGTACACTTTGCAAGTAAAAGAAAAAAAATAATGTCTCACATATTAAATATTAAAAAATCAAGAATGGTTTTCTGTGTTGTATATAAAAAAATAACACTTCTATTTTACTGTTACATTTGGCTAACTACCTACACTAATAAAATAGTTTTAGGATCATCAAAAACTTTTATCTTTACTCTCTGAATTTAGATTTTTAAATATATAATATATCATCTTTTGATGATATATTATATTTTAAACCATATTTTATAAAAGGTTTCACACCTCTTTTTAATAAGATTGAAAATGCTTAAAAATCAATAACTAAACACTTTGAATATTATACTCAAGTTGGCTACACAACACATCACCATAGTCTTAAAAACCCCACTTAGCTAAACAAAAAATTATTGTAATACCAGTACTTTTGGTAAATTATAAAATTTATATATATGCAATTTAAATAAGAAATTAGTAAATTAGGGGTATATTATGCTATTTAAATGTTATATGTTATGTATGTGTGCCTACAACTTAGATTGGTATCAAAATGGAAAAGGGAAGAAAGATGGACTTATAGTGTAATTGTGTATATATTTATGTTGACTCCAATAATTGGAGTCAATTAGAACTCCAAAAATCTACACAATCGTGGGAGAGGATAGAGAGAGTGTTCTAAAAGAGAAATCCAAGAGAGGGAAGGTAGGTCTAGGTGATTAAACTCAAGAAGTAGTGTTAGTCTTCACCTTCTTCAACCTTGGTTTGAGCTTGAGCCAAAGAAAGTGAATCATTCAAGTGGATATTTGAATCAAGTTAGTTATATCTCTAATTGGTGTTTAATTTTTAGTTTGGGTTGATTGCTTGTTATGATCTTTGACTTTTATGTTGAAAAAGTTTGGTAAATGGGTCAATTTTGGGGTAATAGTGGAAGTTAGGGTTTGGAATGATTAAATGTGTTTAAAGTGTTGATACTTGAGTTTGATTGTGGTATTACATGTTAGTGTTGGTGATTTATGGTTGAATTTGTGTTTATTTGTTAAAATGGTCAAGAACTTGAATTTATGGTAAAATTAGGTTTTTTGGTGATCAAAGGTGGGAAAAGTGTGTTTATAAGTAATGAAATTTGTGTTATGGTGTGTTGTTGGATGAAAGTGGATCTTTTGTTTGATAATAAAGTGTTTTGTGTTGAGAAATTTGGAGAAAAATGAGATTTGGAAACTACAGAAAAGAAAGAAGAAGAATTCTGATCTGTGCAGACCCGGTCGCGACGAGACGGGTCGGGTGTCGCAACGCGACGCGTCGCGTGCAGCAAAAATGTCATTTTTCCAGAGATTTTCTCCCGGCGTGAGGCACTCTGTCTCGCGGCGCGAGACCCCTTGAAACCTCCAAAATGATTATTTTGACCCCGTTTGACCTTGTAATTGATTTGGGATGGTTTCCAATGGTTTTAGGGAGTTCTTAGGGAGTCTTAAAGACCCGAAATGAGTATTTAAGTCGTGTTACGTTTGCGGCGCGATACCCCCTGGAACCTCCAAAATGATGATTTTGACCCCGTTTGACCTTGTAATTAATCTGGGATTGTTTCCAATGGTTTTAGGGAGTTCGTAGGGAGTCTTAAAGACCCGAAATGAGTATTTAAGTCGTGTTTTGAGTCGATACTTGTGGGTAGCTTCAATGTTTGGTTAACTTAACTATGTTAACATTGTGTTATGATCATAGGATCTTTGTGCAAGTGATTTGTACCGTATACGAATCCCTTGCCTGTTTATCCCCGTAATACATTCAGGTTTCACAAGGCATGTAACCATAATAAATGCATTAAATTCCGTTAAGTCGGGGACGAGTCGCGTCCAACAAACCGACGCGTCGCGTCGAGTGTATAAGTATCGGATTTTACAAATCCGGATTGACTGTCGGATTTTCAACTAAACTCTCGGATTTAGTTCTACTATGAAAACTATCGGTTTTTCAGTACATATAGCAACTGTCGGCTTCTTAATCAAATGCATAAGTTGCATGGGTGTTTCGTAAGTTGCTCCATGCGATAGTCGCATCATGCGAAAGTCGCATGGGGTGTTGCTGTGTAGGTGAAAGTCGCATGGGCATACGTACTTTCCTACATAAGTCGCATGAAATATTCACATTGTGCCCCATGCGACAGTCACATGGGGTGTTTCTAACAAAGGTCGCACGACACCCTTTTTCGCATAGTACATTTATAAAGGTCGCATGAATGTTCATAAGTCCTCAAAAGTCGCATGGGTTTATATATAGCATCCAAAGTCGCATAAACCCATGTACATGTCAACTGAAAGTCGCATGAGTTATTTATACACATATAAAGTCGCATGGCTCAATCCTAGAGTCGCATGAGGCACTACAAAGGTCGCATGAAGTGCCATACACATACACATATACATAAAGTCGCATGGAATAGCTGGGAGTCTATATGGAAGTCGCATGGACTTCACAAAAGTCGCATGGAACTCTACCTTCCGTGTCAGTTCGTTTTTCTCAAAAACCCAGCTTCCATAACCAAAATCAAACTCTTTCAAAACTTAACCAAATCGTTTTATTTTTGTTTCAAAACCTTTCTCCATTCATTTGACCACTTCCTTCAAGATTTAACTACATTTTATCAAGTATTGAAGCTTATATCTCTAGTTTCTTTCTCTTGTTCTTCATAAACCCAAAACCCCAAGAACCCAGATTATAACTTACAGCATTCTAGTTAGGTAAAAAACATTACCTGATGAATCTTTCAACAATTCTTCAAGTTTCAGATGATTCTTGGCTCCCTTTCTTCCTTGTTTTCGTGGGTTTCCACACACTAGCTTTCTTTCAATGTAACAGTATTTGAATGCAAAGTGAAGGTGGTGATGTTGGGGGTTGTGCCCTAATCTTATATATATATATATATATATATATATATATATATATATATATATATATATATTTTCCAAGAGGCTTAGGCCCAACATCCACATTAATTGGGCCCAAAAACACAAATCCAATAACACACATAACTAGTCCAATAACATATATATATATATAAATAGTCCATTATTCATTTATCCATTCAAGTCCATAAACTCTTTAATACATTTCATAATCCAATATAATCTATCATTTTCTCAATAAATATTCTTTTATTTATTTTTAAAGTTCGGGTATTACAGTTACAATTACCTACCCACTACTATTATGGATAACAAAAAATGAAGAATATACTAATTTAAAAAAAGTCACATTACAATAAAATTTATACCAAAACGTAGAAAAAATGAGACGGTCACAAATATATAATTATTTTTTTCTCTAAACAAAATATATCACAAGTTACTAAACATAATTTATAAAAAACCTATAATTAATTATATTAATATACAATTTTTATAAAACCCTCTCGCATTTTCTTAAAAGCCCAGCACATGTTTCATAAAACCCCCTCATAATTTTCATTTACCCTCTCTCAATTGACTTAAAATTGAATTTAATTTAGGGAATCTATGTTTAATATTTCTAAAATTGTTTTGTAAATTTAGAGAATTATGAAATTAGATGTTATGATTGCTTAATAGAGAATGATTTAATAGATATAAATAAAAAGAAGGTAAGTTTTTTATATATAGTTATAGATAAATTATTGTGTAAGACCCTAGCTTGTCATAATTTTTATTATATTTGATTTTAAACTCTTTGTTAATGTGTTTGTGTGTATAGTCCTTTCTTTTTCAATAACTAATTCTTAGAGTTTTCACTTGATTACAAACTTATTTTATTCTTGAGTGATATAACTTATTTCTTATAATTTCATAACAAACAAAATATGCTTACAAGAAATTAATGTCATGATAATTTACTATTTATTTGTGTTACTTTGCTATCATATTTTATTAGTGGTAATGATCGACCCCCTCAACTAAAAAGTTTGGGTTCGTCCCTAGGGTGAAGCTCACCCTAGTGTGGTCGCTCCATTGGCCACTTCATGGCGTTGTGGTGTTGGTATCTAGTGGGTAGGATGAACGGGTGAGACGTGGTGTGAAAAAGAGTGGGCCGAACAAGGATGATATATACATACATATATAGTTGAAACGAGGAATGCAAGAATTATTTGTAACGTCATTAATAACTCATTAATGGTGGTAGTGATGTCTGATTTTATTAGTGGTAATGAATATCATATTTTATTAGTGGTAATGATCGACCCCCTCAACTAAAAAGTTTGGGTTCGTCCCTAGGGTGAAGCTCACCCTAGTGTGGTCGCTCCATTGGCCACTTCATGGCGTTGTGGTGTTGGTATCTAGTGGGTAGGATGAAGGGGTGAGACGTGGTGTGAAAAAGAGTGGGCCGGACAAGGATGATATATACATACATATATAGTTGAAACGAGGAATGCAAGAATTATTTGTAACGTCATTAATAACTCATTAATGGTGGTAGTGATGTCTGATTTCTTATTTACAGTTATGTCATTGGCATTATTAGCCATTGATTTATTTTAATGGGCAAAATGCATAAAAATACAATTAACTTTGTCTTAATTGTCATTGTATACAACTAACTTTAAATTCTTAAAAATAATACAACCAACTTTCCAAAAAATTTCATTGTATGCAGACAACTTTTTTCTGTGTTTAGTCTTTAGCTACCATTGTATACAATAAACTTTTTCATAATTGCTATAGTATACAACAACTTGCATACAATGAGAGGATTATAAAAGTTGGTTGTATTATTTAAAAAAAATAAAGTTGATTGTATACAATGATAATTAAGACAAAGTTCATTGTATTTTCATGCAATTTACCCTATTTTAATTAATGGTCAATATTGTTTCTTGTGGTTCTCACACCTAAATCAACTCTATGAGAGTTCAAACAAGAACTATTTTTCATACGAGAACCAATATTGATCATTGATTAAAATAAATCAATGTCTAATAACTCTTAGTGGCTCATTAATGTCTCACTAGTGAGAGACATTTTAAGAAAATCAAGTCACATTAAATAATAACTCACCTACCATACACAATTCATAGTTAAATAATATATAAATAATCAAAATACCCCTATTCATTAGTCATTAATGGTGTTACAAACATTTCTCGCACGAAAATAAATGATCACAATACTCCTATTTAGTTGATTAATTGTGGTATTAGACGCGTCCTAGATTTTGATATGTTGAGAAGTGACCACTATGAGATAAAAGGCTGAAATGACAGTGATAGAGTGTGAGAGTTAAAATGCTCTTAGACATTGAAATTATATGTCCATAGCTATTCGGAGCAAGGGCCAACAAACTACTAAGGGATAAAGAAGTTCTCTTCTTTCCACCTCTATTGTTATATTAGTTTTCATCTCTCTACTTCAATCTTTTTATATATCCTTATATATAGTACTTATCTTTCTACCAAACTTCCTTAAACTTAAACTTAAACTCTAAGTCTTAAAGAAGGACGAAAACATTAACTATATACGTCTTGATACCGCTAATCATAACACACCTCGAATCATTCATTAATGATACCAATTAATTATAACCGAAAAGAAAATGCGCTCAATTTAATGCAAATATTAAATTCGTTGTCTTTAACCTATCTATCAAAATTGTCGACGGTTACAAATGACATGCTCTATATAATCAAATGAACTAGGCCCAATTGGTATCATAAAATCATGGCAAAACTCACTTTTTCTTTGTGTTTTATCGGTTTCTTCTTGTGCTTCATTTTGTGCTCAAACTATGCAGAGGTAAAATAAAAATAATTAAATAAATTATATGTGTAATTATGCACTAATATCTTGTATGTTCTTGAGTTTATAAAATGCGTTTTAACATGGTTTTATGTTTTCATTGCTATGATGATTGGATAGGGGAAAAATTGGTGTGTGGCTCAAACCCAAGCTTCACCCGAAAAGTTACAACAAGTTCTTGACTATCTTTGTGGGAGACTCGACTGTAAGGAGATCCAACCAGGTGGATCGTGTTTTAATCCCGATAATATTCATAATCATGCATCTTATGCTATTGATCTTAACTTCCGAAGTGATGGCGAATGCGACCTTAGTTACGCAACTTTTGCACTCTCGGACCCTTGTAAGTTCTTTTCCTTCTTCTTTATTTGCACACTTATTTCAGATACGGAAAAAGGACGCGTGCAGATAAAATCACATTTCTTAGGTGTTTTCACGCCCACAAACGCTTAAATAAGTATACGATGAAATAACTAACATACTCCTCATTTTAGTTGTTTATGAGTGTTAAAACACCTACAATAGATAGATGCTTCTAGAATCATATATCCTATTTCTTCCATATATTATATCTACATGAGGGTTGATTTAGTACTTGCATGTGATTTATATAACATATATATATCATTAATTCTTTTTCTCACAACTAATTTATTTTGTTTTGCAGCTTTCGGGGCATGTGTCTACCCATAAGTTTTAAAAAGATTTCAGAAATGTTAAGCGAAGAAACTCTTATCTACTTGCAAGGGAAAACGAATGTAATTAATAAAAGTAACTCTTTTTAACCTGTGTCTAGTTCAGCATGCATGTTGTGTTTAAGTTGAGCGTTCCTATGATAATTTAATGACTAAAAAAAGTTATATATATTGATCTTTGGTAACATTAATCTTTACATACGAAAAATTAATACGACTTCCATTGTCGTTATAGATTTTCTTATAAAAAAAATTAACTTAAAAAAGTTTAACATGAATCAAACCAAGAACCTTGAAATAAACAATTAAGTAAGAAGCTCTTTAAGAGGTTGTCGTCATAGTGTATTATATGAGCTCGTCACTTGATTAAATCAATCATAGTCATTAAGAAGTTCTAATGACTAGATTGGACTTATGAAATAATTTGTTTAAAGATAAGCATTCTAAATGATTCTTAGCATGTATAATTGCAAATCTGTTTAAGAGGTTATCTTATGACTTCGTCACTTGATTAATGGCTAGTTTCAACTTATGAAATAATCTGTTTAAAGATAAGCATTCTAAATGATTCTTAGCATTCAAATGGAACTCTAGTGAAACCTGATTATGAATGAATTAACCCGCTGGCACGATTAATTATTTTTATCGTTTTACCTAATTAATTTCATAACTTCTACAAAATCTAACATTTTAATCGCCACTTACATTTAATTTCTAAACAATTCTGGATTTAAGAATAAAAATGACAATTAACTTGTTACCAAAATCTCAAACAATTGATCAAGTTGCAATGAAATAAAGATAGCAAAAATCATTCAAAAATGGAAATTACATAAATAACCAAGTGATCAAAATACACACCTTAAACAGCCATCTAAAAACAAATTACAATATTGCTTGAAACCCTAAAGTTGAATTAAAGAAAACTAAGGCATTGTTTGTTTCATACACAAATCAAGAGAATCTCTTTTTTCTCTAAATTTTCTTTGTCTTCAAGAGTTCCCCAGCAAAATCCACACGAAGAAAAACTAAGGCCTTGTTTGTTTCGTGGTATTTGCTGGGATTAGAATTTCAAATCTTAAGAAATCATGTGTTTATTTGGAAAGAAGGTAAAAATTTTCAAATGATAGGATTTTCTTGAAATCCTACCAAATGCTTTAGACATTAGATTTTATAAATCCTCAAACCCCCTAGTATTTACAAATCCTATAAACAAGAGAATCTTCAATTACAATATATATTACCCCCACCCCTACTCCACCCATCCCACCCCTACTACCTCCACCCCACCCACCCCACCCCCACCCTACCCCATCCTACCCTACCCTCACCCTCTATCCTACCCTACCTTCCCCTACACTACACTACCCCTACCACACCCCACCCTACCCTTACCCTACCCCCAACCCTACCCCAACTACCTACCTCACCCTACCCTACCCCTACTACCTACCCCACCCTAACCTACCCTACCCTACCCAAATATAACTAAAGGGCAATTCTTTCATTTGTCACATAAATAATCCAAATCATTTGATTGATTTACAAAACAAACATGATTTTAGGAATGCAAATACTGACAGATTTTGTCAACCAAACACGGGACTAGATTTACAATCATATCAAATGCAAATCCTTCAAAATGCAAATCCTATGAAAAAAATTTGCGAACCAAACGTCCCCTAAAAGAATTTCTTTTCTTCGTTCGCGAATACCCACCTAAAACCCTGTTTTTTTTTACTTTTGCTTTTTTCCCTTTGGTATTTTTGCGAGCCCAAAAGGCTCCGGACATAAACTCAAAAAGTGGTCTCCAGTGATTTTTTTAACCAAGGATAATTCACATATATAGAACATTTATACCCTTAAATACTAATTAACTAATATTCAATTATTAAAATACTCGAGCAAAAGATTAGGTAAGACAAATGAATAATTTAAAAAATCACATTCAATCGATCACTATCAAGCCTCAAGGTTTCGAACCATTTTCAATATTCATTTATCACATTAACATACTAAATATGCAATTATGCAATTAGACAGTAGGCATATAAACAGAAAGTCACTAAGCCAGAAAAGATCAAAGATCAAGGATTGAAAGTTTGGAAATTATACACCTGATTTTTGAATTTCTAATATGAGAAGATTGCTAACTAGCAATTCAAGAATCAAGTATGAAGTATTCAACACTCAACAGCAACAAAGGCAGCAACTCATCCGAATTCTAGAAGAACTAAATGATCAAAAAATGAAAAAAAGAACATTAGAATTTATAATTGAAGATTGAAGAACAACTAAAGAATAAAAGAATACCATTAGAACAACAATGAACAAGTGAAAGTTAAAATTACTTACTGCTTACAGTTTCAAACTTGTGATTTCTGATTAGTAATCGACCGATTTTGAGAATTCGAGTGTTGTCTCCGACCAAAGACTCAAAGAGGACCAAAATCGAGTATCAATTTGTCCAAACTCATTTTCAGAGAGGACATGACCAAAATCGAGTGGCGACTTGCGAATTTGATCTCGATTTCAGTTGCGACTTGGTGAGTGGTGACTTGTGAATCTGCGATTGATTTCTTGAATTTGATTTCTATTTTCGATAACAATATGAGCAAAAGGACAAAAATCGAGTTATTAAGACCACCGATTGGAGATGAACCGAAGAAGTCTTGAAGATTGAAGAGGCAAAGGACTATAATCGAGACATCAAGAAGAAGCGTCAACTAGTTTTTGACTTTCAAAATTCGACTTGGTAGGTCTGGAATTTGGAGTCTTCCGCTGTTCATGTATTCTTAGTAGACCACCGTCCTAGCCAAAAACATAACACTGCAACGGGGCTCTAATCGTCCATTCTTTTAGGCTCTTTAATGGGCTTATACATTGATTTTACTAACTTACACACAAACACACACACACACACACACACATATATATATATATATATATATATAGAAAGAGACAGAGAGAGTATTTTTCAAAAAAAAATGGGCCCTAAATTTTGTGGGTTCTAGGCAGCTATCCTGAACTTTCACTGGTTAGCACCAAAAGCACCAAAAGATTATCAGAGTTTACAAAATATTGGTTCAAATATACATGTGCTAACAATTACAAAAGATGTGTTAAAAAATTTTCGGCAACATACAACACTAAAACGTAAGCTTTCGCTTAGTGAACATGCTAGCTGAACTCAAATAATCATATAACAGGAGGAAAGTCTCCATGTCTCGCATCCAAGCTGTAACACTTGCAAAACTGTTCAAACTATCATTATATTAGAGTATAGCTACACCACCTGCGTAGCCATACCCTCTAACATTGTTCCGGTGTATAGCTACACCACCTGCGTAGCTATACACATTATATCACTGCTCTAGTATACAACTACACCGCCTACGTAACTATATACCCTATCACTGTTTTGGTACATAGCTACACCACCTATGTAGCTATGTACCACTGTTGTACAATGTATATGCATCATAGCTAAATCACATAACAAAGATATCACACAATATAAATCATGGATACTTAGTCATAAAGACTTTTGAACTCTAGGACGTTACACAGGCGGGCCGGGACTATTACCATGCCCTCTCCTCCTCGTTTTTTTCTTCATTGATTAGACTAATGATGTCAATTTAGGTTGGGTTCGTATTGTTCGGGTTTTGGTCAGCTACGTGTCAACCCAATTTTGACATGTTTATTTCATGGGAAAACATGACTCTTTTAGTTTCTAACTTTCATATTTTTCCCAAAGAAGGTACTCTACTTTCTTTTTCCATATATTAAGTATTATACTTTTTATATTTTTATAATATTATTCCTTAACTTTTACTAAGAAAAAATATGGTAACCAGAAACATGTAGTCCAGGTTGCTTTATTTTTTCACTTGTATTATTAGCTGAGGATTTGTACTTACACTAATGGTTTAGCCTTTTGAGTTTTAGTTAAACATTTATTATTTATAGCCCCGGTGGTTCTTGTGCATTGAGATGTTGTACAATACTTGAGCACATTCATATCGGTCTTTTAGCAACTCCTAGTAACTCTTGAACTTTCTACATTGTTTGTTGCACTTTTTTTTCTCTTTGAAAAGCAACCACTTATATAAAAGCCATATGCCATATTGTCATACAAAGTCATTGACCATTCTTCACGTTGCATAATAAACAATACTACATAGCAACTACTAAGAAACCATGAAACTTCAAAGCTGAAACAAATTAACTGTCAAACTACAGAACCCAAAATATTTCCTAGTTTAAGATCCAAGTAGTAGAATAAACAAAATTGCTACTAAAAATCATAGACTTCAAAACTACAGACCCCGAAAAAAAAACTACAAACATCAAAAACAATATGGAAAAACCAACTATTGTACCACAAAAGACTAGATCTCATTTTCCAAGTCTAAGCATTCTAGAAAAAGATTTAAATCTTAGTTAATACAAAAGATCCCAATAATATCAAAAGATGAGCATCACTATTATATTGGCAAAATGCTAAATTCATGGACATCCATTTTCTCCAGGTCCATTATCATCATCGGTTGACATCCTCCTTTTTATGGGCAACTTTTCTCTATGCTTGTGTCTATCAATATTTTCAACAAAAGTATCTTCAAACATTGCTTGAAAAAGGTCACCATCTTTAAACAAAAGATCATCTTCATACATAACATCACCTTCTGGACTAGGGCTCTATGTATTGTCTTGTTTAGTTGTTGTTGAGTCGTTTGTGTCCTCAAATCACTTGGATTAATATCAAATGGCCATGCTGGATCTGGACCCATGCATTGTCTACTAATAAAAGAACATTATTCTCACAATTGGACAATATCTGTTAAACTATATATATATATATAATTTTTGTCTTACCCCCACCATAGCATCCCGTGTTATAAGGTCAACTTGGACTCCTATACCAATTGACCATCTTCTTTCTCCTCTATTAATGTTGTTGCCACCCCTTTGAACTCTTGTTGTTCTGTTATTGTTGCTACCTATTTGAACTCTTCCTTTGTTGTTGCGACCAATATGTATACTTGCTTTTTGTTTACCTTTAGGCCTAAGTTCTTTGGGTGGAGGGTCTCTCTTTTCATTCTTGCAACCTTTTGAATTATGGCCTCGTTCAAAACAATTTTGGCATGTCATTGTTACTCCTTGACACGTAGTCCATGTTCTTGACGCATTTCCTTCGGAAGCATCTCTCCTTCTATTCTTTTTAGGTCTACCTTGCATTCTTCTTGCCTTAAGAGGGAGTGGTGGAATCAAGTCAGACTCGGGCCACATGGAAATTCCATTTAAGGGATAAATTTAGTCATTATAGGCTTCTTCAAACTTTGGCTTTTTATACCAATCTGATACAAATCCATCTGGACTTTTGTTTATATAGTAGATAACTGCAGTAGCATGTTCACAAGGCATTCCAGATAATTACCACAGCCTACAACTACAAGTCCTACTGCATTCATCTACTATATAACCCTCTTGCCCATGTTTACTTCAAACTTCATTTCACCACTAGGAATCACATGCCAGAATCTTCAAAACCAATAATTATAAGACTTTCACTTAAAAAAAATAGTTAATAAGGTGATAGCATACTTGTATAATTCTTTTATGTATTCAAGTTTTTTTTCTTATATTAGGGCAAACTTGATCATGCCACTTTGGATATGTCTTCCTCATTCTATCCATTCTCTCCATCATGAAGATTCTGATATCTTCAAGTAGATTGATTAGAGGTTTTCCCCTTGCCTCAAGAATAAGTGAATTAAAACATTCGCTAATACCATTTTCAACTGCATCACATGCTTTATCGGTCGAAAAGAATGCCCTACTCCATGATGTTGGGTTTCTATCCATCAAATGTTGATATGCTGTGGAGTTAACACATTTCAATTCCTGCATCACTTCTTCAAACTTTGAAGGGAATGTTGCCTTTGATGCCTTCCAAAACAAATTCCTATATTGCACACCCGTGTATTTTTTTTCTAAAGTTGGCATATACATGCCTAGCACATTGCCTATGCTCTACTAAAGGCATAACTTCTCTTGCAGCTTCTATAATTCCCTACATGACCATAATAAAAATTAGTTACTTAATATCAATGAACTAAAAGTATATACAAAAGTCTAATAAGATTTACCTTATGTTGGTAAGAAATAATAGTAAGACCACCCCCATCTTCGAGACCTATGTCATTGATCAACAATTGCATAAACCACTTCCAGTTATCTTTGTTTTCAACATTTACCACTGCCCATGTAATAGGGTATATTTGGTTGTTTCCATCTCTTCCCACTGCAGATAATAACTCCCCTTTGCATATGGTTTTCAAAAAACAACCATCTAATCCTATAACCCTTCTACAACCTGCTAACCATCCTTCCTTCAATCCTCTGAAACATACATAGAATCTTTCAAAATAATTTTTCCCATTTGGTATGGAATTGACTCCTAAGTTCAGAGTGATTCCTGGATTACTCTTTAATATTTCTTTAGCATATGATCATAACTTTGCATAGTGCTCATTTAAGCATGTCTCAAGTCCACCTAATGCTTTTTGCTTTGCTCTTGAACATTGACATTTTGTAACCTTGCCTTTGTACTTCTTTAACATATTTTCTTTTATTTCTCTTAACTTGATACCAGGATTTCTTATAATCTTCTTCCCATATGTGCTAGAAATCCAATTACAATTCACAAGAGGTCCAAACTCAAAAGATCTAGAACATCTATTCTCGTCAACAAGGGTTTTAATCTGAAATGATTTTTCTTTTTGCATCCATGAGGACCACAAGTGAAATGGACAACTTTCAGCCTCACTTGCACCTTTGCAACATTTTACACAAACCCTCTTGTAGTCAAACCTTTTAAACCATAATCTATAACCATTTGCAAGAGCATAGAAAGTGATGCACCTTTTTAGTTGATCTGGACTTTCATATCTTTCACCTAAAGTAGGGTGCATGTACTTCCATTAAGTTTTAGGATCATGTCTAGGTAAATCATCACCCACTATGTCTTCATCATCAACCAAACCTTCATCTTCAGAATTAATTTCTTTTTCAACAAATTTTTCCTTATCATAACTCTCACAAAGTTCTATCAAAAAAGAATCATCGGTTGCAATCGGTTTTGTCTTTTTTGTTCTAGCATCAACTACTTCATCCTCAGCCTCTGATAAATGATCTAATGATGGTTGTCGTCGTCGTCATCATCATCATCATCATCATCACCATCACTATCACCATCACCATCACCATCATATGTAAACACATATTCAAGAATCTGATCATCATCACTTCCATCATCAATATGGTATAACTTTGAATGTATAGAAGTAGAAGAAGACGACGCCATTCCGAAACAATAGCAACAAATCGAGTTCTGATTGAGAAATTAGAGCAACATACCTCTTCAAGTTGTCTTTCTTGATTAACTCGTATGAAAGCAAAAGTTCTCGTATGAAGTAGTCGTCTTTTATCACCTCGGGATCAAAGTAGGGTTTTTTTTACTTCTTTGTTTTTATTAGAGGGGAGTTCGGGATCAAAGTAGGGTTTTTTTTTTACTTCTTTGTTTTTATTAGAGGGGAGTTGGGGATACACAATTACTTTACCTGTTAAATATAAAAATACAAGGTTTAGTAAGTTACGAAAAGTATAATACATAATAAATGGGAAAAGAAAGTAGAGTAATTACTGGGAAAAATATGAGAAAAATATGAAAGTTGGAAGCTAAAAGAGTCATTTTTCCCTTATTTCGTGAAAGGCTTGGGTCGTGCCATTTTTTTTTGTGTTGGGTTTGTGTCGACGTATTCGGCCAAATGTGATGAACGAGTATTTTTTGTTGTTGTCGAATACGGTTTTTCGTTTCGACTAAGATTTTCTTTATCAAAATTTCAAATTCCATATTTGTTTTCCGAATTTTAATAAAAAATTCAAAATGATTTTCTTTTATATTCTAGCTTCAATATTCAATGTTCGTTTTGATTGTATTCAAACTTTAAATTCAGTATTTGTTTCGGTTTGATTCGAATTTTGATTTTACTTTTTTAATCAACTTATTTAATTGAATATAATAAAAATACGATGTACTAATATTTTATCAAGTACCAATAAATAATGTTATTAAACAATGGAATAATTTAAAATAATTCATCATTAAACAGATTTATGATCGAAATTAAAATACTAAAGTATCAACCATTTTTGACGGATTTCCGACAGATTTTGTCCGTCGGAAATAACCTCGTCGGAAAAAAAATTGCAACGAGATTTCCGACGGAGTATTATCTTTCCGACGAATTTATTTATCGAAAATCTGTAGGAAATTATAATTCAAATACGACAAAATGTTTATAATTTCTGACGAACTTCCAACAAATTTTGGATGAATTTTTGACAAACTTCCGACGGATTTTTGACAAATTTATGACGGATTTCCGGTGAACTACCGACAGATTTCCAACGAACTTTCAATAAATTAACGTAAATTTATGACAAAACGGATTTCCACGATTCTAAGCATAATTTCAAACAAATTTCATTACTAGAAAAATTACCAATACCAACGGACGAATTTCGATAGTAAATAGGCTAATTCTGTTTACCAACGGAATCGACTGATAGATAAAGGCTCATCGGCAAATTTATTACCAACAAATGCATCGGTAAATTACCAACAGAAAGCCGTTGATAATTAAACATTGTCCGTTGGGTAACTACGATAGCCATACTGCATAGCCCGTTGATTTAGCAACGGAAAATCCATTGGTGTTCAAACTATGTCCGTTGGTAATTTTATTACTAGCAATTGGTCGGACTATAATTTTTTTCTTATTTTTCTAAATACACAAATATCCCAACTCAATTACCAATGAACCAAATAAGTTAGATGACTCAAAACATATCCACAAACAAAGTTGCTAAATATCCAAAAATACATATCAAGCAAAAATCAGTCAAAAGACACTTGAATAAATGCACTCTTTTCATTGATCTATATCTCCTTCCTTCGAAAAAAAGCACCCTTCCATGATTCTTGCATGACCACAGGCCAATTGGCATAACATGGTTATGTACTCGTGAGTCAAAAAAACATAATTCAACTAATAGTCACTATAATGTTCTCTAAAAAAACATGTACTTAGCTTAAGTAGCCATCAATAAAAGAAGTTGTGTGTTTGACATTAAAAAATATCATTCTAAAAAAAATAGAACTCAAATCTTGAAGCAACACTTACACTTTAAAGTCCTATACAGATAAAAGTAAACAAATTTGTGGGAGATTGAGATGCACATATTAAGCTAGTATCTTATATAAAAAATAAATCAACTTGAAAAGATTAAAATTTGAAGTAATGCACATATTATAACCTCGCATTTCAATATTGATATATTCGATATTAATATATCAATATACTACTTTGGATGTTCGTGTGATGATAGGAAGATGAGATCACTATGCAGGTTTGAGAGCAGACGTGATAAATCATGACTAACCAATAACGACCAATGACATATACGAATCCCAATTTCCCCCCAAAATCTATAACAGATGCTCGCAATATTACTATTAAACATGATTTGCCTATATTAATCAAATTTTAGACTGAGTGACACACAATGGCTACCATGCTTTACCTAGGGGATGGAGATTGGTGGTGGACACACACATACACCTGAATACATCATCCCGATTTACTGGTAATGGGTAATGACAGAATATATACTACATAACCAAGCATCATTGATTATTATCATTCCTATTTCTTATCCCATAAAACCTTCAACCAGTTATTACGATTAGCCTCTTGAACTTATATCACCTTTATGTAAATTGATACAAGTGACGTGATTTGAAAAAATTTAGAATATTAAACATGATGTGATCTTTTGAACATGATGTGATTATAATTGAATATTTTGGATATATCTTATGTTTCGCTTGTGAGTTGATTAATGATTTAGATATATTTGGTGTTTTAAGAAAAAAATCTGGGTGTTACACTTTAATAATCAAGTTCTATTTTAAATGAAACTAGGGATGACAAAAAAACCAAAAACCGACTTAAACAAGTCTAGTTATTCTCGGTTATACTTAGTTGAAATGTGGTAATCACAATCATCCAATGTGGTAGCTCAAGGTCAATCAGAATCATACGCAAACAAATTTAGTTAAATGGTGTTGATCAAGTGATGATCACCTTGGTTAACCATCCTCAATCACATATACACTCTGCATAGTCCAATTGGCAAATCATGGTGAGACAATGTTGAAAGTAGTTAATATAGTCAATCACAGTCAGAATTGGTAACTCACAACCATAATTTGTTAAAATGAGACAATGGTAGTCAAACATGATGATTCACAATCACACTCAGCATTTACAGTCATATTTGATTGAACAGGAAGCATCAAATATGTTCGTTAATCAAATTTCTAACATTTATGATCATAAAAGATATGAATTAATATAGTCAAATGATGAGCATGGAAATAGCGAGTTTGAATGTGTATATGTATATTCGAAATTATTTAATAATTATGATGAATAATTAATTATTATTCGTATTTGTCTAATTACATCCATAAAAAGTTTGTCAAAAATCTATCTAAAATATTTCAAAAAGTTACGATGAGTATATAACATTGAAAATAAATTATAATTTTTTCAATGGATTTGCAGCAGGAATAGACATCCCCTCACAACTTTATCATAAATCAGTAGGAAATATGTCAAAAATAAATAAGATATGCATTCTTGAAAATAAAAGTATAATTTTGTAAATTTTTTCAATGGAAAACAAACTCGTAAATCCATCAAAAATTCGTCAAAAAGTATTTACATTTTCCGTGGGAAAGTATTTTATATTTGCCAAATTCATTAGAACTTCCTCGGAAATCTGTCATTGTTTATTGTATTTTTTCCAATGATTTTCGTATGGATCAATATTCGTCAGAAATCCGTCGAAAATATGTCGTTACATAATTTTATAACATACTTCCTATATATCACAATTTGTCGAAAATTCTCCAGAATCAGTCATTATATAGTTAGCTACTCAACTCTCGGAATTTTGTTGGACATCCGATGAGAAAGATGTTATATTTTCTGACGAATTTCCTACATCAATTTGTCGGAAATCACCGGAAAACCGGTCGGGAAACTGTCTTTATATAGTTAGATGCTCCACCCTTAGAATTTTGCCGAAAATCTATCAAAAGGGCTTTAATATTTATTAACGAATTTCCTACACATCACTTGTTGTCGGTAATCAGTGGAAACTCTGTCAGAAATTCGTCATTGTATACATAGCTACTTCACCCTCAGAATTTTGTAGGAAATCTATTGGAAAGAAATTTATATATATTCCGATGAATTTCCTACGAATCACCCTTTGTCAGAAATCAGTAGGAAATCCCTCGGAAAGCCGTTAACTACTCTACACTAGGAATTTAGTCGTAAATCCGTTGGAAACATGTTATATATTCCACCAAATTTCCTACGGATCACCATTTGTCGGAAATCCATCGTAAATCCCTCGGAAAGTCGTTGTTATATAGTTAGCTGGTACACTCTTGGAATTTCATCGAAAATCCGTCGGAAAGATTAAATATTTACTAACGAATTTCCTACAGATCACTTGTTATCGGAAAATTCATCGGAAATATGTTGAAAATCCGTCATTATATCATTAGCTAGTCCACCTTCGGAATTTCGTCGGCGATCCGTCGGAAAAAGCCAATTTTCTAGTAGTGATAAGAAATACCAAAATGATGTACTATTGTTTTAACTGTGATTATTTATTATTTACTCTAAGTTTTTAACGTTTAAGAGTTTTATACTTTTGTTTGGTTCGTGGATTCTTTTTAATTGGAATTGGAATCTTGGAAGTAATTTAAACGGGAAGGAATTTGAATTGGTAAGTAATTCATTTCTTTTTGTGTTTGGCAAGAGATGGAATTCAAAAGGGAAAAGCTTGGTGAAATCGGTGGCACCTTCCTTCACCACCGTCACTCCCAACATCTCTGTCGCCACTCTCGATCACTGCCCCAACACCGCCACCCTTGGAACGAATGAAGCCCTAATCGAAGCCACCGGTCGCCACTCTTCACTCGTCGTCGAAGCCACCGGTCGAAGAAGATGAAGCGACAGTCAAAGCCACAGGCCGCCACTCGACACTTTCCGGTCACCGTCACCGAGGGGGGAGAGTGACGGGGATGAGAGACGAAAAAATGATGAAATCTGTGGTCACAGATGAGGTGATGGAAGGAATTTGAATTCCATCGAATCTTGGAAGGAATCTGAAATCCGCTAGATGAAGGAATCTGGATTTCATTTAGAAATCCAATTCCCTTGACTAACCAAACATGAGATTTTCTAGCAATTGGATTCTAATTCCTACGTAATCCAATGAATTCCTCCAACCAAACACCCTCTAAATTTAATTCACAATCTTCTTTTCAAAATTTTAATTTAAAGTATAAAAGAAAATTTTATAATGTTACAATTTTACCACAAGCATATCATTTCAAGTTGTTAGATTTACACTAACCCAACCTATTTAAGTCGATTCATTTTTAACCCTTTTTGGTTCTTGTCACTTTTTATGTGTTAGAATTTGGGTCGAGTTTCGTGAACTCAAAATTACCGGCCATAGATTAGACCTTTGTTTTGTTTCTTTTTAATTAATAGAACACACATGAAGAAGCCCTCTAATAATTTGACCTTGGCAATATTAACCCTTTTGGTTTTAGGCATTAGTCCAAGACTTTTATCCAAGGTTTTCCAAACCTCGCCAAACCTAGAATTGTAAATAAAATACAAGCATTAAGATTCTTTATCTTAATTAGAACATTTCAGTAGACATTTTCACTTTAAATCCATTGTGGACATTTAAGCACATCCAAAGTGTTATATTTTTAGTCATGAAAATCTGTGTTTTTTTAATTTACATTTATTAAGTTCAGATTTAATTACAAAAATGTTCCCTGTGGTTGTTACTGATTTTTATTTTTTGTCCTTTAACTTCAAAAATTACAAAAATAGTCACTATGGTTGTCGTTTTGTTTCACTTTCGGTCCTTTAGCCTAACCACCGTTAAGTTCTACCGTTAAAAGCTCTCATGTGCCTTCACATGAGGGTATTTTGGACTTTTTTGAGCTATTCTGGCGGCTCTCTATTTTTTAATTAATTTTTTATTACTTTTAATTATGTTTAATATATTATTTAATAAGAAAAACCTATGCAATTAATATTTTAATTATATATATTTTTTTATCAAAATATGATTTCAGATAGTTCTTAAACAAACTTAAACCATAATCAAGTTTTCACATCAATTCTTAGTATTGATCTGATATAATCTAGAACAAATCAAAGAAAAAATAATACAAGAATAACTTAAACCATAATCAAGAATCAAATTTAAAATCAAATTGATGAACAAGCTAAGAACACATAAATTAAAAACTTGCAATTACAGTCTTTTCTTCTCAAATAGTCAAATCTAGTTAACCCCCACATTCGGTTAACAAATTAAAAAGAGTGTTTCTTCTCAAATCTAGTTAACACCCACAATCACAAATTTACATTTACAGATGAATCAGATACTGTGTATCTTCAAAATTATGAAAAATTTACACTTGAATGTGCCAAAATCAAATACAGATGAGTAAAACCATGTGTATACCCAAAATTACACAAAATCTACAAAATTCAAATACTTACAAATGAGTATGTAAATAATTATCAACAAGAACAAAACGAAGCTGAATGTGTATACAATTACTTGAAGCAAACACAAATAGCAAGTAATACCCTAGAAAATCAGTGACAAGGTCGGTAGTGGCGAAGACATGGACCCTTACCGGGGCAATGAAGACATGGATCCTTACCTATGTGTGACTCCAAGGTCGGCAGTGGCGGGTTTAAAACCCGTATTTTTGTAAAGTTATAAATATATATATATATAATGCCAATTTACTTGCCAAGTAATAAAGTTATGTGTTTTGTTGGTATTTATGCGTTATTAGTAGTGTATTGGTGTTTTATTAACTAAAATGATATATATGTAAAGAGAATGAAAGAATGGGGACTAGTAATGTAAATATGCATATATAACTATGTGATATGTTTTATGTTTATTATGGCATCAATGTGTATTGTTATTGATTGTTATCATGTTTATGATAATGAGATAAGTATTGAGTATATGATTCACCTGTTTTGAAGCATGCTATGCCTGGTATTGATTTTGGCAAGTTGTGACCATGTGTGTATAACTTGCTTGTGATATGATTGACCCTTTGTGGTATGTGATTTGGTCCGGACCATTGTTGTGATATGAACTCTGTAGCATAGGGTTCCTAGCCATTGAGACGTGCACAGGTTCATGTGGCTTCGGCAATTGAGGAACCGCGATGTACAGGTGGCTGAGGGATCGGTGTAGAGAGTGGAGGGGTAAGTCGGTACCCATCATGACCGTGTGGGTTCACTGGGCTGACGAGCCACCGAACCCGGGTAACACGAGTGGATTTGGTGAACAGGGCTTACACTCTAGTGAACCGTTGTATGGTGGACTGCTTCATGCTTCCCTCACCTTGACGGGAGATGTGGACACACCCCCACGAGGACTTGTTGACCATGGTTGGCCCCTATGGAATATACAAGTATAAGTGGACTTGTCCCCCGCATCTTGTGTGAATTGTTTACCGATGCCATAATTGTTTTATGTACTATGATGACTTGTTTATTTGTTTAACTTGTTTTGGCACACTCACTAGCTTATGCTAATGAAATTGTGTTTATGTTTTCGTATCCCCAGATAAGCAGTAGTATGTTGCCGGTGAGGCGGGTAGACGCTTTTTGGGAGCACTTGTTGCCTGATGGATATGTTTGGAATACATGATTATTCTCATTTTGTTCATCTGTAATTAATGGTCGTGTATTCGGGTCAACAAGTAACACCACCTTTTGTTAATCTGTCAAGCTTTCGCGTAGTGATGTAACAAATACTTGTATAATGTTCATTTTGTTAAAATATAAAAGTTTAAATTTGTACTAAAATTCAGGGTGTTACAGCGGGCGGTGGTGTTAGTGACTCCAAGGTTAGTGGTGTCAGTGACTCAAAGGTCGGCGACTTTGACTCTATAAGCGATGGTGATGATGACAGTTCAGATATGAGCGATGGTGGTCATGACGTTGATTCAGTTATAGTTCAAAGCCTAAGTTTGAGTTTGTTATAATCTATATGATTTTGGTTCCTAATTTGGTTCATCTTAATAATAATAATAATAATAATAATAATAATAAGAGTTAATTGTACAAACGGTCCTTTAACTTAGGTAAATTTGCCAATTTAGTCCTTTAACTTCAAAAGTGGTAAAGATGGTCCTTTATGAATCATTTTGTGGCGAGTTTCGTTCTTTCTAACGTTGACTGTTAGTCAACTCTGTTAAATCAAGGGCATTTTAGTCTTTTCATCCCTTTTTAATTTTTAATTATTATAAATAATATATTTATCATTTTTTAAAATTAAAAATACACATCTCTTAATAGTTAATACTCTCCCTATCTCTAAACACACACACACACACTCTCTCTCTCAAATCTCTCCGGTCACTCCTCTCCTCTTCTCAAGAACCAGCACCTCCACCACCACCCTCCACCGCCACCACCATCACCGCTTCCATCGCCACCATCGCCACACTGCCACCAATTTCTTAGTCACTCATCTCTCATTCACTCACCTCTTCACCCATTTTTATCTTAGAACACCACCACTATCCTCTTTGCACCACCGCCAGCCGCCACCACCAGATCTGAGCACCTCAACCAAATCTGGAAGATCTATGCACACCACCACCGTAATGACCACCACCTCCTCTGTAATCGATGATCTGAGCACACCCAAGAAAAACCCTAGCCACCATTGAAGATCGTTCGAAGCTGTCACCATAACCACCACCCCCTCTCTCTCACTCCAAGAAAAACCCTAACCACCATTGCAAAAAACCCCACCACCACCATCGATTCAAGATCTAAATGCCTAGGGTTTCACCTTGTCAAGATTCAAGATCTCGACGCCTAGGGTTTCACTTCGTCGCAAGATCTCAACGGTGGTGGTGGTAAGTTCTCTTAGTCTGGTAAGTTCTCTTCGATGGTGTGTGGTGGAGAAAGAGAGATAAATGTGGTGAGAGAGATGATGTGGTGGTGTGTGGTGGAGAAAGAGAGATAAATGTGGTGAGAGAGATGATGTGGTGGTGGTGCTCTGTCCGATTGTGGCGGTGTCCGTTGGTGGTGGTGTTCGGTGGTGGTGGTGTCTGGTGGTAGTGATGTCCGGTGATGGCGGTACATGGTATCAGGTGATAGTGTCGGTTTAGAGAGAGAGAGCGAGAGGGAGAGAGGGAGACTGTGAGTATGTATGGAGGTAGAGAGAGGATAATATTATCTTATATAAGATTTAATTAATAATTAATGTAGAAAATGAGTAAAAATTATAAATAAAAGAATAAAATAAAAATAGAAGGGTAAAATTGTTATTTTACCTTGTTTTAACAAAGTTGACTAACGGTCAACGTTAGAAAGGACGAAACTCGCCACAAAATGATTCATAAAGGACCATCTTCACCACTTTTGAAGTTAATAGACTAAATTGACAGATTTACCTAAGTTAAAGGACTATTTGTACAATTAACTCTAATAATAATAATAATAATTTAGTATATAAATAAATCAAAACCCAAAAATTTAGTAGGTTTTGTAATACAATATTAAATGGTAATATATAAAAGTTTAATACATTAACGGGTAAGTTATAAAGTTGAATATACATAATAACAAAATATACAAGTTAGGTATATTTTACTTAATTAATCCCATAATAAAATGATAGATAATATATGTGCAAATATTTTTGTATTTATACAAGTATGTTATTATTTTTAAATAAGTCATTTTAATATGCATTTGCTCTATATCGTCAGTAATATATATTGTAAAAAGTAGATAATGTACGTAAAATATTGTAAAATTGGAAAATTACATAAGTAATATACTATCTTTCCATTAATCTTAATTTTATACAACTCTTATATCATTTTTGAATGAGGCAAGTATATATACTATGCAATTTAATTTTTGTAATTAATGTAATGGTCACATAATTTGTGCAATTATGTTAATGCATTTTATTTTAATTTATGTAACCTTTATGCGTTAATTAAAAAAAAGAACGCATAGTATACTGACCTGATTAAAATGGTTATAAAAAAGTTACGCAAAAGGAAAAATGATGCAAAAACTATCGCACTTTTATGTAATTTCGATATAATGGCTAATAAAAAAGTTATTTGAATGCATATTGTAATTATCCAATTAAAAAGTTATGTATATTACCGAGAAAGTTGTAAATTCTAAATTGTTATAAAAAAATTGTAAAATTTCAAATTAAAAAAAAATGGCAGTAAATTTTAATCTTTTAATAATCTAAATAAAATACTAACATTAATCGATTTAATTAGAGAATCAAACCTTTATTTAGTTAAAAATAAATCCTAACCATCATACCAATTAAAATTTGAATTTTGACTATAATGGTCAAAAATTAAATCTCAATTTTAACTTTAAATCAATTTACAAAATGTATATTATTTTATCTTAATCTACACTTAAACAATAGAGTTTAACTAAAGCATAGTCAATTTAAATAGGGTTTACTTCTCCAAATATATTAAACTATACCATAAATATTAATATGTATTATCTTTTAAAAATGTTATTTAGTGTATCAAAGTTTCAAAAAATATGTTATTACGTGTATTAAACTTCCTATTGTATGTATTAAATTTATACCTTTTTTTATTTTTTATGTAATCAAAATACGTACAATAAAAACAAATTAAAAGTTCAATACGCACAATAACATTTTTGAAAGTTTGATACACACATTAATATTTGGGATATAGCTTAACACATTTTGAAGAAGTAAACTCATTTAAATAGTGTAGCGAATTAAGAAGAATCAAGGGAAATGTGTGACGAATACTAGGAAGGTGGTTAACTTATTATTATTATTATTATTATTATTATTATTATTATTATTATTATTATTATTATTATTATTATTATTATTATTATGTTATATACATATATTATATTATATTTTTTTTCTTTTTGGCTTCTTTAATTTATTAACTTTTAGTTATTTCTTACTTATTTATTTTATATATAGATTTAAGACTTCAAATGTTTATATTATAAGATCAAATGATATACTTTGTAATAAACAATTATCGATCATCTCATGTTAGATTTGATATTAATGTGAGAGTAATATTAAAACTGGAGTTATTTTATATAAAATTGTAAGATATCTCTTTATATATTTTTTAAATCAACTAGTGTATTACACGAGTATTTAAACTAGTTTGTTATTAAAAAGAGTTGACAAAACTCAAGGTTATCATTTTAAGATTCTCAATTTTATAGCAAATTGAAATTCCAATTCCTTTATTAACCAAAAAATTATTATAAAAACGCTACATAATTAAGAGTAAATGTATATTATAATACTTATAGTAGAATGTTCAATATAATCTATATTTTATTCATAGTCCTAAGGGACTAATTTTAGCTTTTGGATCAATGACATCAATGATCCGGATTGCATTTTAAAATTTTGGGTGGAGTGACATTTTCGTAATTCATATATGATGCTTTTACAAATCACATGTAATTTTATACTTAATCACCTGTGATTGAATATTAAAATTTTAGAACTATATTTTTTACATAAACTTTATTGAACATAACTCAATACTTATATATCCTAATCATCTACCTTAAAAGATAGACAATCGAACAAGAACTCAGATTTGGGTTTGAATAGATTCAAACAATTGAAACACAAACGAGAACTCACAAACAAGAACCAAGAACTTAGATCCGGGTTCAAATATATTCAAACAATTGAAACATAATTATATGAAACCGTAAAGAGAATGGAAGCTTACGATTCTTTGAGATTTGTCGGATAGAATGATTCTAATGACAGTCTGGTAGGTTTTCCGGAAAGGTTGGATGGTGGAGGGATTCCATAGTCGCACTTGAGTGGATTCGCCGGATTATTCTCATGAAGTTGAGTGGTGTTCATAGTGGTGGTGGTGGTGGAGTCAGAAGTTGGTGGTGGTGGTGGTTGTGCCGGGCGGAGGTGAGAAACCCTAAAATTTTTAAAGAAGTCGTAACAGTCCCCTTTAGAAAAGCTTCGATCAAATCTAGACTTCACCAATCGACTTTCCTAAGAGCTTCGATCAGATTTTCGATTGTAATAGTTTCCTTTCGAAGAAACCCTAGAATATTACCTGAAACGCAAAATGATGACCAAGGGATGGTGGCGGATGAGGGGGCTACCATGGAGTTATTGAGCGATGGTGGTAATGGTGCAATCGATGGTGAAGTCCAAATCGGTGGTGATGGTGTAGTTGATGATGAAGTCTAGATAGATCGATGGTAGTCCGTTGTATCCAATTATTATTATTATTATATTATTATTATTATTATTATTATAATTATTTATTTTTATTATTATTAATATTATTATTATTATTATTATTATTTTCAGTTATTTTAAAACAAAGAAATGACATGTCAGTACCCAAGTCAGATGTCACGTTATCAAAACCTGCGCCACATCAGCGAGTGACCTGCTATACTAGGTTCTAAATGGTAGTTTTTGAGACTTTGGTAAACTAAATGGTAGTTTTAAAAGTTGGGTATACACAATAGCAAAAAGTGACAATTTTAGAAACTAAACCCTATTCAATATATATGCAGTATAAGCATTTAGAAAGAAATCAAATTATTATTTTTAATATAGTGAAGTATATCAATGAGTGTGCCATTAATAATTTCTTTTATAAGTCTCATTTTTTAAAATATACCTATATCAAAAGATATAAAAAAATTATTATGGCTCAAAGATTGTTCAAGGTGTATGTTAGTGTCTTAAAAATTTTTAAAGACTAAAACCTTAATTTTAATAGCTTTAAGAAGCGTAAACAAAATATACTAATTATATAAATGCATTGTTGAGGATCTTAATATAAAAATATAATTTTCTTTTAAGATAATTTTGTAGGTAGTTTAATTTACTTTTAAAATATATTATATTAACTATAAATGATATTAAATGAGAAATTAAATTAATAATAAATAATATTGTAAGAATAACATTGGACATTTTGACCACATTAAATTATCTTGAATAAAAAATAAACACCGTATAAACTTGCATATTGAGAATGAATATGATTTCAGTAAAAAGACTTAACTATTGGTTAACTTAAAAGGTTAAGTTGCAACGTTTTTTTAATGTTCTATTCTGACATATGAATTTTTTTTTTTGTTTATAAATACCAATTAACGTTTTTTTAATGTTCTATCGACTTGTTGTATAACCAATTGTAAAATCATATCTAGTTTGAGACCGATCGATGTGGGGTATGCTGCATTTACAAAACTAACAAATCTTGTTTCGACGGGTTAGTAAATTATAAACCAATGTCCTTGATACCTTGAAGGTATTGAAATATTTACTTTGTTTAATTACAATGTCTTTTCGTAGGACACGAGCTATATCTCGCATGATAAATTCAATAAAAGTAACATGTAATGCCATCTATGACTAGGGAGAAATATTAATGACCAAAGTGACGTTTAAATATGGTACTTCTGGACAAATAATCTTTTTGCCGCTTCATAGAAGTCAAACGAGGGTCATTTTTAATACCAAAAGATCTCATAACCATTTGATTGCTTAATGATTCGATTTACCCATAAAATATCTTAAACACCTTTTTATATATGGTTTTGATGGTGCATAAGGATTTCATCCTTAAGGTATTGTATTTATAACAAAAAACAAGACTTTATCTTTCTAGGATCACTCATTTCAAATAGTTTTTCAAGTAATTAATTGTCTTTGGAATATCACTAGGAATTCCAATTATATTTCAATATTGATATCATGTCCTAAACATCTCGCACCCGCGAGGGACTTTGAGTTTTCATTAGTTACTTGCGTTTTTCTATTTTGGCCAATCATTTATATCTCTGCACTTCTTGGCATGTATACTTTCAAGATCCTCCTTTCAATCATAATATTTAGCGCTATATTATACACATAAGTATTATCGACGTTGAATTTATTTCGATTCCATTCTTTTCTAGGCATGCTATGTTTATTGAGATCTTATTATTTTCAAGTACCTAAGGTTCTTTTGGAACCTTCATTGTCTAGTATCTCTTCTGGAGATTCGAGATTCACTTGGGGGTCTTTATATCCTCGATTGACCATCTTAGTTTATTGCTCCGTTTTCTTTTGAGGAATATATATAGTAATCGCTTTGTCTACCACGCTTTAGGCATGCTACAAACTCTTATTAACTATCCTTTTTGGATACATATTTACCCGGAGCATTAGTCGCTGAATATGTGATCTAGTTAAACTTTTAAGGTCAATAGACATGTCTAGCTTTTACTATATCTAGGAAATGAATTATTTTCAAAACTTCTAATTCATATTATTTAGTATGAGGACCAATAATGTATTTCATATCAATTCAGTTCTTGCTGCTTATCTTCTCCCCTAGTTGTTAGGATGTTTGATTCAAAACAATCAAAATCAAATCATTTCAAAAATTCTATTGATGGATTTAAATATGTATGATGGAGATTCATACTCTATGTAATATTCCTAGCATTCTTTTGAAGTCCCATCTTTATATATGTTGGTGGATGAAAAGCAAAACTCATATTGAAAATAGTTGGTTCATAAACAAAAACCAATTATAATGAGGAGATATCATCATAATGTATTGGCTTGATGTGATTTACTATCTATATGTAAAATAGCATGACCAAAATAGAAATTAAAAGGTTTGCTCATTATGATTATAGGCTTTGCAATCAATTGAATACGCTTGCTAAGCGTTTCAACAAAAGCAATTTATGTGTGAAGATAAGACATAGAGTGTTCAACACTACAATTATCGGATAACATGTGGGAAGTGATTTAATAAATATGAATATAATATTTTGGATCAATGAGTTCACAATATATAACTAGAATCACTAATCTCGCAAAATTTAGGTTGTGAATTTTATAACCATTTAGACGATGTATCGATTTAAAAACTCTAAATGGTTCATAATAAACAAAATATACAAAATCACTACTTTGAAAAACTTCTGGTTCTTTAAACTTTTCACATCATCATTGACTCGGATGGTCTAACTCGTCATGCCAATTAATAAAATAATCAAGGTCAATAAATTTCTAATTTAAAACCACATTTGATTCAATTTCACTAATTTTTGTTTAAAGGATGCAAAAGAAAATAGTGTGTCATGACTTTTATAGTTTTCCTCGTAAAATTTAATAAAGCTCTTCCGGAGCATTTGATTTATTTTGCACTATTATATATATCAACATTACTAAGTAGGAAAAACTATCTTGCAATAACAAGTTCTTACTGTAACATCCACAAACCAGGGGTTAGTTGATTAACGAGTAAGCGGTAAGTGATTTCGTGTTTATTTGGATTTAATTGGCTAAGTGATTATTTAGAATTAATTAAACTGATTCATGAAGTGAATTAAAAATATATATAAATGTATATATATATATATATTGTGTACCGAAAGTTAAAATGAAAAGGAAATGAAAGTATGTATGCATGTATGTTAAGCATACATGTATGCATGGTGATATGAAAAAAGTAAGATTTGCCACCACCTGCTTTGGTTAAATAAATTGCCGTATACATGGGTATGCCCTTCTTTTGCTCATATTATTCTAAGAAGAAAAAGTGTGAAGTGTGTGTTTTGAAAGCAAAACCTTCAAGTGAAGAAACTTGCAACTTGAAATTCTAAAGTGAGGATTTTGTGTTCTATAAATTCAAAAGAAGGTGAGAATATGTTTATATCATGCTATGATTCATTTTGATGTGTATATCTGTTGAAAAACATGAATATGTGATGTTTCACCATTGATGGAGCTTTAAGCTCAAACTAGTAAATGGGTTTTGCATAAAATGATGATTTGATGAGTTCTAGGATGTTCATGATGGTTGTATACATGTTTTATGATGTTTATTTATGTTTAGAAGTATTTTGGATTGGAAATCAGATGTTAGTATTATGTATGAGAAAAGTTTGATAGCTGAAATCCGAGAAAAGGAAGAAGAAGACCTGCAAAATTGACGTCGCGGCGCGACCCTGTGGAAATCCGACATATTTGAATCAGATTATTAAGAATCCGAGACTTTGCAAAACCGACCTTGGAAATCCGAGAAATTCCAAATCCGACCCTGAAATCCGATTCTTTTGAAATCCGACGAGTGAGTCCCGGATTGAGTCCCGGATTTGAAATCCGATAGCGTCGCGGCGTGACGCAGGGGTAGGTCGCAGCGCGACCAGGCCTGTTTCAGGAAGATTACTTGTTTTATTTTTGTTTTGTTTGGGATAAGTTGGATTATTAATTGTATGGTTAAATTAAGTTTTTACATGAATATAGGATATAAATACATGTGGAAAGATTTATTTATATATTCGAGACTGATTTGGTTGTTGCTGTGTTTTTAGGCAATTCACAGACTCAGTGATATTAGACAACTGAGCAAGCATGATTCGAGGACTGAGATGAGTGGAAGTTTACTCACGGGTGGTAATGTTATGAAATTGTTTCATTTGAGGAATGTTTTGATATGCAATAATGGATTGTTGTTTTTGGTATGCGATTATAGACTGTTGAGTCTGGTATGCGAGGATAGGCTGTTTTGTTTGGATATGCTTGTTGATCAAGAGTTATATGTTCGTATACGTGTTTTATGTGATAGAGTTTTGTTTGCGTTCGTGTTTGAAAGTGTATCTGGTTTGTTTGAGAACCAACTTCTGTTGTAACGGGTTGGTAGAGATCAGCTTCTGTGAAAGGGCTGGTTGGGGTCAGCTACTGTTGCAAGAGGTGGGCTCGTCTGCGGTTGGTTGAGCAGTGATAGTCCTCCTGATGCATACGTTGTATCAGAGGGGAATTTCACTGTGCCGATCGGCAGAGAGCTATCGGTAAACCTTTGCTTTGGCCGGCATTGGTTGTAGGTTCGGCAGAACCACCGGTCCTCGGGATTTGAGAGATTGTTGAATTGACGGATTGATTGGTGATTGTTGTTCAGAGGTTTGGTTGCGAACTGTGATTGTTGTTAGCTTGTTTGTTGCTTCCATTCACTTAGCTTTGTGCTAATTCCCCACGGTTGATTGCTTTTTACAGGATTTTGTGAGTAGCTGTTTAGCTTTGTTTGTGGAAAGTGAAATTTGACCAATGCTCTGATATTGTGTTTTGAGAAGAGACAAGCCATGTTTTATAAATCTTTTGTAACACAAGTTGATGTTGTATTTTGTAAAGAGTACTTTGTACTTTGTGAATATTTAATTTAATGAGATTAGAATATGCTTCCGTAGCAGTTTAAAAAAATGGCTTGAGATTTACGGTGTTACACTTACTATTTAAAACACATAATAACCATCAATAGTTCACAAAATAATATTATATGTGCTTAAGTCATGATTCACCATCATATATAAGTAAATCATAAGTTAAACGAATCTTGTAAATATAACAATCATTTTTCTTTAATAAGAGTTTTTAGATAATGTTAGTCCCAGAATGAGTACGCAACAACAAATGTTTGTAGAAAGTGGGGTTAAATACAAACTTTAGCTTTTAGAAATGAAGGACACACGATTATACTTTTATATAATTCTTATTGATTTTAAATCAAGAATTACATGTACTAGAAGCGCAAATTCTAAGTAGAATAAAAGGTGACAACAATTTGTCTAACACATAGACAAACTATTTCTAAAACAACTAATGTTTAAAAAAGTTCAACACATGAACAAGTTTGTTTCTACACAATTTTTTACTCTAGAACTGTATATCTCAACTAATGAGATTGTTATATTGTGTAGAAGTATTTTTTTGTCCAACATTCATGAGTATATATAGAGGACACGGCATCTAGTTGGCAAAGAGGAAGAGAACAAAAGAGCTAAAATATAATATTATAATTATAAAGTTAGTGGGTGAAAAGTAAACTTACTTTAATCAATTATTACGTAAAGTAAGTATACTTTTAAGAAAGATGTAACTCACTCACATTATAATAATAATAATAATTAATAATAATAATAATAATAATATATCTTTTGCTTTTTTACGAAGTTTAAACTTCTCTTTTCATGATTACGCTTTTATCAACAAGCATGTTTTTTTCTGATTTGACTTTACTAAGTATAGAGTTGCCAATCATATTTAGTTATTGAAACAAAATTTTAAAATCTTCATCTTCTAAAGTATTTTTTCTCTTTTTTTAGAGAATAAAATCGATCCTTTTGTCTGGTACTTGCTCCAAAAAATGCTTTAAAACTTTTACAAACATAAATCTAAATGTATAATAGAACATGTAACACATGTTCTGCCCTTGATTTAAGAATAAATACAAATTAATCGGTGACAAAATGTATTAAACAACATCCAAAAATTCACTCAGCCGAAGGATTGTTACATTTGTATAACAAATGATGATCACTTCTATATATGTTAGCTATTTTTATCGTACCGGACTCTAGTTACATCTGAATAAGTCCATTTTGCCATCTGAATAAATTATTAAATCTAGGAACTAAAATTTTCATGTGCTCATCTGACCTCATTTCTAATTTCACAACATTCTTTGTTTCTCATTTCATATTTGGAAATTTTAAACGAACAGGCCGCCGGTAAATGATCCTACCACGAACATATTTCTGCACATAATTTTGTTATTAAGGTATGTTTGCCGTCCAAACTTCACTACAAAAAAATGTTATTTAGTGGCATACAGTTAGGAATGTTCAAAAAAACCGAAAAACGGAGAAATCGACCTGCCTCGCATAAACCGAAACCGAAAAAACCGATACCCGTAAAACCCGTAACCCGAAAACTAGGGTACCCGCTAAACACGGGACGGGTTCGGTTTTTAGAATTCGATATCCGTGGGTACCCGCCCCTCCCCGTATGCTTTTAACTTATATATATACATGTTAATATGAAATAATAAAATCATTAGAAAACTTAAATTTCTCAAAATTACCTAACTTAACTCTAGTAGCCCCTACCGTTTCCCCCAATTATTCTTTTGAGCTTTGATATTCAGAGTTTGCAAGGCTGCAACGATCGAGAGTTCAACATGAAGACACTGAAATAGATTAACATTGTTAATTCTAATCACATCGGTTTTTTGTTTATACGAGACTTTCATTGAAGATCTGTTTGATTTCTACTAGTGATTTATTCATTATTATTGACTTGTTTCTACCATTGTTTATTGTTTTATTATGAACCTAAACTTGTTAAAAACAACAAAAATGAAAAATAGTTCAATTTTAGGGTACCCGTAACCCGAACTGTGAATACTCGCCTCCCTTCGGGTACCCGCACAACGGGTACCCGCCGTTTGCGGTTCGGTTTCGGTTCCTAAAACTAGGTAACCGCCCCGCAGTCGCGGTTTGTAAAAAATCGACTACCCGTCCCGTCCTGCCCCGTGAACACCCTACATATAGTGGCGGAAACAGAAGGGGGCTGAAGGGTGCTTGGCGCCCCCTAGTTAGCCTCGCGTGCCCCCTAATTAGCCTAAACTCCTTGTATATTATAAGCCAAGTTGACCAACTTTTTATTGAGTTCATTCTCAAATAAAATTTAAGTATCCAATATAAGACCACGATAAACAATGAAGGCTAAAGCAGCATTCTACCTTTAAGGGTTTGAATGTTTTCTTATTTTATTCATTTTTTCTCAAGATGTTTTTCATAAAATTTTACTCTGCTTCCAATTCGTTGATTGATATTTTATTCTTTGTTTTACAATTCTACCTTTGCAACGTTTTAATTTAAATGTAAATGTTGTTTTTGATTATATCAAAACTAAATCATCAAAGAATCTGGAAGCTAGAAGAAATGAGAGTAACGTAATTCACTATCTAGTATATAATATTGAATTATATAATTTAAAATAATAAACTTTTTGTTATTGGAATCGTGAGTTAAGAGTTTGTAGTGAAAAATTATTTTTGTCATTGAATTATTAGATAAAAAATCATGAGTTAACGTCATCAAATTAAATCGTTATTAATTTAATTTTTATGATCCGAAATATTTTTTATTTAATATTTTGTTACAAATATGTTAATCAATAACAAAATGATTGATTTTAAGTGTTATTTAACACGTAATTTCTTGTCTTTAAACGAACTTCCATTATTTATTTATCTTACAAAATAAGTAAACTTTTTACGTTATTCGTATATTATAGGTACTATTAGTATACGAGCCCCCCAATTTAGAAATCCTAACTCCGCCCTTGATGACATACATTTTTAATGGCATTTAGTTTTTATACAACTAATTTATCTTTTTAGTGACACTTTATATATACCATTAAAGAAAATAATAGTTTTAGTGGCATTTTTATGTTTTATGCTACTATTATACATAAAAATTAATATGTCATTACAAGTTTTTTTATTTAATGGAACATCATTATTTTGTAACACCTAAATCAATTTATGTATCTATTTAATATGTCATTGTTACTTAAATTGTAAAGCGAGGAAGATAAAAAAAATAAAAAAAATTGGCAGCATCTATCCTAAATAAGTACATATTAGTACGGGCGTAATTAAGGTGTGAGATTTTATTCTTCTTTTACCCATTACATTAATTTGAGAACCAAGTAACTAATGAATTTAGAAAATAAAATTACTTTAATTCTTAAGAATGACCGAGTTTATATATATGGATTTTAACATCTAAGATAGGCTATATTTTATATATAAGGAAAATTTCAAGAATATATATAGTTACATACGTTACTAAACAATTAATTTTATATACCAACTACGTATAGATTGCATATGTTTGTGAGGAGTATACAAGTGGTCTGATATGAACTTAAATCACCATTTATTATCATCAACACTATTTATGAGAATTGAATAAAATGATTTTTTCTCTCTAACTTTCCTCTATCAAACATTTTTCATTGTGCTCGGACTATTGAAGGTGTTGCCGAACTCTCGCTAGATCGAGCGCTTGGTGTCAATATCTTTCCGCCTCCTTCACTCTTGGTTGCGATTCTTTTCTTTCCGCCTCCTTCCCCATTAGCGGCGTCGTCTTTGACCTTAAAGAAATCAACGAAATTGGTTGGGTTGAATTGACCCGCAAAGTCTTTTATTGAGACATTTTTGATAACTTATTAATGTCTTGTATATAAGTATCGAAATTATATAATTACAATAGCAGTTTGAGTTTGAATATTTTTTGTAGAATGAGTAAACGACTATGAAGGTTCTATGCATTATTAAAGAACATGGTGCTCGATGGACTTTGATTTGCAAAGCTTCCAAAATCTACTTTTCTCTATGTTCTAAGCTTATTGATATGCACCACACAACAAATATGATATCAAATAAAAGTCAAAATAATTTTCCATTTTTATTAATTATCATATACTATTACAGTATGTCTTTCACTTCCTTAAACTAGATATTGAATTTCTTCAATTCATTTCAACTTCTCGCTATGGGAACGTACAACCTGTCGGAGCTGCATTACGGAAAAACACGAATTAGTTATCAAAGGACATTATAAGCCAGCCAGAGAGAAAATAAGGAGAAATATATAATTAACTTACAAGGGTCTGTAGGAACAGTTTGAGCATAACTTGTATTACAGTTACTGCTTTGAACATAATAAGAATCAATAGCATAAGATGCATGGTCTTTGATGGTAGTTGACTATTCCACACAACCAGTCAAGAATAGTTTGCAACTCATCATCTTTAGCATCAGGTTTAGCCACGCACCAGTCTTTCCCCTACACAATCGGCATATAAGAAAAACATAAAAGTGTACATTAAAGTCATCGAGTTAACTAACATTCAAGATATACAACATACAAGCATGCATGAATGAATTTCGTAGGTGTGTATATAATACACACACATATGTGTGTGTGTATATATATATATATATATATATATATATATATATATATATATATATATATATTACCTCGACATAATTGAAGAACACAATCGAGCATAAAAAGAAACCAATAAAACACACTAAGAAAGTTACTCTTGCCATGATTCTATGAAAAATTGATGAAATGTTCATCTCTTTATATAGTGTACAAGGAGATACAGAATTTAATTCGTGCATTTAATATATATGATATCTTTCTAAAGACTTTAATTGTGAGTAGATATCACTAAAGACAAATAATAATCAATGAAAAAATATTTAATATTGGGTAGCTCGAGTTTAAAAAATCGTCAACTATACTTTTGAAGGTGCCATTTGACTTCATTCTGCTTACCGTCAACTTTTTTGATCGATTATCCTTCAATTTCTTATTAATTTATACAACTATCTTTCAAATTGTAATCGGTTTATGCAATTATCTAGATATTAACAATATTTTATCTTTCAAATGCCGAGGTGCATACGATTTTATTGGTTTTTAACCTCGTCATCATCTTAGTCATATCTTATCTTTATCTTAATCTTAATCTTTGTTAAAAGAACACCATAATGACGTTGGCATTCTATATTTATAGTTTTTGCGCCAATAGGAACCCTTCTCTCTCTCTCTGTTATTCTTTATTTCGCTCATTCCATCAACATAGTCCACTAGATCCCTATCACACGCTTTGCCACACATCCGAATCAATAAAATATATCAAGTTGGTTTCATACATACTTCAATATTTGTTTCAATGCTTCGATATTCGATGGTAAATCAAAACCCACCTAAATATATTGTAGAAGTTGGAGTTCAATGGTTTCTTCATAATCTTCATGTGATGGGAAGACGATGCCAACTCTTAAACATACAAATGAATATAGCTTGTTATTAAATAAAAAAAACTTATGAATAGTGACGAATCTAATGTAGTCAAGGCAAGAAAGAACGAGTCAAATGTTTTAGGATATGATTAATATGAAACTCAACCATTTGTTCAATAAGAGTGTTATAGTTACAATAATGGTTACCAATGATGTTTTATAACTTCAAAATAGGTAAATACGTTGATTTGTAAAAGGTTATATGTAGGTGTATACAAGCTTTTAATCTTCCCTAAATAATGTTCTTGGATACATATGGTATACTCGTAATTAAGATGTGAGATTTTATTCTATTTTATCATACATTACTAAAACAATTTCAAATTTTAGGTAGGTCTTAGTATCTACCAACTATGTATGTAGATCACATTTGCTTGTGGGGAGTGTATTAATAGTCCAATACGAACTTAAAGCACATTTTTATAACCATCAACACTTTTTATGAGAATTAAGATTTTCTCTCTGAAACTTTCCTCTCTTAAAGATTTTTTTTCTTGTGCCCAAACTATTGAAGGTGTTGCCGGCCTCTCGCTAGACCACTAAGTGTCAACATCTTTCCACCTCCTTCCCTCTTGGTTGCGACTGTTTTCTTTCCGCCTCCTTCCCCCTTAGCGTCGACGTCTCTTACCATATTGAAGGTGTTGGACTATTAAACTTTCCTCTCTCAAAGATGTTTTTTCTTGTGCCCAAACTATTGAAGGTGTTGCCGGCCTCTCGCTAGACCACTGAGTGTCAACATCTTTCCACCTCCTTCCCTCTTGGTTGCGACTGTTTTCTTTCCGCCTCCTTCCCCCTTAGCGTCGACGTCTCTTACCATAGTGTCATCAATGGAATTGGTTGGGTTGAATTCACTGCAAATAGTTTTTTAGTTTGTTTGTTAACTTATTAATGTCTTATATATATAAGTATCAAAATTATATAATTAAAATAACAGTTTAGATTTTATTATGGGATGAGTTGATATCTATGAAGGTTCCTATACATAATTAAAGAGCATGGTGCTTGAAGAATTGCAAAGTGGATTTACAAAATCAAGCAATAAAGAAAGATGAGAAAATTATGATATCAAGCAATTCATGCAATGTAATCTTTAGATACACATGAACTTTAGGTCTTCGATATTGGTGGCTATTTTAAGCAGAAAATGATTTATTTCACTACAAGAGTCGGAATCACGTGATTTTTAAAACTAGAAATGACTTATTTCACAGCAAAAGGTGTGCCTTTTTTAAGAGGCACAACACACTTACCTAAACTTACATGTATATCCATCATATGACTTGAACCAGATGATGTATAATAGACGTATGTGTCAATCTGTTAATGCTCCACTGTTTTCTAAGATGCATAGCCTTTAAATATACTTTTCTATATGTTCTAAGCTTATGGATATGGCTGGTTCACAAGACCATTTAATAATTTAATATCATGAAAATACACACATGCTTAAACATATTACATACACATGTTGTCAAATAAGGTAAAACACACAACTAGCTACATGATGTTTTATTGATCTATAGATTTTATTATTTCTAAATTCAACCGAGTGATATGTCTTGTTTCAAGACGCACTCCGTGCTTTGTTTCCTTACTTGATAGTACAATTTCAACCATTACTTGTTTGAAGACACTCTCATTTATTGCAACTCTTTCGTTGTTGTTCTATAGACAATCTTTGCGGTGCTATTTCTTGTCTCAATATTTGTTTACACTCTTGGAGTATCGCTACCATCTCTTTCAATCTTCATATCTACGATTAGTAAACACATAAAGATACACACAAGTTACCACCCTATATGACCAAATAACACATAATATTCAACAATATTATCTTATTAGGTGAAAGTACAACCGGTGCCCCGATTGTCAGGCCTTCCTTCCACCCTTGTGGTATTATACGGGTTGACCTCATCATAGTTGGTCAAACACAACTCTAGAGTACAAGCACTTTAATCACTCGTATACCACGTGTTGCCAAGGTTTTCTACAAAACCCGACAACTAACCATCATCATGCTTGCAAGTCCTATAAGGCATAACCTACCTATTAGGCACCATCATAACAACTTAGGAGTAAGTCTATCCCCACCCCAAACCATCATGTCATAATCAAATTAAATAATTTCATTCATAACCACAGTCCAACTGTATCCGTAAAAATATGTCAATCGAAAATCATTTGAAATAAAAAATCGCATTCATAAGCCCGGATAAATCTCAACGGATAATGATCCGATCGCAAATTGACAATCGAAAACCAATCCTGGAATCGTAAAGAAAATCCCCAATCGGGGGAGCTTGGAATAGAAATCCGTAAAAGGGACCCAACCTTGTGGAAAATCAACCTTACTGTTGGGAAAAATATGCTTATAAATATATCCTCTTTTGTTGACACAAAAATATACAACTTGTTTATATAATTGTATGTATTAACATTAACATATGTGCACATATACATATATATATATATATATATTCAATCAAATATATTCTCATCTATAATCTACAAAACAAGCTTCATCAAATGGCCAAACTCCAATCGTCAAGATCCGAGTTCAAGTAGAAGCCGATGTTGAAGCCTTCTACAAATAAACGTTCAAAGTTTATGAGCTTACAAAATAAATAATTAAATGAGTTCAAGTTTTTATAAAATAATTTCTATAAAAACTTTTATAAAAATTGAGAAATTTTTATAAAATCACAAGCTTGGTAGTCAAAGCAAATGAATTCCTATTTTGGCAAATACTAAACATAATCTTCTATTGAAATAAGCCAAAACCATATTTAGCAAAAGGAATCTCTCAAAGAGGTAAACTTCCAACATGCTTTGTGCATTTGGTTTCTAAACTACCATTTTTATGATTAAATTCAAACTTAAGAAGTATGACACTAACCCAACTTTTCTTAAGCTTCTTTTCAGTGCATTTTTATGGTAAAAATGGGTTGTGTGTGGTTTTGGTAAAAGCCCAACGTCTATATGCACAAAGCTCAAAAATCTCCAGCAGGCCGACGGTCGATGCCACGGTCGACCGTGGATCGACCGTGGATCGTCTGGACACTTTTTGAGCATCAAACTTTTTCCTTATTTAAAGCAACTCAAGTCTTGTGTTTTACTCACCTCTTGCAATCTGAAAAAACACAGAATACATAAAAATCTTGTGAGCTCATATTCCTTGATAATTCAATCTTTCAAGATCAAGAATCAAGCAAGAGTGAAAGTCTTCAAGTTTATATACTTCATTACATCCATATACATTTGTAATAGTGTGAGGATAATCTCTAGCCTATAAAATTAGAGAGAAGTGAGGATCAACTCTAGCCTTTCCAATTAGAGTGAAGTGAGGTTTATCTTAACCTTGTTTGCAAGAGTGAAGTGTAATTCTTCTAAGCTAAAGAGAGAAGTTGTAAAAGGTTTATCTCTACCTTCAAAGAGAGAAGATAGTGGAGCAACTCTTGGTGGGTGAGGCCAAGGAGTGGATGTAGAGCAAGGTTGTTAACCCTTGCTTGAACCACTATAAATCATTGTGTCCAAACTACTTCATTGGTGATATCTTCCTTCCCTAAACTCTTTAATTAATTGCAAATATTGTTAAATACTTCAAAAAGTGGGCATATAACATATTCACCCCCCTCTAGGTTCTAACAATTGGTATCAGAGCAAGTTGCTCTAGATAATTTTTGAAAAGTCGTTTTAAATCTTCTAAAATTTTTTTTCAAAAATTTTTGAGTTGACAAAATGGGACAAAATTATGTAGAGGGGAATTCTATGGTTAGACCTCCACTTCTTGAAGAAGAAGGGTTTTGTTATTGGAAACAAAGATTCATGACTTATGTCAAAGCTAAAGATGTTGATCTTTGGGATATTATTGAAGAAGGGGATTATGTACCAAAAACCTTTGATTCCAAACAAGATGCCTTTGTTCCACTTCCTAAAGAAAAATGGGATCAAGAGGATAAGAAAATGGTTTCTAAAACTTTTGAAGCAAAACTGTTTCTTTACAATGCTTTGCCTAGAAAAGAATTTGAAAGAGTATTTATGTGTGAAAGTGCAAATGCTATTTGGAAATCTCTTGTCACCACACATCAAGGAAATGCCCAAGTTCTAGATAACAAAATTGAATTATTTGTGCAACAATATGAACAATTTCAAATACTAGATGATATGAAAATTGATGAAGCTTTTGCAAAGTTTAATATTATTGTTACTAGTCTCAAGTCACTTGGGACTACTTACTCTAACAAAAAGATTGTAAGAAAGTTTCTTAGGGCTCTTTCACCAAAATGGAGGGCAAAGGTGACGGCTATTGAGGAGTCAAAAGATTTGAACATACTTCAAATGGATGAGCTAATAGGAAATCTCAAAGTGTATGAAGTGATCATGCAAAAGGATGATGAGATTGCCAAGCTAAAGAAAGAGAAGAGCAAGTCCATTGCACTTAAAGCCAAACATATCAAAGATTCCTCTAGTGATGAAGGAGATGAAACAAATAGTGATGAGGATGAAGAATATGCCATGATGGTGAGGAACTTTAAAAAGTTCTTCAAAAGAAAAGGCAAGCATGTGAAAGCTCCATTTGATCCTAAGAAGTACAAGCAAGCCATGGATGCCAAGAAAGAAAAGAAATCATCTAGAGAATGCTATGGATGTGGAGACTCTTCACATCTCATAAGTGATTGTCCAAAGGTAGCTTCAAAGAAAAAGGAAAATCACAAAGCCTTCCTAGGAGGTGCATGGAGTGATAGTGGTGATGAAAACCAAGAAGAAAAATGTCTCATGGCCTTTGAGACAAGTGAGGTACACTCCGATTCTAGCTACTATAGTGACAATAATGGCCATCAATATGATCAATTATGTGATTTTAGCTCAAAAATACTTACTAAAAATGAGGAGTTAAAAAATGAGAATAAAAGTTTGGAAAAGGAAAATATCAAATTGAAAAATGAAAATGATGACTTAGTTATAAAGATAAAAGATCTAGAAAACAAAATTGCATCTCATACACATACAAGCATAAAAGATTTGGAGAGTAAGCTAAAAACAAACTTGGATACAACCACACTGTCAAAATTTGAGAATAGTTCAACAAAGTTAGATGAAATGTTAAAGATTCAAAAATCATCAAAAGATAAGGGTGGCATTGGATTCTCTGGGCACTCAAACAACATGCCAATAAGTCACTTGAAAACCATCCAATTTGTGAAAGAAAAAGGGAAAGAAAAAATCCAGGACCTCCACGGTCGACCCACGGTCGATACCGTGCATCGACCGTCGGGTCACTGGAATTTTCAAAAGAACAAAAATATAAACATTGTCTCTAGCTCTTCCACTTGTATGCCCAAGGTTGCAAGTAATGAGTTAATGAGAAAGTTTTATACTCCAACAACAAAGCATGGACTTGGATTCAAGAAACCTAAATCAAATGTGACTCAAAAACCAAAATACTCTCAATCCATAAACCCTAAGAACACATGGTATTATAAAAGTTTTAGAATCACACAAAGATGGATTAGAATAGGAGTTTTTGATGCTAACCATCCAGGACCCATGAAACATTGGGTACCAAAAGCTTGAATGAAAACTTCATATGTGTAGGGCTGCAATAAAAGTGAGAATATGTCTCATGAATGGATTCTTGATAGTGGTTGTTCAAAACACATGACCGGTAATAGAGAACTCTTCACCTCATACAAGGAGTATGATGGAGGACATGTTGTGTTTGGAAGCAATCTAAGAGGAAAGGTGATTGGTAAAGGTAACATTCTTCATGACAATATCAAATTCTTGAATGTTGAGCATGTTAGTGGTTTAGCTTACAATTTAATAAGTATTGGTCAACTATGTGATAAAGATCTAAATGTTAAATTCACCAAACATGAAAGCTTAATATGCAAAGATGATAAAGTTTTAGTAAAAGGTGTTAGGAGAAATGGACTATATACATGTAGACTTGGTGATAATCCTAACACACAAGTATGTCTTGCATCTATAATTGATAATTAAACATTATGGCATAGAATACTAGGTCATGCCAACATAAGACTACTACAAACGTTGACTAGAAATGAGCTTGTTAGAGACTTACCAAATATTAAATTCGATAATCATTTTTGTGATGCATGTAAAATAGGAAAACAAGCACATTCATCTCATAAATCTAAAAATGCTATAACTACAAAGAGATGTCTTGAACTATTGCATATGGATCTTTTTGGCCCTTCATCAATTCAAAGTTATGGGGGAAACTTCTACACACTAGTTGTTGTAGATGACTTTTCTAGATATACATGGACACTATTTTTGAAAAACAAAAATGAAGCTTTTGACAAATTTAAAACTCTTGGCAAGAAAATTCAAAACCAATTTAGTTGTACGATCATTTCAATTCGTACCGACCATGGAAGAGAATTTGACAATGAAGCGCAATTTGGAGCATTTTGTGAAAAACATGGAGTGTCTCATAACTTTTCGGCTCCTCGCACTCCCCAATCAAATGGTGTTGTTGAAAGGAAAAATAGGACTTTACAAGAAATGAGTAGGACAATGCTAAATGAACAATCCATTCCACAAAAGTTTTGGTGCGATGCGGTCTCAACGGCTACATACATCCTAAATAGAGTCTTGATTAGACCAATGCTAAATAAAACACCCTATGAAATCATCAAAGGTAGAAAACCATCCTTAGGACATCTTAAAGTATTTGGTAGTAAATGCTATATCCTTAATACCAAAGACTACTTGACAAAATTTGATCCTAAAGCATATGAGGGTGTCTTCTTAGGATACTCCTTGAATAGTAAAGCCTATAGAGTATTAAACAAATCCACTATGGTGGTGGAGGAATCCCTTAATGTCACATTTGATGAATCTCCACTTCCTCCTAAGACTCAACCCTTAGTAGATGATGACAAATTAGAAGAAGAAGCCATAGAACAACAACTCTCAAAATTAGACATAAATCATCATAGTGTTCAAATCCCAATAATAGATAACAAAACCACAAGTAATGAAAATGAAATTAAAGAAAATAGGAACCATCCAATAACTCAAGTCATAGGAAACTTGAATCAAAGACTCACTAGATCCCAAGCCCAAAACCTTAATACTTTCTTTGCCTTTGTGTCACACATAGAACCCAAAAATATTAAAGAGGCAATTAAAGATGAAAATTGGGTAATGGCAATGCAAGAAGAGTTAAATCAATTCACTAGAAGCCAAGTTTGGGACTTAGTACCTTTACCTAGTGGTCACACAATAATTGGAACTAAATGGGTTTTTAGAAACAAAGTTGATGAAAATGGAAATATCACTAGAAACAAAGCTAGACTAGTAGCCCAAGGATATAACCAACAAGAAGGAATAGATTATGATGAAACCTTTGCTCCGGTTGCTAGATTAGAATCCATAAGGATTCTACTTGCTTATGCTTGTGCTCAAAATTTTAAACTATATCAAATGGATGTCAAAAGTGCTTTTTTAAACGGGTTTATAAATGAAGAAGTTTATGTATGTCAACCTCCCGGTTTTGAAGACCCCATTCATCCATCTTATGTATATAAACTTAGAAAAGCATTGTATGGCCTTAAACAAGCTCCCAGAGCTTGGTATGATAGATTAAAATCATTCTTGTTGAAAAATGAATATAATATGGGTAAAGTTGATAATACATTGTTCACAAAGAAAAGAAAAGATGACATCTTGCTTGTACAAATTTATGTGGATGATATCATATTTGGATCAACATGCCAAGACTTGTGTGATGAATTTTCAAAACTTATGCATAATGAATTTGAAATGAGTATGATGGGTGAATTGAATTACTTTCTTGGACTTCAAATAAAACAATATGAAGATGGTACATTCATAAACCAACAGAAGTATATTAAAGACATGCTTAAAAAATTCGATTTCGAAAATGTGAAACCAATGAGTACACCTATGGCTACAAACACACACTTGACACAAGATGAAGAGGGTGAAAGATTTGATAGTACAAGATATCGTGGTATGATCGGGAGCTTGCTTTATCTAACGGCAAGTCGTCCCGATATTATGTATAGTGTATGTGTGTGTGCTCGTTTTCAGGAAAATCCAAAGAAATCACACTATGAGGCCGTCAAACGAATATTCCGATACATTAAAGGAACGATCAACTTGGGATTGTGGTATCCAAAGTGGAGCGGCTTAGATATAATATGCTATGCGGATTCGGATCTCGGTGGATGTTACTTGGATAGAAAAAGTACAAGTAGAGTATGTGCCTTTATTGTAATGGCACTTACCTCATGGTTCTCGAAAAAGCAAACATCCGTTGCCTTGTCAACAACCGAAGCCGAATATGTAGCCGCCGGAAGAGCATGCGCTCAGGTCTTATGGATGCAACAATCTTTATTGGACTATGAGGTACATCTATCCGAAATTCCTATTATGTGTGATAATAAAAGTGCCATTGATTTAAGTAAAAATCCTGTATTGCATTCAAGAACTAAACACATCGAAATTAGACATCACTTTCTACGTGATAATGTGCAAAAAGGCAATATAAGCTTAGAAAAAGTTACGTCATGTGAAAATATTGCTGACATATTCACTAAACCACTAAAAAAGGAAGTATTTGACACATTAAGACTTGGTTTGGGAATGATGGAACATGTACCTTAAGAGATAAACACCTAAAAAAAAATGCTATCCAGTGGCCTCACGGTCGAACCACGGTCGATACCATGTATCGACCGTAGGGGCACTGCCAAAAGTTTGAGAAACACGCGGTCGATACCACGGTCGACCGTGTCTCGACCGTCGGGGAACTGCCAAAAGTTTGAGGAACACGCGGTCGATACCACGGTCGACCGTGTATCGACCGTTATACACCTGACGAAATTTAACCCTACCTTCCCCTTTTCCTCTCTCTTTCCTCCCACTTTCATCCTCCTCATCTTCCTCATCAAACCCTAGCCGCCATTCTCTAAAAAGCTTAAAAAATAAAAACAAATCATTACAAGCAAAATTATTCACTTACGGTTGAAGGCACGGCTCTGCTCACGGTCGATCTACGGTTGAACACGATTTCCTCCTTCTTTCACGGTCGATCCACGGTCTTCTCTCTCTCAAAGATAATCATGCCACGTGTTCGCACATCGGCTTCAAGAAAACCCGACAACCCTACCCCTCGTCAATCCGCCAATGCTCTAAAGAAACGGGCCATAAACGAGGGTCGTGTAGTTGCGGTCAATCAACTTGACCAATATAGGACCCAAGCCACCTTTGAGGCTATTGGGTGGACTATTTTCCTTTCTCTCTCAAATGTCATTTATAAAAATCGTCTCTATGAATTTTATGCCTCCTTCATCTATAATGAGGATGATGAAGTAATCACCTTCAACATGAAGGTAAGGACTTTACCTTCACCCTTGTCCAACTAGGTAGGATTCTACACATCCCATCCTCCGGCCTCAAATACTATCATACCGGTCATAGTCTCACAAACCTTCCAACCGCCTTCACCATTCCTGAAATCATTGGGTCAATTTGCAAACCAAATGTTCCCCACACCACAACCAATCTTTTCGGAAGAGATCTTCTTCCCGAATGTGCCGTTTGGAACAAAATCATTGATTCCAATATCTTTCCCAAATCTGGGAATCATTCTGAAATAAGTGCTATTCAAGCTGTTCTTCTTCATGCTCTTAAAACGGGGATTGAGATCAACCTCACGCACATTCTTGCTAAACGCATGAGTGGTCTCGTGACAAGTCGTAGGGATCTTCCCTATGGCCGTCTTCTATCTCTTCTTTTTACGAATCTACCGGATGTTTCTCGCATTGTCTCAACTCCGGGATCCTCCATGCCCATCGACCTTGTGACACTTCGCAAGATGTCTTCCCATAAAGGGAAGAAGCGAGCTCATTCATCATCCTCCGGAGATACGGAAGCCGAAATTGACGCATTCACCTTTGGTGAAGAGGAGGAGGGTGAAGAGGAGGGTTCAATTCCTCCGGATCACGGCATGGTTGAAGGCTCTACCGACGAAAGAATTGCTGCACTCAATCGCAACATCAACGAGTTGCGGAATGAAACCCGATCTCTACGGAAGGAAGTTAAAGGGGTAAAAGGGATGCTGCGGTCAATCATGAATGCACTTAGGTGCAATGCCGGGACACACGGGGGTGAACCATCTTGATTTTCTATGGTTGAATGGATTGTAAAAACAATTATTTTTATTTTTATTTTTAACTGAACATTAACTATTGCAACAATCGGTATTTTCTATATCTTATGATTGCTTGTTGCCTTAATCTACTAGATTGCTATTTCTTTACTACATCTTGCTATGGACATCTTACATTATGCTATTTGCTATTTGGGTTATGATAATTGCATGATTAGAATATTGTTCATACTCACATTTCCTTGGCAAGCTTTTGGTAGTATTTCCATTTACCTCAAGAAGTGGAGTTCTCACATCAAGGGGGAGCTTATGTCAAGGGGGAGTCTCCTTTTTATTAAAGACAAAAAAGGGGGAGAAGATAAAAGAATATAGAAGATAGTAATATATAGAAGATAGTAGAATATATACATATATATGTATATATGCACATGTTAACATGTTAAAGTTATATATACAATTCTTATACAAGTTACAAATTTTTGTCTTCAAGGGGGAGATTGTTGGGAAAAATATGCTTATAAATATATCCTCTTTTGTTGACACAAAAATATACAACTTGTTTATATAATTGTATATATTAACATTAACATATGTGCACATATACATATATATATATTCAATCAAATATATTCTCATCTATAATCTACAAAACAAGCTTCATCAAATGGCCAAGCTCCAATCGTCAAGATCCGAGTTCAAGTAGAAGCCGATGTTGAAGCCTCCTACAAATAAACGTTCAAAGTTTATGAGCTTACAAAATAAATAATTAAATGAGTTCAAGTTTTTATAAAATAATTTCTATAAAAACTTTTATAAAAATTGAGAAATTTTTATAAAATCACAAGCTTGGTAGTCAAAACAAATGAATTCCTATTTTGGCAAATACTAAACATAATCTTCTATTAAAATAAGCCAAAACCATATTTAGCAAAAGGAATCTCTCAAAGAGGTAAACTTCCAACATGCTTTGTGCATTTGGTTTCTAAACTACCATTTTTATGATTAAATTCAAACTTAAGAAGTATGACACTAACCCAACTTTTCTTAAGCTTCTTTTCAGTGCATTTTTATGGTAAAAATGGGTTGTGTGTGGTTTTGGTAAAAGCCCAACGTCTATATGCACAAAGCTCAAAAATCTCCAGCAGGCCGACGGTCGATGCCACGGTCGACCGTGGATCGTCTGGACACTTTTTGAGCATCAAACTTTTTCCTTATTTAAAGCAACTCAAGTCTTGTGTTTTACTCACCTCTTGCAATCTGAAAAAACACAGAATACATAAAAATCTTGTGAGCTCATATTCCTTGATAATTCAATCTTTCAAGATCAAGAATCAAGCAAGAGTGAAAGTCTTCAAGTTTATATACTTCATTACATCCATATACATTTGTAATAGTGTGAGGATAATCTCTAGCCTATAAAATTAGAGAGAAGTGAGGATCAACTCTAGCCTTTCCAATTAGAGTGAAGTGAGGTTTATCTTAACCTTGTTTGCAAGAGTGAAGTGTAATTCTTGTAAGCTAAAGAGAGAAGTTGTAAAAGATTTATCTCTACCTTCAAAGAGAGAAGATAGTGGAGCAACTCTTGGTGGGTGAGGCCAAGGAGTGGATGTAGAGCAAGGTTGTTAACCCTTGCTTGAACCACTATAAATCATTGTGTCCAAACTACTTCATTGGTGATATCTTCCTTCCCTAAACTCTTTAATTAATTGCAAATATTGTTAAATACTTCAAAAAGTGGGCATATAACCTATTCACCCCCCCTCTAGGTTCTAACACTTACAATCGAAAACCATGATTCACAATTCTTATGAATGAATGGCAAACCAGTGCAACATAGTTCTATCATTCTTAAATCATCAATCATCCTAAAAGATGTAATACCCATTCCCTACTGTAATTGATCTTATCGGTAATGAAAATATTGTTTTTAGTGCTATTGTTTATTTATGAAGTAAAGACCAAAGTATTATTTGAATTAATTAATCTTTTGCACAAAATTTAGTAGTTAGTATTTGAAGTGTGTGGGTTTAGTGTTTAAGGATTACAGGGCCAAAGGAATAGAAAGTTGGGTTATTGGGCTTTAAGTCATTTAGGAAAGGTATCATAGGAGCCTATAAGTACCCTAGACCGATTTATACAACAAACATATTCTTTGGGTACCTGTGTGCATGTGCTTGGACCTCTCGCCGCTACTGATGGGAGCAGGAGAGATACTCCACGGTTTTGGATTCAAACAACGAGGAATCATCAAGGCTTAACTGAGAATCATTAGGTTAGTGTTTCCAACTCATCTATGGTAATTAACATTGGGTTTTAGGGATTGAATCGTTGGGTTTTGGGGCTCATTTCACTCAAGACTTCAAGGGTAAAAAAATGAGAACAAAGCTAGGATTTTGACTATCGAAAATGAGATATAAATGCAATTAAAGTTTTGTAAGCTATCTAGATGATGAGGATAATATAGGATCAAGTTTTGTGTAAAAATGGTTGACTTTGGGGAAGGTTTCGTTGGTTGCTTAGGGCTGTTGACTTTGAGCCAAGAACTGATAACAAGATTATCATTTAGTCATCAAAAAAACTTAACATAAATTATATTAATGGATAAAAATGGTTGACTTTGGGGAAGGTTTCGTTGGTTGCTTAGGGCTGTTGACTTTGAGCCAAGAACTGATAACAAGATTATCATTTAGTCATCAAAAAAACTTAACATAAATTATATTAATGGATAGGGAATGATCTAGAGAAGATTAGAGATTCATAGCCATAAGAATATAAGAAATGGTGAAGTATTGACTAATATTTGATTTAGGAAGTGTATACACACACACATATATATATACATATATATATATATATATATATTCGATGATATGAGGGTTGTTCTTGAGCAGTTTGATAGCACACTTTGAATCACAAATTGGTTTTAGGACATACCAATCATAAAATAGAGATTTGAAATGAATCATAAAACTAATGGTTAGGTAGCAATTGAAAATTAGACTTGTTTTACTTGAATTGCAAATTGAAGTTGAGTAGGAATCACAAATTAGAGTATATGTTAGAATCACAAAATGGACTAGAGATGTGAATCATGAATTAGGCCTTATGGGCCGGTTGCAAAATAAGCTTAGTCATGGAATTGCAAAATAATTACGATGGCTGAATTACAAATCTTAAATGGAGTCTCAATCACAAACCGGATAACTATTATGAATCGCAAATTGGGGGTCGAGACCCAATAGCAAAACGGTCTAAAAGGCCCAAATCGTAAATTGGACATATAGCTTAATCACAAATTGGGCTTTAAGGCTCAAATCGCAAATTGGGCCTCGGAAACCCAATCGCAAGTTGAACCTTATAGTTTAATCGCAATTTGTATGACTTAATTTCTAGGTACTTGTGAGGTGTATCGTAGCTATCACCTAGACTAAGAATTGGGTGAGGGGGTTATGTGATGCCTATGGCATCAAAGTAGAGTGGACCAACTTAGGGGTTGAGACCTAAGCGCAAAATGAGACAAAAAGCCTAAATTTCAAATTGGACATATATCTTAATCCCAAATTGGGATTTAAGGCTCAAATCGCAAATTGGGCCTAGAAGCCCAATCGCAACTTGAACCTTATAGTTGAATGAAAATTTTTATGATTTTGTATGAGCTTATGAGGGCTTATGTGATATAACCATAAATATAGTTGTTGCCGGTAGTTGACTTAATTTCCGGATATTTGTGACGTGTATCATAGCCAGCAAGTAAACTACGAATGAGGTGAATTTCACTAACTCTTATCTTATGATATATTTGTATATATGTGATATTGTATATACGTGTACGTGTTATCTAACATGATATCTGTTTACTTGTATACTTGATAACCGAGGGGGTTATCTAATGCCTATGGCATCAAGGTGGAGTGGACCAACTTGATGGTTGTCTTTGGACATCGTGGCTGAGGGGGCCTTATGTATGAATACATGATCGTGTGTGATATTCATAAGGTATGGTGATGTGTTGCCCTATAAGCTTCTAGCTTACTCGTTGTTGTTTATTTTCTTTTCAGCACCATCGGGCCAAGACAAGGGCAAGACACTAGCGTGGCCGAAACCCAAAGATTATTTGATTTCATATTTTTATTAACCATTTATTTAATAGCTTCTGCTAGTGAAACTTAATACTTATTTGTTTGAGATAAGTGTAATAACATCACTTTTTATTTGTTGGAATGAATATTTATTGATGAATTTATTTTAAAAAAATATGGAGCGTTACAACTTGGTATCAGATCCTTGGTTTAAGTGAATCGGATGCGCGAGTAGTGTGCTTGAACTTAAACCTAGGTTCAAAATAAATTTTATAACCAATTAGGTGTGGCATTCCGAGTCAGATTCGGATGCATGTTCTTGTTTAATTGTTGTGTCGTGATTTGACTATGGCATTATATCTAACTTAAATTTTTGTAAAACACTATCACCACGCTGTCAAATGGAGCTTAGGGTGCTAGTGAGCTAATTTGATGTTATATTATCTTATGATTTACGTATACTGATTTTCTACGCATATGGCTAGGGTGCTAGCATATATTAAGAATGACCTATATATGATGCGTTTGTGTTTTGATTACTTGAAGACTAAATGTAACACTTAGGTGCTTTTAGACTATTAAATGATACAACATAAGCCAGTGAATTGGGAGACCAAGTGATGATGCTAAGATCTGGTGTGTATAATTTGTTAGCAATAATATAAGGGCCCTTATTATTAAAGACACACCATACATGTTAGAACTTGACATAATCATAAGGAATCTTGTGAATCTTGTGAGGGGTTACTTGTGTGATATGTGCATGGATGTAGTTATGTGAATATCGTATTTATTAACGAAGGTGCTTGATAATGCATGCCTAATGTATAGGGCATTGTCAAAACTTTAGAATGGTAACTAAGAGAAGAAATCAAAACTTGTCCAGGAGGTACTGCTAATGCTCCACGGGATGAGGATACTACTAGCCATACAGCTATAACTGTCCCCCGCCAGCAGCCAAGAACGCCCATCACCCGGGAACAATAATGAGGTGGAAAACGAATATCATGAGACTTTATCTAACGAAAGATTGGTCGCAGTAGTGGGAAAAGCTCTACAGATTCTGCCTAACATGTTCAAGCAGATGAGTTAAGAGGTGAAAGCTATGGTGTTAGATGAAATGGATCCGGTTGTGACATCGAGGGAAAGTAACCTTTAGCTAGAGAATAAGGTCATCAATCAGAGTACTACTCGGGGTTGCAGCTACCGTGACTTCTCAGCTTGCAATCCTCCGATATTTGAGGGGAAGCCGGACCCAGTAGCCAGTACTAGGTGGGTCGCTAAGGTTGAGACTACATTTTGCACTTGTTACTGCCTTGTGGATCGTAAAGTCATATTTCTTTTAACCGGCTGCGTGGAGTAGCAAAGGATTGGTGGTCACAATTACTGCCCTGTGAATCGCAAATTGGGCCTTATGGTCCAATCGTAAAATAAGATTTGTCATGGAATTGCAAAATAATTATGATGGCTGAATCACAACTCTTAAATGGAGTCTCAATTTCAAATTAGGCTAACTCTTATCAATCGCAAATTGGGGGTTGAGACCTAATCGCAAAATGGGCCAAAAATCCCAAATCGCAAATTGGACATATAGCTTAATCGCAAATTAGGCTTTAAGGCTCAAATTGCATGGGAAGACCAATCGCAAGTTGAACCTTATAGTTGAATCTCAATTTGTATGCTTTAGTATGAGCTTACGAGGGGTTATGTGATATAACCATAAATGTAGGTGTTGCTAGTAGTTGACTTATGTCAGGTGTATCTTAGCTATCACCTAGACTACGAATCAGGTGAGTTTCACTAACTCTTATCTTATAATGTATTTGTATATACGTGATATTGTATATACGTGTATGTGTTATGTAACGTGATATTTGTTTACTTATATACTTGATAACCGAGGGGGTTATCTTATGCCTATGGCATCAAGGTCGAGTGGACCATCTTGATGGATGTCTTTAAACATCGTGGCCGAGTGGGCCTGGCTGAAGGGGCTTTATCTGCAAATACGTGATCCTATGTGATAGTTATTAGGTATAGGTGATGTGTTGGTCACTATGCTTCTAGCTTATCCATTGTTATTTATTTCTTTTCAGGACCATCGACCCAAAACAAAGGCAAGAAACTAGCATGACAGCAATCCGAAGATTACTAGCACATCATCAATACATTACTAACGCATCCTAACAATCAATTTTATCTTTTTACATCATTTGAACATCCAATTTCATCATTTTCAATTTGGTCCCGTCTATACAACCACGGCCGATGGTTTCAATCCAAAAATCACACAACTTCACCAATCAAACTAGAAATTAACACACAAAAAGGGGTTAGGCACTCACTTGTAATCGATTAGCAGCAAGAATCCTAGAAAATCTTTCACAATTACCCACTCTCCACCTCGATTCCTCTCTTGGCAGTTGATGAACACACACACCCGAACGATTCTTAGTCAAATGAATGGTTTGTAACTCCCCATTTGTCCTTAATTAGCCTCTAATTAATTTAGTTACAAGTCCTAATGTAACTCTTTTTCAGAAAGTCACTACAACATTTTCAATTCTTATAAAACATCACCAAACATGAAGATAACGTCCTCGACAAGTAAATATTTACTCTCAACCTCTCAAAAATTCAATACTTCATAATTACAACTAATAAATACATGTTTCCAAAATAATTACTCAATTTTTGAGTCGTTACACTACGCTTCTACCAAGTACCAATAAATAATGTCATTAAACAACCGGAATTAAATGTGAACACTAATACTTTGAATATTATTCTTATTGATATGAATCAAGAATTATATATACAAGAAAACGGAAATTTCAAATACAATAAAAGGTGGCCACTAAAGTGTCAAACACATAGATAAGTTTCTTTAAAATAACTAATGTTTAAGAGGTCCAACATATGGACAAGTTTTTACACTATTTCTAACTTTGAAAGTTGCTCTTGCTTAAAAGCTTGAAGCTTGTTCTTCAAGAGAGGTTTTTTCTGAGCGTAATTCGACGAGTATGCATGTTGAAAATGCATATCTATTTATAGAAGTATTTGTAGCAGGTTGGAAGAGGTGTTAGGGAAACGGATGGCATAAGGAAAATAATATTATAATTATAAAAGTAAACGGGCGAAAAGTAGTATTACTTTATTCATGTATCAATAAAGTGAATGTACTTTTTTATGAAAGATCAACCCTTTACTAATATAATAATATTTTTTGTCATACGTTTTTGTCTCGTAACTAGGATTCTCTTTTTATTTTAGTACTTTTATCGACAACCATGCTTCTTCATATTTGACCTTACCAAAGACGTAGTTGCTAGCCATTCTTTAGTAATTGAGCAGATCTTCGACATCTTCTTTTCGAAAGTAACTTTAACCTATTCCAGAGATCAAGTTCTATCCTTTTTGTCCCTTGGAGGTACAAAAAGTGAAAATAATTTTATATATAAAAGATCTAAGGCATAATAGAACAACACATGTTCAGCATTTGACATAAGAAATATTACATTAGAAAACAGAGTATGCTGATGAACAGTGAGGGCACAAATCACGACTCAGCTAGAAAAAATGTACTAAACTGATATAATAGATTGTCTCAGCCTAAATGTTGAAAATTTTGGTAGATCATTACAAACTGAACTATCGGCTAAGATCGATCATGGAAAGTTCAGATGATGAAGGTCGATCATTGAAAAGTTCAGATGTTAAAGGTCGATCATGGAAAGTTCAGACGATAACGGTCGATCATGGAAAGTTCAGTTGATCAAACCATTTGAATGAAAAGATTGTAAACTTATTGACCTAGATTCCCATAAAGAAGATGGATTGCCGGGGGAGGTGAAGAGTGAGGGTAGGCCCTTGCCCTTGTGGGTAATATGTGTTTATATTCAGCCCGGGAATAACAATGTTATGTTAGGAGCTTCTCATTGGTTCTTTAAAAGCGCTAAACTCTTGTTTAGATCTATCAAAATAGGACTTAGTGCTGAAAGGGTATACTTAGCTTAAAGGTTTAGATGTTTAGCTGATCAAAGGGTATACTTAGCTTTTCAGTTGATACTTGGAATCATTGAGTTGATTGGCTTCAAATGTTCGGCGAATGGTCTTTACACTTGTATTCTTCTCGGATGATCATTAGATTTCATCTTCGACTTATACTTAGTACTTTAGCAAGTCTCTGTCGATACTATATACTTTGTAACTTTCAAGTCAGAAATTAAACAACACATGTTTGAATTTATTTTAAGCCTTATTGAGGTCTGGTTTTGTTATCATCAAATCCTATGTATTTCAATAAAAGGATTTGATAATTGAGTTGAAATGATTATCTGCCGAACAAGAACTTAAAGCATCTTTTTATCAACAGAATTGGTTGGATTGAATTGATCCGCAAACAGTTTTTAAGATATTTTTCTTAATTTATAAACGTCTTACATATAAGTATGAAAATTATATAAATACAACAAAAGTTTAATTTTTTTGTAGAATGAGTAAACAACTACATACGAAGGTTCTATACATTATCAAAGAACATGGTGCTTGAAGGATTGCAAAGTAGATTTACAAAATCAAGCAAGAAAGTAAGATGAAAAAAACCATGATATTAAGCAACTCATGCAATGTTACCTTCAAACACTCACATGAATTTTAGGTCTTTGGTGATTGTTGCCAATTTTTTTTGATTTTCTTCTTCTTTTAAAGTCGAAGTAAATGTAATTGTAAATATTGTTAGGCAAGATATTTTCCTATAACGAGAATTGATAAATTGCTCAAATTATATATAGATTACAAAGGGCCTACCTAAAGATGGGCCTTGTGCCACCATACAAAATATACACACACAATACATATGTATACATTAACATCCCCCATCAGTTCGATCGGGAGGCTCAACATGAATGTTCAAACTGCATCTAGAGTCAAGGGATTGCATTGAGGAAAGACCCTTTGTGAAGATATTTGCGTATTGCGCTCACGAGGGCACATGAAGAACACGAACTCGGCCAAGAGCAAATTCCCCACTGTGAAGATATTCCCGTTTTGCTAGGAGGTTTTAATTTAGGGCATCAGAAGTGGACGTTAATTCCATGCATGTCGAAGAAAGAATTAAGAGTGGAATTATCAAAGTCCCCACCATGATATATAAGATTGGAACATTTTAATACCATAACTAAATTAGGTTTTTACATTGTTACGAAAGCAAGTGAATTTACAAAAGACATCATATTTCCTACGAAGAGGATACACCCATAAATAATGAGAAAAATGATCAAGAAAAATTATATAATAACGCAACCCGCTAGAACTTGCAATAGGCGATGTCCATAAGTCTGAATGTACTAATTCAAAAGGGAGAATGAACAATGGAATGAGAAATACTAAAAGGTAATATAATATTTTTGCGTAGTTGACGAGAATTGCATAAACTAGTGTTTTTATGCTTATTACAAGAGATTAAATTATTAGAAACTAAATAACGGAAAAATATCATTGCTAGATTGCTAGGATGACCAACCTTTACCAAAGGTAGTGAGAGCAAGTGTAGGAGTGATAGTGACGGGATAGAGATCACCCATTCCGGCATATCTGAAAAGCATTTAACAGGTCCGGTAATCTTTCATAGAGGAACCAGATTAATCAAATTCAATAGAGCATTTATTCTGTTTAGTAAATTGACGCACATAAATAAGATTTTTGATGATATTAGGTGTAATGAGAGCATTGTGAAGGTGAAAGGGCGATAAGGGTTAGGAATCTCATTGTGCCATGTAGAAACTACAGGAATTGAAGAACCATATATCACCAACTAGGACCGAGGATGGTTGGCTATTAGTAGTAAAAAAGGCACCTGTGTCCATATACCAATCTGCATCACCGGGGTCATTTAGGGACATGGTGTTGAAAGCCTTCGGTAACGAGGCGGCATCATCATTAGAGAACCATTTCCAAGGAGGCGACACAGACGATTGATCCGCACTGGTTGTTGCGAAGGATTGTAGTGAACCGAGGATGCTACAGGAAGACTGAGCGAATATTGCTGGCGTATAAAGGCTTAAATCCAAGATGGAGGTTGAGTCCACCATTAAGGGGATACCGAAGACCGACGAGCTTGGAGGTTTAGTCCACCATTGAGGGGGTACCGAAGACTGAGGGGCTGGGGTTGTTGAGGGGCAGTGGTTGGCCGTTGGTCAAGGGGTTGCTGGCGGTGGCAGTTATTGGCCGATCCTTAATGTTGGCGATTGGTGTAAAGAAGCAATGGGGCGGTGGTCTTGGTGATCGACCATGGGAACCCTAGTGAGAGTTAGCCACAAGAAGCATAGAACGAGCTTGAAGGAAAGAGGGGAGTGGATTCCGATGATGAATGAGCATGGCCACATGGTCATACTGTCGGATAAACCATTGATCATGTAGGAAGTTTTTCTATAGAATAGTATTATCAATATTATCATGAACATCGGCCAGGGCTTTGATGTCCTTACAGTACTCGATAATAGAACGATCCCCAATAGTGATATTGCGAAGTTCACTGTCAATCTCAATAGCAGAGACATTCTTTTTGAGAATCATAGTAAGTAAAGATTTAGATATAGCACAATAAATCCATAGTTTGACAATGGAGTCAAGTTTGGACCACTCCCGATCATCATAGGTTGTGCAGCAACAGTCCCATGATGGAAGACACCGGTGGGTTTGAAAGAACTCACACCAAGCATCATAATTTAATTCATCAAGATCAATAATGAGTGGAATGTAGGCCTTGATGTTAGTAATATCATAAGGTTTTTGAGGGAGGGTGGTGGGTAGCCATAGGGACTGAGAAGAAGAAGAAAGGGGAAGGAGGGAGATCACCGAGAAGCCAATGGTGAATAACATCGGTAGTGGCGATAAAGGTTTAGGAAGGTAGAGGTGGTTGGCCCTAGAAAAAATCGATGGTGATCATACCATGTTAAGCAAGATATTTTCCTATAATGAGAACTTATTAGTTACTCAAAATATATAGAGATTACAAAGGGGCTAACTGGAGATGGGCCTTGGGCCGCCATACAAAACACACACTATAAATACGTATACAATAACAAATATCACAATTATCTTTTTTAATAAATATAACTAATAACTAGATATATATATATATATATATATATATATATAGTTCCAACGAGAATTGTTTTTCGTACGAAAATTGTGAGAACCAATCTTGGTCATTCAAGTGGTAAGTGGAATTCATAGAAGAAGAGCTTGGGGGATTGAATGTGGTAGGGTGCATATAAGGGACTCATGAGTGTGTAATCCAATTGAAGAAGGAGCAATTGGACGGCTAACATTGGTTTTTGCAGTTCTGGTATGAACTTTTCTATATATATATATATATATATATATATATATATATATATATATATATGGGGTTCAAACGAGAATTGTTTTTTGTACGAGAACTGCGAGAACCAATCTTGGTCATTCAAGTGGTAAGTGGAATTCATGGATGAAGAGCATGTGGGGATTGAGTGTGGCAAAGTGCATGTAAGGAATTCATGGGTGGACAATCCAATTGAAGGAGGAGGAATTAGACGGCCAAGATTGGTTCTCACAGTTCTGGTACGAAAAACAGTTCTCGTTTGAACTTTTCTATATATATATGTGTGTGTGTGTATATATATATATATAATCTCATAAGCACAACACAACAAATAAGATATCAAGTAAAAGTAAAAATAATATTCGATTTTTATTAATATGATATATTATTACAATATTTTGTTCACTTCCATAAATTAGATAGTAACTTCCTTCACTTCATTTCCACTCCTCACTATGGGAAGGTACATCCTGGCGTCTGAGCTGCATACGAGAAAATACGAATTAGTTATCACATAATGTAAATGTTTGAAGGAAATTTGAAGGCAATAAGATATAAAACAAATAGAAATATATAATTAACTTACAAGGGTTAGTAGCAACAATTTGAACAAAACTTGAATTACAAGTAGTGGATTCAACACAGTAAGAATCTATAGCATAAGATTCATGGTTTGTGACATACACACAGATATATATATATATATATATATATAGATAGATTTTAGTATCTAAGAAAGATTATATTTTAGATACTAGGTTAAGGTTCTAAAAAATGGTTACATACTTTACTAAAACAATTCACTACAAGAATTATGTTCAATAGTGGCGACACCAATTGTGACGACAGAGAACAATAGTGGCGACATATAGTTGGGCAGACTACGTGTCGCCGCTATTGCCCTTTGTCGCCACAATTGGTGTCGCCACTATTGCAACTAAAAAAAGCTCGGGACATTTCCCTCCCAAAATATTTAGGCGTCACCGCTATTGGCTGTTGTCGTCACAATTGACGTCGCCGCTATTGCTCGACGAAATAAAATCCCATTTGACAGACTTTTCACTTTACCTTCTTCCTCACTCGATCTCTCCCTCTGCTCCAGCGACCTCCGCCGCACCTCTTGCTCCGCCGCTCGTCGCCTCGATCCACGTACGGTCTCGCATTTCACAAACTTGGTATGTACTCGATCTTGGTTCATTTTTTGGTGCGTGTGTGTGTATTTGGTGCGTGTGTGAACGTGTTTAGTGTGTGTGTGGGTGTGTGTTTAGTGTGTGTGGGTGTGTGTTTTTTGTGTGTTTAGTGTGTGTGGGTGTGTGTTTTTTGGGTTTTTCTGTGTGTGTGGTCTAGTGTGTGTGTACGAGTTTAGTGTGTGTGTGTGTGTGTGAATCAGTGTGTGTGTGTGTGTGTTTTAGTGTGTATTGTGTATATTATTGTTAAATATTTTTAATTATTGTGTATATTAGTGTTAGTTGTAGTTAATTAGTGTTAATTAGTATTAATTGTTGTTAATAATTGAAGTAGTGTTTAAAATTTAGCTAATTAGTGTAGATTTAGTTAAATAATGTTAATTTAGTTTAAAATAGTGTTAATTAGTATTAATTGTTGTAAATTGGTGTAACTAATTGAAGTAGTGTTTAAAATTTAGCTAATTAGTGTTAATTAGTGTAAATTGGTAGTGTAAATTTAGCTAGTAAATTTGAGATATATCAAAATCAAATTTTTTTTTAGAAGAACACATACACAAAAACTTTCAAATACGTACCTAAGAAACCAAATTCTTCTTTATTGGCTTGAAATAAAGCAAAGAGACCAGGTATCAAAAGATTTCAACTCAATAATCAAATAATAATCTTAAAGCTATAATAGAATAAAGATATATGGTTGTTTTTATTTTCTTTTCCGTTGATTCATCTTCATCTCTAATTTTTAAATTATCATGCATGATAAAAAGGGTATTTTTTAAAACTTTAAAATGTCTTTGGTTAAATTAACTGAAATGTTTGAATCATTTTCATTCTAGAAATATACATGATAGCACAAACATTCTTCACAGAGATGATATTTGTCTCGATAACATGTGTATCAAATTGAATTAACTGAAAAAATATTTGATAATTGAATAACTCTAATATATTCATATTTATAGAAAAATAATAAAAAGTTGACATAAACAAATTGTTTAAAGTACATACATAACAAAACTTGTATTTTTTGTAGTACTTTTTTATATACTCCAGCAGAAATATGATGTTTAAAGAAGGAAATACTGCAAATTTATGGAACACCCCCAATGGAATAATGCAGTAATATCCATAGAACTAAGGCATAATAGTTTGTTGCTTAAACAAAATTTTAATCTGAAATATAGTTTTGCATTATTTTAAGGCATGCTAAAATCAAAAGTTGTGCTCTTGTGTTAGATAACATTGTTTTTTTTCTACAACATAAATTAGAACCATAATAATAGTGAAATGAAGCAAAACAATAGAGATGTCAACTTTGACTCATGTAGTAATGAATAAATCGCATTAGGTTGCATGTCATCTCTAACAGAACAAAACAAAACAAAACATTAGCTAAAAGAAGAGATCAAATGAGTCAAAAAGGTTGTCTTTCAAATATTTAGTAAATTCAACTATTGAAGGCAATCGGATAATAATTTCAAACTGAAAACTGACTCAAATTTTTAAACACATCTATTGCCCATATAATTTTTTTCACCATCATAAGAGAAGATGCTACCAGATCAAATGGGCCAAAAAGGTTGTCTTTCAAATATTTAGTAAATTCAAATGTTGAAGTCAATCGGCTAATAATTTTAAACTGAAAACTGACTCAAATTTTTAAACACGTCTATTGCCCATATAATTTTTTCACCATCATAAGAGAGGATGTTACAAGATCTCTTTGCTAAAGACTTTGCTAGTTTATAGACTTATACACGCACGAGTATTAGTCTATCAGATAAGTAAACTTGAAATGCATTAAAATCAAATAGAAAAATGTAAGTACTGTACATATACAAAAACTTCCAAATACGTACATAAAAAACAAATTAAATTTTTTTAAGTACTTCATACACAAGTAAACTTGAAAAATAACATAATTGAATATAAAACACGTTTCAAGTATGTAAAAAACGATCAATCTATTAAGACTGATACATAAAAAACGTAGACATACAAATTGTTTAAAATATATGCAAAACAACAAAAACACATCAGAAGCTTAAGCATGTTCATGACATCTCACGGATCAGTCAATTGGCGATCTAGAAATAAGAAAAAGAAATGAATATACTCAAGACACAAAAATTCTTAAATCAAGCAAAAGCAAAAATATTCTAATAAACAATCATTCTACTGGTCAACCTGATCATTGAAAAAGAATAAAATGATAGTCATATACACTATCAAATATAAATAACAACTAAAAGTTTTTCATATTTAGAGAAAATAGAAATCCAAGTTCGCATAACTATAGTGACGATTTAAGTGCACAGGTTTAAGAGAAAGAAAATATACATATAGATTTGTACACACGAGCATTATATGACTAAACGTCTAAACCTGAAACACAATATAATCCAATAGAGAATCGTTTTATAATTTAATGAATCAAATTAGTTGATAAAGAGACTCGTCTCCATGAATGATCACGTGTCTTACCTTTTGAATGGGCTCAATTGCATTTCCACTTCTAAAGTCGAATTTTTGTACACCTTTCAAGTAAAAGAAAAAAATAATGACGCACGTGTTAAATATTAAAAAATCAAGAATGGTTTCTTGTCTTGTGTATAAAGAAGTAACACTTTTATTTTAGTGTTACCTTTGGCTAACTACCTACAATAATAAAATAGTTTTAGTACCATCAAGAATAGTTTTCTTTACATCTTTGAATTTAGATTTTTAAATATATAATATATCATCTTTTAATTATAACATTTTATTTTAAACCATATTTTATAAAAGGTTTTATACATCTTTCTAATAAGATTGAAAATGCTTTAAAATCAATAAGTAAACACTTTGAATAGCATACTCAGGTTAAGCACTCAGCTCATTACCATAATCTCAAAAAAACTCACTCAGATAAACAAAAATTACCTACCTACTACTATTAATGGATAACAAAAATTAAGAATATACTGATTTTAAAAAAGTGTTATATTACAATAAAATTTATACCAAAACGTAGATAAAATTGAGATGGTCGCAAATATATAATTATTTTTTCTCTAAACAAAATTTATCACAAGTTATTAAACATAATATATAAACAACCTATAATTAATTACATTAATGTATAATCCCTTCACATTTTCTTAGAAGCCCCTCACATGTTTCTTAAAACTCCCTCATAATTTTCATCCAACCCCTCCCAATTAAAATTGAATTCAATTTCCGTGTGTGTGTGTTTAATAGCATGTTTCCAAAATTGTTTTGTAAAATTAAATGATTTTGAAATTGAAGGTTTTGATTGGTTGATAGAAGTTGATTTAATAGTTAAAAAAGAAAAAAAGGTAAGCCGTTTTATAATAGTTATAGATTGTGATGTTTATAACAATTCAAATAGTGTTTAAAATTAATGTTTATTTAGTTGTTAAATTAGTAATAAATCAAACATTTAAATGGTAACATTTAAGAGTATATATAAACATGTACACAATCAAACACATTCGATTAAATATATATATATATATATATATATATATATATATATGTGTGTGTGTGTGTATATATATAAATGTGTATATATATAAGTAATATATATATTACACCATATATATATGTATGTATACACACAAACACACACTAAATACATTCGTTATATCCTTACCTTATATATGAACGCGTTTAAGTGTGTTTATATAATTTCATGTGTATAGACACACAAACACATTCTATTAATATATATATCTATACACATAAAGTTATATAAACACACTTAAACGCGTTTATATATAATGTAAGGATATAGTATATACATGAATCTTGAGCTTAGAATGTCCGCCCGAAATTGATTGAGATATTAGTTTCGGGTTGTCCCCATTTTGGGACTGCTTTTTGAATACCGTATCTCTTTTAGGATGTGATTACGTATTACATGATTGTTTGTTTAATAAAGATTTGGCTGTCATTTTCTCTTTGCTTCTTGGATATATATATTTCTATATATACTTGGGAGCTAAGGGGAGATGTTGTCGAATTTTTTTTTAAACAAACTGTGTAATATGTATTCATATATGAGGTAAGGTATTCAAAAAGTGGGTTTAGAAGCCTACCCTTGAAAATGCACTACCCTTTATGAGTTATATTCACTTTTAACGGGTCATAATTGTTATTTATGAGTTATATTCACTTCTAACGGGTCATAATTTCTATAAATGGGTTATATTTACTTTTAACGGGTCATAATTGCTATAAATGAGTTATATTCACTTCTAATGGGTCATAATTGCTATTTATGAGTTATATTCACTTCTAAAGGGTCATAATTGCTATAAATAGGTTATATTTACTTCTAACGGGTCATAATTGCTATTTATAAGTTATATTCACTTCTAACGGGTCATATTTGCTATAAATGGGTTATATTCACTTCTAACGGATCATAATTGCTATTTATGAGTTATATTCACTTCTAACGGGTCATAATTGCTATAAATGGGTTATATTTACTTCTAATGGGTCATAATTGCTATAAATGGTTTATATTCACTTCTAACGGGTTATAATTGCTATGAATGGGTCATATTTACTTCTAACGGGTCTTAATTGCTATTTATCCGTTATATTCACTTGTAACGGGTCAAAATTGCTATTTATGGGTTATATTCACTTATAACGTGTTAGAATTGTTATATATGGGTTATATTCACTTTTAACGGGTCATAATTGTTATAAATGGGTTATATTCATTTCTAACGGGTCATTATTGCTATTTATGGGTTATATTCACTTTTAACGAGTCATAATTGGTATGACCGAGTTATATTCACTTGAATTAATACCTTTTTACCTTTATTTTGTAGTCGGATGCTATTCAAGAAATGTTTAATAATCCGGAATTCAGAGAACAATTAATGGCGATGGTTCGATCCGCTACAACTCCAAATGCTATGGCACCAAACGACGAGAACGAAAATGATAACGGTGATGATGATGATGATGACGACGCTCAATAGTTTGTATGTTTGTTACTTAATTAGTAGGAGTATTTGTATGTTTTAAACTAATGAATTGTAAATGTTTGTACAAACTTCGATTCAGTATGTATGGCCGGTTTGCGAGTACGTAAATAGCTTGTGGCTGCATTAAAAGTGCGTATTTTATATTTGGTTGTAATATATATTAAATACACAGGTTAAATAAAAAAATTTAAAAACTAAATATTATTAGTGGCGATAGTGACCTTTAGCGGCGACATATATTACGGAAAATAAATAAATAAAAATTAATTAAAAAATCAATAGTGGCGACACCTTTAGTGGCGACATTAAGCAATAGTGGCGACAGACAATAGTGGCAACGGCATTAGTGGCGACATGTAGGCAATTGCGGCGAGGTATTAGTGGCGACGTGTCGCCGCAAAAGACAATTGTGACGACATTTTTAGGCAATTGTGACGACATATCTCGCCACTAATACTCTCTTCTCTTGTAGTGATTTCAAATTTTTGGTTGGTCTTAATTAGGATCTACCAGCTATGTATGTAGATTGCATATGCTTGTGTGGTGTGTACCCATAGTCCGATATGAATTTAAAGCACCTTTTTATAACCATCAACACTTTTGATGAGAATCATGCATAAAGATTTTTTTCTTTAACTTTCCTCACTCAACTTTGCCCTAACTGTGGAAGGTGTTGCCGGTCTCTCGCTAGACCCCTCGGTGTCCTCATTTTTCAACCTTCTTAGTCATTCCCTCTCGGATGCGACTTTTTTCTTTCCGCCTCCTTCTCCCTTAGCATTGATGTCTTAGACCTCACGGAAACAACATAATTGGTTGCATTAATTAAAGTCGATTTTGGTTGTGTTTAAAATCAAACAGGTCAAATAAAAACAATTAGATGAAAGGGAACAAGTCAAATGGGTTAATATCGATAAATGTTTCATGTTGAGGAGGTCAGCATGGCTGCGATAACCGATATGCCACTGTAATATTTGTTAGCTTTTGTATTACTTTCTTCTAGAGAATACCAGCTGGCATAAAAGGTTTACAAATGCAAACATTCTATTTTAGATCTTGACATGTTCAATTTATAGTTTCAAGCAACAGTTTGGATTTCTGAAACTTTTTTCTATTTGATTTTGCTCTCGATTATGGTCTTTCGTTGGATGTGATTTGGGTTCGCCATTGGTTTCATAAGTCATAACTTAATTGGTTCATTGTTCTATTTGAATTTTGAGTTATGTAGCTGCCTTTTCAGGTGATTTGCTCTTTCAATTCATGTGTGCAAGCATTTGCTTCTAAGGGTTTTGGTAAGTTCATTAGAGGCTGAATCCATTATTTTGATAAGTAGCTTGTTATTTGAGTTTTAAACTGTGATTTCATTGTCTACTATTCCAGCTTTAATGCAATAAAAAATGCTTAACAAAGGAAACAAATGATGATCATTTCTATGTTAGCTATTTTTTATCGGACTCAAGTCACATCTGAATAAGTCCAGTTTGCCATCTGAATAAATTATTAAATCTAGGAACTAAATTTTTCATGTGCTCATCTGACCTCATTTCTAATTTCACAACATTCTTTGTTTGTCATTTCATATTTGGAAATTTTAAACGAATAGGCCGGTAAATGATCCTACCACGAACAAATTTCTGCACATAATTTTGTTATTAAGGTATGTTTGCCATCCAAACTTTACTTCAAAAAAAATGTTATTTAGTGGCATACATTTTTAATGGCATTTAGTTTTTATGTCACTAATTTATCTATTTAGTGAAACTTTATATATACCATTAAAGAAAATAATAGTTTTAGTGGCATTTTTATGTTTTATGCCACTTTTATACATAAAAATTAATATGTCATTACAAGTTTTTTTTATTTAATGGAACATCATTATTTGTAACACTAAATCAATTTATGTATCAATTTAATATGTCATTGTTACTTGCATTGTAAAGCGAGGAAGAAAAAAAAATTGCTAGCATCTATCCTCCATTAATTTCATAACTAAAATGGTTCCATACCAAATCGATTTTATCACTTCTATCTACCATCTTTCTTCCCTCTCTCCCACAATTTCTCCCATCCTCATAGTCGTAACTTTCTTCCCTCGCTTATCATCTGTGCCCTAAATTTTAAACTTAATTGCAGGTTTCCATCAAGGGCTGATTTATGTCGAGGGGTTTAATCACCATTGAAGAGTTTGTGGAATCAGGCTGCATCATCTTAGTTAGGTATGAATACCTCTAATTCCATTGGAGATCCGACCTCATCTCATCTTAGTCATGTATGAATAATTAATGTATCTAATTAGCGGCAAGTTCCATTATCGTATTTCCTCGGCTTCAGTCACCATTCCTATTATTGGACTTCATCCCATCTGATAATTTGGTAAGACTACTTTTGGAGTTTTGTTATTTTGTTTGTCATTATATTGTTGAGGACTATTAGTTTTTAACCCTAGTTGTGGGATGAGTTCGTGAACACTCACCTTGATATGTTTGTGTTAACTTGATATGTTTTCATCACTCGTACGAACCAATAGGTCTACAAACTTAAAAATTGTTTGTGTTAAACTCCTATGCTTTCAAATTGGTTAATATTAGTGTATAGATTTGGGGTTTCTTAAAGCTATTTTTTATGATTGTGCTCTAAGGTTTTACTTCTTTTGTAATGGTTTGCTCTAATGGATATTTATTGTTTTTTATTGGTTAGTAATTACAAACAGTTTAAGGTCATTAGTTTTAATTTACCTTAAAGATTTTCTAGTTGTGTTATGTCCTTCATGGCAGTAATTATTAAGTTCTTATTGTTATATCTACTAATATAAATAAAAGACTAATTAGAAAAAAATTATTAGAGGGTCTAAACCTTTCATTTAACAAAAGATTTAATAAGGATCATTCATTGGCTTTAAATCAAATCATTAATTTTGACTTTTTAGAGTCAAAGTAAAAACTCATATCAAAATAACTATAACTATGATCTTATGCAAATTATTAAATTACATTATATGAAATTTTAATGAATATCATGGACTTAAAACCAGAATATCAACCTAGGGAATAACTATATTATATATTATTTAATATTTAATATCATGTAAGGAATGTCATTTGCATAAATATCATATAACTATATTATATATTATATTATTTATATTTATTTATTATATAAGTTTTAAATCTTATCCAACTAAATTAATTCATATGATAATTTAAACGTATACATATTCAAATTCCTTGCCCTTATCTATGTTTATTATATATATAATATAAATTTTATCGTAATAATTATACATCATTCTTAAAATTGTCATCGGATCAAAATCTTCTTTCACTCGTACAATACAATAATCATATATTTTGCTAAACGAATATAAAATAATACTTTCACATAAATAACTATAATTACCCCTGTGTTTACACGGTATCTAAACTAGTTGTACATTTAAGTAACTACTTTCAACTTTAGGTTATATTGATGAATTTAAGAACTTTCTGAGTTTTTGTAACACCCCACCGCCCCGCAGTGCGTCGACGTATCGACCACCCGGCAGCCGACATGGAGATGCCAGTCTGCAGTCCAGTACACCCCAACCCATCTGGTGTTGTTTTATTAATTATTTTTATCTTCTTAAATTGTATATCATTTAACATTTATTAATTTTGAATGTTTGCTTAAAAAATTAGCGTTTGCTTAAAACCGTTGATACATATATGTACATATTCAATTTCACTCAATTCAATTGCATTGTTTACCCACGAATGCATATATTGTGTACTATCAACACCCTATCTCCTATATCAAAGGTCCAGATGTGTTCTCCTTCGAATCCAATGTCGTTTATATTGGTTCTCGTAATATGAATGGTTCTCGTTTGAACCATCCCCTATGCAATCACATATGATTGAATACCAAATTTCATGTTTTTTGGTATTCAATTACATGTGACTCTGTACAAACTCTTTTGTGATTCTGTACAAAAAGTGATTAAATATGCAATCATATGTTATTGAATACTAAATCTTATGTTTTTGGTATTCAATCACATGTGATTCTATAGAAATTCTCATGTGATTCTGTACAAAATCACATGTGATTGAATACGCAATCACGTGATTGATTTTGTAAAATCTCTGACTCAAATCACACGTGATTATGTGCATGTATAAGAGATAAATAATCACATGTGTTATGAAATAACTAATAACTTAGAATCACTTTCAATTGTTTATTTTTTGTTACTAAACCATAAAATTTTGCCGGATTATCAAACACCAAACTATAATTTTTATAATGACTATATTGAGCACACCTCTATGAATCACATGTGATTATACTTTAATAAAATTTAAGTCCAACCTAACAAAATGAAGAAATTTTTTTTTGTCGAAAGTATATCAAGTGACCTCTCGAATAAAAGAGTGGAACACGAGGATCACAACGGTATAATTCGTTTCGTCTAACGATTAACGGTTTGTTAGATAATTAATTTTAAATAAATTAGAGAAGAGAGAAAATGGGGATCAATAGTTAAAAAGGTAAAAAAATGTCCTCCTTGATAACCTTACATACAAATATATTAATTTTGATTATTATCTAAGATTGAATCTTAAAATCTAATGGATATAAATTATCCCTTAAATCTATAAATTAAATTAGGACTATATTGAACATTTCTCTTATTATGTTCATGTTAAAGTGTTTTGGTGTTGGTTGAGCCTTGTTGTAATTTAAAAGGGAAGTATGATGATACAAACCATAGAATATATTTCTTTTGTCCCTTAAAAAATGATGCTACAGTCATAAGTTTCCCATAATAATAGTAATTTTCATATTTTGAGTCATACCATTAAGTTTAGTTCATAATTTTATTTTAGTGGGCTAGTAGTCTTGCTTCCCTGCTTGGTACAACATTTGCCTTCAAATTGTTTAAATGGGTTCACAATGAAAACTTGTGTGTGGTTCTTAACAATATGAATATAGATGTATTTGTATGAAACATCACTTGTTCTTACTATTACGTATCTATGTACTAACAACATTTGTTAGAAACAACTATTCATCAACTTCATTGTTTGCGTATCAAAAGCTCTTAATCTTGTTTTGACAGTTAATTGCTAATATCATCACAACACAAAGAATCAACATCAGAATAATTTAGCTCGTATGAAGGTTGTGAAAGAGGTGCATGTGCACAATGAAGTTTCGAATTTTTATCCAAATATTTGCTAGTCTATGATTGAACTGTTAGTTGAATTGATCAAATTATAGTTTTACATTTAATAGTTGCTTTTCTTTTATGTTGTAAATATATAATGATTTTATTAATGTGATTTTTATAGTGACAATGTCCTCTGTAGTGTCATATAATTTGTAATGTGATTTATAAGATAAAAGTTATGTATCACCGAAAGTAGTATGTATATATGAATATTAATATTTTTTACTGGCATAAAAATTGTGTCACAAATGCCTTTTTGTTTATTGTGATAAAAAGAACGTGTCACTAAAAGCCTAAAGGTTTGCAGCGGCAAACAAAAAAGTGTCACTAAAAAGCTTTTGTATTAGCGCTTCTAGTGATACTTTTTTGTGTGCCGGAGTTCCAAAAGTATATTTAGTGGCACTGTTTTGATTTTTTGACACTTGTTTGTCACAAAATGACATTATTTTTGTAGTGTTTGTTTCTAGGGGTGGGGAAATTTGTTACTTTCAGCAACACTTTAAAACAAATGAGTTAAGTCAGCATTTTGTATGGGTCAACACGGGAATTATAATTGGAAGGAGAAAATTAGTATATGATATTCCATCGCGTGATATATATATATATATATATATATATGGGAGAGTTTATACGAAAAGTACTTTATTTGCGAAAAGTGCGAGAAGTAATCATAGACACTTATTTCTATTTGATCTAGTGGCTTAGATTAATCTTATTTTTTTATTTTTTTTATTTAAAAGGGTATAATAGTAAACAATATGTTTTCTCTCTCCAATCTATTTCTCTCTCTTATTTTCTCTCTCCTAAAACTTTTAAAAAAAATAAATTATAAATAATTTAATAATAAACTAACAGTGTTATGATATTCAACGATGAACGTAGCCAAAATATTTACAAGTTTTTAATTATTAAAAGTTAAATACATTAAATTTTATTCAATAATAAACTTTTGATTTATATTATTTCATTATTAAATATTTTTTCCTTTTTCTTTTTAATCTTTACATTTTTTTATTTTTTTGTATCATTTTTTCAAGTATGATAAACGGTTGTTTATTATTGAACAACGAAAAATACATTTATTTCCGTTTTCATTACCAAACAAAAAATCGTTCTTTATTTCTATTTTTCTTTATTCATTGGTTAACAAAACCATAAACAACCAAACTAAAAATTATAATATTTTACACAAAAGTAACCTAACAAAGCATTTAAAAAGTAGAGTATTTAAAAATTCACTAATAACTCATTAATCAATATAAAACACTAATATTCACTAATGAATCATTACGGATATAAAAAAACACCATTGAACAGAAATTTGTTCTTCAAGAAATCACATTGAATAGAGATTTGTTACTCAAGAAATCACTATTGAACAGAAATTTGGTACTCTTATAGAGTTTCAGATACAATGAATAAAAAAATAGGCATCAGAAGATTAATTAATCACAAAACACACAAAAATTAGATATGATAACAAATAAAGAACAAAGTTTAAACCTTTTAGGTTTACTGCCACAAAATGTACAGAGACTAGGCTTTAGATTTGTGGAGTTACACAAAGGCCGACGACTTAGATCAACGACTGGTGACTACAATTGGCGATCCCTAAGCAACCATGACGACGACGGCTACTATGAAACCCTAAGCGTCTGGAAAGAGAGAGTGAGAAAGAGCGTTGCGCAGGGAGAAATAGCGTGACGGTGGCGGTGGCGAGGGTCGGAGAAAGGGATGAGGGCGGTGCTGGTGTCGTTCTTAAGACAGATTCGTCGGTGGTGCGTTGGTTATTTTTAGCATGGATGGTAAGAGAGAGTGGCGTAGGGAGAAAGAGAGAGAGAGAGAGTTGTATGACGGTGGTGGTGATGGTGATGGTCGTTTTTATGGCAGCGGCGAGGATTGAAGGAGGGTGGCGCTGGTGTCATTCTTCAAGACAGATCCGATGGAAGGAAAGAGAAAGAGCAGAGAAAGGCATGTCGGCGGCGGTGATGGCTGTCACCGGCGACCTTTGAGCTAGGAGAAACCCAAATTTTAGAGAGAGAGAGAGATATGGAGAATTTGTTTATGAAGTCAAACATGGGAGTCTGTGCGGGTGTATCTTTAAAATAAATGTGAGATTTGGTTTAAGGTTTAAAAAGACAATCATACCCTCTTTCTTTTGCATTAATTCCCTTTGTTTTTAAATTAATTACAAAATTGCCATAACTCATCTTGATCATTGATTAAATAATCTAATGGTCCAGAAAGCTTCTCGCACTTTTCGCAAATAAAGTGCTTTTCGCATTAACCTTTCTCTCTCTCTCTCTCTCTCTCTATATATATATATATAGGGTATGGTTATATATAGAACCACCCTTATTCATAGAACCTGTAAAACTATTATAATATTGACAGGTGTCATCAATAAAAAGGGCAAAAAAGATATTTTGTTTTTTCCATAAAAGCCACGCGCCTCCCATAAAAGCCATCAGTTTTTTATTAAAAAAAACCTCTTAATCCTTCTAATGTTTATAACTATGTCATGTTTAAGATTTTTAACAAAAAAATTATACAATTGGGTTCAGTTTTTCTTGCTCTTTAATTCAAGACCACTCTTCCCATATTTTCTAAATTTTTTATTTTGAAAATGCAAATTTCAAATCTGAACATGCAAACTGTGGATAAAGATGACAATCAAAATGCAATCTAGATGAAGGTGATGACCAAAATGCAACCTAGATGAAAATGAAAACTGAAAGCCGCTATTTAAGATCTGTAAATTGTAGATATGAAAAGAAATCGTTCTGTTATTTGCTTGTTAATGACTTAATGTCATTTGCATTTTCGGTTATTTGTATTTTGGTTATCTTCTTCATTTGGGTTGCATTTGGTTATCACTTTCATTTTGGTTGCATTTTGATTATCATCTTCATTTTGGTTATTATCTTTATCTCGATTGCATTTTGGTTATCACATTTATTTGAGTTGCATACACAACACTACATAAAATACAAATTTCATATACAAACACTACAATGCAAATTTCATACACAACACTATATCAGTTAACTCCTTCTGTTATCTTCTTCCAAAATGCAAATTCAAAAAAAATACAAATTTCATACACAACACTATATCAGTTAAGTGCTTCTGTTATCTTCTTTTAAAATGCAAAATCTACAAAAAAAATGCAAATTTCATACACAAACACTACAATACAAATTTCATACACAACACTATATCAGTTAACTCCTTCTGTTATCTTATTTCAAAATGTAAATTCAAAAAAATACAAATTTCATACACAACACTATATCAGTTAAGTGCTTCTGTTATCTTCTTTCAAAATGCAAAATCTACAAAAAAAATGCAAATTTCATACACAAACACTACAATGCAAAATTCATACACAACACTATATCAGTTAACTCCTTCTGTTATCTTCTTCCAAAATGTAAATTCAAAAAAATGCAAATTTCATACATAACACTATATCAACAGCAACATCTGAAATGCAAACAGGAGCATCTGAAATGCAAGTAACAACAGTCTAAAATGCAAACAGCAGCACGTGAAATGCAAGTAACATCAGTCTAAAATGCAAACAGCAACACTTTCACATCAAAAATGCATGTTTATATATTTGCATTTTCATATATATGCATGTTCGTATATTTGCTACCGAAAATGAAAAAAAGAACATATAACAATAATGCAAATTGTTTGACGAAAATGCAACCCACATAAAAGAAGATAACAAAAATGCAGACTCACGACTCTCATTTACATTTCACAAATCTGATTCAATAAAAATGCACGTCACAAACCCATTCAATGAAAATGCAGATTAGCAAATAAAAAAATAGTCTAAAATGCAAACAGCATCATGTGAAATGCAAGTAACAAGGGCTGATATTACATGTTCAAACCTAAAATGCAAATGCAAAAAGCAAACAGTAGCACTTTCAAATGTGAAATGCAAACAGCAGCATATAATTGCAAATGCAAACAGCAGCCTGTAATTGCAAATGTAAATAGCAGACATGTTCAAACCTAAAATGTGAAATGCAAACAGCAGCATGTAATTGCAAATACAAAATGCAAACAGCAGCACTTTCAAGGGCTGATATTACATGTTCAAACCCAAAATGCAAATTTCATATGCAACACTACAATGCAAATTTCATACACAAAACACTACACCAGTTAAAAAAATCATTGAATTATCAACCAATTTTTGGAGTATGAAGAATTGCATTTTGATTATCATTTTCATCCACATATGCATGTTCATATATGAAATTTGCATTTTTGTAATTTGCATTTTCAAATAAAATTTTTAGAAATATGTGAAGAGTGATCTTGAATTAAAGAGCAAGAAAAACTGAATCTAATGGTATAATTTTTTTGTTAAAAATCTTAAACATGAGATAGTTATGATCATTAGAATGATTAATGGGTTTTTTTTAAATAAATGTGATAGTGAGGCGTGAGGAGCTGATGATGTTTTTTCAATTCCTTTTTTGCCCTTCTTTTTAATTATAACATCATAATTATGTATGATAATTACCATTTTGCCACAATTTAATATTAGCCCTTGATCAAGTTAATCTAAAGGCCCAAAATGGTTCTTTAGGTTCTATGTTTAAGAGTGGTTCTATATTGATGCTATTTCTATATATATATATAGAGAGAGAGATAGAAAGGATCACGAACGCAACAAAACGTTTGCAAATTGCGAACGACACCAAAAGTGCACCAAAGTCAACTTTTGTGTGCTCATATATTATTATTATTATTATTATTATTATTATTATTATTATTATTGTGTGTGTAAAGATAAGATACATTGTTTTTAGATAAGATGCAGTGATTATATACTTGATACAGTGTTTTTTAGACAAGATGCATTGGTTCTTAAATTAGAATCCACCGATTAATTCGCGCATGATAGACTAGTTTTAAGATACCTCAATATTTTTTAGATATTTTGCAATGATTTTATGTTGGATGCAGTGATTTTATAGTCTAGATGCAGTGTTTCTAGCGTTCTCATTTTAAGTATTGTTTCTATTCGATCCTTAAACTATATATATATATATATATATTGAAAAGTTCATTTGAGAACCGTTTTTATTGCGAGAACCGCAAGAACCAATTTTAGCCGTCAAATCCCCCCTCCTTCAATTGAATTGCCCACCCATGAATTCCTTACATTCATCTTGCCACACTCAATCCCCCACGCTCTTCATCCATGAATTCCATTATCCAAAATGAACAGCTAAGATTGGTTCTTGTAACACCGCTTCCGAAAACAACTATTTTTAATAATAATCAGATTTAGCAGCAGAATATTTTCTTTTAAAACAACATTAACAACTGTTATTTACATTATTGTCTTTTCAAAACATTCATTAGTGTTACCTACAACAGAAACCGACCATAAAGTATCTTATTACATTACATATCAAAATCAAGTGTTCCACCCACAAGGGGCATCTACATCAAAAGCCACCCGCCTCACCAGGCCTTCTAGTCTTTACCTGAAAAGGGAAATCATAGCACTATTAGCTAACACTTAGCTAGTGAGTACAAACTTATCATAAGCATCAATACAGTGAATCATGCAGCATACATATCATACTTAAGCAATCATTGCTAGCTTAAGACATAGCGGTGTGCTGACAAAATCAGTATGACTCATATCTTGCAGGGGAGTCCATCCTGCTCAACAACTCAGACCGGGGGATCAGACACAACCATCTGCGCTAGTGGGGGAGCATAAAGCAGTCCACCAAGCATCGTTCACAGAGCCAAAGGCTCCTCAAGTAATCCAGCCGTTATCCAGCCGATTACCACTCACTTTAAGGCACGGCGGTTCTGTAGAACCTCAACCCAGGATGCACCCCGAATCACCGTTAAATCCCGAATTATGACCGAAGTCCCCTTGGGATCCAACTACAGAGTTGACCTTAACCATGCGTCAGATTGTCTGCAGACAGTGCACATACACATATACGTACATTTGATCCCACAGGGATCCATCATCATCATCATATATCTTACATAGGATCCCATAGGGATCCATCATTCAGTCATTCATTCATATAGTACATCGTTAATAACTAAGCGGTTCCAATCTGGACCCGCTGGCATGCACCTATTATACATCTTACAGGCAATCATAACATCATTCAAAACTTACAATCACCTTCTTGAGCATACCTATAAAAGCAACTTAGACATACATAATACATTTACATAGTCATCTAGCATGCAAGCCTTACTCTACCGAGTTTCATGAAAGCAGGTACTCACCTGAGTAGTTTACAACGTTTAGGTATTTGTATCTGACTTCACTAACACAACAAGTTCACCTAGAATATCATACTTACATTAATCATTCATACATGCATAATAAGACTACAAAACAAACGCTTAAACTTGGACTTAGCACAAATCCGCCAAAACTGTCGGATTTGGGGAAATCCGATGGTTCTTGCGGATTTTGAGAAATCCGACACATACTTGAAATCTGACAATCACACGGAATCCGACATTCCTGCGGATTCCAATATACACAAGGAAATCCGACATTCATCAATCGGATTCCAACACTTAGGAATCCAACCATGCACACGGAATCCGACACTTGTGGATTCCGATACATAGAAAGAAATCCGAGACATGGAAATCCGACACTTGCAATGAAATCCGATACTGTCGGATTCCGACACTTGAAATCCGAAACATGAAATCCGATAATTGGAAAATCCGATAGATACGAAATCCGACACTGTCGGATTCCGATACTTGCGGATTCTTTTAAACTTAGCGGATTCACCAACATGCGGATTTCACCAACTGCGGATTTTGACAACCATTCGGATTTCAACAGCAGCGGATTCCGACACCTTCATAGGTCTCGGAATCCGACACATTCATGGCCTGGAATTCCGACAACTTTGTCCATCACCTTTACAACTTCATTCTCGTTGGTTTTAATCCCAGAACATCTTAGAACTTCATGTTCCACTTGTACAATCACTTTAAACACATTAAATCCATACAAGAACACCAACGATGCAAAACCCATTTAGAAAGTGAGTTTTCATGTTCTTCAAAGTATTATTGCATGAATTTGTGTTTCTAGCATAATAAAACATGAATCTAATCTTCTAAACATACTTAAATCATATTGCTAACCTTCGTGAATTAATAGCCGTGAGTCTTCTTCCTTCTTTTGAAATGTGAGAGAGCAGAGAGAGAAAAGAGTGTGTGTGTGTGTGTGTGTTTTGTTTACTTTGCCAACTTTGACTTTTGAGTCAACTAAAGACACACACATATCTACTGATATACACACACATTCCAGAGGCGGTTTGCCTCTGGATTTTCTTAATTCTTTTTTTTCTTCTTTTTCTTTAATTAATCTAATTCACACACACATACATATATTAATATGCACGTACACACACATACACTTACAAACACACATAAACATGTATATATATATATATACATTCATCAACTTAATAAATACATATGACTAAGATACTCCTATCATATTAAATACGTACACGTACGTGGTACTTACAACTAGGCCTAAGTTGAGGATGTTACAAATCTACCCCCTTAAGAAGATTCCGTCCTCGGAATTTACTCAGTGATAAACATGTGAGGGTACCTTGCCTTCATCACGTCCTCAACTTCCCAATTCAGGTTTGGAGCTAAGTGTACTTCCACTTCACAAGGACTAGCTTGATTATCTTCTTATGCAGCTTCTTGACCTTTGTGTCAAGAATCTCCACAAATTCTTCGACTAGTCGCTTAGACGAACTAACCTTCAACTCCTGTACTGGAATGATTTGCTCCTCTTCAACATGGCACTTGCGTAAGTAACGCGTTAAAGATGACATGTATACAGACTAGTTCAGGCGGCAGCTCAAGAGTTACCGTCTGATCATTGACTTTACGCACAACTTGAATGGTTTACAGAACGTGGACTTAGCTTCCCCTTACGTACAGAACGAATGACGTCTCTCCAAGGAGAAACTTTCAAGAACATACGATTGCCAACATCGAATGTAGCGGAACAGCAGCTAGGATCCGCATACATCTTCTGTCGGTTACTAGCTATTTTCAACTTTCCAAGAGCTACACACGCACGAGGCATACCTTCTAACGTTTGGATCGTACATTTAGATTGGCCATCAGTTTGCAGGCGATAGGCAATGTTCAGGTGAATACAAGTGTCTAACTCACGTTGTAAACTTTGTCAGAACTAGAAACAATAGATAGTCAAAATCAAAACAATCAAACATGAAAGACCGTGACGTGACACGGTCTCATCAACATAAAACTGAATCAAATGAGTCAACAAAATAGACTCATTTGTAGCTAAGAAACGAACATCAACTCTGGAATATCTAATCGTTGCAGATGATCACAAGGTCTCGGCTATTCATCTCGACTTGCATGCACATCTGACATCATTGTGATCTTCATAAATCTAGCTCCTGTTAACGGTCCTCTATGGTTTAAGGCATTCGTTACAACACTAGCTTCATCAGGGTGGTAACAGATCTTACATTAGACAGTAAAGTCTTCCGAACCATCAAGCAAAGTGAGGATCGGAGCTTCACACAACAATTACTTCAAGGTCTGAAAAGATTCCTCTTGCTTCCGACCATACTACAGATATATCTTTACGAGTCAGTTTAGCCAACGGACCCGCAAACTTCAAGAAATTGCGGATGAACCGCAGATAGCAGCCAGCTAAGGCAAGGAAACTTTTAATTTCAAAAGGAGTTCGAGGAACTCCCTAATTAATCACAGCTTCTACCTTAGCTGAATCTACTTGACACCATCCTTACAGATAATATGACCAAGGAAATACATTTCCCTTAGCCGGAACTCACATTTAGACAATTTGGCGTACAATTGTTCTCGTTTACGAATTTTGAGAACACATCAAAGATGGAGCTCTAGCCACCGCAGTAGCTCCCGGAACAACTCAATCTCATAATTGACATCATTGACCGGAGGTAAACCCGGTAGTTCTTCAGGAAACACATCAGGGTAATTAAACACTACCCTAATATTCTGAACTGGTCGTTTCTCTATCTTGGCACCAATAAATATGCGAAGAAAGAGTGACAACTTTTGAAACAGACTTCTAAGTTCTTAACAACGGAGATAATAGGAATATCAGGCTCCTGTCACTCTCCTCGGGCTACAGCATAAGATTTACCAGGAAGAGGAATCTTAATCAACTTTTTGGAATAGAGAATCTCAGCATTACGACTACTGAGCCAATCCATCCCAATTACCGTATCAAGAATGAGATAGGGAAACTACTTCCCTTGACATCGAGAACAACTATTGAAACTTTCTCTGTAATAGAGACTACCTCACTACTAGCAATTTCCATATTAAGTGGACTGATCATTTTGGAAACAGGTAATCTTAACTTCTAGCAACAAGACAAAGAAACAAAGGAGTAATTAACTCCAGAGTCAAAGAACACACATGCAGGGGAATAGTTAGTAAAGAATGTACTAGTAATGACATCCCCCGCTGCTTCCGCCTCCTCTGCTATCATCTGAAATGCCCTCCCTTTTGTGCGAGGCGCATCTTCTCTCTTTTGGCCCCTAAAAGACCCCTTAGATCCAGCACCTTGTCTCTCCGGGCAATCAGTCATCTTGTGCCCAGGCTTGTAACATCGGTAAAAGACATCTTCCTTGAAACCATACTCAGTACTAGCATGGCCCTTCTGTCCGCACCTCCAGCATCGTTGGGTACCACTAGTACACTCACCAGAATGGTAAGTATGACCCCGAGAACACCAAAGATTTTCAGATCTCGGCTTCTTCGAAGTCTCGGTTTTCCCGCCTGTAGAGGATTGTCCTTTGGAAGGACCCAATTTGTCAAACGGCTGAAACTTTCTCTTTAACCCCCCCACTGGCAGATTCGCCCTTGCAGTGGATGCGGTCTTCCTCCATTTATCGGGCTATTTTAAAAGCCCGATCTAGATTAGCAGCTGAGCGTACGTGAGGACGAAACTCTAGTGGCAAAGTTGCCACAAACCTTCTTATTAGGAATCAGATGGGGAACAAACCTCATCTTGTCAGTGAATGAGGTGATGTGTTCCTCTATCGGCTTATTCCCCTTCTGGAGATCGGTAAACTCCCTCTCCATTCTTTCCATGTCATACTCGGTACAGTACTTCTTCAGTAACTTCTCAGAAAACTACTCCCATGACAGAGCACTCAGCACCTCTTTGCTAACAGAAGCTTTTACCGTATCCCACCAGAAGATGGCACAGCCTTTCAGCATACGTACTGCGTATTTCTGGCTCGCATTCACATGATTCGAAAGTTTGCTCCATTTCTCGGAGCCACTGAATAGTAACGGTGGGGTTATCACTCCCCTCAAACGTTGGAGGCTTGCAAGACAGTAACTTCTTATATGAACAAGTCTTGCGGGGCTTGTTCAATGTTGCCTGCAATAAGAGCTCTTTAGCGACTCATAGCTCTTCCTCCAGACGTCTGATATAGGCAACCTGATCTGGCTCAGGTCTGCCACCTCCGACATTATGCTGAGAAAGTTCATCCTCAGCTTGATGAGACATATGAGAAGCCTCATCTTCCATTTCTTTCAACGCATGTTTAGTATTACCACGTTCGGAGGACATCTTTTCTAACTTTCTATATGACAGAGAAAGAGCAGTTAATACTCTATCTCACTTACTTAACAAGTCATCTTACAATAATAGCATTCATATAATACTCTCACTCAATCCCCCCCATAGGAACACTTTTTTATGGTCGGGCCCGAGTTTGAGATCGAATACTCTTACAAGTACCAAATTCACTCAAACTTAGGCTCTGATACTTAATTGTAACACCGCTTCCGAAAACAGCTATTTTTAATAATAATCAGATTTAGCAGCGGAATTTTTTCTTTTAAAACAACATTAACAACTATTATTTACATTATTGTCTTTTCAAAACATTCATTGGTGTTACCTACAACAGGAACCGACCATAAAGTATCTTATTACATTACATATCAAAATCAAGTGTTCCACCCACAAGGGACATCTACATCAAAAGCCACTCGCCTCACCAGGCCTTCTAGTCTTTACCTGAAAAGGGAAATCATAGCACTATTAGCTAACACTTAGCTAGTGAGTACAAACTTATCATAAGCATCAATACAGTGAGTCATGCAGCAGTACTTAAGCAATCATTGCTAGCTTAAGACATAGCGGTGTGCTAAAAAGATTAGTAAGACTCATATCTTTCAGGGGAGTCCATCCTGCTCAACAACTCAGACCGGAGGATCAGACACAACCATCTACGCTGGTGGGGGAGCATAAAATAGTCCACCAAGCATCGTTCACAGAGCCAAAGGCTCCTCAAGTAATCCAGCCATTATCTAACCGATTACCACTCACGTTAAGGCACGGCGGTTCTGCAGAACCTCGACCCGGATGCACCCCGAATCACCGTTAAATCCCGAATTATGACCGAAGTTCCCTTGGGATCCAACTACAGAGTAGACCTTAACCATGCGTCAGATTATCTGCAGACAGTGCACATACAAATATACGTACATTTGATCCCACAGGGATCCATCATCATCATCATATATCATACATAGGATCCCATAGGGATCCATCATTCAGTCATTCATTCATACAGTACAACATTAATAACTAAGCGGTTCCAATCTGGACCCGTTGGCATGCACCTATTATACATCTTACAGGAAATCATAACATCATTCAAAACTTACAATCACCTTCTTGAGCATACCTGTAAAAGCAACTTAGACATACATAATACATTCACATAGTCATCTAGCATGCAAGCCTTACTATACTGAGTCTCATGAAAGCAGGTACTCACCTGAGTAGTTTACAATGTTTAGGTATTTGTATCTGACTTCACTAACGCAACAAGTTCACCTAGAATATCATATTTACATTAATCATTCATACATGCATAATAAGACTACAAAACAAACACTTAAACTTGGACTTAGCAGAAATCCGCCAAAACTGTCGGATTTGGGGGAATCCGATGGTTCTTCCGGATTTTGAGAAATCCGACACATACTTGAAATCCGACAATCACACGGAATCTGACATTCTTGTGGATTCCAATACACATAAGGAAATCCGACATTCATCAATCGGATTCTAACACTTAGGAATCTAACCATGCACACGGAATCCGACACTTGCGGATTCCGATATATAGAAAGAAATCCAAGACATGGAAATCCGACACTTGCAATGATATCCGATACTGTCGGATTCCGACACTTGAAATCCCAAACATGAAATCCGATACTTGGAAAATCCGATAGATAGGAAATCCGACACTGTCGGATTCCGATACTTGCGGATTCTTTTAAACTTAGTGGATTCTCCAACATGCGGATTTTGACAACCATTCGGATTTCAACAGCAGCGGATTCCGACACATTCATGGCCTGGAATTCCGACAACTTCATCTATCACCTTTACAACTTCATTATCGTTGGTTTTAAGCCCAGAACATCTTAGAACTTCATGTTCCACTCGTACAATCACTTTAAACATATTAAATCCATACAAGAGCACCAACAATGCAAAACCCATTTAGAAAGTGAGTTTTCATGTTCTTCAAAGTATTCTTGCATGAATTTGTGTTTCTAGCATAATAAAACATGAATCTAATCTTCTAAACATACTTAAATCATATTGCTAACCTTCGTGAATTAATAGCCGTGAGTCTTCTTCCTTCTTTTGAAATCCGAGAGAGCAGAGAGTGAAAAGAGTGTGTGTGTTTTGTTTACTTTGCTAACTTTGACTTTTGAGTCAACTAAAGACACACACATATCTACTTATATACACACACATTCCAGAGGCGGTTTGCCTCTGGATTTTCTGAATTCTTTTTTTTCTTTTTTTTCTTTAATTAATCTAATTCACACACACATACATATTTTAATATGCACGTACACACACATACACTTACAAACACACATAAACATGTATATATATATACATTCATCAACTTAACAAATACATATGACTAAGATACTCCTATCATATAAATACGTACACGTACATAGTACTTACAACTAGGCCCATGTTGAGGATGTTAAAGTTCTCGCGGTTCTTTCAATAAAAACGGTTCTCAGATAAACCTTCCTCTCTCTCTCTCTCTCTCTCCTTCCTCTCTCTCTCTCTCTCTATATATATATATATATATATATATATATATATATATAGGCAAAAGTTCATACGAGAACTGCGAGAACCAATATTAACTGTCCAATTCTTCCTCTTTCAATTGGATTGCCCACCCATGAATTCCTTACATGCAACCTGCCACACTCAATCACTCAACACTCTTCATCCATTAATTACATTATCCAAAATGAACAACCAAGATTGGTTTTCGCAGTTCTCGTATGAAAAACAGTTCTCGTTTGAACTCTCCCCTATATAATGAACAAAATTTATATGTTGTATTTAATTTTAGATACAAAATAAAGTTAATTGCATATTTTGAAAATATTGACAAAATTTTTTGTATTTTCACACCATATTTTACTAAAACAAAATGTGCTTTATCATTTGTTACTTCTTATATATAGATTCAGTAATTTAATAAGTACAACCTCTATTTTTTATAGTATTTATTTGGATACATGAAATAGTCAAATTAATTCTCCATGCGTGTACGGGACTTTAAACCAATATAGAATACTTTAAATCACTAATTCACTATATATAAATAAATAAATCCAACTCTTAAACATACAAATTAGTATAGGTTTTCATTAAATAAAAGGGTTTAGTTCGCTAAAATGTATCAAAGTTATAATATTTTGCTGTTGTATGTATTGGACTTCAAAATTTTCTATTGTGTGTATCGAACTTTTAAATTGTCGTTATTGTGTGTATTAAATTTCTATTGTGTGTACTAAACTTCTAAGTTTTTTACTTTTTTATGTAACCAAAATACATACAATAACAACAAATTAAAAGTTTGAGACACACAATAAAAACTTATAAAGTTTGATACACACAATAATAAAACGTGATAACATATATACATTTTAGTATACTAAATCCTAAATAGAAAAACATAACAAAACTTATGACCAGCGACGAATCCAGACCACAAAACCACGTTATTAACCGATGTAGTCAATGCGCAAGCAAGAACCAGTCAAACGTTTTATTCAATAATAGTGTTATACTTCAAATAATTGTTACCAACTATGTTTCATATCTTCAAAATAAGTAAATATGTGTCTTGTGATTCGTAACAGGGTATGAATATACCGTCTTTTAATCTCTCCTAAATAATGTTCCTCATACATATTAGTATGGGCGTAATTAAGGTGTGAGATTTTATTCTTCTATTACCGACTACATTAATTTGAGAAACAAGTAACTAATATTGAATTTAGAAAATAAAAATTACTTTAATTCTCAAGAATGACCGAGTTTATATATATATATATATATAGGGTAGAGATCAAGTAAAAAGAAAATTAAAGTAAAAAGGATAAAAGGGATGATTATTTGATCATTTTTCGGTATATATATCAACTGATAATTGTTAGTTCATCATCTTTATTGATTAAAACTATTTCTTCATCAATTTCTTTTTGATGAATCCAACATATTCATCACTTTTTAGATGAAAGCATTTTGTTCATCAACAAATTATTCCAAAATTTTGTTTTCAAAATCTGTAGTTGAAATAAAAAAGAAATTGATGAAAAACTAGTTTTAATCAATAAATATGATGAACTAACGATTATCAGTTAATATATATATATACCGAAAAATGATCAAATAATCATCCCTTTTACACTTTTTACTTTAATTTTCTTTTTATTTGATATATATATATATATATATACTAGCACGGTACCCGCGCAATGCGACAGCTATAAATAATTCTTACTTGATAACATGTCCGTTTTTTAATAATGTAAGACTATTATATCACGCATTATAATGACATCGAACAATTTTCGTCGCATTGTATCTATTTTCTTTTTCATGTTTCCTTTTCTTTTATTTCTATTTTCTTTATAACTATTTTATTAATTTTAAAAAACAATAAAATGAGAAAACAAAAATAATATTAAATATGTTATATATTAAACCTTTTGTCTTCATTACAAGAGTCATTTAAAAAATCTGAAAATATCTATAAATTTAGGTTACATGTTATTTGATTTATAAGTTATAGCTATACATATTTTCTAATACTTAAATTAAAATATGTGTTTTATGATAATATATTTAAACTATTATTTTTATGAAGATTCTTTTTATTTAATTTTTAATTTGTATTTAATATCATATACGTTGAAAATTAATTTACATTGGCTTGATTTTTTTAAACATTATTTATTATGTAAGGTTTAGTTATAAAAATGATATTTAAGAATCTAATTAACTCTATATAATAGTTTCCTTATAGAGTTAACTAAGGGGTAAATTAGTAATTTTAAATTACTTAAAATTAAGAGATTTCAATGACTTAAATGCTTTATAATATAGTATATATATATATATATATATATATATATATATATATATCTATACTATATTATAAAGCATTTAGACATTTTGAATCTCTTAAATTTTAAGTAAGATGATTTTACTAATTTACCCTTAATATTAAACTAAATGAAAACTATTAAATAAAGTAACTATTTGGTGAAATTGATGACAATCTTATATACCATTTTAATAACTAAACATTTCAAAATAAAAAATATTTAAAAAATCAAATCAATGCAAATTAACTTAATAATTACTAAAATTAATAATTAAATCTTTCATATTAAATATTCTACCATGTAATAAATATTTTAACTTAATTATTAAAATGTATGTATAATTAGAAATATTTAATCTAAATAACATATAACCTACATTTATAAAAATTTCTTGATTTTTAACTAGGTAATATAGTTAAAATAATATAGAGTTATAATGTCAACACTCTTGTTGGATTTTACAATCAATATGAAATTTTATTGACCAAATATAATTTAGACAAGAAACATAGAAAGTCAAAATAAAAGTCAAAATAATTTTCCATTTTTATTAATTATGATATACTATTACAGTATGTCTTTCACTTCCTTAAACTAGATATTGAATTTCTTCAATTCATTTCAACTTCTCGTTGCTGTTCAAAAAAAAAAAATTCAACTTCTCGCTACGGGAACGTACAACCTGTTGGAGCTGCATTACGGAAAAACACGAATTAGTTATCAAAGGACATTTATAAGCCGGCTAGAGAGAAAATAAGGAGAAATATATAATTAACTTACAAGGGTCTGTAGGAACAGTTTGAGCATAACTTGTATTACAATTACTGCTTTGAACATAATAAGAATCAATAGCATAAGATGCATGGTCTTTGACGGTATCAGGTTGAAAACACGGTGCACCCGGTTGGATCTGTGAACAGTTGACCATTCCACACAACCAGTCAAGAATAGTTTGCAACTCATCATCTTTAGCATCAGGTTTAGCAACGCACCAGTCTTTCCCCTACACAATCGGCATATAACAAAAACATAAAAGTGTACATTAAAGTCATCGAGTTAACTAACATTCAAGATATACAACATACAAGCATGCATGAATGAATTTCGTAGGTGTGTATATAATACACACACATATATGTGTGTGTGTGTATATATATATATATATATTACCTCGACATAATTGAAGAACACAATCGAGCATAAAAAGAAACCAATAAAACACACTAAGATAGTGACTCTTGCCATGATTCTATGAAAAATTGATGAAATGTTCATCTCTTTATATAGTGTACAAGGAGATACAGAATTTAATTCGTGCATTTAATATATATGATATCTTTCTAACTACTTTGTTAGTAGATATCACTAAAGACAAATAATAATCAATGAAAAAATATTTAAAATTGGGTCGCTCGAGTTTAAAAAATCGTCAACTATACTTTTGAAGGTGCCATTGACTTCATTCTGCTTACCGTCAACTTTTCTAATCGATTATCTTTCAATTTCTTATTAATTTATACAACTATCTTTCAAATTGTTATCGGTTTATGCAATTATCTACATATTAAAAATATTTTACCCAAAACATACTAAATGCCGAGATGCATACGATTTTATGTGTTTTAAACCTCATCTATGTATCATCCTAGTCCTATCTTATCTTAATCTTTATCTTTGTCAAAAGAACACCGTAATGACATCGGCATTCCATATTTATAGTTTTTGCACCAAGAGGAACCCTTCTTTCTCTCTGTTATTCGTTTATTTCTCTCATTCAATCAACATAATCCACTAGAAACCTATCACACTCTTCGCCACACATCCAAATCAATAAAATATATCAAGTTGGTTTCATACATACTTCAATATTTGTTCCAATGCTTCGATCTTCGATGGTAAATCAAAACCCACCCAAATATATTGTAGAAGTTGGAGTTCAATGGTTTCTTCATAATCTTCATGTGATGGGAAGACGATGCCAACTCTTAAACATACAAATGAATATAGCTTGTTATTAAATAAAAAAACTTATGAGCAGTGACGAATCTAATGTAGTGAAGGCAACAAAGAACGAGTGTTAGGTTATGATTAATACGAAACTCAACCATTTGTTCAATAAGAGTGTTATAGTTATAATAATTGTTACCAATGATGTTTTATAACTTCAAAGTAGGTAATATAAGTTGATTTGTAAAAGGTTATAGGTGTACGTATACAAGCTTTTAATCTTCTCTAAATAATGTTCTTGGATACATATGGTACACTCGTAATTAAGATGTGAGATTTTATTCTATTTTATACTTAATACATTGATTTTAGAACCAAGTGACTAATTAACTTAGTAAATAAAAATTACTTTTATTCTTGAGAATGACCAGGTTATGGATTTTAATATCTAAGATATGTTAGATTTTAGATATTTGATAAGTTTCAAAAGAACAGTTACATATTTTACTAAAACAATTTCAAATTTTAGGTAGTTCTTAGGATCTACCAACTATGTATGTAGATTGCATTTGCTTGTGGGGAGTGTACTAATAGTCTGATGCGAACTTAAAGTGCATTTTTATAACCATCAACATTTTTTATGAGAATTAACATTTTCTCTTTGAACTTTCCCCTCTCAAAGATTTTTTTTTCTAGAGCACCAACTATTGAAGGTGTACGTTGCCGGACTCTCGCTAGACCACTGAGTGTCAACATCTTTCCACCTCTTCTTTCCGCCTCCTTCCCCCTTAGCGTCAACATCTCTTACCATAGCGAAATCAACGGAATTTGTTGGGTTGAATTCACCGCAAAAAGTGTGTCTTTTCTGAAAGGCAACACACACTTACCTAAACTTACATGTATATCCATCATATGACTTGAACCAGATGATGTAAAATAGACGTATGTGTCAATTGATTAATGCTCCACTATCTTCTAAGATTCATATCATTTAAATACATTTTTCTATATGTTCTAAGCTTATGGATATGGCTAGTTCAGAAGACCATTTAATAATCTAATATCATTAAAATACACACATGCTTAAACATATTACATACACACGTTGTCAAATAAGGTAAAACACACAACTAGCTACATAATGTTTTATTGATCTATAGATTTTATTATTTTTAAATTCAACCAAGTGATATGCCTTGTCTTGTTTCAAGACTCACTCCGTGCTTTGTTTCCTTACTTGATAGTACAATTTCAACCATACTTGTTTGAAGACGCTCTCACTTCTTGCAACTCTTTCGTTGTTGTTCTATCGACAATCTTTGCGCTTCCATTTCTAGTCTCAATATTTGTTTACACTCTTGGAGTATCGCTACTGTCTCTTTCAATCTCACATATGCGATTAGTAAACACATAAAGATACACACAAGTTACCACCGTATATGACCAAATAACACATAATTAGAAAACACATAATATTCAACAATATTATTATCTTATTACAACTCATTTCTATACAATACGACTAACTACCACCCTAGGACACTTCATACCAATATGAATTGGTTATAGGTGTCCATGTTGTATATGAATGGGTTCTAATGAATCAAATTAGGTTTTTCCAATTCTAATCTATGATAGTACTAAGTCATAATTAGAACTTGTAAAAACTATTTTATACATAAGATATATATTTCACTTACTACAAAGCAATATAATTCATTCATTTTTTTGTCCAAAATAGTTCCAAATATGACCAATTCGTAAATGGTGGCAACTTGGGTCAGGTTTGTGTCGTTCGTGTTCGAGTTGAGTCACACATTTTCGACTCATTTATTTTTGTATCAGGTTTGGGTCTTGTCACTTTTTTCGTGTCTGGTTCCGGTCGTGTTTTGTATCTACCCATTTCGCCAAAATGTGTTGGGAAATTTTTTTCAATCTTTGTATACTATTTTCATTTCCAATTTTTCTAATTCCTTATTTGCTTCTATATGAATTTCAAATATGAATTACAGCTACATTATAAATTCAATATTCAACATTAGTTTCGATTGTATTTAAACTTTAGATACAGTGCTTGTTTCGGTTTAATTCAAACAAAATGCAAAATAGTTTATACCGTTAAGAAGGACATCATTAAGAAACTACTACACTACCACGTAGTCAATCATCATAATAAAATTTGTTAACAATCTTTGAAAAAGTTAAACCATAAGCCGGCATAAAAATTTAAGCATCTCTACCTCGAGTGTCCGCTTTCGACTCGTGAGTCGGCGGTAGTACCACAAAATCACAGTTTAAAGCAATCACAGGTTAGGTTCAAGTTTATAATAATAAATCTCAACCCGTCACTTGATTCACCTACATAGCATTATAATATCCCGCATAGTTAAGTTTCATCATTTAACCTCATCACATACATCATTAATCAGGGCAATGGATATATGCATTTTGGATTTTTTTTTCTTGTTGTTATCTGAGCAAGCCCTGGGTTGGTGGCCCGTAACTTTGGAGGGCCTACTAGTAAATTTAAGCCAATATATAAGTATATATGTATACATGTGTATATTTAGCCCAATAAGAAGGTATTAAGTCCATAAACATGAGGGAATGGCCCAGCTGAATAGAGGCAGCAAGTTATAACAGGCGTATCTGACTCTTCGTTTTTTCTTGGTTTGAAAAGTGGAGAAGGAAACGACAAAGTGGAGAAGGAAACTACACAATCAATGGTCCCTTCACCTTGGAAATAGAAGATTCAGAAATCGGTGATCCTTTCACCTTCTAACGTCCTACCAATTCGAATCTGAGATGTGAGATCGAATCAACCAGTCTCCTCAGGGTTCATCTTCTACAGCTACGAACTACCGAGTACAGTCGATACAAGTAATAAAGCTAGTCGCAATCGCAATTCTCAAAATCCAAGTTTCCAAAAATCGAAATCGTTATGTTTTTGCTGTTTGCCCCATTCCTTTCACACTCAATCAGACGATCGAAATGTACTCAAATCGTTATTTTTTTTGCTGTTCGCCTCATTTGTTCGTTGCCCAAAGCAGACAAGCAGTGAAACACTGAAGCTGTAAGTTCAAGTTTTTTATATTCATCACAAATCACATTTCTTATATCAATTATCGTAAAATTCTTGAATCTTAATTTCATGTTTGTATTTTGTTTCAGGTTTCTGCATTTTTGGAAGTAATTAATCAGATTTTAGGAATCTGAGAATTTCAATTTGCAAAACCCACTTACTGTTGGATGTTGCTTAGTCAGTTGTTCCTTGCTTCACTTCTACAGGTTATTACTTCCTTAATTGTAATTCCTTTGATCCTTTAAGTATATAAGTATATTTGCCTAATTGTCTTAATGATTTTGTTGGTTGTGAGTTTGTCTGTTTGACAGTGGTGACTCAAAGTCTGAATTTGCTTATTATTGGCTTGATTGTTTGTCTAAACCGTCATTATGCATCCTAAAAATATCTATTTGCTTACTTGATTGTTTATCAAATAGTAAATTTTTTATTCTCTATAATCTTCATATAAGAATATATATATATGTGTGTTCTATGATAATTTTACTCATTTGAAATAAAAATTTAGTCCAGGGCCCCCATTTTATGTTTTGCTCACGGCCTAAAAAATGAATGGACCGGCCCCGGTTGTTTCGCTAGTGTTTAGTCCAAGTATGTTTGAATTGAAGTTATAGTATTCTAAAGTAGTATTAATTTTAGTTTTAGTTGTGTATAGAGAGGTTTATTTCTAGATATACATTAGGTTTGAGGAATATTTGAATTTTGAGGGTATGAAAATGAAGATGGGTATGTAGAATATACATTTGTGATGAAAATGAATTTTTTTAATTCATGTAAGTATGGGTTACATTGTGGTTGATTTAAATCTACTTTGAATTTGTGTTTTAATACAATTTGGACATGATATGGAATTGGTGAGAATTAAATGCATTTTGAACTAATTATACGTCTTCTATGCATTAAAATTTTATAGATATATGCCTCTTGATTGAAAGAATATAAAATTATGAGTTTTTTTGTATATTTTTTGGGTTGAAATTATTAAAATTGAATAAGTTATATCTATTTGAAAATATAATTGATTAATATTTTCTTAAAACTCATTCGTCAGTGGTTAAATTGAGCAAACGTGTGGATTTTAAAAATTAATTTCCATTTTTACCCTTATCCCTGATGATACGTGTCAACTTCACATTTGTTCTTTAGGTAATTAGGTTCTTCAAATTAAGATGGTTCTTCATTGATCCATAACACACAAACATATATAGGATAAGGTTCGGTAATAACCAGTCTTATGTCTTATATGCAAAATTTACATAACTAAACTTAGCCTTTAGATTTGGATAACCCATGGAAGTTTTACAAACTTCTTTTTTTTTTTTTTTTGTAAAACCCACATGTAGAAACTAGAAGATGGGTTGAATAGTTTCTATGTTTTCTTTTTAAAAAATTTTAAATAGTTTTACCCTTTTCTAAAAATTATATTTTCCTTTTTATACTATAAACTCATATATATATATATATATATATATATATTCTTAAGCACAACGGAAGCAATAATCAGTAATAAATGACAAGAATATAAATGTGAGTAAGTAAAGAGTTTAAGGGTTACAGAGATGACACCAAGTTTTATAGTGGTTCGATCGGTTGAACTCCAACCTACATCCACTCATTAATCTTCGTCAAGAATTCCACTAGCACAACGTGCAAAAAGTCTCCATAGACCGGAAGAGACCACATGTTACTTTAATATTTGAAGATTAAACAACTCAAGAATCACAGATATAAAATATAAAGATGAAATATCATAAGGTGTAATTAATTATGCACAATTTTCAAGGTGTGAATGTAACTTTGAAGGAGTTATCACATAGTTGTCCTATACTCATAAGACTGAATCCTAGGTTATCAACATGATCAACATCTGTAATTGTTAAATTATTGTGAGAGATATTACCTCTACCAACGATGTTACCTCTAATGTTGCTACTGAATATTACGTGACCTTTATTGCACCTTTTGTATGATGTGAATAATTCCTTATTTCTATTCGTATGTTTAGAACATCCACTATCGAGTATCCAATCATGATTATGTAGATGTTCCTTAGCCTCCTGTAAAATTTAAGCAATTGATAAATTTGGTACCCAATGTTTCATGAGTCCAGGATTGCTAGAGTCAAACATTCCAATCTTTATCCATTTATATGAAGAGTGATAAGGTTTAGTGCTAGAATATGAATGGTAAAATGTGTGAAGGTTTGGGACTGGTTTTTGAGCATAGTTTATTTCTTTTTGAGAGTGATTTTTATTGTAATAGAAATGGTTGTAGTTTATTTTAGGTCTAACATTGTATTCCAACCATATTTATTGTTTGGAAACCTTCTTTGATTGTTATTGTGCGACACAGAAGATCTAGAAGGTTTATCATATACAATCCCATCCCTCTTTTATCCATAAGATGCTCTTATTTGATAGGATGATGCTACATGAATAGTATTATGACCATATGAATGAATGTATGATGATGATTTAGACATAAAATCACGTTTTGTGATTAGTTCTCTCAACTTTTGATTTTCATTTTTCAAAGATTCATTTTTATTATTTGCTTTGAAAAGTAGTTTTTTATATTTGTAATATCTTTGCTTAAAATCATCATCACTTGAGTCACATCTATAGTAGAAATGATCTGAATATACCTCTTTAGTCTTATTGATCATAAGACACGTTTCATCATCATATTCTTCCCGATCATCTTGGCTTTTTTCTTTATGCCTACGTCCCCCTTAGCATCGACGTTTTAATGTGAACGAAATCAATGGTATTGGTCCGCAAATTTTTTAAGACATTTTTCTTAATTTATTAATGTTATTGAAATTATATAAATACAATAAAAGTTTGAATATTTTTGTACAATGAGTAAATGACTACGAAGGTTCTATATTATATTAAAGAACATGGTGTTTGAAGGATTGCAAAACAGATTTACAAAATGAAGCAAGAAAGTAAGATGAAAAAAAACCATGATATGATCAAGCCATTCATGCAATGTTATCTATAAAGACTCATATGAAGTATATATGTTTCTACAAATGTAATTTAATTCTTTCTTGTGTAGGATTCTGTAACATTTTCAACTTGGGCTTAGTTGTAATTGTACGTACGTATGTATAATTATAGTAATAAGACGCGTTTTGTGTATATTTGTTGAATTAAATAGAAGCAAGTATTTGTGATTATGTGTTTATATGTATGTACGTATGCATGTATGAATATATGCATGTGTCTATGTATGTATGTTAAGTGTTTATATGATTAATTAGAAAAGAGAGGAAACCCTCGAGTGAGGTAAGAGGCAACCGCCTCGGGTATTTAGAAAGTATATATGTGCGTTTAGTTGACTTTGGTCAAACATAGCAAAACACACACATACAAAACCGCAAACACACACTCTCTCTCGGTATCTCTTGCTGCCATCGGATTTCTGGAAAAGAAGAAAAGAGGAGTCGGGTGGTGTCTGACTACCCTGAGGTATTCCCTGAAGAACTTCCGGGTTTGCCTCCAATACGGGATGTTGAATTTAAGATTGAGCTTATTCCAGGAGCTACACCTGTGGCTCGTTCTCCGTATCGTCTTGCACCTTCTGAAATAAGAGAGATGATGACTCAAATTCAGGAGTTGCTAGACAAAGGTTTTATTCATTCGAGTTCCTCGCCACGGGGAGCTCCTGTGTTGCTTGTGAAGAAGAAGGACGGAACAATGCGAATGTGCATAGATTACAGGGAGCTGAACAAGCGAACTGTAACGAATAAGTATCCGCTTCCTCGAATAGATGATCTTTTTGATCATTTGCAGGGAGCTACATGCTTCTCTAAAATTGATCTCCGGTCGGGGTATCACCAAGTACGAGTTCGTGAAGAAGACGTGTCGAAGACTGCATTTCGAACTCGTTATGGTCACTACGAATTTCTGGTTATGCCGTTCGGTTTAACCAATACCCCTTCCGTCTTCATGGATCTGATGAATCGGGTTTTTTGTCCGTTTCTTGACAGATCCATGATTGTGTTTATTGATGACATTCTTGTCTACTCGAAGACGGAAGCTGATCACGAGCTTCATCTTCGTCAGGTTCTCGAGACATTAAAGCGAGAACAATTGTATGCCAAGCTGTCCAAGTGTGAATTCTTGCTTAAGGAAGTTCATTTCCTCGTCCATGTTATATGTCATGACGGTGTTAAAGTAGATCCAGCTAAGGTGGAGGTTGTGATGAATTGGGGAGTTCCTCAGACTCCTTCTGAAATTAAAAGTTTCCTTGGACTTGCTGTGGAACTTGCTGCGGTTGTCTTTGCACTAAAACTATGGAGACATTATCTTTATGGTACAAAGTGTGTGATTTGCACAGATCACAAAAGCCTTCAGTATGTCTTTTCTCAGAAAGAACTCAACATGCGGCAACGCCGTTGGTTGGAGTTAATAAAAGACTACGATTGTGAGATCCATTACCATCCTGGCAAGGCCAATGTTGTAGCGGACGCTTTAAGCCGTAAAGGACCGACAACAGAAGCTAAGTTCATGAGAATCACTATTGTCTTAGATTTGATTTCTCGACTGAAGGAAGCGCAGCAGATTGCATTGCAAGAAGAAAATCTCAAAGCTGAGACAATGAAGAAATTAAAGGATCAGCTTGTAGAAAATAATCGTGGGTTGAAGACTTTTCAATCCAGGATTTGGGTACCTTCTGCGGGAGGTAACCGTGAACTAATTCTGCAAGAAGCCCATAAGTCCAAATTATCTGTCCATCCGGGAACTACAAAGATGTACCACGACTTGAAGTTGTTATACTGGTGGCCAACTCTGAAGAAAGACATTGCTTCATTCGTGGAGAAATGTCAAATCTGCGTGTAAGTGAAGATGGAGCACCGGAGACCTTATGGTAATCTGCAGCAGTTGGATATTCCGGAGTGGAAATGGGATAATATCACGATGGATTTTGTGACAAAGCTACCGAGAACGTCCAGAGGGCACGACATGATCTGGGTTATCGTTGATCGACTGACGAAAAGTGCTCATTTCTTGGCAACGAACGAGTCTGCTTCGCTGACCCGTTTATCCCAGTTGTATATTGATGAGATTGTGTCACGTCACGGTCTTTCATGTTCTATTGTATCTGATCGTGACTCTCGGTTTGTCTCAAATTTTTGGCAGAGTCTGCAACGCGAACTTGGCACTCGTGTTCATCTGAGCACTGCCTATCATCCGCAGACCGATGGCCAATCTGAACGTACTATACAGACGTTAAAAGATATGCTTCGTGCCTGTGTACTCGAATTTGGTGGATCGTGGAATTCTCATCTCCCATTGATTGAATTTGCTTACAACAATTCATATCATTCCAGCATTGGAATGCCACCATACGAGATGCTTTACGGAAGACGATGTCGCCCTCCGACCTGTTGGTTGGAGCCTGGCGAGAAGTAGTTCGCTAGACCTGAAATTGTCTAGATTACTTCTGACAAAGTGAATGTGGCTCTTGAAAAGCTAAAAGCAGCTCGGGATCGACAGAAGATGTATGCGGATCCAAAGCGTCGTCCCGCTACATTTGAGGTCGGTGACTGTGTGTTCTTAAAGGTTTCTCCTTGGAAAGGCGTCATTCGTTTCGGACGCAAGGGGAAGCTAAGTCCACGTTTCATTGGCCCATTCAAGGTTATACGCAAAGTGAATGATCAGACGGTAACTCTAGAGCTGCCGCCTGAATTATCTGGAATACACGACACCTTTAATGTGTGCTACTTACGCAAGTGCCATGTTAAGGAAGAACAGATTATTCCTTTGCAGGAATTGAAAGTCGACTCTCCCAAGCGACTAGTTGAAGAACCTGTTGAGATTCTTGACACGAAGGTCAAGAAGCTACGCAAGAAGATGATTGAACTAGTCCTTGTGAAGTGGAAGCACAACTTAGGTCCAAACCTGACGTGGGAAGTTGAGGACGAGATGAAGACAAGATACCCTCACCTGTTTATCACTGAGTAGATTCCAAGGACGGAATCTTCTTAAGGGGGTAGATTTGTAACATCCTCAACTTGGGCCTAGTTGTAATTGTACGTACGTATGTATAATTATTGTAATAAGACGCGTTTTGTGTATATTTGTTGAATTAAATAGAAGCAAGTATTTGTGATTATGTGTTTATATGTATGTACGTATGCATGTATAAATATATGCATGTGTCTATGTATGTATGTTAAGTGTTTATATGATTAATTAGAAAAGAGAGGAAACCCTCGAGTGAGGTAAGAGGCAACCACCTCGGGTGTTTAGAATGTATATATGTGTGTTTAGTTGACTTTGGTCAAACATAGCGAAACACACACATACAAAACCGCAAACACACTCTCTCTTTCTCGGTATCTCTTGCTGCCATCAGATTTCTGGAAAAGAAGAAAAGAGGAGTCGGTTGTTAATCTTCAAAGGTTAGCAACATAATTCTAAGATGTTTAGAAGATTAGAATCGTGTGTAACCTGCTAAGAAATATGAATCCATGCAAGAACGTCTTAAAGAATATGGAAACTCACTTTCTAAGTGGGTTTTGCATGAATGGTGTTCTTGTTGGGATTTCATGTGCTTATGACGATTAGATGATGGTGTTGTGATGTTCTGGGCTTAAATCAAGCCAAAATAAAGTTGTTTAGATGACCAAGTGATGTTATCGGAATTACAGTTGATGAAGTTGTCGGATTCCGCAACTATGAAGTTGTCGGAATCCGCATGTGATGAAAACCGAAGGAATTGTCGGAATTCGATAGAAGTGTCGGATTCTGCAACTCTGTTGGATTTCATGTTTTGTAGTTCTTTTTAATATGAAATCCACAAGTCTATCGGATTTACATAGTTTCGGATTCTAAGTGTCGGATTTCCTTCTATGTATCGGAATCCGCAAGTGTCGGATTTCATGAATCCGACAGGACCATCGGATTTCCCCAAATCCGACAGTAATAGCGGATTTTTGTTAAAGTCCGTGATTAAATGTAGTTTTATGAGCATTGTATGCACATGTGAATGATGAATGTAAATGTGATGTGCTAGGTGGACTTGTTGTGTTAAAAGACTCAGAACCAAGTACCTATGCCTAGTAACAGCTCACGTGAGTGCCTACGACCATGAGACTCAGTAGAGTAAGGATTGCCTACTAAGTGACTGTGTGAATGTATTAAGACTAACCTGCTTTTGCAGGTACGATCAAAGAGGTAATTGTATGACTTATATGATGTAGAATATGTATCAGGAGAATGCCAGTGGGTCCACTTTGGAACCACTTAGTTAATACAAGATGATATGACCATATGAATAACTGTATGATGCTATATGTAAGATGATGGATCCCATTGGTATCAAGTGTACGTATATGTGTATATGACCTGTCTGCAGATTATCTGACGCATGGTTAAGGTCAGCCGGTTAGCTGGATCCTAATAGGACTTCGGTCATTTTTGGATTTAACGGTGATTCGGGGTGCATCCCGGATCGAGGTTCTGCAGAACCACCGTGCCCTTAACGTGAGTGGTGATCAGCTGATTGTAGCTGGATTACCTGTAGAGTCTCTAACTCTGTGAACGATGCTTGAGCGGGATTGATTACCCTGCAAGACACGATTCTTACCGATCTTGTCAGCACACCGCTATGTGCTAAGCTAGCAATGATTGTTTATGAAATGACGCATGACTTGCTGTATTGATGCTTATGATTGTATGTACTCACTAGCTAGTGTAGCTAATGATACTATGTTTCCCTTTTCAGGTAAAGACTAGATGGCCTGTGAGGCGGGTTGCTTATGGGAATGTAATGCCCCTTGTGGGTGGAACACTTATAATTTGTAATGTATTGTAAATAGATACTATGGTCGGTTCCTGTATATTGGTAACACCTACGTTCTTTTGATAATGTAAATGACAATTGTTTTAAAAGAAAAATTTCCGCTGCTAAAATCTGATTTGACATTAAAGCAACTAAATTCAGAAGCGGTGTTACAAATAGGTATCAGAGCCTAAGTTTGAGTGAATTGAGTACTTGAAAGAGTATTCGATCTCAAGCTCGGGCCCGACCATAAAGACGTGTTCCTATGGGGGGGATTCAGTGAGAGTTATATGTATGCTAGCATTGTATGATGATTTGTAAGTTCAGCCAGTGAGATTGAGTATTAACTGCTCTTTCTCTGTTATATAGAAAGTTGATATAAGATGTCTGCCGAACGTGGCAACACAGAGCAAAGAGATGGAAGATGAGGCTTCTCATATGCCTCATCAGGCTGAGGATCAGAGATCTCAGCACAATATTGGTGGTGGCAGACCTGAGCCAGATCAAGCTGCTATTATCAGGCGTCTGGAGGAGGAGCTTCGAGTAACAAAGGAGCTCTTACTGCAAGCAATGTTGAACAAGCCTCGCAAGACTTGTTCATATAAGAAGTTCCATCCTTCGACATTCCAGGGGAGTGATAACCCCACTGTTACCATACAATGGCTCCGGGAGATGGAGCAGGTATTTGAATCTTGTGAATGTGAACCGGAGTACTGTGTCAAGTATGCAGTACGTATGTTGAAAGGTCGTGCCATCTTCTGGTGGGACACGGTAAAAGCCTATGTTAATAAGGAGGTGATGAGTGCTCTCACCTGGGAGCAATTTTCTGAGAAGGTGCTGAAGAAATACTGCACCGATTATGATCTGGAGCGAATGGAGAGGGATTTCAATGATCTCCATAAAGGGGATAAGCCGATTGAAGAACACATAACTGCATTCACTGATAAGATGCGGTTTGTTCCCCATCTGAGTCCTGATGAGACCACCAAGATAAGGCGGTTTGTGACAACTCTGCCACTGGAATTTCGCCCTCATGTACGGGCAGCTGTTGAATTGGATCGGGCGTTTGATATAGCCCGACAAATGGAAGGTGACCGTCTTTACTGCAAGGGCGAATCTGCCGGTGCAGGGAAAAGAGGAAGTTTAATCCGTCTGAAAAATCGGGTCCTTCCAAAGGACAATCCTCAGCAGGCGGGAAGACAGATTCCTCTAAGAAGCCGAGAACAAATTCTCCTTGGTGTAATCCATGCCAAACTTATCACTCTGGTGAGTGTTCTAACTCTACCAGACGTTGTTGGAGATGCGGGCAGAAGGGCCACGCTACGACAGAGTGTGGTTTCAAAGAGGATGTATGTTATCGGTGCCACAAGCCTTTAACGTGGATTGGTCGTGTCTGATTCCCCGGTCTGAGTTGTTGAGCGGGATTGATTACCCTGCAAGACACGATTCTTACCGATCTTGTCAGCACACCGCTATGTGCTAAGCTAGCAATGATTGTTTATGAAATGACGCATGACTTGCTGTATTGATGCTTATGATTGTATGTACTCACTAGCTAGTGTAGCTAATGATACTATGTTTCCCTTTTCAGGTAAAGACTAGATGGACTGTGAGACGGGTTGCTTATGGGAATGTAATGCCCCTTGTGGGTGGAACACTTATAATTTGTAATGTATTGTAAATAGATACTATGGTCGGTTCCTGTACATTGGTAACACCTACATTCTTTTGATAATGTAAATGACAGTTGTTTTAAAAGAAAAATTTCTGCTGCTAAAATCTGTTTTGACATTAAAGCAACTAAATTCAGAAGCGGTGTTACAGATTCTTTCTAATTACAAGAGATAATCTATGCATGTTCGTGTTGCAAGTTAAGAAGTATATATGTTTCTACAAATGTTCTTGCAATGTAGATATAATGTTAACTTTTTTGTCTTAGCTCTTTTGATTTTTGCCACATTCAAAAATGAGAATGAGATAGTGGGTATAAAATGTGGTTTGGACATATCCTATTAAACATATATTGCTTCATTGAACAATTCGCCCGAATTGCTTGAATCTAACTAATGGGAATTGTTATTATATATGGTCGGTTTACCTATTTGAGTTAATTGTTTTTTATTTATAGTTGTTTATTATCATTGCTATGTTACTTGAGTTGAATATTATTGGTAAATAAAAGCAGGAAAAACCAGAAAACAAAAATATTTTTTAAAAAATTTAATAGATTCAGAGCCAGTTAAAAGCCTAAAAGTGTATAATAGAGCTCAAAAGGAAACTCTTAAACCTTAAAATAGAACAAAAAGACTCGTTTAAAAAAACGGGCTTGAAAGTGAGATTTAAACCTAGTTTTTTAACCGGGCTTGTGTGAGATTTAGAAGCGGTTATTTAACCGGGCTTGAATCTCCGGACTTTCAGGCTCCCTCTCTGCAGACCCCTTTCAAAACCGGGTCTAAAACTCTTAAAAAACCGGGTCTGAATGTGTTTTTTATAGTAGTGTTGGTATCGATGGCTATCTTATGTCTGTTGTCAAATTTTGTAATATAATACTCTCACAAAGCACAACACAAATAAGATATCACAATTATCTTTTCTAATCAATAAAAGGAAAATATAATACTCTGCACAACACAACAAATAAGATATCAAAGAAAAAGTCAAAATAATATTCTATTTTTATTAAAATATGATATATTATTACAATATTTGTTTGACTTCCATAAATTAGATTGTAACTCTCTTTAATTCATTTCAACTTATTGTTATAGGAACGTACATCCCGGCGTCAGAGCTGCATTATGGAATAACATGGAGTAATTTCACATAATGAATGTATGAAGGAAATTTATAAGGCAATTAACAAGATAGAAAATAAGGAGAAACATATACTTAACTTATTACAAGGTCAGTAGCAACAATTTGAGCAGAACTTGAATTACAAGCTTTGGTTTGAACGTAGTAAGAATCATTGTCATAAGTGCAAGGTTGGGGACACATAGCCACATAAATACACTATTATAAAATATTTAAGCTTTTTATTTAAACTCTTAAGTTTTAATTATTTTAAAATTACTAATTACTCTTTATATAAACTAATTAAAAACTATTAAATAAAGTTAATAATATTCTTATATTTCATTTTAATAACTAAATCTTCTAAATTTAAAAAAATCAAGTCAATACAAATTAACTTAATTATTAAAAACTATTTTAATAACCAAACCTTTCAATTTAAAATTCTATTATATAATAAATATTTAACATAATTATTATAAAATATGTATAAGTAGAACTCGTAAATCTGAATAACCTACAACTATAATTTGTATACATTTTTATTTTTTTAAATAGCTCATTTAATCAAAATAAAATAGAATAATTCTGCTTTTTTATAAGGGTAAATTGCATGAAAATACAATTACTTTGTCTTAATTATCATTGTATACAACCAAATTTATATTTTTTTAAAATAATACAATCAACTTTTATAATTCTCCATTATATGCAAGTTGTTGTATACTATGAAAATTATGAAAAAGTTTATAGTATACTATATGGTAGCTAAAGACTAGACACAGAAAAAAGTTGTTTGCATACAATAAATTTTTTTAAAAGTTAATTGTATTATTTTTAACAATTTAAAGTTAATTGTATACAATGACAATTAAGATAAATTAATTGTATTTTCATGCATTTTGCCCTTTTTATATCTTAATTTAAATTAGTTTCAAGTATTAATTTACATATTGTATATAACACGAAAACTTAGAATCAGTTAAATCTTTAATATACTATATTAATAATTATACCTTCAATTATAAATAGAATATTTATAGAAATCACGTCAATACAATTTAATAAATTCAAACACATATTATGTATCTATATAATATTATAAAGTATTTGACTATTGTTTAATCTCTTGATTTTAAATAACTCAAAATTACTGATTTTCACTCATAAAACCTATAAAGAAACATTAAATGCAAATAAATAGCTTCTTAAATTAGTATCATTTTAAAAACTAATTCATTCACAATAAAGAGTATTTAAAACAGACAAGTAAAAGAAAATTATATTATAACTTATAAGATACTAAAGATAAAATAACAAGAATCTTCATTAAAATTAATAATTTAAATATTATATCGTAAGACAAAAATTTTAATAGGAGAATTAGAAAATACGTATAATACTAGAACTAGAACTCATAAATCTAACTAATATGTAACCTAAATTATAAATATTTTCGAATATTTCAAATGACTCATATAATCAATATAAAAACCATTTAGTATTATCTATTCTCCTTGATTTTAAGAGTTTTTAAAATTCATTAAAAACGTCTTGACCTTTTATTCTATTTAAATTAATCTTATCCATTCATCTTTAACTATTCCACTCTCTCTTTTAATTTACTTTCACTATTTATTCATTTAAAATAGGCTTTCACACAAATACAATAATCTATCTATATCAACACAATTGCTAAAATCTTATTGATTTCTCTCTTCTTATTTCATAAATATAAATCTTTTTTCTTATTTAATTTCTTTTAGAATTTAACTCTAAAATTATTAAAATAATTGATGCAAATAAAAGAAAATTTGAAAAAACCCACATGTTACTAATTAACAAAACTTTTTTGCAATATTGAATAGCGCGAATAACATATCATTACATTATTGAAAGCGAAATGCTGTAAAACAAAATTTGCCGCCGCATCATTGTACGGGTACGATACTAGTATATATATTCGGATTTTAACATCTAAGATAGGTTATATTTTATATATAAAGTAAGTTTCAAGAAATCAATACATACTTTATTAAAACAATTTATGTATTAGGGGTAGGTCTTAGGATCGACTAACTATATATGTATATTGAATATATTTGTAACGATTGTACCAATAGTACAATACGAACTTAAAGCACCTTCTTATAAACATTTTTATGAGAATAGTATGACTATCTCTCTCTAATTTTCATCTCTCAAACATTTTTCTGTGTGCCATAACTATTGAAGGTGTTGTCGAACTCTCACTAGACCGCTAAGTATCAACATCTTTCACCCTCCTTCCCTTTCGGTTACAATTCTTTTCTTTCCGCCTCCTTCCCCATTAGCGTTGACGTCTTTGTCATAGCGAAATCAACGAAATTGGTTGGGTTGAACTAACCCACAAACTCTTTTATCAAGTCATTTTTTGATCTCTTATAAATGTATTATATATAAGTACCAAAATTATATATAATTTCAATAACAGTTTGAATTTTTTTTCGGAGAATGAGTAAACGACTATGAAGGTTCTATACATTATTAAAGAACACGGTGCTTGAACGGTTTGGACTTGCAAAGCCTCCAATTCTACTTTTCTTTATGTTCTAAGCTTATGGATATGCCCAACACAACAAATAAGATATCAAATAAAAGTCAAAATAATATTTCATTTTAATTAATTATGATATATTATTACAGTATTTGTTTCACATCCATAAATTAGATATTGAATTTCTTCAATTCATTTCAACTTCTCGCTATGGGAATATACAGCCTGGTCTTAGAGCTGCATTACGGAAAAAACACAAATTAATTAGTTGTCGGATAATATAAATGTATCAAGGAAATTTATAAGCCAACAAGAGAGAAAAATAAGGAAAAATATATAATAACTTACAAGGGTCAGTAGGAACAATTTGAGCATAACTTGAATTACAAGTACTGGTTTGAACATAATAAGAATCAATAGCATAAGATGCATGGTATGGGATAGTATCAGGTTCAAAACACACACCACCTGGTTGGATCCGTGAACAGTTGACTATCTCACACAACCAGTCAATAATACGTAGCAACTCTAAATCTGAAGCATCAGGTCGAGCCACGCACCACTCTTTCCCCTAGCATATAACAAAAACATAAAATTGTACACCGAAGTAATCAAGTTAATGAACATTCAAGATATACAACATATATTACCTCTACATAATTGAAGAACACAATCGAGCATAAGAAGAAACCGATAAAGCACACTAAGAAAGTTACTTTTGCCATTATTAATTATATGAAAAATTGATGAAATGTTCACTCATTATATAGTGTAGGAGGAAATACAGAATTTAATTATTGCATTGAATATGATATCTTTCAAACGACTTTTTGACTTGTTATAATTAAAGAAATAATAATCAATGAAATTTTTTTAGTACAATTTAAAATCGGCTCACTGGAGTTTAAAAAATCGTCAACTATACTTTTCAAGGTGTCATTTGACTTCATTCTGTTTATCGTCAACTTATGTGATTATCCTTTTATACAATGTAGTCAAGGCAAGAAGGAACGAGTCAAAGGCAAGAAAGAACTAGTCAAACGTTTCAGGTCACTAATATGAAACACATACTTAATTTATTAATTTATTACGAGTGTAATTAAGTTGTGAGATTTTATTTTATTTCTTACTTACTACGTACATTGATTTTAGAAGCAAGTAACTAATAAACCTAGTAAATAAAAATTAATTTTATTCTTGAGAATGGCCGGCTTTATATATATAGATTTTAATATCTAAGGTGTTGCTCGACTCTCGCTAGACCGTTGAGTGCCAACATCTTTCTGCCTTCTTCCCTCTCGGTTGTGACTTTTTCCTTTCCGCCTCCTAGCCCCTTCTCGGAGGAAAGAGTGTGTACAAGATAAAGAACAACAATAATAACTTGGATAATTTCATGGATCGCGTTTAATACATTTTTCGTAATATGTAATTAGACCCTTTTGCCTGAGATATCACAAATTCAGATATAGGATAATCCAAGAAACTTGATTTGAATTACAGACTTATTCAAATTCAAACACAGAATATCTTTGCTCTATTTTTCGTTTACGAGAGACTACTTCGACAGAATAACGACTTGTGTAATCGTATTCTTCTCTCGTATATTGTTTGTATACTTCGTGTTCCGTACATTTTCGTATTTCGTGATGAAAACACAATGGCCGAATGGCCTTTATATAGGCCACGCATAGGCGGTTACCGGGCGGTTACACCGGTGGTTACCAGCAGTTGAGGAGGCGGGTTGGTGGCGGTTAGTTCATATAGAATAATCCAAGAAACTCGTTTTGAATTACAGACTTTATTCAAATCCAAACACAAAATATCTTTGATGTGTTTTTCGTTTATCAGAGACCATTTCGACAGAATAACGACTTGTGTAATCGTATATTATTCTCTCGTATATTGTTCGTATATTTCGCGTTTTTTCGTACTTGCACCAAATGCCGAACCCCCTTATATATAGGGAACCAAACCGGCGGTTACCAACGATTTTCCTGGCGGTTGAGGGGCGGCGGTTATTTCCTTTATATATAAATATATAAATAATTTTTGCTACGGTACTGATATTGCTTATTTTATATAGATTATTATTCACTACTATCCTATATTTCTTTACCAAAAGTGTTAAAATGAGTGTAAACATGTTATTTTGTAAAAACATGAAAGAGACACTTGGAATAGAAAAACAAATGAAACGAAGAAAAGTGCAAAAATCAAGACAACTTACACTATTTCACGCCATGAATTCAAATGGAGTTCATACCATGAAGTTTTTCTACATCAAAAGGATTAAGTTAATGACAATCTTGGTAATTATCATGGTTAAAATGCTTTCAACTAAAGACAACTTATAGAATAACATCAAGTGACATGAATTATGAGTCTACTAAAGTAGTCATGAGGTTAATAGTGAAATAGGTGAGGAAAGGATGGGTAAAATGTGCACAAAAGTCAAGATCTGGAGTAATGGCCATCTTCACGCCGTGAACTCCTAAAAGTTCACGCCGTGATGTCTCCTAGAATTTCTCTTATAAATAGCAAGTTTTGCAAGCCCATTTGGGACACCTCTTCATGCACTTATACACTCTTTTTCTCTCTAAATACTCTACTCTTTCTCAGTATTGTAGTGGTAAGAAACTCTCTTTGGGTCTATCTAAATCAATTAGATAGCATCTAAAAGAGTAGCTTTGTTCTAGTTATTTTGTTTGTAATCAAGAAAGGTACCATCTTAGTTGTTTAAACTATGATGCACCAAGCCATGTACAAATTTAATTCATCAATAGGGTAACCTCTTTCCTTATTCACTATGAACTTATGAATCCTAGATAAAGATTTGATTTAACATTTGGTATTATATTGGTTTTTATAACCGGTTATCATAATAATTGAAAAGAACCTTAAAAGTTATACTCTACACCTTTGATTAATAAGTTTATTAATTATTTTTATCATTTGGACATGGGAATGAATAATTGATGGGTGGTTTATATTATATTATAACTTCAGTAATAATATAATTGGTTGTTATGAATAACAAGTGAAATTTATTAACCAATAACGGAGTAAACTTTAAGTTAACTTATGAACGGGAGTTTGTAAGTTAAGGATGATGCGGGAGCTAACCCCAACAATTATGTGGTAAGGAGTTAATGAACCCTATTAAATAGCATTGCGGATAGTTAACGGGAATTAATCGTCCAACCTCCTGAGAGAACCAATATAATCGGCTTTTAATAATCAAATATATATCTAGGAGTATTAAATCATAGTGAATAACTGTTTTAATTGTTTCATTAATTTGTTTACAAGTTATTTATTTCACTTTCCTTTTAATTAATAAATAGCCATTGTTATTATTCTTATAAAATTATGAAATCAATATTTCAAAACCCGCCTTTAAAGTTTAATTCTTTAAAATTGAATTGTATCTTTCCAACATATTTTCCCTCTGGATCGATATGACTTACTTCATCTATACTACTACACGATCCAGTTATACTTTGTGAAATAATGTGTGTTTATATTTGAAGTAATTCTTGAACTTAAATTGTAACTTGCAAAAACACTTATCAGATACATTGCACAATAAGTGAGTCCAACAAGGCATGGCAACATTGCACAAGTACAATTGTATATTCTTCTCTCGTATATCGTTCGTATAATTTTTGCTCGGACCCTGCCAAGGGGCGATACCCCTTGGAACTCCTCCAGGGGCAGCCCCCAGACCACGTACCATATTCCCGATACTAACTTAGTTTATTCGAGTGTGCATTCCGCACCTCCAAACCCGAATTATAACTAAATCTAGAATCGGCTAGTCTCAAATTAATCCCGATTATACTAAATGGTTTGATGACACTAAAATCACCAACATTCCTGCCCCATTTTAGTGTAATCCATGATTAACTAAATTCAAACGGAAAAAATCCAAACTCATGCGTAAATGAAAATGTCACAAAGATTGAATTTTCATATTAGTATAATACACATTCTAAATACTCGAGAATCAGGATGTCCTAAGGATTGAACCTATCAACTCATTTGAGTAACTGAAGATATTATACACATAAGTCTAATAGAAAATTCTAGTGTTTACACCTAACACTATTACATAGCCATGTGTCCTTATTCGAGTGTGCACTCCGCACCTCCAAACCCGAATTATAACTAAATCTAGAATCGGCTAGTCTCAAATTAATCTCATTTATACTAAATGGCTTGATAACACTAAAATCACCAACACCCCTTAGCGTTGACGTCTCTTACCTTAGTGAAATCAACGGAATTGGTTGGGTTAAATTGATCATAAACAGATTTTTAAGAAATTTTTGTTAAATTATTAATGTCTTATATAGAAGTATCAAAATTATATAACTAACATAACAGTTTAGATTTTATTGTAGAATGAGTTAATACCTATGAAGGTTCCTATACATAATTAAAGAATATGGTGCTTGAAGGATTGCAAAGCAGATATACAAAATCAAGCAAGTAAGAAAGCAAGATGATGAAAAAAATCATGATATCAAGCAATTCATGCAATGTAATCTTTAAAGATACATGAACTTTAGGTCTTCGGTGGCTATTTTAAGTAGAAAATGATGTATTTCACTCATAATCATATGAAGTTTAAAACCAGAAATGACATATTTTACTGCAAAAGTGTGTTTTTTTTAACGGCAACACACACTTATCTAAATTTACACGTATATCGATCATGTGACTTGAACCATATGATGTATAATAGACGTATGTGTCCGTCGATTAAAGCTCCTCTATTTGCTAAGCTCCAAAGCATTTAAATCTACTTTTCTAAATGTTCTAAGCTTATGGATATGCCTACCTCATCAACCAGAAGACCAATTAATAATTTAATGTCATGAATATACATACATGCTTAAACATATTACACACATGTCAAATAAGTTAAAACACACGGCTAGCTACATGGTGTTTTATGATCTATTATCTATAGATCTTACTATTTTCCAAATTTACACGTATATCCATCATGGTGTCTTGTCTTCTTTCAAGATGCACTCCCTACTTTGTTTCTTTATTTGATAGTACAATTTCAACCATTATTTGTTGATGCATTAATGCTCATAATAGATACAATTAAATTTTCCTTAGTATTATATTGCAGTAAGAGAAAACACGGCATTTTCGATGGTGATTCCATAGGAAAACACCATTTTCTTAGAAAAATCAGCACTAGTGAAAACCCTGTCTCGTAAATAGTTCTTAGGAATTTCTGAGATATTTAGGAGGACATATATATATATATATATATATATATATATATATATATATATATATATCAGAGGGAAATCCATGGACAAACATTTAGAGCGATTTCCTAGATCAATTTTTAGATTTCCCATGACATATTTTCGAAAGAATTTTGAGGACAAGCTTCTAAGAGATTTTCAAGGACATCAAGCCTGGCAAATTCATACCAAAACCCTCGCTAAACATTGAGAATTCATACCAAAACCCTCGCTAAACATTGAGTTTCTAAAAAGATACATTCTTAAACACCATGACATTAGATTTGATAAAGTTAGATAAACTACAGTACCGAATTTGATAAAAATAAAAATATGATCCAAATTTGACGAATAATCCAAACATCCAAGTTTTTTCTTATTAACAACTACAAATGATATGGATCCTACGGGGATGACGGAGGGTCTCGAAATTGAAGTTGTTAAAGGAGGATATCAATAAGTCCATTTTTCCATCAGAATAGATTATTAAATCTAGGAACTAATTTTTCATGCGCTCATCTAACCTCATTTCTAATTTCACATCATTCTTCATTTCTCATTTCGTATTTGGAAATTTTAAACGAAAAGGAAAATGATCCTGCCAAGAACAAATACTTTACATATTTTTGTTATTAAGGCATGTTTGCCATCCAAACTTGTTTTTAGAGTTTTTGACTAAAATAGAGTTATTAAAAATAAATATTTACCAAACTAGTGTTGTTTAAAAAATATTTACCAGAGTAGTAATACATATCCAAACACCACCTTAAAACTCCTCGCAAAAGACATTAACACCCAAAATCCGGGTTACCAGGTGACCCGCGTTTTTTCTTAAGTTGTTGGAATGCGATGTGTGATGTTATGGTATATTTAACCATGATTTTTTGTTTTTTTTTTAATGAGAGGTATTGATTGATGAAAATTTATTTTTGATTGGTGACATCATCATCCTTTTCTTTTAATAAGGTTATAAGATAAGATAAGATAAAATACTCAATTTTCCAAACATAAAATTCTTTGCAACTCCTTGAAAAGATTGCACCATTTCTTTATTGTTCTTTACGTAAATAAGTTTTGTTTGCATTTCATGAAAATAATTCACATATGCTAATATAATATATTGTTCTTTTTATTATAGTCATTAATTACGAAAAATAAACAACCTCATTCATCTCCTCTAAAGCAACCTTCATTGAAAGAGCATTCAAAAGAAAGGAAAAAATCAAGGTTGATTCATTCTATACATGACAACTCTGTTCATAACAGTTCAATAACGATTGAAAATGATAGAACAAGTTCAAGGATTAATTTAAATTATATATCTAACGGTGCGTTCAAATTAGAAATTAGTTCAAATTTTACATAAAGTCCGGTAAATTTACATTTATTTTATATGCTTTATTATGATATATATACTTGTGTAAATATATACACATATGATTGAGTAAATGAGTCCATCGTCATTTTATAGTCACTAATCGTTTTAATCTTCGGGTAATATTCAACATACTTAAATATGAATTACAATAAACTAATAAACTTCAACTTTGTAATACATTCATAAAATGTATAAGAATATTTTTATGAATGTTATGGTGACTCGAATATATATATATATATATATATATATATATATATATATATTGTTGGTTGGGATGTGCGGTTCACATCCAGATTCTGGAACAAGTTTCACGAGGATTTGGGCACAAGAATAAATCTCAGCACAACATATCACCCGCAAACCGATGGGCAGAGCGAGAGAACAATACAGACCCTTGAAAATATGCTAAGAGCTTGCATGATCGACTTCGGGGGAAGTTGGGATTTGTATTTAACCCTCGCGGAGTTCTCATACAATAACAGTTATCACGTCAGCATCGGGATGCTGCCCTATGAGATGCTGTATGGGAGAAAGTGTAGAACCCCAATTTGTTGGGGGGGGGGGGGAGGGAAGTGGGTCAGAAGGAGCTTGGTAACACAGAGATAGATCAGATTACATCAGAGTGCGTGCAACAAGTTCGCGAACGATTGAAAGCAGTTGAGAGCCTGCAGAAAAGCTATGCGGATAAGCGGAGATCGTTATTAGAATTCGAAGTGGGCGACCATGTGTTGCTTAAAGTATCACCATGGAAGGGAGTAATTCGTTTTAGAAAGCATGGGAAGTTGAACCCAAGGTTCATAGGACCGTTTAAAGTCATTGCGAGAGTTTGCAAGGTGGCCTATCGTTTAGAGCTACCAAAGGAGTTATCGAAAATACACAACACCTTTCATGTCTCGCATTTGAGGAAGTGCTTGGCCGACGAGTCGGCATTCGTGCCTTTGGAGGACATCACCGTGGATGAAAAGTTGAATTATGTTGAGAAGCCAGTTGCAATCATTGAAAGAAGGATCAAACAGTTGCGCAACAAACAAATAGAGATGGTTAAAGTACAGTGGGAACACCGGAAGGGATTAGAATGGACGTGGGAGTCCGAGGACGAGATGAAGAGAAACTATCCGGCATTATTCGAATAAGGATTTCGAGGACGAAATCGTGTTTAAATGGGGGAGAGTTGTAATACCCGTAATTCATAAAATGTATAAGAATATTTTTATGAATGTTATGGTGACTTGAATATATATATATATATATATATATTGTTGGTTGGGACTTTATTTAAACTGTTGGGCTTATATATATATATATATATATATATAATTAGTTGGAATGTACTAAGCCACTGGGCTTGTTGACATTTGGATCCATAGAGAGTTACTAGATGTACATTGGATTTGAGACATGGAAGTGGGCCTAGGCCCACAAGAGTGTGTTTTGAGAGTATAAATAAGAATTTAGGGCACAGCCTCCCACACATTCTCTATCATATCACTGTTCCATTGAAAGAGAGTGCATGTGTGTGCTGTGAAGAAATCTCGAAGGAACAGAAGGAGAAGAGAGCAAGAGTTGTAGGAGAACTAAGAAATCATTCAAAACATGGTTTCTCCATCCTTATGAATCATGTAGACATCATTTCTTGCTATATTAAGATGATAGTTGAATGTTTTAGAATCTAGGTTTTGGGTTTTGAAGGTTTAAGAAAAACCCAGGAGAATATGTAATCAAGAACACTTTATAAAGTTGATAAAACATGGTTTTAAGCTAGAAGGAAGGTTTTACATAAGTGTAGAAATGTTTTGCAACAAGAATAAGTTAAATTGGTTGAGTTTTGAGAAAGCTTGATCTTGGCTATGGAGTCTGGGTTTTTCAAAGGATGAACTTACAGGAAAGGAGATGCACTATGCGACTTTATTTATGTGTCGTGCGACCCAGATTATAGTTCATGCGACTTACGCATGAGTTCATGCGACTTTCAGATAGTTCATGTATGAGTTCATGCGACTTTCAGATAGTTCATGTATGAGTTCATGCGACTTTGGTAGTTTGTATATGCTTCATGCGACTTTCATATGTTAAGTATCATTTCATGCGACTTTCAGTGTATGAATATTATTCCATACGACTTTCATGTGTTGAGAATAGGTCCATGCGACTTTCATATATATCCATGAGACTTTCATGTGTTGAGAATAGGTCCATGCGACTTTCATATATATCCATGCGACTTTCATGTGTTGAGAATAGGTCCATGCGACTTTCATATATATCCTTGTGACTTTCATGTGTGAGAATAGGTCTATGCGACTTTCATATATATATCCATGCGACTTTCATATGTTGAGAATAGGTCTATGCGACTTTCATATATATCCATGCGACTTTCATGTGTTGAGAATAGGTCCATGCGACTTTCATATATATCCATGCGAGTTTCATGTGTTGAGAATAGGTTCATGCGACTTTCATGTATTGAGTATAAGTCCATGCGACTTTCATGTGATGAAAATAGTTCATGCAACTTTGAGATGACTTCCATGCGACTTTCATGTGCATAGTATAAGTTCATGCAACGTTCCATGTGACTTTCAGTGTGCATGGATGACTCCATGCGACTTTCAGGCCATGCATGCGTGCCATGCGACTTTCAGCAAGTAACAGCTAAACCCATTATTAACCAATGTTTAGACTTGGCCAGGTAGTAGTCAGTTGCAGAGTTAAGCAAGAAAAGTCTTTTAGTAGGAACTGAGTAGCTAAGACAGCTGGCAGGTGAGTATTCTCACTTATAACCTAAATAGATTCCAGATGTACATATGCATGTAAACACCAGATATTTATGAATGTATGAGTTATAGTTGAATGTGTTTAGACCGTTTACTTCGGTAACGGGTATGATTAGACCGTTCACTCCGGTGACGGGTATGTTAGACCGTTTACTCCGGTGACGGGTATGTTAGACCGCGCACTTCGGTGTCGGGTATGAGACCGCACACTTCGGTGTCGGGTATGAGACCGCACACTTCGGTGTCGGGTATGAGACGAGCACCTCGGTGCCGGGTATGCTAGACCGTTGTGACGACAACGGGTGAGACGAGACCGTCCTAGTGATGGGTATGATGAGACCACTTACTACGGTAATGAGTATGAGTTGAGTAGTTATGAGAACTATTTGGTTTGTAAGTAGTATACTCGCTAAACCTTGGGCTTACAGTTGTTGTTTTACATCTTTTCAGGTAATGGCCACGTCCTCTAAAACTTTTGCCACGATCTTCGGTGAACATCAATCCTTCTTGTATGTCTACAGATCGTTCCTTTTTATACTTGAGTCTCTCCTCAAATGTTTTTAATCTACCAATTTCCTCATTTAAAGACATGGTATTCAAATCTGAATATTGTTATATAGAAGCAACAATTTGAAGAAATCTATCTGGTACAGAGTTTAATAATTTCCGTACAAGAATAGAATATTCATAGGTTAAACCTAAACTTGCTGCTTTATTAACAATATTTGACAGTTTTATAGAAAATGAATTCTTTCATCTGCAACATCTCAAATTCTGATTTGAGTGTCTGCAGTCTTGTTTGCTGAACACTATTCACACCAACGTGTCTTGTTCGCAAAGCATCCCAAACTGCCATTGCAGTTTTATATTTTGAAATAAGTAATAGTTGTTCTTCACGAAGTGATTGGTACAGATAAGCAAATGTTGTCTTATCCTTTTTTGTATCAATTTCAGTTGTAGGTTCTGGTTCAGTCATTTCCCATAAGCCATTGGCTTCAAAATAATGTGCATACGTATTGCCCAAGTGGTATTATTTGTTGATTTTAATATTGGACATTGGAAATGAGTTGTAACATGTTTAATAATAATAATAAACTAAAGTATAATTATATCCTAAGTATTTTGATCGAGGTTAAGTTTCATCTTTACACCACCAACGACTTGGAGATCTCCCATAGGTACCGGCTCTAATACCAATTTTGTTGACCGGGTTAGGGGTTTTAGAGGGTAAGGAATGGGAATGGGAATGGTAATGATTAATATTGCTTGTTTAGGTGGAATATAATCAATCATTACCCATTAATGGGTAATGAACCATTTCCTAGTAAATTAGGGGTAATGAATTCAGGGTAATGGATTCAGATATATACGTGTCTCCACTAATCACCACCACCATCACCGACCACCACCATCACCGACCACCACCAATATCGCTACCACCACCCTCTGGCGCCACCACCAACTACCACCGCCGTCACTCCCGCCACCACCACCACCACCACCGGCCGCAACCACTACACTATCATAACTCATCACACAATCACCATCGCACCATTACACTCTACCACCATCATAAACCACACTGCCACCACCACACTCTACTACCATCATAGGCCGCTGCCACCATCACCGAAGCCGCCACTTCCACCAACCGTCGCCACCTCTATTGACTACCAGAACTGCCTGTCGCAACCATCGTCGTCTCAACTACCATCCGCCGCCATTAATTGACATTAATTGATGCCTCACTTACTATTGCCACTAACAACCAACATCACCACCATCACTACCGACTACTGCCACCACCATCAACCTCTACAACACACAAACATATATATATATATATATATATATATGAAGAATGTTCAATATAGTCCATAATTAATTCATAGTCCTAAGGGACTAATTTTAGCCTTTGGATCAATGTCATAAATGGTCGAGATTAAATTTTAAAAATTTGAGCGGAGTGACATTTTCGTAATTTTTTGAAATTCACATGTGATGCTTTTACAAATCACATGTGATTGTATACTGAATCACCTGTGATTGAATATTAAAATTTCAGGACTACGTTTTCTAAATGGACTTTATTGAACACAACTCATATATATATATATATATATATATATATGTATATGTACACACGCATATGTATATAGTGATTAGCTATACTAACCAAGCAATATCAATGGTAATAAAATACTAGGGAATGCTCATTGCATTCCTTTGTATTCCCTTACCCTTTGTCATTCTCATTTCCCTCTATTTAACCAAGCGCCCTCTTAGAGATGAGAGATCGAGAGCTGCACACACTTACAAAAAGTTGTGTGTTTTCATTCACTTGAAAAACGGAAAAGAACAAAACATGCCATATAGGCTTACAAGAAATGGAAACATGAACCCAAAATAACTAACCACTATCTCACGATATGAGGAACTAAAACTACCCACTACTAAAAGCATAAATTGAAACCAAATAAGTAATAAAATAAACATAAAATTAACTCTGGTTTGAGAACATGTAGTCCACGAAAATGCACAACATGCATATGGGTGTTTTACTTCATGGATAGAGGCGTTGTAATTCAATAAGAGGGACAGGAAGAAATGGGGGGAAGAGTGGAAAGGGTTCTAATCTATATATATTTTTTCATTTTATATTTATATTTTTCTAAGAAAATTAACATAGGATCCATAAATGTTTAATACTTTAATTAGTTACATGGATATGTAATGATATTTTCATTTTCGACACGTATGACATGTAAAATGGGGTGTATAATAAGAACTTCTTTAACATATATAAACTTTCGTTATTTTTGGAAAATAGAAGGATTAGAAATATTTGGAGGAAGACTACTTGTTATCTTACTCCTATATAATGCATTTACCACCTAAAAAACTCCTAATTTTAAAAAGAGTAAATTTACAAAATTACCCCTCTTTTATACCTCTCATTTACCCCTCCTTTAAGCCCACAATTAATTAATTTAAACAAATAAATATTGAAAACATAACCGACAATTAATGAATTTAAATCAATACTTATAACTGAATTATTTCAAACCATATATTTTTAATATTAACTTTTGATTCATGAGATCACCTAAATTCATGTTTTCAATAAATCAAGTTCAAGAGATTTCACAAACACCAAACAAATAAAAGAGTCAAAGAGTTGAAATTTATAAACATTGCATTCTAACTCAATTACATAATAATTGGAAATATGATTCAGCCATGCGACAAAATTGCTCCAACAAACTGAAAGACAAATAACTCAAATTTAACAATTTAATTCTTAATTTCAAAGTGGCTCTCGCAAAGAATCTTCACAAACTCATATTATCTTTATCTCGCAAGGAATCTTCACAAACTCATATTAGCTCTTTGTAAATATTCTGCACAAATTTCATCACAACCACCTCTTTATTCGCCGCCGTCGCATTACGCGGGTACCCCACTAGTCTTTATATATATATATATATATATATATATATAGGCAAAAGTTTAAACGGGAACTATTTTTCGTTCGAGAACCGTGAGAACCAATTTTAGCCGTTCAATTCCCCCTCCTTCAATTGGATTGTCCACCCATGAATTACTTACATGCACCCTGTCACGCTCAATCCTCCACGCTCTTCATACATGAATTCTATTATTCAAAATGAACGGCCAAGATTGATTCTCGCAGTTCTCGTACGAAAAACAGTTCTCGTTTGAACCCTCCTATATATATATATATATAGAGAGGAAGGATCCGGTGAGAACACATGTTAAATGGAGAACGGTGAGAACACTTGTAGGTCAATCATTTAATTAAATAAATAGGAATTCTAAAATCAACCTACCTTAATTAAATCAAATCATTAAAATTCAACATACCTTAATTAACCAAGATTAATCTCAGCCATTAAATAAAGATCTTCCAAGGGCTATAAACTGTTCTCCACGTTCTCACATTAGCAGATGTTCTTATTTGATCCTACCTCTATATATATAGGAGTATATATATATATATATATATATATATATATATATATATATATATATATAGAGGTAGGATCAAGTAAGAGTTAAATATTTGTAAGGGGTGTAAGAGGCAACCTATGAGTGACACATGGCAATTTAACAAAAGGGTATAATTGGTATTTAATTATTAAATATTTATTAAATCTAATTTCCTAATATTTAAGTAATCCCCACGTCTCCTTCATCATTCATACATCATATCTCACCTAACACTACACCATTATAGAGCCGCCTTACTCCACCGGCGATTTTAACCTCGTCGGTTTTACATCGACCGGAAACACCGTTCTATGGAGAACATCATTTGGATTCTATGGAGAACATCAACTCTTCTCATCCTTCCCCCAACCCTGTTCTATTCGATCATCGCACAGTGACGTTGACGCCTTGACACCGCCCTAATCCATCATCGTTGCCGTGCCCTGATCTACTATCGCCGCCTTAACCGCTATGATTTTAAGAACCCTCACCGTTAGATTTGCATCAGATCTGCAGAGTAGCATTGATTTTGGGTTTCAGCAAGGTTGATTTTCACAGTGTGTATGTATATCAAGCCTTCATAACATATTCTTCATCAATTTCTCAATTCGATTTTTGAAGAAGCAAACACATCTGGAAATCAGTTCTATTCATATATTCATCAATTTTGAAATAAGTGTGTTTCATCAATTGTGAGTCGATGTGTTCTGTTCATCATTGGCTTTCTTCATCAATATATTAAATCAATCACTGTGTTTCTTTTGTAGTATTTGTGTTTTGTTTTTGTGCATCAGATTCTTGTTTTGAATTAGTTAACAATTACATTCCTGAAATTTTGTGCATCAAATTCTTGTTCTGAGATAATATTATAGATAAACATTTCATGAGTGATGAGATGATGATATAGACATCAATGTTTTATTTTTGTTGTTTGTTTATAATTCAGTTGAACACATATGATTCATCAATTTATTTTAATCAGTTCTTTTTAAATTATCATGTTGAATCAATCTTTTTTGTTTTTTTGTTTATTAATGGAATCAATCATAAAATGATTCATCAATTTATCAAGAAATTTTAGCATTTATGTATGAGATTGTGTATCTAGCTTTTCATCAAATTGGTTTTCAAGGTTACATTTAATTTACTTTTTAGAGATTCAACAGTGTGTGAACCACTTTGAATCAAGAAGATGACGATCTTAGTGTGTGAACCCTTGCCTCGTATCCCTCTTACTCCAATATACCTCTTACAATATCCCTACCCTATATATATATATATATATATATATATATATATATAACAAATTGTAAGTAAGAAATACTTTTAACTTATGGTTAGAAACATATATGTATATAAAATAATAGTGATAACAACAAAATATACAAAGAATACGAAAGTCTAAGAAAATACGGAATGATTTCCGACGGACTTTCCATAGTATCTTTTATTTTAATAGTTTTCAACATCTTTTCTCACACATTAACACACATATACACCTAAATGTGTATATGTGTCTATACTTGTACATATATACAATATATGTCTCTAAACGTAAAGTTATGTTTATATACAAGTATGCACAGATATGTATATGACTATATGCATCAACCCTTGTAAGTGGACACTTATACGTAAAAACCTTGTATTTTGAGTTTACCAAGAAATATATATAAAATCATGGTGATAAATACATAAGATATGCAAAAATTAGGCAAGTCCGCCAGAAATTCGTCGGAAATTTTTGAAAGATACCGACAGACTTTCCATAATATAATTTATTTTAATAGTTTTCAACGTATTTTATTACACGGTAACACACATATACACCCCAAGTGTATTTCCCTTGAAATATATACAAAGACCTTTCGTGTCCTACACTCATACATATGCACATATTATATGTCTTTTAACGTAAACTTATATTTATATGTATACAGAGATAAATATACGACTACATGTATCCAATCCTTGTAAGTGGATATTTATATGTAAATACACTTATATTTTCGGTTTACCTACAAAATTATGGTGATAAATACCTCAAATATGCAAAAATTAGAGAACTCCATCTAAAATCCGTTAGAAATTTTCCGACGGATTTCTGATTGATTTGTGTTTCGACGAATTTGCGACGGATTTTTGACGACATTGTTTTCTCACAAATCTGTAGTAACAATTACCATTTCCGACGGATTTCCGATCACCGGTCACCCGTCGCAAAATCCATTGGAAATCTCTCGCTAATATGCCAGAACAAGGTTCCAACCCTAATCCATCGGTAATCCACCAAAATTTCCAGCGGTTTTTTTCCATATGGAATGCCGTCGAAAATTAGAGATTTTCTAGTAATGAATTAGAAAACACCTAATATTCAACAATATTTTTATCTTATCACAACTCATTTTTATCCGATACTACCAACTACCATCCTATATATATGACCACTACAAACCAATATGAATTTATTAGGAGTTCATGTTTTATATGAATGGGTTCTAATGAATCATATTAGGTTTTCAAATTCCAATCTATAATTGTAGTAAGTCAATATGAACTTGTAAATAATATTTTATACATGAAATATATATTTCCCTTATTACAATGCAATATAACTCACTCATTTTTTAATGACCAAAATAGCTTCAAATACGACCAATTCGTGCACCATATTACACCTTACAATCACTTTGTTACCTATAAAAACTCATAAGATCTATTAGTTCTATTCACAAGTCACAACTAATTTCAATCCTATGACCCGGTACTACCAAATATGACTTTTACGACCCATTAGGACTTGTATCACTCTTTAGAACTTATTACAACTCGTTTCAAAGCCATTATGATTTATGAATCATTACGGGTCAAGTAATAGCAAATGTGACCTGTTATGAACCATGTTATCGTACATATTATTAGAACTCATGTGAAGACATAATTTTACTATATTGACAGCAAGGTATATTTGTATAAATACTAATTTATGCATCATGATAACCTTAAATTTATGCATTTGTATATACAAGTCTATAAGTTTGATCATTTTTTTATCGAGTGAAAAATACAAAAGAAAAAATTTTAACCCTAGAATTGTTTTTTTGTACATTTTTTACTACTTTTCGATACAAAGCACACCTAAACACATATACATTTCGTTATAAACATAATTAAACATAAAAACCATATTAGATACCGATATAGTGTATAGAAACACATCAAAGCCACAAAGATGTACGTCTATATATACATACCTGTAACGAATACACATTCATGTACATATGTAACACACATAAACGGTTAAACACATACACATTTTTATCATAAACGTAAACAAACAAATAATATTATAATACCCATATATATTATATACAAATATGAAAAGACAATGGATGAAATCATAAACACGTTTATATCTTGTCTTTCAAAATAAACATGTTTATATATTCGTACATTATACAAATATGCATTCATCTACATGTATTACTACAAATACATTAACTTATGCATGTAGATAACCTTGAATACGTGTATTTGTACATATATGTCTATATGTTTGGTAGTTTGAGTTTTAAAATAAGAAATCAATTTTCGAAGGATTTTCAAGGGATTTGTAGTTCTCGAAAATTTCTCGCTAAATCGTCAAGATTTACATCCTCCAAAATACCTTGGAAAATTTGAGGAATTATTAAGGGCTCTCCCGACCGGTTTGCAGGTCAACCAATTCAACCGTTTTTGGTCAACTGGTTCAACCGTTTTTGGTCAACCTAGGTTTTAAAACAGCGGACTTCGCAAAGATTGTATTCGCTGTGGCTTTGTGTACACCTTTTAATTAAAAATACAATTCTTAAATCTTAGCATTATTTTTTATGCTCGTATTCGATCGTGTGTGTGTGTGTATATAGGGGAGAGTTCAAACGAGAATTGTTTTTCGTACGAGAACTGCGAGAACCAATCTTGGCCGTTCATTTTGGATAATGGAATTCATAGATGAAGAGCGTTGGGGATTGAGTGTGGCATTGTGCATGTAAGGAATTCATGGGTGGGCAATCCAACTGAAGGAGGGGGAATTGGACGGCTAAGATTGGTTCTCGCGGTTCTTGTATGAAAAACAGATAGATGAATGAAAAGCATGGGGGAAAAACTGAGACGGTGGAATTAATAAACAGGGGGTTCGGGGACAATAAACGGAGACGGTGGAAACCGACACTTTTTAATGGGGACGGGGACATTTGGTGATTCCCAGCCCCATTAACCGATACCCGCTCCGATACCCGATAATTATTTAATATTATATATATATATATAGAGAGAGAATTACTTAGAAATTTTAAATATAAATACCTTATATACTTTCACACAAACTAAGTTCTAGCCCTAACTTATTATTATTGTTCAGGTTTATATTTAAATATTGTTATCATTCACGCTCTTATTTAATTATTGTTATCATTCACCTTTATATTTATTTATTGTTATGATTCACGTCTTTTTAATTATGATGGCTTATACAACTGATTGACTTTGATGATAGTATCGGGTGTCGTGGATGTGATCAGATGAATTTTGAAGAATGATTAAATTTTTGCAATAAGTTTAAACCTGCTATTATTAATCATTTTTATTTTATTTTAACTGTTTGGTTTTCATATTTTGATTGTATTTAGGTCCTTAAGAATTTAATTTCGTTTTGATCGTAATGTTGTATAGTTTTAGTATAATCATTTCCTAAAATTTGTGACAATATCTTACGGTGACGGAGATCTCCGTGGTGAATAATCACCTTTTAACTTTAACGGGTATCTCAGCGATGAAAATTGCATGTTTAGTCACATGTTAATATTAAACATGGCTACATGTTTTCTTGCAATGAAAATTGCCTGTTTAGTCACATGTTAATATTAAACATGGCTACATGTTTTCTTGCAATTTTCCCGGTTGCCCAACGGAATAACTGTTTAAATCTCCGTGGTTTTTTCAAGCGGAAACGGGAGACAAATCCCTGGACGTTGAAATTCTTATTCTACAGATTATTATGGTTACACAGAAAAAGGGCTAAAAACACCAAACAACCCAATTTAAAGAACTATCCAACTTCCATCATGTTGGATCCAAAAAAACGATTGCGCTGAGTTTGAGATAGATGCATAGATATATAGATTGATAGATGTCACTACAAGAAAAGAGAGCATTAACGGTGACAGGAGCAATAGCGGCGACATGTAGTTGGGCGGGCTACATGTCGCCGCTATTGCTCTTTGTCGCCGCTAATGCCATTAAAAAAGACCGCGTATTTTTCCCACCCAAACATTTCACGTGTCGCCGCAATTGGTCTCCGCTATTGCTTCCGAAACAAATCCCCCTTTGCTCAGCCGATTGAACTCACTTTTGACCCCAACAATATCTCTCTTGCTCGCACGCCACTTGCCCCGGTCACCGCCACTCGCCTGATGCCGCCGCTGCTAGCACGACTCTTCCTCCGTCTGCATTTCACGAAACACCCACAAGGTACCCTTCGATCTACCCTCATTTTTTGTGTGTTTGTTTCGGTGTGTGTGTGTGTGTCTGTGTTTTCTATGTATATGTGTGTGTGTTTTGTTTTTGTGTTCGTGTGTGTGTGTGTGCGTGTGTGTGAGCCAGTGTGTGTTTTCTGTGTGAGTGTGTATTTTCATGTGCGTGTGAGTCCATGTGTGCGAGTTTTCTATGTGTGTGTGTTTGCAGTGTGTGTTTCAATGTGTGAGTGTATTGTGTATATTGTTGTTAGTTATTGTTAATTAGTGTTAATCGAATGAAACACTCTTTAATTGTTGTTAATTAGTGTCAATTGTAGTTAATTAGTGTTAATTACTGTTAATTGTTGTTAGTTATTGTTGTTATTGTGTATTTTGTGATTTTTAGTTATTAATTTGATTATTTATGAATTGTGATGTTTATAACAATTAAAATAGTGTTTAAATTTGATGTTTAGTTGTTAAATTGTTAATAAATCAAACATTTATATTATTTGAATATTTTTAAATGATAACATTTAAGTGTGTATATAGTCACGTACACAATCCAACACATTTTATTTTATATATATATATATACACACACACACACATACACAAACACACACACATTGGGTATACACACACTAAACATATTCGTATATATATATAATGTGTTTGAGTTTGTGTTTGGGTGTCTATACATATACAATTATATAAAGACACTTAAACACGTTCATATATATAGTGTATATATATACTATATATATGAATCTTGAGCTTAGAATACCCGCCCGAAATTGATTTAGATATTAGTTTCGGGTTGTCCTCATTTTATGACTGCTTTTTTAATACCGTATATCTTTTACGATGTAATTGTGTATTACATGATTGTTTGTTTAAAAAAGATTCGGCTATCATTCTCTTTCCTTGTCGGGTATATATATTTCTATATATACTTTCTATATATACTTGGGAGCTAAGGGGAGATGCTGTCGATTTTTCTTAAACAAACTGTGTAATATGCATTCGTATATGAGGTAAGGTATTCAAAAAGTGGGTTTAGAAGCCTAACCTTGAAGATGCGCTACCCTTTTGGTAAACCCTAAAATATGTTTCAATTGCATCATGCCTATTCATAAAACGTGGACTACTATTGAATGTCGTAACTGTTGGAGTATGCCCACTAACACACGAACGCCAATATCACTATCGATGATTTATAAGCCTATTGGGTCACACACCAAGGACTGATCTTGACATCAACCAAAGTGGAAGGGCTAAAATGAAACAATGTTATTTGAGTTAAATTTTAGAAATGTCAGAAAGAGTTCATGGCATGAACTGTAGCATAGACTGCATGTCAGCTTTTGTCTTTGCCTTCCTATTCCACCCATGCATCATCCCACTTGAAGACCATGCATCAACTTCATATGCTTCTCTTGAAGATTCTAATACATATACATACCTAGGCTTCTAAAGAGAGAGAAAGAGAGGTGTTCTTGGTGTGTTATTGGAGGATCTTTGGTTGGAGCTTTATGGTTGTTCTAAAGGTGATTACAAGGCTTTGTAGTTCACTTGAAGACTTGCTAGTACAAGGAGATCAAGCAAACTTGGTTTGCACTAGCAATAGAGGAAAGCTTGCTTTGGCTTTCTACATTCATCCATCAAGTTCGATTTCTCCGGCTCCAAATTGTATGGTATTACTTCTTTTCCCTTGTTTTTCTTGTTGCATTACTTGCATGTAGAGCTTGATCCATGTGGTGGGTTTTAATGGCATTTTGCTTCTTTGAACCACTTAGTTTTGTTCGATCTCTTGCTTCCGTTGCGTGCAATAATAAAACCCAACAGTGTTATCAGAGCCACCTCTATATGAGTTTGGCACTTGGTGGCCTAAAAACCAAAAATTCAAAGATTTTGAAATCTGGCAGAACTACTTCACACCATGAAGTTCATACAATATGTGTTTTTTTTTTCAATTTTTCAAATTTCAATTTGTTTTGGTTCTTTGGTTTTTAGCCCTTTATTGTTTATTTCTGGTTTTTCCAGTAGATTAGTTGCCTTGTATCTTGGGTGGTATATTTGCATGTGGATTATTATTTGGCATGAAATATATAATCGCATGTACTTATATTGTGTATATATGAATATGCTTCATTAAAAATGGTTTGGTGTTATTAATGCATATGTACATGGGATTATTTCTTGTGCCTTGGGTGTTTTAAATAATCTTAACCAAGATACATAAGTTGCATGGGTTTTGTGGTACACCATGCTTGTTAGCTTTCTTGTGATGTTTAGATAGCTTTTGTTGGTAACCAATTTTCCCTAGACCTTTGGTTGTGATGTTTGGTTGTTTGTTGTATTGATTCATTCATTTGGTGATTTTATATCACATGGTTTGTAATTAATAATTTGTTTATTTATTTGCTACGTAAATATGTTTTTTGTGGCTTTCATGCCATTTAAATTCCATATATTTGTAAAGTACTAGAAGATAGGTTTTTGTAGCTTGCGTGCCATTTCTATCTTTGTATTTGTAATATGGAGGCAACCATCGGGAGTCATGGCTATGACGTCTTGGCGATCACAAATCCAGGATGCCTAACGGAGGTAGAGGGTTTAGTGGGATCACATCCAAAGTCATTGGAAGTTTTTTCCTTAGTTGACTTTATTTTCTCGTTTTGACTCACGGGAAAACGCATAGGCTTAGGGGCATGGTTACCAATTTTTTGTATGCATGTGATTTGTTTTATTTGTTTATGCATGGATATTAGGATTATTGCATACTAGACAATCTTTTATAAATAATAAAACACAAGAGTTTTAAAATGGTTTTATTAACTCGCGCACGCATAAGATTAACAAAGAGGATATAAAATTGGTTTATATTCAAAGTGAAAATTGTTTTTTGTCGCTAAATTTGTTAATCAAATCAAAATGGTTATTTAACCGGAAATCAAATCTCGTTTTCTAAATGTAAATCTCACGCCACCCATAAGATGACACCGTCTGAATCTAGTCACGCAAGGAATGATTGTCGAGCTTTAGCCGAGTCAGACCTTACGTGAGCTGTGTGGAAGGTTTTGGTGACAACTCGTAAGATTGGTTGTCGAGCTCTAGCCGAGCTAATTGTTGGGCAAGAGTACCACCATGTATCTTGATGGTTGATTTACAATTTCGAAATAGAATTTTGAATGATTGTCGAGCTTTAGCCGAAATTATTCAAAATTTTAGTTTGAAGTTTGTTTGAAGGGATCAAACATGCCAATACAACACAGTGGTTGTCAATGTGGATCCCGCAAGGAACTAAGAGTTGTAATATTGGATTACAATCGGTAAAATGGTTATCAGCCTAAATAACTTTACCACATGATCCGCGGAAAACCCGTAACGGTGTAATGTGAAATATGGTTCTTAGCCCTTGTTAAGATAATTGTTTTTCTTAAAACATATGGGGTAATTATTTTAACAAGGATAATATCAAACTAACCAAAACTCGTGCTCTTGTTATTTATAGATATCAAACCATAATAACAACACGTCAAATATATCACTTCGTATGTTCCTAGAAACGGAGAGACTCACGGGAGTGAACTTCATTGACTGGCTTAGGCAATTGAGAATTGTCCTTCGCCATGAGTCAAAGTTGCACATCCTTGAGGAACCTCTTCCGGAACCACCTGCTACCAACGCGACTTAGGCCATCCGATATGCATATGAAAAGTGTGTTAAGGACACGCACGATGTTGCCTGCCTCATGTTGTCAACTATGAGCTCAGAGCTGCAAAAGCAGTTCCATCACATGAGTGTGTACGATATGGTAAACAAGTTTGAGAACATGTTCCAAAAAGTTAGGCACGAACATTATGAGTGTGCTAAAGGCCTAGTCGGTTGTAGGATGCATGAAGGCAGGAATGTAAGTGTCCACGTCCTTAAGGTGAAGACGTACGTGGACCAATGCATTACTAGATTCGGGTGGTGTCATCTTACGGGTGGCGTGTGATTTACGTTTGAGAAAAACGGGACTTTTGTCTTTCCGGTTTAAAAAACCTCTTTTCAAGTTGATTAACAAACAAGTGACAAAACGCATTTTTCACTTTAATATAAACCAATTTATATTTGTTTGTTAATCGTGAGCGCGCGGGGTTTGTTAAACAATTTAACAACTCTTGTGATTTTATTATTTTGAAAAGTTTTCTAGCATGCGAAGATCCTAAACAACCACACAAGAAAATAACAAAATAAATCACAACCACGCACAAAGCAAATATCCGGTAACACGCCCCTAAACCCTATGCGCCCTCCCCGTGAGCCAAACGAAGAGAGCAAGGCCAAACTAAGGACACAATCAAATGGCCTCGCTGGATGTGCTCCCACTGAATTCGTCATCTCCAAATGATCCACCAGATCCAATATAGCCGAGACGTCCCTACCACGACTCTCGATGGTTGTCCTCGGTCTTCTTTTCACAATTACAAACAATTTGAAAAGAAACGGCATGCAAGCCGCGATTGCTATTCTAAGCTACTTACAACAAGTACAAAGGAAAGCAATGGCATACAAGCCAAAATAAATTTATAAATTTACAAACCGAATTAAGTATTATTACAAACCATTGTGACTAAAAGTCACCAAATGAATGAATACATAAATAAACAACCAAACAACCAACACATAGGTCTAACGGGCAAGGCGTTACCGTACAAAACAACAACCACAAACAAAACATGGTGTGCCACAACAAAACCATGCAAAATGTATCTCAATTAAGATTGTTCAAACAAGCAAAGCACTCAAGGCACAAAAAGGAACAATCCTTGTACATATGCATTAGTATCCCAAACACTTTGAGAACACATATTCATATATACACAATATAAGTATTTGCATGTGTGCATTTTATGCCAAAACCATCCAATACATATAAATATATGAATCAAGACACATAAACGGGGCTTTTCAAGTGTCCAAACAAAAGGACTATTGGGAGGGAACTTGCTGTGGATATTGTATTGCGGTCCCTGCCCACATCATATAATCAGTTCATCATGAACTATCACATGCACGAAATGGAAATATCCTTAAGTGAATTGCATGACATGTTGAAGACTGCGGAGTCAGACATAGCCAAGCATAATTCCACCTCATTCATTCCCATCTTGGGTTCAAAGGAACGAAAGAAAAGAGTGGTTTGCTACTTCTGTGGAAGATTTGGAGATTGGTACCGTCATGCCTGCCATTCGTGCCAAAGGGATATAAAACTTCTAAGGAAAGAGAGAGTTACATTTCCTTCTTAAGGTACATTCATGATTCATTTCTATTCCTCTAGAAGTTGAGATTGTTGACCCGAGCTAATTGACTCACGTTTGTTACAAATTTATTTTTGTTACAAAGTGTAGGTCCTTGATGATAGGAAGAAAAGCATGAAGAACAAGATCTCAAATGAGGAAACTTGGATGCTTGTCCTCTACGAAAAAGTTGGTATATTTGATCTCATCTTAATCACCGGTTTATTTGTTACTTGAATTTTGTTGCCCTACACAGGTCTTTAAATTTCAGAGTATAATTTTTTTTATTTAAAAACACGTGCGGAAGCTAAATATTTATTTCACATTATACAACTTATATAAATATAAGTTGTAATATAAAAGTATTGTTTAGCAAACATTCCAAACGTTACCAACTCGTTCGACCATTACTCTAATTATTACATATCATTGTCTTTACATAGTGTTCCCCAAACCTAACATGACATCCCTGCAGGTACCCGTCCTCACCTTCAATCTACTTACCTGCATATGGAATGTACATCAGAGGGTTAGCTATAAATAGCTAGTGAATAACAATTAAAGCAGAAGCAGTATATCAAGAGTATCATAAACACATTTCATGAATCACATCATTTCATTCAAGTCTATCCTAACACATGGTGAAGCACCGGTTGTCAGCAGGCATCACGTATTGCAGGGTTATAAGCCCGGCTCAATGATCCTCACTGGGAAACCGTTACTTCCTCCATGCCAGTGGAGAAGCGGGTAGCGGTCCACCATTGCGTTATCAAGAACATATCCCATTTGGGATCAGTGGGAACTGAGAGCCCCAAGTTAGTATCGAGGGACGGCGGTTTAGCAAGAACCAAGATTCGTGATCATCGAATCTCCGCACCCCAATCTCTACAAGGTAGTACCGGCACTCAAACAATGGCCTACTCCGGCCTTATCACAAACACAAATGGCCTACTCCGGCCCTTGACATATCAATAGTGACCTACTCTGGTCTTTTCACACGCATACATATCATTTGTATCACGCAATTGGTTCATTAAACCTTTAAACATGCATATCTACAATTTCATGGTTTATAACATACAAAAGATCTTACAATACTATCAATATCATGCTTAAGTTATGTTACTCACCTGTTGAGCTTATAACACGTAACTACACAACTCCGGCTTGCTTTAGTTGTCGTTAGCACCTATATCAAACCATTTACATTTAGACATTTAAACATGCAAGGAAATCATCAAGACATCTAGAATAATGTCCTAACAATGTTCCTAACTTGTTTAATAACTTATATCCATGAACAAAACACCTCTACGCGAAAGAACAACACAAAATAACAATGTGTACAGAAACTGCTTGGACGCGTCGCGTCCAAGCCTTCGACGCGTCGCGTCGCATGCAGCAGTGCACAAATGCTATTTCTGCACAGCAGTACCATTTTGGTCCATTTCAATACCAATTCAACTCTAGTCAATTTTTAGTGTTCCATAACATCATTTGGCACTTGTAGGTGCTTTCTAACATTCCTAACACTTATCCAATCAATCCATACAAAATTCAAGCATTAAATAGCAAGAATGTGTTCAATAAGGCCAAAACTTGAAACACATCAATTCCAACACTTCCAATGCATCATTCACACTCCAAATGACTTATTGAAGCTATTGGAATTGACCATTTCCTTTAAAACCTCTGTTTGATAGCACTTTCCCATTTTTGGCCATTTAAAGCCTATTTTAGCACTATTTTTACCAATTCAAGCAAAACCACCAATTTAATTCAAAACCATTGTTCTAATAAACTCATACAAGTCATATGAACTTATTAAAACCTTAAAAATCAGTTCTTAAAGGTCAATTTCAGTTTGACCCGTTTTTGGCTATTTTGACCATTTTGGTCAAATCTTGATTTGATCAAATCAATCAATTCTAATCCATGTTATGTGTTCTTTAGCATCTATATGAGTTGTAGGAAGCATTAGAAGTGAAGAATTCAGTTCACAATGGTCAAATTCGGGTTTGACCTAAAAACCCATCAAAACCTAAAAATCCACAAAACTCAAGAACAAGGAAGAAATTAGGGAAGATGGTGACTTACAAAGCTTAGGAATGGATTAAGAACAGAATTTGAACTTGATTTATAGCTTGAATCAGAAGCTTCTTTGATCTATCTTTGTTTTCCCCTTCAATCTCCCTTGAATAGCTTGAAGATAAGAACACCAATGAAGACAAGAATGAGTTATCTAATGTTTGAACGTGGGTAAGAGGAGGTGCCTACTTGTGGGTTATTATTATCCACAAGTGGGTATCTTGTTCCCCTTTTCAACTTACAACTTAACGCACGAGTACCCGTTTTAACTAACGGGGATATTTTTGGAAACCTCGTTCTAAATCATTTAATATTCTACTATTCTTTTATATTTTTATCAATATTTTATTTACTCATTTAAATAACTATTTTAGTTATTTTTCGTTAATATTTAGAAATATATATATTTTATTCAATTTATTAATTTCTTACACGTGCCACGTCAGCATGTATCTAGGCCCTTTCTGAGGATGTTACACCCTACGTGGCAAGTGATGTTTCTTTCTATGCTCGTTTCGAGGATGATGGATATAATTTTGATAGTTTTGAGATTTAATGTAAAACTTTTTCGTATTGTTTGTTAAAATTTATTCATGTCAAAGTTTATGTGTTGTTTTGCCCTATGTGGCACACAACTTTACTTTTGATGACGATGAATCTTTTTTTCTTGAAATATGAAGGTTGTTATGAAAAATATTTTGAGATGATTGTTGGATTCAAAAAAATTATCCATGTCACGGCATACACAAGATCTTTGTTGCATGTTATAAAATATTCATGAATATATGATTCTGGATCCAAAATAGTCTGGAGAAATTATCTTTGTGAAATAATCAACTGTATCACATAAACAAGAAAAGTATCACCTAAATCCATTTGGTTAGGATCTGAGGATAGTTTAACATCGGGTTAGACATTAGATGTTAATCTTGATTATTAGGCTAAGATGATTATGAGACCGTTCATTATCATGTGTGAGAAGGATATATGAAAGCTTGTTGGATATTGATCACACTTTTGTGGATAATCCGTTCAAATATAATACAAAGAATAACTAAAGGAAAGCTTCTTTATCACTACCTTCTAGTAGCAATTGAGGAAAGTTTTCTAGTGTGGGTAAATGACTGAAACCTTGTCGATGTTTGGGATTAACCAAAACTTCTTCGAGAATCTATAGGGCATATAGATCAAGATATTTAGATCTAGCTTAGATGCTAAGATACATTGTATCTATAATAAATGACCATATAATGAATTGTTGTTCTTTCACATAATTCATATCCTACTAAGACACATTGGTACATGGTGTCATGTTGTGGGAAACCAGATATTATTGAAAATGATCTGGTTTATTATGGGTCAAAAATATATGTCCAACTTGTTGGTACACTCATCGACGGACTAAGTCCTCAAATCTAAAGCCAATCGATGGTCTAATTAGCACTTAATAAGATACGACTAGAAAGAGTTCTTTGCTTGTCTATCTCATAGTTTAAAGTTATCCCATCTATATTAAGTGGAAGATGGATGAACTTGAAATCAAAAGGTGCTAATACATTTGAGAAGTTCTTCTAAGTTTTAGGTATTTAACCTTCTGAGAACGGTGTTTTGTTGCTCTAAAAGAGAAAATAACTAAAACAGTCCAGTGGAAGAACGTGAAATTTAAATGAAAGACCTAATGATTGACAATAGCAAATAATCAATCTTGATTTATTGAGAACCAACATTGATATGCTGGTATACCTGACCAAGTATCATTACTTTTACGTTTGATAAGAGTCATATGAGGGCAAAGAAATATGGGTCTCTCATATCTAAGCGGCGATGACTTGATGGTGAGTCATGTTGAGGTCACCATCTGTCGGAAGACATAGTGAACTTGGATTCACTAAGTTAAAAGAAGTAATTTATCAACACATACAATCCATTCGAAATTTCCAAGTATATGACTTGGCTTAATCCCATACTGTAACACCCGAAGTTCGAAATTTCATAATTTATAAATTAATCAAGTGATATGTTTAAGTGGTATTCCTAATTGAGATTAGGAAGTGTTTAGAAACTTGAGGGGTTAAAGTTGTTAAAATGAAACTAGAGAAGTTGAGGGACCATTTTTGCTAAATCTCAAAGATATATATATATATATATATATATATATATATATATATATATAGCCAGCTTTGACTCTTGAGAGTCAAAGTTCTCATTTGCATCTTATCTTCTTCTCTGCTTCACGAAACCACTTTCAAGCCAGGAGATTTTTGAGATTTTGGAGCCAAACAATTAAGACAAGTGATTCTATTTGATCATAGCAGCCATACATAGCTGAGGTAAGGATTTTTGAATCTTGTTTTTCAAGTTTTATTGGGTTTTAAGTTGATTCTTGGTGAATCAAAGATTTAGTAGTGTTTTGGTTGTTAATTACTGTTTATAAGTTGTTTGGGGTGTAGGAAAACACCCTGGTAATGTATTTATGAATTTAGAATGAGAGTTTTAGTGATTTGGCCGGAGTTACATCAAGGCAGTCGGCGAACTGTTGCTGAAACTAGAAAGGCACGGGCGTGCCTTTGAGGGGTACGGCCATGCCTCGTAGCCGTGACCACCTCTGTTCTTGAGGTCCGGGTGTACCTAGGTACGGGCGTGCCTTGGTCCAGTACAGGGTGTGCCTGACCCGGTACGCCCATGTTTGTGGGCTTGTTTCTGGGCCTTGGGCCTAGGGGTACGGGCGTGCCCTGCCCCTGTTCAGTTGGTTTGATGCTGAGTTTGATTATGTGATTAATACCATGACTATATATCTGTAGGAATTAGTGTTTGACGTATTCTGGGTATATCTGTCATAACTCTGTGTGGTATTAATTGCGGAGGTGAGTTTTCTAAACTCTGATTCATATCTGTGATATGTCTGTGTTACATTGCAATGTGGTATATTATTGATCAGAGGATAAGAGAGAGAGAGAGAGAGAGCTGTAGCATGCTGCTTTGTGCAGTAGTGCTATGGACAGCGTTTTAGCCTTCTTGGCGGATGCTAAGATGGTGCAGTACTGTATCCATAAGACCTGTTGTGGCATTCATAGATGTGTATGCGCATGCTTATATGATTTACAGTTTATCTTTCTCACTAAGCTCTTGTAGCTTAGCAGATACTACTTGTTGTTGTTTTGCAGGTTGTGTTAGCACCAAGGCAAGGCCCCGGTTTGACTGTTGGAGGTTGGTCGCTTAAAACGTGATTTGAAACAATAACGCTCCCATTTGTGTAACGGAAAGTACTTTTGATTTAAATGGGCGCATATTTCTTTTTATACAAACCCGAGGGTTTAAACGGAATGTTTTATTGGCTTCCGCTGGCGATAAGCCTATTGGAAACTGTTTTTGACATGAATTGTGGTTGTATTACCTTTTTGTACGAACCAGAGGGTTCAAGAATACTTAGTTGGTTTCCATCAGCTTATCAAATTTTGTTTTTAGACAAATACTTTTTGTTTCAAGCATTCTTTTATATTTTGGAAATTGGGGCGTTACACATACCTAGGTGAAAACCAAGAGGGTATAAATGGGATTAATATGAATGGGGTTGTAGACAACTTCAAATACCGACTACGTGAAAAGGTTTCATGATGGTTAAGAGAAACTTTTCCTAGTGGTTATGTTAAAGAATATTTGATACCAATGGCTATTATTACCTTTTGTAGCAATAAGAGATAACACACGGATATACAAGACCGTGTTCCGTCATGGAACAACATTACGAGGAAGTGCTCACAACACTCTCCGAGGGTCTTATGTATCCATTATATCAAAATTAAGTCTACAAGCATGGATAAATCCATTTTGGATTTACGCTTGTTTGGCTTTCTACATTCATTCATCAAGTTCGATTTCTCCGGGTCCAGATTGTATGGTATTACTTCTTTTCCCTTGTTTTTCTTGTTGCATTACTTGCATGTAGAGCTTGGTCCATGTGGTGAATTTTAATGGCATTTTGGTTCTTTGAACCACTTGATTTTGTTTGGTTCTTGTTCTCTTGCTTGAGTTGTGTGCCATGCTAAAACCCAACAGTAAGGATGACAAATTCCAATAAGGACTTGCTGATTTCATCGAGAGATCCAGGGCACACATTGATAGAAGAGGTCTATTCAGATGCCCGTGTCGAAAATGTGGAAATAATGAATTTCAAACAATTTCAATAATGAAACAACATTATGAGGAAGTGCTCACAACACTCTTTGAGGGTCTAATGTATCCATTATATCAAAAATAGGTCTACAAGCATGGATAAATCCATTTTGGATTTATGCTTGTTTGGCTTTCTACATTCATCCATCAAGTTCGATTTCTCTGGCTCCAGATTGTATGGTATTACTTCTTTTCCCTTGTTTTTCTTGTTGCATTACTTGCATGTAGAGCTTGGTCCATGTGGTGAGTTTTAATGGCATTTTGGTTCTTTGAACCACTTGGTTTTGTTTGATTCTTGTTCTCTTGTTTCCGTTGCGTGCCGTGCTAAAACCCAACAGTAAGGATGACAAATTCCAATAAGGACTTGCTTATTTCATCGAGAGAACCAGGGCACACATTGATAGAAGAGGTCTAATCAGATGTCCGTGTCGAAAATGTGGAAATAATGAATTTCAAACAATTTCAATAATGAAAGTTCATATACATAGATTTGGTTTTAGTCGAGGTTATAATACATGGGCGAGTTGTAATATAAAACTTATTGTATTAGAAAACTTGTATTAGGTAATCATATTTGACTTCTTGTAATAGAAAGTTCTATAATTGTTGTAATGTATTTTATTAATTTTTTATTTTTGTATTCTATGTATCTTTTAACTTTTCAGGCAATGATGTATATTGGTATTGTTTTGATATACATGATGGTTGACGTTATGACACGTGGCTATGACGGGGATGGCCGTGAGGATCCACCTCCTCCGAATCGTCGACCCATTGGTGGTCACGAAGCCGATGGTAAATAAGTCTTATTATGATTCATTTATTTACTATATTTATCAATTTATTATAATTTATTTAGACTAATAGTTTCTAATTATAATTGCAGCTATACCACCCTGCAGAAGGGGTAAGGGAAAAAAAATCTAAAACTAATACCTTAATGGGAGAAAAATGGAAAGAGACCTTTGAAGTTGGAGTTTGACCACGCTACAATCACCACAGTTGGAGATGTGCATGACTTGTTTATTCGTGAGGCTACTCAATATATCTGGCGTGACATGCCGTTTGATAGAGAGTCATGGAACAAAGTTATACCCGCCGAGAAGAATGTCATGATGGAGCATCTGCGGCGACGTCAATAGCGGCGGCAGTTAGGCAACAGCGGCGAGGCAATATCAGCAACATGTCGCCGCTAAAGGCAATAGCGGCGATATATGGAGTCTTTTGCAGCGACTTCTGTCACTGCTAATGTCCTCTTTTCTTGTAGTGTGTAGATTATCATTGCAACCAAATTTTGTATATTTCTTTTGAATTTTTTAAAAGCAAAGAAAATGTGATTGTAGATATCATAATTATCTTTTTTAATAAATAAAACTAATAGCAAAATAATATAATAATGTTAACCGAAACACAACACAATAAATAAATATCGAATAAAAGTCAAAATAATATTCTATTTTTATTTATTATGATATATTATAACAATATTTGATTTACTTTCATAAATTAGATATTGACTTTCTTCAATTCATTTCAACTTCTCACTATGGGAATGTACAGCTTGGAGTCAGAGCTGTATTACGGAAAAACACGAATTAGTTATCACGTAATATAAATGTATGAAGGAAATTTATAACCCGGGAGAAAAATAAGGAGAAATATATAATTAACTTACAATTAAGGGTTAGTAGCAACAATTTGAGTATAACTTGAATTACAAGAACCTGTAACAACGTAGTTAGAATTGATAGCATAAGATGCATGGTTTGGGACGGTATCAGGTTCAAAACAGGGTGCACCCGATTGAATCTGTGAACACACGACTATTTCACACAACCAATCAAGGATACGTTGCAACTCATCGTTTGGAGCATCAGGTCGAGCCACACACCGGTCTTTCCCCTATAAAATCAGCATAAAAACATAAAATATATACACTAAAGTCATTATTTTAAGGACAAATTGCGGAGAAAGGTAACATAAATATTGAAATTTGCCAATAAAGATAATGTCAATTTTGTTGGGCTAAATTTTAATTTCTAACAAAAAGGGGTATGGTGACCTGAATAACCCACTGAGCGCTTAGTCAGCAGGTTAAGATTGTCCAAATTTGCCAATAAAGGTAATGTCTAACTTTTTAAGTTAAAAAAAGGATGATAAATTTCAATTTGTAGTAAAAAAAGGTATGCTGACAATTTGCAACAAGGTCTTGTTACTGTGTTTGTGTCAATTACGTGGCAACCCATTTTGACCATTTATTTATCGGTCATGTTTTGGGTCGACGCATTTCAACCAAATGTATTCGACAAGTATTTTTTCGATTTTCCAATACTGGTATTCTTTCTTTGTTTTGATATGAACTTCAAATATGATATTTTTCGATTCAAACTTTAGAATTCACTGCTCATTTTGATTTGATTCGAACTTCAAATTTGGTTTTCGTTTCAATTTGAATCGAATTTTGAACATCAAATTTTGTTTACGTTCATTTAATACAATTATAAAGCCAATATAAAATATTAAAGTTCCAAAATACCAACTGCAAGTAATCAAATGTCAAAGTACCAACATAATATATTCTAAATATAACGATGTAATATTAAATATTTTATTATTATATAAAGGAAAGAGAAAACACATATATACAAGAACACGAACACGAACCTAGATCCAAACATGATGTTTTGTTTTAAATTGAAATTCATCATCTGGTCTAGAAAAAATGAACATTACCTTTATTGACAAATTTTGATATTTATGTTACATTTTTTTGTTAATTTGCATAATATAAAAATTAGTCACATCATCAATTTAACCTGTTACCTGCTACAACAGTAACCGGTTACCTTTAGTGTTAGAAATTGAAATTTAGAATCCTTTGTTGGCTCAAAAAAATTGACATTACCTTTATTGGTAAATTTCAATATTTATGTTACCTTTCTCGGTAATTTGCCCTTATTTTAACCAACATTTAAGATCTACAACACACAAGCATGAATGAATAAATTTCATATACATATGTGTGTGTATTGCCTCTACATAATTGAAGAACACAATCAAGCATAAGAAGAAACCAATAAAGCACGTCAAAAAAGTTATTCTTGCCATGAATTTAAAAAAAAAAATTTGATGAAATGTTCATTTCATTATATAGTGTACGAGGAGTCACAGAATTCAATTCGTGCATTTAATTGGATATCTTTTCTAACTACTTTGTGACTTGTTCTAATTAAAGATAAATTATAATCAATGAAAAAAGTTTCGTAACTTCATAATTATAAGTAAGTGTATCATGATCCGTAACAGGGTTTGAGTATACCATCTTTTAGTTTCTGCTAAATACTATTCTTGATACCTACGGGCATAATTAAGGTATGGAATTTTATTCTATTTTTTACATACAACATTGATATGATAGCCAAGTAACTAATTCAAGTTAGTAAAAAATTACTTTTATACTTGAGAATGGGTTTATATATATTACTATCTAAGATAGGTTATATAGGGAGCGGTTTAAACGAGAACTGTTTTTCGTACGAGAACTGCGAGAACCTTTTGTGACCAATCATTTAATTTCCTGTCTTTTTTATTTATTTTAAATGAAAAATGATAGTATGAACATTTTTACATTACCCCATATTTTCTAAAACTAATATATCTCTCAATGGAAAGGTGTTAAATTATGAAAATTATACCAAATTAACGAGAAAATTGTGCTCTTTAATTTGAGACCAATCTTGCTATATTTTTTCGAAAAAATAAATTCACGTTTGCTGGGTTTTTTTACTCAGCTCTCGATATATGCACTTGTGCAAAATTTGCACATGTGCATATCTACATCTGTGCTGAAAAACTAATTGAATCTGTGCATTTGCACAAGTGTATATATTTGCACATATGCAAATGTCGACTGTACTAAAAAAACCCAGTAAATGTTAAAAAAATTCGATAAAATATAGCTAGATTGGTCTCAAATTAAATAGCATAATTTTCTTGTTAATTTGATATAATTTTCATAATCTAACACCTTCCATTTGAGAGACATATTAGTTTGAAAAAAGTGGGGGTAATGTAAAAATGTCCAAATTACCCTTAATTAATTAAGGTAAGTTTGATTAGTTTAAGGTTACCCATTAACAACTCTTTAATCTTGACCATCCATCTTTTTGATCAACGGCTATAACTATTTCTCGTACGAAAAACACTTCTCATTTAACCCGTCCCCATCTTAAATATTAGGTAAGTCTCAAAAAAAAATCATTACATACTTCAACTGAAATAATTAGTATCTACCAACTATGTATGTAAACTGCAAATGATTGTAAGGAGTGTACCAATAGTCCAATACGAACTATGGGCCAGTCTAATCATTTTTTGGGTCATTGCTAAACATTTGAAAAGGTCGCTAAACTAAATTTTATTTCAAATAAGTAGAATTTACATATACTTTTATATATATATATATATCCCTAAATAAAGATGATAAAAATTGAAAAACTTACTATTAAATAACTTCATTCTCATTTTTCATTTAAACTAGAATAATCACATATTTAGGCTAAGATATGAATCACATATTGAAATCAAATACTCGAATTCGCAATCTTACAAGGTCACAGATTCACAAATGACAATTTCACACAATAGTTAGTTAATTACTTAACAAACTAAACAAGAAAGGATATTGGAAGTTATACACACCTGAATTTCCATATTCAGACTTCACTCTAAGGAATAACCATGAAATCCACATCCAAGCTACTGTCGCATATCCATGAAACAAAATTATAGTTATTTAAATATTAGGGAACTGGAATCTGATTTGAATCTCCATATGCAAAAAAAACCCGAAGAAAATTAGAAAAAACATAAGGATTAAAATCAGAAACTTACCGCCTTTGTCATAGTGTCACCGATTACCAATGATTCCATGAAACTTAGGGTTTTGATAAGGCGATTATCACGAGACTCGTCGTTTTTGATAAGATGACCGTACATAATCAACGACTGTCGATTGAATAGATGAAGGGAAATTGTAGTCTGCTGAGTTCCATGTACACGGAGGCGACCTTTCACATATCTGTATGTGTCGAGGCGTCGATTAAGGGCACCAAGGCAGTCTTTTGATTCTCCGGGTATCGATTTCACTTCCCAATTTATTAGAGCATACGTCATTCTTGTTCATCGTTTGCGTTGCTTCCGGATTCGAGAGGCGTCTGTTTTTCCCAACGAAGTAAAAACTAACAATGATTATTTATCAAAGTGTGGAAAAGTTTTAAATAACGAACACACGAAAGTTTTCAAAGTAAGATTATATTAATAACCAGACTTCAAAGAGTGCACAAGAAAAACTTGAGCACCGAGTACAAATTAAACAAGAAGAGAATTCCTTGATGGTTTCAGGAACAACTTTAGGTTGGGTTTCAGAAGTTGGAGATTTTACGGGCAGTTCAGAACTTTGTTCTAGAGATATGCTGGCTTGGGTATCATACTCAGTGGGAAGTTGAAGATTTCGGATTTCAGAATTTGTTCTTTCAGAAAAACTGGGATCCAGGTCTTTAGATCTAGTAAATCTCTTATGCAGATGATTTCGATTTCCGACATCATTTATGCTTATATCATTAAAAATCATTTCATCAACATGTTTACACTTCTTGCTGAAATCAGCCGCTTGTTTAATGTGTCCTATGCCTACTCTTTCTCTTTGAATAACCATTTGATGATTTATGCTTTCAAACGCTAATTTGTTAGGATTCAACCATAGATTAATAATCGACTGATGATCTTTCACTTTTTCATTTGAGTCTTGCAAATCCAGTTATACATTTTAGAGTTCATTTGTTAGAAATTCAAGATGATTTCTTAAAGCATATGCTTCTTGAAGAAATTTTTCGTTTTCTTTTTCTACAGCGTCGATTTCAGAAGTGAGCTTGGTGATAGTTTGTTTAGATTTGTTTTGATTGTTATGAGCAACTGATAGATCATAACACAAATAAGCAAACATATCATCCTTTTCATTCATGCAGTAATTTTTTAAATTTGATACCTTGTATATCATAGTGGGATTCCATCCTTCAGCTGAGCTCAATTTTTCAGCTTCAGCTAGATCACAGCTAAATTTTCTTTCGATAGCCATTAAGCACATTTCAGGATGAGCAGATCCAAGGATTTCTTCAGCCACCAAGCATTTTCCTCTCACTTCACTTTAATCATCCTCATCTGAAGAAGTTTCAGAATCTGTCCGATTCAGATCATCGGCTATCATGGCCTTTTCTTTCTTTTTCTTCTCACTGGATGCTTTCAGAGCCTTGTACTTTGCCTTGTATTTATCGGCCTTAGATGGATAGCTCTTCTTCGGATTTGATGAAGTTTCCTTGACGAAGCAATCGGCTGCAAAGTGACCGGGCTTCCCACATTTAAAGCATTCATTCTTTGACCCTTCAGACGAGCCCTTTTTCTCAGAAGAAAATTTCTTTTCAAATTTTTTTTCTTCCATCAGATCTGAACTTTTGAAATTTTTTGTAGTTTTTCATGATGAAATCTTTTTCTATCTTTCTTCCTCCTCAGCGTCATTCGTCTGAAATTCTTCTTCAGATTCAAAGTCTTCAGTCGACCTATATTTGGCTCTTGGGGGATTTTCAGCTATGAGAGCCAAGGATTTCTTGAAGGCTTTCTTCAAGTCATTTTTCTGAATGCGTGTCTGTTCATCATTCAGCAGAATTCCATAGAGCTTACGTATGTTCATGTCCTTGAGTATGTTGTTTGTTCTCAAGATCATGCACACGGTGTCCCATTCAGATGGAAGGGAGTCAAGAAACCTGTTTAAGATTTGGAATTGCATAGAGCTTACGCATGTTCATGTCCTTGAGCATGTTGTTTGTTCTCAAGATCATGCACACGGTGTCCCATTCAGATGGAAGGGAGTCAAGAAACCTGTTTAAGATTTGGAATTGTTCTCTGACGACCCCAACTTCAATCATGTCATTAAGAAGACATGTAAACCTGGTGTAGACTTCAGTGAGAGATTCTGAGTCTTTAGCACAAAAGCTTTCATACTTGCGTATGATGTTGGTCTTCTTGTTTTCACGAACTTCAACAGTTCCTTCAAAAGATATGCATATACTCTCCCACATATCCTTGGCAGTTTTCAGATTGCAAACAGTATGGAATATCTCATTTGGTAAAGCGATAACTATACTGTTTCTTATCTTAGCATCTAGACCAACAAGCTTCTTCTCCTCCTCAGTCCATTGAGATCTTGGTTTTGGACGGGAGGGAATAGAAGTTTCAGCAGAACCAGTCTCCATAGAGATGGTTTGAGGAACAAAAGGACCTTCCTCCAAAATAGTAAGAGAATTACAATCAATATTTTTCAAATATAGCAACATGCGATTTTTCCAGCTTGAAAAATGTTCGATAGAAAACTTTGGGGGTTTGGCGGAGGAACCATTTTCGATGTATTCGAACATCGACATTTGAACATATCACTAATTTATAGATTAAATTAGAATCTGCTCTGATACCAATTGTTTTTCCCAACGAAGTAAACACTAACAATGATTATTTATCAAAGTGCGGAAAAGTTTTAAATAACGAACACACGAAAGTTTTCAAAATAATATTATATTAATAACCAGACTTCAAAAAGTGCACAAGAACAAACTTGAGCACCAAGTACAAACTAAACAAGAACAAACTTGAATACAAATTAGCGAACAAACGCTTAACCTTTTCTCGAACAATGAGAAGGTATTTATACGCTAAGTAAATTAATCCTGAACATCTAATTTAATACACGTGTACTGCTCTTCATAAAGTTAGGAACAGAAAACAAGATTGCCGTTTCAAGTTCCTTCATATGCGCTGATTGCGCACTTTACACAACAGGAAGATGTTGGTACTGAGACGTGCTTTCAATAATGAAGACCTTTTGATAACTAAAGACTTACTCCAATTGTTGTTCACTTCAGAGTTAATCTTCAGATGAACTTCAAGGCTTTTTTCTTCAGATGAGGTGCGTGAGAACAATTTACAAATTAATAAAGAATACTCCTTGAGTCGCTTTCTTCGAGAGGTTCTTCAGGAATGGAATATATTCAATTTAAAAATATAAGTGTGCCTTTTTTTAATGGCAACACACACTTACCTAAACTTACACATATATCCATGATGGGACTTGAACCGGATAATGTATAATAGACGTATATGTCAGTCGATTAATATGTTCCACTGGTTTCTAAGATGCATAGCCTTTAAATATACTTTTCTATATGTTCTAAGCTTATGGATATGGCATTATGGATATTGCTAGTCCAGAAGACCATTTAATAGTCTAATTTTATGAAAATACACACATGCTTAAACATATTTCATACACATGTTGTCAAATAAGGTAAAACACACACCTAGCTACATGATGTTTTATTCATCTATAGATTTTATTATTTTTTAAATTCAACCGGGTGATATGTCTTGTCTTGTTTCAAGACACACGCCCTGCTTTGTTTCCTTACTTGATAGTACAATTTTAAACATTACTTGTTTGAAGACGCTCTCACTTCTTGCAACTCTTTCGTTATGATTCTATCAACAATCTTTGCGCTTCCATTTCTTGTCTCAATGTTTTTTACACGCTTGAAGTATCGCTACCGTCTCTTTCAATCTTCACAACTACGATTAGTAAACATATAAAGATACACACAATATAACCAAGTAACACATAATATTCAACAATATTATCTTACTACAACTCATTTGTATCCCATACCACCAACTACCACCCTATATGACACTTCATACCAATATGAATTGGTTAGGTGTTCATGTTGTATATGAATCAAATTAGGTTTTTCCAATTCTAATCTACGATAGTAGTAAGTCATAAGAACTTGTAAACACTATTTTATACATAAAAAATATATATATTTCACTTATTACAAAGCAATATAATTCATTCATTTTTAATGAACAAAATAGTACCAATCACGACCAATTCGTAAATGATGGCAAGTTGGGTCGGGTTCTTGTCGTTCGTGTGCAGTTCAATTTTGAGTTGATACATTTTCGACTCATTTATTTTTGTATCAGGTTCGGGTCTTATCCTTTTCTCGGGTCCGGTTCCGGTCGTGTTTTGTATCGACCCATTTCGCCATATGTGTTGTGGAAATGTATACGCTTCTCATTTCCAATTTTTCTAATTCCTTATTTGCTTTTATATGAATTTCGAATATCAATTACACTTAAATTTTAAATTTAATATTAAAAATATTTGTTTCGATTTTATTTAAACTTTAGATACAGTGTTTGTTTCAGTTTAATTCGAATTTTGACTTTATTTATTGATTCAACTTATATAAATTAATATACTAAATAGTATAATCTACCACGTGTAATGCAGTTGTTTCGAAAATTCACAATCTAATTATTTTTTAAAACCGTAGCGGAATAATAAATCATTCATTATATGCAAAACAATTTAGAACGTTAAGAAGGACAACATCATTAAGAAACTACTGCGCTACCATGTACTCAATAATCATAATAAAACTTATTAATAACCTTTAAAAAAGTTAAACTACAAGTCGGCATAAAAATTTAAACTACTAAAGCAACTCTACCGTGATGTGCCACGCTCACCAAACAACCACACCTACGCTACATGCATGAGTACAGAACACATTTCAAAGAAATAAGCGTCAGCTTTCGTCCCGTGAGTAGTCGGCGGTAGTACAACAAAATCATACTTTAAAGTAATCACAAGTTAGGTTCAGGTTTATAATAATAAATCCCAACCCGTCACTTGACCCACCTACATAGCATCATAATATCCCGCATGGTTAAGTTTCATCATTTAACATCATCACATACATCATTAATCATAGTAGACATCATAAAACATCATTGTCATCATTAAGCATCATTAGCATCTTATTACATCTTTTCGTCACTAACAATCATCTTATCATCATTTTTAAATGGGTCTATCGTCATTCATCGTTTAGCATCGCTACCTTTGAGTACCATTCTTTGAACCGGGCACACTAGAATCCTCATTGACTGTCAGATACAACGGAAAAATCAACATCCTTTAAAGTATTAAAACTTCTATATGTATTCACCCATTGCCCTCTAAAAATAAAATATTTTAGCTTCACACCCATATTATGAGGTAATTTCTTCTGAGCATACTTCTTCACCTCAAAACCCCCTCGCCTGCCATTGCATTCATAAAACAAAAACAGTGCCTCAATAGAATCAAACACCATACCCACTTCAAGTTTACAGGACCATTGCACACTAAGAACACAATATATAGAAGTTTTTTAGTGACACTTTTTTGTTTTGCCGCTGCAAACCTTTTGGCTTTTAATGGCACTTTCTTTTTGTCACAATAAACAAAATGGCATTTGTGACACAATTTTTATGCTGGTAAAAAATATTAATATTCATATATCCATACTACTTTCGGTGATACATAACTTTTATCTTAAAAATCACATTACAAATTATATGACACTATAGAGGACATTGTCACTATAAAAATCACATTAATAAAATCATTATATATTTACAACATAAAAGAAAAGCAAACTATTAAATGTAAAATTATAATTTGATCAATTCAACTAACAGTTCAATCATAGACTAACAAATATTTGGATATAAATTCGAAACTTCATTGTGCACATGCACCTCTTTCACAACCTTCATACGAGTTAAATGATCCTCATGTTGATTCTTTGTGTTGTGATGATATTAGCAATTAACTGTCAAAACAAGATTAAGAGCTTTTGATACGCAAACAATGAAGTTGATGAATAGTTGTTTCTAACAAATGTTGTTAGTACATAGATACGTAATAGTAAGAACAAGTGATGTTTCATACAAATACATCTATGTTCATATTGCTAAGAACCGCACACAAGTTTTCATTGTGAACCTATTTGAACAATTTGAAAGCATTTAAGTTTGCATTGTGAACCCATTTAAATGTTGTACCAAGCAAGGAAGAAAGAATACGACCCCACTAAAATAAATATATATTTGGCTATTTGTTAAATTTTAATCACTAAATTTAAATATATACACATTATATAACATAACATTTACCGGGGAGTGATTTGACAGGAACAGTAACTTTTTCCATTAAGAGTTATATATTTTAAGATGAAGGGTTCGAACCTCGCAAGGACGCTTTGTGGCAACCCATGGACAAGGGTTCGAGCCTCGCAATACTTAATTTGATGTTGTATTTCTTTATTGATTCACGCTTCCGTTGCTTCGGTATAATTTCATATATTATTGTTTATTTTTATTATAATATTATACACATAATTAATAATTATCATACTAAAACACTAACGACATTTTTTTTGCTTTCATTACGGTTTTTTATTATTTTAATTTTATGTTTATATGTTATTACAACAATATAATATGTAAATAATCAACTTTATATTTTATCTTTTTATCTCTTTCAAATTTTAATATTTAATGTTCGAAGTAAATATGAATATATATTTATCGTTATATGATATTTATTTGAAATATATAAAAAGTTAAGTTTTATTTTTCTTTTAAATTAGCATATTTTTTAGTTTTTTGTTGTCCAGAGTCATTTTTTCTTAGTTAAGTTTTATTTTTCTTAAAAATAAGAGAAAGTTGAAGTATAATTTCTATGTTTTTTTGGGAAAATAATTAGAATAGAGTTATTAAACTTTTCTCTTTTTGTTTGTGAACTTCTATTTTAGTTATAGTGATTAATAATATTAAGGGCAAATTGCATTAAAATGCAATAAACTTTGTCTTAGTTATAACTGTATTCAATCAACTTTAAATTTTTAAAAATAATACAATTAACTTTTATAATCCTCTCATTATATGCAAACAACTTTTTAATGTGTCTGTTGTTTAGTTATCATTATATACAATGAACTTTGTCATAACTTTCATAGTATACAAGAAGTTGTATACAATTTGAGGATTATGAAAATGGTTGTATTATTTTTAAGAAAATAAAGTTGATTGTATATAATGATAACTAAGAAAAAGTTCATTGTGTTTTAATGCAATTTGTCCTAATATTAAAACTGATGTTAGGCATTGGTGGTTGTCGAGGCCAACAAACAAATAACCCTTTTTAACTCTGGCACATTTTATAGTGTATATTGGCAAAGGGGTCGAATCCACGAAGACTGGTTCAATTTATATTTTTATGCAATCTAAAAGTTTAGGTGATTTTACAACAACAATAAAATAAAATAAAAAGGGGGGTTTTGAGATCTTGATTAATTAAAACTAGAACTTGACAAATAAATGAAAGTTGCAATTAAGCAAGATGGTTTGAATCAAGGGGAAGAGAATTGGTCAACATTGGTTTCATCACATGAACTATTAGCTAGCTTATCATCAAGGAGTATGGTGCAATACTTGTTCTTGAATTTAATTTGGCTATAGCAATTTAAAAGCTTAAATAACCTAGATTCTTCTTAGTTAACATGGAGGTTGGAACAGTTCCTAACACACCTTCTTAATCAAAGTTATGAACCAAACAAGCATCTAATTCACAAAAATTGATTAGCATTACAATCTAAGAATCACCAAATCCAAGAGGAGTCAAAATTTACACTACCATGTTGGAGAATATCATTCCATGGTTTGAGAGATGCCATAAACATTCATAAAACCATTTGTTACTTGTTGTTTTGAAGATCTATTACGTAATCAAGAAAACAACTAACATAAACCACTCAAATGCTTGTACTCATGATATACAAACATAAGAATGGAATAAAGATTTAACTAGGAATAACATTCATAAATATCAAGAACAAATCATAAACCCTTCAAAGTTTGCTAACAATCCATGGAGTTACCAATGTCAACCAAAATTAGGGCTTAGCCACACATAACTAGAGTGAAATAGAAGAGATTAAATGTACCAAAACATCAAGATTTATGAATTAGAAGGAAGAAATCTTGAAAAAGCCCTAAAAATCGCCTCCCTTGAGCTCCAAGTCATGACCCCTGTTTTTTTCTGCACTTCTTGCTGTGTTCCAGCCCTAAATTCCCTTTAAAATGGCAGATTCAGCTTAAAAAGTCCATTTTTCCCTCGCAGGCCCGCTACGCGGGCCGCGTTAGGTTTCACGCGGGCCGCGTTACGGGCTGGAATTTTTCCTAGGCTTTTTCTAGGCCCAGACAGTTAAGCCCACTTGCATCCTTTTTTAGCCCAGCTTGTATTCTGCATTTCTTTGGTCCAAATGGCCAGCCCACATGCCTTAAGTCCATATCTCCATGGTCCATTATGCTTCCAATTAATACCCAACAAATATCCGCTCCGCCGTGGTCTTCTAAAAATCTGAAATTAAACACGAAGACTCGAGAGCACCCGAAATAGGCCAGAATAAATAAAACATGCAAATATGGAATATGATACATATGCAAAAAAACTAAAATGCTAAAAAAACTACTAAAAGAAATAAATAAAATGAACCTATCAAATCACCCCAAGCTTAGACCTTTCCTTGTCCTCAAGGAAAACAAGAAAAATAATAAGTTAGGAATGACTAAAACACAAAAGAGAAAAAGAACGAGCACCCTAAATAGCAAACCAAGGCATTCCATCACAATCAAAAGTAGAGTAGTTTGAACTCTATACATACCACATCAAGTTCATTTTCAAAACTAAAGATCACAATTAGGAACAACCACATGTTAGGCAATAGCATGAAAGCGGTAGAAATAGAGCATGAGCATAACCTATACATCTTACAACTAAGCACGACAAACATGGCACAATCCAAAGGGCGGGCTCACAGTTGCACAAACACTCGTGTATGCACTCATATCACAAAAGATGTGTGATGTCCTCGCATTAGGCTTGCTCTCGTTTATAGTGGGGGACACTCAGGCATCGGTGTAGGGACAAATAAGGCTAATATGACTTTGCAACAAAACTTTAACTGACAAAACTTTGCATAAAGGTACTAACCACAAAGAAGACACGAAAACAAAGAGACACTAACATAAATACAAGAACACCACTCGAGCAATATCAAAATGGACTAACAAAGCTATTTATTGACTTGAATTTCCAACATGTGACTGGAGGAGAAGCAAAAATGTCCACACATATGGGACGGTCACACGATTATCTAATAGAAAGACTTAAGCACATGTACGCGCGTAAGCCTACAAAAAGATAATATAACCAAAAGATTACTTTTCCTACTTTTGTGTTGTTTTACAACAACCTTTCTACGAATCTGCTCACAATAACGAAGGTAATATTCTGTTACTTTTTCTATTCTCTTTTTTTTTCAGAATATTACCCGTAAGAATTTCTGGAATTTCACCATAATAATAAAGACTCAAGTGAAGACGAGAAGATCACTAAATGGTGTAAAATCAAACGGGTCAAAATGAGATAAAGAGTGTGACCCTAGAATATGACATAAACAAACACATAACAAAATTAAATCACTAAAGATCTCGCAAATAGGCGAGTAAAATCACAAAGATAGAACTAAGAAGGCTAAAAACACAAAAATCTAGGACAAAATATTATGCGTTTTTTTAGTGGTGAGAAGATTACTTGTGCTCTTTGGGGTGAATATGCACTTAAGCTTCAACATTTCTTAAGGGAGAACAAGAATCCTACATTTTCGGCTGTAGTCTTATTACAACTTGCAAAGTTTGACATCTTCAATAGTAAATATTCTCTTCGTAACTTTTACATCTTTAGTTTCACCCAACATATAATAACTCTATATGGGAAATATACCCATCTTTTAGATGTTCCCCAAGTTTCAAATTCTCTTTTTGGGTCAAGACTCTACATTAATGAGAAGATACCGGAGATACAAAAATTCATTGAGAGGTAACATTATGTTATTTAATTTAATAATTAATTTTATTTCATATATATAGTGTATGAATCCAATCAATTATTTCTTAATAAATTCATCATTTTTAGTGTCAATGTAAGCGAAAAGGAATCTTCATCCTTAGACTTACTCCAGCTGTCGAGCAACACCATAATACAAATCAAAAGGATTTTTAGTTAAGTTGGGAATTCAAGCATGTTGATGAGTTGTTAGAAATATCTGAGGTATGTTTATTTATCGTTGATTAAATTAGTTTAAAAGTATTTCATATATCTATATATTTTTTTAATCCTTCAAATAACAATTCTTTAAATGTTTTAGCCAATGGGTTGTGTTGTACTTGGGAAAATTATAAAGATTGAGCACGATCAGGGTTGGTACTATAATAAATGTGTTGTTTGTGACGGTGCTGTTAAGAATAATGATGGCATATATTACTCATAAATCTATTTTTAATTCTATTTTAACACATATAATTATTAACAACATGTATATATGTAATACAGATTCTGATGATCATCCTTTTAAGTGTAAAACATGTGGTGATGTTAAAGATGTTAATAAAAAGTAAGTGACATAAAATTTAGTTGAACTTCTCTTTATGAATTCTGACTTCGTAAATTATACTCATACACTTATATTTATAACCTTTCTGTAATTGTGATATTTTAGTATAAAGTTATATGTTAGAGTTCAAGATAACAGTGGCACTGTATCTCTAACAATGTTTGAGAGAGATGTTGAAAGGATATTAAAGAAGAAAGCTTCTTCTATTTTTGAGAAAATTAAGAAGGTTTGTTATTTTCTATTATTTTTACATAAATAATATACACTTAATGTTTTTGACATATGATGGTTAATGTTATTAATATTGTTACAGATGAATAAATTTTGTACATATCCAGATGAGTTTAGGGTTTTATTAAACAAGAGATATATGTTCAAAATTCAAATCTCGGATTTTAACATCGATCACAAGTACTACTGTTTTACAATAAACAGGTTAACTGACAATGATGATATCATTAAGAAAGTTCTGAAAAAGGTTCCACAAATGGAGGTGAGAAATTCACAACTTTTGATTTTACTTTCTACATGATGTAATATATATATATATATATTTGTAAATTTGTACTTTTTAAAATATCTATACATTTACTTTCTTGCAGAATGCAATTACAGATGTTGAGAATCCTTTCGCTATTATTGATGTTTCCCAAGTATCTCATGAGTCAAAGGCATAATACTTTACTTGTGTCTTTTATTAAGAAGTGATATGTAATATATATAATACGCTATCTAACTATTTATAATATTTTATTGTTTAAGGACGTTTTTTCTATCACAGCAGATAATGGAACCCCAATAGAGATTATTTCAAGTACTACTTCAAGTCCTGGTCCAAAAAGGAATTTCGAATCTTCTGAAAATGATTTACATGTCCAGTTTTCAAGTTCCAAGACCTTGCCGTTTTCAAATAAATTGAAGCAGCCGAAACCGGAGATTAATTAAACTATTATCTACTTTCACATATTTGCATTTCAAGACAATTTTGTATGTTATTTGATTGTTTGGATTGATGATTATTTCATCTGGATTTTTGGTTCGCCTTATGTTTTAATGTTGTGTGGAAACGTACCATAGTTGTTTATCATCAAGATATTTGTTTGTTGGTGTTAAGTATTTAACATCTTATTCGGAATACTTATTATTTTTGTAATGTATGATAATTTGTCAATTTATTTTTTAACATATTCTGTAACTTTATATGAAAAGTTTTAATATGGAACTATATTACATATTTATATCTTTTGAACATTATTTACATTTTACATTAAAGTTTTTTTATTTAAATAATTTAACTAATAAGTATTACATATAAAAAGATGAATATGTATACACGTATATAATCTATAAGTATTTTTATACATATAAATAAATATAAACGCGTATCTTTTTCCCGAAAGTGAATAAAACTAACTAAGAATAAAATCAAAGTGCGGAAATAGTTTTAAAGCAACGAACACACGAAAGTTTTCAAAGTAAGATTATATTAATAACCAAACTTCAAAGAATGCACAAGAACAAACTTGAGCACCGAGTACAAACTAAACAAGAACAAACTTGAATACAAATTAGCGAACAAACGCTTTACCTTTACTCGTTAATCGAGCAGGTATTTATAGACTAAATAAACTAATCCTGACCATCTAATTTATTTACGCGTGTACCATTCTACACTTAATTAGGAACAGAAAACAAGATTGCCGTTTTGTGCTCTTTCAAAATGCGCAGATCGTGCACTTTACATAACAGGAAGATCCTGGTTATCAGATGTATCTTCAGTTCAGAAGACTCTTGATGACTGAAGACAAACTTCAGCTGACGTTCTCTTCAGAACTAATCTTCAGATGAACTACGGGCTTCTTTCTTCATATGTTGTCAGAACAGTTTACAAAAGAATGATATATTACACCTTCAGTCGCTTTCTTTGAAAGCTTCTTCAGGAATGGAATATATACAAATAAAAGGACTAGCAATCTCCCCCTATTTGTTTATAATCCATGACTATGTACAAAAAGAATAAAGAATAGAAAGTATAAAGAATAAAGAATTACTATTCTACAAATCAGGTTTGAATTCTTCAGGAGAGGATTCCTTTGGAGTTTTAAGCTTCAACTGCTTTACGTATTCCACCAAAATGTCTTTGACATTCGGATCGTTATTGTCTATGAAAAATCGAAGAGATCTCAGATGAAGCCAGTCAGCCTTGGCAAAATCTGAAACTCTCTGAAAGCGAATCTTGTCATAAGCATCGAGAAAATAAAATCCCCTCGGGTTTGAGAGAACTTTACCCACTTCAGGAATGAGACCAGGAGGCAACGAGGTATCGAAGCCTTTGCAATTTGGAAGCTCTCCAAGAGATATCAGCTCCAAAATTTGTTTCTGAGATTTCTTGAGAGTAAGCCTCCTTCTTTGAAATTTTAACTTTTCTGCTCGAGTGGGTTTCTCCTTTTGAGGCATGACAGTTGCATCAGATCCTCTCTTCTTTACTTCCTCCTCATAATATTCAATAACTTTGGTGATTTCTCTCTGAATGAACTTGACCTCGTCAGTTTTCTTACGTTTTGATAAACAATCAAGTATTTCATTCCATTCAGACACCGCATAGTTTAGCTGAACATCCTTGATAGATAGTATGCTGAAGATAGGAAGATTTTTGCGCTGAACCGTCAGACAGGTTTCATTGTTTACCTTCTTCAGCTTGATTGCAGTGATTTTATCAGGATACCTTCTTTGATGTCGAGAGCTTAACCACTTTTCAGCCTTTTGTTCCATTATCCTTTTCTTTTCCTCAACTGAAGCTTTTTCGGCTTCAATATTTGCATGAATCTGTTTTTGAAGATCGAAAGGATCTAAGTCAATTTTGTTAGCAGCAAGCTCTTCAAGTGCAAATTTCTCTGCTGCTATTCTGCCAAGTTCATCAGCCACTTTCAAGTCTTTTATTCTTGGATTCTCGTCATCTGAGTCACTTAGATCATATATAGCCTTACTCATCATCATCTGAAGAGACTATCACCATTTTTCCTTTACCTTTGTCATCTTGGCTTGGCTGACCACTGGATGAAGGAGCAGCTGATTGAATGGGAATCTAAGAGGCTTTGGCTTCAGTAATTATTTGCTGACATTCAGCTCCATCAAGTTCTGATCTGAACATATCAGCTTCAGCTTTTCTTTGATCAAGGAGACTTTTGAGCTCCCCCTCAGCAAATGCCTTACCTTCCTCAACTTAGGCTAATTTGGCCTCGAAATCGATCAAGGCCTTATTCTTGTCTTCTTCAGTGGCTTTGAGGTGTGCCACTTCTTCTTCCAATCTTTGTAGGTATTCAACACGTGAATACTTTTTATCCCATTTGATTATTTTCCGATGAGCGGTGGCCTTTCTTCTTATGATCTGACAGATTTTGGACTGTCTTCTTATTTTCTCCCCCTTAGAAGCTGCAAAGAGACCTGGAGCTTCTACCGAGTGAGAAAAGGCCGAAATCTCCCTCGAAAGTCTAGAGAAGGAGGGAGCAAATAAATCTTGCAACTAACGAGTTGCAGTCTCAGAAAGATTAACAGCATGGATATTGTCAACCTTGGAGGAAAGGGAATTTACAGTGGAGGAGAGAGAAGAGAGTTGAGAGTTCAACTTGGAAAACTCAAGAGTGGCAGAATCAGCTATAGTTTTGATAAGATGGTGAAAAGTTTTATACATCTCATGAAAAATCAGATTTTTACGATCAATGGTTTTGGTGAGGGTGATGAACTAAGTGTTGATATATTCAACAAGAGACTTTAGCTCAGATTCAAGCTTTGCTTGACCATTGGCTACACACCGACCTTGAAAGGTATTGAACTTAACAGAAATGGAAACAGAAAGAACAAGTTCAGATAGACTTTCCAAAGAGGAAGCAATGTCTATTGGAGGCTCAGAGATTTGAGAATGTACTGACTTGGGGGATTGAAGAAAATCAAAGGCATCACTGTCATCAAAAGGATTGACAAGTGTATCAGGAGAAGGAATATCAAAAAAGGTGTTTAGGAGAGATGGGGAGGCCATAGCATCAGGAGGAGTGACTAATGCATCAGGGCCTGAGGCTCATTTGCTTTAGTTACAGTCGGGTTTAAGACTGTGTCTTCATTAGCATTAGGAATCTCTACTAAAGGAGGTTGAACTTCAGTTTCATTAATGAGGGAAAGTGGGGCATCACTCTCAGTTTGGTTTGAAACTGATAAATCATTTGCCCTGGTAGAATCCATAGTGTCAATGGGGATTGGTGACACATCAAGGGATTTGAGTGCAATCTCATCTTCAGAGTGTGCTGAAGAGTCATCAACTTGTTGGACCTCCGAAACTAGGGGTATTGTAGTTTCATAATTGGTGATTGGCTGAGCATCAGTGACAGCCGGTTTGGGTGCTGACTCATCATGTGCTTGGTCAATATCCATAGTGTCAGTTGGGTTTACTGATACATTAAGGGATAGAGGGGAAGATCAGCAGAGACAGGAATGGGTGTTCCCTGTTCTGGTGGTACTTGAGTTGCAGTGGGTTTACTGGCAGACTCAATGGTGGGTAAAGAAGAAGTCTCGGCTGACTGGTGTTTGTCAGTGTCCTGAACTTGTGAATGTAAAGGAGGGACATCAGGGACAGCCTGGTTTTGAGCTGTCTCTTCATCAGTCAGACTAGGTTTAGAGACTTTGAGTAAAGAAGAGCTTACCTGAATAGCGGCTGTTGATGTGGAGGAGTGAAGCTGAGTCTTGCGAAGAATCAGCGGGGTGTCGTCAGGCGAATCCTCACTGGAATCATAGTGAGATATGATGGGACTGGAGGGCATGGTGGGTTTGTGGCATTTAGAGAGTGATCTTAGCGGGTGAGTGGTAGTAGGTTGTTTAGAGGTGGATTTGGGTATTGCTAAAGGGTTGGTGGATGACTTAGATGTGTTGGATAGTAACTTCCTTTTCTTTGTCTTTGATGGAGAAGACTGAGGGATTTGAGGTTGAGGTTTGGAAGGGGAAGCTTCAAAAGATAGACCTGAATATGGTGGTGGAATAGCAGGAGAAGGCTTCAGCGAGACGATTGCAAGCATCGGAGCAGTCAGCGCTGGGTTAAAGGCAGATGAGGAGCCGGTCCATACTGAACCCGGTAGGGAAGGAGATGGAAGTAGGACCGGAGCAGAGTTGTATGCTTCAGGTGTTAACAGCGAGTAGATAACCAATGAAACAAACCTTGGAAAAGGGATGTGTTGAGACCTAGCTTTTGATGTCAGTGAAACCACGAGACTTTCCATGATAAGTTCAGCGAAGTCAATGTTATGACCATGGATTAAGGCATATGCCATTTTCAGAACAGCTTCATTGACTTGGTCAAGACCACCAGTTTTGCTCGTCATACAGAAATTCAGATGAGCAATCAGACAGTTCCACTCCTTTGGGAGACGAGTGTGAACCATAGAGTTTCCTTTGACCTTGTGCTCATCAGCATATTGAAAGAAGGAGAAGAGCAGCTCCTTAGCATTAGCAGTGAATGAGGTGAGTTCCCGGCGAGGAAGATGAAGAACAGATGCAAGATACTTCGTGGTAAGTTCAGCAAACTTGCTACCAGAGAGCATACTTAAGTGAATACTTTGGCCGGAGGTTTTAGGCTTGATGACTTCAGCGGTCATCCAGAACTCACAGAGATGTTCTTCAAACATTGGAACCTTTGCAGAAAGAGCAAAGTTCAATGGGCAGTTGCGAAGATAGATCATTATTTGGTGAAGAGGTGAGGAAGATGAAGGGATGAGCTCGAGTCCATTTTGTGACCCGTTGTGGTTGATCTTGTTGTTCATCAGCAGGGGGATTATTTGTTTCCAAGAGATCTTCATTGACCTGATTCACATTAACAGAAACAATATCATTGTCAGTATTTACCTCCTGAGAGTAATCATCCAAATCATCATTAAATGACTCTTGTAGAAGAGCATCAAATTCATCGGACACAATTTGATCAGTATGATTGGAGGTTGACTCTGCATTGAATTCATCAAAGGTAACATTTATTGTTTCAACTACAGAGTTCTTTTTGGGAAGAAAAACGCGATATGCTTTAGAGATATCAGAATAGCCTAAGAACACTCCTTGTTCTCCTTTAGGATCAAACTTGCTTTTCTGATCTTTGGTGTTCAGGATGAAGCATGTACTTCCAAATACTTTGAAGTATCCGACATTGGGTGACTTCTGATAGAGTAACTCGTAGGGAGTTTTGCTGTGGCACTTTACAATGATGGACCTATTCTGTGTATAGCACGCAGCATTAACAGCTTCAGCCCAGAAATGGCCTTTCAGAGATGCTTCAGCTAGCATCGTTCTAGCTGCTTCTATCAGGGTCATGTTTCTTCTTTCAGCAACCTCATTTTGTTGAGGGGTATATGGAGCTGAGAAGTTTTGGATGATGCCATTTTCATCACAAAAATCTTGGAGGGTAGAGTTTCTGAACTCTGTCCCATGATCACCGCGAAGCTTTTTTATATGTGTGTCAAACTGTCTTTGAACACGACGAATGAAGCTCATCAGAACTTCAGCAGTGTCACTTTTGTTACGCAAGAAAAATACCCATGTAAACCTGGTGTATTCATCAATTACAACCAGAGTATACTTCTTACCTCCCATGCTTGGAGAACTGACAGGACCAAAGAGATCCATATGTAAGAGATGAAATGCGGAGTTAACTTGGTTGCAATGTTTTGATTTAAAGACTGATTTCTTTTGCTTTCCCTTCTCACATGCATGACACATCTTGTATTTCTGAAACCGAACTGACGGTAGACCTCTGGTAAGCTTAAGCTTAGAGAGTTTGCTGATGTTTTTGAAGTTGAGATGAGAAGCCTTTTGTGCCATAACCAGTTAACTTTTGAATCAGCTTCTGAAAATAAGCAAGCATCTTTTTCAGAGATACCAGAGTTAAAATCAACAACATACATGTTACCCTATCTTTTTTCTTGTAAGACCTCTTTCCCTTTCTTGTTAAAGATTGAACCTTTGGTCTTCTTAAAATGTACTTCATAATCTGCATCACACAACTGACTGATGCTGATCAGGTTGTGTTCAAGTCCTGTCACATAAGCAACATTCTTGATGTTGACTGAACCTTGGTTGAGATAACCATAGCCATCAGTTTTGCCACATTTTCCTCCACCAAAAGTGACCTTGGGATCATTAGCTTCTTGAACCCCATTCAATAGGGACTTACATCCGGTCATGTGCCTTGAGCATCCACTGTCAAGGTACCAAGTGTTATTATGCTGACCGCCCTACACAGATAATCAAAGAGATTAGTTGATTTGAAGAGCCCAAACTTTACTGGGCTCCAAGACACACTTCTTAGAAGAGCAACTCGAGGTCTTGTTTTCATTAGAACACGAAGTAGCTTCATAACCTCTTACTCCACATTTGTAACAATTACGAGTGGATTTTGAGTTCTTTGCCTTAATCTTTTTATTTTTCTTCTCTTTTTCACCGATTAATTTAAAACTATGAAAAGAGAATCCTTAACTTCTTTGAGTTTGGATACGGGCAAAGCAAAGGTTTCATCATCATTTTTGATTTTGAAAGATTTTGAATTTTCAACTTTGGATGGTAAGATTTCAACTGATGATATTTCAGTTGATGAAACCATGGAAATAATAATGTCATAGAAGACACTGGCTTCAGGAAGAAAGCTTGAGCTGGATGACTTGGCTATTTTGATTTCAGAAGATATTTCATCAACCGAATCAGTACAGGTTTCAGTCATGATTATAGGTTGGGCTTCAGTTGGGGTTACAGGTATAACTTCAGGATGGGTTTTGGTAGGACTTGATGTAATGGGTATTTCAGTGATTGGTTCAGTCGTTTCATTGGAAGGAGTATCATACTCAGTAGGAAGTTGAAGATTTCTAATTTCAGAATTTGTTCGTTCAAAAAAGCTTGGATTAATAACTTCAGATTTAGTAAATCTCTTTTTGAGCACATTTTGATTTCCAATGTCATTAATACTTATGTCATTAACAATCATGTCATCAACATTTTTACACTTTTTGCTGAAATCAGCAGCTTGTTTGATGTGTCCTATACCCACTCTTTCTCTTTGAATAACCATCTGATGATTGATACTCTCATATGCTAGTTTATTTGGACTCAACCAAAGATCAATAATCGACTGACGATCTTTCACTTTTTCGTTAGAGTCTTGCAAATCTATTTTTACATTTTTGAGTTCACTTGTTAAAAATTCGAGATGATTCTTTAATGCATAAGACTCTTGAAGAAATTTCTCATTTTCTTTTTCAATGACATTTATATCAAAGGTGAGCTTGGTGATAGTTTGTTTAGATTTGTTTTGATTGTTATGTGCAATTGTCAGATCAAAACACAAATAAGCAAACATATCATCCTTCTCATTCATTGAATAATTTTTGAAATTTGATACCTTATACATCATCGTGTGGTTCCATCCTTCAGCTGAGCTGAGTTTTTCAGCTTCAGCCAGATCTTTGCTGAATTTTCTTTCAGTGGCCATTAAACACATTTCGGGATGTGCAGTTCCACAGATTTCTTCAGCCACCAGACATTTACCCCTGACTTTATTTTCTTCTTCTTCATCTGATGAAGATTCAGAATCAGTCCAGCCCAGGTCATCAGCTATCATGGCCTTTTCCTTCTTCCTTTCACTTGAAGCTTTGAGGGCTTTATATTTGGCTTTATATTTATCAGCCTTAGAAGGAAACCCTTTCTTAGGATTTGATGAAGTCTCCTTTACATAGCACTCAGTTACATAATGACCAGGCTTCCCACACTTGAAGCACTCATTCTTGGACCCTTCAAATGAGCTCTTTTTCTCTGAAGAGAACTTCTTATCAAATCTTCTTTTCCCTTCAGATTTGAACTTCTAAAACTTTTTGTAATTTTTCATAATGAAGGCTTTTTCAGTACCTTCATCATCAGGCCTTTCCTCCTCCTCGGCTTCATTAACCTGAGACTCATCGTTAGAATCTGAGTCCTCAATTTGCTTGTACTTAGCTCTTTGAAGATTTTCAGCAACAAGAGCCAGAGTTTTCTTGAAGGCCTTCTTCAGATCAGTTTTCTGAATGCGAGTATGTTCATCATTCAGCAAGATTCCATATAACTTACGCATGTTCATGTCCCTCAGCATATTATTGGTTCTCGGGATCATGCACATGGTGTCCCATTCAGATGGGAGGGAATCCAGAAATCTGTTAAGTATTTGGAATTGCTCTCTGACAACTCCAACTTCAGTCAAGTCGTTCAATAGACATGAGAACCTTGTGTAGACCTCAGTGAGAGACTCTAAGTCTTTAGCACAGAAACTTTCATACTTGCGTATGATGTTTGTCTTCTTGTTCTCACGAACTTCAACAGTTCCTTCGAACGATATGCAGATGCTCTCCCACGTATCTTTTGCTGTTTTCAGATTACAAACAGTATGAAATATTTCGTTAAGTAATGCAATAACAATACTGTTTCGTATTTTAGCATCCAAACCCACAAGTTTCTTCTCCTCCTCTGTCCATGGAGATCTTGGTTTAGGACGAGAGGGAATGGAGGTTTCAGCAGAACCAGTCTCCATGGAGATGGTTTGAGGAACATAAGGACCTTCCTCCAAAACAACGAGTGAATTGCAATCAAGGTTTTCTAAATACAAAAGCATTCTATTTTTCCAACCGGAAAAATGTTTGATTGAAAACTTTGGTGGTTTCGCAAAGGAGCCATTATCGATGTAATCAAACTTCAACATGTTGAACAGATCACTAATTTATAGATAAAATTAGAACCTGGTCTGATACCAATTGTTTTTCCCGAAAGTGAATAAAACTAACTAAGAATAAAATCAAAGTGCAGAAATAGTTTTAAAGCAACGAACACACGAAAGTTTTCAAAGTAAGATTATATTAATAACCAAACTTCAAAGAGTGCACAAGAACAAACTTGAGCACCGAGTATAAACTAAACAAGAACAAACTTGAATACAAATTAGCGAACAAACGCTTTACCTTTACTCGTTAATCAAGCAGGTATTTATAGACTAAATAAACCAATCCTGACCATCTAATTTATTTACACGTGTACCATTCTACACTTAATTAGGAACAGAAAACAAGATTGCCGTTTCGTGCTCCTTCAGAATGCGCAGATCGTGCACTTTACATAACATGAAGATCCTGGTTATCAGATGTATCTTCGGTTCAGAAGACCCTAGATGACTGAAGACAAACTTCAGTAGACGTTCTCTTCAGAACTAATCTTCAGATGAACTACGGGCTTCTTTCTTCAGATGACGTCAGAACAATTTACAAAAGAATGATATATTACACCTTTAGTCGCTTTTTTTGAAAGGTTCTTCAGGAACGGAACATATACAAATAAAAGGACTAACAGCGTATTTATATATGAGTTTACAAACTTTAATATTTAAATTGCTATATATTTAAATAGAGACTTTATAAATTTGTATATATGTACTAAAATTTAGACTTAAAAAAGTATTAAATTCCCCTACCTAATATAGGTAATGATACTCTAAATATAATATATATAATGAAATATTATGTATTAATCTTTCCTAAATTTCCTAAATTATACTAATAAACTAAAAAATACTTCCAGATTTTACTAAGTATATTAGGATGGTATTAGTTATCTTTCCCACATTAAACTATTTAAATTTTTTTAAAGTTGGTCAAAAATTTTGGATCAATCAAATATATCATTGTTTAAATTTTTAAAAATTTGACGAAAATTTTTAAACAATCTTTTAAAACGTTTTTTTTTTTTATTTTTAGTAATTCTTAATTCTTTTCTTATTTCCATTTTTAATTCCTACATGCCTTAATTACAAATCATATAAATTTCTTATTAACCACATTTTAGTTTCTTATATGTTTCAAAATTTTCTACTTATAAGAGATGGAGAAACATTGTTCTAAAAAGCATGCTTCTAATAGTTCTTCAACGTCAAAATCCAATCGTGAAATCAAGAAGCGTTCTCCTCATACTTTTGATGATCATTCAAGTAAAAGAGTTGCTTTACAGGATATTTCAAATGGTAATGTACTCAATATTTTCTCAAGTCATCATATTTAGATCAATTTTATAAATTTTATTATATTTATGTTTTTGTTTTTTTAAGTAATTAAAGTAATAGTATGATGTAATGATTTATAAGACAAAATTTAGTAATTAATTTTGTATGTTTATATATTCAAAAGTGATATCTACAACATCACAACATTCAAGCTCCCTTCAACATCGGTTAACTCCCTCTCTTCAAAGTCCACAAATGTTTTCAACAATTAGCAATGTTACAAGTAAGTTTCTTAATTTTTATGTATCATTAAATATTAAGTATATTCGTTATTATCTTATTATTATAATATAAATATCAGATAACAATACTCATCCATCAAGTTTGATGTTCCAATATCCTGGACGTAAGTTATCTTAAATTATATTTAGCTATATCAATTTTTATTTGTATTATCGTATATATACAATAAATATTACGTTATATCTAATTCATAATTACAGGTTATGTTTATCCTTTGTCAAATAATCCTATTTACAGTAATCGTACCCCGTCAAGTAATGGTCAAGGTACTACTATTTTAACATATTACATGTTTTAGTGCGGATAATTAGAATTATTGGTTATAATTATCTTTTAACAATACGTAAATATAATTCATGTATCAACTAATTTGGTTACACATTATGTTTTTCTATTATTTAATCTAGAAACAATTTCTCCTACCGCAAACTTACATATGATTCGACCTATAACTCCAAGGACTCACAATTCGCCAAGTAAGATTATAATTTATTTTATTCTATACGTACTTTTTTGTTTCTTTACCATTTTTATATTATTTCAACTTTTATAAGACAACTAATAGTTTGTAATGATTGACGTTTTTATTTATATGTTATTTCTACAATATTTAGAAATTGATTGTTTTATCTTAAAATGTGAAGTCCATATATGTAAATTCGACATACGTTCCTTTAATTTTTATGATATGTTCACTAATTTATATTAACAATTATATGTTATTATAAAATGATTACAATTTTACAGATTACAATACTCCTCGTTCAGTAGTGACTTATCAACATCCCGGTAGTAAGTTGTGCTATGTTTGATTTGTTTACATCAAAATATATTTTTATTATATTTAGAATATTATTCGTATTATATTTGTAAGTTTCTTTTACAGGTTATGTTTCTCCTTTATCACGTTTGTCTAATTACAACATGTGTACACCATTAACTAATGGTCAAGGTAATATGTCTAACATGTTGCATTGTTTTGAAAGTTTATTATTTATTATCATCTATCAATTGATACTGTGTCTATCTTACTCATAATATATGAACTAATTCGAAGTGTAATTTATATTTATATATTATTTGTTCTAGCAATAATCTCTCCAACAAGTTTACACATGGTTATACCTTTAACTCCAATGAATCTTGGTTCATCAAGTAAGTTTATAATTGCTTATCTAATCTTACAAATGTTCATATAATTGTTTCATTCTAACATTTAATATTTTTGGTTTCTATAAGTTTGTAGTTTAACGTTGTTATCTCATCATGTAGGTTCTATTATTGATATTAATACTTCTTCAAAATATATTGCAAGTAACAACAAGAAGTCATTCACAAGAAATAGAAATTATTCGTCTAGAGATTTGCCCACTTTAAACATAAATTTTGACGAAGAGTCAACTAATATTCCTGAAAATCCAAATTTCAAGGGTATTTCTAAAGGTATATAAGTTTATTCATGTTGTAAGGAAACATTTAAAATTTAATGTACCATTACAGATTTATTTATATTATTATTGACTAACTTTTTTGAAAAAACAATTTAGAATATGTTGATATGGGTAACCTTGACAAGACTTGCCAAGCATGTAAAGCTATACTCTGGAATGGAGAAGCTGCGAGAGGAAATCAGAAGTTGCATTCGAAGTCTTATTCTCTTTGTTGTATGCATGGGAAAGTTATGATTCCAAAACTTAAAGATCCTTCTTACATTTTTGAAAGTCTTTTATCTGGGAAGTCGGAAGAAAGTAGAGAATTTCTTAAAAACATAACGAAGTATAACAATATATTCTCCTTCACATCAATTGGTGGTAAGATAGATAACAGATATAATAGGGGTGGTGGTCCATACAATTTTAGATTGCATGGAGAGAACTATCACTGTGCTGGTAGTTTACTTCCAAATGATGGTCAAATTCCACGCTTCTCGCAACTCTACATATATGACACGGATCATGAAGAATCAAACAGATTCAATGCTTATAGGTAAAAATGTTATGCATATATTATTTAAAGTTTGTATATTTTATAACAACCTTTTTTTTAACAGCTCTGCACATGATGATGCCGCCGATGATCATAATTCAATGCAGAGGTATACAGTTTTTCAGCTTAAACTTATCTTAGATGATGTTAATCCTTTGGTCAAGAAGTTTAGAATGGTAAGAGATCGGTTTGCAATAAACCCTGATGAGAATATACGGCTAAAGTTAATCGGAAGAAGAGGAAAAGACGGAAGGACTTATAATCTTCCAACAGCGAATGAGGTTGCAGCTTTGATTATAGGTGATATTGATGGATCAGGTGATAAAAGAGATATTATTTTAGAGAGAAATTCTGGGCAACTAAAACGAATAAGTGAATTGCATCCTTCTTATCTTGCACTTCAATATCCCTTACTTTTTCCGTATGGAGAAGATGGCTACAGAGTTGATATATTTCTTCGAGAAGTTGAAAGTTCAGATCAACGTGGTAGGACTAAGGTATCAATGAGAGAATGGTTTGCATATAGATTGCAACAAAGAGATAATGAAAAGTCTTTATTGCTAATGAGTAGAAAATTGTTTCAACAATTTTTGGTTGATGCTTTTACAATGGTAGAAAATCAAAGGCTCTACTATATAAAAGTAAACCAGAAAAAATTTAGGTTTTCTACAATCAGCAAATTGAGTACAGCTCATGCTCATGGTCAGCGTGACTCGTCTTTAGTTGATAATCGTGTGATCCTTCCATCCTCCTTCACCGGTGGTACAAGGTATATGCAACAAAATTTTTTAGACGCGATGGCCCTTTGCAAGTGGTATGGTTATCCAGATCTTTTCATTAAAATGACTTGCAACCCAAAATGGCCTGAGTTATGCAGAATATTAGACAAACTTGGGTTACAACCCGCAGATAGGCCAGATTTGGTAAGCAAACTTTTTAAATTAAAGTTGGATAACTTAATATCTGCGATAAAAGATGAGCACATTCTTAGACACGTCAACGCAGGTATTAAACATGTTTGTATGTTATTATTATTTACTTTCACATTACAATATAAAAATATTATACTTTGAGGTACGAAAATTTAATATAGTCAATTAACATTTTCTAAAAAATGAAATTTTATTTCAGTTGTTTATACCATGGAGTTTCAAAAGCGAGGGTTGTCTCATGCACATATATGTTTATTCCTTCGAAAGGAAGATAAATTGCCAAATCCCGAAGATATTGATTGAATAATATGTGCTGAGATACCCAACAAAGAAGATGATCCAGAGCTTTACAAACTCGTCTCAGAATTTATGATTCATGGTCCTTGTGGCGAACAAAATACCAGGAGCCCGTGTACAAATTTGCAAAAAAAAATGTACAAAACAGTTTCCAAAAAACTTTAATAACCATACGTACAATGACAGTTACGGATATCCTGTTTACAAACGTCGAGATACAGGAATATGTGTTGAAAAAAATGGTGTTCAATTAGATAACATGTATTATATATTATATTAATGTTGATATTCTTTTGTTAATATTAATGTTATTGTAAATGTTTTTGTACAGGTATGTTGTCGGATACAACGCTCATATACTTAAAAGATTCCAGTGTCATATCAACATCGAATGGTGCAACCAACTTGGATCTATCAAATACCTATTCAAGTATATAAATAAAGGTCCTCATAGAATCACGGTTAGTTTTTCTAACATTAATAAGAATTCTTCAAATACAGAAGATGATCACTATAATGATGAAAATGAAATCAAGAATTACTTTGATTGTCGATATGTTTCTGCGTGTGAAGCTGCATGGAGACTTTTTGGTTTTGAATTACATTACCAAACTCCTCATATTGAGAGGCTCTCTTTTCATCTTGATGGGGAACAACCTGTTTGCTATGAGCCAATAAATGATGTGTCTGATGTATTAGGAAAATCTTCCGTTGGCCATTCTCAGTTTGTCGAGTAGATGGAGATTAATAAAACAAACGAACGTGCAAGGGATTTTACGTATGTAGAGTTTCCAGCACATTTTGTTTGGAATCAAAAACAAAAAAATGGACCGAAAGAAAAAGAGGATATGCTCTTGGTAGAATTTGCTATGTTCCTCCCAAGACCGGTGAGTTATACTATCTGAGAGTGTTACTTAATAAAGTTAAAGGTCCTACATGTTACGAAGATATCAAGCGAGTTAATAATATCACTTACGATACATTCAGAGATGCTTGCTACGCTCTTGGCCTACTTGATGATGACAAAGAATATATAGATTGCATTGAAGAAACATCTAAGTGGGCAAGTGGTTCGTACTGTAGGTCCTTATTTGTTATGCTAATAACTACAGATACTTTGTCAAGGCCTGATTATGTATGGGAAAAAACTTGGCAATTTATGTGTGATGATATTCTTCATAATCGGCGTAGAGAGCTTCAAATTCCAGGTAACTTTTAAAATCCATATTAACAAATTTCCAAGTTTCATTTTTACATAATATTCATTCTTTAATGTTTTTTCATAGATTTGGAGATGGGTGAAAGTGTCATACAAAATATTGTTTTGGCAAATATTGAAAAATTGTTAAAAGTTTCTAGGATGTCTTTAAAAATGATCCCAAATATGCCATTTCCGGATCTTGATGATGTTGAAGATTCTTCTAACGCCTTGATTCTAGAGGAGTTATCTTATGACAAAAGTTTGTTGAAAAAAGAACATGATCGACTTTTCTGCACTATGACCGAAGAACAAAAGGTTATATACAATAAAATAAATGATGTCATTATCAGAGGAAAAGGTGGTGTATTCTTTGTTTATAGACATGGTGGTACCGGTAAGACCTTTCTATGGAAGATCTTATCTGCACATCATATGTCTGAAGGAAAGATAGTAATAAATATTGCTTCAAGTGGCATTGCTTCATTATTACTTACAGGGGGTAGAACAGCTCATTCAAGGTTTGCAATTCCAATTAACCTGTATGAAGATTCTTTTTGCAATATTTCTTCCGATGGTAACTTGGCTGGTTTGTTGAGAAGAACGGATATTATCATATGGGATGAGGCGCCAATGATGCATAGACACTGTTTTGAAGCATTTGACAGGACATTAAGAGATAAAGTTGATCCAAAGTACAGTACAATTCCTTTTGGTGGAAAAGTTGTAGTCTTTGGAGGTGACTTTAGACAAATTCTTCCAGTTATTCCTAAAGGAAGAAGAGAAGATATTGTTAACGCCTCCTTGAATTCATCATATATTTGGCAATATTGTTCTGTTCTGCGTTTGACTACTAACATGCGTCTTTAGACAGGTTCAAGTAATGAGGATTTCGAAGATACAAAGAAATTTGCAGATTGGATCTTAGATATTGGAGAGGGAAATGTTGGTGGGCCAAATGACGGAGAAGCTAATATACAATTTCCTCAAGATGTTTTGATTAATTCAAATGGAGATCATGTTAATTCGATTATTGCAGTTGTATACCCATCTTTCTCAAATAATCTTTATGATGAGAATTACTTTCAGGACCGTGCAATTTTGGTTCCAACAAATGATGATGTTGAGTATTTGAACGATTACATGCTTTCAAAGATTGACAAAGAGGGAGCTACGTACTTTAGTTCAGATTCTGTATGTTCGACAGAATTGTCAGATGCTTTTGAAGAATCTTTGTACTCTCCTGTAATACTTAACTCATTAAAAGTATCAGGATTTCCAAACCACAAGCTTTGTTTAAAGGTTGGTGTACCTGTCATGTTACTTCGCAATATTAACCAATCAAATGGCTTATGCAATGGAACAAGGCTACAAGTTATTCGACTTGGTACACATATTATCGAGGTAAAGATCATTTCGGTAGAATGTTGGAAATATTGAGTATATTCCTAGAATGAAAATGATTCCATCAGATACGAAAATCCAAGTTTCAAAAAAGACAATTTCCTGTGATGAATTGTTTTGCCATGACAATCAACAAAAGTCAAGGTCAGTCTCTATCAATTGTTGGCTTATACCTCAGAAGACCAGTTTTACACATGGCCAATTGTATGTTACAGTATCACGTGTCAAGAATAAGAAGGGGTTAAAAGTTTTGATTTGTGACAACAAAGACAATGTTACAGACCAGACAACAAACGTTGTATATAAAGTTCTTCAAAAAATTTAGTTATATTCGTGTGGAATTTCTTTACTATCTTTGTAAGATTTTAACTTTTGTCAATTTATTACAACATTATTTGTTTTTTAATTCAAAATTATTCCGTATATTATTTTATATTATTTTTAAATTTCCTAATGTAATACCCGTAATTTCACGAGTCCATAAGCTAGTTTATTATAAATTTATGTCTTTAGTAAAATAAAATATATTGTCTTGTGCCTTACGAGTCTCTTTAGCCAACACTCTCAACACATTTGAGAGAGAGAAACCCTCTGTTGAAGAAACAGAGGACGAAGACGCATCAGTTGAAGAAGATAAAAGGGGTTCTGGTTTCTCCTAATATTATTTAGAACTATACATTGTTGAAGGACGGCGATGGCCGATGAGTTGCTCTGTTTGTGATCTAGTTTTTAACATTCACTCCTTACGCACATGTCTGTGTTTATTTAAAAAAAAGTTGACTTCCTAGACTCGCCTAGACCCGACTAGCTCCGACTTTGACCGACGTTGACCAAGCCCTTGGAATAAGCCCGACTAGCCAATATTCGCCAAGGACAAGTGCCGCCTAGCGACTACTCGCCGACTACTCGGCCGCCTAGGCCGAGTTTTACAACACTGCTTGTTGATATTATCCAAGAGTTTATCTAACTTACATGAAATTAGATAATAAGCAATTAGATTTCAAAAGTTCAAATCGTGGCATTGCAAATTATCGAACTTGACCATAATTTACAGTTACAATTCCTTTAGACTTTAAACAACACTAATCAGATCGGTAACAGAAGTACACAAACAGTGACGAATAATAAGATTTAAAGTCTCTTGATATGTCACATTTTCAGCCACTTGGGCTTAACCATCTTCTCAACAGCTGGCTTTCGTGGTGGAGGGCCAGCGGTCACAACAGGTTCACGAGCAGGTTCATAAGGTTCAGGCTTCTGCTCGGACATGTGTTCTAGACCTTTTAAAGACATGACATCCTCTTTAAGAAATGGGCCTTGCACGATATCATCAACTGGATGTAAAAACACACCATCACATAAATATTTGAATATATCAAATAAAAACAATGGTCTTGCGGCTAGCAGGCCTCTGGCATATCAGTACGAAAGGTGGCCTAACAACCAAGAAGTGGGTTCAAGTCTGAGAAATGGGAATGATGTGCGAGTATTTGCCGTTAAAACTAACCATAGGCAACCAGACACTTGCAAGGCCTAAACATGGAAACGGAATACAAAATTATGATAAAATACAAAAGGGAGAATGCAACAAAGACTAACCTTGTGGTAGGTCATAAGAAAAATAGACGATGGCACCGGGAGCAAAGCCAGCGGAATAGAAGTCCTGAGACATGTCCTGTATGTGCTTCTTTGGAGGAACAGTATCTGGAAAACATTGATATGTATCCCATTAGATCCTTATTCATTTCAATTACAGGTGGCAAATTGGATGTATTTACTTAAAAATAGGTTAATTTAATAATCGTTTAGCTCCAGCAGATCAAACGGAAAAAATTAACTTGGGGTAAAAATGAAATGGCTCAAGTGGGTAGACAGTTACCCACAGTGTGTTATTAAATGCTTACAAGTTACAGCATCTGTAATCATATTATTAATGATATTCAGTATTTATTAAACTAACATAAAGTAGACCAAAATGGTGTCGAAAGGTCAAATCCAACATAGCATAACTGAAATGGCGAAATGTATTAAAATGTCGCATCTTTTGATCTGTACCCGACAGGGTCAAACCCCCATTTTGCCACATCTAGTTTTTAATGTTTCCAAATTTCACTTTATATGGTGTTTGACGAAATACAAATACAAAAGGCTTCATCATTAATCATTTGAGATAGCTCTTCATGGATTTACCCTTCTATATTTATACAATACATGTGTTTTTGAGTATTGCTCCATGGTTAGTATAAGATCTAGAATATTCTATCAAGTTACTGGATGCTCACATATATAGAAAGGGAGATCCGGTCGAACCACAACTTTTACTAGAAGATCAACTAAGCTTTGCATCGTCTCTGATGGATGGAATGTCGCTTCTAATGTGTGGTTATCCGGGAACCTTATGCGAACCACAGCCTGTATAATTAATAAATAGAAGTATGAAAAATAGAAGTTACAACATCAAAAAATCAACATCCTGAAGCCTAAAAGTTCAAAAAGGAAAAATTCTAAAGGTGATTTAAATATTAAGTGAACATCTACCTTCGTAATCCTCGATCTACTAGCAGCTGCTTCTGCTTCTCGAATTTTTTTTGTCTTAAGATATTTATCTGCTCATAGTTGCACGTATATAATAAGAACAGATATAACTTCTACAAAGATATGCGTTGTGATATATCTTGATCCATTATAAAAATGAGGCATGGAATTGTGTGTAGACTTCCGACAGTAAAATAACACAAACTTTCCCACTTTATTTATCACCTCTAAAAATCCTGCTATAATCCCCCTAAAACTAGGGCCACAACTGAGTGCCTTACAACATAATATCTCCCAGACAAAGTCGTCCTTTTAGCACTACAGAGACTTGTTTGGGAGAGTGGGAAAATGTTCTACATGGATGTGTAATACCAATAAATTCTTATAAACATTTTATCATATAGGCACACAAAAATATAACATGCTTCTTTATGTAAAGGCATAGCTAAACAATGTGTTTCTTAAGTTTAACAAAAATTAAATATTTCTATTCACTTACATGCTTACAGCAATTAGATCATCTAATTCTTCAACCAGAAATCAAATTCTACCCGCCGAAAGAGCAAAAAACAAACCCTCCTAATAGAACATACATATGCATATCCTCACCTTCTTTTTTGGAAGCTATGATGCGATAATAATCTTCTGTGGAGAATTCCAAGTCATCGGGTTCCTCTGTTCAAATAATAAACCACAGTTTTACATGAAACTACAAAAAAAAATGCACATACTTTATTATTATTTTCTAATTGCAGAAGTTTCTTCCTACCACTGTCAGAGGCATCATTTGATGTTTGAGAGATTGTTGCTGTTGTTGTCTCAAATACACGGATTTCTCGCCCATAATTTTGCTTCACAGCAGCAAGCTTTTCCTGAATTGTCAAAATCACCAAGTGCATAACATCAGGCATCCCAAAAACAAAGAAGAGTGAATCCAACAAATAATAGCTAAAATCTTTAAGCTCTTGTCATCTTCCCTCCAATCGATAGTACATTCAAGTTTTAGCGTCTCAAAACCAAATACAAATTGCCCCCATGGAGAAGATACATATAACAAACAGGATAAATAACAAGCATACAAACAAAACTTTCTAAGTAGAAACCCTAAGAAATGATTTCAGATCGGAAATGTTTTAAAATTACACAAGGCATATATAAGTTAAGCTATGTCTCAAGTTGTTTGGTTTCCATAATCCATCCAAAGTATTCAAGCAACTGATGTATAAGCCAGGGAATACACAAACAAATCGGAAGGCACATTATTCAATCGGACACAACTCTTAAACCCTAATTAACAGATTCACCATAACTATTTTTGTGAAGACGACATGAATACCTCCAAGCAAGCAGTAAAACATTCAAGAAGAAATGTCTTCAGGTTCAAATAACGTCGCTAATGAAAAATTGCAGTAGTTCGAAAAACAACACAGCATATCCGTAGCACAGGCACATAGATTAGTTTTCAATAATCTCATAGTTTACACAAATCAACAGAAATCGGATTGACCCGATTGAAATCAAACAATCAACGTGAAGTAAAAGAAGAGGACCGTGGCAAATTGAGCAGCCATGGGATCAGCAATGGCGAATCTCCTCCGTTTGAGAGCCGGCAGAGAATCTGCTAGCATCGGCGATCCAAGCTACCCAAACAAACCTCTGTATCTCTATCTTTCGCGTTACGTCTATCGTTTGCTTCGTGCAGGAGACTTGTACAGCCTTTCGTAATCACTTATTTATAGATGACAAAACGGACGTGGGCTATAATTTAGGACCGGCCCAAAATCAGTTTTACGAGTATTTTTGTTTGTGATCCTTGTTTTTAGAGATACATTTTTTGTTATTTGGTTTATACAAAGTTGTAAATTTATTTCTTGCATTTTAAAAATTATAATATTGATTTTTATGGTTAAAACATTTTGTTTGTTATATTAGTCTGATTTCATTTAAATAGACTAAAATACCCTTCTATTATTAATTTATTCTTTTATTTTTAAGCTTTTACTTATTTAGATATTATTAATAATTAATTAAACAATAATAAACTACTAATTATTATTGATAAGAATATTAATAAATGCTCGTATCATCACCTCCACCCAACGCCCTTTAAACCACCTAACCGTTGTCTACCTCTGTCACCCACTACTATTTCTTACAACACCCTCACCGTGTCACCACAAAACCACCACTATCACCATCTTAAGTGTTTTTGATATGCATCTTTAATGTTCTTGGTATGCATCATCATAGTGCTTTTTGCATCATTCAAACCTTGTTCATCCTCAATAACCTTAAGCTGTTCATCTTCAATAACTTAAACCTTCATTTGTTCATCCATATTCAAATCAGAGTTCACCATCTTAATCTATACCATCAATGTTCATCATCTTCGTCCATATTCATGTCAGTATTCAAACCAAAATTTAAAGAATATTGAAAATCACACTCACACACGAACACAGATCTTGGATATGGACTCAAACATTAACACACACGCAAACAGAAACCCTAGCCCTAAAAATCAATTACAAATTTTAGACAACGTATCTTGAAACAAGATCTTAGATCTGGACTCAACTCAAACATGTTCATCCATGTATCTTGTTCATCTTGGATATGAACTCATATGAAGAAAAAAAGAGTTGTGGTGGTGGTGGTGGTGACAGATTGATTATGGCAGTGATGGTTGCAGGTCGACTACGGTAGTGGTAGTGGTCACACATTTGGGAGGGCGGGGAAGGGAAGAAAAAGTATGTAGTGTGATGGTGCAACAGATGAAGAAGAAGAAGAAATAGGGACAGTGGTGGTGGCAAGTCAACTACGGTGGTGTGGTCATAGATCTAGGAGGGGCGAGGAAGGGAAGAGAGAGTCAGTAGTCCGGAGGTGTGATGAAGCATGGTGGAGGTGTTGTGGTCTATGGCAGAGGTGTGGTGGAGCAAGGCGGAGATGCAGTGGAGCAAGGCGAAGGTGTGGGAGAGAGTCGGCTAGTGGGAGACGAAGGGGAACGAGTTGGCGGTTGGGTATTTAACTATTAATATTTATATATAAAGTGGGTAAAAGAAATATTTTTTTTGTTTAAATGATGAAAAGACTGTTGCCCATCTCTCTCCTCAAAACTATGCGCATTTATCTCTCTCTTTGCTAGGCATTCAATCACAGAAGGGATTTGAATTTTTCAGTACCAATCATAGGGGGTGGTTTCCCTCTCGGTAACGAAGTGCCACATAGGCACGCTGATGCCTCGAAATTTCCACCACTAGTATTTTTGATCTTAGATCTCTAAACTAAGGACATCACAAATCAAGCCCAATCAAAAGCCATTAGTTTTGGACGTTTATGGTTCTTATGAGGATGGGGATATTGATGGCAAGGCAAATCTTCTTCTTTTAAGGATCTTATGATGAGAGAGAGTTAGAGGAATTAAAAGAGGTTAAAATATATGGGGGAGTTAACTTTGCTAATTTGGGTCAAGATATTTATTAACTCTATTGTTGATTTTCACCATTGAACATCTCAAAAAACAAAACAAAAAAAAGATGGATAGGAACAAACAAATAAAAGAACTTGATCCCTCTTAGTAGCGAACAAAGACAAAATGGGCAAAATATGTTCTTGTTCGTTGACACAATTTTGGTGAATATGTTCAATATAGTTCATACTTAATTCATAACCTAAGAGACTAATTTTAGCTTTTGGATAAATGACATCAGTGGTTCAGATTGCATTTTAAAATTTTGGACGGGGTGACATTTTCGTACTTTACATGTGATGCTTTTACAAATCACATGTGATTGTATACTGAATCACTTGTGATTGAATATTAAAATTTTAGGACTATATTTTTTACATTGACTTTATTGAACACAACTCCCATAAAAATTTGTTCTTCTTCTTTATTGACGATAAATATTCTGATTGTATAGTCGGAGAGTTACGATTGTTCTTCTTCCTTTTTACTAACTCTATTCTTTATTTTTTATTTCCTTAATCCGATGGATAAATACAAATATGTTATTTCAAAACTCACAAAAATCTTAAAAGTCCTATCATATAACTCATCTTTGGAGGTTTAAACGCCGATTATAAAATTCAAAATATTTTATTCATCGTAAAGCTTTCCAATTAAATCTAGTTTCAACTTTAAAAATTGAACAAATCTACCCAATTGGTTAAATTCGGTTCAAACCAGATTCGAAACCAAATTCAAGTAGGTTTTATAAGTATTAATTCAAATTCAAATCGATTTTCAAACTAGAACGAAAAATTACTAGACTCCGAACAACTTAATTCAAACAAATCATAAAAACTCAAAAATCGACTCGATTAACTGCCCTAATTTAAGAATATATTCGTCTAAACTTAAAGAAGCCTTGAACATGAAACAATGGTGATTACAACACGTAAAGCGCTAACCATCATACCTAAGCAAGACGTGCGACGTATTCTATCATTGCCTTCCAATAGCCGCCTATCACATTGTGTAGGCTCTAGCCAATCTCACTCGCAATTTTAAATTGAACAAAAAAAGAAAATAATTTTTATTAAAAAAGAAAAACATATCCCTAAAAGGGTCAAAATACGACACAGCGCAAATATGTGTGTGCGCCCCTGGCACCATCATTTACATCTTTTTATCCCTCTCTCTCCATCCGCCATTGAAGGAGCATCCGATTGAAGCTTACGATTTGAGAGAAGATTCATCACTCAACTTTCCTAAATAATCTTAATTCCATGTGATAAATCTTTTCACATTGTTTGATTTGTGATGAATTGATCTCAAAACCCGTAGAGAGGGGGATTAACTGTATGAATCTAGGGTTTGTTTAAATAAAGAATTAGGGATTGAGATAGAGTGTGTGTCTGAGAGAGTGAGTGAGTGTGAGAGAGAGAGAGATAGAGAGAGGGAGAAATGCCTAGCGTTGCTGTGAAATTATACAGTGTGCTTTTCAAATTGATATTAAAGCGACGGTTACAGAATCGAATCCAGAACCCTAATTTAAACGATGAGATGAGTACTTCATTTGGTGTTACATCACGTCCTGAAGAGACGGTAGCGGCTGCGAATCCTTTGTTCACCGATGGCGTTGCAACCAAAGACATCCATATAGATCCTTCTTCCTGTCTCTCAATTCGTATCTTCCTCCCCGACACGTGTCTCGTATCGCCAGATTCCGAGGCTGATAGGGTCAGAACGAAGAGATCCGAACTTGAATCGAGATCGTTTCCTAGCAATTCCGGCAATGGCATTCCTCGGCGTAACAGTTACGGTTCCGCTGAAGTGTATAATGTTGCTGCAACTCCAAGCAATCGGAGGAGCAGTTATTGTAATGGTTTTAGTACGGATGATTTGAGTTTGAAATCAGATCATGGTGCTTACAGAGGTTATTCTCCGTTCACTCACAAATGTCGGAAACTGCCTCTGATGGTTCAGTTTCACGGAGGAGGGTTTGTGGCAGGAAGTTGTGATTCGGCGGCTAATGACTTCTTTTGTCGGAGGATTGCTAAGGTCTGTGATGTGATTGTCGTGGCTGTTGGGTACAGGCTTGCGCCTGAGAATCGTTATCCGGCTGCCTTCGAGGATGGGATGAAAGTGCTGCATTGGCTGGCAAAGCAAGCAAATTTGGCGGAGTGTGGCAAGTCCTTGGGGAAAAAGCTTGATTCCAAAAAGTCAGATATTCAAGGGCATATTGCGGATGCATTTGGGGCTTCTTTGGTGGAACCTTGGCTAGCTGCACACGGAGATCCGTCCAGGTAGCTTCCGATCACCTCATTGTTAATAGTTGATTCTTCAGTTACCAGAAATCAAGTAAGAGCTCAGGCTTTTTATGTTCATTTTACTTATTAATCTCCTTTTTAGCTAGTAATTTTTCTGTTTTAGGTTCGAGAGTATCTAGAATGACTCCTGAAATCAATTTAGGACACAAGTTTTGGTGATTAAGAAGTGTTAACCTTTTTTTTTTTGTGGGAGTGTAGATGTGTGGATCCATAAAGATAAGAATAGAAAAATGAGACTTGTACGTGCGCGAATGTGATTTTTTTTGTAAGTATATATACTGAACTTTGATGCTGAACTGACTGCCTTATGTAAGAATAAAAAGCTTAACACATCTGAGACTTGATTATCGTCTTTTAAAAACATGGCTTCCAAGTTTTGAAAGTATTTTGTCAAAATTTAGGGCTGGCAATTCTCTGAAATGCGTCTCTGGTTGTGCACCTGTACAAAGGATTACTATCACAATCTCTATGGTATCTCCGTATCTATCACCAAGCAAACACTCTATTTAGGCACAGCAAATTTCTGTTGTGCCACCAAAAGAAATAAAGATACAGCTAGGGGACTTTTGCATAATCAATCCCTACCAACTTCCTCTCAGCTCTGTATTTGTAAGATTCAACAAAGTGAAGTCCTTGATGAGTGTATGAGGTGGGGATGTTTCTCATTGCAGTACAACATTGTGTTTATTGTTATAGAGTTGGGCCAGTTAGCTTTATTGGCGCATGGCACCTTGCCTTTTTGTAAGGTGTAACGTTACCATGTTTATGAAAATGATAGAGACTAGCATTTCGAATGTGTTTAGTATGTGTAGCCCTCAGCCCATATACTCTTGTTTTCTATCTCTTAACTCAACTGCGCCCACAGGACACGTAAAGCCGTGCATCCTACATATATTAGTCCATGAACTTGAGACATGTAAGTAGTATATGAGAAATAGATGGTTGGTGTAATTTTCATATCTGTTTTCAAAGGTTTTATCTACTTTCATAGCGATAAGCTATGACCCTAAATTGGTAATAAGCAACAATATTAACTTTGAAATTCCATTTAAAGAAATAATATGAAATTCGATACTGCCAGCCAAGCGTGAATGTCAAAACTTTGTTATTTTACTCGAGCAATAAAGCTTTAAATCAAATTCTGCATGGCTAACTGAGATTTCAAATCCTAATAAACATTGTTTACAGATGTGTTCTTCTTGGAGTGAGTTGTGGTGCAAACATTGCTGATTATGTGGCTCGAAAATCAGTCGAATCTGGTAAACTACTGGACCCAGTTAAGGTGGTGGCCCAGGTTTTAATGTATCCCTTCTTCATTGGAAGTGCTCCCACACATTCCGAGATAAAACTATCAAACTCTTATTTCTTCGACAAGGCAATGAGCATACTTGCATGGAGACTATTCCTTCCCGAGAATGAGTTTAACCTGGACCACCCTGCAGCCAATCCCCTGATTCCCAACAGAGGTGGGCCGCCTCTGAAGCGAATGCCACCCACATTGACAGTTGTGGCAGAACATGATTGGATGAGGGATCGTGCGATTGCGTATGCCCAGGAGCTAAAGAAGGTGAATGTTGATGCACCTGTTCTGGATTACAAGGACTGTGTTCATGAATTTGCCACTCTTGACATGCTTCTTAGGACACCTGAAGCACAAGCATGTGCAGAAGACATTGCAATATGGGTTAAGAAATACATTTCACTTAGAGGTCATGAGTTCTCGTATTAGCAAATGGATTTTTTCAACACACAGACATGCGAATCGGATTATAATTACAAAAATTCCTAAATTGAGGCGGGATTTATATCGACTACGACAATCAAAAGACGTCCTGGTTTTATTCTGCTTTTTGTATGATACACGATTATGTTAGAGAATACAGTTGAGTTATGAGATACCCATGTTGATTGATCCCCTGTGTTTCAACCATGGACATATTTGCTCTTTCCCATGTAACAATATTGTAACATTTGTACTGATGGATTGGATTATATTGAATTAATCTCTCAGCTTTTGTGTTTAAGACAAAATTAGTATATAACACCACAAACCACAAGAACCAGTCACAGAATTTTCTGCAAGGAGTATACCAATTACAACCAGAAAAGCCTACAACATTTACCACTGACCAGAAAATGAAGACCAACTAACTAGACCACAAGAAATGCTTTACACAATCTACTTGAGACGATAACCACCCGACCCAATTTAGATCTTTACCAAACTTTATCCAAATGTCTCGAGACTTAGGACAATTCCATAGCCAATAGCCAATGATCGACCGACTCAATGCAATTTTCACGAGGACACAAAACAGAAGGTACATCGATACCTTTTTATAAAAAAAACTTTTTTAGGATAAAATTTAGGGGTGTAATCGAGCTGAGCCGAGCCGATACAGTGCCAAGTTCGAGCTCGATTCGGTTCCAAAGCTCCAGGCTGGAAACTCGACTCGAGCTTTAATTTTCAAGCTCGAGCTCGACTCGAGTAAGTAATCGATACTCTCGAGTTCGACTCAGCTCAACTCGACTAAAATTAATTTAATAAAATTTTGTAGCAACAAATGTTAAAATACATTTCGGAATTCAAATTTCTCATTTTCGAACAACAATTAATTGTTAGCTACTTAAAGATATAAAAGTAAATGGTATATTTGTAAAAGGGTAAAATGATAATTTAGTACGAGCTCAATTAGGCTCGCGAGCTTAGCGAGCTGAGTATTTCAGAGCTCGAATTCAGCTCGAAACCCTACTCGAGTAGCTCGAGCTCACTCGGTACACCTCAAGTCGATTTTAGTTATTTTTCTAGTCACTCTCGAGTAGCTCACGAGCTCACGAGCTGTCTCTGCTTGATTACACCCCTAGGATGAATATTTTGACCGTTTAGTAGTAGAAGGTTTACTGTTCACGACCTTTCGATCAATCTTTGTAAAGCTTTAACTTCAAAGGGAATTAGATCTTCCTCTAAGCAGCTATTCAAAAAAATAAATAAATAAAGAGAGCTTCCTCTAAGCACCCCACCCACATACCCATCTACCTTCCAACCAACCCCCTCAGTAACGATTATCTTTTCTGAAAATTCTTTAAAAAGGGCGTTTGGTTCGCAGGAATTAGATGGAATTGAAAATTCCTAAATTATAAGAGGTGTTTGTTTCACGGATTTGATAGAATGTAATTTGATCATTCCAATAAATTCTTTAAATCAAGGAATTAAGAATTCCTTCCCAAAATGAATGAAATTCTTCACATTCATAAGGAATCTAAAAACATAATTGTTGGCTAGAACAGCCATCAAGTTGGGGACATCCTTGTTCGCAGATGCCGCATTGAAGAATTGAACGGCTTTCCTTCACTTGGTATAGTTGCTTGACCTTTTTAAACATCAAGCATTTACATTGAAGGGAAAAAAATTTAAAAACTATTGAAGGTTTTATTTTAACCCCTCGGAAACCTTAAGATGGTGTCCAAATCATCAACCAAACAATAGTTAATAGGTAATAACCACACGAACTCCGAATGAAACAAGTTAAGGAAAGAAGAAACAATACTAGTCTTTTGCATATCACAGATATTGTGACCCAAAGAACTAATAGTAATACAATCAGCGGTTACGAATATTAATGGCTCTTGATGCCATTGCCCTCAGATTCACAGTGGCCGTTGCAACAGAGCTTCTTCTATGCTGTTGTGCTCGTGGTGGTTGTTCAGACCCTCCAAACGCTCCCATGAACTCCTCTCGCTGCAACCTCAGAGCTAAAGCAGCATCCTCATCTTGCTCAGCCACCTCCAGCTGCTGCCTCCGCCGCCTCCTCCTGCTCACACTGTTATCTCCCGCTTCTCTGCTGTTGAGTAACACAACTGAAGCAGGACGGAAACTCTGCTGTCTCAGATAATGATGGTGGTTGGGTTGATTACTTGTCCTCCGCCTCCTTTCCAAGCTTAGCTGTTCTCCTTCAGGACTATTTAACGCTTCAATTACACTACGGTATTGGTTCCTCCTCCTTGTCGGAGGGCTCTGCAGATCACTCGATTCTATGGCGTTTGAAGCTCTGGACACCACCTTTCTTGCCTCTATTTCTTGTGGAAACAAGAGCTGTATCGTGTTCCATAGAACTGTATTGATGGTGCAGGATCTTCCATTGCTGGAATAAACCAAAAATCCCCATTGTGAAATTGAATAAACATTTTGATATCTATTGCACAAATAGGGTGTAGAACTGTAGTTTAGTGTAACTACCTGATAAGCTGCCTGCACTTTGGGCAACGCTTGCCACATTTATCAGCAGCAGATCTCAAACATTTCTTGCAAAAACTACAACAATTTAAAACCAAATTAAAATCATAACATTATTTGGTCTTTTTTTTATTGATTGTATATAAAGCCATCATGAATTATATACCTGTGTCCACAAGAAGTTGTACTTGGTTCAAAACATATTTCTAAACAAATCTGCAAAAAGGAACATACGTACAACCCATTAAGCATACATTACATCTGATTTTGCTTTGTCGTTGATCAAAGAACGAAACCAGATAGCACTTACTGCACAAGAGAGTTCCTCCCGAAGTCTATCAATGCATGGAATCATAGTGTTTCCAGAGCTCGATTCATCTGATTTCTCAACTTTTTTATCATTAACATCCAAATCAATCTTCTGTTCTTTCTTTTCCTCTATAATTTCTGTTAATACAGTACAAAATTAGGGCTCAATTTCGGGGGAAAATCGACAAATTAGAGGCTGTAATGATCAAACTAGGATTAACAGGTCAAAAAATAAACCGACCTTCTTTAGAACCTTCATATTCACCAAGATCAAGAATAGCCCCAAATTTTGAAACAGGGCTCTTCCTCTGATCTCTGCGTTTTCTAAATTACATCACAAACATATGTCAATGAATAGAACTAATTTGAGTCTTAAGAAACCGAAATCAGCGGAGATCTCTTCTATCATTTTGTAAAAGGACTTGAAAATAGAACAAATTCAGTAAAGATATTTTTTTAGGGTTTCTTACCTTCTAGAATGAGTAGGTGGAGTTTTGAACATTGGATCTACGCGTCTCTTCTGTTTGGAATCACGATCTGGTGTATCTTCAACAACAAGAGAAGCCATTAACAATGTTTCTTCGTCCCAACCGGCCATGGCTGCCACAGCTCTAAACCCAGGGCTAAATACACAATTCCCTTTCTCTACATTTTCTTGTTTTGGAGAGCTTCGTTTTGGTTCTTCATCCACCATTTTCTCAACCTTCGATGGCCTGCTGTGTTACAGAGAACGGTTCTACTCTGCGTGTGTGTTAGAGAGAGAGAGAGAGAGAGAGAGAGAGAGAGAGTGAATTGACAGTAACGGCTGGATTTTTGAATTCTTTCTTGCTCTTATTTCAGAGTTTTTAGGGGAGTTCTAACGGCTACTATTTAGAGTATTGATTCTGGGTAGCAGATGTGTAGGCTCTAATGGTGTACCTCCATCTGTGACCGTCTATTTAATTGAGCTCTATATGGGCTTTCCCCGATATATGGACTTATACTTCTTGCAAAATGGATTCATGGATAGGATGTTTAATCTGTTCATTATCGGTTTTATAGATAGATTTTATGAAAAACATTAATAGGTCATAATTCAACCTAGAACAAAACTAAACCAAACCAATTTAACCAAAAAACTGTCGGGTTAATAGATTCGGGCCCGTAAAATTATGTAAGAAATTTGCCAAAAAAACACATACAAGACTTATTATTAATCACATGCACTTGGCACTTGACCACAAGATCAACAACTCAAATAACTCATTAGTATATTAGGTACAAAATAATCAAGCAATCTTTCAAAACTATGATATCACTATAATTTTAAAAAACATAAATACTTGACTTTTGTTTACCCTCATACGCTTTTAAGGAATTATCTTATTCAATAATTCATAGAGAACTTAGATGACTTAAATTATTTCAAGACAATTAAATATTTGGTTGTATCCAAATAAACGATCCAAATTCAGTTAACTCATAACCAATTAAACCAACATTATATAAACTAGGTAGATTTTTGGATGAAACTAATTATTAAACGCCCTATTCATAGACTAGTTACTTTGAATATTGGTTATGTTTGATTACAAGATTTTTTAAATTTTAGAGCTCTTTGTTCTGTCAATTTTAGCAAGGAAAGTTTAAAAATAACTTATATTTTAATATAAATAGTTTCTAAATGAAAAGTTGAAGAAACTTTTATATGCATTTAATGTTTGGAGTTACAAAAATGCTTCTAATGATATTTTATTGTTGATTATGTAACATTTATATGTAAATAAAAAATATAACTTTTAAGGTCCAACTTGTTTCGTGTCATTCAAAGAAATGGAATTGATTTAAATTTCATATAGTCCACTATAGAATGGACTTTTCATTACTTGCTGGAATATAAACATTTCAACAAATAAAATTTTATTCAAAAACAAGTTTAACAAATGTAATACAATACTATTTGAATTCAGTAAAACAATCAGGATTCGATAAAAAAATCTAGCTTTGAGATCAAACTAAGAATTACTTTGTCAATAAACAACTCTCCTATTGAAAAGCATAAAGTCTAAGTCTTTTATTTTAAAACCAAAAAAGGAAAATAATTTATGTATAAAAAGCTAATTTCTCATGTACAGAGAAAGCATTAATTTGTTTAAACCATGATATTTTTAAACACATGAATGAAAAACATAGACAATAAATATGTAAAAACATAAATTTGTTATAAGAATATTATTATGCAAATAAATACCTGAACTATTATTAACTTGACAATCCTTTAAGTTGCTAAAAGAAAGGACAATGACATGTAGTTTCCTATTAGCATCCGTCTACATTAAAAACTCAGAAAACAAGTTGCTAATTATTATTTTAATTAAGAGATGTGTTACAAGATTAATACTAAGTATTAAAAGGTTTGTAGCCGAACGGTATCTGGTATTGTGAAATGATACCCCTTCCTAGGGGTCTGTTCTCGAGTTAATTTAAGAAGGGAAATAAAAGGATTGCTAAGGAGCAAAAGAGGAAACTGTGTTCTTGAGTTTTTTTTAAGAAGGAAAGAGAAGGGCTGGGAGGGGTTATTTTACCATTTTTATGTTATAAAACTTTCCTCTCACTTTTGGGATGATTGGGAGAGGAAGTTTATCTATCCTTCCTTTTCCTTTTCTCCCATTCTCATCTCTTCCTTCCCCTTCTTAAATTAACTTGAGAACAGACCGCTACGTTATGGGTTCAATTCCTGTTATGGACAATGGAGTATATTTAACATCCTGTACTCGAGTTATTTTTTGGAAGGAGGTGAGGGGGGGGGGGGGATGGAAGGAACAAATTAGTGGGGTGTGTTCTTAAGTTCTTTAGGGGAGATGGGCTATTTGGTTAAAAAATTAATTCTCCCAAATATGAAATGATTTGAAAGGAAAAGATTCTCCATTTCTTTTTTTTTTCCTTCTAACTTAAGAACACAACTTAGTCATATTTTTTTTCCTTCCCTTTCTTTCCATTCACTTTCATTCTCCCCTTTCATCAAAAAAGTGGAGAGTAGGACGAAAGAGTAGGCTTTGTGTGTGTGTGTGTGTTTGCCATTAAAAAAACCAGATTAATACAATTGTCGGAGATGAAAAAAATTAATAGATTTCACATATCATCTTTATGGTGAGTAATAGGATAAATTTAAAAAAAATAGCAAAATAGTGTCTCATTTTTCTTTAATTAACAATTAAGCCAAGTCATCATTTAAAATATAGCAAACCCACAATACCAGTTTTTAAATCTACGTCTTATCCACTATAATATTTAAACTTAAAATTGTAAAAATCATTTTTCTTTAATTAACAATTAAGTCATTTAGTTATGACTCCTTTTGTTTCATGATTCTTTTCTTTTTGTTTCATTGTATAAATCAATCAAATCAATATTTTGAATCACAATAAGAATCTCGTTTGTTCTTTGGAAATCAAACAACTGTATTTAGTTGGTATTTATGTTAGAAAATTATGATTTAATCTTATTAAATTATTCTATTTTATTTTTCTAACTATTAAATAATGATACTTGTAGTTTACTAATTCTCTTTAATGGTCTATTTTATTAGTTTTGATACTTATCTTAATTTAGTGAGTATGAAGATAAATAATAGATAAGACTCTTTTTATGTTATGTTTTATCTAGCGAATAATATATATAAAAATTATCAAAGTACGTAAAATGTTTCAAATAATCTAAGAGTATGTACTCTCATCTCACATTCATAATTTATAAATATACTAGCTATTATGTCGTCTAAGTCGGACGAATCCAATGATGATGAAAATAAAAATGATGAGATTGGAAGGAGAAAAAGTTAAAAGACAAAATTTAAAAACATTTGGAGTTAATTACATGTTTGGTCCTTATAGTTTACATAAAATTACATATTTAGTTTAGTTTATATGTTTTAAAAATAATGACATTGATTCTTATGATTTACATTTTGTTTTAATGTTGGTCTCTGTAGGGGCGGATCCAGAATTTGAAATGGGCAGTTGCACCATTGCAATGGTGGTAGCACCGCCTCGAAAAAAATCGAAATTTGAACGAAAAATTAAAATTTACACTACACGAACAAAATTGACTGGTGTCCCGTGTCACCACTGCCGCCTATGTAGGTCCGCCCTGGGTCTGTGACACGCTTGAAAAGACAAAACTAACTTTACCCTGTTTATTTTTTAACTCTAAAATTATTTTATTTTATTATTATTAAATAATCAAATGTTATTAATGAATAATAATATAATTATTATTAAAAATTAAACAAAATAATGATTTATATCTCTTCTCAACTCATCCCCTTCCATCTTCTCAACACCTACCACCAATCTAGCAGGCCCCCACCTATCCGGCGACCCGTAATTACATCTCCTCCACCATAATCTGCCATAATTAAGTCGCCACCCTCTTCTCTACTCCTACAAAGTTAGCACCATATTTCACACTCATGTGAAGTCTCACCTCACACAATCTTCCTCAGCCGTAAATCACATGTCGACGCACCTCACACCTCATCCACCGTAAGATTAAGCCGATGTCGTAAATCGCACATCGCACCTTGTGTCGGCCTTGTAAATCAAAACCATATATGTGTTAGATTATGGTTTTTCACTTTTTGTGCTTGATTAAGGTTAGATTTAGGCAATCAACGGCGGTCAAATCGGTGGTTTGTGATGGTAGTCAATGTGATTGTAGATTCATATTCATCTTCACCATTTTGTTTCTATTCATCTTCATTTTGTTCTTTTTTCTATATTTGGTCGGTCAATGGAGGGTAAACCGGTGGTTTGTGATGGTGGTCAATTTGATTGTAGATTCATGTTCATCTTCAACATTTCTATTAGTGGTTTTCGGTGTTTCATTTGAGGGTGGTTGGTGGCGGTAGACGGTGGTGGACCGATTTAGGGGTGATCTAATTTATCTTTTGTTGGGAGATAATCATTTCAAACTATAATCAAACCTGTTACTGAAATATGTAGGATTTGATGTTAACAAATTTACTTTTAGTAAGACTAAAATTAAACATGTGTTGTTTAATTTCTAACACAAAAGTTACAAGCAATAGAGTATCAACAAGGACTCGTCCAAGTACTGAGTTTCAGTGGAAGACAACGATGAAAGACTTTGAAGCATTTCAAATGCGTAAAAGACTTTTAAACATTTTGTATAGGGTAAATATCAAAACATCAGCTGAATAGCTTTGGAATGAGCTGAAGCATATGTCCATCACTGAACATCCAAACTGTTAGAACCTAGAGGGGGGTGAATAGGTTATATGCCCACTTTTTGAAGTTTTTAACAATATTTGAAAGTAATTAAAGAGTTTAAGGAAGAAAGATATCACTAATGAAGTAGCTAGGACACAATGATTTATAGTGGTTCAAGCAAGGGTTAACAACCTTGCTCTACATCCACTCCTTGGCCTCACCCACCAAAAGTTGCTCCACTAACTTCTCTCTTTAAAGGTAGAGATAAACCTTTTACAACTTCTCTCTTTAGCTTACAAGAATTACACTTCACTCTTGCAAACAAGGTTAAGATAAACCCCACTTCACTCTAATTGGAAAGGCTAGAGTTGATCCTCACTTCTCTCTAATTAGGCTAGAGATGATCCTCACTTGTCTCTAATTCTAAGGCTAGAGATGATCCTCACACTATTACAAATATGTAAGAAGGTAATGTAGTGTTTGAACTTTGAAGGCTTTCACTCTTGCTTCATTCTTGATCTTGAAAGATTGAATATATTATCAAAGAATATGAGCTCACAAGATTTTGTATGTATTCTGTGTTTTTCAGATTGCAAGAGCTTGGTAAAAACAAGACTTGAGTTGCCTTAAATAAGGAAAAAGGTGCAAGCTCAAAAAGTGCCCAGACTGTCCACGGTCGATCCACGGTCGACCGTGGCATCGACCGTCGGCCTGCTGGAACTTTTTGAGACTTGTGAATATAGACGTTGGCCTTTTACCAAAATCACACACAACCCATTTTTACCATAAAAATGCACTGAAAAGAAGCTTAAGAAAAGTTGGGTTAGTGTCATACTTCTTATGTTTGAATTTAAACATAAAAATGGTAGCTTAGAAACCAAATGCACAAAGCATGTTGGAAGTTTACCTCTTTGAGAGATTCCTTTTGCTAAATATGGTTTTGGCTTATTTCAATAGAAGATTATGTTTAGTATTTGCCAAAATAGGAATTCATTTTCTTTGACTACCAAGCTTGTGATTTTATAAAAAATTTCTCAATTTTTATAAAAGTTTTTATAAAAATTATTTTATAAAAACTTAAACTCATTTGATAATTTATTTTGTAAGCTCATAAACTTCGAACGTTTGTTTGTAGGAATCTTCGACATCGGCTTCTACTTGAACTCGGATCTAGACGATTGGAGCTTGGCCATTTGATGAAGCTTGTTTTATAGATTATAGATGAGAATATATTTGATTGAATATATATATATATATATGTATATGTGCACATATGTTAATGTTAATACATATAATTATATAAACAAGTTGTATATTTTTGTGTCAACAAAAGAGGATATATTTATAAGCCTATTTTTCCCAACACAAACGTCTCTCATTAAAGACAAACTTATTATGTCAGTTCAAGTACACCCTTCAGCGAAGTCATGAAATCTATTTCTATTTTACAAACTCTGTTTGTTCATGTAATTTTTATTAAGTCAAAAAACTGAACATGTGTTGTGAAAATTTGTTCAAGTACTAAAGCATTGCTAGCAACTACATTTTTAGTAAAGTCAAATTTAAAGAAGCATGACTGACGAAGAAAGTTCTAATATGAAAAAGGAAAGTTAGAGTTTCAAGGTAACAAAATAAGATAAATAATATTATTATATTGTCAATGGGAGAAATATTTCTCGAAAAGAGCAAATACTCTACTTATACTTAAGTAAAGTGATACTATCACATGCCCATTTGCTTTATAATAATATTTTTGTCTTTTCCAATTACCACGTCATCGTGTAAATGATCTCCAACTTATAGGCCAGCATCTTCTATAAATAGGCATGCATTCATAGCATGCAAAATACACTTACACTGACTGAACATCTCTCTCAAAGAACTAAGCTTCAAACAAAGCAAAGTTTTAGAGTTTGCATAAGTGTAAAACAACTTGTCCATGTGTTGGACCTCCTAAACATTACTTGTTTAAAAGAAGGTTGTCTATATGTTAGACACATTAGCCGTCACCTTTATATGTATTAGAAATTTTTGCTTCCTCATACATGTAATTCTTGATTCATAATTGATGTGCGTTTTACGTACTAGTTTAAATTTATATTTTACCGAATTATTTACCAAAAACTGCACGAATAGGCAAGTGAACCTAATCGTTTTGTATTATAGTTAGTAAGACGGGTGTCGAACTCTTGGGGAACAGGACCTAAACTGATTTTATAAAATCAAGAATTAACTAATTTAAACTAATTACGGGGAATTGGTGATCAAGATTCAAACTTTATTAATTTAAATTACTCCTAACACTACTAAAACACTCAAAAGCAACCAAAAGTAGCCAAAAGCAAAGATTTTATGGATTAAACTATCAATTAAAAGATTTTCCCTCCCTAAATTCGATTTCCCCTCTTTTTAGTTCATTAACTCAATCAATTCGTGCAATGGACAATAAATTACCATATACCGATTCCTATATTAGTTAGCATCTTGGTCAGATTAACTAACTTTAGTAACTATGCAATTTAATCAAACTTAAGGTCATGAGGATGATTAAAACACAAAGCTATGCGTTTTTGAGTTCGTGTCAAGAAAGATTCAATTTTTATGCTTGTTTGAGTTAACAAAACATTCATTAACATATAAATGGTCTTTATATATTAATCACACACATTAAAGTTTCCTTTTTTAGAAGTTTAACCTAGGATTGATCTATCACTAGTCTAGATTGTCTATTGGTCCTAAACAATCAAGATTCAAGTCACACAAGTGGATTGGTCCTCCAACTTGTATAAACTCAGTAAATAAACTTCAAAAACAGAAACAATAACACATATGGATAATCAATTGAACAATCAAGATAATTTATATGGTAAACATGTCCAAAACGGAGAAAAACAGAGAAAACTAATTGAAATTAACAAACTTTATAAAGGTTCATCTCCTCTAGGGAGGAAAACAGAGAAAACTAGCCTAATAAGATCATATCATACTTCTGGAAACTAAGAATAATCATAAAGAACATGAAAGAATGATAAAACCTATAGCAAATCATTCTCCCAAGCCTTTAATCTCAAAATTAAAGCTTCAATCCTTCAAACTTGAGCTCCAAAGCCTCTGGATTACTTCTGGGACGTATTTGGCAGAGTTTAGGTGTAAAAAGTGGGGTGGTTAACCCCAAAACGGATCTGGAGTTGAGTTTATATAGAACTCTGAAAACAGGGGGTTCGCACCGCGACGGGGAATTTAAACGTGATCCCAACTCTTTGAAATTCAAGACTGATGTTATCTTGAAGCGTCGAGCCGCGACCAAGTCCTGGGTCGCGCCGCGATCCCACGTGGCGGGCATATTGACCTTATCCGGATCACTTTGTCGCACCGCGACCTTTGAAGGCGTCGTCTCGCGACCCTCTCTTTCTCGCCCAGTAACTTCCTTTAATTAATTTGGGCCCATGCTTTTGGGCTTGACTTTCTTTTCTTTATTTCTCTTGGGCTTTCCTTTTCTCTTCTTGGGCTTTATTTATTTTCTTGATTTCTTGGCCTTACTTTTCAATTAATTCATTAATTCGACTTTTTAGCCTGCAAAACATAAAAGAAACGATAAACGCATCTTTTTATAATTAACTACATATTTTTCGGCTAAAACTAACCCGATATCGCACAATATTTATATATTATAAACGCGATATCAATAATCAATAAGAATTATATTAAAAGTATAAGTGTGTGCAATTAATTTTAAAAAAATTAAGTTTGTATTCAACCCCTCTTCTACAAATATTTGTTGTTGTATACTCAATCTGGGACTAATATCTTTCTTGTGTTTGTTTTGTAACACCGCTTCTGAAAACAGTTATTTTAGTAATAATTCAGGTTTAGCAGCGAGAATTTTTCTTTTAATATTAACAAACTGTTAATTACATTATCTTTGTATCCAAAACATTCATCGGTGTTAGCTAACATACAGGAACCAACCATAATATCAAATTACATTACAACATAAAGTGTTCCAAGCCACAAGGGGCATTATCATCAAAAAGGCACCCCCCTCCCCAGGCCTTCTAGTCTTTACCTGAAAAGGGAAATCATAGCACCATTAGCTAACACTTAGCTAGTGAGTACATACATATCATAAGCATCAATACAGTAAGTCATGCATCATACATATCGTACTTAAGCAATCATTGCTAGCATAACACATAACGGTGTGCTGACAAGATCAGTAAGAGTCATATCTTGCAGGGGAGTTTGTCTTACTCAATAACTCAGACCGGGGAATCAGATACAACCATTCGCGCTAGAGGGGGAGCATAAAGCAGTCCACCGAGCATCGTTTACGGAACCAAAGGTTCCCTAGTAATCCCGGCCAGATCCTAGCTGATTACAATCTCACGTTAAGGCACGGCGGTTCTGCAGAACCTCGACCCGGGATGCACCCCGAATCACCGTTAAATCCCGAACCATGACCGAAGTCCTCTGGGATCCAGCTAACCGGCTGACCTTAACCATGGGTCAGATAGTCTGCAGACAGTTCACATACACATATACGTACATTCGATCCCACAAGGATCCATCATCATATAGTCATATATCGTACATAGGATCCCATAGGGATCCATCATACAATCATTCATTCATACTTTCACATGCAATATCATACAGTCCATCACTCATGCACACCATCAGATATTAACTAAGCGGTTCCAATTTGGACCCGCTGGCATGCACCTATTATACATCTTACAGGCAATCATAACATCATTCAAAACTTACATTCATCTTCTTGAGCATACCTGCAAAAACAGGTTAGACATACATACACATTCACATAGTCATCTAGCATACAAGCCTTACTCTACTGAGTCTCATGAAAGTAGGCACTTACCTGACTAGATTACAATGTTCGTTCACTTAATTCTGGTTCAGCTGACACGTTCACCTAAAACATTCGGCAATCGCGTTAAGCGTTTGCATACATTAAATCCTACTATCAGGACCTTACAACACCTTTCTAATGTTCATAATTCACTTATTAACTTCCTTTTCACCCTACATAACCTATTCAACAAGAACATGTACAAAAAAAACATTCTTGCAGAAAAGGCCCCGTCGTGCCGCGACCACTTAAAGTCGTATGGTTCATGCGAAAGTCGGACCAAATGAGCACATGGCCTATCCGACAGTCGGACCAACAAGTCGGATGGGTCATCCGACTGTCGGACCCAAAAGTCGGATGGTCTATTCGAAGGTCGGATCAAAAGTCGCATAGTGCAAATTTTACGGGGTCGCGCCGCGATCTCATATTTGCCAGATTCATCATCTTCTTCATGCAACATTCGTGCGACTTTTAGTCAACGTATTCAAAAACCCAGATTTTCAAACATGTTATTTTCACTTTTAAAACACTTCTAAACTTCATATACCACATATATGAACCTCTTAAACATATTAACACCTTTTAAAAACATCAAACATGAGAAACCCACTTATAAAGTAAGCTCTCATGTTCATCCATGGAGTTTTCAACTCCAACTTAAACTGCCAGCCACAAAACACCCATATATCTAACATAATACATGTATAATCTATACTACAAACACCATACTAACCTTGCTTTAGGTCTAGAACTTCAAATCTCTAAATTTCAAGAAACCTTCTTCAAGAACTTACGAGAGCAGAAAGAAGTGTGCGTGTTTGAGTGTGTTTTGAAAGCTCGCAACTATTGACTTTGTAAGTCAATATACACAACACAAACATATATAAATCTTATCCAGAGGCAAACCGCCTTTGGACAAATATCTATATTTTTTTTTCTTTTTCTTTTCCTTTTCTTTCTTTATTCTTTTCTTTCTTTTCTAATTTATACTAGTACATATATATATATATATATATATATATATACATACACATAATTAACATACATACATATTCAATTAAACAAGAAATCAATTAACCTTCTCATTAATATAATAAACTTACAATTTGAACTCTTCACTTAATCTACTACTATTACACACACGTACATACTATTTACAACTAGACCCAAGTTGAGGATGTTACATGTTTGGTGGGTGGTGGTGGTGGATGGTGGTAGATGGTGGTGGGTGACGGTAGACAGTGGTGGGTGGCGAGAGAAGAGAGTGGTTGTTTGTGATGATATTAAGATACTAAAAATAATGTCTTATTTATATTTCAAATAATAATTACTATTTTAAATGAATACAAATTAAAATAAAAGAATAAAAAACAGAGATGAGGGCATTTTGCCTTTTCAAGTGTGTAAGTTATCAATATTAAAACAAAATGTAAACCACGAGGATTAATGTCGTAATTTTTGAAGCACAATAACTAAGTCTACAATTTCATGTAAACTATCGGGACAAAAATTTAATTAACTCAAATAGTTGAGAAAAAAAGTTCAAATGTGACTCTAATAAAAGTGTTGAGAGCTATTAATAATGGAAAATTATAAAGAGAAAAAAGAAAAAATAAACTCACCATAGCCATTGATTGAGAGAAAAAATATAATTATTAAATGGTCAATCATTCATTTGAAAAAAAAAATTCAATTTTGACTTTTTTGGATCAAAGTGGAATTCAATTTTGATTTGAATTTGAATCAAAATTATTAAAGAGAACTTCATATATACCTTCTTAAATTTTAAAACATCATATTTACGCATCAAAATTTATAAATATCATATTTATCCTTTATAAAGTCTAAGGGGGCGTTTGGTTGGAATTGTACGGAATTAGAATTGAGCATTCCTAAATCTTGTTTGTGTTTGGTTCGCGGAATTTATGGAATGAAATTTGACCATTCTAATGAATTCCTTAAGTCAAGGAATTGGGAATTCCTTTCCTAAATGGATGGAATTCTAAGGAATTCTTCAAATCCATAAGAATTCTCAAAACATATTTGTTGTTTTCTATCTCATCCCACCCCAACACCACCCCACCCCACCCCACCCTACCCCTACCCCACCCCACCCACCCCACCCTACCCCTACCATACCTCATCCCACCCTACTCTACCCTACCCACCCTTACCCTAACCCCTACTCTACGTCATCCCACCCTACTTTACCTTACCCTACCCTACACCCTCCCACCACCACCACTACCGCCACCGCCACTGCCGCCGCCACCACCAACACCACCACCGCCGCCACCGCCACTACTGCCGCCACCACCACCACCGCCGCCGCCGCCACCACCACTGCTACCGTCACCACCACCGCCGCCGTCATCAACACCACCGATCCTCGCCACCGACCATCGCTCACTGCCACCCTCCACCACCACCCACACCCGCCGCCATCGCCACTGCCACCCTAGGTAGACTGTAGGGTAGGGGTGGGATGGGGTGGGGTAGGGGTAGGAGGTGGTGGACGGTTGATTGTATAATTTATTTTGGTTTATACATATTGAATTAATTTATTTTTTGCTAGATTTCAATTCCGGTCTTTACCAACCAAACAAAATATAGTTTTTCACAAATTCCAATTCCTATGAATTCAAATTCCCATAAATTCCAATTCCTCGGTCAAATTCCAATTCCTGCATATTAATTCCGCGAACCAAACGGACCCTAAGATATCATATTTAACCAAATTTTTAGTTTTATCATTATAAAATATTTTATAATCATTTTAAATTCTTTTTAATTATAACCAATGAAGACTTTACCTTATTGTTCCTAATTGAAACAATAATGATTGATAACTTGTACAAGAAATACAATCATGTTTCTTTCTATCATGATGTATGCTGACACCGTCTGTCGCTATTTCTTTAAAATCTCATTTATTTCACTTTCTATAACTATTTAATAGCTTTTATTAATTTTCAATATTTAACATTTTTATAAACCAACCTGTGTATTATACGGACATTTAATCTATCTAACAGATATTCTAAAATAAATAAAAGACTAACATGAATACATCCTAGTTGTTAATTTAGATAAAAAAAAAATTAAATCATTAAATCTGAAACACCCATTTTGATAAAAATTAATATCTAATTTTTACTTTTTTGTCATTTGACTTTAATTTGATCAAAATTATTTAAAAAAGTTTCATATATAATTTTTTTAAATCTTAAAATATCATATTTATTCATCCTAATTTATAATTATCATACTAACCTTTTATAGCAATTTAAAATATCATATATAATCAAATTTTTATAAGAATATTTACTCAAACCCTTATTATTTTCCCATATATATCATAGACATTATAAAAGAATAAACTTAAACTAATGGTAATATGTTGTATGATAATTTCTTTTTCTCAATCATTTAACTAAATATATAAATAATAATAATTGAGAGAATAATTCGAATCATATAATTTCTCATCTCCCCACCAACCAAAATGTTCGGTTAATGTTTCCAAGTTTCAAACTTATTCCATACATGAACACACATCATTTGTATCGTACAGTTTTTCCAAAAATAATGATTATAAAAAAAACACTATTTCATTAATTGTACTGATCTTTCGTTATTAGATACTGTTTATTTTTTCAGAGATAAAATGCTGGTGTTTATTTCTATCTATTTTTATGTTTGCAGAAAAAATGTGAAATAATAGTCTGCAATCCGCACCAAAAAGACTGTGTGTTCTTTAAACTTAAGAAACTATTTGAAAAAAATATCATGTTACAATGTAAATTATTTTTAGTAAACACTTGTGGATAATCCATTCCTTCTTGTACAATTATCGAAACCAACTTGATTTTAAACACCTGATTTTGAGGTTCTTTAATTTTTTTGTTTTTGTTTTTATATGATAATTAAATGAATAAGAGCATAAAACGAATATGAGATATCTCCATCGTATCGACAAAACAAAGAAAAGCATGTAACTTGATATGTATGTATATGTGTGTATGTGTATATTTATGTAGTATGTATATCTATGTATGTACAGGTGTGTGTATATATATGTGTGTGTATGACCAGGTTGACCCGGTGGTTGAACTAGTTGAACAGTGATCCATTCGCTACACCCCGTAAATTAAAATACCTAGATTTTAAAACACTAGGGTTATGAAGTTAGAATCAAGGACGAACGTGAGTTATAGATATACATGTAAGAATGTCTGTTTAAAAAAAATGATGCATCTCTGTTATAAATAAATGTAAAAAGATCTGCAAAACTCTTTTCTGATTGCATAAACAAATAATCTATTCTTTAAATATTTGCATGCTTGCAGACATAGAGGAAAACATAAATGTTTTGAAAAACAAACACCACCTTAGATGTTCTTTTTCTAATATACAATACACCAAATTAATTTGGTTTTTTTAAGAGAATGATATATACAGCTAGAAAAACTTATAATAGTTCCTTCTACATTTACAAACATTTAAATGAGTAAAATGGTGAAATAATTAATATACCTCTAATTTAAAATATTTATAACTATGAAAACATGTAAGATAAATATGGCTAAAAAGGAAAAAGTTCAATTGAGAATTGTTTTTCGTACGAAAACTGCGAGAATCAATCTTAGCCGTCCAATTTTCCCTCCTTCAATTGGATTGCTCACCCATGAATTTCTTACATGCACTTTGTCACACTCAATCCCCCACGCTCTTCATCCATGATTTCCACTAATTACCACTTGAATGACCAAGATTGGTTCTCGCAGTTCTCATACGAAAAACAGTTCTCGTTTGAACCTCCCCTAACTAAAAATATATATATCCGATCCCTATTTTTAATACTCCTTAGAACATGTGTAGAGAATTAATTTTGTCTAAAATCATAAAGTATGTGCTTTTCCTACGCAACATGCAAAGTAATTCGACTTGATACTTCGGAATTTTTATACTTTTTTAAATCTAAAAACTTTGTTTTATAGGTTCTTTTACATCTTTTTTTCTTACATCAAGAATAAATAATGCTAACTTTGTTTATTTTATATCTAATACAAAAGAAGTGGAAGATAAAAAAAAGTAAAATAAATAATGCTAACTTTGTTTATTTTATATCTAATACAAAAGAAGTGGAAGATAATAAAAAAGTAAAATAAATAATGCTAACTTTGTTTATTTTATATCTATTCGAATGGGAGTTTCTAATCCCGACCCTAGTCTTTTAGATATTTTAAAAAATTCAAAGTCTAACGACGATATCTAGTGGTGTTGGTAGAGCCTAATCGGCTTTGTGTTGGTGTGTAGTAGTAGTGGCGGCATTGTTATTGTTTTCTTTAAATTAGACAACGACAACTGACAAGAGATCGATCAGACTCTATCATCATCATCACAAGGAAGGTATTCCAGTCAAATCATCAAAGTTTGGTGCTGATCAAACAATGAAAACTTTAACTAGAGTCAAAACTCTAATCAAATAATTCAAGATCTTACTTAGTTTAACATTTTACCTACACAGATGCTCGTAGAAACATTGTTTGTAACATCTAAACCTTCTAATCAACAAACAAACTACTCATATGTCAAAACAATCCTTTTCATCCGTCACAAATATTACCGGACCGTTTGACCGTAAACCCGTTATTCAATTCAACATTATGTTTCAACTTGCCCGTATGCTTGCAACTTCTTGTAACAAGTTGAATTATATTATGCACAACATGTCAAATCCCATTTCATGACATGTCTATTCCAAACATATTCTTTTTGACTTTTTCCCATGAATTCAAGTACTTAAACATAAGTATGTACTTGTTTATTATAAGGGTTCATTTCATGCATGTCTACTTCAATCCATGTCGAATATTGTTTACTCCATAAGTACATATGTAAAGCTCACCACATCGGTCAAACCAATAAACCAAAATTAACCGGTTTTCGTTACTTAAAAAACCATTTTCGGCTCCAGTTTACGACATCTTTGACCCAAAAGAACGTGACGTTGGTCCGTTCGTGCGAAAATCTTATCAATAAAGTTGGAAGAAACAACATGTTAATGGGCAAAAAAAGAAGCAAAGTTAATTGATTATAAAGACAAATAGAGAAGTGCAAAAATGGCATCTAGGTGTATGAAGAGTTTCACTCCAAAGACAAAACTGGCCAGCTCTTTAAGGGGCCAAAAGAATCCCCATCAACCCTAAATATCTTATTCTTTATTAAACCTCAATGATTTAGAATCCCAAAATTAAAATTTAAAAAGGAAGACTTTTTGGGCTTTTGCTGGAAGATTGGTGTTATAAATTGTCAACTCAAAGAACCCACGTCTACAAAGATTAAAATAAGTAAAGAGTGGGTGACCATTTTTAGGGTTTTTTTTTAACTTATGGACATAATTTATACCCAATGTTATTTTGTTATGCATAACAGTTATGATTTTTATGTCTTTTAAACTTACTAACTATTTTTTTAACCACATATTAAAACATGGGCGGATAGAGGTCACAGGTTAGACAAAGTGAAAAATTCTAACTTTTTCAAGCAGTTGTCATCGGTCATGGGTGTAACCACTAATTTTTTTCATGCCACCAAAATGTAATGAAAAATGATTTTATTTTAAAAATGACAAGATATAGTTCAATATTCGATTTATACCTTTAAAATACTTAATTTAGTTCAATTGTGTTTTGTTTTAACTTTTAGCTCTAAAATACCGGAACAACAAGTGAAACCTCGTTTACCACCCGAACAACACCCTCAATCTTAATTAACTTTATTTTTGTCATTATATGGTGTCACTAGTCAACAAAAATCCTAGGTCCGCTCCTATGTTAAAAGGTATTATGGTCTAAACATATAATTTTTATTGTGTATAGCAAATAAATGAAGTGCATAAATCATCTTTCTTTTCTTTAAGGTATCATATATATATATATATATATATATATATATATATATATATATATACCTTCATCATCATCATCATCAACATCATCATCACCATAATAATAATCATCATCAAGCTCTTTTCTTTCCAACAAACTTCAATACATGTTTTTAATATTCGAATATTATCTGTCGGGGGAATCTTTGCTGTGTTTATAAAAGGGTTTGTTTGTCTATGTGGATTAATTCTGGAATTAAGAAAAAGACTGAATTGAAAGAGCCGAGGGGATCATTTATGGGGAGACAGCCTTGTTGTGATCGAGCAGGGCTCAAGAGAGGTCCATGGACTATGGAAGAAGATCGAAAGCTTATGACTTTCATCATCAATAATGGTATCCAATGTTGGAGAATGGTTCCTAAGCTTGCAGGTTAATTGTTTTCCTTCTCTCTAATTTTCTTGATAATTACAAGATGAAATCCAGATTCTAACGTTTCGAATTCACAATTTTCGTAAAGGTTTGCTAAGATGCGGGAAAAGTTGTAGATTAAGATGGATTAATTACTTGAGGCCGGATCTCAAAAGAGGTACATTGTCAGAAGCGGAGGAGGATCAGATTATTGAACTTCATGCTCGTCTTGGTAACAGGTAATTAGTAGTCTATCTATCCTCCTTAATGAAGGATATTTTAGTCATTTCAATATTTACTCATTAAGGATATATGTAAGTGTAGCAACACGTCAAGATACATTCTTTTTCTAAAATGATACTTATATGATTTATTTTGAACTGTTTTAGGTGGTCTAAGATAGCATCAAATTTTCCAGGACGTACGGATAATGAGATCAAGAATCACTGGAATACTCGAATTAAAAAAAAGCTTAAACTTCTTGGAGTAGACCCAAACACCCACAAACATATTGATCAAGAGAAGAATCAAGATTTGGTACCCAAGAACGAACAATATAACATCATGTCAACCAATGAAAATACCCAAATCGATTCTGAGAAGACAAATGAACAGGGACTCGACAATGTAACGAGTTTTAAGAATCACTGTGATATGATGTTGAAGAATTTTGACGTGGATTCGTTTACAAACTTGAACCAAGAAAACTTGACATCGATTTCGAAAAGCGATACTTACTCGCTTTCATTTGAGGATTCAATTTCAATCAACCATAATTCTTCCAATGGAGAATCCTCTTTACATGAAGGAGATTACTCACTACAACCATGGGTTGATGGTGTAGATTCATTGTTGTTATGGGATTCATTTAATCAACAAGAGGACTTATTTTTCTTTCTAGGAAACTAGTTGTAAAGGCTATATTTTTATTTTTCTTTTTTTTTTATCTTCCACTTCTTATGTATTAGGTCATTTTCTAGGAAAAATTACTGAAAATTGAAATGGATCAAGCTTAAATCATGTCTTTCGTACCAACTAGCTAGGAACTCGAATTTTGTAATGAAGAGGTAGAATGTAACTCTTTAATTTATGGTTGATCGTCTCTTTCGTAAGTTTGCCTATATATGACATTTATTAGGCCATTTTTTGTAATATGGGATGAATTGGAAGTAAAAGGGTCGTTTGCTAGCTCATACGACTCTTTTACCCGATCACATAGTCATTGGGAGGGCCATAGACAATTCTATTAGTAAAGACATTTTGAGTGTTTCGTTGTGAAAGGAAAACCGTCAACAAATCCATCACTAAAGATCTGAAAGTTCTAAACACCTTGATGGTCACACTACGACTGAACCCATGATCGACCGTGGATGCCTAACTCAACACAAGATTTTAAAATATGATCGAACGTTAGAGTTTAAAAATACCACACTCCATCTTTGTTCAACTACTAGAAAATTTTCATTTTTGTAGTATCATGCGATCCAATTTGGCCTTGCTTTTTCTTGAATTTTCGATGTTATGTTTTTTAAAAAAGAATCACGTTGCTAATTTCTTCAAAGAGAAGATACTTAGGTAATGTCTGCGAAAAATATATATAATTTTTTGCTTTTCAAAATAAGCAAAAATAATACAAGATAAGTTCTTATGAAAATCAAACAAGATTTTAGCCTTATTAGACCAACAACAAATATAATAATGAATAAGTTTTTAAAACATTTGTTAGCCACTTATTTTTATAGAATACTTCCACATTTTAAAAAGAATGTGCGTAATTATTTTAAACTTTATAAAAACATAAATACCGAGCATAATCATTCTATGTAAAGATTTTAAGTCTTGAGATTGTTTTATGAATTATTATCAAATGATCTCGAACTTGAAACTTTAAGCTTGGCCGAGCTTGAGTCGAGTTTCAAGCTTCGAGTTTTGAAACCGAGTCGAGCTTGAGTAGAAATGGCAATGGGATTGGTTCGGGTCAGGGATTGATCCCCCAGTCCCCATCCCCATTTAAGAAAAGATTCTCCGTCTCCGCTTAAAAACCACGAGGATTTAAACAGGGACTCTTGTCGGGTAATCAGGAAAAACCGTGGGAAAATAGGTAACCCCGTTTAATATAAACATATGATTAAATAGGTAATTTTTACCATGTAGATACCCGTTAAAGTAAAATTGTGATTTTTTATCACGAGAATCGTCCCCGTTAAAGTCTTAAAGAATCTAAATGCATGCAAAATATCAAAACCAAACAATCCAAAAAAGAAAACAATTAAAATTAGGTTGTGTGAAAGTGTAGAAAGATCGGGGCGGGGATTTTCAAACCCGTCTCCGTCGCCATCCCCGTCCACGTTTAAAATAATCGGGTTTTTCCCATCCACGTCCCCGTTCATCTTCCCCCTCCCAGCCCCATTTATATCGATTTTTGCTTTTCCCTAAATGTTTCGGTTTTTCTACCATCCTTAAGATTGAGCTTTAGCATAGTATCAGGCCGGCTTGATTACACCCGAGATGCTTTAGCTTATGAATTATTATGTTTATAAATTAAATTAATTTGTAAATATTTTTTTTAATGTTTAAGAATCTAATAATCTATAGTGATTCTGTGAAAGAATAAATTTTGTAGAAATATTTATCTTACCAAAATATGCTATCGAACGCCCCACGAACAGAGTCAACATACGACAAGAACGAAATAAGCGATCGAACAGACGAACCCTTCTGTCTAATATCAAACCTAGGTGCTCTTCAAATGAAACCCTAACTGTCGATTTCCACAAGGTGCCACACCACACAACCATAGCTCGATTTTTAACAGTAAGTTTATCTTATTTGCTTGTTTAAAATCTCTAAGTCTGTCATTCTGTCTCTCGTTTGAAACACACCACGTTTAATGCCATCTCCCTCTCGCAAAGATAATGTTATTAATGGTAATGGTAGCAATGATGAAACATATGAAATGAGCGAGGAATTCTTTGATGATGATCAAATGAGATAATAATTCTTAATTTGAACACTGAACATGATGATGCTTTCTTGTATGCCCTATGTAATCCTCTGTTTGTTAGTGAATAAAATAGAAGATAATGAAGTGGATGATGACTGTAGAAGCTTAGATAGGGGAATTGAGGATATATGACTGGCAGATGTTGATTACCCTATGCATGATCCAAATCCGAAGAAGGAAAATCATGAACCCATCTTTAGGAGAGAAAATTGTAAATCCTACACAATTGAAATGTTGTTTTACCAAATATGTAGTTGCAAATGGGTTACAAATAAGGATTGAGAAGAATGGATTAAGTCGAGTTTTAGTTAGATTTGATGAAAAGGTTAATGGTGAGTGGCAGGTGTCCCTATAGAGCGTATGTATGTTGGAGAACAAAGAAAGGGCATTCCAGGTTAAATACTTGGATGAAAGACACACATGTCCTAGAAACTATGCACGCTATCCACTTGCAAAGCCTTCTTGGAATGCACAAGTTTTGCTTCCAAATTCGATTAAGAATCAAGAATTGACTTTGAAGGAAAAGCAGAAGCTAATATTTGACAAGTATTTGTGCAATGTTAGTCTAGGTCAATGTTATAGAGCAAAGGCAAGGGCACTCTACCAAAATAGAAGGTTTATTAGTTGAGCACTATCGTAATACCCTAAAAAAATTCAAAGATGAAAATATAATAATCTAATCTAATCTAATCTAATAACCTTATTAAAAGAAAAAAGATGTATGACGTCAACATCCTCTTTTTACCAATTACAACCTTTTATGTCACAAATTTTTTAAAAGATCCCCTCATAATTACAATCACAACTTTCTATTTTCAATATATCATTTTCTTTATATCAAGGATGATTATTCAAAATTTAAACTAATTTAAGATATTAAATTTTTTTAAATTTTCAAACTTTTCATATTTCTAGGTGATTAGTTTTGGTAAACAATATATATTTATTATCAATAATATATATATGTAAATAGTGACATTAAGTTTAAAAACTTTCCAATACCATTATCTATCAGTTAAAAACATGTTTATTTTAAAAACAACTAAAAATGTTTAAAACCACCATCACATGAATTGAAATACAAGCCAGCCATTACTTCATTTTTAAATAACTTTTTAAATAATGATATTTATTAATTGAATGATTATAACTATTGTAGGCCCTTTATATCTTAATTCTATAAACATTGTTACACTTCAACATCATACATGTTGCTCTGATTCTTCCTCATTTTGATAGCTATCAATTATGGAGAATTAACAACCCTCTTCATCATCTTTAAAGAAACCTTTATTGAGACAATCTTCAACTCCTACAAAGAAATCGCGGTTAAGAAATTCTACAAAAGACAATTATGTTCAGAATACGTTTTATATTACTATGTATGTTTTATACATGTATTTTCTATACATGTTAGTACTCTTAAAAACTTAAAATATTTAAAATTAACTTTAGTTATCACTCATATTTATATATGAGATGTTAAGCTAGTTAATAATAAATAAACAAATAAATAAAAACAAGACTTGGGTCAAGGGATTTACACAATTGGACTAACAAACAACCCAACTTGACTTGGCCCATATCTATGTACGTGAGTACGTGACTGCTCCACACAAACCAACCGAAGAAGGGGGAATAACGATTCCGGTTGAATCGGTGATTGCTCCTACAACTCTCCACCAAGTCCCTCGATTAATACCAGTTGCCTATGCAATTTTCGAAGCCATTCAGCTGTAAACCCTAAATCGAGAATGAGAGAGGGATTCGAAGTGGCGATTGACGGCAGCAAGTGAGAATCACCGCGGGGCGACCGTGAAGCACCAATCGAGCAGAAATTGAGGGTCGGGTGTGGTTTCATCGAGCAACTAACAGCGGTGATTAAGGTTAGCTTGTTCCTCCCTTTTCTGTTCTTGTCTATTGGTCACTCGAACGAAGCACAGGAAACCGATTGATTAATCCGTTGCTATAGCATCTGCGTATCTGTGATTTTAAACGTGACCACGAACTCACAGATTACTAAATTGATGAGTCACTGTGTTCGGTCACACTTGGAAGCACACACAGTGTATGTGTATCTATAACCTCAATTTCATGATTTTAGTCAAGGTCTCGTATTATCAACTAATAAATGAATCTGTTATTTTGATTTCATCAAGGATATAATCAGACTTGTGAATTCTAAATAAAAAGTCAGTTTTAGCTAATTACAGAGAGCAAGTTATAGAATTAAAAGAACTGTTAAGAATCTAAGTTCGATCAGGTGTACTGATAGGTTTTTAGCTGTTGTTTAGTGGAAATTTAATCACTTCCTTTTATGATGCATCTGTTGATTCTAATGGGTCTGATGAACAGTTTTGGTTCGTGGTTAAGATCTGTAACACTGGTAATAATTCTATAAAATTGAAGTAGTCTTTATTAACTTAGAACTAGCCAACAGTTTTGAATGGTAGTACTCATATCTCATAAAGCTTAGAAGTTAGTCTAGTCTTATACATATATATATATATATATATATATATATATATATATATATATATATATATATTAGTAACTTGTTTTCTGTCAAGTCCTTGAACCAGTATACCACTAATGTCTCATGTAAAAGCTTAAAGTTGTCATAGTCCTCTTAACTCTGTGTTGGTTAACCGATTAAACTGTGTAATGACCAAAAGAAAGGGTATGTTCAAACCAGCATAGTAAAACAATCTGTTTTATAGCATGATAAATACAAATAAGTGATGGTACCTTAGTGAGGCTTAACACATGTACGTTCTGGAAGTTAAATACAAGAGTTTTAATTGCATAAGGAAAGTAAATAAATAAATAAACCATCACTAGTCCACTGATTAAGAAGACTAATATATCAACTAAGTATCAAAGTTGTTTTAAAGCTTATTAAAATCATGGTTAGGAAACAAGAGCTTGGATGATATGTTTTAATCGAATCAACACTTAAGTAATAGTCAATGTATTCAAACGGGTCACTAGAAATAACTTGCCTTAATATATTTTGTATTATTCCAGAAGTGAGGAAGGTGAGTAAATACATATATAAAGTGTATAACTAAAGTATGAGGTGTCTAATTGAAACCCCTAATGTGAGTTAATTCAAGTGTAACTATAACTTAGAAAATCTACTAGATAAGTAATCCGAGAAGCTTAAAAATAAGCAGTGATAAATGTTAAATCATCAAATAATCAATATTAGTAACAAAGCGGAAATAAAGATAATACTAATAGTAAATTATATATTTTATAGACGAAGGAAAAGGGAATCAAACTTGAAGATATAAGTAGCGTTTGGATACCTTGGATTGTGAAATAAGGTAGGGATTCTTACCTCCTCTTAAAATTATTACATTCGTTTGTATGGATTCTAGTTCCCTTTACCACTCTTATTGTCTTACGGATTCCATCTTCCTTTACAATTATTATTGTCGTACGGATTCTTGTTCTCAAAGTATGAAATGTCGGTTTTAAATTCCTATTATTCTTTCAGTGGTGATCCTTGTTATTTGAAAGTTGATATTTGAAATCTTGTTTCTTTTGATGTGCTTCTATTGTTGGATTTACGAAGATATTATGATATGTTAAGAGAGTTCGAAAAGTTTCATTTTCTTTTATTAAATATGTTCCACATGATGCTTTTTAAAATTATTTTGAATATTAATTCAAAATGTTTCTATAAAACTTGTGGAACACAAAATTATATTTTGAAATATACATTGTTTTGGATATTTTATGGTTTTGATGCATCGAGCTATTTATCCACCTATGGGGGTACTATAGGCACATCATTGGGGGCACCTGTGGTGTGACACCTTCTTTGACGGTGTGATTAGTTCACAGTGTCTCCTAGGGGTTTGGCTCCGAGAGCTATTTTGGTGAGGAGGCGTATGGGTTAACCCTAGTCTGTAGGTTATGTTATGTTATGGTGTATGGTAGTGTAGTGCCCGACACCCATCTCACATGTGTAGGGTACATTTGGATTTGCAGGTCCAATGTACAAATGTCTAGCAGTTGTCATATCTGTCTGATGACGGTGTGCAAGTGTATGCATTTCTGGTAGGAGCTCGATGTGATATGATATGATATGTGGTTTGATATGAATTGTGATATGATATGTACGAGTATGATATGTTTGCATTTAATACCGAAAGCCTTTTATGAAATGAATTTTGATTTTGAAAGTATTTTAATCTAGAACTTTGATTCTGATACCTTGTGTTCGTTTTGATTATTATTGTTATGTATGGTATATATTCGCGCACTGGGCAATTGGCTCAGCCGTAGTTTTCTTTTCTTTCCTCTGCGGCAGGTGTTCAGAGGTGGTTTAAGGGAAAGAGATCGAGAGCTAGTCTAACATAAGCTTGTAAGGTAGTACTTGCGGGTTGGTTTTGAGAGGTATTTTCTTAGCTTTGCTTTGTTTATGTATCATATGAGTAGCCTCCGTTTCATGCTGAGGCGGGGTGTTACAACTATGGCAGGATTTGGGACTTGGGGGGGGATCCAAAGTAGCAATCCTGGAAACAGTTCAACATCTTGGCTTGTTTTCCAGTTGGGTTTATTAAACCCGGCCTGTTTTTATATCTTTCTTTGGGCTTTTTTTTTGAAATGGTTGGGTTGGAGCTACATTGGGTTATTATAACAAGTCATTTAAAGTTTAAGGATAAACCATTTAAAAAAAGACTTTAAGAGTTAAAACACTTAAGGCCAAAATAGGTGTAGAAGTTGGAGGGTTAACATCAATAATCTCTACTTTTCCTTGTGGGCTCTCATAGTCCAGTAGAACGCAAGGATCATTCAGTTCAGGGGAAAGGAGCTAAAATGTCTACCGTACAAAAAGTGAAACGAAGCATAAGCACGGTGGCTGGAGACTGTCCTCGAATGATCAGATTTGCTCTTCATGCTCCAAAGAATGTAATTAGTTTCTTTTCAATTCCTATTTTTGTGTTTTTATAGAATGTTTAAATTCTTTTAATAAGTGTATTACACGAAGGCAAGCTTGAAAATTCTTGAATTATTATTATGTTTGGTTAATTCATTAAAATTATTTGTTATGTTGGAGTTAGGTTGAGGTGGAATTTGCAAACGGTAATCAGTATAATTTGCCAGCTGAGTTTTTAAGGGTGTTCAGCCCAGCTGCTGATAGTAAGATCAGATCAGTCGGTGGTGAAAAGGTACCTTTAATTTCAATGTTTTCTTGTCAAAACCCTTGAAAATGGAATGGATTGTGGGCAAACTCAAATTGATGATACTAGTACATGAGACACGCACCAGCTATACTTCTTCTCAATCATGGGGTTTAGATAACCTTGTATTTCCATCTTTAATGATTAATGTAAAATTTATTTCTTAATGCAAATCTGCAAATCCATAAATCATTATATTATGGTTCATAAAATTTAAGGGAAGATAAGATTCTAAGAACAGAGAAGTTATTATATCATGATTGCACCAAGTACTACTATCTTTATGCTAGAAAAAGGGATATCTTTCTTGTTTATATCTTTGTATTATCTGAATATGTTCTGCTTAATTTGTAGCTTTTTGCCTTTCTGTTGAATTCTTTGCATGATTAAATGTCAAAGATGAATGGGAAATGATCGGACATCTAAAACTGCATGATGGATGATCGCATTGTTAAATATTAGAAAAATGAGTAATGAAAAGATTGCTTAATTAAAGAAATGGAATTTCATGAATTGTCTCAAAACATTGAAAGTTTGAGGTTCAAGGTTTGCAGTGCTACATGGCCCTTGGATCTATCTCATCTCAGCATTAGATTTGTGTGCTAAGAGATTTGCGAGCAACTTGATAAGGCTTACCTGAGAGTATAAAAAGGGTGTAAAAGTAGCAAAAGAAGATTGTTACGAGCTTCTTTTGCATATTTATAAAGTTTTCTGGACTTATTGAGATTCATGTGTGCATGTCTTTTCAGATTCAACATCTTGAAAAGAATGCTTTAAGCAACTCACCTCCAATTCCAATTCTATGTCTTGAAGTCCATGCTTCCATGGATCTCTTACACGGTCATTACTTATTTCACTCTTACAACCACAAAATATTAATCTGGTCATTACTTGGATATATTCTAATTAGCCAAGATTGTATTTGTATTCCCCATAAAATATGTTTTGATACCAGTGTCGAACCTTTCTAAACCAGGTGATATATGGACGCAGTCATGTAGGGATCATGTCTGCAGAACCTGTAGGAAACTACGGGGTAAGGTACTTATTAGTGTATAAATGATTGTTTGTGATGATTGACAATTCCTACTCATTCTAGTGGAGTAATTTTGTTTCTGATGGCCATTTTAGGTTGCTTTTTGATGACTTGCATAAAACTGGGATATATACATGGGACTACTTCTATTATCTAGGAAGTAACAAGTTCACTCTTATGAGAAGTTACATCAACACTTTAAGGAAACACGGTCTTAGCCGCAACCCTCGTTCAACAAAATAAGGTGATTTTTTGTGCACTTGCTTAGAAATATTTCATCAAACTGGCATGAAAGATTATTGGCAAGAACTTGATATGATGTGCATTTCGTCGTGATAAATATAACCACCTAGACCCTAATTTCGGTGTTCAACATTTTGTGGCAAGTTTATGTTGCCTTAGAACAAAGTATCTTCAAAGCTAATAGCTTGCCTGTTACTTGAAATGGTGTTAAATTAGATCCTAAAAATGGCAGTCATATCTCTAATGGGCCAAATGTTTATAATAAAAAAGGCTGAACACCACTCAAGTTTTTCTCTTTTTAATGCGTACTACTTCCTGAATCGCTTTATAAAAGAAATTAGATTACTATTGTAATAATTTGGTTTGTAATCACATTTAATCGTTAATTATGCATAACTTTGATAAAAAGTGTTTGCCGGGTCAACTCCACTTGTTTCAACTCAACTAGTGTTAAAAAGATCATCTGTTTTGACCGGCCTGTCACCCATTCTGTTTGATCCATCCATTTTGCCACTTCCACCGAGGCATGTTAACATGTAAGATGATATCATCACGTCATAATCTAATGTGATCCTTCAGACAATGGATCATGATTGCATTGATAATCCAGTTAAACCCTCTATGATGTGCATATTCGTAATATGCTCTGTGATAGACCGAAAATGACCAATTGTGTTTGTCTTGGCTTTTAGGTTGTCAGACTGAGTGTTATAACTAGGAAGAAGAAGTTGCCATAGGCGGCGAAATGCAGTTTGATGAGGTTAGCAGGGGAAAATGCATGTTATGAATCAAGATTTATACACCTGACCAATTTGTAAGAAGGGAACAAAAACCTTAACAAAAGCCTGGTCAATGATTATGATAATTTGTGTAACAATTTTCTTAAGGGATAGGATATATGCTTCCATACTCACAAACATTTTAAAGGAGGTGTATGTTAGTCATTTCATATTTTCATCATACAGTCATTTAAGTGTTTGTGAGTGTGGAAACACATATCATAGATGCTTCTAGTTCCCATTTTCTTATTGTAGGAATGGAATTTTATAATGTGGATATTTATTTTTAGTTGGCATTTGTTTTTAGAATTATTTATGTAAATATGGAAAAGAAACCTTGATATGCTATGTTGTTTGCTCTTTTACAAGTTTTAATGTTTAAACTTGTATATTATATAGAAGTATAATAGTCATTTAAACTTTTGTATTTTTCTATTTTGTTTGTATTTTTTTTTAATTACATTTCCCTATTTGTTGTACCATTTTATTGGTAGTGATGAACCTTATATGACTTACTGTTACGTTTGCATTACCTATCTATGATTAAGGGTGTGTTTGGGATTGCGATTTGAAAATAGATTGTGCTTTTTTAATAATCAGAATCAGATAATCAACTGTAATAGAACGTGCTACTGAATAATAGTGTTTGGATTTGATTATGTTGCTTCATATCGCAATAATCAGATAATCAGTTTTTTAAGTGCTTAACAAAGTAGATTAATTGATTTTTAAAAGGTAAAATCACAATAATCAAATAATCAGTTTAAAAAAGCAACTCAAAAGTAGATTCTCAAAACTGCGTTTTGTAGTATTCAAAACGCAAATAATTGATTTTTGAAACCACAACCTAAACACCCTAAACTAATTATCTGCGATTTCAAATCAGAATAATCAAATAATCAATTTTTAAACGCAATCCCAAACACCCTCTAAGTGTCATCACCGTCATTACTGTATCTATTTTTCATGTTTTTTTAGAAAAAGTCTCAAAGTTTATGTGTCTGATTGATTATTTAAAATTACCTTACACATGGGTTTATGACGATGAGATGTAATGAAGTATATTAAGTTAGAGTTAATTACAAAAATGGTCTCTGTGGTTGTCATGGAATTTCAGTTTTAGTTCTTTAACTTTAAAAATTACAAAAATAGTCGTTATGATTGTCATTTTGTTTCACTTTCGGTTCTTTAGGCTAACTGCTATTAACTTTGATCGTTAGTTAAAGAGTAGAGTTAATTACATTTTTGGTCCTTGTGGTTTACATGAAATTTCACATTTGGTCCTTAGGTTTTATTAATTACGACATTGATCCTGATGGTTTAACTTTTGTTTCAATATTGGTCCCTTGTATACTTGAAAAGACAAAAGTACTTTTGTCTCTTTATTTTTTTATTCTTTAACTTTAACCTTTATTAAATAAAAATGTTAATTATTATCTAAAAAACAAAAATTAATTATTAAAAACAACCCCAACCCCACCTCAATCCCTCATCTTTTCTCTCTCTCTCTCTCTCTCTCTAAAGTACCCACCACCACCATCACACCTCATCCTCCTTCAAGCTCTCTTTCATTCCTCTCTCCCCTTCCCTTCCACCTACCACCACCACCCTTCCGGCAATAAAAAATAAAAAATAAATACTCCTTACTTCACACTTGTTCATAGTATTCTCTCTCTCTCTCTCTGCCTTTTATTTCTCTTCTTACCGGCAATTCTCTTCCGACGGCCCCTCCAATGAACACACTCTCCTCTCTACTCAAGATCTACTCTCTTTAACCGTCGCATCATCATCATGAACCAAGTTCAAGATCTATTTCCTCTTTTATTCTTTGTGAAGATCTACTCTTGATCTGTTCCAAATTGATAAACATACATGAACTAGGTTTGAAGAATTGAAACCATGGGTTTGATCATAAACCCAAATGAACAGATCAGAAACCATACATGATGGAAACAATCAATCTACTCTCCATCTGTTCCTCGATTGTTTTTGGAGGTTATGTTTGAGATCGACGGTAGTGGTGGTGTTTAAGGCGGCTAATATATATGATGGTGGTTTTTTTGTATGATGACGGTGGTGGATATGTTTAGGGTTTTTAGATCGATGATGATTTAGGTGGTGTCTTAAATGATGGTCTAGGTTTGGATGGTGGCAGATGGTGATGGAAAGAACGATGGTTTAGGAGGTGATTATGGTGGCAGTGGTGTGGAGTAAGAGAAAGGATGAGGGATTTATGGCCGGTGATAGGTTTAGGGGTAGGGGTAAGGTATTTGGGTTTAGGGAATAGACGGAGATGGTGCTGTATAGATAGGGGCTAGGTATTTGGGGGGTGGTTATTACCTTCTTTGACGGAAGGGTGGTGGTGGTAACGACTGTTACCTACTCCGGTGGAAGGGAAGGGGAGAGAGGAATGAAAGAGAGCTTGAAGGAAGATGAGGTGTGGTGGTGGTGGGTACTGTAGAGAGAGAGAGAGCTAGAGCTAGAGCTAGAGCTGAGAGAGATAAGATGAGGGATTGAGGTGGGGTTGGGGTTGGTTTTAATTTTTTGTTTTTAATAATTAATTTTTGTTTTTAGATAACAATTAACATTTTTAATTAATAAAGGTTAAAGTTAAAGAATAAAAAAATAAAGAGACAAGGGTACTTTTGTCTTTTCAAGTATACAAGGGACCAACATTGAAACAAAAGTTAAACCATCAGGATCAATGTCGTAATTAATGAAGCCTAAGGACCAAATGTGAAATTTCATGTAAACCACAAGGACCAAAAATGTAATTAACTCTAAAGAGTATTTTGGTCTTTTCTCACATTATCCTTGTTACCAAACAGTTTATTGTCTCTTTCTCTCCCTTTCTAATTTAAATTTCTAATTACATTTAATTATATATAATGTAGTATTATCTAGTAAGATAAATTATACAATTAGTATTATAATTATCGTTTACACATATTAAGATTTTAAACAAATCTCCATTCACTTTTCTGTATCTCATGAACATAAACATTGATGGAAACTCTAATAAAAAAAACAAGATGGAAACCCTAATCAAGAAAAGATGAATAACATAACAAGAACAATTGTACAACAAAATTGAACGTGTTCCTCAAAATCAAAAAAAGATACGAATCTAAACTTGCGTAAAGAATCTGAACATGTTCAAAATAAAAAAAAATCAGAAACCCTATGTTCAACGACACAAACAAATCTTAGATGTGGTTCTTGATCAACGACAAACAAACCCCATGTTCATTGAGGGTTTTAATCCGGTCCTGGGTCAGCGCACACATAAGTAGATCTCATATCTGCTTGAAACCTTTTATTTTTGAAAAGCCTTATAAGCTTGAAACTGCTATAAATACTCCTATCCATCAATTTTAGGGTTTTGGAGAGAGAGGGAACAGTGGTGCAATGGTTGTAGACAAACGAACGGTGGAGTGTCTTTTGTGTATACTCTTCACATGCATAATTTGATTATGATGCACCTATTTTGTCTAGAATAGTTGTGCTTTGATATACTATTGTGTTTGTGACAGGTGTGTGCGAAATGGAGCTTAAATGCGAATATTTGTTGATTAAAATGAAGATGATGAATGCTTACAAGAAATGGGGATGAATATGTTATGATATGAGAGTTTAAGAAGGAAGAATAAAGAAAACAAGACAAAAGTAGTGTTACTAAGCATTACTCTGAAAGCCTTCAGAGTGGGGAGTAGAGACAAAATACACTAGAGTAATGTTGCCTCCTTCTACTCTTTCCTTCTATAAATTAGCTATTTCCTTTTTCTTCTCCCCACCTTCCCTAACATGAAAATTACAGCCCCTAAACCCTAGTTTTCGCTCCCAAAAACTCATCTCCTTCATCCTAGAACACACCCATTTCAATCTATAATCCAAATCCATTCATCTCCACTCAATATATTTGATGAGTGTGACCCGTTTGAGCATTCTTTATCAAGGAGTTGTAGAGAGTTATTTGTGGAGCACTTAGTCATCATCTCTCATCATCCTCCCATGGTGAACTCAAGGTTTGTCAAGATTTAAAGATCGTTTTTGGATGATTACTTCTCCAACACCTTCAAGAATCATTCAGTTAGTTGGATTACACCATTTCTCTACCCAATCTCTTATCACCATAAACCCTAGTTTAGTCAATCATTTGAAGATGTTTTCAACTACCATATTTGCATCTTTCAACACCATCATGCTTGGCTAAACACCCCGTGATCTCAACTTGGATTAGGGTTTGGTTAATTTATGTCTATATTTTATGAACAGTTGTGTATATGAATACTTGAATGTTGGTTTTGAGATTAATTCCATATGATAACATCTTTCATTCTTGTGTGAACACTTGTTGGTTGATTTTGAGTATTAAGACAGTATCATTGTGAGCTCCCCAATCTTTCCAATTCTACCATTAGTGTAGTGTAGTGTAGTTAAGGATAAGACCACGTGGACACCTTCTAACTTGATTAAAACTCGGCCCTCTTCTTCCTTTATTATGAATTTAGGAGTTTATAAATAGTAAAAACTATAAAAAAACATATGAAACAATTATTATAAGTAAATGATATAAAATATTTCTTATAATTTTGATAACACTTCTTTTAAGTAAATAATATTTTTATATACATTTAAAAAGAATATAGCATATGTAATACAAGAAAAAGTGAATATAAACCTCAAGCCTTTGGTATTTGCGAGTTCTTTGTTTTTTTAAACAACACAATTTTATTGATTCCAAAATCAACTCACGAAGACATCAACCACTTTTGGTGCCCCCATGAATATGTACATCCCAAACATATTTTTTTTAAACAACGTAACTCACAAATTTTTTTAAACAAACGATACGTACGCTATGTAAAAATGATATTAGTTCACTCGAAAAGAACATGAACAAAACATGGAGAGACGTTGACGGACATGATGCTCGCTCAAATAGCAACCCGTTATTCCTTCATTGATTTTACCCGCAACAAACATTCCATTCACAAACCCATAAAAACCTCACCATGAACACATAGCTTTCTAGTTTCTAGAGAGTGCATATCCTCCTACAAGCCCACTGATGATTTTAGCTTCCTCTCGTTTTAGCTAGGAAAGGGAAAAAAACAAATTAAATCAATAAGAATACATAAAATAAAAAAAAACAAATATTTTGAAAATAATATGAACTCTATCCTTTATACGTGACATAGTTTTACATTTATAATATAATCTTTAATTAGCAAAGGAGTAACATTTCAAATTTCCAATTCTGAAATAAAAGCAACAATAATTCAAACCAAAAACTTATAGTAACGATCCTTTATTAACGTATCTGAACATACATAATTCCGTTAATATGAAATATTTTCAATACAAAGTAGTGGTAGTCGTAAATTGAGTTACTAAAAGTTTGACTAAATGGATAGGAATTGTTTGGCATCAATGTAGTAAACAACCGTGACAAATCTCTTTCAAGACACTATGGGTGTGTTCAGCAACGGGCTTATGGGGGTTTATAGGGGCTTGGGATTTTAGTTTTCATATTCTCCAGCCCTCTAGCTTTGTTTCAGTGTTAAAATCTTGAGGGGATTATTAAAAATATAATCCCTCATATAAGCTCTCAAAATAAAAGTCTTTTCAAGTAGTTTATGGCTTGGGCTTGAGATTATCAATTAATCAGTCCCAACTCCAACCCAGTCTCAGCCTCAACTAGTTTCGCCAAACACACCCTATAGGTGTGTTTGGCGAAAAAGGCAAGGGCTGGAGCTGAGGTTGGGTTGGGACTGAGACTGATTAATTGATAATCTCAAGCTCAAACCATAAGTTATTTGAAAAGACTTTAATATTTGGGGCTTATGAGGGATTATGTTTTTAATAATCCCCTCAAGATTTTAACACCCAAACGGGGCTAGAGGGCTGAGGAGTACAAAAACTAGAATTTCAAGCCCTATAATCCCTCATAAGCCCGTTACCGAACACACCATTATAGATCTTGACAATTGAAAGAGCTAGACCCACATTTAAACTTTAAACTATACATGTTCAATTGCTTTTTGATACTTCATGTTAAAGATTCACTTTGAAATTTCATAGGTATCACATTTGCAACTACAATAAGTGTACAACACACCTCAAAGTAGCAATTGTAGTAAATGCACTACAATAAGTGTACATATCAGACTTGTAGCTATGAAACCATCATTTGCAACTCTACAAAGCAAAATGGTATGCTTAAAACTTACAGTTACATTAATACATATCATGAAATCTCAGAAGACGCTTCCTTTATAGTTTATACTACTACTAGATCTCACACCCGTGTAAACACGGGCCAGGTTATAATATATTTGTTAACTTTGTTTAATATTAATATTTTTTTAAAGTAAGTTACCGACCACATTTAAAATAAGAAGAGTACATACACTAACATTCTACATAAATTGTATAAATTGTCTTGCTTTATTGTGAAATTCTTTTTTTAGTTTGTTATGTTCCTATAAGTAAACTCATATCCATTCATTGGTATATGAAAAAGGAAGAAAGTGTTCTCAAAGTATAATGCACTATTATACAAATATTTTATTTGTTTAATTTGCAAATAATTATACTACCAGAATATATTCTAAAGTAGACAATGTTTGGTATATAAAGTTATTATTGTGCTACCTTAAAACTGTTTATTTGTATTTTCTTTTTTAAAGTAATGCACCGAAAACAATCATAGTTACTTGTAAGTATGCTAGCAGCGACAAGGTGATGTAACCGTAAACACCACTTGATGATTGTTTTGTAAGACATTCACATCAATTGTAAAAAACAGCTTAGTATGCTGTTTTAACTTTAAAGGTTTTTTGAAATCCCTCCACCAGTTCTTCCATCATTCATTGTTTTGATATCTTCTTCTATAGCCTTATTCACCTCTTCATGTGTAGAGATAATTTATTTGCCAGATATGTCAAAGTGTGTAAGGCTTATCATTCCTTCAAACTTTTTCTTTCTTCACAAACAGAAGCTTCATATTCACAAGAGTAGATCCTTCTACATCCCATCTTTGTCATCAATATTGCGACGTTTTCCGGATGAACCTGTAGTATTTGTTTTCAACCCAACCTTAGGACTCACAATTTCACAATCATCACTATCAATCGCAACTTTGTTGTTTGTATCGTCATCCTACATTAAAATTAGGAAAAAAAATGAAGTAAGCTTCATAATTCCTTGTACTCTTTATGCACTTATCATTGTTAAATAACAATGGTTAAAGACATAGAATACCTTCAATAATTCAACCTCCATATTCATCATTAGATTAACAACAGTGAAAACAACAATGATAACATTTTTCACCTACAAAGCATAAAGTTTAATTTTCATAGGGAAAGAATAAAAGATTTAGCACAAATAGTGACTTCATTCTAACTAAACAAACTACCTCACTAATATCGTCATTACCTTTGAACAAAAAGCGAATAAAGAAGGAAACTTTCGAATTAAAAACCTTCGGTTGGAGCTCAAATGAAAACTTCAATTTCCATAGGTAAATAATAAAAGATTTAACACAAATAATGAACTTCATTCCAACTAAACAAATTATCTCACTAATATCGTCATTATCTTTGAACAAAAAGCGTAGAAAGAAGGAAGCTTTAAAATTTATAAACCTGTAGTACTATTCTCATTTATTTTCTTCACCTACAAAGCATAAAGATCATTTATCATACGTAAAGAATAAAATACTTAGCACAAATAGTGAACTTCATTCCAACTAAACAAACCACCTCACTAATATCATCATTATCTTTGATCAAAAAGCCAAGAAAGAAAGAAGGAAGCTTTTGAATTTATAGACTTTAGGGGATTAAGGAAGAACACTATTTGCATAACTCTACCTCATTAATACACTAATTGCATAATTGATATTCTTAGTTGTAACCGACGATAGGGTATTAAAGAAGAACACTATTTACATAACTTTACCTTACAAATTCATCTTGGTGACACTTTAAGCCCAAACTTTTAATTTGATGCCACATCATTGATCCACCCATCCTAATTAACTTAGATTCAAAAATTAGGGATAAATGAAGGATGCCACATAGAATAGAAAGGTTATTAAGTTATAAGAGATATAGATGCTACCATTCATGCCCAAACTTGGAAAAAGGAAATGCCAAAAGAGAAAGCAAGAAATTATTAAAAACAAATTTCATCTTAGAGTTGTACATTAAAAGTTTATCTATTGCTACTAACCTACAAAAGAAATTAAAAAAAATAAACAACTTAGAGTACAAAGAGTAGTGAGACTCCACCACATCCATAACACTGTCACGTAAGTTTTTTCTCCTATCATTTAACCCACCATTTAGTCCGGTAATGATTACTTCCCATCATACCAAATTATGAGACATACGTATTACACAACTAACAATCCAACTTTTAAAAAATAAGATTAAACACCAATAGGGCCCAACAATGGTGAGCTCACACTTTCAATTGCGATCATTATCATCCGTTGATTTTAACATCATCTCTGATTAAAGAATAACTCAAATCTTGAATTGCAGAACCTGACCATTTGTTGGATGCCTAGTGACCCACTCTCATCTTGATTACATCGACTAGCGATTGGAACGATCATTCATTGCTTGTAAACGCGGTGTTGTTTCTCTCTTCCCAAACTGACCAAATTATGGCAAAAAAATAAAAATAAATAGCATCAATGTATATTTCTTGTCTTCTTAACATTGGACTACGGTAAATTACATACTATAAACATCTCATGATCCTTTTTTTTAATTCTTTAAATGATCTAACTGATTATTACAAAACAATAATGTATCATCCATAAGTTGTTTAACACTCCTATCTCCCACTCTTGAAACCACCAATTTTGGATACTAACGGTTAGGATTTCTCCAATTATGTATATATATATATACACACACACTAGTGGGGTACCCGCGCAATGCGACGGCGGCGAATAAATAGGAGGTTGTGATGGGTTTTGTGCAGAATAATCACAAAGAGCTAATATGAGTTTGTGAAGATTCTTTGCGAGAGCCACTTTGAAATTAAGAATTAAATTGCTAACTCTGAGTTATTTGTCTTTCAGTTTGGTGGAAGAGTTTTGTCACATGGCTGAATCATGAAGTTGTTGATTATATATATGTATGTATATGTGTGTGTGTGTAATGTTTCAAATTTTCAATTATTATGTAATTGAGTTAGAATGCAATGTTTATAAATTTCAACTCTTTGACTTTTTCATATGTTTGGTGTTTGTGAAATCTCTTGAACTTGATTGATTGGAAACAGGAATTTAGGTGATCTCATAAATCAAAAAGTTAATATTAAAAATATATAATTAGACTTAAGTCAATTATAAGTATGGTGATCTCATGAATCAAAAGTTCATATTAAAAATATATGGTTAGAAATAATTCAGTTATAAGTTTTTGGTTTAAATTCATTAATTGTCGGTTATGTTTTCGGTATTTATTTGTTTAAATTCATTAATTGTGGACTTAAAGGAGGGGTAAAGGAGGGGTATTTTAGTAAATTTACTCTTCTTAAAATTAAGAGTTTTTTAGGTGGTAAATGCATTATATAGGAGTAAGATATATATAGTGAAAATTTCATTTGAGAACCGTTTTTATTGCGAGAACCAATCTTAGCCGTCCAATTCCCCCTCCTTCAATTGGATTGTCCACCCATGAATTCCTTACATACACCCTGCCACACTCAATCCCCCAACGCTCATCATCCATGAATTCCATTATCCAAAATGAACGGCTAAGATTGGTTCTTGCGGAAGATTGGTTCTCGCAATAAAAACGGTTCTCAAATAAACCTTCTCCTATATATATATATATATATATATATAGTTAGGATCAAATGAGAACACTTTTAAAATGAGAACAACGAGAACACTTTTATACCTTTGATTTTATTGATCGAATGGTTTAAAAACTATCACGTTTTTGTTAGGCTTTTGATTTCATTGATCGGATAGTTTAAAAACTGCCACGTTTTTTGATTTATGCACCTGATGCATCAATACATACAAAAGTGTTTGTCTATATGCTTCAATGCATACAAATCTTTAAATTGTTAATAATATTGAAATACTTTTGATTTTAAGATTTAGTATGTAAACTTGACTTTTGGGTAGTTATAGGTGAACATGAATGTAAAAGATAAATGCTAAATTACAAGTTTATACAGGTTCTCACTGTCGTGCATTTTAAAAGGGTTCTCCCTTGAACTTCACCATATATATATATATATATATATATATATATATATATATATATATAGGGAAGGGTTTATGCGAAAAGTGTTTTATTTGCGAAAAGTGCGAGAAGCGATCCTGACCTCTTATTTATATTTGATCTAATGGATTATATTAATCTTGTTTTTTATTTTTTTTAATTCAAAATGATACAATAGTAAAGAAATTATTTTTCTCTCTCCAATCCATTTTTCTCTCATATTTTTCTCTCTCCAATCCATTTCTCTCTCTTATTTTTTCTCTCTCCTTCAATTTTTAACAAAATTAATAATAAATTAATAAATTTACAATATTCAACGATAAACACAACAAAAAAAATTATGGGTTTTTAATTATTAAATGTTATATTCATTATTTTGTTAACTGTAAACTCTTGTTTTATATTTTTTCGGTTATATTTTTTTGTCAAAATAATTTTTTTGTTTTCTACTTATTTTTAAGATCCTCTTTATTCTTTGAAGGTATTTATTAGTAGACTATAATAAACCATAATCAAAATTAAAATTAATGAATGTTAATAATAAACAAAACCTTATACACAACTAACAAAACAATCAACTCATCAATGTTCAATAATATACAACTATGTTTAATAATAAACAGAACCCTGATCAAAACCGCCAAACACAACAGATAAAAATCTATATTCAATATTGAACACATCTAATAACCCAATCCAACCAGCAACATTAAACCAAACACAACATTCCAGGGCTAATGATACAAGAAAAATCAAATGCAAAACTAAAAAATTGGGAAAAATTATAACCATTGCCCAAAAGTTCCAAATACCAAACCTTGATTTCAAAAATCTATAAAAACCAATAACTTCTGTCTCATTGTACCTCACTGTCTCGGTATACCTCACTATCAACTTAGAACACAAAACAATATGAAGAATATATCAAAAAAGAAGCAGTCTTTATTTCTTCAAGTTCACATATATACATTTGGAGAAAAACAAAACAAAGAAAGATCAAATAATAGTGATTGTTTTGGTTTCACTAGTAAACAGATTCAAGGATCTTTACTGTATTGAACGACATTTAGAAAAGATAACTCATTACCTGTGCAGTGATGAACAACAAAAAAACCCAAAAGTCTTAAAAGCTTACTGTTTATATACAAGGTGTACCAAACTCAACAGGGAGGAAAGGAGAGAAAACACAGATTAAAAGGTCGGTGATCGGTGGTATGTGGTGATTGTGAGTGGGAATCGATAGTCAGTGGTTCATCGGAGACCAAGATCTGAGGTGAAGATCCAGCGGCACTAGGAAGACAAAAGTAGGAAGGAGGCGGCAATCAAGAGGTGCTTGACGGCGGCGGCGACCAAGAGGCGCTTGACTGTGGCGGCGGTGACCAAGAGGCGCTTGACTGCGGCGGCGGCGACCAAGAGGCGCTTGACTGCGGCGGCGGCGACCAAGAGGCGCTTGACTGGGGCGACAGAGGTGCTTGTTGGCGCTAGGGTTCAGATCTTTTCTTGGATATGACTACCCGTTGATGGTCGTGCTTGAGTTCATCGGCGGCAGAGGTATATGTTTTCATCGGCGACATGAGGTGTACGGGTGTATCGGCGGCGGTGTATCCACGGTGGTGGTGGTGATGGTGTGGGTGCATCGGCGGCGGGGGTGACATACGTACATCGGTGGGGGTGGCTAGGGTTCACCATTTGTTTTCTACTTTTCTAGTTAGATATGTAATGGCAGATGGGGTTTAAAAAAGGGAGTGGCATGAGAGAGGGAGAGTAATACGGGGGAGAGAGAGAGTAGATAGGTGAGAGAGAAGTTTAATTACTAGATTACCCTTTTATTAATTTAATAGATATCCTTAAAATTTCATTTATTTATTAAATTGTCATATTTAATCTTAACCATCAATTATTTAATCATAGGGTCTAGATCGCTTCTCGCACTTTTCGCAAATAACACCCTTTTCGCATGAACCTCCCTATATATATATATATATATATATATATATATATATATATATAGAGAGAGAGAGAGAGAGAGAGGGGGAGGTTTATGCGAGAAGTTTTTTTTTTGCAAGAAGTGCGAGAAGTAATCTGAATCACTAGATGATTTATTCAATGGTTAATAGTGTTTATGGCATTTTACTAATTAATAAGATATAAAAGATAGTTAATATATATCAACAAAGGGTATAAGTGTCTTTTTAACATATAATCAAATCTAACCCTTAATCGGCTGCGCATTTCTATCTATTAAGTGTAATCTAGAGGAGATTACAAGAAAAGATCACCGCCCCTTCTATTGCATTCATCTCGTCGGTCAATACCGGCAACTCCCACCGCCATTTAAGTTTCATTCCATCACTACCATTTACTACTCGATTGACTTCCTCCCACAACCGTCGCATCTAGATGCTCGCAAACATTGCCCCTTACCGAAGCAAACCACTTCAAGCACAATGTTCCGCCTTTCGTCTTTATGGTGACCGGAGAAGATAAAGGGGGTGTCGCTTTACCACTCCGTCGTTGCCGCACCGCCATCATGGATCTGACGTTAATGCTCCTCCGCCGCTGCCGATGTGAGGTTAAAGCCCTAGTAGTCGTTGTTACCACCGGCTCCGCTTCCTTATCATCATTATACCATCGCCGTCTTCTTCACTAGAACACCGAACACATCAGATTCCCATCACCATTTTCTTTTTTCTTTTTATTGTTTTTTTCCAGATCCATACATTTTGATTGTGTATAGATATACGACAAGCCCACACTCGCAACATATTTCTATAGTGTTCCGTGGTCCTAATGTTTCATCTTGTTTTGTGTTCGATCTATTTCATTTTCTTCTTTATATTGAGGGTTTTTAATAGTCTACATGTTACTCTTGTGCATCCATTATAGGCCATGTAGATGTACATTTTTTGGTTAATTAATTTGAGAGTTTGTACACATGGGTCCTTAACTCAATGGTAGAGCATTTGACTGCAAATCAAAATTTAAATTGAGAATTTATGCATATGGGATAACTAATAGTTATAAGTTACAATTTCCTTTTTTCATTGTTAAATAAACATTTGGTAATTTTGTTTAGTGATGAACTGTAATACGTGAACAAAGCCTTGAATGCCATTTGTTCTAAATCGTTGTTCATCAATGAACAGTAACAGTTATTTTTAAAAAAATGGTTTCTAGTTTGTTATTACCAGACTTATCAAAGAATGGACTTTCTTAAGGAATAGTTTTTAATAAGTTTATTGATTTAAGCTGAAATCGGTTTATTATTGAATAAGCAAGAGGTTATTTTATTTTAGCCGGTTCATTACTGAACTATTAAAAAAATGATTTTCTATATTGTGTCATTAATCGATATATAGGAAAAAACATCTAAGTGAGTTTACGAACTTAAATAACTAAAATATTTAAATGAACAACTAAAAATCTTGTTACGATTTTAACGGTTCATGAATGAACATATAATAACATTATAAAGAATGATAATCTTGGGGATTTAAAACTATCAACCGTGGTGATTTAAAATTATTATTAGTAAATATTCGTTTAAAAACTAACAATAGAAAAACTAAAAAAAATTAAACTAGAAAAAGCTGTTAAGTTAAAAACGTGATAAAAGAGAAAAAGAAAGTATTTTTGGTAAAAAAACAATGAATGAGGAAAGAGTTTATTTTTAGTTTTCATATTCTGACCTTTCTAATTAATTAAAATGATTAAATACAATTAATTGGAGTCATTAGATCAAAATCAAATGAATGATTAGGATCGCTTCTCGCATGAACCCTCCTATATATATATATATATATTTTATATATATATATAGAGAGGGGGGAAGGTTCATGCGAAAAAAGGTTTATTTACGAAAAGTGCGAGAAATATTTATAACCATCGGATTATTTGATGGGTATTAGCATTTATGGCAATAATGTAATTAAAAGAAAATTAATTGGTATTTAGTTAAATTAAAAAGAGTATTATAGACAATTTAACAATACCTTAATCCTCTCTCCTCCTTATTTCTCTCTATATACGTATGATTTTCCTCTTCCAAAATTCAAATAAACCTAGATATCCTCTCTCCATGATGGCCAGTTACCATATCCTCTCTCTCTCCATGGTGGCTGGAAACAAGAAATGAGAGAAGCCCACAGTCGCCGCCCTCACAGATCTCCCATTACTCTCACAGCTTGACTCTTTCACAAACACACCACCGCAACCACCTTCATCACCCTCACAGCGCCTTAACATATCTCTCTGTGTGTAAAATTGCCTCCATCGGATATTCATACCATCGTTGCTACCCATCGAGGATGATATCCTACCGAAGTTGGTGAGATCTCCATCTCGTTCTCTTCTTAAAGGTCGCCGGCTGCCACTACCAATCGCCGCCCTCAGAGATTCTTGCCACGGTCCCAACCCATCGGGTATGATATCCTCCGGCCATTGGCCGACATCTACCTCTCATTGTTTGCTTTAAGGTCGGCAACTACCGGCTACCAATCTCCAACCATACTTTTTCTTTTTTGTTGGTGGATCTGTAAGTTTACACAAGAATTAAACTTAGTTCATCGGGGAGCTTCCGGTTGAACCAATGATGTGAAATCTTTCGTTTAATGAACCCATAATTTGAAACCTAGGCTTTTTGAGTCTTTCTTTCTACTTTTGTACGACCAAATATTTTTTTTATATGTTTGTGATTAATTAGTGTTTGTGTTTGTGATGTGTAGTAATAGAGTGGGTAAAAATTCATTTTCTTTTGTCTATGGTGTAGCATTGTAGCAATTCAGAAAGATGTCACCTTTTAATTTTGAATTGAGTCAATTTTGTTGGTGTAATTTTGACTTGGTTCCATTTTCTTGGTGTATTAGGTTTGTTGGCCTGTATTTTATTAACAGTAGAGTGAGTTGTTAGTCATTTATCATGTTAGAAGGGGAAGTTGGAATGGTAATATTGTTAATTCGTAGGTCTATATGGAGATTGTTCACCATCTGGATACTGATATTTTGCAATTTAGGAACACATTAAAAAAACATAACACAGTAAAAAGTTTTATATTTCATTTGACTCTTCATTATAAATATGTGAAACAGTAATTCTTTGTTATTTTATGTTTCCGCCGCCAACCTTAATCGCCGTTGCCCTACTTTGTTGCCACCACCAGCGTAACCCACCACCGTTTCAACCTTCATCGTCGTTTAAGCCTTGTTTAATGGTCTATTTCATTTGTTTTCAAGGTTTGGGTACTTCGGGCGATGATTATAATTTTGCCCAATATTTAGTTTTGTTCAGCAATTAATATCATCTTTGTTCATTGATTCTGAAACCTTTAATAATGAAGTGTAGATCTGTTTTTTTGTGTGGTGTTCTATGTTTATTAATGAACAAAAAATTAGACTAGGAAACCTAAGTTTTGTTTATTAATGAACAGTACATTTATGTAGATCTGGGTTTTTTTATATATGTTCAATAGTGAGTTCGGTGTTTTTTTGGGCTTTTTCTTGTTACTATTAGATTGATCATTCGAACATAAGTATAATTTGTTTAATTTTTTTTCTGTTCATTGTTGAATATAATTATTAATAGTTTCTAATTAAAATATCATTAATTTTAATTTTGATTATGGTTTATTATATTTTTCTATTGAACATCTGAAAAATCTTTCAAACAATAAAAAAGATCTTAGAAATTAATTAGAATAAAAAACAATACAGAGAAAAAAAGAATTAATTTGAAAAAAAAGTATACGTCTTACTAATAATATTTTAGAAAAAAATGATATAGGGAAAAAAGAAAAAACCGTAATGATAAAAAAAGCATTTAATGATTAAACAATGTAAACTAACAGTTTATTAGTGAAAAAAGTGTAATTAATATAATATTTAATGATTAAAAACTTGTAAATATTTGGTTGTGTTCATCGTTCAATATCGTAAAATTATTAATTTACTATTAAGTTTTTAATTTATTTTGTTTAAAAATTTAGGAGAGAAAAAAGTAAGAGAGAGAAATAGATTGGAGAGAAAAAAAATATTGTTTACTATTATATCCTTTTGAATTTAAAAAATAAAAGAATATGATTAATCTAAACCACTAGATCAAATACAAATAAGTGGCTGGGATTGTTTCTCGCACTTTTCGCAAATAAAACACTTTTCGCATAAACCCTCCTCTATATATATATTACCAAGGGTGAGTGAGTTAGACTTTAAATTGTAACCATTAGATCAAATATTAGATTGATCCTGACCGCATTAAATCATTCTCGGTCAAGGTTTCTTCAAAGATAATAAACACATTTGCTTTTCACTTAACAAACTATGCTAGAAACAATGTTTTAAACATGGGTTGACCCGGGACCCGGCCACAAGACCGGGTCAATGTATACCGGTTTTTTGGCATTTTGCGGCCCGGAGCGACCCGGCCGGTTTAGTGGTTGAACCGGTCAACTTTAACCCGGGTTGACCCGGTTTTATATTAATTAATTTTTTTAATTATTTATTTTAATCCTAAAATTTGTTTTTCATAAAGTAATTTGGTTATAATCTTAGTTTACTATTAGTCTTTTTAATAAGGTTATATTTTTTTGTTTTTACATAAACTTAGGAAACTCAAGTGGTTATGTTCTTGTTGATGATGATGATGAAGTTGAAAACGATAGTGAATTTCATATACTAAATGATCGTGAGTTTGATGCGTTACTTTTTTTTTAATTTTTTGCTCTTTATATATATGTATACACACATATACATATATAAAAAAAATAAAAATAAAAACTAGAAACCGGGTTAATCCAGTTGACCCGTGACCCGATGAGAAGACCGGGTCAACTAAAAAACCGGTTTTTAAAACATTGGCTAGAAACAATACAATGCATTCTATTCTCTCTCTCTTCCAAAGCCCTATATCTCTATCCGGTTATTATCGTGTTTGATTCCTCCTCACATTTCTGTTTTTTTTTCATGCCCAATCACTTAACATCAGGTGAAAGCTTTCCTTCATGAATGAGTCAAAAAATTGCATACAACTCCATCCTTAAAGCTTTATCATTACAAGTATTTTTTAAACCCATCATATGTTTGATGAAATGCTTAAACCAAGTTTCATGAGTTTTTTTAAAGGCGAGCAATTGTTAGTAATTTTTTAAGTTAAAAACCATTTTATGTATTGTTGTAGGTCGTTTTAAATTCTTGGGATACAGTAATGGTGCATATACATCATAAAGAAATTTGATACTTGGGTGCTCTGCAACTTCTTAACGAGTGCTCGGTTTTCAACTATGTTGTTGGTTCCCGTAAGACAATTTTAACCAAATAGCGGGAAAGAAAGACTTATATTGAGTTTTTTTTTATGAATTAGAAGTACTAATTTGGTATGGCTGCCGTGTATTCGATGAACCACATAAATTACTAATTTTGTATTCTTATCTTCTTCATATCCTAATGATTCATTACTAAAATTTGCATGAATGTTTCATGATTTTTACAATTTGTATTAGGTGGTGGTGGTAAGATTGCTATAACAATATATGCGCGTTCATGTTTTATGTGTTTGGCTAAGTTTATTAGCTTAAGCTTATTAGCTTATTTTTATAAAAATAAGTCATTTTTCACAAGCCATTTAGAACTAGCTTATTTTCTTTATTGTGAGCTTATTTTTACACTTTTACCTTTATACCCTCTTTTTGGTCATTTTATATTAATAAGCTAATGTAAGGAAGTTCTTTTTGGTCATTTTCTACCTTTTTAAAAGAAGCTTATTAACCCATAAGTTATAAGCTAATCCAAAGACTTTTTTCTTTCAAAAGCTTATAGCTCATAAGCTCAAAAGCTCTTAAGCTCATAAATTTAAGAAAAAAAAAAGCGCCTAAACAAACACCCCTTTATAGATAAAATGTATATAATGGTTGCTTTGTTTGTGTGACAAAATTTATCCTTTGGCTCATTGGGTGATTGCTAGACTTATTAGATCGTTTTGTAAATAATATGATTATAACATTGATTTAATCATATAATAACATAAGTCTGTTTAAATAAATCTATTTTAAAAGTCATACCATATCCTAGAGTGGCTTTTCATATGTTTGACTCATTTGTTTTTATCTCTTTTTTCACCTGAATCAATTTCTTTATTCAAAAGTAATTCATAGGACTACACACACACATATATATATATATATAAATTCATTTGAGAACAGTTTTTAATGCGAGAATCGCGAGAACCATTGTGAACCAATCAATTTAGATAATGTTTTAATAATATTAAAAGAATAAAATTGTAATTAAAAAAATATATATATTTGCTTGCTTTGCTGTAGGAGCTCTGCTATGCCTTTTTTGATGTTTAAAGTATTTTAATTTTTGTTTCTTTTTTTCTTCAATTTTTGTAAGTTACAGGAATACTTTATTTATTTATTTTTTTCTCTTTATCTCCTTTTTTATTTATTAATCACAACCATATATATTTTTATTGAATTTTAGTAATATATTACATACTTATACCCCATCGATTTTTTTGTTAGAATTTTTTGAATTAGAAATAAGTTTGACTAAACAAACTTTGAGTTGGACGTGCACTAGAGTTCTAAACGAAAACAAACGGGAGTTTGTTCGTGTTCGTTCATTTAACTTTAGACGAACAAAACAACGAACACGGACAATATTTCCTTTCGTTTAATTAAACGAACGAACACAAACAAAGCTCTCATTCATTCATTTATGTTCATGAACGTTCGGTTATCCGTTGTTTATGTTCGTTTATATTTATTATATATATATTATATTATATGTGTGTGCGCGTATATATAGTGTTTATTTGTGCTTAATAATGTTTGGATTTGTATTATAATGTGTGGTCTTTCTTTTACGTTTGTTTATCATTTAAAAACGAACAAAAATGTACACAAGCGAACCAATCTTTTAAATAATTGAGCACAAATACTCGTTTTTTTCTCGTTCATGTTCTTTTATTTATTCAGCTAAAGTTAAACGAACGGACACGGACACAGAATTCTGTTCGTGTTCATTTATGTGTTTGGCTAAAAATAAACGAATGAATACGAACAAGCCCTGTTCATGTTTATTGGGTTTATTTATAGCCTTAGCAATAAGTTTGGCTAAGCCAAGTTTGAGTTGCACGTGCACACATGCATCTAGGTATACATGTGCATGTGCATATATGCATATGTGCACGGTGCATATATGCACCTAGATGCATCTGTTGAAAAATAAAACCTAGTAGTATGAACAGGTTGTGCACATATGCACTGTGCATATGTGACTTTATTGTATGTGCTAAAAAAAGACAGTGGTATATGCATATATGCACCTATATGCACATGTGCTTGAAAAAAAGACAGTGATATGTGTACATGTGTAAATATCTAATGCCGTATTGAAAAAAAACCGGCAAAAATGAAAAAATTATTTGAAAAAGTATAGCAATATGAATGTCATATTAAAGAGCACAATTTTCTCGTTAATTTGGTATAATTTTCGTACTTTAATACCTTTGCGTTTGGTAGATATTTTAGTTTTAAAAAATTGGGGTAAATGGTCCCCCCCCTTTAATTAGGCAATTTGCGTAAAATACCCTTCCAGCATTTTTGGAAACTAAAAATGACGGTCGTGATTTAAATTAATTACATGTTTGTCACAATTAATATAAACCCTTGATTAATTATGATCAATAGCTACAAACGGTTCTCGCAATAAAACTAGTTCTCAAATGAACCCTCTCCTATATATATATATATGTATATATATAGAAATATGATCAATATATAACCTAGTCTTAATCAAATTACCTAAAGAACAAATCTGGACCATTAGATCATCTAAATTAATGGTTAAGATTTGAAGGTGGCAATTTTGTAAATTATATGAAAATTATATTAGGTAACTATATAATTAAGGACAAATATGGAATTCTGTTTTGATCCTATTTATAGCCCCACTTTCTGAAAATGCAAAATGAGAACCAAAATGCAAATCATTGAGTTATTTGCATGTTTATGACTTAATATTATTTGCATTTTTGTTATCTTCTTTTATGTCGATTGCATTTTGTATTTTCGTGAAACAATTTAAATTTGCATTTTTGTTATCTGTTCTTTTTTCATTTTCGGCAACATTTGCATTTTCGTCAAACAATTTGCATTTTCGTAAAAAAAATTAGAAAACATTTCAATCTTGGTCTTGAATTAAAGAGAATAAAAAAATTAATCTAATGGTATATTCTTTTGCTAAAATTCTTAAACATGAATATATTATGATAATTTGGATGTTTAGAACCTAGTCTTAATTATTGAACCTAAACAATAAATCTGGACCATTGGATCAGGTTTAGATTTGAAGGTGACAATTTTGTAAATTATATAAAAATTATATAAGGTAACTACATAATTAAGGGCAAATATGAAAATCCTCTTTCTGGCTCCACCTTCCGAAAATGCAAAATGATAATCATAATGCAAATCATTAGGTTATTTGCATGTTAAGGACTTAATATTATTTGCATTTTCGGTTATTTGCATTTTGTTATATTCCTTAATGCCGGTTGCATTTTCGTCAAACGATTTGCATTTTTGTTATTTGTTCTTTTTTTCATTTTCGGCAGAATTTGCATTTTTGTCAAACAATTTGCATTTTCGTAAAAAAATAAAATTAGAAAACACTTCAATCTTGATCTTGAATTAAAGAGGATAAAAAATGAATCTACAGTTTTTTTTTCTAAAATTCTTAAACATTAATATATTATGACTATTTAAATGTTTAGTATGATTTTTTTAATGTATGTTTGGAGGTTGAATGAGGAAGAGGGGCGTAGATATTAATTTGTAATTCTTTTTCTAGTTTTACCCTTACTCTTAATGCCACGTGTCATTACTAGGTTTGTTTTTTAGGTTCTATGTATAACCTCACTATATATATATGTATATATGGAAAAGTTCAAACGAGAAGTGTTTTCGTACGAGAATCGCGAGAACCAATCTTAGCCGTTCAATTCCCCCTCATTCAATTGGATTGCCTACCCATGAATTCCTTACATGCACCCTTCCACATTCAATCCCCACGCTCTTCATCCATGAATTTCATTATCTAAAATGAACGGCTAAGATTAGTTCTCACAGTTCTCATACGAAAAACAGTTTTCGTTTGAACTCTCTCTCTATATATACATATACATATATATGCTAAATTTATATTACTTAACTAAACTGATATGGTGTTTGTTTAGTCTGGAAATTAATTTTCTTTCTTAACTGGTTTTGGGTTTACATTGGGTCGCCGTTCATGTGACGGGCTACAAGAACGAACAAGTTGATCGATGAGATGGATTGCAGATTAATTTTTTTCCTTTTTTTATTTATTCTCTTCCTCTCTTTTAAATAATATATATATTTTTATCAATATTTGATGTTGGTTGAAGAAGGTTAGGATACGGAGGGGTTTGTAGGCTAGAGAGGGTTAGAGGTGAGAGATGATGTTGATGTGACAGTGAATTTGATAGGGTAACTATGGGTTGGATGCCGATGATCTTAACATTTGAGGTATAGTTTAATACATCTTAGAGAAGTAACACTTATATATTTATTATGGATTTAGCTCTCCAAAATGTACTAAACTGTACCCAAATGTTAATGTGTGTATTCACCTTTCGAAAATGCTATTGTGTGTATCAAATTTTCAAAAAATGTGTTATTGTATTTATTAAACTTTCTATTGTATGTATTAAACTTATACATTTTTTGATTTTTTATGTAATCAAAATACATACAATAACAATAAATTAAAAGTTAATACACAAAATAGCTTTTTTAAAAGGCAGATATACAAATTAATATTTAGGGTATAGTTTAATACATTTTAGAGAAAAAACGTATTTATTATTGTTGACTTTTTATTAAAGACATATTCAATATTCAATTTCTCTTGTGATTTTGTTATAATAAATTAATAATTACTGTATTAAATACGATTGGGTCAACTTTCTATCGAGAAGACCATAAAGTCAAAGAGGTTTGACCCTATATTCTCAGACTCTCACCCTTTCTTCTTCACCATCGACTCTCCACTCTTGATTTGTTCATCTGGCGATCTTAGCCGTTAGGCTTTTTCTTCCGGCTGCGGAACCAGGTTCATGGCGAGTTCCGGAGATGAAGGGGGTGTTTGTGTAAGCTTTTTTTTGGGGCTTAAGTCTAAGAGCTTTTGAGCTTACGAGCTTATAAGCTTTTGAAATAAAAAAATGTTTGGATTAACTTATAACTTATGAGTTAATAAGCTTCTTAAAAAGGTGAAAAATGATCAAAAATAGCTTACTTACATTAGCTTATTAATATAAAATAATTAAAAAGAGGATATAAAGATAAAAGTGTAAAAATAAACTCATAAGAAAGAAAATAAGCTAGTTCAAAATAATTTATAAAAAATGACTTATTTTTTAAAAATAAGTTTATAAATCGCAAGCTAAAAATAAAAAAAAAACGTCTTCTGGGTTTTCAAAATGTAGGGCATAAATCGAGCCAAATCGAAACTTTTTCAGAAGATTCGAAGGAGTTGATTTCTGATGGTGATGAAACTACCGACAAACGTAACATGCAATACCCGATTCGACCACACTCGGAAGATTGCTCGATTCGACCACACTCGGAAGATTGCTCGTTCTTCAATCACCCTCCGTCTACCCTAAATCTGGTATTCTCGACATCTCTTACTTTATCTCCATTTTGTTTTCATTCTTAAATAACGGAATTTGGTTGGAAATTGATTTGTGTTTGCTTGTTTATGCGTGGAACTTGGGTGTGGGTCTTTTGTCGAAATTGAATGGCCTTTGTTCTTGTGAAGGTTGATCCGGATAAAAGCAATGGAAATGGTGTTGACAGTTCATCCAAGAATCCGCGTCAGATTCCATGCAAGGTACATACGATTGTTCTCATCCTTAGATTATTCATTATTTTACTCCGGTTTGATTTTCATAACATAATGAGTTACATGAGCTTGATTTAATTACGCTCTTCCTGCTGTGCAAAATTCGCTCCTGTAAGGAAGTGATCTTGCATTGTTCAGTGAAGGTAAAGAGCTTTTTAATTTCTTCGATAAGCATTTTGTGCTTCTTTTCTTGAAGATGTCCAAACAGGAAAGTGTAGCTTTTATCTCTAAAAGTTTGATCAGAGGGAGAAACAAGTTTTACTAAAAATAATTACAGGAATGTGTAGATATGAATTTTATGAATGTAATTTAGTTGGTAACTGTATGCTCTACCTAGCAGCAGATAGGAATAAGAAGAGTGTTAGCAAGATGGTTGAGCTGCTTATTGTAAAAACAGAACTGGCTTTTAGTTTAGACATGTAAAACTGTAAAAGCATGGTTTCTCTTCCGAGAGTTCGTTCATAGTTGTGTGCGTGTGTGTTACTTACCTTCTCATACTTATTGCAGTTCTATGCTATTGGTCTTTGCAAATATGGAGAATCCTGTAGATTCAGTCACTCCAAAAGTCCAAATCAGAGGCTGAAAAATCTCAACTGCAACTTAACGTTCTTGGTTTTCCAAAAAGAATGGTAAATTATTTCGCCATATATTATTTATCACGATTGATGAATTGGTGTGATAATTTTTTTAAGTCATTTATCTGAACTACAGACTGTATAGTAAACTATTACTATGTTCTTAACCAGGGCAAGGTTAACTGTTCTTTCTACATGCGTACTGGTACGTGTGGATACAGTGCATCTTGTAGGTTTCACCACCCTGTCCTATCTTTGTTTTAGAACCTGAACTGTATACTTTGGTTATTACTGGAGAATCAAATGAATCATACCTATCAGTGCCTCTTACAACACCTGGCAATTTCCAGTACATGCATCAAAACTGTGTATCGGGTGGTTATCAGGTATGTCGATAGAGAACCAATCTGATCACTTTACTTTACAGTGATATATATGTTCATAGTTGTTTTGTTACTTGAGAAATTGCTACCTGATATTAAGTTTCAGTCATGCTTTGATCTCTATTTTTCTTATCACTGTTTCTTTTTCTCAGTTATAGTTTGTAATCTGGAATGTCTGTCCTCTGTTACTCACTATGTATCCTTCCCTACATTGTCATTTTGCTAGTTTTCACACAAATATTTGCTAAGAAACAAAGGGACTTATTTCTCACAGATAATGACACACACACACACACACACACTCTCATTCATAATGCTGGTTTAAAGTAATAGTTTGTAGCTGACTTTAAGCTACATGACTGCTTATCTATCTGCCCAAACAACTCCTGTAGATTCACCATTCTGTTCCCACTCGTGACCCACTGACTCGACCAATTTAAGTACTTCCCACCAGCAATGGCTAAAACTGACCATATGCTCTAAAGTAATTTGTCACTTCCTTTACATAAACAAACATCAAACTTAAGACATGGTTATGAATTGGTATTGCTTCTCTACTCATGCTCCAACTTAATTAAGGAGACCTTGAAAGCATGATAACTGATAAATAATAGCTCTGCCTACTGCTGGAAGGTGCCTAGTTATGTTTACTATTCACTCTCACTCTGCCATGTTTGTAACTCGTTGCATAGCATTAACCTGGAAAAAAAGAACTGTTTTAGTACATGCTGATATACTCTTCCCAGTCTGATACTTGAATTGCTTTATGATATATACATATATATATATATATATATACATACACCAGAAGGCAAGAAAGAAGTTATGTCTTTCTCTGCCCCTCCAGAAGTGAAGGTTGAAATGGTTAAGGATCATCCTCCAAAAAGAGAGCCTTTTGTTTTCAATGACGTTGGCCTGCCAATAAGACCTGTAAGGCTTCTGAACTTGGCTTAAACGTTTTTTACTTGGTTTCTTCATTTGATCCATGGTTTGAGGCATTGTTCTATTTCAATCATGATTTTTCTTACAATTACTTCCAGTATGGACGATTGCAATTCACTGCATATTGGTTGTATTGAGTTATTGACTGCTAAAAGAAACTATGATATCATATAAAAAACTTTCTTTTTGGTACTCATCACCTTCTGTTTCTAAAAACAGGGAAAGAAGGTATGTTGGCATTATAAAATTTAGGTCTTTGTAAGTCAGGCCGTGGTTGTGCATACGACCATCCTAAGAAGCACTCATCAACAGATGGACCCACTTCAGATTCTTCTTCTGGTAGTAGGACCGAGGAAACTCACAAGTAGAATGGGCACAGTACAGGAATAAGTTTCGGACCATGATGAAATCATATATAAGTTATAGTTTCATATCTTAACTAATCTTGCTGCTAGGAACATCTTAAGTTCCTTACCTGGCTTATAAAATTTAACTTAACTTGGGTAATATCTTTCATGTTGGAAAAATAGCGTCTTTTTCCTGAACAAGAACTTTACCTTCATCTAATGCTTTCTCTAATGATAAGATGATGTACTTGATTGGATAACAATATATGTTACTTGTTACAGTAATATTGACAAAACTGATTCAGGTTATAATTCTCTATGTCTTTGTTGCTATTTTAATCTACTAGATCTTTTTTTCATGGTGATGTTTTCTAGTTAATCTGTTGCCGTTGTTTACGAAAGTTGCAAACAGTCAGATTTTGAATGTTTTTATTATTATTTTAATTACTTTGTTTACTGTTTAATCATCTTTGGGCTGGAGATGATCAAGTACAGGATCTTTGGGATATATCGAGAGTTTAGCAGTGATATTTCTGGTGAAATGAAGCTGGGGTTTTTTTGGGGTAAACCTGCAAGACTAACAACTCGTTAGAGGTGCTACAGGAGTCCCTGTGGTAGACCCTCCGACGCTCAAGTTAGTATGGAGAATAGGAAAGTGAGAATGAAAATGAGTCGAGTTTAGGCTAGGGATTGCTTACGTGTTCCCATGTTGTCTTTGTATTTATAAGGTAGTGGGGTCGTGGCACACGACCGTAGGTTAATGGATGATAACTCCTTCACAACTCAGTCAACCTTCAATAACCGTTATGTATCTGCGGATCGCATATCATAGATCTTCACTTGGAAGGTGGACTTGGGATTCTCCATTTAGAGGGGGTATTATATGCGAACAATTACAAACGAGATCAAACAAACAGTGAAAGGTCTTTGTGTCACGTGATATTCTTTTACTGCTTAGTGATCATTAGTGTGGCTGTAGTATTTTCTTGGAAGATTTGAACACATTAACTTTGAAAGGGATCTGTAAGAGAGCTTATGAGAAAGACCTTATTTTTTATTGCTTGTATTTTTGTTGGATGCCTAGCAAATCAGGACTCACCTATTTATTGGGACCTTGGAAGATCCTAGATATGGAAACACTTATAGTACAAGTTTGGCCTAGTAGCTCCTAGGCTTGTCTACAAGGTACGTGTAACAACAGTTATCACGAGCTAACTAATATATGACTCTAGATAACAACACAAGTTTCAAGATACAAGGAAGTACTTATATACTAAATCACTCAACATATTACTAGTTAATTATGGTGTGCTCAAATACTTTTATTTGGTGGAAGTCTTGTTGGTTTCTGGTGGGGAGCAAGCATGCATATGTTGGGTGCTAATATGGAAAAGCATCTAATGCTTTTTCTTAATTAGACCTCCTTTTATATTTTGAATGTCAAAGGGTACATGCTATTAATTATCCTCTGGTTAGTTTAGTGCCTTCCTTCTTGGGATGGTGCTTATGTCTTATTAGAAGAACGTTTCTGGATGGGTCTACAGGTTGTAGCGTAGTAGAGGTAGGTCAACTGACGTTCGGATTGGTTACTTCCTTTGATGGGTCGGACCTGTTTACCTTTGGGTTAAGTTTCTTCTTCCTGAAGCGGGCCGGACGTATAGTCACACGCACGTACCGGTGCATATTTTTAGTGTAAATATTTTAGAGTACACACAGCGTTTTAAAAGTGGTTTCACCTTAAAAGTAGACTACACGCGTGATAGGCAAGTATCACCTATCCGTATATAGTATAGCTCTTTTGGTAAGACCGAGGGCCACTCCAATCAATACATACCAGAAGAGAGGGGATGAGGAGCGATTGCAACAGCCTGGAAGGTTTTTGCCAGGCTCGCACCTTCGCCGGAGAAGAAGCAGAGTCGCGGTACCAGTTGGCGGTCGCCAAAGAGAAAGGTGGACGGCGAGGAACAAAAGGCCCGTGAAATGGAAAAGCAAATCCTTCATCTGCCCTTTTAAAACCCTAATTTTTTTTAAGTCAAAGAAATCTTTGTTGACCGCCAAGCCCGCCAAGACCGCTTAGCCCGCCAAATTACCGATATTGACCGGGACCGATAACTTCGAACGATTTGGTGATTCGAAGGTCGGCCGGCCGCCGATATCCGCCTAGGCGGCGATATATCGGCCGCCAAGGCCGATTTTTACAACATTGTACACGGCTACCTACATGGGCTAAAGACCGACCAAGCAAAAGCATGCCAAATAATCGCAACTCAATGTATGACAGGCCTAAAGACCGACCAAGCAAAAGCATGCCAAACAACTGAAGTTCTCACTTTTCTCATTTTCTATTTTTTTTCTTTTTCTGATTTTTTTTGATTTTCAAACTCAGTCGCACGCAACATAAATAGAACAATCCAAGGGACATACGAACTTTCCATGTCCCGCTAATCGGTGCATGACCAACTAAAAGGCAAAATACAACTAAACATAACTAAGCAGCGTAAACGGGTCAAATTGATTTTGAAAACTTAAAAACAAATCATAAAACAAAAACATGGATCATAAGGATGGTGAAATGAAAGGCTAAGGCTCAAATTGGCAACTAAGGGGAAAACAAAAATAAAAAGTGGCTAAAAACAAAAGCAAAAAGGCTAAAATGGGTTTCCTAGTGCCTCTATCATGTAATTGCAAACATTTAGTCCATGGTCTTGAAATGCATGCTATGAGCAAGTTCTGTTATCAAAGCAACAATCAGCATGTATATGAGCAATTTCATGAGCTAACTGAATAAAGAAACGAAGTGTTGTGGCTCTAATGCTCAGGAATGCAAGTGTAGGTGTGGATGTGCAATTGAAGTCAGATAATCAACAAAACTCAAGTGATTTGTGACAAGACAACTTCATGAATGTTATTTGTGGTGCAATCCTCCTAGTGTCACTTTACTTAAAAATCTATCATGCGAGAGGATCTAAAATTTGTCCAAAAGGATACAATTTTGCGAAAATTTTTGGTTAAAATCCATCTCTAAGCTGTTATGCACGCAAAAGTATACAAAAGGACAAACGCAACAAACAAATGGCAAAATATAAATCCCTCCTTACACTTAAGTTGTACATTGTCCTCAATGTACAAAAAGATAGGCAATAACCATAATAGTTCAGGAGAAAGGGAATCGAGAAACTCCCCTGTTTTATGAAGTTGACAAAACAGGCGGTCCGTAATTCGTTCAAAATTCCTCAACAAAATGGCGTGTCATAATACAACCAAGCAAGGGACAAAAGAGAACGGATTTGCACAAATAGAAGCAACACAAACAAATACATAGATACCCGAATAATAATATAATAATAACATGCTTCGTATAAAAACAATTACCAAAACCGTACAACCATGAAAGCTAGTCTAAAGCTAAATTAATACAAACTACTACGAGGCTTGTACACTACAAAAACAAAATCGGTACAACCTCAAGCTAAGCTATACATGTCCAAAATATAGAAAATATGTGAGACGGGGCCATCAGACTAGGCCCCTCATGCGGGTTGTGGCGGTGGCGGGTCATCCTGCTGCTGCTCCTCTGGGGCTCCAAATGCTGGGGGAGGCGGGACCTCTAGGCCCAAGTGGCCAGCCATTGCGAGAAACACCTGGCTCATCCAATGCACCTCGCCGTGCAACTCATCGACCCGGCGCTCCAGCCTCTCAAATCTGTCCGCCGCGACTCCTCCAGGCGACCCTCTAAACAAAAAGCGCTGCTGCGGCTCCCTACGGCCTGCTGCTCCTCCAGGTTGAGGATCTCTCTCGGCCTCTCCCTCTGGCGTGCCCGCTGGAGCGCCCTTTGGAACTCCCTCTCCAGGCTGCCCCTGCTACTGCTACTGCTCCGGAGGCCAAGGCTGCCTCTGGCCATCTAACAACTGGAAGCCGCCCCCCGGACGCTCCCAGATAACCTCCATATGAAGTAAAACAGTGGAATCTATAAGCCGGGTGCCTGGGAGCTCCTCCATGGCCGAGATTGGTGGACTAGAAAGGATGCCATAAGATGAGGCAAGGCTTGTAATGAAAGATCCACCACAGATAGGGCTGTTGACCCTCTTGGTCGCCATGCTGGAGAGGTAGGAAGCCAACATGTAGGCCACGTTGCACGTGGCAGGGGCAGTGAAGCAATATAAAAAGAACACCTCAGTCATAGTCACCACCCCATTACTGTCTCTCCTGCCCGCAATGGAATGGGCAAGGGCCCTGTGGAAGATGCGGAGGAGAGGGTAACGCAAAGTTGTGCTCTTAGTCCTAGTCGGATAGTAAGGACCCTCTTCGATCTCCGGCCAGTATGCGGCTGCAGATAACCCCTCAGGAAACTCGATGATAGCCTCGGTGAAAAGCTCAGTAGCAGTCTCCTCCTGAGTGTACAAACCCATGCGAACCCCAAAGTCGGCCAATGATAATGTCCTGGCCACCCCACCCAGCTGAAATATCAATGTACGCGGGTGGGTAATGCTCCTTACCGGGGTCTGGAAATGAAAAGTAGAGAGGAACTCGTAGCAGAGCTCCTTGTAGACCACCCGGCGAATCGAAAACAACCGCTCCCAAACAGGGCCAATCATGACCCGAGCCCGCTCTGCCAGCTGCAAAGCCTATAACGTATCCCAACAAAGAGTCCGAGGAACCTCGAACTTACGCTGTATGAGCATGGCTAATTGGTCGATGTGGTCCTCGTCCTCAAATCTCAACCACTCGTGGAGCAGCGGAATCTCCTCATCACTACCCGGAGAATCTGGATCAGAAGAAGGCGGAGTCGGAGGGCCATCGCTCAAACGCTTGCCCCTACCGGGGCCCTGACGAGAACTGGAAGCCATCTCTGTACAAAGCAGCGAAGTATAGGATCATAAACGCAACAATGAGAAGAAAACGATCAATCGAGGGTGCGGTGAAGCGCAATTTTCAAAACTGTGAAAACAGTTAAAAATGTGCCAAACAGGGGCTAAACACGGGCAGTGTACCACTACACGGCCCGTGTACAGTGCATGAACACAGCCCATGTAGGGCTCAAAACGCCCGTGTAAGATGGACTAAACACGGCCCGTGTTGAACCTTAGACCGGAAATCAACTTAGGGCAGTACATGGCCCGTGTAGAGAGTTCAGCGAACAGAAACATAAAAACCCTCTAAAATCACGTTTAAACTCAAAATTCAACACATTAAACTCAAATTAAAGGCTCTAGGAGTGATTAGGAGTGAAGGGAACATACCTTTGTGTTGTAGATCGACGGAAAACGAGAAGAAGAAGAAGAAGTAAGAGGGTGGCCGGCGATCATAGAGAGAGAGAGAGAGAGAGGTTTTTGTGGTGGTGGTATGAAATGGGGAGTGTTGGTTTAGAAGAAGTCGTGTAAATAAAACACGGCCCGTGTATAGGAACTCAAACACGACCCAAGAAAGGGGGTAACACCGGGCATGTTGCCCGGTTAACACGGCCCGTGTAGTGGTACACGGCCCGTGTATGACCCATTTGCAGAATTATGAATTTTTCCAGTCTCTCAAATAGCACTACATTTTTGCTTAAAACTCCAAACTCAGCAGTTTATAAACTCAAACAACTTCTATAGAATACAGTTCAAGCGCAGGAATAAAGGAATATGAGTTCATGTATCTTTTCTCCGCACAAAAGCAAACATTAAGCGCACCACAATCTGCAATCGCAAGTGAAATGATTAATTGGACATGTAAACAAGCTAAGCAAACTAAAACTAACTAACAAATACAGAAATACATATGTCCTAGCATGAAAGTCAATTATACACGCATAATCAAACAATTGACTAAGCATTCTCAAAATTTGACATCAAAAGGACGCGAGATGCGTTTAGCACATGCAACAAGCCTTTTAAACCTCTCGGTAGCCCGAGTGAACGAGTGAAGTCTCGTGAGGGTTTATAGCAAACATACCCACAAAGTTTTGCATAAAATAAAAATTACACTAAAGCTACACTACAGCACGGGTTGCCTCCCGCAAATCACTTGTTTTTGTTCGAGTCACTAGCTTGACTTTAGCATTAATATTCAGACATTGAAGTGCAAAACCCATCATTTGCAAGGAAATGAGGGTGGAAATAGTGATACGCACCTGAGACGAATAAATTACCTACGAAAGGCGCAACAGGTGGTACCAAATGACAGAATTACCTGGTTGCATCAACCTTTGGTCCTCGTGCAGAATGGACAACAGGATCGTCTTTTGGCTCTGAGTAGTACTTCAGCACATTTTCAGGGTAGTTTAGGATGTCATCCACACAGTTCTCCACATCTTCACTTTCCAACAACTTAGGACCTATAATGGCCTTTGGTTGTACAAGAGAAGCATGATTTGACACTTGTTCTACAATTGGAGATACGACTTGGACTTGTGTGAGCGGATCTGCATGTGTAGTTTCCCCTTCCACTAACTCTTCCATATACGAGGTTTCTTCCTGCAAATCTGAGAAAAAATCATCATCATCAGGGTAATTATATTGAATTTGCGGACATACCTCTTCATATTCGAGCACAGGAGGTCTGGGTTGCTCGGTACTTGCTGGGTCTAAGCCGTCATGTGCCTCACCAGATTCCTCTAACAGCATTTTTAGAATTTGACCTACTTGTGCTTCCAACTTTTCCAAAGCATAGGTAATTTTCCCTTCTATTTCACCAACAGATCTCAACACCAATTCTTCAGGATCAGGTTGGGGTTGTTCATAACATGGAATTAAGTCAGGAGGGTTGGGTGGGCTATATGTGTAATGATCAGATTGAGGATCCACCTGGACAACTATACTGTTTTTCATCCGGTCTAAAGCTGCGTCAGCTCTTTCTACGCAGTGTTGTAATAACTCCTCAAGGATTGACTTTGGTTTTTCGTAGGCAGTTAGCTGAGGTTCGCTAGGTGGGAAATAAGAGTATGGTTCCATGTAGTCAAACCTACCAAAGCACCTTGGACATCTACATGCTGTGCTGTAACTACATACATCCTAATAGGGATTTTCATTAGAAGGATCCCGATATAACGACTGATTGTCTTGATGATCCATAAACCTGCAAAAGAAACAACAGAACAAACAACCAGCAGAGAGAGAGTACAAGAACAAAACTAAAACAAGAAATAAAAACACAGAAACTAAAATATGCACAAAATGACTAAATTAACAGTTTTGGACTTTCTTAGAATCACCGTTCCCCGGCAACGGCGCCAAAAACTTGACACACGCGTACAGGTGCATATTTTTAGTGTAAATATTTTAGAGTACACACGGCGTTTTAAAAGTGGTTTCAGCTTAAAAGTAGACTACACGCGTGATAGGCAAGTATCACCTCGAATATAGTATAGCTCTTTTGGTAAGACCGAGTATCGAACTCAGGCAACGGAGGCTCCTAATAATCAACCTTCACTATTATCTAGTCGACAACAAGGCAAGAAGCGAAACAAACGAAAGACTACAACTAAACAACTAAAAGCAGAGAAAACAAAGACAACACAGGAGCAATGCAATAGGAAGGAATTCAAAGCAGGAAGGTACTTATTCGGATTAGATACACTCTAGTCAAATGTATTAAAATACATAATCATGTGATACGACTATATTGACTTATTAGGCACAGAGGATACGAAGTATACACGTTACAATTAGTAATTCACTAATTCATCTATAGACACATCGAATTTCACCAAACACATAAGCATAACTTCTTGATACATAAGGCTTTTAAACTAGAAAATAATACTAAATACCCGATCATAGACGGAGATAAGATATCATGACTCAACCCGTGATTAGCCAAATCATAAGCATAACTTATTGATGATTCAAACAACACACCAAACACAAATGAGCATAACTTCTCATAGCATAAGGACACATACTTGGTTTAACATCCGAAATCCCAAACCATCATCCACGAACCTCATGTAATGCCACAAATACACATACCAAGTCTAACTACACCAAGATCCACCAACCTAGTGCCAATCTTAACACAACATAAACTTGTTTAAATATACATACACTAGAAGATAAGCATTTCACACATAAAGTCAACCTAACATAGATGCATAAAACACTCACATAGGCTGGAAATAACATCAATACCACCAAATATAGCTGTCATTGGATCAAAACACAATATCATCCAAGTTAACAAAAGTCAAACCATCATAAATACATAATACAAACAACTAGAACATGTCTAATCCAAATGAATCAAAGTATACAACTCATAGTTCCTAAAAACAAACCCAAATCATACAAACGATCGGATTCAATATAATCAAAAAGGAAAGATTATACCAAACCCGAAATAGAGACAAAATGGGATGTACAATGAGTTCCACACTCCCTTCTAAGCTTGAATAACCTTCCATTGCACCAAGAATCACCCTCCAATCATTTGGATTGAAAGGAAGAGCTTCAAAGCTCCTAGAGCCAGATAAAAACGAGAGAAAAACGAACTGAGGATGAATGCCCTATTATGAGGCTGAGATTCTGTCTTGAATTGCTAAGTTGTGGATAACACGGCCCGTGTTGACCAAAGTTGACCACAGGTGTGTAGCATATACACGGGGGAGGCAGAGTAGGAAGCACACGGCCACCTACACGGGCCGTGTTCCAGGCCGTGTAGGCCTACATGGCCATGTAGTAGGGTGTGTTGGCTGCCATTTCTCGCTAGGCTCGGTACTTTTTACGGATCTTCATCTTTTATACTTCATTTATCATCGATCCATCATCCTGAACCTACAAAACAGATTTATAAGATATTAGGCATCAAATCGCGTAAATCTGCCAATAAAAGTGCCAAAATGCGGGAAATCCATTATAATAAATATGTATAATTCAGTACATATCATATGGTATTTTGCTCTTATATGGTTTAATTGATGTTGGGGCATATACATACGCTATTAATCATTGAATGATGGTAATATTTAATATCGTGTGAAAAGGACATACATACATAAATGCGTTACTGATATATTGTAGGGTACACTTGATTTGATCCGGAAAATGCTAGAAATATTAACTAGTACAATTGGATATTACGATAACTTTTAGTTAATTGGCTTGAGAATAGTAAACAATATAGTTAGGTTGGAGAAAAAAATAAATAAGTAAAAAGAAACAAAATAATATATTTGATGATATATGTACCTAACCAACCTCCAGTAGGTCCAGCCTAGAGAGGAAGCATAAGAAGAAGACCTTGGATATTTTTGCCGATGCATAACCCGAGGTAGGTCCAGGCTAGAGAAGGAAGCATTAGAAGAAGACCTTGGATATACTTGATGATGCATGTACTTGTAGGTCCAGAGCTATTAGAAAAGTACAACAGTGCATTTAATGATGTACGAGAGCTGTCAGGAGAGTACTTGTCCATCTAACCAACCACTGGACAAGGACCTTCCTTGTAAAACTCTATAAATACCCTCATTTGCTCCGGCCTTAGATATTATATTTACTCTCTATTCTCTCTATATTTATCATCCTCTTCCTGAGATGAATACTTATCGTCGCACCTAAACTTGGTCATGAGCTGAAGCTCGTTACAAGGTTAACTGTTTGTTGTCTTTCAGATCTAGTAGACGGCCAGGAGAAGAAGGCTGCTTCAGCTAAGAGAAGAAGATTGCTTCAGCCTTCCGTTGTGGACACGCATCTTTCAACAATATTGTTTGGTAATTTTCCAAGTGTTTAGTCAGAAATCCTTTAATTATTATGTTTACTAGCAGATTATATACATACATACATATATACATATATACATAGATATCTATACTATATTATAAAGCATTTAGGCCTTTTGTTATAACTCTTAAATTTTAAGTGTTTTGAAATTACTAATTACCCCTCATATAAACTAAATTGAATAACTATCGAATGTAGTTAATAAGATTCTTATATTCCATTTTAATAACAAATTTTACATATTTAAGAAAATCAATGTCAATACAATTTTTTTGAAAGTCATAGCCAATACAAATTAACTTAATATTAAAAAATATTTTCATAACCTTTTTTTCAATTATGAAGAACAAAACAGTAAAGGAAATGTAAAAAGATAAAGAAAATAGAAATGTCACCAAACGAATATTATTACCTGTCACCTTATTACATGAATAGCTCCATATGTCTTTAAAACGGACATGTTAACCGGTAGAAATTATTCGTTATCGCTGCATAGCGCGAGTATTATGCTAGTATCATGGCCGGCCCAATAGCCGTGCAGCCCGTGCGCAGGCCCAGGGCAACAATTGGGCTAGGGGCATCATCTGTATATAGTGCAATATATGTGTCTAGGTTCATTTTAGAAAAAAAATACACTATTTAATATTGGGCCTGGGAAGTGGGGAAAAGGCTATCAACAAGGGCAGGGATTGGGCGACGGGGAGGCATTGACCGGGAATGTGTGAGTTTGCCGGCGAGAGTGAAGAACGAAGGGCAGGGATTGGGCGATGGCCGACGGGAAGCAAACGAGGAGGTGATACCCAGTTCCCCAAAATCACCGAAATCAGATCTACATTTACTCGTCTACACCACCATCGTCGCTCACTTGCCAAGTCGCCAAACCATATTCAAAAATCGTTTAACTGTTTGATGAAGGATTAAAAATCGAGAACAAAGTAGATTCAAATCACTATCAATTGTTGCTGCAACACATCAAGGATTCTTCAGGTTTTAATATCGAAGAAAAGGGATTTCTTGAAAACAATTCGATTGCTGATTACATGAGGTTCAAGAAAGGGGATTCCGATGAAGGTTTGTTTCTTTTTGATCGATTGCCTCTTATACCCATGTTTGATTAAGGATTTAGTTGAGTTTCTCTGTGATTTTGTAGGTTGATTTGGTTTCTACCATCCACATTGCTCATAAAGAGTAAGTTTTAGGATTAGAATTCAAAATTTCTATCCAACTTGAACTTATAATACTACTTTTACTAACAATATCCTGTATTCATCTTATATAGACTTGAAATTCTTTGTTATATTACCGAAGATGTTATTCTTTACATGTTATAACTTTATGATTTTCATCCCTGAAGTTTTTTATTAATCCCGCTGTTAAGATGAACTTGATAGCTTTGTATCTACCCTTTGAAATTCATTAGCTAATGTTTGAGACAAAAGCATCGATGTTGTCAATGATTTGTCATTTGTCTTATGGGCAAGAATGTTGTACATGGATAAAACAAGAGTTGGAAGGAGTTTAAGTGTGAAACTTTTAGCATCTTATAAGCATTAAGTCATGAGCTGCTAATAGCTTTCACTAAGTTTTTAAGTTGACTCTGGCTTTTAAATTTCTGTAATGTGAAAACAAGACGATGTATATTAGCATATGCTATGGATCTGTTTTTTTCTTTCTAAAATTCTGTGAATAATGATAAATCTGTATATCATTTATCAATCTATTTTTTTTCTTTCTAAAATTCTATGAATCTGTTTATCAATCTGCTTTATGAAAATGATTGTGATTAACTGATTTGTTTATTGGAAATGTTGTAGTTTTGCATAATTAATAAAGTACGTCCACCAAAAAGAAACAAAGTTGAATTATACAACCTTTGAAGTTTGAAGGCTTGGAGCTTAATCAGGTTTTATCCTTCTAAACTTAATCATGTTTTATCCTTCTAGGTTTGAAGGCATCGTTTTAGGTAGTTTGTAACTTTCGTGTATCGGTTTAAACTTTTTAGGTAAATTAATGTTACATTTTTTATTAAATATATGTTAGATATCTCGTGTGTGCATAATAAATTTCTTACATAGGGGCATTAGTCACCCGCTTCACACAGAACATCAAAAGTCATTGGACCGGCCCTGGCTAGTATAAATAAATCATGAATAAACGAAATGATCTTCATAAAGCAATTAACATATATAGAGGTTTTAGGTCAAGAAGGTATTAATGCAGTGTTTTTACACATGTCCAATTTACCTATAACTTAAATTATACTAATTAAAGCTGGCTGGCTACTTAATGAAAAAATCAATAATTAATGTGTAATTTCCAAATCAATTAAATTGAATATAAATACTAAATACATTGTGATTTAACCATGCATGCATATGATGGGTACGTGATCATGAAGATGCCACGTTGAATATATACAATATTGTCCATGCATGCACGTTAAATATATACAGTATTTTGTGGTTGTGAATTGAAGCGGGTCGTAAAAACCTAAAGCTATTGTCAATATTGGCCAATTGCACCACATGCATGTAGGATTGTACAAATACTAGTACATGTATGTTGAACATGTGTGTCAACAACCGAAGGATGAGGCAACCTTCTTTTTCTGGCCATCTGCTAGATCTAAAAGGTAACCAACGGTTAGCCTCGTCACGAGCTTCAGCTCGTGACCAAGCTTGGACGCGAGGATAAGTATTCTTCTGAGGAAGAGGATGATAAATATAGAGAGAATGGAGAATGAACATGATACCTGAACATATGGCAAATGGGGGGAATTTATAGAGTTTCACACGGAAGGTCCTTGTCCAGTGATTAGTGGTTGGTTATAGCTCTGGACCTACCTCCCGTTCGGAGGTTGGTCACGTACATGCATCATAAGTATATCCAAGGTCTTCTCATGCTTTCTTCTCTAGCCTAGACCTACCTCCGGTTCGGAGGTAGGTCAGGTACATATATCATCAACCCCTCCGGTCTGGTATCACATCATGCTAGACTCTAACGGTTCATGTTGTTTTTCGATATGTCCTTCTTTAGTATGGGGTTCGGTGGCTGGTCACGTACATACCTCATCAATGTACAAATAGTACCTGAGATTGATGAGAAATCCAGAAAAGTAAAGGTAGCCGATTGAACTTTAAAACGAGGTTTTGCTAGTTTGTGCGTGATCCGTCGGGTAAAAGTAAATTAACACACTATTTTTTATATGTATGTGCTTACTAATTTTAAAAAAGTTATTTAATAAGAACAATTTCAATATTGTTCTATAAACGTGCATAATTATAGGTTATATTTATTCTCTATTTCTTATTATGATAATGTGTTAATATATGCTAGCTAAGCGACCTGTGTGTTAACACGAGTATGATATAAGTCAAATTTAAACTTATATAGTTTTAAGAAGTACTAACACGTATAGTAAAAATAATTAGAAATAAATTAAAGCAATTTCGATTAATAAACAATTATGGTCGGCAAATTCAAGAAACAATGTTGATTATGGCAGTAAGTTCAAGTTCATTAGTTTATTGTAATTCATATATTTAATTTTACATAAAAATTTCATTAACTTTAATATATATCTATTGAAAATCATCCGAAGATTAAAACGTTAGTGACTATAAAATGTCGATGGAATCATTTACTCAATCATATGTGTATATATTTACACAAGTATATATATATATATATATATACACACACACACTTTGATCATAAAACATATAAAATAAATATAAATCTACTAGACTTTATGTAAATTTTGAATTAATTTCTAATTTGAAATTAAACGCACCGTTAGATATATCATTTAAAAGAATCCGTGAACTTGATCTGTCATTTTCAATCGTTATTGAATTGTTATCAACAGAGTTGTTATGTGTAGAATGAATCACCCTTGATTTCTTCCTTTCTTTTGAGTGTTCTTCCAATGAAGGTCGCTTTGGAGCATATGAAGGAGGTTGTTTATTCTCCATAAGTAATGACTATAATAAAAAAAACAATATATTATATTAGCATATGTGAATCATTTTTATGAAATATAAACAAAACTTATTTACCTGAAGAATAGTAAAGAAATGATGCTATGTTTTTATGGAGTTACAAAGAATTTTGTGTTTGGAAAATTGAGTATATATACTATATAAGTCATCCGAAGATGCATATAATTCCATCCAAAATCCTAAATCCGATTTATATGTATAAATTCAAAAGTTTGGAAGTTGTAACCGATGAGTTTATATATATCCACGTATGATTTAAATTCGAAAATTCTAATTATTTGGCGGTAAATAAAGTTTAACAAGAATACTATATTACAATCAAAGCATTTCCGATTTCAAATTAATGGTTTATGTATAATCGGGTACTTTAAATAATAGTATTATTTAATTTAAATAGATTAGTTGTAACTAATCTAAAATTCAAAAATTGGTTTTTTATGACGTCACTATATTCTTAAACACAATTTTTTTAATGGGATGTTGTGCTTAGTGAAAATTTTGACAAAAATACTATACTACAATTGAAACATTTCCGATTTCAAATTAATGCTTCGTGTATAACCAGGTAGTTTAAATAATAGTATTATTTAATTTTAATAGATTAGTTGTAATTTATTTAAAATTCCTTATATATCACTTATTTAGTAAAATTCGAAAGTTATAACTCATCTAAAATAATAGTATTATTTAATTTGAATAAATTAGTTGTAATTCATCTAAAATTCCTTATATATCCACTTATTTAGTAAAATTCGAAAGTTGTAACTCATCTAAAATAATAGTATTATTTAATTTGCATAGATTCGTTACAACTCATCTAAAATTTCTCATATTTAGTTAATTTAAATAGATTAGTTGTAACTCATCTAAAACTTCTCATATTTAGTTAATTTGAATAGATTAGTTGTAACTAATCTAAAATTCAAAATTTGGTTTTTTTGGTACAATTGAGGTTTCCGAATTGTAATTAATGTTTTAACTAATAAATTAATTAAATATCATCCTAAATTTGGTTAATTAGTTAAAGAAGATAAAATACATTTTAATTTGAGCATCAATTTTAATACGTTCAATAACTTTGATCATTTGGTTATAAATAGAAACATTAATTTGAATAGATTAGTTATAATTAATCTAAAATTCAAAAGTTGTTTTTTTTATGACGTCACTGTATTTTTAAAAACTAATTTTTTTAATTTTTTTGAAATAGGATGTTGTGATTGGTGGAAATTTATTTTTGTCATCTTTTTTTTAATAAGGTTATAAGATAAGATGTTTTAAAATCAATTACTAAACACTTTAAATAGCATATTTAAGTTGATCACTCAGCTCATCACCATAATAAAAAAAAAAACCTCAGCTAAACAAAAATCTACCTACCCATTGCTATTGGTGGATAACAAAAAATTAAGAATATACTAATTTTAAAAAAGTGTCATATTACAATAAAATTTACACCAAAATGTAGACAAAAATAAGACGGTTGCAAATATTGTAACACCGTATTTTCACCCATAAAATTTTCATTTTAATTAACACCGCGGAAGCGTTCACAAACATAAAAGTATTTACAACTGAAGATAATCCACTGTTTAACAAAACCAATCAGTTTGAAATACAGTATTACAAAAACTATGGCTCGTCACAATTCCAATCAGAGTGCCTGTCAATTATTCCCCAGGCTACACCCTCTCACAACTGAACCGCAGAACTTACCAGCCACTTGTAAAAGTAGTGAGGGGTGGGGGATTAGCACAAAGTTAAGTGAATGAAAGTAAATCACCACAGATATATCAGCAAATAACCGTATGATATCAACAACAGTAAACACATAATCGTGCCCTGGGAAGAATGGCAGATCTACAGATCCTTCAACCAATGCCGGCCAAAGCAAAGGTTTACCGTTAGCTTATTTGCTATTCTCACACAGTATTATCTTAAGTTGCAACAAATGCATCAAACGATCTCAATACTGATTAGCCAATAGCAAACCAGCCCAGCCTATAGCCTTGCCAAGCTGACCCCCCCTAACAAACATGTATACATATCACTGACGCAACAATTAATTAAAAAACCACCGCTTAATCAATTAATAGATATACAATCTATCCATGCATCAATCCACATACAGTTGCAACCAAACCAGTTACAACTAATATCACCCGTGAGTAAACATCCACTCACCTCGAGTTCTCGAACTCCCACTCAGTGATCTAATTTTACTGAGCCTTGTCCGTTCCTGAGATCACAACATACTGAAATCAATATCCGATTCATAAATATATATAATCACATATATTTATATCCATTCTAACTATACATACTAAGTTAGAAACACCCAACATACAATCACATAAAGCATCACGTTTGATAAACAATAAAAAACTTCAAAACATGAAACAGCTGAGGACATACAATCACTGTATTCCAAATATTTATATATCTCTGGATATCACTTTCTAACACTTCTAAACACATATAAACATCATTTAGCATGTCTAAAAACATCAAGATCATGTTAAAAACATCAAAGTCATCAAATCAAACAAAACCCATCAAACAAGGTTTCTTCATGACTCATCCATGGTGACTTCATGTTCAAAGCATAAACTCAACAACAAAACATGTTAAAATGATCAGAATCAAACAAAGAACATATTCATACCTTTACTGTGAATTATCCAACACTAACTCCTTACTTTCACTTTTCAAGTTTGTGCTCTTCTTGTTCTTTCTCTCTCAAAACACACACAAAACACTTTTCACTTTGAGACACAAATGAGCAGGCAACTCATACATAACCCACGTATTCATTTTCACAAAACCAAGCAGGAGGTGTAACCATCTAAACAAATATCTCATTTCTTTCCACATGCATGCATACCTCCGTATATATATATACAACAAATAACCATACTTAATTAATATAACAATTAATTTAAATAGGTCCATTAGTAAATAATTAAATATATAATCAAATACTAATCACGTATACACATATCGAAGCCTATGTAATCACTAGGCCCAATTTCAGGATGTTACAAATCCTTCCTCCTTACAAGGATTCCGTCCTCGAAATCTAACCGCACACACATCAACCACGATATCAACTCTTCATATCTCCTTTTGATAATCCCATCAGATAAACTCAATTACGTTCACAATTGTTAATATATAACCACACAAGCCTTACAACTTATCCTTCTGAACTTATGTTTAACTCAGTCATACACCCTAATAGCTTTCAATCATTTACTATCTGTCATGCCAAAACATTCACATGTACTTTATCACTTACTTCAAGTCAACAGGTTGAAGTATTATCCCCACATTCTCATAGCTTTACACAAGGTATTCTGATATCCCACTGTCAGAAATTATTTCACACAATGGCATCAAAGTAAATATTAGTTCCACAATCGTCATGCTTCAATCACACATTCGACTATCCATCAGGAAATCCAGTTACATTGTCCAACTCTCGTTTCAACCTTCATTTGTAAACTCTTCATAAGTTTAAACTGATATCCATTTTCCATCACTAGTCAGGAAATATGAATCATCATATTTTCAATTTATTCCATTAACATATTCAATCAAGTTTAAGTGCAATTTCCATCACGTTTTGTCATCACCCCTAAGATATCTCAAATATCTCAAGGTTTCATAAGTTTCTGGTATATCATTTCAATTTGTAATCAACGTGACGAATTTCATATCACATATTATCTCTATTCTCATATTATATCTTCTATACTCAACCTGCAGATCTTTACTCCACAGTATAGTAGCATTGGCAATAAAATTCATAAATCCCTGTAAAATTCAACTCCAATGTTTAGCAATGGCACTTCCTAGCAAAGGCATCTCCAAGCTCTAGATCTACAAGTTTTCATTTCATAAGTCTAGGCTATTACATTCCTCTTCTCTCTTTCTCATTCTCAAAGGTTTCAATCTTATCATTCTTCAAGACTTTCTTGTAAAGGAAATCTTGATTCATCCACTAAGTCAGAGATACTTCCAACCCGCATATACAAGATGTTATCATCACTAGCTCTTTCACGGATCAACCCATCTGCCATCAAATCTTTTACTGACCTAGTCAATCATACATGTCTTCTCTTACAGTTAATATCCTCATAGCAATCATATCAACTGTAACTTCCAAGTCATGGTTAAAATTTTGTCTCGTAGTATCTCAATTAAAGCATAACAGCAATAAACATCCAACCTCACAACATAGCTTCACATAACAGCAATAAACATCTAATTAGATGGTGACCGGAGGGAGACGACATCGAATGTAGAGACAGTGAAGGACACCTTTTACTATGGTGGTGGAGACTGACTATGGTGATGCCGGTGAGTCACCGTTATGGCGGTGACCGATTAGGGTTGTGACGGTAGCGAGAGTGAAGTTTTAGTTGATGTGGTGAATGTAACGGTGAATTGTAGGTTAGATAGGTCCTGATTTTGAAATCTCAAATCAAGGGATTTAGAAATAACACCCTTCCCCCAAGGATTTTGAAATCCCACGTCTATAAGATTTGAAATCAAAATCCCCTCTTTCTCATTTTTTTTTACTAATTATGGGATTTCAAGGGATTTTGAAATGCAAAACCTGCAAATCTCTCGAAATCTCATGAACCAAACACACCTTTAGAATTTCAAGTCTATGAACCAAACACCCAATAGTGTTTTACTTATAATTTAACTAGGGGTGTTTTACTTTTATGTTAAGCTCGAGCTCGGCTCAATAGCTCGACGAGCTTTTATACTTGAAGCTCGAGCTCGGCTCGAAAAGCTCGAATAATATATAAAAATTAAATTCAAAAATCAAATTATTCAAAATATAGATAAAATCTGAAATTAATAATTTTTTAGTAACTACTTATTATAAATAGTATGTATATAAAGTAGATTTGTTTCAATAAGTACTCATTTTTAATATGTTTTAATATTAGCCCATCATATATACATATTACATATAAAATATACATATACTATACAAGGCTCGATAAGAACTCGAGCCGAGCTCTTAGAAGCTCGAGCTCAACTCGTTAAATAATTCGAGCTCGTTTTTGGGCTCGAAGTCGAACTTGAGCTCGATAAAGTTTGACTCGAACGAGCCAAGCTCGAACTCAAGTTACTCGATATAAGCTTGACTTGTTTACACCCCTAAATTTAACTATAAGAGCATTCTAAAATTACTTTAATTATAAAAGCTAGCATACAAAAATTACTTTAATTATAAAAGCATACTAAAATATATAATTTGATTATAGGTTGTAAATTTACGCTCTATGTTTTAATTATAATATTATGTTAATAAAGGACTAAATTAGATGCCCATGTAATATATATGTAGGTTAAAAAAATACATATTAGACATTAATAAAAAGTTATTAAATAATTATAAAACACTAGAGAAATAATAATTAAAAAATTGGAGACAGATTGTGTCCACATTAAAATTTGCAATGGAAGCGTGAAATTGCGAGTAGATATGATGGCAGAAATATCATATCTTCGTATGAATTAAAAAGACATGATTGTATTTTTGTACAATCTATCAATCATTATAGAGTTCACCAAAACAATTCCAAGGATTAATGTTTTTCTATTGTATGTATTGAACTTAAAAATTTTCTATTGTGTGTATAAAAATTTTAATTTGTTGCTATTGTGTGTATTAAACTTTCTATTTTATGTGTTAAACTTGTAAGTTTTTTACCTTTTATGTAACCAAAATACATACAATAGCAAAAAATTAAGAGTTTGATACATATAATAGAAACTTTTAAAGTTTGATACACACAATAGCAAAACATAACAACTTAGATCCACTTTAGTGAACTAAACCCATCATTATAATGGTTAAAAATGTTAAATGATAAAATTATATTAATTTGGTTAAATATGATATTTTAATACTTTATAATGAGTAAATATAATATTTATAAATTAAAGTGATCAAATATGATATTTTAAAGTTTAATAAAGACATAAAATTCTCTTAATAATTTTGATTTAATTTTAACTAATAAAAGTCAAAATTTAAATTCAAAGTTTGATTAAATAAATAGTCAAGATAAAATAATTAAATTTATTTTATTAAAAGAATAGATAAGATCGTCCAATAAATTTAATACAAGTTAGTTTTTTATTTATATTTGAAGATTAGAAGAATACAAACCCACCTTTCATCATGTTTGAATTTTAAAAATAGTTTTTATTTTTTTTACGAGTACATGATCTATTATACGACCACTTTAAATCTTGTTCCTTAGTTTAGTGGGACTGTGATACGCTTAACGCATGGTATTAAATTGAAATAGAATTCATTTTCATTTCCATCCACGACGTCATAAGTTTTTTTAATTAAAAATGTTAGATGTAGTTTGTTTATTAAGAGGTTTTGAGTTTGAATCTGAATACTATATTTAAACATTAAGATATCTGAACTGTTGTAATTATTTGTTTTATAATATCTTATATTTAATTGTTACATAATTATCTAAATGTAAACTTTTCTAATTATAAAGTAAAATATTTAGATAAAAAAGATCAAACCATAATAATATAGGGAATTAAAATTAGAATATATAAAAGAGAGATGTGCGACGACTTGCGACGGTCATGAAAGGTGTCCATGTATAATTGTATATAGAGTATTGGAGTACACATTGGCATTAACTAGTGAAGAAATGAGTCTTATTATTATAGAATAATGAAACATAAATTTTGTTAAGATGTTATAATTGTTAATTTTATCTCTAATTCATTAAGGAGTTTTAAGATATTTTCGGATCTTAATAAAACAAACAAACAACTCTTACATCTTTTTTTTTTTTAAAAAGGTAGAACATACATACACACTAATCTACTCTTATTTTTCACAGCGGGACTTGAAATCAGCAATGCAGTGGAAGGAAGCTAGGGGAATTGAACCTTACAACAGTGCATCTCAGTCAACTCGCAATACAATTCAAGATTTGATGAAAGCTAGCAACCTCCTTCAAACTTTCAATATGAACTCGATTAAAATATGAAATCGAGATGAATATAACCAATTGATGAAATTAGAATATAAACTTAGTCGAGATAAAATCTTGTAGTGGCCTATGGAAAGACAGAACTACATGGGTGGTTACTAAATCTTGTAGGTGCCGTGAGGTGGCCGGCGAGACAATAAACCAGATGAATTGGTGGTTTTAGGGTTACAAAGATATGATGGGTGAGGGGGTGGATAAATTCATTAATTCAAATGGTGAAGAAGAAAATTAAGGAAAAGAGAGAAGTTTATTAGCGAATCCCTATAATACCCTTTTGTCATGTGTCAACTACTTAATCCTTTCACACATCTTACATTATTTACCTTTTACTTCATCTTAATATTATATATATATATATATATATATATATATATATATATATATATGGGACAGTTTTACGAGAACTTTGAGAATCAATTAAACCCATTGATAAAAAAGATGGAGAATCTGTCTCAAATTAAAGAGCCTAATTTTCTCATTAAATTTGGTATAATTTTCGTAATTTAACACCTTTTCGTTTGATAGATATATTAGTTTAAAAAGAAGTGAAGGTAATGTAAAAATATCCAAACTACCCTTTTGATTTAAAGTTAAATAAAAAAGACAGAAGATTAAATGATCGGTCCATATTGGTTCTCACAATTCTCGTATGAAAAAACAGTTCTTGTTTAAACCACTTCCTATATATATAATCTTACATCTACCGTGTCATCTAACCTTAATTTGTTTGGGGTAAAATTTGGGTCTCTTCATATGACTCACCGGTATATACTCCATATGTGACTAATACAATAATACGTACGTGTTCATATTGGTGTGGTTTATTTGATTCTATAATGTAATTTTGGGGAGGGTTATTTTCAATAAAAGTTTTGCTTTTCTAAAAGAAATAAATAAAATTAAAAGTACCGAATATTAAAAAAATCAAACTAAAGGATGAAATAAAACAACTATAAATAGGAATAGTACTGTGTACTAGAACAACCGAAGAGACTTAACACAACTTGAAATTTGTGTCGTTGAAAATTTGTTCGATCGATTGATGTTCACCATGATCATCCTCCTTATCTTCCTCGTATCAATATGCCCCCTCCTAATCATTCTATACACATGTTCTCAAGTTCTCCGGCCACCTCTTCCTCCTATGCCGAGAGCGTTGCCTTTCATCGGAAGCTTGATAAGCATGGTTCAAAACAAGCCTACTTCCCGATGGATTCAACATATGATGGAAGAAATGAATACCAAGATTCTATGCATCAGACTTGGAAACATCCATGTTATAGCCGTAAGTGATCCAAAGATTGCTCGAGAGTTCTTGAAAGACAAGGACATGAACTTTGCATCAAGGCCCGATTCCATGTCGACTTATATGTTAAGCAATGGCTACCTGGATATTGCTTTTGCTCCAATGAGTAATAATTGGAAGATAATGAGGAGAAACCTAGCCACCAAGATCCTCTCGATGGCTACACATAAATGGCTTCAAAACAAGCGGGATCAAGAAGCTAATAATCTAATACGGTATGCACGTCGACTTTATTAATCTAGTCATGCACAATTTAATGACTGCATGGTGCCTACTTTTATCTAAACAAGCCAGAAATGGACTAAACCCATATGCCAAATGAACATAAATTGGTTTTATTGGATGTTTTGGAATATATCTTTATATTAAATCTAATAGGATTAGGGACATGCATATCCTTTGGCTTATTTCTCAGTTTTGTGTATAACTACTTCCTATCGGCCACCATATAATTGTGTTATGAGTTTATATATATATATATACGGAGAAGTTCATCTGAGTACCATTTTTATTACGAATATTATTTGTAAACACAATTAATGCTCATTAATAGAGGTATTTTGGTCTTTTATATATATTCATTACCGTGAATTGCGTCAGGGTGGAACGTCATTGAAAAGCGAGGCTTGATATTTCCAAAATACCCCTCGTTAATAAGTAGCCATTAATGACTCATTATTAAACCGTCATTTTTATTGACCATTTATCTAATTTAATCAAAGGCTAAAACCGGTGGTTCTCATGGTACTCGTAATAAAAAGAATTCTCAAATCAACTTTCACCACTTATTGCGCGTACCAAGTGTACCATTGGTAGCTCATTAATAGGGGTATTTTGGTCTTTTATATATTTTCAACCGTGAATTACATCCAGATTGACCGTCATTAAATAGCGAGACTTGATTATTCCAAAATACCCCTCTACGCATTGATGAGCCATTAATGACTCATTAATGAGTCGTCATTTTTATTCACCATTGATCTAATTTAATTAAAGGCCAAGATTGGTTCCCGCGGTACTCATAATAAAAACGGTTCTCAAATGAACCTTATATATATTGGGATTTTCAAATGAGAATGAATATTTAGGTGAGAATGGAAGACTTAGTCCTGGCCTTTTATTTGATTTGATCTGATGGTCTACATTTAACCCTTCACATTATTCAATACCCAACCATGAATTACAACGACTATCAATTGAAACAAGTGAATTACAATTTGTATTTTCATTCTCACAACAACTCTCCCATGTATATCTATATATCTTGTAGCTACATTTACAACCAATGCGAGACAACCGAAGGGGTGGTGAACGTGAGGAATACCGCGAAACAATACTCTGCCAACACCATGAGGAATATGGTGTTTGGATGTAGGTCTTTTAGCAACGCAAATGGATATGGTGGGCTACAAGAGGAAGACATCGAGCATGATGATTCAATATTGACAATTAATGCTTACACTTACGCATTCTGTGTGACAGATTACCTCCCATGGTTGCGATGGATTGCAGATTTCGATGGGCATGAGAGAATCATGAGAAACAATCTTCGTAAAGTAAGAAAATATCAACATCCTTTGATCGATGAAAGGGTTCAGCAATGGAAAGATGGCAGTAGGACGAAAGAAAAGGACTTGCTTGATGTTTACATCAATCTTGAAAATCCTAAACTAACCTCAAATCAAATAAAAGCCCAAATTCTTGTAAGATTAACCGGATTTCTTTCTTTAGTAAAAAACCCAATCTTTCGTTCATATTTGTTTTAAGTTGTTTTTAATTTATAGGATCTCATGCTAGCAAGCATTGATAGCACATCAAATAGTGTAGAATGGGCAATTGCAGAAATGATAAACCAGCCGAGGATCTTCGAAAAAGCGATCAAGGAACTCGATGATGTTGTCGGAAAAGATAGGCTAGTTCAAGAATCTGATCTAGTGAACCTTAATTACATCAAAGCCTGTATTAAGGAATCTTTTAGACTACACCCAATGCAAATTTTCAACCTCCCTCATGTGGCATTAAGTGACACAATAGTTGCCGGGTACTTCATACCAAGAGGTAGCCATGTGCTATTAAGCCGGACTGGTCTAGGACGAAACCCTGATGTCTGGGTTGACCCGTTGACTTTCAACCCAGATCGCCACATGAACAATGATCAAAACGTGGTGCTAACGGACAATAATCTTCACATGTTATCATTTAGCACCGGCATACGTGGGTGCCCAGGAGTGTTGTTGGGTTCGACATTGACCGTGATGCTCATGGCTAGACTGGTACAAGGGTTCACTTGGGAGTTGCCACCTAATGAACAATGTGTCGATCTAAAGGAGAACTTGCAAAACTTATGGAAGGAAAAGCCATTGGTGGCTATAGCCAAGCCTCGTTTGCCGCATCATCTTTATCACATGAGTTGAAAGATGTGTGTTTACATTATTGATATGAATGATATTATATCTTAAATAAAACAATATTTGATAAAAGTGAAACTATAATAGTGTTGTTGGGTTCGACATTCACCCTGATGCTCATGACTAGACTCATACAAGGGTTCAGTTAGGAGTTACCACCTAATGAACCATGTGTCGATTTGAAGGAGAACTTGCCAAACTTATGGAAGGAAAAGCCATTGGTGGCTATAACCAAGCCTCGTTTGCCGCATCATCTTTATAACATTGAGTTGAAAGATGTGTGTTTACATTATTGATATGAATGTTATTATATCTTAAATAAAACAATATTTGATAAAAGTGAAACTATAATTTCATTTCTTAAAAGGACTTGTAATTAAATTTTTCATAATTTTCATTTGTTCAACTATATATTCGTAAGGGGATAACCTTTTGGAAACCAAAGTTTGAAATTTTGCACTAGGCCATCTTGTTACCTCACTATATATTTATATATAAAAGTTCTCAATCTATTGTCCTTACATATTTAGAAGGGACCTCAGTTATATTAAAATTTTCATAAATAAAATATTAATTTCTAATAAACTATTACATTTTATAATGATAAATAGATTTATAAATTAAAATTTTAAAAATATCGAATGATTATAAAAGTTCAAAAATATCAAATTTTTAAAATTTTGGATTCTCATAAAACTTAATCTTAAATATACAATGAAAGACAGAACTTGAAATTGAATAGTAACTTAGTACTAAGCGTTACATAATTTAATAGTACATTTTTGCTTGAAAATATAACGAATTTTAGTTTATTTAGCAATGCAATGTATACAAGTAACTTTAATATTTTAAAGGCAATATACGAAACTTTCAAAACTCTTTCTGCATTTAACCTTTTATAAACCTGTCATCAACTCATATTAACCGGTTATCATTTATTATTATTATTATTATTATTATTATTAAGATTTTCTTTTTAACAATTTTAATTAAAAGAAAAAAGCATTTTAAATACACTAGAGATGAACACAAGCATATTACATCAAGCTCAATCCTAGAAGTAACCAAAGATTTTTGCTAAAATGCATTACATCACCGCCGTCACAACAAACATTTGGTATTTTGTAGCCTGGGTTCTTTGGCCGGCAATCGAATTTTTTTTCATTCAAGCCATACCGTCATCGCACCTCCACCGCCGTCGCACATCCAACGCCATCACAAGAAATACACAAAATTTATAAAAAAACCAACTGAAAGTTTTTAGTTGTTAATGAGTTTAGTGTTTATGAATTGTTTTCTTACTTCTTTAATTCTAGAATAGATTTCTTATAACCCAAATGTGAACTACTTGATTTTGAAAACCCTATGTTGGGTGTCCGATTTTAGACCCCGGCCGCAGGAATTGCCTTCAAACCATCACCATCGTTGCCGTCTTCAAACCACTGTCACAATCAAGACTACCTTCAAACCATCATTGTTGCCACCTCCAAACCACCAACATTTATCTATAGCCACCTTGATTTTGTTTTTTCATTTCTTGGATTAGATTAAGCTCTTGATTTGCAATCTGTTGCTTTTTTTAATTCTTGATGAAGATGCCATGGGTATTGTTGAGTATGTTCTTAATGGTGTTCATATCAAGAACAAATAAGCATAAAGTCTCGAAAATAACTAAGAAAATATTAGAAAAATAAAAGATAATCAAGTAAGTCTTTGTATGGTACGTAACCTTTAGAAAGTTAATTGTATTGTTTATAAAAAATTAAAATTGACTGTATACAATAATAAATAAGTCAAAATTAATTTATTATATTTTCACGTAGTTTGCCCAATTCAATCAATACGTTAAGAACATAAAGTAAATGATAAAAAAAGTAAAAACAACATAAAGTAAATGATAAAAAAGTAAAAACAATAATACATAATTAAAAGCTATAGGTGATATTTTTTCATAATCGCTTCCTATTTTTACTAGCAGATTATGTTGTTTCAAACCCTAATTGTCTTTCAGATAATTTCCATTTATATACATACATAAATGAATGTTCAATATAGTCCATACTTAATTCATAAACCTATGGGACGACAATACTTAATTCATAGTCCTATGTGACTAATTTTAGCCTTTGGATCAATGAAATTAATGGTCCAAATTGCATTTTAAAATTTTGACGGAGTGACATTTTCGTAATTAACAAGTTATGCTTTTACAAATCACATGTGATTGTGTTGGGAAAAATATGCTTACAAATATATCCTCTTTTGTTGACACAAAAATATACAACTTGTTTATATAATTGTATGTATTAACATTAACATATGTGCACATATACATATATATATATTCAATCTTTCAAGATCAAGAATGAAGCAAGAGTGAAAGCCTTCAAAGTTCAAACACTACATTACCTTTTTATATATTTGTAATTGTGTGAGGATCATCTCTAGCCTTAGAATTAGAGAGAAGTGAGGATCATCTCTAGCCTTAGAATTAGAGAGAAGTGAAGATCATCTCTAGCCTATAGAATTAGAGAGAAGTGAGGATCAACTCTAGCCTTTCCAATTAGAGTGAAGTGAGGTTTATCTTAACCTTGTTTGCAAGAGTGAAGTGTAATTCTTGTAAGCTAAAGAGAGAAGTTGTAAAAGGTTTATCTCTACCTTCAAAGAGAGAAGTTAGTGGAGCAACTCTTGGTGGGTGAGGCCAAGGAGTGGATGCAGAGCAAGGTTGTTAACCCTTGCTTGAACCACTATAAATCATTGTATCCAAACTACTTCATTGGTGATATCTTCCTTCCTTAAACTCTTTAATTATTTGCAAATATTGTTAAAAACTTTAAAAAGTGGGCATATAACCTATTCACCCCCCTCTAGGTTCTAACAATTGATATCAGAGCAAGTTGCTCTAGATAATTTTTGAAAAGTTGTTTAAATCTTCTAAAAATATTTTTCGTAATTGCATTTTAAAAATATTTTTCGTAATTGCATTTTAAAATTTTGACGGAGTGACATTTTCGTAATTCACATGTGATGCATTTACAAATCACATGTGATTGTATATTGAATCACCTACACAACTCTACATATATAATATACATCTTGAATAAATGAAATGATCTTGATAAAGCAATTAACATATATAGAGGTTTTAGGTCAAGAAGGTATTAATGCAGTATTTTTACACAAGTCCAATTTACCTATAACGTAAATTATACTAATTAAAGCTGGCTGGCTAGCAAATGAAAATATCAATGATATATTAATGTGTTATTCCAAATACTAATTAAATACATTGTGATTTAACCATGCATGCATATGCGAGGTAGGTCGTTAGAGGATGATGCATGTACTTGACCAATCTCCGAGCCGGAGGTAGGAAAGTACCCTTTTTGTCAAGAAAGCCGGAGGTAGGAAAGTACCCTTTTTGTCAAGAAAGTTGGCTGGTCCATGTGACTAACCATGTGACAAGGACATTCCTTGTGAAAGTCTATAAATACCCTCATTTAGGGCTGGCAATCTTTGACACGACTCGAAACCCGACACGAACCTAACCCGACGTGGCTCAACACGAACCCGACACAAAAACAAGGTGGGTCAATAATGGGTCGACACGAAAATGCACGAAATTTTCATTGTCAGGTCAACCCGATAAACTCGAAGTTGATCCATTAAACCCGTTTACTTGTATAATTATTATTTCATCCGTCTCAAAATTACTATGAGATAAAAAAAAATCATTTAAGAAAACTATAATTAATATTATCTTTATTTTATAAAATGACACTTTTACCCCTTTTAATACATTTCCTTTATTTAAACTCATGGAATTTAACAAATCCACATATATTCCGTATCCTCGATAAAATTTTGCCACAAAATCTTTACGGTTATTTTTGAGATTTTATTTTCATTTTTACCAAGAACATGGAGTCAAAATTACCACCATAATGTTTTTTTTACTGTTATAAATGAAAAACATGATTACAAATACTAATGATGATGGGAGATTTTTATGTTTAATATTAAAAATAATTGTGGTTAAAGTAGAATTGCAATTATCAAGTACAATGGTATCATGATTTTTACTTTTACCTATTTATGTGATTTTAGATTATTTTAAACAAAATAAATGTTAAATTTTGTTAGAATCTAAGCCACGAATCATGATGAGTGACTGCAATAATTTCTTAATTTACATGATATAATATAAAAAATTTCAATCATCACTTTGGTAGTCTACCGGATAGTCTACTTGCTCTCATAGAAGATGTCAAGATAAAATTACGAAGGTTTTATTCAAGAAACCTGCACTTCCGAAAAAACTCTAACAGAAAAAATCTCTTGTAACAAATTAACAACAATAATATGACTAATCAATATGTTTTGTTTCCTAGATCCCATTAGATTTGACAATATGTCTAAAAATGTTATTTTTCTTGTTAAAATAATCGAGCTAATTTTTGCTGCATTTTTTTTATATACTTGTGAAATGTCACTTTTAAAAAAATTTACCCCTTCTATTCCATCAAATTTGTCTTAAATAATACTCGCCACCAATGTCGACACTTCTAATTTTCATATGGAGCGTGTCACAAATTTAGTCATTAATAAGAATAATACTATTGCACAATGTCAAGCAATATATCAATCGTTATTGCAAGAAATTAAATTCAGTGGACAATTAAAAAAGAGGTTCTATAAGTGATTTTGCTTCCCTATTCTTGGTTTCTAATCGCACTATTAGTCGCATTTGGCATAAAGCTAAATTTTCAGATTGTTAATCACATTTGGCATTAAAAAGGAATTCCATAGGTGATCTAGGTTTTGTGTTCGTTGAAACTGAATACGAAAGTTTCAAACCGAAAACCCAAACGGATTACATTTTGGGTTATCCTACTAAACCAAATTAATAAACGAAAATGGAATACCGATTGAATCACAATCCGATCGGATTATTCGGGTACAAATATTCTTTAACAAGTTTAATCAAAGTTGTTGATGCGTTAATTTTGCGAAAAAGTGGGTCAACCGGAAACATGACCTGAACCTAACACGAAAAGAGTGACACGAACCGAACCCGATACGAAATTTAATTGGGTAAAAAATGGGTCGACACGAAAATGATACGAAAATACATCGACACGAAAATGACACGACCTGTTAACTCGAACCCGACTCGAATTGATAGCCCTACCCTCATTTGCTCCGGCCCAAGGTATGAGATCTCCCTCCATTCCCTGTATACTTATCCTCCTATGAGAAATACTTATCCATGCGCTGAGCTTGGTCAGGAGCAGAAGCTCGTGGCGAGGCTAACTGTTGGTTGTCTTTCTGATCTAGGAGACGGTCGGGAGGAGGAGGTAGCTTCAGCCTTCGGTTAGTGACAGGAGGTAGCTCCAGCTTTCAGTTGGTAACACGAGGTAGCTCCAGCCTTCTGTTGTTGACATCCATGTTCCAACATTGGCGCCATCCGTGGGACCGTGTTTGTTGCTCACATGAATACGGCTCCAACAAAAAAAGAGAAGTCATAATCAGGTCCGAGGTTCCTTCAAACCACAACCTTCGGCCGTCGTCCAACAGGCCTTCGTCTAACACAATTATGAACGGCTTCGAAGCTCATGCTCATGCTTCTACTTCGAAGCTCAAGCTCCTACTCCGAAGCTTATGCCCTTGCTTTGAAGCTCATGCCTCATCCGAAAGCTCCGTGCTAGTCACACATAGAGATTGACGACGAACTGCTTTGAAGCTCGCATTCAGGTCCGTAGGTACCTCCAGATCATGACCTTTATTATTATTATATTATATTATTATTATTATTATTATTATTATTATTATTATTATTATTATTTGTATGTGTAAAGATAAGATGCAGTGTATTTAGACAAGATGCAATGATTTTATGCTAGATGCAGTGATTTTTACACAAGATGTATTGGTTCTTAAATGAGAGTCCACTGATTAATTCACGCATGATGGACTAATTTTAAGAGAATTCCATGCTTTTTAGATATTATGCAATGATTTTAAGTTAGATGCAGTGATTTTATAGACTAGATGCAGTGTTTCTAAAGTTCTTATTTTAGGAACCGTTTCTATTGGATCCTCACCCTATATATATATATATATAAAATTGATGCATGCTTTGGTTTGGAAATGATGCACAGGTTGAATTCTGATGAAGGAGAGGGTAGGTGTAGAATCGTCAAACTAGCTTGCATTGGTAGTCGCCTGCAGGTCACCAGAATTGCTGAACAACTCAGATATACAATCGAAATAGTTCGTGATACAGATTTGATGTGGCATAGGTGCACGATATCAATGGAAATCGAATTCAATAATGAGGGAGGGGGTGGTCGTAGGGGGATGACAAGGACAAAGAGGGGAAGCAGTTCGGCAGAGGTAGCCGATGACAAAGGGGAAACCGTGGGTGATTGTGGCAGTCGCTGCCAATGACTATAGTGATTAAGGAGGTTATCGGAGGGGAGACAAGGGTTTGATGATGGGGAAACTTGCTGTGGATGAAAGACAGAACTGCATACGTGATTGTACTCATCTTTCGGACGAAACAGGAGGCAGTGCCGGTGAGGTGGCCGATGAGACAATAAAGGAGACGAATGGGTGGTTTTAGGGTTACAGAGGAACGACAGGTGAGTGGGTGGGTAAATTTATTAATTTATATATATTGTTGACAGAGCAAAGAGAAAATATGCTCTGTTAGCAATAAATGCCACGTAAATGCTGACATGTAAAATAGACAAATAATTTAAATCAATTGGGAAGGAGTTGGATAAAAATTGTGAGGAGGTTTTATGAAAATGTGACGGAGTTTTATAAAAGTTGCATATTAATGTAATTAATTATAGGTTGTTTATAAATTATGTTTAATAACTTGTGATATATTTTTCTCTATAATTTCATAAATAGTCTAACACCAATGGAACTAGGCAAGAAATGGTAGGATTGTATCTTAGCTTGCAGCTACACTTTCTACTTTAGACATGAAATGAGCTGATTATTTTACCTGAACTTTTTTGATTTCTCAAGAAATGGTAGGATTGTATTTTAGCTCTGCTAGTTTATATCTTATTTTGCTAGTAAAATTTTTATCAATAAAACAATAAATGTGTATCATTAATTAATGATGTAATTAAAACAATAAAAAATAAATTTATTCGTGTTAATTTGGTCTTGTGTAAATACATGCATGATGTACATAAAATTAGAAGTACGGGTGGGTTTAGTTTAGTTGTATATATATTAATTATTCTGGTTCTAGCATTTCAATTGGTCATGAATTGTCCAGATTGATAAAATGAAGTTGATGAGGTTTCGTGGCTGATCTATTGTCCACCAAATCTCGTGGCTGCCATATTTCCCTCGTCTTATCTTCAATACTTTGATATATTGATTCACTAAACGATGTCTTCCTACTTTGTATGTTAGGATGAGTTCATGCGAAAAGCTCCAATTTTACGAAAAGTACAAAAATCATTTTTAACCTTCTATTAGATTTTGATCTACTGCCTTTATATATCTTGTTTTATATTTTTATTTAATACTTTACGGAAATTAAAATTATAAATCTTAGTCATTCAATTGGTAAGTGGAATTCATGGATGAAGCGCGTGGAGGGATTGAGTGTGGCAATGTGCATGTAAGGAATTCATGGGTGGGCGAGGGAAATTGGACAACTAAGATTGATTCTCGTGATTCTTGCAATAAAAACGGTTCTCAAGTGAACTTTTCAATATATATATATATATATATATATATATATATATATATATATATATATATATATATATATAGAGGAAGGTTCATGCGAAAAGTTATTTTTTTACGAAAAGTGTGAGAAGCATTTTTGACCCTACAATTAAATAATTGATGGTTAAGATTAATTGTGGTAATTTGGTAAATAAATCAACATTAAAGGACACTAATTAAATTGATAAAAGGATAAAAGAGAAATTTAACAAAACAAATCAAATTATTTCCTTTTTAATCGTATGGCACCATCTCTCTCTCTCCTTCAAATTTCCTTTTTAATCGTATGTCTACCCTATCCCCCACACCGCCCAAAAAAAAAATTATTCCCGTCCCCTTTCCCAGTCTCGCCTCCCAACCCTTCGATTGCCGCCTCTACCGATTCTACAATACCTCTGCCGCCGACCCCAACCAAAACACCGCCCACCACTACTTCTGCAATACCTCCGCCACCGACCCAACCCCAAACACCTCCTGCCGCCAACCCCAACCCCAAACGTTGTCGCCTCCATCTGCTGCAACACCACCGGTGAACACCATTGCCGAAGCCCTTCTTCAACATATCGATGATTCACCGTTGTCGTACAGTAAATCTGGTTTGTTGTTCAACAGATCTAGTTTTTGGGTTTGTTGCTCGAAGTCTCTTAGAGCGTCGTTCCCCTTTTGGGTTTACATTCGTCGCTCGTCACCGCCACGGAAGCCCTTCTTCCACTCGCCACCACGGAGCACACCGACTTGTAACTCTACAAAGTGTATTTTCATTTTTTCTTGATTGAGATTTTTAATTTCAAATTTAAAGCTTGATATGATGCTACTGGGTTTTATTTAAAGTTTTTTTATTTTGGATTTAAATGTTTTTGATTTTGTACTGTATAGTTCAATGGGTTTAATGAAAATGAACACTGTATTTGTATGAAATTTGTGTTTGTTTTGTTTTTTAAGGAATAAAAATGTATGATTATATTGTTTACGAATGAACAAACTTAAATTCACCGATGAACAAGCAAGGAATAATTGATTTAAAATAGTAATGATTGAAAAATGCACCCATCTTTTGTAGTATTCAACATTGAATAGTGTAAAATTTATCTTTTAACTCGTATGTTTTTGGCGGTGTTCATTATTGAATACAGTAGCGATGATAAACTCGTAAATATTTGGGAGTGTTCAGCAGTGAACTTCGTAACCATATTAGTAAATTATTTTTAGTTTATTTTATTTTTTATTAAAAAAGGAAAGAGAAGAATGAGAGAGAAAATAGATTGGAAAGAGAAAATTTATGGTTTTACTATTATACCCTTTTAAATTAAAAAAATAAAAAACTGAATTAATATAGACCACAAGATCAAATACAAATAAGTGACTGAGATTGCTTCTCGCATTTTTCGCAAATAAGACACTTTTCGCATGAACCCTCCCCTATATATATACATACATATATATATATATATATATATATATATACACATAGAGAGGGTTCATTTGAGAACCATTATTAGTGTGAGAACCGTGAGAAACAGTTTTAGCAGTTCAATTGGTAAGTGGAATTCATGGATGAAGAGCGTGTGGATTGGGTGTGGCAAGGTAAGGAGGGGGAATTGGACGGCTAAGATTGGTTTTCGCAATAAAAATGATTTTCAAATGAACTTTTTTTTGTTTTAAATAATTATGACATCATCCGGTTATTCTTTCCAGTTTAACAGGTTGGACTAATAAACCAGTAGGATGACGATTCAATGTCTAGTCTGGTATTCAAAATATCGGTTAGAGGTATTTTAAGTCAACAAGATGGGGTCAAAATCGATGAAATTAAAGTAAATTTGGTAGAATACAAATTCCAGTTATAGAAAATTGCTACAAATCAGGAGCGTGGATGATTGAAAACAACAGCAGTATTCTGAATTTTTAAAACTAAAAGTCTAAAATTATTAATTCGAAACGACAATTGATACAAGCTAATCATCATTCATCAAATTTAAAAAAAAAAAAAAACAAAAATACACCGACGCCTCCAAAACAATTATATGAACTAAACTTAATACAGTCCCTATTATAAAATCAAAATCAAACCAGATCTAAAATTCCATTGCCTTCTAAAATTGAAGAAACAAATTAATCTCACTGTTGCCAAGTAGATCAACTCTTAAAATCAAATTTACATATGATGAACAGAATAATTTCAGAACTTGATGCACAGATTGGATTCTAAAATCCTTCTCCCAAAACAGTGAGTTTGAAAAATTGATGAATAACTTTGATCCACAAACAAACTCAACCAAGATTAAGATCTGATGAAGGAGAGGGTAGGTGCACCAGCTGTCGAGCTAGTTTGTGGTATAGAATTGATGCGGTGTAGGTGCATGATATCAATGGAAATCGACGTCTATAATGAGGGAGGGGGTGGTCGTAGGGGGATGACGGGAGAAAGAGAGGAAGTAGTTTGGCGGAGGTAGCCGATGACAAAGTAGAAGCCGTTGGTGATTGTGGCGGTCACTACGAATGGGTGGTTTTAGGGTCACAGAGGAACGATGGGTGAGGTGGTTTTAGGGTCACCCAATCCACTCACGCTCTTCATCCATGAATTCCATTATTTAAAATGAACGGCCAAGATTGGTTATCGTACGAAAAACAGTTTTCTTTTGAACCCTCCCACTTATATATATATATATATATATATATATATATAAAATAAAATCAAGTCATTGCTCGTGTCATCACCTTAATTTGTTTCAGGTAAAATTTGAGTATATATATATATATATATATATATATATATATATATAATAAAATCAAGTCATTGCTCGTGTCATCACCTTAATTTGTTTCAGGTAAAATTTGAGTCTCTTCATATGACCCACTAGTATATACTTCACATGTGACTAATACAATAATACGTACATAGAATGTCTGTGTGGTTTATTTGGTGCTATAATGTAATTTCAGAGGGTCATTTTCAATAAAAGTTTTGCTTTTGTAAAAGAAATAAATAAAATATATTAACACTAACGAATAATTAAAAAAAAAAATATATCAAATGGAGGGATGAAATAAAATAACTATAAATAGCAAATAGTACTACGTACTAGAACAACACAAGAAGCTTAACACAACTTGAAATTTGGATAGTTGAAAATTTGTTCATTCGGTTGATGTTCACGATGATCATCCTCTTTATCTTCCTCGTATCAATATGCGCCCCCCTAATCATTCGATACACATGCTCTCAAGTTCTCCAGCCACCTCTTCCTCCCGGGCCAAAAGCGTTGCCTTACATCGGAAGCTTGATAAGCATGGTTCAAAACAAGCCTACTTTCCGATGGATTCAACAACTGATGGAAAAAATGAACACAAAGATTCTATGCATCCGACTTGGAAACGTCCATGTTATAGCCGTAAGTGATCCAAAGATCGCTCGAGAGTTCTTGAACGACAAAGACACGATCTTTGCATCAAGGCCCAAAGACACGATCTCTGTGATAGACCGAAAATGACCAATTGTGTTTGTCTTGGCTTTTAGGTTGTCAGACCGAGTGTTATAACTAGGAAGAAGAAGTTGCCATAGGCGGCGAAATGCAGTTTGATGAGGTTAGCAGGGGAAAATGCATGTTATGAATCAAGATTTATACACCTGACCAATTTGTAAGAAGGGAACAAAAACCTTAACAAAAGCCTGGTCAATGATTATGATAATTTGTGTAACAATTTTCTTAAGGGATAGGATATATGCTTCCATACTCGCAAACATTTTAAAGGAGGTGAATGTTAGTCATTTCATATTTTCATCATACAGTCATTTAAGTGTTTGTGAGTGTGAAAACACATATCATAGATGCTTCTAGTTCCCATTTTCTTATTGTAGGAATGAAATTTTATAATGTGGATATTTATTTTTAGTTGGCATTTGTTTTTAGAATTATTTATGTAAATATGGAAAAGAAACCTTGATATGCTATGCTGTTTGCTCTTTTACAAGTTTTAATGTTTAAACTTGTATATTATATAGAAGTATAATAGTCATTTAAACTTTTGTATTTTTCTGTTTTGTTTGTATTTTTTTTAATTACATTTCCCTATTTGTTGTACCATTCTATTGGTAGTGATGAACCTTATATAACTTACTGTTACGTTTGCATTACCTATCTATGATTAAGTGTTATCACCGTCATTACTGTATCTATTTTTCATGTTTTTTTAGAAAAAGTCTCAAAGTTTATGTGTCTGATTGATTATTTAAAATTACCTTACACATGGGTTTATGACGATGAGATGTAATGAAGTATATTAAGTTGTTAATTACAAAAATGGTGGTTGTCATGGAATTTCACTTTTAGTTCTTTAACTTTAAAAATTACAAAAATAGTCGTTATGATTGTCATTTTGTTTCACTTTCGGTTCTTTAGGCTAACTGCCATTAACTTTGATCGTTAGTTAAAGAGTAGAGTTAATTACATTTTTTGTCCTTGTGGTTTACATGAAATTTCACATTTGGTCCTTAGGCTTCATTAATTACGACATTGATCCTGATGGTTTAACTTTTGTTTCAATGTTGGTCCCTTGTATACTTGAAAAGACAAAAGTACTCTTGTCTCTTTATTTTTTTATTCTTTAACTTTAACCTTTATTAATTAAAAATGTTAATTATTATCTAAAAAACAAAAATTAATTATAAAAACAAAAAATTAAAACCAACCCCAACCCCACCTCAATCCCTCATCTTATCTCTCTCTCTCTCTACAGTACCCACCACCACCACCACACCTCATCCTCCTTCAAGCTCTCTTTCATTCCTCTCTCCCCTTCCCTTCTACCGAAGTAGGTAACAGTCGTTACCACCACCACCCTTCCGGCAATAAAAAATAAAAAATAAATACTCCTTACTTCACACTTGTTCATAGTATTCTCTCTCTCTCTCTCTGCCTTTTATTTCTCTTCTTACCGGCAATTCTCTTCCTGCGGCCCCTCCAATGAACACCCTCTCCTCTCTACTCAAGATCTACTCTCTTTAACCGTCGCATCATCATCATGAACCAAGTTCAAGATCTATTTCCTCTTTTATTCTTTGTGAAGATCTACTCTTGATCTGTTCCAAATCGATAAACATACATGAACTAGGTTCGAAGAATTGAAACCATGGGTTTGATCATAAACCCAAATGAACAGATCAGAAACCATAGATGATGGAAACAATCAATCTACTCTCGATCAGTTCCTCGATTGTTTTTGGAGGTTATGTTTGAGATTGACGGTAGTGGTGGTGTTTAAGGCGGCTAATATCTATGATGGTGGTTTTTTTGTATGATGACGGTGGTGGATATGTTTAGGGTTTTTAGATCGATGATGATTTAGGTGGTGTCTTAAATGATGGTCTAGGTTTGGATGGTGGCAGATGGTGATGGAAAGAACGATGGTTTAGGAGGTGATTATGGTGGCAATGGTGTGGAGTAAGAGAAAGGATGAGGGATTTATGGCCGGTGATAGGTTTAAGGGTAGGGGTAAGGTATTTGGGTTTAGGGAATGGACGGAGATGGTGCTGTATAGATAGGGGCTAGGTATTTGGGGGGTGGTTATTACCTTCTCCGACGGAAGGGTGGTGGTGGTAACGACTGTTACCTACTCCGGTGGAAGGGAAGGGGAGAGAGGAATGAAAGAGAGCTTGAAGGAGGATGAGGTGTGGTGGTGGTGGGTACTGTAGAGAGAGAGAGCTAGAGCTAGAGCTAAGAGAGATAAGATGAGGGATTGAGGTGGGGTTGGGGTTGGTTTTAATTTTTTGTTTTTAATAATTAATTTTTGTTTTTAGATAACAATTAACATTTTTAATTAATAAAGGTTAAAGTTAAAGAATAAAAAAATAAAGAGACAAGGGTACTTTTGTCTTTTCAAGTATACAAGGGACCAACATTGAAACAAAAGTTAAACCATCAGGATCAATGTCGTAATTAATGAAGCCTAAGGACCAAATATGAAATTTCATGTAAACCACAAGAACCAAAAATGTAATTAACTCTAAAGAGTATTTTGGTCTTTTCTCACATTATCCTTGTTACCAAACAGTTTATTGTCTCTTTCCCTCCCTTTCTAATTTAAATTTCTAATTACATTTAATTATATATAATGTATTATTATCTAGTAAGATAAATTATACAATTAGTATTATAATTATTGTTTACACATATTAAGATTTTAAACAAATCTCCATTCACTTTTATGTATCTCATGAACATAAACACAGATGGAAACTCTAATAAAAAAACAAGATGGAAACCCTAATCAAGAAAAGATGAATAGCATAACAAGAAAAATTGTACAACAAAATTGAAGGTGTTCTTCAAAATCAAAAAAAGATACGAATCTAAACTTGTGTAAAGAATCTGAACATGTTCAAAATAAAAAAAATCAGAAACCCTATGTTCAACGACACAAACAAATCTTAGAGGTGGTTCTTGATCAACGACAAACAAACCCCATGTTCATTGAGGGTTTTAATCCGGTCCTTGGTCAGCGCACACATAAGTAGATCTCATATCTGCTTGAAACCTTTTATTTTGGAAAAGCCTTATAAGCTTGAAACTGCTATAAATACTCCTATCCATCAATTTTAGGGTTTTGGAGTGAGAGGGAACAATGGTGCAACGGTTGTAGACAAACGAACGGTGGAGTGGTGGTGGTTGTTGTCGTGTTGTTGAAGGTATTTGTTTGGCATATTCGAGTAGCAACGGAAGCAAGATATAATACAAAATAATAAGCTTACCAAACAAACACTTCCCATGGACCAATATCTAGACATGGAATTGCAACTAAAATATAATAAACAAGATAGAAAGAAAGTTATACCACAACTCAAGTACAATGATCTTCCTCTTGTTAATCTTCAAGAACTCAAGCAAGTCAAGGCTTCAAGAATCCAAACAAGGATTCCTCTAATGAAGTCCACCCCAAGCAACCTTGATTCCCAAATGCTAGTAAGTTGGTGTAGCCACCAAAACAACACCCAAGTCTATGTGTTTCTTGCTTCTTGTGTTCAAGAACACCAAGAACAAGATGAACAAGTGAGAGAGAGTTCAAGTGTCAACCAAGAGACCAAGTCCAAGCCAAAAGCCTCAACAAGAGCAGATAACTCGTGATCTCTTTGCCTACTACAATTATGAGAAGTTAACCACATTAAACCAAGTGTTTAAGGCTGTTAATTCTGTTGTTACAGCGAACGTACACGGCCCGTGTAGGCCCAAAGTCCACGGCCCCAAATGGGCTAAGACGGCCCGTGTCTATCAAGCACTACACGGCCCGTGTTCATCTACACGGCCCGTGTAGGCCCAAACTACACGACCTTGAACTGGGCTAATACGCCTCGTGTATGTTGGACTAGACACGGCCCGTGTTCAGGAACACGGCCCGTGTACCATCCTGCCAAAACCTATTTTGGCCTTTTCCTCTCTTTTGCTTGATCGTGTTGCCGGAATCAATACTTGGTGTGTGACCCAATAGGCCTATACCTCATCGGTAGTGCCATTAACTCGTTCGTGTCATCGGGCATATTCCAACAGACTCCCACTTGCACGTGGCACGACTACGAAAAATAACACAAACATAGAGCGGCCTCTAGCAAGACATCTATGCTCCCAAGTCAGTATAGGGTATGCCACTCTTGACAAGATCCCAATCATAAAATGATTGTCCTAAAGATAAATGAACATATACATCCCTTTGTTCACGACATCCTATGTGAACACAAGGCATGGAATAAAGTCAACCTTCAGATCGTTCACGATTATGTTTCTCGATTCTAGATTAGTGGTGACCAACAAACCAAGTTAACACTGATCCATCATCAATATAACTTGGGCACGGCCATGCATATGAACTTCAGCACTCAATCATTGAGGGGCCCATGGATATCTTCTCTATACATAGAGGAACAAATTCTTTTCGACTACATAGTCCCGCCACATAGATAATACTCTACCCAATCATCTCCCTTATAACGACCAATTACGGACCGCGTTAGAAAACGATCAAAGCAAAGCAGACCTATGCTTTGGAATCACATGCATCTCTAGTTTAAGGATGAAACGTCATCATCATCCCGAGTTTCTTATGACTAGAACCATGAAGCGAACACGGGTGCGGGTCCTCCAATCACTTGAAACCCCTTTCAAGTATAGGCAAGAATCACGTTTAACAAAATCAACTCTTTAGCTCAATCTTAATTTATACTTCCTTCCCATAAAGTATAACCGATTGTGGAGATTTTAGAATGATAAAAATTCTCGGAAGTGTTTAAACATGCTAAGATGGAACACAATAAGGATTCATAAAATACCCGCCCTTGGCGTATTATTAAATCTCCATTTAATAATTGATATGGTATGAATCGCAATATTGCTTAATGTCCCCAAAATATAAGTACAAATCAAACATAAACCAAAACATATTCAAGCCAAGTTATACGCATTAGACATGCTAATGGACCTAGTATGACAAACACCACTAGTCCATAACAATGGCTTAACTAGTGGATTTGTTCCACAACATCCACAAGTACTTTTATTATTCAATTATATCTCTTTTGACAACACTACTTCAAAAGTATGCATCAAATAGATCTTTCTTTTCAAAAAGGTTAAAGTAATCACACACTCATTGTCTCAAAAACCCACAATAAGGTTAGTGATACTTTAAGAATCAACAAACAACACCACAAGTTAGGATCATCAACTTTGATCAAAGATCAACAGTTATCCTAGCAGAAACATGCATTAGAGTAACTACTTACTCCAAGCCTATTCAAGTCGTCAAACATCAAGAACATATCTCTATATTTCTTGAACTAAATATGATCCAATTTTGTATCTCTTAAATGCCCCTACGAAGCAATAATTCCTGAATTAGGTTTGCAAATAACCTAGTATCGGGACATTATCTTCCATAGACATTTAACACTAGGAATACAACAAAGCTCCCACTAGCCCTGACATACGTAAAAGGTTTTATCTATGCTTTTAGAAAACTCATCACTATGATCTTCTAATAGTAAGCAAAGATATCTTTCCTTCAAGATGCAAGAATAAGCCCGAAGTGGTCTTATGGATACTACGGACGTATATTAAGACCCTCGGATAGTGTTATAAGCACTTCCTCATCATATTGTTTCATGACGAAATGCGGTCATTAATATCCACGAGTATCAAACATTCTTCAACATAGCCACTAGGACAAGTTTCTCCATAACCATCATGAAAACTTTACCACTAGTCGGTATTTGAAGTTGTCTACAATTCCATCCATGTTAATCCCATCACTACCACCTTGGTATACACCTAGGTATGGAATCAAGTCAAGTCAAGCACTTGGACATTCCAAATGGATTGCATCTCTTTATCATTTACTTCTTTTATTTTTAGCGAATTCTAGATCCACTACGTCTTCCGATAGGTGGTGAACTCAACATGACTCACCATCAAGTCATTGCCACTTAGATATAAGAAACCCATATCTCTTTGGCTCTCTATGACTCAAATTAGAATTAAAAGAAGTAATGATTCTTAGTCAGGCATACCAGCATAACCATGCTGATCATCTATCAAAGATATTAGATTATATGCTAGTATCATCATCGAGTCTTCATTTAAGTTCCACGTTCTTCCACTGGAATGCCTTAGTTTTAGTTTCTTTCTTCTTCCCCTTTTAAGTAACAAACATTGTTCTCAAAAGGTTAAATAACTAAAACTTAGAAGAACTCCTCAAATGTATTAGCACTTCTTGATTTCAAGTTTATCCTTCTCCCAATGAATGTAGAATGGATAACTCCGAACTATTAAGATAGACAAGTAGAGAACCTTTCTAGTCGTATCTTAATAAATGCTAAATAGACTATCTATTGAATTTGGATTTGAGGACTTAGTCACAATGGCAAATGAATATCCCAACAAACCGGACACACATTATCGACCTGTCATAAACCGGATCAATAACACCCGGTTTCCTACTCCATGACACCATGTACCGATACGTCTTAGTAGGATATGAATTGTGAAACAATTCTACAATTCACTATATGGTCATCCAATATATAGATAATAGATATCTTAGCATCTTAACTAGATCTAAGTACCTTGATCTATATGCCCTATTGATTCTTAAAGTTGTTTTGGCTAATTCTGAACACCAACAAGGTTTTAGACATATGCCTAAACTAATAAACGTCTCGCAATTACTACCATCAAGGTAGTGATGAAGAGGCTTCTCTTTCGTTATTCTTTGTGGTATGCTTGAACGGATTATCCTCAAAATGTGATCAATATCCAACAAGCTTATAATCCTCTTACAAACTCTGGCGAAGGATCTCATAATCATCTTAGCCTAATAAACAAGATCAACATCAAAGCGTTTAGCCCGAGACTAAACTATTCCGAGATCCTAACCACATGGATCTAGGTTATATATTTCTTGTTTATGTGGTTAAGTTGATTATCACACAAAGATAACTCATCCAAACTATTTTGGATTCAGAATCAATTATTCATGAATATATTATTACTTGTAACAAATCCTTGTGTATGCTATGACATGGGAAACTTTGAACAAAATATCTCACAATAGATTTTCATAATAAATTTCGTATTTTAAGAAAACAATTTTCTTGTATAAAATATTCATATGGTTTTTCTAGACTCATTAGTGCAAAGCCATGTTAAATATGACTCTAATACCACTGAAGGTATTTGTTTGGCATAATCGAGTAGCAACGGAAGCAAGATATAATACAAAATAATAAGCTAACCAAACAAAAACTTCCCATGGACCAATATCTAGACATGGAATTGCAACTAAAATATAATAAACAAGATAGAAAGAAAGTTATACCACAACTCAAGTACAATGATCTTCCTCTTGTTAATCTTCAAGAACTCAAGCAAGTCAAGGCTTCAAGAATCCAAACAAGGATTCCTCTAATGAAGTCCACCCCAAGCAACCTTGATTCCCAAATGCTAGTAAGTTGGTGTAGCCACCAAAAAAACACCCAAGTCTATGTGTTTCTTGCTTCTTGTGTTCAAGAACACCAAGAACAAGATGAACAAGTGAGAGAGAGTTCAAGTGTCAACTCGTGATCTCTTTGCCTACCACAATTATGAGAAGTTAACCACATTAAACCAAGTGTTTAAGGCTGTTAATTCTGCTGTTACAGCGAACGTACACGGCCTGTGTAGGCCCAAAGTCCACGGCCCGAAATGGGCTAAGACGGCCCGTGTCTATCAAGCACTACACGGCCCGTGTAGGCCCAAACTACACGACCTTGAACTGGGCTAATACGCCTCGTGTATGTTGGACTAGACACGGCCCGTGTTCAGGAACACGGCCCGTGTACCATCATACCAAAACCCATTTTGGCCTTTTCCTCTCTTTTGCTTGATCGTGTCGCCGGAATCAATACTTGGTGTGTGACCCAATAGGCCTATACCTCATCGGTAGTGCCATTAACTCGTTCGTGTCAGCGGGCATATTCCAACAGTTGTAGGGCAGTGGTGGTCGTCGTGTAGTAGTGTGGTAGTGGTCGTTGTGCTGTAGGGCAGGGTGTAGAGGAGACGGCGAAGAACAGGGTGTGGAAGTGATAGCGGGGAGGAAGGTGTGGAGGCGACAACGAAGAGGAGGTTGTGGAGGCGACGACGTAAAGGAGGTTATGGAGGCGACGATGGATCTGTGACGTCCGGCAGAGAGAGAGGGCCGAGGGAGAGAAAGCGAGAGAGAGAGAGAGATATATGAGGTTGTGGAGAGAACGTGACAGAGAGAGATCTGAGGAAAAGAAGTGAGTGATATTCTAAGTATAGCAATATGAATGTCATATTAAGGAGCATAAAATTCTAGTTTTTTGTATAACTTTGTTATTCTAAAACCTTTGGATTTGAGAGATATTTTAGTTTTAAGAAAATGGTGGTACGCGGTTCCTTTTATTTAGCAATTTGCCTAAAATACCCCTCCAGGATATTAGGAAAGTGAAAATGACGACTATGTTTTTAATTAATTATATGTTTACCATAATCAAAATTAACTTTTGATTAATTATGATTATTGGCCACAAATGGTTCTCGTGGTACTCACAATAAATCTGGTTCTCGAATAAACCCTCCCGTATACACGCACACACTAGTGAAGTCTTTTAGGTTGTGTAGCCCTTGAAGTTTTCTGTTGATTTTTGAAGCATGGCTACGTGATTTAATAAAAACAATACCAAATGTATGACAATTTTAGTTCAATGTATAAAGAATACTTAAGGCATTAGAATTATAGTTAATTTTCTAATTTTATAAAAAGATGGACCTAATTTTAGAACATAACACTAATGAAAATTCATAGGTTAAGTTGGTTTCTAACTTAACTTACCCAAAGGGTTTTTAGTCTAGTGTGGTATAAAGACAGATTAATTAAAGTGTTCGTCTATTTACAAAGTTGAGGATTCAAATCCTGTCACGTATTAGGTGTAGATTGGATGTGTGTGACAGTTAATCTCAACAAGATCTCGGTTCTCGAACATAAGGAAGATATTGGTTGAAGATCTCTGTTGTAAATATTGGAACTTGTAATTTAACCGAGATTGGCGGAGATTTTCTTCTGTTCACTTTAATAGCCCATTTCTCAACCTAAAACCTAATTAACACACCTTTCTCTTCTTTCTTTCGTTCTTGTACGAGTGACAAATAGAGGACTTCTTCTTTCTTTTTCTATACGACAGACCCCTTCTTCTTGCTGTACGATTTTGATTTGGAGTTATATGCTTTATGTTTAATTTTTTATGATTTTGATTATATACATATATGTTCGACATAATATAAAAATTCAATATCCCACTGATATCTCACCACAATAACCGCTATTTCAAATCTTGGTTCTTGACTGATATTTGATTTTTGACCGATGCAAACTCCCAACAAATAAAACTCTCCTATAAATCTTTCAAAACATACTTGCAAATAAGACTTTTCTGGAAATCTTTCAACATGATCACCCTCATTATCTTCCTCCTATCAATATGTAGTCTCCAGGTCATACGATACAAGTGTTATCAAGTTCTCTTTCCACCTCTTCATTCGGCCCAAGACCTTTGCCTTACATTGAAAGCTTGATATGCATGATTTAAAACAAGCCTAACTTCAGATGGATTAACACGATGATGGAATAAATGAACACCAAGATTCTACGCATCCGACTTAGAAACATCCATGTTATATCCATGAGCGATCCAAAGATTTCCCGTGAGTTCTTATAAGACAAACGGAATCTTTGTATCAATGACCAATAGCATGTTGTCCTATCTCGCAAGCAGCGGCATGGATAGTGCTTTTTCTCCAATGAGTAATCATTGGAACATGATGATGAGACCTCTCGCCACTGAGATTCTCTTGGTGGCTACACATAAGTGGCTTTATAACAAATGAGACCAAGAAGCCAACAATCAAATAAGGTATGTATGTTGACTTTATTGAGCAATGTGCATGATTCGGCAAAAACTTTTATGCAAACAAGGCAAAAATTGACTAGAACCCACCTACCAAAAGAGCCAGAAATGGTTTCATTAATCACTGGAACATGACGATGAGACCCCTCGCCACTGAGATTCTCTTGGTGGCTACACATAAGTGGCTTCAAAACAAGTAAGACTAAGAAGCCAACAATCAAATAAGGTATGTATGTTGACTTTATTGAGAAATGTGCATGACTGCACGACGAAAACTTTTATGCAAACAAGACAGAAATTGACTAGAACCCACCTACCAAAAGAGCCAGAAATGGTTTCATTATGCCACGATGGCAAAATTTTCTACTATGCGGAAACAAGATTTTCACATAATCTAATATATCTAAATAGGTACATGAAATCATGCACACCCTTAGGCTTATTTATCTATTTGTGCTTTATGTTTTTAATTACTTCACATTGATTCCAAAAAGTTATGTGTGTATATGTGTTGTAGCTACATTTACAACAAATGCGAGGTCACCCAAGGGGCGGTGAATGTGAGGAATATTGTGAAACAATAGTTAAGAAACACCATGAGGAGTATCATGTTTGGATATAGGTCTTTTAGAAAAGGGAATGAAGGTGGTTGAGGTAGAGGATGTGAAGAAGAAGGCATTGAGCATGATGAGTCATTATTGACAACTTATGCTTACAACTATGCATTGTGTGTGACAGATTACTTCCCATGGTTGCGATGAATTACATATTTCGATAGGCATGAGAGGATCATGAGAAATGCTCTTCTTAACGTAAGAAAGTATCAACATCATTTGATTTATGTAAAGATTCAACAACGGAAAGACGGAGTTAGGACAAAATAAGATGACTTGTTTCATGTTTTCATCAAACTTAGAAACCCTCTATTAACCTTAAATCAGATAAAAGCCCAGATCCTTGTAAGATTAACCAAATTTTGTAGTAAAAATATCATTCTTTCTTTTATATTCACTAGTTTAATTTGGTCTATTACTGGATCTGATGGGTGTCTTTTGTGTATACTCTTCACATGCATAATTTGATTATGATGCACCTATTTTGTCTAGAATAGTTGTGCTTTGATATACTATTGTGTTTGTGATAGGTGTGTGCGAAATGGAGCTTAAATGAGAATATTTGTTGATTAAAATGAAGATGATGAATGCTTACAAGAAATGGGGATGAATATGTTATGATATGAGAGTTTAAGAAGGAAGAATAAGGAAAACAAGACAAAAGTAGTGTTACTCAGCATTACTCTGAAAGCCTTCAGAGTGGGGAGTAGAGACAAAATGCACTAGAGTAATGTTGCCTCCTTCTTCTCTTTCCTTCTATAAATTAGCTATTTTCTTTTTCTTCTCCCCACCTTCCCTACCATGAAAATTACAGCCCCTAAACCCTAGTTTTCGCTCCCAAAAACTCATCTCCTTCATCCTAGAACACACCAATTTCAATCTATAATCAAAATCCATTCATCTCCACTCAATATATTTGATGAGTGTGACCCGTTTGAGCATTCTTTATCATGGAGTTGTAGAGAGTTATTTGTGGAGCACTTAGTCATCATCTCTCATCATCCTCCCATGGTGAACTCAAGGTTTGTTAAGATTTAAAGATCGTTTTTGGATGATTACTTCTCCAACACCTTCAAGAATCATTCAGTTAGTTGGATTACACCATTTCTCTACCCAATCCCTTATCACCATAAACCCTAGTTTAGTCAATCATTTGAAGATGTTTTCAACTACCATATTTGCATCTTTCAACACCATCATGCTTGGCTAAACACCCCGTGATCTCAACCTGGATTAGGGTTTGGTTAATTTATGTCTATATTTTATGAACAATTGTGTATATGAATACTTTAATGTTGGTTTTGAGATTAATTCCATATGATAACATCTTTCATTCTTGTGTGAACACTTGTTGGTTGATTTTGAGTATTAAGACAGTATTATTGTGAGCTCCCCAATCTTTCCAATTCTACCATTAGTGTAGTGTAGTGTAGTGTAGTTAAGGATAATACCACGTGGACACCTTCTAACTTGATTAAAACTCGGCCCTCTTCTTCCTTTATTATGAATTTAGGAGTTTATAAATAGTAAAAACTTAAAAAAAATATGAAACAATTATTATAAGTAAATGATATAAAATATTTCTTATAATTTTGATAACACTTCTTTTAAGTAAATAATATTTTTATATACATTTAAAAAGAATATAACATATGTAATACAAGAAAAAGTGAATATAAACCTCAAGCCTTTGGTATTTGCGAGTTCTTTGTTTTTTTAAACAACACAATTTTATTGATTCCAAAATCAACTCACGAATACATCACACCACTTTTGGTGCCCCCATGAATATGTACATCCCAAACATATTTTTTTTAAACAACGTAACTCACAATTTTTTTAAACAAACAATACGGGGCTAGAGGGCTGAGGAGTACAAAAACTAGAATTTCAAGCCTTATAATCCCCCAAGCCCGTTACCGAACACACCATTATAGATCTTGACAATTGAAAGAGCTAGACCCACATTTAAACTTTAAACTATACATCTTCAATTGCTTTTTGATACTTCATGTTAAAGATTCACATTGAAATTTCATAGGTATCACATTTGCAACTACAATAAGTGTACAACACACCTCAAAGTAGCACAATAAGTGTACATATCATACTTGTAGCTATGAAACCATCATTTGCAACTCTACAAAGCAAAATAGTATGCCTAAAACTTACGGTTACATTAATACATATCATAAAATCTCAGAAGACGCTTCCTTTATAGTTTATACTACTACTAGATCTCACACCCGTGTAAACACGGGCCAGGTTATAATATATTTGTTAACTTTGTTTAATATTAATATTTTTTTAAAGTAAGTTACCGACCACATTTAAAATAAGAAGAGTACATACACTAACATTCTACACAAATTGTATAAATTATCTTGCTTTATTGTGAAATTCTTTTTTTAGTTTGTTATGTTCCTATAAGTAAACTCATATCCATTCATTGGTATATGAAAAAGGAAGAAAGTGTTCTCAAAGTATAATGCACTATTATACAAATATTTTATTTGTTTAATTTGCAAATAATTATACTACCAGAATATATTCTAAAGTAGACAATGTTTGGTATATATAGTTATTATTGTGCTACCTTAAAACTGTTTATTTGTATTTTCTTCTATAAAGTAATGCACCGAAAATAATCATAGTTACTTGTAAGTATGCTAGCAGCGACAAGGTGATGTAACGGTAAACACCACTTGATGATTGTTTTGTAAGACATTCACATCAATTGTAAAAAACAGCTTAGTACGCTGTTTTAACTTTAAAGGTTTTTTGAAATCCCTCCACCAGTTCTTCCATCATTCATTGTTTTGATATCTTCTTCTATAGCCTTATTCACCTCTTCATGTGTAGAGATAATTTATTTGCCAGATATGTCAAAGTGTGTAAGGCTTATCATTCCTTCTATTATATGATCAAATACGAGATAATGTCCTGGACCGATTTTAAGATATTTACATAATTTTTGCCATGTTGGTCCACATAAACCAATTGGTAGAGATTCATCGAAGACCACATCAACCTCATACACTCGTAAGTGAGTATATATTGCATGTTTTGTAATGGTGTCAAAGTTGATTGATTATAGAAATGAATTGCTTAAGTCCTACATTTGAGATTGTTGACATGTTATCTTTCATGAAATCACAATATATTTCTTGAATGTAGAATAAGGCTATAATTTGTACAAACCTGATATGTTGTGGTTTGTTCACTAAATGTGATAAAGTATTTTGGTGTCCTAAGGAATTGATGTCTTGTATAATATATACAATCCATCCCATGCATTCTAATTCTACATTGATTACTTGCAATTTAAGAGTAATAATTAATATTAATAAGTAATATATTTTGATAATTACAAAAGTATTTTTAACATATAATAATTTATGTTTTGAGAATCAATCTTCTGGTTTTTCTAAATTGTAAATATATTTGGCTTTAACAATTTTAATAATTAGAAGAATCAATAAACATACAACAATATTAAAGTAGGTAAAACAATAAAGACTGCATTTTATGATAAAAACTTACATTGTTGTAAATGAGAAATACTTTGAATTCTCCCTCATTACATTATGATATTGTTGGATTTCTTAGAAATCTTCATATACAATCTTGTACCTATGAAATTGTAAATAGATTAATAGAGTATAAAGTAATGATAAATCATAATTATGATTTAAGAGTAATAATTAATATTGATGATTAATAAATTTTGATATTTACATTAGTATTGTTAACATATAATAATTTATATTTTAATAATAAATAATAATTGCTATTTAATAGTAATAATTACCAATAATGTCTAATAAATTTGTGTAGTTTAATATATGTCTTAGGTTATTCTAGTAAAATCTAAGCTACAAATAATTTATCAAAAAAATATAACAATTATGGGCATGGGTAAAAATTTATAATTTTATAGTTACAGGTTGCTATTTAAGTGTAATAATTAACATTATGTGTAATAAATTTGAATTGTTTTATGGGTATTGTTATGTTACTATAGTAACATATAAACGTAAATCATTATCAAGCTTGGTTAATAATTCCAAACATGAAAACTGATATTTTAAAACTAAAACCAAAGTATATTATTTTCAGATGACCTAATTATCATATGGTAAAATGGATTAGTTTTTTGGAAAATATAGCCAAAGATAACTATGCTACTTATTTGATAAAAGTTAAAAACATTTTCGAGCCACCTTAGGAGTCACAATTTCACAATCATCACTATTTATTTGTATAGTCATCTTACACTAAAATTAGGAAATCATCGTATAACAAAGCCGAAATACAAACATATTATGTGTAGATATTAATTGAACAATACACATATATACTAACACACAACACAAAGAACTTAATAATTTCAAACATGAAACCTTATATTTTAAAACTCAAACCAAAGAGCTTAATAATTCCAAACATGAAAACTTATATTTTAAAACTCAAACTCAAACCAAAGTATATTATTTCCAAATGACCTAATTATCATAGGGTGAAATGGATTAGTGTTTGAGAAATACTACCAAAGATAATTAACGTACTTATTTTATGAAAGTAAAAAATAAAAGACATTAATCTAAACGGTAGCCATCTCAAGTCCTTCAAACTTTTTCTTTCTTCACAAACAGAAGCTTCATATTCACAAGAGTAGATCCTTCTACATCCCATCTTTGTCATCAATATTGCGACGTTTTCCGGATGAACCTGTAGTATTTGTTTTCAACCCAACCTTAGGAGTCACAATTTCACAATTCCTTGTACTCTTTATGTACTTATCATTGTTAAATAACAATGGTTAAAGACATAGAATGCCTTCAATAATTCAACCTCCATATTCATCATTAGATTAACAACAGCGAAAACAACAATGATAACATTTTTCACCTACAAAGCATAAAGTTCAATTTTCATAGGGAAAGAATAAAAGATTTAGCACAAATAGTGACTTCATTCTAACTAAACAAACTACCTCACTAATATCGTCATTACCTTTGAACAAAAAGCGAATAAAGAAGGAAACTTTCGAATTTAAAACCTTCGGTTGGAGCTCAAATGAAAACTTCAATTTCCATAGGTAAATAATAAAAGATTTAACACAAATAATGAACTTCATTCCAACTAAACAAATTATCTCACTAATATCGTCATTATCTTTAAACAAAAAGCGTAGAAAGAAGGAAGCTTTAAAATTTATAAACCTGTAGTACTATTCTCATTTATTTTCTTCACCTACAAAGCATAAAGATCAATTATCATACGTAAAGAATAAAATACTTAGCACAAATAGTGAACTTCATTCCAACTAAACAAACCACCTCACTAATATCATCATTATCTTTGATCAAAAAGCCAAGAAAGAAAGAAGGAAGCTTTTGAATTTATAGACTTTAGGGGATTAAGGAAGAACACTATTTGCATAACTCTACCTCATTAATACACTAATTGCATAATTGATATTCTTAGTTGTAACCGACGATAGAGTATTAAAGAAGAACACTATTTACATAACTTTACCTTACAAATTCATCTTGGTGACACTTTAAGCCCAAACTTCTAATTTGATGGCACATCATTGATTCACCCATCCTAATTAACTTAGATTCAAAAATTAGGGATCAATGAAGGATGCCACATAGAATAGAAAGGTTATTAAGTTATAAGAGATATAGATGCTACCATTCATGCCCAAACTTGGGAAAAGGAAATGCCAAAAGAGAAAGCAAGAAATTATTAAAAACAAATTTCATCTTAGAGTTGTACATTAAAAGTTTATCTATTGCTACTAACCTACAAAAGAAATTAAAAAAAATAAACAACTTAGAGTACAAAGAGTAGCGAGACTCCACCACATCCATAACACTGTCACGTAAGTTTTTTCTCCTATCATTTAACCCACCATTTAGTCCGGTAATGATTACTTCCCATCATACCAAATTATGAGACATACGTATTACACAACTAACAATCCAACTTTTAAAAAATAAGATTAAACACCAATAGGGCCCAACAATGGTGAGCTCACACTTTCAATTGCGATCATTATCATCCGTTGATTTTAACATCATCTCTGATTAAAGAATAACTCAAATCTTGAATTGCAGAACCTGACCATTTGTTGGATGCCTAGTGACCTACTCTCATCTTGATTACATCGACTAGCGATTGGAACGATCATTCATTGCTTGTAAACGCGGTGTTGTTTCTCTCTTCCCAAACTGACCAAATTATGGCAAAAAAATAAAAATAAATAGCATCAATGTAGTTTTCTTGTCTTCTTAACATTGGACTACGGTAAATTACATACTATAAACATCTCATGATCCTTTTTTTTAATTCTTTAAATGATCTAACTGATTATTACAAAACAATAATGTATCATCCATAAGTTGTCTGAAAGTTGTTTAACACTCCTATCTCCCACTCTTGAAACCACCAATTAAGGATACTAACGGTTAGGATTTCTCCAATTATGTATATATATATATATATATATATATATATATATATATATATACACACACACACACTAGTGGGGTACCCGCGCAATGCGACGGCGGCGAATAAATAGGAGGTTGTGATGGGTTTTGTGCAGAATAATCACAAAGAGCTAATATGAGTTTATGAAGATTCTTTGCGAGAGCCACTTTGAAATTAAGAATTAAATTGCTAACTCTGAGTTATTTGTCTTTCAGTTTGGTGGAAGAGTTTTGTCACATGGCTGAATCATGAAGTTGTTGATTATATATATGTATGTATATGTGTGTGTGTGTAATGTTTCAAATTTTCAATTATTATGTAATTGAGTTAGAATGCAATGTTTATAAATTTCAACTCTTTGACTCTTTCATTTGTTTGGTGTTTGTGAAATCTCTTGAACTTGATTGATTAGAAACAGGAATTTAGGTGATCTCATAAATCAAAAAGTTAATATTAAAAATATATAATTAGACTTAAATCAATTATAAGTATGGTGATCTCATGAATCAAAAGTTCATATTAAAAATATATGGTTAGAAATAATTCAGTTATAAGTTTTTGGTTTAAATTCATTAATTGTCGGTTATGTTTTCGGTATTTATTTGTTTAAATTCATTAATTGTGGACTTAAAGGAGGGGTAAAGGAGGGGTATTTTTGTAAATTTACTCTTCTTAAAATTAAGAGTTTTTTAGGTGGTAAATGCATTATATATGAGTAAGATATATATAGTGAAAATTTCATTTGAGAACCGTTTTTATTGCGAGAACCAATCTTAGCCGTCCAATTCCCCCTCCTTCAATTGGATTGCCTACCCATGAATTCCTTACATGCACCCTGCCACACTCAATCCCCCAACGCTCATCATCCATGAATTCCATTATCCAAAATGAACGGCTAAGATTGATTCTCGCGGTTCTCGCAATAAAAACGATTCTCAAATAAACCTTCCCCTATATATATATAGTTAGGATCAAATGAGAACACTTTTAAAATGAGAACAACGAGAACACTTTTATACCTTTGATTTTATTGATCGAATGGTTTAAAAACTATCATGTTTTTGTTAGGCTTTTGATTTCATTGATCGGATAGTTTAAAAACTGCCACGTTTTTTGATTTATGCACTTTATGCATCAATGCATACAAAAGTGTTTGTCTATATGCATCAATGCATACAAATCTTTAAATTGTTAATAATATTGAAATATTTTTAATTTTAAGATTTAGGATGTAAACTTGACTTTTGGGTAGTTATAGGTGAACGTGGGAGAAATGCTAAATTACAAGTTTATAGAGGTTCTCACTGTCGTGTATTTTAAAAGGGTTCTCGCTTGAACTTCACCATATATATATATATATATATATATATATAAGGGAGGGTTCATGCGAAAAGTGTATTATTTGCGAAAAGTGCGAGAAGCGATCCTGACCTCTTATTTATATTTGATCTAATGGATTATATTAATCTTGTTTTTTATTTTTTTTAATTCAAAAGGGTACAGTAGTAAAGAAATTATTTTTCTCTCTCCAATCCATTTTTCTCTCATATTTTTCTCTCTCTTATTTTTTCTCTCTCCTTCAATTTTTAACAAAATAAATTAAAAATAATTTAATAATAAATTAATAAATTTACAATATTCAACGATGAACACAACAAAAAAATTATGGGTTTTTAATTATTAAATGTTATATTCATTATTTTGTTAACCGTAAACTCTTGTTTTATATTTTTTCGGTTATCTTTTTTTGTCAAAATAATTTTTTTGTTTTCTACTTATTTTTAAGATCCTCTTTATTCTTTGGAGATATTTATTAGTAGACTATAATAAACCATAATCAAAATTAAAATTAATGAATGTTAGTAATAAACAAAACCTTATACACAACTAACAAAACAATCAACTCATGAATGTTCAATAATATACAAGTATCTTCAATAATAAACAGAACCCTGATCAGAACCGCCAAACACAATGGATAAAAATCTATATTCAATATTGAACACATCTAATAACCCAATCCAACCAGCAACATTAAACCAAACACAACATTCCAGGGCTAATGATACAAGAAAAATCAAATGCAAAACTAAAAAATTGGGAAAAATTATAACCATTGCCCAAAAGTTCCAAATACCAAACCTTGAATTCAAAAATCTATAAAAACCAATAACTTCTGTCTCATTGTACCTCACTGTCTCGGTATACCTCACTATCAACTTAGCACACAAAACAATATGAATTTAAGAATATATCAAAAAGAAGCAGCCTTTATTTCTTCAAGTCCACATATATACATTTGGAGAAAAACAAAACAAAGAAAGATCAAATAATAGTGATTGTTTTGGTTTCACTAGTAAACAGATTCAAGGATCTTTACTGTATTGAACGACATTTAGAAAAGATAACTCATTAATGAACAACAACAAAAACCCAAAAGTCTTAAAAGCTTATTGTTTATATACAAGGTGTACCAAACTCAACAGGGAGGAAAGAAAGGAGAGAAAACATGGATTAAAAGGTCGGTGATCGGTGGTATGTGGTGATTGTGAGTGGGAATCGATAGTCAGTGGTTCATCGGAGACCAAGATCTGAGGTGAAGATCCGGCGGCGCTAGGAAGACAAAAGTAGGAAGGAGGCGGCAACCAAGAGGTGCTTGACTGTGGCGGCGGCGACCAAGAGGCGCTTGACTGGGGCGACAGAGGTGCTTGTTGGCACTAGGGTTCAGATCTTTTCTTGGATATGACTACCCGTTGATGGTCGTGCTTGAGTTCATCGGCGGCAGAGGTATATGTGTTCATCGGCGACATGAGGTGTACGGGTGTATCGGCGGCGGTGTATCCACGGTGGTGGTGGTGATGGTGTGGGTGCATCGGCGGTGGGGGTGACATACGTACATCAGTGGGGGTGGCTAGGGTTCACCATTTGTTTTCTACTTTTCTAGTTAGATATGTAATGGCAGATTGGGTTTAAAAAAGGGAGTGGCATGAGAGAGGGAGAGTAATACGGGGGAGAGAGAGAGTAGATAGGTGAGAGAGAAGTTTAATTACTAGATTACCCTTTTATTAATTTAATAGATATCCTTAAATTTTCATTTTTTTACTAAATTGTCATATTTAATCTTAACCATCAATTATTTAATCATAGGGTCCAGATCGCTTCTCGCACTTTTCGTAAATAACACCCTTTTCGCATGAACCTCCCTCTCTCTATATATATATATATATATAGAGAGAGAGAGAGGGGGGGTTCATGCGAGAAGTGCGAGAAGTAATCTGAATCACTAGATGATTTAATCAATGGTTAATAGTGTTTATGGCATTTTACTAATTAATAAGATATAAAAGATAGTTAATATATATCAACAAAGGGTATAAGTGTCTTTTTAACATATAATCAAATCTAACCTTAATTAAACCACCAACCCTTAATCGGCTGCTCATTTCTATCTATTAAGTGTAATCTAGAGGAGATTACAAGAAAAGATCACCGCCCCTTCTATTGCATTCATCTCGTCGGTCAATACCGGCAACTCCCACCGCCATTTAAGTTTCATTCCATCACTACCATTTACTACTCGATTGACTTCCTCCCACAACCGTCGCATCTCGATGCTCGCAAACATTGCCCCTTACCGAAGCAAACCACTTCAAGCACAATGTTCCGCCTTTCGTCTTTATGGTGACCGGAGAAGATAAAGGGGCTGTCGCTTTACCACTCCGTCATTGCCGCACCGCCATCATGGATCTGACGTTAATTGCTCCTCCGCCGCTGCCGATGTGAGGTTAAAGCCCTAGTAGTCGTTGTTACCACCGGCTCCGCTTCCTTATCATCATTATACCATCGCCGTCTTCTTCACTAGAACACCGAACACATCAGATTCCCATCACCATTTTCTTTTTTCTTTTTATTGTTTTTTTCCAGATCCATACATTTTGATTGTGTATAGATATACGACAAGCCCACACTCGCAACATATTTCTATAGTGTTCCGTGGTCCTAATGTTTCATCTTGTTTTGTGTTCGATCTATTTCATTTTCTTCTTTATATTGAGGGTTTTTAATAGTCTACATGTTACTCTTGTGCATCCATTATAGGCCATGTAGATGTACATTTTTTGGTTAATTAATTTGAGAGTTTGTACAAATGGGTCCTTAACTCAATGGTAGAGCATTTGACTGTAAATCAAAATTTAAATTGAGAATTTATGCATATGGGATAACTAATAGTTATAAGTTACAATTTCCTTTTTAAGGAATAGTTTTTAATAAGTTTATTGATTTAAGCTGAAATCGGTTTATTATTGAATAAGCAAGAGGTTATTTTATTTTAGCCGGTTCATTACTGAACTATTAAAAAAATGATTTTCTATATTGTGTCATTAATCGATATATAGGAAAAAACATCTAAGTGAGTTTACGAACTTAAATAACTAAAATATTTAAATGAACAACTAAAAATCTTGTTACCATTTTAACGGTTCATGAATGAACATATAATAACATTATAAAGAATGATAATCTTGGGGATTTAAAACTATCAACCGTGGTGATTTAAAATTATTATTAGTAAATATTCGTTTAAAAACTAACAATAGAAAAACTAAAAAAAATTAAACTAGAAAAAGTTGTTAAGTTAAAAACGTGATAAAAGAGAAAAAGAAAGTATTTTTGGTAAAAAAAAACAATAAATGAGGAAAGAGTGTATTTTTAGTTTTCATATTCTGACCTTTCTAATTAATTAAAATGATTAAATACAATTAATTGGAGTCATTAGATCAAAATCAAATGAATGATTAGAATCGCTTCTCGTACTTCTCGCATGAACCCTCCCATATATATATATATATATATATATATATATATATATATATATATAGAGGGGGGAAGGTTCATGCGAAAAAAGGTTTATTTACGAAAAGTGCGAGAAATATTTCTAGCCATCAGATTATTTAATGGGTATTAGCATTTATGGCAATAATGTAATTAAAAGAAAATTAATTGGTATTTAGTTAAACTAAAAAGGGCATTATAGACAATTTAACAATACCTTAATCCTCTCTCCTCCTTATTTCTCTCTATATACGTATGATTTTCCTCTTCCAAAATTCAAATAAACCTAGATATCATCTCTCCATGATGGCCAGTTACCATACCCTCTCTGGGATATATCGAGAGTTTAGCAGTGATATTTCTGGTGAAATGAAGCTGGGGATTTTTTGGGGTAAACCTGCAAGACTAACAACCCGTTAGAGGTGCTACAGGAGTCCCTATGGTAGACCCTCCGACGCTCAAGTTAGTATGGAGAATAGGAAAGTGAGAATGAAAATGAGTCAAGTTTAGGCTAGGGATTGCTTACGTGTTCCCATGTTGTCTTTGTATTTATAAGGTAGTGGGGTCGTGGCACACGACCGCAGGTTAATGGATGATAACTCCTTCACAACTCAGTCAACCTTCAATAACCGTTACGTATCTGCGGATCGCATATCATAGATCTTCACTTGGAAGGTGGACTTGGGATTCTCCATTTAGAGGGGGTATTATATGCGAACAATTACAAACCAGATCAAACAAATAGTGAAAGGTCTTTGTGTCACGTGATATTCTTTTACTGCTTAGTGATCATTAGTGTGGCTGTGGTATTTTCTTGGAAGATTTGAACACATTAACTTTGAAAGGGATCAGTAAGAGAGCTTATGAGAAAGACCTTATTTTTTATTGCTTGTATTTTTGTTGGATGCCTAGCAAATCAGGAGTCACCTATTTATTGGGACCTTGGAAGATCCTAGATATGGAAACACTTATAGTACAAGTTTGGCCTAGTAGCTCCTAGGCTTGTCTACAAGGTACGTGTAACAACAGTCATCACGAGCTAACTAATATATGACTCTAGATAACAACACAAGTTTCAAGATACAAGGAAGTACTTATATACTAAATCACTCAACAATGAAGTTTTAGGAGGCGAGAGGGTGGCTGGCCCTAGAAAAAATCAATGGTGATCATATATGATACCATGTTAGGGCCTTGGGCCATAATACAAAATACACACACACTACACTAACACAAGTCAGCATGGAGAATAGGAAAAAGTGAGAATGAAAATGAGTGGAGTTTAGACTAGGGATTTCTTACGTGTCTTCTTGTGTTGTCTTCGTATTTATAAGATAGTGGGGTCATGGCACACGACCTCAGGTTAATGGATGATAACTTCTTCACAACTCAGTCAACCTTCAATAACCGTCATGTATCTCCAGATCACAAATCATAGATCTCCACTTGAAAGGTTGACTTATTATCCATTTAGAGGGGGGTATTATACGCGAACAATTACAAACCAGATCAAGAGAGAGTGAAAGGTCTTTGTGTCACGGGAGATTTTTTTACTGCTTAGTGATTAGTGTGGCTGTGGTATTTTCATGGAAGATTTGAACACATTAACATTGAAAGTGATTTGTAAGAGAGCTTATGAGAAAGACCATTTTTTTATTGCTTGTAATTTTGTTGGATGCCTAGCAAATCAGGACTGATCACCTATTTATTGGGACCTTGGAAGATCCTAGATATGGAAACACTTATAGTACGTTTGGCCTAGTAGCTCCTAGGCTTGTCTACAAGGTACGTGTAACACTCTACACATCTACAATTATAGTGAACTAACTAATATATGACTCTAGATAACAACACAAGTTTCAAGACACAAGTAAGTACTTAAATACATTAAATCACTCAACATATTTCTAGTTAACTATGGTGTGCTCAAATACTTTTATATGGCCGAAGCCTTGTTGGTTTCCAGAGGGGAGCAAGCATGCATATGTTGGGTGCTAATATGGAAAAGCATCTAATGCTTTTTCTTAATTAGACCTCCTTTTATATTTTGAATGTCAAAGGGTACATGCTATTAATTATCCTCTGGTTAGTTTAGTGCCTTCCTTTTTGGGATGGTGCTTATGTCTTATTAGAAGAACGTTTCTGGATGGGTCTACAGGTTGCAGCGTAGTAGAGGTAGGTCAGCTGACGTTCGGATTGGTTACTTCCTTTGATGGGTCGGACCTGTTTACCTTCGGGTTAAGTTTCTTCTTCGTGAAGCGGGCCGGACGTATAGTCACACGCACGTACCGGTGCATATTTTTAGTGTAAATATTTTAGAGTACATACAGCGTTTTAAAAGTGGTTTCACCTTAAAAGTAGACTACACGCGTGATAGGCAAGTATCACCTATCCGTATATAGTATAGCTCTTTTGGTAAGACGAGTATCGAACTCAGGGAACGGAGGCTCCTAATAATCAACCTTCACTATTATCTAGTCGACAACAAGGCAAGAAGCGAAACAAACGAAAGACTACAACTAAACAACTAAAAGCAGAGAAAACAAAGACAACACAAGAGCAATGCAATAGGAAGGAATTCAAAGCAGGAAGGTACTTATTCAGATTAGATACACTCTAGTCAAATGTATTAAAATACATAATCATGTGATACGACTATATTGACTTATTAGGCACAGAGGATACGAAGTATACACGTTACACCAGTAATTCATCTATAGACACAACGAATTACACCAAACACATAAGCATAACTTCTTGATACATAAGACTTTTAAACTGGAAAATAATACTAAATACGTGATCATAGACGGAGATAAGATATCATGACTCAACCCGTGATTAGCCAAATCATAAGCATAACTTCTTGATGATTCAAACAACACACCAAACACAAATGAGCATAACTTCTCATAGCATAAGGACACATACTTGGTTTAACATCCGAAATCCCAAACCATCATCCACGAACCTCATGTAATGCCACAAATACACATACCAAGTCTAACTACACGAAGATCCACCAACCTAGTGCCAATCTTAACACAACATAAACTTGTTTAAATATACATACACTAGAAGATAAGCATTTCACACATAAAGTCAACCTAACATAGATGCATAAAACACTCACATAGGACGGAAATAACATCAATACCACCAAATATAGCTGTCATTAATATCATCCAAGTCAACAAAAGTCAAACCATCATAAATACATAATACAAACAACTAGAACATGGCTAATCCAAATGAATCAAAGTATACAACTCATAGTTCCTAAAAACAAACCCAAATCATACAAACGATCGGATTCAACATAATCAAAAAGGAAAAATTATACAAAACCCGAAATAGAGACAAAATGGGATGTACAGTGAGTTCCACACTCCTTTCTAAGCTTGAATAACCTTCCATTGCACCAAGAATCACCCTCCAATCATTTGGAATGAAAGGAGAAGCTTCAGAGCTACTGGAACCAGAGAAAAACCAACCGAGGATGAATGCCCTGTTCTGAGGCTGAGATTCTGTCTTGAATTGCTAAATTGTGGATAACACGGCCCGTGTAGGTCAACACGGCCCGTGTTGACCAAAGTTGACCATAGGCGTGTAGTATATACACAGGGGAGGCAGAGTAGGAAGTACACGGCCAAGGTTGTAAAAATCGCTCGGCGGTATGTCGGCGGTATGTCGGCGGTCGACCACCTTCAAGCGATAAATCGGTGTTGGCGGCGATTAATCGGTTTCTCGGCGGGGACCCTAAATTTTAAAGGAATCTATTTTTAAAAAAATAAATATTAGCCATATTCTAACAAAATAAGTCAAATAACCACATAATACTAAAAGTTTAACAAACATGAAAAATAAAAAGCATAAGTCAATAATTAGTTTAATAAACTTAAATAAAAACACAAGTCCAATAGTCCATGTCGTCTTCTACTCTTCATCTCCACAATTTTCCATGATTTGAACTCCATCTGACTCGTAATCACCTTCTTCATATACCACCTCTTCACTCCCGGACAAGAAATCTTCTTCAAATAGTTCTCTTGTAGTTGTTCTAGAACTTTGTCGGGGTTGTAGATATTCATCAGCTCCTAAAGCTTCACCAACCGCTTCCCAGTGTGATTCAGGTTGAACTTCATCTCCATCATGTTTTTCATGATCAACAATCCATTCTTGAGCCAAGTGACTATCATTTGATAATAGCACTTCAATATTTCTATCTTTTCTCCTTTTGTTCTTTTCCATCAAATTAGCGTTGAATTGAACATAAACGAGATTGTTCAATTTACTCGCCTCCAATCTATTTCTTTTCTTTGTATGTATCTACAAAGTTAAAAGCAACAAAGTGTTATAAAATTATGCAATATAATGATATATAATCATTATTTTAAAAAATTGGTCGACATATAAAGTATACTAACCCCTTCAAACGTGCTCCAATTCCTTTCACACCCTCATGAACTACTAGTTAAAGAAAGAATCCTCATTGCAATCCTTTTCAAATGAGGAGTTGAACCACCAAAAGTTCCCCACCAAGTTGCTACAATTTTGAAACAATGAAACATAAAGCAAATCATTAAATTGATAAAAATAAAAGTTCATAAAAGAAAAAATATAAGTTATTGTAAATTGCATTACCCGGGTCATAGTCCGCATCATTCACTTGACATGTCTTAATTGCAAGCTCCTTACCAAATCTATCAACTTTTTTCTTGTACTTTGGCAACTCAATAGTTAGAACTTGCTTTTGCATATCTAAATCTCCGGCAAGTATTGTTTCAAAAAACTCAAGAACAGCATCCGATACATCGGGATCATGTTGGATTTGTGGTTCCTTATAGAGATAATAAGGATTTAAAAGATAAGTTGTTGTCAAATGCAGAACTGAATCTAGTCTACCTTTCATCTTCGTCTCTATGATATTTATAACAGACTCGTAAGCTTTTTTGTTACCACCCAAAGCATCAATGATTTCTTCTTTTGCTTTTTTCAACTCCCCATAAACAAAACCCATTGAGGGCTTCCAATCCACATCAACCATTCGAAGTACTTTCACCAAAGGGGAAAAAACCTTCAAACATAGTGACACACCGGCCCAAAATGTGGTACTTAGCACCGTTGCATATGTGGCTTTCCCCTTAACGGTATTGTAAAATCGGCACTCTTCCCGTTTGGTGCTAGAGAACATATGTCTAAGTTGCTCCTTTTTTTCGGACAAACTTTGTAACGTTAGAAATGCGGAAGCAAATCTCGTGACACCCGGTCGGATAATATCCCTTTTGTTGGTAAAATTTCTCATCATAGCCAACGTTTTGTGGTGAGAATAAATGAAGATGGTTAGTTTCTTTGCTTGTTCTAGGATTTTCTTATACCTTGGAATTGCACCAATACCTTGAAAAACATAAAAGTATAAACTTAAAAGAATAAACTAAAAACTAAAAGTATAAAAACAACTTGCAAAAATAAATACCTTCAAGCATAAGGTTAATGGTATGCGTCGCACATGATGTCCAAAAAATCTTTGGTCTTGTGACTTTAAGCAACTTTGCCGCTCCCATGTTATTCGAGGCATTATTAGTCACAATTTGAACAACATGTTCGGGACCAACTTCTTGGATGCAACCTTCCACATACTCGTAAATGTGCTCGCTTGTGTGTGCCTCATTTGAACATTCTTTGGAAGATAAAAAAACGGTACCCATTCTTGAATTTACACATAAATTCATAATGCTCCTCCTCTTTCTATCGGACCAAGCATCCGTCATAATCGAGCAGCCATCCTCTTTCCATTCTTCTTCGTTTCTTTTTAACAAGTCTTTTGTTCTTTCAACCTTTTGCTTTAGAAGTGTGGTGCTTAACTCATATCTAGTAGGAGCTGGAAGCCCGGTTCCAAATTGACCAACCACTTCTAACATCATTTTGAAGCTATCCCTTTCAAAGGCATGAAAAGGAATCGCGGCCTCATATTCCCACCTACTAATGTATTTCTTCGCCATCAAGATTCTATCTTTTCGAATAGAATTGTTAAGGTCAACATTTTTACCCTTTGTCCTCTTTAAAGCCTCCTTGGGATTTACTTTATTAGCAAAGTTATCCATAGGACCTAAAACATTAGGTTCCTTTGTGCTCCCGAAAGAATCATACATTTCATCCACATTAATTGCACTTTCATTGGTATCAATTCTCACCCCCAATCTTATGGCTTCATCGTGTTCTACTTTACCCTTCTTTTTCAACTTACTTTCGTTAATGGCATCTCGACATCTCAATTGATCATCTTTGGTAAACTTTGGACATGAAGCAACTTGGCCCGTGATATGTACAATATGTTGTTTCAATCTTCAAATCCCCCCACTAACCACTTTTCCACACAAGTTGCATTTAATTTTATCCAAGTTATTACCATCCGCACAAACACCATAGTCCCAACCAATATCTTTTGATTTTCTTTTAGAACCAGCAAGTGTTGATTGAACAGATGGTGAAGTAGAAGTCGTAGATGCCATGTAGCTATTGAAACTATGAAACCAAACCATATGTACATATAATATAATTTAATCAATTAAACAAGTGGTCAATTTATATAACTTAATCTATCATTTATATAAATTTGACAGCCATCAGCCCATTCTCTTTCCATTCTTCTTAATCTATCAATTATATAACTTAATCTATCAATTATATAAATTAATCAGTTTAATAAGCTGTTAAATTTATCTAAAATTCTAACTTAAACACTTAAAAACTAGCTGCCAATTTACTCAAATAAAAAAAAGGAAGAGAGATGAAGGCTGTGTCGATTAGCATTTAGAAGAAATCAAAAGAAAAAAAAACAAGATGGATAGATGATTCACGATTGCAACAACCCACATATAAGAAATCGAGGGCCACTCCAATCAATACATACTAGAAGAGAGAGGATGAGGAGCGATTGCAACAGCCTGGAAGGTTTTCGCCGGGCTCGCACCTTCGCCGGAGTGTAGCCCTTCGCCGGAGAAGAAGCAGAGTCGCGGTACCAGTCGGCGGTCGCCAAAGAGAAAGGTGGACGGCGAGGAACAAAAGGCCCGTGAAATGGAAAAGCAAATCCTTCATCTGCCCTTTTAAAACCCCAATTTTTTTTAAGTCAAAGAAATCTCTGTTGACCGCCAAGCCCGCCAAGACCGCCAAGCCCGCCAAATTACCGATATTGACCGGGACCGATAACTTCGAACGATTTGGTGATTCAAAGGTCGGCCGGCCGCCGATATCCGCCTAGGCGGCGATATATCGGCCGCCAAGGCCGATTTTTACAACATTGCACACGGCTACCTACACGGGACGTGTTTCAGGCCGTGTAGGCCTACATGGCCATGTAGCAGGCTGCGTTGGCTGCCGTTTCTCGCTAGGCTCGGTACTTTTTACAGATCTTCATCTTTTATACTTCATTTATCATCGATCCATCATCCTGAGCCTAAAAAACAAATTTATAAGATATTAGGCATCAAATCGCGTAAATCTGCCAATAAAAGTGCCAAAATGCGGGAAATCCATTATAATAAATATGTATAATTCAGTACATATCAAAATCCCCACACTTAAACTTTGCTTGTTCTCAAGCAAACTCTAATGCAACAATCATCTCAGAAAACATCAAGTAACCTCAATTAGCGCAAAAAGGTATCCTTCCAACAAAATAAAGATCTAAAAGCAAAACAGACAACTAAACAAAGGACAGAGGGCACACTTTCATTTTAAGCAAACCTAACACACACAAGAATTCTGATAAGTACCTGACTTCATACCTCATTAGGTGGTCTCTCAAGAACTCAATCTGTATATATATCATGGCATTTGTATAAGTGCAGTGGTGCTTAATGGAAGCAGAGATAAACATAAGCTTGATCACACATCAAATCTCCACCAAATAACAAAAACATATGCACATACCAAGAGGTCTTTGACTGGGTTGTAACATGGTTGCGGCTATGGGTAGGATAAAGAAAATATAAAGGTGGCTAAAACAGAATCCAGAAACCGAATTGAAAATACATCTAAGCTGCTATTATTGAAATTGAATCGGAATAATACAATATTTTTTCTGAAGAGCACAGTTCACCGAGTAGTGATGGAATCAGACCCGTCCAAATGTTGGTCGAAATCTAGGAGAAACTGACAAATAATCGCAACTCAATGTATGACAGGCCTAAAGACCGACCAAGCAAAAGCATGCCAAACAACTGAAGTTCTCACTTTTCTCATTTTCTATTTTTTTTCTTTTTCTGATTTTTTTATTTTTTTTTATTTTCAAACTCAGTCGCATGCAACATAAACAGAACAATCCAAGGGACATACGAACTTTCCATGTCCCGCTAATCGGTGCATGACCAACTAAAAGGAAAAATACAACTAAACATAACTAAGCAGCGTAAACGGGTCAAATTGATTTTGAAAACTTAAAAACAAATCATAAAACAAAAACATGGATCATAAGGATGGTGAAATGAAAGGCTAAGGCTCAAATTGGCAACTAAGGGGAAAACAAAAATATAAAGTGGCTAAAAACAAAATCAAAAAGGCTAAAATGGGTTTCCTAGTGCCTCTATCATGTAAATGCAAACATTTAGTCCATGGTCTTGAAATGCATGCTATGAGCAAGTTCTGTTATCAAAGCAACAATCAACATGTATATGAGCAATTTCATGAGCTAACTGAATAAAGAAACGAAGTGTTGTGGCTCAAATGCTCAGGAATGCAAGTATAGGTGTGGATGTGCAATTGAAGTCGGATAATATACAAAACTCAAGTGATTTGTGACAAGACAACTTCATGAAAGTTATTTGTGGTGCAATCCTCCTAGTGTCACTTTACTTAAAAATCTATCATGCGAGAGGATCTAAAATTTGTCCAAAAGGATACAATTTTGCGAAAATTTTTGGTTAAAATCCATTTCTAAGCTGTTATGCACGCAAAAGTATACAAAAGGACAAACGCAGCAAACAAATGGCAAAAGATAAATCCCTCCCTACACTTAAGTTGTACATTGTCCTCAATGTACAAAAAGATAGGCAATAACCATAAGAGTTCAGGAGAAAGGGAATCGAGAAACTCCCCTGTTTTATGAAGTTGACAAAACAGGCGGTCCGTAATTCGTTCAAAATTCCTCAACAAAATGGCGTGTCATAATACAACCAAGCATGGGACAAAAGAGAACGGATTAGCACAAATAGAAGCAACACAAACAAATACATAGATACCCGAATAATAATATAATAATAACAAGCTTCGTACAAAAACAATTACCAAAACCGTACAACCATGAAAGCTAGTCTAAAGCTAAATTAATACAAACTACTACGAGGCTTGTACACTACAAAAACAAAATCGGTACAACCTCAAGCTAAGCTATACATGTCCAAAATATAGAAAATATGTGAGACGGGGCCATCAGACTAGGCCCCTCATGCGGGTTGTGGCGGTGGCGGGTCATCCTGCTGCTGCTCCTCTGGGGCTCCAAATGCTGGGGGAGGCGGGACCTCTAGGCCCAAGTGGCCAGCCACAGCGAGAAACACTTGGCTCATCCAATGCACCTCGCCATGCAACTCATCGACCCGGTGCTCCAGCCTCTCAAATCTGGCCGCCGCGACTCCTCCAGGCGACCCTCTAAACAAAAAGCGCTGCTGCGGCTCCCTACGGCCTGCCGCTCCTCCAGGTTGAGGATCTCTCTCGGCCTCTCCCTCTGGCGCGCCCGCTAGAGCGCCCTTTGGAACTCCCCCTGCTACTGCTCCGGAGGCCAAGGCTGCCTCTGGCCATCTAACAACTGGAAGCCGACCCCCGGACGCTCCCAGATAACCTCCGTATGAAGTAAAACAGTGGAATCTATAAGCCGGGTGCGTGGGAGCTCCTCCATGGCCGAGACTGGTGGACTAGAAAGGATGCCATAAGATGAGGCAAGGCGTGTAATGATAGATCCACCACATATAGGGTTGTCGACCCTTTGGTCGCCATGCTGGAGAGGTAGGAAGCCAACATGTAGGCCACGTTGCACGTGGTAGGGGCAGTGAAGCAATATAAAAAGAACACCTCAGTGATAGTCACCACCCCATTACTGTCTCTCCTGCCCGCAATGGAATGGGCAAGGGCCCTGTGGAAGATGCGGAGGAGAGGGTAACGCAAAGTTGTGCTCTTAGTCCTAGTCAGATAGTAAGGACCCTCTTCGATCTCCGGCCAGTATGCGGCTGCAGATAACACCTCAGGAAACTCAATGATAGCCTCGGTGAAAAGCTCAGTAGTAGATTCCTCCTGAGTGTACAAACCCATGCGAACCCCAAAGTCGGCCAATGATAATGTCCTGGCCACCCCACCCAGCTGAAATATCAATGTACTCGGGTGGGTAATGCTCCTTACCGGGGTCTGGAAATGAAAAGTAGAGAGGAACTCGTAGCAGAGCTCCTTGTAGACCACCCGGTGAATCGAAAACAACCGCTCCCAAACAGGGCCAATCATGACCCGAGCCCGCTCTGCCAGCTGCAAAGCCTATAACGTATCCCAACAAAGAGTTCGAGGAACCTCGAACTTACGCTGTATGAGCGTGGCTAATTGGTCGATGTGGTCCTCGTCCTCAAATCTCAACCACTCGTGGAGCAGCGGAATCTCCTCATCACTATCCGGAGAATCTGGATCAGAAGGAGGCCGAGTCGGAGGGCCATCGCTCAAACGCTTGCCCCTACCGGGCCTGACGAGAACCGGAAGCCATCTCTGTACAAAGCAGCGAAGTATAGGATCATAAACGCAACAATGAGAAGAAAACGATCAATCAAGGGTGCGGTGAAGCGCAATTTTCAAAACTGTGAAAACAGTTAAAAATGTGCCAAACAGGGGCTAAACACGGGCAGTGTACCACTACACGGCGCATGTACAGTGCATGAACACAGCCCATGTAGGGCTCAAAACGCCCGTGTAAGATGGACTAAACACGGCCCGTGTTGAACCTTAGACCAGAAATCAACTTAGGGCAGTACACGGCCCGTGTAGAGAGTTCAGCGAACAGAAACATAAAAACCCTCTAAAATCACGTTTAAACTCAAAATTCAACACATTAAACTCAAATTAAAGGCTCTAGGAGTGATTAGGAGTGAAGGGAACATACCTTTGTGCTGTAGATCGACGGAAAACGAGAAGAAGAAGAAGAAGTAAGAGGGTGGCCGGCGATCATAGAGAGAGAGAGGTTTTTGTGGTGGTGGAATGAAATGGGGAGTGTTGGTTTAGAAGAAGTCGTGTAAATAAAACACGGCCCGTGTATAGGAACTCAAACACGACCCAAGAAAAGGGGTAACACTGGGCATGTTGCCCGGTTAACACGGCCCGTGTATGACCCATTTGCAGAATTATGAATTTTTCCAGTCTCTCAAATAGCACTACATTTTTGCTTAAAACTCTAAACTCAGTAGTTTATAAACTCAAACAACCTCTATAGAATACAATTAAAGCACAGGAATAAAGGAATATGGGTTCATGTATCTTTTCTGCGCGCAAACGCAAACATTAAGCGCACTACAATCTGCAATCGCAAGTGAAATGATGAATTGGACATGTAAACAAGCTAAGCAAACTAAAACTAACTAGCAAATACAGAAATACATATGTCCTAGCATGAAAGTCAATCATACACGCATAATCAAACAATTGACTAAGCATTCTCAAAATTTGACATCAAAAGGACGCGAGATGCGTTTAGCACATGCAACAAGCCTTTTAAACCTCTCGGTAGCCCGAGTGGACGAGTGAAGTCTCGTGAGGGTTTATAGCAAACATACCCACAAAGTTTTGCATAAAATAAAAATTACACTAAAGCTACACTACAGCACGGGTTGCCTCCCGCAAATCACTTGTTTTTGTTCGAGTCACTAGCTTGACTCTAGCATTAATATTCAGACATTGAAGTGCAAAACCCATCATTTGCAAGGAAATGAGGGTGGAAATAGTGATACGCACCTGAGACGAATAAATTACCTACGAAAGGCGCAACAGGTGGTACCAAATGACAGAAATACCTGTTTGCATCAACCTTTGGTCCTCATGCAGAATGGACAACAGGATCGTCTTTTGGCTCTGAGTAGTACTTCAGCACATTTTCAGGGTAGTTTAGGATGTCATCCACATCTTCACTTTCCAACAGCTCAGGACCTATAATGGCCTTTGGTTGTACAATAGAAGCATGATTTGACACTTGTTCTACAATTAGAGATACGACTTGGACTTGTGTGAGCGGATCTGCATGTGTAGTTTCCCCTTCCACTAACTCTTCCATATACGAGGTTTCTTCCTGTAAATCTGAGAAAAAATCATCATCATCAGGGTTATTATATTGAATTTGCGGACATACCTCTTCATATTCGAGCACAGGAGGTCTGGGTTGCTCGGTACTTGGTGGGTCTAAGCCGTCATGTGCCTCACCAGATTCCTCTAACAGCATTTTTAGAATTTGACCTACTTGTAGTTCCAACTTTTCCAAAGCATAGGTAATTTTCCCTTCTATTTCACCAACAGATCTCAACACTAATTCTTCAAGATCAGGTTGAGGTTGTTCATAACATGGAATTAAGTCAGGAGGGTTAGGTGGGCTATATGTGTAATGATCAGATTAAGGATCCACCTGGACAACTATACTGTTTTTCATCCGGTCTAAAGTTGCGTCAACTCTTTCTACGCAGTGTTGTAATAACTCCTCAAGGATTGACTTTGGTTTTTCGTAGGCAGTTAGCTAAGGTTCGCTAGGTGGGAAATAAGAGTATGGTTCCATGTAGTCAAACCTACCAAAGCACCTTGGACATCTACATGCTGTGCTGTAACTACATACATCCTGATAGGGATTTTCATTAAAAGGATCCCGATATAACGACCGATTGTCTTGATGATCCATAAACCTGCAAAAGAAACAAAAGAAACAAACAACCAGCAGAGAGAGAGTACAAGAACAAAACTAAAACAAGAAATAAAAACACAGAAACTAAAATATGCACAAAATGACTAAATTAACAGTTTTGGACTTTCTTAGAATCACCGTTCCCCGGCAACGGCGCCAAAAACTTGACACATCCACACCTATACTTGCATTCCTGAGCATTTGAGCCACAACACTTCGTTTCTTTAGTGTAAATATTTTAGAGTACACACGGCGTTTTAAAAGTGGTTTCAGCTTAAAAGTAGACTACACGCGTGATAGGCAAGTATCACCTGTCCGAATATAGTATAGCTCTTGTGGTAAGACCGAGTATCGAACTCAGACAACGGAGGCTCCTAATAATCAACCTTCACTATTATCTAGTCGACAACAAAGCAAGAAGCGAAACAAGTGAAAGACTACAACTAAACAACTAAAAGCAGAGAAAACAAAGACAACACTAGAGCAATGCAATATGAAGGAATTCAAAGCAGGAAGGTACTTATTCGGATTAGATACACTCTAGTCAAATGTATTAAAATACATAATCATGTGATACGACTATATTGACTTATTAGGCACAGAGGATACGAAGTATACACGTTACAATTAGTAATTCACTAATTCATCTATAGACACATCGAATTTCACCAAACACATAAGCATAACTTCTTGATACATAAGGCTTTTAAACTAGAAAATAATACTAAATACGTGATCATAGACGGAGATAAGATATCATGACTCAACCCGTGATTAGCCAAATCATAAGCATAACTTCTTGATGATTCAAACAACACACCAAACACAAATGAGCATAACTTCTCATAGCATAAGGACACATACTTGATTTAACATCTGAAATCCCAAACCATCATCCACGAACCTCATTTAATGCCACAAATACACATACCAAGTCTAACTACACCAAGATCCACCAACCTAGTGCCAATCTTAACACAACATAAACTTGTTTAAATATACATACACTAGAAGATAAGCATTTCACACATAAAGTCAACCTAACATAGATGCATAAAACACTCACATAGGCTGGAAATAACATCAATACCACCAAATATAGCTGTCATTGGATCAAAACACAATATCATCCAAGTTAACAAAAGTCAAACCATCATAAATACATAATACAAACAACTAGAACATGTCTAATCCAAATGAATCAAAGTATACAACTCATAGTTCCTAAAAACAAACCCAAATCATACAAACGATCGGATTCAATATAATCAAAAAGGAAAGATTATACCAAACCCGAAATAGAGACAAAATGGGATGTACAATGAGTTCCACACTCCCTTCTAAGCTTGAATAACCTTCCATTGCACCAAGAATCACCCTCCAATCATTTGGAGTGAAAGGAGGAGCTTCAAAGCTCCTAGAGCCGGATAAAAACGAGAGAAAAACGAACTGAGGATGAATGCCCTATTATGAGGGTGAGATTCTGTCTTGAATTGCTAAGTTGTGGATAACACGGCCCGTGTTGACCAAAGTTGACCACAGGTGTGTAGCATATACACGGGGGAGGCAGAGTAGGAAGCACACGGCCACCTACACGGGCCGTGTTCCAGGCCGTGTAGGCCTACATGGCCATGTAGTAGGGTGTGTTGGCTGCCATTTCTCGCTAGGCTCGGTACTTTTTACGGATCTTCATCTTTTATACTTCATTTATCATCGATCCATCATCCTGAGCCTACAAAACAGATTTATAAGATATTAGGCATCAAATCGCGTAAATCTGCCAATAAAAATGCCAAAATGCGGGAAATCCATTATAATAAATATGTATAATTCAGTACATATCATATGGTATTTTGCTCTTATATGGTTTAATTGATGTTGGGGCATATACATACGCTATTAATCATTGAATGATGGTAATATTTAATATCGTGTGAAAAGGACATACATACATAAATGCCATACTCATATATTGTAGGGTAAACTTGATTTGATCCGGAAAATGCTAGAAATATTAACTAGTACAATTGGATATTACGATAACTTTTAGTCAATTGGCTTGAGAATAGTAAACAAATTAGTTAGGTTGGAGAAAAAAATAAATAAGTAAAAAGAAACCAAATAATATATTTGATGATATATGTACCTAACCAACCTCCGGTAGGTCCAGCCTAGAGAATGAAGCATAAGAAGAAGACCTTGGATATACTTGCCGATGCATAACCCGAGGTAGGTCCAGGCTAGAGAAAGAAGCATTAGAAGAAGACCTTGGATATACTTGATGATGCATGTACTTGTAGGTCTAGAGCTATTAGAAAAGTACAAAAGTGCATTTAATGATGTACCAGAGCTCTCAGGAGAGTACTTGTCCATCTAACCAACCACTGGACAAGGACCTTCCTTGTAAAACTCTATAAATACCCTCATTTGCTCCGGCCTTAGGTATTATATTTACTCTCTATTCTCTCTATATTTATCATCCTCTTCCTGAGATGAATACTTATCGTCGCACCTAAACTTGGTCACGAGCTGAAGCTCGTTACAAGGCTAACCGTTTGTTGTCTTTCAGATCTAGTAGACGGCCAGGAGAAGAAGGTTGCTTCAGCTAAGAGAAGAAGATTGCTTCAGCCTTCCGTTGTGGACACGCATCTTTCAACAATATTGTTTGGTAATTTTCCAAGTGTTTAGTCAGAAATCCTTTAATTATTATGTTTACTAGCAGATTATGTGCTTTCAGACCCTAATTTTCTTCAAGCTAATTTCCATATATATACATACATACATACATATATACATAGATATCTATACTATATTATAAAGCATTTAGGCCTTTTGTTATAACTCTTAAATTTTAAGTGTTTTGAAATTACTAATTACCCCTCATATAAACTAAATTGAATAACTATTGAATGTAGCTAATAAGATTCTTATATTCCATTTTAATAACAAATTTTACATATTTAAGAAAATCAATGTCAATACAATTTTTTTGAAAGTCATAGCCAATACAAATTAACTTAATATTAAAAAATATTTTTATAACCTTTTTTTCAATTATGAAGAACAGAACAATAAAAGAAATGTAAAAAAGATAAAGAAAATAGAAATGTCACCAAACGAATATTATTACCTGTCACCTTATTACATGAATAGCTCCATGTCTTTAAAACGGACATGTTAACCGGTAGAAATTATTCGTTATCGCTGCATAGCGCGAGTATTATGCTAGTATCATGGTCGGCCCAATAGCCGTGCAGCCCGTGCGCAGGCCCAGGGCAACAATTGGGCTAGGGGCATCATCTGTATATAGTGCAGTATATGTGTCTAGGTTCATTTTAGAAAAAAAATACACAATTTAATATTGGGCCTGGGAAGTGGGGAAAAGGCTATCAACAAGGGCAGGGATTGGGCGACGGGGAGGCATTGACCGGGAAATAAATTTCGTGTGTTAATATATGTTAGATATCTCGTGTGTGCATAATAAATTTCTGACATAGGGGCATAAGTCACCCGCTTCGCACAGGACATCAAAAGTCATTGGACCGGCCCTGGCTAGTATAAATAAATCATGAATAAACGAAATGATCTTCATAAAGCAATTAACATATATAGAGGTTTTAGGTCAAGAAGGTATTAATGCAGTGTTTTTACACATGTCCAATTTACCTATAACTTAAATTATACTAATTAAAGCTGGCTGGCTACTTAATGAAAAAATCAATAATTAATGTGTATTTTGTGGTTGTGAATTGAAGCGGGTCGTAAAAACGTAAAGCTATTGTCAATATTGGCCAATTGCACCACATGCATGTAGGATTGTACAAATACTAGTACATGTATGTTGAAACATGTGTGTCAACAACCGAAGGCTGAGGCAACCTTCTTTTTCTGGCCATATGCTAGATCTAAAAGATAACAAACGGTTAGCCTCGTCACGAGCTTCAGCTCGTGACCAAGCTCGGACGCGAGGATAAGTATTCTTCTGAGGAAGAGGATGATAAATATAGAAAGAATGGAGAATGAACATGATACCTGAACATATGGCAAATGGGGGGTATTTATAGAGTTTTACAAGGAAGGTCCTTGTCCAGTGGTTAGTGGTTGGTTATAGCTCTGGACCTACCTCCCGTTCGGAGGTTGGTCAAGTACATGCATCATAAGTATATCCAAGGTCTTCTCATGCTTTCTTCTCTAGCCTAGACCTACCTCCGGTTCAGAGGTAGGTCAGGTACATATATCATCAACCCTTCCGGTCTGGTATCACATCATGCTAGACTCTAACCGTTCATGTTGTTGTTTTTCAACATGTCCTTCTTTAGTATGGGGTTCGGTGGCTGGTCACGTACATACCTCATCAATGTACAAATAGGTACATGAGATTGATGAGAAATCCAGAAAATTAAAGCTAGCCAATTGAACTTTAAAACGAGGTTTTGCTAGTTTGTGCGTGATCCGTCGGGTAAAAGTAAATTAACACACTATTTTTTATATGTATGTGCTTACTAATTTTAAAAAAGTTATTTAATAAGAACAATTTCAATATTTTTCTATAAACGTGCATAATTATAGGTTATATTTATTCTCTATTTCTTATTATGATAATGGGTTAATATATACTAGCTAAGCGACCTGTGTGTTAACACGAGGATGATATAAGACAAATTTAAACTTATATAGCTTTAAGGAGTACTAACAAGTATAGTAAAAATAATTAGAAATATGGCAATAAGTTCAAGTTCATTAGTTTATTGTAATTCATATATTTACTTTTACATAAAAATTTCATTAACTTTAGTATATACCTATTGAAAATCATCCGAAGATTAAAACGTTAGCGACTATAAAATGTCGATGGAATCATTTACTCAATCATATGTGTATATATTTACACAAGTGTGTATATATATACACACTTTGATCATAAAGCATATAAAATGAATATAAATCTACTGGACTTTATGTAAATTTTGAACTAATTTCTAATTTGAAATTAAACGCACCGTTAGATATATCATTTAAAAGAATCCGTGAACTTGTTCAGTCATTTTCAATCGTTATTAAACTGTTATCAATAGAGTTGTTATGTGTAGAATGAATCACCCTTAATTTCTTCCTTTCTTTTGAGTGTTCTTCCAATAAAGGTCGCTTTGGAGCAGATGAAGGAGGTTGTTTATTCTCCATAAGTAATGACTATAATAAAAAGAACAATATATTACATTAGCATATGTGAATCATTTTTATGAAATGTAAACAAAACTTATTTACCTGAAGAATAGTAAAGAAATGATGCAATGTTTTCATTGAGTTGCAAAGAATTTTGTGTTTGGAAAATTGAGTATATATACTATATAAGTCATCCGAAGATACATATAATTCCATCCAAAATCCTAAATCCAATTTATATGTATAAATTCAAAAGTTTGGAAGTTGTAACCGATGAGTTTATATATATCCACGTATGATTTAAATTCAAAAATTCTAATTATTTGGCGGTAAATAAAGTTTAAAATGAATACTATATTACAATCAAAGCATTTCCGATTTCAAATTAATGGTTTATGTATAATCGGGTACTTTAAATAATAGTATCTTTAAATAATAGTATTATTTAATTTAAATAGATTAGTTGTAGTTCCTCATATTTAGTTAATTTGAATAGATTAGTTGTAACTAATCTAAAATTCAAAAATTGGTTTTTTATGACGTCACTATATTCTTAAACACAATTTTTTTAATGGGATGTTGTGCTTGGTGAAAATTTTGACAAGAATACTATACTACAATTGAAACATTTCCGATTTCAAATTAATGCTTCGTGTATAACCGGGTACTTTAAATAATAGTATTATTTAATTTTAACAGATTAGTTGTAATTTATCTAAAATTCCTTATATATCACTTATTTAGTAAAATTCGAAAGTTGTAACTCATCTAAAATAATAGTATTATTTAATTTGAATAAATTAGTTGTAATTCATCTAAAATTCCTTATATATCCACTTATTTAGTAAAATTCGAAAGTTGTAACTCATCTAAAATAATAGTATTATTTAATTTGCATAGATTCGTTACAACTCATCTAAAATTTCTCATATTTAGTTAATTTAAATAGATTAGTTGTAACTCATCTAAAACTTCTCATATTTAGTTAATTTGAATAGATTCGTTGTAACTAATCTAAAATTCAAAATTTGGTTTTTTTGGTACAATTGAGGTTTCCGAATTGTAATTAAAGTTTTAACTAATAAATTAATTAAATATCATCCTAGAATTTGGTTAATTAGTTAAAGAAGATAAAATAAATTTTAATTTGAGCATAAATTTTAATACGTTCAATAACTTTGATCATTTGGTCATAAATTGAAACATTAATTTGAATAGATTAGTTATAATTAATCTAAAATTCAAAAATTATTTTTTTTGGATGACGTTACTGTATTCTTAAAAACTAATTTTTTTAATTTTTTTAAAATAGGATGTTGTGATTGGTGGAAATTTAGTTTTGTCATCCTTTTTTTAAATAAGGTTATAAGATAAGATGTTTTAAAATCAATTACTAAACACTTTGAATAGCATATTGAAGTTGATCACTCAGCTTATCACCATAATCCCAAAAAAAACCCTGAGCTAACCAAAAATCTACCTACCCATTGCTATTGGTGGATAATAAAAAATTAAGAATATACTAATTTTAAAAAAGTGTCATATTACAATAAAATTTACAACAAAATGTAGATAAAAATAAGACGGTTGCAAATATTGTAACACCGTATTTTCACCCATAAAATTTTTATTTTAATTAACACTGCGGAAGCGTTCACAAACATAAAAGTATTTACAACCGAAGATAATCCATTGTTTAACATAACCAATCAGTTTGAAATACAATATTACAAAAACTACCGCTCGTCACAATTCTAATCAGAGTGCGTGTGGGGGATTAGCACAAAGCTAAGTGAATGAAAAGTAAATCACCACAGATATATCAGAAAATAACCGCATGATATCAACAATAGTAAACACATAATCGTGCCCTGGGAAGAACGGCGGATCTGCAGATCCTTCAACCAATGCCGGCCAAAGCAAAGGTTTACCGTTAGCTTATTTGCTATTCTCACATAGTACTATCTTAAGTTGCAACAAATGCATCAAACGATCTCAATACTGATTAGCCGATAGCAAACCAGCCCAGCCTTTAGCCTTGCCAAGCTGACCCCCCTAACAAACATGTATACATATCACTGACGCAACAATTAATTAACAAACCACCTGTTAATCAATTAACAGATATACAATCTATCCATGCATCAATCCACATATAATTGCAACCAAACCAGTTACAACTAATATCACCCGTGAGTAAACATCCACTTACCTCGAGTTCTCGAACTCTCACTCAGTGATCTAATTTTACTGAGTCTTGTCCGTTCCTGAGATCACAACATACTGAAATCAGTATCCGATTCATAAATATATATCATCACATATATTTATATCCATTCTAACTATACATACTAAGTTAGAAACACCCAACATACAATCACATAAAGCATCACGTTTGATAAACAATCAAAAACTTCAAAACATGAAACAGTTGAGGACGCATCGCGTCCAATAGCCTGACGCGTCGCGTCGGGCCTTCGAACCAAGACCACTTCGAGCAGCCATATTCGAAGAAGTAGACTTCGAACGGACCTCCCTTCGAACCAAGAAGGCTTCGAGCGCCTCTCCTTCGATCCAAGGAGGCTTCGAGCGCCTCATACGAAGAAGAAGACTTCGAATTCGCAACTAGCCGAGGACACGTCGCGTTCTTTTCTTGGACGCGTCGTGTCGCGTTGTCTTCCAGAATCCAACCTGTAACTTTTTCATCTTTCAGCTCCATATAATATTCCAAATATTTATATATCTCTGGATATCACTTTCTAACACTTCTAAAAACATATAAACATCATTTAGCATGTCTAGAAACATCAAGAACATGTTAAAAACATCAAAGTCATCAAATCAAACAAAATCCATCAAACAACGTTTCTTCATGACTCATCCATGGTGACTTCATGTTCAAAGCATAAACTCAACAACAAAACATGTTAAAATGATCAGAATCAAACAAAGAACATATTCATACCTTTACTGTGAATTATCCAACACTAACTCCTTACTTTCACTTTTCAAGTTTGTGCTCTTCTTGTTCTTTCTCTCTCAAAACACACACAACACACTTTTCACTTTGAGACACAAATGAGCACGCAACTCATACATAACCCACGTATTCATTTTCACAAAACCAAGCAGGAGGTGTAACCATGTAAACAAATATCTCATTTCTTTCCACATGCATGCATACCTCCGTATATATATATACAACAAATAACCATACTTAATCAATATAACAATTAATTTAAATAGGTCCATTAGTAAATAATTAAATATATAATCAAATACTAATCACGTATACACATATCAGAGCCTATGTAATCACTAGGCCCAATTTCAGGATGTTACAAATCCTTCCTCCTTAAAAGGATTCCGTCCTCGGAATCTAACCGCACACACATCAACCACGATATCAACTCTTCATATCTCCTTTTGATAATCCCATCACATAAACTCAATTATGTTCACAATTGTTAATATATAACCACACAAGCCTTACAGCTTATCCTTCTGAACTTATGTTTAACTCAGTCATACACCCTAATAGCTTTCAATCATTTACTATATGTCATGCCAAAGCATTCACATGTACTTTATCACTTACTTCAAGTCAACACGTTGAAGTATTATCCCCACATTCTCATAGCTTTACACAAGGTATTCTGATATCCCACCGTCAGAAATTATTTCACACAATGGCATCAAAGTACATATTAGTTCCACAATCGTCATGCATCAATCATACATTCGACTATCCATTAGGAAATCCAGTTACATTGTCCAACTCTCGTTTCAACCTTCATTTGTAAACTCTTCATAAGTTTAAACTGATATCCATTTTCCATCACTAGTCATCAAATATGAATCATCCTATTTTCAATTTATTCCATTAACATATTCAATCAAGTTTAAATGCAATTTCCATCACGTCTTGTCATCACCCCTAAGATATCTCAAATATCTCAAGGTTTCATAAGTTTCTGGTATATCATTTCAATTTGTACTCAACGTGACGAATTTCATATCACATATTATCTCTATTCTCATAGTATATCTTCTATACTCAACCTGCAGATCTTTACTCAACAATATAGTAGCATTGGCAATAAAATTCATAAATCCCTATAAAATTCCACTCCAATGTTTAGCAAAGGCACTTCCTAGCAAAGGCATCTCCAAGCTCTAGATCTACAAGTTTTCATTTCATAAGTCTAGGCCATTACATTCCTCTTCTCTCTTTCTCGTTCTCAAAGGTTTCAATATTATCATTCTTCAAGACTTTCTTGTAAAGGAAATATTGATTCATCCACTAAGTCAGAGATACTTCCAACCCGCATATACAAGATGTTATCATCATTAGCTCTTTCACAGATCAACCCATCTTCCATCAAATCTTTTACTGACCTAGTCAATCATACATGTCTTCTCTTACAGTTAATATCCTCATAACATCATAACAATCATATCAACTGTAACTTCCAAGTCATGGTTAAAATTTTGTCTCGTAGTATCTCAATTAAAGCATAACAGCAATAAACATCCAACCTCACAACATAGCTTCACATAACAGCAATAAACATCTAATTAGGGCAGCGACATAGATGGTGACCGGAGGGAGACGACATCGAATGTAGAGACAATGAAGGACACCTTTTACTATGGTGGTGGAGACTGACTATGGTGATGCCGGTGAGTCACCGTTATGGCGGTGACCGATTAGGGCTGTGACTAGTGAAGGAATGAGTCTTATTGTTATAGAATAATGAAACATAAATTCTGTTAAGATGTTATAATTGATAATTTTATCTCTAATTCATTAAGGAGTGTTAAGATATTTTCGGATCTTAATAAAACAAACAAACAACTCTTACATCTTTTTTTTAAAAAAAAAGGTAGAACATACATACACACTAATCTACTCTTATTTTTCACAGCGGGACTTGAAATCAGCAATGCAGTGGAAGGAAGCTAGGGGAATTGAACCTTACAACAGTGCATCTCAGTCAACTCGCAATACAATTCGAGATTTGATGAAAGCTAGCAACCTCCTTCAAACTTTCAATATGAACTCGATTAAAATATGAAATCGAGATGAATATAACCAATCGATGAAATTAGAATATAAACTTAGTCGAGATAAAATCTTGTAGTGGCCTATGGAAAGATAGAACTACATGGGTGGTTACTAAATCTTGTAGGTGCCGTGAGGTGGCCGGCGAGACAATAAACCATATGAATTGGTGGTTTTAGGGTTACAAAGGTATGATGGGTGAGGGGGTGGATAAATTCATTAATTCAAATGGTGAAGAAGAAAATTAAGAAGAAGAGAGAAGTTTATTAGCGAATCCCTATAATACCCTTTTGCCATGTGACAACTACTTAATCCTTTCACACATCTTACATTATTTACCTTTTACTTCATCTTAATATTATATATATATATATATATATGGGACAATTTAAACGAGAACTTCGAGAATCAATTAAACCCATTGATAAAAAAGATGGAGAATCTGTCTCAAATTAAAGAGCCTAATTTTCTCATTAAATTTGGTATAATTTTCGTAATTTAACACCTTTCCGTTTGATAGATATATTAGTTTAAAAAGAAGTGAAGGTAATGTAAAAATATCCAAACTACCCTTTTGATTTAAAGTTAAATAAAAAAGACAGAAGATTAAATAATCGGTCCATATTGGTTCTCACAATTCTCATATGAAAAAACAGTTCTTGTTTAAACCACTTCCTATATATATAATCTTACATCTACCGTGTCATCTAACCTTAATTTGTTTGGGGTAAAATGTGGGTCTCTTCATATGACTCACTGGTATATACTCCATATGTGACTAATACAATAATACGTACGTATTCATATTGGTGTGGTTTATTTGATTCTATAATGTAATTTTGGGGAGGGTTATTTTCAATAAAAGTTTGCTTTTCTAGAAGAAATAAATAAAATTAAAAGTACTGAACATTAAAAAAATCAAACTAAAGGATGAAATAAAACAACTATAAATAGGAATAGATTCTGTACTAGAACAACAAAAGAAACTTAAAACAAGTTGAAAATTTTGGATTGTTGAAACTTTGTTCGATCGGTTGATGTTCACAATGATCATCCTCCTTAGCTTCCTCGTATCAATATGTGCCCTCCTAATCATTCGATGCACATGTTCTCAAGTTCTCCTGCCACCTCTTCCTCCTGGGCCGAGAGCGTTGCCTTACATAGGAAGCTTGATAAGCATGGTTCAAAATAAGCCTACTTTCCGATGGATTCAACGGATGATGGAAGAAATGAACACCAAGATTCTATGCATCCGACTTGGAAATGTCCATGTTATAGCCGTAAGTGATCCAAAGATCGCTCGTGAGTTCTTGAAAGACAAAGACATGATCTTCGCATCAAGGCCCGATTCCATGTCAACTTATCTAGCAAGCAGTGGCTACCAGGATATTATTTTTGCTCCAATGAGTAATGATTGGAAGATAATGAGGAGATCCCTAGGCACCAAGATTCTCTCTGTGGCTACACATAAGTGGCTTCAAAACAAGCGAGATCAAGAAGCTAATAATCTAATTTGGTATGCACATTGACTTTATTAATTTAGTCATGCCAAACGAACATAAAATGGTTTTATTAAATGTTTGGAAATATTTTTTTTTATGAAATCTAGTAAAATTAGGGACATGCATATTCTTCGGCTTATTTCTCTGTTTTTGTTTAACTATCGGCCCCCATATTAATGTGTTATGTGTTTATATACATATATATATATATATATATATATATATATATATATCTTTTAGCTACATTTACAACCGATGCGAGACAATTGAAAGGGTGGTGAACGTGAGGAATATTGTGAAACAATACTCTGGCAACATCATGAGGAATATGATGTTTGGATGTAGATCTTTCAGCAAGGCAAATGGATATGGTGGACGAGAGGAGGAAGACATCGAGCATGACGATTCAATATTGACAATTCTTGCTTACACTTACGCATTCTGTGTGACAGATTACCTCCCATGGTTGCGTTGGATTACAGATTTCGACGGGCATGAGAGAATCATGAGAAACGCTCTTCGTAATGTAAGAAAATATCAACATCCTTTGATCGATGAAAGGATTCAACAATGGAAAGATGGCAGTAGGACGGAAGAAAAAGACTTGCTTGATGTTTACATCAATCTTGAAAAGCCTAAACTAACCGCAAATCAGATAAAAGCCCAAATTCTTGTGAGATTAACTAGATTTCTTTTTGTAGTAGAAAATACCAATATTTTGTTCATATTTTGTTTAATTTGTTGTTTTATATTACAGGATCTCATGCTAGCAAGCATTGATAACACACCAAACAGTGTAGAATGGGCAATTGCAGAAATGATAAACCAGCCGATGATATTCGAAAAAGCGATCAAGGAACTCGATGATGTTGTTGGAAAAGATAGGCTAGTTCAAGAATCTGATCTAGTGAACCTTAATTACATCAAAGCTTGTGTTAAGGAATCTTTCAGACTACACCCGGTAGAAAATTTCAACGTCCCTCATGTGGCATCAATTGACACAATAGTTGCCGGGTACTTCATACCAAGAGGTAGCCATGTGCTACTAAGCCGGACCGGTCTAGGAAGAAACCCTGAGGTATGGGTTAACCCCTTGACTTTCAACCCAGATCGTCACATTAACGGTGATCAAGAAGTGGTGCTAACGGACAATAATCTTCACATGTTATCTTTTAGCACGGGCAGACGTGGGTGCCCTGGAGTGTTGTTGGGTTCTACATTGACTGTAATGCTGATGGCTAGGTTGGTGCAAGGGTTCACGTGGGAGTTGCCACCCAATGAACCATGCGTCGATTTGAACGAGAACTTGCAAAATTTATGGAAGGCAAAGCCATTGTTGGCTATAGCCAAGCCTCGTTTGCCGCATCATATTTATCACATGAGTTGAAAGATGTGTTTTTACATTAATGATATAAAATTTACTATATCTTAAATAAAGCAATATTTGATAAAAGAGAAACTATAATTTCATTTCTCAAAAGGACATGTAATTAAATTTTCCATAATTTTCATTTGTTCTACTATATATTCATAAGGAGATTACATTTAGAGAACGAAGTTTAAAATTTTAAACTAGGGCATCTTGTTACCTCAATATATCTATATATAAAAGTTTTCAATCTACTGTCCTTACATATTAAAAAGGAGCTTAGTTTTTATTAAAATTATCATTAATAAAATATTAATTTCTAATAAACTATTACATTTTTAATTAATAATAAATAAATTTATAAAGTAATACTAATATAAAATATTGAATGATTATAAAAGTTCTACACAAAATATCAAATTTTCAAATTCTCATAAAACTTAATCTTAAATATAAAATTTATAAAATATCAAATTTTTAAAAATTTCAAATTTATAAAGTAATAATAATATAAAATATCGAATGATTATAAAATATAGTAACTTAGTACTAAAGCATTACATAATTTAATAGAATATTTTTTGCTTGCAAATATAACAAATTTTAGTTTATATACCATTGTATACAAGTATTAGGCAATATAAGAAACTTTTAAAACTTTTTCATTGTATGCAATTGACCTATTATAACAAGTCATCAACTCATATTAACTTGTTATCATTTTTATTATTATTATTATTATTTTCTTATTAATAATTTTAATAAAATACATTTTAAATACACAAGGGATGAACACAAGCATATTACATCAAACTCAAACCAAGAGGTAAGCAATGGTTTTTTGCTAAAATACACAAAATCACCGCAGTCACAACAAACATTTGGTATTTTATAACCTGAGTTCTTTGGCCGGCAATCGAATTTTGCTTCATTCATGCCACGCCGTCATCGCACCTCCCCCACCGTCGCACATCCACTGCCATTACAACAAATACACAAAATTAAAAAAAACAACTAAATTTTTTACTTGTTAATGAGTTTAGGGTTTTTGAATTGCTTTCTTACATCTTTAATTCCGGAATAAATTTCTTATAACCCAAATGTGGACCTGTTTTATTTTGAAAACCTTATGTTTGGTGTTCGATTTTAGACCCCAGCCGTAGGAATCGCCTTCAAACCATCACCACCGCAACCGTCTTCAAACCAACGTCACTATCAAGACTGCCTTCAAACCATCATTGTTGCCCCCTCCAAACGCTTCAAACCCCTGCCGTCTTCAAACCACAGTCACGATCAAGGTCTATGAATAGTCAGTTGATTAAAGAACATTTGTGGCTTTTGTCAGCGGGGTTTGTCATGTGTTTGGAGAGCTTCGTCAGAGCAGTGAATATCTTTGGACTTTGGATGACTTATAATGAAAGAGCTACTATCCTGGATATATGAGGGGTTTGGAGGTAGGAGAAAGCTACTCTGCTGGCTATATGAGGGGTTTGGAGGTAGGAGAGAGCAACGGGAAACAAGGGTTGAGTCTTACCAATGCCGTATGTTACAATGTGCATGCGCTGCGGGAGTTGCGGGTTGCTGCTAAAGCTTAGGATAAGGAGTCTTTCAATCGTTCTTTCAGGAGGTTGCTATTGGTGATGTGGACAATATTAGGAACATGAGTTTGAAAGTCGCAGCAGATGTCTAGGGACGGTTATTAAGCCCTGTTTCCAATGTTTTGTTGGTTGAGAAGATAGCTACGGATGTTGGTTATCCGAAGGTCTCGAGTGTCATTGTTGAAACTTCGGTGATAGTTCCTTATGGAGGAGTGGATCTTCCTCCTATGAATATCGTTGTAGGGGAAGTAGAAGTTGCTGATGTTGCGGTGGTTATTACTAGTGAGGTTGTTGCAACTCTTGGTTCGGAACTAACGAATAATTAAATAAAAAAAATATCAAATGGAGGGATGAAATAAAACAACTATAAATAGGAATAGTACTGTGTACTAGAACAACCGAAGAGACTTAACACAACTTGAAATTTGTGTCGTTGAAAATTTGTTCGATCGATTGATGTTCACCATGATCATCCTCCTTATCTTCCTCGTATCAATATGCCCCCTCCTAATCATTCTATACACATGTTCTCAAGTTCTCCGGCCACCTCTTCCTCCTATGCCGAGAGCGTTGCCTTTCATCGGAAGCTTGATAAGCATGGTTCAAAACAAGCCTACTTCCCGATGGATTCAACATATGATGGAAGAAATGAATACCAAGATTCTATGCATCAGACTTGGAAACATCCATCTTATAGCCGTAAGTGATCCAAAGATTGCTCGAGAGTTCTTGAAAGACAAGGACATGAACTTTGCATCAAGGCCTGATTCCATGTCGACTTATATGGCAAGCAATGGCTACCTGGATATTGCTTTTGCTCCAATGAGTAATAATTGGAAGATAATGAGGAGAAACCTAGCCACCAAGATCCTCTCGATGGCTACACATAAATGGCTTCAAAACAAGCGGGATCAAGAAGCTAATAATCTAATACGGTATGCACGTCGACTTTATTAATCTAGTCATGCACAATTTAATGACTGCATGGTGCCTACTTTTATCTAAACAAGCCAGAAATGGACTAAACCCATATGCCAAATGAACATAAAATGGTTTTATTGGATGTTTGGGAATATATCTTTATATTAAATCTAATAGGATTAGGGACATGCATATCCTTTGGCTTATTTCTCAGTTTTGTGTATAACTACTTTCTATCGGCCACCATATAATTGTGTTATGAGTTTATATATATATATGGAGAAGTTCATCTGAGTACCATTTTTATTGCGAATACTATTTGTAAACACAATTAATGCTCATTAATAGAGGTATTTTGGTCTTTTATATATATTCATTACCGTGAATTGCGTCAGGGTGGAACGTCATTGAAGAGCGAGGCTTGATATTTCCAAAATACCCCTCGTTAATAAGTAGCCATTAATGACTCATTATTAAACCGTCATTTTTATTGACCATTTATCTAAATTAATCAAAGGCTAAGACCGGTTCTCATGGTACTCGTAATAAAAAGAATTCTCAAATCAACTTTCACCACTTATTGCGCGTACCAAGTGTACCATTGGTAGTTCATTAATAGGAGTATTTTGGTCTTTTATATATTTTCCAACCGTGAATTACATCCAGATTGACCATCATTAAAGAGCAAGACTTGATTATTCCAAAATACCCCTCTACGCATTGATGAGCCATTAATGACTCATTAATGAGTCGTCATTTTTATTCACCATTGATCTAATTTAATTAAAGGCCAAGATTGGTTTCCGTGGTACTCATAATAAAAACGGTTCTCAAATGAACCTTATATATATTGGGATTTTCAAATGAGAATGAATATTTAGGTGAGAATGGGAGACTTAGTCCTGGCCCTTTATTTGATTTGATCTGACGGTCTACATTTAACCCTTCATATTATTCAATACCCAACCATGAATTACAACGACTATCAATTGAAACAAGTGAATTACAATTTGTATTTTCATTCTCACAACAACTCTCCCATGTATATCTATATATCTTGTAACTACATTTAAAACCGATGCTAGACAACCGAAGGGGTGGTGAACGTGAGGAATACCGCGAAACAATACTTTGCCAACACCATGAGGAATATGGTGTTTGGATGTAGGTCTTTTAGCAACGCAAATGGATATGGTGGGCTACAAGAGGAAGACATCGAGCATGATGATTCAATATTGACAATTAATGCTTACACTTACGCATTCTGTGTGACAGATTATCTCCCATGGTTGCGATGGATTGCAGATTTCGATGGGCATGAGAGAATCATGAGAAACAATCTTCGTAAAGTAAGAAAATATCAACATCCTTTGATCAATGAAAGGGTTCAGCAATGGAAAGATGGCAGTAGGACGAAAGAAAAGGACTTGCTTGATGTTTACATCAATCTTGAAAATCCTAGACTAACCTCAAATCAAATAAAAGCCCAAATTCTTGTAAGATTAACCGGATTTCTTTCTTTAGTAAAAAACCCAATCTTTCGTTCATATTTGTTTTAAGTTGTTTTTAATTTATAGGATCTCATGCTAGCAAGCATTGATAGCACATCAAATAGTGTAGAATGGGCAATTGCAGAAATGATAAACCAGCCGAGGATCTTCGAAAAAGCGATCAAGGAACTCGGTGATGTTGTCGGAAAAGATAGGCTAGTTCAAGAATCTGATCTAGTGAACCTTAATTACATCAAAGCCTGTATTAAGGAATCTTTTAGACTACACCCAATGCAAATTTTCAACCTCCCTCATGTGGCATTAAGTGACACAATAGTTTCCGGGTACTTCATACCAAGAGGTAGCCATGTGCTATTAAGCCGGACTGGTCTAGGACGAAACCCTGATGTCTGGGTTGACCCGTTGACTTTCAACCCAGATCGCCACATGAACAATGATCAAAACGTGGTGCTAACGGACAATAATCTTCACATGTTATCATTTAGCACCGGCATACGTGGGTGCCTAGGAGTGTTGTTGGGTTCGACATTGACCGTCATGCTCATGGCTAGACTGGTACAAGGGTTCACTTGGGAGTTGCCACCTAATGAACAATGTGTCGATCTAAAGGAGAACTTGCAAAACTTATGGAAGGAAAAGCCATTGGTGGCTATAGCCAAGCCTCGTTTGCCGCATCAGCTTTATCACATGAGTTGAAAGATGTGTGTTTACATTATTTATATGAATGTTATTATATCTTAAATAAAACAATATTTGATAAAAGTGAAACTATAATAGTGTTGTTGGGTTCGACATTGACCGTGATGCTCATGACTAGACACATACAAGAGTTCACTTAGGAGTTACCACCTAATGAACAATGTGTCGATCTGAAGGAGAACTTGCCAAACATATGGAAGGAAAAGCCATTGGTGGATATAACCAAGCCTCGTTTGCCGCATCATCTTTATAACATTGAGTTGAAAGATGTGTGTTTACATTATTGATATAAATGTTATTATATCTTAAATAAAACAATATTTGATAAAAGTGAAACTATAATTTCATTTCTTAAAAGGACTTGTAATTAAATTTTTCATAATTTTCATCAGTTCAACTATATATTCGTAAGGGGATAACCTTTTGGAAACCAAAGTTTGAAATTTTGCACTAGACCATCTTGTTACCTCACTATATATTTATATATAAAAGTTTTCAATCTATTGTCCTTACATATTTAGAAGGGACCTCGGTTTATATTAAAATTTTCATAAATAAAATATTAATTTCTAATAAACTATTACATTTTATAATGATAAATAGATTTATAAATTAAAATTTTAAAAATATCGAATGATTATAAAAGTTTAAAAATATCAAATTTTTAAAATTTTGGATTCTCATAAAACTTAATCTTAAATATACAATGAAAGACAGAACTTGAAATTGAATAGTAACTTAGTACTAAGCGTTACATAATTTAATAGTACATTTTTGCTTGAAAATATATCGAATTTTAGTTTATTTAGCAATGCAATGTATACAAGTAACTTTAATATTTTAAAGGCAATATACGAAACTTTCAAAACTCTTTCTGCATTTAACCTTTTATAAACCTGTCATCAACTCATATTAACCGGTTATCATTTTTTTTTATTATTATTATTATTAAGATTTTCTTTTTAACAATTTTAATTAAAAGAAAAAAGCATTTTAAATACACTAGAGATGAACACAAGCATATTACATCAAGCTCAATCCTAGAAGTAACCAAAGATTTTTGCTAAAATGCATTACATCACCGCCGTCACAACAAACATTTGGTATTTTGTAGCCTGGGTTCTTTGGCTGGCAATCGAATTTTTTTTCATTCAAGCCCTACCGTCATCGCACCTCCACCGCCGTCGCACATCCAACGCCATCACAAGAAATACACAAAATTTATAAAAAAAACCAACTGAAAGTTTTTAGTTGTTAATGAGTTTAGTGTTTATGAATTGTTTTCTTACTTCTTTAATTCTAGAATAGATTTCTTATAACCCAAATGTGAACTATTTGATTTTGAAAACCCTATGTTGGGTGTCCGATTTTAGACCCGGCCGCAGGAATTGCCTTCAAACCATCACCATCGTTGCCGTCTTCAAACCACTGTCACAATCAAGACTACCTTCAAACCATCATTGTTGCCACCTCCAAACCATCATTGTTGCCACCTCCAAACCACCAACATTTATCTATAGCCACCTTGATTTTGTTTTTTCATTTCTTGGATTAGATTAAGCTCTTGATTTGCAATCTGTTGCTTTTTTTTAATTCTTGATGAAGATGCCATGGGTATTGTTGAGTATGTTCTTAATGGTGTTCATATCAAGAACAAATAAGCATAAAGTCTGGAAAATAACTAAGAAAATATTAGAAAAATAAAAGATAATCAAGTAAGTCTTTGTATGGTACGTAACCTTTAGAAAGTTAAGTGTATTGTTTTAAAAAAATTAAAATTGACTGTATACAATAATAAATAAGTTAAAGTTAATTTATTATATTTTCACGTAGTTTGCCCAATTCAATCAATACGTTAAGAACATAAAGTAAATGATAAAAAAGTAAAAACAATAATACATAATTAAAAGCTATAGGTGATATTTTTTCATAATCGCTTCCTATTTTTACTAGCAGATTATGTTGTTCCAACCCTAATTGTCTTCCAGATAATTTCCATTTATATACATACATAAATGAATGTTCAATATAGTCCATACTTAATTCATAAACCTATGGGACGACAATACTTAATTCATAGTCCTATATGACTAATTTTAGCCTTTGGATCAATGAAATTAATGGTCCAAATTGCATTTTAAAATTTTGACGGAGTGACATTTTCGTAATTCACAAGTTATGCTTTTACAAATCACATGTGATTGTGTTGGGAAAAATATGCTTACAAATATATCCTCTTTTGTTGACACAAAAATATACAACTTGTTTATATAATTGTATGTATTAACATTAACATATGTGCACATATACGTATATATATTCAATCAAATATATTCTCATCTATAATCTACAAAACAAGCTTCATCAAATGGCCAAGCTCCAATCGTCAAGATCCGAGTTCAAGTAGAAGCCGATGTCGGAGATTCCTACAAACAAACGTTCGAAGTTTATGAGCTTACAAAATAAATTATCAAATGAGTTTAAGTTTTTATAAAATAATTTTTATAAAAACTTTTATAAAAATTGAGAAATTTTTTATAAAATCACAAGCTTGGTAATCAAAGCAAATAAATTCCTATTTTGGCAAATACTAAACATAATCTTCTATTGAAATAGCCAAAACCATATTTAGCAAAAGGAATCTCTCAAAGAGGTAAACTTCCAACATGCTTTGTGCATTTAGTTTCTAAACTACCATTTTTATGATTAAATTCAAACTTAAGAAGTATGACACTAACCCAACTTTTCTTAAGCTTCTTTTCAGTGCATTTTTATGGTAAAAATGGGTTGTGTATGATTTTGGTAAAAGGCCAACGTCTATATTCACAAGTCTCAAAAAGTTCCAGCAGGCCGACAGTCGATGCCACGGTCGACCGTGGATCGACCGTGGACAGTCTAGACACTTTTTGAGCTTGCACCTTTTTCCTTATTTAATGCAACTTAAGTCTTGTTTTTTACCAAGCTCTTGCAATATGAAAAACACAGAAAACATACAAAATCTTGTGAGCTCATATTCTTTGATAAATATTCAATCTTTCAAGATCAAGAATGAAGCAAGAGTGAAAGCCTTCAAAGTTCAAACACTACATTACCTTTTTATATATTTGTAATTGTGTGAGGATCATCTCTAGCCTTATAATTAGAGAGAAGTGAGGATCATCTCTAGCCTTAGAATTAGAGAGAAGTGAGGATCATCTCTAGCCTATAGAATTAGAGAGAAGTGAGGATCAACTCTAGCCTTTCCAATTAGAGTGAAGTGAGGTTTATCTTAACCTTGTTTGCAAGAGTGAAGTGTAATTCTTGTAAGCTAAAGAGAGAAGTTGTAAAAGGTTTATCTCTACCTTCAAAGAGAGAAGTTAGTGGAGCAACTCTTGGTGGGTGAGGCCAAGGAGTGGATGTAGAGCAACGTTGTTAACCCTTGCTTGAACCACTATAAATCATTGTGTCCAAACTACTTCATTGGTGATATCTTCCTTCCTTAAACTCTTTAATTATTTGCAAATATTGTTAAAAACTTTAAAAAGTGGGCATATAACCTATTCACCCCCCCTCTAGGTTCTAACAATTGGTATCAGAGCAAGTTGCTCTAGATAATTTTTGAAAAGTTGTTTAAATCTTCTAAAAATATTTTTCGTAATTGCATTTTAAAATTTTGACGGAGTGACATTTTCGTAATTCACATGTGATGCTTTTAGAAATCACATGTGATTGTATATTAAATCACCTACACAACTCTACATATATAATATACATCTTGAATAAATGAAATGATCTTGATAAAGCAATTAACATATATAGAGGTTTTAGGTCAAGAAGGTATTAATGCAGTATTTTTACACAAGTCCAATTTACCTATAACGTAAATTATACTAATTAAAGCTGGCTGGCTAGCAAATGAAAATATCAATGATATATTAATGTGTTATTCCAAATACTAATTAAATACATTGTGATTTAACCATGCATGCATATGCGAGGTAGGTCGTTAGAGGATGATGCATGTACTTGACCAATCTCCGAGCCGGAGGTAGGAAAGTACCCTTTTTGTCAAGAAAGTTGGCTGGTCCATGTGACTAACCATCGGACAAGGACATTCCTTGTGAAAGTCTATAAATACCCTCATTTAGGGCTGGCAATCCTTGACACGACCCGAAACCCGACACGAACCTAACCCGACGTGGCTCAACACGAACCCGACACAAAAACAAGGTGGGTCGATAATGGGTCGACACGAAAATGCACGAAATTTTCATGGTCAGGTTCAGGTCAACCCAATAAACTCGAAGTTGATCCATTAAACCCGTTTACTTGTATAATTATTATTTCATCTGTCTCAAAATTACTATGAGATAAAAAACATCATTTAAGAAAACTATAATTAATATTATCTTTATTTTATAAAATGACACTTTTACCCCTTTTAATACATTTCCTTTATTTAAACTCATGGAATTTAACAAATCCACATATATTCCGTATCCTCAATAAAATTTTGCCACAAAATCTTTACCGTTATTTTTGAGATTTTATTTTCATTTTTACCAAGAACATGGAGTCAAAATTACCACCATAATGTTTTTTTTACTGTCATAAATGAAAAACATGATTACAAATACTAATGATGATGGGAGATTTTTATGTTTAATATTAAAAATAATTGTGGTTAAAGTAGAATTGCAATTATCAAGTACAATGGTATCATGATTTTTACTTTTACCTATTTATGTGATTTTAGATTATTTTAAACAAAATAAATGTTAAATTTTGTTATAATCTAAGCCACGAATCATGATGAGTGACTGCAATATTTTCTTAATTTACATGATATAATATAAAAAATTTCAATCATCTCTTTGGTAGTCTACCGGATAGTCTACTTGCTCTCATAGAAGAGGTCAAGATAAAATTACGAATGTTTTATTCAAGAAACCTGCACTTCCGAAAAAACTCTAACAGAAAAAAATCTCTTGTAACAAATTAACAACAATAATATGACTAATCAATATGTTTTGTTTCCTAGATCCCATTAGATTTGACAATATGTCTAAAAATGTTATTTTTTTTGTTAAAATAATGGAGCTAATTTTTGCTGCATTTTTTTTATATACTTGTGAAATGTCACTTACCATATAAACATCAATTACATATTCTAATTTATTTCTTTCCTTCAACTAAACTTTTAAAAAAATTTACCCCTTCTATTCCATCAAATTTGTCTTAAATAATACTCGCCACCAATGTCGATACTTCTAATTTTCATATGGAGCGTGTGACAAATTTAGTCATTAATAATAATAATACTATTGCACAATGTCAAGCAATATATCAATCGTTATTGCAAGAAATTAAATTCAGTGGACAATTAAAAAAGAGGTTCTATAAGTGATTTTGCTTCCCTATTCTTGGTTTCTAATCGCACTATTAGTCGCATTTGGCATAAAGCTAAATTTTCAGATTGTTAATCACATTTGGCATTAAAAAGGAATTCCATAGGTGATCTAGGTTTTGTGTTCGTTGAAACTGAATACGAAAGTTTCAAACCGAAAACCCAAACGGATTACATTTTGGGTTATCCTACTAAACCAAATTAATAACCGAAAATGGAATACCGATTGAATCACAATCCGATTGGATTATTCGGGTACAAATATTCTTTAACAAGTTTAATCAAAGTTGTTGATGCGTTAATTTTGCGAAAAAGTGGGTCAACCGGAAACATGACCTGAACCTAACACGAAAAGAGTGACACGAACTGAACCCGATACGAAATTTAATTGGGTAAAAAATGGGTCGACACGAAAATGATACGAAAATACATCGACACGAAAATGACACGACCTGTTAACTCGAACCCGACTCGAATTGATAGCCCTACCCTCATTTGCTCCAGCCCAAGGTATGAGATCTCCCTCCATTCCCTCTATACTTATCCTCCTATGAGAAATACTTATCCATGCGCTGAGCTTGATCAGGAGCAGAAGCTCGTGGCGAGGCTAACTGTTGGTTGTCTTTTTGATCTAGCAGACGGTCGGGAGGAGGAGGTAGCTCCAGCCGCCTTCAGTTAGTGACAGGAGGTAGCTCCAGCTTTCAGTTGGTAACACGAGGTAGCTCCAGCTGTTGTTGACATCCATGTTCCAACATTGGCGCCATCCGTGGGACCGTGTTTGTTGCTCACATGAATACGGCTCCAACAAAAAAAGAGAAGTCATAATCAGGTCCGAGGTTCCTTCAAACCACAACCTTCGGCCGTCGTCCAACAGGCCTTCGTCTAACACAATTATGAACGGCTTCGAAGCTCATGCTCGTGCTCCTACTTCGAAGCTCAAGCTCCTACTCCGAAGCTTATGCCCTTGCTTTGAAGCTCATGCCTCATCCGAAAGCTCCGAGCTAGTCACACATAGAGATTGACGACGAACTGCTTTGAAGCTCGCATTCAGGTCCGAAGGTACCTCCAGATCATGACCTTTAGTAGCCCTTAGATGGACTCGATCCTCGCAATAGCCTAACCTTTGGGCCGGAGGTTGGTCTAGAGGTTTTAGGTCAAGAAGGTATTAATGCAGTATTTTTACACAAGTCCAATTTACCTATAACTTAAATTATACTAATTAAAGCTGGCTGACTAGCTAATGAAAATATCAATAATATATTAATGTGTTATTCCAAATACTAATTAAATACATTGTGATTTAACCATGCATGCATATGATTGGTACGTGATCATGAAGAGGCAACGTTTAATATATACAATATTAATATCCAAGCATGCATGGTGAACGTTGTAATTGAACAATTAATTATGACCAACGATTTAATATATGGCCGGGTTTGACTAGCTATAACCGCAAACGTGAGGTTTCGAAGATGAAATCGGCATGCAGTGGAAGGAAGCTAGGGCAATTGCACCTTTTGACAGTACGTCTCAGTTGACTCGCAGTACCATTCGAGATTTGATGAAAGCTAGCAACCTCCTTCAAACTTTCAAATATGAACTCAAACGATGATCGAAATCAAGATGAAGATAACCGATCCATGGATTAAATTAGAATATAAACTTAATTAGTCGAGATAAAATCTTGTAGTGGCCTTGGGGAACTCACCCCAAGTATAATGGGTCGGTTTGGTTTGTTTTTGAATTTTGCTAGGTCACCCTACTAACATCTTTTAAATTTCAGCTAGCCCATCGTTCTTTTTAAAAGTAACAGGCCACGTCGGGTCACCCAACATTACCTTTTTACCCGACATCCCTTTGGGTTAAGTTCCTTCTTCCTAAAGCGAGCCGGTATTGTATTTGGGCTTAAATGGTTTAGTTGATGTTGAGGCATATACAATTATACATATGTTATTAATCATGGAATGGTGGCGATATTTGATATCATACATACATACATACATACATACATACATACATACATACATACATACATACATACATACATACATGCCATATTGATATATTATAGGGTATGCTTCATTTGATCCGAAAAATGCTAGAAATATTTGGTTTGAAACTAGTACCGTTGGATATTATGATAAATTTAATTAATTGGCTTGAGAATAGTAAACGAATTAGTTGGGTTGGAGAAAAAAATAAATAATAAAACGAAAGAAAATAATATATTGTTTGGTAATTTTCCAAGTGTTTAGTCAAGAAATCCCTTAATTATACATACATATATAATATATACATACATACATATATAATATAAATCTTGAATAAATGAAATGATCTTGACAAAGCAATTAGCATACATAGAGGTTTTAGGTCAAGAAGGTATTAATGCAGTATTTTTACACAATTTTAATTTATCTATAACTTGAATTATACTAATTAAAGCTGGCCGGCTAGCTAAAGAAAATATCAATAATTAATGTGTTATTCCAAATCAATTAAATATTATTGAATATAAATACTAAATACATTGTGATTTAACCACGCATGCATATGATCGGTACGTCCTCATGAAGACGCCACGTTTAATATATAAAGTTAATGTCTGTCGGCCATGCATGCATGCATGGTGTACGTTGTTATTGAACAATTAATTATGACCAACGATTTATATATGGCCGGGTTTGACTTGCTATAACCGCAAGCTTGAGCTTTTGAAGATGAAATCGGCAGGCAGTGGAAGGAATTAGCTAGGGAATTGAACCTTTCAACAGTACGTCTCAGTCGACTCGCAGTACCATTCGAGATTCGATGAAAGCTAACAACCTCCTTCAAACTTTCAAATACGAACTCAAACGATGATCGAAATCGAAATGAATGTAATCGATCGATCAATGAAATCAGAATATAAACTTAATTAGTCCGAGATAAAATGTTATAGTGGCCTAGGAAACTCAACCCAAGCATAATGGTTCGGTTCAATTTGGTTTTATATTACTTTTTGAAATTTTGAAAACTGAACCAAACTGAAAAAATTAGTTTTTGGAATTTTGAAAACCAAAACTATTAATTTCTACATCCAGCTCACCCCTACTAACATCTTTTAAATTTTCAGCCAGCCCATCATTCTTTTTAAACATAACAGGCCATGTCGGGTCACCTAACATTACCTTTTTGCCCGACATCCCTTTCTTTTTCTCCAAATTGTGACCCAATCATTTATTAATTATACCTATTTACAGCATTATTATTGATACACATATTTTTCTATTAAGATATTTTTACTTACTAAATTAGCTAGAAATAATATACCATATTAGATAATCATTCATAACAAACACAAATGTAAATAAACCGAACTACTCACAAGCTCTCTCAGCCTGCATCGTTAAAATATTGAAAAGAGTCAACCCTTAACAAGATCGAGCTTGAGACTAGCTAGAGGTAAACTCATTTAGTAAACAATCCCAACTAGATAAATACTAAGTTTAAGCTCAACTTGACTCGTTTACATCTCTAATGGCAAAAAGGGTTTAGTATATGAAAATGTACTGAAGTTATCACTTTTTGTTATTGTATATACCCAATTTTCAAAACTACAGCTTAATGCATCCATCCAAGTTAGAAAATCTTAACATTTACCTGCTATACCGTTTGCATGTTGTACGTATGTTTTCTTTTATTTTTTCAATTAATTTATTAAACTATGTCATCTTTTAATTTCCACTTCATCAATCATTTTTCAATGTTAGTTTTTTTATTGAACATATGAAGGCATTCCTTCATATGGAAGAACATTCATACCATCTTCAAGAACAATAGTAGCATATCTAGAATCGAATGGACAGAAACCAGAAATCAAATTAATACCATAACTTAGATCTTGGGAATAAACGAATCCCTAAAACAAAATCTGGGAACGCAACCGAACACAACTTCATAAACAAAAACCCACGAAGAAGAAGCCAGAACCCAATATCACAAAGAAGAAGCAAAAAGTCAAAATCTGATAGTGAACCTTGATTGAAAAGAAGCAACGAAGCAATAACCTTAATCACGTCGTCGATCGTAACACAGAGCAAAGTTCTGAACCCTAAACCCAAATTCAAAACCCATGTTTCCAGATTTGTTGAACCACTCAATCGCCTAAGAATCGAACCAAATATGCAGAACCAGGCTAAAATCATATGAAAGATATCGCCGATCTTGAACAAGTTGAATAAAATATTGAAATCATATGGAATCGTATGAACATAATCGAACCAGAACTGGAAACCAATAACCAACAAAAAAAACCCTAAAATCGAACACTAAAATAATCGAAACTTACTAAGGTAGTCGAGATCTTTGAAGTCCAGATCCCACCCCAAAGAAAAACAACCAAGTCGACCTTCAATTAATTGAAACTTACCTTTTAATGAAAACCCCAAATTAAAATTAGAATTAGAAAGAAGAATTGATGATGGTGGTGCCGGAAGTCGGTCGGTGATGGTGGTGGTTGAAGTCGATAGATTTTCTTGGTGGTGGTGGAAGTCGATTGAAGTAGAATGCCCAAAACAATCGGTGTTGTTGTTATTATTATTATTATTATTATTATTATTATTACTACTACTACTACTACTACTATTATTAACCGCCGCATCATCCATAACCACGTCACTCTTAACCGTGCAACGTCACCCTTAACCTGTTATCAAAGGTAACGATACATTAAATTGTAAATTTTGAAACTTTTTATATATTGAATGGTAATTTTGAAAGTTGGGTATATATAATAGTAAAAAGTAACAACTTCGATACACTTTAGAAACTAAACCCTAGCAAAAACTCAAAATTCACTTTTGTAACATTATTTATTTTGTGTTTGTGAATCGATGTAGGTCATAAAAACCTAAAGCTATTGTCAATGTTGGCCAATTGCACCACCTGCATGTAGTCATGTACAAATACTAGTACATGTACAAATACGTACGTGAGATTGATGAAAAGTCCAGGAAATTAAAGCTAGCCAATTGAACTTTAGAACGAGGTTTTGCTAGTTTATGAGATGTGTCGGATGAAAGTAAATTAATATACTATTTTTTATATGTATCTGCTTACTAATTTTAAAAAAGTTATTTACTAAGAACCAAGCTTTTATAAACATTCATAATTATAGGTTATATTTATCCAATTTCTTATTATAATAATTTGTTAATATATATTTAAAAAAACCATATTATTTGTAGTCGAATAAAACTTATGAAACTTTATCACTATTTAACGATTTTAGTTTTTAAATATTCATAATTAATGAATCAAAGCAGACTTGAATCAAACACTAATCTCATAGGATTTCAAATCCAATCAAATTCCTTGATTGTTTCATGTAAAAGACTATGAAATTTCTAGGGCAAACATGGTAAAGGAGACTCACCTTAACAACTTGTTTGGCTAGAGATGCGAAAGATGGAGTTGGTGAAGGGTGACGACAGCAGAGGCAGAGGAGGTGAATGGGACGATGGCAGAGGCGGAGATAGTGAAAGTCGAAGGTGGCGTAGACGATGAAGGATGGCGATGACGGAGGCAGAGATGAAGAAAGGCGATGGTGGAGACGAGGAAAGGCGGATGCGGAGATGATGAAGGACGGCGTAGGCCGACACAAAAAGGGCGACGGAGGAGACAACGAACGACAACGTGCTACGACGGAGATTGTGAAGGGCTATAACGGAGATGAGGAAGGGCGAAGGCCGAGTTAAGGAAGGGTGAAGGCCACGAAAGCAGGTTAATTCATGACAAAAGAACCCGATCATGAGAAATTTTTGAAGATTGATTTTAACAAAGCTTAAGCGTTATTTTAACACGTACGTTTCTTGGCTTTAAATGAACTTTCATTATTCATTTATCTATACAAATAAGGAAACTTTTTTGTTTCGTTCATATATATGTGTATCATTAGTGTTATGATAAAGTAAGACCAACTCCCTATACTAAAATCCTAGCTCTGCCCTTGCAGACGGGGAAGGTTACGCTGATGGTTGATTAAGGCAACGACATAGATGGTGGCCGAAGGGAGAAATGTTCAAGTTCAATCTTATATTATAATCAAAATTGATATATTTATATGAAGGATGACATTTCTGACTTGTTAACTATTGATCCTCACTTTCTCTCTTCTCTAATTTATTTAAAATTAATTATCTCACAAACCGTTACTCATTAGACGAAACGAATTATACCGTTACGATCCTCATGTTCCCCTCTTTTATTAGAGAGGTCACTTGATATACTTTTAACAAACTTTTTTTTTCATTTTGTTAGGTTGGACTTAAATTTTATTAATGTATAATAACATATTATTCATAGAGGTGTGATCAATATAGTCTTTATAAAATTATAGTTTGGTGTTTGATAATCTGGCGAAGTTCTATGGTTTAGTAACAAAAAATCAACAACTGAAAGTGATTCTAAGTTTTTAGTTGTTTCATAACACATGTGATTATCTATCTCTTATACATGCACATAATTACAGGTGATTTGATTAAATGTAGCATTTTTATGTCACATATTTGACAGTATCAATCACATGTGATTGCGTATTAAATCACATGTGATTGCGTATTCAACAAAATCACATGTGATTGAATACCAAAAACATAAGATTTAGTATTTAATCACTTGTGATTTTGTACAGAATCACACGAAAGTTTGTACAGAATCACATGTGATTGAATAAAAAAAACATAAGATTTGGTATTTAATCACATATGATTACATATTTAATCACCTGTGATTTTGTACTGAATCACACGAAAGCTTGTACAGATTCACATGTGATTGAATACCAAAAACATGATATTTGGTATTCAATCATATGTGATTGCATAGGGGATTGTTCAAACGAAAACCATTCTTATTACGAGAACCAATATAAAAGACATTGAATTCGAAGAAGAATATATGTGTTCATGGGTAGACAATGCAATTAGATTGGGTGAAATTGAATATGTACATACATGTATAAACAGTTTTAAGCAAACGTTGATTTTTTAAGCAAACATTTAAAATTAATAAACGTTAAATGATATACAATTTAAGAAGATAAAAAAATTAATAAAACAACACATGTAATATTGTTATGAATCACATGTAATTATACATTAATAAAATTTAAGTCCAACCTAACAAAATGAAAAAAAAAAGTTTGTTAAAAGTATATCAGACCTCTCTAATAAAAGAGGGGAACCCGATGATCGCAACGGAATAATTCGTTTCATCTAAGGATTAACGGTGTATGGGATAATTAATTTTAAATAAATTAGAGGAAAGAGAAAGTGGAAACCAATATACAAAAAGTCAGAATTGTCATCTCTCATATCAAATTTAATGATTATCTAAGATTAAATCTACATCATTAATCTTAAATCTAATAGTTAAAAATTATCTCTGAAAACTATGATTTTAATTAAGACTATATTGAATAAAACCTTTGTTATAATAAATTAATAATAATTATAATTATGGGATTAAATACGATTGGGTCAACTTTCTATCGAGAAGACCATAAAGTCAAAGAGGTTTGACCCTATATTCTCAGACTCTTACCTTTTCTTCTTCACCATCGACACTCCACACTTGATTTGTTCATCCGGCGATCTTAGCCGTTAGGCTTTTCCTTCCGGCAGCGGAACCAGGTTCATGGCGAGTTCCGGAGATGAAGGCATCAAGAAGAAATTCTTTTGGGATTTGAAACACATCTTTCTGAATGAACCAGAGGTTGATGGTTGTCTTCTGGGTTTTCAAAATGTAGGGCATAAATCGAGCCAAATCGATACTTTTTCAGAAGATTTGAAGGAACCGAGTTCTGATGGTGATGAAAATACCGACAAACGTAACATGCAATACCCGATTCGACCAGACTCGGAAGATTGCTCGTTTTTCATTCGAACCGGGACATGCAAATTCGGCCCCGCGTGCAAGTTCAATCACCCTCCTTCTACCCTAAATCTGGTATTCTCGACATCTTTTACTCTCTCCATTTTGTTTTCATTCTTAAATAACGGAATTTTCTTGTTTATGCGTTGTTTTTGTGAAGGTTGATCCGGAGAAAAGCAATGGAAATGGTGTTGATAGTTCATCCAAGAATCCGCGTCAGACTCCATGCAAGGTACATACGATTAAATGTTCTCATCCTTAGATTATATTATTCTACTCCGGTTTGATTTTCGTAACACAATGAGTTACATGAGCTTGATTTCATTACTCTCTTCCTGCTCTGCAAAAATTCGCTCCTGTAAGGAAGTGATCTGGCATTGTTCAGTGAAGGTAAAGAGCCTTTTAATTTCTTCAATAAGCATTTTGTGCTTCTTTTCTTGAAGATGTCCAAACAGGAAAGTGTAGCTTTTATCTCTAAAAGTTTGATCAGAGGGAGAAACAAGTTTTGCTAAAAATAATTACAGGAATGTGTAGATATGAATTTTATGAATGTAATTAAGTTGGTAACTGCATGCTCTACCTAGCAGCAGATAGGAAGAAGAAGAAAAGTGTTAGCATAATGGTTGCCCTGCTTATTGTAAAAACAGAACTGGCTTTTAGTTTAGACATGCAAAAGCATGATTTCTCTTCTGAGAGTTCGTTCATAGTTGTGTGTGTGTGTGTGTATGTTACTTACCTTCTCATACTTGTTGCAGTTCTATGCTATTGGTCTTTGCAAATATGGAGAATCCTGTAGATTCAGTCACTCCAAATCAGAGGCTGAAAAATCTCAACTCCAACTTAACATTCTTGGTTTTCCAAAAAGAATGGTAAATTATTTCGCCATATATTATTTATCACGATCGATGAATTGGTGTCTTAAATTGTTTAAGTCATTTATCAGAACTGCAGACTATATAGTAAACTATTACTATCTTCTTAACCAGGGCAAGGTTAACTGTTCTTTCTACATGCGTACTGGTACGTGTGGATACGGTGCATCTTGTAGGTTTCACCACCCTGATCCTATCTTTGTTTTAGAACCTGAACTGTATAGTTCGGTTATTAATGGAGAATCAAATGAATCATACCTATCATCGCCTCTTACAACACCTGGCAATTTCCTGTACATGCACCAAAACTGTGTATTGAGTGGTTATCAGGTATGTCGAATTGTCGATAGAAAATCAATCTTATCACTTTACTTAACAATGATATATATGTTCATAGTTGTTTTGTTACTTGAGCAATTGCTACCTTATATTAAGTTTCCGTTATGCTTTGATCTCTATTTCTTTGATAGTTTCTTTTTCTCAGTTATAGTTTGTAATCTGGAATGTCTGTCCTCTGTTACTCACTATGTATCCTTCCCACATTGTCATTTTGCTAGTTTTCTCACAGATAATGATTAATGACACACACACACACACTCTCATTCATAATGCTGGTTTAAAGTAATAGTTTGTAGCTGACTTTAAGCTACATGACTGCTTATCTATCCGCCCAAACAACTGAAGTAGACTCACCCTTCTGTTCCCACTCGTGACCCACTGACTCGACCCATTTTAGTACTTCCCACCAGCAATGGCTAAAACTGACCATATGCTCGTAAGTAATTTGTCACTTCCTTTACATAAACGAACATCAAACTTAAGACATGGTTATGAATTGGTATTGCTTCTCTACTGCTGGAAGGTGCCTAGTTATGTTTACTATTCAATCTCACTCTCCCATGTTTGTAACTCTTTGCATAGCATTAACATGGAAAAAAAGAACTGTTCTAGTACATGCTTATATACTTTTCCCAGACTGATACATGAATTGCTTTATGATATATATATGAATAGGCACCAGAAGGCAAAAAAGAAGTTATGTCTTTCTCTGCCCCTCCAGAAGTGAAGGTTGAAATGGTTAAGGATCATCCTCCAAAAAGAGAGCCTTGTGTTTTCAATGACGTTGGCCTGCCAATAAGACCTGTAAGGCTTCTGAACTTGGCTTAAATGTTTTTTACTTGGTTTCTTCATTTGATCCATGGTTCGAGGCATTGTTCTATTTCAATCATGATTTTTCTTACAATTACTTCCAGTATGGACGATTGCAATTCACTGCATATTGGTTGTATTGAGTTATTGACTGCTAAAAGAAACCATGATATCATATAAAAAAACTTTCTTTTTGGTACTCATCACCTTCTGTTTCTAAAAACAGGGAAAGAAGGTATGTTGGCATTATAAAAATTTAGGTCTTTGTAAGTCAGGCCGTGCTTGTGCATACGACCATCCTAAGAAGCACTCATCAACAGATGGACCCACTTCAGATTCTTCTTCTGGTAGTAGGACCGAGGAAACTCACAAGTAGAATGGGCACAGTACAGGAATAAGTTTCAGACCATGATGGAGTCATATATAAGTTATAGTTTCATATTTCTTAACTAATCTTGCTGCTAGGAACATCTTAAGTTCCTTAACTGGCTTATAAAATTTAACTCAACTTGGATAATATCTTTCATGTTGGAAAAATAGTGTCTTTTTTCTGAACAAGAACTTTACTTTCATCTAATGCTTTCTCTAATGATAAGATGATGTACTTGGTTGGATAACAATATATGTTACTTGTTACAGTAATATTGACAAAATTGATTCAGGTTATAATTCTCTATGTCTTTGTTGCTATTTTAATCTACTAGATCTTTTTTCATGGTGATGTTTTCTAGTTAATCTGTTTCCGTTGTTCGCAAAAGTTGCAAACAGTCAGATTTTGAATGTTTTTATTATTATTTTAATTACTTGTTTACTGTTTAATCATCTTTGGCCTGGAGATGATCAAGTACAGGATCTTTGGGATATATTGAGAGGTTAGCAATGACATTTCTGGTGAAATGAAGCTTGGGTTTTTCTGGGGTAAACCTGCAAGATGAACAACTTGTTAGAGGTGCTACAGGAGTCCCTGTGGTAGACCTTCCGACGCTCAAGTCAGTATAGAGAATAGGAAAGTGAGAATGACATTGAGTCGAGTTTAGGCTAGGGATCACTTACGTGTCTTCCCATGTTGTCTTTGTATGTATAAGGTAGTGGGGTCGTGGCTATGACCGCAGGTTAATGGATGATAAATCCTTCACACCTTAGTCAACCTTCAATAACCGTTACGTATCTCCGGATCGCAAATCATAGATCTCCACTTGGAAGGTGGACTTGGGATTCTCCATTTAGAGGGGTATTATATGCGAACAATTACAAACCAGATCAAACAAACAGCGAAAGGTCTTTGTGTCACGTAATATTCTTTTACTGCTTAGTGATTAGTGTGGCTGTGATATTTTCTTGCAAGATTTGAACACATTAAAAGCTTGTTTGTTTTTTCAAAGAAACGTCTGTGCGCCCACAAACGTTTCTAATATGGCTGTTTGTTTTTTCAAAGAAACGTCTGCGCGCCCGCAGACGTTTCTAATAAGGCTGTTTGTTTTTTCGCAGACATAAGACCTTATTCCGTCTTATTTTTGTTTATTTTGAGAAGCTAAAAACTACATCTTTTTTTCACAGACCTTCTCGGACTTAAGACCTTATAAACCACATCTTCTCTCGAAGACATGAAATAAGACATAAGACATTTATGTCTTCGAAAACATACAACACCTAACTTTAAAAGGGATTTGTAAGAGAGCTTATGAGAAAGACCTTTTTTTTATTGCTTGTATTTTTGTTGGATGCCTATCATATCAGGACTCACCTATTTATTGGGACCTTGGAAGATCCTAGATATGGAAACACTTAACAAGTTTGGCCTAGTAGCTCCTAGGCTTGTCTACAAGGTACGTATATCTCTACAGTTATCACGAGCTAACTAATTTATGACTCTAGATAACAACACAAGTTTCAAGATACAAGTACTTAAATACATTAAATCACTCAACATATTACTAGTTAATTATGGTGTGCTCAAATACTTTTATTTGGTGGAAGTCTTGTTGGTTTCCAGTGGGGAGCAAGCATGCATATGTTGGGTGCTAATATGGAAAAGCATTTTGTGAAACAAGTCCATGACATTCTCTGTCATCTAATACATGACACCCTTCTCATGACCTTTTAACAGAATGTCTTTGTAACGTCAATTGCCTTTATTCATTTTGATATTCTTATTCATCACAAATATTGTTTGTGGCTGCTCTTGTGTATCATTCTTGACCAAGATAATGATTTTTGCCGTGTCTTGATTCTTGAATGATGCACACATAGGTAACTCTTGCTTTGTTGAAAAGTCTCATAGAGGACTAGTTGATAATTAGTATATGTTAATATAACCTTTCAAAGTACATGGTTACCATTCTAGCAATACTAGTAACCTTTTGTGTTTGAGTGTAAATTGTCTTGGGGTGTTCCTCGTATCAGAACTCTTGTAGCCTACCCTCCTTGCATAAGTTTCTCTTGATGAACTTGTGAGCCGCACTTGTGTCTAACCTTTTTTGTTTCTTGGTTGTGATGTGACCAACTACAAAATGAGTCCCATGCTTGGCTTATGTATTGTAGAGGAGTTGGCGATATTTGTCATTGCTCATTATTTTGTTGCATCTTTGCTTGAAATTTATTTCTCTATGGTAAGCTCTTGAACTAGTTTGCATCTCCCACTAGAAACATGCGTGTTATATGTTTTGGACGTGCTTCCTTTTAATGTTATTGGTTTTTAGCAAATCCCAACTTGAATAAAACTTCAATACCGGCTAAATATAACAAGAAAAACTCATGTTAGCTACCTAGAATTCAAAGAAATGCCTTGGGTTCTTCTTATACAATAAGTGAACGATAGATCTAGTGTTTTCAAGTCCGGGTGACACAATTTACCATAAACATAAACTGTTATATTTAGTTAACGCTCATCAACATTTATAGAAACGTGTAGAGAGGGAGACCGATCAACGTCAAGCCTAAGCTTTGCATCCTTCTGCTTTATTCTTTTGTATGTTTACAATAAAAGGCATCAAATATATATTTGTTTAGACTAGCTATAGCCTTATGAAAGTGGTTATGTATTCCATCGTGCTTCATGATATAACAAGATCTTTTTTTTCCTACTCTCAAGGTCTGACCACAATGAATTTTCAAAATTAAAGGTACGAAAAACATCAAAAAGGAACATTAACTCTTAAAGTACACCATGTAGTCATGATGGTCGTACAAACTACAACATTCCAATTAGTTAAATCATTTTTTATGAGCTAAAAATATATGTTAGACATTTTTTGGGTTGTTAATATGTTCTTATTGATTTGATTCAGTTTCATATTTTACGTTTATTATTTGGTTTCTGTCTTAAACCCTGGTATTGTTTTTGATTCCAGGTGATTACCTCATATTGAAATACACATAAATAATGTCTCTAGATAAATTTACATGGTATCACAGCCATTATGTGTAACTACCACCCCTAGTAACCGTTGCCACCATCTTAGAGCACCTAATAGTTGTCCAGCACGATCAAACCCTAGCAGGCCCTATCCTCTTTCAGAGTGACAAAGCATAGCTGCCGTTAACCACAATGAAAAAATTCCCAAATAAAATTACAAGTGCAAGATACTTAAATATGAGATAATAAACCTGTCATTAAAGCGATGTGTATTTCAAGTAAATTTAGTTTTATTTGGATAGGGTTTTACTTACTATTAGAAGCTAAGGCATCGGGTTCTTCTTCCCAAATGGATAAAATCTCTATAATTTCATAAATAGTCTAACATCAATGGAACTAGCCTAGAAATGGTATGAGTGTATCTTAGCTTGCAGCTACACTTTCTACTTTATACGTGAAATGAGCTTTATATTAAGCTGCCTAAAGGCATGGAACTTTATTTTGCCTGAACTTTTTTGATTTCTCATGATGCCGTTAGATGCTTCTACCCACTTCCAAGTTCATATCGTATATAATAGGGTTAATTTTTTTAATAACATTGTCTATTAAGCAATCTATATTGCAATTTTGGTTTACACATAATCATTGTGTTTGCATCTTTTAAATGTTGCATTTTTCAGGGACAATCTGTAATGGGGAAATTGTTGCACCTTTTCTTTTATTATTATCATTAATCTTTTCTTGGCAAGGAAGGAGTATATTTAATTAAGCAATTTTCCTTCTAATCTGTAACTGTTTATGATTTTTTTAATTATACCATTTTTTCTCTTCAGATTTGCATTCTCTTCAGTGGAGGCACTATTAATATACTAAAAGTTCATATTTGTTCTATTTGTGAGCAAGGGATCCAAAACCTACTATAAACTTTGCACCATAATCAAACTCAGAAGTGCAGGGACAAAAGATAGTTCACTCCTTTAAAGAGCATGACTACGTTTGGAGTACGAACTTCTTAGTGTTAGTTTTGTCGGTTAGCGACGTAGCACTGTAGAACAGTAGTTGCATATGAACATCATATAGGAAATGGTTCCTAAGTTTGATAATAGGGATGCTATGTCACAGTAAAGCAATTTATGGCTAACTGAATTACTCATAAATCAATTTCTTCTGTTTATTTTCTTAGCGTTACTTTTACCTTATTGGTAATAAACACACAATTCTGGAAACGCTGCATTAACAAGAAATTGTCTTGACAATGATGTGGATCAGATGACCTTCAGCATCCTTAGAAGAGTTCATAATATTGTCACTCGTATTCCCTAATAAAGCAAGAAGAAGTTGTGGCTATGAAGAATTGAAGATTATTGGGTCTGGCCGCCTGGGTCCAGAAACAGTGCTTATTACAAGTTTTTGATCCATATCTTCTTTTTATAATCTTTGAAGTACTAGAACACCTAATGGAATCAAGCAGGATACTAATTTTTTTTCCTTTCATTCCTACGGCAGTTTCACCAAACACATGGTGGTTGCAGGAACAGAGAACACCGGATCTCTTTTGATTATAACTTTTAATCTTATTGTACCATGATGAAATCTATGCAAACCTTCTTTATTGGAGTTAAAAGTGACAAACAAGGCCAATTTGATATCTACTTATTAGTAACGGGGAGACCTTTAGATATTAGAAACTGGATACAACGGAGCAGTAGGGGTCGCAAAGTGGGCAGGTTAAGCAAGGTGGAAAAGCATGATTTCCATTTGAAGAGATCCTTTATAGTTTTAAATGTTTCTTACCTTCTAAATGTATGTTCTTCATTTCCTGCAGATTCAATCACTCGAAATCAGAGGCTGAAAAATGATCTCCCCCGTAACTAAACGTTCTTGATTTTCCAAAAAGTACGGTAAATTATTTTTCCTGTATCTTACGCCACCTGACTCGTATACCCAAATAACTCTATTGTATATATTGCATCAAAATTGCTAAGAAAACATGAAAAAGCAATAGGTGAAAAGGAACTATTTTAGTGGGAAGCTAGAGATAAAACATAAATATACGGGCTTAATTTTCAAGCTATCTGAAGAGCGTACGTACGTGTTCAATGTATTTTCTGAAATTCAATTGGGTAGCTTTTCTGATTTCTCAATCTCAGGTACGTATTCATTTAAACATTATTAGTATTTGTACATGTCTACATGCATGTTGTGCAATTGGCCCACATTGACAATAGCTTCAGGTTTTTTATGATCCATTTCAGGTTTCTTATCTTGGTCAAAGCTTTGAACTTCTCGAATTGGGTTAGTGAATTCATCTTTAAAATCTCAGGAGGGATCTTCTCACTCAAATCGTTGATCTTCATGTCAAATTTAATACCTTGGCTCAAGTCTTTTGATATTTCTTTAAGACTTTCTGTAATCAACCCAACCGCATTGTTAAACCCGTCGTCACTTCGACTCTTCCTCTTCCTTGAATGAACACTTGGCGAAGTCTCATCATGTTGCACGTTCATATTACGGCTAACGGCATTGTCTGAATCAAGCAAATCATCATCCGACTCTTGTGAATGTTCCAAGTTCACCTCTTGCTCCATCTCAACAAAATCTTTAGCTCTATTTCCTTGTGCTCGGTCTTTCCCAAAAACAATGCAAAGATCTTCATAGTAAGGAAATGTTTTGTTTTTCCATCTAGACGCATCCTCATGCACCTATATTTCAACATTATTATTTATATAAAAATCAAGAAGTGTAATATTTTCATTTAGTCGCTTATTAAGTAACAATATAATTATTATAATTCGTACCTGAAGGTATGCTTTCCAAACCGGTTCCTCCGCAGTAACACATTGTTTTACGGGGTCATAGCCAAACCCACTCGTGTTTGAACCGTTTACCATGTCATACACACATTTCCAATCGTTTTTCATAGTTTTTATCTTCGATGCAATATGTGGATTACCTAAAATACCGGAATTTGGAAGTGATTGTTTCAAGGCATGCTCTAAATATGCTAAGTAACCTGATTTGAAACCATTATCGGCTTTAAATCCTCCCGCATTTGTCATATTCACCATAGCCTCAACTAGCTTTGCTTCTTCATTACTTGTCCATGGCCTATATTTTCTAACTTGACTTGTCATACCTATAAACATAAAGATAATATTTCAATAACCCAACAAAATAAATTCAACAAAATAATCCAACAATATTTCAATTAACCAATTATAACATAAATAATCCACCAAAATAATCCAACAATACATTATTTATAGATAAGTTTAGAGGTAATCAATACAATACAATACATTTTTATTTAATTAGCAGTGCCCCTAGATGCAAACATAGACTCGGCTAAATTATCTCTAAACGTGGTCCATTCGTTTGAAGTCCCAATAGAATTAATATTATCCACATCATTATGTCCAAGATCTCCTGTTCCCTCATCGTTTGTACATTCGATGTCAAATGGATCTACTTCCATTTCTTGTCTTATGAAGTTATGAAGCAAACAACATGCCATTATTATCTTATTTTTAGTATCAATTGGATAATACGAATTGTCCTTCAATATTCCCCATCTTCCCTTCAAAAGGCCAAAACATCGTTCGATAACATTTCTTGCTGAAGAATGTTTCATATTGAAGAATTCTCTTGCTGTAGTTGGTTGGTGTCCATCACGCCACTCATTTAAGTGATACCTTTGACCTCTATAAGGGGCTAGAAAACCCTCTCCATTTGTGTATCCGACATCAACAAGATAATAACCTATATATCAGATTTATAGTTAATAACCATTTGTGTTTATTGTAGTTAATAACCATTTAAGTGATAAATTGTAGTTAATACGTATATTTACATACCCGGTCTTGGAACTTTTAATCCATATGGTCTAAGAAGAGCATCCCGAAGAACTCTACCATCTGCGGCTGACCCCTCCCATCCCGTTAACACGTATATAAATTGCATATCTTGGGAACAAACCCCTAGAACGTTTGTCGCAATGTCATTTTTTCTTGTTCTATATCTAGGCTTTTCTTCGGCTGGTACTAGACACTTTATATACGTTCCATCTAAAGCTCCTAAACAATTCTTAAACCATTTCCATCTTTGATCGGTAGAGTTATCGGGCACCGGTTCAGGTTTCTTAAGCAAACGAGTATGCAATCGTATGACTGCATTACAAACTCGAGAAAAATGTCTACTAATTGTTTCTCCCGAACGGCGAAATCGACATATGATGACACGATTTTTAACATTGTGAGCAAGAATATGGAGAAAAATAGCAACTTGTTCATCGATATTCATATTCCTACTTGGTTTTAGGCCTCCGAATATTTCAAGCATATGACACAACTTCGTAAAACAACTTCGAGACATCCTAATTTGTGATATTGACATGGTGTCACTCTCATAAACATATCTATGTAGAATCAGGTATCGATCTACATTTGAAGGAAAATGTTTAAGACGTGGTCTATCTCTATGTTTTTTAAACATCATTAACAAGAGGACTACAATAATGTGCAAAACCACGTTCCACCATGTCAAAATCAATGATGTTTGTCGTTGTCTACGATTTTGTGTTGTTAAATTAAGTCGGGACATTTTTTCCTGCGCATACAAATCAGTAGTTGAGATAACATATCAATAGATTGTTATAGATTATTATTTTTAATAAGATATAAATTGTGATATGTATATATATATATATATATGTAATACTTCTTTTTTTCCCTCTTGTATTTACCGATTGTCATTTTAATGAGAATTTTGTGTAAATCTAGAACATATAACTACATTCAGATTAGTATCTTTAATTAGCATGTTCCTATACACAAATAAGTTACACACAAAATCATTAGTTGAGGCCAAAATCATCAATTAACCACACAATCAATCAGTTGACATCCTAATTTAAGAATCACACAATCAAAATCTATTTAATGATTTAGTCTTGTGCAAACTAACAAGACCAATCAAAGTCAATTGGCAATGTATTTCACTTGATCTAAAAACAAATAAATCCACTAAAAACAAATCCACAAAACTCACTAAAAACAAAGCCACAATTTCTGTTTCTACAAATATTAAGAATCACACAATTTCTGTTTCTACAAATTTGAACAACCAAATTTACTTCCTGTTAAAAAAATCAGCTAACACTAAAACATTCAAATACAAATGTTATATATGGACATCTCTGTTTTTACAAACATATATGTGTAGCTAACAGAAAAACAAAATGTTATATATGGCCATCTCTGTTCCTACAAACATATATGTGCAGCTAACAGAAAAACATTCAACCAAATTTGCATATAAGTTGAGATAACAAGTTCTTGCAAAATCATCAAACCCACATAATCATAACATATAAGTTGAGATAACAAGTTACCCACAAAATCATCAGTGAGATTTTCAAGGCTATGATTTTCAAGAGAGAGAGAGAGAAAGGGAGAGAGAGGAGACATATATACAGGGGAGAGAGTGAGGGAGAGAGCAGAGAAAGAGAACTTACCGGCGGCGGAGGAGGAGTAGCAGCTACGACCGGCGGAGGAGCGCAGGCGACGAACAGCAGAGGAACGAACAGCTAGGTGACGAACGGGGAACAACTTGGACCGAACCGCAGGCGGTGAACAACTTGGACCGAACCGCAGGCGACGAACAACTTGGACCGAACCGCAGGTGTAGAACGACGCGACGAGCAGTGAGCAATGAGCGGCGGCCTCCGAACGGGAGGAGATCTCGATAGGGAAGGCGACGAACAAAGGAGCTAGGGCTTTTTTTTTACATACGAGCAGAACGAATGGAGTATCTGTGTGTTTTGTGGATTGTTTAAAGAGAGGATTTGGAGGGTATAATAGTAATTTCTGAGATTCCTTTAGGTGTAGATTTTAAATTCTATCCTTCATTGGAAGGATTTCATTTTCTCTCCTACGAGGGATTTCAATTCCATAAAATTCCATTCCCACTTACAACCAAACACTGGAATTCTTGGGAATTGGATTCCAATTCCTATGAAATCCCACAGATTCCTTCCAACCAAACGGGTCCTTAGCATAATTACACAAGTGAATTTTGAGTTTTCGCTATAGGGATGCAAACGAGCCGAGTCCGAACCTGGTTCTTATCGAGCTCACGTTTGTTAATGAGTTGCATGTCTATTTGCTATGAATGATCATCTAATATGGTATATTATTTATAGTTAGTAAAAATTTTATGAATAAAACAATATGTGTATCATTAATTAATGATGTAATTAAAACAATAAAAAATATATTCGAGTTAATTTGGTTTTGTGTAAATACATGCATGTACATAAAAGGAGGGGTTTAATTAGTTGGTTTTCTGTAAATACATGTACATAAACAATATGTCGATTGTCCACATTGATAAAATTAAAATGATGAGGTTTGGTGGCTCTCGTTCAATTCACGACGTTTTGAGAGAGATGTGCTACCTATATATAGTTAAGACATGTTTTAATTGTGTGATCACCAAATCTCCTAGCTGCCATATTTCTCTGTCTTATCTTCAATACTTTGCATTCATTCACTAAAGGATATTTTCCTACTTTATATATATATATATGTGTATATATATAGGCAAAAGTTCAAACGAGAACTGTTTTTAACGTCATTAATGACTTATTAATAGGGGTATTTTGGTAATTTATATATTTACTCAATTGTGAATTGCGTCCGGATGAGCTGTCATTAATTTGCGAGACTTAATTTTCCCGAAATAACCCTCATTAATGCGTCATTAATGAGCAGCCAAAAAATCTTAGCCGTTAATCAAGGGCTAAGATTGATTCTCGCAGTTCTCATTTGAACCCTCTCCTATAATATATATATATATATATATATATATATATGTATAGGCAAAAGTTCAAATGAGAATGGATATTTAGGTGAGAATGAGAGACTTAATCCTACCCTTCATTTGATTCGATAGGATGGTCTATATTTGGCCATGTATTTTATTTATTACCCAACTGTGAATTGCGATGGTTATGAACTGCAACGGGTAAATTACGACCATTAGATCTAATAGATCAAAATCTAATTGATGGTTAGGATTTGTTCTCTCATTCTCACCTAAATATTCATCCTCACAATAACTCTCCCCTATATATACATACATATATATACATACATACATATATATATACATATATATATATATATATATACATATATATCTAATTATGTTATTATCCTTCATTGTATATGAATAGCGTGTTGCTCTAAATTTGAATTTACATCATATCGATCTATTGTAGTTTTATTTTAAAAATCTTTGACAAAATGAAATTATTTATTAAAATAATTTATTTATTTTTTTGTAATCAATTTATTGTGTTGTAATAAACATTAGTCCTTGAAAAAAAAACTTTCAATATATCGAGCCGGTCAATCCAAAATAAATAAATAAATAAAACGGAAAAAAATATATTAATGTACGGTCATTTTCCAAAGTATTTAGTCATACAATCCCTTTAAGGGGTGTTCACGGGGCAGGGCGGGACGGGTAGTGGAATTTTTGCTAACCACAACTGCGGGTGGGTACCTAGTTTTAAAAACCGAAACCGAACCGCAAACAACGGGTACCCGTTGTGCGGGTATTCACAGTTCGGGTCACAGGTACCCTAAAATTGAACTGTTTTTCATTTTATTGTTTTCAACAAGTTTAAATTCATAATAAAACAATAAACAATGGCAGAAACAAGTCAACAATAATGAATAAATCACTAGCAGAAATCAAACAGATCTTCGATGAGAGCTTCGTAGAAACAAAAAACCGATATAATTAAAATTGACACCGTTGATCAATTTTAGTGTATCCATGTTGAACTCTCCATCGTTGCAAGCTTGCGAACTCTCGATATCGAAGCTCAAAAAACAGAATTGGGGAAACGGTAGGGGCTACTAGAAGTAAGTTAGGTAGTTTTGAGAAATTTAAGTTTTCTAATGATTTTGTTATTTCATATTAACAAATATATATAGGCAAAAGTTCATTTAAGAACCGTTTTTATTGCGAGAACCGCGAGACCAATCCTAGTTGTCCAATTCCCCCTCCTTCAATTGGATTGCCCACCCATGAATTCCTTACATTCACCCTGCCACACTCAATCCCCCACGCTCTTCATCCATGAATTCCATTATCCAAAATGAACGGTTAAGATTGGTTCTCGCAATAAAAACGGTTCTCAAATGAACCCTCCCCTATATATGCAAAAGTTCAAGGCATACGGGGCGGGACGGGTACCCGCAAATATCGAATTTTAAAAACCGAACCCGCGCCGTGTTTAGCGGGTACCCTAGTTTTCGGGTTTTTCGGGTTACGGGTTTTACGAGTATTGGTTTTTTCGGTTTCGGTTCGTGCGAGGCAGGTCGGTTTTTCGGTTTTTTTGAACACCGGTTTCAAGCCCTAATTGTCTTCAAGATAATTTCCATTTATATATATGCAACAATTTAAGGTGTGTTCGGCAACGGGTTATAGGAGATTATAGAAGTTTGGGATTATAGTTTTCATAATCCCCAGTTCTTTAGTCTCGTTCGAGTGTTAAAATCTTAAGAAGATTATTAAAAGCATAATCCCTTACAAGCTCAGAAATAAAGTCTTTTCAAGTAACTTATGACTTAAGCTTGAGATTATCAATTAATCAGCCCCAACTCTAGCCTCAACCCCATCTATAGCTAGTTTCATCAAACACACCCTAAACTTGAATAAATGAAATGATCTTTATAAAGCAACGGGTGTTGTTGTAGACACCCTAGTCTACTACAACCTCAAATTAATTACCTAATGATTACCAACTTATTCCCATTTAATTACCTATCTCATACCTAATTATTATACACTAATAACTACTAATGATTACTAATATATTTAATTACTAACCTAACATCCATATTATTTAATTACTTTATTATTCTTTTTATTCTTTTACTTTTTTATCCTACAACTATATATTTCTTTATTATTACTTTAATACTTTACTTTTTATACTTTTGTATAATTTAACTTTATTTTTTACATCAACCAAGAAAATAAAATTAATAAAGTTTCAATATGAAAAAAATTAGTAAATGTAAAAAACATAAATTTTACTAGCAATAATTATCAACATTAAGTATTCAACTAATTTTCTTATTAAATTTGTTTTTTTTAAAATTTTATTAATTTAATATGTGCATTCAAAATTTTAAATTTTATTATTTATTAAAAATTTAATTTTTATAATATTAACTTTAATTTTTTCTTATCTACAGGATGACGAGTACTTCAAAATTTTCAACAGAGCAAGTATAATATTAATTATATTTATTGGTGTGTACTTAATCGGTCCATTTATCAATTCTTTCTAACATGTGATGTTTTTTAAATTTTATGTGTTTATATCTCGTGAAGATTTAATGACTTGGGTGCAAAATGTGGCACATTCTTGTGAAGATTTCCTAACTCATTTGACTTAAACGAGGAACAAACAGGCCAATTCCCAAACCCGTTTGACTTGAACGAGGAACTAATAGGCCAGTGTTCAAACACGTTTGACTTGAATGAGGAACCATTATTTGAAAATGAGTCATTGTGGAAAGAAAATTCCCGAACTCTTTCATAACTACATCACACGCATACAAGATGTAAGGGGTGATGGAAATTGTGGATTTCGATCGATAACTGCTTGTCTAGGGCTTGGTGAAGATTAGTGGCTTTATGTTCGTAAACAATTATTATACGAGTTATTGAGTTCGTATAATGCTTACGCTAGAGTTTTCACTTATGCTACCGATGACATAGTTACTTCATTGTCTTTCTCAAAATCGCGAGCACCACCTCAACACTGGATGATCATGCCTCTTACAAGTATCCTCATAGCCAACACGTTTGGTATGATCATCTATTTCTTATCCAAAAGTATGTCTGTAACTTGTTTTCCTCTATGGAAAGATCCCAAAGAGTTTCAACACAACCGGGTTCTTACAATTGCACATGTATATGACAATCATTATGTGATGGTACAATTAAAAGAAGAGTACCCGATGCCTCCTATTGTGGGTTTAAGGATCCGCCATAGAGTTTTGTCAGGAGCTGCATGAGAAACTATGTATAGGCCGCGTTTAGAATTATATACGAAATTTAAACCCGTTGTAAAAGAATTTGTTGATGTTGATTATTGCTAGTAAAATTTATGTTTTTTACATTTACTAATTTTTTCATATTGAAACTTTATTAAATTTTTTTTCTTGGTTGATGTAAAAAACAAATTTAAATTATAGAAAATTATAAAAAGTAAAGTATTAAAGTAATAATAAAGAAATATGTAGTTATAGGATAAAAAAAGTAAAAAAAATAAAAAGAATAATAAAGTAATTAAATAATATGTATGCTATGTTAGTGTATAATTAAAACTAGTTACCCTAGAATAAAAGTTACAAAACCAACATCCAATAGAATAAAAGTTACAAAACCAAGAACCAATAGAATTCGGTTAAAAAAATTAATTACCCTAGACTAAGGTATTTTGATGCTTAAACTAGGGTGTATGAATTAAAACCCTTTCAAAAATTGGTTTGAAATCACAAAAAGCTTGACAAGCTTTTAAACTTACTTGTCAAGCTATCTGAAAAGATGTGTTGTGAAGTAAAGAAGGTCTGGTCGTGGCAATTTAGTATTTAATGGGAAACATTTCTCTCACTATGTGGTGGAAGATGAAATTCAAGCTTCTTTGTTTACGTGGTATAAGTATAGGATCAAATGTAATTCCCTAATTTGGTCGATATGGTTTGTAATCCTACTTATTTCTTTTAAACTTTGTAGTTCTATTCTAGCACCTTGCTAGAGCTATTATCAATATAATTTTGGGTTTTCTAGATAGGAGTGATGACCAAGCCGAAGCTCCTTATCTAAATTTCCCTGTTCTTACTGTTAAAAATAAATGTATATTCTCAAGTTTAATTGGCTAGCTTTTCCTGGATTTCTCGATCTCATTCTCACGTACGTATATATATTAACACACGTGGGCTTCATTTAATTAAACATGTACTAGTGTTTGTACATGACTATACATGTTGTGCAATTGGCCCACATTTTATGCCTTTGGTTCATTGCGACAAATAAAATAATGAGAAAATTATTTAGCATTATTATATAAGTGAATTTTGAGTTTTCACTAGTTTAGGGATGTTAACGAATCAACTCAAGTTTTAATTTGTTCTTTATTGTTTTTTTAGTTTGGGCTTGGGCTTATTTGTTGGACCAGCTTTACTCGAGCATGTGAAAGCTCGGCTTGTTCGAGTTCGAGTAGCATGTGTCAGCTCATATTTACTCCTATTTGCTATGAATGATTATATAATATGTTATATTATTTAGATTTAATTTTGTAAGTAAATAATGTGTATCAATTATGCTGTAATTTTGTAAGTTCAATTGGCTAGCTTTTCCTGGATTTTTCATTAACACACTTTTTTTAGAATTAAAAAATGTATTACTATTTGTCCATGACGACATGTTGTGCATTAGGCCCACATTGACAATAGCTTCAGGTTTTTATGATCCACTTCGGTTTACAGTCACAAAATAAATAATGTGAAACACATTTAGCATTATTACACAAGTGAATTTTGAGTTTTCACTGTAGAGATGTAAATGATCCGAGCTAAGTCCGAACCTGGTTCTTATCAAGCTCAGGTTCGTTAATGAGCTATACTCTAGGTTTGAACTCAGATAGCTCGGGTGGTTTACATCTCTATTTGCTATGAATGATCATCTAATATGGTATATTATTTATAGTTAGTTAATTTTGCTAGTAAAAATTTTATGAATAAAACAATAAATGTGTATCAATAATGATGTAAAGAGGTACAAATGCTTGGGTCACAAATTGGAGAAAAATGAAGGGATGTCGGGGAAAAGATGATGTTCAGTGACCCGACTGGGCCTATTATTTTTCAAAAAGGATTATGGGCCGGCTGAAAATTTAAAAGACGTTAGTGGTGGGCTGTGGACCAGCTAAAAGGTAAAGAAATTAGTAATGGGTCGAAACTTATTGGACCTTTCACAACTCTTGGGCCTTCAACAGAAAATAACATTAAATTGACGGAAGTCGGATCAAATCCAATGGAGGCGACATAAGTATATTGGAAGAGCAAAAACCAACTAAACTAACACATAAGGCGGTCCAGCGATATCTGGTGTTATGGACTGGTGTTCCTTCTAAAAGGTTGTAGGTTCAGGTCTTGTTATGAACAATATAGTAGATTTAGAAGCAGGTTTAGTGGGTATCTATTTACCGTTTAAAAAAAGAGATAAGACGTGTGTCATACTTGGAAAAAGAAACGAAGAATAATTTCGAACTTTGAGCTTTAGAACGGAAGAGTAAACATGCAACTTTTATAACATTAGGCAAGAAGTAAGCACAGGACAAACAAGTAAAAACGCAAACGTAATTTAATACATTAATACTTAGGATTACATAATCTATCTAATATGCTCTTGGTACTCCTCTCCTTCTCTTCTGGACTACCTCATACTCTCCCTTCCACCAACGCATCTCTCTCTCTCTCTCTCTCTCTCTCTCTCTCTCTCTTGTTGACTCACCCACCCAAAAGAAAACTCTCACCCCACCACACCATATACACCTTGCCTACTATTAATTATTGCGACCACCACCATCTGCAAACCATCTTCCTTGTTACCACTGAAAGGTTATATACTCACCACCATCTATGCTTCCTCGCCGGCATCTGATCATCACCGCCACCGTCATCTATTTCTTATATCTCTCTTGTTGATGCATCCTCGAAAACCCGTACCGTCGTTCTCAAGTAGATAAGTCTCTGTTTAAATATCTATAATTACCTTGCTTTTGCCCTTTTCTTTAATTTATAGTGAAATCTATCCAATTTTTAGGGCAGTCCAACAACAAAGAACTCGCGACACCACAACTTTGACAGTCGATTGCTATAAGCAATTGTACATGTTGCTTCTATGTGCGATTTCTTCATCGGCTGCCATGGCAGGGGGGGGGGGGGGGAATTTGGATCGCATTCTTCCATAATAATTCAGTATAGCGTAGTCTAGGAAATTGGTAGTGAGTGCATTTCCTAATTGATTTGGTTAAAGTCACTTTACATATGTACAATATACCCACTAACCAGGTTAAGTGCTATGACTTGGTAACCATGTTTTAGATTGCTTTTGCTTTGATTACACTGCATTCTAATTGTTGTTTACATCCGAACAAACTACAATGAAACCATCTCATACTCTCATGTTACAAATATATAAACATAAATATGAATATTAATTTGCAATTAGAAGTTCTCATCACAGATCAAAACATTCGCAATAAAACGATTTAAACAAAACAAACAAACCAAGTTTCATATATAAGTTAATAAATATAAGGGCCTGTTCATGATAGGTTATATAAACCTTTAAAAGAGAGCCTAAAATATCGATTCGTATTCAAAATGTCGATTTCGGTTGCTCAAATCAAATGGGTTAATCAGGTGAAATAATTTTTTCTATTGAGATAGGGACCGGTCAAAGTGGTTCTTCTAACTTACTTCTTAATGCATGCCTCTTATGTCGTTTTATTTAAAGATTTAAAAAGTGTTTGCAGGTTAATTTTATGACCATCTTCTGTTTTTAAGTAATAAAAAAAAATCCTTTTTTTGTGGTGTTCAAAGCTTTAAAATGGTGGTGGGAGGATTACAATTGCGTTTGATGGCATTTGGGATGCTTTGTCATCTTAGACTGCTGCCGAATGTCGTTACCGTTTTCCTTTCAAACTTGCTGCTACGCAAGTAGTAAAGGTACTTTTTTTTTTTTCCTTTTAAGTATTTTTTTTACCAGATTATATGAAATCTGCAACATATTTTTAATTTTTGAATAATGGTATCTAAAACTTCCAGCTAACACAAAAATTCGGCAATCATAAGATTTAGGTCAAATAGTGCAACTTTTAAGGGATAAAGAGAGTAATGTTTTATATATATATAGGAAAATGAATGGACCATCTTGGGTTGCATTTAATCTTAAACGTGACAAATTTTAAAAATGTCACTAAAAGAAACTAATAAATGGGCCGGGCGAGTCAAAAAGGTGAAATGGTCTTTATAGATCAACCCAGTCTGAGTTTGGTTTCACTTTAACATAGTTTAAAACCTACATTTCTAAAGTTCTGGAGTAAAATTATTTTTGTGGCTCATGTTGTTCTTGATTTGAGGTTGGTGTAATCTCTTTACTCTTGCTAAAACAGCACATGTTGGTATTTGTTTTTTTATATGGCATACAAGGTTACATAGTTAAAAAAATGTCATCTCCAAGCAAAATGACGGAAATGGATGTCATGAAGCTGTAAAGATCAGCTCTATGAGAAGTTCTATTTGCATAATTTGCTTCCCTTAAAGTAAACTTATATGTTATATGCTTAAGCTGGGGTAAATTACCATAAATAGCATAATACACGATACTTTTGTTACTCGGTAGTTAAGTTTCCAAGCTTCATCCATTAATGTAAGCTTCATCCATTAATCTGTGATATGCTCATAGTGTTACTCATTAGGTAAGTTTCCAAGCTTCATGAACTCAGTAATTATTAACAATAGAATTCTCTTGATGTATAATACAACATTTGTATCATCACTTTGGTTGGTCACACTATATATTTGGTTAGATCATCTTAAAAAACACTAGCAATGTATTCTTTTAGTATTATTTATATATTTAATTACAAATATCATACTTTTCAAGCTCTTGTTAGAGAATCTTGTGTTCTTGTTTCGAAAAACAACATAAAACATCATGGGTTGTGCATAGCACAACCTAGAGAACTAACTAGTAAATACGTATAATTAGAAGTTGGGATATTTTTTTCATTATCGCTTCATATATATTTTTTCGTGATATCAATTTTAATGTTTTTTACAAAAAAAAGTTTGCTAGAACATTTAGTGATAGGTATTATAAATCATGACACACTGCGCTAAAGCGGAAACACGAGACGTAACAATTTACGGTTTCATAGCATAAGGTACAAGATCACACCAACCATAGAAATTTTAGTGTAGTATGGAAATTTACAACGCGAAATATCAAATGTTTGAAAGTTTAGGAAATAACATAAGTAATGGTGCAAAAATAATGCTACCACACAAAGAAGCCGAGTGGGTACAAACCACTTACTGATAATATTCTGAAAAGCTTGTCAAAAAGAGTGTCAACTATTGGAAAAAGTTTGTGAGACCACATGTTTGATATGCAATAAAAATAGGTTTCAATACAAAAACGTTTATAACCAAACAATGAATAGATAAAACGGTTGTTTAGATTGCACGAGGTATAAGCGTGTGCAAAAAATTAGCACAAAAAGTCTACTACCTAAGCCTAATGACCGAATCCCCAAGGTGTAAATAACACAAGTTTGTTCACAATATTTATGCATTCATTCAAGGTAACTGGGTGTCAATCTAATAGCACTATTCATAATTAATAACGGCTTAGTACGTGAGTTAATTGGTAGTGTTGCTTGACGGGACTTACATAATGAGAGAAACTCAAAGTTGCTTAACATTAGCACACATACCAAAGTGCGAAAGTAAAGTTTTCAGTTCAATAAATAATAGAACCGACAATTAGAATAGTAGCTATAACGCCCCAATTTATAAAACTGATCATTGTGATAAAAACTCATATAATATTTCACATACTAAAATTTATACATAAAAGCAGAAGCGTAAACTGTTTAAAAACCCACTGGATCAAAAGCTACACACATATGAAAACAAGTGCAAGTTTAGTATAAAAAACTTGTCCTAAAAAGAAGCTAACAACACATGTGAGTTGTAGCTAACAGGTAATATTGTACTTGCAACTTTCCTCACAAAAAGCTTCGTTTGGTTCGGCGAGAAAACCCAGACGTTTAATATTTCAAAAGTTTATCAAAATGAAGTTAAACCATAGCTTTGCCCTTGTCTTTGTTATGCCCTGCAAAACACATAAAATAATATCTGATAAGCTGCGAGAGCTTAGTGAGTTAACCAGACTATCAATCATATAAACACATGTATAAGATCACATATAGACAACACATAATGATAACCTGTCTAACACTGGTTCTAGACCTAGGGCAGTAAACTGAGTCACAATACTATACTAATTCTGAGCCACTACTACACATAGCAGTATACTGAATAACACATATGATGAATACATAGAAGCATTCCATGTAATAACACACATGCTGCACATATGAAAAATAGTGTAGAAGACTCACCTTGTAAGCAGTAATGATATAATTAATTCATAGGTGATTAAGATTCGACGAATATGACCTTGTTGCCTTAATTGTAACAATAATGATCATGAGTTTGTACAACAAATACAATCATGTCTTTTCGTATAAAGATATCATGTTTCTTCAATCACGTTTACCCTGAAGCTCATGTCGACGTTTTCACCACTTTTCTGGGTATTGACGTTGTTTGTGATTATTTTATAAAATTCACATTTCTTTTGTGTTATATAAAATTTTAATACATTTTTACTAATGTTTAATATTTATTATTTTTTAACCGGTCCACGTATCATACGAGCTTCTAATCCAGTCCTCTCATTTAAGATAAATAAAAGATTAATATGAATAAAATCTATTAAATAATCTTTGCCATTTATTTAGATAAAAATCAAATCTAAGCCATCCATTTTGCTAAAATTTGAAATCCAATTTGACTGTTCTTATTTAAAATTTGATTCAATATTGACTTTACCTTGAATCAAAATTATTATAGAAAACTTCATATATGTGTTTCTTATACCTTAGAAAATATTATTTGTCCACCTTAATTTATAAATATCATATTTACTCTTTATAATATTTTAAAATATCATATTAATTAAAGAAAATTTCGTATGTACGTCATTCTTAAACTTTTAAATATCGTATTTGTCTACCCTAATTTTAAAATATCATATTTGCCCTTATAACACTTCAAAATATCAATTTTAATCAAATTCTTAATTTTATCATTTTAAAATATTTTATAATCATTAAAAATCCTTTTGATTATAACCAATAAGATGTGGCCTTATTGCTTCTAATTATAACATTAATGATCTATGACTGATACAGGTAATATAATCACGACTCATCATATTATTATACCACATTTTAGCCATCACACTTGACATCATCCTTGCTTCGACACTTTCACAGTTGGTTTGGGTGTTGACGATGTTTGTCTCTATTTTTTTAATTCTCATTTCTTTCACGTTTTATAATTATTTAATATCTTTTTATTAATGTTTAATACTTATTATTTTTCTAAATCAACTAGTGTATGAGACGGGCATATAGTCTAGTTAAATAATAATAAAACACGAACGAATTAAAAAATGGGGATACATGGCGTCAATACCCAAAGCAGCGGTGGAAACTTTATTGTGAGTTTGAGTGCAGACGCAACGGCAAATATGTGGCATCATAATATGATACGAGGAGACATAATTGTATTTTTGTACTATCGGTTATTATTGTTATAATTAGAGCAATAAGTTCAATATTTATTGGTTATAATATAAAATTTTAAAATAATTATAAAAAATTTAAAGTAATAAAATTAAGAATTTGATTAGATATGATATTTTAGAATTATTATAAAGGGTAAATATGATACTAATAAATAATGGTTGACAATTATGATATTTTAAAGTTTAAGAAGAACAATATATGAAATTCCTCTAGTTTTAATTCAATTTTGAGCAAGAAAAAATAAAAATAAAATTCTAATTTTGATTAAATGGATGGTCAAGATTGAACAATATTATTTAGTTTATTAAATGAAGACATAGGATTGATCAATAAATGTAACGACTCGATTTTTTTATAAGACAATACTGTAACTTATTTAGATGAATTAAAGATGATATTTTGGAGTTTATTTATTAAGAAGTATAGTTATGGAATGATATTATTATTAAGAAAAGAATTAAAGTTGAAAAACAAAGAAACCTGTTCGGCCGAAGATCGTGACGCGACTTGTCGTGGGTCGCGACATGACAAGTAGGGGTGGTAGAATCCATGTTTCAAGAGGTTGTGTGTGTCCGTAGGTCACGTGTGGCAGGAGATCGCGACGCGTCTCAGAATTTGTCTATATATGTTTGCATTCCAGTTATTTCTCACGAGTTGTTCACTTGAGTACCGAGTAACTGCCCATTTTGAGAGCAATTCTAAGTCTAGAAAGCGTGTGGTAGTGTCGGGTTCCGATAGGTGTGCGTATTCAAGGTTCGGGAGGTGTGGTGATACCATTTCGAACTAAGTTTCGACTTCGGTTTCGTTAATGGAGATCTCGAGAAGTGTTTTGGAGCGTGTAAGACCGGGTTTTGATGATCCATGTGTGAAGCTCGTCAAATCAAGATCCAAAGTGATCTATTTGTCTGGACTAAGGTGAGTTCAGTTATTTTATAAAACCAAGCACGAAGACAAAATCTATTTCAAAAGTATTAACGGGTTTTAAGATGATATATCTATATATGAATGTTTATGATTGACTAACGATTTTTTATAATGCATGCTACATATTTATTGATGACATATGATTGAGTTACATGATATACGTATGGATATATAAAATGATTATCATGTTGAACTAATATGATGATTTGGGGAGGGGGTATACATACTCTTAAGATAAAAGATGATGCCTAGTAGGAAAATGTGTCTTCTAGGATATGCTAGCAAAGCGATGATTAGTTGTCGGGTTTCTAGATAACCATGACAACACATGGTGTACTTGTGCTTTATGTGTGTGTATATTGAAGTGGTATTTTACTAGCAATGAAGGTCAAAATGCATGACACCGTGAGGGTGAAAGGAGGGCCTAACGATAGAGGCACCGATTATACTTTCACCGGAACGACTTATGTTGGAGTAGTTACAGAGGACAGATTACGGGAGTGTGTGTACAAGTGGGAGTCGTGCCCTACTTTGCACCAGACTTGACAGATACGCTTAGTGAACTTGTGCCGGTGCAGATGGACCTTGGAACTTAGAAGTTGCAAGGCACACATGTTGTGCCGATGCGAACGGACCTTGAAACCCTAGTGGTTATCGGGCACGCATGTGGTATTTAGGATGTCAATGATAGTGATGCATGAAGATAGACCCCTAATAAGAAGGATGTATAAAATGATGTTTAGTAAGGAATAATGATGCATGAGATAATAATGAAGTAAAGGATAAAAATGATGTTTTATGATGTACTTATTGATGGTTGCAATGATACTTGACCATGAGGAGATTTATGATGTTATGCGGGTAGGTCAAGTTACGGGTTGGGATTTATTACCCTAAACCTAAACATGTTGTATAAATGTTTATTCTGATGTTTTTGTGGTGATAACTAAGCTAACTCACGAAGCATAAGATGACACTTGTTTATTTCAAATGTGTCTTGTGCTCGTGCAGGTTGCTTAAGTGTGTGGCTTTGTGAGCTTGGGTTTTAATGAGTAGTTTATTTATGTTTGTGATGTTTAATGGAACCGACTTGTGGTTGTGTAATGAACAGGGTTTTTAAACAATGATTTGATTTTAACGTAACAGTTGTTTTTATATTGATGGGTGGTGAAAATAGTTTAACTGTTTTAATATGTGATGTTTTAAAGTCTTCCGTTGCAATGAATCTGATTGAGTAGACAAGTTTTTGTAAATCTCAATTTTTGCAAACCATGACTGTTACAAGTTGGTATCAGAGCTGTGTTGTGAGGGAACTGAGTACTGAGACCGGTACTTAGACTCACAACTTAGCTCAAGTAGGATGACTGGGTGGGATATGTGTGACAGAGTTACTTGTTAGGTAGCTCCTTGTTTTGTGTTGGTTATAGGTGTTTACCTTTACTCGACTTCCTTACATAGAAAATGGTTGAAACGAGAAGAGGTAACGGGAAGCAAGTGATTAACCAAGGAGAGAATGTTGCTGCAGAGGGGTTGTTCAGACTCTAGAGTGAAGGGGAAGTGGAAAGTTAGCGAATTCCGTCACCCCCGAGAACTGCATCTATGCACAGCTGTTGTAGTGCACACAACACCAGCAGTATGATTCGCGTGGCAGCGTTGGAGAGGGTACTAAAGGAAAGGTATGATGCATTGAAAAAGCAAAGTGTGGAGTTAAGTCAAATGAGGCATACTATGAGAGAAGCGGGGATTTTGGGTGTTAAACCGACCACTAATGTGGAGGGAGGAGCCGATAGTGATGTTCAAATTGGTCATAGAATAGATCTAGGTGGTGGTAATGGAGGTGCGTTGTATTGAGTGGGAAGCACCTTCAAAATGTTCGGGGAGTGCAAACCAACTAAGTTTGCGAGAGGGACAGACCCCCTCCACTGCATACGTTTGATCCAGAAGATGGAGAAAACCTAGAACTCCAGAGTGTTTACCGAAGAGTAGTGGTCCAGCCATGCAATCCTTGTGATAGATAAGGAGGCCTTGGAATGGTGGGATTCTATTGAGGCTAGACTGTTAGAAGTGATGAGGACGAACCTCATCTGGAGCATGTTCATAAAAAAGATGCAAAACGAGTTTTCAACTTGGGGGCTAGGCAGTGCGCTAAAAGGGAATTTCTTGATTTAAAAAAGTGCAGTATGACGATTGCCGCGTATAACTTAACTTCTCTAGCGAATGCAATTTTCCAAGAGATACTGTTATGATGATGCATTTACGGTAAGACGGTATGTGGAAGGTTTGCCTTATGAATACGCGATGCGTCGCGCCAATAACAACCCGTACCTGCAATGATAAGTATTAGCCCTAAGATCCATATCACCAATATGCTTCCCATTCACAAATATTTAAGGAAAAGTTCTCAAATGAACCCTCCCCTACACACACACACACACACATATATATATATATATATATATATATATATATATATCAGCAATGGCAGCCCAACAACGGCGGCCTAGTGCTAGCAGGCCATTGTGGTAGCCCGGTATCGTGGCTCACGGGAAGAGGGGATGTGGTGACTACCACCCAAGTGGTAGTGATGTAGTGAATGTGTGGATGTTGTAATGATGAGGTCACCCATTGCCTAAAGGGTTCAAAAGTGGTGAAGACTGTTCTTTATGAACCATTGACTGAGAACTAATGTGGGTGATGCGATGGACGAGCCTTAGAGGATTGACCATGATTTGAAACTGAGTGAGAAGGGTAGAAATGTTGTGGGAGATAAGAGAAAATGGGAAGGGCCATCCGGGTTCTCCAACAAGCAGAAGTTTTCGGGTGGTAGCAACAACAACAACAATAAGAAAGTGGAGCAACAAGGGAAGCTAAGCTACTGTACTACTTTCCATTTGAACCACAGTGGTCCATGCACTGCTGAAACGATGAGCTGTCGTCAATGCGGGATAATGAAGTAAAAGATGAAAAAGATGTTTTATGATGTACTTATTGATGCTTGCAATGATACTTGACCATGTAGGGATTTATGATATTATGCGGGTGGGTCAAGTTACGGGTTTGGATTTATTACCCTAAACCTAAACATGTTTTATAAATGTTTTAATGTGATGATTTTGTGGTGATAACTAAGCTTACTCATGAAGCATTAAGCTGACACTTGTTTCTTTGAAATATGTCTTGTGCTCGTGCAGGTTGCTTAGGTGTGTGGCTTTGTGAGCTTGGGTCCTGATGGGTAGTTATTTATGTTTCTGATGTTTAATGAAACCGCCTTGTTGTTGTCTAATGGTTTACCTGTTTTAATAAATGTGATGTTTTAAAGTATTCCGTTGTGATTAATCTGATTGAGTAGCAAATTTTTGTAAATCTCAATTTTTGTAGACTACGGTTGTTACAACAAATTTTATGCACGTTAGATTTAGGGACATAGTGTTGAATGACTCTGGTAAAGAAGTGGCATCATCATTAGTGAATCATTGCAAAGGGGGTGGAACCAACAACTGATTAGCGACGGCTATGGTGAAGGCCTGCGGTGAACCAAGGCGGCGGTGTAGAGGCAGTTGTTGGCAGATTTGCTATGGTGGTTGTGTTGATTCTGTGTGCACAAGACACAAATTAATACGATTTACCGATAATAAATAAACCCATAGGATCACACATTTACAGTCAATGGACACACTACTAGAAAATTGTTTATTTCCGACCAACTTTTTCCAACAATAGAAAACTGTCGCTAATTTACGACTCATTTGCGACACTATTATGACGAAAATAACTTAAAAACCACGATACAACTACAGACCATTTTGCATTGTTTATCTGACGTTTTTGCGACAATATTAGATCTATAGGGAAATCGTAGCTATTTAATGACAATACACCAATGAAATACAGACCGGAAATGCAAATATAATAAATTTACAATTTATTAGGAATTTCATCGAAAAATGGTCAGAAATTCCAACGACTTAGCGAAGTTATGTACAAACAATTAAAAAAATCAATTAAATAAATTTAATATTTATATTTTTAATATTTTCGTCGAAAAGTCGTTGAAATTTCCGAAGATATTGCAACAATCTTTTTAAAATAATATAAAAAACAATTAAATAAATTTAATACTTGATATTATATAATGTGTAACAAATTTAGTCAGAAATATGTCAAAATTTCCGACAATGTAGCGACACTTTATAAAAAATAATATAAAAAACCAATTACGTAAATTAAATAACTGATATTACAATCTATAGAATTTTCGTCGAAAACAACGATTTACCGACATTTTAAATAACATCACTTAGAAAATAATTAAATAAATTTAACACTTGAGGTTTATAATTTATTACAATTTACGTCGGAAAATAGTCAAAATTTCAGACAATATGCGACGGTTTATATAATTTTTTTAAAAAATAATTAATTAAGCTTAAAACTTGAGATCTTATAATGGACTACAATTTTAGTTGAAAAATCGTTAGAATTTCCGACAATATTGCATCCGTTTGTATAAAATAATTAAATAAATTTAATATTTGATCATTTATAATATATTGCAAATTTCGTCGGAAAATCGTTTTCACGATATAGTGACGCTTTTTACAAAATAACTAAGAAAACAATTAAATATGTTTAATACTTGAGATTCTATAGTTTATTATAATTTTTGTCAGAAAAACGTCAGAATTTCCATCAAAATTGCTATGATTTGTGTAAAATAATTTTGAAAGAGTTACATCAATTTAATTCTTGAGATTTATAATTTATTACAAAAATGTCTGAAAATCGTTAAAATTTCAAAATATTTAGCGGCGGTTTGTATAAAATAATATCGAAAATAATTAGACAAATTTAATACTTGATAATTTACAATTTTCGTCGAAAATTTTGACGGTTTAGCGCATTAGTAAAACAACTTAGAAAACAATCAAATATAGTTAATACTTGATATTTTATAATTTTTTATAATTTCCAACTATAGAGCAGTATAAAAGCAATTTAATAAGTCTAATAGTTAGTATTTTTTAAAGTATTGCAATTTTCATTAAAAGATCGTTGATAAAAAAGATATGGTTACTTGATTAACTTACTTGTCACGCGTCATGAAGTTACCGGTGTCGTGTGGCAATCCACATAGGATCATGTCACTTAAGTAAACTCACTTAAGTGAATGAACTTGCTCTTCTATAGAGGGCTCACAAGGACAAGGCCTTGTAACCACTCTCATGCTCAAGTCAATAAAGACCATGATTCAAGATATGTAATGGATAAGGGGAGATCAATATGATGATGTGTACCATAGACTTGGAGCAATGGCCTTGTATTTATAGGCGAGGATCATGCGGGACCACCAAGACAGAGCGTGAGAGTTAGCCGTGTCAAGAAATGAATGAACTTGCTCTTCTAGGATGATTTGCTAAGAAAACGAAAGAAAGGGCTTACATGGACGAGGCTCTATAAGCTGTTATAAAGACCATGATTCTCGGTATGGAATGGATAAGGGAGGGAAATATGAAGATGTTTACCCAGGGCTATGAACGATTGGCGTGTGAGGGTCACCAATGAGTGGGGACCACTGAGACAGAGAGAGGAGAGAGAGAGATAATTCTAGTGAGGGGCAATAATGTTGTCCTTTCTACAATAGTAATTACCACTAGTTATTTCAACATAGTGCGTGAAATATTGACACATTCTACTATCTTCTTCCTATTTGCTTTTGATCAAACTATAACCAAGCATAACCTTTTATTACTAATATCTTGACTGCTCTATTATGTAATTGGAGTGAAACATAAGCAATTAACCGTTTATCCCTATTTGTTTTATAAGCAAGTTTGCGAATGAGGCGCTTATTTATCAACGATTTAAACTCAGTTCTGGCTTGTTGAAGTGAAGTTATTATTATATTTGAGTTTTAATGTGGAATTTTATATTATTTTACTAGACTAAACAATAATAACATAAACATGAAAAAATTGCAACGTCAACACAAGTATATATTTCAAACGAGAATTGATTTTGCAAAAACTGCAAATCAATCGTGACCTTGATCAAAATATATTAATAGGTAATAACTTTAATGACTCATTAATGTGCTTATAATGAGACATTAATGATTAATTAATAACGAGTATTCTACAAAAATAAAGTTTCACTCATTAACAATGATTCATTCGGACATAATTTAAGGTTAAGTAAATATATATATATATATATATAATATTATATATATATACACACACATATAATTGAAAAATACTCTTAAAAACACCATATGACCTTTCAAAATTTATTTGATGGTAACATCATTTCATGAAAGTTGGCATCTTATTATATGAAATGAGTTCTTACATATATTTTAAAGTTTGCTAAATACTTTTTAAAAACCTACAAACTTATATAATTGTATCAAAAAAAAAAATTGTTGATATAGAGTTAGAAATTGGAACTAACGAAATTAGTGAGTCTTCTAATTTCCAAAATTTGGGTTTCCCTCCAACTCCCCCCAAAATTTTGGTTTCCCTCCAACTCCTAATTACTATTCATTCCAATTCCAAAATTGATATAGAGTAGGTTACGGTTTTGCAATTTCAGCCCAATTCCAAAATTAAGTTCTTCATTTCCTATCTCCTCACTATCCACAATCATTTTCCCCTCCTATTGTTTAAAGTTTCCGCCACTGGAAGTTACTCTACTACCATTCACAATTAATTGAGAGAAGTTGCTTCCCCCCATCCACTGCCATGCCATCCGATTAAAGACGGCCATAGAGAGCCACATCGAGCACTGGGAATATTTTTTGGTTATTTCATCTTATCTTGGTATGTTCAATATCTTGGCATTTATGTAATTTATCCTTGATTATTTTAACTTTATTAAAGTAAGAAGTCTAATGTCCTCAAAGATAACAATATTTGCTTCCAATCGTTCCATCTAGTTAGAGCCGTTAGTTTGCTCTTCTTATATGTTGTTTTATATTGAAGATTATGATTATGATGCGCTTAACTAATCATGGATAATGCAACTATGTATAAAGCATATAAGTAGTGGTAGACAAATAACTCTTCAATATGGTTTTGTTTATACCCCATAAAACCTTCTTGGCCCTATTGTATCTGTTTTCAATTTGATTAACTTTTTAGTGGTTTTCACGTTTGACCCAGTAAAGGAATGAGTCTAAATTTCTCCTGTTGATAGCATGAATAAACCTACATATCAAATAAGGATATGAAAAATACTTGCTTTTATGTTGCAAGGGTTACATGCAACAACCAAAATATTGAATTCTTATTATAGAAATTGTTTGGGAAGGGTGCAAGTAATGTAGGTTTAATATAGGTTTTGACTATTAATAACAAAAGTCATTAATTTGTATACATGACAATGCAGTTTTGGTTTTGTTTTTTCTGCAGCAGATGACCGAATTTTTCATCTTATATTAAGAGTTATAAGACTAAAATTGCACATAAAATTTGCATGTATTTTGTTCACAATAATGTATGCCGATATATGTTTATTTGATTATTAGCATATGTGAATCTCTGACTCTGGGTGTGTTCTGCAACAAACTTATGGGGGATTATAGGGGCTTGGGATTCTAGTTTTCATAATCCCCAACCCTCTAGCCCTGTTCGGGTGTTACAATCTTGAGGGGATTATTAAAAACATAAGCCCTCATAAACCCCAAAAATAAAAGCTTTTTGAAGTAGCTTATGGCTTGGGCTTGGGATTATTAATTAATCAGCCCCAGCCCCAGCCCCAGCCCCAGCCCCAGCTCCAGCCTCTTTCGCCAAACACACCCTCTGTGTGCATATTTTAACATGCTTGTGTACTTTATGTATGCGTACCTCTATCGGTTTAGTCCTTGGCGGTCTATGGTCACGTATATTTTATGGACAACCATTAATAACTTGAAGTCCATTTTACATTAATATATTATTATTTCCTTGCGTTTGTAGGGTGTTTTTGACCTTTCCTCACTTGCAAGTGCCTTCACTAAATAGTTATATCGATGAATAACGATAGAATGGATGTAAAACGGATGATCGATATTAGAGGAATTCTTTCTTTTGATTGTGCAACAAATTAGACGAGTTCTTAGATTATAATTATTCCAATGCGGCATTTGTAGATAAAGACATGTTCATGGTGAATGGGTTGGTCAGGAAGCATAACATATAGCTTCCTTGTTACTAATCTGAGACAATAACATACTGGTCTATCTTTAAATTTCTAAATATCAACTACTCTTACCATGTCTTGAAACTTATATAATTTTTTAACAACCATTTCTATACATTTAGTAGAAGTATATAAGTTTCAAGAAAGTAAGAGAGGTAGTTGCTTAAGGGACCGGGGAGCCGGTGTTTGTTGACTCCTAGTCAATTGGAGATCCTGAAGTTTGGGGACGAGTTGTGAAAAAAATATAAAGAGATTCTTTGAAGTTTGAAGGCATCATATCAATGTACGTGGTAACGGTTCAATCGAGTACCGGTTGTGCTTTTCGTCTTCTCTACCACTAGGTAGGTATATCATTGCTGATGACATTTGTGTGTATTTATTATAATTAAATTGTAAAACTTTAATGATTATTTATTCTCTCATTTGTATATCTTTCAATTTGTATCCAGGCATGTTTATAAATCATATTTAGTTATATGTTTTTAATATATGTAGATACACTTATTAAAAGAACAAAGACAAGACTGAAAACACAAGAAGACATGTTAGAATGAAATAGATAAGCTTTGTATACGAGATGAAGCACGTTAATCAGAGCTTCGTAAAAGAGATAAACATGTGAAGCAAAACTTCGTAAATGAGATGAAGCACATTAAGGAGAGTTACAAGAAGCGGCAAAAAAAAAAAGAAATAGACGATTAGTTTTGCATTAGAATGACTTATCATATTCCGTAGCAATCACTCTCTACCTCCTCTTTGAGACATGTAATTACATTTTATTTATACTATGTATTATATATAATAATTTCGATATTCTTCATATACATTTAATTGTTATATGTGTTATGTTTTTGAATTGAACGCATTTGTATATTATACTTTTGTATTAAATTGGAATATATACATTACGATTTCGATATTCTAACTCAAATTATAATAAAATTGGTATAAAAGAAATTAAACGGTGTGTAAATTTAAATTATTATAAAAAATAAAGGATTATATTTTGTAGCAAAATCGTCGCAAATGATTTGTAAAATTAAAAATAAATTAATAAGAATACAAAATGTTGGTAAAATTACGTCGAAAAACCGTTTGTGGAAAATCGTCACTAAAATTGCGTCTGTAAATCATCGGTAAAATTGCTTCGGTATAACGTTGCTAAATGGTCACTAAAATTGCGTCTATGAAACCGTTGGTAAATTGTGCTGGTAAATCGTCGGTATAAATTTATTTTTTTAAAATGTAAAAACAAATATTGTCAGTAATTTGTTGGTACAAATAATAAAATTTAAATTTTAAAGATAAGTTTAGTCGGTATTTCGTCGGTAATTTTCATCGTAATTGCGTCGGCAATTTATTTTCCGTAATTTAATATAGTTAATAAGTAATATTATTTATTATTAGTTAATATTCTAAAATTTACTTTTCGACGATCTAGCTACGACGGTTTCGTCGGAAAATTTTTATAAAACGTCGGTGAATATCGTCAGAAAAATTAGCGACGGTGTTTTTTAAACCAAATATTAATTACGAAAATGTCACACCGCCCATATTATTAAAATGCAATTTGGACCATTGATATCATTGATCCAAAGGCTAAAATTAATTAGTCATTTAGGACTATGAATTAGTTATGAACTATATATATATATAGGGGATAATGCATTTGAGAACCATAACCAATCTTAGCCGTTTAATTGGTAATTGAAATTTATGGATGAAGAGCATGGAGGATTGAGTGTGGCAAGGTGCATGTAAAGAATTCATAGGTGGACAATCCAATTAAAGGAGGGGGAATTGGACGGCTAAGATTGGTTTCCGCAATAAAAACGGTTCTCAAATGAACTTTTCAATATATATATATATAGGATCAATATAAAACTTAGTCTTAATCATAGAACATAAAGAACAAATCTGGACTATTGGATCATCTAAATTAATGGTTGAGATTTGAAGATGGCAATTTTGTAAATTATATGAAAATGCTCCACCTCCCGAAAATACAAAATGATAACCAAAATGTAAATTTATGGGTTATTTGCATATTAATGACTTAATATTATTTGCATTTTTGTTATCTTCTTTTATGTCAGTTGCATTTTGCATTTTCATCAAACGATTTGCATTTTTGTTATCTGTTTTTTTTCATTTTCTGCAACATTTGCATTTTCGTCAAACAATTTTCATTTTCGTCAAATAATTTGCATTTTCATCAAACAATTTGCATTTTCGTATAAAAAAATTTAGAAAACATATCTCAAAATCAAGTAACCCATAACAGTTACCACCAACACCACTTGTGAGTAAACCTCCACTCACATTTGTCCTCAATCGTACTTACTCAGTTGTCTAATACCACCGAGTCTTCGCAGTTTCTGAGAACGCAATATACCGATATCAGTCTCCAATTCATAAATATATATATCCACATATATTAATTTATATCTCATAAATAGCATATTAATTTCACATAAAAGCATAAACATATCATACATCATCAAAGTACAACAAATAAAGCCTCTAGCTCAAAATCCCTGCATCGCGTCGCGACCCCACAAGCGTCGCGCCATGACGTACCTTGGAAACTCCCATTTCAAATTCGAAACCAACTGTTCGTGCCACGAACTATAATATGTCACGTCGCGACAAGCCTTGGAGCGCCCCTTCGAACCACTTTCACTCCGAGCTGACTTTCTTTGAACGGAGACTTTGAATTCAAAATTATAAAGGATCGCGCCGTGACTCCACAACCGGTCACGCCGCGACGAGGTTTCAAGCGTATACTTCGAACCACACTTCGAGCGCTAGACTTCAAATTCGAAGTTCACTGCTTCGCGCCGCGACCAAATAATGCGTCGTGCCGCGATCTCCAGCTTCTTCTTCTCCAACTTTCAGCCGACTTAAAACTCCATATCATCCATAACCAGAAATTGAAACTTACTAAAACATTACCAAAACATGTTCAAACTTCATATAACATGTTTCTAATCATCAAGAACTCCTATAAACCAATTAAAACTTCAATTTTCTACAAAACCCATATAACAAGTTTCATACAAATTTCATCCATGGTGTTCTTCATATATTCTTGCATGAAACCCATCAACAAAGCATATCAAAATAATTATAAACATGTTGGTAATATCATCTAACCTTTATCTTGAATTATCAATCACAAAGTCTTCGAATCAATATTTCAAGTTTGTTGTTATTCTTTTCTTCAAAGCAAAACACTTCACATACACAAATATCTCCAAAATGAGGAGGTGGTTTTGCATGACTCATCCTTATACAACACATACCCACGTACACACACATTTAATATTCTCATAATCATGAGGTGTACTTTTCCATTTCATCCATTCATACATACATACATACATACATACATACATATCCATGTAAGCCTTTTTATACATACACACAAATACCACCAAGGCACCAATCACACTAACATGAGATGGCACCATCATTTTTTTAAATTAATTAATCTTCGATAAATAATTAACATACAACGAGGTATTTTTTACAACACTCGTACAACAAGTTTATCTAACTTATAAATTTATACGATATCGAATATTCATTTTAATCGCATAAATAATACAAACACGAATAAACGAACACAAATTGCTCACCTATGACCTGCTCACGACTAGGCCAGGTTTTCGGATGTTCCAGTAGCTCTGCTAGTTTATATCTCTGTTTGCTAGTAAAAATTTTATCAATAAAACAATAAATGTGTATCATTAATTAATGATGTAATTAAAACAATAAAAAATATATTTATTCGTGTTAATTTGGTCTTGTGTAAATACATGCATGATGTACATAAAATTAGAAGTACGGGTGGGTTTAGTTTAGTTGTATTTATATTAATTATTCTGGTTCTAACATTACAATTGGTCAATTGTCCGGATTGATAAAATGAAGCTGATGAGGTTTCGTGCATGGCTGATCTATTGTCCACCAAATCTCGTGGCTGCCATATTTCCCTCGTCTTATCTTCAATACTTTGATTTGATATATTGATTCACTAAACGATGTTTTCTTACTTTGTATGTTAGGGTAAGTTCACGTAAAAAACTCTAATTTTACGAAAAGTGCAAGAATCATTTTTAAGCTTTGATTAGGCTTATATAAATGTTGTTTTTTATTTTTATTCAATACTTTATGAAAATTAAAATTAAGTTTACTATAACACCCTTTAATTTCTTATTAAAAAACATAAAAATAATAAGATTTATATAAGTCACTAGTTCAACATCTAATTAAAGGTTAAAAATGTTTTTCGTACTTTTCCTAAAATTGAAATTTTTAGCATGAACACTCCTCTCTGTGTGTGTATATATATATATATATATTAAAATGTATTCTCACCGGATCCATCCTCTATATAGAGACATGATCAAATAAGATTACCTTTTAACATGAAAACTTAGAAAACAGTTTATAGCCCTGAATGATCTTCGTTTAATGCTGATATTAAATTTGTTTTAATTAGATGTTGCTACCGGCGCTTCCAAGTTCATATCGTATAACAGCGTTAATTTTTTTAATAATTGTTTATTAAGTAATCTATATTGCAATTTTGGTTTATACATACTTAATCATTGTGTTTGAATCTTTTAAATATATGGCTAACTGAATTACTCATAAATCAGTTTCTTTTGTACATTTTCTTAGCGTTACTTTTACATTGTTGGTGATAAACACACAATTAATTGACACTGATCAGATAACCTTCAGCATCCTTAGAAGAGTTTGTCACTCGTATTCCCTAATAAAGCAAGAAGTTGTGGCTATGAAGATTATTGGGTCTGTGTTATAATTATGATCCCATATCGGCTAAAAGTAAATTAAGTTGGTGGCTAATAAGTCTCGGTGTCCCTTCCCTCATAATCTAGCTTTTGGGGTGGTTCTACACTTGAATTTATGGCATGATACGAGCCTAGTATGGGATGGGTTCGTATCAATTGGTATCAAAGCTACTCGATCCTTGCCTAGTCTCAAAAAAAAAAACTACTGTTAATCCGGGAAATTTACTGTTCATTCAAAAAAAAAAATTAACTTTAACTTGACAGATAATCATGACAAAAGTTTCTGATTTGGAGGCAACGTTGAAACAATACAAGGCTGATGTGACCGCTAACCAAGTGGAAACATCGAATCGTCTTGACCTAATGCAAGAGACAATTGAAAAAAACAAGGTTGAAACCGACAAACAATTGACAGAGATGTTACAATTGCTGAAAGCCCTCCAACGTACCTCCCACTACCACCGCCACAACCAGTGGCTCCACCCAACCACCGCTGCCTCCCATCCAAACCAGCCCACCGCCGCCTCCTAACCAAACTACCGGACACCGCCACCTCCTAACCAAACTACCGGACACCGCCACCTCCCTATTGCACCGCTCCACTGCCACCGCCTATATCCACCCTAAATGCCGTTCATCAATCAACCTCCGTGCAACCCTCTCCCGCGCTACCAACCCTGGGTCCAGAAAGTGTGCTTATTACAAGTTTTCGATCCAGATCTTCTTTTTATTATCTTTGAAGTTTACTAGAACACTTAATGGAATCAAGCAGGATACTAATTTTTTCCTTTCATTCCTATGGCAGTTTCACCAAACACAGGTGGTTGCAGGAACAAAGACCACCAGATCTCTTTTGATTATGTACTATGATGAAATCTATGCAAACCTTCTTTATTGGAGTTAAATCGACAAACATGGCCAATTTGATATCTACTTATTTGTAACTGGATACAGCGGAGCAGTAGGGGTTGCAAAGTGGGCAGGTTAAGCAAGGTGGAAAAGCATGATTCCCATTTGGAGAGATCCTTTATAGTTTTGCATGTTTCTTACCTTCTAAATGTATGTTCTTGATTTCCTGCAGATTCAATCACTTGAAATCAGAGGCTGAAAAATGATCTCCCCCGTAACTAAACGTTCTTGATTTTCCAAAAAGTACGGTAAATTATTTTTCCTATATCTTACGCCACCTTACTCATTTACCAAGTTAACTCTATTGTATATATTGCACCAAAATTGCTAAGAAAACATGAAATAGAAATAGGTGAAAAAGAACTATTTCAAAAATTGGTTTGAAATCACAAAAAGCTTGACAAGCTCTTGAACTTAATTTTAGTGGGAAGCTAGAGATAAAACATATATACATGGGCTTAATTTTCAAGCTAACTGAAGGGCGTACGTACGTGTTCGATCAATGTATTTTCTGAAATTCAATTGGGTAGCTTTTTGTTAGATATTAAACTAAACAAATGTTATATTATGTATTATGTACATAGAGTAGGAAAATGTTACCACCGTCACACGTGAGTAACGGTCAACCGTCGCCGTCACCAGACGACCGGTAACCGTCACAAAACCGCCATTTCTGACAAAATATATATGTTTTGATATGTAAAGGATTCGTGTGAAAAATCTTAGAAATAAAGTAACTTTTGATTGATTATCTTGTGTTATTTTCTTTGATTTCCAGAGTTCAGGTTCATTAATAAGCTGCATGTACTCTTGTTTAGAGCTTGAGTAGCTCGGCTAGTTTACATATCTATTTGTTATTAATGATCATCTAATATGGTATATTATTTATAGTTGGTAAAAAATTTATGAATAAAACTATAAATGTGTATAATTAATCAATGATGTAATTAAAACAATTAAAAAAAATATATATTCGTGTTAATTTGGTTTTCTGTAAATACGTGTACATAAACAATATGTCGATTGTCCCCATTGATAAAATTAAGCTGATGAGGTCTTGTGGTTCTCGTTCAATTCAGGACGTACGTGTTGATCGAGAGAGTTCGATGTGCTACCTATATATAGCTAATACGTACATGTGCTACCTATATATAGCTAACACGTTCAATTCGGACGGCTGATAATCGTCACAAAACCGTCATTTCTGGTAACATATATATGTATCAATATGTAAAGGATTTGTGTGGAAAATCGTAGAAATAAAGGAACTTTTAATTGATTATCTTGTGTTATTTTGTTTGATTTCCAACACTTTTCTGATTTCTCAATCTCAGGTATGTATTCATTTAAACATGTACTTTTATTTGTGCATGACTATATGCATGTGGTGCAATTGGCCCACATTGACAATAGCTTTAGCTTTTTATGACCCACCTTGATTCACAGTCACAAAATAAATATATGTGAAAAACGTGTGTTTAGCATAATTACACAAATGAATTTTGACTTTTCGCTATAGGAATGTAAATGTGCTAAGCTGAGTCCGAACCTAGTTCTTATCGTGCTCAGGTTCATTAATAAGTTGCATGTACTTTAGGTTCGAGCTTGAGTAGCTCGACTGGTGTACATCTCTATTTGCTATGAATGACGTATATTATTTATAGTTAGTAAAAAACTTATGAATAAAACTATAAATTGTATAATTAATTAATGATGTAATTAAAACAATTAAAAAAATATATATTCGTGTTAATTTGGTTTTCTGTAAATACGTGTACATAAACAATATGTCGATTGTCCCCATTGATAAAATTAAGCTGATGAGGTTTCGTGGTTCTCCTTCAATTCAGGACGTGTCGATCTAGAGAATTCGATGTGCAACCTATATATAGCTAATACGTACATGTTTAATTAAATTGTTGATCACCAAATCTCGTGGCTAGGGATGGCAACGGGCCGGTTTTGGGCCGGGGATTGGTCCCCCGTCCCCGCTTAAAAAACCGCAGGGATTTAAACGGGGATCCCCGTTGGGTAACTGGGGAAAACCGCGGTGAACAGGTATCCCCGTTTAAGTGAACGGGTAATTAAACGGGTAATTTTCACCGAGGGGATACCCGTATGAAGTTAAACGGTGATTTTTCACCGCGAGGATTCTCGTCACTATTAAGATAAAGTCACGAGTTTTAAAAAACAATTATACTAAAATTATACAACATTAATACATTCTCCACAAATACATACAAAACGATCTAAGATAATGATTAAGTGTTCAAATGTATCCTAACAAATGGTTTTAAAACATTTAAGTGTTCAAGGACGACCCAAATTATAAATTATATCAATCTTTCAACTTCATATGAATATATAATATATACTTAAAAATAGAATATAAAATATAAAAATAGAATAAAAAATATATAAAATATAAAAATAAAATATAATCGGGTAATCAGGCCGGGTATCGGGCCGGTTAATCGGGTAATCGGGGCGGGTATCACCGTCCCCGTCCCCGCTTAATTTATTCGGTTTTTCACCATCCCCGTCCTCGTCCCCGTTTAGCATCCCCGAAACCGCCCCATTTAGCTCGGTTTTCGGTTTTCCTCGTCGGGTTCGGTTTTTTTTGCCATCCCTACTCGTGGCTGCCATATTTCTCTCGTCTTATCTTCAATATATACTTTGCATTGATTCACTAAAGGATATATATATAGGTGTGTTTAATAAAGTCTATATAAAAAACATAGTCATAAAATTTTAATATTCAATTATAGGTTATTTGTAAAAGTATCTCATGTAAATTACGAAAATGTCACACCGCCCAAATTATTAGAATGCAATCTCGACCATTGATATCATTGATCCAAAGGCTAAAATAAGTCCTAATTAGTCCCTTAGGACTATGAATTAGTTATAAACTATATTGAACATTCTTTATATATATATATATATATATATATATATATATATATATATATATATATGGGATAATTCATTTGAGAACCAGAACAAATCTTAGCCGTTCAATTGGTAATTGAAATCTATGGATGAAGAGCGTGGAGGATTGAGTGTGGCAAAGTGCATGTAAGGAATTCATAGGTGGACAATCCAATTGAAGGAGGGGGAATTGGACGGCTAAGATTGGTTCTCGCAATAAAAACGGTCCTCAAATGAACTTTTCAATATATATATATATATATATATATATATATATATTTTATATATATATATATAGGATTAATATGAAACTTAGTCTTAATAATGCAAATTAATGGTTTATTTGCATGTTAATGACTTCATATTATTTGCATTTTGTTATCTTCTTTTATGTCGGTTGCATTTTGCATTTTCATCGAACGATTTGCATTTTTGTTATCTGTTCTTTTTTATCATTTTCCGCAACATTTGCATTTTCGTCAAATTATTTTCATTTTCGTCAAATAATTTGCATTTTCGTCAAACAATTTTCATTTTCGTAAAAAAAATTAGAAAACATTTCAATCTTGGTCTTGAATTAAATAGGATAAAAAACTGAATCTAATAATAAATTTTTTTTATAAAATTCTTAATCATGAATATATTATGACCATTTGAGTGTTTAGTAGGATTTTTTTTTTGTTAAAAATAGAAATTTGGAGGTTGAATGAGAGAGAGGGGCGTGAGTATTAATTTGTAAATTTTTTTCAGTTTTACCATTACTCTTAATATCACGTGTCATCACCAAGGTTGTTGTTTAGGTTGGCGGTCGCTGCCAATGACTATGGTGATTAAGGAGGATGCTATGGGAGGGGATACAAGGGTGTGATGATGGGGAGACTTGCCGTGGATGAAGACAGAACTGTATACGTGGTTGTACTCGTCTTTTCGATGAGTAAAGGAAATGAATAGGTGGTTTTAGGGTTACAAGGAAAAAATGGGCGAGGGGTGGGTAAATTTATTAATTTAATATGTATTGTTAATAGAGCAAAGAGAAAATATGCTCTGTTAGCAATAAATTTCACGCAAATGCTTACATGTAAATGTGAAATGAAAAATAATTTAAATCAATTCGAAGGGGGTTAAATGAAATTTGTCAAGGGATTTTATGAAACATGTGAAAGGGTATTATTAAAATGTTTTGCGGTTTTATAAATATTGTATATTAATGTAATTAATTATAGATTGTTTATAAATTATGTTTAATAACTTGTGAAATATTTTGTTTAGAGAAAAGATAATTATATATTTGTAACCGTCTTAATTTTATCTATAGTTTGGTATAACTTTTATCATAATATGACATTTTTTAAATTTAGTATATTTTTTATTTTTTATTATTCATTTGTAGTAGTGGGCAGTTAATTCTTAGAACAATTTATATGTTTTTTATATTTATTCCCTATACGTATCATAGTCGATATAATAACGGATTTCTTGGTCTTCTGATAAAAAAATTATAAATAAATATTTTTTAAAATCTTGTTTTATTAAGATAAAATTTATATAAAAAATAGATAAGATTTATAATTAACTAAGGTCTATGTTAAATAGTTATATTATATTAATATATAATGGTTTAGTAGCATAATATTATAAAATATTTAAAAATGTATATTTAAGCGTAATGGATAAACATTTATGTACCAAATTAAAATTAAAAGTTCTTATAGATTAAATTCGAATAATAAACACCAACCAATATAAACATTAAAGAATCATATATATATATATATATATATATATATATATATATATATCAATAAAAAACCTCTCTTATATAAAGAACTTAAGAAATTATTATGAACTATCAGGTCTATCCATCAAGGGCTTATATATATATATATATGTCATGTAAATGCTAACATGTAAATGTGAAATAGATAAATAATTTAAGTCAATTGGGAGAGCGGGTTGGACGAAAATTGTAAAGAGATTTTTTGAAACATGTGAAGGGTTTTATGAAATGTTTTGGGCTTTTATAAAAATTGTATATTAATATAATTAATTATATATTGTTTATAAATTATGTTTAATAACTTGTGATATATTTTGTTTATATATTTGCGACTGTCTTATTTTTATCTACACTTTGGTATAAATTTTATCGTAATATGTTATTTTTTATAGATTTAGTATATTCTTAATTTTTTATTATTCATCAATAGCGCTTGGCAGTTAAGTCTTGGAACAATTTATATGTTTTTTATATTCATTCCCTCTACGTGTCATAGTCAATATAATAACGGATTTCTAGGTCTTTTGATAAAAGAACTATAAATATATTATTTTTTAAAATTTTTGTTTTATTAAGATAAAATTTATATAAAAAATAGATAAGACTTATAATGAACTAAGGTGTATGTTAAATAGTTATACTATATTGATATTTGATGGTTTAGTAACATAATATTATAAAATATTTAAAAGTTTATAATTAATCATAATGGATAAATGTATATGTAGCAACTTAAAATTAAAAATTCTTATCATAAACTCAATTCGAATAATAAATACTAATTAATATAAATATTAAAAAATAATATATATATATATATATATACATAATCAATAAAAAAACCTTTCTTATATAAAAAAATAAGAAACCATTATCCGTATACATAAAAGGTTATTTTTGGAATAACAAAAATTCATTACCATAATATTTCTCCTTTACGCATTCTAACGTGATAAGTGTGGTTTTTCGTTTATCTATTACATAAATTTTACTTTTATTAACAATAGTGAATACGAGAAACGCGTTAATATTAAACTAAATACTTTTAAACATGAAATATAATTTTATGTTTTTAAAAGAGTATGTATAAAATGTATTAATTATAAAAATTTTATTTATGTTCTCACGCCTCATATGGAATTATGGATATAGCACTAGTTCATATGATGAAGGAGAAAATTAAGAATTAAGGAGATAGAAATGTATTAGAGAATCCCTATAATACCCTCTTGCTATATGTCAACTTCTTAATCTCTCTTTCCCATGTTACATCTTATATATATATATATATATATATATATATATATATATATATATATATATATATATATATATACACACACAATAGCATGTTACCCGCGCAATGCGGCGACGATAACTAATTCATTCTCGATAACATGTCCGTTTTCGGTAACGTAGGGTATGGTATACACACACTATGATGACGTCGAATAATTTTCATTTGCAGTATGTTCATTTTGTTTCCTTCTTTTCCATTTTACTTATTTCTTTATTATCTATCAACTTTTTCGTTAATTTCTAAAATAACCTTTAAAAAACAATAAAATAAGAAAAAAACAATCTCTACTTATAAAATAAGACGATAAAAACATATCAATGACTTGGTGAATTGTGTTGATTTGAATGAGAAATTGTGTAGGTATGAGATAATATATTAGTGGTTGGGTTGGTGTATTTTAAAAAATGTAAATATATTTAAGACTATATTGGTAATTTTTTATTACTTAAATTTTAAGAGTTCAAGTAAAATAATATTAAATATATTATAAATTAAACTTTTTATTTTACTTATATAAGTGTTTATAAATTCGGTTACATGTTATCAAATTTATGATTTTTAGTTATACCAATTTTCTAATACTTCAATTAAATTATTTTGTATATGATATAATATTTAAAATAATATTTCTATTAAGGTTTTTTTATTCAATTTTTAATTTGAGTAATATCTTATAGGTTGAAATTTAATTTGAATTGAGTTGACATTTTTAAACATTATTTTTATAGAAAGTTTAGTTATTAAAATGATATTCAATAGTTTCCTTTTAAGATTTAAATAAGAGGTAAATTAGTAATATCAAATGACTTAAAATTTAAGAGATTAAGACATTTAGGAGAGAGAGAGTGTTAAATGCTTTATATATTAGTATAGATATATAGAAATAGGATCAATATAGAAATTAGTCTTAATCATAGAACCTAAAGAATAAATCTGGACAATTAGATCATCTAAATTAATGGTTAAGATTTGAAGGTGGCAATTTTGTAAATTATATGCAAATTATATTAGGTAACTGAATAATTGAGAGCAAATATGGAATTCTATTTTGATCCTATGGCTCCACCTCCTGAAAATGCAAAGGAGAAACAAAATGCAAATCATTGAGTTATTTGCATTTTAATGACTTAATATTATTTGCATTTTTGTTATTTTCTTTTATGTCGGTTGCATTTTTCATTTACTATTTTCGTTAAACAATTTTCATTTTTGTTATGTGTTCTTTTTTCATTTTCGGCAGCATTTGCATTTTCGTAAAAAAAAATTGGAAAACATTTCAATCCTGTTCTTGAATTAAAGAGAATAAAAAACTGAATCTAAATGTATACATAGAACCTTGCTTATTCATAGAACCTAAACAACAAACCTGGTGATGACACGGGACATCAAGAGTAAAGACAACGTGACATCAAGAGTAAGGACAAACTAGAAAAAGAATTACAAATTAATACCCATGCCACTCTCTCTCATTCAACCTCCAAACTTTCATTTAAAAAAATCCTACTAAACATCCAAATTGTCATAATATATTCATGTTTAAGAATTTTAGCAAAAAAAAATATACCATTAGATTCATTTTTTATTCTCTTTAATTCAAGATCATGATTGAAATGTTTTCTAATTTTTTTTACAAAAATGCAAATTGTTTAACAAAAACGCAAATGCCGCCGAAAATGAAAAAAAGAACAAATAACAAAACTGGAAATTGTTTGACGAAAATGCAAAATGAAAAATGCAACCAACATAAAACAAAATAACAAAAATGCAAATAACCGAAAATGCAAATAATATTAAGTCATTAACATGCAAATAACACAATGATTTTCATTTTGGTTATCATTTTGTATTTTCAGGAGGTAGAGCCATAAATAGGATCAAAACAAAATTTCATATTTGCCCTCAATTATGTAGTTACCTAATATAATTTTCATATAATTTACAAAATTGTCACTTTCAAAAATTAATCATTAATTTACATGATCCAATGGTCTAGATTTATTTTTTAGCTTCTATAATTAAGACTAGGTGAAATCCGATTGATTGAATCCGATGGTGAATTCCAAGTTATGAAATCCGATCATAAGTGTAATCCGATGTACGAATCCGACAGTTGGAAGCTCGAAGGGTGAAATCCAATGGTAGTGTCGGATTTCATTGGAAAACCGACAAGTGTTGCGGATTGACTTCAAATCCGATAGATGTATCGGATTTCCTAGAATCCGATGGTTTTAGCTGATTTTGCATAAATCCGATGGTAGTGTCGGATTTCCTTTAAAATCCGACAGTTTTGATTGTGGATTTCATTATTTAATTCTATGTGTTATATGTGCATACATATGTGAATCTTACATGTTTATGTTTGATTAAATGGATATAAATATATGTTTGATATATATTTATGAGTTAAATACTGATGGTTGGTTGTTGTGTTCTCAGGAACAGACAAGGCTTAGTAATATTAGATCACTGAGTGGAAAAACTAAGAACCAGAGATGAGTGGATGTTTACTCACGGGTGACATTAGTTGTACTGGTTTGGTTGAAACTATTGTTGGATAGATTGTATATCTGATAATTGATTAACTGATGAATGTTAATTGTTGCATCTGTGATATGTATACATGATGGAAGGGAAGTCAGTTTTTGACTGGGTTCATTTCCTATTGGCTAAGCAGTATTAGGACCTTGGGATGCATTTGTTGCTACTAGAGGATAATACTGTGTGAGAATAGAAAATGGACTATCGGTAAACCTTTGCTTTGGCCGGCATTGGTTGTAGGTTCCTGTAGAACCGCCGGTCTTCCCAGGGTGTTTATTTGTGGTTGTTGATATCATGCGGTTCAGGTTGATATATCTGTTGTGATTGTACTCTATTCACTTAGCTTTGTGCTAATCCCCTACCTCTCACTCTTTTTACAGGTTTTGGGTAAGTCAGCGGCTCGGCTGAGAGTGGTTAGCTTAGGGAGTAATCACCTAGGCCTCTGATGTGTATTTGTGACGAGCCGTAGTTTTTGTAATACTGATATTTGAACAAGTTGTTTTGTAAACGGTGGTTTGTGATTAGTTGTAAATACTTTGGTATTTAATCGCGTCCGCAGTGTATTTAAAAGTGAAAAATTTTGGCATGAAAATACGGTGTTACAAGTTTGGTATCAGAGCCTTGGTTTGGCAGTGTAGGCACAGTGGAAATGTTACATTCCCAAATCTTGGCTCGTGGTAGGTCGATTACTCCTTGGGTGTGGGATTGGGGTGAATTGGAGTGGGGTGGAGTTAGTATGTTATGCACTAACGGATTTATCTAATAAATCGTGAGGTGATGTGATTGTTACAAATAACAATGGCTAGACGTTATTTCTCAACCGGTGCCCATACTGTCCCATCTTCTGCTGAGGTCCCTACTACAACATTTGAAGTTCCTACCAATGCTGGTACATCTGGTACAACAGGTGATGAGAGAGACGAGTATATTTTTCAACTGGAGGGTCAGCTACAGGATCTGAGAAATGAGCTAGAGCAGTAGAGACAGGTTCCTGCAGCACAACCACCGGTTATTCCTGTAACTTCAACTATAGTTGAGATACCACCTATTTTCCCGGCAGTTACTACATTGGCAGAGGTTCCTTCGATGTCTATACCAATACCACCACTATCTCAACCGATGTCTCAACCTTTCTACTATCCGTTGTTTCCTCAAGGACCCTATCCTCAGGGGTCTATGCCGTAGGGATCGTATTCGTATCCGTATATGAGATTTCCACCCAGCATGGGATACAGGCAACCGTGTACTTACAAGCAGTTTTTGGATTGCAAACCGGATGAATACCACGGAAACACGGATCCTAATATTACACTGAACTGGTTGAGAGATACTGCAAGGATCTTGGATGCCTGCAATTGCGAGGAGGAAATGCGAGTTTGTTTTGCGACAAGGATGTTGAAAGGCGAAGAGATGGTTTGGTGGGATTCCATCACCACCCATTTATCGAGAGCACAGATGGATTCGATTACGTGGAATCATTTTAGAGACAAACTGTGCGAGAAATACTGCAATGCCTTTGAACTGAATAAGATAAGACAGGAGTTCATGGAACTGAGGATGACGAAGAAGATGACGATGGATGAACTAATTGAGCAGTTTAATGCTAAACTGAGGTTCGTGACTCAGTGGGTGCCTGATGAACCTTCCCAGGTTCAACATTTTATTGGAGCATTGTTGCCAGAATACAGGAGCACTACCCATTTGGCTAGATCTTTGTCCCAGGCCTTCACCTTGGCAAAATCTGCTGAGGGGGACATCCAGGCCAAGGATAGACAGACTCAGAATGAGGCGGCTTTGCAGAAGCCGAGGTACGATCAAGCTGGGGGTAGCCAGCAGAAAAAGAAATGGCAGGGTAACCAGTCCCAGGGCAACCAAAGTAGGAAGGTATCCTCAGGAGATTCTGGAGTTAAATCTCAGTGGTGCACGAGGTGCAGAGCTACTCACACTGGGCAATGTACTGCTCACACCATGCGACGTGTGAGATGTGGAACCCATGGGCATGAATTGAAGGATTGTCGGTACCCCCGAAATGTATGCTGGAATTGTCAGAAGGAGGGACATAGGGCAGGTGATTGCCCTACAGGGAGAAGACCAGGGGCTGGGACAGGGTCAGGGGCGGTTGGGGGTTCGTCAGCGGCAGGGGGCAGAAGAGGAAGAATCCTCTGACTCCGGAGGGTAGGGCATTCCGGATGATAGTAGACGATGCTACTGCCACTAATGATGTTATCACCGGTACGTTCTTTATAAACTCCTTACTTGCTCGTGTATTATTTGATTCTGGAGCTATATCTGTGGCTTTTTGTAATAAGTTGAAATTGCCTACTACTGTTATTTGTGTACCGATTGAAATAGAAGTAGCAGATGGTAAGATAGTGCCTGTTACGACTTCTGTGACGGGTGCTGAGATTGACATAGATGGTAAGTGCTTTCCTGTATCATTCCTATTGATGCCATTAGAGGGTTTTAATGTGGTTTTGGGGATGGATTGGCTGAGTAAGCACAAGGTGAGTATTAAATGTCATAGGAAGCTGATTTCTTTTCCGTTATCTGATGGGTCGCATGTGGTGGCTCGAGGGGAAAGGAACAAGTCTGTGTTTCCTATTATATCTATGTTGAAGGCTAAGAAATCCTTGAGTAGGGTATGTGAGTGTTTTCTAGCATATGCTATTGATGCTAGAAAGGAGAAGCGGGCAGTTATTGATGTACGGGTCGTATCAGAAATCTTGAAGTATTTCCGGATGAGTTACCTGGGTTACCTCCCGTTCCAGAGGTAGAGTACAGGATTGATTTGATACCAGGTTCTAATCGAGTGGCGAGGTCTCCTTACAAGTTGGCTCCTTCTGATATTAGGGAGATGATGACGCAGATTCAGGATTTGTTGGATCGGGGATTTATTCGTCCGGGTTCTTCAACGTGGGATGCACCAGTCTTGTTTGTGAAAAAGAAAGATGGTACTCTACGCATGTTTATTGACTACAGAGAACTGAATAAGAGGACGGCAAAGAATAAATACCCTCTGCCCATGATTGATGATTTATTTGATCAGTTGCAGGGTGCTTCGTATTTCTCGAAAATTGATTTGAGATCGGGTTATCACCAGGTACGAGTTTCTGACGAAGATGTTGCCAAGACTGCTTTCCGTACCCGGTATGGCCATTAAGAATTCTTAGTCATGCCATTCGGTTTGACTAATGCACCTGCAGTGTTTATGGATTTGATGAACCGGGTTTGTCGACCGTTTCTGGATAAATCTGTGATAGTATTTATTGATGACATACTAGTTTATTCCAAATCTGAGGCTGATCACGAGATTCATTTGAGACAGGTTCTTGAAACTCTGAAGCGGGAGCAATTGTATGCCAAGTATTCAAAGTATGAATTCTGGATGCGGGAAGTTCACTTTCTGGGGCATGTCATTTGCAGTGATGGAGTCAAGGTTGATCCGGCAAAGATAGAAGCATTAATGAACTGGGAGGCTCCGAAGTCGCCTTCTGAGATTAAAAGCTTCTTGGGATTGGCTGGTTATTACAGAAGATTCATTAAAGACTTTTCTAAGATTGCGAATCCCATGACTAAGTTGACTCGCAAGGAGGTTCCATTTAAATGGAGTGATGAACAGGAGAGAGCTTTTTAGATGTTGAAACGACTCTTGTGCCGGGATCCTATTCTTGCTTTACCGAATGGGTCAGATGATTTCATAGTTTAATGTGACGCGTCATTGGCAGGGTTGGGTTGTGTGTTGATGCAAAGGGATAGAGTTATTGCGTATGCTTCTCGTCATTTGAAACCTAATGAGAAGAACTATCCAACCCATGATCTAGAATTGGCGGCTGTGGTTTTTGCGTTAAAGTTATGGAGACATTATCTTTATGGTACAAAGTGCGTCATTTGTACGGATCACAAAAACCTGCAGTATGTGTTTTCGAAGAAAGAACTTAATATGCGACAAAGGCGATGGCTGGAACTTGTTAAAGACTATGATTGCAAGATTCGCTATCATCCAGGGAAAGCCAACGTGGTAGCCGATGCTTTGAGTCGCAAGGGAGTTAGTGAACATATCAAGTTTATGCGAATTGAAATAGTCTCCGACTTGATTGACAGATTAAAGGCAGATCAGTTGGAAGCCTTGAAGGATGAAAACCTGAAGTCAAAGATTATGATTAAGAAAAAGAATGACCTGAATGATGATTCTAGGGGATTGAAGGTTTACCAATCTCGTGTTTGGGTGCCTTTGCTTGGAGGTCTCCGGAGTTTGATTATGACTGAGGCTCACAAGTCTAGACTATCTGTTCATCCAGGTAGCACAAAAATGTATAACGATCTGAAGGTGCTATATTGGTGGCTGAAAATGAAGACAGATGTTGCACAGTTTGTGGAGTCTTGCTATATTTGTGCACAGGTTAAGGCAAAGCACCAGAAACCCTAAGGATTACTAAAACAGTTGTAGATTCCGGAGTGGAAGTGGGAGCACATAACGATGGATTTCGTAACTAAACTTCCACGTACGCAGAGGAATCATGATATGATTTAGGTGATCGTTGATAGATTGACCAAGAGTGCTCACTTCTTGGCTACGAGTGAGACGGAATCACTTATTAAGTTGGCTTAGTTGTATATAGATGAAGTTGTTTCCCGACATGGTATACTGCTTTCCATCATATCAGATAGAGATTCCAGGTTTGTGTCGAACTTCTGGAACAGTTTACAGCGGGAGTTTGGTACACGTGTTAATCTGAGTACAACTTACCACCCTCAGACAGACGAGCAATCTGAGAGATCTATTCAGACACTTGAGGATATGCTGCGGGCATGCGTGTTAGAATATGGAGGTTCTTGGGATTCCCATCTACCGTTGATTGAATTCGCGTACAACAATTCTTACCATTCGAGTATCGGTATGCCACCTTATGAGATATTATATGGTCATCGCTGCCGTACTCCTACTTTTTGGTTAGAGGCGGGTGAGAAACAGTATGCAGGGCCTGATATTGTGTAGATCACCGCAGATAAAGTGGCTATTGCGCGAGAAAAGTTGAAAGCTACGAGGGATCGACAAAAGATGTATGCTGATCCACGTCGTAGGTCCGTTGTGTTTGTTGAGGGTGAATTGGTATATCTGAAGGTTTCTCCGTGGAAGGAGGTTATCCGTTTTGGGAAGCGGGGAAAGTTAGCTCCTCGTTACATTTGGCCGTTCCATGTCCAACGGGTGGTAAATGATCAGACGGTTACTCTCGATCTTCCAGCAGAATTGTCAGGTATTCACAATACCTTCAACGTGTGTTACTTGCGAAAATGTAGAGTTGAGGATGAAAGTCAGATTCTACCTCTACATGATCTTAAAGTTGATTCTAGCAAGAAGTTGGTGAAAGAACCCGTTGAACTACTAGATCGGAAAGTGACGAAACTACGTAAGAAACAGATTCCGATGGTTCTGGTTAAGTGGAGACACAGTTTGGGTTCAGACTTGACGTGGGAAACCGAGGCCGACATGAAAGCTCATTACTCGCAGTTGTTTGATGATGAATAGATTCCGAGGACGGAATCCAGTTTTAGGGGGAAGATTTGTAACATCCTGAGATTGCGCCTAGTAGAAACGTAGGCTTGGGTATGTTACACGTGAACCATTATGTGATTATGTTTAATTGATTATTAATTAAGTAATTGATTATTGTTAAGATATTATTTGTTGGTTTATATGTATATATATATATATTTGTATGTATGTATGGATTAGTGTGTGTGTGCATGTTCTTAATTAATCTTGTCATGCCACCTCCTGCTTGTATATATATATATATATACGTGGGTTTCATATTGGATTCTTCACTTCGAAGAATCCTTGTGTGTGTATTGCGTGTGTGCAAACCGAGAGAAAGAAAGAAAGCAAGAAGAACAAGCATTGGATTTTATTGTAATTGTGAATTTGTGAATTCAAGTTCAAGGTTTGTGGATTATTGTTTAATTCTTGTTAACATGCTATGCTTCTTAAATCATGATGAGCATGCTACGGTTTTAGGTGTGGGTTTTGTTATAAAAATTGAATAGGAACATGATAGAAACCTTGTTGATAGGTTTTAAGTGTTCTTGGTGTTTTTGTGGTTTAATGGTGTTTATAATGCATGCTTGCATGTTAAAACATGTTTGTGGATGTTTTGATAAGTTTATGTTTAACTGTGAATATGAATCTTGGAGTTTTGAAGCTGTCGGATTGTTGAAATTATGAATGTGGCGGATTGTAGAGATGATGATGGAAATCCGAGACTTGGGAAACCGAGACGTGAAAAACCGGAACTTAGAATCCGGAATATGTTGAAATCCGATACTTGTGAATACGGTACTTTAAAACCAGAACTTATGAAATCCGATTGATTGAATCCGATGGTGAATTCCAAGTTATGAAATCCGATCATAAGTGTAATCCGATGTACGAATCCGACAGTTGGAAGCTCGAAGGGTGAAATCCGATGGTAGTGTCGGATTTCATTGGAAAACCGACACGTGTTGCGGATTGACTTCAAATCCGACAGATGTATCGGATTTCCTAGAATCCGATGGTTTTAGCGGATTTTGCATAAATCTGATGGTAGTGTCGGATTTCTTTTAAAATTCGACAGTTTTGATTTTTGATTTCATTATTTAATGCTATGTGTTATATGTGCATACATATGTGAATATTACATGTTTATGTTTGGTTAAATGGATATAAATATATGTTTGATATATATTTATGAGTTGAATACTGATGGTTGGTTGTTGTGTTCTCAGGAACAGACAAGGCTTAGTAACATTAGATCACTGAGTGGAAAAGCTGAGAACCAGAGGTGAGTGGATGTTTACTCACGGGTGATATTAGTTATACTGGTTTGGTTGCAACTATTGTTGAATAGATTGTATATCTGATAATTGATTAACTGTTGAATGTTAATGATTGCATCTGTGATATGTATACATGATGGAAGGGAAGTCAGTTTTGACTGGGTTCATTTGCTATTGGCTAAGCAGTATTAGGACCTTGGGATGCATTTGTTGCTACTAGAGGATAATACTGTGTGAGAATAGCAAATGGACTATCGGTAATCCTTTGCTTTGGCCGGCATTGGTTGTAGGTTCCTGCAGAACCGCCGGTCTTCCCAGGGTGTTTATTTGTGGTTATTGATATCATACGGTTCAGGCTGATAAATCTGTTGTGATTGTACTCCATTCACTTAGCTTTGTGCTAATCCCCCACCTCTCACTCTTTTTACAGGTTTTGGGTAAGTCAGCGGCTTGGCTGAGAGTGGTTAGCTTGGGGAGTAATCACCTAGGCCTCTGATGTGTATTTGTGACGAGCCGTAGTTTTTGTAATACTGATATTTGAACAAGTTGTTTTGTAAACGGTGGTTTGTGATTAGTTGTAAATACTTTGGTATTTAATCGCTTCCGCAGTGTATTTAAAAGTGAAAATTTTTGGCATGAAAATACGGTGTTACAACATTCAAACCATCACGACCGCAACCGTCTTGATCAAACCACCATCACGATCAAGACTGATTTCAAACCATTATTGTTGCCCCTTCTAACCCTTCAAACCGCTATTATCTTCAAACCACCATCATGATCAAGGTCTATGAATAGTCATTTGATTTAAGATCATTTGTGGCTTTTGTCAGAGGGGTTTGTCATGTGTTTGGAGAGCTTCGTTGAAGCAACGAATATCTTTGGCCTTTGGGTGACTTACAATGGATGAGCTATTCTACTAGCTATATGAGTGGTTTGGAGGTAGGAGAGAGCTAAGGGAAACAAGGGTTGAGTCTTACCAATGCCCCATGTTAGAATGTGGATGCCTCACGAGAGTTGTGTGTTGCTGCTGAAGCTTGGGACAAGGAGTCTTTTCAGTCATTCTTTCAGGAGGTTGCTAGGATTGGTGATGTGGATGATATTAGCAACATGAGTTTGAGAGTTGCAGCGGATGTCCGGGGATGGTTATTCAGCCTGTTTCCGATGGTTTGTTGGTCGGGAAGATAACTACAGATGTTGGTGATCCAAAGGTTTTGAGTGTCATTGTTGAAACTTTAGTGATAGTTCCTTATGGAGGAGTGGATCTTCCTTCTATGAATATCGTCACGGGGGAAGTAGAAGGTGTTGATGCTGTGGTGGTTATTACTAGTGAGGTTATTGCAGCCGGTGGTTCGGAGGGCATGAGAGGTGTTGTTGGTGTTGCTAAAGGTAATTAGTGTTTTGTGAAGGATAATTCTTATCGTACGTTTGTGAATGAATATGATAGGCCACGCACTTTCTTATTTCTTTGAAAGTATCCTAATGCATACTTGGCTAGTAGTACCCAACTTGTTTTACTTTGGCCACCACTAATCTTGGAGCAGCATGTAATCTGCAGGAGCCCTCATGAATTTCTCATATCACATAATTGGCTTGGTTCGGCACTAGGCAACGAAGGTCCTACTTCTGGTATAGTTCTACATCTATCAATTTGTACATGTCCGCTATTCTTCAAAGTTTCTCTTCGTCACCTCCTTCCTTTATGCTTCCATCTTTCAAGTATTGAACGATTGGCGTCATCCAATTAACATCTTCCTCTTCTATTACTGTATTGACTTCTTCATCATCAGTGGAGCATCTGTTCATTACTTCGACTAAAATCTCTTTTGTTAGTTAAGCGAATGTTACTTGTAAAACCCGAAATTTTGTAAATTATAAAATATATTTATATATTGCAAGTTTTAGTAAGAATTGGTAAAATTAGATGCTAGATGGTATCATAAGTTTTATATATATAAATATATACATAATGCATGAGGGGTGTAGGTGGCATGTATATATATTTATATGGGTAATAATGTAAAGGGAAAGAAAGATCAAGGGCCAATTGTGTAAATATGTATAAATTTATGTTGACTCTTTTAGTTAGAGTCAAAGAAGAAGAAAAATCTGGAACATGGTTAGAGAGAGAGACGTGAGAGCCAAGAAGAGAGAGAGTTCTAGAGAGAGAAGGCTTGGGGGAAAGAGAAATCAAGGAGGAAGCTTGAGATTCAAGTGCATAACTTTAAGTTTTGGGTGTTTGGACTTCATCTCTTGGTTCTTTTAGGTTTGATTTGGATCAAGGTAGCAACAAGACAAGTGGGTTGCAAATCAAATAAGTGTAATCTTGAATTGGTGTTTGGTTTTTAAGTTTGAGTTGTTATTTGGCATGATCTTTGACTTCTATGTTGAAAAACCATGATAAATGGGTCAAGTTTGGGGAAATTGTTGAAGTTAAGATTTTGAAAGCTTGAATGTGTTTAAAGGATTGATAAATGAGTTTGATGGTGATTCAACAAGTTATCTTGGTGAAATCATAGTTAAAATTGTGTTTGTTTGGCTAAATGGGTCAAAATATGAAATGGAAGAAGTGAGGACATTTGATGATTAATTTGTTAATCAAATGTGTTGAAAATGGTTATAAAGTAGTTATGAGGTAGTGTGGTTTTGTTGTTACAGCTTATTATGAAAGATTGGGTTTTTGTGTGGTATATATGTGGAAAAATCGGAGCCTGCAGCAACAAAGAAGGCCCGGAATCACTTTTCACAGGGGCGTCAGTGTCGCGGCGCGACATGCATTTTTGGTAAAGGTGACTTTTCCAGAGTGGGGTCCAAAAACTTGTTTTTGACCCCATTTGACGTTGTAATTGGTTGGGGGTTGTTTCTATTGGTTTTAGGGAGTCCAAAGGGAGTCTGGAAGACCCGAAATGAGCTGTTAAGTTGTGTTTTGAGCTCACACTTGTGTGTAACTTCCATGTATGGTTAACTTAACTAAGTTAACCTTGTGTTTTGGTGATCATAGGTTTATGATCAGGTGTTTAAGCTTTGCTTTGGATGAGGTTGTGATCCACATCACACCCTCAGGTGAGTACACCCTGCGGATACCCAATTGTTTGATAAGATTACAAGTCATCATGTTGTGTTTTGATTGTTTGGCAATTTTGATGATTCTTGATGAATCAAAGGATGTTGATTATGCAATTGATTATAAATGCGGGTTATATGATTTGAAAATGTGTATGCGGCTTTTGGAAAACATGTATTGTTTTATATGATGATTTATATGAGTTACTATGCTTTATGGAATTATTGGGTTTCAAAGAATATGGAATTGGGGAATTCGATTCAAGATGTGTTTTAAATGATGGTTTTCAAAATAAGACCATTGCTCCATGTTGGAGATGGTCTATGTTTAAGTTGTGAATAATTTAATGGTTTTGAAACATGACACTCCATGATGGAGTAAGCTTTGAATTTGAAACAAAAGACATGAGTTTGAGATTAATGAAATTCATGTTTTTACTTATGATATCTTGGGCATTGAAATGCCATATGTAACATGTTTTGGAGAAATAAAGGTATGTTCATACAAAAGTTGTTTTTCGGCATTGAGATGCCAAATATGGTTTTGATTGTTGAGCATTTATGCTCAAGTGTTATAAATTGTGAAACTTGCTCGTTTTATTGATGAACTGTTATGTTTAGATTAATTGGCCTTTATGGCAAGATAATTGTGGCCTTCATGGCAACTGTTTTATGACCCTTCGGGGTAAATGATTTTATGACCCTTCGGGGTAAGAGATCTTATGACCCTTCGGGGTAAGTGGTTTTATGACCCTTCGGGGTATGTGCTTATGTGACCATTCGGGGTATATGTGCTTCGGTCTGGACCACTGTGTGATATAACTCTGTACCATAGGGTTCCTAGTCATTGAGACGTACACAGCGGTTCCTGTGGCTTCGGCATTTGGGGGGACCCCGAGGTACGGGTGGCTGAGGAATCGGTGCAGAGAGTGGAGGGGTATGTCAGTAGCCATCATGACAGTGTGGGTTCACTGGGCTGAAGAGCCACCGAACCCGTGGCAACACGAGTGGATTTGGTTAACAGGGCTTACACTCCAGATAACCGTTGTATGGTGGACTGCTTTGTGCATCCCCTACCTTGACGGGGTGATGTGGTTATCCCCCATGTGGGCACGTGTTGACCGTGGGTAGCTACCATGTGGATACATTGTGGCCCAATGGACAGGCCCGCATCCTTATGTGCTATTATGTGGAATTTTTAAAAGGATATTGATTGCCAAACTTATGTTTTCAAAAGTGAAAAGGATGACTTGGATTTGATAAAACAAATGTTTTGGATGTACTCACTAGCTATGTATATAGCTAACTTTGTGTATAAAAATGTTTTGTATCCGCAGGTTGTAGAGAGGCCTTGGTGAGGCGGGTAGATGCCTTGGGCATAGTTTTGCTTGCATTTCCGGTAATATTGGATTTTCCCATGTTTTGGTAATGGTTGTGAGATTGACTGTGGTAACACCCAAGGCTTTGGATTATAAATGTTGAAAATGTTTATTGATGAGATATTTATCGAAAATGAAATTGCTTCCGCGATACATTTTAAGGATTTTGCATAAATATGGTTTACAATTAATTTTGAAAAATTTAAATTTGTGCTGAAAATCAGGGTGTTACATTACTGCTGCTAATTTGCTTAAAGTATTTGCCTTATGGCTTCATGGTACCTAGTTTATAACACATGTGTCGAAACTACTCATGGTATCTTTTGCTTTTTGCAAGTATCATTTCAATGTAGATCTTTTGCTTTGTATGAGCCATTGATATGTGATTCTACCAATTTGGAATCTACGTAGACTTTAAGATTATGTATCCTCATGGAGAGCGCTATCCATAATCGAATAAGGAGAACTTCATATTCTAATTCATTATTTGAGCTAATGAAGTTGAATCGTAGAGCGTAGGTGAATTATGACCTAGTGGGGCTTATCAGAATCAATCCTTTTCCGGCTCTTTCAGCACTAGAAGCTCCGTCTGTATATAACTTCCAAAATCATTTCCTTTCTCCTTCACCATTAGGTTCGGCCTCCCATGGTTCTGTCGATTCTATCATGAAATTAGCTAAAACTTGGCTTTTCACCAATATACTTGGTTTGTAAGTGATGTCAAAAGTTCCTAACTCTACGGCCCACTTTGCTAACCTTCGTGAAGCTTCTATCTTTCTCAATACATGTTTGATTAGGGCATCCATGATTACCTTTACTTGGTGTGTCTGAAAATACCTCCGTAATCTCCTTGTTGCAAAATCTAGGCACAGTTCTATCTTCTCTAGGGCTGGATACTTGACCTCCAGACCTTGGAGCACTTTGCTTATGAAGTAAATTGGCATTTGTTTGATGTTCCCAATGTATGAGTGGAAGCAGCTAGATAAATGATTAACATTTAACCTTTCTTTGGAGCTGTGAGAGTTAGTAGCTCTAAGATAATCTTCTTTATTTTCTACAAGCATCTTCCGCCTCTTGCGTCCATCAGAAGTCTTAGTAATACAAGCTTTCAAGGTTTTGAATATTGTTAGCGAGTGCTCAGCTGCTCTTGATATATACTTGTGCAAGGCTGCTAGCTTTCCACTTAAGCTTTATACTTGCTTAATTGTTTTTGGTGACTGCAATTCCATAATAGCTTTCGCTTTATTGGGGTTGACCTCTATTCCTTCCAGGGTCATTACATGACCTAAGAAAGGCCATTGTTCCAATCTGAAAGAACATTTCTTAGGGTTTAACTTCATATTCATGTGCTTCAGGTTGACGAAGATCTCCTTAATGTCCCATAGCGGGTCTTCCTCCTTCGAACTTTTGATTATATCATCCAAATACGCCTCCACTTCCCTTGGGAGATGGCCCTTGAATACCATGTCGACCAGCTATTGGTACATGGCCCCGACATTCTTAAGGCCAATCAACATCATTTGGTAGCAAAAAACTCCCTTTTCAGTGTAAACGCCCATGCTATAATCATCCTCCTTCGCCATTTGTATTTGATGATACCCATTATATTCGTTGAGGAAACATTTGAAGCGGTATCCAAACAACAATTCTACCTTTAAGTCGATTTCTAGCAAAGGGTACGGTTCTTTGGGACAGCTTTGTTGAGATCAGTGATGTCAAGGCATATTCTCCATGTGCCATCCTTTTTCTTCACCATTACTGGGTTCACCACTCAAGATTCATATTGTACTTCTCGTAAGATCCCAACTTTGGCTAGTTTGTCTACTTCGGCGCACGCAACTCTACTTCTGTCAGGTTCTAGGCCTATTTTCTTCTGAACCCCAGGTTTCATTGTTTCACTTATCCCTAACTTGTTCTCAATGACTTCTCTAGGTATCCACGTCATGTCCGCCAGATGCCATGTGAAATTTTTTTTATTCCTTTAAAGCAGGTCGATCTGACTACTCCGACATCCATCACTGAGGGTGGATCCAATGAGTACCAGTTGTTCTGGATAACAATCGTTGACCACCATCACTTGGTTTTCTTCACTTTGAGCTTCTATCCTTTGTAGACATTGCTTTTCCCGTTCTATTTGCAAGCAAACCTTTGTCACTTTCTTTTCTGAATACACTATTGCAATGCCCTTTAGGGTTAGGAACTTAAGTGAAGAGTGTATAGTAGACACCACCGCCCGCAAGGAACTAATTCTAACACTTCCTAGAATGATGTTGTACAAAGATGTGGAACGGACCACCAGGAACCAAACTGATCATTCTACACAAGGGGGGAGTTCCGAAGGTGACCGGTAGTGTAAGTTCCTTATAGGCCAAACCAATTTCCCCCGAAAATCCTATTAGTTGTATTGTTGCTTTGGTCATAGCAACTTTAACCTCCGCCCCCATCTTCAAAAAGCAGTGCTCACACATGACTTTAGGGGGAGCTTCCGCCATCCACATAAATTCGATGGATGTCATATCCACCTATCCTTCCTCTGATAATTACCGGACTTGCCATCGGTTTGAATTCCCTAATGGTGGGAAATCAATTTTCTCGCCCATCCAGCCTTGATGTTCTCTAATCAAACTCATCCTTCCTTCTTCTCTGATTCTTGTCATTAATATTTTTTGCCCTTACTTCTGTTTCGTAACTGGTCTTTGGTGTTCCGGCCTTGCTACCTAGGGGGCGTTTGCTTGTTCTCTTTCACTAGGTGGGTGACTACCGCTTCCTCTATCTTCTTCTTTAGATGGAGCAATCATTTGTATGATGCCCACGGTCAGCATGAAACTCACAGTACTTATCTTGACTTCTTTTCTCCAATGGGGCCGTCATCGGCCTTGGGGCATGAAGCTATGACTAGCCTTTTCTTTTGCAAGTATTTCTTGTGGCGTTTTAATTAAGGCCGTGAAGTGTAGTTTCCGGCCATCTCCGGCATGGTATGGTATTCCTCTGCGAGTATCTGTCACCCTTCTATCTCCATATGGAAGCGTAAGCGTTTAGCCAAAGTTCTTCCTTGTAACTCCTGGTTTCCATGAGACCGGTTTGTGGTGGGGTAATGCTTCTCTAGATGTCTCTTCTAGTTGAGATGCGGCTTCCTTTCATTTGACAATTGATCTAGCCTATTCCATCGGTTCATCCATCGTTTTGGGTATGTTATTACAGTACCACTCCACAAATAGCTTGGACTTGATTCCATACACAAAGCCAGATATCCACATTTTCTCATCGGCATCTCCGATCCCCTAACTTTCCTTCAAATATCTTCCCATAAATGCTCATAAGGTTTCCCCATCGCGCCGCTTGATATTGTGTATCTCTACCGGATCATGAGTATACCTTTTCCGCTGTATGAAGTTAGACAAGTAGCGTTTCTGTAGCTCCACGAAGGTATCGATGCTTTCACTAGGCAGATGATCAAACCAGATCCGTTCCAGTCCGATGAGAGTTTGTTCAAACATATAACACCAAACATGCATCAACTATTGCTCCACCTCCGCCGCTCCGGTGAAGACCCAGAGATGATCTTCCGGATCTGTTATCGCCTCATGCATACATATGTGGGCCGGAATCTTTATCTTTCTTGAAAATCTAAAGCGTGCTATCCTTTTTGTGTACTTCACGGCTTCAGAAGGTTGGTATGGTTTAGTGAGCTCTTCGTATTCATCCTCTTCCTCATCGTCATACCTTGGAAACGAGGCCTAGGATTGAAGGTTCTGGTGGCTTGGGGTAAAGAGAAAAAGACGGGCCTCGTGGTAGTTGTTATAGTGGTTGAAGGCGTTAAAGTTCGAGGGATATGGAATACCTTGATGAGGGGTCTGGTAAATGCCCTTTCCCCGAAGCTTAGCCTAGTTTGGACTTCTCTCGGTCTTTCTTCCTTCTCGTGGCTTTCGAAAAAGTGTTATGAGGAGGTTGTAATTTTGCCATACGGGTTATAGGGTTATGTGTGTCTGGATTTCGGAAGAGTTCAAGGTATGGGTTGTCACAATGGTAGAGTTTGTCGATGGAGTGGGAAAATGAATAGCCTTTCTTGCGGGAGGATTAAGTGTGGAAACATGTACGTAGTAGGTGAGGAGGGGACGACTCCATGATAAATTTATGTCCCACATATGGCGCCAAATGTTGCTACAAGGCTATTAGAAGGTCCAGCAACGGATATGAACGGTTCCCCGGAGCTTAGCAGTCCCTACATAATAACACATCGTTAGCCTTACCACGAGGGTTTCTCCTTATGAGCCGGCTCTGGCATGAGAATAAGATATATTTTTTAGAAGATGAAGCTTAGTGTGTGTGTGTGTGTGTATGTGGAGTTCCTAGACCTCCTGAGAATAAGATATATTTGTCGATGGAGCCAGCTCTGGCATGAGAAAGTTGGTTTTGGCTTACCTGCAGTTCCTAGACCTCCTTCTATTTTCCTAGACCTCCTTTTAATGTTTTCTACAAAAAAAAGTATGTAGAACATTTTGTTATAGGTATTATAAATCATGACACACCGCGCTAAAGCGGAAAAACATGAGATGTACAGTTTACGGTTTCATAGCATAAGGTACAAGATCACACAATCATAGAAATTTTAAATGTGGTATGAAAATTTACGACGCGAAATATTAAATGTTTGAAAGTTTAGGAAATAACATAAGTAACGGTGCAAAAGTAATGCTGCCACACAAAGAAGCCAAGCGGGTACAAACCACTTAGTGACGATATTTTGAAAAGAATGTCAAAGAGTGTGTCAACTATTAGAAATAGTTTGTGAGACCACATGTTTGATTTGCAATAAAAATAGGTTTCAATACAAAAACGTTTATAACCAAACAATGAATAGATAAAAGGGTTGTTTAGATTGCACGAGGTATAAGCGTATGCAAAAAATTAGCACAAAAAATCCACTACCTAAGCCTAATGACCGAATGCCCAAGGAGTAAATAACACAAGTTTGTTCACAATAATTATGCATTCACTCAAGGCAAGTGGGGGTGTCAACCTAATAGCACTATTCATAATTACTAGCGGCTCAGTACAAAAAATTAGCACAAAAAATCCACTACCTAAGCCTAATTGGTAGTGTTGCTTGATAGGACTTACATAATGAGAGAAATTCAAAGTTGCTTAACATTAGGACATATACCAAAGTGCGAAAGTAATGTTTTCAGTTCAATAAATAATACAACCAACAATTAGAATAGTAGTTGTGTTGGGGTTTGTTCGGTTTTTCAAAATATATTTTAGCTACGGAAGAATGAACAACAATTTTAAACCTTTTAAAATTCCCCACCAATGATCCATATGCAAGCTTTAAGAAAACAAAACAACCATAGGGTGTTTAGAACTACAACCTTTGTAGCGTGATTAAACCGTTGGTGAAGTGGTTGTCAATGAGAAGCCAAATAGAGACTTCCTCCAAGGTATCCACAAATCATTGAGTCTAACACCTCCAAGATGCTAGTCTCCAACCCTTGAAATTCAAGCAAGCAAGCAACAACCTCTTGTTCTTCTTCTTGAACTTACTATTTATGTATATGAGTATGTATTCTAGTATCACACTTTGCTTACTTGAAGAACACCAATACTATAGAGTAAGGATGTATTCAAGCTTTTAGAACACTTAGAACAATTCTAGAAGAATAGCAAAGGTGGTAAGTTATTGTATCTCACAAAAGCCATGCATGAAGACTTAAAAAGCCAAGAAGTAAAAACACAAGAGGGAGGCCCCTCTTGGCCTTATTTTGGCCGAAAATGGGCGGGAGGGAGGCCCCTTCTTGCTTGTTCTTGCTTCTTGATTACTAGACACCATGCTTGGTAAGGTGTTTCGAGGAAAGAGTCAACATGGCCCCTTTCTTGCTTATTGTGAGAATTTCTAGCTATTAATCTTTTAAATATATAAAATATATATTAGATATGTCATACTATGTATAAAATACATCTACATGTATTTTATATACATACTCGATTGTTACTAGTAACTATTTACTTGTAACAAGGATATACATACATTTATATAATTTGTTACTAGCAACAATTTACATGTAACAAATATATATTTATACATACATATACATACATATATATAAAATCATATGTTTATATTTATGTATTTGATATGCATTATCTTATATCAATATATAAGAGTGATATTATTATTTCACATAAATAATAATATACAACAATGCATATATACTTATATATATATAATGAGTTGGAAACATATTTAAATCATATTCACATATGTAATTGGTGTCCATTGATTGTAAATGTGTGACCCTATGGGTTTATTTATTATCAGTAATATCGTATTAATTTGTGTCTTGTGCACATAAAACCAACAATCTCGCACTTGCACAAGTTACAACTTAAGCCGATATAGACAATGGTAAGAACGTCTAGCAACATCCCATTTCCTCTAATAATAAATAAAGTTTGTTGATCAACACTTTCACCAACTAAGTTAACTCACTAGCTACAAATCGTTGTTATAGGTTAGTCATCAATTATCCCTTTGTTTTAACATCTCGTTGAACATGAGACATGGATCGTCATCAATTCTCATATGGTGTTCAATTTGTTTTAGGGCCCAAAGATATTATACTCTCAATTAAATGAGAGAAACAAATTCCATCTTGACCACATACGTCTCTTATTAGACTCATATCATACCTAATAATGGCCTTTATAACTACGCGGTTAAAGATAGCGTTTAACCACATTAAAGCATGATACTTATTATACTCGAGTCCCAATATGTGTCTCAGGTCTAAGGATAGAAAGATACCACCTTTTTCTCAAGATTTGCCTATGACACAGATCCATAAAGTGATCTTGAGAGCGGGTCATGTCCAATGTCCGTTCCCTAACAAACATTAGTGAATTTGGCTGCAAACCCTTTTGCCTGCTTTCATCACAAATGAAGGTCAACCAACCGATTCACATTAGTCTTAATTCATAACTATTTCCATAGTTATAATCGACTATGGACGTTTTAGAATAAAGAATTACTCATGGATTTAAACATGCTAATAAAGAACAGAATAAATATTAATGAAGTGATCATATCCAATATATCATTCAGATAAAATAGATATTGTCATAATGTTCCAAAATATCCAGATACTAAATTACAATTCAAATCCAATCCCTTGCAAACGAAGACCTATTGCCCTAGTATGAGACTCATGCTTAGTCGAGGCAAGAGGTTTCGTAAAAGGATCTACGAGATTTTGATCTGTATGAACTTTGCGAATACACACATCTCCTCTATCCACTATATCCCGTATGTAGTGGAAACGCCTGAGGATGTGTTTGGTGTTGTGATGTGATCTAGGTTCTTTTGCCTGGGCAATAGCACCTTCATTATCACAAAATATCTCTATGGGGTCTTGAATGCTTGTTACTACCCCAAGGTCAGCAATGAACTTCTTCATCCATGCAGCTTCTTGTCCAGCCTCAGAAGCAGCAATGTATTCAGATTCTGTAGTGGATTGTGCAACTACACTTTGCTTAGAACTTTTCCAAGCAAGCGCGCCTCCATTCATAATAAAGACATAGCCCGATTGTGATCGTGAATCATCTCGATCTGTTTGGAAACTAGCATTTGTGTAACACTTTACACAAAGATCTTCTTCCAAACCCCCATAGATCAAGAACATATCTTTGGTTCTTCTCGTATTTTAAAATGTTCTTGACTGCCATTATGTTGTGGTGTTCTAGGAGGAGTAAGTTGTGAGATAATTCCACAATTACTAAGATGATCCATAAACTCTTGGCTTAAGTACTCGCCACCTCGATCGGAACGAAGGGCCGTGATTGCTTTTTTGAGTTGATTTTGTACTTCGTTTTGAAACAACTTGAACATTTCAAATGTTTCATGTTTTGGTTTCATTAAATAAACATAACCCAATCTACTATAATCATCGGTGAAAGTAACGAAGTATCTATCACCATCCCTAGACATTGATCTAAAAGGAGAGCATACATCCATATGTATGATTCCTAATAGATCCTTGGCTCTTTCACTTGAACCGGGGAAAGGAACCTTAGTCATCTTCCTATATAAACATGATTCGCAGACTTCAAATGAGCTAGAATCGTTTGATTTTAAAGTTCCATCCTTTTGAAGTATTGCAATGCGTTTCTTGTTTATATGACCAAGTCGACAATGCCATAGGTATGTTTGACTTAAGTCATGCTTAGGTCGTTTGGTGCTAGTGGTATATATAGAATTATCATCAAGAGATTTTTTAAGATTAACTTCATATATTCCATTAAGAGGGCGAGCTTCAAAATACAAAATGTCGTTTTTGAAGGTATGAATGCCATCATCAACGAAATCAAAAGTGAATCCCGATTCTCTCAACCGGGCTACTAAAATAATATTCCTAGTTAAACTAGGTACATAACAACAATTGTTCAATATTAGGTACAGGCCATTTGGTAATAATAATTCAAAAGTTCCAAGGGCTTCAACAGCAACATTTGCTCCATTGCCCATGTGGAGGTCCAAATCGCCTGGTTTCAGCAGCTTACTTTTTCTCAACCCCTGCACATTATTACAAATGTCAGTTCCACAACCGGTATCAAATACCCAGGAATTAATAGAAAAAGTATACATCTCAATCATATATATACCTGAAGTGCTGGCCTCGCCAACCTTCTTCTTTTTCAACTCCGCGAGGTAGGTTGGACAATTACGCCTCCAATGTCCTACCACCCCGCATTCAAAGCACAGGTCGCTTTTGGGAACCTTTCCCGCCGTCTTGGGTGTAGGATCTTTGGCAACCTGATTGCCTTTGTCTTTTCCCTTCCCTTTCCCTTTGCCCTTTCCCTTTGTGTTGTTTTTCTTTTTCTTCTTGATTTTCCCTTCTTGAATCATCAAGACCTGAGGTGTCTTGCTTGGAATCTTACTCTCAGCAGTTTTAAGCATCCCATGCAACTCCGAGACAGATTTCTCCCAATTGTTCATGTTGTAATTCATGAGGAATTGATCATAATCTTTGGTCAACGAGTTAAGGATCATATCATGTGCAAACTCGTTGGTTATGGGAGATCCAAGCCTAGCAAGATGGTCAATGTAACCTTTCATCTTTAGCACATATTCACTAACGGATTGACATTCCTCCATCTTGCATGCATGGAAGGCTTGAGTGACCTCGAAGCATTCTTGCTTCGCTTGCTTTTGGAACATTTCCTTAAGTTGGCGAAGCATCTCATATGCTCCATGCTCCTCGAGGTTCTTTTGAAGATCCGGAGACATGGTAGCAAGTATGAGGCATGCAACTTCGACCGAGTCGTCGGAATGCTTCACCCAAGCATCCCTAACGGCTTTGGCCGCAGTCAATGGAGGTTCCTCAGGAACGGGATCCTCAAGTACGTAAAATTTCTTTTCGTGCTTAAGAACGATTCTCAAGTTACGATACCAGTCTAAGAAACTTGTACCATTGAGTTTTTCTTTCTCTAAGATTGAATGAAGAGATAAGTTGTTAACGGGCGTAGTTGAGTTAGGAGCCATCTACAAAATTAACAAAGTTCAATTTAGTATTTTCGATATTTAATCCTTTAATAATTAATACCCTTTAGAATTTATAAAATTCTTTAATTTTTAAAGACTAGGATCCAAGATGAACTTAACCTTGAATGTTTGGCTAATGCTCTCTCCATCAAGTTAAAACAACAAGGTAGGTAACGTTTACCAAATACATCTCGTATGTAATTCCTAGATCTTTATGGGATCATAGACAACGATTGTTAATTTTGGCATGTTTGATCACATCTATGCCTCGGGCTTCCTTACGTTTAGCTAATGGTCTCGCCGTAATAAGATTCCGATTAAGTCGTCCTATTTCAAGACGGTGAATTTCCAGCCCAAGACGTTCATGGAATTCGCGGAAAAACACCTCGGTTGTTACAAAAACAATCCAAGCGTTTGGCTAATGCTCTCTCCACGTGAGTGTCATTGCAACAAGCGAGTGTCTTAAAATGGGATGACATAGACTTATGTTTTGAAAAAGGGCTTTTACCATTTTGTATATTTATTAAATAAAACAAAACGAATCATGTGACTAATATTGCATGCTGTTAGTCCCATGTTTAGAATAGTTAGATTTGATGAGACAAACTATAGATATGTATAGATGATAGGTTAAGAGTTAGGAATTATGTAAGTGTGTTATAGACTCATGTAAACAGATATAGAGTTTTCTATGTAAGTACTAGATAGCTCAGTGACTTCTAAGCTGAGATAGGATTTAAGAATGAAGACTTGAAGACTTGAAGATTCAAGAATCCAAGATTCAAGAAGTCAGCTTGACAAGGTGAAGACTGAGTATGTCAGCTCAGCGTCAGAAGTCAGTTCAGAATTTAAGTAAGTTCTAAATTATGTTATAAACTCTCCATATCTATGACATTTAAATTAGGATATCTAAACCTAATTTAAACTATCTATTAGTTGGATAGAAATCTCAAACGGAATTAATTAGATATGTTCTAGTTAAGGAGTTTGTTACGGTTTTAAAGAAAAGATAAGTTCTATCTTTAAACTGCGAGTTGTTCGTAGATATATCAAGTATAAGTATAAACCTTCTTCTGGGTTTTATATATATGTTCTTACGTGTGTACGTGAACATATACGCGATACACAACGACGACTGCATAAGTTGCAAAACGTACGTGTGTTCGTGATACTTGATACGCGTGTGTTGCGATAACTTTGTAAGTTCAAAGTTCGAGAGAGTTTTCAAGAGTTCTTGTTAATCAGTTTTAACAAGAAATTCGATCATCAATTAGTTTGTGATTCAAGAGTGTTTAGAGATAGTTGAGGTTATAATCATTGTAATATCAAATCATCCTGTTGATTTGATTAGAGAGTGATAATAGTTATTGTTCTGTTTGATAATTGAATATACATTTGATTAATTTGTTTGATTATTTAAAGTGTATTCAACCCCCCCCCCCCTTCTACACTATATCTGTTGCTTGTTCACCCTCTTTGGGACCAACACATGCATACAATAATAAGTCCACGTTTTGATAAAATCGTATTATATATATATATATTGGTCTTGAGTATTCTTAAAATCCATATTTCATGAACTCTCGACGTGTTCAATTTTAAACTAATATTAATAACCTATATTAACGTGTGTAGTTTCGAGCGCGCGAATACGACCAATTTTAGCTTGTAATAAAACGATTTTATTATTAATCTTGAATGGAGTTTGGTTGAGTTTTAAAATCTCCATTTTATTAAACTCATATATATATATATGTACATATATATATATATATTGACATAATGAATTTTAATCTTTATAAAACCC